>OY728166.1:1062568013-1067568013 GCA_963277665.1 Viscum album | reverse complement strand
AACCCATGGGAAAAGAACAAGTTTCATTAAACTCTTTTCATCATAAACCAAAACCATCTAGAGAAATAATACAGATGGTATCATTAGATTATTTTCCTAGTAAAACTTAATTAACATCAAAGTATTTCATCTTAGATGAAAAATGATTTTGATAGTTCACTCAAAACATTTCATGGGGAAAATAACCTTTTCACCTTAAAATCATTTTTTAAAAGATAAAATCTAATAAAATTTTAAATAAAACATTTTATTTGAAAATAAACTTGTAAAATAATAAATTAATCTTTAAATCAAAGAGTTTTAATGATGGCGGAAAATACTATTCATGTCGTACACATTAAAATAAATATTCCTTCATATTTTAGTAAAACCTTAACAGATCCTTGATTAGAATATGATAAGAATATTACTTTTAAAACATTTTTTTAAAAGATAAACAAGGGTAAATATTTCTTTAAACAATAATTGTATAATTGTAAAACCTTTATTTAAATTTTTTTATAAAACATTGACATGGAAGAAAAAATATTTTCGAATGAAGATAGAAATAAATTCAATTTTTCTTAAAAAGGTTATTTTGGAATTTTGAGTACATAAAGGGAGGAAAATGAAATGAAAGCATGTATTTTCATGAAATAACTAGAGGAGGATAAAATATATTATTTTCTGAGAGATATATCATAATATTTCATCATTAAAAACCTAATAATAAACAATCTTTATAAATAATGACATTGTAACATAAAGCCTTTACCACTTTAGTATCTTTTAAATAATAAGCCCCATGAAAGAAATAAAATTGTATGGATATGTATATAATATAATTTCATGAGAATAATAATAAAAAACATTAATGGTAAGTATATACACCCCAAAAAATAAACAAGTGGTGTATAAGATATGTGTCCCACAAAAATAAAAGAGAGACAAAAATCCTTTTCCCTCTTTGGTAACTTTTCAATATTAAACCCCATGAAAGAATAAATTTAAATGAAACTTAAAATATAATGAGAATAAATAAATTCATGATATAAAATTTCAAATGGGTCATATATATGCCTCATAAAATAAGATATGTTCATAACATAACATATGTCCTAAAGAAGGCAATTTGAGACAAAAAACCCTTACCTTAAGTATCAAATAATTTCTCACACATTCAAAAATACTAAATACTAAATATAGGTTTATTATGAATATATTATATAACCATATATATATATATATATATATATATATCTTACCATATATTATTTACTTATGACCTTTTATTACTCGTTTATTAAAAATTCCCTGTTAAAATCATGTTTCTAGTAATAACTATATTGTTTTTCATGTATGTTTTGGTTTGTAATTTTAAGTATTTTTACTTTAATAATGGTTAAGTAATATAAATAATGTTAAAAATGATATAAATATCATATATATTCATTATATATTTATTTATATTAATCAATTAAAGTTAAAGATAGAAAATTAATGATACTGTTAATGGAGACGGTAAGCCATACGTACACATGAATATTGTTTCCATTTTATCGATGGATGGAATGAAAGAAAGTTAAATATTAATTTAACTTTAAAAAATAATTTTTATATAATATATATCATGTATATTCATTTAATATATCCTTATTACCATCTAAGTCAAAATAAAACGAAAAATGTACCACATCACTTCGTGGAGGCGATAGTCAACTTGTACGCATGAGCGACGTTATCATTTACAAAAAAATTGGAAGATAAGAAGGTATTTGTGATATTATAAAGAAAAAATTATAATAATTTCATTAATATCATATATAAATATTAAATCTATTATTATCTTCAGTCATGAGAGGTGAAAATGAAGAATGAATGACATCAATTCGCTAGGAAGTAGTCCGCCGTACACATGATCAACAGTTTCGTTTCCCATTTTATGGAATAGGAGATGAATGTAGGTTATGAAATTAACATAATAATATATCATTTTATTTTATATACATATGTTTTTATATCATAATAGTTTAATAATATTTGAATGAGTTGAAAAATAAAAAAAATAAAAACACTCTGTTAAGAATGATACCTCTTCTTTGGAAAACCCGCTTAGGTTAGCCCCAAAAGACTTCATAGGAGGGTTTCATAATCAAACTAATCCCTATATAATGTGTTTAGGGAAGTAAGGAAGATATTTTGGTAGGTATTGGCCTTAAAAAATGGTTTTTTAATTCTGAAGAGTATAAAAAATGGGGTCAAACGGGCAAAAGGACACACTTGTAATTTTTAAAATGAAAAAAGTGTACTCACATTTTAAACATTAAAAAATGATAAAAATGGTTAATTATTGATAATTATATGATATAAGGTTGAAATATTTCCATAAAATAGGAATTGGACAAGTTTTTAGGTCATTTTATCCCTTATCTTTTTAGTTTATCCTTTCAATAAACCCGTTTTAACCTTAACCTTAATAATTAATTTTTACTATTTTTACTATCAATTTTTAAAAAAATTTAAGTTGATATTATTATATAATATTAATTATTTTGATTTAAATATGGAATCTATTTTACTAAAATCTATTCACAAAATCAAAGAAAATTAATTTAAAATTAAACTTACAAATATGATGAAAAAGCGATTTTCCAAAGAGAAACTTTTCATAAGTATAAAATGTTTTAATATAAAAATTAAATATGAATTTGATTAAAATAAAATAAATTAGTTTAATAATAACTTAATTTATCTAATTTTACTTTTAAACCATTTTTAAAAAATATTTAACTTTGTAAAATCTTTAAACGAAAAGACAGTTTTTACTAAAAATCAGTACTTTTCACCATTCATCAAAAATATTAATATTTTTAAAAATTCTAAAAAATTATCCCTAAGATAATTTTGACATGTTAATGAAAAAAATTAATAATTTTTTAAATATATTTTTTAAACTTTTCAAAAATTAATTTTATTATTTTTTTTTATAAAAATAAATACAAATATTTTTTGAGAAAAAAATATTTTCAATCCATATAAGGACTTTACTAAAAATCAAGTACTTATTTATAAATATATTTTAATTATCTAAAAAATTTATAATAAATTTTAAAAATGTGTTTATTTCTATTCATACGTTTAAATTTAAAATCTAGGGTATAATGGTAAATTTTAAATAATAATATTAATTGTATATCGTGGTTCGTTAAAACTCGATGCTGTGTGTAACACAAGTTATTAAAGAAATTAAATTTATTTTTAAAAAATATTTCATACAATCTCATGGTGTTAGATTTGGTCTACTTAATTTCCCTAATTTTCTCCCTTATAAGATTTAAAAGTTTTGTTTCTTATTCATGATGTAGATTATTACAAATTATTATAAGAAATGTTTCATAATTCAACAGGTATAGATATTTTAAATTTGGGGGCAATGGTTTAAGTTACAGTTTGGGTGGGTGTTGTATTGATGGAAATATCAGAGGAAACAATAGGTGCATAATTTTTATTGGGGTCTCAATTTACATCATTGACATATATGAATAATGCATAAAATCCATTTGAAAAATTAATATTCATGTCATAATCGGAAAGAACATACTCATAATTAGAACATAAATCCACATCAAAATCAAAACCAAGAGAGGTGTGATCATTACAAAAGGTGTGGAAATGTTTTGAGACATAAAAACGTCCCCAATACTCAAAATATACCTGATCCTGTAATGATCCCCATTTGAAAAATAATGAAAATTAAAATTTGAAGAGTTAACAAAAGATGGGTAAGAGTGGGAGATGAAGAGAGAAAAATTTTATTCTAAGGGGTACTTCATGGAGTCCAAAATGTTAAATCTTATGATCTCTTATCCTAAATATATATAAAGTATACCTTCATGGAAATTTATGTATGTATTAAGAGTTTTGAGGATGGTTTTTCTAAGAATTATGGTTGTATGAGAATTTACTTGATCATCCTCTCTATCCAACATATAAAAATCAATAGGAAACATCATATCTCTCACCCAATCTATAAAATCCTTGAGGAATCCTAATGGGTATGTCATGGACCCATTTTCCAATTATGTAACTACCTTCATCAGCATTATCTCTACAACCTATAAGGAAATTAAAATAGAGTGTGGCATGGAATTAATAGAGTCACCCAAATCACAAAAAGCATAAAAGTAATATAACTCCACAATAGTATATATAATGGTCAATGTACCTGGGTCCTTTAAATTTGTAAGAATCACCAATTTGGGTGTTATGTGCATATAAAAATTCCTCCCAAGTTTAATCCTTTCATTTCCCTTTAGTCCTCTTCGATTTGTACACAATTATTTTAAGAACTTGGCATACCTTGGAATTTCTTAATTGCTTCAAGTTTAAGAAATTTTATCTCAACACACTTGAATGTTTCCAATAATTATTTTTTTTCATTTTCTCCTCAGAAATATTCTTCCTTTATACCACATTTTTTTGGAAAGGGAAGTGCTATAGGAGGTACCTCATCAAGATTTTGTTTTACCTTTTCTTTCTTATTTAGTTCCTCATTTACCTGAAGTGATGAGGGAATCTCACAAGTTGGGTTAAATCCTCATGGACTATTAAGAAAAGTTTTCTTTTCCATTTTATTCTCACTCCTCAATGAGATCATGCTAAAATTACCTTTAGGTTTTTTTGTGGGTTGGGAAGGAAGAATCTTATAGTTCTTTCTTATTAGTTTACGGAGGGTGGTGGAAATCTAGATCATTTTCATCTTCAATTCCCTTAACTCTATACCCTAAATCTTCAGCTCATTCTCTTGATTAGTAATAATTTGTTTCAAAATATCATTAGTATTATAATGTACCTTTGTTTGGAAATACCCTTACTATTATTTACTTATTTATGATTGGTCTTTGAATCTCTTCTAGGGTTATTAAAAACCCTATTGGTAAGGTGAAGGTGGATAAAAGTTTTATTAAAAAGGAGGCCTTTGTTTTTTTCTAGATATATACATCAAGTCTGGTTGGTCTTTCCATCCCAGATTGTATGTTATATAGAATAGATCATACTACTTATAGGTAGGTGGTTGCTTCTACTGTTGATATGACTTACCTTGGAATATGGTTTTAAAATCCTTGCTGTCTTGTAATTAAGGGAAATAATTGATAGGGTGGTATAGTTCAATGAAAATTATTTAAGGACTCATAGGAGTGGGTTGAGATGTATTTTTTATCTTAACAAATATGTCTCACCATAATAGTTAATTCATTTAACTTAGTTTCTATTAAATGATTTTCAATGGAATAATGAATAACCTTATGTACTCCTATAACTAGCAGTATAACTCGATCTCTAAATTATTTGGAGTTTGTTTTATATTTTTAATCAATTCAAGTGTTGATATAGGTGTTTTTTACACCAAATATCCTCTAACTGTGACATCCACCATGATCCTGTCTATAGGTGTGAGGGTGTTATAAAAGTATTTGATGAGGAGTTTCTCACTAATTTAGTGATGTGGAAACTTGTGCACAACTTCTTGAATCACTCCCAGTAATCATATATTGACTCCCCTTAAGCTTGTTTGATCCTATAGATATCTTTCCAAATATAAGTGGTCCTTGATTATGGAAAAAATATTAAAAAAATATGTTTCAAATCATTCCAACATGTTACATCTTGAGGTTGTAAATAACAAATCCAATATTTTACAATTCCATCAAGTTAGAATGGGAATTATTTTAGTTTTATTTGATCTTCAGAAACATTAGTTGGTTTAAACATTGAGTAGGTCACATTGAATTATTTTAGGTATTTTTTGGGATCCTCACTAGAGAGGCTATGTAATTTTTGGAGGAGGTTGAATAACCCATATTTTAATTCAAATTATAATTCCATATTTTGGTATGTAATGTAAGTTGGTTGATAATTAATATCAGGTGTATCCAATTATAAAATGGTTCTACCAAGTTCATTTCTTTATTTTCAACCATTGGTTATAGTTCTGAGTTTGATTCAGACATTCTTCCAATTTCAATGTTCTCATAATGGAGTAATTACCTAATTGGGTTAATGTTGACACTTCCCATAAACCAAGAATATTTGATATGATCCCTAAGAATATGTTTAATCTTTAGGTCTATATCAAAGTGATCTTTTGTATTATGTCATGTCATAACTTAGGGAAAAGCAAGAAAATAAGAAAAGTGGACCATAATAAAATGTGAGGAAGTATCAATTGATGGGCTAAAAAAATTAAGAAAATGGAAAGAAGTAAGAATAAAAATAGAATAAGAGAATGAAATAAATTTAAATAAATACCTCAAATTAGATTAATTAAGTCACTTTACTCCTTAGAAATGGTGATAATTTGAAATGTGTTGTCTTGTTCACTTTCAAATGATGTGTAATTTTAAGTACCTAGGTGCAGTAGAGTGGATGGACAAGGTCATTCTCTAAATAGGAAGCACTTGAAGCAACACATTAAAGGTATTTTTAAAATAGAAGAAAATAAAAAACTACTAAAAATTAGAAGGGTATTTTTTTTCATTTATATCTCAAGAAGATATATATTGGAAGAAGTTTTTATTTTTTTATTTTTTTTATTTTTGAATTTTGATTGCTAAAACATAAAAAGAATATATATATTTTTTAGAATTTTTTTAAGGATAAATCAGTCTCACTATAACTATTCAATCACTTATTAATAATTATCATTCAAATTAAAATATAATTAATTGTGATCTACTAATTTTATAACCCTTAAACCCTATGATTATTAACTTCAACCACAAAGATGAAATGAATTAAACACTTGGATAAATCCATAATGTGCAACTGAAACACCTTAATTTGGTTGTTATTCCAAGTATAGCTTATGGTTAGTGGTGAATTAGCTCTCATATCCATATTTTAAATGAGAATAAATTGAGTTTATGTATTATATTTTAACTATATAAAATAATCACCCTTATTTTGGTTATAAATTTTTTTTTCACACTCTTACAATGCACACATACTTGACCTCATGTGTAAAATGATTATCAATTGAATAATTATTTTTAAATTTAAAACTTAATTCATGGATCACATTAATATTAATTTAAATAATTTATTTATTCAAAAATAAATAGATAAATAAGGTAAGAATTATATTGATTACTAAGAAAATCTACTCTTTTAGGGGCAAAGTTGTCACCATAGAAACAACTTTCATATGTGAAGTTATAGAAAGAGTATAAAACAATATTATTTTTACTATTAATTTAAATAAAAAATAATATAAGTATATATTAATAAAAATTTAATTAAATAAGGAAAATAGAAGATAAATAGATAATTTTACTGTAAGAAATGAAAACCAGAACATGATAAAGAAAAAAGCATCGTAGAAGGGATCCTTTATTAAAGAGATATATCTCTTTAAATTCTTCAAAAAATTGAGTTAAAACACTTATCATATGCCCTAAATATCTTAATTCATTACAAAATCCTTCAAAATTATAAAATTACACATTTATAGAGTGGAATGTTGGGTAGGGTTACAAGTGGTCACAAGTGTGAAATGGAAAAAAGGAAAAATATTTTAATATAAATTAAAATAACTTTTTGACCTTTAAAAAGTGTTAAATATATGTAATTATATTATTATCATTTTTAATAATTCATTCCTAAATATAATTTTTAAATTTTATCCCAATCCAAGCCCTAATGTAGAAGTTATGTTCGAAATAGTGAAGTTGTGTTCATGTTGATGAGTCCAGTCTAGCTTGTGTTTATTTACTATTTTCTCCCACAAAATGTATGATACATCATGAGAGATCTGAATTCACATTTTATCCCACTTATTTTAGAGTACTTTCATGAAATTTTAATTCTAAATAATGTCTAAAACAATAGTCATACCCAAAATACTACACTAAACTTTAAAGGGTCAAAAATAAAATTTTAATAAAATTTTCAAAAGGATGATCTAATATTAAATCTTCCAAAAATAAACACATTCATCATAATTTGGAAAAATATATCATTTATTATCAATAAAATATTCAATAAAATTTTGTTTTTATGAAAATTTACTAATGAAACTTAATGTTTAAAAAATGTATTTTTTCCAATAAAAGCAGTTTTCCTTTATATTTTGTGTTTTCATTTAGAAAATAAATTTATAAATTTTTGAATTTGAATTTTATAAATTGAAATTAATTTTTTACCTTGTAATTTAAAAAATTATTTTATGATTATTTTTTGAAATTTTTCTGAAATAATTTCTTTTTAGGCGAATAGAAAAAATACAATTTTTAATAATACTTTAATTTTTATAACTTTATCCTGTAGTAAATATTAGTTAAAAATTTATAAATTTTTTTATTAGAACATAAATATATTTTAGGAGTAAAATTATCCATTTAAAAATACGATGTTGAATTTATAAAACCCATGTTTAACGTTTTGGAAACTTAAGTAATATTTTACTCTAAAAACTAATTTTATTCAATTATATTAGAAATTAGTTTTATTAAATTTTAGAAATTAAATATAAAAAATAGATATAATATTTTATAATAACACATTTATATTATTTTACAAGATCATTTTCATTTTTAGACAAAAGTTAATGACCATGATAATCGTGAAAGGGCTAATTTTAAAGAATTATTTCATTAATGATGTTTATTTTTTATCTAGTAAATTAAAATGATCTATTTTATATAATGAATTTGATATGATTATTACACATGTATATGAATATATTATCACTCATTTAATTGGTAATTAATGTTATATAAGATTAAGAACACCTAATAGTAAAAAAAATATTTTTCTTCAAAATTAGTTTAGGTATATATTAAATAGTTTAATTTAAAAGTTAATTTTATCTTAATTATAAATTGAAATAAATTATATGGATCTTAAATTTATGTTTATAACATAAAAATTAGAAAATAAGGGTTACCTTATATTTTTAATAAAATACAGATTACTTGGGTAAACACTAATTACCAAGGTAAAACCCAAAATGGTAAAATTTAAAAATTTAGTGGTATACGACTTAAAACATGTTTGAACCATGTATTAAAATGAATTTTATAGTACTTATTAACCTTATATCATCCAAAAATTTATTATTTATAACTTTTGGAGTCATTTACCCTTGAATAGTGTTATGAGTGGACTACCACCTCCATAAATGATGTGATACATTTTTTATAACCACCTTACATATAAGGTTAAAAGGATAAATCTAGTGAATAAATATTATATTTATAAAATTAATAATATTATTAAAATATAAAATAATTCCTACCACCTTTACGTTCTTTGTAAACAAATGCTCCACTCATGCGTATGTGTGGACTACCACCTCTAAGAAAGCAACATATTTCATTTTTTAATCTATTATTTTTTATTGATTAAAATATATTATAATCAGATTCAAAAACATAATTTTTTTTGAAATAATTTCATTATGTTTATGTAATAATTATATTATTCCTAAAATATTCACTTTCTTAACCATACTCACTAATAAATTATAACTTATTATTGTTTGGGTTAGATTAGCTACTTACTTAAAAAATGCTATAAATTTATATCATGGATGACTATGGAAACATAAATAATGGTGTTTTAGACATTAATGATAAAATAATTTTTATTTTATGGTTATGGAAAGGTTATAATAATATTTAACTTATTATCATTGTACCTCCATTTTATTCATTTGAAATTATCAAAACACGCTGATCACCAACTTCATCATCAAAAATCATAAAAAATGCATATGAAATGAAAATAGAACATTATAAATTATTATAAAACATATTTTAAAGAACCTATAAAGATATCATAATTATGAACTTTGAATCTATAAACAATAATTGACACTTCTATTATGAAACTAGTACGAAATAAACAACTGAAACTAATAACTCCCAGTGATGAAAATAAAATAAAACTAACTAATATATTTATAATAAATTATTATAAATTAAGATTATAAAATGTTATAGGTATTAATAAATTTATAAAATTTTAATTAAGATATTAATTTTTGTTATACATAAGGTTAGAGCACATTCAACTAAGTGGAATTAAAGGTAATGATGTTTTGTATCAATTTCATTTCTATTGAGACATGTTTTATTTATGCACCTAATATCATTTAAATAGTGTATATATAGCCTATTGAATATATAATATCCTGAATTAAATTTTATTCATGTAAATTTAAGTTTAATTTCAATATCTATCTTTCAAAGGGTTTATATTAAAATGTTTATTAATTTGTAAGATTTTTTCTTTGAATCGATTTTTTATTGAGTCATAATGATTTATTTTTGACTATAGTGTTTAATATTGTTTAATAGTGTTATATATTGATATAAAAATTCCTTAACTTATTTTTTTTCTGGGGAATTACATTGATGATTTTATTTTTTTTATAAAATTTTATGATGTTAAGAATAATTCCCACCCTCTAAAAATAATATTTTTATTCCATGTCTAGATTTTATGTTCCTACTAATTTTCTCCTATATATTTGGAAATCCAATTATGTGTTATCTCATGTGGCCTTAATATTTCCCTTATCCTATTTTTAAAAGTATTACCCTTTTTCCTATGAGGTATTTCTATAAATTTATTTAAAAATATTAAAAATGTTTTCCTTTCTTTAATAATAAAATGTTTTATCTTAAAATCCACATTACCTTTTGATAAAAATTATGTATTTTTAAATATATATTATTAAATATTATTTTTAAAATTTAAAGTTTTTAAAATTTTTTCACTTCAGTTTTTTTGAAACCTTTATGTAGTTTCAAAGATCTATTATTTAAGATTCATTTTAAAAATAAAAGTTTTCAAAATGTTATCAGTTCACATTTATGAGACCTTTATGTATTTTTCAAGGATTAATTATTGAGATTTATTTCCTAATATTGATTTTTGAAAATTATTCTTTTTAATTTATCAAAATTGATCTTTTTGAAAGTGATGCAAAACTTCTTCCTTTTTATGAAAATGTTAAGAAATGTTTTCTAAAGAATCTTTTAAGTTTTTCTTCCATTTTAATATTTAACTCTAAAAATTTATCTCCTATGGAATTATGTTTTAATTAATAAATTTATAAATTCCTTTAGGAAATACCCCTTTTAGTTATCTAAATTTTGGTATCAATCAATCTAATTCTTATAGTAATTTTATGTGATACCACTGGGAAATGTTACAAAACCCATTTTTATTTCCATGGGTTCTTTATGATGTGATGAATGATTATTTTAAATTGGAACACACACACACATATATATATATGGATGATTGATGTTTGGGGTACTATATCTCCATATAATAAATTGGTTGATGTTTTATATATAATGAGCTCAAAGAGTGTACATGGGTTGTTAGCCCAAGCCTAAACGGGTACATAATAAGTATCCTAAGCCCAAGAGGGTACATAGGTTGTTAGACCAAACCCAATAGGGTAAAAAAGTTTTTATCTAAAACAAAAGAGGGTACATAAGTAATTAGACCAATCCTAATAGGGTACATCAAAAGTAGCTCAAGACCAAGAGGGTACATGGGTTGTTAGACTAGGTCTAAGAGGTTATATAGGTAGTATCCCAAGCCTAAGATGGTATAAGAGTTACTATCCCAAGAGGGTACATAGGTAGTATCCCAATCCCAATAGGGTACCCAAGTTGTTAACTTAATACCACTATGTTATGAGAATCATGTATCAATTCCTAATCCACTAGGTTATGATTTCCCATGCCTTCACTTATTCCAAATTTCTTTGTTATACGCTTATGTTACATGACCATGAATTATATTTTTCATATAATGTTTATAAACCCCTATGGAATGGAATATTTTTGATCATTTAAGAATAAAAGTCGTTATATTTTATCTTTTGGATAATTCTTATCATCCCATGTACTTTTTAATAAGACATTTCTCCCATGATCTTGATTTCTCATATGCATATGATCAAACCCTTAATGAAATTTTGTTGAGTTTTTCCATCACTAATCATTTGAGATGGCCCATTTATTATTTTTCTATTCACTAGGTTGTGAAAATGAGTATAACTTATGAGAAGTCTAGAAAGGTGTCCAGTGTAGTTTAATTATAGAGAAATGTTTATGAGTATCATAGAATAATTTTCTTATACTTCCCATCCTCAAAGATAGTAAACCTTCCATTCTTGGGATTATGTGATTATTTGTGAGATGTAGTTTTTAACTTATGGAAATCATATAAAATAAAAATAAGTTCATCTCACTTTGTATTAAATCCATTTTTTAAATAAAGTGTTCTTAGAAACGAACTCAGGGGTGCATGTTTAGGGTGCTTTAGTTGGTATTGGATTAAGGTTTATTTATTTTTGAGGATTAATTTAGTTCTTTTTAGGGATTGGGATAAGATAAATTTAGTGAAATCCTTAGGGATAATTATAAGTGATGAGTCTAAGTATAAGATAACATCCAATAATTTTGGTAAAGTTTTGAGTATATAGTTTTCCTAATAATTACATCCCTATATGGATACCAAAAAGTGGATGAAACTATGGACCAAATTAACCTAAGGGTAATCACCCTGAAAATTTATAGTTGACTATGAACTCAATATTCACTCAGTTTACAATAAGTGGGCCTAATACTAGACAACTGAATAGACACTCTTGAGGGACATGTTTTGGTTAATCACATTCTCTTTACAATACATTATAAAGGATTTATTAGGTTAGGAATTATTTTGAGGAGTATGAGATAACCCAACCTAAATAAAAAAAGATTGATACAAGAGTGATTTAGGTTGAAATGAAATCAAATATGATGGTTTTATAGAGTAATACATTTCAATATTGAGTTTTTCATGAGATTATTTATGATAATCATCACTCATTATTAACACTTTTATTTTAAGAAATAGACGGATTTTTGAGGAACCAAGTTAATAATGGTCATGACACACAATGTTGTAATTGTACTAATAAGAAACTAGGTGGAATAAAATATGGTATTGAAAACCTTGAGGTTATGGTAAAAAAACTATGTCAAGTTATGATTAATAACTTTAGTGTTTCTGAACATTCAAACACACTAAATTAGATAAGTATTAAGTTTTATAGAATATCAGGTGATGAAGATAATGAAGTAAAGAATATTTATCTTCTTACATGTCAAAAATATAAGAAGAAGAACCTAAGGGAATGTATAAAAGTAACAATAAAATGTTTCACGTGTGTTAGGATTGGCCATAAATCTCTTAGATATCAATCATTGGTGAAGAATCCGATCAATTCAATGAATGGGAAGAAAGTACAATGATTAAAATATAAGGATTTTGGGAATTATGAAAATCTATTCCCTAATCTAAGGGATAACAAGGACAATAGAACTAAAATACCTCCTAAATCAAGAGAGAAAGGTAAATACTATTCAAATACAACTATTTAAGATGATAATGATAATTAAGTGGTTCTAGGTATAATTATTATTTACTCTAGATTTTCATATGTCTTATGTCATGTAAGTTTTCCCCAACTATTAATTATTGAATTATAAATAAAACACCTGGTGTTATCATCATTTTATACAATTTATATGAATATACTTCAAGGTTTTTAGAATTACGATTCTTGAAAGTCTTATTATCCTTCCTTTAATCAATTTTTTGTGATTTTGAAAATATATTGGCTATCTCCACATAGAATCCATATTAATCAATGAAATAAGAAAATAAAATTTTATATTTAAAACTAAACTATGGTCATCTATCAGTAAAAGGATGACTACGATTTCTCTTGGAAAACAAATTCTATTATAGGAGTTGGGATATATAATCATTAGGTATGTTTATCTTAAATTATTGGATAAAAAATCAATATTAGGATTGATATATTTTGAGGGAAAAGATATATTTCTTAAGTTTTTATGGTCTATATCTATCTATAAATTATATATTTATTAACCTTTAGCTACTTTAACTAGTAATATTTAATTAAAATTTCTAGGAAGTAATTTATTTGGGGGGATGTAACACCCTAAGATTTTACTATATATACTTTCTTTTAAATAATCATGGCGTCGATAGCTTGTTTTACATTTAACACTGAACTAAAACAAGACACAATGTATCATATGAATATTATTAATAAAATTATAAGAATAATAAAAATTATAGTAAATAAAAATATATTAATCAACTTAAAATTATTACATTTATTCGATTAATAATTAATATTATTTAATATTAAAAATATTATTTCTCAAAATACTATTTTTTATAAAAGTATTGTGTAGTTTATCCTAATATATTAAATCAAACACTTTTAAAAGTTTATTTTGGTAACATATAATATTTAAACATATGAACTAACATATTAAAATCTTTTAAGTTAATAATTGACATGAAATGGTATTAAGAAAACTGATTGTTTTAAAAGGCCATTTTTCAATAAAAGTAGTTTTATTTTTATATTTTGTATTTTCATTTAAAAAATAAATTTACAAATTTTTTAATTTTAATTTTGTAAAATAAACTAAAATTTTTAATTTACAATTTCTAAATTATCTTAGGATGAATTTTTGATATTTTCCCTAAAATAATTTATTTTTAAGAAAATAGTGAAAAAATACCGTTTTTACTAATACTGTAATGTTTATAACTTTATCCTCAAGTAAGTATTACTTAAAAACCTATACATTTTTTTATTATAAAAAAATATATTTAAGGATTAAATGATTTATTTAGAAATATTATGTTGATTTTATAAAATCAGTTTTTAACATTTTGGAAACATAAATAATATTTTATTCTAAAAATTGTTTTTATTCACTTATATTAAAAACTAGTTTTCATCACTTGTAGTAATTAATTCTCACAAAATGGATTTCATATTTTAGACCAAAATTTTAATATTATTTAATAATTTCAATTAAAGTTTTAGGGGGAAATAGTATAAATTTAATTACCATGATAATGGTGAAATGGTTATTTTCAAATAATTGTTTTATTAATGTTATATAATTTTTATCTAATAAATTAAATTTATATATTTTATATAATTACTTTAATATGATGTTTAAAAATTTATAAAAATATATTATCAATAATTTAATTGGTAATTAATTATTTATAATATTAATATCATTTAATAGTAAAAACAACATTTTTCTATAAAACCGTTTTTCTATATGTAAAATTTTTTAATTTAAAAGTTAGTTTTATATTATTTATAAATTTAATTATATTATATTGATATAAAATTAATGTTCCTATCATAAAAATTTGTTAATAGGAATTACCACATATTTTTAATAAATTATAGATTACTTGGGTAAAAATTAGTTATGGTAAAATGAAAAAATCCAATGATAGAAGAATTAAAACATGTTTAATTTTTTTAAAAAAAATGGGTTTTAGAGTCTTTATCAACATTATATCACCCCATAATTAATTATTTCACACTTTTGGATCCATTAACCCTTTAATAGTGTCATTCCATCATTGAAAAAGCAATGGGTATTTAAGATAATTCCATTTTCTTCACTTATAAAGGGAGATCACTTCCAACACATTTATCCACACATTAAAAAGATTTTTACCAACCAAATATTTACCATAGTATATCCTAAAATCTCTCCCCACATCATAGAATCCTTTTCGTTACCAAAATATTAGGCTAAGGATCCTTAAGGAGTTACCCAAGGTAGAACATCCTAAGGGAGAGGTAATGTTCTCAACTAAGATCTATTATTATTTTACCCCCTCAACCAAAATATATCAATGAAATCATGATAAAATTAGTAGTAATAACATGATGAAATTTTATTTTACTAATTAAATATCACCTTTTTACCTTCCTCCCAACCACTCAGTAAATAAAAACATCGCTTGTGTTACATGCAAAATACTACCTCTATAGGCGATGTGATTTGTTTTTCATAACCTCCATACAAGGTAGGTTAAAAGGAGGAATATAGTGAATACATTATATATATATATATATTAATATTATGAAAATTTAAACCAATTACTACCTCCTTTACATTCTATATAAATGAATTTTTCACCTGTGTGTACGTTTAGACTACCGCCTCCACGAAAGTAACATATTTCTGTTTTTCACTATAATATTTTACTATTTATTAAAATAACTTATAACCTAGTTAAATACCTTAATATATATATATATATATATATAATATCATTATTCTTATGTAATAATGATATCATTCCAAAATGAATCACTTTCTTAACCATAGTCACCCATAGATTATAACTTGTTCTTGTTTGGGCCGGTTTAACCACCTACCAAAACAATGCTATAAACTTTCATCATAGATGAATATGTAAAATTAAGTTCTAGTTTTATTATAAATTAATTATAAAATAATTTTTAATTTATTTTTCTAGAAAGGTTATACTACTATATAACTTATTATTATTGTAGTGCCTTTTTGTTCATTATAAATTATCGGTACAAGATAATCACCAACCTCATCATCACAAATCATATCCAAACTACATATGAAATGAAATTAAAAAATTATAAATTATTATAAAACATATTTACCAGTATCTATAATGATATGATAAAAATTTAATCTATAAAAAAGAATCAATATCTCCATTACGAAACTTGTACTAAACAAACAATCGAATGTAATAACATCTGATGATGAAAATAAAATTAAAATTACTAATATATTTGTAATAAATGACTATATATTAAGTTTATAAAAGATAATAGGTATTAATAAGTTTATTTAATAGGTAATTAAGATAGTTATTCTAGTTATATAGGAGGTTAGACCATTCTTGGATAATTGATATTAAAGGTAAGGGTGTTTCGTCTCAATTTACTTTCTAGTATGGCAAGTTTTATTTTATGAAACTGAATTCATTTAAGTGGTTTTTATAATACCTATTAGAGATATAATATCATGAATTAAATTTTATATATAGTAATTTAAGTTCAATTTTAATCCCTCTCTTTCAGGGGGCTTCTATTAAAATGTTTCTTAATCCATAGTGGGTTTTTTGACCCAATTTGTTTTCTTGATTCATAATGATTATTTTT
This sequence comes from Viscum album, assembly GCA_963277665.1. Classification (NCBI taxonomy): domain Eukaryota; kingdom Viridiplantae; phylum Streptophyta; class Magnoliopsida; order Santalales; family Viscaceae; genus Viscum; species Viscum album. The sequence continues at coordinate 1,067,550,954 of OY728166.1, read as the reverse complement.
TTACTATGGTGTTAAAATATTGTTTTTTATATGATTATATTATAATACCTTTACCACTTATTTTCTAGGTAATTACATTGATGAATTTATTTCTTAATAAAAATTGATGTTGTTAAAAATAATTCCCATCCTCTCAAAATAAGTTGTTTTTCTTAGATATATATATATATATATATTTTATTTTCCTTTCAATGTTATAATTTTTATTTTATATAATAATTATGAATTATCTAATTTTACCTTCATATTTCCATTATCATTTAGTTAAAATGTAGTTTTATTCCCCTTTTTATGATGTGGTATTTCCACAAATTAACTTTAAAATATTAAAAATGATTTCTTTCTTTTCCCAATAAAATGTTTTATCTTCTGATCCAAATTACTCTTTGGTAACCTTTATGTCTTTTCAAAGTTATAATGTTTAATATTATTTTTAAAATTTAAATGTTTTCAAAATGTTTTCACTTTATCTTTTTGAAACCTTTATGTAATTTAAAAGCTCTATTATTTAAAATTATTTTTAAAAGTAAAACTTTTCACAATGTTTTCACTTCACCTTGTTGAGAATTTATATATTTTCATTTTTTATATTCATTTAAAAATATTTATTTTGAAAATGAATTATTTTTAATTTCTTATAAGTAATTTTTTCGAAAGTGATACATAACTTTTTATTTTTTAATGAAAATGTTAAGAAATGTTTTCTAAATACTCTTTTAAGTTTCACTTAAATTTTACTATTTAACTCTAAAAGATTTATATCCTATGTATTTATGTGTTAGGAATTAATTTATAAATGTCTTTATGAAATAATTTTCTTGGGTGATTTAATTTTGGTATCAAACAATCAAATTCTTGAAGTGATTTTATGAGACACCACTGGGAAATGATACAAAACCCATTTTTATTTACATGGGTTTTTATGACACAATGAATGATTATTTTTAGTTGGAACACATATGTATGTATGATTGATGTGAGGAGTACTATATAACCCTCCAATAAATTGGTTGAAGTTTTATATCTCATGAGATTAAAGAGGGTACACACCCAATCCCAAGAGGGTACATGGGTTTTTATCCTAATATGAAGAGGGTACATGAGTTGTTATCCCATGATAAAGAGGGTACATGGGTTATTAGACCAATCCCAAGAGGATAAAATGGTAGTATATTAAGACCAAGAGGATACATGAGTTGTTATCTCATGACTAAGAGGGTACATGGGTAGTATCCTAAAACTAATAGGGAATGATATTTATTATCCCAAGCCCTTAAGGGTACATAGTTATTAGCCTAATCCCAAGAGGGTACATGGGTTTTTTAGCTCAAGACCACTATGTTATGATAATAATATAGAAATGAATACTCCATAAGGTTATGATTTTCTATGCTTTCTCTTATGCCACATTTCTATGTTATATTCTTATGTTATCATACCATTCCCCATGTTTATTGTCTCACGTTTATACACTCCTATAGAATGGTATATGATTGATCATTTGAAACTATTGGACATTCTATTATGTCTTGTGAACAACTCTTATTGTTCCATGTTCTTTTTAATAATATATTTTTCATATGATCATGATTTATTATATTCCTCTGATCTAACAATTGATGAAATGTTGTTGAGTTATTACATCACTAAGTATTTGAGCTTACTAATTTGTTATATTTATATTACCAAGGTTATTAAGATGATTATAAATTATGATAATTATTGAAGGGGGTCTAGTGAGGTTTAATTATAGAAACATATTTATGAGTTTCATAAAATAAGTTCCTTATATAGCCGATCCTTAAAGATACTAAACCTTTAATTATTAGGATCATGAGATTATTTGTGAGATATAGTGTTCAAATTATTAGAATTATGTAAAATAAATACAGTTTTACCTCACTTTGTATCAAACCTAGTGTTTAAAGAATGTTTTATTAGAACCATACCTAAGAGTATAGATCTGGGGTGCCTTAAGTAGAGCATACTAATAAATTTTTGAAAGATATAGATAAATAAAAATAACCAAACACTAGGTAAGAACATGAAAATAAACATACCCTTATAGATAATATATCAAGTATACTCCCCAAAACACAATATATATATATATAATAATATAACTAACACTAGAAATAAATCAATAGTCCCCCCATAAACCATTCCCATACAGAACTATTTACACTAGTATTAAAAAAATGTCATGTAACTCAACCATCATTATATAATCTATATATACCAAAACATAATCATCCACACCAAGTATATGAATACATACATAGTCACATTAACCAACCTCATAAGGGATAAGAGAGAGTGAAATTATCCAGTCATCCAGTAGTCTATTTCTATTTGGATGATGAGTGAATGTTATGTTTTATAAATAATAATAAGATAATATATTAATAAGACTAATTAATCATAATTTATTAAACATCATAATAATCATATACCCATCTCATATTCTACTGTGAAAATCACCACTTATTACTCATACTATCATCATTTCACCTCAATAGGTCTAGATATATCTAGTTTACAAACACCACAACCTATTATATCAACATACCCATATAAAAAACCCCCAAAATATATCTTTAATATTAACCCAATGATATTAATAAAAATTACCTCTACCTAGATGTTCCTCAATAAAGTTTGTATATAAAAATAAAAAATCACCCCTATAAACCATTCTCATATCCTAAACATCATGAGATAAAAGGTTCATTACATTAATCACTATCCTAACCACATAACTAATATAATAAAATTATCCATCAATAAACTGAAAAAAATCATTCAAATAATAACCATAATTTAATTAAATATTCCACATTTTTCATTAGAGAGGTTTTCAAAGGTTATATATATGCTTAATAGAAAAAATAGGAAATGGTATTGTTTTTTGATGCTTTCTAATGGGAACTAATTATACTTAGGATATGCATCCTTGAACTGGTCATGATCCTTATGATCTCACATTCACACTTTCCAAAGGCAGGTGACCTTCACCACTGGTGGTGATAGTTTTGGATCCTTTATTAGAACAATATGGTAGGATGTTGACTCTTCTATTCTTGGATTTTTTTGTGGGTCTCATTGCCTAGTTTGGGGATCCCTTATAGATTTAATATATGCTTATTAATTCCATTATCAGTGCTATATTCAAGTGGTCATCTCATTAGTAGGGTGAACTCTTTTTTTGGGTAGGATTTGTTGTCTTAATGCATGATCAAATATCATTGGGTTGGGAATCTCAAAATATCTTCTTTAGGTCAAGCCATGTGGTAATCCTATGTTAATAACATTAGGTGTATTAGGTGTAGGACCTAGGGAATCTTATGCTCATCACATAAGGTAAATTATTCTCATCACATAAGGAATCATAGGCTTATTTACTAGGGAAACCTTGGATCATCACCAGAGTCTACCCATGCGTTTTACATGAGGAATTGTGTGTTTTTCACACAATAAAAATTTGACTCAGAACCCAAGGCTTCCCTAGTTTTTCACCAGTGGAGTCCTAGCTTATCGTATAAGGTAAGAACTTAAGATCATCACCTAAGGAGAGAATAAATAGATCCCATATTTACCACATAGGATTATTATGTTAATCACATAAGGCATCTCATTATCATCACATGAGGCATAATCTCATGCTCTCCACCTAAGTAGAGGGAAGAGAGATTATATCATCCTTATATAGTGTTATTAGGATCATCACCCAAGGCAAACTAGGATCATCACCTATTAATGGGTTTATAAATCAGCAAGGGTTACAAATATTCTCAACTTATAATGTATGGTCATAAGTTTAGATTCCAGTGACGATAGTACCATATATTCTCTTGACACATGAGCCAATCATAGGTATAACATCTAGTGGGGATGGTACCACATACACTCATCATGAATGGATCACTCATAGGTTAAAGTAAATTGAGGATAATTCTATATACACTTGTCATGCATGGTTCTTTTATAGTTTTAAATTCCCATTGGGACACTTCCCATATAAGCTCATCACATATTGATCCAGGCATAGGTTAACATCCTATAGTGATTCCAATGTTTTGTAGGGAATCTAGAATGGTAGGGTCATATATTTTATATATGCTATAAATATAACTAGGATTCATAGATACTATCTCTAAATGGGAAGATGGAATTGTGGAAATGTAGGTATTGAACATTAAAGATTATACCTACGTACCTTATTGGAAGATAGGGATAAAAAAACCACATAGTTCAAGGTTCATAATTTAAGGTTGTATGATAGGACTCTACCATGATTCTTAACACCATGTATTAAGGATTTTTGTATCATGAAAGGAGAAAAAAATAATGGATGGTGTAGGGATTATGATTTGGGGTTTCCCAAAGTATGATAGGAATCATTTCATTCTCTTCACATGAGGAATATCATGCCCATCACACATGGAATCTTAAACTCATCACTCTAGGAATATTATGTTCATATTTCAGGGTAACCTATAGTTTAATGTATTGTACTGAGGACATTAGATTTAGTTTAAAATATTGGACTGAGGAAGTTAAATACAGTTTAACATCATGAACTAAGGATGGTGGATGTAGTTTAATGTCTTATGTTAAGGATTGCAAGGTGCTGTCATTGGTTCTCTCAAATGATGTGTGGTTTTTGGGTACTTAGATGCAGTAGAGTGGCTAAACAAGGTTATCCCTCAAAGGAGTAAGTAATTAAAATGACATATTAAAGGTATTTTCAAAATAAATTGAAATAAAATAAACAAACTAATTAAAACTATGGGGGTTTTTTAAGGTCTATAAAACTAGAAGATGTATTTTGGAAGAAGATTGTATTTTTTTCCTTTTGAAATTTCATTGATAAAACACAATAAGAATATTGTTTTTTGAAAATATTTTTAGAAGGAATAATCAATCTAAATCCACCTACTCAATTAATTTTTAGTCATTATCATTTAAATTAAACTCCACTTAATTATGATCCCCTTATTTATTAACCCTTTAACCCTATGGGAGTTAACTTAACTACAAAGATGAAATTAAATAAACCCTAGGATAGAATCAAAAAATGAAGTTGTAGCACCCTGAATTGATCTTCATTCTAAGGATAAATTATGGTCAATGGTAAATTAGTAAAAATATCTATTCTATAAATGAGAATTAATTGAGATTCTAGATTATATTTTAACTCTATAAATTTATCCTATGTTGTTTTGTTTTAACAATTAATTTCACACTCTCACAATTCACACATTACTCAACCTCATGTGTTTTGTGTTAATTGTTAAATTATTTGATTAGTTTCATTTATGGAAAAAAATTCATAGATCATATTAAGGTAATTAAATTATATCATTGATTCAAAATAAATTTAAGAAGGTTGGAGGTAGATCTATTACTAAGAAAAACTACTCTTTCATGGGTGGTGTAGTCATCATAGAAACAAATTTCATTCGCAAAGGTTTATAAAGGGTATAATACAATCATGTTTCTACTATTTATTTTCATCCCAAATAAGAAAAATAGAGAAGAAATAATTTGAAAATAATAGAAAAATAGAGGATAAAAGGAGATTTTATTATAAAAACAAAATCTTTACAATGCAAAGAAGAAAAAGAAGGATTAGGTGAATGAATCCTTACTTTAAGAGCTACCCCTCTTGAAATTATTGTAAAATTAGAGTGGATTTACTTATACTATTCCCTCAAATTTTTAATGCACTTACAACCCCCTCTAAAGGATAAAAATACCCATTTATAGAGGGGAGGTGAGGCTAGGGTTCCATGAATTTAGTGTGAATGATAAATTAATCCAAATATTTTAATCCAAATTGTTTTGACTTGTTGACCTCTAAAATGCATAAAAACCTGTCCTTCTAGAAGGATTATTTTTTCTGCATTTTTTATCGATATTCTTTCCAAAATTGACCCCAATCCAAATAATTTATTTCCCAAATAGTGAAGTGGTGTATAATCTAGAATGTCCATCCCAAATTTGACTTCATGGACCATTTACTCCAATAAATTTCACAATATCGATTGGATGATCATATTGAATGTTTTATCCCATTAAGTCAATAATTATTTTACAAAATTTCTAGTTCAAATAATCCACAAAAAATATTTATGACTAAAATACTACAATTCACTTTAAAGAGTAAAAACCAGAATTTTCATAAAATTTATAAATGAATGATCTAATCTTAAATATTATATAAATAATAATATTTAACATAATGTGAGGAAATTATTTCACTTATTATAAATAAAATATTCAATACAATTTTTTTATCATCTCCCCCACACTTACCATTTTTCATTCTTGGGAAAAACCTCAGATCATGTAATCCAAAAAATTGAGACAAGATATGCATGTTGATATTTACCAATACATAGTATAAATATAATAAAAGTAATAATATCATCAAGAAGTCAATAATAAATTTTAAAGTCATTATCTCATAGATTGTATCAAAACAAAATTCAGTGAGATTAATGACACTAATTATCAGGAAACAAGTAATGGGTATTCCATGCCACTAATTCATCACATGTGTGTGAAAACCATTTCAATATCATATATCCATCCTTTATTTATCACATTAAGGTTATTCAAAATAGTTCTTATTACCTGGTTTAATTTTATTAAACCTGTTCTATATTCCTTTGTAATCAAATTCTAAGACCCAATCACTTAACAATTCCTGAAAGTCAAACCTTAAGCTCCCAAACTAAATATCCCCATGCGTTGTACATTTAATCACTCCCATATTTATTACGATACTATATATATATTTGTTTTTTTGATGAGGGTGTACAATTTTCAGATATTAAGTACACACACATAGATCAATTCAGTATAGTAATGAAACCAATCAGAAGAGAAATGAATGTATGGATCAACCATTGATATAATATGAATATTTTTACCTAACTTTGATACACCCTCAATAAAGTAGAAAAAATTTCACATTTCATGGTTGTGTGAAAAGTTTTTTAGAAAAATCAATGACATAATTTACCATTAAAAAGCATAAGAAATAATGGTGTCAAAATCTAAAAGGTTTTATAATGACACAACCAATTATATCATCGATGAATTCTATTTTTATAAAAATCAACCCTTGATGATGAAATATTACCCATTATTATCATGATACCAATGTATTTTTAATACATGAATTTTCCATATGTTCCACATGTAAATGAGCATGCTAAATGATACATTTTTATTTATTATTATTTTTCTATATTTTTTGAAAATTAACAAAAAAAAATAATACAAAATACACAAATGAAAGTCCTAAATAAGCTACCCAAAAATATTATACCATTACCCACATTTAAACTATTAAATTATCCTCAATATAAACCAATGAGATGATAAATTCAAATGAAATTTATACTTTTAAATATGAAAAATAATATAAAAGTGAAAGGGTTAGGGAAAAATTGATATTCTTAAGTGATGATGGGGTCATGTAGTGTGATAAAATCAACTACATGGGTGGGAAGTCCCTTAATGTATTGATTCAAATTTTTTCAATTGACTATACTGATCCTTTATATTTATTATTATGTGATCTACACTTCACCATAAGGAAGAACATTAGATAAAACATAAATTCACAACCATCTAGAACACAACTTACCAAGAACCAGCTTTAATCATGAACTGTGTAGGACTTTGTCTCTAACACTAAACACCATTTTTTTATCGTTCTATCATGATGTACTTTTCATATTTACTTTTAGGGCCTTGAATTATCATAATATAACAATAAAATCTCCTCAATCTATTTAATTTGAGACTTCCTTTGATATTCATCTTGGGATAAATTCATGTTGCATTTATTTATAGGCCAATATGCCTGATGCTTGACCACCACAGGAAGATGACACACTTTCCCAAAAAAAAATCTAAAAGGGGGTATGCTAATGATAGTTTTTAATACTATCTTATAATACCATAATATATAATCCAATCACTTTATCCAATCCTTTCTATTTGGTTTCACTAATTTCTCTAATATCCGATTCAACTCATGATTTGAAACTTTGGCTGGACCATTTGTTTGGGGGTGGTATGATGTTGATGTTTCATGTGTCACAATATAATTTAAAAGTATCAAATCCAAATTTTGGTTATAAAAGTGTGTCCCCTATTCAATAATGTTATCCTTTAGTACTCCAAACCTGCAGAAAATTAGAGCCTTGAAAAAATCCACTATAACATGAGAATCATCAGTCCTGGTGGACTTGGCCTCTACCCATTTAATAACATAATCAATAGTGAAATTAATGTACAAATAACCAAATGATTATGGAAACAGAACCATGGAATAAATTCCCCATACATCAAAAATATCACAAAATAATTTTGGATAGTAGGGAATCTCGAGTCTCCTTTAAATGTTTCCAATGTGTTGGAAATAAGACCATGAATTTCAAAACACATAGGCATCATGAAATAAGGAAATATAATATAATACAGAGTATAAGACCTTCCTATTTGTCCTTTAGGGTTGAAAGTGTCCACTAAAATCAATTTTATGATAAAAATTCAAAAAAAAAAAAAATCAAACTCGTGATTGGTCATACATCTCCTAATGGCTTTGTCACTACAAATGCACCAAAGGTAAGGATAATCCCACACACAAAAGGTAGATTCTATATTCAATTTTTTAACTTTTTGTTTCTTTAGGTTCATAGTAATTTCAAATTCAACCAAGTAATTCACTAAATGTGCATACCAAGGATGCGTACTTGAGATGACATAGGGAAAGTGTCCTAGAGTGGTACCTAGTTTGTGCTTTCATGCTTCAACATGTGAGTAATCCTACTCATGTGTTCAACCACAAAGTTCATTGACACCTTATTTTCTCTTATCTTGATTTCAAACTATTGAATAAGGAGAATCCAAAAAATAAGTCATGGATTTACATCTTGATTGTTTAGGAGGTACCTCAAAGCCCCATGATCAAAGAAAACAACCACTTTAGATCCCAATAAATAAGAGAAGAATCTTTAAAAATATAATATAATAGTAAGAAATTTTTTTTGGTTGTGGTTTAATTTTATTGGTAAGAATACAAATTCCTTGATGCATAATCAATCACATGGGACCACCCATATACCCTCTGTGATAAGACTGTTCCATTTGCAAAGTTAGAAATATCACACATAAGATCAAATAGGAGGTCCCACCATGGGGGTTATATGATCAAGAGTGTGGTGAGAATCTTATTTATATTATCAAATGATACCCTGCATGAATCATCAAAAAATAAGTCAATATCTTTTTGAAGAAAATGAGATAATGGTAGAGAGATATTACTGAAATCTATAATGAAGCATCGATAAAAACCAGAATGTCTAAGGAATGATCCAACATCCCACACACATTTAGGATATTTTAAGGATGAAATGATATCTACCTTGGGCCTATTGACCTCAATTACATGATGTAACAATACATGACCTAGGAAAATTCTATTATCTTCCCTGAAATGACATTTTTCAAAGTTAAAAACGAAATTTTCTCAATACAATGATGCAACACACCACCTAAGATCAAGATAAATTCATCAAATGTGGAATAATACATATTAAAATAATATATAAATACCTATATTTAAGACTATAGTAAATCAAAATAGACACCTACCATGCATATCTTAATGGTATCTGATGTGTTACAAAATACAAATGGAATCCTTTGGTAAGAAAATAGATAGAATAATAAGGTGAATTTTATCTTCTCTAGGGTTTTTTTCGGCAATGATAACCTGAAAATTTCCTAAGAAATTATCCAAGAAGTAATAGTTTGTCCCACTTGAAATACTCCCAATCATATGGTTAATGAATATAAGTGGGAAATGGTCCTTATGAGTGGATTGATTTAGTTTCCTATAATATATGCACACTCACAAACTATTTTTGTAGAGAACCGAAGCTTGACGTACATGGAAATTACATTACTTTTACAGAATACTTGATACATAACAAAAAACAAACACACAAGGACCGTAATAGTTTAGTGTCTTTGGAAACTTGGAACATAATCTTCTAATCGTGGTGAAAGATCTTCAACATCACCCATAAAGATCTTCCCTTTTTGTTTTCTTACCTAAAACCTTTCTTTATATCTTGGGGAAAATAAAACATATAAAGGGTGAGCTCAAATGCTCAGTAAGGGTAAGCATGGATAAAATAAAACAAATCATATACATTTAAACTTAAGAACATGAACATAAATTTTAAACAAAAAAAGCATGAGAAATGACATAAAACATGGAAGTACGTAAGACATAGATCATAAAGAAACATTAAGCATGATAAAATAGCATGGGAATAAAACATGCAATTGTGGAAACCATTCAGAACATGTTATGATTTCCATAGTAGCCAAAGCATTGCTTCCAAGACCATCTTAGTGGAAAAGTCCCTTTCTTAATCGAGTTCACTCCTCGTTCCAGTCCTGTATTACTGAACCGGTTTAACTTTCCATTCCAGCCATGTCTATCTCATAAGATATAAATCTTTACCCAATGCATTTTAGGGAGATATAGGTCCCACCCATCTCATAATGAAATCATTCTTACTTGTGCCACAAAATAAACATAAAACATTCATCAAAACCCAAATAATAAAATGGGTTTCATAAATATCATCACATCATCTCATAATCCATATAAAACAAATGGAAAATTTATCATAAGAAAAGTGAAACCATGTAAATCATTGGGACATTAAACTTGAAACATACATACATGAAATACTGTCATCTTAGATGAAAAATGGTTTTGATAAAACACTTGAAACAAATTCTTGAGGAAAATATCCTTTCTTCTTCAAAATCATTTTCTTTTCACAAAATGTCATGCGATTTTAAAAGAAAAGGATTTTGTTGAAAATAGTCATGAAATCTTTAGGAGGAAGATTCATGAAAATAAGGATTTATAAAACCGTAAAAATCCGTTCGTGCCGTATAAGTTAAAAAAACATTCTTCTCGTACTTTTGTCAGAAAAGTCAAAAAGTACCTTGTAAAAGAAAGATTCCATACATACCATGTAGTAAAAGTCAAAAATGGGTAAAAAGGACATTAAAAATACATGAAACCATTTTTAGGAAACATGGACATGGATGATAAAAATAACCCCAGTAAATACTTACGAATAAACAATCTCGGATAAGAATGAGATTGGAATAGTGATCCCTTACCTTATGTCCGATATGCTTCGTATGTATCCGAACCTCCTATATAATGATTTAAATAATGTCATTGACTTATTACAGAATCATATTCATTTTCATGATATCATATATGGTTCACTTATGACTTTATATTACCCTTTCTTTTGTAAATTCATGTTAAAGTAGTGTTTTGGGTAAAATCGTTTCATTTGTCGTTCGTGTTTTAACTTGTAATTATTCATATGATTACTTAGATCATGATTAATTACATCCATAATGTAAAAAATGATTTATATATAATATATATTCAGAATATACATATATATAATAGATCAATAAATAGAAAGAAATACACCGTTCATGGAGACGGTAGGCCGTACGTACGCATGAACGCTGTTTTCGTTTCCTTATTGAATTGAATGAAATTAAGTAGATGAAATACATATAAATATACATGAATATATTATAATTGTTATTTCATATATTTCATGATTACTTATTATATATACTTTATAATCATTCATGAATGGTTAATCATTGAGAATGAATCTCATCGCGTCGTGGAGACGGTAGTCCGTACGTACGCACGAGCGATGATATCATTCCCATGATAGTGGAATTGTATTTAAGTGTATGTATAATATTTCAGAATCAATATAAATTTACAATAATCATATATAGTTATTTACTTACACCATTATACCCATCCTAGTAAGGTGGTGGTCGAAAACAGATTACACCACGACGTGGAGACGGTATTCCGTACGTACGCACGCGCGGTGATTTTGTTTCCGTAGGATGGATAGAAAGTGAAATAGGGTTGTTTCATATTTATAAAAACATATCAGTATATGAGGGATACTGATGTTATTACTTCATAATGAAACAACTAAAGAAGAGGGAGTATAAGAATAATGGAACTTGAAGAAAACGGTAGAAGGTATTACCTCTTTCTCGAAGTGGCTCCTTTAAACTTTCTATTAGGGCACTAGAGTTGGTTTTTGAAGAAGACCAGGACCTATAGAATATTTATAGGGAAGTTGATAATGGAAATGGGCAGGTGTTGTCCGAGATTTAAGGCTCAAATTTGTGTAAAGATGAGAGGGAGGAGGTGCCCTTTTATAAGGGAGGAGAGGGGCACCTTTGGAAATCTTAAAAATATTAATTTATAATAAATCTAACCCCACTTAAGAACCTCAAAAAATGATTCATATTAAAATATTAGATTCGATAGGGTTGTAATCTCATCAACCAATAAAATTTAGACATGTGGGGAATTTATTTTAAACATTATCAACTTGATTTATCCTTATTTAATCTATTAAATTTTATTTTTGGTAATAAGATTCTAAATTTTAAATTGTTATAAATAATTACTTATTTACTATTAATTATCCATAATTAGATAATTTATGAAATTTTAGACTATATAAATTTCAATTTATAATTTTTAAATATTTTTGTGATTTTTAAACAATTTAATAATATGTTATTTTTATAAAATAACAACTGTGTCAATTTTTACACTATTCATTTATTTGAATCTAAATAAAATCCACACAGAGGATATATTTGAAATAAAATATTTAATAGGTTACTAATATGTCATATTAATCTATAAAATTAGTGTAGAACATTAAATAGTTCATATAATATTTATTTTACTATTTGTAAAACCATTTATTTGATATTTCTCTTAATAAAATAATTACTACAACATTTTTGTATAATTATTAAATATACTTATTTGTTGCATAATAATTAAAAATAAAATACTAGGATGAAGATAAATATTATATCTTTCATAAGAATACATTTAGTCGGATTTATCTTCTAAGACACCCAACTTTTAAAATGTTATATTTATTAAATTATGAAGGTGACAACTTTGACATTATTTAAAATAAAATAATATAAGTTCCATAATCACTTTTATAAGACTCAAAACGGTTATATATTAGGTCATTGGATGCTTATGGTGTATATATACACTACCAATAAGTTTTGGTCAGGTTTTTGGGCTTTTTAATGGGTATTATTATTTCAATAAAAACTATATTACTGATTTTTCACTTAATAAATAATTTCTACATCATTAATGTATCACCATTAAGGACAATTATTTAATCCCTAAAAATTATAAATAAATTATCATGATGTAGATAATTTTATTATATTTCTGTATACTATTCATGTTTGAAGTTTTATGAAGTTTATCACTAAATTAAAATTATTATACTTATAAGATTTAAGAGAGTGACATGTTTTCACTTTCTTTGGTTTTAATAATAATTAAATTATTTTCATGGTCAAAAGTCCATAAAATGAATCTAATCCGACCCTTAGGTGATATGGGTCGACTTTTAGCCATACAATAGAATTTTGGCATGTGTTAGGGTAATTTTATAATATTATATTTACCCTTAATTACCCGATTTACCTTTAACTATGGTAAATAAAATTTACCGTAGTTACTATTCATAATTACCAAAAATAAAAAGTATACTATTAACATAATTTGTAACCAATGATTAAAAATATGGAATCCATTTTTTCAAATTTAATACACATAAGTTGTAGAAATTAAATTAAAATTAATCCCGTTGTCGAATGAAAACGGGTTTTTGCTTAAAACATTGCAAAAGATTGAATTGATTTAACCTACGAATTCAATGTAAAATCAATGTTAATGACATACATTATATTAAATGGTAAAAATATATTCTATTTATACTTTAAAACCATTCAATATTATAATTTAACTATATAAATTATTACGATGAAAAAAGTTGTTTTTAATTAAAATATAGCGTGTTTTTAATATTCATTAAAATATGAAAGTTATCAGAAGAATATCAAAACTTTATCCAATGTAAATTTTTATATCCTGATTCAAAATAAGAAGTTTATTTTGTAAAATTTAACTTATAAACTTTTCAAAAATTATTTTTAAAATGGGTGCGCCATTAAAAGGCGGCAAAACTGCATTTTTTTGAAAAATACTTATTTTACCCGAAAAAATTTATTTTGTTCTCATACCATGTTATAGAAAATGTGCAAGATGAATAATAATGTTATAAAATTCAAAATTTAGTTAATACTATTCATAACGGCGAGTTTATAATAATATTATAACCATATATTGTTGTTTAGTGAAACTCGGTATTGCGTACAACACACGCTATCATGGAAGGTCGCGATTGCGTGTAATGCAAGCCAAGTCAGGGTTGCGTGTAGTGAAAGACTTATTTGTTGTTGAGTATAACAAAATACATTGAATATATATATATATACTCAATGTTTCTTAGAATAACTACTATAAAAAAAACATGAAATTGTGTGTAACACGATCCAAGATTAGTGTTGCGTATACTGCAAGCTAATACGGTGTTGCGTATAGCGCAAGATAATCTTGGTGTAGCGTACAACAGAAGATATGAAAGAAATTAAAATGAATATATCTTATAAAATATCAGGTTGTTACATTCTACCCCCTTAAAATGAATTTCACCCTCGAAATTCGTCGGGGTTATAAATCATTTACTATTCATAGAAACCCAGATCGTAAAAAGGAATACTAAAACTTAATTTTAAAAACTAAAGTAAGAAATGTAATGATTACCCCATGTAACTCATCACTGGGTTTCCATATAAGAGAACATATGTGAAAATATGGATATGGAAGAAAAATCTAACCATGAAGTTCTGATGGAAAGTGGTAGAGAACATGACTATGAAAAATACATCAATCACAAAGCCATAAATTTGTGATGATCTAAGGTACCATATGATTAATCGGATATAAGAGCACTAGGATAACATTTTTTGTTTTCAATATCATTTCCCTAAAGTTGAAAATTTTGAATTAGAAGAAATACTTGCTTGATTTTGGTACAATCTCACTGTTGTTCATGCTTTGAACAATTTCCACTTCATCTCTTAAAGAAATGAAGTTGAATTTGTTATTCGTGAAGTGGTAACAGATCATGTGATAGAATGATGGGTCATTCCATCTGTTTCAAACAAAAGGTTAGAAAAAGTTATCAAATATACATAAGTCCATCTGTGGTGAGGTTAATGATATACGATTCCAAAAATGAACTTATACTTCATATATCATACCGCTTAATAAAATAAAACTAGTTTATACTAACTAGGGACTTCCTATAGGCCAGTGGTAGGTGATAAAGGCCAGTCGCACTTCGGTTGTGGGTTCGATTCCCACAGCCTTGTCTGACGCGATGGGCTGTCGCCCATCCTGCAGGTTTTCCTTTTTTTTTTCTAAAAATATATTATTATAACTTTCCATCAATAATATAAAAAAAGTTCTAGCCTTAAATAATACTAACTTATGTCCAACATAATCCATTCCAATCTTTAGGCTTATCCAAAATACTACTGTCCAATCTCATATTATAGTGAAAACGATTACCATAGAGTTCATATAATAAGAATTTTAATACCATCGTTGATCCCCATATATCATAAGATATGTCTTGTTGGTCACATTCCAAACATTAGAAGGCCTTAATCATGTATTCTCTTGAAAAAAAATGAATACCCATTGAACCTTAGTGAAAACATGAATGCAGTTAAAAGTTGACACTTTCCACATACCAAAATCCTCAAAATTATATATACTCAAACAATGATATCACTTAGTCCTTATATCAATCTTGAGCTCATGAATACTATCAAACAACTCATTATCTCCTTATCCTTTCACTATGCACATATCATCTACCTTCCAATTTTTTTTGAATAACATTTCATGGTTACCAGTACCATTCATCATATACTTTCAAAACTCAAGCAAAGGCAATAATGTAACAATCCTTATATTTTTTCTTTATTCCATAGTACCATACATTATTCTTGATAAAAATATAATCATTACACTACCTTCTTAAACCATTAACCGAGCTTCAACAATTCTTTTATCTCACATATCATTTGTAGTCTCTTCATCATCATCATCCACATAAATACTACCCATATGACCATGCTGATTCTCTTCATGAGATTTTCCCTTAGGGCATTGGTTTGCATAATGCCCATACATTCCACATTTAAAACATCTAATCAATGTTGATGTCATAGCAATACCATTATCCTTATCCATGGTGTTAACTGAACTTTTTCCTTTGCACTTACTGGATTTGTGTCCTTCTTTTCCGCACCCAAAACATCTTCCAGTTACTTTGAAAAATTCTCCTTGATGCCTCTTCCCACATGATTTACATGAGGGGAATTGGACTTTCTTTCCTCTATAATCATCATGAAACTCCATATTTCTCTTATTATCTAAGTCGGGATACTTACCAAAGTTGAGATTATTGATCATATTATGAGATTGTTGATTAGGCATAATAACGATATTTAGACTTCTAGATCCAATTTCATTTGGTTTCTCATGAATAATATCATTCCATTGTCCATCATATCCTCCATTATCGTGATTCTTCCTGTTTTCATCCATTTTCTAAAACCCAAAAAGAATAGTGTGAGAGGAAAAAAATCTTGCTAGGGAAAACAACATAGTAAAGGGGGAGTACCGTCAATATCTAACATCTTAGGTAAAATTCTAAGATCGTTACCATAATTATAGGACTATAACCTATACTTATACTTAACCTTAGAGAAATCCTTAGACATACCTTAGAAATATCTCTAGGGATTTCTCTAAAGTTTTCGCATCCTAGTTTAAAAAGGTTAACTAAACCTTTCCTTTGATACCAAATGTAGAGACCCGCAGCTTGACGTACATGGACATTACATTACTTTTGCAGAATACTAGTTACATAACAAAAAACAAACACACAAGGACCGTAATAGTTTAGTGTCTTTGGAAACTTGGAACGTAATCTTCTAATCATGGTGAAAGATCTTCAACATCTCCCATAAAGATCTTCCCTTTTTGTTTTCTTACCTAAAACCATTATTTATATCCTGGGGAAAAGAAAACATATAAAGGGTGAGCTCAAATTCTCAGTAAGGGTAAGCATGGATAAAATAAAACAAATCATATACATTTAAACTTAAGAACATGAACATAATGTTTAAACATCAAAAGCGTGAGCAATGACATAAAACATGGAAGTATGTAAGAAGTAGATCATAAAGAAACATTAATCATGATAAAATATCATGGGAATAAAACATACAATTGTGGCAACCATTCAGCACATGTTATGATTTCCATAGTAGCCAAGGCATTGCTGCCAAGACCATCTCAGTGGACAAAGTCCCTTTCTAAATCGAGTTCACTCCTCGTTCCAGTCCTGTATTATTGAATTGGTTTAACTTTCCATTCCAGCCATGTCTATCTCATGAGATATAAATCTTTAACCAATGCATTGGAGGGAGATATATGTCCCACCCATCTCATAATGAAATCATTCTTACTTGTGCCACAAAATAAACTTAAAACATTCATCAAAACCCAAAGAATAAAATGGGTTTCATAAACATCATCCCATAATCTCATAATCCATATAAAACAAATGGAAATTTAATCATAAGAAAAGTGAAACCATGTAAATCATAGGGACACTAAACTTGAAACATACATATATGAAATAATGTCATATTAGATGAAAAATGATTTTGATAAAACAATTGAAATGAATTCTTGAGGAAAATATCCTTTCTTCTTCAAAATCATTTTCTTTTCACAAAATTTCATGAAATTTTAAAAGAAAAGGATTTTTTTGAAAATAGTCATGAAATCCTTTGGAGGAATCTTCATGAAAATAAGGCTTTATAAAACTGTAAAAATCCGTTCGTGCCGTATAAGTTAAAAAAACAGTCTTCACGTACTTTTAACGGAAAAGTCATAAAGTACCTCGTAAAAGAAAGATTCCATACATACCATGTAGTAAAAGTAAAAAATGGGTAAAAAGAAAATTAAAAATACATGAAACCATTTTTAGGAAACATGGACATGGATGATAACAATAACCCCAATAAATACTTACGAATAAACAATCTCGGATAAGAACGAGATTGGAATAGTGATCCCTTACCTTATGTCTGATATATTTAGTATGTATCCAAAAATCCTGTATAATGATTTAAATAATGTCATTGACTTATTAAAGAATAATATTCCTTGTCATGATATCATATATGGTTCACTTATGACTTTATATTACCCGTTATTTTGTAAATTCATGTTAACGTAGCGTTTTGGGTAAAATCGTTTCATTTGTCGTTCGTGTTTTAACTTATAATTATTCATATGATTAAAGAGATAATTATTAATTACATTTAGAATGTAAAAAATGATTTATATATAATATATATTCAGAATATACATATATATAATAGATCTATAAATATAAACAAATACAACGTTCATAGAGACGGAAGGCCGTACATACGCATGAACGCTGTTTTCGTTTCCTTATTGAATTGAATGGAATTAAGTAGATGACATACATATAAATATACATAAATCCATTATCATTATTATGTCATATATTTCATGATTACTTATTATATATACTTTATAATCATTCATGAATGGTTAATCATTGAGAATGAATCTCATCGCGTCGTGGAGACGGTAGTCCGTACGTACGCACGAGCGATGATATCATTACCATGATCGTGGAATTGTATTTAAGTGTATGTATAATATTTCAGAATAAATATCACTTTACAATAATCATATATAGTTATTTATTTACACCATTATACCCATCCTAGTAAGGTGGTGGTCGAAAACAGATTACACCACGGCGTGGAGACGGTTTTCCGTACATACGCACGCGCGGTGATTTTGTTTTCTGTAGGATGGATAGAAGGTGAAATAGGGTTGTTTCATATTTATAATATCATATAAGTATATGAGGGATACTTATTTTATTACTTGATAATGAAAAAACTAAATAAGAGGGAGTAGAAGAAGAATGGAACTTGAAGAAAACGGTAGAAGGTATTACCTCTTTCTCGAAGTGCCTCCTTTAAACTTTCTCTTAGGGCACTAGAGTTGGTCTTTTGAAGAATACCAGGACCTCTAGAATATTTATATGGAAGTTTATAAGGGAAATGGTCAGGGTTTGGCTGATATTGAAGGCTCAAAGTTATGTAAATATGAGAGGGAGGAGGTTCCCTTTTATAAGGGAGGAGAGGGACACCTTTGAAAATCTTAAAAATATTAAATTATAATAAATCTAACCCCACTTAAAAACCTTCAAAAATGACTCATATTATAATATTATATGAGATAGGGTTGTAATCCCATAAAAAAATAAAATTTATACATGTATGGAATTTATTTTAAACATTATCAACTTGATTTATCCTTATTTAATATATTAAATTTTATTTTTGGTAATAAGATTCTAAATTTTAAATTGTTATAAATAATTACTTATATGCTGTTAATTATCCATAATTAGATAAGGTATGACATTTTAGACTATATAAATTTCAATTTATAATTTTTAAATATTTTTGTGATTTTTAAACAATTTAATAATATGTTATTTTTATAAAATAACAATAGTGTCAATTTTTACACTATTCATTTATTTGAATTTAAATAAAATCCACACAGAGGATATATTCGAAATAAAATATTTAATAGGTTCCTACCATGTCATAGTAATATATAAAATTAGTGGAGCACATTAAATAGTTCATATAATATTTATTTTACTTTTTGTAAAACCATTTATTTGATATTTCTCTTAATAAAATAATTACTACAACATTTTTGTATAATTATTAAATATACTTATTTGTTGCATAAGAATTAAAAATAAAATCCGAGGATAAATATAAATATTATATATTTCATAATAATTCATTTATTCGGATTTATCTTCTAAAACACCCAACTTTTAAAATGTAATATTTATTAAATTATGAAGGTGACAACTTTGACATTATTTAAAATAAAATAATATAAGTGTCATAATCACTTTTATAAGACTCCAAACGGTTATATATTAGGTAATTGGATGATTATGGTGTAGATATAAACTACCAATAAGTTTTGGTCAGGTTTTTAGGCCTTTTAATGGGTATTATTATTTCAATAAAAATTATATTACTGATTTTTCACTTAATAAATATTTTCTGCATCATTAATGTATCACCATTAATGACAATTATTTAATCCCTAAAAATTATAAATAAATTATCATGATGTAGATAATTTTATTATATTTATATAGACTATTCATGTTTGAAGTTTTATGAAGTTTATCACTAAATTAAAATTATTATACTTATAAGATTTAAGAGAGTGACATGTTCTCACTTTCTTTGGTTTTAATAATAATTAAATTCTTTTCATGGTCAAAAGTCCATAAAATGAATATAATCCGACCCTTAGGTGATATGGGTCTAATTTTAGCCATCCAATAGAATTTTGGCATGTGTTAGGGTAATTTTATAATATTATATTTACCCTTAATTACCCGATTTACATTTAACTATGGTAAATAAAAGTTACCATAGTTACTATTCATAATTCCCAAAAATAAAAAGTAGCCTATTAACATAATTTGGACCCACTGATTCCAAATATGGAATCCATTTTTTCAAATTCAATACACATAAGTTGCAGAAATTAAATTAAAATTAATCCCGTTGTCGAATGAAAACGGGTTTTTGTTTAAAACATTGTAAAAGATTGAATTGATTTAACCTACAAATTCAATGTAAAATCAATGCTAATGACATAAATTATATTAAATGGTAAAAATATATTCTATTTATACTTTAAAACCATTAAATATTACAATTTAACTATATAAATTATTACGATGAAAAAAGTTGTTTTTAATTAAAATATAGCGTGTTTTTACTATTCATTAAAATATGAAAGTTATCAGAAAAATATCAAAACTTTATCCAATGTAAATTTTTATATACTGATTAAAAATAAGAATTTTATTTTGTAAAATTTAACTTATCAACTTTTCAAAAATTATATTTAAAATGGGTGCGCCATCAAAAGGCGGCAAAACTGCATTTTTTTGAAAAATACATATTTTACCCAAAAAAATTTATTTTGTTCTCATACCATGTTCTAGAAAATGTGTCAGATGAATAATAATGTTATAAAATTTAAAATGTAGTTAATACTATTCATATCGGCTAGTTTATAATAATATTATAACCATATATCATTGTTTAGTGAAACTCGGTATTGCGTACAACACACGCTATCGTGAAAGGTTGCGATTGCGTGTAATGCAAGCCAAGTCAGGGTTGCGTGTAGTGCAAGACTTCTTTGTTTTTGCATATAACAAAATACATTGAATATATATATATACTCAATGTTTCGTAGAATAACTACTATCAAACAAACATGATATTGTGTGTAACACGATCCAAGATTAGTGTTGCGTATACTGCAAGCTAATACGGTGTTGCGTATAGCGAAAGATAATATTGGTGTAGCGTACAACAGAATATATGAGAGAAATTAAAACGAATATATCTTATAAAATCTTGGGTTGTTACGGTTTTGTACTCTCATAGGAAAAAACTCATCATTTTTGTTCTTTATAACAGGGAACCCAATTTTCTTGGGTACAACATGGGCATAGATGACCCACTGAGAGTTAGAAATGGGGTAAATGATACCCACCTCAAGAAGTTTCCTACCTATTTCTTTACAACTTCTAATAATGTGGGGATACGTCTCCTTTGTATATGCTTAACCAGTTTGGACCCATCCTCCAAAATAATCCTATTAATATAAATGGAAGGGATAATACTGGGTATGTTTGTTAAGGTCCACCCAATTTCGTTAATATTCTCCATTAAAATATTTAAAGTTTTTGTTTCTTGTTCAGACAGGAGATCAAAATTAGAAATGAGTGTGGTTTGATCATGATATGTAGGTGTGATAATATTTTTCAACATAAAACAAGAATCAATTCTCAAGATCTCTCTAAGTATGGAATGATCCCCATTTGAAAAATATTGAAAATAATTATTTGGAGAATCATTATAAGATGGGTCCGAATGGGGGATAAAGAAAAAATATTATCATATGAGGGGTACTTTATGGAGTCTAAAATATCAAATCATATGATATAATCTCTAAAATACATATAAAGTTTACCCTTATAGAAATTTATTATTATTTTAGAAGTTTTTAGGAAGGGTCTACCAAGAATGATGGGTACATGGGAACTTACATGATCATCCTCCATATTCAACACATATAAATTTTTGGAAATATCATATCTCTCACTAAAACAAGTAAATCCTCAAGTACTCCCATCGAGTAATCTATAAACCTATTTTTTTAATTTCACCATCACCCTCATTAGATTCAGTTTTTTAATATACAAGTGAGTGAAAAAAGAGTGAGGCACGACATTAATGGAGGCATCCAAATCACATAAAGTATCATAGAAATGAAACTCCCCTATGTTACATGGAATGATTAATGTACTAGGGTCATTTCACTTTATAGGCATAACTAAGGTTGGAGCGATGAGTGAAGATACATTCCTCCTAAGTTTGATTCAATCATTTCCTTTTATTACTCTTTTATTTGTATATAGTTCTTTCAAAAACTTAGCATGCCTTATAATTTTCTTGATAGCTTCAAGTATAGGGATGTTGATCTCAATGTTCTTTAATGTATATAAAATCTCTTTTTGAATCACCTATGAAGCTATCTTCTTGGTTTGTACAACTATATTTATAAATGGAAGGGGATTAGGTGGAACATCATCAATATTTCTCTTACCATTTTTTTCTCCTTGGGCTGTATATCAATTGGTCTTGAATTGGGATTCTTTGGGGATATGGTGAATCCTAGTAGAATTATCAGTGTAGATGTATTAGTCATTTTCTTCTCACTTCTCAATGAGATGACATTGACATTCCCCTTGGGATTTGTAGTAGGTTGGGAAGGAATATTTCTAGAGTTCTTACTTACCAGTTCATAGAGGGCTATGTCAATCTGACTCATTTGTGTCTTCAAATCCATCAAATATGAACCTTGACTCTTCAAATCATTCTTTTTATTAAGAAAAATTTAGTTTAAAAGGTAATATATATTATAATCTACCTTTGGTTGGAAATTCCCTTATTTTTGTTGACTTTTTTATGCTTGGAATTCAAATATTCTTTGGTGTTATTGAAAACCTTATTGGTAAGGTAGATGCTGTTGGAAGTTTTGTTGAAAAGGGGACCTTTGTTGTTTTATAAATCCATAAATTATGTCTAATTTATATCTCCACCCATGGTTTTATTTTGGTGCAAAGTAATCACAATTCTTATGAGGATGTGTTTTTTGTTTTTCATGATATGGTATCCGAGTGAAAATGGAAGCACAATCCCCTGTCTCTTATAATTTAGGGAATTAGTTGGTTGAGTGGTTTGTTTTAGTAAAAATTACACAATTCCTCATAGTAGTGGGTTGGGATGTATCTTGATCCAAATAAATTTGTCTCACCATACATGTTAATTCATCCAACTTAGTATCAATTAAATGATTTTCAAGAGAAGATGGACTTACATGATGCACTCCTATAACATGTGGCATACCTTGATCACCAAATTTTTGAGAGTTTTGTGCCATCTTATCAATAGACACATGTGAAGTTTCTATAATTTGTTCGACCAATTACCCTCTAGCTATGAAATCCCCATGCTCCTCTCCATAGGTTTAAGGAATTTGTAGAAGTATTGGATGAGGAGTTTATTATTGATTTGGTGATGTGGGTAGCTTGCAAAAAATTTACTGAATCACTCCCAGTACTCATACATTGAATCACCTTATGCTTTATTGATCCCTGAGACAACTTTTCAAATTGTAATAGTCCTTGATGTTGGAAAAAATGTTCAGAATAAAAGGTATTTCAAATCGGTCCAACATGCTACATCTTTAAGTTGTAATTAATACATCCAATATTTTTCACTTACATCAAGTGAGAATGTGAATTCCCTTAGTTTTATTTTATATTAAGACACATTTATTAGTTTTAGGGTTGATAAAATCACATTAAATTCATTTAGATTTTTTTAGGATCTTCATGAGAGAGGCCATGAAATTTTGGAAGAAGGTGTATCAATCCAGATTTTAATTTAAGGTTTGATTCAAGGTTTGGGTATGCAATAAAATTTTGTGGATAGTTAATGTTTTGGGAGACCAATTATAGAATGGTTATATTAAATTCATTTTTATTATTTTTTCCATTGGTTTTGGTTTTAGGTTATATTTATAAGTTCTTCTAATTTCAATGTTCCCAAAATGGAGGAATTCCCCAACTTGTTGAATATTGAATCTTCATATTGATTGAGACTATTTAATTCAATCTCTAAGGACATGTTCAATATTAGGTCCATGATATAAGATATCCTTGGGATTAGTTTGTGTCATAAATCAAAGAAAAATGAAATGAAGAAAAGTATACCATAATAAAAAGATAATAAGTTTGGATTGATGGTCCAAAAAAGAAAAAGAAAAAATGAGAAAAGGGAAAAAATAAAGAAAGAAGAGAAGAAGACTATTTTTTTTTAAAATAACTCTAATTGGTTGAATAAATTACTTTAATCCCCTAAAATGGTGAAAAATTGAAAGGTTATTTCATGGGAATTATCAAAAGATGTGTGGTTTTTGGGTAATTAGGTGCAGTAGAGTGATTGAACAAGGTCATCTCTCAAAGGAGGAAGTAATTAAATAAAAATATTAAAGGTATTTTAAGAATAAAATATAATAAAATAAAATGAACACACTAATTAATATTAAGGGATGTTGTTTAAATGTTATAAAACTAGAATACATATTCTGGAAGAAGATTGTATTTTTTTGTTTTTTTCTTTTTAAAATTTGATTGATAAAACACAATGAGATTTTTTTGGAAAGTATTTTTAGAAGGAATAATCGATATAGCTATATATTTTAAATTAATTATTAATTATTATTATTTAAACTAAAATACACTTAATTATGATCCTATAATTTTCTAAACCTTGAACCTAAAGGGAGTTAACTTATCCACAAAGATGAAATTAATTAGAACCCTAGGCTAGTTTTAGAACATACAATCATATCACCCTGCATTGATTATCATTCTAAGGATAGCTTATGTTAAATTATAAATTAGGGAACATATATATTATATAAATTAGGATGAATTTATTTTTGGGATTTTATTTTAACACTAAAAAAATTTCTCATTTTTTTTAATTTTACTGATTAATACCACGCTCTCATAATTCACACATTACTCGACTTCATGCATTTTGTGTAAATTGTTAAATTTATTTTTTAGTTTAATTTATGTTAAAAATAAAATTATTATATAAAATTATGGTAATTAAAGTAGTTTATTATTTAATAAAATGAATAAGGTTATAGGTAGTTCGATTACTAACAAAAACTACTCTTCTATGGACGGTGTGGTCATTATAGAAAAAAATTGTACTCACCAAGGTTTATAAAGGGTATAAACCAATAAAATTTATACTCTTTATTTCTATCCCCATGTTTTTTTTTCATTTTATTACTCAACTCTTTATTAATATAATATATATGTTTTGTTTTTTTTGTTTTTTTGATGAGAGCATACAATTTTTGTATATGAGGTACACTCACATAAGTCAATTAGGTATAGTAATGGAACTGATTGGAAGAGAAATTAACATATGAATCAACTCTTGATATAAGATGATTTCTTACCTAACATGGACACCCCATCAATTGAGTAAGAAAAATTTGGAAAGTCCTGGTTGCATGAAAATTTGTGTAGAAAAATCAATGACACAATTTACCATAAAAAATATCACAAAAAATGGTGTGCAAATATAAAAGGTTTTATAATGATTGAATCAATTATATTATTAAAGAATTTTATTTTAATAAAAATAAACCCTTGATAATTAAATATTTCTCATGCTTATCATGATACTAATGAATTTTGAAAATATGCATTTTCTATATGTTCCACATATAATTGATCATTCTACATTATGTGTTTTTATTTATTATTTTTATCTTCTTTTATTTCATTTATATATATATATATATTTTAAATTAAAAAAAACACACAAATGAAAATTCTAAATAATCCACCATAAAATTTTGTCCTGTAGTACCCCTAGTTTTAGGTAAGTAACCCTTCATTTATGATTTTTATGTGTATAAAGTGTTTAAGTAAAGTTTGGAAGGGTATGAAAATATTTTGTAATGTTTTAGGGATTTTATACTGGTGCATGGTTTGATCATGGTTTGTGTAAACCATGAAACTCCTATAGGAAACCATGCATAGTGAGACAAAGGCCAAGGGGAAGGTGCACGGGCAGACACATAGTTTTTCCAAACCATGTGTCCACCTAGGAGAAACTGTGCAAAGTGTGGAAGGGTCCTTTTTCATAGTTGGCATACGGTTTTTCTAACCATATGGGACAACCATACAGGATCCTCCTTGAGGAAGTGGGTGGTGCATATTTAGCACATGGTTTGCCTAATCGTGTGACTAACCATGCACGGTTTAAAAACAAGATCCAAAGAGTGGATCTGGTTTGTGATTAAGTATTTTCTCCAAACCAACCATAACTAGATTTTTCTCTTCCCAAAGGATATGGAACCCTTCTACATTGAATTGGATGTGATCCAGAGGTGTTTTTTGGTGCGTTGAAGCCCGATTCCCATGGAAAGTCATTGTTTATGGTAGTTTTTGAGGGTTTTTCTTAGATATAATTATCTCTCTCTAAGTTTCTTATATCTAGTATTTTATGGATATATATAAGTATTTTTATGCTAATAATAGTTATATTTTTCCTTTTTGATGATAGGGGAATAATTCTAAGGTGGATTTTTGGAGATTCAACCTAGTTTGTGGGCATTTTCCTACCATTCTTCCTTTTTTCCATAATTCCTAAGGTAGGTGGATTCAATCTCGAATCTTATTTATAGGACTAGAAGTATTAATTAAAAATTTAATGTTTTGTGTGAAATTTTTGTGCAATGATTTATTGAAAACCACTTTTTGATGGACCCCAGGACACCCAGAGAGGGGAGGGGTGAATCAGGGTGTCAAATTTTTCTTTTAAACTGACAGATCTTGTTCCCACGTTGGTAGGAACTAGTTTAACCTATATGATGGATATGAGAACAAATAAAACATTCACAAGCAAAGAGATGACATATCACTTTTTACTTGGTTCACCACTAAGGGCTACGTCCAAGGAGAATACGCCGACAAGTTTTTGGTCGTACCAAATTCCACTATTCTTCACTAGTTGTAGATTACAAAGGTTTGGGAACAATCACTCTGTCCTAGGCTCACTAACTTTACAACTGTTCAGGGATATCCAACTGCATCCCTTGGGTCACTCCCATTTACTCCCCCTGGCTCACTGCTTTTGGTGAAGTCTCAGCCAGTTTATAGACATGAAGGTCTCTTCAATAGGTTTGCATTGAAGTCTTTGCCTCTGCCTAGCATGAGACTCTTCTTGCATCGAAGTCCAGAAATGATGCACTTGTACGCACTGAACCACTGAACCAGATAACTGAAACATGCAAACAGATTATACTAAATATTTTGCGGAACACCAACCCTTTGCACGAAATACTTAATTTTCGTGCAGAAAATATTTCTCACAATAACCTCCTTTATGCGCATTACCTTTTTCGCACAGCTTGGGCTTTTCTGCAAAGTTTGGAGATTTTCGCGCAACCACAGATTTTTCGTGAAATGTTTGCGTTTTTCGCGCAGCTTTAGTTTTTCGCGCAACACCAGTATTTTTCGCACAACCCATCCTTTTTCGCGCAACTCCCTTTACACAAACTTTTTACGCGCATCAACACTCAGATATTCTCTAAGTCTCAAAAATATAAAGAATGACAGGGGTCACCTCTTATTTATAGGCATTTCAGACCTCCATGCGCAAAACCCATCTTGGCAGGAAAAACCACTCATTCAGCGTGCAATACTCTTTCGCGCAAGAATCATTTTTCGTGCACATCTCCTATTTTTTCACGTAGCCCATGCCTTTTCCATTTTTTGACATTCTTATTCTGAAACACCTCTTGCACAAAAAAAACTTCTCCACTATTTCGTGCACTACACTGTTTTTCACGCATCACTCTATTTTTCGCACACGACACTCTTTTTCCACACACAACACAGTTTTTCCACACACGCCGCTACTTTTATGCGCAACCCACTGTTTTTTCGCACAAGCCTTTATTATTTCACGCAAGCCTCCTTTATTTCGCGCACCACTTCCTTTTCACGCACACCGCCTCTTATCAATAACCTATGTCTTCATTTTCTGATTTTCAGGTCCAAAAATTTGGCAAACACTAGAGAATAATGCCACCTTCAATACTGTTGTCTGCTTGAACTGTATGATCACTTTACTGGCACACATTCTGAACTTCCACTGAGGATTGACAACAAACACAAAACACACTCCAATTCATGCAAATAATGACCATGGTTCCAACAATCTCTCCCTTTGGGTTTGTTGGAAATTAGTAAAAAAATTCAATACAGAACCAGCCACATGTAAACCAAAAAAAATGCAAGAATCAACTCATCCAACACTCTAAGTCTACGTGAGAAATGCTTAGTGTAGAAAACAAGAGGGGAAGCATGAATTGGAATCTTGTGTTTTGGAATTCTCAATGACGCCCAATAAATTATCGCAATTCTCCTAAATTGTCCCAGAAGCATTACATGTCCAATGTATTACTTCTTATCCTATCACTGAAATATCATCGTGATAACAAACATGTCCGGAATTTATTTTTTTTCCTGAATTTATTACTTCTTACCCATTGGCAATAAACCCAAAGATCGGTATTTTCTCATTGAACATCTCAAAACACCCCCTGGATAGTATCTCCCCCATAAACCTACATCATATCCAGAAAAAGATTAAAAACAATTAACATAACTAGGGAGAGGGGTATTTCGTAACCTCCTTATGCACTAGGAGGTGGCTGAACACTGAGGTTCAACCAATGCTTCTCAAACACAGCCACTGACAGTGGTTTGGTCAGGATATCATCCACTTGCTCATCAGTTTCCACATGATCCATTCTAATCACGCCTTGCTCAACTTTTTATTTGATAAAGTGATACCTGATTTCAATATGTTTTGTATGAGAATGGTGGACATGATTCTTCGTAAGATCAATTACACTCTTGTTATCACAGTAAATTACCATTGGTTTCTTTACCTCATCACCAATATCTGTCAGTTGTTGCTTCATCCATAGCATTTGAGTGCATGACTTTGTGACAGAGATATAATCAGCTTCAGAAGTACTAAGAGAAGTACTTTCTTGTTTCTTTCTCAACCTAACAACACATTTATTCCCAATATAGAATGATCCACCACTGGTGGACTTTCTGTCCACTACATCGCCAGCCTTTTCAGTATCAAAAAATGCTGATAATTCACTGTCCCTTCCTGCAGCAAAGTATAAGCCGCAATTATGAGTACCTTGGACATACCTCATGATTCTTTTTACTACTATCATATGTTCCTCCTTTGGATTACTCTGAAAGCGGGCCGCTAGACATGTTGCAAAGATAATATCTGGCCGTGTCACTGTCAGGTACAGTAGGCTCCCAATTATCCTCCTGTACATGGTGGGGTCTACAGATGCCCCATCCTCTTGCTTTCCAAGTTTGGTTCCAACTACAATCGGAGTTGATATTGGTTTGGAGTCTTGCATATTAAACTTCTTCAGAAGCTCTCTTGCATACTTTTCCTGATAAATGAAAGTGTAATCCTTCTTTTGAATCATCTGTAGCCCCAAGAAATATGTGAGATCCCCAATCATAGACATTTCAAATTCTAATTTCATGTGATTGGAAAATTCATCCACTGATTTCTTCCCGCTGCCAACAAATATAATTTCATCAACATAGACTAGAACCATGAATTGATCTTTTGGATATTTCTTCACATATAGATTGTGATCTACTCGTCTTGTGAACTCCAGCTTCTTGAGATAAGAGTCCAGCTGGGAATACCATGCTTGTGGTGCCTGCTTCAAACCATATAGAGCTTTCTTCAGTTTGCAGACCTTTGTTTCATCAGTACCAAGAAAAAAAACCACTAGTTGTTCAATGTAGACTTCTTCTTCGAGTACACCATTCAAGAATGTTGTCTTAACATCTATTTTAAATACTTTATATCCTATTTGGAGTGCCATGGTAAGGAAGAGCCTGATTCACTCTAGTCTAGCTACTGGAGCAAAGGTTTCTTCAACATCAACGCCTTCAATCTGGGAGTATCCTTTACATACCAGTCGTTCCATGTTTCTAATAACACTTACATGCTCATAAAACTTGTTCTTGAAGATCCATTTTGTACCAATCACAATGTGACCTTCGGGTCTCTGGACAATATACCATGTCTGATTCTTGTCAATCCTATCTAACTCTTCATTCATGGCTTTCACCCATGATTCTTACTTTTCTGCTTCTTCAAATGAGGATGGATCCACAACTGACAGAAATGTATATTGCGTGTTACTCCTCATCCTCCTTGTTTGTGTGGGTGCACTATTGTCCCCAATTATGTTAGATGGATCAATCTCAGCTCTTCGATTTCTCCTGTGCAGTTCAGTTTCATTCTCTCCATCCATGGTTTCTTCTTTAGATTCTTCTTCTGAGTCAACATCATGATGTGAATGCTGAGTGTTTTGTACAACTTACTCTATTTCTGTATGTGTATTTTCTCCACGTTCTCTTTCTTCCTCAGTTTCTATTACATCACCATATGAAATCCTTGAAGCATTTGTGGTTTTCTCTTCAATGATCTTAACATCACTGCTTTCCAAAATCCTTCCTAATCAGTTGTTGAAACACTTGTATGCTTTTCTTTTCATTGAGTATCCAAGGAAAATTCCTTCATCTACATTGTCACCATACTTACCTTGATTTCCTTCTTTGTTCCTGGTGAAGCATTTACTTCCAAAAACACGAAAATATTTCAAAGAGGGCTTCCTTCCATGCCACAATTCATATGTTGTCTTGGTCTAACCCATATAAAGTCCTATTTGATTTTGAATATACACCACTACTTGAACAACCTATTTCCAGTAATGTCGTGGAATACCACTCTCAATCAGCATAGTTTGTTCCATGTTGTTCACCTTTCAATTCCTGTGTTCAATAACTCCATTTTTTTGTGGTGTTATCACTGCTGTTACCTCATGTTGTATCCCATGTTTCTCTAGATAGTTTTCAAATTCAATGGACGTGTATTTCTCTCCATTGCCAGATCACAACACTTTGATTGTTTGTCCAGTATCATTCTCGGAGATTCGCCGATATGTTTTCATGTAGTCAAGCACTTGGTGTTTCTTGTGAATGACCATTACACATGCCATTCTACTGTAATCATCAATGAAAAGGACAAAGTACCTTTCTCCATGAGTTCCAGCAACATTTATCAGCCCACATACATCTGTATGAATTAGATCAAGAATATGAGATTCTCTTTTCCTATTTGGCCGATATGAACTGCAGACTAGCTTCCCACGAATGTAAGCATCACATGACTTTTCACGCTCATGCTTAAGGTTGGGAATGTCCATGACAATCCTCAATTTTGATATTTTCTCAATGTCTTGTTGATTTATGTGTCCTAGTCTCCGATGCCACAAATTGTTTTTTTCTTCAACAGTCATGTAACAAACATTTTCTTTACTATCAACCTGATACAAGTTTCCTTCTGTTCTGCATCCCTTCATAAGTGAATTGCCTGCCTTTCCCTTGATAGTGCAGCCTTTCTGATTAAAAGTAACTATAAGTCCTGAGTCACAGAGTTGACTCACGCTGAGAAGATTATGACGTAGGCCATCTACGTAAAGGAGTTTAGTTCTTTTTAGCTCTCTATTAGCTAATTCAATACTTCCACTGCCTTTGATTTTTAGAGCTCCATCATTACCAAATCGTACTGTACCATAAACATTCCTTTTAATATCTGTTAACAGCCCATCATTACCTGTCATATGAGATGAACAACCACTATCCAGAATCCAAGTACTGTTACTTTTTGTAGCTTTGAGGTCCACCTCTGTGAGGTTGGATTTCTCAATTTTCTTCCTTTCTTTCCATGATACATTGGATTGAGTATAGAGCACTGATGGCCTTTCAATTATCTCATCTGTGTACATTGGTTCTTCATAGTCGAATTCTTCTTCGAGAGGAGAAAACATATTTGTAAGAGAAACACTATCTTGTTGACGAGATTTGACTTTTCTCAACCTCTAGTATGAGGTATCCATGTCCCTTCTCTGCCTTTAATTAACAGCCTTATGACCAAAGTTAGAACAACGAAAAAAATATCCATAGAAATCATTTCTTCTAAAAGAATTAGGATATGAATTTGTTCTCCTCCGTTGAACTCTCATATCTTCTCCATTTAGATAGCTTCTTTCCTCTTCACAATAAGACATGCTATGGCCTAAATATCCACAGAACTGACACTTCATGAGAGGAAATGTATTCTCACTTCTGTTTATCCTCATTCCTTCTTCGGTGGGATAATAGTTTGCATGCCCCTTTTTCGAGGAGGATCTAGGATAATATTATTTTCTTCTTTCAGATTGAATTGGGGGTTTCTATTTCAGCACTTCAGATGACTTTTCCATATAACCCACTTTCATCTTGCCTTTATTTTGGTTACCTTTATTTGCAACATATGAAGACTCTGCCTCACAACCAATTCCACTATTTCCCATGCAGGTAGGTCTCTGATCATTTAAAATATTTTCAACTCCACTAGAGCCACATTTTTCTCTCTCCAATATCTCAACATCTGAGAACCTTCCAAACTATATTTTCTTCCTTGATTCTTTTGAAATTGAATCTTTTTCAAGTTTACTTCTAATAGTAACAACTTACTCCTCAAGACGCTCAATAGTCTTGGACTTTTCCTCTAGTCTGGAGGTGAGGTCATTGATGACCTTTGCATGATCTTCAATTCTCAGCTTCAGATCCACTACATCATCATTGCTTTCAAGTATTTTAGACTGTACCTTCACCAATTCTTCTAGTCGTTCAATTTCAGCTTCAAGTTGATCAACATATTCAGTTGATTCTTCTACAATTGATTTCCACTTATTATAACTCTTACATTTAATATTAATCTTACTAACAGCATCCTTAAGTTGAAAATTGGGATTTTCACTAGTTGTCAACTAATTTTCTCCACCAGTATGTTCTTATTTTTCAACAGTGGCCATCATGGAAGCATGGTTACCAGTTTTAAATTCTGCTTCTTCTTCATCACAAAATTCATCATCATCTTCTTCATCTTCACAAAAAAAACTCTTCTTTGGTACTTTCTTTATTGATTTGAGTTCTCCCCTTTTTAAAAATCTTTTCTGAGGATTCTCAATGTTTTCAGCATCACTATTCTCATCATCGATCTTTCTTGAACACTGAGAGGCAATTTGACCAACTTTTCCACAACGAAAGCAAGCTAGAGGTAGCTTCCCTTTGAATTTCCCTTTTCCCTTCTAGAACTTATTTGCAATGATATAAATAATTTCTTTTTCCTCATAATCTTCACCACTACTATATTTTGAGATTTTTAGTTTCTCAATGGATTTGAACGCCATTTCCTTGCTCACTCGAGTCGTAGCATCTTCTGTTTTGACTCTCATTTCATATGCCACTAGGATGCTTAGTAGATCATCCAGAGAAAGTTTGGAAAGATCTCTTTCCTCAAGGGATGAAACCTTTGCATTGTATATGGGTGGAAGTCTTGTCAATATTTTCTTCACAATGTCAATGTCTTTTATTTCTTCACCTAGACCCCTAATAGCTCCAACCACTTCAGTAATTCGATTGAAGAAGGAGTCTGCATTCTCATCAGGATACATCTTCAGATCATCGAACCTATTGTCCCGGATTTTTAGTTTCATCTCCTTCACTTTGCTATCTCCTTCATAAATATTTTCATGTTTATCCCACATAGACATTGCTGAGGTGCAACTCATAACTTTTAGATGGATCTGATCAGAAAGTTCTGTGGTGAGAGAATTTTGTGCTTTAGCATCTACATCAAGAATTTTCCTACCTGCATCAGTCATAGCCAGCCCTATTGGATCAGTAACATGTATACCTTGCATAGTGGAAAATAGAACATCCATTCTAAGTGATATTAGATGAGATATAATTCTGTTCTTCCAAATTTGAAAATTACTTCCATCAAAGAGGGGAACTCCCCTAACACTGGCTGAATTTTCCATGGCGGTATAAGACATATCAAACCCCATCAACCTCCCTCTGATACCACTTGAAGGACCCCAGGGCACCCTGAGAGGGGAGGGGTGAATCAGGGTGTTAAATTTTTCTTTTAAATGAATGGATCTTGTTCCCATATTGGCAGGAACTAGTTTAACCTGTATGATGGATATGATAACAAATAAAACATTCACAATCAAAGATATGACACATCACTTTTTACTTGGTTCACCACTAAGGGCTACATCCAAGGAGCATACACCGAAAAGTTGTCGGTCATACCAAATTCCACTATTCTTCACTAGTGGTGGATTAAAAAGGTTTGGGAACAATCACTCTGTACCAGGCTCACTGCCTTTACAACTATTCAGGGATATCCCACTGCGTCCCTTGGGTCACTCTCGTTGACTCCCCCTGGCTCACTGATTTTGGTGAAGTCCCAGCCATTTTATAGACGTGAAGGTATCTTCAATAGGTTTGCATTAAAGTATTTTCCTCTACCTAGCATGAGACTCTACTTGCATCAAAGTCCAGAAATGATGCACTTGTACGCACTGAACCACTGAACCAAATAACCGAAACATACAAATAGATTATACTGAAGATTTCTCATAACACCAACCCTTTGTGCGAAATATCACAATTTTGCGCAAAATACTTAATTTTTGCACGGAAAATATTTCGCGCAACAACCTCCTTTATGAGCATCACTTTTTCGTGCAACTTGGGATTTTCTGCAAATTTCAGAGCTTTTTGCAAAACCTCAGATTTTTCGTGAAATGTTTTCGTTTTTTGCGCAGCTTCAGTTTTTCATGCAACACCAGTATTTATCGCACAACCCAGCCTTTTTCGTGCAACTCCCTTTACGCGAACGTTTTACACACATCAACACTCAGATCTTCTCTAAGTCTCAAAAAATATGGAATGAGGGGGTCACCTCTTATTTATAGGCGTTTTAGACCTCTGCGCGCAAAACCCATCTTGGCGCGAAAAACCTCTCATTCGGCGTGCAATACTCTTTCGCGCAGGAATCATTTTTCTCGCACATCTTCTGATTTTTCACGCAGCCCATGCCTTTGCCATTTTTCGACGTTCTTATTCTGAAACACATCTTGTGCAAAAAAAACTCCTCCATTATTTTGCGCACCAAGCTGTTTTTCATGCATCACTCTATTTTTCGCGCACGACGCCGTGTTTCCGTGCACACCACAGTTTTTCCACACACGCCACTGCTTTTACATGCAAACCTCTATTTTTCACACAAGCCTTCTTTATTTCATTAAATCCTCCTTTTTTTCGCGCACCACTTCCTTTTCATGCACACCGCCTCTCCCCAACAACCTATGTATTCCTTTTCTGATTTTCAGTTCCAAAAATTTTGCAAACACTAGAGAACAACGCCACCTTCAATACTATTGTCCGCTTGAACTGTATGATCACTTTACTGGCACACATTCTGAACTTCCACTGAGGATTGACAACAAACACAGACCATAATCCAATTCATGCAAAGAACGACCATGGTTCCAACACTTTTTTATGGTTTATGGAATTGTAAAAATTGGGTGTTTTGGTGGAAAGTGAAAATGGTAACTTGATTTTAAAATGATGATTTTAAATTGGTTATTTGGTTTTTATGCATGAAAAAATGGGTTTCAATAAAAGGGTTGGTTTTATTAAAGTGGTTTATTGGAAAAGGGTTTTTAATAAAAGGTTGGTTTTATTGAAATGGCTTCTTGTTATGGTTTTCAATAAAGGTGTTTTTTTTTTGAAATGACTGAATTGATTTTGAAAAGGTTATATTAGCATGTGGTTGGATTAAATGATTAAGTATGGATGTAATGGATGGATAATTATCATAAATTACCACTATTAAAGGGACAGATTAAGGACTTGAAATTTCCACCATCAATGGTAACACCAAGATTATGTGTATGTGTGTGTTTGGTTATGTGATATGGAATGGGTAATGCCAATTAAATTCATAAAATCATTAGAATGACTTGTTTGGTTTATTTCCTTGTAACTTGGTGTTATTTTGAGAGAACTATTTTACCATGGAACTTTTTTTATATTATGATATAATATTTTTCATTTATTTTATATAAATTGGTTTATATAAATGTTCTAAAATGTTCTATACTAGTGTCATGAGTATGGAAGTCATTTGGGGAAAGCCTAATGAGTTTAATTACTCACCCCTTATTTGGAACTTTGGTTCTTTTGAAAGTATATTTTATTGGGACACATGTAAATGTAAATTATCAAAATTATTTAGTGGTGCATCATGATACTTGGATGTTTTGTAGAGTTGGATCATGGATTATGTTATAGATTTAGAGTTATGTGGGTTTTATTTGAGTTTTTTTGGCTTTGTCTTCCATTGTGAACTTTTATGTTAGTTTTCTTTCACTGTGGTACTTTTTTAGTTTGATTTTTGATAAAAATGGTATTACTTTTATTTTTTTACCTTGTTATCAGGCATCATGTAATGTTATTTTTTATGGTATGTTTGGTTGGGTTTCTTTATCTTCAAAGGTAAAATCGTCCCCTATATATTAATGAATACCTTGTCCTTTATTTCCAGCCTTTGGAACTTTGGGGATGTTTCTTAAGGACAAGTAATTTCTTTCAATCTTATCAATCCAATGAGTAGGGGAAGGACATTACACATGGTATTAGTATTGGTCCTTCCAAATATCTTTGTGAAACAAGTGGTATCAGCTTGTTCAATCCTTCACTATTAAGTGGTCATATGTTATGTCAGTCTTAGATTTTTGTCATTCTGGTTTATTCCTCGAGTTGTAATGGTAAAAGATATTAGGATTGTTGGGACTTGAAATTTAGATCATAAAAATATGTAGCTAAACTTTTTATACTGAACTTCAAGTAACCATGAAGTTGGGTACATAAGTGTTTTGGAGACACTTATAGGTTTTGAAATCTCATTTTCATGGGTTTAGCCAATGAGATAAGCATGAAATGCATTGTATAAATGACTTCCCACTAAAATTTAATATCTAATTTTTAGTAATTATATATGATTTGGTAAAAAATTATTGACTTTTGAAAACTATTTAATTTTTTTTAAAATGTGAGAATTTAAAAAGGAATGAAATGGTTATTTTGAAAATAGTTTGATTTTAAAAAGTATGCTGAAATTTTCAAAAAGGGTTGAATATAGAAATATTGAATTTTTTTAATCAATGTTGTGATAGTAATATGTGGTATAATTTGAAAATTTTAATCCATCAGTTTCTAGAGAGTGAGACTTATGGTGTTTGTTGTGTTTTTAGAACATGTCAACCAGTAGACATCGCAGAAAACAATTGGAGGAAGCTATTGAAAATGTGGTTGCACCTGATCCACAAGTGAACTAGAAGTTGTTTCAGAGTATAGTAAATTCTTTTCAAGATATGAATATAGGAAATGTAAGGGATGGACCAAGTCAAGTGGATCATTCTGTTCAGTTCCAGAAGTAGAATCTTCCCATCTTTCAGGGTGATTTGGAATCATAGAAGGTGTAGGTTTGGCTGAATAGGATGAACTGAATCTTCAATTTCCTTGGATACCAACATTTTTTAAAGTCAATTTGGAGATTTATATAATGGACGATCTTTCATGACAATGGTGGGATTTAGAAGTTCATGCAAAATTGGACCACAACCTTGCATGGGATGATTTTGAAGAAATGATCAACAAAACTTCTATCCTCACACGTTTAGGATTGTAAGAATGAAATATGTATTTATCTTAAATTAAGTGAGCCTCATAGAGATAGATTATGAGGATAAATTCATGAATTTAGTCATCTTTTCACTCAAAGTTTCTTCTAGTTCATCCTTGAAGGAACATATCTTTGAATTAGGACTAAGGTAGGAGATTCTATCGAAGATTTACATGATTTGTGTAATGAATTATATAGAGATGGTAAATAGAGAGACTATGGTAGAAAGAGAAATATTAGGATATATAGGTGGAGGGAGTATGTTGATACCTATGGGAAATGGTGGGAACTCTAATGATGGGAACAAGAAGAAGATAGACACCCTTTTCTAAGGTGGGATCATGACTCAGAATCAGATAGTTGGATTAGTGAATCTTCCCACAAGACCCAAGAGCAAGACAAGATGTTTCCAATGTGGTTATATTAGTAAAATTAAGTGATAATGTATGAAACCACCTAGATAATTTCATAATTGAAATCATATGGGGTATCTTCATCACTATTGTTGTAGTGATCCAAGGTTAGGTGTTCAGGATACTTCTCAGGTGTCACAGAAGTCATATGATTTAATGGGATGAGGGTAGTAGAATACCACTCATAAGTAGAACAGATCTATCCATGGTGACTCTAGGAATACCATGACTCCTTAGCAATGGATATCTCAACATTTCAATAAGGAACAAAGTGTAGCAAGCAAGAAATTATATGGAGCTGAGTAGGTTATTGTGGATGATCAATCTGACCATTGATGGTGCAAGGTATGATTATTTTTTATTCAAACCTTATGAAAGATTTTTTTTTATATTAGTGAATCACATTCTTTTATTTATTCTCATGCTATTTATTTTCTGAGTTTAAATGTTGAGATAATTCCTTCTATGTTGAAACTTAAAACTCCTCTTGGTCAAAGAGAATGTCGAGCCTTTATGTGTAGAGCATGTTCTATAACTGTTGATGGATTTGAGCTGATATGGTATTTTTATGTGCTTGATATGGATATCTATAATATATTACGAGGTATGGATTGGTTGAAAATGTTCAAGGATCACATCAACTATTATATCTGATGGGATAGTTTTATGAATGATGATGGAATCGAGAATCTCTTTAGAGGGGACCAGAATGTAAAGGAAGGTGCAAAAATCTTGTTAAAACCAACAGTTGGAATGATCTTGTACCTATTGTTAGTTTTGAATTTGGAATTAATGGAAGATATCAAGAATAATAGCTTTTCAGTAGTGGTTGATTAGTTTATGGATGTATTTCTGGATAATTTCTTAGGGTTTCCACCCATAATATAAGTAGAGTTTACGATTGATATCCTTCAAGGGATAATTACTATTTACCTTCTATCTTACCGGATGGAACCAATATAATTAAGGGAACTAAAAGTTCAGTTATAAGAGATAGAAATAAAAGTATTCATTTGACCGAGCATGTCTCCATGGGTATCACCAGTCTTGTTTTTCAAAAAGGTGGATGGAACTCTTTGGTTATTCTTGGATTATCATAATATTAACCAATTTATAATAAAGAACAAGTATCTACTTCTACACATTGATGGTATGTTCAATAAATTGAGTGGATCTTAGTGGTTCTGAAAAATTGAATTGCGACCAAGATATCACCAATGCGGGTTTAGAAGGAGGATATCCTGAAAACAGATTTCATAAGTTGATATGACCATTATGAATACATGGTAATGCCTTTCAGTCTTATTAATTCACTATTTGTCTTTATATAATTGATGTATCATATTTTTCAGATATTTATAGATTCTTTTGTGGTGGTGTTTGTGGATGACATATTGGTGTATTTAGGGACAATGGATGAGAATGAGAAACAATTGGAGTCAGTGTTTGGAAACTTTAGGGATCATCATTTTTTTCCAAATTGTCAAAGTGTAATTTTTGGACACAAGAGGTATGTTTTATTGGACATGTAATCTTTAAAAAAATGTGTTTCCGTGGATCTATAAAATATAGAAGCTGTTATCTCTTGGAAACCACCAAACAATGTCTTCGAGATATAAAGTTTCCTTAGTCTATCTAGTTATTTCTGATGCTTTGTTCATGATTTTTCAAGATTGGGCTCACCCTTTATAGCTTCTATAAGGAATATTGTACCACTACAATGGAGTGAGGAATGTTAGAAGTATTTTAAAGAGCTTTATGTTATCCTTACATCATCACCTATCTTGATATTACTAGAATTAGGACAAGGGTAATTGGTGTATTGTGATGCTTTAGGATCAGGATTGGGATGTGTTATCATGTTATTGCTTATATATAAATAAAGTCACGGTTTTATGAGAATAACTACCCAAAATATGATTTAAAGTTATCTTTTGTAGTCCATTCTTTGAAGACTTGGCATCATGACCTCTTTGGTGATAAATTTATTATGTTTATGAATCATAAAAGCTTCAAACATATTGTCTCACAAATGGATTTGAATCTGATACAAATAATATGGATGGAGTATCTCCAAATGTTTGACTTTGACTTGATGTATACATCGGGTAAAGAAAATATGCTAGAAGATGAATTAACCAGAAAGTCATTTGCTTAGTTGGAAAAGAAGGCTTCAGATAAGTAGCATTTGATATCAGTCCTAGACAACATGCACTTGGAATGTGGAAACTGAGGTGAAGTTGTGACTTTATTTATAGTTTCATTTGTTGCTAATTTGGTGAAGATAGTTAAAGAGGCACAAACATATGATGTAGAATGTGTTTCTATGAGGTCAAAACTCAATGGTGGGGAGACCATTAAGGGTTGTAAGCTAGATGAGATTTCAATGTTGAGATTCAGAAATCATATGGTCATACCTATGGCTTGTCAAGAACAACTTCATCATGATTACCACCACTCAAGATGGGCTGTTAATTTGGGAATACAAAAGTTTTATAAGGAATTGAAAGCATAGTTTTAGTGGATTAATATGAAAAGGAAGGTGGATGAGTTTATTTCGAGATTATTAACTTGGAAGAAGGTTAAGGTAGATATTTAGTGACTGGAAGGTTTGTTGCAGTCTTTACCTATTTCTATTTGAAAATGGGAGCATATAACCATGGATTTTGTAATAGGTTTCCCAAGAATGCTTCATAAACATGATTATATATGGGTGATACTAGATCGACTCATAAATTTGGATCATTTCATCCCTATTCATGTATCTTATATGGTAGAGGGCTTATAAAAAATCTATATCTGAGAAGTTATAAAGTGGAATAGAGTACCAGTTTGGATAGTTTCAGATATAGATTCAAGTTTTACATCTCATTTCTAGAAATACTTATAAAAATCCGTTTGGACTTTGTTGACTATGAGTACAATGTATCATTCGTAGATGGATGTGAAATCTCAAAGGATGATATAATAATTGGAAGACATGTTTTTGGATGTGTAATGGATTTTGGTGGATTATGGGAAGATCACGTACCATTAGTGGAGTTCTCATATAACAATAACTATTAAGACTCAATACATAAGGATTATATTGAAGCATTGTATGGGAATACTTGTTGTTCTCCACTTTTTTGGGTGAAAAAATTTGAAAATTCACTAGTTGATCCAGGCCTTGTTTAAGAAACAATAGAGAAGATACAGTTGATCATGAAACAGATGGAGACATATTAGAGTCATCAACAATTGTATGTGGATCATTGTCGATGAACATTGTCATTTGAGTCAAGCAATCATGTGTTTTTTAGAATCCCTGCAAGGTGTGACATCATCGTTTTGGAAAGTAGGTCAAGTTATCTCCTAGATATATTGACCCTTTTTAGATACTTGAATGGGTTGGTGAAGTGGCATATTGGTTGGAATTTCTACTACGGTTTAGTGTTGTGCATAATGTGTTTTATGTATCTCAGTTGAAAAAGTATCATCCTGATCCTGACCATGTGATTATATGGGATCAAATTTACCTAGAGTCGGATTCTTAATTGGTGAACATGCCAGTGCATATTGTGGATAGTCAATAGAAAGTCTTCTATGGGAAAAGCATCGGTCTAGTATGGGTCTTGTGGCAACATAGTCTGATTCAAGAGAGACTTGGAAACATGAGAAGTAAATGAAGAAGAAATGTCTAGAACTCTTTCAATGCAATGATAGTTTTCTACATTTTGGGGATGTAAAGGCTAATTATGGGGAGAATGTAGCACCCTTGATTTCAGGTAAGTGACCCTTCATTTATTATTTTTGAGTGTATAAAGTGTTTGGGAGGGTTTGGAAACCTTTTGTAACTTTTCTAGGGATTTTATATAGGTGAATGGTTTGATCATGGTTTTTTAAACCTTTAAACTACTATAAGAAATCGTGCACAATGAGACACATGCTAATGGGAAGGTGCACAGTCAGGAGCACAGTTTGTACAAACCATACGACCACCTAGGAAAAACTATGAAAAGTGGTATAGTGGCCTTTTGAATTGTTGGAAAATGGCTTATCTAACCATGTGGTCTAACTATGTGAGGCCCCCCTTGAGGTTGTGGATGGTGCACAGTTAGTGCATGGTTTTCCTAACAGTGTGACTAACCGCGTACGATTTAAAAACAAGATCCTAAAAAAGTGAATCTGGATTGGGATTAATTTTTAACTCCTTGTTTTTGCTCCAAATCGACCATAACTTGATATTTTATACTCCCAATTTTTTTTGGAACCCTTCCCAATCGAATTTTAACCATTATAAGGTGTTTATTGGTGCATTTAATAATTATTCCCATGGTAAGCTATCGTTTATGGTAATATTTGGTGGTTTTTCTTAGATCTACTTCTCTCTCTCCCTCTCTCAATTTATTATATCTAGTAATATAAGGCCCCAACCTTAAACATTACTTAATATTGAATTAAATGAATAATTCACATTGAGGACCTTTTCAGGTTTAGAGTTTTAGAGAATTAGGACATAACTATTACATCTCAAAGATTAAAAAGTACACACATCTACTCAGCTTCCATTTTTTTCCACAAAATATAAACTACTGAACAAAGGAGTCATATCTAGATCCATGTTTTAGACATCATTACATTTCCTTGATCCCATCCTTGACCCTATTCACCGTTATATTCTGTGAAAAACATTTCAAAAAAAACTTGGGGTGAGCATAAATAACTCAGTAAGGGATGCACAAAGAAGGAAAACTGTTAGTTTTTCAAAACAACAAGTAAACCATGAATACTTTATCAAAGTAATAATTTTCACCTTTATGAAGTAGTAAATACTTTCCACTGAATAAAAGATCATTACTTACCCTTTTTGTAACCAATAGATTACCATAAAACCCATATAAAGAACACATAACATATAAAGGTAACTTGGGACATAAACATACTTAAATGGAATAACCATACGGTCAACTTACACACATATTACTAAATTGAATAGCCATACGGCCGACTTCCATACCCAATGCATTGGAGGTTATAATGTAACCACCCTTCCTGGTATTCATGGCACCATCCGTCATATGGTTTATCACGTAACCACCCGTAAAATGTCCAAGTACCATTATAAAATCATAACACATAAATCAATTATAAAGGAAAGAAAACATTTCCACATTTCAATCATAATATATCACTTAAATATATTGAAATAACAAATCCATTATCAAAACCATTTTCAATACCAAAATACATAAAAGAGTATATGGTATATATTTACTTTTAAAAACATT
Source organism: Viscum album (assembly GCA_963277665.1). Classification (NCBI taxonomy): domain Eukaryota; kingdom Viridiplantae; phylum Streptophyta; class Magnoliopsida; order Santalales; family Viscaceae; genus Viscum; species Viscum album. The sequence goes on along the minus strand of OY728166.1, from coordinate 1,067,507,132 downwards.
ACGGATTGTTGAGGAAGCAAAAGATCAAATAATACTCATGGAGGAGGAAAGGTTGTTTTCACTGCGTACATTAAAAAGAAACATAATTTTTTTCATTTAGTAAAACAATTAGTATAGAAAAGATTTATTTTGAATAAAAGTAAAATTCAAAAGGGTTTATACACCATATAAAAGAAAGTTGTGTATAAAAAATATATATGCCTCAATGAAAGGATATTGAGATGAAGTCCCATACCACTTCGAAACTTTTGAAATGGTTTTCAAACATTCATGTACATATAGATAAATCCTTAAAACAACTTTTAAAACATGGACATGGATGATAAATTTTTAAAAGAATAAATCTTTAAAACCATTTAAAACAATGTTTTAATAAATGAGTCCTTTTCGATTTTGAACATTTAAATTATAAGCCACATAAAAGTAGACCATTTTAAAAACATTTAAATGACTTGAGTATAGACATAATATGGATATAGAATGTCAAAGGGGCTGTATATACACTTTAAAAATAATAAAATTGCATATCATCAAGAAGTGTCTCAAGGAAGAGAAATTGAGACGTAATCCCATTCAAAGAACATGTCATTAGTGCAAGGATAAATCAATGAAATAATTATGTGTGACAAGTATAAATACACCCAATATAAGTGGATATAAAGTGTAAAACAATAAAAGGTAATTCACACATACTCTTGAAAAAAAAACCAATGACATAGATATTTAACTCAATGAAATGAGATTGAGTTATGATTTCCCAGACAAGTTCGTATAAATGATGTAAGAATTTATCAATGAGATAATTATGGGTAGAAAATGTATATCCACAAAAAGTTTTGTGGAAATTACAACATAGAGATTCCACACATAATCTTGGAATAATAAAATCAAGAAGTATAGGTTTAACCCAAAGAATTGAAAGTGGGTTAAGAAGTTCCCTCACAGAAATTCGACAGCCTAACGTCGTCACTTTAGAATTCATAAAATGAGATGATGAGAGATAAAAAGTGGTATATCATCACTTGTACATAAAATTTACAGTGATAAGGATATATAAGAACATATCCCATCATAATAAGATGTAAATTAAAAGACATAATATGAATAAGTCTTTTTTTTAAAAAAAGGCGGGTGAAAGAATCCCTTACTGATTTGGGTAACTTTCAAAATGTACACCCCATAAAAGAAGGGCCAAAAAATGCTGATGTAAATACCCATAAATGAGAGTATATTAAACAAAGAGTAGAATCATGGTCAGTATATACCCCACTCAACATATATAGTGACAAATATAGCATGAATCTCACAGAAATAAAAAGTGAGATTACATATCCCGTTACGAAAATTCGGCAGCCTAACGACGCCACTTAAAACTTCCAAAAATGGATTGAAGATATAAATTAGGGTCTCTCATCATATGAATATAGAAATTATAGTAATAGGAATATAAAATAACATCCCCCAACATAAGAAAGATGAGCTTAAATTAAGTGACATAAAAGAGAGTACTTAAAAAGAAAGAGAGAGGTAGGATCCCTTACCTCGTGTCTGACTTGTCTTGTTCGTTTCTTTATATTCCTAAATAATAAACTTTGGTCAACTTATAATTTCTTAAGGAACTCATTTAAATATTATTATTCAGTTCATATCAAATATTATAATGTTGTAATAATTGGTTAATAATGTGAGTTCATATCAGATGTTTTTGTCGATGTTTGGTACATGAGTAAAAAATGAACTTGTTTGAAAATGATTGTCCATTTAGTTATAAGTAAATCATTTACAGAATAGTATTAATGATTTAAATATCATATATATCCAGTAAATATTCATTTTATACTATTCCATAACATTTTGAGATAAAAAGAAATGAAATGCACCGTTCATGGAGACAGTAGGCCGTACGTACGCATGAACGCTACTTTCATTTCTTTGTCATATTAATGGAATTAAAAATAAATGGGAGATATATATATTATAATTACAGTATAGTATATATGTTATATAGGTCATATATGTTAATTAATTTCATTATTTATACATTCCATGTATTGTATGAATGAGTCACATCACTTAAGGGGGCGATAGTCCACACTTTCTCGTATGAAATTATCGCATTTTCACAACATGAAAAGCATAAAGTTATGTTTTAAATATAAAATACAGAAGCATAGAGAGTAAATAAATATAATATATATAATAAATAAATATAGTTCCATCATAATTTCCACCATGAGAGGTGGTAGGAGAAGATAGAACAATCATCATTTTGTGAGGCAGTAATTCGCCATCCACAGAAACATTATATTCTTTTACCATTAGATGGAGGTGTGTGTTAGTGTAGCTCTAATAATTATCATAAAAACATCCTAGTATATTCAAGATACTGGTGTTGTTACAAAATAAAGAAATAAAAAGATTTTATGGGGTTGGATAAGAAAAATAAAACAAAAGAACACTAGGGAAGACTTTACCTTTAAATCGGGTAACTCTCTTTTGATTTGAGCTCAAAGGCTTCCTTGGAAAGACTTCTGCCCAAAGTGAGGCTTCTAGGAGTAAGATAGGGATTTGGAGAGAGAAAATGAGCAGATCTTGGCCGAGCCAATGTCTTGAGAGGTGTTGGTAAGGTGGTAGAGGTGGGGGCCTTTTATAAGAGGAGAGGTGGGGCACTCTTGGAAAGTTATAAAATGTTACTTTATTATAAAATTATTTTTGGATTTTAAAGGTCCCAAAAGGATATATTTAGAGGATAGTGGGATAATATTTATAAATCCACCCATACAATAGGTTTTTGACAAGTGTAGGTCTTAGATTTTACATTATCTTTTCATTTTATTTAAATCGTTAAATAATGAGGTAATCGCTGCATCATCATGATGTCATAAATAATTTAATTTATTTAATGTCTAAAAATTATAAAAAAAATATCATGATGTAGAAAATATTTTTATCTTTCTAATTAATATTTATAGTAAAAAATATGACTTGTATAACCTCATGTAAATTTTTTTTTAGTAAAACAATACATGTTTGTGACATTTTAATTTTAACTTTAAATAAAAAGTTATTAATGTCATTTTCTTACCCAAGTGGCTCCATGGGGTCCCCAAGTTGACCCATGGATTGTTTTGGTCGGCCATGACACATCCAATAAGTGTAGGACATGTGTCAAGGTAATTTCATATTATTATAAAATTATTTTTTACCTTAAATTACACTAATTACCTTTAATCGTGATTAATAAAACTTAAAAGTTACTATTTACCAAAAACTTATTTTAATACCATTGAACCAAATTTTACATCATAATGACAACCATGTATGTCTAGTTTTTGAAATTCAAATCACATAAGTGGTAAAGTTTCATTTAAACGAAAAATCTGTTTTTTAACTACCACTTAGTGGTTTTACTATTCATCAAAAATTGAAGTTTTTCAGAAAAAAACCAAAAATTCACCCTAAGCTATATTTGATATTATGAATTCAAAAATGATGTCTATTTTACAAAATTCAAAACATATAAGTTGAATTAATTAATTTAATGATTAATTCCCGCTGTCAAAACAAATAGCGTGTTTTTAAGAAACAATATCTATTAAAAGATTGACACTAGTTTAAGTCCAATTTCAAAGCGAAATTAATTAAAATTAACTCCATTGGATTAAATGGAAAAAATATATTATAAATAAACTTTAATGAAAATTAAAAATATAATCTATCCATATAAATAAATCAGATTAAAACGAGGTTTTTAATTAAAATGCAACATTTTCACTAAAAATGATCTTTATCAGAAAAATAACAAAAGTTTACACAATGTAAATTTTGATGTCCAGATTATAAAGAAGGATTTTACAACATATAAAATTATCAACAGTATATTTAAAAAGGGTTCTCCATCAAAAGGTGGTTAATCGACCTTTTAAAGAATATTAGAAGATTTATGCTTAAAATTGGATTCATTTTCATTTTAAGCCTCTAACATTTATTGGATAAAAGTAAAAATATTTAAAAAACATATATAATAATTTTTTAGTTAGTTCCGTTCATTCCTGCCATTACAACGGTTAGGCGTTAACTACCATTTAAAATAATATTATTTTATTATTAGAGTGCAACGTAAGATTTCAAAGAAACTCGTTGTTTCGTATTGGGTACGCCATCGAGCATAGCGTTCCCTTTAAGGTAATATTAATATTTTATTCACAAATATTAATAAATATGAAAAAGTAATATTCTTTATTTACCTGGGATGTTACATCCTTCCACCATTTTGGGAATTGCGTCCTCGCAATTTTAAAATTGGTCTTGGAAACTTCATTGAAAATCCCACATCAGAACAAGAGTCAGTAAAACTATCACTTTAAAATAAAGAAAGAGAAGTAAAAAGGTCACCCGAGTTAACCCATACTAGGATTCTATGTAGGAAGACATGGACATGGAGGAGAAAAAAAAGGGTCATGTTCTGATGGAGAGTGATAGAAAACATGTTTAGGAGAAAGTTAACCACAAGAAAATAAGAAACTTGTGATGGGTTAAATGGTATTTGATTCCCCAGTAGGAAAAGTTAACAGACAACATTTTTGTTTTTAAGTTACTTTTCATTGAGGAATTTATTTATGAGCTTAACTAAATCATAAGGAAACATACTTACTTTTCATGTAGACTCTCATCTCCTACTAGATTTCTTACACAAACTCATATTTTCTCTAAAAGACGAGTATTTAGGATGACTTGTTCACATTAAGAGAGCTATAATCAACTTCTAGAGAATCACCTAATCCAAAAAAGAGAACTATATATTTCCCATGTCTTTAGACCTTAACCAAAACCAAAATTGTTAGAACAAGATCAGATAATCCACAAAAGGATAATCCTTTTTACAAAAATAAAAACTACTCCTAATCTCCAAAATTTGTCATACAGTACACAAAGTTCAACAAAGACCATTCAATAAACATCTATCCATAAAATTCTTCAAAGTAATCAAAACTAAGATTGAAACCCAAATCATCAAAGTATTTAATCACATAGTCTTCCAAGGTACAAATTAACATTTATCTCTAAATAACATAAGTTGCTCTTAAATTCTCATATTGAAAAGTAATTAACCTAATCATATATCCTCCATGATAGGTCAATATTTTCCTAGATAACCCAAAATCAACTTATTCTTGATTCATAAAATTATATAACTAAAAATAATTTTTCATACTAACCAGGGACTTCACATAGTCCAATGGTAGGCGATAAATACGAGTCGCACTTTGGTTGTGGGTTCGATTCCCACAGCTTTGTCCGACGTGACGGGTTGTCACACAGTCTGCGTGTTGTCCCTTTTCCAAAACTATATAATTCTTAAAACATTCCCCAAAACGAGATAAAATCTTCAAAAATAATCATAACATATTTTAACCTCAAGTTTATCTCATGCCTTTAATTTTCCATCATAACATATAGTAACCCATAATTACCTCAAAAGTAAGGATCATATAAACCCTAATGGTTACCTTTATAATTATCACATGAACTTCCACATTGAGTTGGTTCTCTCATACATGATGTATTAGAGAACTCAACAAGGTTCAAGTGGTTGATCATGACTCCCGATAGTTGGTTTAGAATAACCAAGAGATTTCTCATTGAATCCCCCATTTCATCCAGTCTCTTAATCAGAGAACCACCACAGTTTCCTTCAAACCCATTGTCACTTTGGTGCCTGCTAGATCCATCCATTTACTAAAACCAAAAATGTCAGTGTGAGTATATCAACAAAACCATCATGTACTAATGAGGAAGGTAAACACTAAGATATACTTACTCATTAAATTTATCTAAAAACTATGACTCTTTCTTAAATCCTAGACATTATGGTAATGTCACTTATGCTTAGAGAATACCCTAACCTATAAAGTTATCTAAACTGACCTTTGATACCAACTATAAGGCCCTGGCCTTAAACATTACCTAATATTGAATTAAATGAATAATTCACATTGAGAATATTTTCAGGTTTAGAGTTTTAGAGAATTAGGACATAACTATTACATCTCAAAGATTACAAAGTAGACACATCTACTCAGCTTCTATTTTTTCCACAAAATATAAACTCCTGAACAAAAGAGTCATTTCTAGATCCATGTTTTAGACATCATGACATTTCCTTGATCCCATCCTTGACCCTATTCACCATTATATCCTGTGAAAAACATTTCAAAAAAAAATTGGGGTGAGCATAAAAAGCTCAGTAAGGGATGCACAAAGAAGGAAAACTATTAGTTTTTCAAAACAACAAGTAAACCATGAATACTTTATCAAAGTAATAATTTTCACCTTTATGAAGTAGTAAATACTTTCCACTGAATAAAATATCATTAATTACCCTTTTTGTAACCAAACTATTACCATAAAATCCATATAAAGAACACATAACATATAAAGGTAACTTGGGACATAAACATACTTAAATGGAATAACCATATGGTCGACTTCCACCCATATCACTAAATGGAATAGCCATAAAGCTGACTTCCATACCCAATGCATTGGAGGTCATAACGTAACCACCCGTCCTGGTATTCACGGCACCACCCGTCATATGGTTTATCATGTAACCACCCGTCAAATGTCCAAGTACCATTATAAAATCATAACACATAAAACAATTATAAAGGAAAGAAAACATTTCCACATTTCAATCACAATATATCACTTAAATATATTGACATAAAAAATACATTATCAAAACAAGTTTCAATACCAAAATACATAAAAGAGTATATGGTATTTATTTACTTTTAAAAACATTACAGCTTGTTGAGGAAGCCAAGGATCAAATAATACTCACGACGGCGGAAAGGTTGTTGTCACTGCGTACATTAAAAAGAAACATACTTTTTGTCATTTAGTAAAACACTTATTATAGAAAAGATTTATTTTTAATAAAAGTAAAAGTCAAAAGGGTTTATACACCGTATAAAAGAAAGTTGTGTATAAATCAAAATATATCTCAATGAAAGTATATTGAGACGAAGTCCCATACCACTTTGAAACTTTTGAAATGGTTTTCAAAAATTCATGTCCATATAGATAAATCCTTAAAAAAACTTTTAAAACATGGACATGGATGATAAATGTTTAAAAGAATAAATATTTAAAACCATTTAAAACAATGTTTTAATAAATGAGTCCTTTTCCATTTTGAACATTTAAATTATAAGCCACATAAAAGTAGACCATTTTCAAAAAATTTAAATGACTTGAGTATAGACATAATATGGACATATAATGTCAAAGGGGATGTATATACACTTTAAAAATAATAAAATTTCATATCATTAAGAAGTGTCTCAAGGAAGAGAAATTGAGACGTGATCCCATTCAAAGAACATGTCATTAGTGCAAGGATAAATCAATGAAATAATTATGTGTGACAAGTATAAATACACCCAATATAAGTGTATATAAAGTGAAAAACAATCAAAGGTCATTCACACATACTCTTCTAAAAAAAACCAATGACATAGATATTTAACTCAATGAAATGATATTGAGTTATGATTTCCCATACAAGTTCGTATAAATGATGTAAGAATTTATCAATGAGATGATTATGGGTAGAAATAGTATATCCACACAATGGTTTGTGGAAATTACAACATATAAATTCCACACATAATCTTGGAATAATAAAATCAAGAAGTAGCGGTTTAACCCAAATAATTGAAAGTGGGTTAAGAAGTTCCCTCACAGAAATTCTACAGCCTAACGATGTCACTTTAGAATTCATAAAATGAGATGATGAGAGATAAAAAGTGGTATCTAATCACTTGGACATAACATTTACAGCGATAAGGATATATAAGAACATATCCCATCATAATAATATGTAAATTAAAAGACATAACAGGAATAAGTCTTTTTAAAAAAAAAGGAGGGTGAAAGAATCCCTTACCGATTTGGGTAACTTTTAAAACGTACACCCCATGAAAGAAGGGCAAAACAATGCTGATGTAAATACCCCTAAATGAGAGTATATTACACAAATATTAGAATCATGGTCAGTACATACACCACTCAATGGATATAGTGACAAATATATCATGAATCTCATAGAAATAAAAAGTGAGATTACATATCCCCTTACGAAAATTCGGCAGCCTAACGACGCCACTTAAAACTTCTAAAAATGGATTGAAGATATCAATTAGGGTATCTAATCATATGAATATAAAAATTACATTAAGAGGAATATAAAAGAACATCCCCCAACATAAGAAAGAGGAGCTTAAAGTAAGTGACATAAAAGAGAGTACTTAACAAGAAAGAGAGAGGTAGGATCCCTTACCTCATGTCCGACTTGTCTTGTTCGTTTCTTTATATTACTGAATAATAAACTTTGGTAAAATTATAATTTCTTAAGTAAATCCTTTAAATATTATTATCCAGTTCATATCACATATTATAATGATGTAATAATTGGTTAATAATGTGAGTTCATATCAGACGTTTTTGTCGATGTTTGGTACATGAGTCAAAAATGAACTTGTTTGAAAATGATTGTCCATGTAGTTATAAGTAAATCATTTCTAGAATAGTATTAATGATTTAAATATTGTATATATCCAGTACATATTTATTTTATACTATTCCATAACATTTGGAGATAAAAATAAATGAAATGCACCGTTCATTGAGACGGTAGGCCGTACGTACGCATGAACGCTACTTTCATTTCTTTGTCATATTAATGAAATTAAAAATAAAATAGAGATATATATATATTATAATTAAATTATAATATATATGTTATATAGGTCACATATGTTCATTAATTTCATTATTTATACATTCCATGAATTGCATGAACGAGTCACATCACTTGAGGGGGCGGTAGTCCACACTTCCTCGTATGAAATTGTCGCATTTTCACAACATGAAAAGCATAAATGTCTGTTTTAAATATAAAATACAGAAGAATAGTTTTAAAATAAATATAATATATATCATAAATAAATATATTTCCATCATAATGGACACCATGAGAGGTGGTAGGATAAGATAGAACAATCATCGTTTCGTGAGGCAATAATTCGCCATCCACAGAAACAGTATGTTCTTTAACCATTAGACGAAGGTTTGTGTTAGTGTTGCTAAAATACTTCTCATAAAAACATCCTAGTATATTTAAGATACTGGTTTTGTTACAAAAGAAAGAAATAAAAAGAGTTTAGGGGGTTGGAGAAGCAAAATAAAACAAAAGAACACTAGAGAAGACTTTACCTTTAAATCGGGTAACTCTCTTTTGATTTGAGCTCAAAGGATTCCTTGGAAAGGATTCTGCCAAAAGTGATGCTTCTAGGAGTAATAGATGGATGTGGAGAGACAAAATGAGCAGATCTTGGCCTATCCAATGGTTTGAGAGGTGTGGGTAAGGTGGTAGAGGTGGGGGCCTTTTATAAGAGGAGAGGAAGGGCACTCTTGGAAAGTTATAAAATGTTACCTTATTATAAAATGATTTTCGGATTTTAAAGGTCCCAAAAGGATATATTTTGAGGATAAGGTGATAAGGTTTCTAAATCCACCCATAAAATAGGTTTTTGACAAGTTTAGGTCTTATATTTTACATTATCTTTTTATTTTATTTAAATTGTTAAATAATGAGGTAATCGCTGCATCATCATGATGTCATAAATAATTTAATTTATTTAATGTCTAGAAATTATAAAAAAAATATCATGATGTAGGAAATATTTTTATATTTCTAATGAATATTTATAGTAAAAAATATGACTTGTATAACCCCATGTAAAAATTGGTTTAGTAAAACAATACATGTTTGTGACATTTTTATTTTAACTTTAAATAAAAAGTTATTAATGTCATTTTATTACCCAAGTGGCTCCATGGGGTCCCCAAGTTGACCCATGTATTTTTTTTGGTCTCCCATGACACATAAAATAATGTTAGAAAATGTGTCAAGGTAATTTCATATTATTATAACATTATTTTTTACCTTAAATTATACTAATTACCTTTAATCGCGATTAATAAAACTTAAAAGTTACTATTAACCAAAAAATTATTTTAATCCCATTGAACCAAATTTTACATCCTAATGAAAACCATGTATGTCGGATTTTTGAAATTCAAATCACAGAATTGGTAAAGTTTCATTTAAACGAAAAATCAGTTTTTTAACTTCCACTTAGTGGTTTCACTATTCATCAAAAACTGATGTTTTTCAGAAAAATACAAAACATTCACCCTAAGATATATTTGATATTACGAATTAAAAAATGATGTCTATTTTAAAAAATTAAAAACATATAAGTTTCATTAATTAATTTAATAATTAATTCCCACTTTCAAAACAAATAGCGTGTTTTTAAGAAACAATATCTATTAAAATATTGACACTAGTTTAAGTCCAATTTCAAAGTGAAATTAATTACAATGACCTCAATTGGATTAAATGATAAAAATATATTCTAAATAAACTTTAATATCAATTAAAAAGATAATATATCCATATAAATAAATCATATTAAAATGTGGTTTTGAATTAAAATGCAACATTTTCACTAAAAATGATCTTCATCGGAAAAATAACAAAAATTTACACAAAGTAAATTTTGATGTATAGATTATAAAGAAGGATTTTACAACATATAAAATTGTCAAAAGTATATTTAAAAAGGGTTATCCATCAAAAGGTGGTTAATCGACCTTTTAAAGAATATTAGAAGATTTATGCTTAAAATTGGATTCATTTGCATTTTAAGCCTCTAACATTTATTGGATAAAAGTAAAAATATTTGAAAAACATTTATAATTATTTTTTAGTTAGTTCCATTCATTCCCTCCATTACAATGACTAGGCATTAACTACCATTTAAAATAATATTATTTTATTATTAGAGTGCAACGTAAGATTTCAAAGAAACTCATTGTTGCGTATTGGGTACGCCATCGAGTATAGCGTTCCCTTTAAAGTAATATTAATATTTTATTCACAAATATTAATAAATATGAAAAAGTAATATTCTTTATTTACCTGGGATGTTACAAGTAAAATATGGATATATCTAAGGTTTCTAATTCCAATAAAGGTTAGACGTGTCCTTTTTAATGATAGGTAAAGAGATCTAAGGTAGGGTTTTGGAGATTCAACTTGGTTTTGTGACCATTTTCCTGCCATTATTTGTTTTCTCCATAATTCCTAAGGTAGGTGGATTCAATATCAACTACTCTTGCTAGAACTAGAAGGATTAATTTTAAATTGATTTTTTTTTGTAAAATTGATAGTGAATTTTTTGTTCAATGGTAGATGGAAACCCTATTTTGTGATGACTTATGAAATTGTGAAAATTGGGTGTTTTGATGGATAGTGGAAATTGTAACTTGATTTTAAAATGATGATTTTAAAATGGTTATTTGGTTTTTATGAATGAAAAAATAGTTCCAATAAAAGGGTTGGATTTATTAAAATGGTTTATTGGAAATGTGTTTTCAATAAAAGGTTTGTTTTATTGAAATGGTTTGTTGTTATGGCTTTAAAAAAAGGTATAGTTTTGTTGAAATGATTGAATTGGTTTGGAAAAGGTTTTATTGGAATGTGATTGGATTAAATGGTTAAGCATGGATGGAATGGATGGATAATGGTCATGAAGTACGACCATCAAAGGGAGGGGTTATGGATGTGAAAGTTCCACCATCTGTGGTAATACGAATCTTTTGTGTATGTGTGTGTGTGGCTATGTGATATGGAATTGGTAATTCCAGTTAAATTCATGAAATTGTTGGAATTAATTGTTTGGTTTCTTTTCTTGGAACTTGGTGTTTTTTTACAGAATTGTTTTACCATGGAACTTGTTTTATATTACAATATAAAATATTTCATTTGTTTTATATAATTTTTTATATAAATTATATAACATGTTCTATCCTAGTGGTATAAGTAGGGAATTTATTTTGGGAAAGCTTACTAAGTTTCATTACTCACCCATGATTTTCAACTTTGGTACTTTTGAAGATTGTCACATGCAAATGTAAAGTATCACACTTCTTTAGTGGTGAATCATGATACATGGGATGTTTTGTGTAGTTAGATCTTAGACCACGTTGAAGATTTGGAGTTATGTGGGTTTTCATTGAGTTTTGTTGGATTTTTATTCCACTATGAACTTTGATGTTAATTGTCTTCAACTATGATACTTTTTTTGTGTTTTGATTTTTGTTATCAATGGTATTACATTGATTTGTTTTACATTTTTATCATGAATATTATAGTGGTATTATGTTATGGAATGTTTGGTTCAGTTGGTTTATCTTTAAAGGGAAAATAATCCCCCATATATTAATGAATCCCTTGAAATTTATTACCAACCTTTGGCTCATTGGGGATGTTTCTTAAGGCCATGTAATGATCATCCACCTTTTCAATCCAATGAGGAGGGGTGGGATGTTTCATGTCCACTCCCACACACTTAAAATATCACATTGTATTCAATGTGAACCTTTGAGATGATAAATGAACATGAAATGTAGAATTTAAAATAAGGAAAATAATATAAAAGTGAAAAGGTTAGGGATAGCCTGATATTCTCAAGTGATGATAGGGTCATGTAGTGTGATGAAATCAACTGCATGAGTGGGAAGTACCTAAATGTATTGCTTTAAAATCTTCCCATTTTCTGTAAGGATCCTTCCTATTTCTTCTTGTGGGATCTCCACTACACCATAAGTAAGAACATTAGATACAACATAAGGTCCCAACCATCTGGAATGTAACTTACCAGGAATCAAATTCAATCATGAACTATATAAAATGACTTTATATCCTACATGAAACACCCTTTTCTTGGATCATTATATCATGAGATGCTTTTTATCTTTCCTTTTAGAGACTAGAGTTCTAATATGATCATAATCAAACCTCCTTAATATCTTAAATTTGTTTCTTCCTTTGATCTCCAACTTGGGATAAATCTATGATTCATTTATTTATATCCCAACATGTCTGATGCTCGACCTCCACTAGAAGACAACATGCTATCAAAAAAACGATCTAGAAGTGGTGCATACCAATGAGATTTTTGAGTACTATCATATAAGCCCATATCACATCACCCAAATTATTTCTTCAATCCTTTTTATTTGGTTACATTGTTTTCTCCAATATCTAATTCAACTCACAATTTGAAACTTTGGAACGACCGTTTTTTTGGGGGTGATATGGTATTTATTTTTGGTGTGTAACTCCAAAATTTATAAGGAGCAATTCCAATTTTTGGTTTTAAAAGTGTTTACTCTGGTCACTGATGATATCCTTCAGTACTCCAAACCGATATAAAATTTTATCCATGAAGAAATTCACTAAAAAATGAGAATCATCAGTCTAGTTGGCCTTAAAATCCACCCATTTACTAACCTAATAAATTGAAAAAAACATACAAGAAAAAAATGATCTTGGAAATAGACCCATAAAATCAATTTTACATTCATAAAAAATATCACAAAATAATATGGGATTTTGGGGCATCTCTTATCTCCTTGAAATGTTCATAGTGTGTTAAAATTAAAGCATGACTTAAAAAACAAATGGGAATAATTAAATAAGGTATTAAAATGTAATAAAAATACTAAGACTTTCCTTGCCATCCTTTGGTATCCAAAGTGTCCACCATAAGAAAGTGTATGAAAAAAAATAAAAATCAGAGTCAAACTCATGATTAGACACACATATCCTAATGACTTGGTCACTTCAAATGTGCCAAAATTAAGGATCATACCATACATAAAACCTAGATTTAGTCTTTAAATTTTCAACTTGGTTTCTCTTTAGGTTTTTAGAAAATTCAAAGGAAACAAAGTAATTCACTAAATTTTCATACCAAGGATGCATACTTAAGATGAAATAGAGATACTTGTTTGGGAAAGTGTCCTAAAGTTGTAACTAGTTTATAGTTTTATGCTCTAACATGTGATTGATCCTACTCATGTGGTCATCCAACATGTCAAATGACCCCTTATTATCTATTATCATGATGTAAAACTCTTCGAGAAGGAGCAACCGATGAATAAGTTCTGGCTTTGCATCTAGATTCTTTAGAAGGTACCTCAAAGCTACATGACCAGAGAAAACAACAACTTTAGATCCCAATAAATTTGAGAATAATTTTTATAAATAAAATATAAAATTAAGAAACTAATTTTCCATTGTGGTTTAGTTTTATTGGGATACATCCAATGTTCTTGATGCATAATAAATCACATGGGACCACACTTCTACCCTCTGTGATAAGACTTCTCCAACTGCGAAGTTGGAAGCATCACACATAAGCTTAAATGGGAGGTCCCACCATGGGGGTTGTATGATCAGGGTTTTGGTGAGACTTTTCTTTATCTCATCAAATGATACCCTTCACGAATCATCAAAAAATAAGTTAATATCTCTTTTAATCCACTGAGATAAGTTTAGAGAGATCTTACTAAAATATATAATGATGCATTGATAAAAACTAGCATGTCCAAGTAATGATAGAACATAACACACATATATAGGATATGTCAAGGATGAAATAATATCTACCTTAGATCTATCAACCTCAATTCCATTCCATAACATTACATGACCTAGGATAATTCACTTCTCTACCATGAAATGACATTTTTCAAATTTCAAAACCAATTTTTCATCAATGTAATGATGAAACACTTTACCCAAAATCAAGTGAAATTCATCAAATATGGTACCATACATAGTAAAATCATCCATAAATAAATCTATAAAAGTCTCAAGTAAATAAAAAAATATAATTATAATTCATCTCCATAAGGTACCTAGGGAATCAAAAAGTCCAAATGGAATCCTCGTTAGGAAAATGTATTGAATGGGTAGGTGAATGCCATATTCTCATAGTATTATACTACATTGGGAACCTAAAAATTTCTAGAGAAACCATCCAAGAAGAAATATTGTGTCCTACCTGCAAGTATCTCAAGCATCTGGTCAATGAATAGAAGTGGAAAATGGTCATTACTAGTGGATTGATTTAGTTTCCTATAATCTATACACACTCGCCAACTATTTTGTACCCTCATAAGAATTAACTCATTATTTCCATTATTTATAATAGTGAACCCTATTTTCTTGAGCAAAACTTGGATAGGGATGACCCACTGAGAGAAAAAAATGGATTTAATGATACCCACCTAAATAAATGTTCCCACTTCTTTCATTACTACTTTTAATAATGTGGGGTTAAGTATCCTTTGTGTTTGTTTAACTGGTTTAGGCCCATCATCCAAAAGAATCCTATACGTACAAATAGAAGGGATAATACCTGGTATGTATTCTAAGGTCCACCCAATGGACCTAATATTCTTCTTTAAAATATTTAAAAGTTTTGTTTCTTCTTTACATAGGATATTATTAGGAATTATTATAGGAAACTTTTCATCATTCAATATGTATGAATATTTTAAGTTTGGGGGAAATGGTTTAAATTCTAGTTTGGGTGGGATATATATTGATATCAATGATGTGGAAACTGATATATGTGTATAATAAATGTATAGGTATGAATATAAATCATAAAATTATTAAATAATGAATCAAATCCATCTAAAAAATCAATATCAATGTCATAATCAGAAACTATATACCCGAAATCAGAATAAAAATCCACATCAAAATCATACATGAGTGTCGTTTGATCACGAGTGTAACAACCCAAGATTTTATGATAATTATTCCTTTTAATTTCATTGTTGTCTTGTTTTGTATGCTAAACCAAAATTATCTTGTTCTATACACAACACCGTATTAGCTTGCAGTATATGCAACACTATTCTTGGCTCGTGTTACACACAATTTCAAGTTCGTTTTGTAGAAATTATTCTACGCAACATTAAGTATAGATTTTGTTTAATGTATAAATGAAATAAGTTTTAATTATGTTATACGCAACACCAAAGGGAGCTTTCACTACACGTATCTTTAACTTGGCTTGCATTACATGCAATCACGACCTTCCTTGATAGCGTGTGTAGTACGCAATACCGGGTTTCACTAAACAACGATATATTGTTATAATATTATTATGAACTAGACGTTATGAATATTAGTAACTAAATTTTCAATTTTATAACATTATTATTAATATTACACATTTTCTAGAACATGGTATGAGAATAAAATAAATTTTTCGGGTAAAATAAGTATTTTTCAAAAAATGCAGTTTTGCCGCCTTTTGATGGTGCACCCACTTTAAATCTATTTTTTTTTACATTTTTATAAGTTCAATTTGAAAAAATAAAATTATTCTTTGGAATAAGGATATAAAAATCTACTTTTTATAAAATTTTCATATTATTCTGATAACTTTCATATTTTAATGGATAGTAAAAACACGCTATATTTTAATTAAAAACAACTTTTTTCATCACAATAATTTATATGGTTAAATTATTATATTGAATGGTTTTAAAGTATAAATATAATATATTTTTACCATTTAATATAATTTAAGTAATTATCATTAATTTTACACTAAATTCATAAGTAAAAACATTTCAATCTTTTGCAACGTTTTAACTTTTAAAACTCGTTTTCTTAACAACGAGATTAATTTTAAATTAATTTCTGCAACTTATGTGATTTGAATTTGGAAAAATGGATTCTATATTTGGAATTAGTAGGTCCAAATTATGTTAATAGGTTAATTTTTATTTTTGGGAACTATGAATAGTAACTACGGTAAATTTTATTTACCATAGTTAAAGGTAAATCAGGTAATTAAGGATAAATATAATATTATAAAATTACCCTAACACTTGTATTAATATAATTGTATGATTATAGTTTTACCTAAATAATATTTGGGTCGAAATGGAATCTAATGGAACCCACTTGTATTTTATTAAGACCTTTTATTTATTTTATTTAAAGGAAAGTGAAATATGTCTCACTCAAACTTTAATAATTAGATTATTTTTAATATAAGGTTATACAAAATATAAATTCGATTATAAATACTCATTTGAAATATAAAATGTTTATATTTATCATTTTAATTTATTTTTAATTTTTAAAAAATATTTAATTACCTTAATAGCTTATACATTAATGATGTAGAAATTATTTATTTAGTGAAAAATTAATAATATAGTTTTTATTAAAATAAAAATACCTATCAAAAGGACCAGAAACTTGACCAAATATTATTGGTAGAGTATATATATACCCTAAGAATCCAAGTGTCGATTTTTGGTCCATTTAGAGCCTTATAAAACTGATTAGGACATTTATATTATTTTATTTAAATGATGTCAAATATGTCACCTTCATAATTTAATAAATATAACAATTTAGATGTTGTGATTTTAAGATGATAAATTCGAGTACAAATATTATTATGAAAGTTATTATATTCATATTCATCATAGGATTTCATTTTTAATTTTTATGCAACTAATAAGTATAATAAAAGATTATACAAAAATGATGTAGTAATTGTTTTATTAAGAGAAATATCAAATAAATGGTTTTATAAATATTAGAATAAACATTATGTGAACTAATTAATGTTCTAATTTTTTTTTTCTAGATTAATATGACATGTTAGGAATCTATTAATTTTTTTTTCCGAATATATCTTCTATGAGGATTTTATTTAAATTCAAATAAATTAATAGTGTCAAAATTAACACTATTGTTATTTTATAAAAATAACATATTATTAAATTGTTTAAAAATCACATAAATATTTAAAAATTATAAAACTAAATTTATATGGTCTAAAATTTCATAAATTGCCCAATTATGGATAATTCACAACACATAAATAATTATTTATAACAATTTAAAATTTAGAATATTATTACCACAAATAAGATTAAATAAATTAAATAAGGATAAATCAAATTGATAAGGTTTAAAATAATTTTTCAACATGTATAAATTTGATTGGTTGATGAGATTACAACCCTATCTTACCTCATATCCGGATTTGAGTCACTTTTTAAGTTTTTAAGTGGGGTTTGAGTTTATTATAAATTAATATTTTGGAGGTTTCCAAAAGCGCCCATCTCTTCCCTTATAAAAGGGCACCTCCTCCATCTCCTCTTAACAACACTTTGAGTCTTAAAGATCAGACAACCTCTGACCATTTCTATTATCCACTTCCCTAGAAACATTTTGGAGGTTCTGGTCTTCTCAAAATACCAACTCTAGTTCCTTAAGAGGAAGATTAAAGGAGGTGTATCGAAGAAGAGGTAATCTCTTCTACCGATTCTTTCAAGTTTCTTTCTTCTTCAAATTCCTCTTCTTTAATTGTTTCATTGTAAAGTAATACAATAATCATCACTAATATACTTATATGATATTATAAATATTAAACAACCCCATTTCACCTTCTATCCATCCTACGGAAAATGAAATCACCGCATGTGCGTACGCACGGAATACCGTCTCCACGCCGTGGTGTAATCAGTTTTTCCACCACCACCTTAATTGGATGGGTATAATGGTGTAAAGAATAACTATATATGGTTATTATAACATCATACTTATTCTGAGATATTATATCATCCACTCCAATTCTATTCAATAATTATGGTAACAATATCATCGCTCGTGCGTACGTACAAACTACCGTCTCCACGAACGCGATGAGATTCATTTTCCATGATTAACCATTCAAGTATGATTATAAAGTATATATAATAAATAATAATGAAATATATTACATAATAATTATACTGGATTTATGTACATATATGTTTCATTTACTTAATTCCATTCAATTCAATAAGGAAACGAAAACATCGTTCATGCGTACTTACAGCCTACCGTCTCCATGAATGGTGTTTTTAATTCCATTTATTGATCTATAATATATATTTATATGATGAATATATATTATATATAAATCATTTTTTACATTCTGAAATTAAGTAAATAAGGATATAAGTAATAATATGAAGAACAACAAATCAAAACACGTACACAAAATGAAATGATTTTACCCAAAATGCTGCTTTAACATGGAATTTACAAAAGAACAGGTAATATAAAGTCATAAGTGAACCATATATTATATCATAACAATTAATATGATTCTTTAATAAGTCAATGAAATTATTTAAATCATTATACAAGAGGTTCTGATACATATGAAGCATATCAAACATAAGGTAAGAGATAACTTTTCCATCTCGTTTTTATCTGAGATTGTTTATTCGTAAGTATTTATTGGGGTTATACTTATCATCCATGTCCCTGTTTTCTAAAAATGGTTTCATGTATTTTTAAAGTCCTTTTTACCCATTTTGACTTTTACTATATGGTATGTAAGGAATCTTTCTTTTGTTTACCATACGAGGTACTTTTTGACTTTTCCGGCAAAAGTACGAGAAGAATGTTTTTTTAACTTATACGACATGAACGGATTTTTAAGGTTTAATAAAACCTTATTTTCATGAAGCTTTATCCACAATATTTCATTATTATTTTCAACAAAATCCTTTTCTTTTAAAATTTCATGTAATTTTTTGAAAAGAAAATTATTTTTGAAGAAGAAAGGATAGTTTTTTCAAGAATTCATTTCAAGTGTTTTGTCAAAAAAATTTTCCATCTAAGATGACATTATTTAGTATGATTATGTTTCAAGTATAATTTCTCTATGATTTATATGGTTTCACTTTTCTTATGATGAAATTATATCCATTTTTTTATATGGATTATATTATGTTGGGATGATGTTTATGAAACCCATTTTATTCTTTGGGTTATGATGAATGATTTATGTTTATGTTGTGGCACACATAAGAATGATTTCATTATGATATGGGTGGGACCTATATCTCCCTCCAATGCATTGGGTAAATATTTATATCTCATGAGATAGACATGGATGGAACGAAAAGTTAATCCGGTTCAGTGATACAGGACTGGAACGAGGAGTGAACTCGATTCAGTAAGGGACTTTGTCCACTATGATGGTCTTGGTAGAAATGCCTTGGCTACTATGGAAATAATATCAAGTTCTTAATGGTTTTACACAATTACATGTTTTATTCCCATGATATTTTATCATGATTGATGTTCTATTATGATCTATGCATTATGTACTGCCATGTTTTATGTCATTGCTCAATATTTTGATGTTTAAACATTATAGTCATGTTTTTAAGTTCAAATGTATATGGTTTGTTTTATTTTCTCCATGCTTACCCTTACTGACCATTTGAGATCAACCTTTATATGTTTTTTTCCCAGGATATAAATAAAGGTTTTAGGTAAGAAAACAAAAGGGGAAGATCTTTATAGGAGATGTTGAAGATATTTCACCATGATTAGAAGATTATGTTCTGAGTTTCCAAAGACACTAAACTATTACGGTCCTTGAGTGTTGGTTTTTGTTATGTATTAAGTATTCTGCAAAAGTAATGTAATTTCCATGTACGTCATGTTTGGGGTCTCTAAAATGATAAATAGGTGTGAAAATATATTTTTAAATCAAACTAAAAACAATTATCAAGATATATCTTTGTATGGAATAATACCCATTTGAAAAAGATTTAAAATAATTATTTGGAAAATGATCACAAAATGGGTTAGAATGGGAGATGAAGAAAGAATAATGGTCCTCTAAGGGGTACTTCATGGAGTCTAAATATTAAATAATACAATCTCATCTCTCAAAAAACATATAAATTTTACCCTCATTGACATTTATGATTGTCTTGGAAGTTTTTAGGAAGGTTCTAATAAGAATGATGAGATCATGGGAAATTACATGATCATCCCCCATATTCAACACATATAAATCTACTGGAAAGGTCATATATCTCACTCAAATAAGGAAATACTCAAGGAATCTCATCTAGTATACTATTCCCCTATTTTCTAATTGCACCACCATCCTCATCGGCTTCAGTTATCCAATTTTCAGGGATGTTAAATTAGAGTGAGGCATGACATTAACGAAGGCACCAAAATCACATAATTAATCAGAGAAATGAAAATACCCTATGGTTCATAGAATAATGAATGTACCAAGGTCCTTTGAATTTTTAGGTACCTACATGGTTAGTGTGACAAGTTCGGATACATTTCTCATAAGGTTGATTTTCTCATTTCCTTTTATATCTCTTCTATTTGTACACAATTCATTTAAAAAATTGAAATACCTTAGAATTTTATTTATTGTTTTAAGTAGAGGTATGTTGATCATAATGTTCTTGAATATATATAAAAAATATTTTTTAATGTCCTATTAAACCATATTATTGGTTTGTATATATCTGTTTGGAAATGGAAGGGGTTTAGGAGGAACATCATCAATATTTTTCTTACCTTTTTCTTTCTCATTGGGCTTATCATCAGTTGGTCTTGAATGGAGATTCTCTAGAGTTGAGGCGATCCCAATGGAATGATTGGTGTAGATGTATTAGTTATTTTCTTCCCACTTCTCAATGTGATGGAACTAATATTCCCTTTTGGATTTGAAGTAGGTCGGGAAGGAATATTTCTATAGTTCTTACTTACCAGTTCATGGAGGGTGGTGGAAATCTATATCATTCGTGTCTTCAACGCCCTTAACTATGGACCATGACTTTTTAGATCTTTCTATTGATTAAGAATTTTTTTTCCCAAAATTTATTCAGTATTAGAATTTAACTATTGTTGAGAATTACATTTTTTTGTTGAATTTTTTATGCTTGGGATTAAAATATACTTTGGGGTTGTTGAACACCCTATTGGAAAGGTGGAGGCTACCAAATGTTTTATTGAAAATGGGGACTTTTTTGTTTTCCAGATTCATACCTCATGTATGATTGATCTTTCCACCCATGGTTGTATGTTTTGAAAAGGAATCATTCTTCTTATGGGGATGTGGTTGCTACTACTACTAATATTGTCTTGTAATAAATATGGTTTCACAATACTTTGTCTCTTGTAATTAGTGGGAATAGTCAGTTGGGTGGTCTGTTTCATTACAAATTCCATAAGTCCTCATAGGAGTGGTTTGGTATGTCTTTTGAGACAAATTAATATGTGAAAACATAGTGGTTAATTCATATAACATAATATCAATTTAATGATTTTCAAGAGAAGCTATACTTACCTGATGTACTCCTCTAACATCTGGTGTACCTTGATTGCCCAAATTTTGAGAGTTTTGTGCCATCTTGTTGATCAATGCATGTGTAGATGCTGGTGTTTTGTTGACCAATTAACCTCTAGCTATGAAATCCACCATTCTTATATCCATTGGTGTAAGGCATTCATACAATTATTGTTTGAGGAGTTTCTAATTGATTTTTTGATGAAGGAATCTTGCATAAAACTTATTAAATCACTCCCAATACTCATACATTGAATCCCTTTGTTCTTTATTGATACATGATATCTATTTTTTCATTGTATTAGTCTTTTATGCTGAAAAAATATCTATAAGAATATGTGTTTCCAATTTTTTTAACATGTTACATATTTAGGTTGTAAATAATAAATCCAATATTTTTTTTAGTTCCATTAAGTGAGAATGGGAATTCTTATAGTTTAATTTTATCTTTAGATACATTTATTTGTTTTAGGGATGTGAAAACAACATTAAATTATTTTATATGTTTATTGGGATCCTCACCAGAGAGGCCATGAAATTTTAGAATAAGATGTATCAATCTAAATTTTAATTCCAAATCTAATTCAAGGTTTGGGTATGCAATAAAATTTATTTTATAGTTAATTTTTAGTGAAACCAATTCTCAAATGGTTCTATTAAGTTCATTTTTATTATTTGAAGCCATTGGTTTTGGTTTTAAGTTTTATTTAGAAGTGATTTGAATTTCAATGTTCCCAAAATGGGGGAATTCCTTAGTTGGTTGAATGTTAAAACTTATCATAGACCAAGTCTTTCTGATTCAAGCCCTAATGATATGTTTAATCTCAAGATCAAGATCTAAGAAATCCTCATAATTATTTCATATCATAAATCAAAGAAAAAAGAAATGAAGTAAAGTGTACCATAATAAAAAGATAATAATTTTAAGTGGATGGTCTAAAAGAAAAATAAAAAGAAAAATTGGTAAAGGGGAAGGAAGGAAGAAATAAGAGATGATTTTTTTAAAAATACCTATAATTGGATGAATAAAGTTCTTACCACCCCATAAACAGTTCCAATTTTAAAGGCACTATCATGGGCACTCTCAAATTATTTTTGGTTTTTGGGTATTTATGTGTAGTAGAGTGGTTGAAAAAGGTTTTCTCTCAAAGGTGGAAGTAATTAAAACAAAAAATTAAAGGTATTTTAAAAATAAAATTAAATAAAATAAACAAAAAAATTAAAAGGATTGGGGGATTTTTTAACATCTATAAAACTTGAATATGTATGTTCGAAGAATATTTTATTTTTTTCTCTTTTTTCCCTATTGAAATTTGATTGATAAAACACAATAAGAATATTTTTTTTGGAAAATATTTTTAGAAGGTGTAATAGATATAACTATACCCATTAAATTAATTATTAATCATTATCATTTAAATTAAACTCAAATTAATTATTATCCACCAATTTGATAACCCTTGAACTATATGGGTGTTAACTTAACCACAAATATGAAATTAATTAAACCCAAGGCTAGATTCAGAACATGAAATTGTAGCACCCTGTATTGATTTTCATTCTAAGGATAGATTATAGACAATAGAAAATTATGGAAAATATAAATTCTATAAATTATAATGAATTGAGTTTTATTATTTCATTTCAGCTCTATAAATTTATCCTGTGTTATTTCATTTTATCAATTAATATCACACTCCCACAATTGACACATTACTCGAACTCACATGTTTTGTGTTAATTGTTCAATTTATTACTTAGTTTCATTTATATTAATAAAATTTTAAAGATCATATTATTGGAATTATAGTAGGTCATTGGTTCAAAAAAAATAATGAGGTTAGAGGTAGATCAATTACTAAGAAAAAATACTCTTCTATGGGTGGTGCAGTCATCGTAGAAAATAATTGCATTCACACAGGTTTATAAAGGGTATAACCCAATAAAATTTATAATATTTATTTTAATACCAAATAGAAAAAATATAGAATAAATAAATTAAAAATAAAATGATAAATAAAAGATAAAATAATATTTTATTATAAAAACACAAGCATTACAATGCGAAGAGAAAGAAGAAGGCTTCAATGAAGGGATCCTTACTTCAAGAGATAACTATCTTGAAATGTTTGGATAATTGGATTAGAAACACATATAATCAAACCTAAACTTACCAATGTAATCCAAAACCCATATAAAGGATAAAGATACCCATATATATAGGGAAGGAGATGCAAAGGTTCCATGAATTTACAAGTGTGAATGAGAAATCTAGACACATATTTTAATCTAACATTCAATGAATTATTGAAAAAAAAACTCATGAAAAAAATATACATTAAAAATTATGATTTGTGATGAATTTTTTACTATATATTATATCCAAATTTCAATCCAATCTAATCCCTTATGAAGTAGTTATGGCCTAAATAGTGAAGTGGTGTCTAGTTTAGTGAGTCCAGCCCAGCTTTGACTTTATGGCCCATTTAATCCAATAAAATTCACGATCTAGATTCAATAATATAAATAAAAATTTTATCCCCTTAAGTTAATAATTCCATCAAAAAATTCATGTTCATATAATCCATATAAGAATATTTATGACTAAAGTACAACAATGAACTTTAAAGAGTCAAAAATGGAATTTCCTTTAAATTTGAAAATGAATGATGTAATCACAAATATTCTATAAATAAACATATTTAACATAATGTGAGGAAATTATGTCATTTATTATTAATAAAATATTCAAAAAAAACGTGTTTTATCAAGGACATTCATATTATGAAAATGGGAACAATGAGAAATGAAGTGATTCTCACCCTTTAAGTTTCCCAAGGGAGATTATGGAACATTTGGTGGACTAGGGAAGTTTACCTCAATGATTAGACAAATGGGGATTATACCTGATAGGAATCCTAGGATCTTCTTGATAATTGGGAGACCATGATTGGGAATTATAAAAAAATCTTTCTAGATAACCAATGTTTGTGACAACCAACATTAAGTGATTATAAAACCTATTCTTGGTGTAGCAAGCCTAGACATAAGGGTCAACAATACCAGTTGTGTGTATGGATTTATCATGATTTATCCCATGTTGATTGAATGTGAGGCCCATGATCACTAAAATTTCACAAAATTATGTTCAGTAAATGGCAACATCGAATAGTGGTCCCTGGTGTCAGCTTCATGAAACTTTAGAGTTACATGAATGAAAAGGTTTTATGGGCCATGGGATCTAGAACAAGCATGTTTCATGGATATCCAAGGATGGTGTTTCATATATGTTGGTTGTTATGTTAACCTTTGAGTTGTGAGAATAAATTTCTTCTTGTGTGAATGATATTCTTCATTGATGGAAGTTATGAGAAAGCATCTCAAACATAATAAAATATATTTAAGGACCTATATAAGGTATTTCATGCAAGTTTATCACCTGTAGGAATCCATGGGTTTGTTTGGTTTTATGAATTCATTAAAGTTATATTTTCAAAATATGAGATCATAAACCTTTGAATTCCAGAGGTCTATCCCCAAAAATAGAGGCTGATTCTCTATTTATAGGAATTTTATCTCATAGAAACATTATCACATGTAAATCCCATGTGATTGTGAAACTTGTGAGTTTTGGGGTGCTTCAATTCTAATTCATGAAACTATAAGTTTCATGATCTATTGTTTGTTTATTTTTTGGAGGCTGGATTAGAGGCATGTAGAAGTTATGACATTTCTGGCATCTCAAGTTATATATTCATGTAACTCAAGTTGTGATAATTCCATGTAAGTTTCATGAAACTCTTTCCTTTACTCTAAGATTTATTATTATGACTATTTTTACCCTCGATAATTATTATGTAGTATTCTCATTGATACATACACATATTTTCAACAACAACACCCCCCTCAGAATGGGATTCAATTGGGAATTAAAGCATCAAATTTTTAAAAAAAAAACAAAGTCTATCCATCTTTCCATTGTCTTGTGCAACTGAAGTCTGGTTCATGTAACTTGAGTCAGGTTCGCACAACTCGGGTCACATTCATGAAACCCGATCAACCTTTTACAATAAATAAGGGATAGGGGTCCATTATAGTCTATGATATTTCATGAGATATTTCTTGACCTCTATTTTCATGAAACTTTTATTTTCATGAACTCCCTAATATTGAAATTTTTGGTGTTCGCACAACTTAACTTTTATCTGAAGTTGTTAACATGAAAATGTCTTCCATGAAAAAATATTTTATTAATTTTATTTTTTAGCCTCTATATTTATTAAGTTAAGTTGTAGAAAATAAGATAATTTATGAAAAAGAGACTGAGCTATTCTCCAAAACATGCCATCAATGGTCGGAAAATAAGTTGAAACTACCATTGAAAGAAGGAAGGAAATTGTTGAGAATCCTAATATCTCTTTATCTAAGAGGGTTCCATTTGGTCTTCCAACACTGATCAATAAAATGACCAAGGGGTAGATGTAATATCTTATAATAAACTAACTATCATTATTTAGATTCATCTTTCTTGATGACGTTACTCTACCCAATTCATACCTCAATACTCTAGGATTTTGGTTCATGAACTCAAGCCAACTCCATGAGAGGAGCATTGTTGCTGTCAGGAATACTATGAAGGACCATAGTCTAAAAACCATCTTCAACCTTGGAAACCATACTAGATTAGTTACCTAGGATCTTCCAACCATTGAGGTGTTCCTTCTATATTACTCAATAATCTTCTAGGCCAACACCACAAACAATCGTCAAGGGTGGTCAAGATATTAGGACTTGTGATCAGGGGGAAATTTCATTGATGAGTGGTCTTGGGTGTAGTAAGTCCAATATACATGAGAGGTGTTTGGGGATGAGCTATAAATAGTTGGATAATATAAAGTTATGTGTAATTCCTAGTTCCACATGTACCATCACCTAGACCTCATGTTGGAGTTGATGAGAAGGTTTTCAACAAACACAAACACTATACTTATTCACTATGGAAAGGTGGGAAACAACTTGTGGTATATCTAAAACATCAAGGAGATCCCCATAATCAAATTATAGTATGAATAATTCCTCCAAACAGTCAGTGTATGGGGTGATTTAGAGTAGACACTAGTGTTTGAGAGGGTGTTTCTAGATGTCTTGACATGGAAGTGTTGACATCACCTAGATCCTTATATGAAAATACCATTCAATACATGGAATTTTATATTTATAAACATCCCCAAGGGTTGGATTTAAAGGAAACCAAAGTAGTTTCTAGGGGTTCAACAATGCTAGAATCTTGGGTCATACTGTCTTCTTCTTGAGTAAGTTCAGTATGAGTAGTGGGGAAATAGCGTGGAGGATTTGGTCCCTGAGGTTAAGGTCACAAAAATATTTGGTGGTGTCTCTTAGTGGATGAATATTTATGGTCAGATATTTGTCTATGGAACTATATATAGGAACTCTCATTATGGTGGTGACATTAACAACCAGGAACTGAATCAACCTTGTTGTCCCAGTACTGGAAAGGTTTATAATATTATGGAGCATGTAAGTAGAATAGATATACCCATGAACCATTGTGGTCCCAAAAAATTAGATGGATGGTCGGCCACAAATTTTGGGGGGAATGAGTTCCCAAACCTGATCTCTCCACAAAGTATTACCTTAAAAACCTACCTCATCAATATTTCTAGGCTTTATCCAAGGTATTTTGATGAAATAGGACAAGTTTATATGATTATATCACTAGGAAACTTCACACACCATCCATTCCCCACTCCAACTAGGGAGATAATTGATGATAAATAGGGAGATACTAAGTATAGGTCATATATGAAATCTTTCTGGGGTGGGTTTCAGGTTGAATAGATCGATGGTAACCTTTATTGTGAGTTATAAACCCTATAAAGGTTCTCTCAAAAATTATACTATGTTCAGTTCCTGACACCACAAGTATACATTAAGGTTCACTCATAGAGGCATCCCATGATCGTACAACATATTTGGTTCATGTTCATCTATGAAGGATTTGGTAATATAATACTCTTACTGAAATTTTATTTTCCAATTTGTATATTCAAATAGTATAGACATAGGTATGTAGAAGTGCATCCTGGTTCAGTGTTATGGCAGCTAGTGTCCTAGGTGGGCTTGTCAAAGAATAATGAAAGGAAGCAAGAAAAAAGGTGGAATTCCATTAGAGGAGCCTACTAAATGGTAAGAAGAGATCATGTGGGAGAATATATGACCATTATGGGAGTTCATAGGTCTCTCATACCTTATCCAGCTGAAGATCTTGGTGCTCATGCACCTGGAACCAAAGATATTCCAAGGAATAAAGAATGGGATCAAGCTAAAAGACATAAGGATGCAACTAGTAACATTAAAGAGGCTATGGAAAAATGTTTATGATATCTCCTATAGGTTTTAGATGACATGATATTCCATAATCTATGATAGGATTGATATCATCTACAACTAATCCCCATGATTGAACAATTAGGGTGGAAGATCAAAAGAGATGGAGTAGAGCTACAAATCATTAAGCTCACTCAACTCAACTTTAGGGGAGATTAGTAGGAGAAGTTAAACTATATATCTAAGATATAGGTTATGGTTAACTGGAATGGAATGAATGACCTCTACACCAATTTGGTTCACATCATTTTTAGTGGAAGACCTAGTGAGGAACAAGCCAGGGAAGTGCCAACTTCAGGAGTGCTGGCCCATGAAGTAGAGATGAAGGGGTCTGGTGATGAGTAATCTTAGGGAAGTGATTCCAAGTAAGATAGTTATATGAATAAAATCAAAGATATCATTCTTGATAATGGTTTAATTTAGATCATGGAAAGTAAGGTAGATCTAAATATTATATGTTAAGTATAATTTCTAAGCTTCAAGATGTATAGAATTGAATTCATTTATTTACATAGAGTGAGGAGGAGAAAACCTAATAAAGTGAGGAGGATGTTTCCAAATCCCTTTAAGAACAAACTATGAGAGAAACAGTGGAACAATAAGTGATGTATTTTATTAAATTCTTGACCCTTACCATATATAGGTGTTCGTGACCAGGTGTTATTGGAGTGATGGTACCTATCGGTGGGGAACAATGTACAGGAAAGATGATAATTTTCACCTTGATAAGTCCTATAAGTAAAATTTATCATTATCTTCTCTAGTTCCTTTTAGTTTATAAATAATAAATTATTATTATGTGTTAAATTTCATGTTATATCTTTTCACAGGGCCAAAAAACTCATCTTTGAAGGTCCTTGTGGAAACTTCTAGGGTACCTACTGGTGTATAAGGGTCTCCAATAGTAAACATACCATATAGGAATTTGGACCTAAACCTATTGTAAGGAGAAAAGGATTCTGATGATGCAATTATTAGAGAGATAATTCCCTTTATAGAAAGAAAAATAGATAAGGTCTTTATGAAAACTAAGTTTTCATCTTCATGAAATCTGACCAAATTTTATATTTCCATTGTTTAAACTAACATTTAAACTTCTATGATAGTGATCATGGAGGGAATCCTTTTAGAGAAGTATCATCTATTTACACCAAAGGGTACTAATTCAGCCATTATCTCTCTAGAGGTTGAAGGGAAAAAGTCGGTGCTTGAATAACCAACAGTCGGTGATGGTGAACCTATCCTTGCCTCGGCAGAAAATCCAAGCTTTTGGGTGCCAACTACTATAGAGGAAGCTTCCCTAACCCTAGAGGAGTGGACCATCGCATTCAAGGAGGTAGTGGGGAAGCTGTTTGAGTCTTCATATATAGAATAGGTGGTAGAATATATGTTATATGAATGGATGGAGGTCAATGATCCAAATATTCTCATAGATATGGATCCCATACCCTTAGATAGGATTATTGAGGTTGATCTAGCTATTGAGGTACTCTAGAATTTACATGAGTATGAAACTTCCCTAGAGGAAATGGATAAATTAATGTTAGTTGTTACTAAGGAGAACCGGGTAATTTGATAGAGGTCATAAAGGATATTCTATAACTTCATCACTCTCATGTCATTTCATGAGTTAGTGGATCATATGGGATCCATTTGAAATTGGTTGGTGAACATGGGGATTGATAATGTTGAAAATCACACACTACACACCTTGGCATGATAATTCATGGATGAGCGAGTTGATTAGAAGCGTCAATGGTTTTTTCCACTATACATGAGTCTATCTTTGATGTAATCATATATATTCAGATGAATTAACACGAGTTTTCTTGATTGGAGTATCAAGTATGCCAATAATGGGTCAGCCTCTCTACAAGGGAAGATACCATTCAACAATTGGAGGCTCAAATGGTGAAAAATTGGGCTGATTTAGCTCAGTAAATATTCTAAATAGTGGAGTACGAAGATAAGTTAGAAAATATTCATATACGAATGAATGAATTTATACTTTTTCTAGAGGAATAATTGAAAGATCAGGCTAGGATGTGATGATTCATTAAGTCAACTCAATAGAGGTTTGTAGCACTCAGAGAGTTTGTTTCCTAGACATAACTATAGAGACATTTTTTTAACAATGGAGTTGATCCTATATGTGTATAACCCTCTTATTCTTATTGTTTTTTCCAAGAAATAAAAAATTTAATTTTTTGAATCTCTTGTGTTGAATTTTGTATCTTAATTTTATTAAATGAAATAACAAACTAAATATCTCTAATATCACATGAGTCACGATCGATGTGATAAAAAAGAGATAAATAGAATATTATTAAATTATGAGAGAGTGCAGGATAGGGAGAGATGGGTTGAGTTTATAATATTTCATCGATCTCCATTAGAAACTTATAAAGATGAGGAAATTGGGTTAGTGTGGTTCTGTGAGTTTAAGTTCCATAATATTGTGCAGGATGCATGAGGGTAAAAGTATAAGGACATTAGAATTCCAATTGAGTAGAGTGAATGTGGAAAGAGGTAAATTGAGTCTTTGAGAGTCAGTATCAATGGATATAGGAGGTATATTGGATGAGGATAACCATTGATCACATATGAAATATGGGTTCTACTATTGTATTATTGGATATATATCCTCTAAGATGTGTATTTTAGATGGTAGGTAGGCCTTTGGAGTGTTGTTCCATTACCTCCAGGGAGTCCATTTAGAGATGATGAGGATAGATCCTCCATAGTGTGCATAATGGATGGGATATGGGCCATTGGAGAAATATTCTATAACTTTAAGGGATCCCATTTGAACATGAAAATGGATGTCGATCCAAATTAAGTGACACAAAGCATTTTAGTGTAATAGTTCAATCACTCTTAGGGTTATGACATCGTGTTTCAAGAATATCGATGATGCATATGAAACATATATAAGTAATGAAAGATAGTTAAGGAAATACACATTTCATATGTGTGAGAAACATCGGAAAGGAATTCATTTATTTTTTGGGGAGGAGATCAAGGTTGATACCAAGGATTCTTAGTTTATAGTTGCATGTATTTGACTGAAAAGTGGACAATGTTTAAGGTTGTATAGCTTATACCTCAGGGGAATTCCTTTTAAGGTCATTCAAATAACACCAAGGAGTGGAACCTTTTAAGGCCATGTGACCAGGACCAAGGGATGATATGTACTATATAGAAATAAGGGAAAAATTAATTTGGTATACTTTTGTATCAAAAATATCATCAGGACTACCACATGGTAAGGTGCATAAATTTTAGGGTAGTGGTAATTAGAGTAGGGGAATTAATTAAGTTTATGGTCATACAACTTTGACCAATGGTAGGTAACATTTTATGATCATGTAACATGGACCAATGGAAATCCTTTTAGGGTTATACAACTAAGACTAGGCCCATGAAATTTTAACATCATGTGGTAAGGAGAAATGGGACTTGAGGTAGTTTAATTAGAAAGGAGGTGTAGGAAGAACCCATTGTGAATTAGAAACCCAAATTAAAATGATGAAAACCACAGGACAAGTGAACATGTTTTAAGGTCATGATAATTAGACCAAGGACCCTTTGTACAAATCTAGTATATTTATAGGAGAAAGGGAAATGATATGATGGAAAATAAGACCCATCATTAATAAGGGAATTCCCTCATCACTATAGTGTAATCAATAAAACCTCTCATGAATATATGAATCACGTGTGGTTTAAGGTACATCATGCTAGAACTAGGTTAGGTAGGGTATCAACTTTATACTATCAAAAAACCTGATCCCTGGGATGGAGAGAAGTTAGAATTCATGGTTGGGTCCAGGACAAGGTGTTTAGATGTCACTATATATCCTATAGTGTAAGAATAAATCCACACATAGTTATATAAGGTGTCATAGTAGGATACTAATTCCATATAGGGTTTTACATCTTAATCATGAACCAAGCCATCACATTGTTTTATGTCATGAAATATGGATAAATCCATATAGTTTAATGTTATACAACAAGGATGTTAAACATATATTTTAACATCATATATTGAGGATGAGTGGGAAGGAAACTAAAATGTGCTAACTAGGAATATGATCCAAAACCCCTTACCCTACATGAGTCACACTCTAAGTGATAAACAAGATGATATATAGGGATAATCACATTTCATGAAAGTGTAGACAAGATGAATGAGTCAATATTATAATGACGCGTCAAACACTGGAAGAAATTGTGAGAATAGGGATACTGGTTGGGAGGGAAACCAAAAACTCAGTCAACCTTGAAAATATACAAAAATGTATGAACGAGAAGCACAAGGGTGTTAAGAATTATTTTGATCAAAGGGGAGTGGATGAAGGTAAATTATGACTTATATGATCATAATTAAAAGTGAGGTGATAAATAAGATGAGTATTATTATTGATAAAATTAAAACATAGATTCCACTAATATATCATCAAAAATTACGGCAAAAAAATGAGGTTTGACCACTGACCATGTCTTTAAAACATGGTTCACATCATGTTGTTTCCAATAATTCTTTAAGATGTGTTCCCTAGATAGGAGCTGGATCTTTGGAACATTATTCCATAATTATAGGGGAGACCATTAAAACTTGAAATATTTATAGATAAATTCAAACTCCATGGACACAAATTATAGAGATGAGGGAAAAATCTCAAAGGTAGGTTAGAGAACCTTAGGGATACATTTTTGTGAACTGTTATTATCTTTAAGGTTCACTGTTATTGAAGGAGTGATGAACCCACCAAGGATATGAGGAAGAAATATTTACTATGTTCTGGGGAGGACTAGGTCATCCCATGATACTATAGAATTTAAGGAAATCTATATTAGACTATGAGGTTCTACTAGTTTAGGATTATGGTGTGTAGACTAGAAAATGGGGAATAAGGTCTATATGGCACTAGGAAAAGAAAAAACCTAACATGAATTATATATCCCAATGAAAATATAGACGATATTGATTGGAAAAACATGTTTTTTAAGTCCATGTTTCTTAAAAAAAAAAGGGGAATCTTTTTTTATGGATTGAATGAAACAAACTTAACCTGAATTAGAAAATTATAACGCTAATATAAATAGTTTACATGGGGTGCACGTAGTTCAAGGTCATACTATTTGGACCAGAAATAGGGATGATTATATAGAAGATGATAGAAAATAAAACTAATTTGAATTAGGGACCCAGTTACATTACATACATACCCAACACAGTGTTCACATAGTTTAGGTTCATGATTCTTGAACCGTAGGGGTGTTCCATTTTAGGACATGTAACAAGGATTGAGACCATGAAGTTTAACATTGTACAACAAGGAAGGATTTTCTATATAGTTTAAATTCTTATAGATTAGATGGTTGGGTGGTGTAAATATACTCTATTTTTTCTTATACTAGTGGGTTGATTGAGCATAGATAATATTTTTCTAAGGTTAAATGGTAAGCTCGACAATATTTGTGCCTTTTCCAATAATGGTAAATTTTTTTCCAAGTAATAAATGGGAGTGACTCGGTGAGTGGAAGATTAAAATTTTACCAGGTCTCCCTTTATGGGTTTTCATCTCTATGACCCTTTGTTCCACTATCTTTTAGTAGTTTAGAGTTGTTTTAGTTAGATTTTTGATGGTTAGGGTTTAAGGTTTCACAACTTTTACTTTAGGATTTCTAGGGTTTATAGTCAAGAAACATTGACCAAAAGGGTGTTACCAGTTTAGAGTCATGGAGCCCGGACCAAATATGGTCTAGTTCATATAGTAAGTGGGAAGGAACAAAATTGACATGAATTTGAAGAACTACATACTAATATAAACTTTAATCAAGAATAAAAGAACATAGTTTTAGGTTATGATGTGTGGACTAGGTGAGGTTACCTACATAGTAATAAGGGAGAGGCACTCCAACATGAATGGATAAATCAATACTGATACAAATGAACTTGGGGGGGGGATCACATGGTTTAAGGTTATGATGCATGGACCATGGTGGAGTTGGTGTTTAGGGTCATACAGCTTAGACCACTTCCATATGGGTGAAACACATAAAAGGGAAATCAAATATAGGAAATAGGTTTTAGGTGTCAAGATAAGGTGGAGGTGATGGAAGACTTGTAACATGGCCAAATATAGTAGATCTAGGCATCAATACATATGACTTAGAGTGGAAATCAAGTCACACATAGTTCTAGAAGGTCTATTCCATCCTTACAAATCAGACTCGTGCATAAAATAGGAGAAATGAAGGAAAATGTTACTTTCCAAATAGAAGGGGCCAAATCCTAATGGACATTGGTGAATGTTTTATCATTGGGAGCAACGATAACATGGGAATATACCTGATGGATGGTCTTGGAATGAGGGATTTAAGAAACACTATGTAACCCATAGAGTGGGAATTAACCCTTATAGATATTAAGTGCTTCATAGTTTCAATTCATGAATCAATGAATATTCCATGTAGTTTAACGTCTTGCAATAAGGACATTGAACATGTAGTTTAATGCTATATGATAATGATGAATTTCTAGAGTTTAAGGTTGTATAGCTTTGTCTAAGAGGTGGGATGGTCCTTACTACAAGCAAGAAAATACAATACCTAATGTGAATTATGAGTTTGGTGCTACAAATATAACCTCAAAGGGGATTCATCTAGTTTAAGGTCATAATAATTTGACCATAGGGGGTGGTGAGGTATCTTTTGTAGAATTAAGGGTAATGTAAACCTAATTTGAATTAAAGTCCAAGGCCCCCAATGTTAAATGGATGTCCTATAAATGGGAATGCATATAGTTTAAGGCCATGATGATCATACTGAATGGATTACTAATAGTTTAGGGTCATGTTGTATGTACTGATGGGGGGTGATATGGTCTATTTATAAAGATAAAAGAAAACCCAATGTGAATGGAGGTCCATGAGGCCCACTAGGACTAGTTATAAAATAGGTTATCTCAATAAGAGGAGGGAAAAAAAATTTGAGGCTAGTATTTATAGACCATGGTGGGGGTGGTGGACCATATAGAAAAAATGGGAAGAGGGAAAACCCAAAAGGGGTCCCCAGAATTGATGACAACACAAGAAACTCCGGTAAGGGTAGTTCATAGTTTAGGGTCATGACACTTAGACCATAAGAAAGAAATTATATATAGTACTGGGTAGAGGTATACCCAACATGAATTGGAAGGGACCAATGATAATATAGAGAATATCAAAAGAGTCCAAAAGGGAATTTTATTTGATGGTTATGCAGTTAGGACTAAAAGATAGGTAATCCATGTGATATAAAAATTGAAGCAACACCCAACATGAATGGAGATTCAATTCCCACACAGACAACCTCATAAGGGATGGTTCATAGTTAAAGGTCATGAAACCTGTACTAAGGTTGAGATGTATTATACAATACCTAGTGAAGGAAAAAAAGATATTAATCGGAGATACCAAATTCTATATTAGAAGGCCTCATAAGGGGAAAAGTGATGATGTTCATTTTAAAGTCATA
Source organism: Viscum album (assembly GCA_963277665.1). Classification (NCBI taxonomy): domain Eukaryota; kingdom Viridiplantae; phylum Streptophyta; class Magnoliopsida; order Santalales; family Viscaceae; genus Viscum; species Viscum album. Next base: position 1,067,471,061 of record OY728166.1, on the reverse strand, counting down.
CTGCTAGGACTAAGAAGGGATCTCTACTCATAAACATGACTTTAATCAATAATGTGGGGAAATAATAAAATAAAATCCTTAATACCATGTATACCATGTTTGATGTTTGGAATAAGAAGTAGAAGAACACTACCCATGTCATAGGAGAGTGTGAAACATAGGTGGAAGGTTTAGGACCAGAATGACACATCATCCATTGAAAGTATCATATTGAAAGGGGAATCTAGTTAGGGAAAGGCCCTACTAGACTAAATTTATTTACTGATATGTGAAAATAAAAAAATGGTGAAATGATGAGGGAATTGAATTCCACCAAAACAAAGGGAAGTGTAAGGAGTAAATCACAAACTATGAGATCTAAATCATACAGGGGAATGACTAGTAGGTTGAGGATTACTATTGACCATGTCTTCAAAATGAAGGTTCCACATGGTCCATGCTCAATGTGGGAAACAAGAAGTATAGGAAGAATACCCATTAAACATGAGAGTGCATTATATGGGAGAATTTTTCAAGGTTGGCATGCCACATCATTCGCTAGAGGAGATGTTTCATAAAGAGATCAACCTGGGTAACCTCATTGACCAACTTTCTTCACCAATGTATGAAAATAAAAAAGGGGGTAAAAAATACATTTTTAATGTTCCACCAAAACATAGGAGGGTGGATATCAATTAAATTGATACTTTTATGATTTGAATTAAAAAGGGGGTTAAAAATGAGTAGAGGTTTATCACTGGCCATATATTCAAGATACAGGTTCCATTATTATATCATCAAAGTTAGGGATAAATAAGGGAGTTGACTATTGGACAAGTATTTAAAACACAAGACATATCATTCTTATGGGAGGAAATACTCTAGGGAATGTACCCTGGATATGAGGAAGGCCTTTAGAGCATTGTTCCATCACCACAGGGGAGACTATTGAGATATAAGAGATGATGTGGATCTAAATTGAGGAATTATCTAAGTATGAAAGTGATTTTAAGGGATGTTTAGGCATAATTAAACACCTTGGGTGCTAAACTTCTATGAATTTAAACATATTAAAGGGGAATAATAGTAGGCAAGGTCAAAATGATATCCTAAAAGGACCATTTTACCAATGTCAAGTGAGAACAAGTAACTCAATGGGTGGGTATTTATCACCAAAATGAGAAAAGGGAAATAAATAAAGATGGTGGATGGTACCGAGATAGGAGATATGGGCGTCCCAATGTATAATAAGTGATAAAAATCAATCTATACATAGTTCTTGAAGGGAATGGTGTAGTGAGAGACTTTAACTAATGGAGAATCTGTAATATTATGAAAATTTGATAATATAATTCCATATTTTAAGCATCATACAAATAGATGTGAACTATGAAATTTAAGGTCATGCAACTAGGTCTAAAATTGGTTTAGTTTAACATCTTGTAACTAGGATATTGATCATGCAGTTTAATATCATAAGGTGATGAAGAAACACTATTTAGTTTTAGTTCGTGTAGAGAGGAACCATTCTAAGTAGTTTAAAGACTTACATAATTGAATTATGTTATGCATTTTAAAGTCTTGTAGCTTAGACTTGGAGGCATACCTTTTAAGGTCGTGAAACTATAACCCCGACCATACAGTTTTACATAATATATAAAGAAAATACATCTATATAGTTTAAATCTATATAAATAGTAATTTTGAACCACTTGAATATTATGTAAAGTATTTATTGAGAAACCATGCATTAATGGATAGTGCGATGTGATCCCCATCCATGGTGATCAACAAGTTTTCAAGGTTGGAGTCAGTATTATGAATGGTGAAGGGGCCTTCTCACATGGGATTTATCTTTGATAGTTTCCATCTAAGAATCATTGGTATTATAAAATATAGTACAAAGTAAACTTTGAAGATGTATAGAACACAAAAATTATTGTTGAATACTCAACACACATTGTTTTGCTGGACCTCAAGGTTGGGAAATGCTTGGAGACTACTCTCACAGAGGGATTCCGATTCGACTAGGAGGACTTGTGATATTTTATTTTAGAGTCTTATATTCATATAAATACATAAATAGGGATAAAATATAAGCCTAGATGGTAATAAATTCCTCTATTTCATATAATATAGAATGATGGGTTTCTTGGGTGGAATTCCAAGTCATTGTCTAATATGACCACATGGCATTGGAGAGATTTTATGGTGAGTTTTTATTATTCTGATACACTATATTTTTTAGAATGTTAGAGAGGGTATATTTTAATTCTTCAATATATAAATTTTAAAACACATGAAATTGAGAATTATGGTTAGACCAAATTTTATACTTGGCATATATCCTCTTCCGCTCAGTGGCTCAGAAGCTAGTACCGTTATCCACAAGAATGGTTTGTGGGATCCCAAAACAATAAATGATATGGGATTTTATGAACTTCTAAACCTATATAGTCTTTAAATAATTTAAGGGAATAAATTCATCCCACTTAAAAAATAATTTAGCGGTAGTAAGTATGAACCTACACCACCGGGCTATCGTTGGTGGGTAGGGACCCATGACATCAAGTCCCCAGACAGAAAAGGAACACGAATATTTTGTGTTGTTGAGAAGAACTAGTGAATGATTAAATAATTTGGAATGAATCTAGAATGGATGATACTTATTATAAAATTACATATAGTCATAAACCATGGTAGGCCATAAGTATCCCAATATTCAGATTTGATGAGTGAGCATCAATCCTGATTGGTGATCCCTGTATGACCTAACATATAAATCCTTTAATTCCTGAGGGATATTATTACTTGGATGAAACAAAGAAGTATTCCATTAAATATACATCAATAAAAGACCTTATATGATTTGGATACATAAAAAGGGATTAAAATTTCTATATACTAGTGGATTTTTTCATTCTTAGCATGATTAGAAGACAAAGTTAAATTCTAGAGTTACTCAATCAAAGGAGTCATCTATTCAAATTACTATCCTGCTATAGGGGAATTTGTGGTATCTACCTAGGAATAATTGGTATTGAGTTGATTCAACTCCAGAATCTCTTCATCAAGAAAAATAGGTGTAATCAACTTTGGATGCACTAGATAGATGGCCAAGTAATCTTAATCTATCTCTAGGATAGATATAGACAAGATTTAAAGAGAGTCTGATTGATTATTCTAGGATCAAAAGAGATAATCATACATTGGATCATAAGGAAACTAGGATATCAGCTCACATATACGTTTTAGGAAGGTAATTATCTCTTGTTTTCTGATAGTGAAGTCACTATTAATTTTCATTATGACTAGATCAAATTTTACTTTCATGAACAGCCATATGACTTCAATCTAAAGGGATAGATTGAGACCAGTGATGATATCTTGGTACTCAACCTCATTATTGGTGTATCCCTATAACAGGAGAAATGATTTTGGCATGAGGGAATTTTAAGGGTTTATAAATACAACTCCAAGTCTAACCCTATTGAGTTTAGGGTTGTTGAGACTTCTTCTTGTTGGGATTTAAGAGGTACTAATAAAATATTCATGACCCCTCGCACCAAAGATACTGCAACGATCTAAGAGAGATAATGACCACTGAGTCCCACCATAAGTAGGCCTCAGGCTAGAGACTATCACCGAGGGTGTATAAAAATATCAATACGGGAGGCATTACCCTCTATAAAATATGTAGGATTGGGATATAGGATATCAATGATAAATCAACTATGTGACCTAATATAAGGAAATAACCAAGAACCACCTAAAAATGCATTAATAAATATAATAGATACAAATGAAAGTATAAAAATTATAATACCGAAAATAAAACTAAGGTAGAAACACAATAATATTCCAAGGGTTTGAGCTAGTAATGTCTAGTACAGTCCAGTTAATCCTCCTAGAAACCTGAAAAATTCGTTTTCTATACACAGGACGAGCATACAAGTATTCTCAGTAGGAAAACCAAAGTCTCTCAGGCACATGTGAAAGACAAATACTAATAAACCCATGAGAAAATAATAAAACCAAACAAAACCTAAATAGGTTAACTAACTAACCCTCATCCTCACCAAGGAACACTTAATAAATAACACAATCCAAGTATAATAATATAATATAAATAATATCGATAAAAGGGTACCCTACACCACTTTACCAATAATTTTCTACCCTCACAGCCCAATATCATATCTCCTAGTGAATCTATCTATTCTGTATCACATATACCACCACCCCATAGCACAACCACATCACTTCATGCCCATAGACACCTGAGAAACCACTCCACTTCCTGGTTACATCTCATATCACTCAAAAAATCCTAGGCCATCAAATCAAATCCATAACCAGAGTAGTAGAGTATTTTGAAAATGAATGAAATAAACCTTGTTCCTTCATATTACCATGCATGAACTCCACCATAAGCTTCCACAAAACACAATCACATCACATCTCACATGAAGACACCTGGGACACCACCCCATAACATGATCACAACACATCTCACCCAAAGACTCTTGGACCATCACCTAGTGCACTATCAAACCATTTACCATCATAACCTATGTATATATACATTAATGGAAGAGATATTGTGAAATAGTGGGTAGCTATCCATCCATCCTCATCACCGTGATGTCAAAAAAACATCCCCCATATAAATATAAGGGTGTCTTCACATAGTGCTTGATGTAGGTGGGGTGCGTATAAACAATTACAAGGAACATACAAATATATTTATAAGCCACACATAAGCCCAACCTATGGGTTCTAAAAAAATCAATAACCAACTTAAACCACAAAAAATTTCACTAAAACCACTAAATTCATAAAACCACAGAACCCACAAGCTATATTTCACATTTCTAACCAATTACATTATCCAGCCTATCCACTTAATTATTAAGCATCAACCAGGTTTAACCACAATTATCTTAATTAATTAATTCATTAACCATTTATATCCCATTAAATAAACCAACCAATTCCATTTCAATCATTATTTACCAATTTCATTACTATTAGTGAAACTAGAACAATGCATCACATCACAACACAAACAAACAACACATTAACCTTACCAATAAAACCTACCCCATATCACCACTATATCACAAACACATTATAGACCACCTTCCATCACTGCCATCCTACAACAACACCAAAAAAAACCATCACACTGTCACCCCACAACATAGCCAGACAAACCATCACATCACCACCCCACAACATGGACAAAAAAATCATCACATTGATTCCCCACATCATGTACAGAAAAACCCATTATCCCCACATTCCCCAACCACACATCACAATACATCAAAAAGAATTTTACATATTTACAAAGGAGACTTTTTGATCACATTTCAATTCTTTATTTAGGGAATCCTCACAAAGCCATAATCTAGGGGAAAAATTTTTATTATCCAAATAAAATTGGTTAGATAATTTCCATTTATGGAGATATCAAAAAAATATGTAATAAGGTTTCCATATCACAAAAACCACAGTGAAAAAAATCCCCCAATGATCACCATTTTCAGTGGGCTATTTAGACGGTATAATCACAACATCACAATAATATCAAAGCAATAAAATCATGAAAAATGAACCCCTTTCCCCTTAAATTTCAATTAACTGGTTAATTTATCTTGATTAAGAAAGTGAAAACTATATTACTAAAGATAAACAAAAATAAAAACCCACCTTCATGAGGCAAAAAAAAAAGATAAACAAGGGATTCCTTACCCTAAAGAAGATTTTCGAACTCACCATACATCACAAGGTGAAGAAGAAATTCCCACAAACTATAACTTCATGAAAAACCCATGGATCAACCTACAACACATAAAACGATTATTAAAAAACTCATCCCATAAACACCCCAAACCAAAAAATGCACCTCCGTAGTGGATCTCTAAGATAATAATAAGAGAAAACCACCAATAAAAAGAGAATAACTTACCACTTACCACCAACGAACATCCACTAGAACTAACGAATCATGAAGAGGGAAAGAGGGATGGAATTTCTACCAAAATAAATTAGGGTTGGTCACAAATAAGAGAGGGAGGGATGAAATTGAATGAAAAAGAATCAACCAAAACAAACCAATTTACAACCTATAAAATGCCTGGAATACGACATAAATTACACTTTTACATCCTAAGTTATACGAACCATGGATGTTATGCGGTAAAACCCACCTTTGCAAGGTAAAAGCATAAAAACTCCAAAAAATATTGAAAAACATGATTATTAGATATTTAATTATTGTACACCATAAACCCCCATATTATAGAATAAAATGATTTCACACCCAACCCATTACTAAACACAATACATAATATTGTTGACTAGTCAATATGTAAAACACAAGATTATGGTGTGAAACCCCCTTTACACTATAAAATCTCCCTAATATTACACACCTAAAAAAATCCAAAAAACCTCGTGAACCTCCTCAAGACTCCTATAAAGAAACTCCAAAACCTCAAACCAGTAAGGTAACATGATGGTAAGGAATATAATGTTACATTAGACATATATTAAACTATTTTGGTATTCTAGAATAAAAACCAAACCCAAAGAAATGAAAAATGGGTTTGAACAACCACCTTGTGAGATACATATTAAGGACCTCATTATGCCCTAAATGCTACCACCAACCAAACTCACCAACCAAAACACCAAGAAATATCCCAAGAGACCACATAACCACACAACTAGATCACCACCTCTAACCGAGAACAACACCACATCATTTAGTACCAACCAAAAACTACAATATTATTACACAACCACTACAAAACTATCTCAACCTCCACATAAACCAAACCAAAAAATACCTTAACCAACAAAACACCCTGATATGAATATTGGAATTAGAAAAATCCACCCTCCATGTCTAGATACTATCCACTCTTGATGGATCTGACTCACCCTCATAGGTAGTATAGTGCGTATCAATTAGGAATCATGTCCTCCCCTTTCCATATGTCAGAACTTTATCAAACATCTCATCCTAAAGAAAACAAATAATTTGATAAAACAAAAAGTTCCAAACATCACATCACATGAAAAAATAGATAAAAAAAAATCAAAAATACTTTGGGTACTAGAAATACATATACATATCTCACTTATAAGTACTCTCCTCCAAGAAAGCATAGATCCATAATATATGAACCAAGAGAATGTGTTTTCCTCACAGAAACTTATCCTAATGATCTTAGATCTCTACTAGACACTCAAAAAATGTAGCATCATCCTCGATATCAAAATCTCCCCAATCAATGTAATGTGAGTAATCATGAAGATATTGATGAAGATGAGAGATATGGAAGATGTTATGGATCCTATCCATCTTTGGTGGTAATGACAACCAATATGCCACCTCACCAACTCACCCCATCACCTCAAAGGGACTAACAAACATGGGATAAATCTTACTACCCCTACCAAACCTCCACTTCCCACTTTGATGGGAAACCTTCAAGAACACGTGGTCCCTAACCCCAAACTACAAGGGCCTCCTCATGAAATCAACATGATTTTTTTTTGGTATTATAATACTTTCATCCTATAATAAACAAGATGGACCTTCTCTACCATGATCTTCACCCCATTGGGAACAAGAAATGATGACTCCCCAACCTCCATCTAACACAGCGAAGAATGACATGGATTCCCATAAAAAGAATAAAATGTATCTTTATTGGTGGATGGTGATATCTATTTTTGTACAGAAAATCATGAAAAGGAAGGTTCCTTACCCACAATCCACTAAAGTCCAAGACACACACCAACAACATATCCTCTAGGGTCTATATATTTTTCTCTATCTTCCCGTCCATCTGAGGGTGGAAAGTAGTGTTGAGGAATAATTAAGTTCCAAAATCATTCTGTAATCCCCTCCATAATCATGAGGTAAAATGTGCATCCTGATCCCATTACAACTCCATGAAACCACACTACCTTATCCACTCACCTCCTTGAAAAATCAACCGCAACACCCAACTCCTTGATCTCTAGGAAGTGGGATTATTTTTTCAACTAATCCATGATTACCTTGATAGAATGACAAAATCCCTAATATTAGGGTAACTTAGTGATTAAATCCATCGATATGTAATCCCATTTCCAATTAGGAATATATAAAGTCTATAACAAACCACCAAGAACATGATGTTTAGCCTTTAACTGCTAGAAAATCAGACACCAATCCATAAACTCCACCACTACCCAATTTATTCTGGTCCACAAAAATTGTATCCTCAAGCCATGATACATCTTGGATACTCCCCGGTGCACCACCAAAGGTGATCAATAAAAATCATGAAGGTCTCCCCCATGCTTTGCTACTAAAACTAACAACATTCTCTAAAACACCATTCAGTTCAGACTATCCTCTTACTATCCCTCCAGAGAATCACCATGCCCAACTTGACCACACATCACCTATACCTCTAAGTCTCCCCACTGAGACTCCTCCACCTGATGCATTAGATAATTCTTTACCATCATCTGAAACAAGAATCTTCTAGCTTCAACCACCCTTGCATCTAAGTGAAGGGCTATTAACTCATCCATCACTCTATAATATTATAAAGAATCTTGAACAACATCCCTTCATGAATTCCTGCTCAAATGGTTGTCTATAAAATTCCCATTTCATGAGGTATAGTATATCTCAAAATCATAATCCTAAAGAAACTCCACCCACCTCCATCGCTACAAATTTAGATCACACTGATAAAATATGTAACATCCCGCCCCATATCATTGGATTGAGAGGGAAGATGAATGCTAATTGGCCTTAACTGATGTTCCCAAGGCACCAAAGGATGAAAATAAATGATAAGGGATTCGAGAATAAATCAGGGAATGAGTTTTCCTTAAGATAAAACCAACCAACCAAACAGTCCACTAATAACAAAATATTTGATGTATGACAACAAAACAACCAAATCCATACATTACCATAAGACAAACAACAATTACACAATAATTACTAAGAACCAATACAAGAAAACACACTAAACCTTATCAGAGTACCTAGAATAAGACTACAACAAGACTCAAATAGAACCAGGACACCATCCACAGCTCCACACCAAGCTCCATGCTCTAAGCACCACAACATCACCAAAGCATCATGTCAAACTGCTAGAAAAATGATATTCTTTACTATTACCTTTGTCTCGGAACACAACATATGAAAAAGTACCAAAGTTCCAAAGTAGGGGTGAGTAATAATACTTAGTAGGATTTCCCCAAATGACTTCCATACAAACTCTACTAGGATAAAACCATTAGTACATTTATATAAAACAGTTTATATAAAGCATTCAATAGTGCAACAACTTACAAAAAGGAAAACACTACTTATCAAGACATTTCCACACAAATGACCAAAACACATAGGAAATCCAAAAAAACATTCCACACGCCAATTCACCTTTCCACATTAGCACAAAAAATTCCATCTTCCAAACAACACACAACAAGGCAACCAAAATGGTGGAGCTTCCATCTAACCTGTTCACCCATTAGAAACTAGTGGTACTTCTCGCTAACTTATCCTTTGATGGTGGACCTTATATACACTATCCATCACCTTATTATAGTGGTACTTCCCTCCAAATTCCACACAATCCACAAAATCTATAACACTTAATCAACCGACAAGCACAATGCACCAAGGCCGCATAAAATCACATCATCATTCCCATCACATTCCAATTCACTTCAATAAATCACCCATTTATTGAAATCACCATTTAATCATTTTCCATGCCAAAAAATATTTCAATAAAGAAAAATCTTTATTGAAAACCATTTTCATCAACTATTTTCATAAATCAATACCAGCAACCCATTTTAAAATCTCTATTTTAAAATCCACAACAAGAGCATTTCACCACAAAGCTCCCCTTTTCCCAAAAATCCACAAAACATCACCAAGGGATTTCCAACCAATTTATCACATAAAAATACAGTTAATTTTATAAAAAAAATTAATTGTAACCATGCTTCAAGTTCTAGAAAAGTGGAGTCGTGGAGAAGCCACATACCTTTAGAGTTCCGATGAATTCGACCCACAAGCAATCGTACCCCAATCTAGGAAAACGCACCACTGAAACTGTTCTAGATCCCCTTTCCTAACATCCAAAAGTCTAAAAATCAGAACCCATAGAAACCACACCCCTATATCTACACACAATAGGTGTAGATCTAGAAAACCAAGAGAGAGGGAGATGAAGATCTATAAGAAACCATAAAGAACCACAAAAGGAGACTTACATGAGAAGAACCACCTTCATTCCACCATGAAACCCCTTTGATTTTATTCAAAATGTGGGGGAGAGCACATAAAACCTTTTAGGACCTAAAATTATGAGTTAGGATCGAGTGAGAGGGGGGTTTGAATGAAATAGGTCAAGCCCGAGGGAGCCCAAATTTAAAAACCCTACTTTAAAGTGGCCACACAGTTTTCCCACACAGTTTGGTAAACCGTACGTCAACCGTGCACAAGCCACTACCTCAAGAGAGGGGGTCTTCACAATTTCCTCGTATGGTTTGGAAAACTATGCATAGGCTATGAAAATCCCACTTTCTCCCCCTTTATGGTTTCCCAGAGAACCCGCATAGTTTTCCCTAACCGTGCTCAAACTGTACGCCCTTAGAAAAGCCTCTAAACTTATTCAAAACCATTCCAAACTATCCCAACATCTTCCCAACTCATCCAAATCACTTTAAACACATAAAAATACATAAAAAAGGCTACATAACTCAATTTGGGGGTGCTAAATTATCCCCACCATTGGAATTTATGTCCTCGGAAAGTAGGAAACCATCACTTTGCCGAAAGAGATCGGGCCATTGCTCGGACATCTCTTTCTCCCATTCCCAATTCTCCTTTGGAATCTGACCATGCTTCCACATAACACAAACTAAACCAATGATTTTACAAAAAATTAATTTCTCTTTCCTATCCACAATTCACAATGGAACGTGCACTAAGAAAGCATCCAGTTCTAGCTGAACATGGTCCCAACAAATCACATGGTCACGATCTAGTTGATACTTTTTAAACTATGACACATGAAACACATTGTGGAATGCACTAAACCATGGTGGAAAATCCAAATGATAATCCACATCTCTAATCCTCTCAAGTATCTCAAAATTCCCAATATACCTTGGAGATAACTTACCCTGCTTCCCATACTGACGATGTATCAACCTAGGAGAGATTCTCAAAAACACATGATCACCCACCTCAAACAACAACAGTCATCGAAGATGGTTTGCATATTATTTTCGAAGACTTTGAGTAGTCTAAATCCTCTTCCTAATCAACTTGATCTTTTCTTTAGTCTCTTCGACAAGGCTTGGTCTGATCATCGAAGTCTCTCCTGTTTCCACCCAACATAGTGGAGAACAACAAAGATGCCCATACAAAGAATCAAATGGAGCCATATATATTAAAGTATAATAACTATTATTGTAGAATAAATCCACCAACAGTAATTTCTCCTCCCATGAACCAGTAAAATCCATCACACAATCCCTTAACAAATCCTCCAAGGTTTTTATCGTCCACTCGGATTGACCATCCGTCTAAGGATGATACACTATGATCATAGTAAACTGGGTTCCAAGGGATTTCTATAAGGATTTCTAGAAACAAGATGTGAATCTTGGATCTCTATCTGATACAATCAAAACTAGAACACCATGAATCTTTACCACCTCCCAGATATAGATTTTAGATAGATCCTCCACCGTATAAGATTCAAGAATCAGGATGAAATGGGACAACTTTGTAGGCTTATCCACAATCACTCATATGACATCGCGTTTACTGAATGTTCTCAAGATAACCATCACAAAATCCATCACTATCTTCTTTTATTTAAACAATGGGATAGGTAAAGACTGAAACATGCCTTCTATCCACTGATGCTCTTCCTTGACTTTCTGACAAGTCAAGCATGTTGAGACAAACCCAAACACAAACCTTTTCATACTAGACCACCAAAAATACGCTTTCAACACCTTGTACATCTTCTGAATTCTAGGACGGAAAGCTCACCTAGAATGATGATAATCCCTAATAAGTTAATCTTGAAAAGACATTGGTTCTACCATCTAATTCTGAAAACACATGACTGAATTCCCATTCAGTTCCCATTTCTCAATGGTCTCACCACCATTGAGTTTCGTCCGCATCACCATACACTTAGAATTATATGTCTATGCCTCTTTAACCAAACCATCCAAGTCAGGAACCAAAAAAACTAGAAATAAGACTACTCTGTCACCCTGATCCTCACATTCCAACTGCATGTTGGCTATGACCGATATCAACTGCCATTAATCCAATGCCTATTTCACCACTTGAGCATATGATTTCCTACTTAATGAATTCTCCACCAAATTTACCTTAACCAGTGTGTAAATTAAGTTAAAATCAAACATCTAGAGATATTTTATCCATCTCATTTTCCTTAGGTTCAAATCTCTTTGTGAGAAGATATGATTTAAGCTTTTGTGATCAGTAAACATTGTAAATTTCTAACCAAAGAGATAATGAAACCATGATTTTAAATCATGAACCACCGATTCTAACTCCAAATCATGTGTTGGGTTGTTATTATCATTAAAAATATACTTTCGTGATACATATGCAACCACATGATCCCCCTTATTGAGAACACTCCCCAACCTTGACCCCAATGCGTCACAATACACCAAGTATGCTTTCCATGATTCTGGAAAAACCAAGATTGGTGATGATGTAAGGTGACCCTTTAACTCTTCAAAGAATTTCTAACACTACTCATCCCATTGAAATGGTATATTATTCCTTCTCAAATCTATCATAAATGAATCCAATCATGATAAATCATGTAAAAAACGTCGATAATACAAAACTAGACCAAGGAAGATCTGTATATTGAAAATGTTCTTTGGAGGTTTCCATGAGATAACAACCTCTATCTTTTCTTGATCAACTGAAACACCCCTCTCAGAAATAACATGGACAAGGAAATTAACCTTCTGTATCCAAAAGTCACACTTTGACAATTTGGCATACAACTAATGATCCCTCAAGATCCCCAACACTATCACGAAGTTCTGCTCATGCTCTACCCTTGTCCTTGAATACACCCATATATCATACATAAATACCACCACAAAAGAATCCATATATATATGAAATATCCGATTCATCAATGCCATGAAAACCGCTGGTGCATTCATTAAACCAAAGGGCATAACCACATAATCGTAATGGCCATAACTAGTTCTAAAAGTTGTTTTCGGAATATCCTACTTCTTCACCTACAATTGGTGATACCCTAACCTCAATTCAATCTTGGAGAATCACTGAGCTCCCCTCAACTGGTCAAACAAATCATCAATGTGTGGAAGTGGATATCCGTTCTTTATTGTAACCTGATTAAGTCTATGATAATCAGCATAGATGTGCAAGGTTCCATATTCCTTTTTAACAAACAAAACTGGCACTACCTAGAGAGACGTTCTAGGACGGATGAACCCTTTATTTTCTAACTCTTCCAACTACACCTTTAATTCAAGCATTTCTAATGGTGACATTCAGTAATATGGAAGTGAGATAGGACTGGTCCCCCGAAGGAGATCAATCGTAAACTACACTTCTCTCACAGGCGGAAACCCTGAGAATTTTTCAAGAAATGAATCCATAAAATGATCCATAACTTCTAGAAGAAAACTCTGCTCAACACCTTACACCAATTCTAATTACAAGGCCTCTAACTGATACGATATCATGCCAGTAGTTGGTTCCAAAAAATCTGTTACACCTAGATTTTCACTCTTCTCCGCTCTGAAGATATTTCTAATGCCATCCTCCATCACAAAACTAACCATTCATGCATAGAAATATATGTGGGCCTTAAAAATTTCCAACCAATCCATTCCCAGGATTATATCATAAGTATCCATCTCAAGTATTGAGAAACCCCACATCAATTTGATTCCATCCACAACAAAACAACAACCTCGACATAGGAAGGCTCGACACTCTCTTTGACCTTGAGGAGTTTGTAGTTTCAACATAGAAGGAATAATTTACACGTGTAAATTCAACAAATCAACAATACGAGAATCTATAAAAGAATGCGAATCACCTGTATCAAAAAAATATTGCATCAACGTTGAATTTAAAAGAACTATACCTTGAACCGTGGATGGTCCCGACTGATCATCCACCAACGCCTGATCAGCTCCAAACAACTACTTACTTTCCACACTCTTCTCCTTATTACATTTCTGATGCATCATGGTATTCCGAGAATCACCATGACCCACTTTACTCTGCTGCCAAGGGGTATGCTTCTGCCCTCATCTCATCGAGGCATAAGAAACGTAAAACCCCTGAAGAGTGTCACAAACACTCAAACTCAGATCATTCTGACAATAACATTGTAGATTCACCATCTACTTACAATTATGACATGCTCAAGGTTGTGTAATACAATACCACTTGACGTGCCTCATAGAGCCACACTAAAAACTTCCCGGCTTTCTATGAGGCTTCAGAGAAAGATTCCCCGATCCTACCATCAGATTCTGATCTATACTCCCACCCTAGAAATAAGTGTCTCTATTTATCTTGTACCCATTGTTCAAGTTTCCACTATTTCCCATGGGTACCAAAATACTACCACTGCCTGTATCCCCCACAAGGTCCCGCTCAACCATGGTAGTTCGATTCACCATTTTTGTGTAATATTCTATACACAACACTGCTATCTTGGAACAAATTTACTAGTTCAACCCAGATTCAAAAATTTGTGCCTTCAACGATGTATAACCCACCACCTCAGGTGAAAACCACACAAAGTTCATAAACTAAGAAGCATATTCCTTCACCACCCTATTCCCTTGCTTAAAACTGAAGAAATCCATTGTATGTTGAATTCTGAATGTATAAGGGTAGAATTGTTTATTAAACAATTACTCAAACCCCTCTCATGTCACACATTAGTCCATCCCAGCTTGGACCACCAGCTCTCACCACTAAAGAGAAATATCTTGCAACATACATGTGTCTAACTTCATTTTTATCTCTTCTATTGTTCCCAAAAAGTCAAATATCCTATTTATTCTGTTCAGGCATGCTTCATCCCTTTCTGGTTCCGAATCACCCCTAAACATGACATGTTTTGGTTAATCCACCTTATTCCCACCTTCTAATTCTTGGAAAGATTGCACTATACTCTGCACTATCTGCTGGTTCACCTGGGGCTCAGGTGTAACCACATTTTCAGTACCTTCCTCTGGTTGGTCCCTACGATGCCTACCCAGTTACATTTCTATCAACACAAAAACAACTACAATACTCACTCCCTTAACAATAAAGGGTATACAATTTTCAAATGAAATCACATAACAACTATCATAACCAGGCTTTCCACCTGTTCACATTTCACATGTTTCACTATTCTGAAAAATCCACCATGTTTTGAAAATGAACCCATTTTCAAAATACCACAAGTTTCCATGTTTCAAATCCTTCTATTTTGAAACCCAATACAAAATTTCAAAATCAAAACATTCATATAACACCATAGATCATTATACCCCAATGAAATATGCATCCTAGTGGGAAGTCATTTATACCATGCATTTCATGATCATCTCATTGGCTACACCCATGACACTGAGATATCAAATGCCTATAAGTGTCTCCAAGAACTTATTTAACCAACTCCCTAGTAACTTTAAGTTCATCATAAAAGGGTTAGATAAGTATTTTTATAATATACATTCCATGTTCTGACAATCCTATGTCTTGCTACCATCCCAACTCAAGGAATAGGCCAAGAAAAAAATGTTAACACCAAAACCAATGATCAACACCAAGGATCGAACAAATGATCTCACTTTAAAGCCAAGGACCAGAAAAACTAATACCACTTGTAACATCCTTCCCCATATCATTGGTTTGAGAGGGTGGAGGAATGTTACTTGGACTTAAGAGACATTCCCAAGGCGCCAAAGGATGGAAATAAATGCTGAGGGATTCGAGAATAAATTGGGGAACAATTTTCCCTTGAGATACAACCAACTAACCAAATAGTCCACTAAAAATAAACTATATGATGCATGACAACAAAACAACCAAACCCATACATTACCATAAGACAACAAAAAATTCCAAAATAATTCCAAAGAACCAATACAACAAAACACACTAAACCATATCAGAGTACCAAGTGAAAGACTACAACAATAGTTCAAAATGAAGTCTTCATAATATCTGCTTCCTTCACATTCTAAAAATAATACCCTAACCTAAGATCAAAATTAAAAGAATACTATTCTACCTATAGGTGATAAAATAAATCATCGATATGAGGAAAATGATACTTATTCTTAAAAGTGATGTTATTAAAAGATATATATTCAATGAAATGTCTCATTGAACCATCTTTCTTTTTAAAAAACAAGATAAGATAACCCATAGTGAAGTGATAGGGAAAATGAAACCTTTATCTAGAAACTCCTATAATTGTTTTTTAAATTCTAGAAATTCCAATTGAGCCATAAGATAAGGGGGTTTTGAAATAGTCTTAGCATCAAGAACTAAGTCAATAGTATAATCAACATTCAGATCAGAAATAAAATTAGGAAATCATCAAGAAATAAATCCATGTATTTATTCACTACTAGAACATCACTAATATGAATAGTTTATTTAGGTTCAATAATATGAGCTAGGTAAATTTCACTTCCATATCTAATAAATTTCTCATATTATTGGTAAGTTATAAAAGGCATAAAATCATTTAACAAACTACAATCTATCTTGGCATGATAAACTGAAACCCAATCCATTCTAAGAATGATATTAAACTCTACTATAGACATTTAAATAATATTTTTTGGAAAAAACTTACCACTAATGATAATAGTAAGATTCATTAAATATTGGTTTCATTAATACTTCAACGTGAAGGTTTCACCAAAATTTTCATGTTACTTTTATGATGTAATATTCTCAATATATTCAAAAATTTCTCAGAAATAAAATAATGTTAAAATCCAAATTCCAACACGGTATTGGAAAAATTTAAATAAATAAGTAACATAACTATAAACAATTCACTTGAGGGACCAAAATCAATAGTATTAGTAGAAAAATATTTTTTCAAACCTTTCCAATGTTGGTCTTGAGGATTTTCCCCATGGGTATCTAAATTTGGACACACATTAGTATAATTACCAAACTCATTGCAACTGAAGCATATTAACATCAACTTTTCATTATTAATCATCTCATTTTCATTGCATTCATATTCCATATGTCCAAACTTACCACATTGGAAGTACTTACAATAATTTTTAATATATTCCCCAGGAGTATTTTTATTAAAATTCTCACAAGATAAAAACTTGGTTTTCTTACCACCATATTTCTATGATGGATTCTTACCAATTTCCTTCCATCCATAAATTTTATTACTCTTTTCATCTTGAGGAACATAAGTGTTGGAAAAATACATCTCCACTTTCTAAGACAAAAAATTATAATAGATTTTAAATCCCTGTACAAAAAATATCTTTGTAAAATTGGTTTTAACCCTATGTAAAATCTATTAATATTACTATTATTATACCGAACAAAATATGATATATACCTAGACAATATTATAAAATTGTCTTCATATACGGAGACAAAATATTCATCTTTTTACCTCAATTCTAGGAATTGTTTTTCCATATGATGTTAAACAACCAAAGGAAAATATTTTTCATCGGAACAATCCTTAAATGTTACCCATTCCAAGGCATCAAGATCATATTTCTCTCTAGTATTATTAACTAGAGACCACCATCAATAAACTTCAACTTCAAAATGATAAATGAAAAGAGTTAAATTTTGATGTTATGAAAATCCTATTACTTCAAATATCATCTACAAAGCCTAGATCCACCCTTCCACCACCACTGAATTTGAGGATCCCCTGAATGATGGAGGATTTTGTTTCATAAAATTATCCAATATAGACATATTACTTCATGGTAGATCGTGTTACTCTCTAGAATAGATACCACTCCCATTTATAGATTATGTAAAATGATCCATCATTGTAAAAAACTATTCTGTTTTAATTATATCCATATCAAAATACTAATTTGGAAGGATATTTTCCTCTCAATTCATTCCCACTATATATTCCTTATTTAATATATGGAAAAACATTCCGAACAGACATAGTTTAGATGAAAAAACATGGTAATTTTTAAATTCTATATCATTTAAACTTAACAATATAGTAAAATATTCAAATGTTATGCTATTATAATTTTCCTAACCTCTAAATTTAATTAATACAACCTTTGATACTGACTATAATGGCCCAAAATTAACCATAACATAATGTTGAGTTTTAGTCAAGAATTCACTTTATTTAACTTTGATTATCTTTTATGTTTTAGTGTTTTATAGAATTAGGTCATGAATCATACATTAAAAAAAACCATATATATATATATATACAAAGTGGAAACTTCTAATTAGTATCCATTTTCCTATATTTTTTTAAATTAATCATGAATTATTTTAGGAAAAATATTCATGACTTTAAAATTGACCACTTCCTTGACCATAACCATCTTTAAAACCTATGATTTTTTTAAAATATGGGATGAGAATAAAATACCCAGTAAGGGACATAAAAATAAGAAGTTTATTAGTCCACTGAAAAACACGAAAACCCATGAAATGTTCACCTTTATCTCAAAGTTCCTTGAGCAAAATAAAATCCATCATTTTCACATGAAATCAAAAACACTTTTTCCTCAAATAAATCATTTAAAACCTATAGAAAGAACATATAAATCATGTAGATAAATTGATATAACATCATTTATAACACTCTTATAAATGGAATAACCGATATAGTCAACTTCAATATTTGGAATACCAAATCCATTAGAGGGATACCATGGCTCCACCCATCCTTTGTTTATCATGGAAGCACCCATAACTATTTTTTCACATAACCAAACATCCTTGGTCAATAAATGAACCACCCATACTTTGTTTATATTTAAACCACCCATCATTGGTTTATAATGTAACCACTCATCCTTGGTTTATAATGGAACAAACCATCATTGGTTTATAACGTAACCACCCATCCTTGGTTTATAACAAAAGCACTCATCATTATAAACAACAACCAAGAACCTTAACATAAACATAAATCATGAAACATTTTATTTTTTATCATAAACCCTTTGAAACTCTTTTAATCCCATATGAAAAAATCTTTTGGATATCAAAATACCCATTTATTTTAAAAAACCATTTTCAATACTGAAATAAACTTTCTTTTAAAAAATTTTTTATACTAAAATAATAAAAAAAGTGAAAGTGGATTTTTCATTGAAGAGAACATGAAGGAATTAAAATGAATCCAAACTTTAAATAATGGTTACAATGGTAGGAAAATTCATTTTCGGCATACGTGTTAAGATCGAACATTCCTTTTGTAGTTTGTAAAGAAAGTCAAACATTCCGTACAAAGATTCATTTTTTTCAAAAACATGAATTAAAGAAAACAATTTCCTAAATAAAATTACTATGTACATATAATTATTTTTAAAGAAATAATTTTAAAAACATGTACATGGAAGATAAATAGAGTTTGAAGCAAAAAATTAAAAGATGATTTTTTTAAGAAAAGACCCTCACCACTTTGGAAACATTTCAACCATAAGCCCCATGAAATAATAACATTAAAAAACTTTAAATATCATTATAATAGAGATATTCATGATATAAAATGTCAAAGTGTATTTATATAAACCTCATAAAATAACATAGGTTTATAACAACAAAATATGAATTAATGAAATTAAATTGAGTTAAAGTCCCTGACCTTGAGTTCAATTAATCATGATCATTATTTTCTTAATGAATAATAAAATTATGTTAAATATTTAATTACATAATAAAATTTTTAAAGTTTATGATTCCTTTTACTTATCACTATGTTATATAAAATTACTTAATCAATTAAGTTTTTATCATATGTTTTGACGATAATTGGCTTATAGGTCAAAAAAACCTCAGTAGGTTAAATATGGTAAAAGAGGCCATTATTTCAACTTCTACAGAATAATAATCATGAAATAATTATCATATTTATAAATAAATTATACTTTAAAAAAATTAATTATGTTTATGTAAAATTAACTACGTTACGTTCATGGAGATGGTAGGCCATATATTCACATGAGTATCATTTCTATTTTTCAATGATCATTATGGAAATAAGGTATGTATTGTTTTATGTTAATAGAATGATAATAATATTATAAATACCATATTATTTATTTAAATATATATATATATTCCATATGATTTAGTGATGAAAAAAGAGTCACATCACTTTGTGGAGGCGGTAGTCCACACATATGCACGAACGACATTATCATTTTTCAGTGTAATAAAGAAAATGATATATTATCTTTTAAGAATGATAAATATGTCATTAATATATTAATTATGTAATTTATATCACATAAATTCATTAAATATATCTTTATTTCCTTCTATTTAAACTGTTAGTGAAAAATGAATCACATCACTTCTCGAGGTGGTAGTCTGTCGTACACATGAGTGACGTTATCGTATCCCACATGGAATGGAAATTAAGAAGATATATATGATAAAATAACAAAATATTCATAAATATGTTATATATATAATATATATAATTTAAATATATCATTATAATAATCCGTGAGAGGATATTATGAAAAATGAATGACATCAGTTCGTGAGGTGGTAGTCCACCGTACACACAAATGATGATTTCACATCCAATATGATGGAAGTGGAGATAAATTTAGGTTATAAAATCAACAAAATAAAATATAAATATATGGTATATATTAGTGTTATTAAATAATAATACCTTAATAATAGTTTAAGTAGGTGGAATAAGAAATAAAATAAAGACACATGGTTAAGCACGATACCTCTTCTTCGAACAACCTCCTTAGGTAAGCACCAAAAGCCTTATTAGGAAGGTTTTATGATAAAAATAATGGATATAGGTCATGGTTAGTAAAGTTATGATGGTATTTGGGTAGGTATTTGTTTATTAAAATTTATTTTAAGGTGTGAAGAGTAGAGAAGAGGGGGTGAGATTTTATAAGTGAGGTGAGTGGAACACTTGTAATTTTTAAAAAGAAAAAGCTATACCCATGTTTTTTACATACCAAAAGGATAAAAAATAGTCCATTATAGATCCTTAAAAATTATAAGGTATAAATATGTCCATATAATTTATTTTATACAAGTTTTAAGTCATTTAAAACATTATCTTTTAGTTTAACCCCCAGTAAACCCATTTTTACCTTAACCACAGTAATTAATTTATACTATTTTCACTATTAATTATGGGAAAAAAATTAAGTTTAACTTATTATATAATATAAATTATTATTATTACAAATATATAATAAATTTAACCAAATTAAGTTATTATAATTGGCACAAAATAATTTAAAATTAAACCCACAGATGCAACAAAAAGTTGTTTTTCAAGAAGTGTATTTAAAAAAAAAAGATGAATTTATATTATCTCTATAACTAATAATAATTATAGTCTGAATAAAAATTTATATTTATTTATATATAATATATAAATATAATTTAAAATATTATTCATTCATTATTATATTAATTAATTAAAATGAAGAAACATTATGCACTTTAAAATAGTTTTCTAATACATCTATTTTTCAACCCAAAAATAAAATTACACTAAAATATAATATAAATTTGATTAAAAAGTAATTAAGATGATTAAATATAACTAAATAATACTATTGTTACTTTAAATAATATTAAAAGATAATGTCACTTTTAAATTACATAATTTATTGAAAATAAATGACCTTTTATTACAAAAATCGGTATTTCACTATTCATTAAGAAATCAATATTTTATTAAAAATATCGTAATTTAACCCTAAATTAATTATGATATAATAATTTATATAATTAAATTAATTTTATATAAGTAAAATTTTAAAATTTATATATTAATCTTTTTAATAAAATCTATATAATAAAAGAGTTTACTTAAAACTATTTCCTTTTTGATGAAAAAATTACTTAATATTTTTATAATGAATATATTTTTCTAATTCATGAAAATGATTTATTCTATAATTAACTAGGTCTTTAAATTAGTGGATCTAATTTATTCTTCTATACAAGAGAATTATAGTGATCCAGTAGTTTCCCCAGATGTTGTTGGCAGCCCACTATCTGATGCACCTTCGATGATGGAGTAGTTGGTTACCCCTATATCCAGGGGATATTAGAAAGTTACCATTATTGGTATATATGTAATTATAAAAAAACTATATATTTTATTAGTTATTTAATTCATTTTTAAATATTTAATGATAAAAATATAATATATATAAATATGAAAACAAAATATGTATGAGACTTGAAGAACTTTAAGATTATCATTCCATTTGATGAGTTCATATTGCCTATTGGGGATACTACTATAATATATGGAAATATTCTTAGGTGGTTTTATTATGATATGGGGATATTTCCCATTAATAATAATTACTGGAGTTATATTCCCACATCTTTAAAAAACAAGGTATTTGATAACCAAGTATAGGTAATATTAATTTAATATTCCTTGATAAATAATTTAAAAGGAATGAGTAAAATTATTAATATACTTATAAAGTGTTTTCTATTTTATTTGTAGATGTTTTTTCATTTTTATGCCTCTGAATCCATTTCATTCCCACGGAATCTGAAAAATTTGGGTATCAAATTATATATTTTAAATGAAAATTATAGAATGAGGTTAATGACAAATCTCCGAGCTCTCGAAAAATGTATGAGAAAGTGTATGAAGGTGTTTCTTATGAGCAATGGGGGATCTTTATCAATATTAACGTAAATTAATTTCATGAGATAATTTCATATTTTACATTATCTTAATAACATAGACATAATAAAATTATAAGTTTTATTAATTTTTCTATTTTTTCAATTATTATCTAAAAATATACTATGAATCATGAGAAAAAATTAATTACTAATATCATTGTGTCTTATAGTTTTTAAATATATATATAAATATTGGTTTTATTTTATCCATTATTATTTATATCACTTTATTATAAACCAACATAGATTTTCAAACTTTTATATTTTTTTATAATGTCTAATGAATTTTTGTGAATGAACTTACTAGAGATATTGGAGTAAGTACTTTTCATTACCATTTAATGTTATTTCATTACTATAGTAATATAATAATGAAAAATAAACTATAATAAAAAAGTATTAAACCTATTTAAATGGGTCTGACTACATGGATCAAGTGGTGCTAATTAGCTATATTGGTACTATTTGATCCATATAGCCAACCCTAATTAATTGAGATTAAGGATTGTTTATTATTATAATTTATTTTTCATTATTATGTTTTTATAACATTGAAATAACATTAAATAATTGGGAAAAAATTATTAATTAGATAATATTACGAAGTTTAGATAATTTTAAAAGTCATTTCTTATATTTTTGTAATAATAGGTTAAAATTCAAGAAGCCTAGGATGTGAACCCTTCACGATCATCATAACTTTATAATAACATTATAGTTTCAATTGTTTCAGGGAAGGATCATACCAATAATATATAAGGGATGGGTTCTGGGCCTCCACCATCAGCTGTCTTTGGTAGGGAATCTTCATCATTTACTGCTACACTCAGTGGGGGTTCAAGTAGTGTCATTGATTAGGAAGAACAAAGATAAATTTCAAGGTTGAAATAAAAAGTTAAAGGAAATGAATCTTATAAAATAACATAGGATCAAGAGAAGTTATTAATGGAAAATGATTTATATTATATTTTTCAGAGGATTATGGAAATGATCCCTAAAGAATTATCAAGTATTATAGATTATCCCACTGAGGTAAATTATAAACTTCATAGATCATTCAAAAATTAAAAAAATTGATTTTTTTTCTAAAGTTTGAAAACAATATGAGGTCATTTTATTGGTTCTTTCCATGTGACGTGTGTTTTATAGTAAAATGACACTTATATTGAAAACACGTACTATGATTCATACCACCCACTTCATGTGTTCTATTGACACACAGTTGATTACTATAGGTCAAAAATGGATTATGGATCATTTTCTTAATGTTTTAAAGCAATAATATCTTTTTTATTGGTTTTGAAAAATTGATATATGTTTTAAACTAAAATGAAACTTTTATATTGAAAACATTCCCTTTGAGTCATACTATGAACATAATGTGTTGGATTAATGTGTGGTTAATTTTTTCATATAAAAAATGAATTACATATTGTTGTACTAAAGTTTTAAAATAATTTGAAATAGTTTTCTTAGTTTTGGATAGCTAATAGGTGTTTTAAAGTAAAATAAAACTTATATTGAAATCATGAACTTTGAGTCATTTCACCTACTTAATGTGTTTGATGGGATTGAAATCATAGGACACCGATCATTTTTTTTGAAATTTAGGAATTTATGACACATAAATCCAGGTTACAGTTTTCCTGAGATTTCTATAAATGTATTTATAGTGTTTTAAAATTTTAAAACATGCATGTCACAATAAAAACTATAAAAAGTGACCTCATATTGATGTGAAATCATGGGAAAACCACCATAGAATTATTTTTTATGTTTATATGTGGAACAAACATCCATTTAATGTGCAGTGTTCTAAGAATGACTAAATATATAGCTTTAAAAGATACCTAAGTCTTTAAAATCTTGTTTCAGGGGGTCAAAATTAGGAAAAAAGTGTAAGATGGTCATGAAATCATAGAAGAATGACTATAGATTTATTTTTTAATTCTAATAATTTAAGATGCATCAATACAAGTTAAATTTTGTTTGAGATTCCTATAAATTAGTTTTTAGTGTTTTAAAACACTAAAATATTTTTCAAGGGTTAAAACCAAATAAATTGACCTCATATTGAAAAGATATAATGGGAAAACTACTATTTAAATATTTTTGATGTGTACGTATAGAAAACACATCCATTAGATGTGTCATGTTCTTGTAATGAATCAATAAGAAATTATAAAAGATACTAAAGTCTTTAAAAACGTGTTATTAGGGGTAAAAACCAAGAAAAAAGATCAGATGTTCATGAAATCATAGAAAAATAACTATAGATTTGTTTTGAAATATAGGAACTGGTGGAACATCAATCGATGTTATATTTTTTTCGGGATTCCTGTAAACGCATTTTTCAAGTCTTAAAACACTAAAATATGCATCTAATAGTCAAAACCATAGAAAATGATCTCATATTGGTGTGAAATAATGGATAACACACCATTTAATTATTTTTTTACATGTACACATAGAGAACATGTTTATCTAACATGTAGTGTACTTTAAATGACTCATTAAGCATTTTTAAAAGATACCAAAGTCCTTAAAAACATGTGCCATGGGGTGAAAACCAATAAAAAAAGTGTTATATGGTTATGAAATCATATCAAAATGACCATATATTAATTTTTTAAAATTAGGAACTGATGAAACATAAATACAAGTTATAGTTTCCCTAGGATTACCATAAATATGTTTTAGGGCTTTAAAAAACTAAAACAGACATTGTAAGAGTCAAAACCATAGAAAAAACCTCAAATTAATGTTAAATCACGGGGATACACTATTGAATTATTTGTGACATGTATTTATAGAGAACATGTCCATCTGATTTGTGGTGTTCTAGGAATGACTCAATAAAGAGTTTTAAAAGATACCAAAGTCTTTAAAAATATTTTTTAGGGGGTCAAAATAAAGAAAATATTATTATATGAACATGAACTTATAAGAAAATGATCATAGATTATGTTTTGAAATTTACAAACCAACCGAACGACAATATGAGTTACGGTTTTCCCAGGATGCCCATAAACATGTTTCTAGTGTTTAAAACACCAAAACATGTGTGTACTAGTCAAAACCATATAAAAATGCCTCATATTGATGTGAAATCATGAGAAAAACACTTTTGAATTATTTTTTATGTTTTCACATAGACAATACAACCATCCGATATGATATGTGCTTAGAATGACTCAATAAGAAGTTTTAAAAGATACAAAATCTTTAAAAACATGTGACATGGGTCAAAATCTAGAAAAATATGACATATAACTATGAAATCATAGGACAATGATCATAGATTTATTTTTGAAATTTTGGAACTAAATTAATTTCAATTTGAGTTATGGTTTTCTCAGGATTCCCTTAAATGTGTTTTTAGTGTTTTAAAACACTAAAACATGTATATAATGGTCAGAACCATATAAAAGGACCTCATATTGATGTGAAATCATGAAAAAATACCTTTGAAATATTTTTTTATGTTTTTTATAGACAACACATCCATCCAAAATGTGGTGTTCTTGAAATGAATCAATAATCAATTATAAAAGATATTAAAGTATATAAAAATATGTTCCAGGGGTTCAAAAACAATAAAAAACATCGAATGTATGTGAAATCACTGGAAAATAACCATATATTTATTTTTGAAATGTATGAATTGAAAAAAAATCAATCTGTGTTATGGTTTGACTGAGATTCCTATAAACATATTTTTAGCATTTTAAAACACTAAAACGTGTGTGTAGTGGTGAAAACCATAATATAAAACCTCATATTGATGTAAACTCATGATAAAACCACTTTTGAATTATTGGGGGCATTTATTGTTAGAAAAAAATACTTTTGATGTGAAGTGTGCTTGAAATGACTCAATAAGCAGTTTTATAAGATGCCACACTCTTTAAAAATTCATTTGAGGAGGTCAAAAATAAAAAATATGTTATATGGCCATGAAATCATAAAACAATGAGAATATATTAATTTTTTAAATAAAATAACTGAATAAATGTCAATCTAAGTTACGGTTTTTCCCAGATGTCCGTAAATGTATTTTTACTGTTTTAAAACACTAAAATGTGTGTGTAATGAAAAAAACCATATAACCTGATCTTATATTTCCATGAAATCATAGATAAACAACCATTTAATTATTCTTTAAATATATTAAATGATACCATATCCAAGTCTTTAAAATTTTTTATTGAGTAATTTCTAGCACACCACACATAGATTTAAAAATTGATTCGATTGTTATATACTTTTCCATTTTTAGTTCAAAGTGTTGGATCATATCTTAAATAGGTAAGTTTCACATTTCATTTCCTAAATGTTTTGGTTTGTATTATAGTTGATAGATACTGATAGTAGGTAAGAGGTTGACCATTATAATCCATGATATTATTCAGAAGGCATTCATGATGGTGCTTAGTTTCTATGATATGGTTAAATATTATCAATGGTTCTAATGTAATTTTAATTTACTATGTTCAGTTCTGATTTGTATCTTATTTTTGTTCCATTTGATGATATGATGTGGTCATCTTTTCATATGATGGATATATATATGGAGGTAGATTAACAAATTAGAGGTATTGGGATGGATTTATTGGCTATGGGTTAATATTAGTTGTTGGACATATTTTATTTATATATTGATTACTGAGGTTATGGGTTGAAAAGGTTGTATATATTTGATTCTGGATGCATAATTGTGTATGTAAAATGGTTTACTTTATTGAATGACCAATTTTTTAATATGCATATTATTATTTATTAAACATTTAAAAATAAAATAAAATTTTCAATAATATATTTATAATCAGTTTATATAAACCACCACTAAACATAACCACCACTACGGTACTTAACGATGGTTATGCTAATTTTTCTAATACTATTTTCTAATAATTTTTATTTTAAAAAAACATTTCCAAATAAATAAAGAACCACTATAAAGAAACCAAAAAATTAATCATTTAAAATCCTCTACCAAAATATAGAAATCACCATTAAATGATTTCTGACCATGGAATACATGGATTTTTATATAAACACTAGTAAACAATGTATCCATGGTTTAAACTACCACCAGTATTAAAAAAACCAGCACTAAACAATTTTTTGTAGTGGTAGCTTACTGATTAAGAAAAAAGGATAGAATTATATAAGAAAAATCAAAAAAAAATATTGAATACATCTTTGATGACGATGATTCCTAACATGATCAACATCAGAGATAACATGAGATGGAGAAGCCCCAATGTTACTCATCCTCTCACAATTGAAGAAAAAGGGATTCATGATAGGTTCACCATTATATTTTTTTAATTTTTCTACTAGGACCCACTTTCACATCATATCTATATCCTTGTACTAGTCGTGATACTTCCAATCCCACATTCCTACTTTCCAAAGGTGGGTAGCCTTCATTATTAGGGGTGATTGTGTTTAATCCTTAATCAGATCAGGATAATGGTATATCAGCCCATCTATCCATAGATTCCTCTATGGATCTAATTTCCATGCATAGGTCTCCCATATAGACCTAAGACATACTCTTGAATCTTTTTCCTAACTCCATATTGATGTGGAAGTTGGTTAATTACATCATTGGTTGCCTAATCAAGGTGAACACCTTTTCTTAGAGAGGATGAGTTATCATCACACATGATCAGAAATATTTGGACTTATTGGGAACTTATAAATATCTTCCTTAGGTCAATCCATGAGGGAATCCTATATTAATCATGTAGGGAATCTTAGTTTTAGGACCCAAGGCATCCTATGGTCACCACAAGAGATAACTTATGCTTTCCACATTAGGCATACTAGGCTTGTTTTTTAGGGAAACCCTGGATTAGCACCATAGGCCACTCGTTCTTTTCACATGAGAAATAATATTCTTTCCACAAAAGGAAACTTAGACTCATCACTTAAGGCTTCCCACGTTTTTCACCAAAGGCATCTTGGGATCTTCACATAAGGTAAGAACTTAGCCTCACCATCCAAGGAGAGAAAAAAGATATTACATTCTCATCTCATAGGATTGTTATGATCATCACATAAGGAATATCATGATCATCAAATGAGGAATAATATTAGGATCATAATCTAATTAAGGGGAGGAAATATCATTTGCTCATTACATATGTTTTTAGGCTCATAACCTATGTTTCCCAAGGATTTTCCCCTAGGGTTGTGTTTCTAATGCATTAAGGGTTCCAAATATGCTCATAAAAAATAGAGGTTCACATGTTTTGGGTCTAGTGGGGATAATACCACATACACTCATCATGAATAGGATGATCACATACTGGAAGTCTAGTGGCGTTATTACCACATAAACTTGTCATGCATGATTCAATCGGAGGTTTAAAGTCCAAAGTGGATAGTACCACATAATCTTATTATGAATGGTCCAATCATATTTTTAAATTTCTATAGGGATACTTACCATATATTCTCACCACATATTGGTCCAGGCATAGGTTAACATCCTGTGGGGATGCTAAATTCTAGTAGGGACTCTAGGATGGTAGAGTAATGATTTTATATACTCCAGAAAGTTGACCAGGCTTTAGAGATACCATTTTATATAGGGAATATGTAATTGTGGAAATGTAAGGATTTAACTTCAAATAGGTTTCCTACATACCTTTTTGGGATACATGGATCAAAAACCACATAGTCAAACATTCATAGTTTAAGGCCACATGACATGACTAGACCATGTAGTTTAATGTCTTGAGATAAGGAAATGTGTGTCTTGAAAAGAATAACAATAATGAATAGTATAGGGATTATTATTTGGGGATGCCTTTAGGATGAGAGGAATCATATCATGATAATCACATAGGTACTCCCATTATCAGTGCATTGGGTATCTTGAACTCATCACTTTGTGCATCCTATGTTTGTCTCATATGGTAAGATGTAGTTTACAATCATTCTCTAAGGATGTTAGATAGATTTCAACATCCTATGTTAGGAATGTTGTCTATAGTTTAACAAATTTTACTAAGTAATTTTGATGTAGTTTAATATCTTACATTGAGGATGTTCATGTTATCAAAATGGAAACAATAATAAACGGATAGAGGCTCATGAATTATATTTCACAATGGAGATCATGGATCATTGGGTAGACTAGGGTGATTTACCTTGATGATTCCATGAGTGGGTATTATACATGTTATGAATCCTAGGTGATTCTCACAAATTGGAAGAGAATTAGTGGGGATTACACACAATTTTTACTACCTAAACAATGCTTGTGAGAAACTAGAAAGAGAGTGACTATGAACTGGAGTAAGAGGTGAGGGGATTGCTCGACCTGTGATTTGCGTAGAGGGACTGAGCATAAGGGACCATAATACTAATTACGAATATGGATTTTACCTTAGTGAGACCAAATTGAATAGATTTTTGGGCCTATGAACACTCAACTTTCATGCAACTATGTTTTGAAAATACAATATCAAATGGGGGTCACTGGTGTGAGGTTTACCCAAATTTATATTTTTGTGAATACAAAATGTTTTGTGAGACATATGATCTAGCAATAGCATGTTTTATAGATGGACAAGGTTGGGGTTTTTTGAAAGTTGGGTGTTGTGTAAAACATGGAGTTGAGTGAAACCCTTTCTTCTTACATGAAAAATATTCTTCACTGATCCATGGGAATACATGGGCTCTTTAGTTTCATGAATTCAAAAAAGGAGTTACAAGAGTTGAGAGTGTGACCTGTAAACTTCCAAAGGTTTGTCCTTAAAAAATGGATGCACATTCTCTATTTATAATTTTTATAGTTCAAGGAAATACAGTCTCACACAAACCCTATTAGATCACACAACTTTTGAGTTGTGTAATGATATGATTCCAGTTCACCCAACTCCAAGTTGCGTAATCTATTATCCTTGAATGTTGGATTAGAGGCATGTAGAAGTTTATAGATGTCAATAATCTCAAGTTAAAAAGTCACATAACTCATGTTGTGTGAATTATTTTAAGTTTTTTCAATTCCTTGGAAGTTTCTTGAATTCATTTTGATTTTTGTGAAACACTTCCCTTTACTCTAGGATTTCATCCAATGAATATTTTATTCCTTAATTATTCTCAATCATGTTTATAATTCTATGGATGAATATTTTTAGTGACAATAGTTATGTAACATCCCACCCTGATACAACCATGTTACTGAGTTGAAGCACCAAATTTCCTCAATTTCACTCCTTGATCACCATAGGTTATAGATTAGCATTGCACATTTAAGTTTATCACTTTTGGAGTGATTTAACATTAAATATATCATTAAATATAATATCAAAAAATAAATATTTTAAATAATAATACAAAAAGAAATTACATAAATAATATCATTAAATAAAATCGAAAAAAATCCTAATAATTCTTAATAACATTATGCAACCAAGTAGGGTATAAATCATGTCCCAAGTATAATGATCACAATGTAATACAATTCTAGCATCTCAAAATAAATATAAAAATAACTCAACTAATTAAATCCAAAATCACAAGAAGACCATCTACAACACATTACTATCCACTATCAACCACCTATGAAGGATTGTTTCCATTACCAGGATCACCATAAATGAACTTTGTATACACATGTGATATATACATATTGGGTGTGAGAATTATCTATATAAGAAACCACATCGACCACAAACATCAACTAGATTTTAACATAGTATTATATTTATGATTTGTAACATATGATGATTTTATTATATAAAAATAATCAATAACAACATACACCATAAAACATCAGGTGCTTAAGAATCTGACCTAAAACTATGTAGAGATAATTCATTAAATACAAATTTATATGCAATATGTATTTTAAGCATGTCATATCCAAACTCATGGCTCACATAGTCTCTCATCCAAACACACAAAATATATCATATAATGACCTATTATAAGAAATATCCGATCACATAATCCAATTTTGGGGAAGAAAAATGATATTGGTCCACCATATTCTATGAGTAGTGGAAAACCAAGCTTCATATGCCTCCTTTATAATAAGTTACCCTCAACCATGTTGTACAGGAAGATAGAAAGTTAAAAAACCCTACTCACTACCTCAATTCATCTTCACACATGCTTAAAATAAACTAAAAATATAATATAAAACAAAATTGAGAAAAAATAAAATAAAGAACACTTTGATTTTACATGTTTTGGATAATTAAGTCCCACATATATAGGAGAAAAATGATTCTAATTTCATTATAATTATAAAATAAAAAGGTTTCAAACTCAATCAGTAATTACCATTGATAATAGTTTCAATTTTTTTTCACAATATAATTAGTTTATTTTATATTTTTCATTATTCATACAAGTGGTCCCACCTCCATTAAATAGAAGAGGCCCAAATGTTCATCCGGTTGCTCTACCATTCAAAGTTTAAATATGACCCACCATTAAACATGGTAACTATTGATGTCCTATATCTAGTAGAACATAAACACTAATTCCCTATGAATAGTGAAATATTACTCAATCCTTTTCCACAATACATGAGGACCAATCATGTAACTTAAATTGGTCTTCTTACCTTGATGGTGAATACTATATATTACCATAGGATGATATCATCATCTGATCAATATTCCTCTATTGGATACTGCTAACCCTTCCTGAACCTCAAGGAAAATGTTTCATCTAGTTTATTCTTAATTTAGTAGAAATGATCAGAACTTGAACATGCTTTACATCCTAAAAATATCACACTTAAATGTTTCTTTATGTAAAATTACATCAAAACTCTAATAATTTGGTACAAACTTACACTTCCTTAGAAGTAATAGTCAGTGTTACCCACTTTGGTCCATTCAACCAAGTCCCAATGAGTCACATTGTTTCCTCAGGTTTTATTGTATTAAATTATTGGAGAAAATGTATGATAGATTCTATTTTCCTCCTATATTATATATATTTAACTCCTTTACCTCTACCAACTTTTAGATTAAGTGATAGTTCGGGTAAATGTGTTTCATCTGTGAATGGAATAAAGGATTTTTCCAGTTTCATTGTACTTAATTATCAAACTATATAAATACAATATCACAAATACTTTCAATCTCCTCCAAAAGTTGCCTCAACAAAATCCATTCTTTCATCACATCCATTCCCACCGCACATATCAATTCTATTATGGATAGAGATACCATAGAATGCATACATGAAATCCATCTCATTTCCATTCCTCCATAGTTGAAAAAACTTTTTACTCTTTTGAGTATCTAAATCTCCCCTAAATATTTCATCTACATATAATTGATCATCCATCACAAAACATAATTTTGTGGCTTATATTCCTTTGAGATACCATATTATGTATTTCATGGATTCATAATGCTCTTTACCCAAATTATACATGAATTGGAAGATGACTCCCATTACATATATAAGGTCAAGGAGAGTGAACACCATGTAATAAATGAATATTACTATTGCTAATACAAATGGCCTATTTTACATGTGCTTCACCTCATCCTCCATATTTAAAACTTTATTCTTGGACTTGTTTAAGTGTTTATCCAAGGTATTTATGAACGACTTACTTCCAAACATACAAATCCTCTAATTAGTCTTCTAGAAATTATCCCTTTGAGATAATACTAAACATATATATTTCTTGTCTCTCTCAATCATTATCCCTAATATTTTATTATCCCCCCTAAAATATTTCTTCTAAAATATTCTATACAAAAATTTCTTCAGGTCCTGAATCCTTTTAATTTATAAACCTTCTCAAAGAATATCATCCACACACAAGAGACACAAAATGAAACTCCTATCATTAAATACCTTCTAGTAGCAATAGTGGTCCACATTTCTTTACATTAAACACTTATCAGAAATAAATGCATTGAACTTATGGTTCCATTTTATCACTTACCGCTTCAATCTATAAATAATTTTTTTAGTTTATACACCAATAACTCATTCACCTAAATCATATAACACATTAGTTTATTTATATAATTTTTTTCATCAAAATCTACGTGTAGAAATAATATCTTTACATACAATTTATCTAAGTGAAAATTATTAAATACAACTATAATTAGTACTATCTAAATGGTAGTATGTTTAAACATCAACGAAAATATTTTAGACAATTAAATTCATTCTTTTTATTGAAACCCCATCATTACTAGACTTTCCTTGTATCATTTATTTCCATTAAATTATTCTTTGAATCAAAGACCCATTTTTTCTATATTTCCTTCATTCCTTGGGGAAATTTTATTATCTACTAATTTTTATTCGGATGTAGTGAATCCAAATCATCTTTCATAGATAACTTACACTTTATAGAGTAATTGGGTCTTGCCGCTTCTTTAGAGAACTCGATTTCCCCTCTGTACATTAAAAGTAAAAAGTGAAAGTTGACTATATACCTCTAATATAATTGTCTAAATCTTTTTGATCTCCTTAATTATACATATAGATCAAATCTATTCAAAATAAAATATTCTAAATACATAACTTGTGGTACTTTAACTTGAGCCTCAATAGATCATGGTATCTCTACTACATCTTCCACTAGCCTATCTCGAAGACCTTCCACACTACCATATGAGTTATATATAACTTGTAACCATATGGATTTATCATTTAGATCAACTTTGATTTTTTCAGTTTAATATTTTACTTCAACTTATTTCTACAACAAGTTGCGGTATTTATTCTAGACATGATCATTGAAGTTCACATTATGACTTTTAATGACTTATATTTTTATAACCCCAAATTTGAAAACAAAAATTTCTCATCTCAATATCCAGAAATGAAGTATGCAATGGATTTTTTTGAGTTTATATTGATCCTTAAAATCCACATAATCATATGAAAGTCTCTTGAAAATTGTGTGATCGTTGAGTTACACAATTTTATCATACCATAAGGCTTCATGAATTTCCTACCCCATCTTTTCTAACATAATTATATTAACTAAGTATGATGCATTGATATATACTTCTACCCAAATCTACTTGAAAATTCCTCTGTGAAATATCATACTCCGCACCTTATTTTTTAAAGTCTAGTTCACCATTTTGTCCATTCCATTCCACTCTAGTATTTAGGGTATAGTTTTCTCAAGTCTTATCCATCTATGCATTCAGATAATCTAGAAGATTCTTCAACTATACTAACCACCTTTGTTGGACCTTAATCCCTTTATATTACTTCCAATATTATTATAAACCATTTAATTACACTATAAAAACACTCCAAATACATCATATTTTTTGTTCCTAAATTTAAACCGATACTTTACCCATGAATTCATCAATAAATTTCACAAAGCATTGTGACCCTCTATGAGATAGAACAAGGTAATGTTACCATACATATGTGTGAATAAGTTATAGATTCAAGATATTGGGTGTTTATCCACTTAAGTTTAATTCCAAATTTATTTATTTAAAACTTATAACTATCAAAAATCCTAAATTCTATATGATCTAGCTTCAAAATAATCATCAATGATAGAACTTTTATGTTATTATAATTGAGATACCCATGTTAATAACTTCATAACTCTGAACTCTCAGAAATTATTGCTAAAATAGTTCTCAATACATATAATCTTAGATTCAGATACAATTTTCCATCATTTATCCCTCTATACACAACCATATATCCCTAACACACTTAATTTGTGAAGTTTGTTCCAAACCTCACTTCATCCAACCACTACAAAAAAATGATTTTTTTTTCAAAAACCTAGTATATGTCAAAATGCCTTAAGATAAATTTAACTTCTATTATTTATGTGAAACTTAACATAATACTTCCCCATGATTTTGAAATATTCATCATTGTCTAAGTGTATCCTTCTAATCTTATCAAACATATAATGGACCATTCATCGCTTCTCTTCCATGAATTGGAATTATGCTCCAGAATAAATGTTCCATGATTCCATAAAAACATGCATACTTAGTAGTAAAATAACAATAGTTTCATATACTACAAAATTAGTAGAACTTTCACTTTTGGATGATTAAAACTCATAAGTTATCTTCATTTAAATATAGTATTTCTTAATATGGCCTCTCTTACCACAATGTTGACATGTTGGGAAAGCACTAGCTAATTTTACCAAGATCTTCACACATGAATTATCATCTAATTTCCTTAAACATATTTGATGAAGGTACTATCCTAATCTATTTTCATTGAGTTCACTACTAGATAGTGCTTATAATTCCTTCCTTTTTAGGCCATTATTTATGATAATACCTAAAAAATACTCAAAATCTTTTTCGATTTCCCACGAGAATTAATCATGATATTTACCATCACCTAACAACTTTAAGAAAGGTATGATAACAACATTAATAGAAAAACATATTCTGTGAAATTAACATTAAAAAATTCAAACTGATTTTGAATCATATTAAAATAATTCATATGATTAACCATAAATCTATCTTTCTAACATATCTTTCCAAATAATATATGCATCCTAAAAACATTTTTCATCACTAAAAAATTCTCATATATGTTCTCTAGAGTATTTATCATCTCTAAAGTAGTCTTTAACTCCTTAATTTTGAGTATATATTCTGATCTAATGTTATTTGAATAATACCAAGTTTCTTTTTATGCAGGCTCTCACATTCTTCCTTTTCAGTCTTCTTCGGTTTGAATCCAATCAATGAAACGCCCAATTCCTTTTGAGTAAGACAATATTACATATTTATTCTCCAAAAGAAAAATTGTTTCTTATTTATTTTATCAAAACATAAATTTTATACTTTCAAAGTTATACTTTTTAATGTAATAAAACCCACTAAATCGAAATAATATCAAGACAAGCAATGTCTACCTCATTCAGCTTCTGAGTGTGCACTACCTATCCCTGAACTAAGATCTAATACCACATTTTAGGGAAAAAACTATCTATCCACTAGATTCACACCACTATAAGATATAAATAGTGGGAAACCAAGATTTTTTATGCCTCCCTAATAAGAAATTACCCTCAATATTTGTTTTTTATAAGATAGGATGTTCACACAACCTACTCACCACATTAAGGCATTCAAACACTTTCTAAAAAAAAACTAAAAACCTAAAAACAACCAAAAAAGTGAAAAAATTAAATAAATAAAACTTTAACATTATATTGTTTAGATAATTAATTCCTATATCCTTGGGAGAAAACTATTTCCACTTTCATTATAATCAAAAATAAAAAGCTTATAATATCAAT
This sequence comes from Viscum album, assembly GCA_963277665.1. NCBI lineage: Eukaryota > Viridiplantae > Streptophyta > Magnoliopsida > Santalales > Viscaceae > Viscum > Viscum album. Next base: position 1,067,433,793 of record OY728166.1, on the reverse strand, counting down.
CAATAATTAACACTAGTAACATTTTTTTCACATTATAATTTAGTTATTATATGTTTTATTCTTCATATAATTAGTACCACCTAAAATAAATAGAAGACTCACAAATATTCATTCTATTTCTCCACCATATGAAGTTTACAAATGACCCACTATTGAACTTCATAACTACTGATGTCCTTTAAAAATAAATACATAACAATTAATGATTGATGAATAATGAAATATTACTCAGACCTTTTTTGTAATACATGGGGACTAATAATGTAAATTCTATAGATATAGTTCCATTTATGATGGACACTTCAGATTCCCATCATACGATGTCATTTTCTGACCAATCCACCTTTGTTGGACACCATTTTTTCTACCCGAACTTAAGAAAAAGGTATCATTCGATTTAATCTTCATATGATAGATATACTCACCACTTGAACATGATTAAAATCCCAATACATGGAATATATTATATCATAAATTATTACAAGGAATATACCATCACATATCCAAAATCATGGTTGAACTAGTCTCCCAGACAAACACATGGAAAATATCATATCATGGCCTATCAAAAGGAATATCTCATCACATATCCAAACCCATGGATCCAATATTATTTTAGCTAAACATATAGAAAATTTCATATCATGGCATAAAAAAAGGAGAATCCAAATCTATGGCTCATATCACATAATTAACCAACTCATTGTTTTCCATGTTTGTTAGCTAAACACATAGATCTTTCATTTAAACATTTAATAGATATCATAATATCATAAATCACAACATAAATTTTTTTATATCAATCAATATTTAATTAATTAATATAATAAAAATAATATTAATCAACCTTTTAAAATAAATTATCATTATTTATCAATACATGATAATTAATTGATCAATAAAAATCATTTTCAATGAATCTACTCACACTACAATCACATTTCATTTACTATAAAAATCATCATTTTCACTTCTTAATCTTATAATTAATAAATAAATATTAAAATATTTTTATTTCATTTGGAACACAAGATTCTTTAAACCTAAAACCCCTTTAAAATATCTTCCAAACATTTAAATTCACAGTTCATGTAATACCATGATATTTTAAATTACATTCCCTTTAAAAATTGTGTTCGATAAATTACTTCACACAAAACACTGAACCAAAACAAACCATAGAACATTATATAACCAATATAATTTAGCTACTAAATTGAATTTTATAAACATAGATAACCATTTTATGAAATATTTATAGGAATAAATATTATTATTTTTAGTGTAGTTATATAACTAATAAGATTTACTTAAGGTTGAAATTATATTTTTCTATAATACTATCTTTTTATGTCAATTATTATATGAAACTAAAAAGGAATATTGGTGATATGAATAATATATATTTTTATTGGAATAATATATTTATTATAATTTTTTTATCAATTGAAAGAAATTTAGAATATGAATGGTTAATACATTGAAAAGTTAAATTCCTTTAAAATTGTTTTTCATTATATATTTCTATTTTTATCTAAAAGTCAAATTATATATATTTTTTAATTTTAATTTGATTAAATTTAATTAATTTTTTTATTTATCATATCAATATTATATTAATATTAATTTTGGGATTTTTTTGAAATAATTAGGGTTTAGGTACACAATGAAAAAAATACCAAGTTTTCTAAAAACTATCACTTTTAAGATATTATCATAATACCCGAATGACTTAAAAGTCTTTGAAACCTTTTTTTATAAAATAAATATATTTATAAGTAACATAAATCATTTAAAATTAATATTTTGTTTTTATAAAATCTATGTTTATCATTTTAGAAACATAATTAATATTTTATGCTAAACACTATTTTTATTTACTTATATTAAAAATTATTTTTCATAAATTATAGAAATTAAATCTATAAAAATATATTTCATATTTTAGATTTATACGCTCATATTATTTAATAATTTAAATTTAAATTTTGTTTATAAATGTATGATTACTAGGATAAAAGTTAATAATCATGATAATGGTAAAACTATTATTTTCAAAGAATTGTTTTATTAATATTTTATAATTTTCATATAACAATTTAAATTAATATATTTTAAATGATTAATATAATATAATTTTTAAATACATATATAATTATATTGACACCGATTTAATTGGTAACCAATTCTAAATAAGATTAAGAACACACAATGGTTAAAACACCATTTTCTATTAAAAAACTATTTTTTAATATATATGATGTTTCAATTTAAAATTTAATTTTATATTATTTTTAAATTGAATTTTATTAAACTAAGATTAAATTTTGGTCCAACATTAAAATTTATTATTATGTGTTACCTTATAATTTTTTAAAAAATATAAATTACTTACTTAAAAAATAGTTACTAAGGTAAAAATTAAAATGTAAAAATGTAAAAATATACGGTGAAATACTTGAACGTATTAGTTGAGGATTTGTCATCCCAAGATCTCCCCAAAATAAATTATTACAAAATTTTATATTCATTGACCAAGTAATAGTGTAATGATATCATGGAAGGGTAAAGGGTTATCCCAAAAGTGCCATTTTCTTCACTTTAGAAGGGGATCACTTCCACCCCTCCATGGTTATAATTACCATTTGAATTTCCATTGAAAATATGCGTAAAATACATATCCTAGAATTTATTTTCTAAAAATAAATCCCATGATCTATATAAGTTATCCTAAGGCCCTAATTTCTATGGGGATCTCTAAGAGTATCAAATATCCAATGTAAGTACTACCCACTTTTTAATCTTTTATTCTTAATCATACTCTTATAAACCTCCTATATCCATAATAATTTATTTAAATTAGTATAATTATTATACTAAGGTATTATTATATTAATGATAAAACCTGATTTATTCTTCTCTATCCACTAAGGAAAACAAAATCATTGTTAGTGCATTTGTGTGAACTACCCCCTCTACAAAGCGACATCTTTCGTTTTTCATAAACTCCTAACATAATTGATTCTAATTTTTTTATTGTTAAAAAAATTATATTTAAAATATAAATATGGTTCTAAAATATAAAATTATCATATAGTTTATTTCTCTTCTATTCACTGAGAAATGGAAACATTAATCGTGCATACATATGAACTACCACCTCCATGAGCAATGAGTTTAACTTATCATAACCACCCATCATGGATGAATTTTAAAAATATATTTAATATAAAAACCTTCTTTCCAAAACACAATTAATTTCCTTGATACTATGAAACTATTTTATGATACTTTTTACCATGGTCAACATACATAAGGAGTTAATGAAACATTGACTGAACAACCACAAGTAACCGATGTAGGCAAGAAAACTATATAATAAATTAATATAATATGATTATAAATGATAAATATATAATAAAACATTGAATAATAAGGTTCAAAACAAGGTATATTATAAAGTTAATTCTATTATATAGGAATTTAGGCTCATGCACACAATGAATCTAGAACAAGGTAAGAGTTTCCGTCTCAATCACCCTTCATTGAATCATGCTTTGATATTATACACCAATCATTATTTTTATATAAAATATAATTACCCCATGAATAATAATATCTTAAATTATGTTGGATCATGTAAATTTCACTTCTATTTAGGCTCTTCCTTACCATGGGATATTATTGACCATTTCCTTAAAATATAATGGGGTTTTTTATAACTCAAACTTATTTCCTGTGTTATAAGGTTTCTCCTTGAGTTTTTATTTAATTTAATATGGTATAGACTATATCTATATTTGGGGATTTTTTGATACAAATATTCCTTATTGATTAGATATATTATTTATTGAAAATGAAACTATGTTATGAATAATTATCATACTCTTAAATGATGGTTTCCCCTCTTTGTCCATAATTTCTCTTCATGATAATTTTATTTTATTAATTGAAAAACTAATTATTTTTTATGTTATCTTACCTTAATATTTATATTCCCCTATTTTAAAAATAAATTTTCATTATCCTTTTAATTATGTGGTATTTCAAAAATGTGTTTTAAAACATAAAAAAGAAATTTTGTAATTTTTTATTTCACATCAAGTACCACCCCCCATCAAGTTTTTTATCCATGAATATATTTTAAAAAACGTAATTATTTTAAAAAAATCCACCCATGTTCAATTCTGGTCTAAATGGAAATAATAATATATTTCCTACCTTAAAATATCCTATTCAAATTTTTAAAAACATCACTTATGTAATTCATTTTTATTATTAATTATCCTTGATCCTCCTCATGAATTTTTCTATATTGGAACCAAATTCCCCAGAGTTATGTTTCTTTATTAAAATATTAACATATAAAATCATTTAATTCATTCTTATCTTGGGAACCCTTATTATATATCCTTATATTATTCTTTGATATAATATTAAGAAACCTCCTTCTTTATCATGGGTTTCATCATGCTTATTCTTTATGTATGACTTCTTTTCCTTACACAGAATACCTATGCATGTGCATAATAAGCTTTGATGAGTGTTTATGGTATTATGTATCCCTTAAATTAATTTGGTAAAGAATTATATCTCATGGTATTCTATGTATGACGTCGGGGAGTGAACCCAATCCACCATGGGACAATGTCCATTATGTTTATGGGAATGAGGAATGAACACAGTCCACTATTGGACTTTGTCCATAATGGTTATGTGAATAGGGAGTGAAACCAATCCACCATAGGACTTTGTACAATTTGTTTATGGTAATAGTAAGTGAACCCAATCCACTATTTTTATGATGGTCTTAGAAGTTATCATTAACTTATTCTTATGATGCCATGTTTTATGTTATTTCTGTATATTTATGATTCATTTAACTAATGATATCATTTATTTATGCCATATTTCCATCTTTATATCACATTTTTTATTTCATGGTACATGTATGTTATTTTGAGATTATATGTCCTTTATTATTAATTTATAGAAAGATCTTATTAACTCATGTCATTTTAATAATAAATTTCTCATTTCTCATGTTTTCTCATATGATTATAATCTAACCCTTGATGACACATTGATATATTTTTCCATCATTGAGAATTTTATCTAACAAAATTCTTATATTTACATTACTTGGGTAATAAATATGATAATAAAAAATGAAAAGTATAGAAGGAGTATAGTGTGGATCTATTATAGAGAAAGTTTCATAAGTTTTGTAAAATAAATTGGTTATGTAGCCAATCCTCAATGACACTAAACCTTTTATTCTTGGGATTGTGAGATTATTTTGTGAGTTATAATGTTTATATAATGTAAATTATATAAAATAAAGATATATTTATCCTGGGTCTCTATAGTTGGTATCAGATAAAGTGTTAGTTATTTGTGTTGATTAGTGCAGTTAGTTTGGGAAATAAAAAAAGATAAATTTATTGAAAAACCATAGGATAAATCTAAGGAATAAGACTAAGTATAGGATAACATCATGAAATTTTGATAAATTTCATATTTTTTGGTTATCATAGAAATTTTATAACTTTCTATATACTAGTAAGTGGATGTGTTTGTTACATAGATGCACCTAGGGATAATCACCCAAAAAAAGACAGATTTAGAATTAACTAAATCTTCACTATGGTGCATGATGAGTAGGCCTTAGACTGCACACCTATCTAGACACTCTTGGGGGATGTTAATTGGTTAATTATATTATATTTACACATTATTATTAAGTATTTATTATGTTAAGTAATTAGGTAAAATATTATGTGACAAAAAACTTAAATAAACCTAGATTGAACCAAGTGTGATTTAGGTTGAAATAAAAGATAATGTGATGGTTTAAAAGAGTAATAAATTTAATGTTTGAGTTTTCATAAGATTATTTTTTGTAATTATATTATAATATTAATATTTATAACCTATAATTAATCCTTTTGGGTTTATAAATGATCAGATCTAAGAGGAACGAAGTTAATAATGAACGTGATGGGAAATGAAATAATTTTCTTAATGGGAAACCAAATGGTATAATATATAGTGTTGAAAATATTATGGTTATGCTCAAATAAATATTACGAGTTATGATTAAAAAAATGAGTATTTTTGAACATATTAACACACAAAATAAGTAAAATATAGAGTCTCATGGAATTTCAGGTGAAAAAGATTATGAAATAAAGAATGTTCAATTTACTTCATCTAAAAAATATAATAAGAGACAAATAGGGTAATGTATAAGAGGAACCAAAATATTTTTCATCGATGGTAAAATAGAAAATAGAGAAAAACGTTTACAAGGAAAAAAGAATATTTCAATTAACGTGGCAGAGAAAAATAATGTTCTTCCTAAGGATCCATTAGTAGTTCAATGTTTTAAATGTGAGAAATTTGGGTACTATGAAAACCAGTGCACAAATCCAAGAGATTGAGATGAAAATAGACACCCAAAACCTCTTAGACCATGGGATGAATGAAAATAATATGTAATAACTAATATTAAAGTGGATAGTGATAATTAATTGGTTCTAAGTTTAATTAATAACCACTATATATTTGTGGATGTCTTATGTCATGTATTTTTTCACTAACTATTAGCCATTGAATTAAAATCACCTAGAGGTGACATTATTGTATTTAATTTATATAAATATTCTACAAGGATTTTTGTGATTATGATTCATGTATGTCTGGTTATCCTTATTTTAGACAAATTTAATGTGATTTTTGGAATTTATTTTTCTCTCTACTTAGAGTAAAAATTATTTGTTAGAATAAGTCAATCACATTTCGTATCAACCTATGATACTCTATCAAAGAATGGATGATTATTAAAAAACATTATAATAAAATTATATAATGTAGTTTTTAATATTGAATAATTATAGACACCTGGATCAAATATTTGGAGAAAATATCAATATTTGGATTAAGCATACTCCGAGGAAAAAGATGTGTTCCCGAATTTTTAGAGTTCATATTCTGTATAAATTATATCCTGATTCATGTCCATATTTTACACACCCTTAGATATATTCATTATTATGTGATAATTAAAATTTCAAGGACATAATTTATTTAAGGGGGAATAATGTAACATCCAAAGATTTTAAATTACATTCCCATTTAAAAGATAATGTGTTCAATAGCTTGCCTCACAAAAAACATCATACTAAACAAACCACAAAACATTATATAAAAATTATAATAAATCCATTTAGTTTTTGGGTATAAATAGAGATAAAAAATTTACAAAATAATTTTATAAATAAAGGTCATTATTTCTAGTGTAGTTGGATGACTAATAAGATCACCTTATAGTTAAAAATGTGTTTTTACTAAAATTATATTTTTATGTGATTTATTTTAAGAAACTAAAAAGGTATATTGTTGATTTGAATAATATATATTTTTATATGAACTATAAATTAAAAATAATTTTATTATTAATTTATATAAAAATAATAATAGTAATGGTTAATACATTAAAATTTATTTTCCAATAAAAGTATTTTTTTCATTATATATCTATATTTTTATTTAAAAGTTAAATGATGAAAATTTAGAATTTTAATTTCAAAAAATTTATTTCATTTTCATTTATCATATCGTTATTATATTAATATTAATATTTTTTTTGTTTTTTAATAATTGTTTTCGGTGAATATGGAAAAAATACCGACTTTTCCAATAACTATCACTTTTATGACATTATAATAGTAATAGGACAAATTAATTTTTTTAAAAACCTTTTTATAATATATATATATATATATATATATTTATAATTAAAATAAATTATTTAAAATTACAATTCTATTTTTATAAAATCTATGTATATTGTTTTGGAAACATAAGTAAAATTTTATTCGAAAAACTATTTGTATTCAATTATTTTAAAAATTACCTTATCATCACTTGTAAAAATTAAATATATCAAAATGGATTTAATATTTTAGATAAAAATGACCATATTATGTAATAATTTCAATTTCAGTTTTTTGGTATAAATGTTTGATTACTAAGATTAATGTTAATGACCATGATAATGGTAAAATATTATTTACATGAAATTGTTTTATTAATAATGTGTAATTTTTATTGAATCAATTCAATTAGTTTATTTTAAATTAAGACTATTATATTTTTTTAAACACATATATAATTATATCGACACATATTTAATTTTTAACAAATTCTAAATATGATTAAGAACACATAATGGTTAAAACGCCATTTTTCAACAAAAAAACTTTTTTTCGATATATAAATCATTTTAGTATAAAATGTTATTTTATCATACTTATAAATTTAATTAGAATAAATGGATATTAAATCTATATTCAAAAAATAAAGATTTGGTAATATGTGTTACCTTATATTTTTAAATATATTATAAATTAGTTAGTTAAAAACTTGTAACCAGGGTAAAAACCAAAATATCAATATATAAAAACCTATGGTAAAATACTTGAAACATGTTTAAAATAGGTGTAGAAAGTATTTTTTGTGGATTTATCGAGCCATTATCACCCCAAAATCCATTATTAAAAACTTTTGGAGTCATTTACTAAGTAATAGTGTAATTATATCATGGAAGGGTAATGGGTATTCCCAAAAGTGCCATTTTTTCCACTTATAAAAGGGGATCACTTCCACCCCTCCATTGTTATAGTTATCATTCAAATTTACCTAGAAAATAAACCCAAAATAACTTTCCTAGAAGTCATTTTTGCAACCTTAATCCCCTAATCTCTATAATTTATCCTAATTTCTTCATTTCCTAGGAGATCTCAAAGATAAGATCAAGTATCCAACATAAGTGTTACCCACATTTTAATATTTTCTTCTTAATATTCCTTTTATAAACCTCTTCTATCCATAAAAATATAATGAAATTTCTATAATTATTATACTAATATGTTATTATATGAATTTAAAAATCATTATTTATTCCTCTCCATTCACTAAGGAAAACAAAACCATCATTGGTGCATGTGCACAGACTATCGCCTCCACAAAGAGGCACCATCAATTTTTCATAATCGCCTATCATTATTGGATTTAATGATTAAAATGATTAATAATATGATATATGAAATAAAAATTTGAATCTAAAATATCAAATTATCATATATGTTATTTCCATATTGTTTGTTGAGAAATGGAAACATTATTCCTGCATACGTGCGAACTACCACCTCCATGAGAAATGAGTTTCATTTTTCATAACCACCCATCATGGATGGATTTATACCATGGTCAATATACATAAAGTGTTATAAAAAAATTGATAAAAAAACCTCAAGTAACCAACATACACAAGAAAATTGTATAATAAATAAATAGAAAATGATAATAAATGGTCAATATTAAATTAAATATAGAAGAATAAGGTTCCTAAGAAGGAATATAATAACCTTAACTTTATTATTCATGAAGTTAGGTGCATTCATTGAATGAATCTAAAAAATGTATGGTTTCTATCTCAATCACCCTTTATAGAGGAATAATTTGATATTATGCACTTATATTCATTTTTATGGTGATGATACTATAACCTTGACTAATTATTTCTTAAATTATGGTTGATTAAGAAAAATTCACTTCCATTCATTCTCTTCCTTGGAGTTTCCTATGATTGATGTATTCCTTAAATTATAAGGGGTTTTTATAACTCAATCTTATTTATTGAGTTATAATTCTTCTCCTTGAGTTTAAAATTTAATTTCATATGTTATACCCTATATATATTTGGAGGTAAATTTTGATTCAAATATTTCTTATTGATGAGTTCTATTCCTTCTTGTTAAAAATAATTACAATCCTCTTAAATAGAGATTGCCCCTCATTTTCTATAATTTCCATTATTTCCAGTTTTATCCCTTTAATTAGAAACCTAATTAATTGTTATCACATGTGAAGTCCATATTTCCATTATCCTCTTTACAAAATGAAGTTTTATTATCCTTTTTATGACATCATATTTCAGAAAGGCATTTTTAAAACACCAAAAGGGAACTTTATTATTTCTTATTTAATGTCAAGTACCCCCATAATTTTTTAACCATTAATTTATTTTTAAAACCCTCATTATTTTATGTAAAACCATACTAGTTTAATTATTATCTAAAGGAAACTAATAAGATGTTTCATTATTTGAAAGATCTTATACTCATTTAGAAAAGCATCACTTATTCTGTTCATTTTTATTCTTACTTATCCATGATCCTTCTCATGAATTTTACTACATTATAACTTAATGTTCTTGACCTATGTTTCTTTATTAAAAAATGAACATCCAGAATTATTTAATACCTTCTTCTCTTATTAATCCTTATGTTATATCCTTTTATTATTCTTTGAGAAAATATTATGAAACCCACTTCTTTCTCATGTGTTTTATCATGCTTATGATTCATGTATGGATTCTTTTCCTCATGTTGAATACTTATGAAAGTACATAATATGGTGTAATGGTTGGGTCTATAATTATATATCCTTCCAATGCAATAGAAAAATATTTATATCTCATGATATTATATGAATGAGATTAGGGAGTGAACCAAATCCACCTTGGGACTTTGTCCACTATGTTTATGGAAATAAAGAGTGAAAATAATCCAAAATGGGACTTTGTCTACTATATTTATAGAAATGGGGAGTGAACCCAATCCCCCAGGGTGATATATTCACTATGATAGTGTTGACATCGATCCTTGATTTATGCTTATGATGTCATGTTTTATTTTGTTTCTATATATAATGATTTCTTGAACTTATGATATCATTTTCTTATGTCATGGTTCCTTTATTATATCTCACCATTATTTCAAGGAAAATGTTTTTTATTTTTATATTACATATCCTTCCTTCATAATTTATGGAAATATCTTATTACCCCATGTCCTTTTAATAAAGAATTTCTCCCTACTCAGGTTTTCTCATATAATCATGATCTAACCTGTGATGAAATGTTGATGCATTTTTCCCTTATAGAGAATTTGAGATCACCATTTCATATATTAAAATTCGATATTTTATAAAGATAAGTATAATATATGGTTATTATACGACTCTATTATGGTTCAATTATAGAGAAATTCTCACAAGTTTTGTAAAATAAATTAATTATATAGGTATTTTTCAAATAAAATAAATATTTTATTCTTAGGATTGTGAGATTATTTTGAGATTTTTAAATTTTAAATTATGAAAATAATGTAAAATAAATAAATTTTTAGCTTGGGTCTCTATAGTTCATCTTTTCAAAACAATGATATACCATAATATCATTTAATTACCATTTGTATTAACTTACAATTTTTTAGAGTATTTAATAAAAAATTAAAAATATGTAAAATTAAATTAAACGTTCTCTTTAATATATATATTCTAAAAATATATCATTTTTTGTTGAAAATTATTTATAAATACTTACCAAATTTATTTGGAATTTAAAACATCAAGTCCAACACAATAATATTTTTTCCATAATAAAATTATCTAAAAAGAATTATATTTTCATTTAAAAATTCATTATTAATCTTGATTGTACCAAAACATTGTATTTCAAAACTCAATCCCATGAGTTCAAAGAAAAATATCCAATTTAAGTAATAATAAATTTTATTTTCAGCACATAGAATTTATAATATCATACAAGTTCCCCTTTATCGTGTTCCATCAACAATATAAATTAACATAATTATTTTTTAAACCTTATGTGCTTTTAAAAATCCAAAAAAGTATTATTGGATATTAACTATATAAATTCCAGCACACAATCATCAATTAATTTATTTTGATTCGATAATAACAATCATCTATTCAATTAATTTCACTTAAAACCATAATAGAAACATTTATCTACTATTTAATTCATAACTCATATAGTTTATATTGTATGAATCACTCATTTATACTAAATAAATACATCTAATTTATTCTAAATTTGAATGAATTCACTTTTTTATCCATTTAACAAACTCAATTCTAGAATAACATATAATATGCATGTAATCCACATTAAGAAATTCAATTAAACTCAAGAGTAAGATTTAGATTACCTATATATCAATAAATCAATTATCTATACCAATAATGAATTTAAATTACCTACCCAATCACTATAAATTTGAAATTTGGATAAGAAATAAAGAAAGAGACAAATTGGAATCAAGTTGAAATAAAACCATACCGCCTTAAAAATAAATCATAGGGCCAATGATTATCTTGTAGTCATGATTCAAAATCAACCTATAGATTGAAAATATAATGTAAATCAAGAGATATATCACTATAAAATGAATTTATTTGTTATTAATCAGTGATTCCTAGGGAAATTTGAATTTTAGGGATTTGAGAGAAGTGGGAGTTTGGACTTCATTCATTAAGTCTTGAGTGTTAAATTTAGTTTGTTCATTTTTTATGTGATCAAGAGTTTTGGGGGTTGGGAGAGACTTGAGTGATGGTGTTGTAGGAGTAAGGATGAGTATTTTTTTATAGGTATTAGGCCATCCCATAATATGAGGAATTTTGACATAATATAAAGTGATTGTGCCATGTTGGGGTAGATCACACCATGGTACAGTGTTATCATGGTGATGGTTTTTGTGAAGGTTATAGATGAAACTCCAACAGGGATGATGTAACATAGTGGAGATACTATGTATGATTATGTTCAAGATTTAGGGTATATCATGCTAAAAACCAATGTAATGTTCCTTTATAGACATTGGGGGGGGGGGTATCACACTATAACCTATAAGGGGTAAGGGTTACACTCTGAAACACTTGATCGGGTTTTCTTGGTTCCTTCTTGGGGAGTAGTGTTGTACTATGAACTATATAGTTATGATAAATTTTTCCCCAAAAGTGGGGGTATTGTGCCTAAATATTCTTGGTCATTTCGTAATGAACCATATTATATTTTTTAGAGGTCAAGGGGGTCATTACTAGACAACCAATTTCATTACCCTTTAGGTGTTTCTTTCTCCCACCTTCCAAACCAGTAAGGGAAGCCTCCCCCTTTCCCTCACCCCCCCTTTAATATATTGATCTATCAGAGTTTGGGAATATTTTTCATATATAATTAGGTTAGTTTCTTTTTCTACTTACTTTTATTTTCTTCCTTTATATCCTCTATCATTTTGGGTATGGTTTGATTTAGGTATTAGATGAAGATTCCACTATATGATGTTGTAATCATCCCAAACCAAGGTGATTTTTTGTGTTCAGTGGATAAAGGGAACTGAATAATGATAAAGAAATGTTTCTAATCACAATTCTTATTAAGGTAACTCATTAGAAGGAAATATTTTTGAACTTTGGTTTCATTTGATTGGATTGGTGATTGATTAGATGTCAATTGATAAGAAATTTTATGATAAATATGATTAGAGTGTTCCTTGGACCTTACACATGTATTGGGATACAATTTTGGTGTGTCGATGATGTTCATTTAATTTTAAATGGTTATGCAATATTATTCAATTTTTTTAATTAATTATAATTGGTTACAATTAATGGTGTGATCCTTATTCTATAAAATAAGATATTACGAGTTTTTTGTGGCTTTGTGTATGTGAGTATGATTGTTTTTATTGAATATATTTTTTTTATAATTATTGATATAATTTACACACATTGACGTTTATTTGAATATTTAATGAAAATTTATATTTTGAGCCTAAATTTGAATATTCCATGAAAATTATATTTTTATATTTTTAAGTTCACTAGGGTATTATTATCATAAAATTTTCTATGTTTTAAATTTTAGATTTAAATTTTATGGATATATTACTCACTAATTAAGTTACATTTTTCATTTAGTTAATTCATGTTAGATCACATATTTTAATGGTTAAAAGCTTCTATTAATTCAGAGTTGGTATGGATTTGATATATTGAAACTTTATTCACTATTTGGGCTATAAATTATTCATCCTTTATTAGATTGGGATGAAATTTGGAAATTTTTTATAGGGATCATTTTTGATCATTTAATTCAAATTTATAGATATATTTTATTCATGGGAACGTGATCTAAAATTCAACTCAATACAATGTCAATTCTTGAAGAATAATTATGCATATACCCTTGTTTTCATTTCAAACTCTTGGCCTCTATGACTCAATTTAAAGGAATTTTTTATAATAGGGAAGTTTGTTTTTCATAATTATGAGGGTATATCCAAATATATTGGTTGTATTCTACCTATATAAATATTTAGAAGATGTAAGTCTTTATGTAAGGATTTCTTCCAAGAAATGACTCTTCTTCTATATTTTTATTCTTTGTTTTCATGATTTTAATATCTTTTAATTTTCAATAAAACTTATTTTCCCTTATCTATCCCTATTTTTTTGGTATTGTATTCTAATATTAGAGATCATATTATGTTTTAATATTTTGATCCTTTACATTTTCAAATAATTTCCATGATGATAAATTCTTCCATGGAAGAGTAGTTTCCATTCATAGTTGATCAAATTACTACTCAATTTAATATTTTCTTTGAATCCATATACACACAATAATTCATAAATTTTTATCAATTAATTGAGTTTGAATTATAAAGAAGTCTATTATTTTTTACTTAACCATGATATTGGGTTTGTGTGAATCATTTGAGTGAAATTTTAACTGATAAATATAATAAACCATAGATGGATTTATATGGTTTGAATCTAATCCCAAAACCTAATTAGTTCTTAATTATAGTGTATATTTAATGGACTATAACCTTATGTCCTTTTCCTTTGTGTTTCCAGTAGTTTGGGGGTGTTTTGGAGGCTAGAAATAAGTTTTTACCATCCTAAGGACCAACACACTATAATAGTAGGTATATTGATAGCTATTTTGATTGATTTGGTGATGTAAGAATGGGTAAATTCTAGTTGTTTATGTGTTTTTAAGGGAGTAAGAATTTTGTAGTTTTTTTATGTGGAGATGGGTATGCCACATAGAGTGAAATAGCTAGAGAGACCATTTTAGAAGGTTTTTTGACTAGGGATACCACTTATTTAAAATAAAGAAGGGTAGAATCCAAGTTATTGGGTGTGTTAGTGTATGAGGGTGTGGTGAGGTTGAGCATGTGAGCGAGGTAAAAAATAGTGAGCATCAAGTCTCAATGCTGTGGTTTTTAGTATGGAAGTTGAAAACGATTAGGGATTTATTACTATGTTTTGGTGAATGCTATGGAGGTGGTTAGGGTTATTTATAAATCCATGTGGGGTTAAATTGGAGTTGTGTATGGGTAAGTGGTTGTTTCCACTTACCCATGTAAAGGTAAATCCCTTGGACTATATCACACAAGGTTAATTTTATTCTTGAAATAAGGGTCTCGACACCAATTTAATCTCACATAAGGGTTATCTCATTCATTTCATGTAAGTATGATGCTATTCTCATGACTTGTGTGAGGTTACTCTATTTATTCACCTCTTTTAGGGTCATTGGTCTTACAATTATACTGATTTCCTTTTCAGTATAAGGGTATCCCATTATAATAAAAAATTCTATATTTTCTCTGCATTTCTATCTGAAATCCAATTTAATGTAAATAAAGGGAGATAATGAATATAAATAAGTGTTTTTGAAATATATTTTTAATTTTAAATGAAATATTTATCATTCCAAAATTATAGTAGTTTTAAATGGGTCAAGTGAGGCGAATAAAAATCAAACAAAAATTATTGTGAATTAAAATGGAAATCTTAGTCAAGTATTATGGAGATATATAAGAAATATTATAGTTCATTATTTCTATAAAAAATATAATATTTTACCTTATTAAATACTTATTGATCTTACCTTTGAGTATGTGTGATAAAAATATCACCATTCAAGATCTATTATCCTTCTGAGATTAGTTTGAGTCAATTAATCATGTTTTAGGTGGACTATTCCTTCTCTCCCATCTTTGTTTTTCTATAGGGAATTATGAATATCCTTGAATAGTTAGGGTATTCAAGAACTAATCTATTATTTTTTATTGAAATTGTGATTTTATCATGATTTTTTATTCATTGGGTAATTATCATAAATCCACATAAATGAGATAAAATACTAGAAGATGAAATTAAGTAAATGGAAGTGTTGTTCTAGTATTTTCTATACATATCTGAATTATTTCATATGTTTATAGTATTTTCATTTTATCTAAAATAAAATAATATGAATAACTAATAGAGGAAATTTGGTTGTAAATGAGATGTAATTAATTATAATAATGAAGTAGAATTATTACCCTAAAATATATTTGAGGTTTTTATTCCTCTAAATTATAAATTTATTTTACTGTGTCTCTTTATTGTTTGTGTGAGCTCCTTGATTATTGTAATAATTGTTTATACTAAAAATATGGTTTTTTTTTGTGTTTTTTCACTGGATTCACTTCTTATAATTAAATAAAAATTAAATCTGATAATTAATTGATTTTATTTTATAATCAATACAAGAATGATATTGATGTTGGATCATATAATATAAATGTCTATAAATATGTTTTATACGTATTTTTGTGTAGTTATAGCTATGATATATGATGTGTGATTTTTTAGTAATGAATGTTAATATGTTATATGATGTATTTAAAAAATTTGGAAACTAGCTTGTGGTAGGAATAATACTTTTTAGGTAATTTATAAAATCTAGAGATGTGGGATTTCTAGAAATAAATAGATACAAGCTATTACTGTGATATAAATGAATTAATAAATGAGTAAGAAATGGGGATAAATCTGGATTGTGGATTAGAATAATATGAATTTTATTTTTAAAAATAAAGGGTTAATTAACCTAATTTTGGTTGATGAGTGGAAATTTGGAATAAGGCGAATGAATGAATAAAAAAATGGAACCATGAATGGTTTTTATAGATATTTTTTGTGGTTTTTGTCTGGTGATGTTTATAGAGAAAATAATGATTGTGTATTGGTAATTTTGATGAAGTAGTGGAATAAATGAGTTGTTTTAAGGTTGTTTTTGTACACGCATTGGCTGCAATTTATGTGATTTTTTTACATCATGTATTTTTCTTATGATTTATTAATGTACCCCACATGAGTAGAGTATTTTATACCAACACCAAATGTTTTGGTTCTAGGTGTTTTACAAAATATCTAGGTTGGTGAGTGTGGATGACTGACTACCCCCTCTTACCCACTCCCACTTTATTAACAGAATGTTTGTGATGACCTGATGTTGGTACGTTCATGAAAGGTGTGGTAGTGGCATGTTGTGTATTAATGATTAGTGATGCTGGATATATGTTGGGGCCGTACATGCCTATAGGAGGTCATGGTGTCGATGTACTTCATGTTCATGATACCCTATTTACCTTGTCTTATGAGGTGATGGATGTGGTATGAGTTTGATTTAGAGGTTATGGTACTTGATATGTGTTATTTCCTGATGATAACATGAGACGTTGTTCCTTTCAAGAGTAATGGTAGGTAAGGTTATGAACCAACACACATCAACAAACAAGAGATAGGAGCACAAGACGTATGAAGTTGGGGTTTGATAGTGGATAACCAATGGGGAAGTGGTTTCATAACACCTATTATTATATTCTAATGATATTATTTTAGTTTACTATTGATGTGATACTTGGAGAGTGATCCCTTGTGAGTTTGGGAATGTGTATTTGACCTGTTATGTGCTTGTTGGTTGTACTCTTTACTCACTATAGAATTAGTATATATTTTTCTCATATTTACACGAGAGGTCCTGTGGAGGATCCTACTGAGTATTATTTTTATTCTCACCCCTATATATATCTTTCAGGTGATCATGAGGGTTTTGGTGACTGATATGGATTGGGATAGCTTGAATATAGATTTTTTTTTGGAGATACTTCTCAAAAGCGGCATGGGAATTTTATTTTAGAGATTTATTCTATATGACATGACATGAATTATTGTATTTTTTTTATCATGGATCTTGGTTTATTTTTATATGATATGGTTTTTATTGGTATTTATCCTTTTATATAATCTTTAATTTATTTTGGGTGAAACACCTTTCATTGAATTTATTTTATGCCCTCTGTGCTATTTTCCAATTCATCACGGACTGAAGGTTGGTTTCTAGGGCCACTAACTTCCTTCCATCACTACTGGCCCAAGAGGGGTACTAGTGTGGGGGGGGGGGGGGTATGAAAGAGTGGTATGATAATTGATGGTTAGGAGATTAGATAGATATTATAGTTATGTTCTATAAGGATTTCATGTGTTGGTAGGGAAATTTTATCAGTTAATATTGGTGCATGACACAGGACAGAGAGACATGCTAGGATGTGGGATTTTAGGGACTCCCATGGTCTAAAGAAAAGACACTGAGCCTATAAAATTATTAAGTGAAGTAGTAATTGTTTAAGTATAGAGACATAGGAAAGGTACATGCATTATATTTTTTTGTCATGTGTGTTTGAATATAGTTATCATGGGAATTAAATGAACCTAATTAAATGAATTTGAATGAATTATATAATAATGGGATTAGGGATTTATATTTTGTTACTAACATATGTTATATATCCAAGAATATGAATAGGGGGAAACTTCTCCCATCCTGATGAATTATTTTCATGATGCATTTTAAGTTCATACATGCAAGGGAAAGCTTCCCAAAGTAAACATTATCATGGTGTGGTGGATAGATTCCATTGATTATCATTCTTGAAACAACACTATTCATGTTTCTTTTGATAAATTATTTCATTCTATGAGGTTTCATGTGAATTGATGTTTACAACTATTTTATTGAATTGATTTAGATCATGGTGGACCTTGTTTCCTAATAAATGATAGGGTCTCTTTTAACCATTGTCGTAATAAATTTAAATGGTCTTATAATTGGTTTAAATATTTTTATGGAAATTTTTGTTAACTTTGTGACTTAAAAATAACATTTAAGAGATTATATAAATTTTTTAAGGTTTATTTAAATGTTACTTTCTATAAATGTTTTTTAGTTTCTTAAAAAAAATTAGATCCCAATTTTTAATGGGAAAAATTTCCATTTTTAAAAATGATGTCTTGTTTTAAGCTCTTTCCACGTTTTCTTTAAAGTGATTAAAATTATAAGGGTTCATGAATCATTTTAATAACTTTTATTTAGATGAAAATTATAATTTGTGAATATATTTAATGTTTTTTGTGTTGTCCTTATAACTACACTGCATTTATAAATTGATTAATGATAGTTAAAATGTGCTGTTTTATAACTTTTGACAGGAGTAAATAAAAGTTAATTAATGAATTTGTGAATCATGTTAATATGTTTTTATGAGGAACATATAAAATATTATAATTTACATGAATAATTTAGTTATATAATTTTTTTAAATAATCTTTTTATAATTAACTATTAATTAAGTTGAGTGGAATTAAAGGAAATTTTTTAATCATCTTTTCTTAGTTTGTTTTTTAAATTCTTAACATAACATATTTTCTCATTTGTTAAGATGGATTTTTAATTTTAGAATCTATGGGGAATAAATGTATGTTTTAAATATAAGTACATATAAATATAAATAATGATAGAAATTTTGAATTACTGATTACACTACATGAATAAATTAATAAGATTCAAAATACATGCCTAAGGAATAATGTATTTAAATTAAAATTAATTACATTGAATTTAAATTGAGAAATGGTGTACTAAACTTTATTTATGAGTACTATAAATATATTGTTATGAAAGCATGATGCCTATGTGTTATAATGATTAAAGAATATTAAATTTATGTATTTCAAGAATGATAAATTATGAAAAAGTATCCATAGATTTTTATTTTAGGGAATGCTTAATTAAAATTGTTGAGGTGATTTTGGGAAATTGATTTAAATTTTTGTGTATGATTTCGAAAATATTTTTCTCTGTTACTTTTTTATTCTTGGTGTTAGTCACTTTATCCTCTATAATTGTAATACTTTTATTGGAAATATATTTTCTTAAATAATATTAAAGTTTTACTTTAATAAGGTTGTGTGAGTTAATTATTTAAATTAACCCCGTTTCGTTGATGACTAGTGTGAAGATATATTGATGGAACATCCCTATAACATTGAATTCAAAAGTTTGGAGAGGGAGTTAAGGATGAGGCTAATTCTACTTTCAGGAGTAGAAGGTTTTGAACTTCCCAAGTATAACATTGAGTCTTAGATTTTAGGAATGAGTAGAAGAGGTAGTGGTCTCCTTAAAGTTTATAAGGACCCCAAAACAATTTCAGGCTTCCTTAGTGGTGGGTATAGTCCTTGGGGTTATCTTGGATATAGTGGAAGATAGATCATGGTTAGAAAGAGTAAGTACCATTAGATGACTTCCTTTCCCTAGTCAAGGTGTAGTTTTCTCATTATGTGAGAAATCATACTGATAATGCGGTGAGAGGTGATTTGAGCTATAAATATTTTAATAAGTGGATGTGGGTACCCAAATAGCCTCTCGATACTTTAGAACAACCTTGGGATTGGGGTTTACCTAGTTATAGGTGTCATGCGCAAGGAAGGATGAAGTTCTATGGATTTGGTGTGATAAGGGAAAAATAGTTCCAATTCATTTTGTTTTGTAGAGTAACTAGTTTTAAAAAATGTGGTTCATTAGTCACAATGATGGTTGGGTCGTCCTTGGGTAGTTATAACCGAGTCTCTTTACAAAAAAATACCATATCTTAAAGTTTATTTCTATTAAAATGATTTCTATGTTTTTATTATTGATAGATGAATTTTAGTTTCTTCCTATGTTGTTATATTTTTTATAGTCATTCCTTGCATCAGGATCATGTTTTAATAATGGTGCTACCTATGTTTGACAGGTTTATCTTGAAGAGCATTGGGAAGATATTGATGTCACAGGTTATTAGTGCCCTAACCTTTTTAGGTAGTGATCGTGTTTGGGTTTTAGCATTATCGCTGAGGAGTATCCCATTAGTTGGTTATTAAAACCCTCCCTCCTTATCACTTTTGGATTTTTTTTATTATCAAGGATGAGAATAGTGTGATAGGTATATGGTGTAATGGAAAAGATCCTTCCAGCATATTACTTTGAATTTCTTTGAGTTCATAGGTATTCCAAAGTCTATAGATTATTTTTAGACATCCTAAGGATCACCACACTATATAAATAAGCATGGTTCTAGCCGTTTTGAGTCCCTTAGACCTATAAGTGTGGGAAAATACAATTTAACTAGGTGTTTTGAAGGGTTAGAAATTTGGATTTGATTTTATAAAGGTGTGTGCACCATGAGGAGTGAAACATCCATAGAGACAATTTAGGAAGGTGGTTTTCCTAGAGGTACCACCTATGTATAACTGGTAAGAGAAAATTCCCAAGGTGTTGGGTGTGTTGGTGTGTGAGGGAATGTTGTGGATTATATTTAAAGAGAGTGATGAACAAAAATAATAGGGTCTCTATGCCAATATCTTTGGTGTGGTAGGTGAAAATAGTGAGGGTTTCATCCCTATGCCATGGTGGAGGCTATTGTGGGTGTCAAGTGTGCTTTCTAAAGCTACATAAGGGTAAATTAGAGTCGTATAAGGGTCAATGAATATTTCCACTTACCTGAATAATGATACATCCCTTGGTCTCTATAATATAAGGGTAGTTTTCATCTTCACATAAGGGTCTCATCTCTAATTAAATATCATGTAAGGGCCATCTCCTTCACAATGTGTAAGTAAGGAACTATTATAATGACTTGTGTAAGAGTACTTAGTTTCATTATCTTGTGTTGGGATCATTGATTTCAGCCTTATAAAAAGTTCCCTTCCTAAATATAGGTATGACATACAACTCAAACAAATTCTATGTTTTATTTTTATTTCTATATATAATGTGATTTAAAATAAATAAATAGAAATTAATAATGTAAATCAGTGGTTTTGAAATCTATTAATTGTTTTAAATGAAATCTTTAGCTTATATAACTTAAGGAGTTGTAAATGGGATGTGTGAGGTAAATTAAAATAAAAGTGAATTTATTTTGAATTGAAATGAAAATTATGGAAAAGTATTATAGAAATATATTCAAGAGATACTATATCTTGTTATTTCCCTAAAAATTAGATTTTTTCCGTCATTAGAGTATTATTGATTTTCCCTTCAAGTATGAATTACCAAAACATCATCATTCAAGATATACTAACCTTATTATAATATTTTAAGCCTTATCCTTACATTATAGAATGATTATTAATTCTACCCCTTCTCTATTTTATTGTAGCTAATTGTGAGGTTCCTTGAACCGGTTGGGGATTCACAACATGATATCTTATTTTGGGATAAATTGTGAGGTTATCATACATTTTTTTTCATTTTATAATATTTTAAATAAACTTAAAGTATATAAAATGATAGAATATGAAAATAAAGAATGGTAAGTGTAATTCAAGTATTATATATATATGTATTATTTTATATGTTTCCACTATTTTCATTTTCATAAAAATTAAATAGTTTGAATAACTAAAAGAGCAAATTTTGTTATAAAGGATATGAAATTAATTATTAGGATGAAGTGGAAAGCTAAATTTTAAATCTCTTTGATTTATTTAGCCCTTTAAATTATAAATATATTATCTTATATGTCTTTCATATTTCTTTTAGATATTTTATTTCTTTAATAAGTTTTTCTTCTAAAAATATGGGATGTGGATGATGTTTTTTTATTGAATCAATTTACATAATTAAATAATAAATAAACAAGTAATTACGTGATCTATATGGACAATCAATACTTAAATTATTCTTACACCGAAACATGTAATATAAATGAATATAAATATGTTTACTACTTATTTCTATGTGGTTTTAGTTATGATATATGATGTGTGGTTTTTTAGTAATGCCTGATAGTAAGGTATGGAATGAAATTAATAAATGTGGTATTTTAGTTGTGGTTATAACAATATTTTATGGGATATTAAGTAAAAATAGAGAATTAGAATGACTGGAAATAAATAGATGTAGGTTGAAATTGTGATTTGAATGCATAAATAAATGAGTAACAAATGAGGATAAATGTGGGTGTTGGATGACAATGGTATGTTTTTAATAATTGAAAATAAATGGTTAATGAAACTAAATTTGGATGATGAGTGTAAATTTGGAGTAGGGTGAATAAATTCATAAAAAAATGGATCTATAGATGGTTTCTATGGATGTTTTTTGTGGTTTTTGGACTATTTAGGTTATAGAGGTAACAATGGTTATAGATGGGTAGTGGTGATGAAGTGGTAGAATATATGAGTTTTTAATGATATTTTTGTGCACCCATAGGTTGGAATTTGTGTGTATCTGTTATATCATGATTTTTTCTTGTGATTTATAAACACACCCCACCCGAGTCGAGTATTATATATCGATACCAAATGGTTTGGTTATAAGTGTTTTCCCCAACTCAAGGATGGTGATGGTGAATTTCTAACTTCCCCCCTCTTACTCACTCTCCCATTAGTAGTATATTTTCTATGATATCCTGAGGTTTTTATGATAATGAAAGGCATGGGAGTAACATATGGTGTACCAATTATTTGGTGATTATAGATATGTTGTGGGGGTTATACATGATAGACAGAGGGTACAACGTTGATGTACATAATATTAACGACACCCTACCAAATTGGTATTATAAGATGATGGATGTGTGATAAGGTTGATGATGACATTATGGTACTTTATATGTGGTATTTCCATAATTCCAACATGAGATGTTAGACCTTTCAAGAGTCGGGTTAGGTAAGGTTATTACCCACAATACATTAAAAATGAAGGGATTAGAGAAAAAGAAGTTTGAAATTGGGGCATGAGATTTGAAAACGAATGGGGAAGTGGTAGTGGGGTTCTTATGATTATATTCCTATAATATTATTTTAGAATTAATTTTATGTGATACTTGGTGAGTGAGACTTGGTGAGGCTAGGAATATGTAATTGACCTGTTTGGTGAATGTTGGTTTTACTCCATACTCACTAGATCATTAGTATTTTTTTCTCAGATTTGAATGAGATTTCTAGAAGAGGATCCTATTGATTATACATGTTATAATAACCCCTATATATATCTTTTATGTTATTAAGAGTGATTTCATGGTTGAGCTTGATTAAGATCACTTAAATCTAGAGTTACTATTTTGAGATGCTACTCAGGAGTGTGTTTGGAATTTTATTTTGGAGATTTACTCTGTATGAAATGACATGAATTATCATATTTTTAATCATAGATATAAGTTTATTCTTATATGATATAGTGTTGATTTTATTTTCACATATTATCTATTACCCATAACTTATTTTTTGGGTAATTCCTCTCATTATATGGATTTTATTTCCTCAATAATAGTTACTAACGTGTGGCCTATTAGATGTGATATTTATGGATCAATAACTTCTTTCTTTTACTACTGGAACATGAGGGGTACTAGTGGGGATGAGGGTGATTATTAAAGTAAATATTCTACCCTAATTGGTCAATGACCATAACTTATATTTTAAATTCTAATCATTGTTGGGTGATCTGATTGGAAGCCCTGAAGTCAACCCAGGGTTTATTTATTCCCATATTTCTGGCCATGTTAATTTCTATAGGGTTATGGGATTGAAAATATTAGAGGATCAAAATTAAATAGATTTTAATGTAAGTGATAATTATTAATTAATAATTAAGGGGAATATTATATTGATTACATCTTATCATAATTATGTTTTCAAAGAAATATTCTCATTGTTTAGTTCATTCTATTTCAAAATCACTAATCCCCATATTTGGTTCCATTTTTCTTTTATTTTCTTGGTTTCTTTAAAATTATTAGGGGATATTTAATTCAATCCCTATTGAAGTGAATAACCTAGGTTATCCCCTATATTACACTTAAAAAACACAAATATTTTTTAAGAGCGCATGTTAAAACACTCATCAAATTTGATTTATTGATGGGGATGTAAGTGTTTTATTAAACTACTTTTAGGACAAGTTATTTATATGATACAAAATCTACCTACACTGCCGTAAAACAAAATCAAATATTGGTTGTTCAAATTTTAAAATAAAACTCCGATCCCACACAATTGTTTTTCAGTATTGGATGTGAGGACTACTAAATTTTTTATGAATAAAAGAAACCAAATGATTCATATATGATGTATAAAAAAGTGAAAATTAAATCTACATTCCATAAAGTATAATAAAAACATAAACCAAGAATTTATGGTAAATTATGGGAGATTTATAGAGAATAAAAAGATGAATTGGTTAACCTGAAAGGTTAAATAATTGAACTAAAGATCCAAATTACCAAGATAACCACTTCCATCCAAGATTATGTAAGAAAATGGAGAATAAACCACATTAAATAATTAAATATAATTAATAAGAATGTGTTTTTTTTTCAATTTTTGATAATGAAAATTTAGATATGGAGGAAGCTTTGGATAAAACAAACACCATATCAACCCTTTCTAATTTTTTTTTTCAAAATACATACTTGATGAAAAGATTAAAATAGATGAATAATTTTTGGGGGATTTCATACAACTTGACATAGAATATTTTGATCTTTACTATATTAAAATTTAAATAAATATTTCTTCTTTTTAAATTTAAAGGTGAGTAGAATTATTGCATGCTATGGATAATGTAGAAGAGAGAGAACAGGGTGTGGTTAATTTAGAAGAAAGGATGGAGGAACTATTTATGCTATTTATTGTGGTACTTTATGAAGATGTAAATCACTTGGAATATCACGAGGAACTAATTTATGAAGAAGAATTTAGAGAAGATAAACATCATGAGATTTACATTCAACACACACTGGACAATACCATTCCTCATGATGAAGAGAATATGAAGGAACATTTCATTCTCCTCATATCCCCACTAATCTATAAGTAAATAATTTAGGATTTGGAAATCTATTTTATTGGATGTAGGTACTTTAAGAATATGAACAAATTTTATAGAATAATTAGAGCTACTAAGATGCGGGGTTCAAAATAATGAATCCACACCCTCATAGAGTTATTATAATTTTACAATCACTACCTAGATATAGATGGTATAAATAAAATTCTTATAGGGAGGAAAACCTAGTTTATTTTATCCCCCTAAAATTTTCATATTTATTTATTTCATATTTTAGTAGTAATTTTAGTTTACATTTTTCTTGAAGGTATTTTGGAAGCCCTTGGAGGAGCATAAATTTACCAAAATTGAGAAAATCATCAGGTTGTTTCCTTACATTTATAGTTTTCTAATTATTGTAATATTATTTTCATAATTTTCATTAGTATAATAATGTGTGAGTTTTATTAAGTATAATTTAAAATTTTATGTGTGAGGGAGGGTATGAAATTTTGGGTATCTTCTTTAGTATTTTTTATTTCTTCCCCTCTAATACTTTCTTTTTCAAAAAACAAATTAATGAAAAAAATTGAAAAACCAAAAAATCATGTCATATTCTCATTATTTTCTTACAAACTATTGAAAATTTCATATTTTATTTTTCTAATATCATGGGAATAATGTTAATCATTACCATATTTTCATCATTGGTGGTTTATTTTTTTGAAAATGAAAGTTGGTTGATAAAATTATTGATTATATATTTATGAAACCATTGATATTTTTCACATCATTCATTATGTTTTTTTGGGAAAATTGTGACACTTAGTTTCTCCACACAACTTCACAAAAAATCATGAATTTTGTTTTTTCTCTTAACCAATTAAAGGTATAATCAATTTAATCAATTTTCAGATTAAAATAAGGTAATTTCCATATATTCACTTCTCTTTTGATCAATTTCAAAAGTATACTTGATTGTCTTATGTGTGTATAATTGATATCTTACTATTGTAGACCCTAAAAAATATAATAAAGAGGGGAGTGATGAAATTTAAAACACACAGGGATATCCGGGCATGGAGATTAAGGTTTTAATTCAATTATTTCTTAAGTGAGTTAGTTTTTAAATTTTATTTCAAATGATATATAACACGTTAGTGGAATAAAATTAGGTAAGAAGAAAATATTTACTTGAACTGATTATATTGGATAAATGTTTGAGAGATAATTTTGAAATTATTAGAACACACATGTGAGGAACTTATGTCATGGTGGACTCATAAATTATTTCAACATGACTAGTGTGATTAATATCACTGCATTTTTTATATAATTTATGATACCATGAATTAAAAATTGATTACAGTTTTTTGTGATTCTTCATTTTCTTATATTTCAATATTGGATTGTGAAATGTCGAAATGAAGCACTTTTTAGATTAAATGGAATGAGATTTTACCCAAGAGTGTAAAAGTGTAAGTGTGGGGTAATCAATAAACCATGTTTTTTTGAATATTTTATTGATTATTACTGACATAATATACCCAAATCGACATTTATTTGAAAATATAATGGAAATTTTTATTCTTATCTTGAACATGGAAATTAAATGAAATTTTTTTATTACCCTTTTATGTTTACTTATGTATTATTTTAATAACATTTTATATGCGTAGAAAATTAAATTGAAATTTTATGGATGTATTATTAACTAATTAGTTTACCTTTTAAATTTATAAAATGAAATATTCATCACAAGTCAAGAAACCCAAGAGAAAGAACTTAAAGGTTCAATGATGACAACTACATTCATTGGGGACCATTAATAAGGATTAAAGTGCTAATCCAGGCTTCCAAAACTCTCATCAGAGGCACTTTCTTGACCCTAAATAGCCAAAAATATTGAATATACTTCGAATATGAAAAACTTCCAAAGTTTTGTTTTTTTTGAGTTTGGTTGGAAACTCAAAATAATATTGTTCTGAAAAAGTGAAAAATAGCTAAAGTAACCTGATTATGCAGTACAGTCCATGGCTACACGCAAAAAAACACATGAATGTCTTTTATTCCTCAAGTAAAAAAACAACGTGATAGAGAAAGACTATCCAAGGATCTCCATGCACAAAATTCCCCCATGCAAAGCAATTTTTTTTGTTGGACCCCCTTCAATCTAGGAAAAGTTAAGAAACCCATAGATTTCAAGTGGTGAAAAGATATATATAACTATTCCTCCGTCAATGGAAACTAAATGTATTGAAAACCCCTAGATAGACCCCTCAGTTTCAACTTCCATGCTCATGGGAATATTTCCTCAAACAAGTGGTGGTCTTACTCATCCCCCGACGTGCCCTTAACACATTTTCTCAGACCCCCTATATACCCTGATCACTCCAAAGGGTCATCCCACTTTATAGGCTACATAGATGGGTGTGGATTTTATCCCCACCACATAACCGGCACCTAAAATTCTACATATATGGAAGAGGAGAGAAAGAGGTGACTCTGACAGTGACACAAACTCAGCAGAAACATGTGGATTACAAATAACTATTGAGGAACCTCTGAATAATGAGAAGCACCTGAAATGGTGGAAAGTTGTTGAAGAAGGATCTTTGCTCGAAGTAAAAGAGGCAGAGACTAGAAGCAACTAGCCCCACCTATCACAATGATCATACTAAGATGGAACTGTCATGGGATTGGAAATCCACAAATGGTTCAGATGATCTAGCGCTATTGCACTAAAAGTCTCCCCAATATGTTTTTTTGTCCAAAACCACGTTGGAATGAAAGGACAACCCTGACATAGCACAAAAAAGTGGCTTTCATGGTTACTTCCTGGTCCCCAGGAAAGGCCACTCGGGGGGGGGGGGGGGCTGTGTATTCTTTGGAAGGAAAAAATTGAAGTTTATATATGATCTTACTCTTTGAATAATTTGCTGGCATCTGTCCATAATGGTATCTCACTGCCATGAACCTTTGTGGATATTTATAGGTGGCCTTCACAAAATGAGAAATGGAAGTCATGGGATCTTCTTTTCTTGCTGAGACAAAGAGTGTCTGGACCTATCCTATTTGGTGGTTAATTTAACGAGTTTCCTTTTCAGAATGAAAAATGTGGGGGAGTTATGTGGTCAACTACCATGATGGCTAGCTTTCGATATGTAATCTCTAAGGAGAAGTTGTCCAACCTTGGATTTTCTGGTAGTCCCTTCACCTGGTTTTAGGGGAACTAGGAGGGAACACACATTTCTAAGCATCTTGATAGATTTTTGGTCTTATTAGAGTGGGAAAATTTTTTTATAATGTTCCATATCTCTCATCTGGAACCGAATTCATCAGACTACTGCCCGATTGTCGTTGACTTCTCTCAAATAAATTGCAATACAATATTTGGAAAAACATTAAGATTCAAAAGCTTTTGGGATAACAATTGTGATCGCGAAGAGGTCATCTTATCATGCTAGAAGGGTGGAAATTATGACATTGGTATCAACCTATAGTAGATGGATTCTAAGCTGAGCTCATGGAGAAACACTAAATTTCTTCAACCTGACAAGCATTGTGACTCAATTGAGAGATAGATTAATAAACTTATTTCACGACTACAGGCTGATGCTATTATATCCATAATCAGATTTTTCTAAGGTGAATTAGATACAACCCTTGGTATTAAAGAGAGTTTCTAGTCTATATGCATGCACGAAGACTATATCAAATAATAGGATGCCAACACCCATTACATCCATCATAAAAATTATACTAGGCATAAGAAAAACAATATATCTTGCCTATCGTATCCTAATATAAGAATTTCTACAAATTCTAATGATATCCATGATACTTATCCTGTTTTTTAAGGAGCTTTATACTAAAGGGGAGTCCACCATATCAGCTAAAGTGGAATATTGTATCAAACTAGTGGTCATTGATGCAATGAACAATCAACTTAGAAAAGATATTTAGGATGATGAGATCCTTCAGGCTCTAAAGCATATCTATTCAAAAAAAATCCCTAGGGAATAATGGCTTCCATGCCCTCTTCATCAAGAAATACTGGCACATTATTGGTCTAAAAATTTTTGCTCTCATGAAAGACATATGGGTGGGGAAAATAAATCTTTTCTCTCCCAATGAGGCCATTATCACCCTCATTCCAAAGTTGAAGAAACCCCTACTTTCCTCAAAATTTTGGCCAATCATCTTATGAAAGATTTCTTATAAAATTTTCTCAAATATTCTTTTCAATTGTTTACGCATGTGGTTACCCTCCATCATCTCTAATAATCAAAGCACCTTTGTTGTGAAAAGTCTCATTATAGATAATGCTATTGTGGCTCATAATGTGTTAGACTAAATGAAAACACACTCGACTACAAAAAGAGGGACTATGGACAAGAAATTAGATATGAACAAGGTGTATGATTGAGTGGAATGGAATTTCCTCTAGTTTTTTATGACCAAAATGAATTTTTGTTCAAAATGGACTTACATGATCATGCACTTTGTTTAATATATTTCTTTAAGGATCAATATTAATTGTGGAATTTCACAACAAGTTTCCCCCACCCGAAGACTTTTTCAGGGAGACCCTATCTCCCTATTTCTCTTCAAACTTTTGGCTGATGTGTTTTACAACATCATCTCTATGGCAGCTTCCTTAAACACTATTCATGGGGAAAAAGTGTGTTAGATCATCCCACCTATATATCATCTCTTTTTGTGTGGATGATTGACTTATTTTCTCTAGAGACACACATTATTAATGCCTTAATATCTAAAATGTGATCCATATTTATGTGTGGGCCTCTAGACAGGCAATTAATCATGCCAAATTGGAAATTTGTTTCAGCTCTAGTGTTCCTCTATGTAAAAGAATAGAGAATTTTACCACTATATGAATTAATATGGTCAAAACAATTACTAAATATCTAGGGCTCCCGACGATGATAGGTCGATCTAGAAAAGAAATTTTCTCATCCATGGATGAAAAAATTGAGAAAAAGTTTAGATTTTGTCTCTGAAAAGAATTTATAATGTAGGAAAAGAAACTCTCATCAAGTAATATCTTCAGTCTATCCCAATCTACATCATGTCACTGTCAAAACCCGTCCTCGGGGCCCATGCCGTGACTACCCCAAGCCCACCTTCCATAGGCTAGGGGATGGAGACTAGAACCAAAGGCGTAAATCCCGACATCTAGGAAGGAATTTCCTTTATAAAAGTAAACAAAACACCACAGAGTACAAGCGGAAGTAAACACTAAGTACAAAAGAAAGTGATAAAAAGTAAATGAGCCAGAATACAAACCAAACTGAAAATAAAACTACAACTGAACAAAAGTACAACAGAAAAAGACAAGAACTGGAAGAACGGAAGCGGCTCCTAGGTCGTCCTCCTCAGATCCTACCTGAAGGGTAGGTACAGATAGCCTCCACTACGCTCTCGCCCGTCAACCTCCTCCGTGTGTCGTCTCGTCGTGAAGTCCACCTCCGGATACAGTCTCTTCGTGTGGTCCACCTCCGGGTACTGACTCGTCGTGTGGTCCACCTCTGGGTACCGTCTAGTCCTCGAACACTCGACTTCCGTCAGCACTGCCCGTCGTCTGCAACCAACACAACGAGGTGCGGGCATAGCCCGTGAAGGGGTGAGTATAACGATACTTAGTAGGGACCCCGATACCCTCAAGGTCTCACTAAAACCAACAAGGATAACCACAAAGAAGATCTCAACAGATAACCTCTACTTAGGTATATTCCCATACATATACCTAAGTTATCAAGTAACCCATCTCAATCACGAGGAAACACAAAGATTATGAAATCAATGGATAACCACTACCCAGGTATATGCCCATACATATACCTAAGTTATCAAGTGACCCATCTCAAACATGAGGTATACACAAAGATCATAGACTCAGCTCAAACCAGGATTTTCATTATCGAAACTGTAACAGCTGAAGAGCCCCGTCTCTGGAGTGTACAGTGGTCCTGTCACGACTCCGACGTACTGCTCACTAACCTAAGACTACTGAGGTACTCCTCCTGCCGAGTACTGCGGGCCAGCCACCCAAACACAGTAGTGCTTCTTGCCGGGGTATGCCACCCAAACACAGTAGTGCACACCCCCTAATATCCAGCAGAGGTACTCTCCGGACGAGTACCGCGGGTCTGCACTATCACACAGGTAGTACTCTGTCCGCCATGGGTCTGCACCCAAACAAATTAGTGCTCCGTCCACTTGGCTAGTTGACTCACTCCAAGTCGAGTCGGTCAAGCAGTCGTCAGGTCTCAGTCGGCTACACGGTCTCCGTACTCCGCACGCTCGTCTCTAGGAGGGTCTGATCCACGAGCTACAGGTCGATACTCCAAGTATCTCAAAGTCCCATGATTAAGTATCTCAAAGGACCGCCTCGCTATAGGGGTCTCAACGCAACAGACGTCACGTCAATCAGACGCCTGGTCTGTGAGTTATTAGCCTTTTCGTCCCAGGGGCCCGGTTGGTTTTGTGTACAAACCAACCCAGACGTATCTCAACTGTACCCCAAACTCTTATAGGGTATACTCACAGGGACCACTTCTCAACGTGATCACCAATTCCACTGACGGTTCGTCAAACAGACGTCCGGTCTGAAAGTTATCAACTTTTCCGTTCGAGGGGCCCGGGTGGATTTCGGGTACAATCCAACCCGGCCACTATCCAATTGCGTCCAAACGACGGGAAACGTATGCCAAAAGTTCAATCTCAAAAAGAGGAATCCAACAAAGTCGACGACACGTCAATCGGACGTCCGAAGCTCAAGATATAAGCGTTTCCGCTCTGAGGGCCCGGTTGGTTTCGTATCCGAACCAACCCGGCCGAACCCAAAGTTCTCCGAAACCTTGAGTGTAATATACCGAAAAGACCGTCTCAATCCAAGGATAGAATCACAACTGACGATGTGTCGATCGTAGGTCCGTAGCTCAAGTTATGGGCAACAGAACGAAAGAGGTTCGGTATTAGGGGGTTCGGGCCCGGTCCGGCCCGGCCCGATGCCCCCAGGGTCGGCCCAAACCAGGTCGACTCGAACCGGGTCTGGGTCCGGCCCTCTTGGGCGCGGCCCGGCCCGGCTTGGGCGCACTGGCGTGGCCAGCGGCCAGCTGGTGGCTCAGTCGTTTCGGCCGAGCGAAGCGACGCGGGGGGAGGGGGTGGGGGGGGGGGGGCACTGCCCCCGGCTTTCCTTTGTAAACACGACCCCACGTGGGGGCCTCTTTGCTGGCCAAACGGGGGTTACAGACCCCCCGGATTCCCCCTGACCAGCTGGCCTGCTCTGGCCGGCCGGCTTCTACCGCCACGGGACCGGCAAGGGCCGGTCCCCTTGCTCCGACGCCGGCGGCCTGGAACCGGCCGCTGGTCTTCCCGCTCCGCCGCGGCCCAACTCCGGCCGCGGTGCTTCAGCACCGCATTGCCTTGCTCATGCCGCAATCAAATTCAAAAAAACAAGGGGGGAGGAGGGTCAGCCGTGTTCGTGCGGTCCTACCTCCTCCCGTTATTACGATAACAGGCGGCCCAATTGAAACCAAGAAAGGCGACAGATGAGATCAGGATCAACAATAAATAAAACCCTATAGTTTTTCCCCGCAATCAAGAATTCCCAACCCACAACATATTCTTCGCAGATCAACTTAATGTTTTGTTGATCCACATTCTTTGATTTAGAAGGAAGTAACATGGGGTTCATTAACATTTCACAAATTAATTCCCTACCTCGAAGAAAAAGTTGAACGAAGGTTCGTCACAGAATTCCACGTCGCGGAAGAAGGCGTCGCAGAAGGGGGGGATCATCGCGCCGCGAAGAAGCGTCAGGGAAGGAGCGTCACGGAAGTCGATCTCTGATGGTTTTGTGTTCTTCGTCGGAGGTCGGCGCGTTCTTCGTGTTTTTCATTGAAGAATAAGGCTTTTCTCCCAATCCTCTCCACGCAAAAAGTTCCAACAGAAATTAAATAAGAGTTGTCTTATTTTATTAATGCACAAGCCAACGTTTGAATTTCAAAAGAAACGAAACGAAAAATTAATTGAGGAGTTTAAAACCGCCCAATTAATTGGGGCGTTTAATATCCAGTTTAAACGTAAGAGTTGACTTCATTTAAAAGGGGGGGTGCGGGTGCATTACTTAGAAGAAAAGAAACGGTGGGGCTCATGTGGGCCCCAACTCACAAATATCCTTCCAAGAGGGTAGGATATTGTGGGTCCCACATCATCAACTTAACTTAAGTTAAGAAAAATAAAATAAAAGATCAGTTGCACCACTTTTATTTTATTCCTTAACTTTACCCTAAAAAATTAAAAACCACACTCGAGAAAACGCAACTCCGGAAAAGGTGTTTCTAAGCAATTACCGAAACTGCGAGTTCATTGGTGCCCTCAGATTTCAATTCCGAGCACCAGTTCAAAAGATAGAAAAACCCGCTCGTTCGTTCCCTGAACGTACCCAAGCTAAACTTCGGAAATTGATTTCGGGCACACCGGGCCTCGGAATCACGCACCGTTAGAAACTACATTCTTGTAAAATCCAAAAGAAAATTAAGAAAAAATTTCCCTTGAATTTTACGGGTCTTTACATTACTCCCACCTCAGGGCTTTACATCCTCGTAAAGCTTTAACACAAACTAGGGCTACAAAAGCGGTACTGAGCACGCATCTGAGCCTCCCGATCTCATGTGATCACCTGGAGGTTCCCATACTGCCAGTGAAAGCGCACCTGAGGAATCGAACGTCCTCATAGGATCCACTCCTGTCGATCCTCGATCCCCACTGGAACCTCCATGAAAGTCACCCCATCGCCATCGTCCAGCTCCTCATGGTCGATGACGTGTGAAGGATCATGCACCTGGTGCAACTGAGGTGGATGGGTCAAATGATAAACCACCTTTCCTACCCAGCTGAGGACCTAGAAAGGTCCATTGAACCTCGGAGATAACTTTCCATCTTGGACACATCTCCGTAAAACTCGTCGAGGTGAGACCCATATAAGGATGTGATCGTCATCCTCGAACTCTAGAGGTCTCCAATTCCTGTTAGAACTGAAACTCAAAACGACTGCTTCCATGAGGGTAAGGTTGACCGACTCAAGAGTGATCAGTCACACCCTCCTATGCATGAGTTATCCTATGCTGCCTGGGGTTTCCTTTTCTCCAACCAAGGAAAACCCATCTCGACGTCGTAGTTAAACCAAAAACTTTTTGCCTAATACCGTCAATTTGTGTATGAACTGTGATTGCCCAGTCCATAGTCAAACCAACGTCGTAAGGCCTCGACACTGACACCAAGAGATTCCAACTGAAACTCTCACCTCGAGGGTCTGACCACACCGTTGGCGTAAGTTTGATTATCGAGTCTTTTCTCAAGGTATCTCCAGACATGAGGGTAAGTCTACGGCTTACCGGAAACTCTAGGTATGGGACAAGATTTGTGGAAGGAAGGAATTATTCATATCAATGTCTGTTACTACGACAGCTAGTAGTGGACACAGACTGTCCCTTGAATCATTTTTTGAGCCATTGGGTTACACTCCTTGACCGTATGCAGCCGCACTCTTCCGCCGCCCTCCAGCTCCCTGATCCTGGCGGGGAAAACTAAGGCGGGTGGTCATAGCATGTTAAAATGTACACCACTTCATGATGCTCTCCTAGCTCTACCTCCACATCATCTGCTTCGCAGACTCATCTCTACTTTAAGCTTCCTCTTATGGAAACATTTAACACGCCCGAGTCTCTAAGACTAGCGCCGATTTCCCATTTCATACTGCACTGTGCAGTCTTCATTCGCTCTTGGATGATCTGCACCTTCTCTGCCTACGATTTGAAAGAGCTTCTAAAATTTCTCCTTTGATGAAAAGAGAAACTCGGTATCATCCCCTAGATGAACCACGCCCATTTCCTAATACAGTCAATCTTGACATGATTGATGCATTCATGCTATGTATGACGTTGTAAGGCCTCGACGTAACTACCAAGGGATCCAACTGTCACTCTCGCTTCCAAGGGTTGAGTCTCACTGTCGGCATCAGTGTGAGGTCACTGGGTCTTCTCCAGTAGAAATATCGAAAGTGAGGGTCAAGTAAATAGTCTTAACCGGGACCACTCAGTATCAACCAAACAAAAGGATAGGAAAGAAAACATCACAAAGATAAGTGTCTTTTTATTATCGCATCTCATAGTACAAAGACACAAATACAACAGCAACATGGAACTAGAAGTACAAGGGACGTATCCACTAGTTCCGCTCCTGTCCACCTACTCCCGGAGCTTTACTGCCTTGTCCACTGCTCGGCTGTTGCTCAAGCACCCGCCGCTGCTTCTACCTCGGTGGCTCCTACAATGCCTATGGATCGACTGTGCGGGGGGTCGGACAGTCACGTGCCAGGTGACCCTTCCTGCCGCATTCATAACACTTCCTACTCCTCGTACGGCAGTCTCTAGTCCTCTTGGACCTCTACATCATCTATCTACTGCCCATAGATGACTCGGCTACTGATCGAAAATCCTGCGGCAAAGGCAGCAGCTCCTGTACACACTCGGGGTGTAGAGCTACTGGCACAAACTCCACCTTGAAGAAGGTATCGAAGTCTTCCCATGTGAAGGTCATCCTGTCGCAAAACTGGAACAAGTGGCTCCACCACATGCCTGCTGCTGCCTGAAGAAGGCTGGCCGCAAAGATCACCATGAAGTCTTCTGGCATCCCCACTATCCTGAAGACTCTCACCACAGCCTCCAGCCAATCCTCATCCCCCTGCGGGTCCATCTCTCCCCGGAACCTGGGTGGCCTCTGGCACTAGAACTCGTGCAGTGCACTCAAGTGGCGCGCATCGCCTACTACTGGGGCTGGTGGAATCAGTGTCCCAATGTATGGTAGTACTGCTGGTGCCTCAACTACAAGAGGGCCATGTACCGAAGCCTCGTCGCTCGGCAGGCTGTCAGTACGCACATCCCTCTGGGCTCTAGGTAGTCGTCCGTGAAAAGGCATCCTGAAAAAAACAACGTGACACGATCAAACGTTTATACCTGGTGAGCTGACCTGGTTTGAGATGTTTTAAGGGAAAACCTTTGAAAATACACACGCAATCAGTGTTTTCGTGCACAAAGTCAGAAATCAGTTCTCAAGGTCCTGGTGTATGGATACGTTGGCCGCCCGCACCAACACTGGACTCCCTGAACTGAAGACCACACTCGGTACCCTTAACACTATTGCTTCACATAGAAAAAGATCAGAGTCCTGAGTTATATGGTAGAACCGAACTCCTCAGATACCAATTTGTCACAACCCGTCCTCGGGTCCGTGCCATAACTACCCCAACCCCGCCTTCCATAGGCCAGGGGCTAGCGACTAGCACCAAAGGCGTAAATACCGACATCTGGGAAGGAATTGACTTTATAAAAGTAAACAAAACACCACAGAGTACAAGAGGAAGTAAACACTAAGTACAAAAGAAAGTGATGAAAAGTAAATGGGCCAGAATACAAACCCAACTAAAAATACAGCTACAACTGAACAAAAGTACAACAGAAAAAGACAACATCTGGAAGAACGGAAGCGCCTCCTGGGTCGTCCTCCTCGGATCCTACCTGAAGGGTAGGTACAGATAGCGCAACTCCTGGATCGTCCACCACGGATCCTACCTGAAGGGTAGGTACATATAGCCTCCACCACGCTCTCGCCCGTCAACCTCCTCCATGTGTCGTCTCATCGTGAAGTCCACCTCCAGATACTGACTCGTCGTGTGGTCCACCTCCGGGTACTGACTCGTCCTGTGGTCCACCTCCAGGTACCATCTAGTCCTTGAACACTCGGCCTCCGTCAGCACTGCCCGTCGTCTACAACCAACACAATGAGGTGCGGGCATAGCCCGTGCAGGGGTGAGTATAACGATACTCAGTAGGGACCCCGAGACCCTCAAGGTCTCACTAAAACCAACAAGGATAAGCACAAATAAGATATCACCAGATAACCTCTACTTAGGTATATGCCCATACATATACCTAAGTTATCAAGTAACCCATCTCAATCATGAGGAAACAAAAAGATTATGAAATCAACGGATAACCACTACCCAGGTATATGCCCATACATATACCTAAGTTATCAAGTGACCCATCTCAAACATGAGGTATACACAAAGATCATAGACTCAGCTCAAACCAGGATTTTCATTATTGAAACTGTAACTGCTGAAGAGCCCCATCTCTGGAGTGTACAGTGGTCCTATCACGACTCTGAGGTACTGCTCACTAACCTAAGACTGCTAAGGTACTCCTCCTGTCGAGTACCGCGGGCCACCCACCCAAACACAGTAGTGCTTCCCGCCGGGGTATGACACCCAAAAACAGTAGTGCACACCCCCTAATAGCCTGCAGAGGCACTCTACGGATGAGTACCGTGGGTCTGCACTGTCACACAGGTAGTGCTCCGTCCGCCATGGGTCTGCACCCAAACAAAGTAGTGCTCCGTCCACTGGGCTAGTTGACTCATTCCAAGTCGAGTCGGTCCAACAGTCGTCAGGTCTCAGTCGGCTACACGGTCTCCGTACTCCGCACGCTCGTCTCTGGGAGGGTCCGCTCCATGAGCTAAAGGTCGATACTCCAAGTATCTCAAAGTCCCACGAAGAAGTATCTCAAAGGACTGCCTCGTCATAGGGGTCTCAACGCAACATACGACATGTCAATCGAACGCTTGGTCTGTGAGTTATTAGCCTTTTCGTCCCAGGGGCTTGGTTGGTTTCGTGTACGAACCAACCCGGCTGTATCTCAACTGTACCCCTAACTCTCATAGTGTATACACATAGGGACCATTTCTCAACGTGATCACCAACGCCGCTGACGGTTCGTCAAACGGACGTCCGGTCTGAATGTTATCAACTTTTCCGTTCCAGGGGCCCGGGTGGATTTCGGGTACAATCCAACCCGGCCACTATCCAACTGCATCTGAACCATGGGCGAAGTATGCCAAAAGTTCATTCTCAACAAGAGGAATCCAAAAAGGTCAACGGCACGTCAATCGGACGTCCGAAACTCAAGATATAAGCGTTTCCGCTCCGAGGGCCCGTTTGGTTTCGTATCCGAACCAACCCTACCGAACCGAAAGTTCTCCAAAACCTTGAGTGTAATATACCTAAACGACCGTCTCGATCTAAGGATCGCATCACAACTGACGGTGCGTCGATCGTAGGTCCGTAGCTCAAGTTATGGGAAACCGACCGAAAAAGGTTCGATATTAGGGGGTTCAGGCCCGGCCCGGCCCGACCCGAACCGGGTCGACTCGAACCGGGTCTGGGTCCAGCTCGCTTGGGCGCGGCCCGACCCGGCTGGCGTGGCCCGTCCTGGCCTGGGCGTGCTGGCGTGGCCAGCAGCCAGCGGGTGGCTCGACCGTTTCGGCCGAGCGAAGCGACGTGTGGGGGGGGGGGGGGGGCTCCCCCCCGCTTTCCTTTGTAACCGCGACCCCACGTGGGGGCCGCTTTGCTGGACAACCGGGGTTACGGACCCCCGGATTCCCCCTAACCGGCCGGCCCACTCCGGCCGGCCGATTACTGATGCCACGGGACCGGCAGGGGCCGGTCCCCTTGATCCGATACCGGCAGACCGGAACCGGCCGCTGGTCTCCCCGCTCCGCCGCGGCCCAAGCCGCGTCCTTGATCTGTCAAGCTCGGCGCGATGGCGTTGCGCCCCTCCGCCGCGGCCCAACTCCGGTCGCGGTGGTTTCGTAGTTCTCTGGTGCGGCGCGACAGCGCCACATCTTTGGTTCGTTTTTAACGGCGCGACGCGACGGCGCTGCGCTTCTTCCCTTTCTTTAATATTTTCCGCGCAGTGCTTCGGCACCACGTTGCCTTGATCGTGCCGAAATCAAATTCAAACAAACAAGGGGGGAGGAGGGTCGGCCATGTTCGTGCGGTCCTACCTCCTCCCGTTATTAGGATAACAGGCGGCCCAATTGAAACCAAGAAAGGCGACAGATGAGATCACGATCAACAATAAATAAACCCCTACATTTTTTCCCTGCAATCGAGAATTCCCAACCTACAACATATTCTTCACGGATCAACTTAATGTTTAGTTGATCCGTGTTCTCTGATTTAGAAGGAAGTAACATGGGGTTCATTAACATTTCACAAATTAATTCCCTACCTCGAAGAAAAAGTTGAACGAAGGTTCGTCGCGGAATTGCACGTCGCAGAAGAAGGCGTCGTGGAAGGGGGGGATCGTCGCGTCGCGAAGAAGCATCGTGGAAGGAGCATTGCAGAAGAAGCGTTGCGGAAGTAGATCTCCAATGGTTTGGTGTTCTTCATCGGAGGTTGGCGCGTTCTTCGCGTTCTTCATCGAAGAAGAAGGCTTTTCTCTCAATCGTCTCCATGCAACAAGTTCCAACAGAAATAAAATAAGAGTTGTCTTATTTTATTGACGCACAAGACAACGTTTTAATTTCAAAATAAACGAAACGAAAAATTAATTGAGGAGTTTAAAACTGCCCAATTAATTGGGGCGTTTAATATTCAGTTTAAACGTAAGAGTTGACTTCATTTTAAAGGGGGGTGCAGGTGCGTTACTTAGAAGAAAAGAAATGGTGGGGCTCATGTGGGACCCACCTCACAAATATCATACCAAGAGGGTAGGATATTGTGGGTCCCACATAATCCACTTAACATAAGTTAAGAAAAATAAAATAAAAGATCTGTTGCACCACTTTTATTTTATTACTTAACTTTACCCTAAAAAAATTAAAAACCACACCCGAGAAAACGTAACTCTGGAAAAGGTGTTTCTAAGCAATTACCGGCAAGGCGAGTTCATTGGTACCCTCATATTTCAATTCCGAGAACCGGTTCAAAAGATAGAAAAACCCACTCGTTCGTTCACTGAACGTACTCGAGCTAAACTTCGGAAATTGATTTTGGGAACACCGGGCCTTGGAATCAGGCGCCGTTAGAAACTGCGTTCTTGTAAAATCCCAAAGAAAATTAAGAAAAAATTTCCTTTGAATTTTACGGGTCTTTATAGTCACTTCTCAATATTACCGATTCTATTGTTGACCAAATTCACTCCCGCATTGATAAATTTTGGTGGGGACAACTCAATGGGAGAAATAAAATTCATTGGATTTCCTGGAAGTCTCTATGTTCCCATAAAGTGGGTGGAGGTATGAGTTTCTGGGATGTCAAACTATTTAATAACTCGCTTCTAGCTAAGCCGAGATGGTGCCTTCTGACTCAACCATCATCTCTATACACTTAGATTCTCCTTAAAAAATATTATCCTCACTCTAACTTCCATAACTCGTCTCTTGGAACCCGACATAGCTTCATATGGATAAGTATTTGGGGAGAATGAAAACATCTTAATAAATTAATTGGATAGAGTATTGGGGATGGAACAGAAGTTAACATTTGGAATGACCCTTGGTTGATTTATAATAATAGAATGAGGTCTACTTCCCCAAATTTTCTTGGTGTTGAGGATGCCTTTGTCCGATGTCTATTCGATGACACTAGTTCTAGCTAGTTTCTGGATTTAATCAACTCTTAGTTTAACAAAAGGTATAAAAGGATTATTCCTATAATTCCCTGTTTTTCGAATGTGGGTAATGCCTTGATTTTTTGGAGGAATGATATCTTAGGATCCTACTATGTGAAATCAGAAATCATAATTTTTCTTTATTCCCTTATTGAGTATAGAGAGGGGGTCTGAAAAACTATCTCGCACTTGTATGTCTCTCCAAATATCCACTACTTTTGGTGGAGGATTTATTCAGGTATTATTCAAACTTGGGATTTCCTCAAATTCAGCCTATTATGGACAACCGGTTATGCCCCTTTTGTTCGAATGCTATGGAATCCCCTATGCACGCTATCATCCATTGTCTAAGGGCTTAGGAGGTCTGGAATGTGTGCAGATATTTTATGGATCTTAGGCTAGATGCAGCGCTAGATCTCCCATCACTTATTTTGATGTGGTCCTCCTCTTTCATTCATAATAAAGTCACCTCACTTTTTGTTGTGTCTTGGATAATCTGGGTTAGACAAAATGATTTCATTTTCAATCACATCTCAAGACCCTATGGTTTCTGGGTTGATCAGGAAACTTCATGGATTAATGGATGGACTCGAGACCTTGATTATAATGGATTCTCTAATTCTCGTGATGGTGAAGAAAGATAGAACCCCCTCCAGAAGGGACCCTTAAGATCAATGTAGATGATTCTATACCCAAGGGTGGATCGGTTGATATCAATTGGATTGTCTTGAACCACAATGGTTTGATCATCGCAGCATGGTAGAAATCAAAACACACCTTGTGAGAGCCCACTATTACTGAAGCCCATGCCATCCTTTCTAGCATAATCTTTGTGAATGATCATGGATGGATCATTTTACACATTGAATCAGATTGTCCCAACATTATCAATTACATAAACACAAATTATTTCAGCCTCCAATATTATGTCTTTGTTATCAAGAAAATCCAGTCTCTCTGCCACACCTTCTAGGTTTCCCTTTCTCTTTCATCAAAATGGAGGAAAATGAAGCAGCTCATCATATGGATACTCAATGTATTCCTGGAGGGAACAACCTATGGATTGAAAATTTCCCTCCATGGATACTTGATATTGTTACTCTTTTTTTTCTTGATTAACATATTTTCCTTCATTTAAAAAAAAACAGACGAATGTTCACTGTGTAATATAATCCCTTAATCAAAAAATCTCATCAAGAAGGTTTCATGATGGTTTCATCAACCTATATTATTGATTAATCATTATTTGAATATCTAAAATAAACTCATTGGTACACCATGGATATGGAGTTTAGGGTGATGGTTATATTTCAATCAA
Source organism: Viscum album (assembly GCA_963277665.1). Lineage (NCBI taxonomy): Eukaryota > Viridiplantae > Streptophyta > Magnoliopsida > Santalales > Viscaceae > Viscum > Viscum album. Next base: position 1,067,391,069 of record OY728166.1, on the reverse strand, counting down.
AGGTATGAGATATAAACTAACATAAATATGGAAGGGAAAAATACTTTCTTGAGTTATATATTAATAATATGTCATTCATGACACACCCAACATATCCCACTTCCCACTAACATGTGGTGTGATGGTTGTAATCAAAAAATATAAGTGCGCGAGTCATGAAATGCATTAATAATAATCATAAAGTCTAAGAACCATTGAAAATGCTCATAGATAGAAATATCCGATGACACAAAAACATGTAGAATTCCTAATATAAGGTCTGTTCACATAATATCTCATTTAGAGATTAAAAATTGTGAAATTCATGAGAGTAAATCTCATCTAGTTATGATTAATCACACTTGATAGTCTATACACTATGTATCCCATCATAGTGTGTTATACAACTACAAAATTATATTAAGATTATTTTCATATAACTTCAAGGTTCTCATCATAGTAGGGAACTACTTTGAATTTATCAATGAAACAAATACTCTAGGACATTATTACATTATGGTCATGTAGAAAAATAAAAAATATGTAATAAGATGTTTAATTTAATATTTAATACATCAAATATTCATGTAATTAATGTAAAAACAGTTGGTTCTAGGACACCAACTCCAACAGTTGGTTCCCCTGAACCAAATTCGGTGTACTTTATGATGACCCATATTCATATTTTTAATATAAATAAAATACTTATCATTTCATTATTGTTATTCCATGTAACATAGTATGTGATAATTTCCTAAGAGTAGTAGTTGCGTTAAAAAGTCACAGCAGTTCCCCTCTATGACGTGAAACCAAAAGTACTATGAAACTATTCTTTAATATTTTTTCTACAGCAACATGATATCATTTTAGGGACATAAGTGATACGGTCTATCAGGGGTGGATACTCATAGGAATTTGTGGCACTTTCTCATGGTGTACGCCCTTGGTAATATCCAATATAGGATATTATGAAACCCGCTAGTAGGAAATACATATTTATATGTGTCATGGGATGTTCTTATCTTCAGACATGTGTATTTTTCCTTAGACTTGAATAATATTATTAATGAGTATTATGATTTACACACTTTGATGTATTGATGAAAAACGTGACGACATATGTTCGTAGCTAGGTAGGATATGATGAGTGCATCATGAGTAATATTTCATTAAGGAATAATGAGAGAAAGGATATTACCGTTCTGTTCTTTAACATAAGTTGACATCTCAGGCCCTTGAATGGAAATGATATAACCTTAATAAATGCATGGACATGGTGTTCTATAAGCAAGTTTCTTTTTTGGGAAGTCAAAAAAGAGACATTGGGCACATAGTTTGATGACACTGGCATGAAAACTGCTTGATTAGGGATATAATGATAAAGTGATTATATTATATTATAAACATCCATATAAGGAATTATGTCATTGTGACATTAAATTCTTTCTCTATGGGTTCCTTGGAATGTTTTTACAGGCTAACCTTGGACTTTAGGTTTCTTCGCCTAATGCCACTAAGAAGGAGGCCCCGAGGGTCACACACTAAGTGTATCTAGAATCTAAGTTAAATAATATATTATTATTCATTATTTAAAAAGTTGAATAAATATTATTCCAGCATGTGGTTTAATAATTATACATGTTTTATTGATATTATTTATTACGTTAATATTTATTCGAGGGAATATAATGTAAGCGGAATATTTAATAATTATTTATTTTCTATTTGTGGAATATAATATCTATTTATTTAATGGAAAATAATGGAGTTATATTTATTTAATAAATAAATAGTCTTTATTCAAGGCTCGATAAATATTATGGAGGAATGAAAAACCGAGTTTAATGGTTTGATGAGAAATAATAAATATTGAATATTAATTAATTAAATAATATTTAATTTAATTCTCATGTTATGTTTATGTAGAGAAATAATAATAATAATAATATTATTATTATTTGGAATAGGGTTCTATAGGGATTAAAAAAATAATAAGGGGTACTTTTGAAATTATTTATTTCTAATCCTAGTGATATATAAAACCAATTATATTATTTTCAAAAGTATCTAATTCATTTATTTTGATTACACACAATGCATTTGGAGAATCCTCTCAATCCATAGATATCTACCTTATCCAAGAAATATCCCAAGAATAAAGAGTGATCTTCCTCTACCTACCACTCTCCAGTCAAGAGTGATGCAGGAGAGTGCTTTAGAATTGGTTCTTGAGGCATTCAAAGGCGGATGAAAAAGGAAATGTGATCTACCATGCTAGCACTAAGAGATTATAATATGTCATTTAGAGATTTATGGAACACACGTGGATCAAAAATAGAGGAAATATACTCTTTATTCCTAAAATATGATAACAATACAACAAAAATCTTTTGTTATATCCATCAATGAAGAAAGAATTCCAACAAGGTAATTATTTATTTAATTAAATTGATTATAAATAATATGTGATGATCCTCTCTATGGTTCTAGAATTAGATCTGTTTTCTATATTATTTGATTCGATTTCATAGATTACAAATTTTTTCATTATATAAATCTTGGATTTATAATCGATCATGACAAAAATAAAAGTTGGACATAACCTGTCGAACGCTTATACTATGCCCAGAACCTAAAATTGGTTTCAGAGGATCGCATAATTATTTATAATTGTTTAAAGATCATTGATTATCTTATGAATTTGTGATTTAGTTTTCAATTCATGTTTAATTGTCATTTTCATCCAAATATCAAGGCCTTCTACTTACTCCTTCGTTTCTCACAGATCAAATCAAAATGATTGATTTTATGAACAAAATAAAATTGAATATCTAATCCGGAGGTGCCATGGATTATGGATGGTTAACATAAGGTTACACACCATGTAATCAAATTTACATGTAGTTTAATTGTGTGCAATGCATCGGGATTTAATTTGGAAATTAATTTAAACCACATGCATTGATGACATGCAGTGAATTTATTTCTTACACCACGTATAGACTAGGAAAGCCTAGCATATAGTCGACTAGAGTACTTTCTGTGTAGACCATGTACATAGCATGTAGTTCCTTTGAGTCAGAGATGGTCCATGTATTACCATACATGACCTACCTAACTAGTTACCATGTAACTTGGATACCACAAACAACGTAGTCGCCCACACATTTCATGTACTCCAATTTTTCGAGGCGAAATTTACATGCTGAGTCCCTAGGCGTGTTCCTCATATAGATGGTGAGAGATGTACATACCATGCATCTCAATGTACATGCCATGTACTTATACGAAAATACAAAAATTTGAAATTTATTTATTATATTGTGTAAACCTTGTCAATATGTTCTTGCGTGTGGTCATTAGGTTGATAGGACATACCATGTGATAGTTTTTAATATATATATATATATATAAATGATTAATTAATATTTACATGATGTAAAATCTTTATATCAGGTATGATTCATATTATAGTTTTCACTCTATGATTGAAAAATCATGTAATTTGTGTAATCATTAAGTTGATAGAAGACGTCATGAAATCACATGATAAGTCATGTATGCCATATGTCATAAGAGTAAAAAATATATGAGTATAATGATTATTGGGTCAATTTAAACATGTACTCACCATGTTTCCTCCAAGGTACATTTATGTACATAATTAATTTTGAAGAAATTTAGTTAATCTTTTTAAAATCACGATGGATGAGAATATTAAGGAAATTCAGATGAGAATTAATATGAAATAATTGATTAAATAAAGAAGAGAATTGATTGATTCGATCATGGTTTATCTTAAATAGAAATTATTAAGAATTTAATTATAGTTTTATTAAATGTGTATTTCTTTTCTTGCATGTGGATGATCATGAGCATAAAACAAACCTGTTTATGATAATGGTTTCATTTAATTTATTATTAAATGAAAATTTTAGCCTGTGTGCCTTCTATCCTCTTATTATATAAGGGTGTACATACCCATGGTTTCTTTTATGTAAACCCCTTATTTATATCACTTTCATGTGAGTAAAATAATATGCAATGGATGGAGCTCCCAAGCTAGTGGAGGTGGTTCAAATTTGGAGTTGAGGAGAAACCAATCCAAAAGAGATACATAGGTGGACAAGTTGAAAGATGTAACATGAAACTTAATTGGTTCAATGTGTTTCCCCCCTAAGAAAATGTTTAGTTTATCAACTGCTAGATAAAATAACCATTAGAAAAAGATCATGATCATACCACTTTATTATTTTATTTCTATCAAGTTACATGGTTATTTCATTATGGATGTTTTTTCATGATCACATTAATTAATGAAATTAATGATCATGGAATATTGAACTAAAATAAATTAGCTTATGTATAAATATTATCTAAGACATTGTTAATCACTTAATTAAATCCACTTAATATTAACAAGATTTTAATAAAGATAATAATTGTAAATTTATGCATAAATGTATAAAATCCCCCAATTATATATATAAATATATATATTAAGTTGGTATATCCTTCCACTACTTCAGTTAAAATCAAACCATAGTTCAATGTGCTTGACCATACAAATTTGTGGTGCTTTTAATTATTAGGAAATTCTAACTTGAAGTTTTGGGTTGACTTAACTTAGTTCACATCAATGGTTTACTGCTAAAGGGGGACTTGGTGTAACTGAGAGGTAAGTGTTGAGGAAATACAATTAAAGGATTTAAGGATTTGGGAGTCCACTCAAATGATCAAGGAACTGCTAGTTAATGCAGTTGGAATTTTTAATTCCTACCTAAAACCATTTTAGTTGCTTGACCAACCAAATTTGGGGTAATGAGAAGGGGAATATGGATCATTTCCACTAAAATTTTCAAGCAACAAGATATTTTGAAGCCAATAGTGTGGGATATTGGGTTTCGATAAAATAGTGGGAGATTAATAAAGATAGTATTTATTTATTGGTCTAAATTATTATTAGATAAATTACTAAATTTATACTCATATTATTTGTAGAAAAGACATTAAAATGAATTCAAACATATTATTGTGAACCATACTTGATAAGGATAACCTTCTCATCAATATAAATTTCCAATAGTGGTAAAGGTGCTTCCACATTATCCTTCGTCATGAAATGAAATTGTATGTTCTAGAAGAACCTATTATTGATGAGCATTGTAATTAGGTAAGTGATGAAGAGTTATAACTCTATGAGAAACATTTTAATGATTCCAAAAATGTTCAATGTTTCATGCATTCATCCATGTATAATTATATTTTGAAGAAACACGAGGACATGGATGTGTATAGCATGATGTATCACCTTCAGGGTCTCTATCAAGAGAAGGAGAGACAAGAGAGGTACATGATCTAAAATGGTTATTTACAACTAATCTTGGAGATTCTACACCCCCCGGGCCTCATGTAGTCAATATTATTAGTTAAATTAAATGCTTGTACATCTTAGAGATTAAATTACTAGATGAGTTGTGTATAGATATCATACTTTCATCACTTTCGAAGACCTTATACAATTTTATTATTAATTATAATATGAGAAATAATGAGAAGAGTATTTTGGAACTTCTTAAATTGATTCACCAAGTGGATAAGGACATGGGGTATGATAAAAACACGGTCTTTAGGGTGAATGAGAAAATAAAGAACAAGGAAAAGGGGACCAAGACTCATAAAAAGTCAAATGGTCTCGAGCACCATCCTTCCAAGATGAGTAAGATCTATAAGTAGGGAAAGGAAAATGTGTTGGTATGTTTTTCATGTGGCAAGCTAGTGCACTGGAATAGGAACTACACCCAGAAACAAGTGGAAGCTAAAGACTCATTATTTATTTAGTATAATATTTCAATATCCACACATTGGGTGTTAGATATATCTTGTGGTTATCAAATCTCTATCCAAATGCATGAACCAAGTAGATTTGGAAATATTTATAGAGGAGAGGTGGATCTGCATACTTCCAATGGTGCGAGGATGGATTCTCTAGACATTGGTGACTAACAACTTTCATTTCCAATGAGAATTATTATGGTTTTAAAATATTTTTATTATGTTCCTACGGTTACCAATAACATAATTTCTATATCATACCTAGATGCAGATAGATTTATTTTAATGTTTCGAAATAGAAGTTTCTTCTTTTACGAAGACAACATATGTTATGGTATGGAACATTTAAATAACAGTCTTTATTTATTAAATTATGAAAACCATGTATTGAAAATTTATAATGAATCATGTTCACATGACTCATATAACACCTAGCCATGTCATCACCATCTTGTTCATGTAAATGATAATCAATTAACAAATATCTATCAAGATGGTTACTTATATTCTTATGAGATAAAACCACTTGAAAGATGTCATTCCTTATTACAAGAAAAAATGACCAAACCATCTTTTGGTGGATATGGAGGAAGGGCCACAAAGATTCTAGTAGTGGTACACAATGATGTCCATGGACCATTTGCATTAGAATCTAGAGATATGTATTCTTACATCATGAATTTTACTGATGAATTAAGTAGATATGGTTTATTCTACTTGATGAGGTATAATTATAATTCCTTTGATAAATTCAAGGAATTCAAGAATAAAGTATAGAATCAACTTGTTAAGAAGATAAAGAATCTTCAATTGGATTGTGGTGGTGAATATCTTAACAAAGATTTTATCGAGTTATTATGGGAGTTTGGGATTATATCTCAACTCACACAACCTTATAAACCATAATGAAATTGTGTTAATGAATGGAGGAACCATAACTTGTTACATGGTAAGGTCTATAATGAGTCATGTAGATTTTCCATTATCCTTTTGGGGATATGAAATACAAAATGTGGGATACACCTAAATAGAGTACCAATTAAAGTGTAAAAAGTAATTACCTTCGAGTTATAGAGTGGAAAGAAACCCATTTTGTCACATACATATGTACGAGGTTACAATGTGTTTTTTAAAGCCTTATCAAACAAAAAACTATCACCCCGAAGCACAAAGTGTATCTTTATAGGGTATCCCAAAGAAATAAAGGGATACTACCTATACAACCCATCATCCAAGAAAGTGACTATTGTTAGACAAGCCATATTTATTAAGAGGGAGCACATCCTCCAAAGGGATAGTGTGAGAAAGATTGACTTTGATGAAGTTGATGCTCAAGATACACAAGAGTTGGTACAATAATTGGTTCTATAGGTCCCCATGGAACAAGTAACTCATGAAACACAAGTAATGTGTAGGAGTGTAAGAGATGTAAGAGAACCAAAGAGATATAGTCTTCTAGTCACTGAAGATGGTGACTCATTATTGGTTGAAAATGATGATCCTCTCTCCAAAAAAGAGGTAGTAGAGAGACCAGAAGTGAAAAGATGGAAATAATCCATGATTTTTGAAATGGATTCCATGTATTTGAATTAAGTTTGGTTTCTGGTCGATGCGCCAGTTGATGTAAATCCTATTGGGTGAAAATGGGTATTCAAGAGAAAATTGGACATGGAAGGTAAAGTAAAGGCCTATAAAGTAAGGCTAGTGGATAAAGGGTATAAACATCATCAAGGAATTGACTATGATGAAACATTTTCACCATTTTCCATGTTTAAATATATCAAAATTCAACTTGCTACAGAAGGTTACCATGACTATGAGGATTGGAAGATTGATGTCAAAACTTCACTACTTAATGGGAACCTTCAGGAAGATTTTAATATGACCCAATGATAATGGTTTGTGACTAAAGGTAATTCCAAAATGATTTTTAAGTTACAAATATTAATTTATAGATTGAATCATGTATCCCGTTCATGAAAAAATCGATTCGATAAAGCTATAAATTAATTTGGTTTCATTAAGAACAAATGTGAGACACATGTTTAGAAGAGGTTTAGTGAAAATGTAGTCATTATCCTAGTAGTATATATTTATGAAATATTACTTATTGGAAATGACATACCAGTCTTACAGGCTATTGAGGAAAGGTTAAACAAGTGTTTCTCTATGAAGGACATATGTGAAACAACCTATATTCTAGGGATCAATATCATTCATGATTGATTTAATAAGATGCTTTGACGAATTCAAAGTATATATTTTGACCATATACTAAAGATATTTATCATGGAATTATCTAAGAGGGGATTTGTTATAGTGTCCCATGGTTTACATCTTTCTAATAAAATGTGTCCTTGGACACAATTGGAGAAAGAGAGAGTGGTTAAGATCCCATACACTTTAGTGATTGGGTTAATCATGTATTCCATGATATGTACTAGACTTGATGTTACCTATCCATTAAGCATGGTAACAAGATATCAAGAAGATATAGGGAAAAAAAATGGTATACTATTAAGGCTATCCTTAAGTATTTGAGAATAAATAAGGATATGTTCCTGGTGTATAGAGGATATAAGGTATTATTCATTATGGGATATACTGATGATAGTCATTAGATAGATCAGAATGATCTTAAGTCACAGTCGGGACATAGTTTCTATCTCAGCAGAGGGTCTATGAGTTAGGAGAGTTCAAAGTAGCTAGTTTTCACAAATTTTACAGTGGAGTCCATGTATATAGCTACATCTGATGTAGCCAAGGAAGCCATTTGGATATAAATTTTTTTCTAGAATATTTATGTGGTACCAAGAAGCAAATACCCTATCACAGTGTATTGTGATAATACTGAAATGGTGGATCTTGCAGAATAACCAAGATCACACCAACAGAAAAAAATATACTGTATAAGTACCACCTCTTGAGGGATTTTTATTTAAGGGGGGAAGTTGAAGTAAGAAGATTACCCACGTAAGAGAATGTGGTGGAACCCTTGAATAAATTATCATCTCATCAAAATCATGAGTATCATGTGAGAGATAACATACTGAAGGTTGTTAACTGTTGGCTCTGGTGAAAGTGGGATTATGTTGGAGTTCATGCCCTAGAACCAACTTATATGTACTTTATGATTAAATGTATTCATATTTTTGAATATTAATAAACTACTTATCACATCATGATTGTTATTCTATGTAACATAGTATGCGATAATGTATTAAGAGTAGTTATTGTGATAAAAGTAAATAGAATTTTTCTGTTATGATGAGAACTCATAAGTACTACGAATCTATAATTAGATATATGTTATATATCCAGATGATATAATTTTAGGGAGACAAGTGATACATTCTATCAAGGATGGAGACTTAAAAGACTTTGAGGAACCTTCTCTTAGTGTACACCGTTGTTAATATCTAGAATAGTATATTATGAGAAGAATACCCGCTAGTAAGAAATCCATATTTATATGTTTCATTAGATATTTCTATCTACGAACATGTGTATTGATCCTTAGAATTTAATATTATTATTAATGAGTATTATGAGTCACATACTTTGTTGAATTGATGAAAACTATGATGAAATATGTTCGTGGATAGGTATAATACGTTGGATATTTCATGAGTAATATTGCATTAATGAATAATGTGTGAAAATATTTTCTCCTTCTATTATTTAATGGAAGTTGATATCTTAGACCCTTCGATGGAAATTATATAGCCTAAATAAATCTATATCCTTGGTGTTCTAAAGGAAAATTATTTTTTCAGGAAGTCCAATAAAGAGACATCATGCACCTTGGTTTATGACACCGACCTAAAACCATATTGATTATAGATATCATGATAAAGGGATTATATTACATAATAAACATCCATATGAGGTATTATTTCATTACAATATTAACTTATTTCTCTATGGGTACCTTGTAATGTTTCTATATGCTAACCTTGGACTTTAGGCTACTTTTCAAAATTCCACTAAGAAAGATCCCTAGAGGGTAACACACTAAGGGTATCCCGAATCTTAGTTGAATAATATATTATTATTTATTATGTAGAAATTTGAATAAATATTATTCCTACGTGTGGTTTAATAATTATTCATGCTTTCTTGATCACATTTATCCCGTTACCATTTATTTGAGAAAATATAACGTGATAAGAATATTTAATAAATATTTGTTTAATAAATAAATAGTCATTATTCAAGGCCCGATAAATATTGTGGATGAGTGGGGGACCTTGTTTAATGGTCTAATGAGAAATAATAAATATTGAATATTTTTTAATTAAATAATATTTAATTTAATTCGTAAGTTAAGCACATGTCGATAAATAATAATAATATTATTATTATTTTACATGGTGTTCTGTATGGAATAAATAAATAATATTGGATACTCATGTAATTATTTAATTATAAGAATAAACATATAGAAACTCAATTATATTATTTCTCAAAGAGTCAATGAATTTTTTTTGGTTGTGCAAAATAGATTTTGGGAATCCTCTCAAGCCCTGGAGAGATCACTCCTCTAATAATGCTTCCAAGAACGGAGAGTGATCTTCCTCCACCTCCCACTCTCATGTCAAGAGAGATTAAGGATAACTATTTGGAAGTAGTTCTTAAGCTGATCAAAGGAATATGCCGCCAGTGATAGGATCTACTATGCTAGCACCTTGAGATTACTATGGTGATGTTTGGATATTTTTGGAACATGTGTAGATCACCACTAGAGGGAATATTCTCTTGATTCCTACAATGCAATGATGGTACAACACATATATGTTGTCAGATCTATAAACGAATAAAGAATTCCAACAAGGTAATTATTTAATTAATTAAATTGTTTATAAATAATATTTTATGATCTTCTCTATGGTTCTAGCATTCTATCCCTTGTCTATATTCTTTGATTCAATTCCATAAATCATGATGTTTATTGTTGTGTACATCTCAGATTGATCATCGATCATGAAAAAAGGATTGTTGGGCATGAACCATCACAAACTTATATTGTTCTTGGAACCTGCATTAGTCCCATGTGGATGAGGTAGAGTCCTAGGATAAAAGAGACAATGATAATTCATTTAGGACTAGTATGGTTTTTAAATGAGGAACAATAGATGTGTGTGGTGGTTTGTGACAAACTATCCTTTTTTCACAATTGATGATAAATCTGATATGTACACGACTACTGTTCCTAGAACCTAAATTTATCCCATGTGGGTGAGTGAGAGTCTTAGGATAAAAGTGAGCATGATAAGTCCTTTAGGACTGGTATGGTTTGTAAATGAGGAATTCCTTCAGTTTATTTCCTTGTGAGAACCCCTTTAGGAGGAGTGATAGGGAAACTCAAAAATGGGTTGTGGGGAAAGTTTTATAACGATGTGGTAGGTTGGTGTTGTAGGGTATGACCATGGGGTCGAATAATGTGGGTTGGTTATAACTTGAGAGCTACAGGATCACTATGGGTTGTTGTTATTATAGTGGGGTTTCCTATGATATGATATTATATGACAAATAGTTTGTGTGGTTTGGTTTGGGATGATTATGTTTTATCATCTAGAAAACAACTAGGTATATCCCTAGGTCTATCCAAGGGATATTGTTTAGAATATGTAATTTGTGTATCTACCTATAGTATTCCTGAGTAGGATAGTGTAGCTAAGAAGAGGTTAGAGACCTAAATATCTAGGGTAGACTCACACCTCAATATTACTATTTCTTCTTGAGTTATTAAAGTCCACATTGGGTTGTATGATATGAGTGATACAAAATTTATTCATGGGACCTACCTTTTATTAGTGGATTCTCTCGTATAAGAGGTTGGATATTTTTTTCCCACTTTAGATCTTCTTTTGAGGGTTTTAGTGATATTTACTTTAGTATGGTATATATTAATTCTAATGTTGGGTGAAGTAGATGGCTATACCGCATGCTTGGGTCTGGCTGTGTATCTGATTTCCTCTAAAGTGATTCCTAAAATATGAGACTATTAAAGAACTGATACCCTAGAGGTGATTAAACCATATACAATATGATTTCTGGGTGTCTTGGTTAGCACACAATGACCCAAAATATATGATTTTATATAGTATGTGTTCCAATTATTTATTTTCTCATGAATACTAAGTTATATGGTAGCGTATGTTAAGGATTAATTAGTGGTATCCTATTGGGATGTATTTTCAATACACTACAAAGACACTGCTGTCCACATACAGAACTCATGCCTCTTATATAGGTTTGACCATAGGATGTACCATGGGTCAAGTTGGAGAATCTCATTAGGAATTAGAGATGGAGTTAAGGTGGGGCTTGAGGTTGGTGGTGGAGCCTCTTTTCTTATTTCATTTTTAATCACTTTTTATATGTGATTGACCCAATGAGTGATCTAGGGGATATATGACTTAAATTTCACATTTGATTTAGCATGGGAATATATTTATTTCTATGGTTTATTTTATCCATAATATCTTCTTTGTAGTCTCATATATGGACTGTAGATGATTTTTTTATTTAATTATTATAGATTTATTTGATTTAGAGAGTATAGTATCCACAATGTTGATCATAGAATCTTACTTATAGTTGACAACCTCTATTGTGTGGGGAGGTTAATATAAGGTCATGTGGTGCTATGAATTAGTCAGTATTTAGGTTACCCAGGATAGGTTGTTACAAAATGGCATCAGAGACTTATTTTTATTGTTTTACTATTTGGGTGCTATGTATATATAGATATAAATGTATGATATCTAGAGATAGAACTTAGACCGGTGTATCAAGAACACATGTCTGGGGATACATACAAGTTATTGGGATTACAAGATTATGGTTTTTGATTTTTCTTGTTATAGTTGAAATATTTATTCAAATTTGATGTACTAATTTTAGGTTTTTATGTTTGGATTTTTTTTTGGGTAGGGGTAGAAATATTCATACATACACACATCATACATGGAAAATATGATTAACATTACATGAATGGGTTGGTTATGATTGATCCATGATGATTATATAGGGTTTAATTGTTTCTAATTTCATTAAAAAAAATATTTTAGTTTCCTATATATGTTATCGGTGCTATTCTACCCAACTGGATAATGATTTTTTTCTTTTCCTGAGTGGATAATGTTTCCTGAGGATTCGTCGTGTAGATATTATCATAGGTTTCAATTTTATTATGATTATAAAGTCCATATATATGGGGAATGTATACCAACCCTTGGTGTTTTTGTTTAGAAATTTTATGTATTGGTTATGGATTGGATGAAGGTAGGGTAAGCCTGAGATGTCTCACTGTCAGAACAAGTTTCCATGATGAGTTGGATATCCTTAAAAGTATACAAAGAATAGAATATTGTATACCCTAGGCTTCTACGATGTAAATAAATTTCAATTATTATGATATTATGGTTGTTTTCAGTTCTTATGGTATTATAGTGAGAGGGGAACCTAGATGTCCTGGTCTAGGATGAGTAAAATGGGGAAATAATATTCCTAAATGATGTGTATTTTTTGGTTGTGTTAGAATAGGTGATATTCCTTGAGTTTTTAGAAAAGAGATAAAAGAGAGTGGTTTTATATTGATGAGTTATATGTGTAAGGAATGTATGGATGGTGGATTAGATGTGAGATCCTATGATTAACTATATGTGAACCATGGAAGCATAAGCCGAGTTATGTGATTCGGTAGTACATGAGTGAATGATCACTTTCTGACTAGGGGAGATTGAGATAAACAATAGAAAATATATATTTAAGGGGTTCTTTAGAAATTTATTTTTTCTTTAGAAAATGGGAGGGGGTATTTGTGTGAATTTCCGGGAGAAAGTCATGATTCTAAGTAAAAAATGCATGTTTCTTTCATGTGATGCATCTTTCACAAGTGAATTAGTGGAAAATATTCAATGTGTTAAATAATTTAATAACTACTTGGGTTTCAGGATAACTCAAGTGATTAAATGATGTTGGAATGGTTGTGAGTATCCTTATACCATGACCACTTAGAGACAATTCGTGAAATTTTAATGGGTTTTTGTAAATGATCACCATCAGGATGTGATTGGATACAATCCTAAGATTACCCAACCTTGTGTATGGATATAGGACTGATGATTTTTTTGATATTTATAGTATATGAAAAACTTATGGATAAGGATGTGAGTGGATCACTGTTCCCCACCAGTGATAAGGCTGTGCATTTATGCTTTGTGCATAGTAGTCCTCAACAATAATGGTTTTGGTGTAACAACCTGAGCTTTTATTCATTAATTAAATAAGATGGATTTCTCCACATGCAATACCAAAACCAAACAAGCATAGACTAAGGTATCCATATAATTGACAATGGTAACGAAATTATGAAAATAAATATATAATTAAATAAATACATAAATTAATATATATATATATATATACAATAAATTGAACTTTAAATGTTGACTCAACCAGTATTTTTAAGAAACTAATGAAGTATATTTTCTAAAATTAACTTTTTTCAAACATAATATAATTTGATATGAGTGAAGGATGAACACTAGTTTAATTAATCTCTTTCGTATAAAATTTTTTTCACTATATTTACTGTTTTTAATTAAAAATATAATTTAAAAATTTTAGGTTGTTAATTTGAAAATTTTAAAAATATTTTTTTATTTATCAGGTTCATATTATCTTAACATGTGTTTTTTTAATTTTTTGAAAATAATTATTTTTCAAGTGAATAGTGAAAAAACTAATTTTATTAAATGTCATCAATTTTATGAAATTATTTTATTATATGAATACATTTAATTTTTTTGAAACCATTTACTGTTAAATTATATATTATAAATTATAATGAATCATTTTAAAATACCCTATTGAATTTATAAACCCATGCTCAATATTTTGAAAATTTATATATCGTTTTAATGAAAAATGTTTTTCAGCTGTTTTGTTTAATTAATTATAACATGATGAAATGGTGTTTTTGATATATTTTATTGTTAGATAAATAATATTTAATGGTAATAATTATTTAAAATTAATTTTAATCATATAAATTTACAATTCAATCCTAATCATAAATCTTTTTTCTTAAAAATAAACTTTTTCAAAAAATGAGTATTTATGTGTTACATGCGCTAATGTTATAATTAATTTTCATAGAAATAGAATTTTTATTTGATAAAATTATTATTATATTTTAGATAATAATTAATATTTACAATTTAATTTTTAGGAATACAATTTGGATTATTGGGATTAATTCTAAATACCATGATAATCGTGAAACAATTATTTTAAAACTATTGTTTTATTAATATCAAGGAATTTATATCGAGTCAATTAAATTAAAATAATTTAAATTATAAATATAATATGATTTATAAAAACATAAATAAATATATTGAAACTCATTTATTTTTTAATCAATACTAAATAATATTAAAAATCCATAATGGTCAAAATGGAATTTTTCTACTAAAGTAGTGTTTTTACACATTATCTATTCTAATTTAAACTTTAATACTATAAGATTTAGAAATTGAGTTCGAATAAAAAGATGTAATATTTATTTTCATCACACCAAATATTTTATATGGGTTATGTTATATTTTTAACAAAACATAAAATCACTTAATTAAAAACTAGTTACATTGTTTAAAAGTAAAAGAGTAAAATGTAAACAATTAACGGTAAAAAAAAAATAAAACGTTTAAAAACTGTTTGAATATTTTTTGATACTTTATATTCCAAAAAATACCCCACAATCCACTTTTCCCCCCATTTTTATCCACTGAAACTTGGATAGTGTCACATAATTATTGAAAAATGTTTCATGTTTGCAAAGGTGCCCTTTTTCTTCCTTTATAAATGGATACCACTTCCACCCTTCAAATATACACTCCACCTTATATATCCAAATTGAAAATATGAAATTTTTCTCTCTATATAAACCTCTATCACATACATAATCCCCTGATCAGTCATATTTTTCATAATCCCTTCAATTTTAATGGGTCTTCCAAAGAAAAAATCAAGTCTCCAATGTAAGTATTATCTCATTCTTAAGATTTTATTCTTAATTTTACTATTCATAATATATTATAAAAACAATGATATGAGGAATTAGGTATCATTATTATACTTATATGATGTTATATTAATTTTACAACCCTTATTTATACATTTTCATCAACTTATAAAATAAAATATCATCATTAGTGCGTTGCGTGGACTACCATCTCCACAAAGCGTAACTGTTTGTTTTTCATAACAAAATTTCATGGATGATATTAGTGGTTGTAATGATTAATATAAATTATACATATAATATAATTTTTTTTTATGAAATTTCAATTTAATATCCACCATAACTCCCTCTCACGCATTAAGAAACGGGAATGCTAGTAATGGGTACGTGAAGATTACCGCCACCACGATGAAACATTTTTCAGTTTTCATCTTGGTTTTTATAATTTATCTAAAAATATTAAAATATTCTTTCCCATCATAAAAAAATAAAAAAAATAATTCTTCTTCTTTTATAATCATATATTGTTAAAATAAACACTGCCTTGACCATACTCGCCAATCAAGTTAAAGCGTGTTCATGTTTGGGTTGGTTAGACCACCTATGTGAACAATGCTATAAAATCTGATTATGGATGGATATGAGAACATGAAAACTAATATTATTATAATATATTAATAAAATAATTATTTTTATATGTTTATTTAAATATTATACTATGTATTTAAATTATTATTAATGAACAATTTTCATTCGCTAAAATTACCGAAATAAGCCATTATCAATTCAGTTTTCAAATAATGTAACCAAAAAAATATGGAATGAATTAAGAAAAATTTAAATAAATATAAATTATATATAAAATAATATTAACGTATATATCAATATTTAACTTGGTATCAAATGATGATTAATGATATCACAATTATTAAACATGCACAAAACAGTTAAAGTTATTAGCACTCGATGGTCATAATACACTATTAAAAATTAATATAATTATGATAAATAATAAAAATAAGGAATATAAACAGGTAATATTTGTGATTAAGGTTATGAAATAGGATATTAATTTAGTTATTTTTTTGAAGTATGTTATATAGTGATCAAATAAGAAAGGAAAAAATGTAAGAGTTTATTGTCTAAAGTTAACTTTCATTGAGGCATGATTTTATGTTTTGCATCTATAACTATTTAATATGATATAATTAATTCCATATAATTTTCATGTTTGATAAATTTCATTAAATAAATTATATTTGATCTCCATTTAATGGTATCCATATATTTTATATTTTATTCATATAATACCATTACCGTAAGGGTTTCTTTGTCTTAAATTTGAATCCCTCGACATATGTGCAATCTATACACCATGTTTCCTTTTCAATGGTTTAAATACTACCCTATTTCAATTTTTCATCATGATACTTTTATATTTCAATATATTCAGTGTTCTATTTAATGTTAGACCTGGAATTTTGATTAAAAAGGATCAAAGGATGTAAGGGGCTTTCATGACTCAAATATTTTCCTTAGGTCATAATTCTTTGGCTAAAATCTTTCAAGACAGATTTTTTTACCTATGAAAATTTTATTTTGTATTTATAACTTTTTTTTTGGGGAAAATACTATTTCATACCAAATTATTCTTCCTTTATTATTTTATTTTTATTTAAAATTCATTTTTTTGAATAATTATTGTTTCTTTTAATAGATTTTTATTCCATATCCATGATTTTACGTTCTAAAAATATTGTACTTTACCTAATAAAAACTAAAATTGATTTTAAATACAATGATACTTTTACTTCCCTTTATTAATTTTAATAAAAATATTTTTTCATACTTTTAATGATGTTGGTTTTAAATTAGGTTATATAAAAATGTTCAAAAGGTTCATACTTATGTTGAAAATAAAAGGTTTTATAGTCGAATCCAATTTTTATTTTGATGACCATTATTTCTCTTAAAGGTTCCATTATACCAAATTATTTTTAAAATTAATGGTTTTCAAATTATTTTCACTTCCCCTTTCTAAAAACTTATGTATTTTTCAAGTATTCATTATTAAATATGATTTTAAAAGTAAAAGTTTCAATGTATTTTCCCTTCACATTTTTGAAAACATATATCTTTTTTAAGTTTTCATTATTAAATTTTATTTTAAAATTAAAAATTTTCTAAGTATTTTCACTTACCATTTTTTAAAACTTATGTAATTTTAAATTATTTATTATTAAAGATTCCTTTAAGAGTAAGTTTTTTTAATTTATTTCCACTAATCCCTTTTGAAACATTTTATTCTTTTCAGGGATCTATTTTTGGAACTCTTAATAAATTTTTTTTTCATAAGTATTCACCTTACCTTCACAAAAATATATTTTCGAAATTAATTCTTAGTTCATTTTTAAAAGGTTTTTTGAAAACATTAAGATTTTCACTAATATTTACCATCCAAGGTTTATCTTTCATGAAGTGATGTTTTTTATCACCCTTTATATGTTATAATTATATGATTTATTTTGGAAAATGATAGTTTTTCATATTATATGATTTATTAAGTTCATTTATATGATTTTTTGAATGTTTTAAGAAACCCATTAATTTTTATGGGTTATTTATGAGATGATTAATAATTAATTTTATTATGGAACTCATATGTATGGGTGGTGAAGGGTGGTGTACTATATCACCCTATAATGCATTGGTCAAGGTTTCATATCTCATGAGATGATGTAATGTTGTGTGAATGAGATATGAGAATATTTGTTCATAGGTTTGTTGTGTGAATGCGATTAAATAAGATTCATTCATAATATTGTTGTGTGAATAATATTTGGGAAGCTTTGTTCACAAGTTTATCGCGTTGATGGGATATGTAACCCTTTATTCAAAAGTTTGTTGTGTGAATGAGATATGGGAAGATTTTCTCACAATGTTTTGAGTTAACGTGATGTTAGTAGCATTGTTTACAAGATTTTCTATGCTTATGGTTGTGCCATATTTTCATGTTGCTTATTATGTTATGATATATTTTCAATACACATTTAATTTTCATGAAATTTAATGTTTTCAGGGTTATGAATTATTTTTAAAGTATTCCAAACTTTAATTTCATGCTCACATAATATATGACTATTGAGATGTTTTTAATCTATTTCTTATCTTTTATGATTCCTTAATGATCCCTTAAAGATATTATATTACTCTAACCTGATTTATGATTATTATATAAGGTATTTTGATCATTTATTATTATATTTATTCATCCCATATTTTTTCCTTCATGTTATGATATGTTTTCCCTTACTAAGTGTTTATGCACACCCTTTCTTATGTTTCAAATACCCAGGTTATTTAGATGATTATATCATGTGAGGTATCTAGAAAAGGTTCTATAAGAGATCTATTATAGAGAAATGTTCACACGTTTAATAAATAAGATGTTTATGTAGCTAATGTACAAGACATTATAATTTTTAGTTCTTAATTTGTGAGACTATTGTGAGATTATTATTTAAATCATGGGTTCAATGCATTCTTTATGTCATTTCTTTCTTGGGTCACTTTAGTTGGTATCAAATTATGGTTTAATTATTTTATATATTAGTTTAATTATTATTGGAGATTATTTTAACTAAATTTGGTGATAGGGTAAAATAACCTTATTGAAAACCCTAGTGTTGAGTCTAAGTATAACCTGATATCCTAAAATTTTGGTATGTTCTTTAGTTGATGGTTCTTACTAGAAGTACAAACCTTTAAGAATAATACCAGAGGGAGTGGTTTTGGAAAAAATTCTTCTAGGTGTAATAACCCCAGAAAGAGTTGGTCGAGTATATCTCAACCCTTAATCTAGTGAACGATGAATGTAAGCTTAATATACACCTAGTTTGACACTCCCAAGGGATATTATTTCGTTTATCATGTGGTATTTATGAAACACTATGAAGGATTTATTTCTTAGTCACTTTGAGGAGTATAAGATAACCCAAATTAAAGTAATGAAGATCAAACTAATAATAACATAGGCTAAACGAAAGGAATAATAGGACAACATGAAAAATTAGAATACCAATAATTTTAAAGGTAGAATACATCTTTAGGATGATGGCAATTTCCTATATTTTTAGTATTTCATCACTTATGTCAAAACTTTTGATTTTAGTAATGTCTCAAACTAGAAAGAACTATGGGTGTAAGGAAAAATGTGATGATAACCTAAACGTTCAACTAATTAAATTAGAAAATGATGTAAGAAATTTTGTGATTACACCCAAAAAACTATTATTAACAATTATTAACAAATGTTACCATAGTTAAAAACTTGAGTGCACAAAACAAGAGAAATATGGAGTATCATGAAAGATAAAATGATAAAGACTGTGAAGGATTTTTTTTCAATTTCCTATATGTCAAAAATGTGGGAAGAAAGACAAAGTGAATTTACACAAGGGGACTAGAATATTATTTACTTATGATAAAATAATCCATAGAGCATCAAACCATTGAGGGAAAATAAAGAGTTCAGTTTAAATTATAAATGAAGATAAAACTCATCTAAGGGGACCAGTAATAATTCAACGTCTTATGTGTAGATAACACATGCATTATCTAGTTCAATTTCTTAATCCATGTATTACTGAGTATAGTATGAATCCAAAACCTCATAGACCTAGGGATAAATGAATAAACTATGTAATGAAAACTAATAAAGATGATAGTTTTAATTATGTTCCACTTACCCTCCAACCTAAATTAGATGATACATTCTAGTTATATCAAAAATATTATATGTAGGATCTTTTATAAGTACATCAAGTCACCACCCATAGTGTTTTTTTTTATTTTAAGGAAAACATTTGGTCTTAAGATTATTATGTTTATAGAAATAAACATTGTGAAAAGCATAATAATACCCCCTAAAAATGGATTGATTTTCAAAATAGAATGGCTATCTTCACTTTGAATCCACATTAATTTCTAAAAAAGGGGAAAACACATTCTAAATAAATTATAACCATATATTAGTTCAAGTATAAATATGAATTATCTAATAATAAAACCGAATCCTTCACATGTTCCTTAACACCTAGTTATGAGAAACATTTCATTGAAATGGTTAGAAAAAATAACTATTTTATAGTCTTCCCTATGAAATTGGGGATCATATATCATTAGAAATAATATATTGATTAATTTAAATATTTTATCCACCTTTATCCATTCCTCCATGTAAATAATAACTAAATCATGAAGAAATATTTTATTTAAGGGGTAGAATATAATAACTCATGTTTCTCCTCCTTAATTAATTACTGTGATTTTCTCTACATGAAACACTAAAACCAAACAAATATAGATCATTGCAATGGATACATAAAATTAGTAAGCATAAATGGTGGTAATATAATTATAAAAATAAATAAATAAATAAATAAATAAATAAATAAATAAAATAAAGTTCACTTTAAATATCAACTGAACTAGTGTAGGCCAGCAACTAATGAAACATATTTTATAAAATTTACTCATTTTCAATCATAATATATTTTGATATTAATAAAGGATCAATACTAGTTTAATTAGTCATTTTCTTATAAAAATAGTTTTTATTATATTTTATATTTATAATCACATCTTTTTATAAATTTTAAGAAGTGAAATTGGAAATGTTTACATAATTTTTTGATTTATTATAGTTATATTTGCTTAATATTAATTTTTGTAACTTTTTATAAATAATTAACTTTTAAGTGAACATTAAAAATACCAATTTTATTGAATCTCATCACTTTTGTTAAATTATTTTATTATATGAATACATTATTTTTTTGAATATTTTCCTATTAATTTATATATTATAAATCTAGAGGAATAATTTAAAAATACTTCATAGAATTTATAACACATGCTGAACATTTTAATTTTTTTACAGTTTTAATGAGAACTATTTTTTTACCATGTTGTTTAATTAATTATAACTTGATGAAATAAAGGTTTATATTTAGTTTTATTTTTAAATAAATGATATTTTTTATTTTAATAATTATTTTAATTTAATTGGATTCAAAATAATTGATAATTACATCATAACCACAAATTATTTTTCTTAGAAATAATCTTTTTCAAAAAAGGTATTTTTATACATTACATGTGCAAACATTAAGACTAATTTCCATACACATAGAAAGTTAATTTGAAAAAATGAATATTATATTCAAGATAAAAATTAATATGGAAATTTTTTAAGGTATAAAATTTAGATTATTAGGATTAATGCTAATTACCATGGTAATGGTGAAATACTTATTTTGGTTACTAACAAATAATGATTATATATTTTTTTCTCCACACTATGAATAAAACAAAATCAACTATATGATGGAAAACCCTAACATTACTATTTTATCTTTGAGATTAATAGTCACAATTCCTCAAATGTATTCTCTAATCACCATAGGTTTAAAATTAGTGACAAATGTATATGATTATCACATGGGATGATTTACCCTCAAGATAAATAAATAATAAATAAATAGTAAAATAATAAATAAATATGTTCATATAAAACTCTAATCACATGTTTAAGATACCCAAAAAATATATAAGTAATAATATATAAAAACTAAATAAAAAAAATTTCTGATATTTATTCAACATACATCAGAATGGTCTTGCAGAGTTAAATCAAAATAATGATAAATAATGAAATAATAAGAGATAAAAATGATCGCAAAAGCAGAAAAAAATATTTTTTTCATTAATAATAAAACTTTAGGTTTTTATAACTCCCAAATATCCATAGAGTCATCCCTACACACAACCTATAAGGTCAAATTATAAAATTCAGGTTCACTGGGGTGAAAATGAAGGGTGTGAGTTTGGGGACACAATAGGCACCAATATAAAGTCCAAAACATTGGTCATGATGTTAACATGTATTCACATGGTTGTTCCATGAGACAATATGAATAACTAACATAATAAATCCATTATATAGTGCACAATAAAGATAATAAAATTTAATAATACTTTTCATAGATTAAAAAATTCAATATTTTTGTTCTGTGTGATTACCAAGACACCATGGTCTCTGACCAAACCAGCTTCAACCTAAGTTAGATTAGTTGAATAAGTAAAAAATTATATTATTAGATAATTTAATTCTATATTTAGTTCTTGAGGGAATAAAATGATCACACAATGTAACACCCTGACCCTAGTTACCTAGAGTTGGTGCGTTAATACATAACATTAGCATGATATAAGGAATCATGTCCTGAAAGACCGATTAGTTTATTAGCCTTGGAAGTACTAGATACATACATAAGTTTTACATTAAATCATGAGATAAAAACAACAACAAAATTTTGTCCCCTTTGAACAAACTTATATACCTTAGCCTATCCCTGCAGGTCAACCATAAAATACTTCTTCACATCCTGGGAAAAATAAAACATATAAAGGGGTGATCTCAGATGCTCAGTAAGGATAACAATATAGAAAAAACGTTCATAAATAAGAATAAAAATTTAAGGCAATGTATAAGACTAAAACAAAATCCTTTTAAACTTAATCTTCAGCAAAATATGGAAAAGATAAAATCAAATAAATCCATTTACTTATTCACATATATATTCTACTCGTCGAATAATAACATGCAATATCAATAGCCACTTTCATAATGATGGAATGCATAATGCTAGACTTCATAACCACATAGTCAAGGCCTTGGCCAAGACTACAAATAATATTTTTTCAAGGACTTGTACCAAGACACTAGTTTGTCTCATGAGACCTACTGATGCATCGAGGAGCTATAGCGGGCTCCACCCGTTACTTACTAAGTCCAATGCATTCATCATATTAAAAGGTTTAAACATAGCAAAAACATTCATATTAAAACTATCATAAGAACTGTCAATAATTTATCCATAAACCATGAATGGTATAAAATAACACATCCACAGTCAAACATATCACAAAACCTTTAATACAATATGAAAAATTTTTATCATAATAAATCAACTTCAAACAAGCTTAAAATCCATCAAAAGATGTTGACATAGATGAAATCCAATCTTTTTGTAGAGAAATATCTATTTCTATTTTGAAATAATTTAACAGAAATATAATTATAAAATAAAACATTTATTTTGAAAATATTATTATAAGCTTTTATTGGAAGCTTCAATGATCTTATAATGGAAGAAAAAATCCACACCCGCCGTATAAGTTAAAAAAAGACATTCTTACATTAATTTTGTCGAAAAGTTCATAAAGTACCTTGTTTGGAAAATGACAGAAATATTCCTTTCAAAACATTTTATAAAAAGTCAAACAAGGGTATAAATGAATTTAACTCATAGTATAGTAAATAGTAAAAAAGTTTTGAAATACATTTTTAAGAAACATGGATGTGTATGATAAAGAGGTCCCAGTAGATACTTACGTAAAAACAACCTCGGATAATAAAGAGATTGTGAAATTAACCCTTACCTTGTTATTTTACTTAGTCGATGGTATGTTAACCTCAAGTATAATAGTTAAAAAATTGTTATCAATTTATTCAAGAATCATATAAATAAATATGATATCATATATGATCTTATAATATTTCTTTGTTAATAATATTTTAGTAGTATCACCGTTTTGGGTGTTAACAGATTCGTTTTCCTTTATATGTTTTGTTACATAAGACTTATTTTTTATTGATAGGATGTATTTGATTTATATCCAGAATGATATTAAGTTATTAAACATTATTTTTAATCATCAAATTAAAATTATTCTTTAATGGTTACGATGGGGAAATGAATCTAATCACGTTCGTGGAGACGGTAATCCGTACGTACGTACGGGCAACAATATCATTATTTTGATATTAAAATCGTATATAATTGGATGGTATATCATATATACAGAATCATTATCATGTTATATTTATTATTTAAATCAGTTATACTCGTTATTATACCCATATAAATAATTAGGTGTTTGAATAACAAACTTCACCATGACGTGGAGACGGTAAGCCGTACGTACGCACGTATGGTGACTTTGTCATTTATAGGATAGATAGAATAAAGAATATGGTTGTAACATTTTTATAATATAAGATTCAAAGTATATATAAGATATTGGATTTATTATTTTAGAATGTAAAAAACAAATAAAGATGAAGTGGAAGAAGAAAATAACATGAAAGAGGTGATGAAATATTTACCTCTTCTTCAGGTTCTTCCTTTTGATTTGATAAAAAGGGATCCTTAGGTTGGATTTATGACCAAATTAAGGCCTCTAGGATGAAGGTAGGAAAGTTGGAAGGATATTTGGGTAGGGTTTTTCCGATCTAAATGGATTTGGAGGTGTGAAATTAAGAGAAGGGGAAGTTCCCTTTTATAAGAGATGTGAGGGTCACTTTAGGAAACACTTGAAATATTATTTTATAATAAAATCATTTTCGGTTTATAATGAATCCAAAATGATTTATTTAGAGTATAAGGTGTTTATGAGTTGAAAAACCAACAACCAATAGGTTTTAGACAGGTTTAGGGCACCATATTAACCTTATCTTTAAGATTTAACTCTTAGTTAAATAGTTTTTCATTTACCATGTCTCTTTGTATTGTTATAGTATATGGTTAATAAACTTACTATAAAAATAATATAGAACCCCAATAAGTTAATTAATGACATATATAATATTATTTAGGCCCTTTGGATGAACCTTAAATTTTTAGAAATATTATATCAACCAATAATATAGTATTTGTTTTAAAAACTCAATTATGTCAATTTTGACATTATTTAATAAATGTTTCTTGTTAAAGTCCTAAAAACTTTTTTACATATAAATAAATTCATATATTAAATACTAACATATCATATTAACCTTGAAAATTATTTTAATTCATAAAAAGTCTCAATTTAAATTTTTTTGGATATTTAAAATATCAATTATTGTAATATTTCATCATTAAGGTAATTAATGCGTTATCATTGTGTCATAAATAAATTAAATTATTTAAGGTATAAAAATTATAAATAAAATATAATCATGTATGAAATATTTTTAGATTTAAAATTAATATTTATAGTCAAAGATATCAACTATATAACCCAATATAAAAATGTTTTACTAAAAGATACATGTTTTTGTTATTTTTGTCTTTACTTCAGATTAATTAATGTAAAATGTTGTTATCACTCCCAAGTGGCTTCATGTGGTCCCCAAATAGACCCAAGGATGACTATGGTCGGATATATATCAAAAAATAGGAATATGACACAAGTTAGGGTAATTTAATATTATTATAATATAATTTGTTTACCCTTATTTATTGAATTTACCCTTTAACCATGATAAATAAAATATATACCGAAGTAATTATTCATAATGTATAAAAATAAAAGTTACCTATCTACAAAATTTGGACCTCCTGATTCCAAATATGGAATCAATTTTTCAAATTAAAAACACAGAATTGGTAGAAATTAATTTAAAATTCATTCCTGTTGTCAAAACAAAAAGCGATTTTTTAAGAAATAATAACTATTAAAAGATTGACACTTGTTTATATTCAGTTTAAATGTGAAATTACATAAAATGACCTAAATTATATTAAATTATAAAAATATAATCTAATTATACTTTAAAATCACTCAAATGTATAATTTAACACTATAAATTATTTTGAATAAATTTGTTTTTAATCAAAATTTAGTACTATTCATCAAAAATTGAAAGTTTTTAGAAAAGTACCAAAAATTCACCCTAAGCCAATTTCGATATTCTGAATCCAAAAATGAAGTCTATTTTGAAATATAAAATTTATAAAATTTCAAAAGTGGGTATTACTATTCATAACGGCTAGTTTGATTGGTCGCGGTGTGTTAGAATCTTAAAGTTGCGTACAATGCAATCTATTGCATTATTCAAAGGGAAACGTACCATAAAATATTGGGGTGTTACATTATTCCCTACTTAAAATAATTTAATCTTTGAAATTTCTAGAATAATACTGCACAAAAAATTTTGGGTGGATCTTCATCATAAGTTCCTCTGGTTCCCATGTTTCCTCTTACATCTTATGGTTTCTCCATAGAAATTTTACCAGACGAGTCGTCCGGTTTCTCAACACTTATTATCTGGTATCAATAATCTTGATAGGATCTTCACAATAAGACAGATCAGGTTCCAGTTCAATTTCCTCATAGGTGAGTACATACATTGGGTTAAGCATGTCTTTTCTCAACAGTGATACGTGGAACACATTGTGAACAATGGAGAGACTTGGTGGTATTACCAAATGGTAAGCTAAAACCCCAATTCATTCTAGAATTTCAAAAGGTCCGATGTACCTGTGACTAAATTTACCCTTCTTACCAAATCATATAACTCCCTTCCATGGAGATATCTTCAAGAAAACATGATCTCTTACCTAAAATTACTAATCCTTCTGTCGGTTATCAGCATTTCTCTTCTGCCTAATTTGAGATTCTTTGATGTGGGTTTGAATAACCTTCACCTTTTCCATCGTTTACTCAACAAGTTATAGGACTATGAGTTTTCTTTCACCAACATCATTCCAACAAGTTGGTGTGCGACATCTCTTTCCATATAACACTTAATATGGTGCCATATGAATTCTTGAATGGAAGATATTGTCATAGGAAAATTCTACAAGATGAAAATATTGATCCCACATACCTTGAAAGTAAAGTGAGAAAGATCTCAACATGTCTTCTAAGGTTTGAATAGTCTGTTCAAATTGTCCATCGGTTTGAGGGTGGTAGGCAGTGCTCAAACAAAGTTCAGTATCCAAGGCCTTCTGAAGACTTTTCCAAAATCTTGATGTAAACCGGGGATCGTGATCAGAAACAATCGATAGTGGTACACCATGGAGTCTTACTACATCATTAATATATAGTCTTTCTAAATGCTCAAGTGGTAAATCTTCTATTATAGCAAGAAAATATGCTGACTTGGTAAGACGATCAACAATGACCCATATTGTGTCATTCCTTCTAGGATCCTTTGGTCGCCCCATGACAAAGTCCATTGTAATATCATACCATTTTCACTCCAGTATAGGAAGAGGTTTCATGAATCCCCTAGGATGTTGTCTTCCAGCTTTCACTTATTGACAAACCATACATCTCGACACAAAATCAGAAATATCTCTCTTCATGTTGTCCCACCAAATATGTTCTTTCAAATATCTAAACATCTTAGTGCTACCAGGGTGTATAGAGAAATTGGAGCTATGAGCATCATATAACAATTTACTTTTTAGATCATGTACGTCAGGAACACAAAGTATCTTCCCAAATTTCAAAATCCCATATTCATATATGAAGTCGATCAATCTACCATCGTTCACAACTTTAATTTTTTTTGTAACTCATCATCATCTATTTGGGAACTCTTTATCCTTTCTAGTAAATATGGTTTGGAAACCATTTGAAAAAGTATTGATTTTCCACCTTCCTTGGTTATTCCCATATCCATCTTTACAAGATCCTTGAAAATAGGATCCCTTTCAACTCTCATCTTGTTCAAAACTCCATGTTCCTTTCTTCTCAAAGCATCATCCACCTTATTTTTCTTCCCCGAGTGGTAGTGTATAGTGTAATCATAATCCTTTAGTAATTAAATCCATTTCCTTTGCCTCAGGTTGAGTTCTTTTTTTGAGAAAATATACTTCAAACTCTTGTTATTAGTATAAATCTCACATTTTCACCATATATATAGTGTCTCCATATCTTCAGAGCAAAGATTGAATATGATAACTCAAGATCTTGAGTGGGATATTTTTACTCATGAATATTTAGCTATCGTGATGCATAGGAAATAACTATATCATTCTGTATAATGAAACAACCAAGACCTTTCTTTGAAGCATCACTATAAATAAAAACCCATCATTCCCTGATGGTAGAGTCAAGATAGGATAATTGACTAATATTTTCTTAAATTCTTTAAAAAATTCTTCACACTCTTTTTTCCAAAAAAATTTAACCCCCTTATGTGTGATCTTGGTTAATGGGTTAGCCAACTGGGCAAAATTCTGGACAAAATTCCGATAATAACCTTCTAAACCAATAAAACTACGTACCTCTGTTATACTTGTCGGTGCTGTCCATTGTTGGATTGCCTTTGTCTTAGAAGGATCAATAGAGATTCCATCCTTAGAGATAATATGGTCAAGAAAAGAAATCTCCTGAAGCCAAAATTCACACTTTGCTAAATTTTCAATATAATTTATCTCCTCTAAGAGTCCATAAGATAATGCACAAGTGATTTTCATGATCTTCATAGATTTTTGAGTATACCAATATATCATTAATAAATAACACTAAAAAGTCATCAAGATATTCCTGGAAAATTCTGTTCATTAGATCCTTGAAAATAGAGGGTGCATTAGTCAGCCCAACAGAAATTACTACAAACTCGTAATGCCCGTACCTGGTTCGAAATACTGTTTTCAGAATGTCTTCCTTCTTCACATACAACTGATGATATCCAAATCGAAGTTCAATCTTTGAAAAATATTGAGCTCCGTGAAGTTAGTCAAATAAATCATCAATGAGAGGTATGGGATACTTGTTCTTTATTGTTTTAGCATTGACCTCTCTATAGTGAAAGTACAACCTCATAGATCCATCTTTCTTCTTAACAAAAAGGACAGGGGATACCCATGGAGAAACACTAGGGAAAATAAATCCCTTATTACTCAATTCCTATATTTGTTTCTTTAGTTCCACTAATTCCATAGTGACCATTCTATAAGGGGTCTTCGATATGGGTCTTGAACAAGGAATTAAATCAACGGAAAACTCAATTTCTCGTTCTAGAGGATTTCTAGGTAAATTCTCTGGAAACACATCAATATATCCTTTCACAATAGGTAAATCCACTATTAACACATTATTTTCCTCACCCATAATTATTTCATTCTCCTCCTCCTCAATAATTGAATTTAGTAGAGCTTCTAGGGGTGGATCTTGATAAGAATCAGGTGGTGACATTTATGCTCTAAAGATAAGGTACTCCTTATCATCATCGAAAATTGTAACCTCCTTCTTATAATAAATTTTCGCATCATGGTTCAAAATCCAATCCATTCCGTGGATTATATCAAATTCAATAATGGGTATGATGATGAGATCAGAAGATAAAGAACATTTATATGCCCTAATGGGAACTGATTCAAAAAACTTTGTTGCGATGATACTTCCCTTAAGAGTTTTGACTGACACTCCCTTGTTAAGTCAAATTGAAATTATCTAATTTTCTTAGCAAACTAGGAAGATATGAAACAATGCAATGATCCAGAATCAAATAAATCATGGGCTAAACTTGAGGAAACCATTAAATTACCTACCACCACGTCTTTAGGAGCTTCAACCTCAGTAGTAGTGATTGCATAAGATTTTCCTTGATCCGTTGGACTTTTCTTAGGGAAGTTCCCTTGGTGCATAGGAAATTCATTTTCATAATTCCCCTTTTCTCTAGAATTGTAGCATTCAACATTGACAGCCTCTTTCTTTCCCTTGAAATCATGAGCTTGGTGGCCTTTTTCACCACACTTTTAATAGAATCCCATTCCCTTCAGGAATTTACCAGGGTGTTTCTTCCTACATTTACCATAGGATGGATATTCAACATTTCCCTTCTTCCCCTTATTTCTATTTTTAGATTGATCAGCTGATCTATTCTTCTCTTACTTTTCTTTGGAGTCCTAAGACTTAGATAATTCATTTTCTGTCTTGGTAACGCATGAGACAATATCTTTGGATGATGAGAAGGATTTTGAGACTAATACTTGATGGAGAAATGGTTTTGAACCATCAATGAATCAATAAATCTTAATACTTGGGTTGCGTATATAATCTTCTGCATGCCTTGCTAACCTTATAAAGTTAGCCACATACTTTGTGACATTCTCATCCTCCTTTTTCCTTAGACTCAAAAAATCCCTTTCCATATCCACTTAATGGTCACAAGGAAAGTATTTTTATAAGAAAATATATTTAAAATCCCTCCATTCCATGTTCAATACTTCCTCATCTTCCTTTGTGTTTTGGATTAATGACAACCATTGATCTGAATCTCCCGTGAGGTGATAAACAGCCTTGAAAACGTTTTCCCTTTCACTACTCCCCAAAGCATGAAATATTTTCTCTAAGGAATTTATCAATTACTCAGCTACTAATGGATTTGTACTCCAATTTAATGTTAGTGGGTTTTTACTCATGAAGTGGTCTAACATTGATCCTACAGATTTTGGATCAGGGTGATCCATATGGGTAGGGTTATTATTCATAACCTGAGTGAGTTGTCCTAGTATGATGATAAGATGATCAGCACCAGTTTCATCACCAGCTCCACTATAATTTTCTTGAGTAGAAGGGAAATCCCTACATGGATTACATGCATTGATATAGTTTCCATTCCTTACACTAGGCGCCATCTCTAAAAAATGGCATACACAAGATTAGTTTATGAATTGCAATATATAATTCCAAACTTGTAGAACACTTAACATAAATTAAAAAATTTATGGATATAATCCATAATCATAAAAAAAATGTTTTTTTGAGGAGGTATTGCTCATAAATCCTTCATAATGGTTTTAAAGAAAATGTGAATTATCCTAAGAATATCCCACAGGAGTGTCATAACCCAGAGTGTAGCAAGGCCGGTTGTTGTGTACTAGGATACCCCAGGTCAAGCCCAAAACACCTTGTTGGAGTTTTCACTCCAAGTTACATCTGTTCCAGAGCAGCCTCTACCCACTCGTATCCAGATAGGGATTTATTTATTATAAAATACACAAAATCTATACATTACCAAAATTCTTGGAAGTTCTTCTATACCAATCCTCAAAGTCTATCTTAGGGTAATGTTATCTAATTAGAGTTTATCTAAATATAGTTTCCAAGGTTTCTACTAAACTTAATCTGATACCAACTGTAACTGCCTGACCCTAGTTACCCAGAGTCGGTGCATTATTACATAACATTGGCATGATACAAGGAATCATGTCCGAAAAGACTGATTTTTTAGTATCCTTGGAAGTACTAGATAGATACATAAGTTTTACATTACACCATGACATAAAAACAACAACAACATTTTGTCCCCTTTGAACACACTTATATCCCTTTTCCTATACCTGTAGGTAAACCATAAAATAATTCTTCACATACCGGGAAAAATAAAAAATATAAAGGTTTGAGCTTAGA
This sequence comes from Viscum album, assembly GCA_963277665.1. NCBI lineage: Eukaryota > Viridiplantae > Streptophyta > Magnoliopsida > Santalales > Viscaceae > Viscum > Viscum album. Next base: position 1,067,358,959 of record OY728166.1, on the reverse strand, counting down.
TGCTTAGTAAGGATAAAAATATAGCGGAAACTTTCATAAATAAGCATAAACATTTAAGGCAATGTATAAGACTAAAACAAAATCCTTTTAAACTTAAACTTCAGTATAATATGGTAAACATAAAATAAAATAATTCCATTTACTTATTCACATGTATATTCTACTATTCAAATAATCACATGAAATATCAATAGCCACTTTCATAATGATGGAATGCATAATTCCAGACTTCATAACCACATAGTCAAGGCCTTGTTACAAGACTACAAATAAGATTTTATCAAGGAAAAATATTTTTAATACCATTGAGCAAACTTTTCAGTACCTTAAAGGAATAAAGCACATGAATTGGGATGAATGAAAATACACTATTAACCAGGGTAATTATTCCACATAACTAATGGAACTAATTTTTCTAATTCAATATAAGACCAATGATTTTGTTAAAAAGATTATCAAAATGATGTATCTGGATATTTCTAGGGAAAATAAGAGCACCCAGGTAAGTCATTAGGAAGGTTGTTTTGTTCATTTTCATTTGATTCTCTAGTTATATAACCTGTTTTCTAAATAAATGATTTGATATATAAAAATTTATCTTCTCATAGTTCATGATTTGGCCAGTCAAGTTGCAGTACTCCTCACAAACAGAGTTGAAGCCACATATGTATATATTTATAGAATTAATAAAGATGATCATATCTTCGAAAAAATTGATATGTGATATTCCCCCACAATGGGGCCTACATAAGTAGGGGAGGATATTACCCATACTTATTTTTTTTATTAATGGAAAGTCTTAGGGTGTCTTGGGTATGAATGAATAGGCTTGGGGAGCAAGCATCCTTATCTCAGACCATGAACTACCTTGAAAAAACCAAACTTCTTTCCCATGAAGGAGATGAAGATCCAAAAAAAGATAAAACATCTAAATATGATATTATAAGCCCACTAAGAAAATACCATTCAAGAGAGGACCTTGGATATTTAGTTCCATTAAAGTAAGTTATAAGTTTTATTCATGTTGAGATTGATAAAAAAATTTGATCCGATAGACTTATGGTTGATATTCGCCAACATTTTTTGAGACAAACTAATTTCCCCTGGATCATCATTCCTTGAATAAATATGTGTTGTTCTACTAAGATCCAATGAGGAAGAAAAATTGGGATACTTTTGTTGATAATTTTACCTAACACCTTATAATGGTAGTTGCACATTTTGATGGGTTTTATAATGGTTGATAGAAGTTAGATCTTTGATTTCGGTAATTAGAGCCACAATGGTTGAACAAACCATTTGAGAAATACATCCACCATAGAAGAAGTCCTTTACTACATAAACCAAATCATACATGAGAAAATCAAAATCCTTTATATTAATAGAACAAGGGAAACCATCCAGACCTTGCATGATCTCCAGATTAACAGAAAAAATTACCTCGTATACCTTCTCTTCTTATGGGAGAGAAACACAGAGATTATTATCCAGATCATTCCCTATTTATAGAATGGAATCCATGAGGGCTGGTTGTACTCTCAGGTAAGATTTTATCATGTGGGGGTTGGGATATATAAGGAGGGAACATAAATAATTTTTTGTAATATCCTCAAACACATCCTAGTGATCAGTGAATGAACTATTATCTTGGAGACATTTTTTAAGGTTGATAAGACTCTTCTTCTTAATACATGATTGAAAATATGTTGATTTCTGGTCTACTTATTCAATCCATATTATAAAATATTTATCTAGCACCACAAACTCATTATTTAAGATCTTATTAGAAGAAATTTTTTTTAGAGGACAAATCACTGAGGATGTTTTCATTTTACTCAGGTTCAAGATTGATTTCCAAGAGGTTGATCTCTAAAATGAGGGATTCCATGTATGAGAAATGTATAGGGAATCTACTATTCTATGAGAGGAGATATCATTTGAGGCATCTTAGATTTTTTTAGAGAGATATCAAAGAACTTATATGGGAAGACTTCATCTAGGACTCTTTCACCATTTGATGAATTCCCAGAATGTTGGTCCAGTGATGAGATAAACAAAAGCGACCCCATTTTTCCTTCTTAGGACTTAAAGAAATAAAGAGAGGGGAATGGTCAGAGAGACAATAGGAAAGGTGAGAAACATTATCATCAGAGAAGGAGTATATTTCCTAACAATTGGTGAGGCATCATTCGAGGTGAAAAAAAGTGCAACAATATTAATTTTTAGTGTTACACTAGGTGAATATGTTGTTGGAAAATACCATATCCAGAAGACTAGAGGAATCCATGAAGGGAAAAAAATTCTTTATTGGATTGAAAGGGGGAGGCCCCACCTTCCTTTTTTTCTCTAGGGTCCTCTATGATATTAAAATCTCCACCAACTATCCAGGGTGAGCACCCTGGATTGATAGCTCTAAGGGAATGCCATAGATATTCTATAGCTTAAGTATAAGACTTATCATAAACAGAGGATAGGAAGATACAATGAGATCCTAAGGTATGTTTGATTGTAACATATTTCTCATGATCTTCAACTAGCTACACTATCACACCAGGTTTCCAGAATACCCAAATATAGAGATTATGGGGGGATACATTCTGATAATTATTAAACCTGATCATGTGAGAATATTATTTAATATTTAATGAAAAAAGATTAGGTTAAAGAACTTCAATTAGGGAAGTGTTTATGTTCTGATGCTCAGTCAAAATATAGTCCATTTTAACCTTGTAACCAATGTCGTGGGTGTTCCAGATGAGGAAGGAACTCATCAAACCAATTTTCACCTGGCTTTGGCCCCCGACGTAGTGGAACTATTATCAAGAAAGAAAGATATAACTAGAATAATATTGTAATACGATCTCACACATAAAACATTGAGTTGAGGCAAGATAGGTAGATCTAGAAGGTGAATGACATTAGTTGAGAGTAGGGTAAAAGAAGGAGATGAATTCTAGGGAGAAGAAACTGGATTCAACGGCTCTAGATTGTCTACTAGTGAATGGTTCTTTATCAGGGGAGCATGTGATAATACACTATTCAACATAGGATGGGGATCAGGGAGGGAACCAAGGGTACCTATATTGCTGGTCCAAAATGAGGCAGGTGGAGGGAGGAATGAGATTAATTCTTTCCCACAAATTGAAGGAGGCCGAGGAGAAGTTGGCTGCCCTTGGGGACAACTAGCATGAGCTTCTGGTGGCTTGAAGGGAACCATGTCTATATAGGGTAAGATCATTCAGCATCCGGGATAATTGTAACACCATAATATTTTATGGTACATCTCTTTTTAAATTTAATTTCTTCTAAATCATAGGTTTTACACAACACCAAGCTCAAATGAACAATGATATACAATTAAATATCATTATTTAAAATGACCGTTATAACCTAGCCATTAAACTAGCATGACTAAATAGTATTGACTAAAATATGAAATTTATATATAATATATTTAATAAAAGTGTTTTTACATTCATCCAAATGATTTTATAGACATAATATAATAATGGATCTAGTTTTATGCATTAAAAGACTATTTTTCTAAAGGCGGATTTACCACCTTTTAATGACACACTTATTTTAAAACAAAATTTTGATAATTTTATAAATTCTATTGAAAATAATAAACATAATTTTTAAAAAAATAATTTCAATATTTTCTGAGGGTGAAATTTTGGTAATTTTTTTGAAAATATTTATTTCTAGTGAATAGTGAAAAATCCCGATTCTTATATAAGTGTCATTTTTATTATATTAATAGTATATATATGATTTAAATAGTAACATAACCTATAAAAATATACATAAAAATTGGGTATCTTATAAATTAAAATATTATATATTTATATCTTATAATATGTAATTAAATACATTAAAAATGATAAATTAAGTTTTGGTATATTTGTAAAGCGTAAATATTTTTTTACAATTTTATAATTAATATAATTTTTTTAAAAGAAAATTTATTTTAATAAAATGGATTCATAAAATAATATTTTGTTATCTTATTATTAAAAGATATTTTTATGATACCTTAGTTAAATTTTCAAAGTGTTATAAAATCAGTTATAATCTTAAAATCGTTATTTTTCGAATAAATGATGATTTTACTTAAAACTTAAATTTCTCATATTTAGAAACTTATTTTCAAAAAATGGAGTTAATTTTTGAATTCTAGACATCTAAATATGGTTAGGGTGATTTTTTTATTTTTCTAAAACAATTGAATTTTTGGTGAACATTGAAATATGATAATTTACATTATTTATATATACAACAATAATTTTGTCATAGATAATGTATGGATGATGTAATCCCATAATATTTAACTATTATTAATTATGTTAATATATTTAGATATAATTATAAAAATATTAATAGTATTGAGACAAAATAACAAGCAAATGAATAAAATATTCAAAAAACACCCATCTCCTCCACTATAAATACCACTCATCACCACCTCTTTCACTAAAACCTTCAAAGGCTTGTCCAATTTATTAAAAATACCTCTCCCAAACCTCTTAATAACATTCTTATCTTTCTTTTAAAACCAAAATACTATTTAAAATTTTCTTAAGGAGGTTCTCAAGGAGAGTAATTCAAGTGGTAAAAACCCCTTTTGTCCATTTATTGTTTCTATTAATTTCTTTTATTTTCTTATCATTTACAGACCTCCTATATCCAAATATGCATTATAAATTATCTGTATTATATATATATTTTAATTTTATGATGATAATGGTATATCAAACATAAATTATTTTCCATTCACCTTTTTATTCAAAAAACGAAATCATCGTCCGTGAAGTGCCAATTTACCACCTTCTTGGATAATGAGTTTTCATTTTTCAATTACTCATTCATGGATGGTCATGAAACCATTTTTATTGTTATAATAGATTTTAATATGTGTTTTACACATTATATATTGTTAAGGGACTTGTATAAATAAATAATATTAGTTAATAAAACAAAATTAGTGTGTAATGATTGAAAAATTCCAAAATAATTCAAATGGTTATCATTAACGTTTTATCTAATAAATCATCCTCATATATAGAACGAAATGATATAAAAGACCATTAAATATTATATAAATTAATTAATAATATATAATTTTAATTCTGGAGAATTAATCCTATCTTACATGAACTTCCATACATGTATACAAGTCAAAAAATCATGAAAACCAAGGAAACAAACACTCCAGAACGATAAAGTGGAATCTTATAACTCATCAAAAGCCATAAATAAAATTAATAAAATTATAATAAATAAAATACATGTTTAATAGGTTATTTATTAATTTATTAATGAATTTAATTTCATTATCAAGGATTTTATGTACAAGATAAGAACACTTTTAGACATAAGGTAAGGGATTCTCCCCGAACTTCAATTTTTCATTCAGGTTACACTTTATCTCTCTTTACCCCGATGTACTTATTTTTATTTTTATATTCTTCTTATAAATTATTTTTATATGTTCAAAAATCATTTTTTAGGATCATTTAATCATTATTTTATGGGAAATAATTTATTTTATAAGGTCCCCTTCTCAATTATTCCCGATAAGCAATCCCGGTTAAAGGGAACTTCCCAATTTCATACCCATTTTCAAGTGCACTCCAAAATAATTTTTATGCCACCATTATTTTTCTTAAATAAATAAATTTATCATTAAATATTGTACTTTTTCATTTCTAGTTTTATATAAAAAATTTTCCTTTATCAATTTTAAATACTCTTTAGTATTTTCCATTAAACCGCACTAGAATGACTCATTTCTAGAGTATCATAAATGATATTTTTACATGTTTTCAATTCAGTTGAAAATTATTTATGCTTCCAATATAATTTCATTTTCCCTAAATTTTTTTTTCTGTGATATACTTACTTACAATCTAATTTTATGAAAAATAAAAATGATTTTCCAAAAAAAATCTTCTTTCCAAAGTAAAAGGGTATTTCTTGTAATAATTCATCAATGATTTTATTAGAGTGTTTTCATCTATTTCAACACCCTCTATTGAATATTATGCTTAATTGGGACTGAAATTTTACGATACCATCTACCATATTTTATTAAATGTTTTATGATCAGTTTGATGATGGATGTGCTATCTTGATACCATTGACCGTATTACTCATAATGGTTAGTAATTATGTTATTAATGAGGGAATGTTATTTAAATTTCTTATATATATGTTGATTATGTTTCAAAAATTTCATATGAAGAATTTATTAGACTTATTATGTGAAATTGGTGCCTTCAATATCCCCTTGATGCATCAGTAGGTATCATGAGACAAAAAAGCTAAGGATTTGGATGAGGCCTTAAAATTTTATTTCAGATGTCTTGGCTGAGGTTTCACTTATTAATTTATAAAGTCTGACATTATGAATAAACTAATCATGATACTAGTAATTTATAATCCATTTTACTATTATACTAGTTGAATATACATGGTTATGTTTCATTCTCATTTGATTATTCATATGGAAATATTTATTTAGCTTATATTCCTTCCATATTATGCTCAAGATTATTTCTAATTGAATTTTTTTTAGTCATTCATGATGCCTTATTATTTATGTTATCTTTTGATGTATTTAATACCCTTAATAATCATCTGATCTCGCCCCTTTCTTATGTTTTATTTTTTCCCAGGATACAAATATATGTATTATGAAGGAATTTCATGGATAATCTAGGTGTTTATTGGTGTTTCTAATGGAGTTTCTTTATTGTTTTTCCTTTAAATTTATAATGTAAGAATTATGTTTTTATATGGTTTTCAAAATCTATTAAACTATTCAGTCATTTTGGATGAAAATTACCTGTTTATTATACCAATTTAATTAAGTATGGAACAAGATCTAGGATACTGGGGTTGGAGAATTTATAGTCGGTATCAGAGGAGTTTAGTAGAATCCTTGGAAACTAGAAAACATAGTTTTTGGAATATAACCCAAATATTGACTTTGAGGATAATCATAGAAGAACATCTTATAATTTTGGAAACATTTGGATTATGTGGGCCTTCCTTCCTGTATATCCCTATCTAGTTACTACAAGTGGATGTGGTTATGACACATATGTACCTAGGGGTAACAACTACGACAAGGTGCATCAGGCCTAACTTGACATAACCTAATACACGACAATGGGGCTTACTATGCACCTGTTTTAAAAATATTTGGGGGATATGATTAGTATAATTCACATTTTCTTTACAAACTATTATGAAGGATTTAAAAGTAAATACATCCCCAAAGAAACCATGTTTATGATTATGAGATTATCTATGCATAAATTTTTCAATTTAGGTTAAGTGTTATTAGTTTGAAATTATGAATTATGATTAATAATATAATTTCTTGTATTCCATTGTTTATAAATGGAACATAGTTGAATTAATTGAAATAATATCACTTCACTTATTCCATATATATATTTCCCTCATATGAAAGATAATAATGTTGGAGAAGGAGCTACAATTGGTGGTGAGAAAATTGTAACTGTACCAAGACAACTTACCCAGGTTATGAATAATAACGTAACCTATATGGAGCATCCTAATCCACAACATGGAGGAACAATGTTATACTATTTCATGATACAATAAAACCCATTAATCAATGGGATTAAAAACCCATTTTTAGCTTAGAAATGGATATGTTCCTTAGAGAAAACATTTCTCACATTGGGAAGTAATGAAAGGGAGAAGGTTATCATGTCAATTTATTATCTCTAAAGAGATGTTGAATAATTGTGTTCATTTATTCAAAATAGAACGCAGGGGGAAATAATTTCAAATATGGAATGAAAGGATTTTAAGGAATTTTTCTTGGAAAAATATTTCTCTTGGGAACAATGAGAGGATATGGATAGAAAAGTCTTGAGTCTAAGATAAAAGGAGGAAGTAAATTTCCTAGTATAAATCCAACTTTACAAGGTTATCAAGGAATTCTATGGATTTCATACATAATTAAAATATAAATATTGATCAATTATTTAATGGGTTAAAAACATTCCTCTAAAGGGAAGTAGGATCCCAAAAATTTATCGTCATATGATGATATAGTCTCATGTGATATTAAGATAGAAAAAAAATACTCTATGTCTTATAAATTTAAGATAAATTAATAAAATAATAGAATGGTAGAGGAAGAGAAAGATAAAAGGAAAAAAGGAAAGATAGATTTTCCCACATGTGAAAATTATGGGAATAAACACCCCGATACTTTCCTAAATGGGATGAGAGTTTGTTATAAGTGTGAAGAGAAAGGTCATAAGGATCATGAATTTAAGGTAAAGAAAGAAGTTGTAAATGTGAAATGTTTCAACTATAAGAAGATGGGGCACTATGTAAATGAATGTCCAAAGTGTCAAGGAAATATGGCTCAGAAAAAGAAAAGGGATCAAGGTCAAGATTATAATGTTACTACAGTAGAAATGTAATAATTAATTAATTTTTGTTTTTGGATTCAAGAATTATGTTGTGATATTCTGGTCATAAGAATGCTGATATATATAAGGATTCTACTAAAATACTTATTCTTTTTGTATTTGGAAGCATGAATGTTTTCCTTAAGGGTTTAAGGTGATCATTGTATTCCTATATTTGGTATATGGGATTAAGAGCCACATTATTTATATAATATTATGTTAAGTTTAATTTTTAAATTTAGTAACCTTACTTATAATTTTTTTGGTAATTGAATGTGGAAAAACATGTTTTAGACAAATCTTAATATTGTGTTAAACTTTGGAAATTATTGTTCATTGATAATGTGTGCTAACCTTATTGGTTTTAGTAAATATTTAAAGGCATAAGGAATGAATTAAAGACCATATGATTTGTTAAAAGTGTTTTAGGAATGAAAAATTCATCTTGAATATAAAATTACATGTGTAGGGGATGATGTGAAAATAGATCAAAGCACAACTAAAGGATGAGATTATGAGAAAAAAATAATCAATTAAGTTTAATTTCTCAAGTTCTTATCTAGATATTAAAATAATCCCTCAACTATAGGAAAAATATTATGGAATAAAAAAATTACCCATTTACTTTTGTTTTTGAGAAATCAATGGTATTTTAATTGATCACAAGATTTATGGTTTTCTATGGTTAACTTTATATATGACCATGTTTTCTATCACCCTCCATCAAAACATGATAGTTATATTTCTCTTCCATTTACATGTTACCTATTTCCACTAATTATTTCCTACCTTAAATCCTAATTTTTTTGGGACCTTCATGTTTCCCTTTACCTCTTATTAATAGGATATTATATTAACCCTATTTCCAATGTGGTTTCTCAAAAATAAAATTTAAATTATCAACATTTGATTTCCAAAGCACAATCTCAAATATGATAGCACAATATATTGAATGAGGGGAGACTATAACCCCAAAATATTTTATGGTACATATATTTTTAAATTTAATTTCTTGAACAATATAGGTTTCACAAAACACCATGCTTAAACGAACAATGATATACAATTAAATATCATTATTTAAAACAAAAATTATATCCTATACATTAAATTGGTGGAATTTAATTGCATTAACCAAATTATGAAATTTATATACTATATATTTAATCATATGTTTTTAAATTCATCCAAATTATTTTATAGGAATAAAATAAGAATGAATCCAATTTTACGCATTAAAAAACTATATTTTTCTAAAGGCAGTTTTACTACCTTTTAATGAAACCCTTATTTTAAAACTAAATATTGACACTTTAAAAATATACTAAAAAAAAGAAACATCATTTTTAAATTCATAATATCAAAATTATCTTATGGTGAAATCTTAATATTATTTTGAAAATATTTATTTTCTAGTTAATAGTAAAAAGTCCCAATTTTTACAAAAATGTTATTTTCTATATATTAATAGTCCATTTATGATTTGAATAGTAACCTCACCTATGAAAGTATAAATAAAATTTGGGTATATTATAAATGAAAATATTATATATTAATATTTTGGTATAAGTAATTAAATGTTTTAAAAATGATAAATTAAGTGTTGGTATTTTTGTGAAGTGTAAATATTTATTTATAATTTTTTAATTAATATAATTTCTAAAATTAAAATACATTTTCATGAAATGGATTAAAAATATAATATTTTTTTATTACTATAATAAAATTTTATGGGACCTTAAATATTTTTTTAAAGTCTTATAAAATCAGTTATAATCTTCAAATTGATATTTTTCATATAAATAATAATTTTATTTAAAAATTAAATTTATCACATTTTGAAATTTAATTTCATAAAATGGTGTTCATTTTTTAATTCTATATGTCTAAAAAAGGTTGATGTTAATTTTTGGGATTTTTCTAAAATAGTTGAATTTTTAGTCAATAGTGAAATACGATAATTTACTGTATTTAATAAATACATGAATTATTAAGTCATTGATGTTGTATGGATGATTTAATCCCATAATATCAAACTATAATTTATTATTTTAATATATTTAGTGATTATTATTAATCTATTAATCATCTTAGGATGAAATAATAAACAAAATAATATAACTTTCAAAAAGAACCCCTCTTATCTATTATAAATACCACCCCCATCACCTCTTTCCCTCACAACTCCAAAGACTATAATCTTGTCCAATTTATTCTCAATACCTATAAAAAATATCTCCCAAAATTATTATCTTTAGGATCTCACAAAAAATACAATTTCAAGGTTCCTTAAGGAGGTTCTCAAGGAGAGGAATTCAAGATGTAAAATTCCCTTTCATTATTTTTTCTTTCAATTTTTTTTCTTTTATTATCATTTATTTACCTCATTTATAAAAATATTAATGATAAATATAGTATCTTATATCTAATTTAATTTAATTATGGCAATGGGATATCAACCATCAATTCTTTTTCTTCCCATTTTTATTCTAAAAATGAAAACTTCATCCGTGAAGTGACGATTTTCCGCCTTCGTGGATGATGAGTCTTTGTTTTTCAATTCCTTCTTCATGGCTGGTCTTGAAACCATTTTTGTGGTTAAAAAATATTATAATATGTGTATTAAAACTTATTTAGTTTTATATAAATAGTATATATATATATTAATTAATAAACAAAACTAGTGCGTGATGATCGAAAAAATGCCAAAAAAATATAAATGGTTATCATTAATGATTTATCTACTAAATTATGCTCATATATGAAAAAATGATATATAAGACCATTCAATATTTTTTAATTTCATTAATATATTATAATTTTAATTATGGAGAATTAATCCCATTTTACATAAACTTACATAAATGTATACAAGTGAAGCAATCATTAAAACCAAGCAAATGAACACTCATGAACAAAAAAAGTTGAATCTTATTACAAAAAAAATACATAATTGAACTTAATAAAATTATAATACATCAAATAAATGGTTAATATGTTCTAAATTAATTTATTAATTAATATAATTCCATTATCTATGATGTTAAGTATAATAGTAGATCTCTTACAGACATAAGGTAAGGGATTCTCCCCAAACATCCATTTTTCATTCAGGCTACTCATTCTCTCTTTTTACCCAAATATAATTCTTAATATTTTTATAATATTATTATAAATTTTGATTATATGTTAAAAATCATTTATCAATATAATTTCATCATTTTTTATGAGAAATACATAATTTTATAAGGTTACCTTCTCAATTCTTCCCGATAAGCAAGTCCACTTAAAGGGAACTTCCCAGTTTCATACCCAATTTCAAGTGCACTCCATAATTTTTTTTTATGTCACAATTATTTTTTAAAAATTAATTGTTTTATCTAGAAAAATATACTTTATCATTGATAGTTTTATACAAAAATTATTCCTTTGTCTGTTTTAAAGTCACTTTAGTATTTTCTATTAAACTGCACCAAAGCGGCTCATTTCTAAAGTATCTTAAATGTTATTCTTAAATGTTTTCAATTAAATTGGAAATCATTTATCCCTAAAATATAATTTAATTAACCCTATATTTTATTGTTTTGATATATATTTTTACAATAATATTTTATGACAAATAAAAATGATTTCTAAAAAATAACTCTTCTTTACAAAGTAAAAGGTTATTTCTCCCAAGAAATCCTCGATAATTATATTAGAGTATTTTAATTTTTTTAAAAACTCTATTAAATATTATGCTTAATTGGGATTGAAAATTTATGACATCATCTACCATATTTTATTAAATAGTTTATGATTAGTTTTACTGTGGATGTTATATCTTGACACCATTTACTATATTACTCAAAATGTTTAGTAATTATGTTTATTGATTGAGGAATGTTATTTAAATTTATTATATATATATTCTGATTATGTTTCACCCTTTTAACATGATAAATTTATTACAATTAGTAAGTGATAGAAAATGACCTCTATACCCCCTTTATGGATCAATAGGGTTCATTAGACAAAACATATATGGATTTTCCCGAGGCCTTAACCATTTATTTTCAGCTGTCTTGGATGAGGCTTCAAAGGTATATTTATAATGTTTAAAATTTTTAATTCCCTCATTATGATATTAGTAATTTAAAATCCATGAGATTATTTGACTACTAGAATATTAATGGTTAAGTTTCATTCTTATGTGACTATTTATAGGGAATTACTTATTCAGCTTTTATTCCATCCATATTTTTCTCAAGATTATATTCTAGTGGCATGTGTTTTTTTTCATTCGACATGCCTTATTATTTGTGTTATCTTCTACTATATTTCTTAACCTTACTGATCATCTATTCTCACACCTTTATTATCTTTTATTTTTTACTTGGATGTAAAGATATGTACTATGAATGACTTGTAGGGATAATCTTAGAGATTATTGTTGTTTCCAATGGAGTTTATTTGTTTTTTTTTTTTCAAGTTGTAATGTAAAAATTATGTTTGTATCTAGTTTTCCAAAGATACTAAAATATTCAGTCCTTCTGGATGATACTTCCTTATTTATTATACCAATTTATTTAATAAAGGCACTGGATCCTAGCAATTGGGGTCAGGGACTTTACAGTTGGTATTAGAGTAAGTTTAGTAGAAATATTGGAAACTAGAAAACACATATTAGGGAACATAACCCTAATATTGAAATTTAGTATAATCATAGAATAACATCTTATAAGTTTGGTAAAGTATGGATTATGTGGGACTTCCTTGAAATATATTCCTATCTAGTTTCTATTAGTGGATGCGGTTCTAGCAAAAATGTACCTAGGGGTAACAACTCTAACAAGGAACGTTGGCCCTAACTTTATATAAATTTGTGCACAATAATAGGCCTTACTACGCACCTGTTTTTACACTCATGTGGGATATGTTTAGGATAATTCATATTTTATTTACAAACCATTATGAAGGATTTAAATGAAAATATATCCCCAAATAAACCATGTTTATGATTATAATACTAACTATGCATAAAATTTTAAATTTACATTAAGTATTACTAGATTGAAATTATGAATTATGATTAATAATCTAATTTAGTGTATTCCATTTTTTAGAAATGGCGTATAGTAGAGGGAATGGAAATTGTATCAATGCATGTATTTCATGAGTGAATTTCCCTCCTATGCCAGATAATGAGGTTGGAGTAGGAGCTGAAACTAGAGTTAAGTAACTTTTAACTATACTGAGACAAGTGACTTAGGTTATGAATAATAACCTTACCCATATGGATCATCCTGAACCACAATGTGGAGGAAAAATGTAAGAGTGTTTAATAAGATAATAATCTCTTTCGTTAAATGAGACTAAAAACCCATTTATAGTTGAGCAATGGATAAGTTCCTTAGAGAAAATATTTATATCTTTAGGAAGTAATAAAAGATATAAGGTTATCATTTTAGTTTATTATCTTCCAAGAGATTTTGTTTAATGGTGGTCATTGATTCAAAAAACAATGGAGGAGGAATAAATTTAAAATACAGAATGGAAGGATTTTAAAGAATTTTTCATTAAAAAATATTTCACTTAGGAATATTAATATTATTTGGAGATTCAATTATAGAATCTAAGACAAAAATAGGAGAAAAAAATTTCCAAGTATGAATACATCTTTAAAAGGTTAAAAAGGCATGCTATGGATTGCATACTTAATACAAAGAGAAATATTGATTGATTATTTGATGGGTTAAAACCATTCCATCAAAAGGTACTTGTCTCCCAAACGTTCTCATCATATGATGATATAGTATCATGTGATATTAATATAGATAAAGAATACTAAAATTCTTATGAATTTTAGGGAAATCCATAAAAGAATATAATGGTATAGAAAGAGACACATAAAGGGAAAAAGGTAAAGAAGGATTTTCCCACATGTGATAAATGTGGGAATAAACACCATGGTACTTTCTTGAAGATAATGGGATTATCTTATAAGTGTGGAGATAAAGGTTACTGGGATCATGAATGTAAGGGAAATAAAAATCTTTAAATGTGAAAATTTTCAACTGTAAGGAGATGAGGAACTATGAAAATGAATGTCCCAAGCGTCAAGGAAATATAGCTCTGAAAAAGAAACGGGTTCAAGGTTAATATTATACTATTAGTAAAGTAGAAGTGGAATAATCAATGCATTCGTGTTTTTAGATTCAAGAATTATGTTATGATATTCTGGTTATAAGAATCATGAGATATATATGTACTGTACTACAATGATTATTCATTATGGATTTTGAAGCATATATGTTTTCATTAAGTTTTTAAGGTGATAAAGGTATTCATATATTTGGTATATGGTATTATGATCTAAATTATTTAGATAAAACCATGTTATGTTGGTTTCATAAATTTAGTGACTTTCCTTCTAATTTTTTTTGTTCATTGAATGTGGATAAACATTTTTTAGATGAGTCTTAAGATTAAGTTAAACATTGGAAATTATTGTTCATTGATAACATGTTCTAAAATTCTTAGTTTTAGTAAGCATTTAAAGTTACAAGGAATGAATTAAGGATCATATGATTCATTAAAAATGATTTAAGAATGAAAAATGTATCTTGAATATTCATTTCTAGGTGTAAGGGATGATGTGAAAATAAATAGAAGCACAACCAAAGGATGAAATTATGACATGGAAAGTAATCAATTATGTTTACTTTCTCAAGTGCTTATCTAGATATTAAAATAATCCCTTAACTCTAGAAAAAATATTTTTGAATAAAAACATTACCTGTTTACTTTTTTTTATAAGAAATCAATATCCTTTAAATTATTACAAGGTTTACAGTTTTGTGATGCTTAACATTCTAAATGACTATATTCTCTATCACCCTCCAGTAGAACTTGATAATTATATTTCTCTTCCATTTCCATGTGATATATTTCCTATAATAATTTATTACCTAAAATCATAGTTTTTTTGGGAGACCTTCACATTTCCCTTTCCCTCTTATTAAGTGGATATTTTATTAACCCTATTTCCAATGTTCGTTTCCCAAAAAGGATTTTTAAAGTATCCACCTTTGATTATCGAAGTACAATTTCAAATTATGAGGAAATAGTTTAATGAAGGAGGGGAGAATGTAACACCCAAATATTTAATGGTATATATCTCTTTAAATTTATTTTCTTCGACATCTTAGGTTTTACACAACACCAAGCTTAAATGAACAATGATATAGAATTAAATATTATTATTTAAAATGATTGTTATAACCTAGATATCAAATTGATAGGAATGAAAGTATTGAAAAATTATGAAATTTATATATTGTATATTTAATCAAATGTTTTTACATTCATCTAAATTATTTTACTGGCATAAGATAAGAATGAATCCAATTTTATGCATTAAAATGATATATTTTTCAAAAGGTAGTTTTAACAACTTTTAATTGTACACTTATTTTAAAACCAAATTTTTACAATTTAATAAAATTTATTGAACAAAATAAAAATAATTTTTAAATGCATAATTTCAAAATTATATTAGGATGAAATTTGGTATTTTTTTAAAATTATATATTTTACAGAGAACAGTGAAAAATCATGATTTTTATAAAAATGTCATTTTCTTTATATTAATAGATAATTTTTGATTTAAATAGTAAAATTACATATGAAAGTTTAAATAAAATTTTTGTATCTTATACATGAAAGTATGATATATTTATATCTTTGTTTAATTAATTAAATTCTTTAAAAATGATAGATTAAGTGTTTGTATTTTTGTAAAGAGTAAATATTTATTTACAATTTTATAATTAATATAATTTTTTAAAAGAAATTTTATTTTCATAAATAGATTCATAAAATAATATTTTTGTCTTATTATGAAAAGATAATTTTGTGAGACCTTAATTAAAATTTCAATATGTTATAGAATCTGTTATAATATTAAAATTAGTATTTTTCTAAAAAATGATAATTTTATTTAAAAATTTAATTTACTATATTTATGAAAATATTTTCATAAAATTGATATCATTTTTTAATTCTAAATGTCTAAAAATGGTAAGTGTTAATTTTTGGGATTTTTCTAAAATAGTAAAAAAAATTGTGAATAGTAAACTACAATTATTTATGGTATTTAATAAATACATGAATTATTTAGTCATAGATTATGTCTGTATTATGTCATTCAATATTCTAGAAATCTACTTCATTATTTTAATATATTTACTAATAATTTTCAAACTATTAATAGTCTTGAGAAAAAATAATAAAAGGATGAATAAAATATTCAAAAAACACCCCTCTCCTCCACCATAAATACCACCCATAATTGCCTCTTTCCCTCACATCTCCAAATCCTTGATGCTTATCTAATTTCTACGCAATAACTACACCAAAACTCCCCCCCATGTTTTGTTATTTATTTTCTCAAAAAAATACCATTTCAAAGTTCATTAAGGAGGTTCTCTAGAAGAAGAATTGAAGAGGTAAAATCCCCTTTTGTTCTTTTATATTCTCTTTCAATTTATTTTCTATTCTTATCATTTCCATTCCTTCTATATCCAAATATTCACGATAAATACAGTATATAATATATACTAGAATATTATTCTGATAATGGGATATCCAACATCAATTCTTTTCCCTTCCCCATTTCATTCTAAAAATGAAAACATCGCCTGTAAAGTGCTGATTTACAGCATTTGTGGATGCCGAGTATTAATTTTTCAATTCTACCTTTAAGACTAGTCATGAAACCATTTTTATTGTTATAAAAGATTATAATATGTGTATTAAAACTTATTTAGTGTTTTAGAACTAGTATTTATATATATAATATTAATTAATAAAACAAAACTAGTCCGTGGTGATCGAAAAATGCCAAAATAATTCAAATGGTTATCATTAAAACTTTATCTAATAAATCATCCTCATATCTAGAAATAATAATATATAAGAATATTTAATCTTTTATAATTTCATTAATAACATATAATTTTAATTTTATAGAATTAATTCCATTTTACATGAACTTCCATATACGTGTACAAGTCAACTAATCATGAAAACCAAGGAAACGAACACTCTAGAACGAACAAATTTAATCTTATAACTCATAAAAAGGCCATAAATGAAATTATTAAAATTATAATAAATATAATACATGTTTAATAGGATATTAATTAATTTATTAATGAATCTAATTTCATTATCCATGATTTTAAGTACAAGAACATAATTCTTTCATCAGTAAGGTAAGAGATTCTCCCCGAACTTCCATTTTTCATTTAGGTTGGGATTTATTACTATTTAACCCAATTTAATAATAATTAATTTGTGTTATTCTAATAAAATATATGTATATTTTACAAAATCATGTACCCAAATCATTTAATCTTTATTTTATTGGAAATACATGATTTTATAAGTTTCTCATCTTAATTCTTCTTGACAAGTAAGCCCAATTAAAGAGAACTTCCCGATATCAAACCCATTTTCAAGTGAAATACATAATATTTTTTAATCCACAATAATATTTCTAAAATAAATCATATTATCATTAAAACTAGACTTTTTAATTTTTTATTTTATTAAAAAATAAATCCTTTATCTGTTTTAAAGACTCTTTAGTATTTTCCTTTAAACCACACTAGATCTGCTAATTTTTAAAGCTTGTTAAATGATATTTTTACATGTTTTTACTTAATTTGGAAATAATTTATTCCTAAAATAAAATTTCACTATCCCTACCTTTTATTTTCTGGGATATACATGTTTAAAATCTAATTTTATGCAAATACAAATGATTTTCCAAAAGAACTATTCTTTCCAAAGTAAAATGGTATTTCTCTCAAGAATTACGCAATTATTTTATTAGAGTATTTTCATCTATTTGAACACCATATGTTAAATATTATTTTTAATTTGAATATAAATTTTATGATATTATCTACCATATTTTATTAAATGGTTTATGACCAGTTTGACTATGGATATGATATCTTGATACAATTCACCATATTAATTAGAATTGTTAGTAATTATGTTAATTTATTGGGGAAAGTTATTTGCATTTACTATATATATATATATTGACTATGTTTCAAATTTTTGATATTAAGTTTGAATTAAACTTAGTAAGTGATGAGAGAGTCCCACTATAGCCCCTAAATGCATTGGTAGGTCTCATGAGACAAAACAATATGGATTTGGCTAAGTCCTTAACCATTTATTTTCAGATGTCTTGGTAGAGGCCTTGAAAGTATGTTTATGATGTATAAAATTATGAATTTTCTCATTATTATATTAGTAATTGATAATCCATTCAATTATTATTCTAGTAGAATATCCAGGATTAAGTTTGATTCTCATGGGATTATTTATATGGAATTAATTATTCAGCTTTTATTCCAGCCATATTATGCTCAAGATTATATCTAATGACATGTGTTTTTAGTATAATATACATGGTTAAGTATCATTATCATTTGATTATTTATATGGAATTATTTAATTAGATTTTATTACTTCCATATTATTCGCAAGATTATGTTCTAATGAAATGTGTTTTTAGTCATCCACTATTCCTTATTATTTTTGTAATATTACGTTATATATGTTACCCTTACTGATCATATGAGCCCACCCATTTCTTTTGTTTTATTTCCCCCATTATTCAAAGATTTTTATTATGAAAGAATTAAAGGGATATTCTACTAATAGAATAAACATGGTTAAGTTTCAGTCTCATGTGATTATTTATATGGAATGATTTATTAAGATTTTACTACTTCCATATTACACTCAAGATTATATTATAATGAAATGAATTTTTATTCATCCACCATTCCTTGTTATTTATGTTATCTTATACTGTATTTATTACCCTTACTGAGCATCTAAGATCAACACTTTTTTTTTATTTTTCCCCAGAATTCAAAGATGGGTATTATAAATGAATTGTGGGGAAAATATAGGATTTTATTGGTGTTTTCAACGAAGTTTAATTTTTTGTTTTTCCTTTCAAGTTTTAATGTTACAATTATGTTTGTATCTGTTTTTCCAATGTTATTAAACTATTCTATCCTCCGGGATGTGAATTCCTTATTTATTATACCAATGTAATTAAGTAAGGCACCGACTCTGGACTACTGGGGTCAAGGTCTTTAAAATAACACTCCTCGATGGAAGGGATGAAAATTATATAAGATGGGTGGATAAAGAGACACTATCCCTGGTTTATTATAATAGGGTGGATCTGGTCAGAACTGAGGAATGAATTCTTATAGGAGTGGTTGCTTCAAAATGATTCCTGGAATCTGAATAGTGAAAATTGGGGAAATCTTGATGCGATATTATAAAAACTAAGACCAATTTACCATTGATGTAAAATTATAGATATAAGTGTGGAGGTGATGGGTAATAAAGATCTTACACATTTCCTAGACACTCCACCATAAGAAGAAGAATCTTGGGAGAAAGAGGCCATGAGATGTCCATCTCCATGTAGATCTATGTGACCATGGATTCCTCTGGACCAAGATCACATTAATTCATGTAGAGAAAAGATTTAAGGGAATCACCAATTCTCCACATGAAGGAGACTTTCGGGAAGTGGAAGGGAAGACCTAGTAATGAAATTCACACTACACCATGAGATGAATCCATACCATGGTGAGTATCCATCGACCATAAAAATAGGGAGAAATTACAACATCCAATAGAACATGGGCTCTTACTCCAGGACTGAACAAAATTATCCCTTTAAGATAGGTAGATACATAAGGCTTTTCAGTTAAGAAAATAAATCCTATCCAGGGACCCAAAACCCTAGGAAGTGTCTGCCTTATAAAATAGGGGGTGGGGTGGGGTTTATCAGTACTGAAATTTTCCAAAAGGGTGCACCTCATAAGGTCTTACTCTAGGAAAAAGGAAACTAGAGTAACCAATACAACTATAAAATCCCACTTTTAAGAAACATGAGGATGAACCATGATTATTCAAGGGAATAATGGAGACTACAGTAGCCTGATCAAGAGGGATGGAGTAAAGCTTCCTTGAAGTATGTGGCATGACATGAGTCTAGAATTGGATTCCATGGATCCCCATGTTATTAGGATCCTAGAGGGATAGGGGGGGATATGAGAAACTAAAGGGGGAGAGTCGAACCCTAATGAAAATGGATGCATCTTCATGGAGTGGAAAATAATCAAAGGATAAATGGTAACTTTGGACAGGGATCCTGGTGGTCTATAAAGCACATTATTTATATTTGAGTCACCTATTTTTTGAGGGTAATAGTGGAATTAATATAATAAAAAATTAATTTCTCATAAACTAAGAGGAATAATAAACAACCATGATCCCTTTACATTACATAATGTTTAAGAAAACCTCCTCTTTACCATAATCCAATAGGGAAGGAAATATAACCATCATCGAACTAACCCATTGCTTATGAAGAATAAATTAATCTTGGTAAAAAAAGTAAAGTCACTCTTTTCCTTAGATCCCTATAGAATATAAAATAAATTAATTTGTTATAGATCTTAAAACCGAGTGAATAATAAACAATTATGACAATAGAACTATCCCTAAGGGCCTGACATAAATAGGAAACACTCAAAGAACACTAGGTAATATCTATCTACTATAATTTTTTTCTTCCCTACGTCAATATTTAAATTTTCCCAGTCACAACATCCCTCAATATGATTTTAAAAAATGAAATATCATTTGAATTAAAGAACTAAAAGAGGGCCCAACCATTTAAATAACCTACCAAAATCATTTTCCAAAAATGAACTCACTTACCCAAAAAAATTCATTCATTTTTATTTTCATTTTTTTGATATGGATGTAGATATTATATTTTTTAAACATTATTTCATAATTATTTTCAAACATTGAGGTATAAGTTTATCTTAATAATATAAACTATAAATAAAATAATAAATATTTATTGGACATATTAATAAATTTATCCCTGATACAAATATATAGGGTCCTGAAAATTCCACAAATGGAAGGAAAATACTCCCAAATGTTTGGTAAAGAAGATGGATGCATCTTTGATTGTAGATTTGAGAACATAATTGAATAAATCATATTTTGCAAGTTATTTGGCCCGACCGCGTACCGATTACTGGGAAAGGTTCACGAAAGGAAAGAGATGCGAACCATTCGGTATGCGGAAGGCCTATGATGCGCTAGCCCGTGAGGTGTTGGCTAGTGAACAAAGCAGTTCATGGTGAATTTCCACCTGTGAACTGAGCCCACCATGAACTATTTTTTCTAGGGATAATTTGACAGATGTACGCGCTGCACACCATCCCCGCGAACCAATGTGGTTCCTGGATGAGGCGAAGTCGACGATGTACCGTACCATCGCAAAACCCAGTTGACCAAGTCTTCCACGAGTAAAGATATCTCACCATGGGCTTTCGGAGAAGGTTTTGCGTGTACCACATATACAGATTTCCTGAAATTATATAAAATGACCACTAAAAAACTAAAAACACAGGGAGGAGGATGGGAAGATAGCATTGGGGGAACATGCAAAAAAGGGACGATAACCATAGAAGGTGTGGGGGAAATTTATCCTGCACCCAAAGCAGTTCATAGATTCCACACCACAAACAATAAGTAGTTTGTAGAATCCATCCCATGAACCATGTGCAGAAAGCAGTTCCCAAAGGTCCTCCCTAAGAACCGTATTTGGAAGACCCTCCACAGCTAACCAGTGAACCGATAAAAATATATATATAATAAAAAATGGTTCATGGATGTACATATGCGAAAGACAATACACATACCCCTATATGGAAGATAGTTCGTAGAAATATCCTCCTCGTACCCTCAAACATGGAAAGATCCTCCACGTACCATCATATGTGGACAACTCCTCTATGTACCATCCTAAGAGGCCAAATCCTGCAGAAAAATCTCTTACGCAGACTCTCTATGAAGAGAACCATTCACACACACCTATCCATACCGCAGTGGCTATATCCCTACACCCCCACTAGGGATCAGTTCTGAGCTATGGTCCCAGCCCTCTGGGCCGGTCCCTTTGCTACTATCTCTGACCCCCATAAAAATTGGAGAGTCTCATCGCGAACTTTTTGAGTAGGGCCGAGGACATTTTCCATTGTGCCCTTATGCAACCCAAACATCTGTCCCATAAATACCACGAGAAGTGACATTCCTCATGAACTTCCCAAAAATACCTATCACCTGCCTCCTCTTCAAGGTTTACCCCAAAATCCATGGACAATCCCAACCTGAATTTTTCTTAAATTCCTAAACACATCCTTTCCCTCCATCAAACTATGTGTCTCTAGTGATTCTGGATCCTCATAAACCACCATGGCCATCAGAAGCGGATGGTCAGTGTCCTGCAGAAACCTTTGTTTGAAGATGCACATCATGCGTCAGTGGATCTACATATGAAGTCTACAAGACGGCCATCAAACAAAGGAAAATTCATCCTTAGGATAGTCCTTTCCTTCCTCTGTACACCTCAAGGGCTTCCATGCCCCATATAATTTCTCCCGATCCAAGAATCCCTAGAGTCATGGTTTACATTTTTCTTCCCTCTCATGTTCGAGGCATGTTAGAACATCCCAGCCTAATTATCCTTCAGTTAATAATTACTCCTACAACAAATGGTCCAAACAATAAGACCATGAACTGTGAGTCATCATCCTAACCACATGAAATTAAACTACACGGTATCAGTCTATAACATATGACATTAAACTGTGGTTCTATCGTCCAAGCTATATGAATTTAAAATATAGTATACTGGGTGATTTCAGATCTCCATAAACATCCCCAGCCATCGGATATGGAAGCCCAGTATCCCCAGGACACCTCTTCTTGACTATGCACAACATGCCCCGGTGGCTCTATATAGGTTTCCCACAAAATGGCCTATCAACAAGAGGAAAATTCATCCTCAGGAGAGTCCTTTCCTGCCTCTGTACGCCTTAATGGATTCCGTGCCTCATATCATTTCTCCAGATTTGGGATCCTCTATAATCATTGTTTACACGTTCCATCCCTCTCATGTTTAAGGCATGTCAAAATATCCACACATTATTTTCCACTAGTTAGTCATGGTTTCTATAGAAAATGGTCCTCAACACATGACCCTAAACTGTGAGACCCCAAATATTCCTATCCACATGATGTTAAACTATGATTCCATCATCCAAGATATATGACTTTAAACTGTAGTATACAACATATGACGTTTCAGGGCCCTCCTATTGAGGTAAGTCCCCAATCCTCCAAGGCCAAGACACATGACCTTTAATGCCATATCAAATGGAAAGGTTTGTTTCTCCATGCCCTCGCCCATGATCGCCCCAACCTCTTCCACCATAGGCTCTCCTTCCCCCACCAACATGGGAGGAGGCATGTGAATTTTTAGATATTTCAAATCTTCTTGTTTCTCACACCAAGCATGAATCACGTGGGCTTAGGTTTTTTTGAAGATTACAACATACACTACTTCTGAACTATGTGAACTCTAATTCCTGATCGAAATAGGATATGTAGGATGCCTTCAAGAAGGCCCGATCTCAAATGGGTTCCCATCCAAAAGGTTTCACCCAACCATATTTCCTCAAATGGGTAGCTCCCAATCCTAAGCCCCACACCTTCTGAACTACGAGAACTCTGATTACCGATCGAAACAGGATATGTAGGATGCCTGCCAGAAGGCCCGAGAACAAATGGTTGCCCATCAAAAAGGCTTCACCGACCATGTTTCTTATAATGGGAAACTCCCATGCCTAATACCCACACCTTCTAAACTACAAGAACTCTGATTCTTGGTCAAAACAAGATACATAGGACTCCATACAGAAGGCTTGAGATCAAATGGGTTTCTATAAAAAAGGTTTCACCCAACCATGTTTCCTCAAATGGGAAACTCCCATGTGTAAGCCCCACACCTTCTGAACTATGAGAACTCTGATTTCTGATCGAAATAGGATACGTAGGATACCATCCAGAAGGCCTGCGCTCAAATGGGTGACCATCCAAAAGGGTTCACCCAACCATGTTTCTCCAAATGGACATCTCTCATGCATAATCCGTACACCTTCTAAACTATGATAAATATGATTCCCAATAGAAAAAGGATACATAGGATGCCTGCCAGAAGGCCTGACCTCAAATGGGTGCCCATCCAAAAGAGTTCACCAAACCATGTTTCCTAAAATGGGAAGCTCTCATGCGTAAGCCCCGAACCTTTTGAACTATGAGAGCTCTGATTCCTGATCGAAATAGGATATGTAGGACACCTTCCAGAATGCCTGAGCTCAAATGGGTTCCCATCCAAAAAGATCCACCCAACCATGTTTCCTCAAATGGGAAACTCAAATTCTTAAGCCCCACTCCTTCTGAACTATGCGAACTCTGATTCTTGATCGAAATAGGATACATAGGATGCTTTCTTGAAGGCCCGAGCTCAAATGGGATCCCATCCAAAAGGGTTCACACAACCATGTTTCCTCAAATGGGAAGCTCCCATTTGCAAGCCACACATCTTCTGAACTACTAGAACTATGATTACTAATCGAAACAGGATATGTAGGACACCTACGAGAAGGCCCGACTCAAATGGGTGATCATACAAAAGGGTTCACCCAACCATGTTTCCTCAAATGGGAAGATCCCATGCATAATCCCCACACCTTTTGAACTACGAGAAATCTAATTCCTGGTCGAAATAGGATATGTAGGATGCCTGCTAGAAGGCCCGAGCTCAAATGGGTGCCCATCCGTAAAGGGTCCACCCAATCATGTCCCCTCAAATGGGAAAAATCTCATGCGTAATACCCACACATATGAAATATGAGAACTATGATTCCTGATTAAATAAGGATACGTAGGATTCCTACTAGAAGGCCCGATCTCAAATGGGTTCCCATCCAAAATGGTTCACCCAACCATGATTCTTCAAATGGGTAGCTTCTATGCGCAAGCCCCACACATTCAGAACTATGTGGGTTCTGATTCCTCTCTCAAGGATACATAGAAAGCACTCTTTGTGGGCCTAATCCCAACATCAAGTCATATTTCATCCCCCCTAGATGACGATAAACTCTAGAGCTCCTTATAATATGGATCAAGTCAACATCACCTCTGTAGAACCAAATATATGCATGCTTACGATGATTTTGTAAACAAAGGGTAGCACGTGGACACACTCTTCAGGAATGAATCAAGGATTCATGAACATATGAACATGAATTAAATCTATAATAGAGTCTCGAAACATGAAAAAATCCTCCCTCGAAAGGGTGTAGTGAGACTGACCTCCCATCCTCTCGATCAATGGAGTCCTTAAGTGTCGTTGGTTGAATATTTAGCTGACGAGTGCCTACCTCTGGAAAATAGGTATATGAATCATGGATACCAGGGATGTTGGGCATTCTTGGATCCACGAATGAACCCATTGGAGAGCATCTGAGAAAGTTACATCTGAGAAGTACTGATATCACGAGTACTTGACCCCCACTCAATCTCCCACTGGGACAAAAAGTTCATATAGGGTTAATTTAACCTTATTTAAAGGATGATTATGATGAATGGGTTGAAAAAAAGGAATTCTAAATTCGACAATAACCCAAATCTATAGAAAAAGGGATGGGTGATGATTCTTGTCAGCCATTTCTGCATTACCAGTTAACACACCACCTCAGAGGCTGAACAAAAAATGGTGAACCCGACATGAATACGTCACCATGGTGGATGTTCTACCCAAATGATAAAAGATAAAAGGATATTACACATCGGACTATTTTGTTCACCCTAGTATGCACAAAATGCGCCACCGATGTGAATCCTTAACCAAGGTGGCAGTCTGACCCCACTTAGGCCCCTTCGCCACACAACAAAAGAAAAGGGGAAGGGAGCCAGTATGAATCACCAAATATGCATATGTTTAAAGGAATGATATTATGATTTTTTTTGTGGTTTTTATGTCATATATGTATTGTAGGTTCTCGCAGAGCGACCTTCGATCAAAATGAAATTCCCACAATCCCTGAAGATGCACGCATCAGTGATCCCGTGGGCAGCTGAGGCCTCAATGAAGAGTAGGACCCCCTCACCTACCTAGTGTATTCAACGCTGGATATCCAATACAATTATCATAGAGTAGCTCTGAAATGTTACTCTCCCCATATTGGAGGCCACAATACAAGACCTACTTTCTACAGTGGTCCGCCAGCTGCCTCTTCAGCCGCTGCCGGTACCCCAGCACTAGGCGGCCCTAGTGGTCATCTCAAATCGTTTTGGGAGCCTTTCCATAGAAGGCGACAATGAATACCTCCCTTAACTTAGGGAGGCATATGAAATCATGGCTACCGACTTCATCTCAACTGCACATGGGTCCTACTAATGAGCCCCTACCAGAGAGCGTCATCGCCAATACCAGACGACTAAGTCTCCTCCCATCAAGGAGGACCTTATGCCAAGGGAACCTACCAAATTATAGGATACCCAGGCCCCTTAGGCAACCCACCAAGGGCCGAGAATATATAACTAGGAACACACTATCATCCTGGTTCCTGATAAGCAACTCCACAATACTAATGCGAACCGGTAGACACAAAACTCTACCCTCTCCACTCAAGACCACCATGGAAATAGGGTGGCACGATACGAGCACATGCATGTCCCTACTAATGCTTGTCAATCCCGCCTTGTAAACAAAACATCGAGCTATAGGAAGATATAGAAATCTACTGATTCCCAACAATCCCACCATCAAAATAGGGCGGCAACCATCCATACGTAGACACAAATACTTGCTGATGCATATCCATCCCACCATCCAAATAAAGCGGAAACTAAATACGAGAAGAGTTAAATCCCTTCGGATTCATACCAATCCCATTAGAAAAATATTGTTTCATGAGCACAGATGAAAGTTCCAACTCATGAAAATAAATACCACCTGTCAAATATGGTGGCAACCGGAGAATACAACTGGAAAAAGACTCATTCCTTTATCCCAACATAGGAGAATTGCCAGTATCTACTGGCAACTCATGGAGGACCAGATCAGGCATAAACATCTTCCCTAACACTGGGATGGGTCTCTATACCCATTCAAGCTAATGATGTATCTCAACACATCCTGGAGATTATGGAAGATCATATGTCGATTCGAGACCATATCCTCCAAACATGACAAGATATCATTGCAGCGGCAGAAAAGGCCATAGATCAGGCCCACGACCCGATTTCCTCGAACGTAATGACTCACTCGTAAAATGAGTTAGTCAGTCCAGAGAAGTTATGAAACCTTACTCCAGTCCAGGTGGGTAGATGGAAATATCCTGTGACATAAAGACAACTAGATCGAGAACAAATAATCGTTCCAACTGGGAGATGCTTGTCCAAAATGGTGGCCGCCCAAGGGAAGACATATATCCCTACCAAAACTCTTGATGTACATCGGTGTATCTTGATGAAATCATGGGACCCAACAAGATAGGGACCCATATATGAAGGCCATTACCAATAGTAGATGACCCCATTTACCAGCAAGAGAGAACCCAAAAATGAAAAGCACGAAATGAAACAAGACAATGAAGAGCACATACATTATCTTGATATTCTAGAAGCTGGGGTTCTTGACACCCCTAAACTTATATCAACAAAGGCTCAAGACCCTATCATTCCATTACCAAATTATGGAAGTGGAATTAGTGGTTGGGAAGGTCCAACCCACAATGTTGCTACCAGCATCTCTAAAGGTCCTCCGTAGAGAACCCACGGGGGATCATTCCATGGGTCAAGAATGATCAATCATGAGATCCTATCTCTTAATGTGCATTAGGTTATCCATCCCATCAACCTGAATACCATACAAGAAGAAGTACTCCCCTTGCTGTCATCCACCCTCATGGTCCTCCATAGGGTATACACTATAGATATGCTTCTATTTGTAGTTGAATGTCAATTCACGATGGTAGTCCTCACCATGATGACCGTAATTGTGACAACCCTTCTTTTTATTACAACTTAAACATGATTTATTACATAAAACTTCACTTGATCCAACAAAGAAGATCGAGAGGTTTAGTGTCTTTGGGGCTTAGGATCATTACATAAAAACTTTAAACTTGAAATACAACATCTTTATTGAAAACTTCCTTTACATGACCACTACATTCCTTCGTACTTAGCATTGCATGGGATAACCTGAGGACATGCATAAGAAAAGGGTGAGCTATAAAGCCCAGTAAGGGAGTACACAATGAATAAAATGAGGAGTACAATACATGTTAGGAAATAGGAACATCAATAGAGCATTAGAGTAACATGAACATAAAGGAATGATAAAACATGATAATCATAACATGGAAATGTGGCAACAACACTTAACATTGAATTAGCATGAGCCAAGGCTCATTGCACATGGAGCATGAGTAAACCCTCATTGCACTTGAAGCACGAGTAAACCCTCGTTGCACTTGAATTAACATGAGTCAACACTCATTGCACATGATGTATCATGATACTATACTTTACCCAATGCATTGGAGCGCTATCAGGGCGCACCCTTCTTAAACATTTCATTTCATGCATAAGTGCGCCACATGGATCATAAAACATGGATTCATAAAACATAATCATTTATTACACGATAAAGGAATGTGGAATTCACACATGAAACTTTACAATCAATAAGTAAATGTTCATAAAGGTGAATACCCTTGATAGAGAAATGGGCATGGTATTCACTACACAATGACATTGGCTTAGAAAACCGGTGCGATTTCGGCAGCGTAGCGGCGTGACATAAGAATTCATAAAAAAAGTTTGATGAGAGAGAAAGGGGTTCCTCATCATATTTACATGTAATGGACAGTAAGGATGTCATATATATACATGTACCAATAATTGAAATGGAATTTAAATTCATGATACAAAAGTATTGCTTGAATGTACAAGAAGAGAGAGAAGTTCCTTTCGGAATTTCGGCATAGTAACGGGTGTACATGGGAGGCATTTAATGAGAGGGAAAGGGTTATCACATCATTAAAAAAATAAGAGGGAAGTATGGTGGAGGTGAGAAACCATACCCCAACATTCATAATTGAAATTAAAAAGGGTAATACAACTTAAAGAAAATTGACAAAAATGAGAAAGGAAGAAAAAACCCTTACTTGGAAGTGTGCTTCCAAAGGCTAGAGAGAGGCTTGTGAGAGGCTTCTTGGGAGCTTGGGGCACCTTGGGAGGATTCTAGAGAGAGTAGGGAAGAGGTTTGACGAACTCCAAGGGATTTTCGTGCGGAGGAAGTGGGAGCTTGGGTGGGGTTATATAGGAAAGGTGAGAGAATTCTTTATTATTTAGGTTTGGGACACCTTATATTAAAATAATCCTAACCACAAACCATACCATGGTATTTGCCCATGGTTTCTGGAAAAGGAAAGAGGAAAACAATATTTTACAAGGCCAAGGTCCGAACTTATTAAAAAATTAGGGTTTCTTATGTGGAGGTGAGTCACACTCCCATGGAAATTAATTTAAAAAGGCAAAGTGTTGAATAAGTCTTGAGGGCTCCATTAATGCTTTAAAAAGTAAGTCAAACAAACCCAAAACCTCATTATTTTAATGATAAAACACATATTGGCCGAACATAAGGATTATGGTATTTTATTACATCACCATTGGGTCATTATGATGTCATAAAACACATTATATATTTAAATGGTATTTAATTTTTAACCAAAAATTTGACTGTCTCAGAAAATTATGAAAAATTCATCGTTGGATAATTTCGACGTCCTGATTCCAAAAATAATATTTATTTTATCTAAATAATGTTCTAAATATGTGAATTTTCACTTTTAAAATAAAAACCGACATTTATAAAAAAAATTCACGGGTTTTGACAGAAATGGCTTTCAAACCTTAATAAAAGTTTTAATTGCATTCATAAAATTATAAGATCATTTATATTTAATAAAAATTAATGTAATATTAATAATAATATTTTATTAAAATATTATTTAATTCAAAAATCCTTTAATTTAATAAAATATAATTCTTAATTAAATAATAACTAAAAACACCATTTTTACTTTAAAAACTAATTACAATGTATCAAAAATGACTAGAAATTATATTCATTATTATATAAAAAAATAATGTACATGAATATGGTGATACTTATTTGTTATATAACACCTTAAAATAGCCGCATAATACCTAAGGGTAAGGTGCGCGATGGTGACAGACTCTTGGGGCGGCTCGGATAACATCGCTCGAGTGGTAATTTCAATCAACTTCCACTTTTCCCGTAAACGAGCACATTCGAGCTTGACTTGATGAAGCTCAGCTTGGGATTGGTCAAGGGAAAAGCCCAAAGACGCCACCTCTTTTCCGAGCTCTGAAAAATGGGCTTCGTAAGGGGCAATTCTACTGGATGAGGCCATCGCTTCCTTTGTCTGAGTAGAAATGGGTTCGTTAAAGCCTTATATTTATACTACTCAGATGATCACTATTAAACAGCTATAAAAGTAACGGTCACAAATCTTAACGTAAAACTAAAGAAGTTGACAACTTATAAAAACATTTTTCATAAATAAACATTTAACTGGATCAAGAGGGATTTTCTATTAATGAAACTTTGGGTCGTTACAATATTCCCTACTTAAGAAATTTCGCCCTTGAAATTTTCCTTTTCCCACACTAAAACAAATGTGGGTAACTTAGCTTCATCATATCCTCTGACTCCCAAGTTTTTTCTTCAAACTTGTGGTTTCTCCACAACACCTTGATGAGGGAATTATCTTATTTCGTAGAACTTTTTCTCTACGATCTAAGATCTTCACTGGTTGCTCCTCATAAGAAAGATCGTCTTTTAATTGTACCACCTCGGAAGAGAGTACATGTGAAGGGTCTGGTATGTACTTCCTTAAGAGGGATACATGGAAGACATCATGCACCTTGGCCATAGTAGGTGGAAGTGCTAGTCGATAGGCCACAACCCCAACACGATCAAGAATCTCAAAGGGGACGATGTACCTTGGACTTAACTTCCCTTTCTTTCCAAACCTCATGACCTTCGTCCACAGAGATATGTGTAAAAACACCATGTCTCCGACTTTAAACTCAAGGTCTCGTCGACGATTATCTGCATAACTCTTCTGTCGACTCTAGGCTTCCTTGATATGCTGCTGAATGGTTTTCACCTTCTCCACCATTTCTTCGACCATTTCTGGTCCAAGCAGCTTACGTTCACCGACCTCATCCCAACATGCCGGTGTTCTACACCTTTTCCCATACAGGGATTCATATGGTGCCATTTGGATGCTTGAGTGGAAACTATTATTATAAGAGAACTCAACTAGAGGAAGATGTTGATCCCATCCTACTTTAAAGTCCATTGAGCACGCTCTCAACATATCCTCAAGTGTTTGGATAGTCCGCTCGGATTGGCCATCAGTTTGAGGATGATAGGCCGTACTGAAGTTCAGTTCAGTATTCAGAGTATGTTGAAGACTCTTCCAAAACTTAGAGTTAAATCTTGGATCTCGGTCAGACACAATAGATAGTGGTACTCCATGAAACCGTACCACTTCCCTGATATATATCCGTGCCAGTTGATCCAAAGAGAAATCATCTCAAATAGAAATGAAGTGTGCAGTCTTTGTAAGACGATTCACAACAACCCAGATTGCATTATTGCCTTTTGATGTCCTTGGAAGTCCAATGATGAAGTCCATGGTGATGTTCTCCCATTTCCATTCTGGTATGGGAAATGGTTGCATCATCCCCTTAGTCTTCTGCCTCTCTGCCTTCACTTGCTGACACACCAGGCACTTTGATGTATATTCAGCGATCCCCTTCTTCATATTATCCCACCAAAAGTTTTCTCGAAGATCTTGATACATCTTTGTGCTCCCTGGGTGAATAGAGAAATTTGAACTATGTGCATCATCCAAAAGTTCCTTCTTCAGCTCCGAACTTGATGGAACACATAGTCTTTTCCCAAACCGCACAATTCCTTCTTCATTAACATTAAAATCTGAGGATTTTCCCTTTTTGATAGCTTCCACTTTTTCTTGGATTCCTGCATCATCCTTTTGAGCATCCTTTATCCTTTCCAAAAGAGATAGTTGAGCAATCATTTGTGAAAGGATTGATGATGTTCCCTTCTTTATGATTCCCACATCCATCTTCATCAAGTCTAAGAAGATTGGATGCTTCTCAATTCTCATCATTGATAGAATAGCTGGATCCTTTCTACTTAGGGCATCCGCCACCTTGTTCGCTTTCCCAGGGTGGTAATGTATTGAACAGTCATAATCCTTGATGAGCTCTATCCATCTTCTCTGGCGCATATTAAGATCTTTCAGTGTGAATATATATTTAAGACTCTTGTGGTCAGTATATATATCACATTTCTCTCCATAGAGATAATGCTGCCAGATTTTCAAGGCAAAGATCACCGCCGCCAATTCCAGATCATGCGTTGTATAGTTTGACTCATGGATTTTTAACTGCCTTGAGGCATAGGATATCACTTTATCATTCTACATCAACACACATCCTAATCCCTTCTTCGAAGCATCACTGAATACCACAAAAAGCTCCCCACTTGTGGGTAAAGTGAGCACGGGTGCAGTGATAAGCCTCCTTTTCAACTCCTTGAAGCTTTCTTCACATTCATCACTCCAAGCAAACTTTACTCCCTTTCGAGTTATCTTGGTAAGAGGGTTGGACAATCGTGAGAAATTTCTCACAAATCGTCGGTAATATCCAGCTAACCCCAAGAAGCTACGAATATCAGTTACCGATGTTGGCCTCGGCCATCCCTCAATTGCATCTGTTTTGGAGGGTTCCATAGATATCCCATTGCTTGTGATGATATGGCCCAAGAATGATACTTCCTTAAACCAAAACTCACACTTGCTGTACTTTGCATAGAGCTTCTCCTTGCGCAAAGTCTCTAGTACAGTTTTTAAATGCTCCTCATGGTCCTCCTTGGTTTTGGAGTATATTAGAATATCATCTATAAAGACTACCACAAATTTGTCAAGGTAATCTCTAAAGACTCTATTCATCAAGTCCATGAATATTGCTGGAGCATTGGTGAGTCCAAAAGGCATTACTATGAATTCATAGTGCCCGTACCTTGTACGAAAAGCAGTCTTGGGGATATCTTCCTTCTTCACCCTTACTTGATAATATCCCGACCGCAAGTCCACCTTGGAGAAGTATTGTGCTCCACGCAGCTGATCAAACAAGTCATCGATTCTTGGGAGAGGATACTTGTTCTTTATCGTGATTTTGTTAAGTTCACGATAATCGATGCAAAGCCGCATTGACTCATCCTTCTTCTTGACGAAGAGGACTGGTGCACCCCATGGTGATGCACTTGGGCGTATAAACCCTTTATCCAGATTCTCCTGTAGTTGTTTCTTCAGCTCTTCAAGCTCAACAACAGCTATTCTATATGGATTCTTGGATATTGGTAGCGCCCCAGGTATAAGTTCAATTGAGAACTCAACATCTCTTCTTGGAGGAAGACCAGGAAGTTCCTCGGGGAATACTTCAGCGAATTCCCTCACAATAGGCATTTCTTCAAGGGTGGTTTCTTCCTTGGACTCAATCATCTAAGCCAGATATGCGTGTTCATAAGGCAGTAATATCCATGCTTGAGATGATGGAGCTAAAGTAGATTCATATTCCTCCTGACACTTGTAAAGAATCGGGGGTCGATTCTCCATATGGAGTGTGATTTCCCTCTCCCGACAATTTATGTTGGCTCTATATAAGGAAATCCAATCCATGCCAAGAATTGCATCAAATCCACCAAAGGGAGTATGACGAGGTTCGCCGGGAAATTCAATCCACATATTATAACAGGGGAGGACTTATACTCATGGGATGCAATGATTTCCCCATTTGCCATACTCACCGACATCTTTACTTCCAGGATTTGTGGTGGTGCCTTGATTGTTCTACTAAACATTTGAGATATAAAAGAATGCGTAGAACCTGAATCAAAAAGTACATTCGCTATTCTTGAATGAATAACTAGCGTACCTGTCACCACTTCGTTGTCGGGGTTCACTTCGGCAGAAGTGATGGAAAAAGTTCTTCCTTGCTGTCTTGGAGGTTGCTGGTTGCCTCCGATAACCCTTGGATTAGGGCACTGATTTGCAAAATGACCCGGTTCTTTGAATTTGTAGCATTGAACAACACACTGAGGTTAGAACGGAGCGTTCCTCTCCTTTGTCGTAGCCGCGGGTCCTTCTTGCTGACAGTTAACAGCTAGGTTCCCTTCTCTTCCACACTTGAAGCATTTTCTTGTCCCCCTAAGGCAATTTCTAGGGTGCTTCTTTCCACACTTTTGGCAAGTGGGGTGCTGGAATTTCTTAGTGCCGTTGGATTTATCCATCGGACCACCAGCATTGAAGTCCACCTTACGCTTCTTGTCCCCATGATACCCCTGTGATTCTCCGATCTCCATTTCAACCTTGAGGGCACATCAGAAAATTTCCTCATAGCTGTCGAAGTCACGGATCGCTAATGCTTTCCGCAAGCTAGGCTTCAGCCCACCAAAGAAGCGGTCAACCTTGCATTCGGGGGTAACGACAAAGCCGGAAGCGTATCGTGCAAGCCTTGTGAAGTTTGCCTCGTACGCTCCCACAGATTCTTCATCTTTCTGTTTGAGGGAAAGGAAGTCCCTTTCCATCTTAAGACGGAGGGTGCATGGAAAATATTTATCGAAAAACATCTTCTGTAATTCCTTCCATTCAAAAGCCTCGATCTCCCCCTCAGGATTCGTATTTTTGATCAACGTCCACCATTGATCAGCTTCACCCTCCATACGATAATCTGCCAGGAGAACATTCTCTTTTTCAGAGCATTGGAGGATGGAGAATATCTTTTCAATGGAGTTGATCCATTGTTCAGCGATCGTGGGATCGGATGATCCACTAAAAGTAGGAGGCCTTTGTCTAATGAAGCTTTCAATAGCGACTTGTTCTTTCTTAGGGGGGGTTGAACGTTCCTCTTGACCAATGTTTCTATTCAAAACTTGATTTAGCTGAGAGAGAAGCGTGACAAAGTTCGCAATTCCCGCTCCCATTGGATTAGGCATCTCATAAGTACAATCATCACACTGATCTTCACAACGGTTGTTAGCCCGAGTTCTCCTATTACCGGCCATTGGCTGGAATAAAAGGAAAGTTAGGGGTAACACATAAAGGGTAATCTGAAGACAAAATTTTATGACTTATAAATAAACTATAATCTCTTTAACTCATGATTCTATAGGATTCAATCCAGGCTTTTCATGATCTTCTTTCTAACATATATTCTTAGGGGCATTTTTCCCTTAATAAGGGTTCATACTAAGATTTTTAATTTATCAAAACATATCCCCCGGGAGTGTCGTAACCAAGAGTGCAGCAAGGCCCGTTGTCGTGCACCAGTTCCCGTTTGAGTCTAGCTCAAAGCGGTGTTTTCGGGTTTTACCCCTAGGATACATCTGTGCCAGAGCCGCCTCTACCTGCTCGTATCCAGACAGGGATGTATTTGTTTGATAAACCACTTACTTAGTATTTACCAAAACTTAGGGATGTTTTTATTATGCTTAGTCTTGTATCTAAGGCCTTACTAGGGTTTCCTAATCCCAAAAATAACTAAACCTATCCTTTGATACCAACTGTGAAAACCCTGCTTTTTATTACAACTTAAACATGCTTTATTACATAAAACTTCACTTGATCCAACAAAGAAGATTGAGAGGTTTAGTGTCTTTGGGGATTAGGATCATTACATAAAAACTTTAAACTTGAAATACAACATCTTTATTGAAAACTTCCTTTACATGACCACTACATTCCTTCATACTTAGCATTGCATGTGATAACCTGAGGACATGCATAAGAAAAGGGTGAGCTATAAAGCCCAGTAAGGGAGTACACAATGAATAACATGAGGAGTACAATACATGTTAGGAAATAGGAACATCAATAGAGAATTATAGTAACATGAACATAAAGACATGATAAAATATGATAATCATAACATGGAAATGTGGCAACAACACTTAACATTGAATTAGCATGAGCCAAGGCTCATTGCACATGGAGCATGAGTAAACCCTCATTGCACTTGAAGCACGAGTAAACCCTCGTTGCACTTGAATTAGCATGAGTCAACACTCATTGCACATGACGTATCATGATACTATACTTTACCCAATGCATTGGAGTGCTATCAGGGCGCACCCTTCTTAAACATTTTATTTCATGCATAAGTGTGCCACATGGATCATAAAAAATGGATTCATAAAACATAATCATTTATTACACGATAAAGGAATGTGGAATTAACACATGAAACTTTACAATAAATAAGTAAATGTGCATAAAGGTGAATACCCTTGATGGAGAAATGGGCATGGTATTCACTACACAATGACATTGGCTTAGAAAACCGGTGCGATTTCGGCAGCGTAACGGCGTGACATAAGAATTCATAAAAAAAGTTTGATGAGAGAGAAAGTGGTTCCTCATCATATTTACATGTAATGGACAGTAAGGATTTTATATATATACATGTAACAAAAATTGAAATGGAATTTAAATTCATGATACAAAAGTATTGCTTGAATGTACAAGAAGAGAGAGAAGTTCCTTTCGGAATTTCGGCATAGTAACAGGTGTACATGGGATGCATTTAATGAGAGGGAAAGGGTTCTCCCATCATTCAAAAAATAAGAGGGAAGTATGGTGGAGGTGAGAAACCATACACCAACATTCATAATTGAAATTAATAAGGGAAATACAACTTAAAGAAAATTGACAAAAATGAGAAAGGAAGAAAAAACCCTTACTTGGAAGTGTGCTTCCAAAGGCTAGAGAGAGGCTTGTGAGAGGCTTCTTGGGAGCTTGTGGCACCTTGGGAGGATTCTAGAGAGAGTAGGGCAGAGGTTGGACGAACTCCAAGGGATTTTAGTGAGGAGGAAGTGGGATCTTGGTTGGGTTTATATAGGAAAGGTGAGAGAATTCTTTATTATTTAGGTTTGGGTCACCTTATATTAAAATAATCCAAACCACAAACCATCTCATGGTATTTGCCCATGGTTTCTGGAAATGGAAAGAGGAAAACAATATTTTACAAGTCCAAGGTCCGAACTTATTAAAAAATTAGGGTTGCTTATGTGGAGGTGAGTCACACTCCCATGGAAATTAATTTAAAAAGGCAAAGTGTTGAATAAGTCTCGAGGGATCCATTAATGCTTTGAAAAGTAAGTCAAACAAACCCAAAACCTCATTATTTTAATGATAAAAAACATATTGTCCGAACATAAGGATTATGGTATTTTATTACATCACCATTGGGTCATTATGATGTCATAAAACACATTATATATTTAAATGGTATTTAATTTTTACCCAAAACTTTGACTGTCTCAGAAAATTATGAAAAATTCACCGTTGGATAATTTCGACATCCTGATTCCAAAAATAATATTTATTTTATCTAAATAATTTTCTAAATATGTGAATTTTCACTTTTAAACTAAAAACTGACATTTATAAAAAAAATCACAGGTTTTGACAGAAATGGCTTTCAAACCTTAATAAAAATTTTAATTGCA
This sequence comes from Viscum album, assembly GCA_963277665.1. Classification (NCBI taxonomy): domain Eukaryota; kingdom Viridiplantae; phylum Streptophyta; class Magnoliopsida; order Santalales; family Viscaceae; genus Viscum; species Viscum album. Next base: position 1,067,320,838 of record OY728166.1, on the reverse strand, counting down.
TTCATAAAATTATAAGATCATTTATATTTAATAAAAATTAATGTAATATTAATAATAATATTTTATTAAAATATTATTTAATTCAAAAATACTTTAATTTAATAAAATATAATTCTTAATTAAATAATAACTAAAAACACCATTTGTACTTTAAAAACTAATTACAATGTATCAAAAATGACTAGAAATTATATTCATTATTATATAAAAAAATAATGTACATGAATATAGTGCTACTTATTTGTTACATAACCCCTTAAAATATCCACATAAGACCTAAGGGTAGGGTGCGCGATGATGACAGACTCTTGGGGCGGCTCGGATAACATCTCTCGAGTGGTAATTTCAATCAACTTCCACTTTTCCCGTAAACGATCATGTTCGAGCTTGACTTGATGAAGCTCAGCTTGGGCTTGGCCAAGGGAAAAGCCCGAAGACGCCACCTCTTTTCCGAGCTCTGACAAATGGGCTTCGTAAGGGGCAATTCTACTGGATGAGGCCATCTCTTCCTTTGTCTGAGTAGAAATGGGTTCGTTAAAGCCTTATATTTATACTACTCAGATGATCACTGTTCAACAGCTATAAAAGTAACGGTCACAAATCTTAACGTAAAACTAAAGAAGTTGACATCTTATAAAAACATTTTTCATAAATAAACATTTAACTGGATCAAGAGGGATTTTATATTAATGAAACTTTGGGTCGTTACAGTAATTGCGAAGGCTCTCTCTATAATGACAGTTTCTATGAAGGTCCTCCCCATAATAACATCAAGAAATGAGAAGGTCCTCCCCTTAAGGCCCTCCCCAGGACATAAACTACAGAAATTCTCCTTGTAGTCATGTATCAAGACATGATGGTAGTCCTCACCTTCATTATTGTTATTCCGAAGTCCCTCCCCGTAATGAAAGTTTATCCAAATGTCCTCCCCACAGTGACATTAAGCAACAAGAAGGTCCTCCCCTTGCTACAACTTGGTATGAAGGTCCTCCCCAGGGTATACACTGTAAAGAAAATTCTTACAGTCGGGCATCAAGTTACAATGGTAGCCCTCACCATCGCAACACTACTTGTGAAGGTCCTCCTCACAACCAAAATCCATGCGGGAAAGAAGGTCCTCCCATTAATGGAACCAATGTGAGAAATCCCTCCCATGCTGAGGTGCTTGGAAAGGAGTAAGACACATCTAACACTCCATCTGTAATGAGAAATATTCTTTCTCAACCAGAGGATGGGTTGGGGCCATGCTCATCTTTTGAGCCACCCATGCACCATCTGAAAATCAATAAGGATCCCACCGTCCTAGTTGCTTGGAACTAAATTATGAAGAATCAGTCAATATGGGCATATCAAGTAGAGGAGCCTCTGGAAGAAAAAAAACATGATATGTTTCTTATGAGAAGACAACTAGCTAGGGATATTATACCAGTGATGTATTGTCCTCCGAACACTTCTCATTTAAACACGCAAAAAGAATTGACCAAGGAATTAATGCATGAAATTCTCCTTAATATATGGATAACTCTACGAAATATGAAAGAAAAATTCTTACCCTATGAAGGGTACTCAAACCATGGCAGCATGATAGGTTAGCTTCACCATCTGATCAACTTGGAAGCCCTCCCATCTGCAAGGAAACCATAATTAGAAAGGATTAAGAGAAAAATTAAATTGTCTTGCCTCCACGCACTGCATAAATTGTGTTGCCTCATTGACAACGCCCCAACTAGAGTTCAAATTCGGGGATGGGGAGAACATGGAGATTTGCACTTCACTCAACTTCCCATTCAGCAGGCCCCATTAGAAATGATGTCATGCAATGTCATCACCCATGGGAAACAATAATGTGAAACCCCTGCTTATAAAAGATGGGATACTCTACAAAAATTGACCTGGAGTAAGTCTCAAAAGCGTAAGGGCCAAAGGGATCAATCCCTTAAAAAGTTTCTGAGTCAGGTAACCAGGAACATTCAGCAGGCATCCTGCCTTAAGGAAGCCAATCAACAAGCAGTTCCCATGTCTTCAAAAGTCCATAGACTCCACGTAGGCCCAATTCCATTCTCGTCTCACACCCATGCGGAAGTACATGAAATTAAAAGGGTGGCAATAGCGGTGGCCACTACCGTGATATGGGAACAACCCCAACCTACATGATTGGGGGAATTTTTAAATCAAAATTCCCCTATAGGACCAAAAAATCTATGCCATAGTGCAACAACATGTGAACAAGAAAAACCCCAGACAATACTGCTGGGTATTTTTTACCTCAAATCCCCACATGAAGGATGTCTATCTTCCACTTTCTAGGAAGAACGATGGACATAAGAGTTTCCCATTCCATCCCTTCTCATGGATCACACCCTCGATGATAAAGGCACATTATGAGGTCAGACCAGGGATCCCTTCATGTCAATATTCATCAAGAAACCTGAAGAATACCACAGAGTGGAAGGAGAAGGTCCAATATAGGGCAAAAGAAGCCTTCATACCATTCATCACCGGGTACACCAACCCCAATGCGGTATTCCTCAGTGAACATGGTAGACGTCAACCCTGCTGATCTCATAGGAAATGAAAAAAGAAGAGAGGATGCAAAGGAAGATGGTTCCCTCCTAGAGGCATCCCACACCGAGCCTGATGGTGTGCATTCCTGGAACTAGGGGGAAGTCCTAAATATAGGTGTCCCCTCAGTAAATCCAACATTACCTCCCCCACGAAACTCCAACAAGAAGAAAAATAAGTCTGAGGTCATCTATGACCCTCATCATCCTCCCCATGAGAATGCATCCATCACCCTCGAGGAATGGTTCTCTAGGCAGGAGGAAGAAATGAAATAGCTCAGGCAAATTAATTTCAAGCTACGTTGAGGGAGTTACATATCCGGATGTGTTCCCCTTGTGGAACGTCAGCAAGTGCTCCAAAAAGTGGTTTTCTTCGATATGTTTCCCTCTGGGGAGATGGAGGACCAATGCTCCTGACTGCTGATCTTACGGATGGAAGGGCCTCGCTTGATTTCTAAAGTCAGGTACACCGGTCTACGTTTCGAAATGTCCAACAGTTCCATATCCAACAATACATGGATCTGCTTTCAAAAGGTAGGAATCCGCTGGGTGGTTTGGCGAGCGATGCTTAGGAACTCACATTGGTCGAGAGGATGGGAAGTCGGGCTCATCACACCCTTTAGGGGGGAATTTATTGCCGGTTCTAGAACTCTCTTATAGATTTAAGATGTATTCATATGTTCGTGAATCTTTGGTTTATACCCAAACATAGTATCCACGGATTTTTCCTGGTTGGAAATGGTCATCTAAATACAGGGATTCAGAATCATTTATGCCTGAGGTTTACCATCCCTCATTGGTTTAATTACCCTGAGGGTTCTGGACTCACTGAGGCGACACAAAGAGCGGTGCGGTGAGCCGACGTGATGATAGTCGGATCGACCCGTTATTGGGCATGAACCTCAGGGAGGCTTCCTACGTACCCTTCTTAGGAGGTAGGGATCAAATTCCACATAGTTCGAATGCATAGTTTATCGTCATGTGGGATGAAGGTGAACCAACGTGAAGGTTGTCAGAACAACCGGGTGGTGGGCTTGAACCTCCTAGAGGCTTCCTATGTACCCTTCTTAGGAGGCAGGGATCAGAGTCCTCGTAGTTCGCATAGGAGCATCGGAGAACCAGCGTGAATGTGGACCTGGGGGTCCGATGGTGATCAGTATTGAACTTCTTGGAGTCTTCCTACGTAGCCTACTTAGGAGGCAGGGATCAAAGTCTTCATAGTTCGCATAGGAGCGTCTAAGAACTGACGTGAATGTGGACCCGAGGGTCTGATGGTGATTGGGCTTGAACCTCTTGGAGGCTTCCCACGTACCCTACTTAGGAGGCAGGGATCAAAGTCCTCGTAGTTCGTATGTTTGGTGCTTATGCTCTGAGGCAGCCCAGAGTAATGGATTGGGGCTTACACTTTGAGGAGGCCCATAAGAGGATGTCATGGTCAATGCTTACTCTAAGCCCACGTGAGTCATGCTCGGTGTGAGAAACAAGTGGCAGTAGGGAACAGACGATCATGTCGCAAAAGGTGCATCCGTGAGAAATGGAGTGGGGCTTATGCCTAGAGTGGCCCATAATGATAGATTAGGGCTTACACTCTGAGGAGGCCCAGGCAACAAAGCGCAGCAGGAGAGGGAAAGGGGGTGCTCCTGTGCCCGTCTACTCTCTAGCAGTTCGTGAGGGCTTCCTTCTGATGGGTATTTTAATACCCCTGAGGAACCCTTAACAAGTGGAGGGGCAGAAAGGGTATTCCCAAGCTTAGAATCCACATTACCATGGGAATGTGAACCCAGGAATGCTTTGGGAACCTTCTCAAGGATCGGGGAAACACCTTCGCCTCTACTTACTATGGGTATGTGAAATCGAAATGGCGCGCTGATGCAACTGGGGGTTACACCACGCGGATCTGATGGCTCTGGTGGAGGCCTCGGCTCGGGGCCGATGAATAGGCCAATGAGGGAGTCGTGGAGAATCGGGCCAGATTGGAAGGATTTTATGTGGCTCGGGGAATGGGAACTCTGAAGGCTCTAATGGGCCACACATATGAATAAGTGGTGGTGCCCTTCACATAGGAAGGTGCTACGCAGCTGGAGAAGCCATCCGCGAACCGGGGTGGTCCGCAGAATGAGGGGCATCCTGAGAACTAGGGTGGTTCACGGTCTGGTGAGCATCCCGCGAACCAGGGTGGTTCATGGTCTGGAGAGCATCCCTCGAACCAGGGTGGTTCGCGGCTTCAGGTTTGGCCCACGTACTAGGGGGTACGTGGAGGGGTCCATGCGAGCAGCGGCGGCCAATTGAGGCACTGATTGGGGGTTCTTCGGTCGAGGCTTCTCCCACGTAGGATGGTGCTATGCGGTGCAGCGGATTGGAAAAGAGGCATTAACACCCTGGTCCGCGGGGAGTGAATCCACGGAGGGGTTAGGGTTCGCGGTCTTCTCTTTTTATGTTTTTTTAATTTCATGGTTCTCCAAATTATTATGCATTTTCGGTTCCTTATTAGTTCGTTCCCAGGTTTACACCTGCTCTTGTTCGCGAACTGGAACTTCGTTGTTTGCGAAATCCTAAGCCTTCCTTTGAAATCCTTCCACCCGAATCTGATCGCTCTTCTCTTCCTCCGCCTTCGAATCGTCCGAATCTGAATCTCCAATCCCCCTTTCCCTTCCCCCTTGGTCTCCTTTTATAGAGTGGGGAAAGATATGTATCTGTGGCCACACGACACCTTTTGCGGAGGCCCATGACCGAAAAACCGGTTTACGGCTGACTCGGTCAATCCATGATTCGTGGTGGGTACTGAGCGCTTCTCCCCCCTCACGAACTGAACTCAGGGAGTGCCTCATGGCCATTGAGGGTTCCACCTCCGTTCTGCGAATGACAGCGGATGCGACTTGAACCGGTCGACATGGTCTACGGTTGGGGTGGTTCATGACGGTGAACCGGATTATCACCCATCTTGCCTTGCAACCGCGGAGGATATCCACCTCCATTTCGCGAACGATGACGGTTCGCAGAGGGGGTGCTTCGCGGAGCCTGGTCGCATCGTGTTTTTATGGGACCGGTCCACGAACTGGTCCAACTTGTGTCCCTTCTTTGAATTTTCTCCATTCTCTTCCCAATTCTTTGGGGGGATTTGGGTAGAATCTCCTTTGGGGATTTTTCAGGACCCTACAATTGCCCCCATCGGAATGGGGTCCGATCAGAATGAAGAGGAGGTCGTTCCAATGCAAAGTGGTCCTAAAACTGAGATGGTTTGTAGTAGAGAGGTAGACCCGATAGGGGACCACACCTATAAATACAGGGGGCCCTTCATCTGTCCTTTACTGGATTCTTCGTGAAACTAGAGCTCCCTCGCCTCTGCGTGCTTGTTCCTTCGTGAAGTGCTTCATCCGCGAACTGGCTGCGACTTTCGCAGACCATTCCTCTTTCGCGGTCACCTTCACCTGTGAAATAATTTCCCAACCGTGAACCATTACTCTTAATTAATTAAAAATTAAGTCACAATGGGCTGCGGAGGAACTCTCTCTGCGATGTTTATGGTCCGAGAACTGAAATCCTTAAAAATTTCTAAGTCTTCCGAAAATAACCACTTAAATTTGGGATTGAAATTCCATGAAGAAACCTAGTTCGCAGTTTTCTGGAAAACACCCCGTGGTCCAGAGTGTCGCGAATGACTTTCACGAAGAGCTGGTCCACAGGATGTAGTCATCGCGAACTATCCTTCGAGGCCTGCTTGAAGGCTTCTCGACGCCTTTGCCATACAGCTGGTATTTTTTCCCATATTTTATTATTCCAGACTAACCATTTTCCTGGTCTTCATAATGCAGGGAGAGAATATGGTTCCCCCTCTCCCTACGCCTAGTCCTACTGTCGAGCCCCTCTCAATTAGCGATCAACACCTGAGGGACATGGCCAGCTCTGCTCAGGATGGAATCCACCACTCCCCAGCGTCTTCCTTTCTTGTTGGTCGGCTCTCCAAGTCACAGTAGTAGTACCCTTTTTCTAATAGCCTTCCTGCCTATGGGTTCGGTTTTCTGTCTAATACCTCTATTCGAGTACCATCCCATGACAACAATACTGAAACATGTATATTTACTACCACTATCCCTCGATTCGTGATACCTGTCAGCGGGCGGCCTGCCCTGAGAGATACAACTATCAGGTCTGTGTTAAACCACCTTCCAGTATCTTTGACAGGAGAACAATGTCAATAGGAAGGAACAATTCACTACTACCGGAGCATTGCCCGCAATGCCATGGTAAGCGACCAGCAAGGATGGTCAGCTAATTGGGACCTCTGGCCAGGAGGTGCATTTAAGTCCTTAGATTGGGGGTGGCCCTTCTGGGTTCGCCAGAGCTGTGCGGAGTTTGAGGCAGAATTGCGAGCCATAGGCCTGTATGAAGCTGCCTTGGTGTCCCAAACCTATACCTACTAGCCTCAAGACCTTGCTAAGCAGCTTATGAGCCGTTGGATCCCGGACACCAACACCTTCCATCTAGTCCACGGGGAGGTGGGAATCAGTCTCTGGGACGTCTTTCAGATTTCAGGGGTCCCCATTGTTGGGGCTATGTATGATGAATTTTTTCCTCCCCTTCTATGTGGGATGAAGAAGGGAGAACCCCTCCCTTGGTGAAGCGACTCATTGATCTGGCCTAGGAACATTCGAAGGCTACATCTCTGAAAAATCTTGTCCCTGGTCGTGAGGAGCATTCAAAGGATACGTCTTCGAGACAACTTCTTTCGTATCGTGACTGGATTAAGGGTTTTTCCAAAGAGATCCAGTCTGTAAATCTTCTGCGTAGGCCCACGACCTCCCCTACAATGGATTCCCGAAAGAAAAAGGGCAGCTATTGGCTGAATCTAGAGCAAGGCCAATTCAACGACTGGGGCTGGGAGCTTTCCCCAGATGTTGATCGACTTCTTCATCTGGAGGCATTTCTGGACATGTTTTTGAGCGGCTGGTTATTTCCTATACGCGAGTCTAGTGGTGTGTGGGTATCCACCTTTGTTATGGTGGCCCAATTGGCCACTGACAACGTTATCAACTTAGTCATCCCAGTACTGGGCATGATTTATTGGTTTCTTGGTAATATTAACAACAGGATCCGGCCAAACCGAGTGGCCGACCCTTTTCAAATTCTCCGGGGATGGCTAGGCATACACATCAAGAATTGCTACACCTTCATAAACCCTTTCCAGATTCCTGACACCACCTTCCGGCCATAATTGCAACTGACCAGCGGGGTTATGCCCAAAGAGTGGGATTCCCAAGAGAAGGATAATCAACAGACAGTCCAGAACAGGCATCTACTATCGAGTCGAATCTTGTGTTATGATCATTTCAATTTCCATCCACTTTCTTCCCCAACTGGTTCCATTACAAATACCATAATAGAGGATTTTATCAAGTGGGGATACCTCTTTTCCCTTCGAGAGGGAATTCTGGTAGCTTGTATTGACGGGGAATTGATCTGCGAGGGGTACGCGCCTTGCTGATTTGGGCGTCAATTTGGCTGTGTCCAGGTACTGTGTCCTCCCACACTCAATGGTGCCCAAGAGAATCATCATCTAATGGTGGCCAGGAAACTGTGGTTACTGTTTACCCAAGAGGATACTGGTTGTGAGGTTATGACTCCCACGCTTGTAGACTCCACACCCATCTTATCCAAGAATTATGCTGACTCCTGGGTACAATCATACGCAAATGTCCAGCTAGGGACGTTGGTGCCTACCATTTCAATTTCTAAGCCATCAAAGGGCAAGAGGAAGTGAATGGGGGATGGTGCTTCAAATAGGCCGGGAAACGTCCTTCACCACCCTGCTGGTCCTGTGCTTCTGGGGAAGATCTTAACAGACAGAGGTGTATCCTCTCATGCCCTTGAGGCTGCCCAAAGGGGGGTGGTTATTACTGCAGATTCTTCCTTTTCAAAGGCCTGGGGTCAATGGGATGAATTCAAAGGTCGATCATCCTTTCGTAGCAAGTACCCCCATTCTCTGTGGTATTATCTTTAGGAATTAGAAGTGGATTTTGATGGGCTGGGCTACATATCCATCCCTGTTGACATCCTTTATGATGTGGACCCAGAGCGGGTCAATCGGTATCTCCAGGATCTCGAAGCCTATATTTACGCGCACCAGGGCTACACAGTATTAACCCACCAAGTACAGGCCATGCTACATCTGGTTACTGATGAGGAGGGGGAAGGAAGTGACCACTCTTCAGGGGGTAATGATTTTGATGATCTCCCCATAATGGCTGAAGCCAGGGAATTCCCATCCCTACCTGTGAGGTCCCGTCCACTGGTAGTCCCAAAGAGTTCTAAGGCTGGGGCGAGATTTGAAACACAAACACCGCCGTTGGCACCCCTACTAGCCCCTACTGCTGCCCGACCCTCTCATGCTGATCCTTCCAGGCTAGCCATTCTTATTACAGCTGCATTCTCGGACACATGGAGGATTTGGGATGACCTGAGGGCCAGGGGCTCAGATGAAGAGGTTTGTGCATCACTCCAAACGAGCCCTCTCAAGCTTCTATGTATTGGGGTTATCTTTACTCCGCCCCCTCTGAAGTGGGAAGAGGATTTGAGGGGCATAGTTGCGTCATTGAAGAAGATGGACGCATATGTGCGCTCACTCCAAAACTGGCTCTATGGGACCACCCGTGTGTCCATGATGATTAGACATCCTGAATTGTCTGACCCTGAAGAGGAGGTTGCTCTGCTTGCCCATTCTGAATTTCTTCCTCTTTTATTGTGGAGGTTCTAAGGTTTCTCCCATTTTTGAAGGCTACCGAAGAATCTCAGGGGGCAATTCCCTCTCCGGAGTATACTCCCCGTGGTACCGTAGCGGGTGAGCATGCTCTTTCTCCCACATGGGTCATCGAGGAGGGGTCCCCTGGTGCAGCTGAGCTTATGGAAGCGACCATTGCAGACCCAGCTAGGGTCTTCCCTCCTCCAGCTCCTCCCAAAATTATGGGCGAACTTTACCCTGGGCAGATCCAGAGACAGCAACAGGCATTCCATTTATCGGAACGACTCAGACAAGGGACATCGGGTAGTCATGACTTCCTGTTTTCTTAATTGCCAACTTTCATATTCTGACTCTGCCAATCATTAGCTATTTTGGCGTATGGTGTAGGGCCACTCGGGGATCTGGCTACGGCTACCCAAGCGGTCATACCTTCCACTTCCTTTCCATCTGTGGAATCTTTTGTAGCCACGCTTGGGCGTGACGAAATGGAGGGCCATGCTGGAAGGGCCAGTGATATGGATGATTTACTCTCGCCTTCATTAGTCAGAGATACATTAGAGGAGGAACTACTAGTATTCGAGACTCATGCTAATCAAACATCCCTTTCTATTGTGAAGGAAAATGGGGTGCCCGTGATTGATTAGGGGCCTCCAAATCTGACTGAGAAAGCCACTTCAGAACCAATGGATCCCGTTGTAATGGAGGAAGAGCCTACAATTAGTCCAGTTGCTGGAAACCTGGAGCAAGACATTATCTTGTTTACTGGGGGAGTGATTTTTCTGAGCTTGGTCTCCGTAGGCGACTGCTTGGGGATAGCATTGGAAGCTGCTGGCCTCGGCATGGAATTAGGTCCTGGACCCCTCTAGGGGATCCCCGGACTCCCTTGCCTCTCGAAGATGTGACATCTTCTTCGAGTGGCTATCGTGGTAGTGTAGATATTGAGGATGCCAACACCTTGATGACCAGGAGTAAGTTTCCTGATCTTTTTCCACTAACTCATTTTTCTTCCCTTCTCTAATTATGGGTACTTATCTATATTTTTGACTCTTAGGATTTAGGATCACAACCTTTGGTGCTGGTGATTGCGTCATCAGACCCCACAGTGCCTGTGACCACAACTGTCATTGGTGATGTTGCTGCAGTGCCAGAGTTTGCGGGTGAAGCCGCATCGGGTATTTCCTTGGTGACGTTCATCCCCGAGTATGTGTCCTCATCAGGGAGTGATTCCGAGCTCGATCAAAAAGTCCTTTCCAATCTTCGTCCTTCTCTCCAAAAGGCTTGTGAGAAAATTTGGAGACTGATTTCTCAGATGCCCCTAGCTGAGATGCCGGCCAGATTACCAAAGCTGCGCAATCTGTTTATGCTGCTAGGATTTGACGGCTTTGACTATCATGGTGTTTATGACATAGTCAAGTAGGTGGTTGCTGATCGGGAAAGACTGGGTGGTTTCAAATATCACCTTTTTTCTGCCCAATCTGAAGCCTACCTTTCCACAACCCGACAACTTTGCTTAATAGAGGCTCATGATCATGCCGGGGTAGTTACGAGGCTCCAGGGAGATGTTATTGAGAAGAATTCTCACCTGGAGGTGTTGAGGAATGAGATACAATGGCTACATCAGGAAGAGGCCAACGTTGTGGCCATGATTGAAGAAGGAGAGCAGCGGATTGAAGAGGAAATGAGGGCGAGCAAAAAGGTGGCCCAGGAGGCAGAAGAGTTATGGGCTGGCGCATAAGCTGAAACGTCCTTACTGCAGAATCTCTCTCAAACAATCGAGGATTCTCACCAACGCCTAATACAACTCTATGAATATTATGAAAACCTCCTGTAACAACCTTTCACACCATAAGAGGCTCCGGGTTATGGATTCCCTTCCTACAAACTTTTTTATGGAATGAGGAAATGTATTTCCTAAGTGCTCTTGTCGTATTCTCCTATGATAGAAATTATCTGGCATGATTTCTGCACAAGTTAATTCCCGGAACACAGAATAATCAGAGTTCAGGACTATTGATAAAAATAAAACGAGCTCTAAATTTTTCCTGGACCATGGGATCCAGCGATCATAGTTTGACTATTGCTGGGGTTTGTAGAGAAGCCCCAAAAACGTTTTGTCTTTTCTTCTTAATGCCCTAATTTTTCCTGGTCCCATCTAGTGTGGACCCAGTGGGTATGGCACAAATTTTTCTTAGGTCGCCCTTTTTGGGTTTTCGGCCTAACATGATTTGTACCTTCTTTCTTGGGCGGTTTAAAATCCCACCATCAAGACTATCATTACTGATGTCTTAGGTAGACCAACTTTGACCAAATATGGTGGGGCGAGGGCCCCAATGGGGTTCAGCTGATTAGAAGATGCCTCAATACTCTTCAGATTCATGTAGGGGGAACATGTCTAAATTTTAATGGCATGCAGGGAATGCCTCAAGGCATGGGAGCCACGTCTGCGTACAGAGGTAGGAAGAGCATTGCCTAAGGAAAACTTTTCTTTGGTAGACGGGCCAAGGGCGATCAATATGCAGATCCATCGAGGGCATGGTATGCATAGTCGTACAAAGGTTTCCTTAAGTCAATGACTATCCATTTCTGATGGCTAGGGGACTTCATGGATGTCCAGCTCATGGAAACCACGATGGGTGGCTTGGTAAATTATGAAAACCACCAGTGGTATCTTAGAAGGAGAATGTGACATCTGACAGGGTTTTGGGAACATCTTTACTAATCAAGAGCGTGGTCAAGAGACCACTTCCCTATGCATTTAGTTAGCGTATGGGATGGTTGAAGCTTGGTGCAGTTTAAAGTCACGCAGCTGGGACATCATTTAAAAATGGAACGACTTCTCCTGGTTCTCAGTAATCTTGTCAAAGACGTTCCGCCGTATTCTTGTTGGATTGTGAAAGAGGTTGGTAAATTGTAGCTCAGAGGGTTTCCGAATCCTAAGATAGACATGGGGGATCAGAGGCCAAGAGGCGTACAGAGAGAAGCATTGCCTAAGGAAATCTTGCCTTTGGTAGACGGGCCGGGGGAGACCAATATGTAGAGCCACTAAGGGAATGGTATGTATAGTCATGCCAAGGTGTCCTTAGGTCAATGATTGTATTCCCCTGATTGCCAAGAAACTTCAGGGAAGTTGAGATTTGGGACCACCAGGGGTGGCTTATGAGAGTTCGGCTTTTTCTGAGTATAGAGTATGGTTTATGATGAGAGGGTTCCTGGATATGGGGGAAACATCTAGACTAAACTTCCCAAGAATGGGTGAAGTAATCCCTTCTCATGCGAGAGTGAGACGGTGGCTTGTGCAGGTCTGACCCATGCACTGAAGGACATAAAAAATCATCTGTTTCTTACTGAGTCTGTGATTGGTTCGACTATACAGTTTAGCATCACGGGGTAAAGATGAAGAGCATTATTAAAGGATGTTGTGCAGTTTAACATCATTCAGCGAGGACGAGGGGAATTTTTCTTTCTTTTTCCCATGCTGTACAGTTTAACATCGTGCAGCAAGGATGATTGACCATGTAGTTTAACGTCGTGCGGTAAGGATGAATAGAATTATTAAACCAGTGAAAATGCTTGTTGTTGGAGGAATTCCCCTAGATGTTTAATGATTTGACTTTGCAGCCTTACACCAAGCGGCTAAGATGTTCTCTGTGCCATTTGATGTCATGCGGCAAGGACGTAGTTGCGAAGACCGCTCTTGATCAGAATGCAACTAGGCTTGAAAATTTCAGCATTTCCAAGATGTGGAGGGGGGTTTATGGTGTAAATAATGGTTCTGGGGATTCTTGGATCAGGAGAAATGATATGGGGGCTCTGAGGCCGGTAAGCGTATGGATCTTGGAAGAGTGTCACTCGAGGAAATCTTGCCTTTGGTAGACGGGCCAGGGGCTATCATATGCAGAGCCGCTGAGGGAATGGTATGCATAGTCATGCAAAGGTGTCCACGGGTCGATAACTTTCCACTTACGATGGCCGTGAGTGGTTATGAGGATCCGCGATTGTCTGGGCCACGAAGTTTGTCATCTGGTAAGGAAATATCTGGGCATGTCAGGGATATTCGTCCCTAGTTGCTGTTAAAGCTTAGAGAGCTCCCTACGCTGATTTATTTTGTGCACGGGGGTGTGCCTTTACTCGGTGCAGTTTGCGGTAAGGATGAGGTACTCCTAGTTTAGCGGTCATATAACTTGGACCATTGGGTGACTATTACTGTAGTCACTCAAAGGATAACTGGGTCAACATGTTATGATATACTTGGAACAAGGTGGGGGATGAAGGTTGTAAACTGCAACTTTGAATTTTCCCGGATCAGGAGGTGTGGCATGGGGGCTTTGAGGCCGGTAAGCATATGAAGCTAGGAAGAGTAATGCCCAAAGAAATCATGCCTTTAATGGATGAGCTAGGGGATATCATTATGCAGATCCGCTGAGGGCATGGTATGCATAGTCGTACAAAGGTGTCCCCGGGTCGATAACATTCCACTTCTGATGGCCATGAATGATTATGAAAATACAAGATTGCTCACAATGTAGAGTTCAGCACGTGGGGATAATGGTGTCTGATTATACAAGAAACATCTTCACTGCAATTGTCTGTTAAGTCAAAGTAGCCTAGTCCTGTCTTGATGTTCGCTGATGCAGGTCACTATGTGAACCACCAGAAGACACATAGGCTAGCCAGATAGGGGTACCCTGGAAACATTTGGATGTGAAAAGGGGAATGAACTTGTAAACCACTGATTCATAAATTTTTGGATCGGGAGATGTGATACGGGGGCTCTGAGGCTGGTAGGCGTACGGATCTAGGAAGAGTGTCGCCTGAGGAAATATTGCCTTTGGTAGACGGGCCAAGGGATATCAATATGCAGAGCCGCTGAGGGCATGGTATGCATAGTCATGCAAAGATGTCCACGGGTCGATGACTTTCCACTTCTGATGGCCATGAGTGGTTATGAAGATTCATAATTATCCGGGTCGTGGAGTCTGATGTATGGAGAGGATGCATCAAAATGTGCAAGGAGTATCTCCATCTCGTTTTTCCATGTGTCTTGGTTGGGTCGCGATGATGTCCGTACAGTTTAACATCATGCGGTGAGGACGAAGTCCGTGCAGTTTAACGTCATGCGGTGAGCAGGAAGTATACACCCCGTGTAGGTCTGGTTTGTACATGAGGAAGAGGGAGAATTTTTTTAAATCTTTCTATCCATGCCGTTTTACGTCGTGCGGTAAGGACGAGGAGTACACCCCACGCCGATCTGGTCCACACATGGGGGAAAGGGCATTTTTATCTTTTATTCAGGGGGCTAGGCCAGGACGGGGAACCCTGACATCACTACATATCCTGCGAGGGCAAGATTCAAGTCGCATGTAGTTCTCTGAAAGAATTACACCCCGTGCAGGTCTGGTCCACACACGAGGGGAGAGGGGCATTGTTAAAACTTCTTGTCTGTGCAGTTTAACGCCGTGCGGTGAGGATGAGGGATACACCCCGTGCAGGTCTGGTCCGTACACTGAGGGAATAAGGCAATTATAACTTTTATTTGGGAGTGTCTGGGCCAGGATATGGGATCTCAACATCACTACATATCCTACTAGGTCAAGAATCAAGTCGTACGTAGTTCTATGAAATCTATGCAATTTAACGTCGTGTAGTGAGGACGGAGAATATGCCCCGTGCATGTCTGGTCCGTAAACGGGGGAAGAAGGAATTTTTAACTTTTATTTGGGAGTGGCTGGGCCAGGATAGGGGATCCCGGCATCACTATGTATCCTGTGAGGGCAGGAATCATGACGTACGCAGTTCTCTGAAATCCTTGCAGTTTAACATCGTGTGATGAAGATAGGGAACATTCCCCATGCAGGTCTGGTCTGTAAACGGGGGAATAAGGTATTTTTAACTTTTATTATCCGTGCAGTTTAACGTTGTGCGGTAAGGACAAAAGCCATATAGTTTAACGTCATGTAGTTAGGACGAGGGGTATTATTAGAATCCATGTAGTTTAACATCATGCGGTGAGGACGTAATACTCTTAGTTTAAGGTCATAAATTTTGGATCGTTGGGTTCTTGGCTGTTTAATGTCATGAAACTCAGACGATAAGTACATATCGTTTTTTTCCTATCCGTGCAGTTTATCATCGTGTGGTAAGGAAGAAATCCTCTTGGTCTCTATGCTAAATACTTCTTCAGGAATCTCGCATTGGTAGGAGCCGTGGTGAATTTCCCGTCCATGGAGATCAGGGAATATGCTCTATTGGAGTATACCTTGTGTACAACATATGGTCCCTCCCACTTGGGCTCCAGCTTTGTAGGCTTCTTTCCAGGTATCATTGGGGTCCAGAGGACCAACACTAATTCTCCTTCCAAGAAAGACCGAAGATGAACCTTTTTGTTGAAGGGTCGTGCGATCCGATTCTGGTATACCTCCATATGGTGCAAAGTGTGCAACCGCTTCTCGTCTAGCTATTCCAATTCACCTAGCCAATTTTATGACTTATCATCATCAGATAATTGATCACAAAGGGAAACACGGAGTGAGGGAATCTGGAGTTCAATGGGCAGGACCGCCTCTGTGCCGTACACCAATGAGTACGGGGTAGCCCGAGTAGCGGTGTAGATTGTGGTTTGATAAGCCCACAATGCATGGAGGTGGTTATTCGGCCATGACTTCTTGACTTTGTCCACCATTTTCTGTAGAATATCGGATAAGGTCTTGTTTAAAGCCTCTATCTGTCCGTTGGCCGCTGCATGGTAGCGGGATGAGTGGTTATCCTTGATACCATATTCGTAGTATGGTTTCTCCACTTCGGCAGAGCAGAAGCTGGTGCTGTTGTCCGTCAGTATGGTATAAGGGACACCAAATCTGGTGATGATGTTGTTCAACACAAAGCTGAAAATATTTCTTGCCCCGAATTCCTTGAGGGGTATGGCTTCTACCCATTTGGAAAAGAAGTTGGTTGCTGTGAGGATATACTTCAACTGTTTGGTCGTGGCGGGTGGATATGGTCCCACGACGTCCATCCTCTAGACGGAAAATGGCCAGGAGTACTTGGCTTGATGAAGTAACTCCGGGGGTTGGTGTAAGAAGTTTTCATGAATCTGGTATGAGTGGAATATTTCGGTAAAACACTCGTAGTCTCGTGCCACTGTAGGCCAGTAGTACCCAAGCCTTCGAACCTGATGGGAAAGCCTGGTCCCCGGTTGATGTGCTCCACATGCTCCGTTATGTACTTCATTCATTACGGTAGTAGTTTTTTCTCCATCAATGCATATGAGGATCATTTCATCGAGGCCTCGTTTTTAGAGGACCTATTGCTAACCCACGTCGCCATATAGGAAAAAGTTGATTTCCCTCCTCCGTATTTGCTCTCGTTCAGCCCTGTCTGATAGATGTTCTCCCCGTCGAAGGTAGTTTGCAATGGGGGTCATCCATCCGGTGTTAGGAGCATATGACTCGGGGACAGAAATGACTTCATGGATTTCTTCCATCCTCGTTTGGAAAAATGACAATACCATTCGATGGTGAGAAATGCTGATGACCGTTTCATCCCATTCTAGGTCAGCTAAGGTTGTGGCCGCGTTGGCTAATTCATCAGCCTAAGCATTCTGAGACCATGGAATATAGGTCAATGTTGGTTCTATGGAGAACTCAACCATTAAACCTCATACATAGTCAAACAGGGGGATCATCTCCTCCTTTTTAATATTATAGTCACCATTGACTTGCTTGATGACCATCTCCAAGTCTCCTTTTACCTTAAGGTGTTGTACTTGCACCTAGAGTGCGAGCTCCAGGCCTGAAATGAGAGCTTGATATTCCACTTCATTGATTGTACATCCCTCTAATAGGAGGAAGGAATATGGAAAGACTTCCTTTTCTAGGGACACGAGTATTATCCCCAAACCCACTTTTTTGAATCTGGGATCCTCCATCCTCTTCCCAATTGGGCTTCAGGATGCGCCTTCAAAGTACATTTCCCATGCTGGGAGATCCTCTTGAACCGAGAAGATGTATTCATCAAGTAGCTCGATGTCCGGTGTAGTGGTCCCTGTCGAAGGGTGCTCTTCCAGAAAGTCAGATAATTCCTAGCCCTTGATGGCTCTCTAAGGCACAAACTGGATGTCGAACTGTTGCAGGATGACAACCCATTGGGATAGGCATCCAGTTAGCATCAGGTGACTGAGGACGTACTTGAGCGGGTTACTCCTCGAGGTCAAATGGACTTCATGATGCTGCAGATAATGACACAGCTTTTGAACTGTGAAGACCAAGTCCAAACAGTTCTTCTCAATATTTGAGTATCGAGTCTTAGCATCAATCATGGTTCGACTGAGGTAATAGAGACTATTTTCACTGCTGACGTCATTATTTTGGGTGAGGAAGGCCCCTAGTGGCCATTCTAGGGATGTCACGTATAGGATGAGAGGTATTCCTTCAACTGGGGGCATGAGCACTGGTGGGCTTAAGATTTACTTCGTCAAGTTGTCGAACGCCTCTTGGAAGTCATCCGTCCATTGGTACGTGACCCCCTTCTTCATTAACCTGGTGAAGGGCAAACATTTTCTTGCCAGGTTGACTATGAACCGCCTAATATAGGCCAGGTTTCCTTGGAATCCCCTCAACTCGGTGAGATTTTGGGGAGGTGGTAATCCAAGGATAGCCTTCTTCTTCTCAGGGTCGACTTTGATGACACGATGGCGTACGACGAAGCCAAGAAATTTCCCTAAGGTAACCCCGAAGGCACATTTCAAGGGGTTCATCTTCAAGATATGCAGTTGGAGTTTGTTGAAGACGGTCTCAAGGTCCGATAGGTGATCCGAGCACTGTTTGGAATTGACCACCAGGTCATCCACATAACATTAAACAAATTTCCCCAGGAACAGCTTAAGGATCCGATGCATGACACACTGATATGTGGTGCCATCATTCTTGATACCAAAGGGCATGACCCTGTAAAACAATACCACTTGAGGGGCCCTGAAGGCAGTGGCTTCTTCATCTTCTTTATCCATCCTGATTTTGTTATAGTCAGAATACCCGTCCATGAAGGATAAATCCTCATACACGGTCGTTGCATCGATTAACAACTTGGTGATTGGGACCGGGAAGTCATCTTTTGAGAAATGCCGATTGAGATCTCTGAAATCAATGCAGACGAGGATTTGCCTATTCTTTTTCTTGATAGGGATGATATCGGCCAACCAGGTGGGGTATTGGACCTCCCTTATGAATCCTTATTTAATGATCTTATCGACTTCAGCCTCTATTTTGGTATCATGTGAGGGGTGCGTCCTTCTGGCGGCCTGTTTGAAGCCTCTGTGGTCTTCTGGAAGACCCAAGTGATGCGTCACTACTTCAGGATCGAGTCCTGGCATCTCCATGTAATTCAAGGAAAATACCTCCTGGTGTTTCCTTAGGAAGAAGGTATATACCTTGTGTTCCTCGGGAGACATATCTGCACTAATGAGAGTGGTCCTCGGGTCTTCCTCGGTACACAGGTTTATTTCCTTAAGCTCATCCACAGTGGTGGAGATACCTTCCTCAAATGCAGGAGGTGCATCCCTGAGATCTTCCCCCTCTCCTTCTCCCAAATCCTCATCTTCTTGGTCTGACGTGGAGAGAGCTCCTGATGCGAGCTCTTGGGAGCCCGGAGGCAAGGTGTCGTGGGCATCCTTACTCGAGTTTTCATCCCTAGGCTGAGGGTCAGTGGACGTTCCCACATTTTCACACTTGGCCTTTATGGATGAATTCATGAGGATATCCGAGTGCGTGTCCGGACTTGAACTCCTACTCTCAACGTGGTTGATGGGAAGGATATAATCTCTACCAAGCTGCCTGAGGGGGTCATCATGAACCATTTCCAGGCCATTTGGAGCGGGGATACAGTCGACACCATCGACCAAAGGCTTCTTTTTATTTTTCTCATAGAACCCGACATCGATGTAATGTGACTCGGAGAGCTCGAAAGGTTCCTTGTTGGCGTGCAATGTTCCACTTTTTCCATTGACGCAGTGCTTGATACACTGGTGGTAGGATGAAGGAATGACCATGTGCTTATGGATCCACGACCTTCCCTGTAGGGCATTGAATGTTGTACTATGCCGGACCAACATGAATTTTGTGTAGGATACCAGGTCACCAAAATGGGTCCTTATCTCAATTTTTCCCATTGGCTTCTATGCATTCCAATCGTAACCCAACAGAGTTGTGGCTGAGGGAATTAGATCGTCCTCACTGTATCCTAACTTACGGAGTGTTCGTAGGGGAAGGGGGTTAACTCCAGATCCATTGTCTATAAAGACTTTCCGGATCTCAATACCATTTAGCGTGCCAGATACATATAGTGGTCTGATGTGTCCTTGCATTATGGCATCATCGTCCTGATCGGTGAAGGAAATCACCGCATTGCATTCAGTCGGGCCAGTCTTCGTCCGGTAAATCTCGGTGGCAGCTACCTCGGCTTAAAACTCCTGGGGGCTGATCAAAGCTTCTATATGCACCTCCCTGAGGTCTGCTGACAAACTTAGGGCATCCAGGACATATAGATTGGTTGGTGCCGATGACAGCTGCTAAAGGATATTGTATTTCTGCTCCAGCAGCCGATGCTTCTCTGCTGGCGGGAGAGTTTTAGCGGGTGCTTTGGGGGCTGTATCATTTGACGAGGAGGGACCGTCCGTGGGGTTGGATGTCGATGGTGTTCCCGTGTTCTGGGGACTTGTCTCGGCCAGTCTGTTTGTGCGCACTAGGCGGCCATACACTTGCTCCTCCTCTAGTGGGTATCACAGAACAACAGGTCCAGAGTGGCTGCTTGTGGAGGTGGAGGGGAATTCTTTCTCCTACTGAGTCTGTTGAAGGGCTATCCCACAGGTTTTCGCAATATTAACAGTTTGTGCTGGGGTCCAACTGTATGGTTGGTTTCGTCCGCGGCTGCGCCTCCCCTGGTATCCTCTACCTCTTCGGTTCCTCCTCCCAGTTCCTCATGCAGGGAATTGGGGTTCGTAACCATACTCTTCGTCAGGGAATGATTCCATAAGATATATTACATTAATGGAACCAAAGAATGGTTCTTCATCCTCTGATAGGTCAACCTGTTCGGTCGTCCCTAATGGTACCATTTGGTGGGTCGGTGCCCGTGACACGAAATTCGAGGGAATATAATCTTCCAGGGTCGGGACTAACTTTGGCCCCGTTGCGGACTGCTCCTCTTGTGATTGTTTCTTCCTTCTATTCTGCCCGGATGACTGGATCGTAGAGGATTGTGAGGCTGATTCTGTCGGTTGTACGGTGTCAGGGGCTATTGGCGGCAACACTGGCTGCCGTAGCTGAGCTTGGAGTATTCCCTAGGCTCGGTTGCTAGTCTTCTGAGTCATCCAGTCATCGAATTTCTTCCCCTGCTTGCTGGTGACTTTTTGCCACCCCTCCTCTTTGTCGGAGTCGGTGGTAGAGATACATGCCACATATGCTGTGGGTGGTCCTAGATCGACCTATCTAGAGTCTACCATCCTCTGCAGGAGGTCTTTGAAGATGAATCATTCTTGGATATTGTGCCCCAACATTCTATGTTAGGGGCAGTAATCTGGCCTATCCTCACGACTGACTTCTTCAGGTTTCCTCGGCTCCAGGAGGTAGAGTAGGCTACAATTCATGGCGGTAATGAAGTAACCACAGACTTGATCATCTCATAAAGAGTATAATTTTTGTCTTCGTTCCTCAAACTGGTTCTACTTCGGTCCTCTCTGATCATCCTGTTTAGGTGGAGGTGGCCGCTGATATGCAGGGGGCCCTTGACGATATGGTGGAGGCCTGAGCGGTGGAGTGGGCATATGGGACAGATTGAGTGTGACAGTGGATGCTTCAGCTCTAGGGGCTCTTTTAACAGGAGCCTGCGAGTCTATTTGGGACTTCGAATTAGTCCGCTACAGGGAGTCCTCAATTCTCTGAGCAATGACCGAGAGATGGCGGAAGCCAGTGGTTCACTCCACTGGTATGAGCGGTGTTCGCAGCTCATCTTTAAAATTATCGATGCATATGTCTAGCATCTCATCTTGAGGAATTGTCCTATTCAGAGCATATGTCAGACCTTTCCATCTGGTAATGAAATCTGAGACCCTCTCATTCTCCCTCTGCTTGCAGTTCATGAGGTCGCTGACTGTTGTCTTAGGCAACGTCGAGATGAAGTGGAACACGAACTGCTTCTGAAGGTCCTCCCGACTTTTTATTGACTGGGCTGGCAGAGTTGTGTACCAGACGAAGGTGGATCCTTACATGGTCCATACAAATCACCTGAGTTTTACTGCTTCTTGTTGTTTCGGAGTTCCCATCATAGGGTCGCAATAGGATGTGTAGTGCATCAAATGCTGTTCCAGATCGCCTAACCCGTTGAAAATAGGGAATACAGGGCTCCCAAAGTTGGGTGGAGGTGGTGTGTTTGTCACCCAATCTGGGTAGGGTTTCTGCTCTGTCTGTATCGGAGCGCGTCGACCTTCCATCGCTTCCAATAGAGTTGTTAGTGCCTCTATGGTGTTGGTGAGACCCTGGTTTACATCCTGTTGGACCCGGTCCTTGGCAGGCGTGGCCCGAGGCATTGCCTGAGGATCCAGATTGTCCAGCACCAAGGGTGTATATTCCGTTCGGGTCACCCTCAGAGGGTTCGGGCGTACTTGCTCCAGTTGTCGCCTAAGTGGAGGGAAATCTTGGTATTCATCATCCACATTTAGGTAGTTGGACGAACCAGGTGCCTCAATGGGAAGGGGCCCTGACTGTACTTCATTTTCTGGGGAAAGCCTTAGCCTTTGAGGTGCACTTGTTAGGAGTGCATGATGTGGCTCTTCCTGGGACACACTTTCAATAAGGTGGTTCCTCTGGAGTAGCTCGACATTAAGCCACCTTAATTCTTTCATATCCTCTTCCTGTCGAGCGAATCTCTCTTCGAGCGTGAGTGGCTCGTTTTTATCGAGAGAAGGAGGTGGGTTAAGGGTAACCAGTCCCTTATTCATATCCTTATTGGAAGCTCACTGGGTAGGCGGAGGAGGGTTGGATGGAAGGACGACCATATTTAGGGCGGCCCTCTAGTTCCAGGTGTGAACACCTGGGGGTTCATTGTGAGTCACAACCTGACCAGAACCATCGTCTCCTGATCAATCCGGATTTGCATTTTCCCCGGTGTTATCCATGGGGTTAGCCTCTATATAATTGATGAATTCATATCGCGGGGTGGAGGGGATGAAATCTTCCAAATGGGAAGAGGATCTCCCGTGTCTTCTGCTGGCCTTCCCTTTCATGACCTGGGATTACCTTCGGACTTCTTGACGAAGGGTGATGCAGAGATTTCTTTGATGTGACATTACGATGAGCCTTCCTCTTAGAGGGGATGATGATTAGAATGACGAGATTGGGTGAAAACCTCCTCTTCTGACTGTCTTCCCTAGAAGGGAGAATACTGACTCTCGTGGGGGAGGTTGTCATTGAGGGGGTAATAATTCCCCCAACCTTGAGGGCTGGGGTTGGCTCTATTCCCTGGACGTTGAGTATCCTCCCGTTTTTATTGGTATTACGGTGGAATTTGTTGTTAAAAATTCCCCCAGCCTTGCAGGCTGGGGTTGACCCTGGAGTGCGGCAGTGGCTGCTACTATCGCGACCTGCCTGATCTCGCATGCCCCCATTTGGGGGTGAACTAGATTTGGTGCCGAATTCACCTATGGATCTATCCCTTCTGGGGAGGCAGGAAAATATCACTGATTGGACTCTCTTAGGAAGAGGCCTATTGTATGCTCTCAGTGGCCTGATTCAGGAGTTCTTGAATGGCTTGTTCCCGCCGAGCCTGATGCTTCTGGGACTTACTCAGGGCCTGACTCTGTCGGGTGTATTGCCTTTCCTGAACTAGGGGATCACTCGATTGCCATCTTGACATGCTGACATTGCAAGACACCATGCCAAACAGTTTCTTCTGGGTGGGGAGTAGAGTTAAATGTAGAGCTCAGTGTTCCCACCATCCCCTGATATGGATTTCCATTGGAGCGTCACCGATGAGGCGACACAGTCAGTGTAGTGCGCGGAGGCAGACTATCTCCATGTTTCCTATACGTCTCTCGGGGAGCTGTCGTCGCGCTGTAGGAAGGGCCTTCAGGTCGATGTGACGCAGGAGGTATCTTATCATCTTAACATGGTCTACATACCCTTCATAGGGCATGAATCTTTATTTCATCCGGTGGAGGGTCGTCCATATATTATGGCGGATGCCGTGCACACATTATTCCGACAACTCTCTAGGTATGTTGAACTGAGAGGTGGCCGTGGGCCAAAACATGACTGGTATATCATTTCTTTCCAGTCGTTTCCTCATGTGAAACATGTTGACATACTCCTCCACCTGTGATTCCTCTACCTGGTTAGCCCAACTGAGGCGCTTACTATTAGTGTGAGTAGAGGCAGTGATACCGGTAGGTGATGAACCATTATGTGGGCGATTCCGAGGTGGTTCAGAAGATGGAATCGGCCCTGGACCATCTCCAGATCGAATAAGGGTTTCATTAGCGACAAGCTGCGAATCTGACATGCTTGATCCCGTCCTTCTGAGTGCCTCGACATACGAGGGCTTTTCTATGCTTGATTTGGTAGGGGGATGACCTTCCTGTCGATATGATATGTCATTGCGGGGAGGACCTCTGCAATGGAGGCTGTAATGGTGAGGACTACCATTAATGCTTGATGCTTCACTGAATAGAGGAATTTTGTAGTGCACACCCTGGGGAGGTCCTCCAAGGTGTGTCGCAGTAAGGGGAGGACCTTATGGATGTGTAGAATCATTACGGGGAGAGCCTTCGCAACAACTTCCATCATGGTGAGGATGACCATAATGGCTTGATGTTCAATGTGAATCCTGGGGAGGACCTTCAGGACACACTGCGACAAGGCGAGGACCTTCTTGTCACTTGGGGCCAATGCGGGGAGGACCTTCGCAATGGCAGTCGTGGTGGCGAGGACTACCATCACAACTTTGGTAATGGTGAGGAATACCATTACAGCTGCCACATGGAGAATATTTGCAGGATACACCCTGGGGAGGGCCTTCAGAATGTACCTCAATGAGGGGAGGACCTTCTCGTTTCTTGACGTCTCTAAGGGGATGACCTCCATTATCAAGGTGGCGAGGACTACCACCGTGATCTGATGCCCACCTGCATGGAGTGTCGTTGCAACGTAATCCCTGTGGAGGACCTTCAGGGTAGGCCACGACAAGGGGAGGGACTTCTTGTCATGAGGAGACGTCACTACGGGGAGGGCCTCCGTAGTTGCGACTATGATAGCGAGGAATACCATCACAATCTGTGGTCCCACTGCATAGAGAGTGTTTGCAGCGTATACCCCGGGGAGGACCTTTAGGGTGGATCGCAGCACGTGGAGGACCTTCTTGCTGCTCGATCTTCTGACCACGTGGAGGGTTTCCATGACTCACATCAAAAGAGGAGCTCTCGTGATCGATCATTATATTCCCATGGGGGAAGCCCCCATGGGTGCTCTAGGGAGGACCTTTAGAGCTGCTGGTAGCAACATTGTAGGGAGGACCTTCACAACAGCTACTACCGCTCCCATAATATGGTAATGGGTCGGTAGGGTTCTGAGCCTACGATGTCTGCTTAGCGGCGTTGGGAACCCCATCTTTCAGTAGAGCGGAGTCATGAACCTTCCCTTTATTTTCCTGCTGCCTTCGGCGCGTTCGGGGTACTCTCTTGCGGGCAGCGGGGACCGTCTGCTGTTGACAACGACCTTCACCTTTGGGTCCCTGTCTAATTGGGTCCCGTGATGCCACCGGGATACACCGACGAACATCTTGACTTTTAGCAGGGATATATGCCTGCTCTGGGGAATCCACTGTGATGGACGAGTGTCCCCCAGTTGGAACAAGTGAAGCTGCTCGATTCAGTTTCCCTTGCGTTGCGTAATATAGACGGCAACCCTCCTGGGCAGAAGCAGGGATGCAGATCTACTCCGAGGCGGCTATCTCGTCTCTTAGATGAGTCGCCTCAATTGGGGAGATAGGCTCACGGGCCCGAGTCCTTGCTGTTTTCACTAATGCAATTACATTATGGAAAGTCTGCAAGATATGATCTGGGATCGATACTTGATCCTCCATCATTTCTAAGATATGTAGAGAGACATCTTTGGATGGAATGGGTATGAAGGCCCATTCCGGTATCAGAGTAGGAATATCCTGCTCCAGTCCTCCAGTGGCCAGTGGGTACTGACAATTCTCTTGTGTCGGGGCAGGTGAACAAATCTGCCCTTGTACCGGGATACGATGGATTATCTCTCTCTTTGCCGCCACATCGGGGTGGCGGACTTTACTTTCATCCATAGGGAGATAGCCCTACATTTGTTGGTTTCCCACCGTATCGAGTCGGTGGAAATTGTTGGCGGGGAGACGTGCCCTCCTATGAGTTGCCGCCACATCTGGGTGGCGGACTTTGCTGATCGCCACCACGTCAGGATGACGGGCGTCAGAAGAATCTGCTAGGATCTGGTCCTGCAGGCACTGGGTCACCACCACGTCAAGCTGGTGGGCTTCACGACCCTAGGCAGGGAGAGGTGCCTACCGAGTAAGTGCCGTCCTGCGTGAGAAATGGGTGACGGAGCTCGGCAGGGATGCGCGCCGGCTCGTATGATGCTGCCATGTATGGATGGCGGGCTCGGGAGGATCGAACAGGTGTAGGTGCCTGTTCATGGTACGTCTCTGTGGATGGGTAGCAGAGATCCTCCTCAGGGACCAGGGTGATGACCGGTCCCTGATTGTACGTATTCCGCCCTCGTCGAGCGGTCCGAGGGGCCGGAGCTGAGGGAGCATGGGCCCGAATCCTCGGGGAGACATCCTCCTCGGCGCGAGGATGTTGAGTCACGTCGTGACTGCGATGACGCCTTCCGGTGGTGTCCTTGGAGCGGAACCCCCGTTCGGTAGGTATGAAGTCCTCAGCATCGACCTCATCCAACTCCCTAAGATAAGGGAGGTACGCATTGTCCCATTCATGGGACAGACTCCTGAAACGATTCGAGACAGCAACAGGGGCCGTCTGGATCTTCCTTTGCAGCTGCTGCTTGGTAGGCGACCGATGAGTTATGGCAGACTGGAGGGCGTGCATGGCCACCTACACCATTGGGAGAGTACCATTCACGTGGTACTCTTGGATCTGCGCGTCCGAGACCCAGTAATGAAGATGCTGGGTGGGTGACGGGGTCCTCCGTAGGTGAGGATGTCTGGTCCTTGCATTGTTTTAATCACATGCTTATGAGTTCCTTTGAGATTCCATTGGATCAAAGGGAGTTCTGGAGGTACCTATAATTTTTTTTAACAAATACAAATAGCAAAACCCATCAAACTATCATCTCATGATCCCATGCATAATTAATGATCTTTCTTGGCCTTCCTTGAGAGTATAATGGGGAACAAGGTGAGATTAGGTTAAATCCATCATGTTTGGTTAAAGATTCATGCCGGGTTCACCATTTTTTGTTTAGATCCGTATCCCTCTGGGGAGATGGAGGACCAACGCGCCCGATTGCAGATCTTACGGATGGCAGGGCCCCGCTTGATTGCTAAAGTCGGGTACACTGGTCTTCGTTTTGAAATGCCCAAAGGTTCTATATCTAACGACACGTGGACCTGCTTTCCAAAGGCAGGAATCCACTGGGTGGTTTGGCCAACGATGCTTAGGAACTCACATTGGTCGAGAGGATGTGAAGTTGGGCTCATCACACCCTTTTGGGGGGAAGTTATTGCCTGTTCCGGGACTCTCTTATATATTTAAGACGTATTCATATGTTCGCGAATCTTTGGGTTATACCCAAACATAGTATCCATGGATTTTTCCTGGTTGGAAATGGTCAGCTGAACGTAGGGATTCAGAATCATTTACACCGGAGGTTTACCATCCCTCATTGGGTTAATGAAACCGATGATTCTGGAATCACTGAGGCGGCACAAGAAGCAGCGCAATGAGTCTACGTGAGGATAGTCGGATCGACCGGTTGTTGGGCTTGAACCTCAGGGAGGCTTCCTACATACCTTGATTAGGAGGCAGAGATCAAAGTCCACGTAGTTCGAATGCACAGTTTATCGTCATGTGGGATGAAGGTGAACCGACGTGAAGGTTTTCGGAACAACCGGGTGGTGGGCTTGAACCTCCTAGAGGCTTCCTACGTACCCTGCTTTAGTGGCAGGGATCAAATTCCTTGTAGTTCACATAGGAGAGTCGGAGAACCAACATGAATGTGGACCCAGGGGTCCGATGGTGATCGGGCTTGAACCTCTTGGAGGCTTCCTATATATCCTACTTAGGAGGAAGGGATCAAAGTCCTCTTAGTTCACATAGGAGCGTCGGAGAACCAACGTGAATGTGGACCCAGGGGTCCAATAGTGATCGGGCTTGAACCTCTTGGAGGCTTCCTACATACCCTACTTAGGAGGTAGGGATCAAAGTCCCCGTAGTTCGCATGCTTGGGGCTTACGCTCTGAGGCAGCCCAGAGTAATGGATTGGGGATAACACTCTAAGGAGGCCCATAAGAGGATGTCATGGTCAATGCTTACTCTAAGCCCATGTGAGTCATGCTTGGTATGAGAAACAAGAGGCAGCAGGGACCAAACAATCACATCGCAAAAGGTGCATCCGTGAGAAATGGAGTGGGGCTTACGCATGGAGCGGCCCATAATGATAGATTGGGGCTTACACTCTGAGGAGGCCCAGGCGACAGAGCGCAGCCGGAGAGGGAAATGGGGTTCTCCTGTGCCCATCTCCTCTCTTGAAGTGCGTGAGGTCTTACTTTTGATGGGTATTTTACTACCCCCGAGGAACCCTTAACAAGTGGAGGGGCAAAAAGGGGATTTCCGAGCTCAGACTCCACATTACCGTGGGAATGTGAACCCAGGAATGCTTCGGGAACCTGATCAAGCATTGGGGAAGCCCCTTAACCTCTACTTATTGTGGGTATGTGAAATCAAAATGGTGCGATGCAACACTTGAGGGTTACACCACGCGAATCTGGTGGCTCTCGTGGAGGCCTCAACTTGGGGCCGATGAATAGTCCAAAGAAGGAGTCGCAGAGGATCGGGCCGGATTGGAAGGATTTTATATGGCTTGGGGAATTGGAACTCTGAAGGCTCTGATGGGCCACACGTATGAAGGAGTGGTGGTGCCCTTCGCGTAAGAAGGTGCTACGTGGCTGGAGAATCCTTCCACGAACCGGGGTGGTCCGTGGACTGAGGTGCATCCCACGAAACAGGGTGCTTCATAGTTTCGGGTTCGGCCCGCGTACCAGGGGGATACGCGGAGGGGTCCATGCAAGAAGCGATGGCCAAGGGCAACGCCGATCAGGGGTTTGTCAGTCGAGGCTTCGCCCACGTAGGAGAGTGCTACACGGTGCAGTGGATCAGAAAAGAGGCATAAACACCCTGGTCTACGGGGAGTGCATCCGCAGAGGGGCTATGGTTCACGATCTTATATTTTTATGTTCTTTTAAGTATGCAGTTCACCAAATTATTATGCATTTTCAGT
Organism: Viscum album; assembly: GCA_963277665.1. Lineage (NCBI taxonomy): Eukaryota > Viridiplantae > Streptophyta > Magnoliopsida > Santalales > Viscaceae > Viscum > Viscum album. The sequence continues at coordinate 1,067,292,006 of OY728166.1, read as the reverse complement.
TTCTTATTAGTTCGTTCCCAGGTTTATACCTGTTCTGGTTCGCGAACTGGAACTTCGCTGTTTGTGAAATCTTAAGCCTTCCTTCGAAATCCTTCCACCTGAATCTGATCGCTCTTCTCTTCCTCTGCCTTCGAATCGTCTGAATCCAAATCTCCAATCCCCTTTTCCCTTCCCCCTCGATCTCCTTTTATAGAGTGGGGAAAGAGATATATCTGTGGCCATGAAAAACCTTTTTCAGAGGCCCATGACCGAAAACCTGGTTTACAGCTGACTCGGTCAATCCACGATTTGCGGTGGGTACTGAGCGCTTCTCCCCCCCTTGTGAACCGAACTTAGGGAGTGATTCGCGGCCACAGAGGGTTCGGCCTCCATTCCGCGATCGACATGGATGCGGCTTGAACTGGTCAACGTGGTCCGCAGTTGGGGCAGTTTATGATGGTGAACCGGATTGGCGCCCATCCTTCCTCGCGACCGCGGAGGATCTCTGCCTCCATTTCGCAAATGACGATGGTTCACGGAGGGGGTGCTTCGCGGAGCCTGGCCGCATCGTGTTTTTATTGGACCGGTTCGCGGACCGGTCCTGCTTGTGTCCCTTCTTTGAATTTTCTCCATTATCTTCTTAATTCTTTGGGGGATTTGGGTAGAATCTTCTTTGGGGATTTTTCAGGACCCTACAAGGTTCCCATACTACATGAACTAATTCCAGTGAATGAAGCCAATCTTAGAAGACTGTTCAACCCGGCCCTAGAAGGACATAAAGAATTTCCCCTACCAGGAAGGAAGCCAAAATATATCCAGGTAAACCCACAAATGATACCCCCAATGGGGGTATCCACCCCAAATTCCAGTTACACCGGCCCACCCAATCATGGCCCCTGCCACGCCAGCTCAAGTTCAAGTACTACAATACATGCTTCAAGGGATCTTAAACACCATAGAGAAGCTAACATTTTTACTAGAATCCATGGAGGGACAGTGTGCTCTGATACAACCCAAGCGAAGACCCTACCCTGAGTGGGTGAGTAATGTTCCCCCACCACCAAACTTCAGGAACCCCGTATTCCCAATATTCAATGGATTAGGGGACCCAAAAAAACATTTTATGCACTATGAATCTTATTGGGATCCCATGATGGGCACTCTAGAGTAGTAAGAAGCCATAAATCTTAGGTTATTCGTAAGAACCTTATAGGGATCAGCTTTCGTATGGTATACTAGCCTACTATCCAACTTAATTACAGGATGGAAGGACCTCCAGTGACAGTTTCTATTCGAATTCAGTTCGACACTACCCAAGACGATAGTCAGTGATCTCATGAATTGCAAGAAGTGAGAGAAAAAAAGAGTCTCAAACTTCATTTCCATGTGGAAGGGCCTGACATATTCTCTGAACTAGACACTCCCTCAGGATGAGATGCTCACCATGTCCATCGATAAACTTTGGGATGAATTGAGAACACCTCTCATCCCGGTGAAGTACACTAGTGGGTTTAGAGACTTCTCTACAATTTATCAATGGATAGAACACTCCTTGCAAAGGACCAATCTTAAGTGAAAAGTGGCTCCATTGGCCCCTGGGAAAAGAAAAGGAAAAGCCGAAGCAGTTTTTTTCATGCTTAAGCCACTCCGACACCAGCTACAGTTGTGAGGCCCCCACTAAACCATGCGGGACCCCCTAGAAAGCAACAGACAACCACACCTTGGCATGATGAGAAATGAGTTTCTAAGAGAAACAAGTTCAATGAATGAAGAAATAAAGTTTATTCATTCTGAGACGACCAGGTCCACAACTATTTCATAGCTTCCATGAATTCCAATCTACTTCAACTGCCAGAGCCAAAGTGAGCCGTTGAAGTGGGTCTTGAAGACCATCCAAATTACTGTACGTATCACCAGATGATAGGACACACCATCTAAGAATGATTTGTTTTCAAGGATATCTTACAAAAGATGGTGGATTCTGGGAAAGTCATGTTGGGCCCGCCACCAACACCAGTGGAGTATGTTTCCACCTCATACTCAAGAGAGGAAGAGGAGTGAGAAAAAATCTCAAGTAAGAAGGTGAAAAAGTTTGAAAACTGGATGACCCAGAAGATTGTCAACCGAGTCCATGGAATCCTCCGGGTGTAGTTGGAACAACCAACTATGCCCCCAGAATATCCTAATACAACATGACCATCCTCCTCAGCCCCACAGTCCTATAAAGGCCAGAAAAAAAGAGAAAGAAGAGGATATTATAACAAAGATGATGTTAGTGTTGATGATTTAAGACTTCATACCAACAGTCTTGGTTCAACAGGAACCATCCAGCCAAGAAGCACCATCATAATGAGAAATTCAGACAAAAACAGTGTCACATCAAGAACTAATCATCAGCTCCATTCGTGTCATTCAGTTGATGGACCCATTATCTGATTAAGACTATGGCCACAAACCCAAATCCCTCACTCCCAATTGGAGATCCGGAGGAATAAGACATAGAGGCCAGATGTTTCCGGGAAGGTATGATCATGCAAGGAGTCAAATCCCCAGCCACACTACAAGTCAAGCTGTTAACATCACCGAAACTCACAGAAGGACCCTCCAACATACAAAAAAAGAACTAGAATTATCCTTTTACCCCATTATAGGAAATCCAAGCCCAGTTATCTTGGAATATGAATCATAGGAAGAACAAATACCAAACCTCCCAAGGAATATAGGCAGACCAGTTCAGCCAAATGTGGAGAGGACTGCAGTACCAACGACCCCTACTATAGAGGCCGAACCATCTATTCCAAAAGATCAAACCCATAAAGTGACTGTAAAAGAGAAACCTCAGGATAGGAAGCACTTAACTTTAGAGCAGAAGTATGAAATTTTAAAGCATCTAGCCTCGAAGCCAGCAGAGATGTCAATCCTAAATGCATTGAGACTATCCACAGATCTTAGGGAGGCACTCATCGAAGCCTTTTTAAGTCCACAGAAGTTCGAGGCTGAAATAGAAGCAGACGATGTCTAACGGATTGAGACTAGTCCTGAAGAATGTCACACTGCCATCTCCTTCACAAACAGGGATAAAGAGAACATTATGAAAGGGAACATAAAACCCCTATATTTGTTTGGAAAGATAAATGGAATTGATGTTCAGAGGATCTTCATCAAAAACGGCTCTAGAGGTAACCTCCCACTGGGAATGCTTTGTTGACTGGGGTATAATGATGATAGCTTCACACCATGCACTAAAACATTGTTGGGATATGAAAAACGTGAGCAGAAACCATTGAGATGAATCAAGCTTAAAACTTGTCTTGGATATCTTATATGAGATTTTGAATTCCTGGTGGTGCAGAAAAGTACGACCTTCAACATTATGCTAGGGTGGCCTTCGCTACATCATCACGCTGCAATTCTGTCCCCATACCATCAGTGCATCAAGTATTTCAATAATGGAAAAAGAGGGATGTTTCATGCGAATAAATCCATGATTGAATTTTGGGAATCACACTATATTAACACATGGTTCTATGTGTCAGAATAAAATCATCTTTCGACCAAATATGTTAACTGGATCAGTGCCCTGAATGGATTGGAGATGGCTCCCACAGACCCCCTCCAACAACTTGGGGAAGAGTACATACTACCCATCAACCATGTTGAATGCATAAACACAACCTCAGATGCAGAATTAGTGGTCTACATGGTCTCTATTATGACCACCATGTTCAAAGACACAAAAAGGTGGGTTGACTCCCATGTTTTCAGGAAAATCCCTATCGAAGATGCTCTCGAACCATCCTGGGGAAATAAAACTACCAATGCCTCACTCACTAAGGAAAAAGAATATTTCTCTTCCAATGTTGGAAATTTCTTCTAAAAAATACACTCTCCATCAGAAGAGGAAGATGATGAAAATGATAAAGATGATGACGAATAAAAATAATAGGGAAAAGACCTCAAAGATGCCACTCCTCTATTCGAAGAAGGTATCTCCACAATAATCGATGAACTTAAGGAGATAAATATGGGCACTGAAGATGACCCACAACCCAATTTGATTAGTGTGGCCATGCCTGTCAAGGAATAGGAGGCATAAACCTCCTTCCTAAATAATAATCGAGATGTGTTTGTCTAAAATTACATAGAGATTCCAAGTCTTGATCCTGAGGTTTCCACCCACCATCTGGGCTTACCAAAATATCACTGGGGCTATAAGCAGGTATCCAGAAGGACACACTCAATGCATGCTGCCAAAATAGAGGCTGAAGTTGACAAGATGATAAAATCCAAATTCATACGGGAGGTCGAATATTTGGTCTGACAGGAAAAAATAATCCCTATAAAAAAAGAATAATGGACAGATTTGAATCTTCATTGACTTCAGGGACCTTAATCGGCATTGCCCAAAATATGACTTCCCAATCCTGATCACAGAATTTTTGATCGATGAAACAAAAGGATACAAATCCCTCTCTTTCATGGATGGATATTCTGAATATAATCAAGTCTGGATAGACCATTGAGGTGAAGAAGCTACCTTTTTTATGGCCCCTCAGGGAGTGTACTGTTACAAAGTGATTCCCATTGGTCTAAAGAATGACAACACCACATATTAGTGTGCCATGCATTACATCTTGAAGCCTTTATTTGGAAAGTTTGTTGAGTGTTATGTCAATGACCTGGTGGTTAAGTCATGATAGCATTTGAATCACTTGGATAACCTTGAAACTGTCTTCAACAAATTGCGACAACACAGTTTAAAGATGAATCCCATGAAATGTTCCTTTGGCGTTACCTTGGGAAAATTCCTCGGATTCATCATACACCATTGTGGCATCGATGTAGACCATGAGAAGATGAAATCCATTATTTGAATGTCCCCACCTCACAAGCTCACCTAGTTGAGAGGTATCCAAGGGAACCTTTCCTACATTTAGCACTTCATAGCCAACCTATTAGGCAAATGTTAACCTTTCACCATGCTCATGAAGAAAGGAGTTACGCATAAATGGGATAAATATTTTCAATAATCTTTGAAAACCTCAAAATATTTCTCTGAAGACCATCGGTGAACATGGCACCATTCAAGGGGATACCACTCATTTTATACGTAACTGCCCTGGAATGGTCATTAGGCACCTTCCTCACATAGAAAAATGATGTCGGCAACAAGAATATCCTCTACTAACTCAACCGGACAATGATCGATGCCGAAACTAGGTATTCAAAGATTGAAAAGAACATCATATCCCTAATCTTTACATTTCATAAGATCAGGAATTACCTGCAGCACCATGAGTTCCACCTGGTCTCCTGTTGCAACCCGCTCAATTGTTTCCTTAGCTGTATCATGTTAAATGGCTGCCTATCACGATGGGCGGTCATCCTACAATAGTTTGACATATGGTACGTACCCCATAAGGCCATCAATGGCCAGGAATTAGCAGAATTCATGGCCAAGAACCCCTTAGAAGAAACATCACCATTGGATGTCTAAATTCCAGATGAAGAAGTGTTTTCCGTCCAGGATAACCCCTAAATGTGGGAAATGTGCTTCGATGATGTTTCCTGATTCCTAATAGGGAAAAGGATGGAGGATCCCACTCTCAACAAAGTAGCACTAGGATATATACTCATATCTCTCAAAAAGGCCATGTTGCCTTACTCCTTCCTATATTCAGAAAGATGCACAAACAATGAAGTGGAGTATCAGGCCCTCATTGTAAGATGATAATTGGAAATCCAAGTGCAAGCCAACCACCTAAGAATAAAGGGTGATTCAAAGCTAGTAATCAAACTGGACAACGGTGACTATGCTATTAATAAATAAGTATTAGTAACCTTTATGAACCATGTTTAAGAACTGATGGTAGAATTCCAATCAGAACCAACATTGAATCATGTCCCCCGGTCACAGAATTATTAGGCCGACACTTTAGAAAATACAACCACAACCTTGTCTGATCCCAATCTGGAATAAATAGTCATTAGAATTGCTCACCGTCGGATGGTATTCCAATTCATACAGAGAAATATGGAGGAAATTGATGAAATTAGCCCCATTCTTGAGCCTTATGGTCATACCACATGTTGGATGATACCCATTACAAATTACCATCGGAATGGGGAAATCCCACCAGTTAGGGATGAAAGGGAGAAAGTATGAAGATGAGAAATCAATTTTACTCTATAAAATGGGGTAAACCAAGAGATGGTTCTCTATAAATGGGGCCCTGATAGAGTCCTTCTCAGGTGTATTTATGGAGATGATACTATTTCTGTCATGAAAGAGGTGCACGTTGGAGCTTGTGGAGCACACCAGTCAACAACCAAGATCTCTCATCAAATCCAGAGGCTTGGGTATTGCTGGACCAAAATGATACAGGATTGTTCCATATTCACTAAGAAGTTACATTCCTGCCAATTCCATACTAATTTCATACACCACCCACCAGAGTTACTTTATACAGCTAAGTACTCCTGGCCATTCGTCACCTGGGGGATGGATGTTGTGGGGCTATATCCTCCCGCCACAGGCAGACAATTCAAGTTCATACTCATGGCGGCCGACTTCTTTTCCAAATGGGCTGAAGCCGTACCCCTTAATGATGTTGGGGTAAAAAAAATTGGCAGATTTGTGAAGTCCACCATCATCACCAGATTTGGTGTCCCTCATACAATACTGATGGACAACGGTACCAACTTCTGCTCTGCTGAGCTGGAAAAGCTGTACCATGAATATGGAATCAAGGCCAACTGGTTTTCCTGCTACCACATAACAACCAATGGACAGAGAGAGGCATTAAACAAGACTCTATTCAACATACTTCAAAATATGGTCGACAAGAATAAGAAACCATGGCCAGACAAGCTCCTTCATGATTTGTGGGCTTACTGGGCCACAACCCACACTACCACCCAAACAACCCTGTACTCACTAGTATACGGGGGAGAGGTGTTGTTGCCTATTGAAATCCAAGTGCCACCACATCGTGTGGCCATTTACGATCAAATTTCTATGGAAGAGCAATCCCAGAGACAGTCTGATGAATTAAAGCAGTTAGACGAAAACAGATTCACACACTACACCATCTAGAAATATACCAAAACCAGATTTCACAAGCCTTAAAAAAAAGGTTCTCCTTTGATATTTTCTCGAAGGAGAAATGGTGTTAGTCCTCATAAACCCGATGAAACTAGGTAAGAAGCCCCCAAATCTTGAACCAAAGTGGGATGGATCATATGTCATACACAAATTCTATTCTAATTGAGCGTACACCCTGATATTAATGGACAAAAAGTTCATCAAAGCTCTTATAAATGAGAAGTTCTTAAAGAAATACGTCACATAATATAATAGCAAGGTCCAAGATCTACGACCCTAAACTATGAGTCATAAAAATGTCCTGATGCCGAGGTCCAAACTCTAATACCTTAAAATATGAGTTAAAAATTCTCCCATATCATGGTACATGTTCTATGAGTCATACAAATTTCCCGATGTTGTGGTCCAAACTCTAAGACCTTAAACTATGAGTTAAAAATGACCCAATATCATGGTCCAAACTCTAATACGTTAAGCTATGAGTAAAGGAAAAACACAATGGAGCTAAGGTCTAAGATATATGACCCTAAACTATGAGTAAATAATTCCTCCAATAGCAAGGTCCAAGCTCTACGACCCTAAACTACGAGTCATAAAAAAATTCCCTCTATATCATGGTCTGAACTCTAAGACCTTAAACTATGAGTAAAGGAAAATACCATGGAGCTAAGGTCCAAGATCTATGACCCTAAACTATGAGTAAAAATGACCCAAATTCTGAGGTCCAAACACTAAGACCTTGAGCTATGAGTCATAGTCCATTCCACATAATGTTAAACCATAAGAAACTCATCTGTAAAACATAGCGTTAAACTGTGACTCATGTCCTCATCGTAAGACGTTAAAATACATAGCATAAAACTTCCTAATTGCATGACAATAAACTACATGATATCTCAATGAACTACGTATGGATTGATTCCTTACCTCTCAAGATATGTAGCGATGCATCTTTCTTCGATCTTGGCCCAACCCCCATTGAAAAAATTCCTCCATCACGCCCCCTATCTACCCACATTATTAGAGGAACCCCTTTTCACTCAATGTTTCTCACATCAAGTAAAACTCATATGAGCTTAGGATCGGTGATATAGATTATCTTATGAAGATCAACTATGGGGTAACATAGCAGACCCGACAACCGTGATGGGTAGAATGAAAGTGCCCCTAACCTTTTGACTGAGCCAAATCGGTATGGGGTACACAAAGAACTATGTACGGCTTTATTCCTTCCCTCGTAGTATATGTAGTGATTTTTTGATCTTCAATCATGGACCAACCCCACCAGGAATAAAAAAAATTCCCCATCATATCCTCTACCTCCCAAAACCCGCGAAGGAGACTCTGTGACCACTCCTTGTTTCTCACATCGAGTATAAATCACGTGATCTAAGGATCAGTGGTGAGGATTCTCTTACGAAAATAAATCGTAGGGGAATATAGTAGGCCTAGAACCTATATCAATTGAAAAAAAATTCCCTTACATGTCCCCATGCATGGACTAAGACAAATCAGTACAGGGAAATTTTAGAACTATGGGTGGCTTGATTCCTTCCCTTACAGAATACATAGTGATTCCCCGACCTTGGATCCCAGCCCGACCATCATCATCATCAAAAAAATCCCTCATGTGTCTCTAACACATTGAGTAAACACTTTCAAGAAACATACAGAACTACGTGTGGCTTGATTCCTGCCTCGGAGGATACTTAGTGATGCTCAGATTCGACATCTTGGCCCAGCCACCAATAAAAAATGCCACTTTCCCCCATGTGTGGGTTAGACTTGTATGAGGAAGTCCATTAAAATTACTTTCACATGACAATAATACTGTAAAATTCTTCAAGAGTTATGTGTGGATCAGTCCTCAGTATTATGAGATTCCACACATGCCTCTCAGTCAAGAGAGGTCAAAATATCCTGCTTCTCTCTATACATGTGGGCCATACCTATGTTGATGCTCTAGTAGTTCATGGATAATCATGGTCTGGGTATTCTCTGGTTCCCAGGGACATATTTACTATTTTTCACACTCCATACCTCGAGAAAACTTGGATCCTCATAATCATTCAAGGCCCTCTGAGATGGAAGGCCAGTGTCCCGCAGACTCCTTTGATTGACTATGCACATCATTCCGTAGTGGATCTACATATTTCCCCCTAAAAAATGGCCATAAATCAAAGGAAAATTCTTCTTTAGGAGAGTCCCCTCTTATCCTAGTACACCCAATGGATTTCAAGCCCCATGTTATCTCTCCTGATTCAAGTCTCCCCCAAGACTATGGTTTACACCTTCTATCATCATTCACATATAAAGAATGCTAGAGCATCTTAATTTCGATTAAACTAAAACTTTTGAAGACCTTTTTGATAGAAAAATCATCCTCACCACAATACATTAAACTTCATGGCCAAAATCATCCTCACCGTACGATGTTAAACTGCAAGGCCAAAATCAACCTCACCGCACAACGTTAAACTGCGTGACAATGGTTTAATCCCAAAAAAGTTCCCTATAATGATAAATTTTCTATTCATAATCAATGAAACAAAATCCTCATAATCCTTTGTTTCTCAAACCGAGCATATCTCATGCAAGTTTAGGGATTTCAGAAAAAGATACACAATGACATTATGGAAAAATAGCTTAGGAATTTGGTCCTGGTATCATGACCCTAAAAGGCATGTCACAATTCCCTCCCTTGAGAGGAACCCCGTTTCTTGTCCATGTGATGTTAAATGACCATGTATCCTAAATATTGAACAAATACCTCACCCTGCGTATGAGTCCGATCTACGTAAGGGACAAAATTCCATGAGTAAATCGCAGCCCAAATGTCTCCAATATGTCTGGATACACTCCTGCCATATTCCAAACTCCGTTCTATGAGTGATTTTGAATTACCATAACCCTCCAAGGCCATCTGGGATGGAAGAAAAATTTACTGTGGACACCTTTGATTGAATATTCATATCATGCACCGGTGGATCTGTATAATATGCCCACAAAAATGGCCATTAATCAATGGAAAATTATTCCCCAAGAGAGTCCTCTCCTATCTCAGTACGCCTAATGAATTACAAGCCTCATTACACCCTTCTTGATTCAAGGGCCCTCAAAGTCATGGTTTACATTTTACTCCTCACATATATCCTGGATATATCGAAACATATGAGCCTGATTCATCTCTGGTCTCTTTGGAGGATCCGAAAGATATCCCACCCATATGCGTGAAGTTGATCCTCATATAAAAGAATAGTTCCCCCACTTTCTTTCAGGTTTCCCTGAATAATATATGTTAAAATTCTCCTCTTTGATGCTAAGGAATACCCCTTATTGAAGGTCACATACCATTTCTGAAAAGATCCCAATCTCTATAATCCTCAATATCCATTAGAAATGGAAGGCCAATATCCTACGGACACCTTTTCTTGACTATGCACATCATGCCCCGATGGCTCTTCATACGTCATCCACAAAAATGGACTTCAATCAAAGGAAAATTCATCCCCAGGAGAGTCCTTTCCATCTTCCATATGCTCAAATGACATTAATTTCTTATCACACCTTCAGATTTGGAAGACTCTTGGATTCCAGATTATGTACCTACTTCTTCCTAAGTGCCCCTGACATAAAAAATACTCTTAATTGACTTGATCATTCACCATCTCTCCCTCACGCAAGAATGAAATGTGTTCGAATAGTTTCCCACTCAAAATCGACATGAATTTCCCTTATGTATTCAGACACCACTACTCAGGCCAACCACCCACTATAGCTCTCGATTTCAAAATAAAGTCAAAATGTTTCAAATCCCATCAAGCCATCATAAATGGAAGTCTAGTATCCTGCAGACACCTTTCCTTGACTATTCACATCATGAACTGGTGGCTCTTCATATATCGTGCACAAAAATGACTATCAATTAAAGGTAAATTAGTCCCTCGGAGAGTCCTTTCCTAACTCTATACACCTAAAATGGCTCTAGAGCCTCATGAATATTTAAACTCTAAAATATAGTGTCAATAAAAATCTCTAATACATGTAGAAATGATATTAGAATGTCCCCAAATGATGGTCCTAAATTAGGGTTACTTTCTACGTTAAGTTTGGTCAAATCTGTTCGACCTAATACATTTGTAATAAGTTTGATTGGAAGGACTGTAAACTACCAACAAAAAAGACTCCATACTTTCCAGAGAGAAAATCCGTAAAAGGAACCTCTGGGTAAAATTCAAGTATCGGTTCATTAAAAAACTATGATCCATATAAAAAAATGTGTAAAGCTTGTTAGGTCGAAAACCTGAAAAGGTCGGCCTAAGAAAAATCCTTGTTTTACCCACTAATCCCGTACCAAGAAGGCTTAGGAATAAATTAGGGTAATATAAAAAAAAGATACACAAAAGTTCATGGGTTTTTCTATAAAACCTTATCAATATTTGAACTACGCTTGTTGGGTACCTTGGATCAAGAACAATTAGAGCATTATCTTACCATTCAGGTCGGGACCACTTCTATATATGAATAGTCTCCTTTTCATTCCGAACAGACACCATTATGATGGGGGTAATAATTTGGGTCCCAAAAATTTAGCAAAGGGAATAAAAAAACACCTGAAAGTTTTTTAAAGATTATGGATGCATGTTTGATTGCAAATTTGAGAAGAAAATGAAAGAAATCAAATTTTGAAAGGGATTTGGATGGGCATACTGATTTCCTGGAAATGTTTTCAGAAGGAATGAGATACAAACCATTTGGTATGTGGAAGGCCTATGATGCGCTGGCCCGTGAGGCATTGACCAGTGAACAAAGCATTTTGCGGTGAATTTCCACCCATGAACTGAACCCGCAGTGAACTTTTCTAACTGGTGATAATCTAACAGATGTACGCACCACAAACCATCTCCATGAACTGATGTAGTTTTTAAGAGAGGAGAAGTATATGATGCACTACACCTTTGCAAACCCCAACTGACTAAGTCTTCTACGAGTAAAGATATCTCTACATTAGCTTCTAGAGGATGTGCCACATGTACCACAGATACAGATTCCCTGGCATTCTATAAAAGGACCACCTGTAAACTGAACACATGAGGAGGAGGATGGGAAGAAAGATTTTATAGAAAGATAAAAAAGGGACGAAGACCATATATAGTGCATGGAAAATTTCTCCCACACCTGATGCAATTCTTTGATTCCACCCCATGCACAGTAAGCAGTTCACAGAATCCATCCCGCAAACCATGTGTAGAAAGCAGTTCACGAAGGTCCTCCCTACGAACCATATTCAGAAGACCCTCTGCAGCCAACCAACTAACCAATATATATATATATATATATATAAATATATATAATAAAAAAGGTTCACAGATGCCCATATTCTAAAGACAATATGCAGACCCCCTATGTGGAAGACAGTTCGAGGAATGCTCCTCCGCGTACCATCAAACGTGGAAAGCTCCACCGTGTACCATCATACACGACCAACTCTGAAGGACCCCGGAACACCCTGAGAGGGGAGGGGTGAACCAGGGTGCCAAAATTTTCTTTTAAACTAATGAATCTTGTTTCCATGTTGGTTGGAACCTGTTAAACTTTTTTGACGAAGATTAGTTGAAAATAAAAAATCACATGCAATGAAATGACATGAAAATTATACTTGGTTTACCACTAAGGGCTACATCCAAGGAGCATAATCCGATAGTGTGTCAATCATACCAAAACCACTAATCTTCACAAGTTGTGGAATATAATATTTTAGCACAACCACTCTATGCTATGTGCACCACCTTTACAAGGTTCAGGGATAACACACTGTGTTCCTTAGACCACTTCTGTTGACTTCCCCTTGCTCACTGGGTTGGAAGAATATTCACTCAGTTTATCAACTAGAAGGTCTATTAAATGGTTTATCATCTAATCATGCAACCTCAACTATAAATGGATGCTATTTTGAAGTTATTTTTTCACCCCTATATGAAGTCCACCTTCCTGAGTACTGAAAAATACCAGTTAATTCCTTTGCAAACCGATTTAATGATTTTGCAAGCTTCCTTATGCAAATTGCATACCACCCATCCTCCCGCATACTGCGTACTCAGTTTGGTATGCGGGACACCTTCTTCGCATACCACTGCTACTTCCGTGAACTACCCTTCATCCATGGACTGCCTCTGCCTTTTCAATCACGTATCGATGCCATGTACCAATTCTGCCGACGTCCTCTGCGAAACCCCTCCTATCCACAAATTGTTCTCTGTTTGCAGACTACATTTACTTCTACATTCTGGAGCTCCCCCTATATAGACCTCTTGCATAACCCTCACTCTCGTGTACTAGAGATTCCTCTTCCATGTACCAGACATCCATTGTGGGTTATAAATTCTTGCAAACACCTTCAGTGTGAGCCACTTCATTATTCTAGAACCTCCCTTCACAAACTACCTTCGACCTTTGCCAAAATCCCAGAGCAAAATTTATTTTCTAAAAATGTTAAATCTCTACTATAATCGGCGGGGTTAGTGATTCTTATATAGACAAAGATACCTTCTTAATTTTCCAAATCAAGATCTATCCAATCTTTAATCCAACCTCCACCGCTTACCGATTCTTCAGCCATCGCAAACTGCAGGCCACCCACGAACCATTTTTCTATGCACTCTGTATACCACCTTTGCTCTTACATTGTTTATTTCCACTACTGACTTCATCCCATCTATGTACCACACCTCCGCTCAGCCGCAAACCATTTTTGGTTCAGTGAACCTCACCCGCGTACCACTTCCGCCACTCCACCTACCGTTCCCGAAACGTGGTACGCGACCCATGTATTATAGTACGTGGTTCTCAACCTCTTCCAATTTTATTCAACATTATTCATAAAATTTACTCCTCTGAATAAATCCTTCCTTTTACAACATCAAACTTCCGATTTTGCGGCCCAAAAATTTGGCAAACACTTGGAAACTACGCCACCGTCAATACTGCATTCAACATCAATCGTATAACCTCAGTCCTTGCAAATTCCCTAGTCATCAATGTTCCAGTTGACAACAAACACAAACCAAACTCCATTATTATCAATGAAGAACCTTTGTTACAAAAAACTCCTCAATGTACCATCCCAAGCAGCCCGCCCCTATGCGGCCTGCTCTTACACAGACTCCATATATGGAAAACCGTTTGCTCCCATGAGTCCATACTGTATGGGCTATTCCCCCACAACCCTACTAGATATTAGTACTGGGCTGTGGTCCCGGACCTCTGGGTTATTCCCTTCACTACTGTCACTGATGCCAATAAAAATTGGGGAGTCTCACCACGAACTTTTTGGGCGAGGTTGAGGAAATTTTCCATTGTGACCTTACGCCACCCAAACATCCGTCCTGTAAATACCATGAGAAGAGAAAATCTTCATGAAATTACTGAAAATACCTATCACCTACCTCCTCTACTAGGTTGACCCATAACTCCATGTAAAATCACAGCTTGAATTTTTCTAAAATTCCTAAACACGTCCTTTCCATCCATCAAACTCTGTGTCTCTGGTGATTCCAGATCCTCAAAAACCTCAATGTCCATCAGAAGCGGAAGTCCAGTGTCCTGAAAAAACCTTTGTTTGACTTTGGAAATCATACCCCTATGGCTCTGCATATGAATCCTACAAGACAACCGTCAACCAAAGGCAAATTCATCCTCAGGAGAGTCCTTTACTACCTCAGTACACCTCCATGGATTCCATGACCCATATCATTTCTCCTGATCCGAGAATCCCTAGAGTAATGGTTTACACTTTCCTTCCCTCTCATGTTTGAGGCATGTAAAATAATTCCAGCCTAATTATCCTTAAGTTAAAAATGGATCCTACAAGAAATTTTCCAAACTCTAAGACATTGAACAATGAATCATCATCCTAACCACATGACATTAAACTGTACGACATCAGTATATTCCATATGACATTAAACTATGGTTCCATTTTTGAAGCTATATGATTTTAAAATGTAGTATATTGGGTGATTTTGGATCTTTATAAACATCCCGGCCATCATAGATGGAAGGCCGATGTCCTAAGGAAACATCTTCTTGACTACGCACATCATACCCTAGTGGTTCTGCATATGTTTCCCACAAAACTGGCCTATCGACAAGAGGATAATTCATCCTCAGGAGAGTCCTATCCTACATCTTTATGTCTTAATGGATTCCATGCCTCATATAATTTCTCTTGATCCAAGATCCTCTATAATCATGGTTTACACATTTCGTCCCTCTCATATTCAAGGCACGTCAAAATATCCATGCATGATCTTCCTCCAGTTAATCATGTTTTCTATATAAAATGGTTCTCATCACATGAACCTAAACTAAGAGACTCCAAATAGTCTTATCCACATGACGTTAAACTATGATTCCATCATCCAAGCTATATGACTTTAAACTATAGTATACCTTTTATGAAATTCATGGGCCCTCCCACTGAGGTGGGTCTCTAATCCTCTGAGGCCGGGTTGCATAAACCTTAATTCCATCTCTCATGGAAATGTTTGTTGGTCCGTGCCCTCACCCACAGTCACCCCAGTCTCTTCCTCCGTAGGCTCTCCCTCCCCCACCAGTAAGGGAGGATCCATGTGCATTGATGGATCTTTCAAATCCTATTGTTCCTCATACTAATCATAAATCACGTGGTCTTAGGGGTTTCTGAATATTACAAAATCCACACCTTTTGAACTATGGAAACATTGATTTCTGATCAAAATAGGATACAAAGGATTCCTTCTAGAGGACACAAGCTCAAATGGGTCCCCATCCAAAAGGGTTCACCCAACCATTTTTCCTCAAACGGGAAGCTCCCTTGCATAATTCCCACACCTTATGAACACTGAGAACTCTAATTCCTGGTCGAAACAGGATACAAAGGATGCCTTCTAGAAGGCATGATCTCAAATGGGTGACCATCAAAAAGGTTCACCCAACCATGATTTTTCAAATGGGAAACTCCTATGTGTAAGCCCCACACCTTTTGAACTATGAGAAATCGGATTCCTAATAGAAACAGGATATGAAGGATGCCTTCCAGAATGCCCGAGATCAAATGGCTGCCCATCCAAAAGGGTTCACCCAACCATGTTTCCTCAAATGGGAAGCTCCCTTGCATAATCCCCACTCCTTATGAACTATTAGAACTCTGATTTATAATTGACAAAAGATACAGAGGATGCCTTCCAGAAGGCCCAAGCTCAAATGGGTGCCCATCCAAAAGGGTTCACCCAACCATGTTTCCTCAAATGGGAAGCTCCCATGTGTAAACCCCAAACCTTTTGAACTATGAGAACTATGATTCCTAATAGAAATTGGATACATAGGATGTCTGATAGAAGTCCCGAGCTCAAATGGGTGCCCATCCAAAAGGGTTTACCCAACTATGTTTCCTCAAATGGGAATCTCCCATGTGTAATCCCCACACCTTCTGAACTATGAGAAATCTAATTCCTGATTGAAACATGATATGTAGGATGTCTTCCAGAAGGCCCGAGCTCAAATGGGTGCCCATCCAAAAAGATTCACCCAACCATGTTTCCTCAAATGGGAAACTCCCATTCTTAATCCTCACACCTTATGAACTATGCGAACTCTAATTCTTGATCGAAATAGGATACATAAGATGCTTTCTTGATGGCCCGAGCTCAAATGGGTACCCATGAAAAAGGGTTCACCCAACTATGTTTCCTCAAATGGGAAGATCCCATGAGTAATCCCCACACCTTCTAAACTATGAGAAATCTGATTTCTCATTGAAACAGGATATGTAGGATGCTTTCCAGAAGGTCCGAGATCAAATGTGTGCCCATCCAAAAGGGTTTACCTATCCATGTTTCCTCAAATGGGAAGCTCCCATACGTAATCCCCACACCTTCTAAACTATGAGAACTCTTATTCCAGATCAAAAGAGGATACGTAAGATGCCTACTAGAAGACCCGAGCTCAAATGTGTGCCCATCCATAAAGGATCCTCCCAATCATGTCACCTCAAATGTATAGCTCTCATGCATATTCCCCACACATCTGAACTATGATAACTTTGATTCTTGATTAAATTAGGAAATGTAGGATGCCTATGATAATGTCAGAGCTCAAATGGGTTCCCATAAAAATGGGTTCACCCAACCATGATTCCTCAAATATGAAACTTCTATGCGCAAGACCCACACATTCTGATCTACGTGGGTTCTGATTCCTCTCCCAAGGATACATAACAAGCTCTCCTTGTGGGCCTCATCCCAATATCAAGTCATCTTCTATCCCCTCTAGATGATGATAAACTCCAAAGTGCCTTATAATATAGCTCAAGTCAGCATCACCTCTGTATCACCAAATATATGCATGATTATGATGAATTTTCAAACCAAGGGTAGCCTGTGGACACACTCTTTGGGAATGAACCAAGGATTCAAAAACATATGAACACAACTTAAATCTATAAGAGAGTCCCGAAACAAGATACAATACTCCCCTAGAAGGGTTCAGTGAGCCTAACCTCCCATACTCTCAACCAATGGAGTCCTTAAGTGTCGTTGGTCAAATCATCAGCCGACTAGCACCGTCTTTTGGAGAGAAGGTCCATGAATTATGGATACCAGGGCCGTTGGGCATTCTTGCCTCCACGAATAAACCCATTGGAGACCATCCGAGGAAGTTACATATGAGAAGTATTGATTGAATGAGTAATTTACCCCCACATAATCGCCCACTGGGACTAACCGCTTCTTTAGGGTTAATTAAACCTTCTTTAAAGGATGATGACACTGAATGGGTTGAAACAAATTAACAATAAATTCGACGAGAAACCACCACTATAGAAAACGGGATGGGTGATGATCCTCGTCTGCCATTTCCAAACCGCCCGTAAATGCGCCACCTCATAGGAAGAATATAATAATTTTATCAGATTAGATATAAATAATAAATAATTATAAAACATATTTAATTATGTTAATAAATCCCATAAATATGGAAAAATTCATATATTATACCATCAGTTATATATAAAATTTTAAAACATGAAATCAATGTATAAGGATCAACAAAATTTTATAAAATTGTTCTTGAAATATTTTCATTTGAAAAAAATAATCTTCACTTTTAAAATAAATCATTCATTAAAATAAATGAGGTGACAATAAGAACCATCACCCATTATTATTTTTTCTTTGTGAGAAAGGAACATTATAGTCATATTTTTATTATTATTATACATTTATAAATCTATGTGTTTCTTAAATCCCCCTTTATGTTTCATCCACTAATTATCATACCAATATTATACAAATACAAAACTATAAGTTGATAAAAACATATTAATGGTTATAGCTACCTACCTCAAATTACAACCTTAATATAGATGCCAAACATCTTAGGTTGAATCCATTTGATTAAGCTAAATCAAATGAAAAAGTAAAAAACACCCTAATTACATCTATTTAATACTCATACTAATAAAAAAGAAGTGTAAACCATTAATATAATAGGACTTAACATTGAATAAATGCCACAAACCTACTTTCATTTATGGTTTAGTCATCCTAGAATTGAAATAACCATAGCAGAACTGAGAAAAAAGAGGGAGAAAAGAAGATAGGGAGATAAATATCTCCCTTTCATTGATGCCTCCCTTTGGCTAAAGTCCCCAAACTTATTTTATAAAAATTAAACCCCCAAAATATAAGAAATAACCACCACTTAAAAGTGGTCAATGAAACTTCATTTTTGTTTTAGTGGCATACCATTAGACTCTTGGTTGTAACAAGTAGTGGCTTTACTACTATCATGAATAATTAATATTTTGGTGTGTTCTCTCTATATTTATATTAAAATACTACAATAGGTAAAAAATTACATTAATTTATAACTAACACATTTTACTTCAACTTCCTCTATAAATATCCATCATTATTTTAAATGTAAAAAATGTATCCCAAAATCATTAGGGAAAATAAATTCTCAAAACCTAAAAATAAAGAATGCTACAATCTCCCCACAATTTATTTATTTTCTTTAAAAATTATATTTATAAAAAATATAAATCTATAATTTATATCAACTTAATATTCTATCTATCAACCCTCAAAAATCTATTCCTATAATCAAATTCAACCTCCACTAGACTACCAATATAAGTCCATGCCTAATTCTCAGAAATAGAATTCTCTACTAATAACATAACCCATTTGTACCTTCTAACCCATTCACAACACACTATAGAAGAGTATGTAATTTACCAATTTTATTGAAATAAAATATCCAAACTGAAATATTAAATCCTAATCAAGTATCCAATTTCATGCGAAAAATACAAATCATGATTGGAACTAACCCACTGGTAAATGTCTAAAATCCGATAAAATTATAATTCTATAATTTATTAAATTTTTATTAATTTATTATTACATCACTAGTTTTTATAGCTAAAAAACATAGTTATTATACCTTTACATTACTATAACAAGGCCTCCTATCCATTTAACAAGAATCTATTCTTCAACTAAACTATTAATGTAGAATATTATTTCATCGAATAAACCTTGCTATGGTACCCACCATCAAGTAATTTACATTAATGTATAATGATAGAAACCCAAATAAATTTCATAAATAAATCTGATAATTAAATCTCTGATTATTATATGTATCTCATTCACACCTAATTTTAACCCATTACCTTAAATATCATGAATTGGATAAATTCCTTGTACTTACTATACAAATATATGAAAAAATTAAATTAATTCCCGTATTCCCATTATATAATATTCACACTTTCCCCTACACCATGAAATATTCAAAAGATTTAATATGCATTATATAAATTAAGAATTATTAATGATTTCTCTAAGATTTTACCTTTGAGTACTATCCCCATTCTCATAGGTATCCTAGATAAGAGTCTATTTTATCCATGATGTACTACAACATAAAAGATATAAATCATCCCAAATTCCGATTACTTATAATAATGTTTCTTATTTAATACAATTTTATAAACATAATTTTCAGATAGATTGATTTGTTCAAAAACTATTTTGGAGATTACTTGGGAAATGACCTCTCATTCCAATAGTTAGATCTTGGGATTGGAATAAAATATTCATGGCTATAATCCTAAACACAACAAAATAATACAAATTTATAAAGTTTTTTCTTACCCAATTTTAATTTTATTAGTGGTAAAAAATTAATAAAAAAATTAAATTGGGGGAATTGTGGTTGGGATCATTTGAGGTGATTGATGATGGAGAAAGAATACTTGATTAGTGTGTTTCAAAAGTAGATGGAAACAACTATAAACCAATTGATATAATGTTGCATATTGGATGAGGCATGCTAGATATATGGTTATGAATATATATTGATATTCTGGTGGAGTACATTGGAATACAACAAAAGAGGAATTCACCTTAAAAAAAGTTTTTAATGATTTCCTAACATTGGGGTTGTGGTTCATTCATTGAGGCAACATGATGGGTTTATTGTAAACCAAACAAAAATAATATCCAAGAAAAGTGTGGATGAGTAAAAATAAGGGAATATTACAAAAAGGATAATGATCCATTCATGGTCATCATAAAATACCATCCACCACTTAATAAAATACCCAATATTATTTGATATATTGAGAATAGTTCTTTGGGACTATATAATGAATGTTGGTTTAGTTAAAATAATGATTTTACTTTGAGCATGAGTGATCCCTTAGGTGGAGGAGTGTGTCCTTGTCTAGGAGGACCCTTGAAGGAATATTGTGCCTGTTTCCTTTATTGAAATCCCAGAACAATGGTTATAATTATTAAAAAATGTTTTAGATTTTTTTTCTATATACCCAAATAAATTAACCTCTTCCTGATCTAAGAGAAGTGTTTTCATTTGAAACATCTCTAATGTAATTTTCATAGACCATGAATGAATATAATTAAAATATAATCACACCAACCACCATATATATAAGTTAAAATCAATACTTTTTTATAGCACCAAATTTCAATGATTGTAACACTTACACTATAGGTCCTATCTAATGGTCAAGTATATGATCCCAACCTTATAGAACATCGAATTGATCAAATTTATTTCGAGCTCATGAAATCCATATAAATTACATAATTATTTCTCATGTATTATTTTTTTATCATCTAAATAATTAAATATAGTCATATAATGATTAAAAATTATATTTAGTATATTCTAAAGTAGACTAGTATATCCTGATCATTTAATTTATCACTAATCAACATCATAATTTGTCATTAAGTGCTCATTTGAATCTTTTAATTAGCTTAGAATAGGTACAAATTTATAATTCATCCTGATCCTGATTAATTTTCTGACCACTAATTAAATATTTAATCTTGCATTGAATATTAAAAAAATTAATTCTAATTAATATAAGATCATCCTATATCATCATTCTATATATATATATAATATAGAAATCACAATCACATTTCATAAATATATAGCTTAATAAAATATTTTTATGTTATGATATGTATTTTCATTAATAATTAATTACCTCAGCATGAAAAATGTTTATAAATATCACAAAATCACCTAGAAGGCTTAAAAAATAATTTATAAAACTATCATCACGATAAAATCAAAGAATATCTTTTCAAATTTAAAAATATTTCATTATTAATAAAACGTATTGTCATAATTTTGAATAATAATTTTTATGTACATAACCTTTTTCTATAATTATTTATTTATATCACATATATAGCCAATAACATGAACTAATTTTCATAAGCATGCAAATATAATCATTAAGAAATCAATGTGCATTAGGTTTTGAGTGTCACAATAAAAATCATTACTTTGTATTTTAGGATTGATGAATTTTATTTATCAAAATTTATGTTTATGATTATAACAAAACCAAAAAATTATTCTACATACATCCTTTAACCATAAAAACCATATTATAATATGATTCAATAATAAAAAATACACCTATTCTTGCATATAAATTTATAATTATAGTTATTTACATAAGCTTTTTATAAATCATTTAATCACAGCATGATTATATATATTTTCTTAAATACCTAATAACATTATTTTCTAATAAAATCAACCAAATATCATTATTTTTGAAGTCACCATGGAATTTTTGATAAAGTTGTTTAGGTTGTCACCGTGATATTAGAATATTTACAATTCACATGAAGTTCTTTGAGAAGTTTAGAAGTGTATGATAATGATTCTAGATAATTATGAATTTATTTAATGTAATATAGTAAAAATGACCAAGAATATAATCTATGTAATAGTTCCATGTAAAGGGATTCACAACAGGGTGGTTTATGTAAGGGGATCCATGGATGAATCAGCCATGTATGGTGATCCATGTAAGAATACAACAAACATATATTGACGTAAGGGTGGCCAATGTATGTAGATCAATATGATGATGATGATGCATGTAAGAGTTATCTAACTATATACAGGTATCCATGTATGAAGATCTACATTTGACTATGGTCACATATGTGTATCTTCATCTTCCATGGTTCTACGTACAACAGATGATGGAACTAGGTATGTTCTTCTTGGATCAAACATCACATTTCATCAAGAGATCATGATTATAGATAATATCTAAGGATAGAAATATCATTTCTTGGATCATACCATGATGCTATGAAAGAAGAGTCAATTTGAGTAACACGCCGCAAAGTCATTCTAGAATGGATGAAATTTGAATTCCTAAAGATGTTTTAGAGACTTTTATGGGAGGATTATTCCAATATTCTTACAAATTTAAAATGAATAGTTGGATAATATTGACTGATAATATCATGATATATTCATTGTGATTTAAAATTTAAATATTTGAATTCAATAATTGTTGATTCTACCATAAGAATATTTATTTCTATTGACCAAGGAATTCAATGCACCAAAATTTATTGTGAAATATATATAATAATTATGGAAATATTATTCATGCATTCTCTATGGTATATTAAAAAAATGAAAAAAGAATAAAATGGAAGATGTTTGATAATTTATATACCCTGATACTTTTTAAGTTGAAAACATACTATTTTAGGGAGATATAATTTGAATAAAACAACATAAATTCAATATGAATATTCTAAATAGGCTGAAATAGGATGATTTTATTTTTATTTATCTAGGAACTTACTTTTGAGGAGGAAAAATACCATATTGTGCTTGCATACTCTTATGCATGAGTTGATTATTCTAATGCAGTGAAAGTAAGACTGATATGTTACTACTCATTTAAGAAATTCTTTAAGTTCAAGTCCTTTTCTAAGAGTATCCTTTCATTAATATTGAAAAATCTAGAGTTTTACTAAGGATCTTTTTTTCAGTAAGAGTGAGGAGGTAATCTGAATTTTGGTTGATCTAGGATAAACAACACCTTACATTACTGCTACTATTTTAAAATTTCAAGGATATATTTTGTCCTTACATGGTATTAGCTATAGGAAGCCTAGAAAGTGTCAAGTATGTTCACCACCCTCTCTTGTAAACACTGCTTTTATAGTGAAAATCCAGGTCTCATAACTCAATCCAACCCTAGAAAGGATTAGGTTCTCATACTGAAGAAGAAACTTATAAATCCTTGTGTGTTTTGAATTAATTACTACCTTTTCATGTTAAAAAGTGGGATTTTATTTTGACTGTACAAAAAAATTTAATATGTAATATTGGTTTAATTAAAAAAGGAATAATTTATAAAAATTGGTACCATTGATTCCCCCCTTTCTGTGGTATACTAAGTGATTTGGGTACATCAAGTTTTAAGTTTTTTATATAATCATATCATATATATATATATAACATTTAAAATGAAATCCCCACTCATTACATTTTAAATCCAAGAAATTATTATGATTCTTAATTTGAAATTATCCTAATGGAATGTAGTAATATCATCCTGCATCACAATTTAATAATTTCAAAACAACATGCTTCACAATATTCCATAGACAATAAAAACATTAGAAACATATTAGGACTATGAAAATAGTTTAAAAAAATAAGAGTATAATCACTAATAAATCAACATATTTTGAAAATTAGTCTATAGAAACAAGGACTGTATCATACAAATACCTTATAAAGAGAAAATCAAAATATAAAAAATCACCGATAAGTATACAAATCAATTATATTTTATTTCCCTTTAAGTTGGATCGAGCACACACACACAAAAATGCTATATATTTTAATTAATCCAATTAATACCAATAACTATAAAAGAAAACATTAAATATTTATTAATGAAGTTTAATTTACATGAAATGCTTGTAATTTTATCCAACAAGATTCCCAAGTATATGAATATTACATAATCATTTTTTTCCTATAATTTATTCATGATATTCTAAGCATCATATCTTTCAATAGTTAAGAGTTAAACTCTTATAAATAAATTTCCCAAAAAAGGTCACATCCCTAACAAATCTCAATTTTTGAGACATCCATAGAAACTTGGATCATTATTATAAATATATTGATCATGCTTATTTATATATAACTTATTATGTCAACCCATTTTTATCTTCACCTTTAAAAATAATAAGAATCCCAAGAATTATCTAATATCATTATATAATTACCCACTTTGATATGATCATGCTATCTAAAAAAATAATCACAAATCCTCAAGTGCATCCCCTAATATCTAGAGAATCTTGACCATTATTCCGGGTATACAATAATAATATTCCCAAGTTTAATCAGAAGATGAATAAATAATAAAATAAAATTTAATAAATATATAAAGAAGTAATTCCATCTAAAACACAAGTCACTTATGAAAAAAACCTATATAAAATATATCTAATAATGTAAAACAACTAAATAAAACCAATGTTTAATATATATACTATATATGTTAGAATGATAACCCTTAACTAGATAAAAAATAATAATAATTTAAGAAATAATTAGAGATAAAATGTGATCCCACAGATATCCTAGTATCATCCTCCCTATTTCTAACCCATCTCCTATCTATTAGACCACCCAAACATCCATACACTCTTTACTGAGTCCCTACCCAAAACCTTTATGTTTTTTGTATAAAATAAATATAGGAAAAGTATCACATAGAGTGTTTGAGTACGAGGACCCACTAAGAACCACTATAAGGCCCTAAACTCTTTATGTTATGCCAATGTGTTTGAATGTTCTCTTGTCCTAAGACCAAATGTATCACTAAACCAATGTACCAATCACAATATACACACTACAAGATAAAAACATTTACTAATATTTTTCATATGTTAATAAAATAATATATTACAATTTTCTATGTGATTAAAAAGAAATTATGGTCTTTAATCATTCCCACTTCAATTTAATCTATATTGGTTGAAATGAGTAAAAATTTATATCATCACGTAACCTACTCTTTCCCTTATTCCTTTAGGTAAAAACATGATCATATTAGGTGACCTATATTGACCATAATATAAGTGAAATAATGGAATCATATGAGATATAATCTCTTTGTCACAAAGTGAGGGGAATAATATAATCATACAATATAAACCCTCCTAATAATCTCAGGGTCATGGTAAAATCATATAAGATAACCTATCTTCTTCATAAGATAAGAGGAATATTATTATCATATAAGATAAACTTTCATTATCATAAGCTAATATAAATAACATATAACTTTTTCTGAATACTCCTTTATTTCTAAAGAATTTTCTAAGGATATCACCATATTACCTCAATAATTAGATGTTGACTTAGCTGTGACAACCCCTAATGGCACAACAGTCGCATCAAAAGTTTATAATTCTTCTCCGATTGAAGTTTGTGGGAAAGTGCTTCCTGCAAATCTTGTGATCCTTACTATAGTGAAATTTGATGTGATTCTTGGCATGGGTTGACTTTCTTTATATGGATCTCATATCAATTCCCAAAGAAGGGAAGTCACATTTCATATTCCAGATCAATCTATGATCATCTATCGATGCAAGGATGAACATAACCTTCCAGTGGAAATTTCTTCCATCTTACGTGTCTTGATTTCACTAAATGAAGGTTATTTATCTCAAATGGTTGGTGAGAAACTCACAATTAAAAATATTCCCATTGTACGGGAGTTTGATGATGTCTTTCTAGAGGAATTTCCGGGTCTTCCACCAAATCGTGAAGTTGAGTTTTCAATAGAACTCGTACCGGGTGCTTTGCCTATTTCAAAGACACCTTATAGAATGGACCCAGTTGAGTTGTAGAAATTGAAGAAGCAACTCCAAGAGAATATTGATAAAGGATTCATATTCCCTAGTGCATCACCTTGGGGAGCACCTGTTCTGTTTGTTAATAAGAAAGATGGATCAATGAGACTCTGCATTGATTATCGAGAACTTAACAAAATCACTATCAAGAACAAATATCCTCTCCCACGTATTGATGACCTATTTGACCAACTAAGCGGAGCTCAATACTTTTCCAAGATTGATCTTCATTCAGGGTATCATCCATTAATGGTCAAAATGGAGGATATAGCAAAGATGGATTTCCGTACAAGGTATGGACACTATGAATTTATAGTGATGCCATTTGGTCTTACTAATGCCCATGCTATCTTCATGGATCTAATGAATAAAGTCTTTAGAGACTATATTGATCAGTTTGTGGTAGTCTTTATATACGATATTCTTGTTTATTCAAAGACCAAGGAAGAACATGAAGATCACTTGAGAATTATATTGAAGACCCTGAGAAAGGAGAAGCTTTATGCCAAATTTACCAAGTGTGAATTTTGGCTTCAAAGAGTTTCATTTTTGGGTCACATAATCTCAAAAGATGGGAAATATGTGGATCCAGCAAAAACAGAGGTTATCTAAAGATGGTCGAGACCAACAACAGTAACTGAGATCCGAAGTTTTCTTGGTTTGGATGGATATTATTGACATTTTGTGAAATATTTTTCACGATTATCTAATCCACTCTCCAAGTTGACTCGGAAAGGAGTTAAGTTTGTATGGATGGAGGAATGTGAAGAGAATTTCAAGGAGTTGAAAAGAAGGTTATCCAGTGCACCTGTGCTCACACTGCCTTGTAGTGGAGAAAAGTTTGTGATCTACAGTGATGCATCCAAGAAGGGACTGGGATGTGTTGTCATGCAAAATGATATGGTGATAGCTTATGCCTCACGACAGTTGAAAATCCATGAGCAAAATTACCCAACTCATGATTTGGAGTTAGCTGTGGTAATCTTTGCATTAAAGATTTGTAGGCATTACCTTTATGGTGAAAGGTGTGATATTTATACTGATCATAAAAGTTTAAAGTATATTTTCACACAAAAGGAGATGAATATGCGCCAGAGAAGATGGTTG
The DNA here is from genome assembly GCA_963277665.1 of Viscum album. Taxonomy (NCBI): domain Eukaryota; kingdom Viridiplantae; phylum Streptophyta; class Magnoliopsida; order Santalales; family Viscaceae; genus Viscum; species Viscum album. The sequence continues at coordinate 1,067,264,529 of OY728166.1, read as the reverse complement.
GAGCTGATTAAGGATTACGACTGCTCAATTCATTACCACTCTGGGAAAGTAAACAAGGCGGCAGATGCATTAAGTCGACAAGACCATGCCAGTTTATCCATGATGAGGATCACAAAAGATCCAATATTTATGGATTTACAAAGGATGGATCTTGGAATTATAATGGAAGGGGGAAAATCATATCTTTCTCAAATGAATGTTCAACCATCTATACATGTGAAGATTAAAGAGGCATAGAAAGAAGATGTCGAGTTACAAAAGAAGGTGAGAAATGTTCTTGAATTCAACCTTGATTGTGATGGGATAATAAAGTTCAGGAATCGGGTTTTTGTTCCTCCCATCCCCGAATTAAAGAAGGAGCTGCTGGATGAGGCTCATAGTTCTTCATTCTCTATTCATCCTGGAAGCACAAATATGTATAGGGACCTGAAAGAGTACTTCTGGTGGGATGACATGAAAAGAGATGTTGCTGAATATGTCTCTCGATGCTTGGTTTGTCAGAAAGTTAAAGCTGAGAGACAGAAGTCTAAGGGGATGTTACAACCATTACCCATACCCGAATGGAAATGTGACAAAATCACTATGGACTTTGTCACAGGACTTCCTAAAACATCCAAAGTCAATAATGCTATCTGGGTCATAGTTGATCGTCTTACAAAGTCTACACACTTCATCGCTATTAGACAGGATTTCTCTCTGGATCAGCTTTCCAGGATAAATGTAAAGGAAGTGGTAAGATTACATGGAGTACCACTTTATATTATATCTGATCGATATCCGAGGTTTACCTCAAAGTTATGGAGAAGTCTTCAGCATACTCTGGATATAGAGTTGAGTTTCAGCACTGCTTATCATCCTCAGACAGAAGGTCAGTCTGAGGGAACAATTCGAACTCTAGAAGATATGTTGAGAGCTTGCTCTATGGATTTCAAAGGTGTTTGGGATCAACACCTACCTTTGGTGGAATTTTCTTATAATAATAGCTTTCACTCCAGTATTTAGATGGATCCTTATGAAGCTCTCTATGGAAAGAAATGCAGGACTCCAACTTGATGGGATGAAGTTAGGGAAAGAAATCTATTAGGACCCGATCTCGTTGATGAAATGGCAGAAAAGGTCAGATCTATTCAACAACACATAAGGGAAGCTCAGAGTCGACAGAAAAGTTATGCTGACAACCAAAGAAAAGACCTAGAGTTTGAAGTGGGTGATAAAGTGTTCTTACTAATATCTCCCTGGAAGAGGGTCATGAGATTTGGAAAGAAGGGGAAGTTGAGCCCTAGATATATCGGTCCTTTCGAAATACTGGATCGTGTTGGGAAGGTAGCTTACCGATTGGCGCTTCCACCGAATCTCTCTCAAGTTCACGATGTGTTCCATGTATCTCTCCTGAGAAAGTACATACCTGATCCTTCACATGTACTCAGCTCAGAAGTTGTACCGCTGGAGCAGGATCTTTCTTATGAAGAACAGCCGATAGAGATTCTGGATCGTAGTGAACAAGTCCTACGAAACAAGACCACTTGCTTGGTAAAAGTTTTATGGAGGAACCACCAATTAGAAGAAGCTACATGGGAGCTTGAGGATATGATGAGGTAGAGGTATCCTCATCTGTTTGTTACAAAGTGACGAATTTCGAGAGAGAAATTCATTTTAAGGGGGGTAGAATGTAACACCCGAGACCTTTATGTTATATAAATCTTCAAAGGAATCTTTTTCTACACACAACACTTTCTTGGCTTGCTTTACACAAAATCGCGACCTTCCTCGATAGCTTGCGTCGTACGCAATACCGAGTTTCACTAAACAATGATATGCTAATACGATATTATTAAAACTAGCCGTTATGAATAGTAAAAACCACTTTTTGAAATTTTATAAATTTTATTTTTCAAAATGGACTTCATTTTTGGATTCGGAATATCGAAATTATCCTAGGGTGAAATTTTGGTATTTTTCTGAAAACTTTCAATTTTTGGTGAATAGTGAAACCACTAAGTGGTAGTTAAAAAAACTGAATTTTTCATAAAACTTAATTTTACCACTTCTGTGAGTGGAATTTCGAAAATCCGAGAGAAACGGTTGATGTCAGTAAGTAAAATGTGGTTCAATGAGATGAAAATAATTTTTGGTGAATAACTTTTTACTTTTTTACCATAGTTAAAAGTAAATAGGGTAATTAAGGGTAAAAATGATATTATTATTACCCTAAAACATGTCCTAATTCTATTGGACAAGTTTAATTCGACCCAAAACAACCGTAGGAATAAAATATGACCATTTAGGCCCACTTGGATTAGATTAGGACATTTATTATTAATTTATTTAAAGAAGGGTTAAAATAGTTAAAATCAAAGTTTAATAAGAAAATCATTTTTAATATAGGGTTATACATAAGATAAAATCGACTATAAATATTCATTATAAATATAAAAATATTTCCTACATAATGATAGTTTACTTGTAATTTTTAGACGTTATATAATTTAATTTATTTATGACACAAATATGATGCAGTAATTATCTAATTAATGAAATATTTACATAATTAATGTTATAAATACCCAAATAAATGTAATTTGAGACTTTTTATGAATTCCAATAATTTTCTAGGTTAATATGACATGTTTTTATTGATTTAAGTAACTTTTTTTGAACTAATCATTCTGTTATGAGTTTCACAAAAATCAATTACTAAATAGTGTCAAAATTAACAAAAAATAGTTTTTAAAAAAAATATTATATTAGTAATTGTTATTTTATTCCTAAAAATATAAGTTTCAGCCAAATGACTTATATACGGTTATATATATTAATAATAAACAACTTGGGGTTCTTTTGGCTGCTTATAGTAAGTTTATTAACCTTATAATATAAGAACACAAGAAGACACGGTAAAAGTAAAATTATTTAACTTAATGTTAAATCTAAATGATAAGGTTAAAATAGGATCCTAAACTTGTCTAAATTATATTTTATGAGAGTATTTAGACCCATACCCACCTTATATTTGAAATAAATCAATTTGGAGATATTTAAAAGCGAATTGGACTTTATAATAAAATAATAGTTTTAGTTATTCCAAAGGTACCCCTCTCCTCCCTTATAAAAGGGCACCTCCTCCCCCTCTTCCTCACACCACTTTGAGCCTTCAAGCTTGGCCAACCCATGACAATTTCTCCTCTCCACTTCCCTAGAAACATCCTAGAGCTGATGGTTTTCTTCAAAGACTAATTTTAGTGCCCTAAAAGGAGGTCTCAAAGAAGCACTTCAAAGAAGAGGTAATGTCTGTTACCGATTCTTTCATCATTATTTATTCTTCCACTTATTCTTCTTTAGTTGTTTCATTATTAAGTAATAACATCAGTATCAATCATATACTGATATGTTATTATAAGTATTAAACAACCCTCTTTCACCATCTATCCATCCTACGGAAAATGAAATCACCGCGCGTGCGTACATACAGAATACCGTCTCCATGCCGTGGTGTAATCTATTTTCCACCACCACCTTACTTGGATGGGTATAATGGTGTACATAATGACTGTATGTTATTATTGTAAAGTGATATTGATTCCTAAATAGTACACATACACTCCAATACAATTCCATGATCATGGGAATGATATCATCGCTCGTGCGTACGTACGGAATACTGTCTCCACGATGTGATGCGACTCGTTCTACATGATCTTCATTGCATAATGATTATATAAATGAATTTAATGAATGAATATGATATATATTACACTAATAACATTATGTAAATTAGGTATCTATAACCTAAAGATAAGAATAATAATTTATTCGACAAAACACGCATAAGAACAAAAAGTAATAAACACCCGAATAACAAGTTGTAATGAAATATTACTAATAAGAAGATAAGAATATGACCATATGTGATATCATAACAATGAGTATGATTCTTGAATAAGACAATAACATTATTTAAATCATTATACAGGAGGTTTGGACACTTACAAAGCATATCGGACCTACGGTAAGGGAAAATATCACAATCTCATTTTTATCTGAGATTATTTATAATTTGGTATTTACTGGGGTGTAATTTATCATCCACATCCATGTTTCCTCAATATGTAATATTGTTTCCATCCACCTACAATTTTTTAAATCCAATTTTACCCTTAGGTGAGTTTTATTAAAATATATGAAAGGAATCTTTTTTCGTTTTTCGTACGTGGTACTTTTTGACTTTTCCGAAAAAAGTACGGGAATAATGTTTTTTTAACTTATACGGCATGAATGGATTTTTAAAACATTATTTCCAAGAAGCTTCCTTTACATGTTTTCAAGTTTATTTTTAATCAACTTCTTTTAGTTTAAAATTTTATGACATGTTAAGAAAGGAACATGTTTTTTAAGTAGAAAGGATATTTTCCTCAAGAATGGAGTTCAAGTGTTTTATCAAAATTATTTTACATCTAATATAATATAGGGTTCGGTTTCTATCCCTATTATTACATTGATTTGATTATGTTGTGATGGAATTATTTTTATGAATTCCTTTATCTTATATGAATTGTTTTATGATGTCATGTTGTTTAATAATCCCATTTTTATTACATGGATTATGCAATGATGTATGGTTTATGATTTTGTGGCACACATAAGAATGGTATCATTATGAGATGGGTGGGACCTATATCTCCCTCCAATTCATTGGGTAAAGATTTTATATCTCATGAGATAGACATGGCTGGAACGGAGGGTTAAACCGGTTCAGTGAAATAGGACTGAAACGAGGAGTGAACTCGGTTCAGAAATGGACTTTGTCCACTAAGATAGTCTTGGAAATGAGTCTTGACTAATAAGAAATGATTCTCTATGATTATTTGTGTATTCCACAAAGTTTCATGTCTTAAGTTATGATTATTGGGATTAAATTTCACTACTATGATTTATCCCATGTTATGAAATTACGATCTCTTTTGCAGGTTAAGATTTCCAAAAGTTATGTTCTTAAGTATATTATGTGATTGATATTTCTTTTGTTTACCCTTACTGAGCATTTGAGATCACCCTTTTATATGTTTTATTTCCCCAGGTCAGGAAGAAGGTTATTAAGTAGGATATTCCAAAAAGGGACTCTAGATATGATATAATAAGTGGGAGGCAAATTTGATGCTTTATGAAACAACGTACATGGACATTACATTACTTTTGCGGAATACTTAGTACATAACAAAAACACACACACAAGGACCGTAATAGTTTAGTGTCTTTGGAAACTCGGAACATAATCTTCTAATCATGGTGAAAGATCTTCAACATCTCCCATAAAGATCTTCCCCTTTTTTTCTTACCTAAAGCCTTTCTTTATATCCCGGGTAAAAAGAAAACATAAAAGGGTGAGCTCAAATTCTCAGTAAGGGTAAACAAAAGAAATATCAATCACATCATATTCATAAGAACATAACATTTTGGAAATCTTACCCTGCAAAAGAGATCAAAATTTCATAACATGGGATAAATCATGGAAGTGAAATGTAATCACAATAATCATAAATTAAAACATGAAGCTTTGTGGCATACACACATAATCATAGAGAATCATTTCTTATTAGTCAAGAATCATTTCCAAGACTATCTTAGCGAACAAAGTCTATTTCTGAACCGAGTTCACTCCTCGTTTCAGTCCTTTTTCACTGAACCGGTTTAACCCGCCGTTCCATCCATGTCTATCTCATGAGATATAAAATTTTTACCCAATGCATTGGAGGGAGATATAGGTCCCACCCATCTCATAATGATACCATACTTATGTGTGCCACAAAATCATAAACCATACATCATAGCATAACCCATGTAATAAAAATGGGAATCTTAAACATCGTGACATCATAAAACAATTAATATAAGATAAAGGAATTCATAAAAATAATTCCATCACAACATAATCAAATCAATGTAATAATAGGGACAGAAACAGAACCCTATATTATCTTAGATGAAAAATAATTTTGATAAAACACTTGAACTCAATTCTTGAGGAAAATATCCTTTCTACTTCAAAAACATTTTCCTTTCTTAACATGTCATACAATTTTAAGCTAAAAGAAGTTGATTAAAAATAAACTTGAAAACTTGTAAAGGAATCTTCTTGGAAACAATGTTTTAAAAACCCATTCATGCCATATAAGTTAAAAAAAACATTCTTCGTACTTTTGTCGGAAAAGTCAAAAAGTACCTCGTACGAAAAATGACAAAAGATTCCTTTCATATCCTTTACTAAAAACTCACTGAAGGGTAAAATTGGATTTAAACAATTGTATGTGGATGGAAATAATATTACATATTGAGTAAACATTGATGTGGATGATAAAATACACCCCAGTAAATACTAAAGTATAAACAATCTTGGATAAAAATGAGATTGTGATATTTCCCTTACCTTAGGTCTGATTTGCTTCGTAAGTGTCTGAACCTCTTATATAATGATTTAAATAATGTCATTGACTTATTCCAGAATCATACTCATTTTTATGATATCATATATGGTTCACTTATGACTTTATATTACCCGTTCTTTTGTAAATTCCATGTTAAAGAGCGTTTTGGGTAAAATTGTTTCATTTGTCATCCGTGTTTTGACTTTTCATTATTCATATGATTACTTAGATAATTATTACTTAATTCCAGAATATAAAACATTATTTATATATAATATATATTCAGAATATACATATATATAATAAATCAGTAAATGGAAAGAAATACACCGTTCATGGAGACGGTAGGCCGTACGTATGCATGAATGCTGTTTTCGTTTATTTATTGAATTGAGTGGAATTAAGTAGATGAAATGAATATATATATACATAAATCCAGTATAATTATTATGTCATATAATTCATTATTATTCATTATATATACTTTATGATCATTCATGTATAGTTAACATGGAGAATGAATCTCATCGCGTCGTGGAGACGGTAGTCCGTACGTACGCACGAGCGATGATATCATTTCCATAATTATTGAATAGAATTGGAGTGGATGGTATAATATATCATAATCAGTATGATGTTATAGTAACCATATATAGTTATTATTTACACCATTATACCCATCCATGTAAGGTGTTGGTGGAAAAACAGATTTCACCACGGCGTAGAGACGATATTCCGTACGTACGCATGCGTGGTGATTTCTTTTTCCGTAGGATGGATAGATGGTGAAATAGGGTTGTTTCATAATTATAATAACATATCATTATATGATTTATTATGATGTTATTACTTCATAATTAAACAACTAAAGAATAATAAGTGGAAGAAGAAATAAAGTTAAAAGAATCGGTAACGGTCATTACCTCTTCTTTGAAACGCCTCTTTGAGACCTCCTCTTAGGGAAACTAAAATTGGTCTTTGAAGAATACAAGAACCACTAAGATGTTTCTATGGAAGTGGAGAAGAGAATTTGGCAGGGGTTGGCTGAGATTGAAGGCTCAAAGTGGTGTGAGGAAGAGAGGGAGGAGGTGCCCTTTTATAAGGGAGGAGAGGGGCACCTTTGGAATAACTAAAAATATTATTTTATTATAAAGCCAAATTCAGTTTTAAATAGATCCAAATTGATTTATTTAGAAGATAAGGTGGGGATGGGTCGAAATACTCTCATACAATAGAATTTAGACAAGTTTAGGTATCAATTTTAACCTTATCATTTAGATTTAACTTCAAGTTTGATAATTTAACTTTTACCGTGTCTTCTTGTTTTCTTACACTATAAGGTTAATAAACTTATTATATCAAGAAAAACGAACCCCAAGTTTTTTATTATTAATATATATAACATTATATAAGTCATTTGGACGAACCTTAGATTTTTAGGAATAAAATAACAATTAATAATATATTATTTGTTTTAAAAACTATTTTATGTCAATTTTGACACTATTTCGTAATTGATTTTTGTGATAATCATAACAGAATTATTAGTTCGAAAATATTTAATTAAATCAATAATAACATGTCATATTAACATATAAAATTATTTTAATTCATAAAAAGTCTCAAATTACATTTATTTTGGTATTTATAACATCAATTATGTCAATATTTCATTAATAAGATAATTACTGCATCATTATTGTATCATAAATAAATTAAATTATTTTAAGTATAAAAATTACAAATAAAATACCATTATGTAGGAATTTTTTTTAGATTTATAATGAATATTTATAGTCTAATTTATCTTATGTATAACCCTATATTAAAAATGATTTAGTTATTAAACTTTGATTTTAACTATTTTAACCCTTCTTTAAATAAATTGATAATAAATGTCCTAATCTAATCAAAGTGGGCCTAAATGGTCATATTTTATTCCTAAGGTTGTTTTTGGTCTAATTACACTTATCCAATAGAATTAGGACAAGTGTTAGGGTAATAATAATATCATTTTTACCCTTAACTACCCTATTTACTTTTAACCGTGATAAATAAAAGTAAAAAGTTACTATTCACCAAAAATTATTTTCTTCTCATTGAACCATATTTTACTTACTGACATCAACCATGTCTCTCGGATTTTTGAAATTTCACTCACAGAATCGGTAAAATTAAGTTTTATGAAAAAATTCAGTTTTTAACTACCACTTAGTGGTTTCACTATTCATCAAAAAATGAAAGTTTCCAGAAAAATACCAAAAATTAGGCCTAAGATATATTTGATATTATGAATTCAAAAATGATGTTTATTTTACCAAATTAAAAACATATCAGTTACATTAACTAATTTAAAAATTAATTCCCGTTGTCAAAACAAATAGCGTGTTTTTAAGAGATAATAACAATCAAAAGATTGACACTTATTTATATCTGGTTTAAATGTGAAATTACATCCAATGACCAAAATTGTATTAAATTGTAAAAATATATTCTAAATATACTTTATAACCACTCAAATTAATAATTTATCACTATTAATTATTTCTATTAAAAAAGTTGTTTTTTAATTAAAATTTAGTAATTTTCACTATTCATCAGAATATGAAAGTTATCCGAAAAGTACCAAAATTTCACCCTAAGCTAATTTCAATATTCTGAATCAAAAAATGAAGTCCATTTTGGAAGGTAAAATTTATAAAATTTCAAAAAGAGGTTATTACTATTCATAACGGCTAGTTTTAATAATATTTTAATAGCATATCGTTGTTTAGTGAAACTCGGTATTGCGTACAACACACGGTATCGAGGAAGGTCATGATTGCGTGTAATGCAAGCCAAGTCAGGGATGCGTGTAGTTCAATCTCCTTTTGGTGTAGTGTACAACACAAGACATCAATAAAATTAAAAAGAATATTTTTCATAAAATCTCGGGGTGTTACAGTCTACCCCCCTTAAAATGAATTTCGCCCTCGAAATTCGTCGGGGTTATAAATGGTTTACTACTCTAAATTTTCTTTAATAGAAACCCACATCGTAAAAAGGAATACCAAAACTTGGATTTAAAAACTAAAGTATGAAATGTAATGGTTACCCTAATTAACTCATCACTCGGTTTCCATTAGGAGAACATAGGTGAAAATATGGATATGGAAGAAAAATCTAACCATCATGTTCTGATGGAGAGTGGTAGAGAACATGGATATGGAAAAGTCAGCAATCACAAATCCATAGATTTGTGATGATCTAAGGTACCATCTGATTCATCGGATATAAGGGCACTAGGACAACATTTTTGGTTTTTAAGATCATTAAAAGAAATACTTACATGATTTTGGTACAATATCATTGTTGTTTGTTAATTGAACAATTTCCATTTCATCCCTTAATGAAATGAAATTGAATTTGTTATTCGTGATGTGTTAGCAGATCATGTGATAGAATGATGGGTCATTCCATCTGTCTCAACCAAAAGGTCATAAAAGTTATCAAAAATACATAAGTCCATCTATAGTGAGATTAATCATATATGGTTCCTAAAATGGAATTATAATTCATATATCATATTTCTTAATATAATAAAACTAGTTTCTACTAAACAGGGACTTCCTGTAGGCCAGTGGTAGGCGCTAAAGGCCAGTCACACTTCGGTTGTGGGTTCGATTCCCACAGCCTTGTCCGACGCGATGAGATTTGGCCCGTCCTGCAGGTTGTCCTTTTTCTAAAGCTATATTACTATAACATCCCATCAATAATATCGAAAAATTTCTATCCTAACTTATGTCCAACATAATCCATTACAATCTTTAGGCTTATCTAAAATACTTTGGTCCAATCTCATAGTATAAAGAAAATGATTACTTGAAATGTCACATAACAATCACGTGAATGCCATCATTTATCCCCCATATATCATAATATGTATCTTGTTGGTCAAATTAAAAACATGTGAATACCTTAATCATGTATTCTCTTGAAGAATGAATACCCATTGAACCTAAATGAAAACATGAATTTAGTTAAAAGTTAACACTTTCCACAAACCAAAATCCTCAAAAATCTTTATACTCAAACCATGATATCACTTAGTCCTTATATCAATCATGAGCTCATGAATACTTTCAAACATTTCATTTTCTCCTTATCCATTCATGATGCGGATATCATCTGATTTCTAAAATATTTGAATCACTTTTCATGGTTATCGGTACCTTAAAATTATTGAAAACCAAAATAGAATAATACAAAAATATCTCAATAAAAGTACCTCAAAAAAATTATTCTTGAATACCAATACATAAACACTTCAATACATCCTCTTCAGTTATTGTCCTGGAATAAGTCCTTCCTTGATTTAGAAGTAACTTTTTAGGTCAGGGAATTGAGTTGGGTAATGCCCATGTTCTCCACAAATAATACATTGAACTCCATAACAGTCTGTCACTCTATGACCCTTTTCTCCACACAGATAACATCGGTCCCTCCATTTGAGGTATTCCTCAAGGTTCTTCTTCCCTTATTTAGAAATCTCAATTTTCCTTTCTTTATGCTCCTCAACATGCGAACATGCATAATAGTTTATCTTCCTCTTCTTTGATGAATTAGGCATACCACTAAATTTAACCTTGTTAATCATATATCGCGATGACTAATTCGGCATAATCACAATATCTTTCTCTCTAGGAATTACACAATTTTGTTGCTCATAGTCACCAATTTGTCCATTAGATTTAATGTTAACCAAATTCCTTTTGGTTCCCTCCATTAACTAAAAAAAAAGAATTCTGTGAGAGGAAAAAATCATGCTGGAGAAAACAACATAGTAAAGGGGGAGTACCTTTAATATCTAACATCTTAGGTTACCATAATTCTATTACTATAACCTATACTTATACTTAACCTTAGAGACATCCCTAGACATACCTTAGAAATATCTCTAGGGATCTCACTAAAGTTCTCGCATCCTAGTTTCCAAAGGTTGACTAAAACTTTCCTCTGATACCAACTATAGAGACCCAAAGCTTGACGTACATGGACACTACATTACTTTTTCGGAATACTTAGTACATAACAAAAACACACACACAAGGACCGTAATAGTTTAGTGTCTTTGGAAACTCAGAACGTAATCTTCTAATCATGGTGAAAGATCTTCAACATCTCCCATAAAGATCTTCCCTTTTTTTTTCTTACCTAAAACCTTTCTTTATATCCTGGGGAAAAGAAAACATAAAAGGGTGAGCTCAAATGATCAGTAAGGGTAAACAAAAGAAATATCAGTCACATCATATTCATAAGAACATATCATTTTGGAAATCTTACCCTGCAAAAGAGATCAAAATTTCATAACATGGGATAAATCATGGCAGTTAAATGTAATCACAATAATCATAACTTAAAACATGATGCTTTCTGTCATACACACATAATAATAGAGAATCATTATATATACAGGAGGCTCGGACACATACAAAGCATATCAGACCTAAGGTAAGGGAAAATATCAAAATCTCATTTTTATATGAGATTGTTTATACTTTGGTATTTACTGGGGTGTATTTTATCATCCACTTCCATGTTTCCTGAAAATGTAATATTGTTTCCATCCACCTACAATTGTTTAAATCCAATTTTACCCTTCTGTGAGTTTTTGTAAAAGATATGAAAGGAATCTTTTGTCGTTTTTCGTACGTGGTACTTTTTGACTTTTTAGAAAAAAGTACGGGAAGAATGTTTTTTTAAATTATACAGCATGAATGAATTTTAAAAACATTATTTCCAAGAACCTTCCTTTACATGTTTTCAAGTTTATTTTTAATCAATTTCTTTTAGTTTAAAATTGTATGACATGTTAATAAAGGAAAATGTTTTTGAAGTAGAAATGATATTTTCCTCAATAATGGAGTTCAAGTGTTTTATCAAAATTATTTTCCATCTAAGATAATATAGGGTTCTGTTTCTATCCCTATTATTACATTGATTTGATTATGTTGTGATGGAATTATTTTTATTAATTCCTTTTTCTTATATGAATTGTTTTATGATGTCATGTTGTTTAAGAATCCCATTTTTATTACACGGATTATGCTATGATGTATGGTTTATGATTTTGTGGCACACATAAGAATGGTATCATTATGAGATGGGTGGGACCTATATCTCCCTCCAATGCATTGGGTAAAGATTTTATATCTCATGAGATAGACATGGCTGGAAGGGTGGGTTAAACCGGTTCAGTGAAACAGGACTGAAACGAGGAGTGAACTCGGTTCAGAAATGGAATTTGTCCACTAAGATAGTCTTGGAAATGAGTCTTGAATAATAAGAAATGATTCTCTATGATTATGTGTATATGTCACAAAGTTTCATGTTTTAAGTTATTATTATTGGGATTACATTTCACTACTATGATTTATCCCATGTTATGAAATTACGATCTCTTTTGCAGGTTAAGATTTCCAAAAGATATGTTCTTAAGTATATGATGTGATTGATATTTCTTTTGTTTACCCTTACTGAGCATTTGAGCTCACCCTTTTATATGTTTTATTTCCCCAGGTCAGGAATAAGGTTATTAAGTAGGATATGAAAAAAAGGTACTCTAGATATGATATAATAAGTGGGAGGCAATGTTTATGCTTTATGAACCAGTTGTTTATGTTTCCCAGTTTCTAAATACTCTATACCAATACGGTCCTTTCCTGGTTTTGTTATATGTTGTAATACGTGTGCTTCAATTTTTGAAGTACTAAAAATGTATGTAAAGTATGGGTCATTATAGTTGGTATCATAGGAAAGGTATAGTCAACCTTTCAAAACTAGGATGTGAAATCCTTAATAAGAATCCTAAGGATAAGTCTAAGCATAGAACACAATCTTAGTGTTTTAGAAATGGCCATGAACAGCCTATGATAATACCTTAAGTGTAAAATTTTATTCTTTATTATGTGGTTTTCCTATTATAATTAGTGTTTCTCACACTATTCTTCTTGGTTTTAGTCAATGGATGGAACCCGAAGGAACCGTGTTAATGCGGAATGCGACGGACAATGAAATGATTGTCCCCCTGAGCAACCAAACATTATGGGAGATGGAATGAAAAATCTTGTAGCCATGATCACACAACTTTCTCAAGCTATGAATCATGTAGGACTTCCAACGAGCAAAGGAAGAGGCAACATTCTGTTGAATCCTTCCTGAGACAACGTCCACCTTCATTCAGTGGGTCTACTGATCCATTAGTTGCTGAACAATGGATTAGTACTACTGAAAAGATATTTTCAGTTCTTCAATGTTCTGAGCATGATAAATTCATCTTAGCAGTGTATCGTTTGGAAGGTGATGCTGATCAATGGTGGAATCTTATTGAGAATACTAGGAAAAGGGATGAAATTGAGTCCATGGAATGGGACGAGTTCAAGAACTTATTTTTCAATAAGTACTTCCCTCGTATTCTCTGAAAAAAGATGGAGAAAGTGTTTCTTGAATTGAAGAAAAAGGATGATGAATCTGTTGGTACCTATGAAGAAAATTTTACAAGACTTGCAAAGTACGCTTCTGGTATTATTATCCACCCTGAGAGTAAGATCGATCGATTCTTTAGTGGCTTAAAATCAAGTCTTCGAAGGGTGTTATCCATAAGGGACTTTAATAGCTATGAGGAAATCGTTCGATGTGCACTCAAAGTCGAGATAGATATTGGAGTAACCCATCAGTCATATGGGTTTGATAAGAAGAGGAAAATGGAATTCTATGGAAAATCTAAAGAGCACAATGAAAAGAAGATGATCTTTCCCTTATGCTCAAAGTGTGGAAAGAAACATGGAGGGAGTTGACTTAAAGGGACAAGTAAATGTTTCAAATGTGTAAAGGAAGGTCATCAGGCATTTGAATGCCGGAATGATGGGAAGAAGATGTCTAATGATGCAAACAAAGGAAGGGATACACAAGAATGATCCTACTACACTTCAATGTTTCAAGTTAAAGGAGATGGGGAATTATGCCAATCAATTCCCAAATCCAAGGGTTGATGATGATGGACGACGTCAACAAACTCTTAAGTCTAAAGACGAAGGAAAGTCACATGCAATTTCTATTAGCGATGTGGAGTACGATAACGATGTGGTGAAAGGTACACTTACCATCCACTCTAAAGTAGAAAATGTTTTATTTGATTCTGGATCCACCCACTCCTTTATTTCTGAAGAATTTTCTAAGGATATCACCATATGACCTCATAAATTAGATGTTGACTTACCTATGACAACCCCTAATGGCACAATAGTCGCATCAAAAGTTTATAATTCTTCTCCGATTGAAGTTTGTGGGAAAGTGCTTCCTGCAAATCTTGTGATCCTTCCTATAGTGAAATTTGATGTGATTCTTGGCATGGATTGCCTTTCTTTATATGGAGCTCATATCAATTTCCAAAGAAGGGAAGTCACATTTCATATTCCAGATCAATCTATGATCGTCTATCGATGCAAGGATGAACATAACCTTCCAGTGGAAATTTCTTTCATCTTATGGGACTTGATTCCACTAAATGAAGGTTATTTATCTCAAATGGTTGGTGAGAAACTCACGATTAAGAATATGCCCATTGTACGGGAGTTTGATGATATCTTTCTAGAGGAATTGCCGGGTCTTCCACCAAATCGTGAAGTTGAGTTTTCAATAGAACTCATACCGGGTGCTTTGTCTATTTCAAAGACACCTTATAGAATGGCCCCAGTTGAGTTGCAAGAATTGAAGAAGCAACTCCAAGAGAATATTGATAAAGGATTCATACACCCTAGTGCATCACCTTGGGGAGCACCTGTTCTGTTTTTTAAGAAGAAAGATGGATCAATGAGACTCTGCATTGATTATCGAGAACTTAACAAAATCACTATCAAGAACAAATATCCTCTCCCGCGCATTGATGAACTATTTGACCAACTACGCGGAGCTCAATACTTTTCCAAGATTGATCTTTGTTCAGGGTATCATCAATTAAGGGTCAAAAGGGTGGATATACCAAAGACAAATTTCCGTACAAGGTATGGACACTATGAATTCATAGTGATGCCATTTGGTCTTACTAATGCCCCTGCTATCTTCATGGATCTAATGAATAGAGTCTTTAGAGACTATGTTGATCAGTTTGTGGTAGTCTTTATAGACTATATTCTTGTCTATTCAAAGAGCAAGGAAGAATATGAAGATCACTTGAGAATTATATTGAAGACCCTGAGAAAGGAGAATCTTTATGCCAAATTTACCAAGTGTGAATTTTGGCTTCAAAGAGTTTCTTTTTTGGGTCACATAATCTCAAAAGAGTGGATATCTGTGGATCCAGCAAAAATAGAGGTTATCGAAAGATGGTCGAGACCAACAACAGTAACTGAGATCCAAAGTTTTCTTGGTTTGGCTGGATATTATCGACGTTTTGTGAAAGATTTTTCACGATTATCTAATCCACTCACCAAGTTGACTCGGAAAGGAGTTAAGTTTGTATGGACGGAGGAATGTGAAGAGAATTTCAAGGAGTTGAAAAGAATGTTATCTAGTGCACCTGTGCTCACACTGCCTTGTAGTGGAGAAAGGTTTGTGATCTACAGTGATGCATCCAAGAAGGGACTGGGATGTGTTGTCATGCAAAATGATATGGTGATAGCTTATGCCTCACGACAGTTGAAAATCCATGAGAAAAATTACCCAACTCATGATTTGGAGTTAGTTGCGGTAATATTTGCATTAAAGATTTGGAGGCATTACCTTTATGGTTAAAGGTGTGATATTTATACTGATCATAAAAGTTTAAAGTATATTTTCACACAAAAGGAGCTGAATATGCGCCAGAGAAGATGGTTGGAGCTGATTAAGGATTATGAATGCTCAATTCATTACCACCCCGGGAAAGCAAACAAGGTGGAAGATGCATTAAGTCGACAAGACCATGCCAGTTTATCCTTGATGAGGATCACAAAAGATCCAATATTTATGGATTTACAAAGGATGGATCTTGGAATTATAATGGAAGGGAAAAAATTGTATCTTTCTCAAATGAATGTTCAACCATCTATACATGTGAAGATTAAAGAGGCACAGAAAGAATATGTCGAGTTACAAAAGAAGGTGAGAAATGTTCCTAAATTCAACCTTGATTGTGATGGGATAATAATGTTCAGGAATCGGGTTTGTGTTCCTCCCATCCCCGAATTAAAGGATCTGCTGGTTGAGGCTCATAGTTCTTCATTCTCTATTCATCCTGGAAGCTCGAATATGTATAGGGACCTGAAAGAGTACTTCTGGTGGGATGACACGAAAAGAGATGTTTATGAATATGTCTCTCGATGCTTGGTTTGTCATCAAGTTAATGCTGAGAGACAGAAGTCTAAGGGGATGTTATAACCACTACCCATACCCGAATAGAAATGGGAAAACATAACTATGGACTTTTTCACAGGACTTCCTAAAAAATCCAAAGGCAATAATGCTATCTGGGTTATAGTTGATCGTCTTACAAAGTCTGCACACTTCATCGCTATTAGAGAGGATTTCTCTCTGGATCAGCTTGCCAGGATATATGTAAAGGAAGTGGTAAGATTGCATGGAGTACCACTTTCTATTATATCTGATCGATATCTGAGGTTTACCTCAATGTTCTGGCAAAGTCTTCAGCATAATCTGGATATAGATTTGAGTTTCATCACTTCTTATCATCCTCAGACAGACAGTCAGTCTGAGAGAACAATTCAAACTCTCGAAGATATGTTGAGAGCTTGCTCTATGGATTTCAAAGGTGGTTGGGATCAACACCTACCTTTGGTGGAAGTTTCTTATAATAATAGCTTTCACTCCAGTATTCAGATGGCTCCTTATGAAGCTCTCTATGGAAAGGAATGCAGGACTCCAACTTTCTGGGATGAAGTTGGGGAAAGAAAGCTATTAGGACCCGATCTCGATGATGGAATGGAATAAAAGGTCAGATCTATTCAACAACACATAATAGAATCTCAGAGTCGATATAAAAGTTATGCCGACAACCTAAGAAAAGACCTAGAGTTTGAAGTGGGTGATAAAGTGTTCTTACGAATATCTCCCTGGAAGAGGGTCATGGGATTTGGAAAGAAGGGGAAGTTGATCCCTAGATATATCGGTCCTTTCGAAATACTGGATCGTGTTGGGAAGGTAGCTTACCGATTGACGCTTCCACCGAATCTCTCTCAAGTTCATGATGTGTTCCATGTTTCTCTCCTGAGAAAGTATATACCTGATCCTTCACATGTACTCAGCTCAGAAGTTGTACCGCTGGAGCATGATCTTTCTTATGAAGAACAACCGATAGAGATTCTGGATCATAGTGAAAAAGTACTACGAAACAAGACCACTCGCTTGGTAAAAGTTTTATGGAGGAACCACCAATTATAAGAAGCTACATGGGAGCTTGAGGTATGATGAGGGAGAGGTATCCTCATCTGTTTGTTACAAAGTGACGAATTTTGAGGGAGAAATTCATTTTAAGGGGGGTAGAATGTAACACCTGAGACCTTTATGTTATATAAATCATCAAAGGAATCTTTTTCTACACACAACACTTGCTTGTCTTTCTTTACACGAAATCAAGACCTTCCTCGATAGCTTGCATCGTACGCAATACCGAGTTTCACTAAACAATGATATGCTAATAAAATATTATTAAAACTAGCCATTATGAATTGTAATAACCACTTTTTGAAATTTTATAAATTTTATTTTTCAAAATGGACTTCATTTTTGGATTCCGAATATCGAAATTATCCTAGAGTGAAATTTTGGTATTTTTCTGAAAACTTTCAATTTTTGGTGAATAGTGAAACCACTAAGTGGTAGTTAAAAAAACTGATTTTTTCATAAAACTTAATTTTACCACTTATGTGAGTGGAATTTTGAAAATCCTAGAGACACGGTTGATGTCAGTAAGTAAAATGTGGTTCAATGAGATAAAAATAATTTTTGGTGAATAGTAACTTTTTACTTTTTTTTATAACGGTTAAAAGTAAATAGGGTAATTAAGGGTAAAAATGATATTATTATTACCCTAACACATTTCCTAATTCTATTGGACAAGTGTAATTCGACCAAAAACAACCTTAGGAATAAAATATGACCATTTAGGCCCACTTGGATTAGATTAGGACAGTTATTATTAATTTATTTAAAGAAGGGTTAAAATAGTTAAAATCAAAGTTTAAAAAGAGAATCATTTTTAATATAGGGTCATAAATAAGATAAAATCGACTATAAATATTCATTATAAATATAAAATGATTTCCTACATAATGATATTTTACTTTTGATTTTTAGACGTTATATAATTTAATTTATTTATGAAACAAATATGATGCAGTAATTATCTTATTAATGAAATATTTACATAATTGATATTATAAATACCAAAATAAATGTAATTTGAGACTTTATATGAATTCCAATAATTTTCTAGGTTAATATGACATGTTATTATTGATTTAAGTAACTTTTTTAGAACTAATCATTCTGTTATGAGTTTCACAAAAATCAATTAATAAATAGTGTCAAAATTGACATAAAATAGTTTTTAAAACAAATATTATATTAGTAATTGTTATTTTATTCCTAAAAATATATGGTTCAGACAAATGACTTATATAAGGTAATATATATTAATAATAAACAACTTGGGGTTCATTTGGTTGCTTATAGTAAGTTTATTAACCTTATAGTATAAGAACACAAGAAGACACGGTAAAAGTAAAATTATTTAACTTAATGTTAAATGTAAATGATAAGGTTCAAATAGGAACCTAAACTTGTCTAAATTCTATTGGATGAGAGCATTTCGAACCATCCCCACCTTAGCTTTTAAATAAATCAATTTGGAGCTATTTAAAAGTGAATATGACTTTATAATAAAATAATAGTTTTAGTTATTCCAAAGGTACCCCTCTCCTCCCTTATAAAAGGGCACCTCCTCCCCCTCTTCCTCACACCACTTTGAGCCTTCAAGCTCGGACCACCCCTGAACATTTCTCCTCTCCACTTCCCTAGAAACATCCTAGAGGTCTTTGTCTTCTTAAAAGACTAATTTTAGTTCCCTCAAAGGAGGTCTCAAAGAAGCACTTTAAAGAAGAGGTAATGTCCGTTACGGATTCTTTCATCTTTATTTCTTCTTCCACTTCTTCTTCTTTATCTGTTTCATTATGAAGTAATAAATTCAGTATCACTCATATAAGGATATTTTATTATAATTATTAAACAACCCTATTTCACCATCTATCCATCCTACGGAAAATGAAATCACCGCGCGTGCGTACGTACAGAATACCATCTCCACGCCGTGGTGTAATCTATTTTCCACCACCACCTTACTTGGATGGGTATAATGGTGTAAATAATGACTATATATTATTGTTGTAAAGTGATATTGATTCTGAAATAGTACACATACACTCCAATACAATTCCATGATCATGGGAATGATATCATCGCTCGTGCGTACGTACGGAATACCGTCTCCACGATGTGATGCGACTCGTTCTACATGATCTTCATTGCATAATGATTATATAAATGAATTGAATGGATGAATATGATATATATTACACTAATAAAATTATGTAAATGAGGTATCTATAACCTAAAGAGAATAATAACAATTTATTCGACAAAACACGCATAAGAACAAAAAGTAATAAACACCCGAATAACAAGTTGTAATGAAATATTACTAATAAGAAGCTAAGAATATGACCATATGTGATATCATAACAATGAGTATGATTCTGGAATAACTCAATAACATTATTTAAGTCATTATACAGGAGGTTTGGACACGTACAAATCATATGGGACCTAAGGTAATGGAAAATATCACAATCTCATTTTTATCTGAGATTGTTTATACTTTGGTATTTACTGGGGTGTATTTTATCATCCACATCCATGTTTCCTCAATATGTAATATTGTTTCCATCCACCTACAATTGTTTAAATCCAATTTTACCCTTCGGTGAGTATTAGTAAAATATATGAAAGGAATCTTTTGTCGTTTTTCGTACGTGGTACTTTTTGACTTTTCCGAAAAAAGTACGGGAAGAATGTTTTTTTAACTTATAAGACATGAATGGATTTTTAAAACATTATTTCCAAGAAGCTTCTTTTACAAGTTTTCAAGTTTATTTTTAATCAACTTCTTTTAGTTTAAAATTGTATGACATGTTAAGAAAGGAAAATGTTTTTGAAGTAGAAAGTATATTTTCCTCAAGAATGGAGTTCAAGTGTTTTATCAAGATTATTTTTCATCTAAGATAATATAGGGTTCTGTTTCTATCCCTATTATTACATTTATTTGATTATGTTGTGACAGAATTATTTTTATGAATTCCTTTATCTTATATGAATTTTTTTATGATGTCATGTTGTTTAAGAATCCCATTTTTATTACATGGATTATGCAATGATGTATGGTTTATGATTTTGTTGCACACATAATAATGGTATCATTATGAGATGGGTGCGACCTATATCTCCCTCCAATTCATTGGGTAAAGATTTTATATCTCATTAGATAGACATGGCTGGAACGGCGGGTTAAACCAGTTCAGTGAAACAGGACTGAAACGAGGAGTGAACTCGGTTCAGAAATAGACTTTGTCCACTAAGATAGTCTTGGAAATGAGTCTTGACTAATAAGAAATGATTCTCTATGATTATGTGTTTATGCCACAAAGTTTCATGTTTTATGTTATGATTATTGGGATTACATTTCACTACTATGATTTATCCCATGTTATGAAATTACGATCTCTTTTGCAGGTTAAGATTTCCAAAAGTTATGTTCTTAAGTATATGATGTGATTGATATTTCTTTTGTTTACCCTTACTGAGCATTTCAGCTCACCCTTTTATATGTTTTATTTCCCCAGGTCAGGAAGAAGGTTATTAAGTAGGATATTCCAAAAAGGGACTCTAGATATGATATAATAAGTGGGAGGCAAAGTTGATTCTTTATGAACCAACATACATGGACATTACATTACTTTTTCGGAATACTTAGTACATAACAAAAACACACACACAAGGACCGTAATAGTTTAGTGTCTTTGGAAACTCGGAACATAATCTTCTAATCATGGTGAAAGATATTCAACATCTCCCATAAAGATCTTCTATTTTTTTCTTACCTAAAACCTTTCTTTATATCCTGGGGAGAAGAAAACATAAAAGGGTGAGCTCAAATGCTCAGTAAGGGTAAACAAAATAAATATCAATCACATCATATTCATAAGAACATAACATTTTGGAAATCTTACCCTGCAAAAGAGATCAAAATTTCATAACATGGGATAAATCATGGCAGTGAAATGTAATCACAATAATCATAACTTAAAACATGAAGCTTTGTGGCATACACAAATAATCATAGAGAATCATTTCTTATTAGTCAAGACTCATTTCCATGACTATCTTAGCGGAAAAAGTACATTTCTGAACCGAGTTCACTCCTCGTTTCAGTCCTGTTTCACTGAACCGGTTTAACCCGCCGTTCCAGCCATGTCTATCTCATGAGATATAAAATCTTTACCCAATGCATTGGAGGGAGATATAGGTCCCACCTATCTCATAATGATACCATTCTTATGTGTACCACAAAATCATAAACCATACATCATAGCATAACCCATGTAAAAAAATGGGAATCTTAAACAACGTGACATCATAAAACAATTCATATAATATAAAGGAATTCATAAAAATAATTCCATCACAAAATAATAAAATCAATGTAATAATAGGGATAGAAAGAGAACCCTATATTATCTTAGATGGAAAATAATTTTGATAAAATACTTGAACTCCATTCTCGAGGAAAATATCCTTTCTACTTCAAAAACATTTTCCTTTCTTAACATGTCATACAATTTTAAACTAAAAGAATTTGATTAAAAATAAACGTTAAAACTTGTAAAGGAAGCTTCTTGGAAATAATGTTTTAAAAATCCATTCATGCCGTATAAGTTTAAAAAAACATTCTTCGTACTTTTGTTAGAAAAGTCAAAAAGTACCTCATACAAAAAATAACAAAATATTCCTTTCATATCCTTTACAAATAAACTCACTGAAGGGTAAAATTGGATTTAAAAAATTGCATTTGGATGGAAATAATATTACATATTGAGGAAACATGGATGTGGATGATAAAATACACCCCAGTAAATACTAAAGTATAAACAATCTCAGATAAAAAAGAGATTGTGATATTTCGCTTACCTTAGGTCTGATTTGCTTCGTAAGTGTACGAACCTCCTGTATAATGATTTAAATAATGTCATTTACTTATTCCAGAATCATAATCATTGTTATGTTATAATATATGGTTCACTTATAACTTTATATTACCCATTCTTTTGTAAATTCCATGTTAAAGACCGTTTTGGGTAAAATTGTTTCATTTGTCGTCCGTGTTTTGAATTGTAATTATTCATATGATTACTTAGATAATGATTACTTAATTGCAGAATATAAAACATGATTTATATAAAATATATATTCAGAATATACATATATATAATAAATTAGTAAATGGGAAGAAATACACCGTTCATGGAGACGGTAGGCCGTACGTACGCATGAACGTGGTTTTAGTTTCTTTATTGAATTGAGTGGAATTAAGTAGATGACATAAATATATATATACATAAATCCAGTATCCTTATTATGTCATATATTTCATTATTATTCGTTATATATACTTTATGATCATTCATGTATGGTTAACCTGGAGAATGAATCTCATCGCGTCGTGGAGACGGTAGTCCGTACGTACGCACAAGCGATGATATCATTCCCATAATTATTGAATAGAATTGGAGTGGATGGTATAATATATCAGAATCAGTATGATGTTATAATAACCGTATATATTTATACTTTACACCATTATACCCATCCATGTATGGTGTTGGTGTAAAAACAGATTTCACCACGGCGTGGAGACGGTATTCCGTACGTACGCACGCGTGGAGATTTCGTTTTCCGTAGGACGGATAGATGGTGAAATAGGGTTGTTTCATAATTATAATAACATATCAGTATATGATTTATACTGATGTTATTACTTCATAATGAAACAACTAAAGAAGAAGAAGTGGAAGAAGAAATAAAGTTAAAAGAATCGGTAATAGACATTACCTCTTCTTTGAAACGCCTCTTTGAGACCTCCTCTTAGGGAACTAAAATTGGTCTTTGAAGAAGACCAGAACCTCTAGGATGTTTCTATGGAAGTGGAGAAGATAATTTGTCATGTTTTGGCCGAGCTTGTAGGCTCAAAGTGGTGTGAGGAAGAGAGGGAGGAGGTGCCCTTTTAAAAGGGAGGAGAGGGGCACCTTTAGAATAACTAAAAATATTATTTTATTATAAAGCCAAATTCGGTTTTAAATAGATCCAAATTGATTTATTTAGAAGATAAGGTGGGTATGGGTAGAAATACTCTCATCCAATAGAATTTAGACAAGTTTAGGTGTCAATTTTAACCTTATCATTTAGATTTAACTTCAAGTTAGATAATTTAACTTTTACCGTGTCTTCTTGTTTTCCTACACTATAAGGTTAATAAACTTACTATATCAAGCCAAACGAACCCCAAGTTGTTTATAATTAATATATATAACCTTATCTAAGTAATTTTTCTGAACCTTATATTTTTAAAAATAAAATAACAATTAATAATATAGTATTTTTTTTAAAAACTATTTTATGTCAATTTTGACACTATTTGGTAATTGATTTTTGTAAAAATCATAACAGAATGATTAGTTAGAAAAAATTTAATTAAATAAATAATAACATGTCATATTAACATATAAAATTATTTTAATGCATAAAAAGTCTCAAATTACATTTATTTGGGTATTTATAACATCAATTATGTCAATATTTCATTAATAAGATAATTACTGCATCATCATTGTATCGTAAATAAATTAAATTATTTTAAGTCTAAAAATTAAAAATAAAATACCATTATGTAGGAAATACTTTTAGCTTTCTAATGAATATTTATAGTCTAATTTATCTTATGTATAACCCTATATTAAAAATGCTTTAGTTATTAAACTTTGATTTTAACTATTTTAACCCTTCTTTAAATAAATTGATAATAAATGTTCTAATCTAACCCAAGTGGGCCTAAATGGTCATATTTTATTCCTAAGGTTGTTTTTGGTCGAATTAAACTTATCCAATAGAATTAGGACATGTTTTAGGGTAATAATAATATCATTTTTACCCTTAACTACCCTATTTACTTTTAACCGTGGTGAATAAAAGTAAAAAGTTACTATTCACAAAAAATTATTTTCATCTCATTGAACCACATTTTACTTACTGACATCAACCGTGTCTCTCGGATTTTTGAAATTCCACTCACAGAAGCGGTAAAATTAAGTTTTATGAAAAAATTCAGTTTTTTAACTAACACTTAGTGGTTTCACTATTCATCAAAAAATGAAAGTTTCTAGAAAAATACCAAAAATTAGGCCTAAGATATATTTGATATTATGAATTAAAAAATGATGTTTATTTTAACAAATCCAAAACATATCAGTTACATTAACTAATTTAAAAATTAATTCCCGTCGTCAAAACAAATAGCGTGTTTTTAAGAGATAATAACTATCAAAAGATTGACACTTTTTTATGTCTCGTTTAAATGTGAAATTACATCCAATGACCAAAATTGTATTAAATTATAAAAATATATTCTAAATATACTTTAAAATCACTCAAATTAATAATTTATCACTATTAATTATTTCGATTAAAAAAGTTGTTTTTTAATTAAAATTTAGTAATTTTCACTATTCATCAGAATATGAAAGTTATCCGAAAAGTACCAAAATATCACCCTAAGCTAATTTCGATATTCTGAATCCAAAAATGAAGTCCATTTTGGAAGGTAAAATTTATAAAAGTTCAAAAAGTGGTTATTACTATTCAAAACGACTAGTTTTAATAATATTTTAATAGCATATCGTTGTTTAGTGAAACTCGGTATTGCGTACAACACACGCTATCGAGGAAGGTCGCGATTGTGTGTAATGCAAGCCAAGTCAAGGATGCATATAGTTAAAGATCCTTTTGGTGTAGTGTACAACACAAGACATCAATAAAATTAAAAAGAATATTTTTCATAAAATCTCGGGGTGTTACATCATTACCCTTGATAGGTATTTTATTTTTTTATTACTATATTATGGAGGTAGATAAGTAATTTTTTCCAAACATATTTCATAATTATTTATAGACATTGAATTATGTATATAACATAACAATATATACCAAAATCTGCATATTCAATGTAATTCTAAATTTTCATCAATAAATCATTTATAAAAATAATTTTATTAGATGAGATATAAATAATTAAGATGCACACAACTTCTTTATACATGTAAATAAATTATATAATTTAGAGAAAACTACTATATAAAATACCATTAGAGGTATAAAAAATATTCAATCATGAAATTTAAAATCAAGGATTACAAGAGTTTTATAAAGTACTTATTGAAATATTTTCATTCAAAACAATCATTTTAACCTTTTTAATAAATACATTATTAATACCAATGAGTTTAAAAACATTATAATCTTCTTAAATTCAATATCCATTGTGTGGAAAAACCATAATGGTCATACTATGTTACTCCTTTTATTTTACATTTTTTTCTTGTTTTTCTTTACATCCCATTTGATTTTTCTACACTAATTATAATACCATATCATATATTGAAACAATTATAATATAATAAAAATAGATAATTTGTTAGTAAAACTTACCTCAAATATCAATAGTTTCTTACATATCAAAAATTAGACCTGGAATATTTTATATCGATTCAAATTAGATAATTATAGAAAAAAATAGCCAAATCCATCCACTAAAAAACCAAAAAAATATAATAATATGAACCCATTAAAACCATACGGATTACCTATGTATTTACAAAAAAATATAGTTTCCCTAATGAGTTTGTATTCCAAACACTAGAAGAACCATTGTAAAAGATAAAATATGTTAGAAAATAGGAGGGGTGGCATGTATCTTCAACAATCATTCACCTAACTAACTTAATTAAAAATAGGGTTTATAATCATTTAAAACACTAAAATTATAGAAATTATATCACTAAAAATAATGTTAAGAAACTTTTCTAGAATCCTAGTATCTTACCACTGGGATTTTAGTAGACATTAGGGATTTAGTGGAATACAACCAGACTTCTAGTGGAGGAAGTCAGTGGCTCTGCCACAACCTCAACTAATCAAGATTACAATGATATCCTGAAAAATTTCCAATATCAAAATAATGTAATAAAAAACCCTTAAATTATATAACTTTTTTATTTAACTATATATTTCTCCATAAATATTCATTTTTATTTAAATCATGGAAATTTTATTCCAAATCTACTATAATTTCTTAAAAATATATGGTCATTATAAACCAAACACTAGTTACTTAATGAATTAATAAAACAAGTAAAATTTATTACTTACAATCACAAAAATTTATACTATATTAATCTCTAAATTAAAAATAAGAAAACTAGTAACTGAGAAATTTTATTGAAATTTTCAAACACATACTAAACCACTCACTTAATTCATTAGAATAATAAATAAACAAATCAATTTGTAAAAAAAATCAAATGAACAAGTAAGAAAAATCTCACAACTAAAATACTATAAATAAAGAAAAATAAATAACTTAAATATTATTTTTCTATATCCAAAACATCTTTATTTCCTTACATCTTAAAAATAACCTCATATGTTTACAATTAATCATTTTCTTATTACTATTTCTTAATTAATTACTTCTAAAATCAAATATCATTCTATTGATTCCTTTATATTGAAAAAATATTTTTAATGATGTTGATGTGCCTAGGTAAATAATTAAGTATCAAGAGGTGGGGTGGGTGGATGAATCGATGGGTTTTA
This sequence comes from Viscum album, assembly GCA_963277665.1. Taxonomy (NCBI): domain Eukaryota; kingdom Viridiplantae; phylum Streptophyta; class Magnoliopsida; order Santalales; family Viscaceae; genus Viscum; species Viscum album. Next base: position 1,067,237,098 of record OY728166.1, on the reverse strand, counting down.
ATTATATATAATACTATTTAATTAACAGATTTTACTTATTAAGTTGATATATCTTTTTAATATCTTATTTAAATTAGATTTTGGAATGAATATGTGAACATAATAAGAATAAAAAAACACTCATAAGTTATATTTTTTCCCTCTAGAATTGGTGACTATACCTTTCTATGAATTTGATATCATAATGTTCATATATAACCCACAAAAATCATATAGGTATTAATATATTTTATAAAAAGAAAAAATAACTAACTCTATTACAATTCATTCTGAATGAACCTTGCACCCCGCTTGTTTATAGGATACTAAAATACCATTTTTAAGAAGATTAATAATACTATTTTAGATGGATCTATATCAATATCAAAAATATTCTTATTTTATGTTGAGAGACTTTATATTCATCCATGATTTTTGTAATTTATAAACCAATATATTTCTATTTATAGAATACCTAGTGTCTCTATATTAAAGTAAAATCACTATAACAGTAATATATATCCTTTATTAACTATATAAAAAATACTATATTCTCATCACATATTACTACTCAGAGGAGTTTCTTTATTTCTATTATAATTAGATCATGCTATATCATCAATTAACCTCAACATTCTCTACAACACCCCAAGTTTTTATTGACATTTTTTTTTCGAATAAATTAAAATTTTCATCTTTTAATTCAATAAGTAATATATTCCTTTAACCCTAAACTAACATGTCATATGTTACACTCAACACTGAGTTGGCATACGATAAACACAATACTGAGTTGGCATACGATACATGCAACATTGAGTTCCCATGAAACATAATTTTATTTTTTAAATAATATAACAATAACCTATAATTTGAACATAGTTATATGAATAGTAATAACTTATTTTCAAATATTTTATACAATAGTTTTTTATAATTAAAATATATTGATAATAAAAGATATGATTTTAGGTAAAGTTCTCATATGTCTTAAAATAACGTATTTAATTTACTTCTAATAAAAGTTATTTTTGAAAAATTTATAAATTTAACTAGATATAATAAACCTACTTTTTTTTAATTTAGAATTTCAAATTTATATTAGAATTAAATTTTGGTATTTTTCTGAGAAACATCATTTTTAGATGAATAGTGAAAATGCCGGTTTTTAATTCAAAACAGATTTTTAATTCAATTTATTTATAAGGATTGAATATATTTTAATTTTAATTAAAAGTTTAATTAGATAAATTTTATATAAATTATTTCAATTTTGGCCATTGTAACCATTACCACATTTAAATTGGACATAAAGACTTAATAAACATTTCATCCAATTTAATATAAAAACCCGCAGTGTCGTCCTGATAGCGGGATATATTTTAAATTATTTTTTGCCACCTCTATTAATATAATTTATTAAAATTGATTCCATATTTTGAATCATCATAATTTATAATATCTAATAAGGCCCAAATTTTTTTACAAAAAATATTAGTGAAGGTGATTAAAATTAATTACACCAGTTAAGAGAAAAATTAGGTTAATAAATTACTAAACCATAAATATAAGAACCAAAAATACCTATAAACAAGTCCAAACCCCATTTTATGTCCATATATAGGAGATAAACCTTCTATTATTTTTATTTTTTTGATTTTTTATGACTTTTTGTTCTGTAATAACATGTGAACACCAAAATCATTTCTTAAAATTCAATGTGAGTCCCTTTTCTTCCCTATAAAAGGCCACCTCTTCTACCCATTCATCACACCTATAAAACCATTTAAGTTCGGAAAATATCTTCCCAATTATCCTCCCAAAAATCCTCCGAAAAATCCTTGAATACTCTGTTTGGGTAGAAAGCCTCTCAAAGAATCCTTTTGGCATAAACCAAAAGGAGTTACCCGATTAAGAGGTAACATCATCTCTCATTCTCTTTTTTTATATTTTACTTCTTCACCCCATACCCTCTTTTTATTCCATTATTTTATGAAAAATAAAATACCCTAAACATTATAATATGTTTTTATTAATGTTTCTTAACCTACACATACACACAAATCCATCCAATGGATGTTTAACTTATAGTTTTTTGTGTACGGTGAACTACTGCCTCACGAAATGAAGGTTATTCATTTTACATTTACCACAAATAATGATGAACATTATGATATAAAATGTATTTAAATATTTCATATATTATATTTATTATTTATTTAAGCTTATTTATTCCTTTTACAACACACATATCTTTACATTTTATTTGTTGTTAATACAATAATCTTGTCTGAGGAATAGTGGAGAACAACCCCCTCAAAGCGATGTGATTGGTTCACACACCACATGGATTGTATTAAGGATGGGTTTAATGAAATTATATGATATATATGATATATTAATGATACTATAATAATGATATATAAATATATAGACAGATACAGAAACACACACACACATATATCATTTATAAACTTTCTTTCAATATGATAATAAAAACAGAAACCACGTTCATGCGTATGTACAACTTACCATATCCATGAACGATGTATTCCATTTAGTACTTAATTATTCTATATATTATTATAATAAAAATATACTGGATATACATGATATCTATATCATGATATACATTATGGAATCATGATATAAGTATAATGACCAACGATAGAACAAATTAAGACACAAGCGAAGATCAAAGCGAATATTACCTGAAGTGAAACCATAACATAGGATCACTAAAAAGTGAGTAATATAAAGTCATAATAAAACCATATATGGTAATATATATAAGAATATTATTCTGAAAAATATGTATAATAAACTTATATTTAATATATAGGAATCCTATATGAGTACAGAGAGATTCAAGACACAAGGTAAGGGGAATTTAATCTCACTTTTAATTTATGTGAGATTCATGTTATGTTCACCAATATTTCCATTTGTGTGGTTTTTTTACCTAACATGATTTAATTTTATGTATGTTATAATTAAATTTATGGTTATTCACATATCTATTCTATGGTCCTTCTTTCATGGGGTTTAACTTTCAAACGTTACCAAACTAGTAAAACAGTTTTGTGTCAATTTGCCTTCTTTGAGATTCATGTTTTTTATACAACTAAACTCTTTTAAAAGGTGTATATAATTACATTTTACATGTTATACCACGAATCTAATTATTTTAATGATATCATAAGATTTATGTAATTTTATTTTCTTACATGGGGAGTATGATCCCAAGTTACTGAGTTATAAGAGTTTATTGAGACAATCTCATCGCTTTCTGAGATTGTTTATGCTTATTATTAACTTGATAAAATATTATTCTCCTTCTCTAAAGAATATTCATGAGTTTATTTATTATATGTTTATTCAAGATTTACTCTATTTTTAGTACCAATTCCACCCTTTGGTACTTAAGATAATGTTTTTATGTAAAAACTGATCATATATTTCTTCGATAAAAAATCTATTGTATTAAAAAACCATAAGTTTGAAATTTTTTTCAAATTTTTTTAAAAAAAATTATTGAAGATAATTTTCAAGAAAAAAGGAATATAAAAATGTTTAATTATTTTTGAATCTTCCTTTATATGTTTTTGAATCTATTTTTCAAAAAAAAGGTTTTCAAAAGGTTTTATGTTATAAAAAGAATTTTTCAAAGAAGAAAGGATTTTTTCCTCATGAAATATTTTTAAAATATCATTAAAAATTATTTATCATCTAAGATAACCTCCATTGGTGTTAATCATGCCTTTTTGGTGAAATTATTCAATGTATCCATTCATGTTCTTTCTACGAATGGATTATTATTTGATATAATTATGTTTATAAAACATATTTCTCTTTCAAGGGTTATATGAATTCGAAACTTTCTTCTTTTCATGGGTTATGTTTATGATGAAATGATTATTAAACCTATCTATTTTCACATGTTATGATACGTTTACATGTTTATGATATCCATTTCATTTCACGGGTTATGATATGTTTATTTATAATCTTATGGCACATGTATGTATGATTTCATTATGTGATGGGTGGGAACTATATCTCCCTCCAATGCATTGGGTAATGTTTTATAACTCATGATATAAACTAAGATGGTATTTGGAGTGAACCTTTACTAATATGATGGCCATGTGAGCAAACCATGACTACTAAGATGGTATGAGGAGCGAACTCATGATACTATGATGGCCATGGGAGTGAACCATGACTACTATGATGGTATGAGGAGTGAACCCCAACTAATTAGATGGTATTTTTAGAAATTTCTTGGCTACTATGGAAATAATTAAATACTTATGTGTTTTCCAAAATTCCATGTCGTACTACTATGTTATTCTTTCATGGATTATTTCATTTAATTATTTTTTATTCTTGTATTATGAACTGCATAGATTTATTCCATGACTCATCAATATGATATTTAATATACATGGTATGATCTTCTATTTTCAAGATCACATTCTCGTACCCTTATTCTCATGTTTACGCTTACATGTCTCCCTTTTTTACCCTTACTGAGCATTTTATCTCACCCTGTTTTATGTTTCCATCCCCAGGTAGTAAAGATATGTATTATGTTTTATGTGTCTAAGAAGGGTTATAGTTAATAAGAACCTAGTGGGAGAAAATGTAGCTCACATATGTATCAGTGTTTATGTTTCCATGTTTCCAAAGGTACTTTACCAACTATGGTCATTGGGTGTCTGTTTGAATAATGATTAAGTTTTATGATTTTTTTGAAATATTAATGTTTGAAAAGAGAGGGTCACAGTAGTTGGTATCAGAGAAAAGGTATAGTTAAGATTTGGAAGCTAGAATGAGAAAACCTTAGTGATAATCCTAAAGACACGTAGTCTAAAGGATAATTATAAGTATAAATAAAAGTTTTGGAAAATGTCCTGGAATTTTGGAGAAGGATAGAGTGAGGGGTTTCCTAGAAATACATCTCTATCTGTATAATACAAGAAGATATGGATATGGAATATATGAACCCTGGGGTAACAATTTCGACAAGATGTTCTGGGATTGACTCTAGGAAATACGGTACTTGAAAATGGGCCTTTCTTTACACCTGGTTTGACACTCTCGGGGGATATGCTTTATGAATTCAATAAACTCTTCATGAACCTTTAGGAATGATTTAAGCATAATCTGAATATAAATAAACTAGGATAAACCTAAAGATTCATAAATGCATAGAATGCACCTCCAAAGATTTAGTGCTACAAGTTTAAGGAGAATGGGCATTATACTAACTAATTCCCAAACCCAAGGGAAGATGATGGTGATTGATGTCAGGATCCTCTTAAGCCAAGGGACAAGGGTAAATTTTATATAATATCTATTTTTGATGACATGTATGATAAATATGTGATTAAATGTACTCTTAAAATCCACTATAGAAATACTATTTTCATATTTGATTCTAGATCTTCCCACTCTTTCATTTATAAAGAATTTTATAAGGGTGTTAAGATTCATCGAAAACAATTAGAGGTGGAATTAGTAGTGCAAACCCATAATGGTACGATGATTTTATCTCAAGTGTATGATTCATCTCTAGTTGAAGTTTGTGGGAATGCACTTTCTTCAAATCTTATTATTCTTCCTTTGGTCAAATTTTATTTCATCCTAGGATTGGATTGGATTTATCCGCATAAATTCCAAATCAATTTTCAAGGAAGGGAAGTTATATTTGATATTTCAAACCCTTCAACGATCATACATCAATTTGATGATAAGTCTGAAATTCCTACGGATATTACATCTAGTGTATGGGTCTTAATTCACTGTAAAAAGGGTTATTTATCTCAAATGTTTGGGGAGAAGATTGACATTAATGATATACCATGTTTTCTGGATTTTTTGGATGTGTTTCAAAAATATTTTCCTTGTCTTCCACCCAAATGTGAAGTTGAGTTCTCGATAAAACTTATACCTAGTTCCACAAAAATTTTCAAAGACTCCTTATAGAATATACCTGATTGAGTTATAATAATTGAAGAAGCAACTCAAATAAACCCTTGAGAAGGGATTCATCGATCCATGTGTGTCAATTTGGGGTGAATCAGTTCTTTTTGTGAAAAAGAAATACGGATCAATGCAACTATGCATTGATTATTGGGAGTTGAAAATGATCACAATCATGAACACGTATCCTATTCCCTATATTGATGACTTGTTTGATCAACTACACATAGCTCAATAATTTTTCAAGATTAACCTTCATTTTGGATATCATCAATTAAGGGTTAAGAAGTATGGTATTTCCAAGATAGATTTTCATACAAGGTATGGTCACTATGAATATATAGTGATTCTTTTGGTCTTACTAATACCCTGGCTACCTTCATGGATTTACTAGATAGAATCTTTAGAGATTACCTCGATATGTTTGTTGTAGTATTTATAGATGATATTCTCATCAATTACAATTGAATGGAATATCATGAGGATCACTTTAGAATTATACTAAATACCACATAGAAGGTGAAGATATATGAAAAATTTACTATGTGTGTATTATGGATGTAAAGGGTTACATTTTTGGGTCACATAATCTCAGTAGATGGTATAACTGTAGATCCATAAAATATAGAGGCTATTAAAATATTGAATAGACCAACCACAATGAATGAGATCCTTAGATTTCTTGTTTTAGCTAGATATTATCAACAATTTGTGGAGAATTTATCATGAATATCTAATCCTATGAACAAGTTAACTCAAAAGGGTGTTAAGTTTCATGGATAAATGAATGTGAGGAAAATTTAAAGGAATTAAAAATAAGGATGGTCAACACACCTATTCTTACATTACCCTATAGTGGAGAAGGGTTTGTAATTTATAGCGATTTATCCAAGAAGGTATTGGGATGTCTTCTTATAAAAAATAACACGGTTATAGACTATGCCTCATGATAGTTGAAGATTCATGATAAAAATTACGCAACTCAGGATTTGGAGTTAGCAGTGATATTTTTTCATTAATGATATGAAGGAATTATCTTTATGGGGAAAAGTATGATATATATGCTGATCATAAAAGTCAGAAATATATATTCACAAAGGAGTTGAACATGAATTAGATAAGATGATTAGATTTAATAAATTATTATGACTGCTCAATACATTACTACCCTAGGAAATAGAACTAGGTGATCAATGATTTGAGTTGAAAAGATCATGCTTGATTATCTACGATAATGATAAAAAACGATCCAATATTTATGGATTTTTAAATGATGGATCTTGAAATCCTAAAGGAAAGGGAAAAATATTTTATTTCTAAAATGATTGTTCAACCCTATATCCAAGTGAAGATTAAAGATGAACATATAGAGGATGAAGAACTACAAAAGAAGTTCAGAAATGTTCTTCAGTTTAACCTTGATTATGATGGAATGACAAGGTTCTGTAATCATGTATGTGTTTCTTCTATGCCAGATTTCAAGAAGGAGATATTATAAGAAGCTCATAATTCTTTATTTTCTATTCATCCTTGAATTATGAAGATCAATAAGGAATTAAAAGAATATTTCTAGTTGGATGGCACAAATAGAGATATCATGGAGTTTGTATCTTGGGGTTTAGTATGCGAGGAAGTTAAGCCTGAAAGACAAAAGTCTAAAGGGACATTGCATCCACTACCCATACCAGAATGGAAATGGGAGAAAATCATGATGTGTTTTTTCATTGGACTACCCAAAACCTCTAAAGGGATTAATACTATATGGGTGGTAGTTGATCTTCTTACTAAGTCAGTACACTTCATTACTATTAGAGAATATTTCTCTCTTGATCAGTTTCCCAGAAAATACATTACGGAAGTGGTAAGGTTTCATGGAGTACCATATTCTGTTGTATCAGATCAGGGTCCAAGGTTTTCATCAATGTTGTGGAGAAGTATTCAGAAATCACATGATACAGAATTGAGTTTCAACACTATTTATCATCCTCAAATAAGTGGTCAGTCTGAAAGAACAATTCAAACCCTAGAGGATATGTTGAGATCTTGTTCTATGGATTTAAAAGGTGGTTGGGATCAATACCTTATACTAGTTATGTTTTATTCCTATAATAGCTTTCACTCAAGAATTTAGATGGAACCTTATGAATCTCTTTATGGGAAGAAATATAGAGCTCCCACGTGTTAGGATGAGTTTGGAAAATGAAAGCTATTAGGACCTGAGATCGCTGATGAAATGGTTGAGAAGGTTAGGACTGTTCAACATCATATCATGGAATCTCAAAGCCAACATAAAATTTATGCTGATAACAATCAGTGTGATCTAGAATTTGAAGTTGGTGAAAATGTTTTTCTATGAATTTTACTTTAGAATAAAGTTATGAGATTTAGGAAGAAAGGGAAACTAAGCCCTCGGTTAACGGGCCCTTTGAGATTATTGATCGTATCAGGATGGTAGATTATCTCTTAGAACTTCCTCGAAATCTCTCTCATGTCCATGATGTGTTCTATGTATCTCTCCTGGGAGAGTATATACCTAACACTTCATATGTATTGAACTCATAGGTCATACTGCTGGAGAAAGATCTTTCTTACAAAGAGAATGCTGTGAAATTCTAAACCGATCATAGAAAGTTCTACGAAACAAGACCACTCACATAGTCAAGGATTTGTGGAGAAATAACTAGTTAGAGAAAGATATATGGAAACTTGATGATATGATGAAGGAAAATTATCTTTATTTTTTTTACCCGAGTGATGAATTTCTAGGGTGAAATTCAATTTAAGTGCTGTAGAATGTAACACCTTGAGTTTTTATGGTCCTTTATTGAATAAATTTGAATAAATTAACATTTTAATCATTAAATGAACTAATTAATTGACTCCTTTCAAACTAAACCAACATGTCATATGTTACAAGAAACACTGACCTCTTGTACATTACACGCAACACTGAGTTGGTGTACAATACACACAACACTGAGTTTCTAAAAAAAATAATTTTATTGTTTAAATAAGATAATAATAACCTAGAGATTAAAATTAGTTATATGAATAGTAATAAAAAAATTTAAAATATTTTATATAACTTTTTTAAATAAATAAAAAACATTGATAATAAAAGATACGATTTTTGGTAAAGTTCTACTATGTTCAAAAATATCATCTTTAATTTACTTCCAATATGATTAATTTTAGACTCATTTAGAAATTTAATTTGATAAAATAATCATCATTTTAGAATTTATAATGTGAAAATTATCATAGGATGAAAGTTTCATATTTTTCTGAGAAACTTCAATTTTGGATGAATAGTGAAAAATACCGATTTTTCATTCAAAACTTATTTTTAATTCAATATATTTAAAAGGTTAAAATATATTTTAATTTTGTTTAAAATTTTAATTAGATTATATTTTATCAAGTATATAATTTTTGTAATTTTAACAATTTACACATTTAAATTCGTCATAAAGACCTAACAAACATTTGATCCTTTTTAATATAAATACCCGCAATGTCGTCTGGACAGTGGGATTAATATTAAATTAATTTATTAAAATTATGTGATTATAATTTGGAAAAAATTATTCCATATTTGGAATAAAAATAATTTATAATGTCTTATAAGGTTATTTTTTTGGATAAAAAATATTTGTGAAGGTGATTATAATTAGTTACATCGGTCAAGAGAAAAATTAGGTTAATAAAGTACTAAACCTCAAATATAAGATTCAGAATGACCCAGAAAAATGTAAAACACCCATTATATGTCCATATTTCAGACATAAAGCTTACATTATTGATTTTGGGGGGTTTTCTATAATGTTTTAGGTAAGAACAAGTGCAAACCTAACTCATTTCTAAAAATTCCATGTGAGTCTTTTTCCTTCCCTATAAAAGGCCACCGACTCTACACATTCATCACACTTATCAAACCTTTTAAGTTTGGACAAGAACGTCCAAAGTCTCCTAAAAAATACTCCCTTATACCTTGAATCCTCCCTTTATAAATAAATCCTCTCAAGGAATCCTTTTGGCATAAACCAAAAGGAGTTACCTGATTAAGAGGTAACGTCTTCTCTTAAGCTCCTTTCCTTTATTTTCCATATGCATTGTCACGACCCGTCCTCGGGGCCCGTGCTGTGACTACCCCAAGCCCACCTTCCATAGGCCAGGGGCTGACGACTATCACCAAAGGCGTAAATCTCGATAACTGAGAAGGCATTGCCTTTATAAAAGTAAACAAAACATCACAGAGTACAAGCGGAAGTAATACACTAAGTACAAAAGAAAGTGCTGAAAAGTAAGTGGGCCAGAATACAAACCCAACTGAAAGTACAGCTACAACTGAACGAATGTACAAAAGAAAAGACAAACAGCTGGAAGAAAAGAAACAGCTCCTGGGTTGTCCACCATGGATCCCACCTGAAGGGTAGGTACAGATAGCGCAGCTCCGGGATCGTCCGCCACTGATCCCACATGAAGGGTAGGTACAGATAGCCTCCAAAACGCTCTCGCCTGTCAACCTCCTCCGAGTGTCGTCTTGTTGTGAAGTCCACCTCCGGATACTAACTCGTTGTGAGGTCCACCTCCGGATAATGACTCGTCGTGAGGTCCACCTCCGGGTACCGTCCAGTCCTCGAACACTCAGCCTCCGTCAGCACTGACCGTCGTCTGCAACCAACACAACGAGGTGCGGGCATAGCCCGTGTAGGGGTGAGTATAACGATACTCAGTAGGGACCCCAAGACCCTCAAGGTCTCTCTAAATCCCACAAGGATAACCACAAAGCATAATCACAACCAATAAACCCTTACTTAGATATAATCCCATACTTATACCTAATTTATCACGTAACCCATCTCAATCATGAGGAAACACAAAGGTTATGAAATCAACGGATAACCAACACTTAGATATATTCCCATACATATACCTAAGTTATCAAGTGACCCATCTCAATCATGAGGTAAACACATAGGTCATAGACTCAGCTCAAACCAGGATTTAACCAGGAAGTCGAAACCATAGCTGCTGGGGAACTCCCCCTCTATCGAGTACAGTGGACCTGCCGCTACAACCAAGCACTTCCCACTAACTTTGGACTGCATTAGTACTCCACCTGTCGAGTACTGTGGGCCTACTGCTACAACCAAGCGCTTCCCACCATGGGTCTGCTGCTACAACCAAGCGCTCTCCCTTCAAGTACTGTGGGCCTGCTGCTACAACCAAGCACTTCCCACCATGGGTCTGCCGCTACAACCAAGCGATCCCCCTCATAGCCTACAGAGGTACTCCTTATGTTATGTACCGCGGGCCTGCCGCTACAACCAAGTGCTCCTCCACCATGGGTCTGCTGCTACAACCAATCTCTCCTCACTGGGCTATCCGAAACACACCGAGAGGATCAATCAACAGTCGTCAAGTCTCAGCCAGCTACTAGGTCTCTGCACTCTGTGAGATCGTCACCAGGAGGGTCTGCTCCACGAGGTACTAGTCGATACTCCAAGTATCACAAAGTCCCACGAAAAAGTATCTCAAAGGACCGCCTTGTCATAGGGGTCTCAACGCAACAGACGACGCGTCAATCAGACACCCAATCTGTGTGTTGTTAGCCTTTTCGTCCCAGGGGACCGGTTGGTTTCGTGTGCGAACCAACTCGGCCATATCTCAACTATATCCCGAACTCTCATAGTGTATACTAATATGGACCGTTTCTCAACGTGATCACCAACACCGCTGATGGTTCGTCAAACGGACGTCCGGTTTGAAAGTTATCAGCTTTTCCGTTCCAAGGGCCCGTTCGGATTATGGGTTCAATCTAAACCAGCCACTATCCAACTGCGTCCAAAACTCAGGCGAAGTATGCCAAAAGTTCCGTCTCGACAAAAGGAACTCAACGTGACAGACGACGCGTCAATCGGACGCCCGGTCTGAGAGTTATTGGCCTTTTCGTTCTAGGGGCCCGGTTGGGTTTTTAAGTCAAAACCAACCCGACCACACTCTGAATTCGTCCAAACCTCGAGCAGAGTAAGCCAAAAAGTCCGTCTCACTAAGAGGAATCCAACAAAGTTGACGGCACGTCAATCGGACGTCCGGAGCTCAAGTAATAAGTGTTTCCGGTCCGAGGGCCCGGTTGGTTTCGGGTTCGAATCAAAACATCCATACTCAATGTTCTCCTAAACCTTGAGTGTAAAATACCGAAACGACCGTCTCGATCCATGGATCGCATCGCAACTGACGGTGCATCGATCGGAGGTCCGTAGCCCAAGATATGGGCGTATGAACGGTTCTATCCGAAAAATAGGGGGTTTGGGCCCGGTCCGACCCGGCCCGATACCCCCCCGGGTCGGCCCGAACCGGGCGACCCGAACCGGGTCCGGGTCCGGCCCATTAGGGCGCGGCCCGGCCCGCTGGGCATGACCCGGCCCCGCTGGCACGGCGCGGCGCGGCCTGGCTCTGTCGCGGCGCGACGCCCGTGTGGCCAGTGGGTGCGGGGGGGGGGGGGGGGGTTACAACCCCCCGTGGTCGATGAAACCGGCGTGGCTTTAAGCCACACCACTCAGCCTCCAGAACAGCTAAGCCATTCTGGTTTAGCACGCCACCGCGGCTCATCCACGACGGTTCCGTTCCGGTCGCCGGCGCCGCCGCGCCGGCGGGGCGCACCGCCGCCGCCTTCCGCGGACCACCAGACGCGCTTTGGTGGTCCGTTTTGCTCGCCGCCTTCGCCAACGGTCCTCCCGGGACTCAACCTTCACTAAAGAGGCTTCAAAATGACTTTGTGGCCCCGTTTTTCATTGCCCTTCAATCCGTGCACAACGATCAACCAGCGGAGTCTTCGAATCGCCTCCGCGGCCCCGACTTTGGTCGCGGTTTCGTTCCGCCTCAACGGCGCGGCGCGACGACACCGCGCTTCTTCGCCACATTTCTCCTTGTTTCTGCGTGGTGTGATAGCACCGCATCACTTCCATTTCAATCCACGAAGATAACCATCAAAATAAAAAGGGGAGGAGGTTCGGCCGTGTTTGTGCGGTCCGACCTCCTCCATTATTTTGATAACAGTTGTCTATTAATATTGAAGAACGTCCAATTAAAATCCGAACATAAAGAAAAAAACCCTACAATTTTCCCCACAATCATGAATTTCCAACCCGCAAACATATTCTTTCACAAATCAACAAAATATTTAGTTGATCTGCGTTTTTGTTTTAGAAGTAAATAAACATGGGTTCATTAACATTCACAAATTAATTCCCTACCTCAATTCATGATGGTTGATCGCTTGACGAAGAAAGGGAAAGCTTCGTTGTTCCGTAGACGTTGCCGCGGGATGACAACGTCGCTTCTTCAAGCGTCGAGAAAAAGGAAGCCAAGGTTGGCCCCGACGTTCTTCGCGTTCTTCAATGATGAGGATGGAGTTCTTCGTGGAAGGCTGAAACTCTTCAAAAACTAGAACTCTCCCAAAAAATCAACACAACAAGCTAAAACCCAAATAAAATAAGACACCTCTTATTTTATTACTCAAGCCATGCATTTCAAAAATCCAAAATTCAAAACCTGACATACTTAATTAATTGATCTTAAGTTGTCAACTTAATTATTGTTTAGGTGGCATGAATTAATGTGGGAGGTGAGGAGGGGAGGAGTCACTTAATTAAAAAGGGGTTTAGAGGAGTTGAGGAATTTGAAAAGGTGGGGGCTCGTGTGGGCCCCACCTCACCCTTAATCCTCTCATGGGAAGTTAACAACCGGTGGGTCCCACTCCAACTCCCACACCTAGGATCTAACACTTAGAAAAGAGAAATTAAGTTGAGACCCAACTTTATTTCATTTAAACCGCTTAGTGAAGAAATAAAAATAAAACAATTATATTTTTATTCCCCACTTTTTTTTACATCAACACCTGAGCAAACACACCTTCAGAAAAGGTTTTCCTAAGCAATTATCAGCGATGTGGTTTCATCGGTGCCCTCAGATTTTGATTCCGAGCGCTGGTTCAAAAGATAGGAAAATCCGCTCATTCGTTCACTGAACGTACCCGAGCTAAACTTCGGAAAATGATTCCGGGCATAGAGAGCCTCGGAATCAGGTGTCGTCAGAAGCTGCAGCCTCGAAAAATTCCAAAGAAATTAAGAAAAAAATTCCCATGAAATTTCCGAGTCATTAAATTACTCCCAACTCAGGGATTTACGTCCCCGTAAAGCTATAACACAAACTAGGGAAACAAAAGTGGTACTGAGCACACATACGAGCCTTCCGCTCCCATGTGATCACTTAGGGGTTCCCGTGCTACCAGCGAAAGCACACAAGAGGAATCGACCGTCCCTATAGGACCCACTCCTATCGATCCTCAACCCCTATTGGATCCCTATGGAAGTCGTCCATTCATCTATGTCCAAATCCCTGAGAGTGATGATGTGTGAAGGATCATGCACATATCTCTTCAGCTGAGGTACATGGATGATATTATGCACCCGGTGCAACTGAGGTGGAAAGGTCAAGCAGTAACCCACCTCGTCTACCTTTCTGAGGACCTAGAAAGGTCCGTTGAACCTCGGAGATAACTTTTCGCCTCAGCCACATCTTCGTAAACCTCGTCGAGGTGAGACCCATATAAGGACGTGATCTTCATCCTCAAACTCTAGAGGTCTCCCTTTCCTGATTAGAACTGAAACTCCAAACTCCTGCTGCCACGTGGGTGAAGTTGGCTGACTCAAGAGTGATCGGCTACACCTTCTTATGTATGATTCCATCCTGTGCTGCCTGGGTTTTCCTTTTCTTCGACCAAGGAACACCCCATCCCAACATTGTAGATAAACCACAAACTTTTTGCCTAATACAGTTAATCCGTGTATGAACTGTGGATCCAATCCTTACTCAGACCAACATCATAAGGCCTCGACACTGCCACCAAGAGATTCCAACCGAAACTCTCACCTCGTGGGTCAGATCACACTGTCGGCGCAAGTGTGATTATCGAGTCTCCTCCCAATGGTATCTCCAGACGTGAGGGTCAAGTCCACAGCTTACCAGAAACTCTAGGTCTGGGACAAGATTCGTGGAAGGAAGGAATGATTCATATCAACGTCTATTACTACGATAGCTAGTAGTGGACACAGACT
This sequence comes from Viscum album, assembly GCA_963277665.1. Taxonomy (NCBI): domain Eukaryota; kingdom Viridiplantae; phylum Streptophyta; class Magnoliopsida; order Santalales; family Viscaceae; genus Viscum; species Viscum album. The sequence goes on along the minus strand of OY728166.1, from coordinate 1,067,222,009 downwards.
GTCCCTTGAATCATTTTTAGAGCCATTGGGTCACACTCCTTGACCGCATGCAGCTACTCTCTTCCCCTTCCCTCCAGCTCCCTGAGCCTAGTGGGGGATACAAAGGCGGGTGATTGTAACATGTCGAAAAGTACACCACCCCATGATGCTCTCATATCTCTTCTTCCAGGTCTGCTGCTCTGTAGATTCATCTTTCCTTGACACTTGTTCTTCTTGAAACATTTTACATGTCCAAGTCTCTGAGACTGACACCAGTTCGCATCTTCCCAATGCTAACATTCACTGGCTATAACCGATCAACCAAAGAACATTCAACCACAAAGGTTCTCTCTAGCAACCTAACATAAGTAGGAATGCATAGAGGAAAGAGTTATTACTCAGATATCCTTTAAACACACCTCACTCCGAGGTCCGATCTCTAAAGCACTGATCATATCGTAGTAATCAAGTACCAAGAACGATTGGTACGCCTTGATGAATACTCATCTACCGATATGTCATCCTGCCGAAGCTGTAAAAGCTCTAGAAAACTCTCAACCACTTCCTCAAGACAGTCCTCAGGTGCCTGTGAGTCGAGCTCACCTCAGAACTTGAGGGTATCTGATGTTGGAACACGTGTAAGGAAGTAAGCCTACATGTGTCACCTACTGGTACCGCCGGTTGTAACTGGTGACCAACAGGTAGTGATGTATAGATGACACACTACCCGAAGGCACTATCTCAGGCAGCGGTCTACATAATGAAGCCTCATCACTATGCGGACCATCCTCATGATCACTCACTGGAAAACACTAGTAGACAAGTCTACCATTCACTCCACGGGTATCTCAACTAGGCGAAGAAATCTAGAAATCACCTCCAGCCAGTCCTCTGCTATCTGGGAATCTGCCTCGCCTCGTAACCTCGGAGGCCTCTGCTGCTGAAACTCTTGTAACGCGCTCTACCGGCGTGCACCGTCCACTAGTACGGCTGGTGGAATATACTTCTCAACAGGTGGTGGTGCTGCTGGTACACCACCCGAGGGTGCCAATATAGAAAAGGTCCCTACACCGGATCCTCTTCGCTCAGTGGGCCATCATCGAGTACTCTCTCGTAACTCCAACTAACTATCTGTGTGGAGACATCACGAATAGATGCGACACGGTCAACGTTTTATACCAGGTGAGCTGACCTAGTTTGAGCTGACATTAAAACTTTTGGAAACAGACACGCAATCAGTGTTTTCGTGCACAAAGTCGGAAATCATTAGTCAGGGTCCTGGTGTACGGATACGTCGGCCACCACACCAACATTGGACTCCCTGAACTGAAGGCCACACTCGGTACCCTTAACACTATTTCTTCACAGAAAAGAAAATATCAGAGTTATAAGTCCTGCAGTAGAACCGACTCCTCTCATACCAATTTGTCACGACCCGTCCTCGGGGCCCGTGCCGTGACTACCCCATGCCCGCCTTCCATAGGCCAGGGGCTGACGAATAGCACCAAAGGCGTAAATCCTGATAACTGGGAAGTCATTACCTTTATAAAAGTAAACAAAACATTACAAAGTACAAGAAAAAGTAATACACTAAGCACAAAAGAAAGTGCTGAAAAGTAAGTGGGCCAGAATAAAAACCCAACTGAAAGTACAGCTACAACTGAACGAAAGTAAAACAGAAAAGACAAACAGCTGGAAGAAAAGAAACAACTCCTGGGTCATCCGCCATAGATCCCACCTGAAGGGTAGGTACAGATAGCGCAGCTCTTGGATCGTCCACCACGGATCCCACCTGACGGGTAGGTACAGATAGCCTACACAACGCTCTCGCCTGTCAACCTCATCCGAGTGTCATCTGGTCGTGAAGTCCACCTCTGGATACTGACTCGTCATGAGGTCCAACTCTGGGTACCGTCGAGTCCTCGAACACTCAGCCTCCATCAGCACTGCCCGTCGTCTGCAACCAACACATTGAGGTGTGGGCATAGCCCGTGCATGGGTGAGTATAACGATACTCAGTAGGGACCCAGAGACCCTCAAAGTCTCTCTAAATCCAAAAATGATAACCAAAAAGAAGAACCACAAAAAATAACACTTACTTAGGTATAAGCCCATACTTATACCTAAGTTATCACGTAACCCATCTCAACCATGAGGAAACACAAAGGTTATGAAATCAACTGATAACCACTACTTAGATATATGCCCATACATATACTGAAGTTATCAGGTGACCCATATCAATCATGAGGTAAACACATAGGTCATAGACTCAGCTCAAACCAGGATTTAACCATGAAGTCGAAACCATAGCTGTTGGGGAACTCCCCCTCTATCGAGTACAGTGGGCCTGCCGCTACAACCAAGCGCTTCCCACTAACTTTGGACTGCTGTAGTACTCCACCTGTCGAGTACTGTGGGCCTTCTACTACAACCAAGCTCTTCCCACCATGGGTCTGCTGCTACAACCAAGCGCTCCCCCTTCAAGTACTGTGGGCCTGCTGCTACAACCAAGCACTTACCACCATGGGTCTGCCGCTACAACCAAGCCCTCCCCCTCATAGCCTACAGAGGTACTCCTTCTGTTGAGTACCGCGGGCCTTCCGCTACAAATAAGCGCTCCTCTGCCGTGGCTCTGCCGCTACAACCAAGGGCTCCCCACTAGGTTATCCGAAACACACCGAGACGATCGATCAACAATGGTCAAGTCTCAGCCAGCTACTAGGTCTCTGCAGTCTGCTAGCTCATCACCAGGAGGGTCCGCTCCACGAGGTATTAGTTGATAATCCAAGTATCAAAAAGTCCCACAAAGAAGTATCTCAAAGGACCGCCTCATCATAGGGGTCTCAACGCAACAGACAACGCGTCAATCGGACGCCCGGTCTGTGAGTTATTAGCCTTTTCGTCCCAGGGGCCCGGTTGGTTTCGTGTTCGAACCAACCTGGATGTATCTCAACTGTACCCCAAACTCTCATAGAGTATACTTATAGGAACCGTTTCTCAATTTGATCACCAACGCCGCTGACGGTTCGTCAAACGGACGTCCGGTTTGAATGTTATCAGCTTTTCCGTTCCAAGGGCCCGGTTGGATTACGGGTTCAATCCAACCTGGCCACTATCCAACTGCGTCCAAAACTCATGAGAAGTATTCCAAAAGTCCAGTCTCGACAAGAGGAACTCAACGTGACAGACGGGGCGCATCAATCGGATGCCCGGTCTGAGAGTTATTGGCCTTTTCATTCCAGGGGCCCGGTTGGTTTTTAAGTCAAAACCAACCCGACCACACTCCGACTGCATCCAAACCTCGAGAAGAATAATCCAAAAAGTCTATCACACTAAGAGGAATCCAACAAAGTCAACGGCATGTCAATCGGACGTCCGGAGCTCAAGTTATATGTGTTTACGCTCTGAGGGCCTGGTTGGTTTCGGGTTCGAACCAACCCGGCCATACTCAAAGTTCTCCGAAACATTGAGTATAAAACACCGAATCGACCGTCTCAATCTAAGGATCACATCGTAATTGACGGTGCATCGATTAGAGGTCCGTAGCCCAAGATATGGACGTTTGAACGGTTTTGTCTGAAAAATAGGGGGTTCGGGCCCGGTCCGACCCATCCCGAACCAGGTCGACACGAACCGGGTCTGGGTCCGGCCCATTAGGGCGTGGCCCGGCCCGACCTGGCGCTAGAATGGCGCGGCACCCGTGTGGCCAGCGGGTGCGGGGGGGGGGGGGGGGGAGGTGGGGGTTACAACCTCCCCGTGGTTGACGAAACCGGCGCGACTTTAACCCGCACTGCTCAGCCTCTGGAACGGCTAAGCCGTTCCGGTTTGGCCCGCCGCCGCGGCGGTTCCGTTCCGACGGCACGCCACCGCCGCCTTCCGCGGACCACCGGACGCGCTCCGGTGGTCCGTTTTGCTCGCCGCCTTCGCCAACGGTCCTCCCGGGATTCGACCTTCACTACGGAGGCTTCAAAATTACATTGCGGCCCCGTTTGTCCTCACCTGTCAATCCGTGTACAATGATCAACCAGTGGAGTCTTCGAATCGCCTCAGCGGCCCTGACTCCGGCCGCGGTTTCGTTCGGCCTCAATGGTGCGGTGCGATGGCACCGCGCTTCTTCACCACATTTCTGCTTTTTTCCCACTCCAACTCCCACACCTAGGATCTAACACTTAGAAAAGAGAAATTATGTTGAGACCCAACATTATTTCATTTAAACCGCTTAGTGAAGAAATAAAAATAAAACAATTATATTTTTATTCCCCACTTTTTTTACATCAAAACCCGACAAAACGCACCTTCGGAAAAGGTGTTCCTAAGCAATTACCAGCGTTGCGGTTTCATCGGTGCCCTCATATTTTGATTCCGATCACCGGTTCAAAAGTTAGAAAAACCCGCTCATTCGTTCACTGAACGTACCCAAGCTAAACTTCAAAAAATGATTCCGGGAACACCGGGGCTCGGAATCAGGTGCCGTCAGAAGCCGCAGTCTTGAAAAATTCCAAAGAAATTAAGAAAATATTTTCCTTGAAATTTCCGGGTCTTTACATGCACCCCTGCACTCACTTCATATATTTATTGAGTGAAAACACCAGTATCATACATATACTATGATTTTTTATACATAGGGTTCAATGTAAAATTAGAAACACCTCCATCGAAGGGATGTTGAACATGCAGTTTTTGTGTACGATGAACTACTACCTCCCGAAATGATGATGGTTCATTCCTCCCTTACCACCAATCATGGTGAACATTATAATAGTCACTATACTTACATATTTCGTATATTATATTTATTATATATTTAAGCTTATTTATTCCTTTTACAATACACATATCTTTACATTTAATTTGTTGTTAATACGATAATCTTGTTTGAGGAAGTGTGGACTACTGCCCCCTCATAGCGATGTGATTGGTTCACACACCACATGGAATGTATTAAGGATGGGTTTGATGAAATTATGTGATATATTAATGGTTATATAAAAATTATATATATATATACACACACATACATATATATAGGTCATTTATATACTTTCTTTCAATACGATAATAAAAACGGAAAACACGTTCATGCGTACATACAACATACCGTATCCATGAACAATGTATTACATTTCATACTTAATTATTTTAAAGATTATTATAATATAAATATAATGGATATACATGAAATTTATATCATGATATACATTCTGGAATCATGATATAAGTATAAGGACCAATGACAGAACAAGTTAAGACACAAGCGAAGATCAATGTGAATATTACCCGAAGTAAAACCTTAACATATGATCAATAATAAGAAAGTAATGTAAAGTCATAATAAAACCATATATAGTAATAAATATAATAATATTATTCTGAAAAATATTTATAATAAACTTATATTTTTTATATAGTAATTCTTTATGAGTAAATAGAGATTCAAGACACAAGGTAAGGGGAATTTCATCTGACTTTTAATTTAAGTGAGATTCATGTTATGTTCACCAATATTTACTTTTGTGTCGTTAATGTACTGAAAATTATTTAATTATATATATGTTATACTTAAATTTATGGGTATTTACATATCTATTCAATGATCCTTATTTCATGGGGTATAACTTTCAAAAGTTACCAAACCGGTAAAACAATTTTGTCTCAATTTTCCTTCTTTCAGATTCATGTTTTATTATGCACCTAAAATCTTTTCATAGGATTATATACATATGTTTTAGATTCCATATCACGAATCTACTTATTTTCATGATATCATAAGATTTATGTAATTTTATTTTCTTACATGGGGGGTGTGATCCCAAGTTACAGAGTTATAAGAGCTTATTGAGACAACCACATCGCTTTCTGAGATTGTTTATGTTTTTGATTCCCATGATTAAATATTATGATCCATCTATCAAGAATATTTATTAGTTTCTTTATTATATGTTTATTCATGATATCCTATATTTTTAGTACCATTTCAAATCTTTGGTACTTAAGATAATGTTTTTTATGTAAAACCTGATCATCTCTCTCATCAATCGAATATCTATTATATTCAAAAACCATAAGTTTGAAAAAAATTTCAAAAATGATTTCAAACTATTCTTGAATATAATTTTAGGAAAAAGGATTTTAATTTTTTTTTATTGTTTTTGAAGCTTCCTTTATAAGTTTTCGAAGCTATTTTTCAATTAACAAGGTTTTCACAAGGTTTTATGTTATAAAAAGCCTTTTTCAAAAAAGAAAGGATAGTTTCATCATGAAATATATTAAAAAGACCATTAAAAATTATTTATCATATAAGATAACCTCCATTGGTTTTAATCATGCCTTTATGGGGAAATTATTCAATGTTTCCATTCATGTTCTTTCTCTGAATGTATTATTATTTGATGGAATGATGTTTATAAAACCTATTTCTTTTTCAAGGGTTATATGATTTTTAAACCCGATTATTTTACCGGGTTTTTTTATGATGAAATGATTATTAAACCTATGTATTTTCACATGTTATGATATGTTTACATGTTTATGAATCCCATTTTATTTCAAGGGTTATTTTATGTTTATTTATGATCTTGTGGCACATGTATGTATGATTTCATTATGTGATGGGTGGGACGTATATCTCCCTCCAATGCATTTGGTAATGTTTTATAACTTATGATATAAACCTAAATGGTCTTGGTAGTGAACCTGGACTAATATTATGGCCATAGGAGTGAACCATGACTACTAAGATGGTATGAGGAGTGAACTCATGCTACTATAATGGCCATGTTAGTGAACCATGACTACTATGATGGTATGGGGAGTGAACCTATAGTACTAAGATGGTCTTGGTAGAAATTTCTTGGCTACTATGGAAATAATTATATGCTTATGTGTTTTCCAAAATTCCATGTCGTACTGCTATGTTATTCTTTCATGTAATATGTCCTCTACTTCCTTTTTTATTTAGGTATTATGAACTTCAATGATATATGCCATGATTCATGTATATGATATTTAATATACATGGTATGATCTTCTATTTTCATGATCACATTCTCATACCCTTATTCTCATGTTTATGCTTACATGTATCTCTTGTTTACCCATACTGAGCATTTTATCTCACCCCTTTTTTTTGTTTCCATCCCAGGTTGTAAAGATATGTATTGGGTTTGATGTGTCTAAGAAGGGTTTTGGTTAATAAGAACCTAGTGGGAGATAATTTTTCTCACATATGTATCAGTGTTTATGTTTCCATGTTTCCAAAGGCACTATGCCAACTATGTTCTTTGGGTGTGTGTTTGAATAATATTTAAGTTTTCTGAAAAATATGTGTAATATTAATGTTTGAAAAGCGAGGGTCACTATAGTTGGTATCAGAGAAAAGGTATAGTTAACCTTTGGGAGCTAGGATGAGAAAACCTTAGTGATAATCCTATGGTCACGTCTAAAGTATAAGTCTAAGGATAAGGAAAAGTATTGAAAAATGTACTAGAATTTTGGTGAAGGATAGAGTGAGGGGATTCCAAGAAATATATCCTTATCTAGATACTAAAAGTGGATATGGATCTGGAATATATGTACCTCAAGGTAACAACTTTTACAAGATATTCTAGGCTTGACTCATGGTAATATGGTACTCAAACATGGGCCATGCTTTACACCTGGTTTGACACTCACAGGGGATATGCTTTGAAAATTCACAAAACTCTTCATGAACCATTATGAAGGATTTAAACATATGTTGAATATAAATAGTCTAGGATAAACCTAAATTTTCATATATGCACAGAATTTACCTCTTAATATTTAGTGCTAAAAGTGTAAGGAGAATGGGATTTATACTAACTACTGCCCAAACCTATGGGATGATGATGATGATTGATGTAAGCAACATCTTAAGCCAAGGGACAAGGATAAATCTCATATAATTTCTATTTTTGACGAGGGGTGTGATAAATATGTGATTAAAGGTACATTTACAATCAAATCTAGAAATACTAATGTCATATTTGATTCAAGATATACCCACTCTTTCGTTTCTAAAGAATTTTCTAATGGTTTTAAGATTCCTCTAAAACAATTATAGGTGGAATTAGCAGTGTAAACCCATAATGGTACGATGATTTCATCTCAAGTCTATGATTCATCTTCGGTTGAAGTTTGTGGGAATGTGATTCCTATAAATCTTATAATTCTTCCTTTGGAAGAATTTTATTTCATCCTAGGAATAGATTGGATTTATCTGTATAAATCCCACATCAATTTTCAAGGAAGGGAACTTACATTTGATATTTCAAACCCTCCTATGTGTAGGACCCTGGGACACCCTGAGAGGGGAGGGGTGAATCAGGGTGACGACTTTTTCTTTTTAAAAACAGGTATCTTGTTCCCATGTTGGTAGTAACTAGTTAAAACTATATGATGGATATGATCAACAATGAAACAATCACATGCAAATAGATGACATAGAAATTTTTACTTGGTTCATTGCTAAGGGCTATGTTCAAGGAGAATATTCTGGCAAGTTTCCAGTCGTACAAAATTCCACTATTCTTCACTAGATGTGGATTACAAAGGTTCGGGAACAATCACTCTATCCCAGACTCACTGCCTTTACAAAAGATCAGGGGTAGCACACTACGTCCCTTGGGTCACTCCTATTGACTCCCCTTGGCTCACTGCCTTTGGTGAAGTCACACTCAGCTTATATACATGAAGGTCTCTTCATCATTGCTAATGATTACATCCTCTGTTGTATGTAGATTCTCTGTTGAAGTCCAACTTTCACTCGTAGATGAATCTCACTTTGCACCGAGGGTACTGGGCAATCTCCCAACTTTCACACAGCTCAAAATTACTGTCGCGCTTCTTTATTGCCTGGCGCACAAGTCACTTGCGTGACACATATTCAGCGCATAAGTGTCACCAAAACACTTACGCGACACCTCCTTCTCCAACTCCAAACTAGCACGACTCACCGTCTTTTACGCCCAAACCACCTTGTATGCACAACCAACTACTGGCGCACAACTTATACTTGCACGACCTAACTACCAATTGCGCGACTTCAACACTTGCGTGATGGGAGCTCGGAAAATCTCTAAGTCTTGAAATCCAATCAAAATGAGGATGGGTGGTCCTCTATTTATAGGCATACTAGACACCCTGTGCGGTGGCGTGCAAGACACCTCTCGGTGCGCAAGTTCCGGCGCGCAAATCTAACCACCCTAACCTCTGTCGTGCTACTCACTTGCATGACCAAACCAATACTTGCACGACCCTCTTTCATTTTCCATATTTTGAATTTCTGATATTAAAAAACATATGGCGCACAACTTTCCAATCCTCCTAGTAGCCGACAAACAACACCTTTCTCAGTGCGCAAGTCACTTGTGCAACACATATCCAGCATGCAAGTCCCTTTCCCCAAAAAACTGTTTTCCCCTTTTGTCAATTTTGAGGTCCAGAAATTTTCAAACACTGGAAAATGGTGCCACCTTCAATACTGTTATCTGCTTGACCTGTATGAGCACTTTGCTGGAACATATTCTGAACTTCCTCTGAGGATTGACAAAAAAGACAAACCATACTCCAATTCATACAAAGATGACCATGGTTCCAACAATCTCCCCCTTTGGGTTTGTTGGCAATCAGAAAATAAATTCAATAGATCACCATCCACATGAAAACCAAAAATGTAAGAATAAACTCAGCCAACACTCAAAGTCTAAGTGAGCAATGATCAGTGTATAAAATAAGAGAGAAAGCTTGAATTGGGTTTCCATTCAATGTATTCCTTCCCATCCTATCACTGACACTGAATTCTCAATGTGTCACAAAAGCATTACATGCCTGAATTTATTCATTTCTCCCCCATTGACAATAAACCCAAAGACTGGTAATTGTTCATTGTTAAGCTCAAACCACACTCTGCATGGATATTATCTCCCCCACAAACCTGCATCACATCCATAAACATATTAAAAACAATTAACATAACTAGGGAGAGGGGATTTTCGTAACCTCCTAAGGAACTGGGAGGTGGTTGAACACCAAGGTTCAACCGATGCTTCTCAAACATAGCCGTTGATAGTGGCTTGGTCAGGATATCAGCCACTTGCTCATTAGTTCCCACATGATCCATTCTAATCATGCCTTGTTCAAATTTATCTTTAATAAAGTGATACCTAATTTCAATATGTTTTGTACGAGAATGTTGTACCGGATTCTTCGTAAGATCAATTACGCTCTTGTTATCACAGTAAATCACCATTGGTTGCTTCACCTCATCCCCAATATATGTTAATTGTTGCTTCATCCATAACAGTTGAGTGCATTCCTTTGTGGCAGAGATATACTCAGCTTCAGCAGTACTAATAGAAGTACTCTCTTGTTTCTTGCACAACCAGCGAACACATTTATTCCCAATATATATTGCTCCACCACTGGTGGACTTTCTTTACACAACATAACCAGACCATTCAACATCAGAAAATGCTGATAATTCACTATTCCTTCCTGTAGCAAAGTATAAGACACACTTTTGAGTAACTTGAATATACCTCATGATTCTTTTTACTTCTTCCAAATGTTACTCCTTTGGATTACTCTGAAAGAGGGCTGCAAGACATGTGGAAAAGACAATATCTGGCCGTGTCGCTGTCAGGTATAGTAGGCTCCCAAAGATTCTCCTGTACATGATGGGATCTACAGAGGTCCCATCTTCATGCTTTCCAAGTTTAGTTCCAACTACAATCGGAGTTGACATTGGTTTAGAGTCCTGCATATTAAACTTCTTCAGCAACTCTCTTGCATACTTTTCCTAAGAAATGAAAGTGTAATCTTTATTTTGAATCACCTGTAGCCCCATGAAATATGTGAGATCCACAATCATAGAAATTTCAAATTATGATTTCATGTGATTGGAAAATTCATCCACTAATTTCTACCTGCTACCACCAAATATGATATCATCAACGTAGACTAGAACCATGAATTGATCTTTTAGAGAATTTTTCACATGTAGATTGTGATATACTCCTCCTCTTTTGAATTCCGGCTTCTTGAGATAAGAGTCCTTCTAGAAGTATGATGCTCGTGGTGCCTGTTTCAATCCATAAAGTTCTTTATTTAGTTTGCAAACCTTTGTTTCATCAGTACCAAGAAGATAACCCACTGGTTGTTTAATGTAGACTTCTTCTTTGAGTACACCATTTAAGAATGCTGTCTTGACATCTATTTGATAAAATTTATATCCTCTTTGGAGATCAATAGAAAGGAACAACCTGATTGACTCCAGTCTAGCCACTGGATCAAAGGTTTCTTCAACATCAACACCTTCAATATGGGAATATCCATTACATACCAGTCAAGCCTTGTTTCTAATAACACTTCCATTCTCATCAAACTTGTTCTTGAAGATCCATTTTGTACTAATCAAATTGTGAACTTTGGGTCTCTGGACCAGATCCCGTATCTGATTTTTTTCAATCTGATCTGACTCTTCATTCATGGATTTCACCCAAGATTTATTTTTTGAAGCTTTTTCGAATGAGGATGTCTCCACAACTGACAGAAACGAAGATTGCGTGTTATTCCTCATCCTCCTTATTTGAGTGGGTTCACTCTTGTCCACAATTATGTTAGATGGATCAATCTCAGCTATATGATTTCTCCTGTGTGGTTCAATTGCATTCTCTCCAGCCACAATTTATTCTTCAAATTCTTCTTCTGAGTCAACATCATGATGTGACTGATGAGTGTTTTGTACAACTTCCTCTATTTCTGTATTTTTATTTTCTCCACGTTCAATTTCATCCTCAATTTCTATCACATTAGAATATGACGTCCTTGAAGCATTTTTGGTTTTATCTTCAATTATCTCAACATCACTACTTTCCATAATATTTCCTAATCACTTGTTGAAACACTTGTAGGATTTTCTGTTCATTGGATACCCAAGAAAAATTCCTTCATCAGCATTGTCACCTAACTTCCCTTGATTTCCTTCTTTATTCCAGATGAAACATTTGCTTCTGAAAACACGAAATTATTTCAATGAAGGATTCATTCCATGCCTCAATTCATATGGTGTCTTTGTTTCTCCCATATAAAGACCTGTTCGATTATGAATGGGCACCGCAACTTCAACAGCTTCATTCCAGTAATGGCGATAGATACCACTCTCAATCAGCATAGTCCTGGCCATATTGTTAACCTGTCGATTCCAGTGCTCAACAAATCCATTTTGCTGTGGAGTTCTAACAGCAGCTACCTCATGCTATATTCCATGTTTTTCAAGGTAATTCTCAAATTCAATGGATGTGTATTCCCCTCCATTGTCAGATCACATGAATTTTATTGTTCGTCCAATATCATTATCAGCAATCCACCAATACGTTTTCATGCAATCAAGTACTTGTCGCTTCCTGTGAATCACTATTACACAAGCCATTATACTATAATCATCAATGGAAAGGACAAAGTACCTTTTTTACATGAGTTACAAAAACATTTATTGGCCCACATACATCTATATGAATTAGATCAAGAAGATGGGATGCCCTTTTCTTCTTTGGCCGATATGAACTGGAGACCAGCTTCCGATGAATGCAAGCATCACATGAATTTTCAAACTCATGCTTCAGGTTGGGAATGTCCATGAAAATCCTCAATTTTGATATTTTATCCATGTCTTGTAGATTGATGTGTCCTAGTCTCAGATGCCACAATTTGTTTTCTTCTTCAACAGTCATGTAACAAACATTTTTTTACTATCAACATGATACAAGTTGTCTTCTGTTCTGTATCCCTTCATAAGTGAATTGCATGTCTTTCCCATGATAGTGCAACATTTCTGATTTAAAGTAACTTTATGCCCCGATTCACAGAGTTGACTTATGTTGAGTAGATTATGATGTAGGCCATCAACATAAACAAATTCAGTCTTCTTTAGCTCTCCATTAGCTAATTCAGTACTTCCATTTCCTTTGATTTTCAGAGCTCCATCATTACCAAATCTTATGGCACCATCAACCTTCCTTTTGATATCCATTAATAGGCTGGCATTACCTATCATATGAGATGAACAACCTCTATCCAAAATCTAGGTACTGTTTCTTTTTGTAGCTTTGAGGGCCACCTCTGCAAGGTTGGATTTCTCAATTTTATTCCTTTATTTCCATGAGACATTGGATTAAGTATAGAGCACTGATAGAATTTCAATTATCTCTTCAATGTACCTAGGATCTTCATAGTTGAAATATTTTTTGAGAGGAGAAAACCTGTTTGAAAGAGCAACATTGTCTTGCTGATGAGACTTGACTTGTATTGAACTTCATTATGAGGTTTCTATGTCCCTTCTCTGCCTGTAATTAATAGCCTTATGACCAAAGGTAGAACAATGAGAACAATATCCGTAGAAATTGTTTCTTCTAAAATAATTAGGATATGAATTTGTTCTCCTCTATCGAACTCCTATATCTTCTCAATTCAGATATCTTCTTGCCTCTTCGCAACAAGACATGGTATGGCCCAAATATCCACAGAACTGACACTTCATGAGAGGAAATGTCTTCTTGCTTCTATTTTTCCTCATTCCTTCTTCTGTGGGATAATAGTATGTGGGATCCTTCTTCCACGAGGCTTGAGGATAATATTATTTTCTTATTTCATATTGAATTGGGGTTTTCTATTTCATTACATCAATAGACTTTCCCACATCACCCACTTTCAGTTTGCCTTTATTTTGGTCACCTTTATTTGTAGCATTTGACGATTCTTCCTCGCAACCAATTCCACTATTTCCCATGTAGGTAGGTATTTGATCATTTAAAATTTTTTCAACTCCATTAGAGCCACATTTTTCTCTATCTAATAGCTCAACATCTGAGAAAATTCCAAACTGTATTTTCTTCCTTGATTCTTTTGAAACTGAATTTTTTCAAGTTTACTCCTAATAGTAACAACTTCCTCTTCAAGACGCTTAGCAGTATTGAAATTTTTCTCTAGTCTGTAGGTGATGTCATTGATGACCTTTGCCTACTCTTCAATTCTCCGCTTCAGATCCACTACATCATCATTGCTATAAATAATTTTAGACTGTATTTTCACCAATTATTCTATTCGTTCAAATTCAGCTTCAAGTTGATCAACATATTCATTTTCTTCTTCGACAAATGTTTTCTACTTATTTCAACTCTTATATTTAATCTTAATCTTACTAAAAACATACTTAAGTTGAAACTTGGGATCTGCACTAGTTTTCAACTGATTTTCTCCACTAATATCTTCTGAAATTTCAATAGTAGCCATCATGGAAGTTTGGTTTCCAGTTTTAAATTATGGTTCTTCTTCATCATAGAATTCATTGTCATCATCTTCCTCTTTATAGAAAAAGGTATTCTTTGGTTATTTTATTCTTGATTTGAAATATCCCTTTTTGAAAAACCTTTTCTCAGGCTTCTCAATGTTTTCAGCATTGCTATTCTCATCATCTCACTTTCTTAAGCACTGAGAGGAAATGTGACCAACTTTGGCACAATGAAAGCAAGTTAGAGGTAACTTCCCTTTGAATTTCCCTTTTCCCTTCTGGAACTTCTTTGCAATGAGAGAAAGAATTTCTTTTTCCTCATCATCTTCACCACTACTATATTTTGAGATTTTCAATTTCTCAATGGATTTGAACGCCATTTCCTTGCTCAATCGAGTCGTAGCATCTTCTGGTTTGACTCTCATTTCATATACCACCAGGCTGCTCTGTAGATAATCCAGTGAATGTGTTGTAAGATCTCTTTCCTTAAGGGCTGACACCTTTGAATTGTAAAGGGGTGGAAGTCTTCTTAGTATTTTTTTCACAATGTCAATGTCTTTTATTTCTTCTCCTAGGCCCTAAATTTCTCCAACCACTTCAGTAATTCGATTAAAAAAGGAGTCTTCATTCTCATTAGGATTCATCTTCAGATCATCGAACCTATTGTGCAACAATTGTAGTTTCTCCTCATTCACTGTGTTATCTCCTTCAAAAATATTTTAATGTTTATCCCACATGGACTTTTCTGAGGTGAAAATCATCACTTTTAGATAGATATGATCAGAAAGGGCTGTGGTGAGAGAATTCTGTGCTTTAGAATCTACATCGAGAAATTTCCTATCTGCATCAGTCCTATCCAGTCCTGTTGGATCGGAATCATTAATACCTTGTACAGTGGAAAACAAAACTTCCATTCCAAGGGATCTTAGATGAGATCTCATTCAGTTCTTAGAAATCTGAAAATTACTTCCATCAAAGAGGGGGACTCCCCTAACACTGGCTGAATTTTCCATAATGTCAAAGGAAAGATCTAACACCAACAACCTTTACCTTCTGATACCACTTGTAGGACCCCGGGACACCCTGAGAGGGGAGGGGTGAATCAGGTTGACAAATTTTTATTTTTAAAAACAAGGATCTTGTTCCCACGTTGGTAGGAACTAGTTAAACCTGTATGAAGGATATGATCAGCAATGAAACATTCACAAGCAAAGAGATGACACATCAATTTTTACTTGGTTCACCGCTAAGGGAAAAGTCCAAAAAGCATACACCGACAAGTTTCCAGTCATATCAAATTCCACTATTCTTCACTAGATGTGGATTACAAAGGTTCATGCATAGTCACTCTATCCTAGGCTCACTGCCTTTACAAAGGATCAGGGGTAGCTCACTGCATCCCTCAGGTCACTCCCTTTGACTCCCACTGGCTCACTGCCTTTGGTGAAGTCACACTCAGTTTATAGACATGAAGGTCTCTTCATGATCTCTAATGATTACATCCTATGTTGTATTTAGATTCTCTTTTGAAGTCCAACTTTCACTCATAGACGAATCTCACTTTGCACCGAGGGTACCGGGAAATCTCCCAACTTTCACGCAGCTCAAAAACACTACCGCGCTTCTTTACTGCCTGGAGCGCAAGTCACTTGTGCAACACAAATTTGGAGCACAAGTGTCACCAAACCACTTGTGTACCACCTCCTTCTTCAACTCTAAACTTGCGTGACTCACCGTCATTTACGCCCAAACCACATTGGACGCACAACTAACTACTGGCGTGCAACTTCTACTTGCGCGACCAAACTACCACTTGCACGACTTCAACACTTGCGTGATGGGAGCTTGTAAAATCTATAAGTCTTGAACTCCATTAAAAATGAGGAGGTGTGGTCCTCTATTTATAGGTATAATGGACACCCTGCACAGTGGCACGCAAGCCTCCTCTCGGTGCCCATGTTCTGGCGTGCAACTCCAACTGCCCTAGCCTCTGTCACGCTACTCACTTGCATGACCAAACCAATACTTGCGCTACCCTATTTCCTTTTCATATTTTGAGGTTACGATCTTGAAAAAAATATGGCACACAACTTTCCAATCCTCCTAGGCACCAACACACAACACCTTTCTTGGCGCACAAGTCACTTGCGCGACACATATCTGGCGCACAAGTCCCTTTCCCAAAAACACTGTTTTTCCCTTTTGTCAATTTTGAGGTCCAGAAATTTGGAAAACACTAGAAAACGGTGCCACATTCAACACTGTTATCTTCTTGAACTGTATGAGAACTTTACTGGAACATATTCGAAACTTCCTCTAAGGATTGACAACAAACACAAACCATACTCTAATTCATGCAAACATGACCATGGTTCAAAAACTATGATCATCCCCAAATGTTATGATAAGTCTGAAATTCCTATGGATATTACATCTAGTGTATGGTTATTAATTCTCATTAAAAAGGGTTGTTTATCTCAAATGGTTGGGGAGAAGATTGACATCAATGATATACCAATTTTTTGGGATTTTTTGATTGTGATTGCAAAAGATATTCCTTTCCTTCCACACAAATGTGAAGTTGAGTTCTTGATAAAACTTATAAATAGTTTCAAACAAATGTCAAAGACTCCTTATAGAATGGCCCCAAATGAGTTATAATAATTAGAGAAGAAACTCTAAGAAACCCTTGAGAAGGGATTCATCTATCCAAGTGTGTCAGTTTGGGGTGAATCCGTTCATTTTGTGAAAAATAAATATGGATCAATGCAACTATGCATTGATTATTAGGAGTTAAAAAAGATCAAAATCATGAAAAAGTATCATATTCCATGTATTGATGACTTTTTTGATCAACTACACAGAGCTCAATACTTTTCCAAGATTAACCTTCATTCTGGATATCCTCAATTGAGGGTTAATAAGGAGGGTATTTACAAGATAGATTTTCATACAAGGTATGATCACTATGAATATATAGTGATGAATTTTGGACTTACTAATTCCCCTACTATCTTAATGGATTTACTGAATAGAAAATGTAGAGAATACCTCAATATGTTTGTTGTAGTCTTTATAGATGAAATTATTATCTATTCAAATAGAAATAAAGATCATGAGGATCACTTGAGAATTATACTGAATACCCTATGGAAGGATAAGTTATATGGAAAATTTACTATATGAAAATTATGGATGAAAAAGGTTTCATCTTTGGGTTACATAATTTCAATATATATTATAACAATAGACCCATCAAAGAAGGAGGCTATTAAAATCTAGCCTAGACTAACAACAATGAATGAGATCCTTAGATTTATTGGTTTATCTAGATATTATCAATGGTTTGTGGAGAATTTATCATGACTACATAATCCTTTGAAAATGTTAACTCAAACTGGTGATAAGTTCCTATGGAAAAATGAATGTGAAGAAAATTTCAAGGAACTGAAAAGAAGGTTAGTCAGCATACATGTGCTTATATTACCCTGTAGTGGTGACTGGTTTGTAATTTCTAGCAATATATCCACGAAGGTATTGGGATGTGTTCTTATGAAAAATAACATGGTTATAGACTATGCCTCATGACAATTGAAAATTCATGAGAAAAATTACACCACTCATGATTTGGAGTTAGCAGTGGTATTATTTTCATTAAATATATAGAGGCATTATCTTTATGGGGAAAAGTGTTATATATATACTGATAAAAAAAGTATGAAATATATATTCACATAGAAGGAGTTGAAGATGCACTATAGAAGATGGTTAGTTTTAATAAAGGATTATGACTGCTCAATACATTACTACCCTAGGAAATAGAACAAGGTTACCATTGATTTGAGTCAAAAAGATCATGCTAGATTATCTATGATGACGGTCACAAAAGATCCAATATTTCTGGATTTGCAAATGATGGATCAAGAAATCCTAAAGGAAGGGAAAAAATATTATATTTATCAAATGATTGTTCTAAACTCCATCCACATGAATATTAAGGAGGAACAGAAGTAAGATGAAGAACTAAAAAAGAAGTTCAAAAATGTTCCTAAGTTTAACCTTGATTATGATTGAATAACAAGGATTAGTAATCGTGTATGTGTTTCTTATATGCCATATTTGAAGAAGGAGCTATAATAAGAAGTTCATAGATATTAATTAAATATTCATCCTTGAAGTGTGATGATCTATAGGTAATTAATAGAATATTTCTAGTGGGATGAAAAAAAGAGAGATATCATGGAGTTTGTATCTTGGTGTTTAGTATGTCAGCAAGTTAAGATTGAAAGACAAAATTCTAAAGGGACATTACATCCACTACCCATATCGGAATGGGAATGGGAGAACATCACTTTGTATTTTTTCATTGGACTACCCAAAACCTCTAAAGGGTTTAATACTATATGGGTGGTATTTGATTGCCTTACTAAGTCAGTACACTTCTTTTCTATTAGAGACGATTTATCTCTTGACCAGTTTTCTAGAATATATGTTAAGAAAGTGGTAAGGTTTCATGAAGTACCACATTCTATTATATCAGATCAGGATCCAAGGTTTACATCAATGTTATGGAGAAGTCTTTATAAATCACCTGAAATAGAATTGAGTTTAAGCACTCCTTATCATCCTCAAATAAATGGATAGTCTGAAATAAAAAATCAAACCTTAGAGGATATTTTGAGATCTGGTTCTATAGATTTCAAATGTGGTTAGGATCAAAACCTTCCTCTAGTTAAGTTTTCTTCCAATAATATCTTTCACTAAAGTATTAATATGGAACCTTATGAAGCCCTATATGTGAAGAAATATCCTTCTCCAATGTGATAGGATGAGGTTGGAGAAAGTAATCTATTAGGACCTTAGAACACTGAAGAAATGGTTGAAAAGGTTTGGACTGTTCAGTAGCATATCATGGCAGCTCAAAGCCATCATAAAAGTTGTGCTAATAACCATCATTGTGATCTATAATTTGAATATGGTGAAAAGGTGTTTCTATGAATCTCACCCTAGAATAAAGTTATGAGATTTAGGAAGAAAGGGAAACTAAACACTAGGTATAATGACCCCTTTCAGATTCTTGATCATATCATGATGGTAGCTTATCTCTTGGAACTTCCACGAAATATCTCTCATGTCTATTATGTGTTCTATGTATCGCTCCTGTGTAAGTATATACCTAACCCTTCATATGTACTGAACTCAAAGGTCATATCGCTAGAGGAAGATATTTCTTACAAAGAGAACCCTATTGAAATTCTGGACTAATCGGAGAAACTTCTACGAAACAAGACCACCCACCTGGTCAATGTTTTGTGGAGAAATCACCAGTTAGAGGAAGATATGTTGGAACTTTAGGATATTATGAAGGAAAAGTATCCTTATTTTTTTCCCGAGGGACAAATTTCAATGGAGAAATTCAATTTAAGGGTGGTAGAATGTAACACCCTGAGTTTTTATGGCCCTTTATTAGAATAATTTAACATTTTAATCTTGCAATTCACTAATTCAATGATTACTTTTACACAAAACCAACATGTCATATGTTACAAGAAACACTAACCTTTCATATGTTACACACAACACTGAGTTGGGGTACGATACACACAACATTGAGTTTCTATAAAAAGTAATTTTATTGTTTAAATAACATAATAATAACCTAGAAATTAAAATTAGTTATATTAATAATAATAAAAAAATTTCAAATATTTTCTACAAATTTTTTATATTAATAAAATATATTGATAATAAAAGATAAGTTTTTTGGTAAAGTTCTTCTATGTTTAAAAATATCATTTTTAATTTAATTCTAATAAAATTAATTTTAGATTCATTTAGAAATTTAATTTGATAAAATAATCCTCATTTTTTAATTTCTAATTGGAAAATTATCTTATGATGAAATTTTCGAATTTTTCTAAGAAACTTCATTTTTGGATGAATAGTGAAAAATACCAGTATTTCATTCAAAATTACTTTTTAATTCAATCTATTTAAAAGGTTAACATATATTTAAATTTTATTTCAATGTTTAATTAGATTATAGTTTTATCAATTAATCAAATGTTTGTCATTGTAATCATTTACACATTTAAATTTGACAAAAAGACTTAACAAACATTTGATCCTTTTTACTATTAAAACCCGCAATGTCGTCTAGAGAGTGGGATTAATTTTAAATTAATTTCTACAAATTATCTGATTATAATTTGGAAAAATTTATTTAATATTTTTAATAAACATAATTTATAATGTGTAATAAAGACAATTTTTTTTGATAAAAAATATTAGTGAAGGTGATTAAAATTAATTACATCAGTTAAGAGAAAAATTAGTTTAATAAAGTACTGAATAATAAATATAAGACTCAAAACGACCTAGAAAGGTGTAAAACACCCATTATATGTCCATATTTTAGACATAAACCTTTTAATATTGAGTTTGGTTGGTTTGGTATAATTTTTCAGGTAAGAACATGTGCACACCTAACTCGTTTCTAAAACTTATATATGAGTCCTTTTCCTTCCCAATAAAAAGCCACCAGCTCTACCCATTCATCACACCGCTCAAACCTTTTACGTTAGGCCAAGAACTTCCAAAGTATCATAAAAATATCCTCCCTTCTACCTTGAATCCTCCCTTTGGAAATAAATCCTCTCAAGGACATGCTCTTCATTTATTTATTGAGTTAAAACACCAGTATCAAAAATATACTATTATTTTTAATACTAAGGGTTCAATGGACAATTATACACACCTCCATCTAATGGATGTTGAACGTGCAGGTTTTGTGTATGATGAACTACTGCCTCAAGAAAAGATGATTGTTCATTTCTCCCTTACCACCAATCATGGTGAACATTATGATAGGAAATATATTTATATATTTAATATATTATATTTATCATATATTTAAGCTTATTTATTCTTTTTAAAACACACATATCTGTACATTTCATTTGGTGTTAATATGATAATCTAGTTTGAGGAAGTGTGGACGATTGCCCCATTAAAGCGATGTGATTGGTTCAAACACCACAAAGAATGTATTAAGGATAGGTTTAATGAAATTATTTTATATATATATTACATATTAATGATACTAGGATAATGATATATATACATAAACATATATATATATATATATGTCATTTATATACTTTCTTTCAATACGATAATAAAAACGGAAACCACGTTCTTGCGTACGTACCACATAACGTATCCATGAACAATATATTCCTTTTCATACTTGATTATTCAATAGATTATTATAATATAAATATACATGATATACATTAAATTTATATCATGATATACATTCTTTAATCATGATATAAGTATAAGGACCAACGATAGAACAAATTAAGACACAAGCGAAGATCAAAGCAAATATTACCCGAAGTGAAACCTTAACATAGGATCACTAACAAGCAATTAATGTAAAGTCATAATAAAACCATATATAGTAATAAATATAATAATATTATTCTGAAAAATATTTATAATAAACTTATATTTATTTTATATGATTCTTTTATGAGTAAAGAGAGATTCAAGACACAAGGTAAGGGGAATTTCATCTCACTTTTAATTTATGTGAGATTCATGTTATGTTCACCAAAATTTAATTTTGTGTCATTTATGTACTGAAAATTATTTAATTCTATGTATGTTATACTTAAATTTATGGATATTCATATATCTAATCTATGATCCATCTTTCATGGGGTTTAACTTTCAAAAGTTACAAAACCGGTAAAACAGTTTTGTCTCAATTTTCCTTCTTTGAGATTTCTGTTTCGTTATGCACCTAAACTCTTTTAATATGGGTATATACTTACATTTTACATGTTATATCATGAATCTACTAATTTTCATAATATCATAAGATTCATGTAATTTTATTTTCATACATGGGGTTGTGAGCCCAAGTTACCGAGTTATAAGAGTTTATTAAGAAAATCTCATCGCTTTCTGAGATTGTTTGTGTTTATGATTCCATTGATTAAATATTATTATCCATTTATCAATTATATTTATGAGTTTCTTCATTATATGTTTATTCATGATATCCTTTATTTTTAGTACAATTTCCACTCTTTGGTAGTTAAGATAATGTTTTTTATAAAAAACATGATTGTCTCTCTAATCAATAGAAAATTAGTTATATTAATAGTAATAAAAAATTTTCATATATTTTCTACAACCTTTTTATATTAATAAAATATATTTATAATAAAAGATATGATTTTTGGTAAAGTTCTTCTATGATTAAAAATATCTTTTTTAATTTACTTCTAATAAAATAAATTTTAAATTATTTTAGAAATTTAATTTAATAAAATAATCCTCATTTTTGAATTTCTATTGTGAAATTTAATTTTGGATGAAATATTTGGATGTTCTGAGAAACTTCATTTTTGGATGAATTGTGAAAAATACCGGTTTTTCATTCCAAACTGCTTTTTAATTCAATATATTTAAAAGGATAACATATATTTTAATTTTATTTCAATGTTTAATTGGATTATATTTTTATCAATTAATATAATTTTGGTCATTGTAACCATTTAAACATTTAAATTTGACATAAAGACTTAATAAACATTTGATCCTTTTTACAAAAAAAACCTATAGTGTCGTTCTAATAACAGGATTTATTTTCAATTAATTTCTTTCACTTCTGTGATTATAATTTATAAAAGTTTATTCCATATTTGGAATAAAAATAATTTCTAATTTCTAATAATTTAAATTGTTTTGGATAAAAAATATTATTGAAGTTGATTAAAATTAATTACATCGGTTAAGAGAAAAATTATGTTAATAAAGTACTAAACCTTAAATATAAGACACGAAATGACCTTGGGAGATGTAAAACACCCATTGTATGTCCATATTTTAGACATAAACCTAAAATTATTGAGTTTGGTTGGTTTGTTTTGATTTTTTAGGTAATAACATGTGCACAGCTAACTTGTTTCTAAAAATTCGATAAGATTCCTTTCCCTTCCCTATAAAAGGCCACCACATATACCCATTTATCACACCTCTCAAACCATTTAAGTTCATCCAATAATGTACAAAGTATCCTCCAAAAAATATTCACTTATACCTTGAATCCTACCTTTGGAAATAAAGACTCTCAAGAAATAATTTTGGCATAAACCAAAAGGAGTTACCCGATTAAGAGGTAGCGTCTTCTCTCAAGATCATTTCCTTTATTTTCCATCTTCACCCCTCCAATCTCTTCATTTAATTATTAAGGGATGACACCAGTATCATACATATACTATGAATTTTTATACTAATGGTTCACTATACAATTACAAACACCTCCATCAAATGGATGTTGAACATACTGTTTTTGTCTCTGATGAACTACTGCCTCACGAAACGATGATTCTTCATGTCTTCTTTACCACCAATCATGGTGGACATTATGATATAATCTATTTTTATATATGTAATATATTATATTTATTATTTATTTAATATTATTTTTTCATTTTACAACTTACATCTCTTTACTTTCCATTTAGTGTTAATATGATAATCTCATTTTAGGAAGTGTGGACTACCGCCCCCTCAAAGCGATGTGATTCATTCACACACCACATGGAATGTAGTAAGGATGAGTTTAATGAAATTATATGATATATATGATATATTAATTCTAATGGAATAATGATATACAAAAACACAAATATATATATATATATATATATATATATTTCATTTACATAGTTTCTTTTAATTCAACAACAAAAATGAAAACAACATTCATGCGTGTGTACGAATTACTATCTCTATGAGTGCTGTATTCCATTTCATAATTCATTACAATATAGATTATTATTATCTAAATATAATATATATACATTATCTTTATATCATTATATACATTCTAGAATCGTTATATAAGTATAAGGACAAATGATATAACAAATTAAGACACATGTGAAAAAAAAGAGAATATTACCCAAAGTGAAACCTTAACATAGGATCATAAAAAAGTGGGTTATATAAGGTTATGATAAAAACATATATGGGAATAGATATAATAATATTATTATGTAAAATATTTATAATAAACTTAAATTTATTATATGGGAATCTTGTACTATTACAGAGAGATTCAAGACACAAGGTAAGGGGAATTTAATCTCACTTTTATTTTTTGTGAGATTCATGTTATGTTCACCACTATTTCCTTTTGTGTGGTGTATATACGTAACATGATTGAATTATATTTATGTTATACTTAAATTTAATGGTATTCACATATCCATTCTATGATATGTCTTTCAGGGGGTTGAACTTTTAAAAGTTACCAAATCGGTAAAACACTTTTATCTCAATTTACCTTTTTTTAGATTCATGTTTTCTTATGAAAATAAACTCTTTTTAGGTGTATATAATTTAATTTTACATATTATATCATGAAAAAACATATTTTAAGTATATATTATTCTTCATATAATTTTATTTTCTTACATGGAGAGTATGATCCCATGTTACTGAGTTATAAGAGTTTATTCAGACAATCTCACCACTTTCTGAGATTTTTTATGTTTATGATTACCTTGATGAAATATTATGATCCATCTCTCAAAAATATCCATGACATTCCTCATAATTTTTTTATTCAGGATATCATCTATTGTTAGTACAATTTCAACTATTTGGTTCTAAATATAATGTTTTTATGTAAAATCAAACCGTCTCTCTCTTTTTTTAAATCTATTTTATTCCAAAACCATATTTTAAAAAATGTTTTCCAAAATTATTTAAAAGGATCCTTGAATAATATTTTAAAGTAAAAAATGATTTTAAATTTTTTTATTGTTTTAAAATCTACCTTTATATGTTTTCAAATCTATTTTTAAATAAAATTATTTTCAAAAGGTTTTATTTAATAAAAAGAATTTTTAAAGAAGAAATTATATTTTACTCATGAAATGTTTTCAAAAGATTATTCAAAATAATTTCCCATATAAGATAAACTCCACTGGTGTTACTTAAAAATTAATGAGAAAATTATTAAATGTTTCCGTTCATATTATTTCTTCAAATGGATTAAGTTTTGATGGAATGATGTTTATGAAACCCATTTTTCTTTCAAAAGTTATATGATTTCAAAATCTGCTTCTTTTCAGAGGTTATTTTTATAATGAAATGATTATAAAACCTCTATATTTCCACATTTTAGGATATGTTTACATGTTTATGATTCCCATTTCATTTCATGGGTTATGATATATTTATTTTTGATCATTTGGACCATGTATTCATTATTTCATTATGTGATGGGTGGAACCTATATCACCATCCACTGAATTGGGTAAAGTTTTATATATCATGAGATAAACATAGATGGTAGTGGGAGTGAAACCTGACAACTATGATAGACATGGGAGAGAATCATGATTACTAATATGGTATGATGAGTGATCTCATGCTACCAGGATGGCCATTGGAACAAACCATGACAACTATGATGGTATGGGGAGTGGAACCATACTACTAAGATGGTCTTGGCCTAAATTCCTTATATAATATGTAAATATTTATATGATTACATGTTTTCAAAAATTCCATGTCATAATCCAATGTTATTATTTCATGTATTATGTCCTTTACATCTTTTTTATTCATGTGTTACGAACTTACAAGCTTTGTGCCATGATTCATGTATATGATCTTTGTCTGAAGGGTATGATATTATATTTTCATGATCACATTCTCATACCCTTATTCTCATGTTTATTCTTATATTTATCCCCTATTTACCCTTATTGAGAATTTGAGCTCACCCCTTTTTATGTTTCCCTCCCCAGGTTTTGAAGATATGTATTATGTTTGATGTGTATATGAAGGGTGCTAGTCATGAAGAACCTAGTGGGAGATAATGTAACTCACATATTATTAGTGTTTATGTTTCCTTGTTTCCAAAGGCACTATACCAACTACGGTATTTGGCTATATATTTGTATAATATTTAATTTTTACGCAAAATTTATTTCATATTATTGTTAAAAAAGTGAGGTTCACTATAATCTCAATAATCCTTTTGAGTATTTGTATTTTTTTATTTTTTGTATACTATGATCTATAAGAAATCACCAAATACAAAAAAATCAAGGAAACATATTTTTTCAATCAAAAAATAACTTCTTACCACATAGTATATTCTTTTTCAATCACCATGTTATGAAGATTTATGGGAGAGTGTAAATATATTCTCAATTACACATAAATAAATTCCATAATTTATACTGATATAAACACCTTGAAAAAAATATTATACCGACTAACATTTTATTTATTGTTTCACATAAAAACATTATATAATAGAATTAATTTTGGTTGAGATATATTAAAAGTTCATGTCCTAAAATTGGTTGATTTGTTTCTCACATACTTTAGTTTTTTTCAGGTAAATCTACTTAAAGTTTCTATGTTAAATTAGAAAACCACTTCTCACACCATTTGTAAAGTCCACCCCAGGCATCTAATTCAACTATGTAATGTTTCTAATGAATCATGACAAAATTCTCCATATAACTTCTATAATCATAAAACTAATCTCATGTAAGATATTAGTTTCAATAATATATTTCACACAACTCTTGAATCTAAAATCAAACATTAATAATACCATATATCGTGTCGATTTTTCTTATTAAATCTATAATTTGTTTTTCATATAACCATTATATTACAACATTTTATTTCAAAAAACTATTTAACCACACATATTTACCTCAGAAAACTTTTATTCAATGAATTTATACCTAATGGAATTCCTAATTTTTCTGATATACTTTATGCATTTGATTAATTTCCAAAAATATCATCATTAAAACTCCATGAAAGCTATTTTATTTCTTTTTTATTACTTACGAACATCTAAAAAATATCATTAAATACTATTCTTATAATTTTCAATATTAAACAAATATAGTTGATAAAAAATTCAACAATATGAATCTATACGTTATTTTTATCTCCCCCTTTAGAATTGTGTCAACTCTATTAAATCTCCCTTCTCAACATTGCTAAAATTAAAATAATGTTTTAATCAATATTTAATAGATTACAATCATAAAGATAAATTTACACTATATCACTAGACTGAGTGATGTTTAAAAAAAATATCCATTCCTACATGATAATAATTTTATTGATTTTGAATACATATTTCATTCATTATTCCCAACCTTTAACCCTACATTATAAAATAAAACTACACTCAGATAAAAATAAATATATTACTTATAAAAAAAGAATAAGAAATTTTAATACCACATTATCTCCATGACTCTTCATTATATATTATTTCATTTTATACCCCATTATATCAAAATATAATGAAATATAGATGGAAGGAGACTCATTCACTATAACTCATGTCAGAGATTATGGATGAACTTCCATATCCATACTTGATTCCTGAAATTCCCCCCATAGAGTGTCTTAGTAATGATATCATTAATTTGGATTATGTGTAGTCATATTCTTAGGCTTCATAATTCAAAATCTGTCAATATTGTTTATGAAATTATATATGATATTGTTGACGCTCCTTTCGTCACAGAATCTAAAGATCGGAAAAGGGAATATCTCAGCTGAAAGTGATTCATCCTTTGAAGAAAACATCAAAAATAGACAAAGGCCTGAACAAAGGATCAACAGCAAATCCACCGCGCAAGTGATACCACTGCCGCGCAAGTATACGTGCGCGGCTACCTTGGTCACGCAGGTGACTTGCGCGACCTAATTGGTAACCGCCCGGTAACCGCCCTGGGTCTTCTTTTGCCTATAAATAGACCCTGTGGGCCCCCCATTCGAGAGGATCTTTTTCCAGAAACTCAGATTGAAGCTCCCAACGCCCAAGTCTCTTCTCAAAGCTTCCGAAACACTTCTAAGGTAATTTCTTACCTAGAACGGAAGATCTAAAGAGAAGAAGGAAGGCCTAAGTGTTGAAACTTATCAAACACTTGCGCGCCGACTTAATTCCTTCAATATAACTTGCGCTTCCCATTTTTGGAAGAACCTCAAGGGGATTCTAAAGGGTTTATCAAGAGTCACTCAAGTATTTCAATTCTGATTGAAAATCGCGCAAGTACACCATGTGTCGCGCAAGTATACTTGCGCGGCCAATACTTGCGCGCCGCCGCAGGACTTGCGCGCCTTTCAAGACTTGCGCGCCCCTACCTTTTTGGGTGCCCATATTGCCCATTTTACCCCTCTTAAGCCATTTCGCCTTTCCTTTTCAAGATTCAGTCTTCAAGACACTCTTCAAAGCCATTTATGGCATGATTTCTTGATTTGACTTTCCTATCTGAAAGGAATTCTGTGAAATCTCTCTTAAAGTCTAGTGATGTAAGTATCCTTATGTCACTAAAAATACGGAGAGTTCATTCATTCAACCTCATCCTTTAAAATGAGAGAATCTTAACCTGGGTCTCCTTTTCAGGAATAATCCCCAGTTATAAAACCTTTAATCTGGGCATCTTCCTTAGGAGTAAGCCCCAATCAAGTCCTCTAATCTTGGGCATCTTTCTTAAGAATAAGCCCCAACCTCAAATATGGGCATCTTCCTCAGGAGTAAGCCCCAAACCTTAATCCCTAACCTGGGTATCCTTTTTTAGGAATAAGACTCAGTCATAACCTTGGGCTTCCTTTTCAGGAATAAGCCCCAAGTCCCCTTAAACTTCTCTTAACCAGTCATAAATTACCTTTGATTTGGGTTTCCTTTTCAGGAATAAAACCCAATCATAAGTCCCCTCCTAACTTGGGCATCCTCCTTAGGAGTAAGCCCCAAGATTAGAGTATTCAAATCTCCATGAAGCACATATAACTTTGTGGACCCTGTTCATGGATTTTCTCCCTAAAAGTAAATCCTAAACCTTCATCTATCTGGGCAGTCATCTATACATAAGCCCCAAACAAATTCTTATGATTGCATCTTTTATGGCACAATTGTCTAAATTTTATCAATACCTCTTGTTTCTCACACCGAGCATGACTCACGTGAGCTTAGAGTGTAAAAGTAATTATGACATTCATCTTTGAGCCATCAATCATAAACATCATACCCCATTCCTCGAACTACGTGGGTTCTGATTCCTTTTCCAAAACAAAGGATACGTAGGTAGCCCATTTATGGGTTCGATCCCAACATTGAAATAATCTATGTCCTTCTGAATGACGATAAACTTCAAGTGCCCCACTGAGTGGCTTTAAAACCAGCCTGGTCATCAAAATGACCAAGAGACTTTTATATAAATGTTTTGAAGGATACCATTGACCAAGAATCTCTAAACAAATATAGATGATTCTATATTGATGAAGAACCTCTAATACATATAAAATATTCTCTAAATTTCTTGCATATTTAATCATTGATTGTTAAAACTAAAGGAAAGCTCATTTTATACTTGGTAATGTAATAAGGATTCACGAACTTAACTTAAATCTATAAAGAGAGTCCCGGAGTAGAAAATAATTCCCCTCAAAAAGGTGTGATGAGTCCGACCTCCCATCCTCTCGACCAATGCAAATTCCTAAGCCTCATTAGTCCACAAACTAATGAGCGCCTGCCTTTGGAAAGTAGGTCCAAACGGATGTGGAATCATTGGATGTTTCCGGTTCTACGAACAAACCCGTTAGAAACCGATCGGAACGTTTGAATCTCCCGTCCAGGAGGTCATCCCCGGATTCCGCGCGAAACAAAAATGGTGAACCCGATGTGAATCCTTAACCAAGTTAAAGTGATGTTCTTCTTATCTGTTAGGCCCCTTGGGCCAACAAGGCAATCATTGACATATGATCATCCAAAAGATGCAGTAGCCGGATTCATATTGATTATGTCTGTTACAAGGAACAGGCACTCTTTTCTCAAGATCTTCTGCAGAAATGGCTTTCCTTAAATTCACCCCTGTGAATACTGCTGCTGTGAACACCTCTACTGTGAGGTCTGCTGCTATGAAAACCAATGCTGCTACTCCTGCTGGAACGTCATCCGCTCTGAGGATGACATCACCAACTCAGCGTATTCAACGCTGTGTTTCTAATGCACTGGTTAAGGAGTACTGTCGCAACGGTACCATCCCAACTCTGGAGGCCGCTCGTCAAGCCCTCCAAGTTAACAACTCTACCTGGTCATCCGGACAACGGTGGCCAGCAATCAAGAAGCAGGCGGTGCTGACTACCGTCTCCAACCGTTTCGGGTCATTATCCCCGGAACACAATTTCCATTCACTCCCTTACTCCGAGGAAGTGAATGAGCAGGTCCCTTGAGGCCTTAATTCAAAAAGACAGGAGTCCTTCCCGAGGGCTCCCATCAACAATCGCCGCCAGACTCGTGCGGTAGTGCGACCTCAACATGATGAGGGTACCGACTCCAGGCATTCAGCTCAGGTTCCTCGAACCCGAGCAGGCAAGATGAACCGCCAGAGACGGAATCTGGTTAACAATAGGCAGGTTGTCATCCCTACCATTTCCGGAGAAGTCCACCAACCTAACATGGTGGCAAACAACGAGCAGACATACACACCTGCCCGTTTTAATTCAGCTGTCCAGCAGACTCGTCTGACAGCATCAAGCCGATCCCGCCAGGCAATTCCGGCGGAGTACCATAGGCAGGAGCATACACCTGCTTATACATCATCAGTTAGTCAGCAGGCTCGTCTGACTACATATGGTGAATCTCGTCAACCGCGTTCGGCGAAGTGTAATCAGCAGGCACATACACCTACTAATACTAATCAGGCCTACCAACAGTCTCGCTTGGTAGCGCCCGGAGAAGTCAGTCGGAAAGCCCCGACGACAAACAGGAGGCAGACTAAACTCTCTGCCTCCACACTTGAGTACTTTCAGGATTCACTGACAGGAAAAGGAGGACAGGAGCAGGAACATACACCTACTCCAAGCCCGGAATGGACGTATATCCCTGTTCCGGCGGCTGAAGTCACCAAACATATTTTTTCAATGGTGAAAGAGCAGAAGCAAATTCCTGCTCATATTCTGGATGCTTGCCAGGATATCATAACAGCTTCAGCATCATCTCAGGGACAGACACATAAATCTATCCCTAGCAATGGAGTGACACATCAACGATTCACTCCGGAACAGACACACACATCTGTTCCAGTCCAAGAGGGTTATGGGGCATACTCCCCCATATCATACGGACAACCAAGTCAGGCACATACACCTGATTTGAGTGGAGATCGTCAGCCTAACCTGACCATATTTCCTGATCAGGCACATACACCTGCTCAGAGCAATCACTTTCGTCATCAAGTGGTTTCTAAAGCGAGTAAGAAGGCATCTAAGAAAAAGATCTGCTCAGCATAATCAGGAGATCAAAGGCCAATATGTAACCAAGCCTTGCTCGATGATGGAGTTCTTAAATCCCTCAGATATTTATCTGTCGGAATTCAAGATTCTACTCCCTCAGTTCCCAATAACGGGAACATTAATTCTGAAGGTCTTCAACAGACACTTCCTCATGAAGACTTGCTTCATGAAAATTCGGTCAATCTTGAAGTTTTTTCTTCAGATGAGAGCCACAGGAACCCTCTGTGTGGTCAGAAGGCCAAGGAGAAAGATATTTCATCTTTTGCTGTAACCCATCATGACGGTCCTCCTCATGGTGATGAACTTCGCTGCGAAATTCCTCTCCACAGTAGTGATTCACGTTGTCTCGAAAATTCTTCAGAAGGCAATGTAGTGACGAGAAAGCCCTCATATCTCGAGGCACTTGCAAACGTAAAACCAGTCATGTCTGATGCTTTACTATCGGCAGGTGAAACTCTTTCTCCATCAGAAGATAACCTGGGGTTCAGGTTATTCTCCGAACCTTCCCTGGGTCATTCATCTTCCAGCATGAATAGTGATTTCTCTACCAATCTTGTTGAATCCGATGAAGCAACAAGGGAACACCAACTCTGGTCCAAACAGGTAGAAGAATCTTCATTTAATGATAAAGAGGAAATGCTGAACATGAGGAAAAAATTGGCAAAAGGTGAAGTACCAGTCATGTTTTGGCCTTTGGATGATTCCCAGTACGACATTCCAAAGATGTTGACGGATGATGGAATCCATGATATTCGTCTCAACATATGGAAAACTCTTTTTCAATTAAAGAAGAAGGTATTATCTTACGATGAATATGAAAATCATCTTAAGATAATAGAAGGGTTACAACGCCAAATTGATTTGGCATCTCTATCAGTCTCTCGGTATCCGAAGGCTGAAAAGCAACAGAGAACCCTTCAACGTTCATGCCTTGGCGCACTAAGAAGATTGCGTCAGTTAATTTCCAATGCTCCATCTAATGTTCATATCAGAGGATGGGGTGTTCACGGATCACTACATTTCACAGTGCTTTCCGGTCAGCAAAGCCCGCCGAAAATGGTCTCATGCAATGTTATTGCCCATGGCCGGCCACAGTCAATGGGCTTTGTTCATAATCAAAAGCTTGCTCGAGATCAAGCTTCAACTAGTTCTTCTCAAAATCAAGTATATAGAGAACAGGTTGTTGAATTGATCCTACATCAAGCAGGCGAGAATATTGCACAAGCCTCTCGTCTGGAGCAAAGACGTCATCAAATGACAGAAGTTTCGGAAATCATCTAACGATCTGTTGAACCAGGTGATAAAAGTGGATACAGGTTAATGCATCCAGCTAATTTCCGAACTAAGATTCGCAAGATCAAGAGAGATTTCAAAAAGATCTCAGACATAGCATGTCAAGAGAGACCCCAGCTTTCCAGACTGGGGACTTCTCTAACCCAACCCTTAGAATCAACGAATGGGATTCGAGGAGTTGAGCGGAAGCAACAGGAACACCCCCAGTCCACCGGACTGGGGACTTTTTCAAATCTTCAATCCCTCCCTCAGAGAAAGTCAGTATTCTCTCGATTAGGGAATAAGCCTCAAGAGGAACGAAGAGCCAAGATGTCAGGAGATTCTCTCCAAGTGACGGTTCTCCAAGAAATTCCTGAGGGATCAAGTCAACGGAATGCCATGTCTCATCATGGACATAGAAGGAGACAATATCACAGAAATTCTGATAGAAAGGATTCCATGAAATATGCATCCATTAATGTCATCAATGCCGTTGCTGCTGATTCACCAGATGAGGCTCAATCAGAGGGATCAGACGAAGAGGTTCCTGCTCAAGAAGTCGCGCACACAGACCTAAATGAAGAAGGTGTGCGCACACGTAATCAAAGGCTTACCCAAAATCTGGGTATTCCTTCAAGTAACCCACTTCCCCCTCTCCGAAAAGGATCCAATAAGGGGAAAGGTAAGAATTAGGTTACTTCTCACCCTTCCTCTGAAGGAGGTCAATCGCTCTCATTAGAGCAAAGGTTTGCACAACAGGAGGAAGAAATGAAAGAATTAAGAAGGTTGAATGCAGAACTACTTCAGAATAGTCTTCTTCTTAAGAATGCTGAAGTCCGACAGCCGAAGGAATTTGTTGTAACTACTGAGATGGATCAAGAATATCCTCCTTTGTCAGTACACCCACAGAGGTCTAATCCTACGGGTCAAACGCAACAACGGTTGGCAGCACTACCATCAGTTGCAGCACCAACCACCACGTCTGTCCAAGCTCCATTCATTGCACCTACCCAAAACCAAGTTCAACCTGACGTTTCTCAAAAGTTAATAACTACTATTGAGTCATTAACAGCTCGATTAGAAACTATGGAAGGGAAACGGGTGCAAGTTCAACCTGAAAAGAAAGTTTACCCTGAATGGGTAGATTCAATTTCTCCTCCATCCAGTTTTGGAAACCCTATTTTCCCTACTTTCAATGGATCAGGCAACCCTGAACAACACCTGACGCATTACGTATCTTGTTGTGATCCTATGATGGGAACTCCAGAGCAGCAAGAAGCAGTGAAACTCAGATGCTTCGTGCGAACCTTGCAAGGACCAGCTTTTGTCTGGTATACAAGCTTGAAATCCCGGTCAGTCATCGGATGGGAGGATCTTCGTCAAAAATTCCTTCTTCAGTTTAGCTCAACTTTGCCAAAAACGACAGTTTCCGATCTTACAAACTGCAAGCAAAGGGAGAATGAAAGAGTCTCTGATTTGATTGCTCGTTGGAAGGGATTAACGTATTCCTTGAGTTTATCACTCCCTCAGGAGGAATTATTGCCAATCTGTGTGGCAAATTTGCGTGACGAATTACGCACGCCATTGATCCCGGTGAAATACACAGGAGGGTTTCGAGACGTTACTTCAATCGCTCAACAGATTGAAGATTCCCTTATACAGGCTAAGGTTAAATCTCGTGTAATTCCATCAGCTCCAGGAAGAAGAATGGGTAAAGCAGAAACTGCTATAGTTATTCTTAAACAGGCACCTGTACCTATTTCTACTTCAAAACCTTCATCTTCTCGAAGAGCTCCACCTCCTGAACGCCAACAACAAAGGCTATTTCGTCCAAATGATCAAAAAGATCAACGACGAAAACAATTTGAGGATATGAAGAGTAAAACATACTCTTTACGAAGTGATCAAGTTCCTGGTTACTTCATTTCAGCTCTGGAAAATAATTTCGTTCAATTACCAGTGCCCAAGAGGCCAAACAAGGAAGGAGATGAAGACCGTCCCAATTATTGTCCCTTTCATCAAATGTTGGGGCATCCCATCCAGGAGTGTTTTGTCTTTAAAGACCTCCTGCAAAAGATGGTCGACTTGGGACAAGTCAAATTCAAGGGTTCTTCAGCTCATGTAGCGTGTATTACCGCTACAGATCCAGAAGAAGGAGGCGAGTGGCAGGAAGTCAAAAGAAAAACTGCGAAAAAATATGATGATTGGATGGTCAGAAAGACAATCAATCGGACCCATTCCATTTTGCGAACACAATTGAAGAAGCCAATTGTGTCTCCTACAAAAGCTGCAGTAAAGCCTCCATCAAAGGACAAATCCTCAAAAGGGCAGCACAATTCAAAGAAGAAAGAGGAATCAGGAGAAGATGAGTATGCATCAAAGCCTAAATTGTCTTTGACTCTGGCAGATTTCATGCCATCTACTTCAAATCAACGGGCACCGTCCCACCAAACGGCACAGCCTAAACAGGCTAACCAGGCAGAGTCTTTATCAGACGAAGAGTTAATCTTTGGTTCTGTTAATATGATTCAATTAACAGATTCATATTTCAGTCTTGATGATCCTGAATTCCCTGTATCAAATAAGGGAACCCGAGGAAGTTCTAGAGGTTCAGGATATAGGGGAAGACGTGGATCTTTCCGAAGCCACTACTCTAATTCTACCCCTGCTAGCACTGTATACGCAGCAGAAACTCGTGGTAGAGCCCTTCAGCGAGCTCAAAAAGAACAAGCAAGTTCTTCTGCCAATGGCCAACTCAGCTTCGGCACAGTTATTTTGGAAGATCGATTAAATGTTCCATCTTCTTTATCTCAGCAAGTAAATGGATCTAATCAGTCTAATTTTCCAAAACCAAAGATGTTGCCAACTTCAATACAAGATGCATCAGCTTCCAAAGCATCTACTTCCAAGGTACCTGCTAAACCGCATATTCCTATTGGGAAACGCAGGCCTCTAGATCAAAAGTATGATATATTGAAACACTTGGCCCAAGTACCAGCCAAATTATCAATTTTGGATGCTTTGAATCTATCAAGAGATCTTCGGGAAGCACTCATCGAAGCTTTGTCAAGTCCTCAGGAGTTTGAAGCTGAAATTGCTGCAGCTGAAATTTATCACATAGAGAATAATCCTACAGAATGTCATGTAGTGATATCTTTTACTGATAAAGATGAAGATGATGTTATGCATGGGCACATAAAACCTTTGTACTTATCTGGAAAATTCAATGGTATAGATGTTCGAAGATCTTTTATTGACAATGGTTCAGGAGTCAACCTCATGCCCATTCGTACACTTCGTCGATTGGGCCTCACGGAATATGATTTATCTCCTTCTACTATGATGTTGCAAGGATATGATAAAAATGAACAAGAACCACTGGGAGAAGTTACACTCAGAACTCAGTTTGGAGATCTTGTTTCCAATTCGGATTTTATGATTTTTGATCAGGACTCAGCTTTCAATATCTTGCTTGGAAGACCCTGGCTACATCAGCATGCAGCTATTCCGTCATCATAACATCAATGTCTCAAATACTGTTTCGATGGTCAAGTTGGAACATTGTATGGTGATAAGGTCCCGTTCAAGACATGTGAGTCTCAATACATTGAGGCAGAAGTTTATCACATGAAGGGAAGAGAAAAATCTACAATGAAGGAAATTACCAAAGTTAATGCTCCATATGGTTTGGAAAAAATTCCAATAAATCCATTTTCACATGTGAGTACAGATTATGTGTTACCTATCAGTCAAATTGACAAAATAGGCCCAAATCAAAATACTCTTATGGAAAGATCCATAATGTCAATTACGACAATCGAGCCAGACAACATGGGAGAGATTGGTAATTTACCAAGCAGTGATGAAAGCATAAGTGGTGACGTTTTCATTTCGTCTTCTGAAATTCAACAAGTCTATACTTCGCTAATCAGGCCAGAAGAAGTTATAGCAACACCAGAGGTGAATATTGATGTCGATTCTCAATCCATCATCTCCTCTTTAATTCCCAAAGAAGACCCTTTATCATCAATAGGGTCGGAAATGGAAGCTTCTTCTTCAAAATGTGAAAATTTTGACATCTCTTATGGTCATGAGAATTTCATTTTTTCATCTACTTTGCAAGTAGAAACGGAAGAAATAACACATGATGAAGAGGAAGAGGAAGATCTTAGAGATGCTCCTCCAGCATTTGAAGAGGGTATCTCTACCACTGTGGATGAACTCAGAGAAGTAAATATGGGTACAGAGAAAGATCCACGCCCCACTTTAATTAGTGCGGCCATGACCCTTGAAGAACAAGAGATGTATATTTCTTTTCTAAATCAAAATAAAGATATTTTTGCTTGGAATTATACAGAGATGCCTGGCCTTGATCCTGATGTTGCCACCCATCATTTGGGTTTGCCAAAAGAACATCGAGGATTCAAGCAAGCCGCGAGAAGAACACACCCAACCTATGCTTCCAAAATCGAGGCTGAAGTGGATAAGCTTATCAAAGCTAAATTCTTCAGAGAAGTTCAATATCCCAAGTGGTTGGCTAATATTGTCCCTGTAAAGAAAAAGAATGGACAAATTAGGATTTGCATCGATTTCAGAGATCTTAATCGGTATTGTCCCAAAGATGATTTTCCAGTTCCGATTACAGAACTCTTAATTGATGCGACGGCTGGCTATGAAGTACTTTCTTTCATGGATGGATATTCTGGATATAATCAGATTCGAATGGCCCCAGAAGATGAGGAATATACAGCCTTCAGAGCTCCTGAAGGTGTGTTTTGTTACCGGGTGATGCCCTTTGGTTTAAAGAATGCAGGTGCAACATATCAACGCGCCATGCATCGTATCTTCAAACCTTTTCTAGGGAAATTTGTTGAATGCTATGTAGATGATTTGGTGGTTAAATCCAAACAACGTTTTGATCACTTGGCTGATTTGGAAGTCATATTCCACAAGCTTCGACAACATAATTTGAAGATGAACCCCTTAAAATGTGCTTTTGGGGTAACCTCAGGAAAATTCCTCGGCTTTGTTGTACGCCATCGTGGTATTGAAGTCGATCCTGAGAAGACCAAATCAATCCTTGGTATGTCACCTCCTCAGAATTTGAAAGAATTAAGAGGACTTCAAGGACACTTAGCCTATATTCGGCGTTTCATCCCCAATTTGGCAGGCAAAAGTTTACCCTTTACCAAATTATTGAAGAAAGGAGTCACTTACCAGTGGACTAAATAATGTCAAGAAGCATTTGATGTTCTCAAGAAATACCTCTTGAGTCCACCAGTACTCATGCCACCTGTTGAGGGTAGGCCTCTTATCCTCTATGTGACAGCTTTAGAGCGATCATTGGGTGCCTTTCTCGCTCAAAAGAATGATGCCGGGAATGAAAATAGTCTCTACTATCTCAGTAGAACTATGCTTGAAGCAGAAACCCGGTATTCGAGTATTGAAAAGTGCTGCCTAGCATTAATCTTTGCAGTTCAGAAACTGAGACACTACCTGCAACATCACGAGGTCCAATTGGTATCTCGTAATAATCCACTCAAATTCATCCTTAGTCGTCCAATGCTTACAGGACGTCTGGCAAGGTGGGCGGTTATTCTACAGCAGTTCGACATCCAGTATGTGTCTCAAAAGGCAATTATGGGCCAAGCTCTGGCTGATTTCCTGGCTGAACACCCTTCAGTGGAAGACACGTATTCAGATATCGAACTCCCTGATGAGGAAGTTTTTTCTATTCAAGAGAGTCCTCAAACATGGGAAATGTATTTTGATGGTGCTTCTAGAAGTCCAACAGGGAAGAAAATGGAAAATCCTAAATTCAACAAAGTTGGTTTAGGAATTGTGCTCATTTCTCCAGATAAGGCAGTGTTACCTTATTCCTTTTTGTTGTGGGAAGGTGGTACCAATAATGAAGCTGAATACCAAGCTCTCATAGCAGGCTTGGAGTTAGCACTTCAAGCACAAGTGAATCACTTAAAGGTGAAAGGTGATTCAGACCTGGTAATAAAACAAGTCAATGGGGATTATGCCATCAGAAAAGAAGAATTAATCCCTTTGTATGATTACGTCAGAGAGTTAATGTCGGAATTCCCTTTAGAACCGACATTTTCTTATGTCCCAAGATCAAAAAATGCTCAAGCTGATACACTGGCTAATATAGCCACAGCTTTAGCAGATCCAAATCGGGACGAGACAACCATCGGTATTGCCCACCGTCGTGCAATTTCACCTTATGTTCAAGTCAGAACAGAGGAAATTAATGAAATTAGTCCCATTCCTGAACCGTATGGTCATACTACAGGATGGATGTCACCTATCAAGGAATACCTTCAAAATGGAACACTTCCACCTGATAGAGCCGAGAAAGAACAAATTCGGCGACGTGTGGTCAATTTTACTCTTTATGATGGTCCAAACCACCTCGAGAAAATTCTCTACAAACGTGGTTTTGATAGAGTTCTCTTCAGATGTATTGATGGTGAAGAGACAATGGCTGTCATAAAAGAAGTGCATGCAGGAGTCTGTGGTGCCCACCAGTCTGGACATAGATTGTCTGATCAAATTCGAAGGCTTGGATACTTCTGGCCTTCAATGATACAAGATTGTGTTAATTTCACAAAGAAGTGTCATTCATGCCAAATATATGACAACTTCATTCATCAACCTCTAGAGTTGCTTCATACAGCTAAATACTCATGGCCATTTTCCACATGGGGAATGGATGTGGTGGGACCTTACCCTTCAGCTACGGCCAAGCAGTTTAAGTACATTCTTACTGCTACTGATTTCTTTTCCAAATGGGCAGAGGCAGTACCTCTCAAAGAAGTCAGTTCTAAATGCATTTTTAGCTTCATCAAGTCTGACATCATTACTAGATTTGGTGTCCCTCATACCATATTAACGGACAACAGCACCAACTTCTGTTCTTCTGAGGTAAAGAAATTGTATCAAGAATACAACATTAAGTCCAACCATTCATCTCGATATCATGCAGCGGCTAATGGCCAGATAGAGGCCTTCAACAAGAATCTTTCAAATATACTACAAAAGATGGTAGATAAAGATAAGAGGTCATGGCCTGATAAACTCTATCATGCTTTATGGGCTTATCGGACTACCACTCGCAATGCAACACGGTCTACTCCATATTCATTAGTATATGGAACAGAAGCAGTCTTGCCAATTGAAGTTCAATTGCCCTCACTCAGAATAGCCATTTGTGATCAGTTATCAATAGATGAGCAATCCCAAAAACGGTTGAATGAATTGGAACAGTTAGATGAGAAGAGATTGTGCACTTTTCACCACTTGGAAATCTATCAGAATTGGATAGCACGAGCTTTTAACAAAAAAGTTCGTCTTCGTTCATTCATTTAGGGAGAATTGGTATTGGTTCTCAGAACACCAATGATACCAGGAAAGAAGCCTCCCAAGCTTGAACCAAAATGGGAAGGACCTTATTCAATACATAAGGTCTACTCCAATGGAGCATATTCTCTGATCTCAATGGATGGAGAACACATCACGACTCCAACTAATGCCAGATTTCTGAAGAAGTATTTTTTATAAACACAAAATATTGTTCCCAGAACCAAGACTCTTACAATTGGTTCATACAGCAATGGTCCAGTATGACCTTAAACTACAACTTAGTCCAACATGAAGTTAAACTGTGTCACCTTCAATGTCCGAGATGACATTAAACTATATTGTGTCCTAGCAACATGACATTAAACTGTATTGTGTCCTAGCAACATGACATTAAACTGTGTGGCACTTTCATCGTCCAGCATGACGTTAAACTGTAAAAAGTCTCCAGAACTGATATCCTCATATTGGTTCACCTTAGTCCTAGCTACATGACTTTAAACTGTACAACACCAACAGTCCTAACTACATGACTTTAAACTGTACAGTAATGGTCCAGTATGACCTTAAACTGCAACTTCGTCCCACACGACATTAAACTGTGAAAAAGTTCCCTAAACCGTCCAGCATGACCTTAAACTGCATCATCCCTGGTCCATGTATATGACCATAATCTATTTGCAAATCCCTTATGTCCAGCAAGACGTTGAACTGTGACGTCCTAACTACATGACGCTAAACTGTATAAAAGTCCCTCACGTCCGGAAAGACGTTAAAACTATATAATCATCAAAGGTCCAACATGACATTAAAATGCACCATCCACGGTCCATGCATATGACCTTAAACTATTCGCACTTTCGTCCGGCATGACGTTAAAATGGTACACTCTTTTGTCCTTACTGCATGACATTAAACTGCACAGTCCCCCTTTTCGTCCAATATGACGTTAAACTATATTGTCCCCATCGTCCTAACTACATGACGCTAAACTGTACAGAAAGTCCTTGATGTGTCCTACATAACATTAAACTGTTATTTTGTCCCTACTACATGACACTAAACTGTGCAGCACCAATAGTCCTAACTGCAAGACTTTAAACTGCATAGTCCCTTTTTTTATGTCCTACATGACATTAAACTGTGCATCGTTAAGGTTGTTATTACCTCTTGTTTCTCACACCGAGTATGACTCACGTGAGCTTAGAGCGATCATCAACCATAACACTCCCTTTGGGCCACTAACCATGTGTAAGTCCCAACAACATTTTTTATTAGATCATTGTACCCAAGAATAACTTGATCATTGATTCATTCTTTAATTGAACTACACGGAATTTGATCCTTGCCCTCCAGGCTGGGTATGTAGGAAACCTCCCAAGGTTCAAGCCCAAAAACAATCTCTTCACATCGGTTCACCACCATCTCATATGATGATGATTTGTGAAACCACCCCTGGAATCAATATCTTTACATTGATTCAATTTCGTCCTTGTTATATGACGTTAAACTATACAACTCTTTTGTCCGGTATGACAATAAACTACAATATTTTTTTTGATTTCCTCATTTGAGAAGGAACCATTATTAACATTGATTCTTTTTCAATCATGGTTTTCATTTTCAAAAAACTACGTACATACATTGTAATGCCTAAACTTTTTATCTTAGGTTAAAACCATCATTGCACTAAAATCCCCTTTCACCCTTCACATATACGAACCAAATTTGTACAAAGGGTAGTTCTAGAACTACGTGGACTTGATTCCCATCCTTATGGGATACGTAGGAACATTCGAGTGTCCCTCGAATCCAGTCCCAAGTCTTTTGGGCCTAACCCCAAATTTCACTTTCACTCCCTTGGCTGAAAAGTCTTCATGAAAACACACACTGTGTATTCATTATTATGGTCCGAATTCTATGACCTTAAACTAAAGATCACTCATACTTTCGTCCTGCACGACGTTAAAATACATTTCAAGAACTACGTATGGCTT
The DNA here is from genome assembly GCA_963277665.1 of Viscum album. Classification (NCBI taxonomy): domain Eukaryota; kingdom Viridiplantae; phylum Streptophyta; class Magnoliopsida; order Santalales; family Viscaceae; genus Viscum; species Viscum album. Next base: position 1,067,179,715 of record OY728166.1, on the reverse strand, counting down.
GATTCTCATTCTTATGAGATACGTAGTGAAGTCCAAAATTTCAATTTAGGACCCAGCCACAACATGATTATGGTTTTCATTGACCTATGTATCTCTATATACATTGGACAATACCCATCTTTATGTATTATAATCCTAACCTTAAATATTTTCAGATCTTCCTAACCCTTTTCATGACTTCTAGTCACAAAAATGTCAAAATTCTGAGAATTCTTTTGCCTCACTATGCAGCACGTGCCCATAGGTGGCCTTGCATAAACAGTCCACATAACAGACTTGTCAGCCAAAAGATGCTATTTTATTTGACTATGCAGCCAATGCCCATAGGTGGCCCTGCATATTTCAACCCCCTAACGGGTTTTGTTAAATAATAGTAACTTCATTCTTGGGAAGAATGCCTCTTTTGTCCTTATTTGTCTTAAACGACAGTATGTAGGGATCCGCAAAAATAGCCATCCTTAACATATTTGTCCCATATCCTTTTTCATGATCTGAAAGTATTCAAGTCTATGGTTTATTCTTCTTCCCTACGTTTGGGTCAGACCTTCGTAGGAGTGATATTCATCCAGTTCTTCGATATTCTTGTTTGGAAATATCTTCTCCATATTCAAATACCTCTTTCCATACAACAAACTCTATGCTTTAGAAAATTTGAATCTCCATAAACTTTCACTAGCTTTTAGCACTAGGAAAGTAAATTTCTGGGAGTTCTTTTGCCTGACTATGTAGCACGTGCCCATAGGTGGCCTTGCATAAATAGTCCACATAACAGACTTGTCAGCCAAAAGATGCTATTTTATTTGACTATGCAGCCAATGCCCATAGGTGGCCCTGCATATTTCAACCCCCTAACGGGTTTTGTTAAATAATAGTAACTTCATTCTTGGAAACTACTTCTTCTAATGTCTTTTAGCTCTTTTTCATATCATTCCTCAGATTCAAATATTCTTAAGCCATAGTTTACATTTTTTCCCTCATACTTGAGTATGGTAATATGTTTTCAGATAAATTGTCAAGGAATTGAATCCATTTTTTAATCCATTTTTGGTCAAAGCTATTTAGACCGTAAACATTAGCCCCTTTATGTCCGGCGTGCATGACTTTAAACTGCCCACACAAAAGACAAAGGAACTCTGAATAAAAGTCAAGTTCCAGCTCACTAAATATACATTTTTTTTGTATGATTTAGGTAATATTGAGCAGTTAAAAGGTTCAAAGTTTGTAGGGTTATTTGTAATAATCCTAGTAAAAAACAAACTATGCTTACTAGGACCATTGGCTTACGTAAATTTGAAGCAGGTAATGGAAGAATGCAAGTACAAATGATTGAAGACAAAAGTGTTTTTCATTGATACACAAGAGTTAGAAGGACATCCACAGACTGGAATCTCTTCTCTTTTTCAATAATTACAAGAGGCTTTCAACATAACACTTCATTTGATTTACGGCATCCCGAGCTTCATCAGCAACCACCTGGAATTCATTCATTCAATTGGATACAGAAAAGAGATGCAGTGATACCAGCTCCTCTTAGAACAATTGTAAAAGGATGTTCTTGAGTGCGGTTTGAGAAAATTTTCTGCTAATCAAACAGTGACTCTGTTTCTATCCAAGAGACTTGGAAGATGGATACATGGATTTGAGAATGGAGCATTGGAAGTAAAGAGCCATTTGGAGAGAGTACTCTTTTCAGATATTTCTCTAATACCATGTTTGTCTTCTCTCCACCAACTGGTAGTGGAAAACATTTCAGCCCATGGGTTTGCCATTTTCAGATCTACAAGGAAATGGAATGCAAGGAGAATTTGAAAGTTCACACCATTGTTGTTGCTCTTAATGCACAGCATAACCGAAATGAAGGAGTAGCAGCGCAGCTGCATTTCAGGTGTATAGTTGTTTTCATTTGGAACATTGACTCCTTGCAAGTGACCATGACCACATAGAGACAGGTAGATGCTCTGTGGGAAATTAAGATGATATTTCTTCAAGTACATAGCCAAATCTGGAAGAGTGCTGTCGCAGATGTCATAGTAATCATGGCCAATGATGTTCATCATGTCATCAATCCGCTTGCTAGCCAGTTCATAAGCCATTCCAATTCCCTTGGGAACCACTGAATCTGCACAAAAGATGAATAAACTAACTCTTAAATGGGTTTATTTTTCATAAATTTTGTAAAGAAATTTGAAAAAAATGGCTAAGGCATTAAGGCGCGCAAGTCTACAAAATGGCGCGCAAGTATTAACGTGCCGCGCTAGTTTTCGCCGCGCAAGTATAAACCGCGCAAGTAAGAATACCTTTACAGGAGCGCGACATCAAGGAAAACAGAGCAGACTTGCGCGGCTTAGGTGACCTGCGCGGCGAGAGCTCGAGAAGGTATGAAGTCCGGAAATCCGGATACTTGTACGGATGCAAGGCCGTGTATTTATAGGCCTGGAGGCCTACCTGCGCGCCATACCTAGAATGTTTAGGGCCTGCGCGATGCAAACTTGCGCGCCGCCCTCTTCGTACTGAAGACTTGCACGCCACCCTTTTCCTTTGGAGGGATTCGATTTCCTCAGAGTCAAATCCTCATTTCTCTCCGGATCCAACTCTGAGGGGGGACTTTTGTTGACGCTCCTTTCGTCACAGAATCTAAAGATCGGAAAAGGGAATATCTCAGCTGAAAGTGATTCATCCTTTGAAGAAAACATCAAAAATCGACAAAGGCCTGAACAAAGGATCAACAGCAAATCCACCGCGCAAGTGATACCACTGCCGCACAAGTATACTTGCACGGCTACCTTGGTCGCGCAGGTGACTTGCGCGACCTAATTGGTAACCGCCCGGTAACCGCCCTGAGTCTTCTTTTGCCTATAAATAGACCCTATGGGCCCCCCATTCGAGAGGATCTTTTTCCAGAAACTCGGATTGAAGCTCCCGATGCCCAAGTCTCTTCTCAAAGCTTCCGAAACACTTCTAAGGTAATTTCTTACCTAGAACGGAAGATCTAAAGAGAAGAAGGAAGGCCTAAGTGTTGAAACTTATCAAACACTTGCGCGCTGACTTAATTCCTTCAATATAACTTGCGCGTCCCATTTTTGGAAGAACCTCAAGGGGATTCTAAAGGGTTTTATCAAGAGTCGCTCAAGTATTTCAATTCTGATTGAAAATCGCGCAAGTACACCATGTGTCGCGCAAGTATACTTGCGCGGCCAATACTTGCGCGCCGCCGCAGGACTTGCGCGCCTTTCAAGACTTGCGCGCCCCTACCTTTTTGGGTGCCCATCTTGCCCATTTTACCCCTCTTAAGCCATATCGCCTTTCCTTTTCAAGATTCAGTCTTCAAGACACTCTTCAAAGCCATTTATGGCATGATTTCTTGATTTGACTTTCCTATCTGAAAGGAATTCTGTGAAATCTCTCTTAAAGTCTAGTGATGTAAATATCCTTATGTCACTAAAAATACGGAGAGTTCATTCATTCAACCTCATCCTTTAAAATGAGAGAATCTTAACCTGGGTCTCCTTTTCAGGAATAATCCCCAGTTATAAAACCTTTAATCTGGGCATCTTCCTCAGGAGTAAGCCCCAATCAAGTCCTCTAATCTTGGGCATCTTTCTTAAGAATAATCCCCAACCTCAAATATGGGCATCTTCCTCAGGAGTAAGCCCCAAACCTTAATCCCTAACCTGGGTATCCTTTTTTAGGAATAAGACTCAGTCATAACCTTGGGCTTCCTTTTCAGGAATAAGCCCCAAGTCCCCTTAAACTTCTCTTAACCAGTCATAAATTACCTTTGATTTGGGTTTCCTTTTCAGGAATAAAACCCAATCATAAGTCCCCTCCTATCTTGGGCATCCTCCTTAGGAGTAAGCCCCAAGATTAGGGTATTCAAATCTCCATGAAGCACATATAACTTTGTGGACCCTGTTCATGGATTTTCTCCCTAAAAGTAAATCCTAAACCTTCATCTATCTGGGCAGTCATCTATACATAAGCCCCAAACAAATTCTTATGATTGCATCTTTTATGGCACAATTGTCTAAATTTTATCAATACCTCTTGTTTCTCACACCGAGCATGACTCACGTGAGCTTAGAGTGTAAAAGTAATTATGACATTCATCTTTGAGCCATCAATCATAAACATCATACCCCATTCCCCGAACTACGTGGGTTCTGATTCCTTTTCCAAAACAAAGGATACGTAGGTAGCCCATTTATGGTTTCGATCCCAACTTTGAAATAATCTATGTCCTTCTGAATGACGATAAACTTCAAGTGCCCCACTGAGTGTCTTTAAAACCAGCCTGGTCATCAAAATGACCAAGAGACTTTTATATAAATGTTTTGAAGGATACCATTGACCAAGAATCTCTAAACAAATATAGATGATTCTATATTGATGAAGAACCTCGAATACATATAAAAGATTCTCTAAATTTCTTGCATATTTAATCATTGATTGTTAAAACTAAAGGAAAGCTCATTTTATACTTGGTAATGTAATAAGGATTCACGAACTTAACTTAAATCTATAAAGAGAGTCCCGGAGTAGACAATAATTCCCCTCAAAAAGGTATGGTGAGTCCGACCTCCCATCCTCTCGACCAATGCAAATTCCTAAGCCTCATTAGTCCACAAACTAATGAGCGCCTGCCTTTGAAAGTAGGTCCAAACGGATGTGGAATCATTGGATGTTTCCGGTTCTACGAACAAACCCGTTAGAAACCGATCGGAACGTTTGAATCTCCCGTCCAGGAGGTCATCCCCGGATTCCGCGCGAAACAGATATCAATATGTTCTGAGTTATAGTATTGTACTATATTATTAGATATGTTGATAACCCATTGATTATTATATCCTATTATAAAATTTAATTATAATTTCACATTCAAATACTCTAATTTTTCATTTATCTTCCGCATTTGTGAACATGATTATGTGCCCGACACATACTCAGCCTTTGAAGTGATCAATGTATCCAAGTTAAACTTATTACAATACTAACTAACAAATTTATTTCTAAGGAAAATTTTTCTATAAAATGATTTTTATCATCAAAATTTCCATCTCCACATGTATATGAATTTATAAATATTTCAATATCTTATTTTTTTTTGATAATGAATACTATAGTTGATAGAGAATTTAATGTATTTCAGGACTCTTTTGGATGATTTCACCTGTGATTGATTTATTTCACTTTGGAACCTAGTAGATAGAGTAATAATATATATAATATCTGGATTTAACATTTTTAGTTTCAATATAATTCCAATAAACATTATAAATTTATTATGGTTTATAATATAAACTTATCCATATTTTAGTAGCTTTACACCAACTAAAATGGGTGTGAAAAATATCAATATACTTTTATTTCAAATATACTCATTATTTAATTTATATAATTCTATTGTAATAGAAATACGTTATTATATATTTATAAACACTAAACTCTAAGAATAATTGCATCATTCCGAAAATGAAAAATTCGAAAATTATTTTCATATTATAAAAAGTTCCACATATCATGTACTCTTAATCTCATAATAATGTTATGAAATTATCATATATAACTAAAATGGGAGTACAAGTGGAAATATCCCCCACCTAAATATTATTTTACAACACATCCCTTCCTTACATTCATCATTTCTTTGAAAAAATCAATCTTATAATACCAAAATATTAATGTTTTATTTCAATTCATTCAGAGCTGTTTTCATTTTTTATATGCTTACACCATCCTTATCAAGTATAAATATCTTATTCAGTTCAATGAATACCTCTTCCTCAACTTTTTTATTAAATAATGTAGATATGAAATCTATTTCATATAATTTATAGTGTCTTTTAGAAGAAATAGATGATAACATTATTATGGTCCCAAATTTCAAAACATGATAAAATAAAACTTTAAAACCAACTCCTCCATTTTGAGAATGGAACTTTCATAACTAACTTTTTATATTTGTTGAAAAACATCCTTTTTAGTTCAACTTATTTTTGAATACCCACTTGGTTTCAATAATTATTTCCCTTTTGGTTTTTTGGTAAGACCCCAAGTGGAATGACTCTAAATTTTATACTAATATATGTAAATAGAATATTATTTTCCATTTTTATTTATATATTTATAACACGAGTTTGTTTATTGTATAATGGATTAATATTATGGACAATTATTTTTAATTTTATCATAGTTTGAACTACTGCATTTTGATTAACCATTATGTTTTCAACTTAGTCTCATATAAATCCTTCTCAAGCCCTCATATTTAGCCTCTTTATTAAAAATATAATTTTAATCTTGTTTTATATTAATATCTCATTATCCAGATTACAATTTAAGAAGAGTTTCAAATATTATTACTGTATAGTTATTAATTTTCTTCATTATTAAGTTATTTTTCACTTTCCATGTGTTTATTTTATATGATCTGTACATCATAACATTAAAATTTTGTATATCTATTTATTCTAATGATTTTTTTATACCAAATATTACATTAATTTTTGTCTAATTTTTTTCTCAAAATAAAACTATTATGTATATGGATAACTATTGAAAAAGTATCTCTCTATAAAGACTTTAATGTTTTTTTCTCAGTCAACATGTTTCTTTGGACATCTGATCCAAAATTCTATTTTTTCCCTCAACTACTTCATTTTTATAGAGTGTATGGAGTACTATACCCATGATTGATCCAATGTTTTTTGATATAATTAAAAAAAATTATTAGTGGTATAATATATTCTATTATGATAAATTTATTTCTTTATACCCAACATCAAATCCATTTCAATATCTCATATGAAATATTATTATTTTTCAGAGGTATATGATTTATCTTTCATGGTCACCACATGAGACATTCTTGTATAATCAATAAAAAATGTGATAAAATAATAAATACCCTTTTATTATTTATTCTAAGTAGTTCTACAAATTTTAGGTTGAATTAATTCATGTGGCCTCTTGGATTGAATTTCCATTATTTTATGAAAATATTAATGCATATTCCTATTTTGATATGTTTCACACATAATGTATCATTCAATTTCTATATTTTGAAGGTGTATTTATATATAATCCTTATTTATTTTAATCATTATACTTTAAGAAAGTTTATGAAGTATTATATTTCATAGTTTATCCCTTTTAATAATTGTTTTTTGTTAAAACACCACTTTAACAAGGGAGTGGCCACCTCTGTACCAAGGAAAATAATGAGAAAATGAAATCATTAATAAGAAATATAATTCATTATTAGTTACAAGTCCAAAAAATCTTAGGAAACTAAAAAGTCTAATACCTAACCAAACTTCTTAAACCTGGGTGTTCCCAATTCAAAATAGATTAATATAAGTTCACTCAATATTACTGAAAAATATTATATATTACCATATATTAATTATTAAACAATTATTATAGAATATAAATTCGTTTCTAGAATTATATAGTTGACTCACACTCAAAATCTTATTATTTATCCCTCTAAAAAATAGAAAATACTTAAAACACATGTTTTTGGCCTCTATTTCTATAACTCCAAATCCTTTTATATTTAGTGAACTATTATTTTAAAATTTCATTACCACTCTATTATGTATCTATACATTATTCATGATTTTGTGTCTCCATTAAAATACAAATAACAACCTTTTTCAAGTATCCATAGTATTTATTCACTAAATGATTTCAATTCCACTTGTAATACCATAACTCTTTCAGCCATTATAATTTAAATATTTATTGAATTATTGGATTAGTTAGATTCATATAGAAGGATAATCAATTATTCTTTATTATAATGACCAAGATAATAAAACATTCCTGGCACGTCCTCAATATTTCTTTGAATGTTTATGCCAGATATCATCCATTCACTAAAACAATGAATATTAGTATGATTTTCATAATTATGATGAACCATAAGTTATTTACTTACTTCTTATATTTAAAATGATATATTTTACTGATATATATATACATTATATACAAAGATACCACAACCCCTATAAGAAACAATATGTATATATATATAATTATCTTAATTTTTTAATTTCTGTCCAATTGTATTATATAAATATTTTTGGAGAGTGGAATCCATTTGATTCTTTTTGTAACACATAGATATTTTAAATTATACATTTTCCTTTAAAACCTAATATGTTCAAAAGCTTACTTTACATGAAACACCATATCAAAATAAACCATGGAATGTTATATAATCGTTAAAAAATACCATTATAATTGTAAGGTGAAAATAGAGGAAAAGAAATTATAAATTATATGCAGAAATAGAAATAAATATTATTATTAATACTAATGAATTGATGTAAATTAAATTAGTATATCTAAATAATTAATAAAGATGATTTATATTTTAAAATGTAGCATTTCAATTTTATTTTTTATTTTTTATGTTTATTATGAAACTAAATATATTATGGAAAAAATATAATTTTTATTTGAATAATATATTAACCAAAATATGATTATTAATCGATAAGAAATACAAATTAGAATAGTTAATATTTTTAAGAAGATATTTTTCAATGAAAATAGTTTTCTATATATTTTATTTTTTAATTTAAATGTTAAATTATAAAATATTATAATTTAATTTGATAAAATAATATTTATTTATAGATTTATCGTGTCAATATTATCTTCATATGAATTTTGAGTATTTTTATGAAATAGTTATTTTTAGGTGAATAGTGAAAATAATTGTAACGTCTGGAATTTTTGAAGAGGTATGGAGACTTATGATACTATTTAAAATATCACATTGTTTTTAATAATATTGTTAAATGTTTAAGGATTGGGTTGAGAGAGTCTGGGGTTTGTTTGGAGCCCTGATCTCTGGAATTCAAAGAGGAATATTGAGCCACACTTTTCGTGCTAACCGTGTGACTCAACTATGCACGGTTCTCAATGCCCAATAGGGGACCACATAGTTTTCCATAAAAATAAATCCTAGGCTACACAATTGTTCTTATACTGTAGAAATATTGATAGATCCATTTCACATGTTCTGCACATAGTTTTCCAAATCATGTGCCTAACCCATGAATGGGGATTCCTTGGGCAGTGTTGGACGCACAGTTTGGTCAACCATGTAGCCAAGCTGTACAAACCCTTAATGAATGGGTAAATGACCATTTTTTCCTAATTTTTTTAACACATAATTCTCCATCCTTACTCATTTCACTCAAGCAATATCTTCCTCCCCTCACGCGAAGATCCTCCTAAATCCTAAGAAAGGATTCTCCTTTTCTCCTCCATCCGATCTCTATTTTCTTCATCGCCAGGTGTGTTGGATCCGAAATGGTATGTTCTATAATACTCTTGATTCAAATATTTGTTTATATTCCTATACACTATTCTATTTTTGTGTGAGTTCAAATACCCTATTTTCAAGGCATTGGACCGCTCTTCTAATTTCTTTTGTTCTAGATCGATTTAGTGACAAACAGTAGATGAGGAGGGAATTATGGTCTTAAGGTAGCTGGTCTATCTCTTTAACCTAATTTTTCATTTTATTTTTATCATGAATTATGTTCCACATAACATAATTTCTAGTTTCACCTTTTTAAGGTTTAATTAATTAAATTTCAGGTTATTTCCATGTATAAGAGGACCCTAACTACCTATGAAACAATGAAATTGGGTGTTTTCCTTGACATGAACAACCCCTAGGGGTGTACCCTCCCTTAAGGGACTAAATAAACCTTTTAATTAAATTTTAAACCAAATTTTGAGGTGTGTTCTTTCATTATAACAAATAATACTTTTGAAATGTCAATTTTACTAAGGAAAATGATTTTCCATGTTTTAGGCCATAATGCATTAGGCCATAGATGAATTGATTGAATTAAAAGAATTAGAAAATTTGGATAAGGTGTTATGAATAGAATTTTTATTAAAATATTTGATCTATTTATGGATAAACTACTATTTTCACCAAGCTGTGAGCGATGTAAGGGTCTTAATTTAAGGATTCCTTGGATGGGATCATCAGGATTTATAATTGAGGCTTTTTATGGATTATAAATACACTGAGAGAAATACGTTGATCCTTATGGGATGCCTTGGATGGATTTTCTTGGCGGATTATATACCTACCCATGTGAAATATTGGTTCCCCAGGGGATTCACCATGGATGGGCTCGGTGATAATATAGTTATACCATGCCACATGTGATACTTCGTCCCCTATGTGAGATAACTAGGATGGGATCAATGGTTCATAATTACACCATGCTGAAGTAATACATAGGAATCCTTTTATGGATCCCCTTGGATGGAATCTATGGGGATGAGTATTTCTAAGGCTGTTGCATCGATACTCGGGATTCTTTTTATGGATCTCATTGGACGAGCTTAGGATTCTATTCATTAATTATAAGGATGCACTTTTATTAATTTTATGATTGTATAATTGTTACATCAAGGACACATCCACCTATCTAAATAACATGCTTGGGGTCAGTACACTCTTGATAATTATCTTATGATGACCCATTTAACACACCCAAAACATATATATACTATTTTAACTTTTTTTAGAGAGATCTAGATTAGGTAGAATAAGGTTAACCATTAGTAACCTTTCATTTATTAATTTATGTTTATTATGTACCTACACACTACTCATTTTATATGCAGAAAATGAATTTTTCTAAACAATGTTGGTGGTTTACTACTAAAAATATCTCACAACCTTGCCAGGCCACCCATGGTAACCAATAGAAATTCATGATTTCAGATGTAGATAAATTGAATCATCTAACTTCATTGTTTGATTATGAGTACTAGGATAGAGTACGAGAGCTTAGGACTGATCCTATGCTCATGATTCTAGTAGTCAAAACTTTTTTTCCCTTTGTATTTTTCTCCCACACGTGGAATATTACTATATACCCTATATATTGTGTAATTATTTTTATAGAGACATGGCATGATCATCATCACATTTGTTTAACTATTTATGTTTCAGATTTCAACTATTTATTTTATCTGGATGATTTATTACTCCACTACTATTTGTTTATTTCTATTTATAATTATTTCCATTATTATTTACAACTGTTTTCTACTCTGATCGAGAGGGAATAGCCTGCCCATAGAAACACCCATGGGCCTTTCTACTAGTTGGGAACCTCGGGCATATGGGGAAGCATGTTTGAGGTCTTGTGGCCCTGTCTCTCGGGGCACCACATAGTGGTTTCTGAGGTGAGGCGCTACAAAATAGTATAAGAGATATATTTTTTTACTTTTATCTTACTATTTGGGTTTCCAAAAAAAGACTAAGATGTATCATAATTTATTAATGAGCTAGTTATTGGGAGTAGCTAACCCAGATAGAAGGAATCAAAAATTACCTATGATGGGTTATTATTATTCTAGTTTTTTCCTATTATAGTTTCATTGATTTCACCATTGGGTGGAACACATGTATTATGTTATTATTATTATTTTTGATATTATTATGATGTATTTTCTTTTACTTAGCTAGAAAAAATAGGAATTTATCATCTCATGCATCATTATAGTCACCTTAGAACTTATATGCCATGAATTTTTCCATTCCATGTTTACTTTGTACGTTCATTACCTGCTGTATATAATTATTAAATTGATTATTATATATTGAAATGTGTTGAATTATATTTAATGGATAACATAATTAGAGTAATTAAAGAATCTATATCATTTTAAATGGTGTTTTCCCATATATATTGGCAATGGAACCATAATTAACCAATTATGCCATGTTTGATCCATGAACCACCAGTTCTATTTGTTGAAATAATATTTTATTTAATTGATGATTTATAATTTTAATTTATGAATCATGTATTTATATAAATTTCAAATGGTAGTTAATTCAATAAAATTAGTATACATGTCCTATTATATCATGATATCAGTTGTAAAGGCCAGGTATTAGTTAATTGACATACCAATTAAAATGTATAAAGAGTATGCGACTTTATAAATTGGGAATAGTAAAAAATATAACTAGATTGAGATATATATATATATATATATAGCCATAAAAATAATAATTAATTTAAATAAATTTAAAATTTTGAAATAGTTACCATTAAATGGGGATTCCAATTTCAAAGTAAAGGGTGTTTTTGTCTATACCTTTCAATTGAGACTCCATATATTAGAAGTACCGTTGTGTGGTATGAGACCTTGAACTAGACCCAGCCTTCGTATCGGGCTAGTAGAAAGTGTCTCTTGATATTTCTGTGTTCTTTATTAACACATAGACTTAGATTTAGAAGAAGGTCAAGATGTGTGACTCGTTATAGTATGTATTTGTACATATACTTCTGCTTTCACTATTATCTATCTTATTATATTAAATCTTCTCAAAGGTGTGTTATTGTAAATTGTAGATCTACCCTAAAATTAGATCCTTGAGTTTTACTTCAGGAGGGTAGTGAAAACCTTGCTCTAGAGGTGGTGGGACCTGAGACACCGATGTTACCTCCTGTAGTTTCACCTGATGCACCTTTTATTGATCCTCCACTGGGAACTGATGCTCAATTTGTTGATATATTTTTCCACTTAATTTAGTATGTATGTGGATCTCTAAAAGTTGACTATACTATAGTAGAGTTTATGTGGTAATTTTAGAATTATATCCTTCAACCTTCTTAGGGTATTTAGGTCCTCATCTTGAAAAGTCATGGATAGAGGTGATGATATCGATCTTCGATCATATGGAGATGGTTATAGAGAGGAGGATCAAGATCACCACCTAAATGCTCCATGAATATTCCAAGTGTTGGTGGGATGTCATATTGCTGGATGATCATCACTGGGGTATGGTCTTGGTGGACTTCCAAATAGCCTTTTATGACTACTTCTTTCCACATACTTTTATAGAGGACCATACTAGAGAGTTTATGTATATTTATCAGGGTACCATGCAATTGATGTAATATTCAGCTTGATTTACTAAGAATAAATGTTTATCACCAAAAATGGCTAGTGATGAGTTGATATTTGCTAGAAATTTTGAGGATGGGATTTCATATTCCATCTGATCACAAGTGAAAATATTTTAGTTGACCATCATTCAAAGATAGTAAACCAGGACATCATAACATAGTGGAACTTAATGGATATTGTCAACGTGATCTTGGTAAGTTGAGCTTTTAGACATGGATATGGTTTTTCTAGTGGCGGGAATCATAATTTCTGGGGTGCATGAGGGGGTAGTTCCCACCATATGACACACACTGAGAACTATGTGTTGTGTCCCTAGTGTCATAGGATATACCATAAGAATCCCTAATGTTTGAGAAACCCAATTGAGTTCTAAACCTACGGAAGGATGGGTTACCTTCTGTTTTTCTGATGAAACTTACCTCTAGTACCTAGTGAGAAGGGATTTGTACCAACATCGCATTTGGGTATAAGATATGTAGTTCTGTGTCAGGTTGGGAGGAGGTCTACTATCAGCCGATAAGAATGAGGAGGTATTCATTGTCGAGGTAGTGAGACATCAGAGGTTCATTTCTAGTAGAGAGTACTTTCATAGGTTAGTCAGGTTATATATCAAGGCCATGGATCGATCCATATATATATAGTATAGCCTCCTCCTAAAGAGGATAGTCCCATGCCTTATATAGTACATGGTACTATTTAGGTATCATTTCTTCATTATTTTATATAGGTTCAACACACTGTTTTATATCCGTGGTAATTATGTAAATTCTAGTCCAAAAATGGATTAATTCTATGGAGTAATGTCTCTTGACATTCCATTAGGGGTTTGATCAGAGAGTATATGCCAGTGTAAGGATTTATTCTTTAAGATAGGTGGGTACCATTTCTTGTAGAATTTATTTTTTCCTATAGATAATGGGGTTTCACATCATACTCAAAATGGACTTGCTAGTACAATACCATGACTATTTGGATTTATATCACTGGAGGGTGTCATTTAAATCACCCAAGGGTAATTCTTAGGTTTATAAAGGAGAATGGGTGTCTAAGTGAGTCGAGATGGACCCAAGAAACATGGGATGGGAAAAGTGATTGCTCAGATGACTACTCTCTTTATACGTGATCTAGTAATACATCAAATGAAATTCACTCTTGTTTTTGATTGTTAAAGGTTCATATTCCTTGAATAATTATCTGGTTTATCTCTCGTGAGAGATGTAGATTTCACTATTGAGATAGTGTTAAGTGTGACAATAGTTTCCATTCCTCCCTATAGTATTCCACCTACAGAGCTCTAGGAACTCATGAAATAGTTGTAAAACATAGGGGGAAAAGGTTTTATATGACATAGTACTTCACTATGAGGTTTACTAGTCCTATTTAGGAAGAAGGAAGATGGTACCCTCTGTTTGTGTGTGGAGTTTACTACCTCATATAGATTAACTCCTCAGCTGGCTCCGAGGATTGAAAAGTTTCTCTGAGATTAATTTGAGTTTAGGCTACCATTAGATGCATGTGAGAGCATCATACATACCATGTACAATGCTCCAAAGTAGGAATGACTTGTACGAGTATCTAGTTATTCTATTTGGCCATATAAATGCACCAACCATTTTTATAGCTTTGATGAACCTATTTTCCACCCGTGTTTGGATTCATTTTTGGTAGTCATTGTGAAATAAATCATGGTGTATTATCATAACTAAAAAAACCATTCCAAACATATGGATATAATTCCAAATATAATGAGAGAGAACTACTTGTATCCTAATATCACAAAATGACACTTTTTTATCAATAGGTTCCACTTCATGGGACATATTATTTCAAAGGAATAAGTACATATTGAACCATAGAAGGTGGGCACTGTAGTCTCTTGGGAGTAACCCAAGAATGTATTTGACATACATAGATTCTTGGGGTTAGCTGGCTATTATAGAATATTTATTTAGGACTTCCCATGCCTTGAAGTGCCTCTTACGAGCTTGAATGAAAAGGGTGAAAATTTATTCTGGTCCAAATCTTGTGAGACTTCATTTTAGGATTTGAAAGGGAGATGAACTTCAATGATTATCAAAATTTTTCTAGAGCTGGGAAGAAGCTATATAGTTTAATATGATGCTTCAGGAATTGGGTTGGGAGATGTTTTGTTTTAGGTAGATCCAGTTATAGCCTATGGGTCCCGCTAGCTAAGACCTCATGAGTGGAATTACCCTACACATGACCTCATTCTAGTAGCTATGGTTCTAGATTTATATTGTTGGAGGCATTATCTATTTAGAGAATGGTGCATCATTTATACAAATGATAAAAGTATGAAATAAATCATTATATAGTGTGATTTGAATCTCAGGTAGCTTAGGTGGAAAGAGTACCTACAACCGTTCGATTTCAAGATTACTTATACACCCATGAAGGGAAATGAAGTGGTTTCCACTTGGAGCTAGAAGACTCAAACCTAGACCATCTAGGATGTCAGTAGTGAGTGGTAGTTGATGGCCTTGTTTTCTGAGATAATCCAAGAGGTTCAAGAATATCATGGTAAATCTATTTTAGAATCATTAGAAGTGATATTATCCATCCTATAATGGGTAAGTATGAGATAGTTTTTTAATACCGAGGACTAGTATTAAAGGATAATATCCCAAGTGAGGACCCACCACCTGGTTGTGTTATCATTGAGGCAGAGATTCTATATTTCCATGGACGTATATGGGTTCTTTCATACATATGATAAGAGTTGATACAGGAATCACACACCTATGTTTGGGAAGGTCACACTAGGATTACTAGGATTTACTAAGAGATACTTTGTCAGTTTTAGTGGCCGAGTTTGAAAAGGAAAATTTCTAACTTTATCAATCATTGCTCCACCGATCAGTAGGTGAAGACTGAGCACCAATGACCTGCTGGAGTTTTATATCCTCTGTCCATTTGGGAATGGAAATGAGATGACTTCACCAAGGATTTTGTGATTGGATTTCCATGATCCTACTAAGGTAGTGAAGTAGTATGTGTGATCTTTGATAGGTTGACCAAGGTACCACACTTCATGCCTATCCAAGATACCTTACTAGTTCATGATCTTGGGAGTATTTACATTCAGAAGATAACACAACTTCATAGTTTTCCCATTATATCTCATCATATCAAGATAATCAGTTTATATTGTGGTTTTTGGAAAGGGTTGTAAAAGTTACTGAGTTCATAGGTACACTTGAGTACATTAAATCACCCTCAGACTAATGGATATTCCTAGCATATGGTACAAGAGTTAGAGGACATTATTCGGGAATGCGTTCTTGATTTCAGATGTACATGGGAGAAACATATACCTCTATTTGAGTTTTCCTATAATAAAAACTTATAAGAAATGAGTTAGATGGATCTTTATTAGGCCTTTTATGATAGGACATGCCATTCAACCCTATGTTGGTTATAGGTAAGTGAGATAACACTACTAAGTCCTCATTACATTAATAAGACTTAATATAAAGTAAAAATGATTCAGAAACATATGAATACAACTTAATCTAGGTAGAAGTCTTATACCATTCTCACTGTGAACCTCTAGAGTTTGAGTTGGGAAATATGAATTCTTAGATAGGTTAATATAAAATATCATATGTGGGGCCTTTTATTATCATGGAGGGAGTCAGGATTGTAGAATATTAGTTGGTTTTTCCTTAGAGGTTCTTGGCCATGCAGGACATCTTCCATGTATCATAGCTTCTCCATTATCATTCCAACCCATATAATTTGTTAAATACTATAGTAATTGAGATGGATATAGAAGCATCCTTTAAGGATATTCTGATACATATAATTGATTAGATCATTAAGGATCTCTAAGGATGGTTTGTTCCTCTAGTCTGGGTTCTATGGTAGCACGACCATGTACATGATGATACCAAGGAGTGAGAGGCCAATGTATGTGCTCAGTGGTCAGAACATTTCTTATATATTACATTACTAACCTTGGAAGGGAAACTTGGGGATGAATTATTTTAAAGAGGGGAGGTTGTAACATATTGGATTTTCAAAGTGGTATAAAAACATATACTACTATTAAAAACCTTAAATTTAATGATAATAATATACTTATAAAGAAAATGAGTGATTTGGGAATGTTTGACACTTGTTCTTAGCCTGGATCTTAGAAATTTGGAGAGGCATATTGAGCCACATGGTTAGCATACAATTAGTGCTTACCATGTGGGGTGATCAGGGAATAGCAGGGGACACACAATTTTCCCTAACCATGGGACCCAGGCTACACATCCATGTAATTAATACAAATATCTAAATATATCCATTTCAAATGATCTATGAATAGTTAGTCAAACCGTACACTAATCCTGTGTGATGGGGTTCCTTGGGAAGTGTTGGGCTATGGTTGGCACATGGTTTGGCCAACAATGCAACCAAACCATACAACCTCTTAATGAAGGGGAAAATGATCATTTCCCCTAGAAATGTTTTAACCCTTAATTCTCCTTCATACTTTATTTATCTTATGATATATCCTCCCCCCATTACATGAGGCCCCTCCTCAATCTTAATATTGGATTTTTTCCATTTATCCTTCATCCTATCTCCATTTTCTTCACAACCAGGTGTGTTAGATCTATACTGGTAATCTCTTTAATCATATTTCTTCTATTCTTCATTTATTATCCCATATCCTCTACTATTTTGGTGTGAGTTCATATGCCCTAGTTATAGGGAATTAGTTCAGTATTTTGATTTCTCCCATTCTAGCTCGATTCAAGGGATACCACTAGATGAGGAGAGTGCTACCATATTAGGGTAGGTGGTCTTGATCATTTCCTTAAAGTTCCAGTGAGTTTTTATAATGCGTTGTGTTCCATACTCTATAATTTCCTTTTCTACCTTCTTAATGTTTAATTAATTAAATTTAAGGTTATGTTCATGTATAACTGGACCTTAGATAGCTAAGAAACAATGTTATTGGTCATTTTCTTTGACATGATCCACCCCTATGTGTGTTCCCTTCATTCAGTGCATAAATTTCTCTTTTCATTAAATTGTTAAACCACATTCTATTTGACTTGTAATATATAATACTTTTGAAATGTGAGTTGAACTAGGTAAAATTATTACCATGTGTTATTAACTTATTTCTTAGGATATAGTTGAATTTCTTGAATTAAATTAACTGGACAACTTAGATAAGGAGTTATGAATTACCTGCTTATTAAAAGATGTGAGATGTTTATAGCTAAAATTTTCTTCAAATCAATATAAGAGTTATATAAGGGTCCTGATTTAAGGATGAATTGGACACACTAATCATGATTTATAATTGAGTCTTGTTGTTGATTATAAGTACACTGGGAGTGATACATGGGATCTTTATTGGATTCCTTGGAAGGGATCGTTGGGAAAATTACTTACCTACTAGTGGGAGATACCAGTTCCTTAGGGTATCCATCATAGATGGGCTCGATGGAAAGATGGTTATACCATTCCACAAGTGGTACTCAATCCCCTATGCGACATACATGGGATGGGATCATAGGGATATAATTACACCATGAACAAAGTGATACATGTAATTCTTTTTACAGATAACCTTAGATGGGATCTATAATGATGGGTATTTGTAGGGATCCTAGAGTTATTCTCATGATTTATTTTATGTATCTACTTGGATAGAATAAATATACCATTCATTAATTATAAGGATTCCATTTTATTAATTTTATGAGAACAAAATTTTTACATTTGGGACGAATCCCCCAAGAAAAATAACATGCTTGTGATCAGTCCAATATTTATGATAATCTTATAATGAATCATTTATCACACCCATATCCAATATTTATAGGTTCACCTTTTTTCGGAGACATCTATATTAGGCTGAATCAGGTAGTTTCAGTAAAGAGTCAATTAGGAACCTATAATAATATGTTTTATTTATTAATTTCTTTACATTTCTTATATAACTACAAATTTCTTATTTTATATGCATAGACTGGAATTTTTTAGACACCATTGGTGGTGGTATACTGAGTATATCTCACACCCTCTTTGGGACACCCATGGTACCCGAAATAATTCATGATTACATGTATAGATAAAGGGAAGAGTATAACTTTTGATGCTTGATTCTGAGTACTAGGATAGAGTTTGGAAGCAGAGGACTGTCCCTAAGCTTGTGAAACTAGTACTGGAATCTTTTGTTCATTTTGTATTTTTAGCAAGTAGAATATGTGTGTTACCCCTTGTTTCAAGTATGTAACCATTTATATATTATTTTTATGTATTTAAAGTGTTTTGGTGAATTTTGGGAGGGTTTGGAAGAATTTTGGAATGTTTCTGGGGATTTTATAAGTGTGTGAAAATGGATCACGATTAGTGAAAACCATGAAACTCCTACAAGAAATAGTGAACAATGAGACATTAGCTAATGGCATGGTGCACTATTAAGTGAATGGTTTGGAAAAACTATATAGGCACCCTAGAGAAGCCATGGAAAGTGGGATAGTGGGATTTTGCGTGGTTGGTGCATGATTTTTCTAACAATGCAAGCCAACTATGTGAGGTTCCCCTTGAGGTTGAGGCTAGTTCACGGTTAGTGCATGGATTTCCTAATAATGCATCTAACCATCCATGGTTTAAAAACTAGATCCTAAAAAAGTGGATTTAGGTCATAATTAACATTTAACACCTTGTTTATCCACCTTTTCATCCTTAAATCTAGGTTTCTTCATTCTAAAGGTCGTGGAGTTTTTCCCAACTGATCCATAGCTGATCCGAAGGCTTTTCTTGGTGCATTGAAGCCCAATTCTCTTGGTAATTCCTCATTTGTGGTACTTTTTCATTGGTTTCTTAGATATAATTTATTACTTATCTCTATTTCTTATATCATCCCCACTGTGGACATATATAAGGTGTTTGATTCCAATAATGATTATTTTTATCATTATTGATTCTAAGGGGAGAGATCTAAGGTGGGTTTTTAGAGATTTAGCAGGATTTTTTTGAGAATTTTCATTTTGTTATTCATTTTCTCCATAATATTCAAGGTATTTGGCCTCAGTATTGACCCATATTATTTGAACATGAAGGATTTATTTTAAATTGGATGTTTCACTTACAATTGATTGTGATATTTTTGCAATGATTAATGGAAACCCACTTTAGTTACCACTTATAAAATTTTGAAAATTGGATTTTTTGGTAGAATGTAAGTTTGAAAACATGATTATTAATTTATGATTTTATTATAGATATTTTTTTGATTCATGGAAAATTGATTTCAATAAAATGATTATTATTTTTTAAATGGGTTGTAAAAGATGGTTTTGGTATATGGTTGGCTTAAATGGTTAAACATGAGTTGAATGTAATGGATAATGGTCATGAAGTACCACAATCAATTGGAAAAGTTATGGACATGATATTATGCTATAAAAGGTAAAAAATAATCTTGTGTGTTTGAGTGAGTGTATGTGGGGTTATGTGAAATGGGAAGGGTAATGACAATATGAGATATGATAAATGGTTTGAAGAATTTTTTAGTTGCTTCCCTTGGAAATTGGTTTGTTTTTAGAAAACTATTTTGATATGGAAATTGCTTTATATTATCATATAAACCATTTTAAATTATTTTATATAAATTTTATAACATGTTATACCATAGTGGAGTGAGTAGGGATGTCATTGGGGAAAAACCTACCGAGTTTCATTACTCACCCCCTACTTTGGCACATTGGTGATTTTGCAGATGTTGTTTATCAAGATATAGGTAATGGTAATGTATCACACTTATTTAGTTATTCTTTGTGATGCTTGAAAATTTAGTTGGGATTGGAGCATGGAGTTATATTTGGAATATTTAATTTTGTTGGTTTTTTATTATTATTTTTACTTTTATGTTAGTAGTCTTCTATTGTGGTATTTTGTTGTAGATTGGTTTTGATATCAACAATATTACTTTGAGTGTTTTTAATTTTTATTCATGCATCATATAGTGGTTATTTTGTTATGAAATGATAGGTTAGGTAGTTTTAATTTTCAAAGGGAATATCGTTCCCAAATTAAATTCAAGCCCTTGGAATTTATTCCTATCCTTTGGTGTCTTGGGGATGTTGCCTAAGGCCAAGTAACACTTCCACCTTGACTAAAGAAAATGAGTAGGGGTCAGACATTACAATATGTCGGTCTACCGTATATATTGTGTACTCATTTTTTATAGTTACATGATATGATCATAATCAAAATTTTTGTATAAAATTATGATTATGTTTCTTCCTATTTCTTTTCTCAAGATGATTTATTATTCCTCTGATATTTTTCATTACTTTTTCCACTGATTTCTATTATTATTTACCATCGTTCTACACTCTAATAAAGAAGTCATATTATCACTATAAACAAACCATAATCACTAACTTCTAGTTTTAAAACTCTTGAATACTGGGAGGCGGTATTGAGGTCATGTGGCCAACTATCTTGGGGAATTTCTTAGTGGCTTCTAGGGTGGGACAATACAATTCTAATTTTTTATAAAACGATCAGTTTTATGACTTTATCATTAAAAAAATAACTTAAAATATTATGAATCCTTTTTACATAAAAAAATATATTTAATAAGTAATATAATACATTTAAAAATACTATGATGAATTTATAAAATCATTATTTAATGTTTTGGAAACTTGATCGATATTTTATTTTAAAAAACCTTTTTATACATCTATATTGAAAATTAGTTTTCATCAGTTATATAAATTAAATACAATGAAATAGATTTAATATTTTATATCATAATTTTCATATTATTTTATAATATCACTTCAATTTTTATCAATATAAGTATGATTACTAGGATTAAAGTTAATTACTATGATAATGGTTAAACTATTTATATGAATTGTTTTATTATAATTGTATATTTTATTAACTAATTAAATAAATTAAAACCTTATCAAAAAATTAATATAATATATTATTTTAAACCTATATATATATATATATATTTGTTAATACCTAGTAATTTTTAATCAATACTAAAGATGATTAAGACCTCTTAATGAAAAACACCATTTTTTCGATAATAGAGTTTTTCTATATATTAAATGTATTACTTTAAAAATTAATTTTTAATTATTTAGAAATTGAATTAAGTTATATGTATACTAAGGATATTTTAGTAACATAAATGTCTTTAAATATGGTAACAATATATTTTTAATTAAATATAGATTACTTGGGTTAAAACTAGTCACCAAGGTAAAAACTAAAATAGAAAAATCTAAAAATATCAAGTGGTTAAAGTATTAAAACATGTGAAAAAATGAGTGGTAGAGGATTTATCAATCTCATCCCACCCCAAAATCCATTATTACTCACTTTTTGAGGTATTTAACATTTAATATTGTCATTACATTATTGAAAAATAATGGGTATTCCAAAAAGTTCCCTTTCCTTCACATATAAAAAGAGATCACTTACACCCTTTAAATGATCCACTTTTCCTTATAAAATTATTTGAAATATTAATAACTTTTAATATCATATAATCCCATTTCAATTTATAAATGTCATATCCACTAGATTTTATACTAATCTCATCATTTCCAAGGATACATTCCAGGGAAAGTTCAAGGTCCCAACATGAGTATTACTCATTACTTTACATTTTATTCTTAATATTTACCCTAAAAAACTATACAAAAAATAGTAATATAATTACAATGGTATCATAGTAATACTAAAGTATTACTACATTAATGAGAAAACATTATTCATTCCCTTCCATAAACATATAAAAATAAAAGAACACTGATGATACATTTGTGTAGACTACCACCTTCACAAAGCGATATTTTTTATTTTCAACATAAACTATATTCATTAGTTATAAGGATGATAATTAAGAATAAATGATAAATATATAATATAATAATTATTAATAAGATACAAATTTTAATCCATATTCATGATTTCTCATTCATTGGAAAATGAAATAGTTAACCGTGAGTTGTACAGACTACCACCTCCACGTAGAAATGCATCTTATTTTCAACTAGTTTCTTTATTATTTATTATAATCTATTAAAATATGACTAAAAACCTTAAAAATAACTTAATACTATAATTATGAATATATAATAATGATATTATTCTAAAATAAACAACATTCATAACCATTATCATCCATTAATTATGGTATATTGATTTTTGGGTTGGTCTAACCACCAACATGAACAATGCTATACAACTATAGCATGAATGACTATGAGAGATTAAATAATAATATTACTATAATTTATTAATAAATTAATTATGGGTATATGATTCTTGAAAGTTTATAATAATTATTTAACTTATTAATAAAATATCATCTTCGATCGCTAAAATTTATCAAAATAAGCCTGCATCGATTAAATTTCCATAAAAAAATAATTGGAAAAATTATGTAATGAGATAAGTAATTTATAAATAAATAAAAGTTTTATATTCAATTAACTTTAATTATCTATGAATTTTGAACATGGTATCAAATAATGGGAACTAGAATCGACATCATGAAGCATGTGCAAAATAATAAAATTTACTAACACCTGATGATAAAAATAAGCTATAATTAACTAATATATTCATAATAAATGATCATAAATGATGTATAAAAATATTAATTTATATGGATAAGTTTATTAAATATAATATTTTTATTTTTATTTTTATTTTATAAAAGGTTATATAACATTTTACTAGGATGGGAAACATAGTAAAAGGTTTTTTGTATCGAATTTAATTTCATGTTACATGTTTGATATTATACACTATTATTTATTTTATATGATGTATTAACTACTCTATTTACTTTAATTATAATGAATATATTAAATTTCATGATATTTGAATGTCCATTTCATGGTAACCCACTTATGTTATTTTAATTCTTATGTTTCCATTACCATAAGGGTTATTTGTTTCTATTTTCAATTCCAGGAGTCGTGTTTTATATTTCACACCATAATTATTTTATACAGTTTATTAATTTACCTATTTTATTAAAGTATAATTAATATATTTTATTTTATGTTTTTTTTTCATATTCCAATTCATGGTAACCCTCTTATGTTCTTTTTATTCTTATTTTACCATTAATGTAAGGGTTTATTCTTCAATCTCAATTTCAAATCAAGATTATTTCAGAAAGATAATACATTTGGGGAATTTTTATTCTATTTTCTTCCAATACCCCCAACATTTTTCTCCTCCTGTATTTATTTTTGGTGTTTTATATATATCCTAACTAGTCCATTTTACTACTTGGATCATTATTTATCCACTGTAATTAAATCAACCCTACCTCTTCTTTTAAGTCAGGAATCATCCTCTACCATAACCATGATCATTGGATGATTTTACAAATGTACTTATATATTCCCCAATAATTGATTAAGTTAATTTTATACTAATTTTAATTTTATTAAATTATTTGAAATATATTTTTAATATTTTCTCATGGGTAATTTTCATCAAAGTATGAATGGAATCACTTTTAAACATTTCACATGCGGGCACATATTTATTACATTTTGTATTTTTTTCTATGAAATGTACTTTCTAAAAATTCTGGGATTCTAAATGAAATTTTAATCATATATTTTTTATAAAAATATATTTTTCTTATAAATAAATATCTTTTAAAAGTGTTGAGGATATTCCTTGTTTCCAAAATGATTATTATAAATATCCGATTTTTTTAACCATGTCAGCTTCTTTTAGCATATTTTATGCTTGATTGAGGATATTATTAAAATGATACTATCATACATATTCTTATGTATGGATTATAAAATGAACATCTCTATTAGGAGAGTGATCTATCATTACCTTTTACTTTCTTAACAATCCACTATGAATTGGAATAGATTCTCTTTGAATGCATTTCCTTTGTGAATTCCCTATTTTCCATTTCTTTGATTTTAGGGTTTTCACTAGATTACATACATCGATTGATTAAGGAATTATTAAATAAACTATATACTCTTTATAAATATAGTTTAAATTCCATATACTTTATTTAATGGTATTTACCTATAAATATATTTAATATAATTTGATACCCATTTATTTTACATGGGTTTATCCAGTTACTAAATTCAATAGAATATTGAATGTTTTATTTATGTGATACGCATATAAAATGTACTTGTAATATATGGAAGGTTTAAACTTGGTAGAAATATAATGAATTTGGAAAAGAAATAATATATATAGATGACATGATCATGATACCATGAAAGGTTTCCTTTGAATTTCTTTACGATACATTGGTGAACAACCTCAGTAATGTTATTTTATAACACCGTAGTGATAAACTTTTGTGATATGTTTATAATGTAATGTATTACATAAACATCATAATATTTTGATTCCAATAACCTATGATAACTATTCCATTATTTTAAAATATTAATTTAATTATTCATGGATTATGATCCATGTTTTATTTTGTATGATTTAACTATTATGCATTCTTTCACCTTGATTATATTATCATACCGATATGATCATATTATAGTTATTTCTTATGTTTACCCTTAATGAGTGTTTGAGATCACTATTTAATTATATTTACATTTCCACATGTTATGAAAAAAGTAATGTGTAAGATGTGCCTAAAAGAGTATCATGTCTGAAGAATTTATAGGAGAAATTGATGAATTATTATGTATTAAGAAGATTATTATATAGTGGATAAAATGTCCATTAGTTAAAAAATAAATAAGTTTTTCAGTTTAGTTTTTGTATTAATTATCTTAACCTTCAAACCTAAAGGACCATAGGAATGTATTATAATTAAACGTTTTCTTTAAGTCATGTAATTATTATATGGTCACCTTCTTGAGGCACTATAGTTCTTATTTGAATAGGGTTTATATAAATTTAGAGATTAAGATGCTATTAGTTGAGGATGAAAATCTCAACAAGGGGTGATAAATTAAGGTTTATCACAATTTCAAATGTTGGGATAAGCTTTTTAGTTAGTCGATATAATATTGAATATTTTATGAATTATGATAAGAGGATAATATTGAAAACCATATGGATAAGTCTATGCATTATATAAAATGTCAAATTTATAATAAAGTTGAGATTTCATGGTTCTCTTGGAAGTTAAATACCTGTATATATATTGAAAAGTGGATGTGACTGTGGAAAAAATGAACCTAGCGATAATCACCTTGAAAAAATCTAGCTGGGTATCAAATAAATCTTCACACTACTACATGATGGGTGACTCTAATATTGAACACCTAGATTCACACACTTTGGGGATATTATTTGGTCAATTACATTAAATTTATAAACCATTATGAAGGATTTATAATGTTAAGGAATTAGGCTATGTAATAAGATAAATCCCAACCTAAATAAACCTAGATTGAACAGAGAGTGATTTAGGTTAAACTAAAAGATAATGTAATAATTCCAATGAGTAAGAAGTTTTAAGGTTGAATTTATCATCATAAATTAATTATGTTATAGTTTTAATTGTTCATAACTCATGTTAACTGATTTTTGTTTTAGTAATGGCTGAATCCTAAAGTAATCACATTAACGATGGGTATATAAGACAATGTAGAGATTGTCCCAATGAATAACCTAATAAGATAAGAGATAAATTGAAAAATTTGGTGATTATTACAAACTAGATATTAATAATTATGATTAAAAATTAATATATAGTTTAATTCCAAATCAAACAAAATAAGATAAGATTAAAGTCTAATGGATGTTATAGTAACAAATATACTGAAGAAAAAACGATTCAATTTACCTAATGTCAAAAATACACGAAGAGGAATCTAGAGGAATGTCTCAAAGGAAATAGAATATGTATTGTGTGTGGGAAAGGATGGAATATAGGAAATGTTTTTGGAGGAAAAATTAATTTATTAGTTTACATAATAAAGGGGAAATATTTGTTTCCTAGTCATACCAAATATATTAAGGTAAACTTCTCATTCGAAAATATATCATGATTTATTCCTATCTTTTAAATACCCTTATCTAATTTTATTAGTGAGTGAAAATTAAAATTTTGAATATTAAATTTATTTGGGGATGATGGGGGATGTAACACTCAAATATTTACAATTATTTTATTTCCTTAAACATATAACATGTTCAATAACTTGCTTCATATGAACATAGAACTAAAACAACCTACAAAATGTTATATAACTGTTAAAATATATCCATAGATTTTTTTAGTAAAAATTAAGGTAAATAACTATGAAATTCATTTAGAAATAAAAATAAATGTTCTCATTAATACTAAGTCATTGATGAAAATTAAATTAGTGTAACAAAATATCTAATAAGGAAGATTTATGATTTAAAAAAATCATTTTAAAAATGTGGTTTTTTTTTGTATTTTCATAAGAAACTAAATTTATTTTGGATAAAATATATCACTGATATGAAAAATATATTAATTCCAATTTTATAATTAATATATAAGAAAATATGAATATGAGTAGTTAAATTTTTTAAAAAGTTATTTTCATACGAAAACAATTTTCATTATATTTTTTTATTTAAAAGTTAATTACTCAACTTTTAGAATTTTTATTTCAAAAAATAGGCATCATTTTTAGACCCATAATTCCAATTATATCTTGAGATGATTTTTTTTATATTTTTCTAAAATAGTTTTTTTCAGGTGAATAGTGAAAATACCGATTTTTGCGAAAAACTATCACTTTTATGACATTATCCTAACACAACATTGAATTAAAAGTTTATGATTATTTATAATATATATATATATATATATAATATAATATAAATCATTTAAAAATACTATGTTGAATTTATAATATCCTTATTCAATATTTTGGAAATACGGTCAATATTTTACGCTTAAAACTATTTTTATTTTCTTATTTTGAAAATTATTTTTCATCACTGATAGAAATTACATCTAAAAAATGGATTTAATATTTTAGGAAATAATTTTTATATTATATAATATTTTAATTTTAATTTTTGTGCATGAATGTATGATTACTATGATTATAGTTAATCACCACAATAATTGTTAAGCTGTTCATTTTTTAACAATTTCTTTATTAATATTGTGTAATTATTATCTAATGAAATAAATTAATACCTCATAAATAATAATTTTAATATAATTTTGAAAAATCTATATAAATATATTAACACTTAGTCAATTTGTAATCAATACTAAATAAGATTTAGAGCACCTAATGGTAAAACCAAAAATTTCCAACATAACGGTTTTTAATATATTAATTTTTTGAATTTAATTTTTTTATAAAAACACAATATTTATGTTATTAATATTTTAAAATTTAATATCTTCAATTGTTTATGCTTAAATAGACACCATGTTTAAACTTGTAATATACAATTAAGTATGACTGTTGGAAAAGTAATATTACTATTAAGAATATTAATACAAAAAATAGAACAGTAACTTTATGTATGAAAGTATAAATGAAATTTGGGTATCTTATAAATAAAAGTTTGATATATTTATAACTTGTTATAATTAATTAAATGTTTTAAAAATTACAAATTAAATTTTGGTATTTTTGTAAAGTGTAAACGTTTATTTAAAATTTTTTAATCAATATAATGTTTTAATTTTTTTTTACTTTTATAAAATATATTCATAAATTAATATTTTTTTATCTTATTATTATAATATAATTTTATGATACCTTAATTAATTTTTAAAAGTGTTATAGATTCAATTATAATTTTAAAATCAGTATTTTTTGAATAAATGATGATTTTAATTAAAAATAAAATTTCTCATATTTAGGAAATTATTTTCATAAATGGAGTTAAATTTTCAATTATTCATGTTGATAAATTATTATGTTTAATTTTTTTTGGTTTTTCTAAAATAATTAAATTTTTGGCGAGTAGTGAAATACAGAAATTTAATGTATATATACATTATATGTTAAATAAAATATCAATAGAGACTTTACCGATGTAATTACCATAATATAAAACTCCCCTTCATTATTTTTATATATATTTAGTGACAATGATCATAATATCTATAGTCTTTAGCTAAAATAATAAACAAATGAATAAAATATTCAAAAAACACGTCTCTCCCCCACTATATATACCACCCTCACCACCCCTCTCCTCACAACTCCAAAGCCTTGAATTTTGTCCAATTTTTGCCAAATCACTCTCAAAACTCTATCCCCAAAATTATGTACTTACTCGTATCCCCCAAAAGACCATTTTAAAGTTCCTTAAAGGGGTTCTCAAGGTGAGGAATTAAAGAGGTAAAATCCTCTTTCATTCTTTTAATTTTATTTCAATTTATTTTCTTTTCTTATCCTTTTTTAACTCATCTATCTAAACATGAATGGCAACTAAAAAATCTTTTATGCACTATAATGTTATTATGATTATGGTATATCCACAATCAATTCTTTTTTCATCCCCTTGTTGTTCTAAAAATGAAAATGTTATCTGTAAGGTGTCGATTCACCATCTTCGTGGATGATGAGTCTTTTTTTTCTAATACATCTTTTAAGTATGTAAATAAAAATATTTTTATGGTTAAAAAATATTATAATATTTATATTAAAACTTATTTAGTGTTCTTAAACCATCATATATACATATTATTATAACTACTTCGTTATGATCAGAAAAACCCCAAAATATTCCAAACGGTTATCATTAGGATTTTATATAATGAGTTATCCTCATACCTGAAAAAATGATATATAATACCATTAAATATTATGTAGGTTCATTAATAAAAAATAATTTCAATTTTGGATAACTATTCACATTTCACATGATCTTTTGTACATGTATAAAAGTGATCCAATCGTGAAAACCATGGAAAAGAACACTTCTGAGCGATACCTATTTTATAAGATTACCTTTTCAATTCCTTGTGATAATCAAACCCAATTAAAGGATACTTCCCAATTTCTTACCCATTTTCAAGTACACTACATAATATTTTAAAAGTAACCAATATTGTTCTGAAATTAATATTTTTTATCATGAAGAACTATTTTAGTTCTTTTCCTGTTTTATACAAACAGTTAATCCTTTTCCACTTTAAAGACTATTTTATATTCTCTCTTAAACCGCACTAAAGTAGCTCATTTGTAAAGACTCTTTATACTTGTTTAATTTTAGTTGGACATAATTTATTAAATAAATATAACTTTTTACCCTCCAATTTCTATTATGGGATAAAAATTATTACAATTTTATTTTATACAAATTATTTTTTCCAAAATAACTATTCTTTCAAAAATAAAAGTGTATTTCTGTCAGGAATTTCTTATTGGTTCTATTAGATTATTTTCATCAAATTCAAAACCCTTTATTAGATTTTTTCTGGATATAGGTTGATCTTTTATGACACAATATACCATATTTTATTTAATCTTTTCTGATCTATTTGACTATGTATGTTCTATTCATGGATTATGGTTGAAGTATTCACATTTCGTATGCTAGTTTTTTAATACGAATGTTTATATTTTGTTTCATAATTTTTATATGAGGATGAATTGAAATTATTAAGTGACAGATGGGGATTTTTATTGTCTTTCGATGCATCAGTTGGTCTTAGGATAGAAAATAGTTTGGTTATTGTCTTACATCTTACCTGTTTATGGTGTCTTGGATGATTCCATGATTGTATGTTTATGATGTTCGACTTTATGCATTACCTCATTAAGATGTTAGTATTTGATATCCCATGTGATTATTTGACTAGTAGAATATCAATGGTTAAGTATCATTGACATATGATTATTTATAGAATTATTTAATCACATTTTATTCCTTCCACAATATTCTCAATATTATGATTTAATGGAATGTATTTTTAGTTATTCACCATGTATTTTTGTTTATCTTTATTTATGATGGATTCTATTGTATTTATTACCCTTAATAAGAATATGAGATCACCCCTTTATTATGTTTTATATTTTTCCCCATGATGTGAAGATGTATTTTATGAATAACATTCATGGATAATCTAGGAGTTTGTGGGTGTTTCTAATGGAGTTTCAATATTTTATTTCATTTAAATATTTTAATTTAACTGTTATGTTTGTATATCATTTTCCAAAGCTACTCAACTATTGGGTCCTTCAGGATGTGACTTCATTGTTTATTATACCTATGTAATAAAGTAAGGTACTGGATTTTGGATACTAGGGCCAGGGTCTTTATGGTTAGTATCATATGATGTTTAGTAGAAACCATATAAAATAGAAATAGAAAACACATATCATGGAACATAACCTTAATATATAATATGGGGATAATCTTAGAAGAACATCCTAGAATTTTGGTAAGGTAGATATTATGTGGGTATTATTATAAATAAATCTCTTTCTCGATACTACAGGTGGACATGGTTATAGAACAGATGTACCTAGGTGTGAAAACTCTAAAAAGGTGAATTAGGACTAAATCAGTGTATCATGGTGCATGACAACAGGACTTATTGTGCACCTATTTTGACACTCTGAGGGGGAATGATTAAGATAATTCAAATTTTATTTTAGAACCATTATAAAGGATTTAAAAGTAAATATATCCCCAAAGAAACAAAGTTTATGATTATGAGATTAGTGATGCATAAATTTTATAATTTAAGTTAAGTGTTAGTAGTTAAATAATATTCCTTGTGATTAATAAACTAATTTTTTTTATTCTATTGTTTTGAAATAGCACATAGTGGAAGGAATGGAAACCATATCAATGCATTACTTCTATGTAGATATTTTACTATAATAAAAGATAGTGATATTAGAGTAGGATCTGTAACTAGCAATGAGCACATTATAACTATACTGGGATAACTGACTCAAGTTATGAATAATAACCTTACATTCATCGAGTAACCCTGTCACGAACAAACCTAGGTCAACCCTGAGCCGTTCACCCGAGTCGGTCCACGACATGACCCAAAGGGCGCTCTCGATCCCCATGGGCTCGCAACCAGTGCCGGGCATCAAAACATACACCTAGGAACGATTTAATCCCAAAAAAATAAACAACCAGGACCATATAAATAAATGAAATAAACTAAGGATGCAGCAGCTTGAACAAATGAAAAAAAACTAATCCAGATACAAGGTGCAAATCAACAGATAGAAAACTAAAATACAAAACTAAAAACCCAAACAAACAAACCAAACCGCCACAACCCGATCTCCATGTGACCTCTTGGTCACCACCAACTATAAGACCAGCTATGCTCCAACATCTAACACCTTCTAGGGAAAGCTGAACAAAGACTGAACCTGCAAAACAGCTCGGGTCTACCAACACTGAGTGGTATAGGTAGGGTGTGAGCTAATCGCTCAGTAGGAAACCACCACAGATTCCATGTCATTTATTCCCCAAGACATTCCATTAATACTAGTTTTAACTACATTATAAAATTAGGTTTTAATACACACTTTTCTTTTGAAAAACAACGAGACATGATCCACTGCCCTTCAAGTTTAAAACCAAATACAAGGGGAAAGAAAGGTGAGTTGTGTTTTATATTTCAAAACATCTAATTGAAATCATTTTTTATGTAATAAAAAATTCACAGTTTTCAAAATAAATACAAAAACCAGGTGAAATAAAAAGTGTCCACACAAAGAGGGTAATGGCTCTAATAGTACTTGTAACGGGGAAACACGGGAAATCCTAGGAACGCAGAGAAAGACCAGAACATACTATACATGTGACTCATCCTGAAGGCTTGCCCTAACTCGATGATTTCATAACGCCCTAATGCTCGGCATAGCCCTACATGGCCTAACCGAGGGGTCCAATCCCTATAGTAGCAACAACTCAGTATTCCCCTACTGTGGGGCCACTAGCCAGTGCGTAATCTAAACTAGTGTAGAAATCATTCTCATTAAACCTCTGTGTTATGCTAGGTTCCCATGTAAAGTTATCAAGGGGGTGTGCCACATCATTCAAAAAACAAGTCACATACATTTAATCAAACACACCACACAAACTGGAACCGCCCCGACCACCTCAAGGGTTTGTCCTTTGCCTCAAAATAATTATCATTGAAAGAAGTCCCACACTAAGGACCCTTCCATCTCACGAGTCAACATTTAGGAAGGGATACCAACACAATAAGGGTTTTCCACAAATCTATTTCAAAAGCCAAATGGGCCTTTACACAAAGAATTCACCAATCATTTTTAATGTGCCAATCGGGACATTTAAAGAAAACACGCGGTAAGTGAAACTTGATGAAAATGAACCACACACGTTGAAATACACTTTTCAAATCATACGCACTCTAATTTGTTTTCAAAAACTGTTTCACACTTCTTCCATAATTTAATAAACCATTGAAGCACCTTATAAAACAATTATAAATAACACTCAAATCATTTAACAAATATCATTTTTTTTAAAACAATACTATTTCTCCACATTCAACTATATTGGAAAAAACATGTTCATAAATTGAAGGACATGTTAAAACCTATATTTAGAAAGTTAAACTAACAACAAATCATTATCATTAACTGAGTACATTTGTAATAAAAGTGCGAATCAGGGTGAAATAATTAAATAAAAAAATACAAGTATCACATTGAACGAAATTGGAGGAAAAGGCATTGAAGAACGTACCTCAAAGAATTGGTCAAGCCAATGCTTTTAAACTCACACGACCACCCGTTCATGTACACGTGCTTCCACAAAGGCGCACACACTAGAAAAAAACATCACCACACCTTAACAACACAGTATACACCCAAAGTAAATGTGACGAAGACCAACGCACAACCAAATAAATAACAGGGACTCAAAAAACAACATAAGACACTAAATTGGATGATGAAAAAAAACAACGGGTGCATTAGACTTACCCGAAAAATTGGCGACAAGGAAAATCGAGTTCATCTGCCTTTCCCTTGGCGGCGGATGCTAGAACCTTGACCAACGAGTCTCGATACGTCAATCGAATAATCTAGACATTTTACAAAAAGCGAGAAACACAAACCGAGATGTCAAAGTTCAGTGAAATTGAAAAAACAAAAAAATTGGAATGATATGTAAACCGCGGTTTGACGCCGAGGGGAATCGAGACCGTGCCCGAGTAGAACAGAGGTGCTGTGCAAGGGAAATTGGGTTTTCCCTAAAAGATAGTTTGACGATAGGGGTTAGGTTCGTTGGAATCGCACCGGGAAGGAGTCCATGTTCGCCGAAATTGTTCCGGGAAGAGGCCGAACCGGAACGAGAGGGGGTTGCACCGGACTGAGAGGTTGGGCGGCGGGAACCCGCTGAACGAGGCAGAGCCATCTCGGGGATTTGGTACATGCCAAAGGACAGAAGGGAGGGGAGATCGGGTTGTAGTTGCTGTTGCCCGGAGCTCGGACCACTGCCGCTGGCTGGAGTGGGAGAGGAGGAGGCTGGCATGTGGGGGTACGGTCAGAGGGCGCTGACGGAATGGAGGAGGGGGTGCTACGGGAGGGTGGCACGACGGGAGGTGGGGGATGGCGAGGAGGTTGAGGGACACTGGCGGTGGACCATGGAAGAGAGGGGAAGGGGGTGCGTTGGGTGTACCTCGCGCAGAAGCAGGCGAGGGAAGGGAGAGAGCGACGAGAGGGGGCTGCACACAAGCGGAACATGGGAAGGGTGGGGGTACTGTGGGTAGTTAGGGTTTAATATTTTTTTAATCTTAATAATAATAATAATAATTATTATTATTATAATAAAAAATTGATAATTATAATAATTATAATAATAATATAACAAACTTAGTAATAATAATTCAACTATAATAATAAAATTTTTAATAACAAAAATTCAATAATAATTATATTAACAGTAGAGATCATAAAAATTATAATAATAATAATCCCAATAATAATATTAAAAATCATAATATTATTAATATTATTATTTCTAACCATTTTCAAAAATTAATTTCATCCAAATTATCTTGCTTTATTTATTTATTTATTTATTTTCATTCACCAGCCAAATTAATTAATTAATTTATTCCAAACTGAATAACTACGTGATTCGCTTGTAGTAAGACGCACAGTTGAGAAAACTGCGCCCGAACCATGCCACTCGGTACTACCTGGTTATACGGTTAAGCGGTTCACTTGTTGCGTGGCCTTATAAACCGCATGTAGGTCATGCGTCATAACTACAACCCATTCGGGTAACCGTGCAGGCAATGCACAGTTACTCCTAGCAGTGCGGACTGACCGCGCAACAAAGAAAGTCACCCAAAACTCAAAATAATAATTAAAACAATTAAAAAAATAATAAATAAATCTGGTCGGGGTGTCAAAACCCCAATCCAAAATGTATTGTAACAATGTTAGACTAGTTTATCTGACACAAATCTCCATCATTCAAAGGAAATACAAACCCATTTGTAGCTAAGTAGTGGATAAGTTCCTTAGAGAAAATATTTCACTATTTGGGAATTAATGAAAGGGAGATGGTTATTATGGAAGCTTATCATCTATCTAGAGATGTAGATCAATAATGGTTATTAATAAAAAAAAATATAAGATAATGAAATTGAAAATATAGAATAAATGTAGTTTAAGTACATTTTTTAGAAAAATATTTCCCATGTTAATAATTAGTAGATATGGAGAGGAAATTTTGGAATTTGAGGAAAAAGGAGAATGAGAATGTTTCGAAGTATGAATTCAACTTTAAAAGTTTAGGAAGGAATGATATAGATTATGTATGTAATTAAAAGAGTAATATTGATCAATTGTTTTATGGGTTAAACCATTCCTCTGAACGAAACTGGTCACCCAAACATTCTCATTAAATGAAGATATAATATCATGTTCTATCAAGATAGAGAAATAATTCTCATGGTCTTATGATTTTATAGTAAACCAAGAGAAAAAGAGGGATTATGAACACTATATAAAAGGTAATAAATAAAATAGGAAGTTTTCATCTTATAATAAATGTGGAAATAATATTCATGGAATATGCCTATTAGGTATGGGAGTTTGTTACATGTGTGGAGAAAAAGGCCACCAAGATCATGATTTAAAGGGAAAAGAAAGAATTTATCAATGTTCAATGCTACAAATTTTAAGATATGGGACATTATAAAAATGATTATTCTAAGAGTTAATGAAACTTTACCCAAGAAAGTCCTAGAGAACAAGGCTATGCTTAGGAAGTCGCAAAAAATGAGGATTTTCTACCTAATGATGTGGTAGGAGGTACTTTAATCATGTCCTCAAATTTATCTAATGAATTATTTGATTCTGGATCATAACATTTCTTTATATATTCCCATTCTTCTTTAAAAATAATTTATTTTCAATTCACCATAATAAGGGAGTTTTTAGTAAATACTCGTAGTGTATACCTTATTACTATAAATATTTGTTGAGTAGTTCCTATTTTGACAAATAAACATTCTATAATTTCTAATTTTATTATCATACCCACAATTGATTTTGATATAATTAGTTGTATTTTCATTAAAAGTATTATGAAAAATGTTCATTCAAAGAGAAGGAAGTTATGATTTGTGATGAAGGTATAGAATTTATCACATTTAGAGGGGAGATTTTATCATCTGAGTCATATCTGGATCCATTTATAGTAGATCTTCTAAATGAAATTCTTGGGAAAAAATAGAAAATATCATATATGTATGAGGAAATAAATATTAAAATTGGGGATGTACCTATTTTATAGAAATATATTGATTTATTTATAAAGGATTTACCTTGACATCCTGTAGAGCGGGAAGTTGAGTTTTCTACTGATTTAATCACTGATGAAAAACCTATATCAAAGAATCCCTATAGAATGGAAATAGTGGAGTAAATAGATTTATAGAAACAACTAGAGTAATTGACTGATGAGGTATTTATAGGCCTAGTGTTTCACCTTGGGGAGATAATATTCATTTTGTCAAGAAGTATTATGGATCTATGTGGCTCTACATTGACTACATAGATATCAATGCTACAATGATAAATAAAAAGTATCAGATGCATCACACTGACGACTTATTTGATCAACTTCATAAAGATTTTTTTAAATATTGATCTTCGACCTGGATATCTTCTTTTACATATGAAAAAGGAAGATATTCAAAATACAACATTCTGAACTAGGTATGGACATTACTATCTTACAGTAATGCCATTTGGATTTTCTAATGCACCCATTATTTTTATGTATATAATTAATTGAGTGTTCAAGGAATATCTTGATGATTTTTTTCGTTATTTATTAATGATATATTGATATAATACAAAATCTATGGGGACCATGAGAACCAATTTTGTAACTTCCCGGTTCCAGAAGCCACCTAGAGGCACCCCGTACCTAGTTGGTCACATGGACTAAAGCGCATTTACCTCGAACTCCAGAGGCTGCCGACTAGCAGCGAGGGCCTTGGGTGTGATAGTGGGGAAACTATTCCCTCATTGGAAGAGTACTCAGTGGAAGTAACAACACATACAACATAGAAAGAAGTAAATATCCAACAATAATAACAACAGAAGACTGATAAATAAACAACTAGAGTAGAAATATATGTAAATGATGCATGATACATATATGTCTAGGAAAACAACCAAACAAGTCATAATGATGAATACAATACTAAACCACAGTACAAAAGAAAAACAGATAAGAAACTCATCAGCATCAAAAGACTCATCTTTGTCCAATTCTCTCTTGCTCCAATGCAAGTCAAGTACCAGAAGTAGAAGGGAACTTTCCCTTATCTATACCTACAACAACATAATCTATTTGTTCCCAAAATTATGACCCAAACAGGGTGTGAGATAAAAATCCAAGCATGAAACCACCCGAAAATCCGGGCCTAACAGTCAGTGAATATATGGCAGGTAAAGTACAGTAAGTAGTAAGCAGTAAGCTGTAAACTGGATAATACATAGCAGTAAAAAATCCTCATTCTGTAGCATAATATGTACAAACAAGAAAGTAGCCACTCAAGCAAGTAGAAAAACAGGTCACCCTCTCGGTAGTTCTCACAGCCTAACCCTTATGGTTCAACCTACAAGTACTAGAAACCCTCTAGGAGGCACACACAGTCTCACCCCTCTAGTTCAGCTAAATAATAGACTATATGAGGAATCAATCATTGTCAATTCCCTCTATAGTCTCGTATCGTACTAAAGGCGCTCTGGGGAAGCACTCAATGTCTCATTCCCCCTGTGTCCCACATCGAGGAACTATAGACACTCTGGGAAATCACTCAACGTCAATTCCCCCTGTGGTCTCGCATAGTAATATAAACACTCTGGAGAAGCCCTTACATTTTTTTTACCCTATGTTCTACTACAGTAGGTTCTCACAGCCCTGTGTAAAGTCAGAAAGTATCGCATCATGTAACGTCCAAAGTGAACCTCAAGAACTACTTGGCTAGCATTCTACCACATCTTTGTATGGAAGAACAACAGTCACACCATCCTAAAACTAGGCATGGAACTAGAAATAGCCTAACAGGAAAAACTAGACCAAACAGTCATAAACAGGCAAAACATGCATGGGAAAAAAATCCTAAGCAGAGTAAATTACCCTATTCACAAACAATAACCTCTAATCAGGCATATAAGCAAAGTAGACAAACAACAAGGGAAAAACCGGAAACACACAATACCTCGTTCAAGGGTATTGGTGGATTTTTCACAAAATACTCAATGACTATCTACAAAAAGGAACAAACCACCTACCTCGATGTTAGGAGATCGATATAATTGAACCTAGAAGCTTGAATCTCCTTAGAATTTCATAGATCTATGGAAACACACAAAATGTTCAACCCGCGACAACTTCAAAAAGGGGAGGAATTGGAAAACAAAGCTCTAGGAGAAGGAAGAGCTTACCGCTTCGGTTCCAACGCAATCGATAATGGTCTATTCGGAGAACGGATGGAGGCTCAGGGGATCGGAGGAGATTCTCAGCCATACGGGGTTCTATTTGTCGATGAAGCTGGAGAAGAACCGTGTTTTGGCGATTAGACGCGACCCCAACCTATTTAATGAAAAAAAAGTACAGGACATGTACTTTTGGAGTACATGGCGTGTACTAGGCTTTTTCATACTCCGATTTAGGCGGCCTCTACATCACCCCTACATGGCTGTGTGTGTGGCCATGACACGGCTAGCACACAGCATCGAGCGACAACGAAGTACACGGCATGTGCTCACAAAGCATAGATCGTGTAATTCAAAAATTTCCAGAAACTCCAATTTTCTCAAAAACTCCAGAAAAAGGAAAAACCTACATGAAAAGAAGGTCCGGGTTCATATAAACTCCCCCCATTAAAGAGATTTGTCCTCGATTTTCCCTAGAATGGCGTAGAAGAAGAAACCCCGAAAAACTCGAGCCGCTGTGATCATACATCGGCCTCCCTCTCCCAAGTCTCATCCTGTACTCGTCCATGCTGCTATAACACCCGTACCAAAGGAACAGACTGGCCACAGAGAACCTTTGTACTACGATCGACAATTCGGATAGGATGCTCCTCAAACGATGCATCCGCTTTGAGCTCAACCTCCTCATGATGAAATACATTCGAAGGGTCTGAAAAGTAACGCCGGAGCTAAGAAATGTGGAAGACATCGTGAATATCCCGGTACCTCTGAGGTAACTGCAATCAATCGGAAACCAAACCAACTCTCTCCAATACCTCAAACGGCCCAACGTACCTTGGCGAAAACTTACCCTATCTCTGAATCCTCTTGTGTCCCAACCTCGGTGTGACATGTAGGAAAACCTTATCCCCAACCTCGAACTCTATAGGTCGTCTCCGCTGATCAGCATAATACTTCTATCGAGACTGTGTAGTAGCCATCTTCTTCTGAATCAATTGTATCGGCTCATAGGTCTCCTGAATAAGGTGAGGTCCCAACAAAGCCATCTATCCTGCCTCCAGCCAATATAAGGGTGATCAGAATGGCCTACTGTACAAAGCCTCATAAGGTGACATCTGAATCATTTCTTGAAAACTATTATTTTAGGAAAACTCCACAAGAGGTATATGCTTCTCCCATGAACCTCCAATGTCCAAAATGCATGCTTGGAGCATATCCTCAAGAACCTGAATCATATGCTCAGACTATCTATCTATCTGAGGATGGTATGCTATACTCAAAAGTAATTGTGTACCCAAAGATTTATGAAGCCCCTTCCAGACCCGATAAGTAAAATGTGCATCCCTGTCTGAAACAATGGAGTGCGGAACTCCATGAAAATGTATAATCTCTCTGATGTACAACCACCCCAGCTCATCAACACTGAAGGTATCCTTGATCGGAAATAAGTGAGAAACCTTCGTGAGTTTGTCTATGACAACCCATGCTGTGTTGCTCCCCCGGCGAGACCTCAGAAAACTGGTCATGAAGTCCATCGCGACGTCATTCCACTTCCACTCGGGAATGGGTAACTGCTGTAAAATCCCTGCTAGTCGCTAATGCTCCTCCTTCACTTGCTGACAAGTGGAACATCTCAGGAAGAAACCAACAACATCCCTCTTCATATCTGGCCATCAATAATGAAAGTGTAGATCATGATATATCTTGGTGACTCCAGGATGCACTACCCAAACTGAGGAATTAAAGTCTCACATTATCTCTTCACGTATGTATGCTGTCACCCATACACGTCCCTGGAAACACAAGATCTCATACTTGCGTACCGTCCATCCAAGAATAGGGTCCTCTCCTGACACACTTTCCTATAGGAATAAGCCTTCAGAATCTGATATCTATCTCAATTGAACCTGATCAAGAAGGGTAGAGGTAACATCTACAGAAGAATGAAATGTCTGCCTTTGTCTGTCATGCACCTCCAAATGAATATCAAAGAACAGAGCCATAAGTTGTCACTCACTACTGGCCTCCTAAACTGCTTGTATATGAGTCCTCCTACTCAACGCATCAGCCACTGTGTTACCTTTTCCTAGGTGTAAAGGAAAGCTCAAAGTCAAAGGACTGAAGATACTTGACCCACCTATGCTGTCTCAGATTTAGATTATGCTGAGTGAAGATGTATTTGAGACTCTTGTGGTTGGTAAACACCACAAAGTGCTCTCCAAGAAGATAATGTCTCCAACAGTGCAAAGCATTAACAAAAACTGCTAGCTTCAAATCGTGCGTCGGGTAATTCCTCTCATCTGGCCTCAACTCCTGAGAGCCATATGCAACGACTCCATCTCCCTACATAAGAAAAACTCCTAGCCCAATACCTGAAGCGTCATATTAGATAGTGTAGCTTTTTCCTAGCTTTGGAAAGACTTGTATCAGTGCTGAAGTCAACCTCCCTTTTAGCTCCCGAAAGGCTGACTCACATAAATCTGGCCATTAGAACTTCGCACCCTTGTTGGTTAGACCCATCAGTGGTGCTGATAAGCGTGAAAAGTTATTTATGAAGTTTCTATATTATCCAGCTAGCCACAGAAAACTCTGCACCTTAAAGATATTCTTCAGCTGATCCTAGTAAACTACTGCTCTCACTTTATCCGGGTCCACTGATACTCCTGTTCTTGAGACAATGTGGCCAAAAAAGTGAATCTGATCCATCCCAAAGTGGCACTTTGAGATCTTAGCATATAACTGATGCTCACTCAGTATACTCAAAATAATCTCAAGATGGGTAGCATGGTCGTGTCGAGTGTGAGATTACACCAAGATATCTTCCATGAAGAGCACCAAGAAAGAGTCTAAGTATGGATGGAACACTCGATTCATCAGTGACATGAAAACTGCAGGTGCGTTCGTGAGACCGAACGACATAACCATATTCTCGTATAGACCATACCTCCTCCAGAATTCTATAAGAGGTATATCAGATGGTCTAACGTGCAACTGATGATAATCAGATCTCAAATCAATCTTTGAGAACACCTGAGATCCTTGAAGCTAATCAAGGAGATCATCGATCCTCGGTAAGGGATATCAGTTCATGACCGTCAACTAGTTCAACTTCCGATTGTCCACACAAAGCCTGAGGTTACCGTCTACCTTCTTCGCAAATAGACCAGGAGAACCCTAAAGAGAAGTACTGGGTCAGATGAAACCCTTCACCTGCAACTCCTCCAAATGCTTCTTGAGCTCCTGCAATTCAGCTGTAGCCATCCTATAAGGAGGAATGGACACCGGTGCCGCTCCTGGCACAAGCTCAATTGAGAAATCAACCTCACACTCTGGAGGCAAACCTGGAAATTATTCTAGAAAGACATCTCTGAAATGATCCACCAATGGAGGAAAGTCTAACTGTGAAGTCCTCTGGTCATCCAGATAAATACTAGCAATATGTGTTGTAACTGCTCCCAGCCCATGATGCTCTGGACCC
The DNA here is from genome assembly GCA_963277665.1 of Viscum album. Classification (NCBI taxonomy): domain Eukaryota; kingdom Viridiplantae; phylum Streptophyta; class Magnoliopsida; order Santalales; family Viscaceae; genus Viscum; species Viscum album. The sequence goes on along the minus strand of OY728166.1, from coordinate 1,067,137,355 downwards.
GCTCTGCTCACCTGGACATCCCACTCACCCTTATGAAGAAAAGATAGACCCTCTAGTGATACGAAACTCACTCTACGGTGATAACAGTTGAAGAAAACCTAGAAGGGGATGATCCAGTCCATTCCGAGAATAACATCATAGCCTGTCATCTCTAGGACGTAGAGATCCCATAAAAAGTGATACTCGACCACCTCTAGAGGGCACTCCTTGCACTAACGGACACTAGACGTCCTAGTTCCCAATGGCGTTTCTAGAGTCAAGGTATCAGTAGAGGAAAAGATACAGAGCCCAAGGATCTCCACAATAGCAACAGAGATAAAGCTATGGGAAGCCCCTGTATCAAAAAGAGCAGAAGATAAAACTGACGCTACTAAGATCATACCTCAAACTATAGAGGGTCCGAGATCCTGCTCCTACTGGGTCTACTCTACTGCAAAATCCTGACCTGTACCACGACTCTTTTACCCTACATGATTACTCTAAGCTGACCCCCCTACTGTCATTGAAAGACTAGTGACTAACCACCATGACCTTGACCTCCACCTCGGCTCGAATGGACAGAAGAACTCCAGTTCCCAGACTGGTGAGAAACTGGTGGTGTTGCTCCTGAATGAGGAGTCATGGATGAACCCCTGTCACCAGCTGCTGGTGAGAAAACCTGACAGAAGAGCTGAAGGTGACCCATCTTTCCGCAAGATCGGCACTCCACTGGGTCTCTTTGGAACTATGGCCTCGTATGCCTAGCCCTTCTACACTGGTAGCATACCACCTGGATACCTCAAGATGTGTCTCACCACCTCTGGTCACCGTGCGTAGACTCCCTACGCCGCTTCCTGCTGTTAGCTTGTGAAGCACTAACTCTGGAAGTGGAACCGGCCTGACTCTTAGCTCCGGAATCTCTCAGATTGCGCTCTGAAATCAGTGCCTGGTTGACGATGGAAGCGATGTAAGTCCGCCTGTAGATACTCACCTATGAGTGGATCTCCCATCTGAGACAATCCTCAAACTTCCTTTCCAAGAATAACCCATCTCCACCCTAGAGGGGTATAAAATTCTAAAGCTCGGTGAAATGAGAGGAATACTCAAGGACAGAAAGAGTACCCTGCTCTAGGCTCATGAACTCCCAGGCTCAGTCAGCCCTTAGGTTCTTCAGATAGAAGTTGCCATAAAAGATGTGCTAAAACTCCTCCCACACCATATCCTGATGATGACCCTCCTATGAGATCACGTCCCACCACCTCTTGGAGTAGTCTCGTAGCATGTGGGTAGCGGGATTGAACCACCATTCTGGAGGCTTCTCGAGATGATCAAAGATCGTCAGCATGGCTTCTATCAATGACTCTGTAGCCTGAGGTCCTCTTTCCCATGAGAAGGTGGGAGGATGCTGCTGCATGAAAACCCGCGTCATGTCTGCCATAGCTGAGGCAGGAGATGGTGCTCCCTGGAAGGTCTGCATCATCCTCAGAAAGCCTTCCCTAAACTGCGCATCGATGGCTGTAACCAGTATCACTCCTACATATCATATACAAGGGAAACAATTCAATGATCTACAAAGTTTCGATTTATTGGGGCCCATAACACCTCAAGAATCAAAATTTGGAATTCATTCAAGTAAATCTCTACACAAACAATTTCATATCAAACAACAAGTATTTATATCAAGAAATTTATCACAACAGCATGTAAATTCTATACAAAACCTATCACAACAACATGAAATCGCTAATGCATCCTAGATGAAAAGGTAACAATGCATGGAATGTGATTTCTAACAAGTGCCTATATGATACGGGAGATGGCATACCCTCATCTCATTGGGTTGTGATAGAAATAGAACCTCAATAATATCAATAGTAACAACACACATCATGGGGGTCAATCAAGGTCAAATAAAATCAACTGTAAAAATTTCAAAACCAAAAGAAATTGCAGTAAACGAGGTAGATTGGCTTTTCCCTATGCACGGGTTAGCTACTCCCAGGCACAACTTATTACCAAGTACCAATTCTGTCCTATCCTAGGCTATAGGCTCTAAACAGTAAGTCAAGAGAAAAGAATTCCTCTAACACCACTTTGTAACATCCCGGTTCGGGAAGCCACCCAGAGGTGCCCCGAACCCGGTTGGTCATATGGCCTCAAGCACATTTCGCCGAACACCAGAGGCTGCCGACTAGCAGTGAGGGCCTTGGGTGTGATAGTGGGGAAACTATTCCGTCATTGGTATAGTACAAAATAGATGTAACAACACATACAACATCATAAGAAGTAAATATCCAATAACAATAACAGTAGAAGACTGATAAATAAACAACTGGAGCAGAAATATATGTAAATGATGCATGGTACATATATGTCTAGGAAAACATCCAAACAAGTCACAATGCTGAATGCAGTACTAAACCAAAGTTAAAAAGAAAAACAAATAAGCAACTCCTTAACATCAAAAGCCTCGGCTTGGTCCCATGCTCTCCTACTCAAATGCAGGTCAAGTACCTTAATTAGAAGGGCGCTTTCCCTTATATATACCTGCAGCAACACAATCTTTTTGGGCCCAAAATCATCACCCAAATAGGGCGTGAGATAAAAATATCAGTAGGAAACCACCCAAATATCTGTGCCTAACAGTCAGTGAATATATGGTAAGTAAAGTACAGTAAGCAGTAAGAAGTAAGCAGTAAACTGGATAATACACAACAGTAAAGAATCCTCAGTCTATAACATAATATATACAAACTAGAAAGCATCCACTCAAGCAAGTAGAACAACAGGTAACCCTCTGGGTAGTTCTCACAGCCTAACCCTTATGGTTCAACCTACAAGTACTAGAAACCCTTTGGGAGGCACACATAGTCTCACCCCTCTGGTTTAGCTAAAGAATATACTCTATTGGTAAGAACTCACCGTCAATTCCCCATATAGTCTCGTATTGTACTAAAGGCACTCTAGGGAGGCCCTGGACGTCTCATTCCCCTTGTGGCCCGCGTCGAGGAAATACAAACACTTTGGGGAAGTAGTCAACGTCCATTCCCCCAGTGGTCTCACATCATAATATAAATACACTCTGGAGAAGCCCCTACATCCATTCTCCCAATGGTCTACTACACTAGGTTTTCACAGACCTGTGTAAAGTCAGCAAGTATCGAATCACGTAACGGCCAAAGTGAACCTTGAGAACTACATGGATAACAGTCTACAACATCAAACATGGAAGAACAATAGTCACACCATCCTATAACTAGGCATGGAACTTTATATAGCCTAACAGGAAAAACTAGACCAAACAGTCATAAATAGGAAAAACATGCATTGAAAAAACATCCAAAGCATAATAAATTACCCTATTCACAAACAATAACCTCTACTCAGGCATATAAGCAAAGTCGGAAAACAATAAGGGAAAAATAGGAAACACACAATACCCCATTCAAGGGTATTGGTGCAATCTGCACAAAATACTCAGACTTTCTACAGAAATGAACAAACCACCTACTTCAACGTTATGAGATCGATATAATCAAACCTAGAAGCTTGAATCTCCTTAGAATGTCATAGATCTATGGAAAGGAAAAAAAACATTCAACCCCCGATAACATGAGAAAGGGGAGGAAATGGAAAAAAACTCTAGGAGAAAGAAGAGCTTACCGCTATGGTTCTAAAGAAAATGACAATGGTCGATTCAGATAACGGATGGAGGATTGGGGGAATTGGAGGCGATTCGTGGTCATACGAGATGCTATTGGTCAAAAAAGTTGGAGAAGAAGTGTGTTTAGGCGATTAGATGCGACCCTGACCCGTTTAATGAAAAAAAGAAAGTACACGATGTGTACTTTTGGAGTACACGAAATGTACTATGATTTTCCGTACTCCGCTTTAGGTGGCCTCCACATCACCCCTACATGGCCATGTGTGTGGCCATGACACGACTAACACACGGCCTTGAGCGACAACGAAGTACATGACATGTGCTCATAAAGTACACGACGTGTACTACAAACATTTCCAAAAACTCCTCTTTTCTCAAAATCTCCAGAAAAGGGTAAAACGTACCTGAAAAGAAGGTCTAGGTTCTTACAACTTTCAGATTTTTCTAGAGACTCTTAGAAGAAAAGAGTTATATAGGATGTTATAACGTGTGAATTATGACTTCAAATAGTTTCTTTCTCTTGACCATATTGTATTTAAGGATGGAATCTTAGTTGATCCTAAAAAAAGATATTTTTGTAACGTACTACACCAATGAACATAGCTAAGGTATGTAGTTTCATTGGTTTATCATGTTACTACATACATTCCTTTCATAATTTTTCCGGATTAGTTAACCCATTAACCAAGATTAATCATGAATGGGTTATGTTATCATGGGAAAAAGAACATGAATAATATTTTGAAGAATTAAAGAGGATATTATTGAAGTCTCAAATCCTGAATCTACCATTTTGAAATGGTGGATTTGTGATTTATAGTGATGCATCAAAGAAATGACTTCGGGGTGTCCTTATGTAGAATGATAGAGTTATTGCCTATGCATCAAGGCAGTTAAAAACCCATGAAAAGAACTATCCAACTGATGATATTGAGTTAACAACCTTAATATTTTATCCAAATATATGGAGACACTATCTCTATGGAGAAAGATATGAGATATATACAGATCAAAAGAGGATGAAATATATCTTCACACATAAACAACTCAACAAGAAGAAAAGGTGATGGATAAAGCTACTCAAGAATTATGATTATTAAATACAATACCATACTAGGAATTTGAATAAGGTATCTGATGCATTGAGTAGAAATTATCATGGAGTTATAATCTAAATTAGGATTTAAATAGATCATGTGTACATCGATATAGAAAATATGGATATGGAAATAATTAAGGTAGGTGAAACATCATTCCTTTTCAATTTCTTTCCCAATCATATTTATTATAAAGGATTAAAATTTCTCATTCTGGTGATGAGAATTTTCAAATGAAAATTAAATCTACGAATGATGGGAAGTTAGAAGAATCCGTGTATGAGGATGATTTTCTAAAATTTTGGTAGAGGATTTATGGTCCCTCTATAACCAAGCTAAAAAGAAGTTATTGGATGACACCCATAACTTTAATATCTCTATAGAATCTGGTAGAACTAATATATATACATATTTTATGGAACATTTTTGGTTGGACAATATGTAGTGGGAAATTTATGATAATGTATCAAGATTCTTAGTCTGTCAATAGGTGAAATCTGAAAGATAACATTCTAGAGGATTCATAAAACATATTCCTATTCCTACATGGAAATTGGATGTCATCACTATAGATTTGGTCATTTTATTACAACAAAATCTAAGAAATAATGATGTAAAATGGGTAATTGTTGATCAATATACCAAATCTGCACATTTCCTTGCCATAAGGGATGATTTTCCACTAGATATCCTCTCACAACTATATATTAATGATGTTGTAAGACTTTATGGAGAACCTCTTTCAACTGTGTCTGGTCATAATCAACTATTTACATTAAAATTCTATAAATTTATTCATAAATATTTAGGAAGTGAGATTTATTTTAGTATAGATAATCACCCTTAAACTCAAGGGAAGTCTGAAATGACCATTCAAATAGTAGAAGACATATTGAGATCAAGATCACCAAACTTTAAAGGTATATGGGATTAGTATTTACCTCTGGTATATTTTTCCTTCAATAATATTTTCCATTAAAGTATTCAAATGACACCATATGAAGGATTGTATAGAAAGAGATTTCATACACCAACTCGGTGGGATGAAGTTGGTGAAAGGAAGATTATAGGCACATAGACTATAGAAGAAACAACCGAAAAGGTAAATACTATTGAAAGCCATATCAAAGTAGCTCAAAGTTGGAAAAAAGTGCTATGCCAATAATCAAAGGAAGTATTAGGAATTTCAAGTGGGAGATCAAATTTTCTTGAAAGTATATCCATGGAAGGGTGTTATAAGTGTAACAACCCAAACATTTATTAATTAAAATTAATCTTGATCTAATTATATGTCTTATTATGTAAAATTATTATATAAAACATAATAAATTCTGTGGTTTTATGTTTTAGGGTTTTAAAATACCGTTAAGAATAGTTACCATTGATAATATAGCTGTTGAATAGTGATCACATGATTAGTATAAATATAGAGCTTTAAAAAATCCAATTTACTTAGAAAAAGTAAGCAACGAAATCATCCAGTATAATTGCTCCATAAGAATCCCATTTGTCAGATCTTAGAAAGGAGGTAGCATCACTGGGATTCGCTTTTGACCAAGCCCAAGCCAAGGTTCAACATGTTATGTTTGAACAGAACTGACTGTGAGAGAAGTGGATGTTATTAGAGATTACCACCCAACTGATGTTATCCATGTCGCCTCAAGAGTGTTTCGCCATCACACAACTTACCCTTAGGCCTTATGCTGGTGTTGTAAGGGGTTATTTAACAAGACCCTATCACTATGATTATGTGCATTATTTTTGTATAGAATAAATAATATACATTCATTTTATTATTTTACTTTGTAAATGGGTTTTAAAGAACAAATAACATTTTCAGTTAATATTCAATTAAGAAATATATTTTGATGAATTAATGGATTTTTTTATTAAATAATTTTTAATAAAATATTACTACTAAATTAATTTTTATTAAATATAAATGATCGTATAATTTTTATGAATAAAATTGTAATTTTTATTATGGTTTGAAAGATGGTTTTGTCAAAACCCATGAATTTTTGATAAATGTCAGTTTTTATTTCAAAATTAATAATTAAAATATTTAGAAAATTATTTAGATAAAATTACTATTATTTTTTTGGATTTAGGATGCCGAAATTATCTTACAGTGAATTTTTAATAATATTATAAGACAATAAATTATTTAGGTAAAAGTTAAATACTGTTTAAATATATAACGCGTTTTATGACTTCATAATGACCCAATAGTGAAGTAATAAAATACTATAAAAGGTTTATTTGGCCAATATATTTTTTAACTTTAAAATAATGTGATTTTAGATTTGTTTGATTAATCTTTCAATGATTTAGTGGACCCTCCAAGAATTATAAGCTATTTTAGAATTTTAAAATGATTTCCTTGAGAGTGTAACTCACCTTCACATAAGAAAGCCTAGTTTTTTATTATGTTCATACATTGGCCTTATAAAATATATTTTACACTTCACTTTTAAAAAAAAATCTAAAAACCCATGGGATGGTTTTTGGTTTTGAATAGTTTAATGTGTAGTGTCCAAAACCTAAATAATAAAGAATTACCTCTCCTTTACTATATAAACCCACACAATATCCCATTCCTCTTCAGTAAAAACCTTTGGATACCTACAAAAATCTACCATACACTCTCTATAATCCTCCCAAGGAACCCCAAGATCTCAATAAGACTCTCTGAATCCTCTCCCAATCCTTTGGGATCGCACTTCCAAGTAAGGGATCCTCACTTTCCTTCCTTCCTTATTTATATACATGTTTTCTTATACTGTTAAGCCCTTTTATTTTCTATTAAAAATGTTGGGGTATGATTTATCAACTCCCCTATACTTCCCTCCTTTTGTTTTAATGATTATATAACTCTTTCTCCCACATTAATTCCTCTCATGTACACCCTTTACCATGCTGAAATTTGATAAGGGATTTATTCCTTTCTCATTTTTTCCAAATTTATTATGTTTTTATACCAATTTATTTTCAATTACCAATGTCAGGGTATGATTTTTCACTTCCCCCATACTTCCCTTATTATTTTTGAATTATGATAGATCTCTTTCCCTCTCATTAATGCCTCCCATGTACACCCATTACCGTGCGGAAATTCCTTAAGGAATTTCCCTCTCTTCATTTACATTCAAACAATTATTTTATATTATGAATCTTAATTCCATTACATATGTTGGGATATTGTGTTACATGACCGCATTACTATCCATTTCATGTATAAATGATGAGATATACCTTTCTATCTCATCAACCCATTTTACAATTTCTATTTGATGTCGTTATACTGCCGAAGTTACACCCTAAATTTCCATGACAAAATCGACGTGTAAATGAATACCATACCCATTTCTCTACAAAGGGTATTCAACTTTATAAACATATACATATTGAATGAAACTTTCATGTTTTTATTCCACATTCTTTCATCATGGAATACATTATTATGTTGAATGACTCTATATTATATGATCCATGTGGCACACTTATGCATGAAATGAAATGATTATAAAGGGTGTGCCCTGATAGCACTCCAATGCATTGGGTAAAAAATAATAACATGATACACCATGTGAAATGAGAGTTTAGTCATGCTAATTCAAGTTCAATGAGGGTTTACTCATGCTAATTCACGTGCAATGAGGGTTTATACATGCTCTATGTTCAATAAACCTTGGCTCAAGCTAATATCATGTTAAATGTTGTTCCCACATTTCCATGTTATGAAAGTAATGCTATATCATGCCTTTATTTTCACATTTCTCTTTTGATCCATTGATATTAATATTGCCTAACATGTTCTATATTTTTTATATTATTTCCTATTTACTCCCTTATTGGGCTTTGTAGCTCACCCTTTTCTTATGCATGCCCCTGGGTTATCGCATGTAATGCTAAGTACGAATGAATGTTGTGGTCATGTAAAAGAAGTTTTCAATAAAGATGTTGTGTTTTATATTCTATGTTGTTATGTAATGTTCCTAATTCCCTAAGCCACCGGACATCTTGATCCTCATAGTTATTAATGTGGATATATTTTTATATAGTTTTTCTACATCTTTTTACTTAAATTTTTAATGATTTAACCAATTATTTAAGAAATTTTTATTAAATAATTGAACTTTTGTATTTTTATAACTAATTTTATAAATTAATTAGTTTTTAATAATTAATTAATTATTTTAAGTCTTAAAATAATTATTTTAACCTTACATTACATTTCAAATTTAATTAGTTCTGAATTATTTTAGTTAAGTAAAAACAACTAGACTTTTTAGTAAAGTAAAATTTTTATAAACAATTAATTAGTCATCGTATTTCTATTTAATTAACTTTGACTTTATTTTGATATTTTATCCTTTAATTTAGTTTTATTAAAATATTTTAACTACATTTTTAATGCCTTTAATCGTCCTGTTAACTAATTAAATTAAGAGTTTTAGTTTTAAATTAAATGAAATATTTTTCTTTTAGCTATAAGTGTTCACTTAGTTAATTAATTAATCAATTTAGAGTTTTAAAGCAATAATTATTTAATCCTTTATATGCAGTTAGATTATTTTTTCATTAACTCTTGATTTTAGTCTACTGGTGAGATAGACAAGATCCATCAGTGACTTATTTAGGTCACCGATGAAATCCTTTTCCACTCATTATAGACCCTTTAACAATTTTTTTTTAATTTAAGTATATTATCTATTTAGTTTATCAAATATCTAGTTATTAATTTAAGTGTTATCAATTAATAATTTTAACTGTGAATTTAATGTCTAATATTAATCCTATTTTAAACTTATGGTGTTTAGCTTTCATTTAATTTATTATTGTCAAACTTTTTATTTAGTTAACTTATGTTTCAATTTTATGTACAATTTTTGTTAAGATAACCATCAGTTCTTTATTTTTGTTCCACCAGTAACCTTTTAATTTATCTGCATTGGTGAAATTTTTTCATCAGTGAACCTTCTATTTAATCTATATTGGTGACCTTATTTACATCAGTGACCTTTTTTCATTGGTGACCCGCTAATTTAATGCTGACGGTGAGCTTTTGTTTTTAAGATATCGATAAACTTATTTTTTCTAAGACTACTGGTGACCTATTTATTTTTGGATTTGGTAATCTAGTTTTTTTGATTGTATCATTGACCCTTTTTCTAATTGAAATGGTGATATTTTTCTTACCAGTGACCTTTTTAGTTTACTGCATCAGTGACATATTTTTATCTCTATCAGTAACCTTTTTTTATATTTGGAACGGTGACCCGCAGTCACCCATTCCATCGGTGTGATTTTCTTTGTGAATAATGGTGAACCTCTATTATAATGTCATCGGTGACCTTAATTTTATTCTATAGGTAACCTCCTCACCATTATGCTTCTCACTGTTGGCTATTCCTTCCCTCTATTTCAACTCATTCACGCACACACCAATTCCTTTCTTCTCCAAACCCTTCTCCATCACTGTTTCATTGCATCACAACCATTTTCATCGTATCATTTGTGCCACAACAAACTGGTTGTACCGCTCTCTACCTTGACTTCTGCGGCACCTGTTTGACCTTCATCATTTCACTTTCCCACCACAAACCCATCATTCCACCATTGTTCCTCATACCGACATAAACCAATCTCAATTTCAAATTGAGATTTAACAACAAAATATCAAAAATAGAGGAATGAAGATTTCAATCTTATAAGAATTAAAATGCATCTTAGTTTTATTGTGTGAAGAGGCCATTTTTTCTTGGATTTTAGCCGTGACCGTACCACCGAAGATTGGAGGAGGTCGGTATTCAATCTAGGAGGATGAAGCAATGCCTCAACAACTATCGAGCTTCAAAGAAAAAGTAACCCATTGTTCTGTCACACTGTGGAGTTTCGATGCCTTTGTCACAATTAGATATGAACATTCTTTCCATCTATTGCGCATTTTCTAGAGTGACCTTACCTGAAGCTGCATCGTTCTCTTCGAGAGATGACAAATAACTGTTGCGCTGATGCGAGAAGCACAAGTCGAACCACTGCTCTGCCAAAACACAGCGGGTTGCTGCTGTTGTTTGCAGGTCGAAATAGAGGAGGACTTCTCCATTGTGAGCCTTAGTTGAGGAGACCGACTCAGATTATTCGGAGGAGGTGTAGCTACGCAGTAGGGAGAAGGAGTCATCAAGCTACTGGCCACTATTTGAGGGAGAAGTCCACCACCTCACTATCGAAGATGCTCTAAAGAAGGCCCGCCTCCCCTAGGGTTGATGTGCACCGAATTTGGGGGAGGGGGAGAAGGAAGTTAATTTAAAAAAAATATTTAAATTAAAAAATAAAAATTAACCTAATTAATGATATAATTTTAAAAATATAATAACAGAAATAATAAATACCAATTAAATGAAAAATTAAAATTAACTGAATTAAATGTATAAAATTAAAATATTTAAGAACAATTGAAATGAACTAATCTAATATAATTATTAGTAAATATAATTAATTTTAAAAATAATAATCAAATTAATAATTATTATTAACATTACAAAAAATTAAAATATATCTATTTTTTTTAATTATTATCTGGAACTAAAATTTTAATAACTTATAAATCTAAGTAAAGTAACTTAATAAAATTAACTAATAAAATAATAAACATCTTAATTTGCAACTAAAATTAGAGTTTTAAAATTTATTAACTTAAATAAGTTAATTACTTGATAAATTAATATTTAATAATTAATAATTTAAGATTTAGATAAAATAAAGAAAAAAATTCAGCTAATAACTGTTAAGTTATTTATTTATTATAGATTGTTTTACTTTAGTGTTTTAACAGCTTTAACTTTATTATGTAGTTAATTACATTGCAGGTTCACACCAAAGCTTAAAAAGCATCCACGTTCGCACAACTAACTCAGCAGGAGTTAGTTACAAGGGAAAAACTAGCACGACATGTTAGTCACGAAAAAATGCACATGTGTAGTGCAATAGTAAAAGACGAATTCAAGTCGGTGAAGAGTGCTGGTGACAAGCAACAGATGATGGAGGATACAAAAACAGAGAAACAACATAATTTGAAGGGGCGAGACACAAATTCTTACAGATAGACTTTCACTCACAATAGATTCTTTTTCATCAAAGCAAAATGATCAATGTTTTAGCAGAAGGAGGTCAGAGGGAGACTCTGGAACCACTTCTTAGAGCTAGAGGAGTTCAGGAGCCGAGTAACATCTCAAGAGTTTATCTTCCATTTTAATTATAGAATTAGGACTCTATTTTGTAAGTTATAGGTTGCTGTATTTATATTAGAGATAATGTTAGGCTAAATTATTTAGTTCAGGGATAAATTGGAGTTCCACTGGTTATCTTTTAAATCTCTTTTCAAATAATCATTCTAATGATTTTAGTATTGATTGGTGAGATCAATACTGAGTTCATCCAATTCCTTATACCATCAGAACATAGTTTTCAAAATTTCATAATCGACTGAAAAATTTATTGTGGATACACCTTTTAATAGATAATAAATTCTAAAGACCTCATGACTTACAGTGTGTTCATCCTGTTGTTATTTTCAAACTGTTCACAGTTGATTTATTTTGGAATGACAAACTCTAGAATAGATTGGCTTGTGTGAATTAACTCTTGGGGAGGGAGGTAATTCATACTGTTATGGTGGAAGTCTGCAATATCTTTTAAGTGAATTGAAATACCTTTAAAACCAGCAGTATGAATATTTTTCCTCAGTCATTTACTATGATAGTTCATTTATCAATGCACTATATTTTAGTTGCTCATAGTTTTTAATTTTGTTTTCTATTTCATCTTATTCAAGATCAAAAATACTAGAAAAATGTGTGTTTTCTTTACTGTTAAATAATTTTCACAAAAGAAAACATTAAAAATTAGAAAAGATAGAGTTTCCAATCCACTGCCGACAACAATGGAGTTTTTGAAGGTTTTAGAAGAATAGTGGTCATAATTGCCTTTCTTGTGGGTTCGAACCTGCTTGCCACAAATACAGTAGTTAGTAGGATTATAAATTTTAAACTTTTACCAAATTTAACGAAGGTTCAGGTTAATTATTTAGTGCTGTTTCCAGGGAAGGTATGAGCCTTTGATTATAAAAAACCCTAAAAAATCATTAAAAAGAAACCTTTAAAAAATTTATTTTTTTGAAATGTGTAAAAAAATATACTTCTTTTCTTACTGTTGAGTATTTTCTACTGTTGTTTGCATGATCACAAGAACTTATGGTGTTATATTAGAGCCTCTGAACCTTGAATTACATAAACATTTAACTTCTCTAAGAAAGAAAAAAAAAATTGAAATGGAGAATATAGATAATAGATTTCTTGATAATAACTTTCAATACCATCCAGAACTCTATGATGAAAATGAAAGGCCTAGGATGAGGGAATTACAACTCCCTCAAGTTTCAAGCAATCCATCATCTATTAAGTTATCTCCTAGGTCCATAAAATATGAATTCAAAAAATCACACATTTCATTGTTGCCTACTTTTAATGGAATATCTAATGGGTATTCTCTTACCTTCATTAGATATTTATACAACACAGTGAAACAATTACCTCTTTTAGAACTCACATAAAATGTACTCAGAAAGAGAGTCTTTCCCTTTTTTCTTAAAGTGAATGCTAGGAATTGGTTTCTGAGTCTAGATGAGAACAATTTTGAAAATTGAGATCAAGTGTACAATTAATTCATAATGATATTTTATACTCAAATACTTAATGGTGAACTTAGAACTAAGATTACTAGTTTTTATCAAGAGCATGGAGATTCTTTTCAGGAAGCATCAGATAGATTTAGGGACCTTCTTAGGTAGTGGTCCCATCATCAACTCCCATCTCACCTTCTCATGGACACATTCTATGAAGGGATGTCATACTCTGGACAGAATCTAGTTGATGAAGCTACTGGGGGAAATTACAATGATAAGACAGATGAAGAACATAGAAATTTTTTTAATAATATTGCACTGAATTCACAACATAAAAACTCAATAAGAAAGATTCAATATAAATGTAAATTCAAACACTTGGTCGATGAATGAAACTAATGCTCAACTTGATGAAATCACCAACTAATTGCAATATTTAATGAACTAGAACTCAAAGAAAACTATTAAAAAACTTGGATGTCAAAACACCAACCAATATTTAAGAGAACTGTGTGTCCAGTGTGGTATGTTTGGGTATATTGAAAACTTTTATCCTAACATTTATATTCCATCCCAATAAAAAGATAATTCAAACATTGGTAATTATGCTCCCAGAATTCCACCTAAAGAAGATCCATTTTCAAATAATTACAACCAATGCTATAGGAACCATCCAAATCTATTCTGGAATGATCAAGGCCTAATTAAACAATCCACTGCCCCTAATTACTATAACCAACCATGACCAAACATTCAAAATCAACAAAGGGATGAGTCTTAAAATTCATAAGGAAACAATGATAATCACATGTCTTCTAAACATGATCTAATCTGGAACAAAATTAAGCCTCAATAGGAAAGATACTTGACTCATCTAACCAAACATCAAAATCAATATGAGTTAGACAAAATGAAAACTCATGTGAACATGAAAAACCTATAAAAATAACTCAAACAACTAGCTAGAGATTTTTCATATAGGAAAGAAGGTAGACTTTCTAGTACCATTGAGCTTAACCCTAGAGAGAATTCCATGGTGGTTGTCACTAAATGTGGGATTATTACTCAAACTGTTTCAGAAAAATACCCTGAAAATGCACAAAGTAAAAATTTTCTTAAATTTGGTAATAAAAACCTGCTTTGTTCACATGCTGAAAATTCACAAAAATGGCATGAAAATGATCAAAATTTTAATTTATCATATGAATCACAAGCTGAAATGTTTTATAAAAAATAAAATAATAAAGGTAAATAAAAAGTTGTGGAAGTGGTGAGGGATATATCTATTGTCCTTAAAATTTTCCCCCACCCATCCCTTTCCCTGAGAAGTTGAAACCACAAAGTAACACCAAGGGTGAACTTTTTTAGTTTCTTGGTCTCCTTTATAAACTTCAAGAAAACATTCCTTTAATTAAAACTTTAATTCAAATCCCATCTTATTTTAAATCTTTTAAGAAAATTGTTTCAAAAAAAATCTGGATGAATTTACTACTTACAGCCTCACTGAAGAGTGTAGTGCTATGATTTAAAAGAAAATCTCACCTAAACTGAAGGGCCCATGTAGCTTTGTCATACCATGGACACTAGGAAATTCTGATCAGATCAACTGTTTGTGTGATCTAGTTCCTAGAATTAACCTACACCCATACTCACTATTTTGACTGTTGAGGTAGGGTGACCTTCAACCCACCACAGTCATACTACAGTTAGATGATAGATCTTTCACTCATCCTGTGGGTTGGATAGATAATTTTCTAGTTGGGTTGGGAAACTATTTTTACCTACCGACATTTTAGTCATAGACATGGAGTGTGATCAAGAGGTGGCCATCATTTTTGGTAGGACCTTCTTGGCCATAGGAGGTAATGTAATTGATGTCTATAAGGGTCAATTAATTTTCAAAATTGGAGAACAAAAAGAAGAGTTCAATGTGTTTAAAAATGTTAAAGGAACAACTTTTTATTAAAACTGTTCAATTCATGAGTCCTTAGAGGATGATAACTCAATTGAAAACTCTAAAGAATCTGAAAATCAATTCCCTGCTAAAGAAAATAATTGTGGAACTGAAAAGCTTGCTGAATCTGTCTTAGAAGTTTAAAATTTCTCTCAAACACCTAATCTAGAAAATTTTCCAAAACTGGACAATTGTTTAGTTTCTACTGTAGAAGGGTCCTCTGTTTCTGAACTTCGGAAATTTTTGAGTGAATATGATGGTGTTTATATTAACACCAACCTTGTTGAACACTTTTTATGATATTGAGGGAGAACTTACAAGACAACTTGAGGATTTTTCTTTCATAAACTTGTTAAAGTCTGATCTGGAATGTCTGGAAAGTATGCTGCCGACTTTGGACAGTAGGACTGTTAATTTCGAAAGAGATCATAAAATTGAAAATCTTTCATCATTAAATACTTCTTAAAAGAGATATGTTGATGATATTGGGCCTCCCAGTCCTAAGAGTCTTCCTTTAAGTGTAGAATAACCCACTCTTGAACTGAAACCATTCCCTCACTACTGGAAAAAAGGCTATTTTCAACGGGCTATTTGCAACGAGATCCCGTTGCAAATAACCTTTTGCAACGGGATACCATTGCAAATAACATTTAGCGACAGTGCCCCATTGCAAATATCCCATTGTAGAAAACGGCGTCACAAAAACTATTTTTTGTGACGATCCCATCGCAAAAAATAGTATTTGCGACTGGGCATTTCCCCGTCCCAAATAAGTCTCAGATTATATACATTATATATACATAAACCTTTTCCGACGGGCCCATCACAATTAGTATTTGTGATACATAAACCTTTTTCAATGGGTCCGTCGCAAATAAGCCTCCAATAACATTATATATATAAAACCTTTTGCGACGGGCCTGTTGAAAATACATTTAAAAAAAATTATATTTAAACTATTTGCGACGGGATCCCGTCGCAAAAGGCCCTATCACAAATACTGAAAAAAAATTATATTTAATAAAATTATGATTAATGAAAAAATTATATTAATATTATTAAAATAATAAAAAAATAAAAAATATTACAATTCTAAATATTCTCAAAAAATTATAAAAAATTCATCAAATATTATTATTATTATTATTTAAAAGAACAAAAATTAAAAAATATAATACCTAAAAAAATATATTTAATAAAATTATGATTAATGAAAAATTAATATTAATATTATTAAAATAATAAAAACTATAAAAAACTATAAAAATTTATCAACAATTAAAATAATATAAAAAAATCACAAATTATTATTATTATTATTATTATTAAAACAAATAAAAATTAAAAAATATAATACTAATAATAAATAATAAAATATTAAAAATAAAAAAAAATTAAATTATGAAATATTTGCACCAATATAAAAGATATAAACTGTAAATAGTTCATATTACAACAAATCTTGAATTCAAATGTTTGTAACATAAAAAAAATCACTAGGGGGTCATCTTCTAGAGGAGGTGGAGGAGCCGTAGGAGATGGTGGATGAAAATCCATCCCTAAACTACAAGTCAAATGGCGCATGTACTCCATCTTCTCGTGATGCTGCTGCTTCCATCGACACATCTCCGCCTCGTGCTGCTGCTACTGCTACTGCTGTTGTCGACACATCTCTTCCTGCTACATTTACAAACTCTTTATAAGCTCAGTCTTTGTTCGCAACTGCTCCTGATACTGTGAGATAGAAGATAATGCCTCTCCACAAGCTCTTCTTGAGATAGACTCTGACATTAAAACAGTGCCATAATAAGTACCAGGAGTCAAATGAGAGCCAATACCAACTACTCGGCCCTTCTCAAAGCCACAATGAGTCCCTTAAATCCATTTCGACTCATCGAAATGGTGGGCACTGGTCTGATCAGTCATCTCATCCTGACTCTCAGCCTGGGTTTGAGAGGTCGCAGCCTCATATGTCTCCTTTAATTCCAATTTGAAATTTAAATTGTGAAAATATTATATGTATTTAATTTTCAAAATGAAAAAATAATATTAACCACAATCCGACACTGGCGATCACCTCTAATCTCTCCAGTGGCTAGATCACTATACATCCTCCAATAAACATCATACTCCATAATACCAGGATGCTTGACTGCCTAAAGAAATATAAAATAAACTGTTTATATTTAATGTTATATAAAATATTTAAAAAAGTTACTTTCCAGATTCTCTCTATGCATACTGAATGTCCGACTTCCAGCTCGATGCTTCACCTCTTGTCTCCCCTGATTCTACCGACCCACTGAAGATCTCCTCTGAAATCTACCAACCAACTAGTGTAAGAATAATCCATCCCAAACGTGAGATGAAATGTACTCTGGTTGGTGGGATCTACACAACTCATCAAATTCCATCACTCCTGCATTCTTAATGGTCGTTATTCTCAAATTGTGCAAAAACTGACGGAAATGGTCACACATAGACACCTACCATGCTGCATGGATAACGTCACACATGCTATCATCAATGGGATACAATAAACCCTATAAATAATTTATAATATCAAGTTATTAATAAAATAAATTTCAAAATAAATATTATTTATTTATGTACCAGCCCATGATTGAACATGTCGATCCGCACATCAACGGAAATATGTTCCCATGTGATCCATGACTGAGAAAAATAATTGTGCAGGATAGCGCTCCCCTGTCCAATAGCTACAAGTGCAAAACTATGAAAAATTAATAAATAATAAAACAATTAGTATATATATAAATAAATTAATGAAAGCTAACTAAAATATAAAGGTTAACATACCTCTCTGTGCATGGATCAAATCCTAGACGTGGACGTCGCTCGAAGATAGGGTCAGGAATCATAAGTCGCACAAGACCGCGCCCCCTCAGCATACCCCCTGAACTGCTAGTAGGCTGAGGGTCAGATGATCTCAAATCCCCATCATCCAAAGGTAGATCAACCTCCTGCAACTCATGAAATAGGTCAGGATCCATCTGAAACACAAAATGATTATTGTTAGTAGATAATTGAAAATAACTATTATATATAGATATATATTAGTTATGATTCTAAACAGAATTTAACTATGTCAATGTCCATCTTCATCCTCATCTCCATAACTGTCAATATCAATGTCTTCATCTTCCCCCTCAGCATCATCAATATCCAAATGAGTTTCAATTCCATCATCACTTATCACTTCAAATTCATTTATAACATCATTAACATCTTCATCCTCATCGATCCTTAATAATGGGGTGTCATCATCAATTTTCAAGTCTCTTTGTGAAAAAGATGGATTTGGAGCAGTCTCTTGAAAAATTTCTATTCCTTCCACTTCCACGGAACCACATTCAGTGTGAGTAAACTGATTTTCCCGATATTTGATTTTTATTATGCTCCAACAATAACTCAAGTCTCATGAAGTAGAACAATACTTTGTGTAATAAATTTGATGTGGCTGTTGATCTAGTAAAAATGGTTCATTTACTTCAAGAAGACTTTTATTTAATATCGATGATTCTATGAGTCGGATGAACATGTAAGCGTCTCTTAGTATCCAACCACCGACATTTAAACATCATTATGCAATTCTTTCCTAGACAACACAGCTCAATAATTTCATCTAGAATTCCATAAAAGTTAACTTCAATTTCTATGTGATGCGATCCTCTCAAGAAAAATCCATTGTTCATTGTTTTTTTGATTCCCCATATGCATGTGTATTAAATCGAAAACCATTCACCATAGATTCATTATAAGATTTAACCATTTTGGATGGTGGGTTACTCAATATACACAGTCTCTTATCAATTTAATCAGCATGTTGAGACACCTAAATTTTTTTAAAACTATTATAAATATAATAAATAATAAATATAATTTATATTAAACCATCAATAATTTATGTTACCAGTTTTTGAAACCATTTTTTTTGTTCTTCAAGAGCAGTTGCTGTAATTTGGGGAATTTGTCTCTTAATATGATTATCATATAACCTAAAAATAAGATAAGTTTACATACTATAACATAAATTATATAATAAGTGATAGAAGAACTCACAGTACAAATAATGTCATTTCTTCATAGTTGGGAAGAACATATGTATGAGCTATGTGATGTTCATCATCTGAAATCCATCGTTCGTGAACTCTACTGTATCCAAGATTAGGATGATTAAAAATTCATAATTGATTTTAAATTTCATCATTAAAATTCCTCTCCTTTGATCCCATGTGATTTTGTTTTGAGGGATATTCAGATTCAAAATAATGAGTGCAGAAAAAAGAAATTTCCTCTTGAAAATAAGCTTCAGCAATTGTGCCTTCAACAGATGCTTTGGTACATACTTTTTTCTTCAATTTCTGCATGAATCTCTTGAATGGGTACATCCATTGAAACTGTACAGGACCTTCACATTTATCTTCATGTGTAAAATGTAATATCAGATTTTCCATTTAGTCAAAGAAAGATGGCGAAATGATTTTTTTCATTTTACATATAATTATAGCAACATCTTATTTCATTTTTCCTAGTGCATCGTAGTCTGTTGTCGCTGCAAAAATGTCTCGAAAAAAATATCATATGTCTGTTATCGAATCCAAAAACATAGAATTCAACAAACATCTAAATCCAATCAGCATAATTCATTCCATTATAAAATGGAAATCATGACTTTTTAATCTGTAATATAACCATTCTTAACACATCTACCCAAATTGAAAGCATAGCCATCTAGAAGTCTCAAATCTACAATCCACTAACAAAATAATAAGCGACTCTCTTTGGATAGTGTATAAGATGCTTTTGGATTCATTAAACTCTATGATCTGACATTTTCAAATAGTTCAAGTTTAGGTCACCTACAAATTTGGGCAAGATCTAATTGTTCCTTTACAGTATCTTTGGTTTTACCTGGTGTATCAAAAACTGTATGAAATAAATTATCACAACAGTTCTTCTCTATATGCATGACATTCAACATGTGACAGACCAACAAATCAGACCAATATGGAAGATCCCAAAAAATGCTTCGTTTTATCCAATTATGTTCTTTCCCAAAGCCATGAATTTTCTATTGGTTTACTATTGGCCCAAATGTTATTGGAGGTAATGAAAATACAACTGATTTTAACTCTATACCAGAGACCATTTTTCGATGTTCATCGCTTTCAATTGTACCTTATCAGAAATGAGATTTGTTCCTATGAAAAGGGTGATCAGTTGGAAGAAATCTGCGATGAAAGTCAAAATAGAAAGGTTTTGTTGTCTTTCATACAGTAAATCCATGATTTCAGACCATGTGTACTCCAGCCAAATAACATTCCATATGCCTAAAAGTCACTAATTGTCCCCATCAATGCAGCTTTTAATATTAATTTTTTTTTCACAGTAACTTTATATGTACTAACACCATCACTCCACAATGAATTTAACTGATCAATCAATGGTTTTAAATAAACACAAATATTCTTTTTTAGATATACTAGGATTAATAAGGTCAAAAAGATATATGGATCCTTTATCAACATCCATGGAGTTAAATTGCACGAAGTTATAAAGACATGCCAACATGAATATTGACTACATTAAGAACCAAACGGATAGAAACTGTCAGTAGAAAGACCCTATCACACATTTCGGGCTTCTAAAGAAAAAGACGGATGAAGACAGTTAGAATGTTTCCATGAATCACCATCAGATAGATGATTCAAGATTTTACAAGTTGAAATTTTGGTTTTGTGCCATGACATCATTCAAGTTGTGTTATGAGACATAAATAAATGGTGCAACCTGGGTGTAAGGGGGAAATATCTCAACTGTTTTACTGGAATCGATCCAGACTTCCCTTTTTGAGCTTCTTTATACCTTGATTGTCCACATGTGGGACAACTATCCAACGAATCATTTTCACCAAAATATAAGATGCAATCTTTTGGACATTCATAAATCTTCTAATAACTAAGGCCCAGATTATGAACCAGCGTCTTACTCTCATATTAATTTGTAGGAAACACATTTCCTTCAGGTAACGGTATTTTAACCAAAGAATGAATCTGATCAAAATACATTTTTTACATTGTATTATCTGATTTAATAGCCATAAATTTTGAAGATGTTTAAAATTTTCTAATCTAGAAACTAGGATATAATGCATCCTCAGTAGACCTCAACAACTCATAAAATTCGGATGGTGACAACTCAGGAGTCAAATCAACATCATATTGAGTTTTAGTTTATTGAACAGATGTACCTACAACATCATGTACTAAATTTTAAAACTGGGAAGGATCCGAAATCAATTTATTAGTATCTTCTATGGAACTGTGTTCACCATGTTGATACTAAAAGACATAATCTGGTTGAAAACCAAACTGCAAGATATGTCCCCCAACCTTGTCAAATGTGTCAAACGTTCTTAGAGAGAATTTTTTACAAAGACACTTTATTGTTCCTTCAGAAACATATTCTGGATTTGATGATGAAAATGATAAGAAAGCTTCAACACCCTCAATATATATAAGATTTAAACTAGAACTGTTTGTATTTCTACACTGATTTATCCAAGTGTGATCATCTAATAATGACTATTTTCAACTTCCTTGTTCCATATTTTTCTTCAAATTATAAAATCATTACTGTTTTTGAATAATTTAAAATTATAAAAACACTATCTAAAAAAAAGGATAAATAATTACAACTACTTATTAATAATTACCATTATATACAGGAAACACAATTTCCAGTGGATTTACGTCTCCTCTTTTGTGCGACAGCTCATTTACATGAAACTTTCTCACAGAGAAATCATAATGAAGAATCTTCTCAGAGGTACACATATTCATTCTTGTGAATACGAGAATGAATATGCATACCTTTGAGTGGATTCTTCATTGTGATTTCTGTGTGAGAAAGTTTCAAGTAAATGAGCCATCGGACAAAAGATCCCCCTTTTCGTCGATGAATAATATTCTTGCAACTATCACCGTCTAAACACATTATAAAAAATATGTTCCTACAAATTCATAGTCAAACTCATGCATACGAGATTGGATATGCATACATAGAAGCATAATTTTCATAATGTTTTGAGTCGGTGAAAGTTGAAAGGGGAAGAGTTATGGAGCAAAAGGAGCACCGTCAATCCAATGGAAATTTTTCCAAGTTATTAGAAGTTTTTTATAATTTATTATAAATGATTTTCTAACCAATTTTTGCAAATTGTTTCTAATTGTTTCTAAATGTTGCTAATTTTTATGAATTGTTGCTAATTTTTCCTAATTGTTCCTAATTATTTCTAATTGTTCCTAATTGTTGCTAATTGTTGCTAATTATTTCTAATTGTTCCTAATTATTACTATGTTTTTCTAATTAATCCTAATTAATCCTAATTATTTCTATTTATTCCAAATCATTCCAAATCATTCCAAATTATTCTTATTTATTCCTATTTATTCCTAATTAATTCTAATTATTCCAAATTATTCTTAATTATTCCATTTTATTCCTTTTTATTCTTAATTATTCCTAATTATTCTTAATTATTCTTAATTATTCCTAATTATTCCTAATTATTCCTAATCATTCCTTACTAATCTGAATTATTCCTAATTATTCCTAATTATTACTAATTATTTCTAATCATTACTAATTATTTCTAATTATTACTAATTATTCCTAATTATTCCTATTTATTCCCATTTAATGCTATGTAATTCTATTTATTCCTAATTATTCCAACTTAATGCTATATAGTTCTATTTATTCCTAATTATTCCAACATAATGCTATATAATTCTATTTATTCCTAATTATTCCCAATTATTCTTATTTATTACTAATTATTACTAATTATTTATATTTATTACTAATTATTACTAATTATTTCTAATTATTACTAATTATTCCTAATTATTCCTAATTATTCCTAATGATTCCTAATTATTCCTAATTATTACTAATTATTACTAATTATTACTAATTATTCATAATTATTCCTATTTATTCCTATTTAATGTTATTTAATTCTATTTATTCCAACTTAATTCTATTTAATTATATTTATTCCTAATTATTCCTAATGATTCTTATTTATTACTAATTATTACTAATTATTTCAATTTATTACTAATTACTACAAATTATTCCAATTTATTTATAATTATTAGTAATTATTACTAATTATTACTAATTATTACTAATTATTCGTATTTATTACTAATTATTCATAATTATCCATATTTATTCCTATTTATTACTAATTATTCCTATTTATTACTAATTATTCCTATTTATTACTAATTATTCTTAATTATTACTAATTATTCCTATTTATTACTAATTAGCATTACTTGGTATTAATAACTACAATTTATTTCTACTAATTACTAATTACAAGTAATTATTTATATACACAACTACAACTACTAATTACTAATTACAAGTAACAACAATAATTAAAATTATCATAAAAAATTGAAATAAATAATTTATTAAATAAAATATAAATATCTTTAAACTTGATCTCCTATTAATGTAAACGACTTCACAACTTCTCCATAAAAAATACTAACAAAGAGAAATTTCCACTAAAAAATGGAGTTTAGAGAGAAAGACGAAATAAGAATTGAGGGAATGAGAAAGAAAAACAGAGGTGGTATATATAGGTTAGATTAGTTGCGATGGGACTATTTGTGAAGGGTATCCCATCACAAATAGTTCTTTTTGCGATGGGTCTTGTCGCAAATACCTTTTCCTGCATTAATTTCTATCGGTGGTTAAAAAGGTATTTGCGACGGGTCCCGTCGCAAAAAGTGTCATGCCGACACACTTTTTGCGACGGGAAAAGATCCCTTTACAAAAAACCATTTACCGACGCCAGTATTTGCGATGGGGTGATTTTACCGTTTCAAATAACCTTTAGCGCGTGAAACCGTGCATTACCTTTTTTGACGGGACCCTAAATCCCATCGCAAATAACATGTTATTTTCGACGGGTCGAACCCCCCATCGCAAATAACCACCAGGAAAGACTTTTTGCAATGAGATTAATTCCCGTCGCAAAAATCTCGTCGCAAAAAAAAACTATTTTTCCCTTTGTGCCTACTCATCTTAAATATTCATTTTTGGGTGAGAATTCTACTTTGTTTGTATTAATTTCTGATGAACGTAATGAAAATCAAGAGGAAATATTGTTAAGTGTGTTGAATAAATTAAAATATTCCATAAGCTGGACAATAGCGGATATCAAGGGTATTAGTCCCTCATTCTCTATGCATAAAATACCTATAGAGCATGACCATAATCCTAGGGTAGAGTGTGCAAGAAGATTGAATCCAAACATGAAAGAAGTTGTGAGATAGGAAGTGATTAAGTTGCTGGACACTGAAATGATATATCCCATTTCTGATAGTTATTGGGTCATCCGAGTTTAGGTTGTCCCCAAGAAGGGAGGTTTCACTATAGTAAAAAATGAAAAGAATGAAGAAATCCAAGTTAGGAAAGCCACCAAATGTAGAGTCTATATTGATTATAGGAAGCTTAATTCAACCACTAAGAAAGATCATTTTCCAATGCCCTTCTTGGATCAAATGCTTGAGAGGCTTTCTAGAAATGAATTTTTCTGTTTCTTGGATTGGTATTCTGGTTACAACCAGATTCGTGTTGATCCAGAGGATCAGGAAAATACCACTTCCACATGCCCCTTTGGGAAATTTTCTACTCGCAGATACCCTTTGGGTTGTATGGAGCTCCAGACACCTTTCAATGGTGTATGATGGCTATCTTTTCTGATATGATTGAGAGAATCATTGATGTTTTCATGGATGACTTTTCCATTGTGGGAAGTACTTTTGATACATGTCTTGGAAATCTTGAGTTATTCTTAGAAAGATGCATTGAAACTAATCTTGTTCTTAATTGGGAGAAGTGTCAATTCATGGTTATAAAGGGTATTGTTTTAGAACATAAAGTGTTCAAGAGAGGTCTAGAAGTTAATACTGCTAAGATTGAAGTCATTCAAAAACTGCCACCTCCTAGAAATGTCAAAGGTATTAGATGTTTCATGGGGCATGATGGTTTCTACCAGAGATTAATAAAAGTATTTTCAAAAATAACTATGCCCTTGTGTTCTTTGTTAGTCAAGGATGCTCCTTTCAATTTTGATGAAAAATGTTTGAAATCATTTAATTTGTTGAAATAAAAACTCACTACATCAGCCATTATTATTGCACCTGACTAGAAACTACCTTTTGAAGTTATGTGTGATGCTAGTGACATGGCTATAGGTGCTGTCCTTGGACAGAGGAAATATAGGAATTTATATGTGGTGTATTATGCTAGTAGACTGCTAGATGAGGCCCAAAAGAATTATACCACCACTGAAAAAGAATTTCTAGCTATATTTTTTTCTCTATAAAAGTCTAGACTATATTTTTTAGGTTCAATATTCATTATTTTCACTGATCATTCTTCCTTAATGTAATTAATTTTGGAAAAAGAAACTAAACCCAGGCTTATTAGATGGATTTTGTTGCTACAAGAGTTTGATTTAGAGATTAGGGATAAGCAGGGAGCTGAAAATTTATTTTATAACCCCCTATCTAGGATTTTCCTTACTCATAGTCAATCTAATGATCATAGGGAGATAAACTCTTCCTTTCCTAATGAAAAGATGCTGACTGTATCAATCAGGCAATCTACATGGTTTGCATATTTTTCCAACTTCCTGGAAGTAGGTGTCTTTCCTAGAAATCTATTCAATAACCAAAGAATGAAATTCATTTCTAAACATAAATACTACCTTTGGGATGATCCTCTGCTGTTTAGGAGAAGTGCTGATGTTATTCGAAGGAGATGTGTGCCAGAGGAAGAGATGATGCCTTTCTTAGAGAGTTTTCACACCTCACCTTGGGGAGGTCACCATGTTGGTGAAAGGACTTCTGAGAAAGTCCTACAATATGGTTTATATTGGCCTACTTCTTTTAAGGATGCTAGAAGCTTTTTGGTAAGCTGTGAAAATTTTAGAGGCTAGGCAATGTGGGTAGGAAGCATGAGTTACCTCAAAAAGGAATTCTAGAAGTTGAGATTTTTGATGTCTGGGGTTTAAATTTCATAGGTCCATTTCCATCATCTCATGGGAATGAGTACACACTTGTTGTTGTTTATTATGTGTCGAAATGGGTTGATTTAGTGGCACTGCCCAACAATCAAGCCAATTCTGTAATTAAATTTGTGAAAAAGAACATCTTTACAAGATTTAGAGTTCCCAAGGCCTTTATCATTGATAATGGAACACATTTTAAGAATTATAAATTTAAATCTTTGTTGAAGAAATATGATTGTGTTCATAAAATTGGTACTCTTTATCATCCACAATCTAGTGGACTGGTGGAAATCCCAAATAGGGAACTGAAACTGATACTTGAAAAAACAGTGTCAAATTCTAGGAAAGACTGATATCTTAAATTGGATGAAGCATTATGGGAATATAGAACTTCTTTCAAGACCCCAATAGCTATGTCTCCTTACAGGCTGTTGTTTGATAAATGTTGTCATTTACCTATGGAGTGGAAATACAAGTCTTATTAGGCAGTTATGGCACTGAACATTGATTTTAAGAGTGATGGTGAGAAGAGATTACTTGAGCTGAGTGAACTCGATGAGATTAGGAGAGAGAGGTATGATAATTAAAGGATTTATAAAGAGAGAACTAAAATCTTTCTTGATTCCATCACTCAAAACAAGGAATTCAAACCTAGACAGAAGGTTCCTCTCTTTAACTGTAGACTTAAACTATTTATTGGAAAGATGAAGTCCCAATGGTATGGAACCTGTACTATAGTGAGAGTGATAATGAATTGTGTTGTTGAAATTGTAGGTGAAGAGAACAAACACGTTTTAGTTAATGGGCAGAGAGTGAAACTTTATTTTGAGGGACAACCAAAGGGCTTCGCTGCCTTCACTGTGCGTGAAAACTAATTTTGAATAATGTCTGGCTGAAGACTTTAAAACTTAGCGCTACATGGGAGGCAGCCCATGGTTCTTTTGTCTTTACTTTGTTTCATTTTTTACCCTTGAATAATGTGCTACTTCTATGCTCTGTTTTTGGGAATTCTTTGTTACTTCCTTCTCTTGGTCTATTTGTTCTGTTATGAAGTTATCAAGAAGCTTCTATTTTTTAATTTAAGGAGTGGAATTCCCATACTGAAGGAGTAATAAAAAACTAGTCAGGGAAGTATTTTACTGTTAAATTTTGTTTCATTTCTCTTCTTCTTAATGTTTTTTAGAAAATATGCTTCATATTTTTTGTAAATTCGGTTGCATGTCTTGTTACTGAAATAAAAAAATTTCATATATTTAAAAATTATGCTCGTTTTGGAATGAAACTCTGTTGTATGTCACTGTGTAAACAAAATTTCGGCATGTCCTTCATTAAAAAAAACTAAATTTAATTGTTATTAAAATCATCCACTGCATGAACTCAAGTGTGGGGGGGTACATGTTGTAGTTTTTTTTGAATTTTTTTGTATAGGTTGGAGTGTTTAACTTGTCATTGTCTGCTTTATTGAAAATATTTTTGAACCAAATATTTATACATGCTTACACCCTTTCTACATATCACTTACACCTCACATTTACTTTTGAGATGTATTGAAAATTATTCACTGGAAAAAATATTAACGTGTGTACTTGATAATGAACCCGCTATAAACTTATTCAGTGTAGAAAATATTATTTTTGAACCTCATAGAGACCCTTTAAACATGTTATAAATCTACTAAATTTAAAATATTCTTTGAACCTTTAATGTTTAATTTCTCTTTTCCATGTTTATAATTTATCTTTGGGGACAAAGTTGGGTTTTAAGTGTGGGGGAGGGGGTCAATTCATGACTGTTCTGAACTATGCTTAATTAAAATCCCATCAATTCCCACTACAACATCAACATTTTGTAAAAATATGGATAAATTTGTTTCAAAATTCTTTCATAATTTTTGGCTTTACATTGTACTCAATTGGTTCCTTCCTTTGAACAGTGCCCTGGTTGGTATTTAAGAACTTCTCTGAATTTGAAATTATTGTGGGTGGATGATTGCTGAGTGGTCTTGCTTAATGGTTTAACGAGATCGTTGTTTAGGAATATTTTTTAGAATGATATGGGTGACCTATTAGTGTAGTTATGATCATTACCCTAGAAACTGTAAGTTTTATCTTGATTCTAGGGAACCCATTTACTTTTAATTTTAAAGTAATTGCCTTAATGAGATAATGTAAATTATTTTCATAAAAATATTTTGGAATTGGAGTAGTCTAGGAATCTGGGATCCCATGATGAATCTCTGAGACCCCAGATGCCGGGTGTGTTTCTATTTATTATAAGCCCTATGTACACCTTGAATAAATACGTATGTAGAGTGCTTATCACAATGATACATGGATTGGGAATAAATAAATAAAGTGTCTTGGGTCAAAAACGAGTTCATTAAGGTGAGGGGAATGATGAATTCCAAATGAAAAAGGGGTCAATTGGTTTATGTGGGAGTCATTTGGGTTGTTTCATTAAGGTGCTTAAAAAAATTATTTTTTGGAACCTTGGTGAAAATTCAAAGTACAAATTTCCTCTAGTTAAGTTTATTATTCCGCATTAATTTTACCTCTTATCACTCTGGAAATTATAACTTTATCCCAGATTGAAATGAGTCACTAGGTAGTATCACATATGCGGTGTGAAACTTAATTTGATTGATGAATCTTTTCTATCTTTATTACTATTTGAGTACTTTTTCGAGGTTAGAATTGATTTGAAAATACATATTCCAAAACCTACTGTTATGTTCTTTCCTCTGTTCTTAAGTACAGGACATATTACAATTTGAGCTGAATCTTAAATACTACAATCTAATTTTCAATGATAATAAAGCATGAAATTGTTTGAGGACAAATAATGCTTATGTGTGGTGGAATTTGATGTGGCTCTATTTTTAAATAGTTTTTCCATAACTTTTTTACTTAATTTTTAATGATTAACCAATTATTTAATCACTTTTTATTTAATAATTGTACTTTTTTATTTTTATAAATAATTTTGTTAATTAATTAGTTTTTTATAATTAATTATGTATTTTTCAACTTAAAATTAATTATTTTAACCTTACCTTACTTTTCTAATTTAATTATTTCTTAATTATATTAGTTAAGTAAAACCTGCTAGACATTTTAATAAATTAACATTTTTATAAACAATTAATCAATCATCTTATTTCAATTTAATTATCTTTGACTTTATTTTAATATTTTATCCTTTAATTTAGTTTTATTAAAATATTTTAACTTCATTTTTAATACATTTAATCGTCCTGTAAACTAATTAAGTTAAGAGTTTTAGTTTTAAATTAAATGAAATAGTTCTCTTTTATCAATAAGTATTCACTTAGTTAATTAATTAATAAATTTAGAGTTTTAAAACATTAATTATTTAATCATTTTTATGCAGTTAGATTACTTAATCATGAAATCTTGTTTTTAGTCTACCGGTGAGACATACAAGAGCCATAAGTGACTTATTTAGGTCACTAATGCGATCCTTTTCCACTCATTATAGACCCTTTAATTATTTTTTTAATTTTAGTCTTTCATATATTTAGTTTAACAAATATCTAGTTCTTAATTTAAGTTTTATAAATTAATAATTTTAATTGTGACTTTAATGTCTAATAATAACCCTGTTTTAAACTTGTGGTGTTTTTCTTTTGTTTAATTTATTATTTTAAATCTTTCTATTTAGTTAAATTAAGTTTTAATTTTAAGTTCTATTTTTGTTAAGATCACTGTCAGTTATTTATTTTTGTTCCACCGGTAACCTTTTAATTTATCTGCATAAATGACCTTTTGTCATCAGTGACCCTTCTATTTAATCTTTATCGATGACCTTATTTACATCGGTGACCTTTTGTCATCAGTGACCCGCAAATTTAAAGCTGATGATGAGCTTTTGTTTTTAAGCTATTGGTAACCTTATTTTTTCTAATACTACTGGTGACCTATTAATTTTCGGATTTGGTAATCTAGTTTTTTTATTCTCTCGGTGGCCCTTTTTTTCATTACAATAGTGATCTTTTTCTTACCGGTGACCTTTTTAGTTTACAACATCAGTGACCTCTTTTTATCTCTATCGGTAACCTTATTTTTTTATATGGAACAGTGACCTTTTTTTACCCATTCTATCGGTGAGCTTTTCTTTGTGCGTAACGGTGACCCTCTATTATAATGTCATCATTGACCTTCATTTTATTCTATCGGTAACCTCATCACCGTTATGCTTCTCACTATTGGATTTTTCATTCCCTCCGTTTCAACTCATTCATACACACACTGATTTCTTTCTTCTCCAAACCCTTCTCCGTCGCTGTTTAACCGCATTACAACCATTTTCATCGTATCATTTGTGCCATAGAAAAACGGTTGCACTGCTCTCTGCCTTTACTTCCGTAGCACCTGTTCTACCTTTATCGTATCACTTTTCCACCACAAACCCATCCTGCCACCATTTTTCCTCATACTGACAGAAACCAATCTCAATTTTAAATTGAGATTTAGTGAAAAAATATTAAAAATAGAGGAATGAAGATTGCGATATTATAATAATAAAAATTCATCTTAGTTCTATTGTGAGAAGTGGCCATTGTTGCTTGGATTTTAGATGCGGCCGCACCACCGAAGAATGTAAGAGGTTGGTATTCGATCCAGGAGGGTGAAGCAATGCATCGATAGCCATCGAGCTTCAGAGGAGAACTAACTCACTATTCCGCCATGCCATGGAGTTCCAAATCCTTCATCACGATCAGATCTGAACTTTGTTTCTATTTGTTGTGTCGTTGATAGAGGGACCTCAAATAGAGCCACACCGTTCCCTGCTAGAGATGATGAAGAACTACTGCACCGCTATGATAAGCACGAGTCGAGCCATTGTTCCACCACAACATAGAGGGTTTCCGCTCCTTTTTTAGGTCGAAATGGAGGAGGACTTCACCGTTGTGAGGATTATTCGAGGATACCGACTCAGATTCTTCATAGGAGGAGTATCCGTGCAATATGGAGAAGGATTCGTCGAGCCTTTGGCCGCCATTTGAGGGAGTAGGCCACAACTTCCCTACTGAAGACACGCCGAAGAAGGCCCCCCTCCCATAGGGTTGTTGTACACTAAATTTGGGGGTGGGGGAGAAAGAAGTTAATTTTAAAAAATATATATATTTAAATTTAAAAATAAAAGTAAACCTAATTAAATATATAATTTATATAAAATAATAATAACAGAAATAATAAATACTAATTAAATGAAATATTAAAATTAACTAAATTAAATGTATAAAAAATAAAATATTTAAGAACAATTAAATAAACTAATCTAATATAATTAATATTAAATATAATTAATGTTCAAAATAATAATCAAAATAATAATTATTATTAACATTACTAAATGATTAAAATATATCTATTTTTTTAAAATTATTATCTAGAACTAAAATTTTAATAACTTGTAAATTTAAGAAAAGTAAGTTAATAGAATTAACTAAAGAAATAATAAACATCTTAATTTGCAACTAAAATTATATTTTATAATTTTATTAACATAAATAAATTAATGACTTAACAAATTAATAATTAATAATTAATAATTTAAGATTTAGATTAAATAAATAAAAAAATTCAGCTAATAACTGTTAAGTGATTTATTTATTATCAATTGTTTTAATTTCGTGTTTTAACAGCTTTAACTTTGTTATGTTTTTATTTACTTTGCAGGTTCACACCAAAGCTTAAAAATTGTACAAGTTCAAACAACTAACTTAGTGGGAGTTAGTTACAAGGGAAAAACTAGCACGAAATGTTAGTTAGGAAAAAACGCATGTGTGCAGTGCAATAGTAGAAGACAAATTCATGTTGGGGAAGAGTGCCGGTGACAAGCAGCAGATAACGGAGGATTCAAAAACAGAGAAAAAACATAATTTGATTGGGTGAGACACAAATTCTAGAAGATATACATTCACTCATGACAGCTTCTCTTTCTTTGAAGTAGAAGGATTGAGGTCTGAGAAGAAGGTGGTCAGAGGGAGACTCTGGAATGACTTCCTAGAACAGGAGGAATTCATGAGGAGAGCAACATCTCTGGAGTTTATCTTCCATTTTAATTATAGAATTAGGACTCAGTTTAGTATGTTAAAAGTTTCTGTATTGATATTATATATAATCTTAGGCTAAATCATTTAATTCGGGGATAAATTGAAGTTCCACTGGTTATATTTTAAATCTCTTTTCACTTAATCATTTTTATGTTTCAGTATTGATCGGTGAGATCAATACAGAGTTCATCCAATTGCTTGTACCATCAAAGATTAATTTTTAAAATTTCATAATAAATTGGCGAGATTGATTGTGGAAACACTTTTTAAAAGATAATAAATTCTAAAGAACTCAGGACTTATGGTGAGTTCGTCCAGTTGTTATTATCAAATTGTTCACAGTTGATTTATTTTGGAATGGAGAACTCTATAATAGATTGAATTGTGTGAATTAACTCTTGGAGAGGGAGGTAATTCATACTCTTATGGTGTCACTCTGGAATATATTTTAATTGAATTGAAATACCTTTAAAACTATTCATATGGATATTTTTCATTTGGTGTTTACTCTAATAGTTCATTTATCAGCGCTCTATATTTTATTTATTCACAGTTTTCAATTTGCTTTCTATTTCATCTTAGTGTAGATCAAAAACACAAAAAAATGTGTGATTTATTTACTGTTTAATAATTTTCACAAAATAAAAAGATAAAAATTAGAAAAGAGAGAGTATCCAATCCATTGCCAACAATAGTGGAGTTTTTGAAGGTTTTAGAAGAATAGTGGTCAGAATTTCCTTCCTTATTGGTTCGACCCTACTTTCTATATATACAGTAGTTAGTAGGATGATAAATTATAAACTTTAACCTAATTCAACGACAATTCAATTCAGTTGTCTTAAGTGTAAGTTTATGTAATAAATCATGTTTATTCATGTAACAAAGACCAAGGTTGTTATAGTTAGTATCAAATGATAGGTTTAGTAATTTTTGGGATTAGGAATAGAAAAACCAAATGAATGACATAAGGATAATTCTATGTATAATAAAAACAACCCTAAATTTTGGCGAGTATAGAGTAAGTGGTTTATCAATAGAATACATCCCTATCTGAATACAAACAAGTAGAGGTGGATCTAACACAAATATATCTAGGGGTAAAACCTAAAAACATAACTTTAAGCTAGAATAGAATAAGAGCTGGTGCACGACAACAGACCTTGCTTTACTCTTGGTTACGAAACTACTGGGGGATATTCTTTGGTAAATTCATAATCTTATTATGAATCGTTATTAAGGGAATAAAAAAATTTCCCCCAATAATATATGTTTGGAAGTAGATCATGGATAACATAGATTAAATCCTATAAAATCATAAGTTAAGGAAATAAATTTAATTTATAAGTTATTATTTTTTTTCTTTGGATTCCCATTTATGTTTTACCCCTAAATTTCTTTTTATTCCATCGAATGGTTGGTAATAGGAGGACTCAGGCTAACAACCGATGCAAAGATCAATGTGATGATTTTTTCTAATGAGATTCCCAATCTTATGGGAGTGGGAATCAGAAACTTTGTTATGTTACTCAATCAGTTTAATCAAGTTTTGAATAGAAACATGGGTCAAGAGGAATATCCACCCCCATGAAAGAAAAATCCGCAATCGAGAGCTTCATAATAAAAAGGCCTCCTAATTTTAATGGATCATCTAATCCATCAATCACCGAACAATGGATCCACTCCCTTGGAAGATCTTATCCATCCTTTAATGTTCTGAACAAGAGAGGGTTCTTCTAGATGCTTATAATATGGAGTGTTAAGCTATGAAATGAAAGAAATTGATCAGAAATACAAATCTTATGGAAGAGATCGGGTTGTTGGAATGGAAGGATTTATAGAAAATGTTTTTCAATAAATATTTTCTATGCACCCTCCGACATAAGATGAAAAGAGACTTCCTTTACCCCAAAAAAAAAGATGACGAATCCATCAGAGTATAGAAATGAAAATTCATAAGTCTTGCACAATACGCCCTCAACTTTATCATTACCCTTAAATACATGGTTGACTTATTATTTGGTTGGATAAAACCTAGCCTAGAAAATCCCTACCAATTCCTGACTTCGATAGCTCTGATGAAACTGTCCGATGTCCCTCAAAGTGGAAATGGAGATCGAAAAATATCAGTGGTATCATGGAGACAAGAAGTGGAATGTGGACTATAATTCTAGCTGTCAGATGGATAAATCCAATGGTGATAATAAATTCCATCACCCACATTCTAATGTTGCAGAAAGAAGCACCCCATGAATTTCTTGAAGGGGACAAGGAAATGATTTAGTTGTTGAAGAAAAGGGAACCTGGACATTAATTGTCGACATGAAAATATCAATGCTACAACAGAGGAGAGGAGCTCTCCATTCAACCCTCAATACATAGTTTGTTTCTTTAGCTGAAAATAACCATTCTACTTTGTAAACAAGTTCCATAATCCAGGGGTTTTCAGAGGCAACCAACAAACTCCATGGTATCAAGTTGAATCTTTTTCCATCACTACTGCCAAAGATAACCCCAACAATGAAGAGGGGGAAAGGTATGATATATATTAATTCAAGAATAGATAAAATTATTTTTTTATTTTGGGTTTACACATTCTTTTATATCCCTAATGTTTAGTAGAACAATCCTAACACCACCACAAATCATGGAAGTAGAGATGTTAGTGAGAATGAAAAATGGGGAAATCATTGTATCCCATGAATATAACTTCTCCCCTATAAAAATTTGTGGATTGACCTTCCTAGTGAACCTTTTCATACCCCCTCTGGTATAATTTGATGCAATTATTTGCATGGATTTACTTTCTCTATATAGAGCCAACATAAATTTCCTTGAGAGGGAAATCACTCTTCATATAGTCAATCAACCACCAATTCTATACAAGGTCAAGGACGAGGATGAATCTCCTTTAGAGCCATCATCTAAAACATTGATATTACTTCCCAATGAGATTGAATATCTTTCTCAGATGATTGAGTCTAAGGAAACAACCATTGTTGAAGACATGCCTATTGGGAGGTAATTTGCTGATGTGTTTCCCGAGGAATCTTCGGGTATTCCTCCTAGAAGAGATGTTGAATTATCGATTGATCATATACCTGGGGAATTTATAATATCCAAGACTTGGTATAGAATGGATGTTGTGGAGATTGAGGAGATAAAGAAACAACTGCAGGAGAATCTGGATAAAGGGATTATATGCCCAAGTGCTTCACCATGAGGTACACCAGTCCACTTCTTCAAGATGAATGATGGGTCAATGTGCCATTACATTGATTATCGTGAGCTCAAAAAAATCACGATAAAGAAAAATTATCCTCTAACATGAATTGATAACTTGTTTGATCAGCTACGTGGAGAATGAAACTTCTCTATGATTGATATGTGGTGTGGATATTACCCAGTAAGGGTAAAGAAGGAGGATATCCCCAAGACTACATTTCTTACAAGGTACATGCACTTTGAATTCGTAGTAATTCATTTTGGACTCACCAATGCTCCAAAAATCTTCATGAAATTGATGAATAGAGTCTTTATAGTTTACCTCAAAAAATTTGTGGTAGTCTCTATAGATGATATTCTAATATACTCCAAAACCAAGAATGAGCATGAGGAGAATCTAAGCACTGTACTAGAAACATTGAGAAAGGAGAAGTTCTATAAAATGTATAGAAAGTCTGAGTTCTGGTTGAAGGAGGTCTCATTATTGGTTCATATCATCATAATAATGGTATATATATAGATCCCCCAATGATAGCTACAATTGAGAGATAGCTGAGGCCGACATCGGTGATGTATATCCATAGCTTCATCATGTTAACTAGATATTATCGCCAATTTTTGATAAATCTCTCATGATTTTGAAACCCTCTTACCAGGATTACTTATAAGGGAGTCAATTTTTCATGGAGTGATGATTGTGAAGATAGCATCATGGAGTTGAAAAGGAGTCTTATCACTACACCCGTGCTCACACTACCCACAAGTGGACAACTTTATGATGTATTTAGTGATTCTTTGAAGAAGGTCCTGAGTTGTGTGTTGATGAAAAATGAAAATGTGATTTCATATGATTTACATCAATTAAATGTTCATGAGAAAAACTATCAAACACATGATCAAGAGTTAGATTCAGTAATATTAACTTTAAAAAATAGGTGACATTACCTCTTTGGAAAGATGTGTCAAATATACATGGATCACCAAATCCTCAAGTATATATTCACAAACAAAGAGTTAAACATGTTCCAATGAAGATGGTTAAATCTGATCAAAGAATATGAATGTTGAATCCATTACCACCCTGGGAAAACAAACAAGGTGGATGATTATCTAAGTAGAAAGGATGCAAAAACCCTTTCATTGATTAGAATTGAAATGGATCAAATCTTCTTAGAATTGATGAAGATGGACATGGGAATCATAAAGAAGGGAACATCATCAATCCTTTAACAAATTATTTTTCAACTGTATCTTTTGGATAGGTTAAAGGATGCTCAAAAGGGTGATGTGGAAATTCAGATGAAAGTGGAAACTATCAGAAAGGTGAAATCATTAGAGTTCAATGTTAATGAGGAATGAATTGTGTGTTATGGGTCAAGAATATGTGTTCCATCAAATCCGAATTTAAATAAACAACTTTTGGATTATTCACATAATTTGAACTTCTTAATTCACCATGGAAACACAGAGATGTATCGAGATATCAAAGAGCATTATTGGTGGGATAACGAGAATAAGGAGATCACTAAGTATACATAATAGTGCCTGGAATTTCAGTAAGTGAAGGATGAGAGGAAGAAGTCTTAGGGTGTGATGCAACCATTACCCATACCAATATGGAAATGGGAGAACATCTCCATGGACATTTTCACCATACTTCTTAAGACATCCAAAGTAAACAATACTATCTGAGTTGTTTTGGATCATCTTACAAAGACTGCACACTTCATTGCAATTAGAGAGGATTTATCATTGGATAAACTAGCACCGATATGCATCAGAGAAGTGGTAAGGCTACATGGAGTACCAATATCTATTGTATCCAATTGATATCCATGACTCACCTCTATGTTATGGAAGAGTCTCAAACACACTCTAAATATAGAGATGAAATTTGGTACAACTTATCATCCTCAAACTGATGGCCAATCTTAGAAGACTATCCAGAAACTTAAAAACATGATGAGAGCATGCTCAATGGACTTCAAAGGAGGATGGGATCAAAATCTTCTTCTAGTTGAGTTCTCTTATAATAACAGTTTCCACTCAAGAATCAAAATGGATCCTTTTGAAGCCCTTTATGGGAAGTGGTGAAGAACAACGACATGATGGGATGAAGTTGTGGAGAAAAAAAACCTAGGTCTAGAAATGGCCTAAGAAATGGTGGATAAGGTTAGTACCTTATAAGATCACATTAAAGCTGCTCATAGTCCAAAAAAGAGCTATGATAATTATCATCAACGAGACCTAGAGTTTGATGTCAGAGACATTTTATTCCTCCATATATCACCATAGAAGAGAGTTATGAGATTTGGGAAGAAGGGAAAGCTTAGTATAAGGTACATCAACCCTTTTGAGATCTTTGATCACATTGGAGCAGTGGCCTATTGACTATCACTCTCACCGAACCTGTCTCTAGTACATGATGCATTCTATATATCAATCTTGAGGAAGTACATACCCAAAACTTTGCATGTACTCAAACCAGAGGTGGTACTATTGGATAATTACCTCTCATATGAAAATAAGCTGATATAGGTCTTAGAGTGTAGGGAAAAGGTTCTATGAAATAATACAATTCCCATCATCAAAGTGTTGTGGAGAAACCACAATTTTGAGGAAGAAACATGGGAAATAGAAGAAGTGACGAAGTAGAGTTACCCTCATCTCTTTTAGTGTGAGAAATGGAAATTTAGATGGAAAAATTTATTATGGGGGGAAGATTTTAACAACCCAAACTTTTATTAATGAAAATTCCTATTAATCTAATTAAATTTCTTATTATGTAAAATGGTAATAGAAAACATATTCCCTTACTTGGTTTTATGTTTTTGGATTTTAAAATATAGTTAAGAATTTTTACCTTTTCTAATATATCCATTGAACAATGGTCACATGAATAGTACAATTATTGGTCTTTAACAAATCCAATTTACTCAGAAGAAGGAAGCGATGACCTCATCTAGTAGAATTTCTCCATACAATGCCCATTTTTCATAGCATGGAAAGGAGTTGGTGTCACTGGGATTTACTTTTGAATAAGCCCAAGCTGATATTCAACACGTTAAGCATGAGAAAAACTACCTACGGGAGAAGTGGAAGTTAATAGTGATTACCACCCGAGCGATGTTATCCGAGCCACCCCAAGAGTCTATCACCATCGCACACCTTACACTTAAGTATTATATATGTGTTATAAGGGGTTATGTAACAAGACACTAGCACTATGATTAAGTTCATTTTTATTTTGAATAATAAATAATATACATTCATTTTATTATTGTTACATTGCAAATGGGTTTTAATGCAAAAATAGTATTTTTAGTTAATATTAAATTAATAAAAGTATTTTTATGAATTAATGGATTGTTTAATGAAATAACATTACAATAAAATATTACTAATAAATTAAATTTTATTAAATATAAATGATCTTATACTTTTTATGAATACACTTGTAATTTTCCTTATGGTTTGAAAGCTGTTATTGTGAAAACCCATGAATTTTCTATAAATGCCAGATTTTATTTTAAAATTAAAAATTCAAATATTTAGAAAATTATATAGATAAAATGAATATTATTTATGTATTCAGTACATATACATTTTCTAATGGTGAATTTTTCATAATTTTCAGAGAGAGTCAAATTTTTAGGTAAAAATTAAATACCGTTTAAATATATAATGTGTATTATGACTTCAAAATGACCCATTAGTGACATAATAAATTAATATAAATGTGATATTCAGAAAATATATATTTTACTTTTAAAACAATTTTTTATATTTTTTTATTAGTTTTACAATGTCTTAGTGGACCCCCCAAGACTTATAAACTATTTTAAAATTTTAAAATGATTTAATTCAGAGTGTGACTCACATCCACATAAGAAAGCCTAATTTTTTATTATATTCGTCCATTTTACTTATAAAATATGTTTTCCACTCCAATTTTGAAAAAAACATGGGCTAAAACCCTGGGATGGTTTGTGATTTTGATTAGTTTAACATGTAGTGTCCAAAACATAAATAATAAAGAATTCAATATCTTTTCCTATATAAAACCACTCAATGTCCCATTCGACTTCACTCAAAACCTTTGGAGCTCGACAAAACTCTTCCCTCGTCTCCCTATAATCCCCCCAAGTAACCCCAAACTCCCAATAAGCCTCTCTCAAGCCTCTCCCAAGCCTTTGAGATCACACTTCCAAATAAGGGATCCTTACTTTCATTCCTTATTTATGTCCAAGTTTCCTTATATTGTTATTCCCTTTTATTTTCAATTAAAAATGTTGGGGTATGATTTCAAACCTCCCCAATACTTATCTCCTTATTATTTAATTATGAGATACACCTTTATCTCTCATTAATGCCTCACATGTACTCCTGTTACCAAATTCAATAAGGGATTTCTTTTTTTTCTCATTTTTGTCTAAATTTCTTTACATTGTTATACCCTTTCATTTTCAACTAAAAATTTTGGGGAATGATTTATCACGTCCCCAATAATTTCTTACAAATTTTTTAATTATTAGGGATCTTTTTATCTTTCATTAATGGCTCCCATGTACACCCATTACCATGCTGAAATTTCGTAATGGATTTCTCTCTCTCATATACATTCATGCAATTCTTTTATATTATGCATCAAAATTACATTACATATGTTGTAATATTATGTTCCATGAACCCATTACTTTCCATTACATGTATATATTATGAGAGACCCCTTTCTCTTTCATCAACCCATTTTATGATTTCTATTTGACGTCGTTATGCTGCCGAAGTTACACCCAAAATTTCTATATCGTGTAAGTGAATACCATACCCATTTCTTTATCAATTTTATTAACATTTATAAACCTATACATATTTAATTATAATTTCATGTATGTATTACACATTACTTAATCATGGAATAAATTATGATGTTGAATGAATCCATGTTTTATGATCTATTTGGCACACTTATGCTTGAAATTAAATGTTTTTAAAGGGTGCGCCCTGATAGCGCTTCAATTCATTGGGTAAAGAATATTATCATGATACTCCATATGATATGATGGTTTAATAATGATAATTAAAGTTAAATGAGGGTTTACTCATGCTAATTAAAGTTAAATGACAGTTTACTCATGATTCATGTGCGAGGATACTTGGTTCATGCTAATATCATGTTAAATGTTGTTGCCACAATTCCATGTTATGATAATCATGCAACATCATGCCTTTATGTTCATGTTTCTATTGTGCTCCATTGATATGTCTATTGCCTTACATGTACTGTATTCTTCATCTTATGCCTTGTTTACTCCATTAGTGGGCTTTATATCTCTCCCTTTTCTTATGCATGTCCTTAGGTTATCCCATGCAATGATACGTTCGAAGGAATGTTGTGGTAATGTAAAAGAAGTTTTAAATAAAGATATTGTGTTTTATGTTATAATTTGTTATTTAATGTTACTAATTTACAAAGAAACTAGACCTCTCGATCTTCAGAGTTGTATTAAGTTATAGTTTTTGTAATAAAACACATTCATGTGTTTAATAAATGGCCAGGTTGTTATAATAATATACAGAAAGAAAGGGAAACTAAACCCCAAGAAAATTGTTCCTTTTAAAATCCTAGAGAGAATTGGAGCTGTGGATTATCACTTGGTGATTCCACCTAGCCTTTCTAAAGTACACAATGTGTTCCACATCTATTTTTTATGGATGTAAATTCCAGAACCAACACATGTCCTCACATATGAAGGAATATAATTGGAACCTAATTTATCTAACTACAAAGATACTATCTCGATTTTGGACACTGAAGAACAAGTTTTGAGGAATCATATGACTAATTAGGTAAAGGTTATTTGAAAAAAATAATAAAATTAAAGAGGTGATGTGGGAACTAGATGAATTTATGATCAAGAACTACCCAAATCCTTTTACAAGTTGACATTCTAGAAATTTCAAGGAGGAATTTTTTAATGGAGGGGAGAGTATACCACCCCCAGATTTTATGGAATGCCTCTTAAAATTTAATATATTTGATAGTTTATTCTTTGTGCAACACTAAGTTTAAAACTATAACATACTATTAAGTGTTAATGTTGGAATAGTAATGTGACCATTATGAATAGTAATATGACCAATAGAATAGTAACTTCACTATGAAAGTATAAATAAAATATGGATATCTTATAAATGAAAAAATGATATCATTATATCTTATTATAAGTAATTAAATGTTTTAAAAATAATAAATTAAGTTTTGGTATTTTTATAAAGAGAAAATATTTATTTAAAATTTTATAATTAATTTAATGTTTTAAAATAAAATTTATTTTCATAAAATAGATTAA
Organism: Viscum album; assembly: GCA_963277665.1. Lineage (NCBI taxonomy): Eukaryota > Viridiplantae > Streptophyta > Magnoliopsida > Santalales > Viscaceae > Viscum > Viscum album. The sequence goes on along the minus strand of OY728166.1, from coordinate 1,067,095,196 downwards.
TAAATTTATATTTTGTTGTCTTATTAGTATAAGATAATTTTACGAGATCTTAATTATGTTTTTAATGTTTTATAAAATCAGTTTTAATTTTAAAATCAGTATTTTTATAATAAAATATGTTTTTAATTAAAAGTTAAATTTCTCATATTTAAAAAATATTTTCATAAAATAGAGTTCATCTTTGAATTATAAATTTTGAAAAATGGTTAGGTTGATTTTTTGTGATTTTTTAAAAATAGTTGAATTTTTAGTGAATAGTAAAATACAAATATTTCAATTATATATACATTATATGTTAAATACACTATTACATGAGTCATTACTAATGTAATAATAATAATATATAAATTCACTTCTTTATTTTAATATTTATTTATTGATAATGATAAAACTACACATATTCTTTATCTGAAATAATAAATAAAGGAATAAAATATTCAAAAAAACACCCCTCTCTCCCACTAGAAAAACCACCCCACCACCCCTCTCCTCACACATCTAAAGTCATGATAATTTTTAAATTTATACCCAATAAATCTCCCAAACATATCCCCCATTTTATGGTCTTTCTGTTCTCACCCAAAAGGCAATTTCAATGTTCCTTAAGGCGGTTCTCAAGGAGAGGAATTCAAGAGGTAAATTCTTTTTAGTTCGTTTAATTTTCATTCAATTTGTTTTCTTTTATTATCCTTTACATTACACCTCTATCCAAACATGAATTATAACTCTATTATCTTATATATACAATAATTTTATTATTATTATGGGATATCCATCATAAAATATTTTCTCTTAACCTTTTTGTTCTAAAAATGAAAACGTCGTTCATGAGGTGTCGATTCACAACCTTCATGGATGGTGATTCTTTTTTTATAATACCTCCTTAAATTCTGGTCATAAAACCATATTTATGATTAAAAAAATTATAATATGTATATTAAAACTTATTTATTATTATAAAACCCATATATATACATTATATTAAAACAAATACGGGATGATCAGAAAAACACCAAAATAATCCAAATAGTTACCATTAACGTTTTATCTAATGAATCATACTAATATCTGAAAAAATGATATATAAGACCATTAAATATTTTGTATGATCATTAATAATAAATAATTTCAATTCTGGTTAAATATTTATATTTCAAATGATCTTCCGTACATGTATACACATGAACCAATCAAGAAAACCAAGGAAACAAACACTTCCGAATGACGAAATTGATTCTTAAAACTCAGAAAAATACTAAAATTGTACTTAATGAAATTATAATAAATGATATACATGTTTAATATGTTATAAATTTAATTATTAATTAATCTAATTTAATTATCTAGTATATTAGTTACAACTGCGTAATGCTTTCAGACCTAAGGTATGAGATTCTCCCCAAACCTCCATTTTTCATTCAGGTTACACATTATCTCTATTTACCCCAATGTAATTCTTATTTATTTATTTTATAATTATTATAAATTTTTTGAATTTTATCCAAAATCAAATATCTAGATCAGTATATCTTTCTTTTATGGAGAATTACATGTTTTATAAGTTTCACTTTTCAATTTCTCCCGATAAGCAAGCCAGATTAAAGGGTACTTCCCAATTTCTTACCCATATTCAAGTACAATCCATAATATTTCATAAGGAACCTTGATTTTTCTAAAATAAATAGTTTTATCAGGAATAACTCTTTTAGTTGTTTTTTTCTTTTTATGCAAACAACTAAGCCTTTCCCTCTTTAAATACGCTTTTATATTTTCTCATAAACCACACTAAAGTGGCTCATTTCTAAAGACCCTATTTATATGTTTTCACTTTATTTAGACATAATATATGTATTAAATATAATTTATCCCTTAACTTTTATTTTATGGTATAAAAATTATTACAATATGATTTTATAAAAATGATTTCTCCAAAATAAATCTTCTTTCCAAAGAAAAAAATGATATTTCAGTGAAGAATTTATTAATGGGTGTATTAGAGTATTTTCATCTAATTAAACACCTTTTTTTTATATTTTATTATTGATATATTTTGATCTCTTTTGATATCATATACCATATTTTATTTAAATTTTTATGATCTATTTGACTGTGGATGTGCTATTCATGTTTTATGGTTGAAGTATTCACATTTTGTTTTCCTGTTTTTAAATATGAATTTTTATGTTATGTTTCAAAATTTTCATATGAGAAATTAATTGGACTTAGTAAGTGATAGTAATATCCCAATATACCCCATAGATGCATCAGTAGGTCTCATAAGAGAAACTAGTTTGGGTATTGGATGAATTATTACCCATTTATGGTGTCTTGGATGCAGCCATGATGATATGTTTGTGATGTTTAACATTATGCATTACCTTATTATGATATTATTAATTTATAGCCCATGTGATTATTTTACACAATTTACTTAAGATTATGTTTTAATGGAATGTGTTTTTAGTTATTCACGATACCTTATTATTTTTGTTTATTTATGATAGCTTCCATAGTATTGAATACCCTTACTAATAATCTAAGTTCACCCCTTTCTTATGTTTTATTTTTCTCCAGGTTGCAAAGATGTATATTAAGAATGACTTTTAGGGATAATCTATGATATTATGGGTGTTTCCAATGGAGTTTCTAATTTTTTTTCTTTTCAAGTTTTTAATGTAACGATTATGTTTTTATATGGTTGTTCAATTATTCTAAACTATTTGGTACTTTGGGATGTGACATATTGTTTTTTATACCAATGTAATAAAATAATGCACCGATTGCAGGCTACTAGGGTTGGGGACTTTTAAATTTTTTATAAATTTAATTAAATTGTATAGAACCTAAAATTAGGTTAATAGAATCAAAATTTTGAAATAATTATAACACTATAAATTTAATAAAATATAGAATACTTGTATAAAAACTAGTTTCCACAGTAAAAACCAAAATAGTAAAATGTTAAACATTAATTGGTAAAAGGATTGAAACCTATTTAAAAAATGTGTTCAAAAGGTTTTATAGGATTTATAGTACTAATATTGCCACAAAATATGTAATTTCTCAATTTTGGATCCATTAAGCATTGAATTTTGTAATTACATTTTTGAAAAACAATGGGTATTCACAAAAGTTCCATTTTCTTCACTTATAAAAGGGGACCACTTATTCTATTTGAATTATGTAGTTTCCATTTTAAACTTTCTTAAAAAATTCCAAAATTTTCTCTACGATAATTACATTTACTTTTATAAATACCTTGGTCACTAGAAGGTATCCTAGTCCCTCCATTTAAAAGGAGACATTCAAGATTATTTTCAGGGTCTCGATGTGAGTATTACTTAATCCTTAATTTTTTATTCATAATATTTCCCGTAAAAAACTATTATAAATAAAGTAATATAATTAAATAGGTTTCTTAAGTACAATTAGGTATTATTATATTAATGTAACATCCATGAATTATTCCTTCACATCCACTTATAAAAACAAAAGAGTGTCGATCGTGCGTTTGTGTGGAATATCACCTCCATAAAGTGACATCTTCCATTTTTCATCCCTGTCTCTATTTTTTGGTTATAAGGATGTCATTAAAGAATAAAATTTACATTTATAATATAATAATAGTTATTAAGATATAAGTTATAATCCACATTCATTACCTCCCATTCATTGGGAAATGAAAACATAAACCATGCGTTGTGCAGGCTACAACCTCCATGAAGTAACATATCACTTTTTTCTTTTTTATTTTTTATAACAAATGTTAATATATGATTTTACACCTGAAAAATATCTAAATAATATCATTATTCTTCTTCGATAATGATATTATTCCAAAAGAATCAACTTTCATAACCATAATCATCCATTAATTAGGCATGTCAATGTATGGGTTGGTCTAACCATCAACATGAACTATGATATAAAACACAATCATGGATTACTATGGTAACTTAAATACTATTTTTTATAATTTAATAAGAAATTAATTATTGTTTTATGATTTTAGAAGTGTTATATTATTTATTTAACATATTTTTAAATTAAAATCTCTGATCGAAAAAATTACCCAAATTAGATGACAATGATTTAATTTAAAAAAAACTAAAACACTTAAGGAATAGGTTAGGATATTTATAAATAAATATAATTTTTTTATTCTAGTAGCTTGAATTATATATTAATTACGAAAATTTCAACAAATAATGGTTACTGAAATCGACATCATGAAGCATGCATGACACAATTAATGCTACTAACACCCAATGGAAAAATAAGATACAACTAACTGATATATTTATATTAAATGATCATAAATTATTTATATAAAAGATGATATATATGAATATATTTTTTAAAATACTAATATATTTTTTGTATTTTATAAGAGGTTACAGTTCATTCAACTAAGCGGGGAAACATGGTAATGAGTTATCTTTCTGAAATTTAATTTCATGATACATGTTTTATATTTCATACAATTATTTTCTTATATGGTGTATTCACCAGTATATTTAATTCAAGTATAATAAATATATTTAATTTCATGATATTATAATTTCCATTTCATGATAACCCACTTATTCTTTTTGATTCTTATGTTACAATTACCATAAGGATTATTTGTACTTATTTTTGATCCCATGACACATGTTCGATATTAAACACCATAATTTATTTTATATGGATTATTTGAATATTTATTTACAATAATTATAATTAATATATTTTATTTCAATACATTTTAATTTCCAATTTATGGTACCATCTTATATTATTTTTATTCTTACATTACCATTACCATAAGTTTTTTTTCCAATATTAATTTCAAATCAAGATTGTTTTTGAATGATAATACCTCTGTGAAATTTGTTAGATATTTTTTTCTAAACCCACATATAATTTAATCCTCTTATATTTATTTTTTTGGTGGTATATGTCTTGTTAATATTTTATTTTACCCCCTGTCTAATTATTTTCTTATTGTAAGGAAAGCAATCGTGCTTCTTATTTTCAGTCTGGAATACTCCTATTCCATGTATGAATTCATTGGATGCTTTTAAAAATTTCCTTATTTATGAATAAATAATTGATTAATTTTATTTTTAATACTTTTAATTTCATTAATGAAATTTATATAAAATTTAAACATTTTCCATATGGTTCATCTTCATTAAAGTGTAAAAATAATTTTTTGTTAACATTTTCCATGTGAACATATCTTTCCACCATTTTGTCTTTTTCCATGAAAGTTCCTGCATAAAAATTCTTGGTTTCTAAATTAAATTATAATCCTCCATGTTTTACAAAAAATATATATTTTTTCGAAATAAATATTTATAAAAAGGTCAAGGATATTCATTGTTTCCAAAGGGATTCATCTAATCCTCATAAAAATGTTTTTCATCAATGTAAAAATATTTTGACATATTTTATGCTTGATTAAGGATATTATTTAAATGATAACATCATATCTATTAGTCTAGATAACTTATGAAATGTTCTTCTCTACCAGGGGAGTGAAACATAACTACTTTTTTCTTACCTAACCGTCCACTATGAATAGGAATAAATTTTCGTCCAATTAATTTTCATTGTGAATACATTTTTTTCAATTTCTTTCATTGAATGGTGTTCACATAAATTCCAAAAATTGATTCATTAAGGAAATTACAAAATTGACCATATAATATTTATCAATATTTTGTAAATACCATATACTTTAGATAATTGTATTTACCTAGAAAGTTACTTAATATCAATGAAAACCCATTTATTTTCCATGGTTTTATCATGTAATGATTATAGGTGGAATCATGAATGTTTTATTTATATTAAACTCATATAAAATTTCTATGTAATGTATGGATGGGTGCACCCCAATAGAGGTACAATGATATGTGTATCTAATTAATATATAGAGATGACATGTTAATGATACCATTGATTCATTACTTGGTAATGTTTTATGATACCTTAGTGAACAACCTTGGTAATGTTCATTTACAACACCTTATTGATAAACATTGGTGACATGATGATTTTGTTGTGTGTTATGTTGTAGTTATATTATTTTGATTCCAAGATCCTTTGTTAATTATTCCCTTATTATAAAAGCTTTATTTGATGATTTTTAATGAAACAACCTGGGTCGACCCAACCCGTCACTCAAGATGGCCCACCATATGACATGAAGTGCGTTCTTGATCGCCACATTTTGAAGATTTGTACCGGGAATTACCAATAATTAATTTGGAATGGCTTCCCCATAGTAAAATAGCATAATGCATCCATGAAATGGTATGGCTACACCAATATAATTAGAGTAAACAATATAAAATACAATATCTAGAGTACACAATAAAGACTAAGCATATACCATAAGAAGTAGTTTAAATCATATAAAAACATTCCATAACAGTACATATACATGGTATTTCATGTTAAAATCCTATAAATCAAAAGAATTGGTACAAGACAAAGTAAAACCTGTAAACACAACCCAAGAGATAAAAATAAACAAAAGGAACTCCACATAAGACAACTCTGTGAGACCACATATCTTCTACAAAACACCAGATAACAGTTGTAAAGAATAGACACATGGTAAATGGTTCCCTTTCCTTTAACCATTTAATTTCAAATAATTTCTAAATATTGCTAAAGGAATATGAAGGATGTGAGGTAAAAATCCCACCAGGATTCTACCATGAATCTATTTAAAAATTTTACCCATAAAAACTAATAAACTACTTTGAAAACACTTTTCAAAACTAAACCACTTTGAAAAAAATACCATTTTACAAACCTTTTAAACCACTTTGTTTTTACATTTCAAGTAAAACATGTTTTGCAAAAAAAATCTTACATGAATGAGATAATGAAACAAGGCCACACAATACAACATTCTTAATGAATCCAATATAGCATAATAAGGGAGGGCATAACATCATCAACATATAATCGATAACAAAAAATGAAATGTAAATAACATATCTCATCACATAAAACATGGAACTAATAAAATGATGAAAACATATAAAAACAATTCAACAGGATTAATTTTCACATAGGGATCTAACAATTTTTCCTATCATGATCAAGCCTAAATAATTATTCTAGCCCTATAGGAAGTAATGGAAGCTCTCACAGTCTTCTACGAGTCAAACTCTAAGATCTCTCATAGTCTCATGGAAAATAATATTGTAAGGGCTCATGGTATTACTACCCAAAGTCTTCATGGTCCTTTGGAAATCAAAATGGAATCTCACATAGTATTTCTTCTAAAGGCACCCATGGTTTCTCAAACAACCCCTTGTTTTCATCTCAGTTAACCCACATTCTACTGCATACCAATACAATCATAAACATGTACCATATCAAAATAATACATTTCAGAAGACATTTTCACAAACAATTCCCATTTTATTAAACACCATACCATAAATAAAAAACTTTTTTAAACCCATTTTAGAAACAAATTAAAAACTATTAATACTATTTGATCCATTTCATCAAACTTTTAGTGTGCATATAAGCCACACCCATTGGTAAAACCCTCTTTAAACATTAAAATTCCAAAACCAATCCATGATTGACACCAAAAATTGAATACATGTTAATGATAAATCATTTATAAGGAAATTTAAACAATAAAAATGAAAGGAATTTATAAAAATTAAGGTAAGACAGAGAAACCAACCCTATATATATACACCAACATCAGTTTATCTTCCAGCATCATTTCCTTTGATGAAAAAACTATCAATGAGGAGACTAAGGACTCACACACCTAATCAAAAATAATAATAACCAAATCCACCATTAAACTACCTAGATTTAGCTAACACCTTTACCAGGGATACAAATCTATATAAAAATAAAATAAAAAGGATTGAGAAGGGGGATTAAAGAAGACAACTAAAATAAACTGACTTACCTTCATCTAAATCGCCAAGAATCCAAGAGAAAAACAACACCAAATGATAGGGAAAATTAAATCATTAAGGATAAAGGGTTCTTCATGATGGGTAAGAAAAATTAGGTCCCAAACCCTTAAAAGTAAACATGGGAAAAATAATAAAATACTAGGTTTTATGTGACCTGGATAGGATACCTGGTTTGAACACAAAGTTATTTTAATCGTAAACTAACTATTAAGGGATACTATATCCCCAAATATTAAGCAGTGTGATTTCCCCTAGGCTATTCATAGTCAGAAAAAACGTTTTCAAACCTTCAAAAATACCAACATCATAACCTCCAAAACTCTATCATTGCTATCCATAGGGTTAGAAAAACCATGTGCTAACTATGATCCTTAGTACGCCTTCAAAAAAACTAAAATTTCTGACCCCCAATTCTCAATAACTCTAGTTCTAATTAAAATGAGAAAAAAATCAAAATTTGACATACAAGGGGTCTGATGGATGTCACAAACTTCCCACTTCACCAATTTTCCACCCCAAATCCCCATTCAATCCTCAAAAGAAAGTAGGTTAAGACACTATTACCTCACCAAAGATACTCAGTTCCATGTCTTATGAATATCACAACCTTAATTATAGATCACATAGACCTACATAATCGAATTTCAATCACCTTTTTCTAGTAATCAAAGATAAAAATTTATTCTCCACCACAAAGGTATCACAATTAATCTATAAATCATCCCACTCTAGCACATGAGATGGGTCCATATGGTATCTCATAAACCAAGAGGCATGAAATTCATGAACTGATGTTTTCTATGGTGGAAACTCCAACCAATTTCCTACCTTTCATATACACTCCACAATACAAAATTAGAAGAAATAACATAGAGCCATATTTATCTAATCACCCAAGGGACGATGTCCCAGTCAAATTGATACCCATATATGCACTATATCACCAACCTAAAATTCTAATATATGATGTTAATTGTTGGAATATGAATTATATATAATTTTAACTATTCTAATCCTTTAATAAATTATATGAACTATCTCAGTTTTATCATGGATGAAACTTCGTCTGAGAAAATAATTATCTCCCACCTCATCGCAACACAATGGGTATTGGCATGACTTACCATGAAATTACTCAAATGAGGCAATCTTTATCATGTCCTGATAAATTTTATTATGTGTGAACTCATCAAAATGTCATTTCATTTCCCTTGAACCCCAGAATCCCACACACATGCTTGTAACATATCTTCAAGAGTTTAGATGGTCCACTAAAAATGACCATCCATCTACGGGTGATACACGATGCTCAAATTCTACTAGGCTACCAAAGCCTCCTAGAGTCTGAATTATAATTTAGATATGAAATGGGAATCCTAGTCTAAAACCATCATTGACGTGGCTCCGTGAAGCAGAAAAACCTCATGAACATATAAGCGTTTGAACAACCTGAATGGTCTCTAATGCTCATATTTGACTCTCGGGTAAGCCAAGCACCTATAAACAATTTCTACCACTTCATGTTTTATCATAGTCCACTAATATCGGCCTCTCAATATATAAAACATCTTGGTCACTCTAGGGTGAATGAACCAACTAAAATTAAGCACCTCATGCATCATCTCCCACATCAAGCTCAATGAAATATCTAGCTACTTCCTAAAGAAAAGAGAACCACCAGGAGATCAAGACCAACCACCTGAGGTCTCACTACCATTTAAAGAACTATTAATCTACTAGAAATATCAGTTAGATACCTATTCACTCCAAAGTAAATTGATGAGTGGAGGTATAACACACACACTGTACCCGAAAAAAAAATCTCCATCATCCTTCCAGTCATGACTTGGATCAGTAAACAAACTCATCATGCCACACTCATATACTAATTCCCAAACTACATATGCTGTAAGATTCCTACTAAATGCATCAATTAACACATTCCCCTTCCCCAATGTATAATTAATATCGAAATCAAATGTCTGAAAGCACTCTACCAACCACATCTACCTAATCTTAAGATTAATCTGGAAGAAAATGCACTTAAGTCTCTTAAGTTCTAAAAACACTATAAAAAGACCATTGAATAAGTAATATAACCACTTTTGATGCACATGAATCACCATTTATAATTTAAGGTCAAGGGTGGTGTAATTATGCTGATGTCAGAGTAGATTTTGTGAGCCATAGGCCATGATATGGCCATCCTCCATCAATACAAATCCTAAATCCACACCAAAAGCTTCAAAATAAACTGCATAAGATCTCATAGGATTTAGAAGATTCACAACAAGTATAGATGTCAAACAGGTTTGAACTGCTAAAAAATATTTTGGAACATCTCATCCCACTCAAACTTCACCCCTTTAAATGTCAATGATGTCAAGGGAGAAGATAGCCTAGATAAGTACCAAATGTAACATCTATAATACCCAACCAAGCCTAGGAATATATGAATATAAAAAAAATCATAGGATTCTCCAAATTCATCCCTCCTCGAAATTTCTATGGATCTTCTAAAACTCCTACCTCTGAAATCAAATGGTCGAAAAAATTCACTTCTTGAATCCAAAAATAACACTTATATAGTTTGGCATATAGATAAATATAACTCAAAAAAACCAAACCAACCTCTAGGTGGTTGGAATGATATTCTTTATTAATTGAACACACCAAGATGTCATCCATAAACATGACCATGAAGGAGTCCTAAAAGCGATTGAAAATCTAGTTCAACAATGCCATAAATATACAAGAGAATTTGTAAGACCAACTAGAATAACCAAATATTTATGATGTCATTACTAGAATTGAAAGCTATTAATTGTAACATTATCTTCCCAGATCATCAATCGGTGGGGCCCTGACCTCATATAGATCTTTGAAAACCAACAAGCCCCTCAGATCTGATCAAATAGATCATCAATTCTAGGAAAATGGTATTTATTCTTCATGGTTACCAGGTTAATTTTATGATATTCGATACAAAGTCCGAGTCTCTCATACAACTTCATTTCAAATAGAAATGGAGAAGACCATGGTGAAATGTTTGGATAGAAAAATATACTTCCTCAATACCCTCTAGTTATAATTTCAACTCTTTCAACACAGCCAGAGCCATCCAATATGTCAATAAAGAAATCAGACTCATTATGTGGAGAAAATTTATAGAAAACTCAATCTCTAGTAGGGGAGGTAATCCTAAAAATACTCTAAAACACATATGGGTACCTATAAATGGTCACTGAAATTTTACACACTAAACTATTCTCATCAAAATTGGGAAACATCCAGTACAACTAGTGCAAAGTTGACCCCAACTATAAATAACTAAACCCACCCTCTCTAATCGTGGATCCCACTCACCCTCGAAGACATGAGTGCTCCTATCAGGTGTAAGGAACCAGATCCTATCTTGATAAAAATAAAAAATAACCTTGAATATTATCAACCAATGAATAATGATGATAAATTATAAAATTCCTTGGTCCAAAATCAAGAAGTCCTAAATGAATTCTACATCAACTATTAAAACATGAGACTTAGGGAACATGAAATATTTCTACTTCTTACAACTAAATGATGTTAGAAATTCCATAACATTTGGTATTAACTCAGCTCACATACCCAAAGAATCAATATGTTTTAGTTAGATAAAGAAATATGATGATCCAGTTTCAAACAAAATATATTCCAAAGAAGAAGCAATAAACATCATACCACTCATGGTGTCTAGCCGAGATTCTGAGTCCTCTAGAATAAAATATTTAATATAGAGACACCATGGATCATACCATCCAAGCATATTCTTGAAATATTTATATTCTCGCTTACCATGAGGTTGAGATCCTCTACCCTTAGAAGCCTCTTATTGTACCTAAGATCACTTTAAAAAAGTGGAGCCACACCGCACCCCTACAAATCCAACTGAACGAAGTGCTGAAGATGCCTTGAATTCCCACATCGGTGGCACGCCCTTGAAGCCTTTGAGAAATGAGGCTTAGCATGTCAAGACTTCTCACTCTAATAAAAAACAATAGGATTATGCCTTGAATAATCCATAGTAGTTGAACCTGATGACTAATGAATATTTTTTCCACTACCCCGATGTGAGTCATCATGCTTCCGATTAGGACCTGATGAAGGAATCTGGCTACTTCCCATGAAAAAAAAACAATGAGATCTATATTGTCAATAAAATCTACCTATTATATTGTCTCTGTATCAATTACATCTAAATAAGTTTGTAGATAGTGGAAAATAAGCATGGAAGTGATCTATGTCCCTAAGGCCATCTCAAAATGTCGAGCCTTAAGGTAGTCATTTCGGACGAGATCTGGGGAGGCATGCATCAATTTAATAAAACAAACAACACACTCCACCACTGAATAATACCCTTACTGGAACATCAAGAATTCACAAAACTCTACCTCCCTAAAAGTCTTTGAGTACAAATACTGATAAAAATCAACCTTGAAAGTGGTCCATGTGAGATCATCATTCTTATTCAAAAGTTCCATTGACACCCTCCACTTTCTACCCTATCCTTATAGAATATATGTGGAGAATACCAGTTTAGAGGTATTAGGGGTCTTCAAGAACTCTAATATTCACTCAATATAATTCAACCACTCCTCATGTCCTTTGGTTCCCTTGTCACCATGAAACATTGGATGATTCTATATTATAAACTCGTAAGCATGGTCCATAGTCTATGACAACTCCCAACAACTCAATTGACACTAGGATTTGATTGTATGAATCCCCAACTCCATCAAGGCCTGAACGAGAGAAGTGTTAAACTATAAGTTATTCTAAAAAACACCCTCTCTATTCATAGATGAGGTTTTTCTAAGAGGTGATATCTACAAAATAAAAAACAAAAGAATCATCAAGAAAAATTAAACCTTAAACTATATGAAAAGAACCAAAATTAGTCCCCATTAAGGGCATCAACAAGAAACACTAGATTAATAAGAAACTCAAAATAAAAGAGGATAAAAAACATAAAAAATATCTAGTATTTTCCACTCTAAATAGTTTTTCTGCATGTTTAAGATAACAATGAAACAACTATGTAGGTGACATTGGGAGTTTGGTAGACAAGTCAGTGAGATTTGTTCATAGTTACTACTAACCATGTTCCTTAATCAAGTGACCTCTACAGGCTCCACCGTTTTAACACAAAAACCCAAAATAACATAAGGGATTTCCCTATAATTCAAAAACATTGAAGAAATACATAAAAGAACTAAAAAAACCCATAACTGGGCTCAAAACCCAAACACAATCCCAGACCACCCATGGAAAATTGAGGTCCAACATGAAAAGAGTTGGCCGTGCACTCACCCATTCCAACCTATGAAGCCCCAATGCTCTTAACTATACTATTACACTATATTCCCAAAAAATAGTACTCTGATACAATTTTTTAACAAACCAACTCAGTTTGAGGTAACCCATCACCTGATTCAGCTAGCCACATGACCCAAAGAACATTCTTAATCTCCATGGGTTGGTGAAAAGCACTAAACATGACCAAATATCTATTAGGAACAATTTCACCCATAGTAAACTGGCATGAACCACCCATGAAATGGGATTCCAATTCCAATATAATCAGAATCAAAAACATAAAATAAAACATCAAGAGTACATAATATAGAATAATAAGATACTGTAAGAAACAATATACATCATATATAAAACATTCCATAAAATGACATATATATGGTCTCCCATGTCAATAGCCCAAAACTTAGATGAATGGGTACATGAATAAATAAGGCCTATATATACATCCTAATAGATACAAAACCAAAACTATGAATCCACATAATCAAACTTTATGAGACCAATTCTCCTCCATAAAACACTGAATGATGGTAGTCGAGAAGAACCACCCGTGTAGATAGCGCCCTATCCTTTACTTTTTTCCTATAAAACAAAGACTATATACACCCAAATTCATATGTAGGGTGTGAGTAAAGAACCTGAGTAGGACACCACCATGAATTTATACAAGTATTTTACCCATGAAAACTAATAAATAAGTTTTAAAACACTTTTACAATGTAAACCACTTTGAAAAAAATCCATTTTCAAACAAACCTTTAAAATCACATTGGTTTTCCATTTCAAGTAAACGTTTTTCCAAAACAACACTCACTTGGCTCAAATAAATTACCATGTCCCAATGGAACAACCTGCTCAATAGATCCAATAAGAAAAAACATGGGTGATCATAAAATCATTAATATATATTCATTAGACAAAAATAAAATAGGTATAGAATATATCGCCACATCAAACCTAGAACTAATAAAATGAAAAAATAATATAAAAAAATATGGAATGGGTAATTTACACCATGGTCTTTATTCGTTAGTCTTATCCTAAGTGAGTCTAATTAAGTCAACTTACTAGATTAGAAATAGGTAAATCTCTCATGGCATTCCCTAGGACCAATTCCAAGATCTCTCATGATATCTTTTATACTAACCAATGAAGCTCTCCAGGTCTTCCAACAAAAAGGATCTCATGGTCACTTGGAAACCAAAATAGAAACCTGAATGATCTTCCATATGAAGGATTTCATGGTCTCTAGAACAAAACCTCCATCACACCCTAATTTAATGGAACTCTAATCTATGCCAATACAATCATAAACAAGTGCCATATTAAAATAATCCATTTTATAATAAATTTTAAAAAATATGCCAATTTTATTAAACACCTTAAAATAAGGAAAAAACTTTTCTAAAACCATTTAAAAAACCCAATTAAAAACTATTAATCCTCTTTGGGCCCTTTCATAAACCACTTAGTGTGTATATAAGCTAAACCAATTTGAAAAAGCATCTTTAAATAGTAAAATTGACAAAAAAAAAATCTTGGAATCACACTAAACATGGAATTCATATCAATAATAAATCATTTTGAAGGAAATTTAAACAACACCAACCAAATGAGACTATTAATTTAAAGGAAATATATGAAAATAACTTTAAATAGAGACACCTACCTTAGTTTTTCTTCCATCTTTGTTGCCTTTAACCAAAATAAGTAGTAATAGGAAGATCAAGGCCTCACACACCTAATACATAAGAAAAAAAATCAGATCCCCTGTTACAGACCCTAGATTCAGCCAATAACCCTACAAGGGTTAAAAATATTCATAAAAATGGATGAACAAGAGTTGTTAAGGTTAAATAATAATAAAAATCAAATAATTAGACTTACCTCATTCTAAATCACCACTAATTCAGGAGAAAACTACCATAAATGGATAGGGAAATCTCTACCATCCAATAGAATAGGCTTTTCATGAGGAGAAAGGAAAATTAGTGAAAAAACATTAAACTTATATAGGGGGAAATGATAAAATACCAATTTTTATGTGTCCTAGATAGGCCACACGATTTGACCGCATGATTAGTTTAAATGTGCCCCAATTTTTTGGTGATACCATCTCCCAAAAAATTAAGCTATATTTTCCCATAGGATATAATTTTCTTGAAAAAATATGCTTAAATAAGGAAAACTCTTACTTTCTGAACCCATAACACGCAAGAATGGTTAGTCAAATGATTATGAAAACCATGTGCTGACCATAAACCTTGGGTCATCTTCCCAAAAACTCCCATTTCTAAACTCAACACCTTAGATCTCAAAGGCTAAAACAAAAAAAACCAAAATTAGAGCTACCAAAGACCTGGAGGGTGTCACATGATTCCTAGGTTATGATCCATGTTTTATTGGGTATGATTTATAAATTATGTGTTCTTGTACCCTGATTATGTTATCAAACCAATATGCTCATCTTATTATCACTTATGATATTTGATTTTTATTTCTTCTGTTCACCCTTACTGAGAATTTGAGATAAACGCTTTCTTATGTTTCCATTTTCCTAGGTTATTAAAAAATAAATATGTAAGATGTGTCAAGAAGAGTATCTAATGTGGATAATTTTTGGGAGATTCTAAAGACTTGTTATGGATTTTTCATTCTTATATATAGCTGAAAAAATATACATTTTTTTAATCGGACATGTGTTTTTTCTGTAAATGTTTCTTTCTTAATTATATTAAACTATAAACCTAAATAATCGGGGGAATTAATTGTGATGAAATATTTTATTTAATTCATGTAATTATGAGACCACCATGTTATTAGGGCATCATAATTTTTATTCAATGAACCATTGTTTTGGGATCTTTATAAATTATTTTGGTATGGAGGTAGTTCCATCTCTATTTTTCTCAATCCATACATTTCTAGAATTGTGTTTAGAGTTTTCATTGTAAGTGAAACTTATTTATAATTTTGATATTATATTTTAATTAAAATTAAATATTTTATATTCTAAATATTATAATAAAAATATTTAAAATAGAACAATTCTTTTCTTTCCATAGAGTGAGGAACTGGTAAGTTAAGAAATTTATCTAAATTTTAGTAAAAAACCCTCTCCCTAGTAGCCCTTGCGGACTGAAAATTGATTTCAATAGTTTTTCATAACATACTATTAAAATATATTTAGTTTCCTCAACTTTATTGTGCTTAGTATGAATCATTATTAATTGTTCATCATTTATTTCATTTTCATCCATAAATAATTTTTTGGATTTTATTAAATTATATTATCTATAAATTTATAATTATGGTTTCTTTTAAAATTTTAACTTCTTTGTCAAAAAATTATAATGTATGGCCTATAATATTTTTTGATGATTTATTTGTAATTATTTTATCTTTTAAATTTGAAATTATGATCAATTCATGTCTCTAACTCATATCTAATCATGTTTTCAACAGAAATTTAATTACCTTTAACTTTAATTCCATAACATTTTTTATTATTCTTAATATATTCTATGAATATTATTTGTTTAGTAATGTGTTATAATTCTTCATTAAAGTTACTTATTCCATAATTTATATTATTATATTATTTATTAATGTAATATCTTTTATTCTTGATAAAATTATTCATTTAATTTAATACCTTCTTCCCCTTCTTGGTCTTGTAGATTATGCTGTATTTTATTTTAAGAAAAAATTTTCTTAGATTTCTATATTACATTCAATAAATTTATTATATGTAAATTTCATGGGAAATTTTCCAATTCCTCAATAACCAAAATATTAAATGGTCATTTCAATTTATACACCACTCTTACTCTTTTTAAATTTCTAGAAATCATAAACATAATATGATCATAATATTCAGTTTTAATTTCCTCTTTAGATCAATTATGATATTCGTATTCTTCAAATTTTAATTTTTAACTTTTTATGGATCTAAAAGTAATTTTCTTTTCCACTTTTAATTTCATTTTGAAAAAATAATTCTTTATCTTCTCATAATAAATAATTATATTATAAAGATCATACATGGGGATATTATCTAATTAATTAGATACCCTTAGGTATATAGAATTTTGAGTCAAATATTATAAAAAATATTACTATTTTATTCTTAATAGTATGATAATTTTTCAATGTTTCTATATATCCCCTTATATTTTTTACAATATCAATAAATCAGGAAAATAATTCAATAAAAATTCATCTTTCATTTTCTCCTCTTAAAACTTTGTTCACCATAGATGTAAGTTATCATTTTTAATTTAATTTTTTTTCCTTCATAGAATTTTTATAAATCTTGAAACACATGACTTTAGTAAATTATTTTATTATGAAAAGATGATATAATGAAATTTCTAGCTCAACCATCATTATATAAATTATTATTTTCTTAAATAGACATTCTATTACTATTCTCACGAGGAATAAACCCCAATATTATAGATTAGAACCCTTAGAGGACAAGAGATAAAAAATATGGGACCATCCTATCCTCTAAAAAAATATTTTTCTTTTCATAAATGATTAATATACACGTTTCATTAATATATTTTTACCTTTACATCTTGATTAAAATAAAATAAAACCAACATCAATAAATAATATATATGAAAAAAACATAAAATATCACCTAAAAATACATAGAGGAAACTGTGTGTCTACCACTTGAAATTACCAAGAAAAAATTTATCATTGGGTGTATTGAATAAGTGGTTTTGATTTTTAATATCAATTTTAATAAAACTCTATTACATCTTTGGGATATTATTCTTCATTACCTTTTTTTAATCAAATTTTGGAATAAATAATTCAACACACTAGGTACATGTTGACACTCTCTTTTTCACATGAGGATAAAATGGAATCAGAAAATATAACCTTAAGGAATATGAATAATCAAAAGGTGATATTAGGGCCAAATTCTTACAAATTAATTTATGAGGGGGAAGTGATTGCACATGTCTCAGTTGTATGAGACATATGGGCAGTCGGTGGAATTGCGTAAGCGCACCCTATGAAGTTCACCAGAGAAGCCCCCCCCCCAATGCAACTAAAATGTGTGAAATTATTACACCCAATCCCTATGTGAATTAGAACCTTATCCAAGGGTCATGATATTTACTATAAACAACACACTTGGGATCGCCAAAAAAAGGTATGTAAATGACTAAAATCTGGATGAAACCTCTTGAAGCTCTTACCACACTAGTCCTTAACCCAAATGTTCAAAACCCCCATTAGATCTACAATCCCTAAATTAAGAAGGAATTAATGAGAGTCTATGGACTTGAGTCCCTCCAAATATTATAACCCTGAAGACCTACTAGATTAGTCACTTCCCCAAGTCTAAAAGTACTATGGTGAATCCCCCAATCCAGGATCAAAACTATATGATACACATCTAGAATCAGCTGAAGAGACCCTTGGATTTCATAAAAAGGTCTCTCCCAAGATTGGTTTCCCATGTTTCCATTCATCCAAGTCCACCCAGGTATAACTTGTACATGTTAGCATCCTGTTGGCCCAGGTGGCACCTGAGCAAGGTCCTCCTAAGTCGCTAAATCCTATCTTGGGTGAGACCAAATCACGGTCACCTAGGTATCACCTGGGTGAGGTCCTCCTAAGCCAACCATGCCTTACTTAGGTGAGACCAAATATTTTTCTCTCAGGTAGAACCTAGTCGAGGTCCTACCAAGCTACACATGCCTCACCTAGTTAAAACCAAATCCTAGTCACCCAGGTGACATATGGTCAAGGTCTTACAAAGTCTCCCAAGTCCACCCAGCATTAATAAACCTCAGTCTTCCTACACCCTACCAAGGAGAGCCACCCATTGATACATCTTTAATAACATTGATTAAATGGGACCTCTTTCCTTAGATCCCTCATCTAAGGGGGACCAAGCCAATACCTCTACCAAAGCCTCCATATGTGTATGATCAGAGCATAAAGAATACCAATGTGTCCTATCAATTAAGCATTCCAATGTTAATGTAAGTGCCACATTTATCCTAACTAATAGGTTTGATCCTCAAAATGTTCACAATTATACATTACCATGGTTATAAGTATCCAAATCATATGGATACTTATAGGTCATTGAGGTTTGAAAATAAGAGTGGCAACATGCATATCTAAGCCCCGTATATCTTCCTAACTACCTTTACACAAATCCATATTATATAACATTAAAATAAGAGAAAATAGATTCTTAGGGTATCCCTCCAAGAGTAATTCCATATTCATTATTATAGGTAATTTCCATGCCTCCCACATCCTCACCCTCATCCACCAACTAATGAAGGAGATTGTTAATATGTCTAGATCTACCACTTCCTATTTTTTCTCATTCTGAGAATGAATAATGTGGGATTAAATGATAGTGATGATCATGTTATCAACATGATCAAAAACAAAATTTTGGACTCCTACATGGTAAAATACCCAAAACCACATTACCAATGTCTCAAAAATGTTCATATTCCCTGTGTGAAAAACCATCAAATGGTTATATTCCTAATGATTCTACCTTTGGGATCCCTACTAGGTGTAAGCTAAAAACCATAAGAAATATATGGGATTTGATTTATGAATTCATATGATATGTTGGAAGCCTCCAAAAGGTCCAAACCCAATACTTTCAAACAACCATCATCATTATTGGGACACATTCCTAGTATGATTATTCCCCCAACGTAGAAGACCATTTTAATTCTAGGTCATCCTTATTTCATCACTATTGTCATAACATCCTGATTTAGGGAACCATGATACATGGTTATATTCCCTGCTAGATAAACCAATAGGTCCACTTTAGCATTAGTCCCACACAAGCCTATGGCTAGGAATTGTTCCCCAAGATTCACTTTCTGTATGATGTTAAATTTTATAGTATGGTCTTTATCTCATGACCTTACAAAATATGATGTATTCCATTAAGTGGCACCCGATTTATGATTCCTCTAATGAGGATAGTTATGAAGCCCTTTTCATGGGCCTGATCCTAACACCAAAACAACCTCAGTATCCTTGTACGAGGATAAATTCTAGAGAACCCAAGTATGTGGCTTGAGTATAGTAGCACAAAATGAAAAATGATACAAAGATGGAAAAACTATGATACATACCAATGGTTTCAGGTAAATACATGTTCATAATTAATTTTAAATGCATAAGGGTTTCCAGTTCTATGTTTTGAATTTAAAAATTGATTAAAAGATATGTCTTAAATCATTAAGAGAGTCCCAGAGTAGGTAATAATTCTCGCCAAATGGTTGATATGTGACTGAACTCCCATCCTATCAACAATTTTGAGTTCTTAAGTGTCATTGGTAAAGTTCCCTAATGATATAGTACCTTTATAATGTAGGACCATGAGTCATCATGGATATAAGATCCATTGGATGTTTTCAGTTCCATAAACAAAACCCCTTGGAAACCAACCCATCATGAAGATGTGTGTGAATGAAAAGTGGGGAACCCGATGTGAATATTAAACCAAAATGATTGTGTCTATCACATGTCAGGATGCTTTCACACTCTCACAAAATAAATGTGGTCTAAACAAGGATATAAAATAAAAAAATATGCATGGGTTAATTATTAATAATCTTTTTTGATATAATTTCTTTCATTTGTGTTTGTCATGTATACTTAGCCACTATCATAAAAACTCAATTCAATCCAAATGGAATCCTTCCAACTAGAACATACTTACTAATTCAATTCCACTCAATCCAGATCATCACCTAATCAGAGGATACCATCAGTTACCTAGAATATTCTGTGATGAGTATCAAATGCACAGATCAGGGAGTACCACATCAATTCTACTGTCCCTAAATTGGATTCCACACACAATGTTCTCTAATGAATGAATTCCTACAAGCCATCCACCAAACAACAATTAAAGGAAAAAACTAAATTGACACAAGTGGTCATTTCAAACCACTTTTAGATATTCTACCCAAAATAAGGAAATATATTCTTCCCTTATCTCAGGGAGGAAGATCAGTAGGTCACCGATGGCCTCATCTAGAGACCATATGGGTCTCATTGAGGGATTCCTGCTGGTAGCTGGTGACATCAACATCACATGGTACAAAGTCTGCAGCATGATGAGAACACCACCCTAGGGGATCCAAATTGGGTCATTTATACTCATGCACCCAAGGAATACCATCTTGGGTGATAATCAAACAACCTGGGAAAGGCTCACATCCTTGTACCTGCCAAAGAGGAACAAAGACAAAAAAATGGTGGAATCGTATGGATATATTTAAATTCCTACCCATACCCCATAAACCTTCCAACACACCTTGGAAACAACCAAAGTCACCCATACGAAAAACACCTTGGAAACCAATGAGAACATGTAAATTCATAATCATGTATATCAAGCTTACCAGCATGATCTAACATCACTCAGAGAAACCAGCTGGGAAATCATGGCAGTAAAATATGGGTAGAACAATATATCCACCCCCACACATTAATAAAATCAATATATAAGAATAGGAAATTTAGGATTGGTGTAGGCCAACATCCACACTCCAACCACATAATTAGAATACATCCCCATTCCACCCATTCAAGTCACTAAAAATATATTGACAATGATGAAAGGGAAGACATGGACCGCTTCCCAAATTCTAAACACCTATCAAGATATAATGATGGTAATAGTAGTATTTGAAGGGTAGAAACAAAACCCTTACCCTATAATTTGGGTGACCCATAAATATAATGTGAGGGTTACTCTAGAGTAGAATCATAACCCTACTCTCATCTATGAGGGTCATTGGTAAAATCCCACAAGAAATGTACAATCGGATGAGGCCCATATCCCCATTCCAATTGGATGTTATTGGTCCATCCTAGTGGCCACTCTAGGGAATGCATATATCCCAACCAAAATTCTAGAAATAAGCTGAAAAATTCCGATAGAGGCATGGGATCTACTCAAACAAGACCTTGTATATCAAATCCATTATCCACATCAGGTGACCCTAGTTTCCCATAAGAGTGAATCCAAAAATAATCCCAACCAAAGATGATTAGAAAATGAAGAGAAAATCAACAATATTGATTTGATAAATGATAGAATTATTAAAATCTTTATACATTTTTCTATTTTGTCTTATGATCATACTCATCTATTACCGAATTACAGAAATAATATCTTCAATTTCAAAGTTCTCCCCCATAATATTTATACCATTTGTTCCAAAGGTTATCCCTAGGAATCTTACCATGAAAGCTTACCTCATGTACAAAATATTATTGATTACGAGATCCCATATACTAATGAGAATCCCAAAAAACCTCCTTATGTATAGAATATCAAATAGTAAGAAGGACCTCCCCTTCCCATCGTCCTCCATGAAGGTACTCCCCAGGGTATACATTTAAAACAATTCTCCTTATTTTGAAATGTTAATACATGATGGTATTACTCCCTATGATAGAATTCACTGTGAAGGTCCTCCCCACAGTGACACTTCATTTCATCTAGAAGGTCCTCCCATTTCCAAATCAACTATGAAAAATCCCTCCTATCATGAGGTTCTTGGTAAAATGAGGCCAATCATTCTTGATACCTCATCATTGATAAGTGATATTTTTCTCTCAACTGGAAGAAAAAATAAGGAAATATGAATTTTACAGACCACCATTAGATAATCTTCCTTCTAATATGATAAAGGAAATCCTAGCCAACCCAACTATTTTTAATAAATAAATAGGGAAATAACCACATTGGTCAGATCAGTTTGAGGAACCTCTTTCCAAAGATGAAGAAGAGACATTTCTCATAAGGATATAGTTGGAAAAAGACAATGTACCAATCATGTTTTGGAATTTAGTCACACTCCAATATATCATTACAAAGGTTTTGTTAGAGTAATGTTCCCATGAAATATGCCATAATTTATGGACTACTCTTCATCACTTGAAAACAAAATACTTTCCTCAAAATGAATACCGAAGACAAATCAAGCTAGTAGAAGAGATACATCGTAAAATCGACTTGGTAATTATTTTAGATATGCACCACTTAAAATTTGGAAAATGACAGGGATCCCTCAGTGTGAATGCATCAATGCATTAAAAAAGTTTGGTCAACTAATTTCGGATGTCCCATCCAATGTTCATATCATAGGATTAGGAGAACATGTGGAATTTCATTTTACCTCTCTACTAAATCAGAAAATCCCACCCAAGATGATATCATGTAATTTCATTACCGTATTCTATCATCAATAAATAGTATCTTAATTAAATAGATGGTATTATAAAAAAACTATCCCTAAATAGTTCTCAATGTTTTCAGGATAGAAGAGAGTGATCAATAAAAATATTATTTCATTAAGAGTTTAAAAATATTTAAAAATCCTCCCTTTTAATAGAAATAAATCATCAATAAATTCCAATATCTTTTGAAGAAGACCCATCATGTGAAGATCAAACAATGCACCTAGCTCATATTCAAAAAAATCTCAACAAAATCAAGAGAGAAATTGTAGCCACTATAGCCATTGTAATACATGATAAACACTAGCCTATATGGTTCGAAGAATTTTTATAACAACCTTCATGACCAAATAAAAAACCCCAAAAGGATGTAAAAATGGAACAAAAGCACCCACATTCCATAAGGATGGGGGTATTTTTACCTTAACCTCCTCCTCAATGGAATTATGTATTTTCTTGCTTAAGGGGAGAACCAAAAAATGTATCCTCCTAGTTCATCTTACCTTATACCAATTTTCTCTATAGAGTCATGAATGAAAAAATTATCTGGGGAATCCTTTGAGGTAAACCTTCCACAAATGATCCCAATAGGACTATAGAAGAATAATATGAGGCCCTGTGGATGGTATAAATAAAACCAATCCCTAAAGTGTATCACCACTCTTGATGATCAGGGATATTTCTACAAATATCCCCAAGACAATTAACTCTCTTTTTATTCTAGTACTAATTTGACCGAAAATTCTTTATACATCAGTAAAAGTCCTTATAACATCCCCTAAAAATTCTATAAAATATGAGGTTGATATAGAAGAATAAGAGGAGGTTTCTATTCATAATAAAATTCACATTAAATGATAAGAGAAAACATGCATACACAAAACCAGAGGCTTGATATGAATTTTGGGATTCCCTCAACTACTCTACTACCACCTCCTCGATGAGAATCTCCCAAGGAAAAATGGTAAAGGCACAACTATATCTCACCCACTTCTTGAATAGGTTGAAATACTGACACTTGATGAATTATTTTATCATTAGGAGTAAGAAATAATTGAGTTAAGAAAAATCAATATAGAATTACCTTGTGGAAACAACCCTACTAGATATGTTCTATAAACAGAACCTCCCGTCAGATTCCCAACTGGCATACATCTATAAAGAGGGTTCATTGTGGTAATTGAAAAGGAGTCAGATCATTTTCTCAATATGGGTAACGAAAAAAATATATTTATACCCCATATTAGCAATATATTAGGACTTTACTCCATTGGTTACACAAACATATCTTCTCCAAACACATCTTCATAGGCCACCCCGAGTAGGTTACCCCCTGTGAGTATAAGCAGAGCCACCATAGTTGGTCTGACATTCTATTTCCTATATTCCGGCTCCTACTAAGTTTCCCATTCCTCCCTAGCTCATAGAAACTATTGAGAGACTACAGGCTTGATTAGAAGATGTGGAAGGATGATGTGAACCTATACAACCAGAGAATATGCCTTAACCTAAATGGGTGGATGTGACTCTTCCCCCACCAAACTCTAGGAATCCTACAATCCCAACATTCAGTTGTTCATGGGATCTAAAATAGCACATGATGTACTTCATGTGTAAATGTGACCCCATGATGGGAACCCTTAAGGAACAAGAAGAATCTATTCTCATATGTTCCTTAAAGAGATTGGAGGCACCATCCTTCACCTGATATACCAATTTATCTTCTATATCAATCAATGGGTGAAAAGATCTTTGCTGAAAACTCATCTATCAATTTAGATCTACATTGTAGAAGAATACAACAATAAATATATCTAAATGTAGATAATAAGAAAATGAGAGGGTTTTAGAAATTATTTATAGATGGAGGAGATTGAATTATTCCAAGAACTTGAATCTTCCTTAAAAAGTTTAATTGGGTCCTTATATTGAGAATATTCATAAAAAACTATAAAGACCGCTTATTATAATAAAGTAAATAGGAAGATTTTATGATCTTACAACAGTAGAACAAAGGTTGGAATATTCCATTTTGCGACCAAGGATAACTCCCATCTCATGCCGAAATCTCATGGGTAGAGTATGGGTAGAGTGGAATATAAAACTCTCACTTTAAAACGAGCCTGCATTCAAGCTCCAAGTCCAAAACCCACACCTAATCAAGAAGAAAATCCTCCTAAATGGAAATTTTAGTAGTATTATCCTAGTCAAGATGATAGAATGGAACCTAAACATTTCTATTTTGAGAACCATAAGAATAAAATTTATAACTTTTGAGATGAGGAAGTCCCTATTTAATTTTTACTAGCCATGGAAAATAACATGCTAAAATTCTTGAAGCCTAAGAGACCCATGAAATTTGTCATTGAGGCCTAACCAAATTACTTATCTTATCATAAATCACTAGGGAACACCATCTATAACTCCCCTTGATTAGGTGATTTTTTTGAATTAATTTCACCTTTTTAATATTTTTCATTTTCTGCAATGTTGAATATATCTTATTTTATAATAAAGCACTATGTTTGGATTTTTTTATACACAAGAAAAAGCTAATTGTGCACAATAAAAAATAAAAAAATTTCTTTCTTTATATGGAACACCGTGGTTAGCTTATGTTACACACAATAATGAATTTCCTTAATGGCTTGCGTAACACTTATGATCGAGTTTTACTGAACAATAGTATATCATTAAAATGTTATCAGAGAATATAAAAATATATAAACTACATGTTAAATTATTAGTTATGAATATTATTAACTCCATCCAATGGCCCGGAGGACTTCAAATTTTTATTATAAAGATAAATCCCCCTTTAAAGGGAGGAAGGGGGAACCCAGACAAACATAATGAACTTAAGACAATCACACCCGAAGGTCAAGGAGAAATACACAGACTGACAACATGGTGCTGCCCCTCCCCAGCATTGAACGTGATTACGCTTTCCACCACTGCATTGCTTTTCGGCTCGCAAGAGTCCCGTGACAAAGCATAGGTCCAATCCGATGGCTGACGCCATACCCTCTCAACAACCAAATCCAAAAAGCACTGCAAAGGTGAACCACCAGCTCTAAAACCTCCTATGGGCCTGAAACATGTGGACGAATCCAGCTGCAACACCATTCCACCTTCAGGATTGCAACCCCTTATTACAACTACAAAACAATATCTCGAATTTATAGTCAATCCACAGGGATATTGTCAATCCATGAGGATTGGTATTCATTAAAATCAAAACTCAATGTACTTTCAAATATTTTGTGAGCATCCTCCTTTGATATCCTAATCTAGAAAGAATCCTCTAACCTTTCTTCATTCAAGTGCATGGGAGGCTCCAGGGATTTTTCCAAATCAGTTGCCACACCAGGAGGGCTAGGACCATTCACCACACCAGGTTCATCCACACTAACCTCACCATTTCCATACATATTATGAATAGAAGCAGACATTCATTCCATCTACTTTGATTTAATTTTTTTACCTAACCTGGTCTCCATTGGTTTTGGAAGGTACGAGTAATCCTTGCACCCTTTTCTCTTCTTCCTTGTCATCAAAATGAAACCTCCACCTGTTGATTGAACATCAATGACATTCTCTTGGTCCTGATCCAGTCCCTCCAAGCCTGTAAAGTGGTTACAAGTTTGGATGGACTTCTGGCCCTGATGCTGGCCCACGACCCAATGACCCATCATCTCGGTAGGGGTACCCTGTGAAGAAATAGGCAGGATACTGCTACCACCCTCGATTGGATTCAAAACCATCACCTCAGGATCTAGCACGCTACATGGGTCAACTGAGATCCCCTCCTGCACCTGCAACACCCGATGATCAGTAGTCTATTGTCCCTCCATGCCTACTTGAGTAACCTGTTCCAAGAATACCCAACCCTTGCCGCATCCTTTAACATCAATAGACTCCCAAGGAAAAACCTCATGGGAAAGGTAATTCTCTAGGTGAGATACCATCAGACTGATATTCAAGGGTTCAGTACCCTGAACCTCTACTGACTTCCTTGAAACCAGTGGGTCCTGCTCGGGTCTCTCCATGAGGTCCTTCTTCAGAGGATCCACAACCTTCGTGACAGAAGAGGGTCTATCCTCTTTCTGCAGCAAGATTTCAGAAGCCCCCATCCTACCATCACCCTGGATGGATGCCAACTTTGTACCCTTCTTCTTCCTCAAAAGCCCTTGCCTTGCGACACATCAGCATCTTGAAACTGGATGCCCGAGATGCCTACAAACCGAGCAAAAGTCCACCCATGTTTTGAATACCACAACCTATTTTCACTTGAATTCTTCACCAGCAGTAACCCTAATCCACTCCACCTGTGGTTTGGATACATCGACCTCCACACAAATCTGAAGTTTAATCAGGTGGCTAACTGAACAAGTCCTACTTTCAGCACAAAGATAATTCCCTACCATGTTCCCTAGCATTTCATGGATAGCAGGGTTTTGAAAAGGCAGCAGTAATTCGAGGAAGCAAAAACATAAAGAAACAGAGGGAGAATCCTTTTTCAAGTGAAAATCGTAATTCCAACAGATGAGAAAGAACCTGTAACCAAGGAATTTGCGTGGAGTAGAGGACAACGCACGAATTAGGTCATGCTTTGAGGTGAAGCGAATCATCAGATGACACCTCCCAAGAAGTCCAACAATTTCACTGTCTTGTAACCCCCATGATTCAAAAATGAACCGGTCTAAATCATCCATTGAATGTAATCATTGGATGAAACGATCCACCACAGTGAGCTTAAAGAGGTCTAAAGCTTCTGTAAATTCCAATTCCGATAACGCCAGATGAGTCGCGCCACTGAGAAAATCGGGAACCTTCAGGCTGAGCGTGATAGGACGAATTTGTGGTCGATCCTTTGGGTTGGAGAAAGGAGTGAACGAAGCTAGAGGTACCTTCTCCCCCTTCCGACATCAAGACGGGTGGAGGAGAAAGACCTCACTATCGCAGATTAGTGCATCACCATTGAGCGCTGAGAGCTGATTGAATTATAAATTAATATGAAAACCAATTGAATGTAAAATGAAATATTATTATTTTTATGGTCACAAATCTATTTTACATTAATTAATTAAATTAAATACAATTACTGAGTGATATTAAATTAATATAAATTTTATTTATTGAATAAAATATATTTTATATTTATTCAATATATTTTATAGACATAAGATATGAAACAAACCAAATTTTATGCTTAAAAACATATATTTTTATAAATGTAGTTTTACCACATTTTAAGAGAAAAACTATTTTAAATAAAAAATTTGGAACCTTTATAGACTCAATATATCAAAACAAACTTCATATATGAAATAAAAACATAAAAATTAGGTTATGATAGTTTTTTGGTGCCTTTCTGTAAGGTTTCATTATTTACTGAATAGTTAAAAATACTGAATTTTAGTTGAAAACTACTTTATCTTATAATTTATTTATGAAGATATATTATATTTTAATTTTTTGTGAAAGTTTAATTATATAATATTTTTATAAACTAATATAATTTTGGTCTTTTAGATCAATTTCACTTTAAAAATGGGTATAAAAACTTAGCAAACTTTTGAATGTTTTTACTTTAAAAACTTGCATTGTCAACCATACTACGAGATTAATTTTAAAATAATTTCTGCCACTTATGTTATAATAATTTCAAAAAATGGATTAAATTCTTTGAGTTAGAATAATTTATAATTTCTAAAATTTTTAACATAGGTTTTCACCAAGAATATTAGTGAATGTTTTTAAAAATAATTATATCGATTAAGGTAAAATAATGCTTAACTAAAAACTAAACCATAGGTTTATGACCCAAAACGACATAGAATTTTGTCCAAAACCATTTTATTTCATTTATTATTCCATTATCCTTCTATTATTTAGTTTTTTTTGGTTTTTATGGATTTTTAATGTAAAAAAGTGGGTACACCAAACTTGTTTTCAAAAATACCAAGTGAGTCCTTTTCCATCCCTATAAAATCCTACCAACCCTCCCTATTCTTCACACTTATCAAGACTATTAGGTTCAGCCAAGACCTTAACAATAAACTTAAAAACATCCATTACTTCCTCCTTGAATCCACCCTTTTGGAATAAAATCTTCCATGTAATCCTTTCAACACAAACCAAAAGGAGTAACCCGATTGAGAGGTAACACCTTCACTCAAGATCCATTATTTTACTTTATTTCTCTACCCACTCCACTAACATTATTACATAATTTTATAAAAAAATAGTATGTTAAATATACTAGGATTTTTATGGTAATGTTTCGACCAATACATACACACACCTCCATCTAATGGGTAACAAACAAATTGTTTATGTGTACGATGAAATTCCACCTCACTACATGATGATTGTTCATTTTTTCATTTACTACCCACCATGATGGAAATTATGATGTAAAATATATTTATATATGTTATATAATATATTTATTATGTCCTTAATTTTATATATTCCTTTTTTACAAAACATATTTTTTTACATTCTATTTTGTTTTAATAGGATAATTTCATTTGAGGAAGTGTGGACTACCACCCCCTCAAAGAAATATGATTCATTAATACACTACACAGAAAGTATTAAGGGTAGTTTTAGTGAATATATATGATATATATGATATAATAAATCTATTTTAATAATTATATATATATATTCACATATTTATTTTACTTCTTTTCTTTCAACACAATAATTAAACAGAAACAATGGTCATGCGTACATACGACCTACCATATCCATGAACAATGTATTATGTATCATAATTCTATATTATATAGATTATTATAATAAAAATATATTATATATAAATGATATTTATATCATTTTTTATATTCTGGAATCATGATATAAGTATAATGACCAACGATATAACAAATGAAGACACATGTGAAGAACAAAGCAAATATTATCCAAAGTGAAACCTTAACATAAGATAGTTAACAAGTGGGTAATATAAGGTCATAATAAAACCACATATGGTATTAGATATAACAATATGGTTCTGTAAAATGTTTATAATAAATTAATATTTTTTATACATGTGGTTTGAATGGGTGTGATGAGAGTCAAGACACAAGGTAAAGGGATTTCAGCTCACTTTTTATTTATGTGAGATACATGCTATGTCCTCCACTCATTCCTTTTATGTGGTGTATGTACTAACCATGATTGTATTATATTTATATTATAATTAAATTTAACATTATTCACATACCCATTTTATGATATTTTTTTCATGAGGTTTAAGTTTCAAAAGTTACCAAATCAGTGAAATAGTTTTGTCTCAATTTGCATTTTTTGAGTCTCGTGTTTTGTTATGCACCTAAATTATTTTTTTGAGGATTATATGATTACATTTTAGATGTTATATCATAAAATTACATATTTTCATGATATTTTAAGATTCATTTATTTTCTATTTCTTACATTGATAGTATGATCCCGAGTTACCATGTTATAAGAGTTTCTTGAGTCAATCTCACCACTTTTCGAGATTTTCTATGTTTATGCTTCCTATGACGAAATCTTATAATCCATATCTCATGAAAACACATGAGTTTTCTTACTATATGTTTATTCATAAAATTTGTATGTGAATACCCATAAAATTAATTATAATATAAATATAATGTAATCATGGGTAGTACATACACCACATAAAAGGAAAGAGTGGAGAACATAGCATGTATCTCATGAAATCAAAAAGTGAGATGAATTCCTCTTTCCTTATGTCTTGAATCTCACCTTACTCGTTCAAAACACTTTTATAATAAATATAAATTTATTTTACATCTTTTACAGAACCATATTATTATATCTAATACCAAATATGGATTTCTTATGACCTTATATTAACCGCTTGATTACCATCCTATGGTAAGGTTTCACTTTAGATAATATTCACTTTGTTCTTCACATGAGTCTTAATTTGTTACATCATTGGTCCATATACTTTTATAATAGATCCATAATGTAAAAAATGATATAAATATCATGTATATAAAATATATATACAGAATAATATTTCATGTAATATAGAAGTTTTAAAAGAAATACATTATTCAGGGAGACAGTAGGCCGTACGTACACATGGATGCTTT
Source organism: Viscum album (assembly GCA_963277665.1). Taxonomy (NCBI): domain Eukaryota; kingdom Viridiplantae; phylum Streptophyta; class Magnoliopsida; order Santalales; family Viscaceae; genus Viscum; species Viscum album. Next base: position 1,067,063,497 of record OY728166.1, on the reverse strand, counting down.
TTTGTTTAATTTTTATTTTGAAAGAAAGAAAGTAAAATTCCTACACAAATATATTTATCATTATTAAATTATATTTATTATATCATATATATCATATATATTCACTAAACCCATCCTTAATACATTCCATGTAGTGTATGAATGAGTCATATCGCTTTGAGGAGGCGGTAGTCCACACTTCCTAAAACGAAATTATCGTATTAAGAAAAAATAGAAAGTAAAAAGATACGTGTTGTAAAAAGAAATACAGAAGCTTAAAAACATAATAAACATAATATATGACATATATAAACATATTTTCCATCATAATTTCCACCATGATAGGTGTTTATGAAAAAATTAACGATCATTGTTTAGTGAGGTGGTAGTTCACCGTACATGTAAAAAATATGTTTTTTAAACATTATATGGAGGTGTTTGTAAGTGTAGATTAAAAACATATCATAAAAAAATTATAGTTTATTAAATATACTAGTGTTTTATATAATAATTTAATAAAGAGAGTGGAGGCAGTGGAGAAAGAAAATAAAAGAATGTAGCTTGAGAGAAGGCACTACCTCTTAACCGGGTAACTCTTTTTGGTCTATGTCAAAAGGATTCCTAGGAAGACATTGTTCTGAAAGGGATGATTTCAAGAGTAAGGGAGGGATGTTGGGAAGTATATTTTTCATATATTGAAAAAAATAATAGGTTTTATATGTGTAAAGAATAAGGAGATGTGGTGGCCTTTTATAGGGAAGGGAAAGGACTCACTTTGTAATTTTGAAAACAAGTTAGGTGTGACCATGTTTTTACCTAAAAAACGTTACAAAAAAAAAACTCAATAATGTAAGTTTAATTGACTAATAATGGATTGGAAAGTTTTTTTGGACATTTTTATAAGTTTTTTGGTTCTTAAAGTTATGGTTTAGTCCTTAGTTAAGCTTAAGTTTACCTTAATCGATGTAATTAATTTTAATAACATTCAATAATAGTTTAGGTCAAAAACTAAGTTGATATTTTTAGAAATTATAAAATATTATGTTTCTAAATATAGAATCCATTATTCCAAATTCTAATCACATAAGTGGAAGAAATTAATTTAAATTAATACCACAGTCAGGTCAATAATGCAGGTTTTTAAAGTAAAAACATTCAAAAGTTTTCTAAGTTTTTATACCCAATTTCAAAGTGAAATTATTCTCAATGACCTAAATTATATTCATTGGTAAAATTATTATGTAGTTAAACTTTTAAAATAATATAAAATATAATTTATCCATATTAATAAATTATATGGAAAAAAATTTGAACTAAAATTCAGTATTTTTAACTATTCATTAAAAAATGAAACCTTACATAAAAATAACAGAAAAATAATTCTAACTTATTTTTTATGTTTATATTTTAGATATAAAGTTTATTTTGACATATTAAGTGTTTAAAAGTTCCAAAATGGGGATTTAAATTGAGGTATCCATTAAAAGTCGGTAATACTACATTTATAAAAATATATGTTTTTAATCATAAAATTTTCATTCTTCTTATCTTAAATCATTCAAATATATTTAATGAATATAAAAATATTTTATTGAATATATAAAATATATATTATATTATTAACACCCAAATATGTTTTTAATTTAATTTTTTTTGGGTAATAGAACATTGTGACCATAAGAGTAATAATATTTCCTTTTAAATTCAATTAGTTTTCATATTAATTTATAATTAATTGGTAACCTATGAATTCATACTATATTTTTTAAACCATATATTAGTTAATACTATTTATAACCACTAATTTAACTGTTAGGTTATATCTTATTATATTATGTAGTAACATTTTAATGATATACTGTTGTTCGGTAAAACTTGGTCTTGCGTGTTACACAATCCATCAAAGAAATTCATTATTTCATTTAATGCAAGCTGTCCTCAGTGTTTAATGTAGATAAAGATAATGTTAATGTTGATTTTTGTACCCAATTAACTTTATTTTTCATATAATTCAATCCAAACATAGTGCTTTAATATAAAACAAGCTATCTTTAGTGTGGGGTAAAATGAAAAATATCAAAAAGGATAAATTAATTCAAAAATAATAATTCACAAAATTTTATTGTGTTACAAAATTTACCTCACATGAATTTTCCATTCATGATATTCAATCCACAAACAAGGAAACCCAAAAATATATTCATGAATTAGAGTGACTAGATGAGAGAAGACTACATACCTTACATCACTTGGAAGTCCACTAAAATTGGATTGTACCGACTTTTAACAAGAAAGTTCACATCCAATAATTTCTCTACGGAGATATGGTACTGGTCTAAAAAACCTCGATGATATTTGATGCAAATATACATTTTTCATGGGTGAGGTCAAGGAAGGAACAACTGGTTTGAGGCATATCTGAGAAACAATGGCCCCAAAATCTCTCTAAAGGGCCCGTTTCATAAAGTTCAGCTCCTTCGCAAACGTCTGGAATTTTCAATGCTCTTGAGATAAGAATTAACTACCTTAATTCATAAATTAATGGTGGAAATTTCTATTAAAGATACATTTAATGTCATATATTAGTCCCTAAATGTGTGAAGGTTTGAGGGTAATCTCTACAAAATGGACATTCGGACTCATGTTGCCTACCCCTTCTCAAAGATCAATCCACATTGAAAATGCCTCAAATATTCATGAAACAAATTCCTTACAGTTACCCACATTGGGGGTGGGGGGTTATTACCTTTAATCATATGAAATCATTCTCTTTTCCTGACCCCCCTGAGCATCACAAAAAAGGATAATATTGATAACCCAAGAGATCCATGATTCACTAAGACACATCCTTTATGTTCTTGAGAACCTCCACCTAAATTGGAGATGACTTTAAATAAGGTACACTCCCTCCTCAAATGAATAATAAAATTTGTTGAACATGAGGATTTGGGAACCATTCAACATTCATATAGCACACCATATAAATCCAGACTTTACCCTAAGGCAGGTTCACCCAATTTCATAAAGCACACTCCTTCATGAATCCCCAAAAAACTATGAGGACTACAAGACTAAATCTAAAATATTTTAAAATCACCTCTCCTGGATCTCTCCATAGTTCTTTCCTAACACTGTTATCTATTCATGAAGGTTGAGTTCCCTGGACCCCCAAAATAATATACAATTGGTTCAGATTCACCTAGATTTCCCATGTGACCTACATTACCCATTCATATGTCCACCCACTTCACCACAAGTGTGTATTGAGATTACCACCTACCTATTTCTTATAAGAATCGGTTCCATAACCCCTTTTCTTTTAATAATAGGTACCATAATGTGGATATCATGATTGAACACTCCTCCAATACAATGCCAACACAATGCCGTGCCTAAAGGTGCATGAGCGGTGGTCACATAATCCCTAGAGGTTAGTAGCGAGTCCTCCCACATATGAGTTTCATGATTTAAAACATCCTAGTTCCATTTCCTAGTAATATGACATTAAAATACATGAATTCTTCCTTCAAACATGTTGTATAACTATTATATTACCTTGTGTGACAAATAAAGTACACATCATGCATAGCCTTCATGAGATGACACTCTATATCCCATGGTGGTATATGAGTTACCCCCTGATTATAGATTTAGGCATAAGTCCCACACTCTCTCCCCAACCATGAGACATGAGTCACCCACAGAGTGTATCTTAATCTGTAATCCACAAACCATCCCCCCAAGAGAAATCCTCTTATGATGGGTAACTTTTATGTGTAATACCCACACCATCCCTCATCAATGTTCCTTTCCCAACACAAGTATCCTTTCCACACGATGTTAAAGTGCATGGATATGTTAATTTCACATGAAATTACACCACAACGTCAAACAACATTGATTTTTTATCCAGGTCTCTTACACAAGGTACGTAGGACACCTCCCTTGGGTTCAATCCCGACATGGGTAAACTATCTTGGTGCGACATCTTCCCTCTAAGGGATTCACCTCCTAGATTTGCATCTATGGGGTGCTCGATCAACAATGACAAACTATTCCGGTTTTCCCTCCTAAGGAAACACCTTTTATCTCTACTTCACAGGGTGTTTGATCCCAATGGTAAACTATTCAAGTGTTCCCTCTTAGGGATGCACATTTTAGATCTTCTTTATAGAATGTTCTATCCCCAATGGTAAACTAGTTAGGTGTTCTCTCCTAGGGACACACATTTTAGATCTGCATCACAGGGCATTCGATCCACATATGTAAACCCAGGCATGAAATCTTCTCTACTAAGGTTGCACCTTTTAGATCTACCACTAAGGAATTCGATCCAAATTGTTAAACTATCCAGGTATTCCCTACAAGAGATGCACCATCAAATACACCTCACAACGTGTTAGATTCACAATGGTAAATTATTCAAGTGTTCCCTTATAGGGATTCAACTTTCAGATCCACATCACTAGGAATTTGATCTACAAATGTTAACATAGGTGTGACATATTCCACATTAGTAATGAAACTTCTAGATCTACCTCTAGAGTATTTGATCCACATTGGTAAACTATCTAGGTGTTCCCTCCTAGGGATACACCTATGGATCCTTCTCCCAGGTTGTTAGTTCCCAAAAAATAATAAACTATCCAGGTGTTTCATCCTAGGGATACATCTTGATCTTCCACTATGGGGCATCTAATTTTTCTCAACAATACTTTAATCTCATGCCTTGAACTATCTTAACCAGGTGTCTCGATCTATCTGAACATAACATTGAAGTTGTGAAATGGCTGAAAATACCTACCCTATTCATAAGTGTGTTATGTATAACGTGAAAATACTTGGAATACATACTACCCTGAAATTAATTATCTCATTTTCAACAAAATTTTCCTTGTGTTTGGTACCTAATAAGCTTCATATGATATGAGCTCCCAAGGGGAAGAATTTAGGTGACCAATGTATGAAACATCCAGACACGCTTGACAATTTACAACATTAGTACTCTCCAAATCAAAGGTTTCTTCCCTATCAAAATAGATATAATATAAATAATTGGAATACACTAAGATATGGAACTAGGAATGAGTTCCATGAACACGACTTAAATCTACGAGGGTGACTCAAACTAGCCAATGAGATCCACATAAGAATCCATGGAAGGAGAAACTGATATACAATCACCTTGTTTTGATCGATGACAAAACATCACTAATGAAAGTGACGAAACACACCCTTAATTTAAAAATTGGGAATGCGGGGGAATAGAAAATCCATCACAATCATTCATATTGATTCATAATTTTGCCTTAACAAAATAATTGGAACCGATGTGAAACTCTTCTCCTCCAACAATAGGGACTAAGAGCATTGGGGAACTTGATGATTAACATGTCACATGATATAGAAATTCCCACAATATCCCACCAATAAAATGTTTACCAACCAAGAAATCACCTACAAATTGTGGCCATTTTCATTGGGAATCCTTAGTCTATGACATTGTTAGTGTGGATACCTCTTTGTCTTCAGAATATTGGATGAAGATGGGGATTGAGAATTAATTTCCTTGTACCTATAATAAAGGCTCAATCCACCTTCCTTATAAGACCCCTTCTTCAAGAGATTAGTAACCCAAAACCCATTGGTACGAGAGTAGATGGAATTTAAATTTGGAAATACCACATGACCACGCTTCCACCATAAATTTCTCCATAACTTTTACTACTGAGTGCCTATGCCCTATCTCACCCATTGAGATCACACAACAGAGGGTTATCAACACCATCATATACTAATACAAGTAGGGGGAATCATTCCCATAAGGTACATGGACCATGAGGACCTAGAGGAATTAACTACTCATAAAAACTGCCACCCCCAAGGACCATGTTATGGGAAAATAACCCCATTCCAATAGAAACCCACTTCGAGAGTATCTCCCCAGAGTGGTCCTATGACTCGATCCCCAACATCAAGTAGTTAGGGGATGTTCGAGATAAGAAAGACTTGAAAACTACCAGGGATCCAAAAAGGAGGGTTCCCACTAGGCCTTGTAAATGATAGTAATGGATGGTACCTCAGGCCAAAGAACATGTTGAATTGACCAATGTTCCTATGGTCCTATTTTGAAGCACCTAATTCCAACATTAGGGTCAAGCTCATAACAATTCATAACATGGGGAATATTCCATGGATTTAGTGGTCGCTGGCATTGCCGATGCATACCATCAGATCCTTGAAGCATAAAAACAAGGTTATATCTTTTGTTGATTGGGATAAGGACCCCATTCACCTAATAGGAATTCTTGGTGGACTCTTTTTATCATTGTAACCACCAAAATCTGTTACAATCCCACTCATGATGACGAGACTAAGCACAGAGGTCCTCCACACACCACCATCAGCCTAAGTGGATGTCCTCCCCACTCATTAAATAATCAGTATATATGTCATACTTATGCCATTACATGCTAATATAGAGGTACTTCCTACTCCATAACCTACCCATGTAGGGGTCCTCCCAATTTATCAAATATCAAAGTGAAGTTCCTCCATGTATGTTTGAAAAGTAGTACAAAGGTCCTCCCTGTAATCCTATAACTAAACATGTAGGTCCTACCGGTATTATCATCAACCAAAGTGGAGTTCCCCAACACCCATTCACCAGTCAATGCATATTTCCTCCCTACATCGACAACACTTGATTCATTGTCCCTATCATTTTTTCAATTTATCAAAGTATAGGTCCTCCATACATTACCACCAACCATCACATAGGTCATTCCTATAATGAAAAATTACCCTACCCTAAATATATACCATGGGGAAGAAGGTAAAATAACCACCATTGAAGGAGAAATCATGGGAAACTCTAAATCATATTGTAAATCATGGTCATTCAGATTCTGAGGGGATATACAACTTGATGATGGAGCCCTTAACCTAGTTGTTAGAGTCTAGGGAAGGAGCCTAAAAACTGAATTTATCCATCCTAGAAGTTATGATCCAAATGATCCAAAAATACCTCTATAGGTACTTGTAGGTAGAGTAAGTTCTAGCTCCCTTCCCTGGGCTCACAGTGAAACCATCTATATCACCTCTAGTTTCTATCATATATTCCTCTACAAAAGAAGTACGATAAATTTTGATATTTTTATTGGCCCCTTTAGATCATGATCACTCTGATGAGATGTAGATGAGTTCCACCACCCTTTCACATGAGTTAGTCGTGAACACCTAGAATTAAAAGTATTTTTTGAGGGAGTTGTTTCCACCCCCGAGAGACACCTAAGTGAAAAATAAAGAATTAACTTACAAGGTAGATCCTATACTAGTCAACCCACTATAGAACCAATCCACATATCTGCCACCACCTATATCTCAGCCAGTTCTAATCAAATCATGGGATTAAGAAGAAGAGGGCCCTGAGAAAGTGTGCCTATGGGAGGTTCTAGATTTTGACCAGCTGTTAGTGGTGTTACGTCCCCCTGCAACTCCAATCATTGACATCCTAGATTCCCTTATTGAGGGCTAAGCCCTATGTTTCTACTAGACCATATGGGAAATTCTTCACCACATCCATGATAATTATTTCTCCTATCTAGGAATCCAAGAGCATGTATATTCTATCAACCAATAAGGATGAAGATTTGTGATTACAGAACTCTTTGTGGCTTAGTGGCCTGCTTCATTGGGATACAACCAAATAATTTAGAAAAACTGCATCAAGAGCCTAAAAGTTCTCCGTATGGTTAAGGAAATGATATATTTACATTTCTATATAAGAGAATGTGGAAAATATTTCACTCTCCACTTTATCCCAATCTTACGAAAATTGGAATTTCCCACTGAAGATGAAAGCTTCCCTCTTGGAATTGTCATAGTAAACGTGGCTGTTCATGAGATTATTGAGAATAGGGGTTCCCAAATAGGTATTTATAGATAATTCTCATCCATGGGGTGATAAAAAAACTAAAATACCCCAGACATGTGTCCTTTCTCACTAATAGAAATAATAACATGGCCCCAAGGATCCTTACAATGATACATTCCCCCCATCAACCTTACGAGAAGGGTAAAGCTAAGTTCAGGCATTCCGATTCATTCGAGGTCATGAATAAAATAGAAAAAGAATCCATGGAGGCTGTAACGCCCTGACCCCAGCTACCCCGAGCCGGTGCGTTACTTCGTAACAATGGAATGATCACAAAAGATCAATTCTCGAAAGACCGATTAGTTTAGTAGCCTTGGAAACACTAGATACATTCATAAATCTTACATTACATCATAAAGTGAAAAACTAATAACAAAGTCTTCATAGTCCACACTCATATCCTCTTCTTACTATCCCTGCAGGTCATTCATAAAATACTTCTTCACATCCTGGAAAATATTAAAACATTGAAAGGGGTGAGCTCAGATGCTCAGTAAAGATAACAATATTGCGGAAGCTTTCATAAATAAACATTAACATTTAAGGCAATGTATAACTAAAACAAAAGCCTTTTTAAACTTGAAATTCAGCATAATATGGCAAAAATAAAATTAAATAATGCCATTTACTTACTCACATGGATATTCTACTAGTCAAATAATCACATGCAATATCAATAACCACTTTCATAATGAGGGAATGTATAATGCCAGACATTCTGAAACAATTTGTCAAGGCCTCGGCCAAGACGTCTAAAATGATTAAGGCCTCGGCCAAAACCATAAATCAAATTGGGAAAGGGCCTCGGCCAATTCCACATCTAGTTGTCTCATGAGACCTACCGATGCATCAAGGAGCTATAGCGGGCTCCACCCATCACTTATTAAGTCCAATACATTCCTCATATGAATAGGTTTAAACATATCATAAACCATAACATAATCGTATCACATAAAACATGCATAAAGGAAACATAACATTTCCACATTTCAAACACAAGATATCAATACAACACATTGATATAATAAAAACGCTTTCAAAACCATTTTCAATACCAAAATAAAAGAAAGTTAAAACTTTGTATTTATTTTTCATTAAAAAAAATGATGGCTTGTAGAGGAAGCCAAAACTCAAATAATGGTCATGGCGGCGGAGAAGTCGTTGTCGCCGCATAAGTACGGAAAAAAAACATTCCCTTTTGTCTTTTAGAAAAACGCTTCGTATAAAAAAGATTCCTTTTGAATAAACGTAAAAGTCAAAGGGGTTTATACACCGTATAAAAAAAGTTGTGTATAAAACCAAATATTCCTCAATGAAAGGGGATTGAGACGAAGTCCTTAAAAAGATAATTTTTTATAAAGTAGGTCTATTATGTGTATTCACTATAATTACACATAAATAATGTAAAAATACAAGATAGGACATAATAATATCATGACATAATTTTAATGTAGGAGATTAACCCAAAGAATAGAAATTGGGTTAAGAAGTTCCCTTACCTCGTGTCTGACTTGACTCAACCGTTCTATAACCTCCTGAATAATAAACTAGAGTTAATATATACCTTATTAAGAACCATTTTAAATTTCATTATCCTTATTATATAACTTATTACAATGATATGAACATTATGTAGTTATTTAAGTTAATAATGATCGTTTTGTCGATCTTTGGTACTTGAGTCAACAATAAACTTCTTATAATTACAAGTTGTTTATGTGGTAGAATATCCATTATCTCCAGAATTATATTCATGATTTAGATGTCATATATATCTTATATATCCAGTATATACATTCATTTATAATATTACATAACATTTAGAGGTAAGAAATGAAATGCACCGTTCATGGAGACGGTAAGCCGTACGTACGCATGAACGCTACTTTCATTTCAATTTCATATTTAATGGAACAAAATCATAATGATATAAATGTATAATATAATTCCAGTATAATATAGTGTATAATACCATTTAATCCATCCTTTATACATCCCACATATGACATTAACGATTCAAATCACTTTGAGGGGGCGGTAGTCCGCACTTCCTAAAATGAAATTATCGCGTTTTACCCATAATGGAAATCATAAAGTATGACATAAATGAGAAATAAAGAAGCATAAGTAAAACATAAACATATTATATATCATATATAAAAATAGTGACATCTTAATGTCCACCTTTGAAGGTGTTATATGAGTGTTGAACAATCATCATTTCGTGAGGCAGAAATTCGCCATCCACAGAAACCGTATGTTGTTTAACCATTAGATGTAGGTGTGTGTAAGTGTAGCTCTAATACTTCTTATAAAAACATCCTAGTATATTGAGGATACTGGTTTTGTTACAAAATAATTGAATAAAAAGAGTTTAGGGGGTTGGAGAAGAAAAATAAAACAAAACAACATTAGAGAAGACATTACCTCAAAATCGGGTAACTCTTTTTGATTTGAGCCAAAGGCTTCCTTGAGAAGAGTTCTGCCCAAAGTGAGGCTTCTAGGAGTAATAGGGGGAAGTTGGGAGAGTATTTGGGTAGATTTTGGCCGATCCAAATGGCTTGAAGTTGTGAATAAGGTGGGAGAGGTGGGGGCCTTTTATAAGTGGAGAGGAGGGGCTCTTTTGGAAAGATTGAAATGTTACATTATTACACAATGCTTTTCGGATTCTAAAGGTCCCACACTTATATAATTCGTGGATAAGGTGATAAGGGTTCGAAATAGACCCATCCAACAGTGTTTGGACAAGTGTAAGCCTTGGAGTTTACATTATCTTTTCATTTTATTAAAATCGTTAAATAATGAGGTCATCGCTGCATCATAGTGATGTCATAAATAATTTAATTTATTTAATGTCTAAAAATTATAAAAAAAATACTATGATGTAGGAAATATTTTTAGATTTCTAATGAATATTTATAATCAAATTTGGACTTGTGTAACCCCACTTAAAATATTTTTTAGTAAAATAACTCATGTTTCTGTCAATTTAATTTTAACATTAAATAAATATATATTAATGTCATTTTCCAACTAAAGTGGATCCATGGGGTCCCCAAGTTGACCCATGGGTTGTCTTGGTCGGTCATGACTCATCCAATAGGAGTAGGAGAAGTTTCAGGCTCATATCATATTATTAAAACATTATTTTTACCTTAAACTATACTAATTACCTCTAATCGCGATTAAGAACTTAAAAGTTACTATTCACCAAAAAATTATTTTAATCTCATTGAACCACATTTTACTTCTTAATGACAACCATGTATGTCGGATTTTTGAAAATCAAATCACAGAAGTGGTAATATTTCATTTAAATGAAAAATCAGTTATTTAACTACCACTTAGTGGTTTCACTATTCATCAAAAATTGAAGTTTTTCAGAACAATGCCAAAATTTCACCCTAAGATATAATTGATATTCCGAATTCAAAAATGATGTCTATTTTACAAAATTCCAAAAATATAAGTTTCATTAATTAATTTTATAATTAATTCCCGCTGTCACAACAAATAGCGTGTTTTTAAGAAACAATTTATATCAAAAGATTGGCAATTGTTTATGTCCAATTTCAATGTTAAATTAATTCTAATGACCAACATTGGATAAAATGGTAAAAATATATTCTAATTATACTTTAAAACCACTAAATAGTATAATTTATCAATATAAATTATTTTGATTAAAAAAGTTGTTTTTAAGTATTTTTCACTATTCATAAAAAATTAGAAGTTCTCAGAAAAATACAAAAAATTCAACATAGGCTAAATTCGATATTCCGAATCCAAAAATGAAGTCCATTTTGAAATATAAAATTTCTATAATTTTAAAAAGTGGTTATTACTATTCATAACGGCTACTTTGATTAGTCGCGGTGTTTTAGAACTCGAAGTTGCGTACAATGCAAGCTATTGCATTATTGAATGAGAAGCGTATCATGGAAGCTCGGGGTGTTACATTCTCCCCTCCTTCAATAAATTGTTTCCTCGCAATTTGAAATTTTTCTTTGTAAATAAAAGGTTGAAAAGAGAAAATACCTTTGAGGAAAACCCACATCGGAAATAAGATTAATAAAATTTAGCGTTAATAAGAGGGAATGGGAAATGAAAAAGTCACCACCCAATTATGATCTCGATTAGGAGAACATTGGTGGCAATTAGAGAAATATAATTGGAGGAATAACGTAAATATTTGTAGGGATTGATTGAGGTCATCAATCACAATCAACTGTCAAATTGAGGGCCTCAAAGCCTTCAATCTATGTTGATTTAAAATATCATCAGTTCAATAAGACATAAGGTATTAGGATAACACATTTTTTTTTTTAATATCCCTTTACTAAAGTTTATGAATTAATTTATTCTTTGAATAAGAGATAGGTATATATATATTTATGCTTGACAATTAGAGTTTCAACCTTCAACTCATCTTTCACTCAAAGAGATAATAGAACTCAAAAATATTATACTTATCCTAATTGTATAAGGTTCCAAATGTTAACACATACCATTTAGATTAGTAAAATTATTTTGTAATAACTGGGGACTTCCTGTAGGCTAGTGGTAGGAAATAAAGGCCTGTCGCACTATGATTGTGGGTTCGAGTCCTACAGCTTTGTCCGACGCGACGGGTTATGCCCCACCCTGCAGGTTGTCCTTTTCCTAAAACTATAGTATCATAATATTCCAAAAATAATCTTCATAAATGCTTTAACCTTAAACAATACTATCCATGGTTCAACTTAATCAATTCCAACCTTAATAGTTATCCAAAATACCTCCGTCCAGACTTTCTCTAAAAAGTCTCTAAATTCCAAAATCAATTGTAACATCAGATTCCCCAAACAAAGAAAAGTTTCTCTTATTGTCACATACTAAAAATATGATTACCTTAATCATATTACCTTAATCAAAAAGTACTACAGTACAATATTTATATATATCACATTATTCTTATAACCAGAATATAATCCTTGAGTCCAAAAGCACCAATACATTAATTATTCCGCTTCAACTGTAGTCACAACATAAGATTGGCCTTGATCCCTTGGCCTTTTTTGAGGTAAGTTTCCTTGACGCTTAGGACATTCATTTTCATAATGCCCCATTTCCCTACAATTGTAGCATTCAACTTTGACAGCCTCTTTCTTTCCCTTGCAATCACGAGCCTGGTGACCCTTTTCTCCACATTTATAACAAACTCCCATTCCTTTTAGGCACGTACCAGGGTGATTCTTCAATCAATTATCACATAATGGAAAATCCTTCTTTCCCTTTTTCCCTTTATCTGTCTCTTGTTCCCCCGTTCTCTTCTTCTCTTGCTTTACTTTGTTGTCATACGACTTAGAGTATTCCTTTTCTGTCTTGATACCACACGAGACAATATCTTCGTATGATGAGAAGGATTGTGATACTAAAGCTCGACGGATAAATGGTTTTAACCCATCAAAGAAATGATCAATCTTACTCCTTGGGTTACGTATATAATCGGCAGCATGCCTCACTAACCTTGTAAAGTTAGCCTCATACTTTGCGACATTCTCATCCTCCTTTTGTTTCAGACTCAGAAATTGCCTTTCCATATCTGCTCGATGGTCGCGAGGAAAGTATTTTTCTAAAAACAGATCTTTGAAATCCCTCCATTCCATATTTGATACTTCATCATCTTCCTTCATGTTTTGAATCAATGACCACCATTGATCAGCATCTCCAGTGAGGCGATAAACTTCCATGATAACTTTTTCCCTTTCACTGCTCCCCAAAGCCTGAAATATTTTCTCTAGGGAATTTATCCATTGCTCGGCTACTAAGGGATTTGTACTCCCATTGAACGTTGGTGGTTGTTGCCTCATGAATCGATCTAAAATTGATCCTCCACGTTGCGGATCAGGGTGCTCCATACGAGTAAGGTTATTATTCATAACCTGAGTGAGTTGTCCCAGTATGGTATTAAGTTGATCAGCACCAGTTGTATCTCCAGATCCACAATAATTATCTTGAGCAGGACGAAAATCCCTACACGAAGTTCGTGCATTGATACGGTTTCCATTTCTTCCACTAGGCGCCATTTCTAAACAATGGCATAAACTATATTAGTTTATAAATCAAAATACATAATTCCATACTTGTAAGATAATTAACATAAATTGAACTATTTATGGATATAATCCATAAAAATGTTTTCTTTGAGGAAGTATATACTCATAACCCTTCATAGTGGTTTATAAAGAAAATGAGAATTATCCAAAGCATATCCCCCAGGAGTGTCGTAACCAAGAGTGCAGCAAGGCCCGTTGTCGTGCACCAGTTCCCGTTCGAGTCTAGCTCAAAGCGGTGTTTTCAGGTTTTACCACTAGGTACATCTGTGCTAGAGCTGCCTCTACCTGCTTGTATCCAGACAGGGATGTATTGCTCGGAAAACTCACAAAATCTCTACAATAACAAAATTCTAGGAAGTTCTTCTATACTACTCCTCAAAGTCTATCTTTGGGCTATGTGCTCTAATCAGAGTTTATCTAAATCTAGCTTCCAAGGTTAGTACTAAACTGCCTCTGATACCAACTGTAACGCCCCGACCCCAGTTACCCAGAGCCGGTGCGTTACTTCGTAACATTGGAATGATCACAAAAGATTATGTCTCGAAAGACCGATTAGTTTAGTAGCCTTGGAAACACTAGATACATTCATAAATCTTACATTACATCATAAAGTGAAAAACTAATAACAAAGTCTTCATAGTCCACACTCATATCCTCTTCTTACTATCCCTGCAGGTCATTCATAAACTACTTCTCCACATCCTGGAAAATATTAAAACATTGAAAGGGGTGAGCTCAGATGCTCAGTAAAGATAACAATATTGCGAAAGCTTTCATAAATAAACATTAACATTTAAGGCAATGTATAACTAAAACAAAAGCCTTTTTAAACTTGAACTTCAGCATAATATGGAAAAAATAAAATTAAATAATGCCATTTACATACTCACATGGATATTCTACTAGTCGAATAATCACATGCAATATCAATAACCACTTTCATAATGAGGGAATGTATAATGCCAGACATTCTGAAACATTTTGTCAAGGCCTCGGCCAAGACGTCTAAAATGATTAAGGCCTCGGCCAAAACCATAAATCAAATTGGGAAAGGGCCTCGGCCAATTCCACATCTAGTTATCTCATGAGACCTACCGATGCATCGAGGAGCTATAGCAGGCTCCACCCGTCACTTATTAAGTCCAATAAATTCCTCATATGAATAGGTTTAAACATATCATAAACCATAACATAATCGTATCACATAAAACATGCATAAAGGAAACATAACATTTCCACATTTCAAACACAAGATATCAATACAACACATTGATATAATAAAAACGCTTTCAAAACCATTTTCAATACCAAAATAAAATAAAGTTATAACTTTGTATTTATTTTTCATTAAAACAAATGATGGCTTGTAGAGGAAGCCAAAACTCAAATAATGGTCACGACGGCGGAGAAGTCGTTGTCGCCGCATAAGTACGGAAAGAAAAACATTCCCTTTTGTCGTTTAGCAAAAATCTTCGTATAAAAAATATTCCTTTTGAATAAACGTAAAAGTCAAAGGGGTTTATACACCATATAAAAGAAAGTTGTGTATAAAACCAAATATGCCTCAATGAAAGGGGATTGAGACGAAGTCCTTAAAAAGATAATTTTTTTTATAAAGTAGGTCTATTATGTGTATTCACTATAATTACACATAAATAATGTAAAAATACAAGATATGACATAATAATATCATGACATAATTTGAAAGTAGGAGATTAACCCAAAGAATAGAAATTGGGTTAAGAAGTTCCCTTACCTCATGTCTGACTTGACTCAACCGTTCTTTAACCTCCTGAATAATAAACTAGAGTTAATATATACCTTATTAAGGACCATTTTCAATTTCATTATCCTTATTATATCACTTATTACAATGATATGAACATTATGTAATTATTTAAGTTAATAACGGTCGTTTTGTCGATCTTTGGTACTTGAGTCAACAATAAACTTATTATAATTACAAGTTGTTTATGTGGTAGAATATCCATTATCTCCAGAATTATATTCATGATTTATATGTCATATATATCCTATATATCCAGTATATACATTCATTTATAATATTACATAACATTTAGAGGTAAGAAATGAAATGCACCGTTCATGGAGACGGTAAGCCGTACGTACGCATGAATGCTACTTTCATTTCAATTTCATATTTAATGGAACGAAATCATAATGATATAAATGTATAATATAATTAAAGTATAATATAGTGTATAATACCATTTACTCCATCCTTTATACATCCCACATATGGCATTAACGATTCAAATCACTTTGAGGGGGCGGTAGTCCGCACTTCCTAAAATGAAATTATCGCGTTTTACCCATAATGGAAATCATAAAGTATGACATAAATGAGAAATACATAAGCATAAGTAAAACATAAACATATTATATATCATATATAAAAATAGTGACATCTTAATGGCCACCTTTGAAGGTGTTATATGAGTGTTGAACAATCATCGTTTCGTGAGGCAGAAATTCGCCATCCACAGAAACCGTATGTTCTTTAACCATTAGATGTAGGTGTGTGTAAGTGTAGCTCGAATCCTTCTTATAACAAAATCCTAGTATATTGAGGATACTTGTGTTGTTACAAAATAAATGAATAAAAAGAGTTTAGGGGGTTGGAGAAGAAAAATAAAACAAAACAACATTAGAGAAGACATTACCTCAAAATCGGGTAACTCTTTTTGATTTGAGCCAAAGGCTTCCTTGAGAAGAGTTCTGCCCAAAGTGAGGCTTCTAGGAGTAATAGGGGGAAGTTGGGAGAGTATTGGGGCAGAGGTTGGCGGAGACAAATGGCTTGAAGGTGTGAATAAGGTGGGAGAGGTGGGGGCCTTTTATAAGTGGAGAGGAGGGGCTCTTTTGGAAAGATTGAAATGTTACATTATTACACAATGATTTTCGGATTCTAAAGGTCCCAAACTTATATAATTCGTGGATAAGGTGATAAGGGTTCGAAATAGACCCATCCAATAGTCTTTGGACAAGTTTAAGCCTTGGAGTTTACATTATCTGTTCATTTTATTAAAATCGTTAAATAATGAGGTCATCGCTGCATCATAATGATGTCATAAATAATTTAATTTATTTAATGTCTAAAATTTATAAAAAAAATACAATGATGTAGGAAATCTTTTTATCTTTCTAATGAATATTTATAATCAAAATTTTTATTTGTGTAACCCCACTTAAAATATGTTTTAGTAAAATAACTCATGTTTGTGTCAATTTAATTTTAACATTAAATAAATATATATTAATGTCATTTTCCAACTAAAGTGGCTCCATGGGGTCCCCAAGTTGACCCATGGGTTGTCTTGGTCGGCCATGACTCATCCAATAGTAGTAGGACAAGTGTCATGCTCATATCATATTATTAAAACATTGTTTTTACCTTAAACTATACTAATTACCTCTAATCGCGATTAAGAACTTAAAAGGTACTATTCACCAAAAAATTATTTTAATCTCATTGAACCACATTTTACTTCTTAATGAAAACCATGTATGTCAGATTTTTGAAAATCAAATCGCAGAAGTGATAATATTTCATTTAAATGAAAAATCAGTTATTTAACTACCACTTAGTGGTTTCACTATTCATCAAAAATTGAAGTTTTTCAGAACAATGCCAAAATTTCACCCTAAGCTATAATTGATATTCCGAATTCAAAAATGATGTCTATTTTAAAAAATTACAAACATATAAGCTTCATTAATTAATTTTATAATTAATTCCCGCTGTCACAACAAATAGCGTGTTTTTAAGAAACAATTTATATCAAAAGATTGGCAATTGTTTATGTCCAATTTCAATGTTAAATTAATTCTAATGACCAACATTGGATAAAATGGTAAAAATATATTCTAATTATACTTTAAAACCACTAAATATTATAATTTATCAATATAAATTATTTTTATTAAAAAAGTTGTTTTTAAGTATTTTTCACTATTCATAAAAAATTAGAAGTTCTCAGAAAATACAAAAAAATCAAAATAGGCTAAATTCGATATTCTGAATACAAAAATGAAGTCCATTTTGAAATATAAAATTTCTATAATTTTAAAAAGTGGTTATTACTATTCATAACGGCTACTTTGATTAGTCGCGGTGTTTTAGAACTTGAAGTTGCGTACAATGCAAGCTATTGCATTATTGAATGAGAAGCGTATCGTGGAAGCTCGGGGTGTTACAGAGGCCATATTGATTTAGAAACTTGAAGAACAGAAAAGGGTCATCACCATGATCATGGATGATCGGTTCCCAGATTATGGCACTACTTGAAAGGATCCCATTTCTCATAATGTGTGGAAAAAGATCCTTCTTTTCTAGATGCCCCAAGTTGAGGTCAGTAATACCACACATATATATAGATAATAGGTAAAAATATATGGAAAGAGACCAATGTATGATTCATCGAACCCACATGAGAAACATGATTATCCTCTATGGGATCCAGGTCAAGCCACTTAATAAGTTATTGGGCTTGATTACTGAGTTGAGGATCTTTTTAACACATTGGTGGTAAAGAATAGTCATCAAGATAAAGAGACTCCCAAAGAAGAATTGATATCCAGTATCACCACTCACATTGAGGCCCTTGAGATGCAATAGATACCGATCCCACCTGATATAAATCCATAACTAGAATGGGTGGATAATATCTGAGCACCCCCTAGAGTTTGAGAACCCTAGATTTTCTTCATTTGGTGGGTTGTTTGACCCACTTAAGCACTTTTACCAATTCATATCAAGGTGTGAACCAATGTTGAGAACCCTAGAGTAGCAGAAGGTTCTTGGAATTTGGTGTTTTGTTCAGATGATGGAAGGACCTTCATTTATCTATTGCAGTTAGCTGCCTATAGCGTCCATCAAAAGCTGGGAAGACCTCCATAAAATATTCCTCTACTAGTTCAGCTCCACCACGTACAAGAGAAGTAAAAATGTCCTCTTTAAGTTAAATATGAACCTGGTAAGTGATTCATATATTTTGTCACCTGATGAAAAGGCCTTACATACTAACACGACATGGCGCTGAATTAGGAGGATCTATTAACGATGTGAATGTCAAGAATGATATGGTACCTATACCCAACACCCTAAAAATTATAATTATGTTCAGAGAGATTTATGATATTTCCCAGCATCTTGGGGAAGCCTTAAAACATGAAAAATAGGCATTCCCTTTACCCCTCAGAGATCTTATGAGGAGGCCCACCAAAGTAGAGACTGATGGTGCTGTATAGGTAGATTCCCCTAAAACGCTAGATTTATTTGTCTCTATTCCAGAGGATCCTCACTAAGTTAATAATTACTAAGAAAAACCTCATCCAATGAAAACATTTCTAGCATCACCTCTCCAGGATTAGTAAATGAGATGAGAAAATGAGACTCCGACCTATCATTAAGGACAAGCCCCCAGGGCACCATTTCTTGACAGAAGGAACCAAACATATTCTTTCAAGGATACACAGGTCCTGGGGTTTTTCATATGTTCCATATAAGTTAGAATTATGAATCTTATATAATAGATATGACCTTAGGAACCCAAACTTACTGACCACTAAAACCATTTTCCATACCAAACGATCCTTGTACATACCATGAAGGACTGAAATGTGTTCAAGGATCAGATCTAGGATGAAGTGGATATTGTCCTAGTCACGTTTGGTGATGTTCTATCATAGTTAACTCATATCTCAACCAACCTCATTAGTGATATTGATGGTTCATGAAAATAGAAATTGGCCTCCAGATGAGGTACCTAGATGTATGATGACCGGTTAGCCTGCGAAGTAGTAGCATGCGCCCCTGGTTTAATCTATGACCAGTTTGGAAGTCCAGAACATCCTGTGATTGAAGTTTATTTTCTAAATACTTCCTACATGTACACACCAAAACCCTATAAGTCATATAAGAATAGATGAAGATGGTTAAAGTGAAATCAGAGTCCCTTATCGGTGCCAAATACATCACATACTCTCTTCGACTTAATGCCTTCAGAGTTAGGAATCACACTTAGGGTACACCCAACACTGGAGGACCCCTATGAAAATGAGAAGAAGTATGCATCCATGAATTCCATCATGTTTTTTGATCGTAACATGGTTTCTAATGGCGAGTAGATCTCAGAAAACCCATCGGGTGATTCTATCCAACACCATTAAAGGAAGGCCTGAGGGTATGGGAACCACAAGAATTCTTAGGTCAACACTTAAAACTGATCCATGCATGCTATTGAAACTATGTAGCATGTTTTGTGAAAATATTACCAAACATAGTCTTCCAATCCTACTCTATCCAAAACATCACTACAACTGACCATGATAAATGATAGAGAATATTAGCCATGACCACACCATGATTGACCGCGTCCATGCAGAGTTAGGCCTTAGCCAGCCAGCAATCATATGAAAGTGGTTCAGATTAGGTCATCTGGTAAAAATCAAGATATTATTAGTACCATCCATAACCCAATAGTACAACTTGTGACAATAGTTAGGCCTCATGTCCAAGAGTGACACCCTATGGGAAGAAAAATTTAGTTGGAATAAAAGTATGACATGTTGAAGCGCCTCTATAGTATACCTGTAAGGATATCGGTCCATAAGATCCTATTCTTGTTGAAATAAATGTATGATGACCTTGTAGAATCCTTGATTACCCAAATCAAGTTATAAGATGAGGTGTCTATCGTAAATGTCTACTATGAAGAGGAGGGTGAGTGAGAGGAATGCCAAGCTATTGTGTCAATATTTGTAGAAGAAGTGTGTTCCCTCATATATAGGCACATATTCCCTCTGAACATTACAATACAGTTCAATGATGTAGAGATATAACATTGATTGGTGGACACATGGTTTTGGATTAACCTCAACCTGAATTTGATGTTCCACAAGTTGGGGATGAACAAAGTAGACCTGACTACCTATGACATGAAAATTCAGGGTTATGACAGGACAATGAAGATTCTCTATGGAATGATTGAATTAAAGACCTAGTTTTTTGGATTGATATAAATTGTTTAATTCATGGTAGTATCACAAGATACCACCTAAAACACACCATTGGGAAGGCCCTGGATTCATTTGCTCATAACAGTATACTCCCCATATCACTAGTGCCTCAAGTACTCCCTCAACAATCAAGTCGAGGTATTTTAGGGTGATGCGTCTCTCTTTAATTCCCATGAATCAAGTTATCTTAATGATAACAAAAAAAATAGGGAAGGGAAGTAGGTTCATACAGATTATTTTGATAGCACTAATGATTTGGTGACCACCGCAACCAATCCATGGGAAGACTTGGATGATGTTTTCATTATCCTGATCCATCGGATGGAACCCACAATGCCAAAGTTGGTAGGATTCTTTTTCATATCTTTGAAAATGGGTTTCAATATTATTATAAATAATTAACATCCACAGATTATCTCTTACTCTTACCTAGGATAGGCCTAGGTGTTACCAAAACCCCACCCTAGTGAAGTATCTAGAGGTTCTTCATATAGTCACCATTTCCTAGAATTTACACTTTTTTGGAAGAGTGGGATTGAATCAATGAAAATTGAATCACCAACAATTATTTGACATTAATTATGGGCCCTGTGGACAAAGGCTATATAAGATGTCTTGATAGATTCTATGGTGATGGTTTTTATAGAGAATGCACTCCAGGGTGAGGATTTCATATCCACCCAACCCGAAACTAGTGTTCCCTCCTAATTAGTTGTTATATATGAATAATATCACCTTAATAAATCTATTACCTTAGATTATGAAGATTATTTTTAGTAAGAACCTCATAAATTTGAAGAGGTTGTATCCACCACAGTTGATGAAATAATTTATGTGAACATTGGTGATAAGGAAGACCTAAGGCTGACATTGATTAGTGTAACTATGTCTCTAGGTGAACAACAATATTATGTGGATTTCAAAAATTAACATCATGATTTATTTCATTAGTGTTATGATGAGATGATAGGAATGAACCATCATGTATCTATCCACCATCTGGGCCTCCCATTGAGTCATTGAGGGATCACGCAGGCTCCCAGGAAGATGCACCATTCCCTATGGTGCCATGGTTGAGGCTATGGTTGATAAGATTATCAAAGAAAAATCATTATGGAATTCCATTACCCAAAGTGGCTAGCCCAGATCATCCCAATCAGAATGAATAATTGAAAAATAAGAGTCTATAACAACTTATGGGACCTCAACCACCATTATGTGAAGGATTATTTTCCCCTCCTAGTGATAGAGTTTTTGATAGATGTGGTGAATGGGTTTCAGGCCCTCTCCTTTATAGATGGATACTAGGGGTACCATATTATCTAGTAGGACCCTATGGATGAGGATTATAACATTACCAGGTGTCCCTAAGATACCTTCTTCTATTAGGTGATGACCTTCAGGTGGAATAATGGAGGAGCCACTTACCAGCGGTCCATGCACCACGTCATCAAATCGATTCTTGGGATGTTAGTGGAATGATACATGGAGAACTTGGTGTTCAAATAATAGAAGTTTTAGGACTATCATAGATACCTTGAGAAAGTTTTCTACTTCATACACTCTTATAATTTTAATATGAACTCATTGTTTCGGTGCGGATGTGCGTCGGGTTACGCTGTTCCGCCAGGAAGCGTTCGCGCGTGCACCCGTCAACCCGAGGGGATGGGCGCGCGGCTTGTGGTCCCGTAGTCCCGCTTTCCAAGGGCGGGCGGCATTCGTCCCTTATTGAGGGGCGTCTGCTCCTTGATCGAAACCGGGATGATGGGATGTCGGCTCCTCCTTCCTTGGACGTCTCCTCAGAACTCGTCGCCTAATCCGGGTCTCCCTCATAGACTTAAGAATGTTCGTGAATCTCGTTCCCGACGCCATATCTTCATGGACACCGGTTAATTACGCTGCTTCCGCCCGGACGCTCCAAGGAGTCTGGGCGGGGCAGCAACCTGCAGTGAGAAGGCCGGGTGGCTCTGGGTGCTGAGGGCGTGTCGTGACACTGCGGCTCTGCACGTCTATCTTCCGTCCCTAATAGGGCTTCTCGAAGGCATGATGGCCTGAGGCATCCCGCACTGGGTGCGGGGAACTGTGTCACCTGAGGTTTTCCTCAGCTTCCCATGTTTAACACGGGGTATGCCGCGAGTTTAACGTCCA
This sequence comes from Viscum album, assembly GCA_963277665.1. NCBI lineage: Eukaryota > Viridiplantae > Streptophyta > Magnoliopsida > Santalales > Viscaceae > Viscum > Viscum album. The sequence goes on along the minus strand of OY728166.1, from coordinate 1,067,040,298 downwards.
GCGGGGACGGAATCGGACCGATCAACACGAAAAGTGGATCGGATGACAGAACCCCTTGCGGGGAACCTCCGACGCTGGGGCCAGCACATGGGCGGCTTCCCAAGTAACGTGGAGTGGAGTGAAGTGGCATGACCCCACCGGGATGTGGCGGCCCGGGTAAGGATCAGGGTGGATGATGGAGTGAAGAGATTGGACCCCGTAGGGGCTTCCTACGTACCGCGCATTAGCACGGATCAAAGTCAACGTAGTTCGGGTATACAGTTTAACGTCATGCTGGACGTCGGCAAGCCGACTCACGAAGAGGTCGAGGCCGTCGGGCGGAGGATTGAACCGAACCACCTCGCACAGAGGGGGGTGGAACGGCCGGGTGGATCACAGTTTCACGTCATGCTGGACGATAAGGGAAAAAGAAAAAGGGGCTGTGGGGAGGCACAGTGGAGATACACACGGGCAGTCTCCCACAGGGGCGGATTCATAGGTGAATCGACGCAAGCGTGAACCCTGGAGGGGTCCACTGATGGACGAACCGACGTAAATACGACCGGGACGACCAGGTGGCGGGCTTGGACCTCAAGAAGGCTTCCTACGTACCCTGTATAGAAGACAGGGATCAAAGTCCACGTAGTTCATTCTGTCAGGACTTACGCACTTGAGGCAGCCCGGATGCGGCGAAACTCAGTTGGAAGGGACTTGGACCGAAAGTAGGAGACACCTCGATCCCAGTCACACCCTCTACTGGCTTCGGCAGTGGGGGAGCGCAATGGAGATACACATGTGCAGCCCCCCACAAGAAACAAGGGGTTTATAATACCCTGCCCCCGTAGGGAAAAGCCACTCCCATTAAATCGTCCCAAAAGCGGGACAATCCCGACATCCCTGCAGAGACGAGCGGGTGGGGGCCACATCCAAACCGGGGGGGACCCTGCGTGTGGAGCACGGGATCAGGTTGCGGACGGTTTAACGTCTTGCCGGACGAAGTACAGTTTAACGTCGTGTGTTGAGGACGAAGCGGACGGTTTAACGTCTTGCCGGACGAAGTACAGTTTAACGTCGTGTGTTGAGGACGAAACACTTGGCAGTTTAACGTCTTGCAGCGCGGATGAATGTGCAGTTTAACGTCATGCTGGACGTATGGGCAGTTTAACGTCATGCTGGACATATGCGCAGTTTAACGTCATGCGGGACGTATATGCAGTTTAACGTCATGCTGGACATATGTCCGTGTCACTTCGCGCAAGCCTGGAGGGCCGCACGGAAAGACAAAACACGGTGCGGGCACCCAGGATGAAGATCATCGGGTGCCACACAGGCGGGTACCCTCCGGGGGTCAAGGGAGGCGACCCTGGAGGATTGCGCGCAAAAGAGGAGCCTTGCGCGCAAAACCGCGGGTCGGCGCGCAAAATGGCGGGCTGGCGCGCAATTGGGCCAGCGCTTCGCGCGCGGATGATTGGGATTGCGCGCACCGGGCTTCGGGTAGCGCGCGGGGGCAACGGCTCATTCTCTAGCGAATGGCCACTTTGAAAATGGGGGGTGCGCGCAATCGGGCTGGATTGCGCGCACCCGGGGGGCAATTGCGCGCAAGAGGCTTCTTTTGCGCGCAAAGGCCTTCGGGTTGAAATTTATTCAAAGGAAAGGAGCCAAGGGGATTGCGCGCGAAGGCGGACCCCAAGGCTCTATTGCGCGAAAGAAAGGAGGTTACCTGAAGATCGGCATTGCGCGCGGAAGGGGTTGAATTGCGCGCGCGGGAGACCGTTCGACTTCCAGCAACCTTTGAAACGTTGGGGGTCGCCTAGTATTTATAGGCAACCCCGGGCGCGGAATCCGGTTTCGGGCGCGGAATTCCCTTTGCGGGCGCGGAATCAGGACCCGGCGCGCAAGGGAGCCGCGCAGGCGACGAGCGCGGAAAATAGCGCGTCGTCCAGCGCATTGCGCGCATCCCGGGAGGATTGCGCGCCGCGACTCGACTTTGCGCGCGGTCCTCTGAAATTTCGCGCAAACCCTCCGGGCCCTCCGGAACGTGCCTCTGACCCCAAATATCACTTCGCTTTCCGCATCCGGAGCTTCGTTTGGGAACAACGGACTTTTCCGGCGTCTACAAAAGCCCCCCCTTGGAATCTGATCGGCGAGAGGTCGCAACGATCGGGTTCCGAGGGAGACGCCGGAATGCCGAAGTCCTGGGCGGTGCGGGACTTAGGCGCGTAAAAAGGGGCGCCGGTCGCGAAATTCGCCGCTGCGGTCGCGCAAAGCGCTTTCCGCGCAGCGCGGACCCCGGCCTCGCCTATAAATAGGGGCACTGGGTCCCTCCGTGCCGTACACTGGCCTTCCGCGCGATAAGCATCTCTGCTCTCGTGCGCGAAATTGCCCTTTCCGGCGCGGAATTCGCCCGCTCATCGCGCAAAACCGTCCGGATTTCGCTCTGCCTTTGCGCGAATACCCGGGGTTTTACGCGAACGACTTCCCGATTGCGCGCCGTCCACTAGGATTGCGCGCCGACTCTCAAACTTTTCCACCAGCCTCGTCCGATTCCGCACACTTCATCCCCTAACCCGCACGACCCCCGGAACTTCTGAGATGGCCGCGAATCAAGGAAATGAGGGGGATGCCGCCACTCGCAGGGCTGAGATGGCGACGAACGAGGAGGTTTACAGAGCCAAGGAGATTGTTTCCAACAATCAATCCTTGTTCGACTTACTGACGCCGGCCCAGAAGACATATCCACTGTCGGACAACCTGCCGCTCTGGAACTTCGGCATCCTAGATGAGGTTCTGGTGCCAGGGTTCGAGATTGATGCGCCGCGGACCTGGGTGACCTGGGAGGACGAGCTTCTCCGCTATAACATCACCAACAATGGGCATCCGGCCAGGGAGACCAGACACTTGGATGTCTATGTCCTGAACCCGAGGACGCGAACCATTGATGGGGGTGAGCCTACTGCGGAAAATTCTCCAGCCCTCTACTCGAGCATATATCGCCAGAGTGTCACAGACGACACCAAGGGCTGGCTGAAGGACTGGGACTTGCGGTCTGGGGGAAACTTCACCAGTGAGTGGGCCTGGGCGTTCTGGGTACGCCACACTTGCGATCACTTCGCAGAGGAGCTGCGGTACATCGGCCTGTTCGAGGCGGTGTGGACGTCGCAGTTCCATTTCTACCAGCAGTCCGAGCTCGGGCCGGAGCTGTTCACCCGCTGGTCTCCGGATACCAACACCTTCCATCTTCACCATGGGGAGGTCGGCATCGGTCTCTGGGACATCCACTGCATCGGAGGTATCCCGCTGGAGGGCTACCAATACGATGAGTTCCTGCCACCGAAGAACACCTGGGAGGACAGGTCACGGACTCCCATCCTGACCTGGCATCTGCTTGACCTGGCTACGCAGCGGCTCGGGATCAAAGATTTCCAGAAGGACATAGCCTACAAGGAATGGTTCGGCCAGTTCTTGGAGCATGACCCGGCGGTCAAGATGCCAGGCAGGGGGAAGCGGTGCCCGACCGCAGCTCAGAGGAGCCGGAACGGGTCGTACTGGCGGGTCCTGGAGACGGGTGACTACCGCTCATGGGGGTACCGCATCATCGAGGCCCGAGACCCAAACGTCCGGTACGCGGCGTTCCTGGCCGCCTTTCTGAGTGGGTGGCTCCTGCAAGTGCGGGACGCGAGAATGGGAGTTCGCCCGGCGACTCTGGCGATGGCGGGCGCTATGGCCGCCAACAAGAGATACAACCTCAGGGTCCCAGTACTGGCGAGGCTGTATGCCATTCTGGGATGTATCTCACGAGGGGGGTCGCCACGAAGGATCTGTGGGCCCTTTCAGTTCTTCCACGGCTGGGTGGCTGCTCACCTTGGTGGGTACACGTTTCCGAACGCCATCATTCCTCCGGGAAACGGCCTGCGACCCTCCCTGCTGAACATCGCGGGGGTCGCTCCGATGACCCTAAGTGAGGAGGGCGTGCGGATCCGGATTGGCAATCATGCCAACTTCAACTTCAGTCCGTTCCCCACTCCCGTCGGCCAGATGATCGACAATGGGCAGGGTCCGCTGGAGCAGCATGAATACTTCCTGAACATGCGGGGCGGGGTGCTCGTGGCTCGGATCGACGGGAAGGTGATCTGCGAGCCTTACGTGCCGACCCGTTTCGCCAGGCAGTTCGGGTGCCTTCAACGGATGCCGAAGAGGGTATTCACTGCTGTCCGGGAGGAGACGAACCCTTGCGTCCTTCGTCAGATGTGGCTGATGTTCGCCGCTTTCGGCTCTGGCGACGTCGTCACTCTCCCTCCAACCGGAGTTGACGCAGGCTTGGCAACCGAGTACGCCGAACACTGGGCCATCGCGTACCCCGAGGGGCTCTTGCGGAAGCTAGTTCGGCGGCTCGAGGTTACCCGTGCGGAGACCGGGCGTCAAGGAAGGAGGCGAGGCGCCGCCACACGGGGGAGAACGGAGGCGCGCCAAGCAGCGGGGCCGGCGCGAGCAGGGACTTCGGCGGCGGGCACATCGCGAGCTGCCGCCACGACCTCAGCGCCCAGAGAGGGGGCGCGTGCGGTGGTCGACGAGCGGCCCGGGAAGCAGGTGAGACGTCTGCTCGAACCTTCCCATGATGCGGTCTTCCCGGCGCTATGGTCGGCCTGGATGACCCTGCGGCAGTCACTGGGGACCGACGCCATCTGGCGAAAGATACTCAGAGAAGGAATCTATCTACCAGAGGTCGGGCGCCTCCAGATTGCCGACAGAGTGGACTTCAACCGGCAGTATGCGTATCTGACGGCCATGGATGAGTACGCGCGCCAACGTGGCCAGCGCGCGGAGCCATCCCTTCTGGTGAAGGTGATGCTCGGTCTCGAGCCCGCTCCGGAACAGATGCCGCCGGAAGAAGATGACAGTAGCAGCGACTCCGAAGAAGAGGAGGAGATGGGGGAGGATGAAGGCTCCGAGGGAAGATCCCATCAGGGGAGCCCACGGGAGGGCGGTGAGGTGGCCGGCTCTGACAACGTTGATGTCACTGAGCTCCTCGAGGTCCGCTTCTATCCCTACTCAATCTGCTTCATCCACTCTCTTATGCAGCTTCTAACCCATTTCTCCATCTTTCTCAGGAGCACACGGATGTCGGTCAGGCGTCCTCAGCGGGAGTAGGAGAGGTGCCAGTAGGACAAGGCGGGGGCCAGGCACCCATTATTGATTTGACAAGCGCGGAAGGGCCCCCTGCTGCAACTGTTCCTGCGGTGGCCGGGATAGCGGAAGATGACGCTCTGAACTCCCGTAAGTCTCCCTACTTTACTGCTGGTGCTTGCCGTTGACGATCCGTGACTAACCATGGCATGCCCCACGCAGTGATCTCATCATTGGAGGCTCGTCAGGTTGCCGAACCCGGGCCATCTACGAGTGGACCAGTGGTGGACATGCCGGCTGCTCCGGAACAGACTTCCCAAACCGAGCTGGCCCCACCAACTGCTGATCAAGGGGCTCCGGACGTTGGCGGTGCTGACATCGGAGAGAGGTTGGGGGCTGACGAGGGTGTCAGCGCCGCTGGGGAGAGAGAAGAAGGTCGCCCGGATGTTGGGGAACCTATCCCTCGTGAGGACCTCCCAGGGGCGGACCCTGCAGCAGACCTGCTGGCTGCCTTCCCTGCCTACCGGCCTGCCGATCCCGAGGAGATGGACGACTCAGACACGGAGGCGGTTGAGGAGAGACGGATAACGCGCCGTAGGGGGTGTAAGTGCATCCAGCGCTTCCTCAAGCGAGACCCGTTGGAGTGGCTGGGGCGCATGGGATCACTTCAAACCTGGCTGCGCTTTCTGTGTGCCGGGGGAGCTGATGCTCAACGCCTCCATCTAACGGTCCGTGATTTCATGGCCGAAAAGATGCGCGAGAGCTGCCGGCGTGCCGACGTCACACAAAGTCGGGACATGTCGGAGAGCACGCGGGCGCTCCTCGCGGCGGAGCAGGAAGTCCGGCGCCTCGAAGGGCAGGCGGCAGAGAAGGAGGCCCTCGTCGCAACGTGTACCGAGCTTGTGGAGCAACTAGCAGCCCAGCTGGTTGACGCCCAGGTACAGCTGACGGAGGCGGGCCAACAGATGGTCACAATTCAGGTCGAGCGGGAGCGTGCACAGGCCAGAATCGACGAACTGCGCGCTGCGACCGCCGACGAAGAGAGGGCACGCAGAGAGCGAGAAGCAGCTCTGGAGGCCACCAGCCAAAGGGTAGCGGCATTAGAAAGACTCATTCAGCACGCTAATCCCTAAGGGCTTTGTTTTGCCATTCCCAAAATATTTGCTTCCGCTACTTTGATCCATCTGTATGAATCAATATATTTATCTGCATCTTTTGGTTTAACATGCTCAACCACAATTCGTTGTCTTGCGGGAGTGTTAACCAAGCATCAGGCATCCATAATTGGGCCTGGATTTCTGGAGAAAAGAGGGAGGTCATTCCTAGGAAAGGAGACCTCAGACCTAATCAATGTATCATCCCCCCAACTTGTTCCAACACACGAGCGGGACAATGCTAGGGGCGTTGAGATTTTATCCGAACATAGGGAAATGAGAAAGGGTGAATCACGTGTCCCGAATCCAGACATCCACAACGGTCGGCCTTCCAGGAAATGCCCAAGACGGTAGGCGGACAGTGGATCGACCATAACAACTGCAATAGACGGACCGAAAAAGGCCATCATTCATATTGCAGGAGGCGGACCACATGTCATCATGAATACCGCTTTGGGGTTCCTTCAGACACAAGGGTGGAAATCCAGATCAACAGGGCATGCGAAGCGTGGGGCGAAGTGACGGTTTGTTCGGACAGAATCCAACGCTCTCAAAATTGCGCCACTGTGGGGAAAGCGTATTAGGCGGATGCACTAATCTGGCCGTGAGTCACCTCAATTCTCAGACAGCACCTCTCTGACGAGGAAACCGTCGCTTCCCATCCTTGCGATGGGGCATCCCGAGCTGAATCGGGGAGAATATCACAACTGCACCACTCTACCCGAAGTCAGGCCAGACGGCCGGCGACGAGGAGGGGCGGGACTTAACGATCCCTGAGGCTGGACCCGAGTTGAGATGCCCGGGCGTTCCTACGTACTCCATCAGGCTGGAGATCAAGCCACACGTAGTTCTGAGAGTGCAGTTTAACGTCATGCAGGACGTAGAATCCCGTTTAGGGGAGATCTTAGTTTAAGGTCGTAGAGCTCGGAACATAAGGGTAGATCTTAGTTTAAGGTCTTAGAGCTCGGACCATAAGGGCTAGATCTTAGTTTAAGGTCTTAGAGCTCGGACCATAAAGAGAGATCTTAGTTTAAGGTCTTAGAGCTCGGACCATAAAGAGAGATCTTAGTTTAAGGTCTTAGAGCTCGGACCATAAAGAGAGATCTTAGTTTAAGGTCTTAGAGCTCGGACCATAAGGAGAGATCTTAGTTTAAGGTCTTAGAGCTCGGACCATAAGGAGAGATCTTAGTTTAAGGTCTTAGAGCTCGGACCATAAGGAGAGATCTTAGTTTAAGGTCTTAGAGCTCGGACCATAAGGAGAGATCTTAGTTTAAGGTCTTAGAGCTCGGACCATAAGGAGAGATCTTAGTTTAAGGTCTTAGAGCTCGGACCATAAAGAGAGATCTTAGTTTAAGGTCTTAGAGCTCGGACCATAAAGAGAGATCTTAGTTTAAGGTCTTAGAGCTCGGACCATAAGGAGAGATCTTAGTTTAAGGTCTTAGAGCTCGGACCATAAAGAGAGATCTTAGTTTAAGGTCTTAGAGCTCGGACCATAAGGACCTCAAAGTACGCCACATCGTGGTCATATCCCCTGAACATGCGAAGATGCACTGAGGGATAGTGTCAAGAGTGTCGAGGTTTCGCCTGGCCAGAATGGGAGGTGGAAAATGTGAATCATGCGGCCATTCACTGAAGGACTGGGGGCACCGGAGTAACGATATGGGAGTACTGCCGACCGTGGCGGAAAAGCAGCATCAATATCGCACTAACCGTTGGTGGAATGAGGCAGCAAACGAGCATCGACCGCTCAATCGCTGGATTCATATCGACTTGCTGCCCGAGGCCATTGGGGGTACCGGCCCGAGTCGGTGGGAGAGCACTGAGGCATTGTGTCCGAACCGTTCACGGGGGCTCCACCCAGGGCGTAGACGATGGGTCCGAATGAAATGGGGCACGAAGCCTGAAAAGCGGAAGAAACCTGACCAAGCGGATCCTGACCCTCCTGGCAATAAACCAGAGTACTCTTGACACCGGTGGACCACTGCAAGGGGTCGGGGAACACGCCTTGAAGGTGACCTGAAGGCGGCGGGTTCCCCAGAGAAGGGGGAATCTCTAAGAGGTGGGGGGCTGGACCCGAAGTTTCAAACATCCGGGCGTTCCTACGTATCCCATAAGGATGGGAATCAAGCCACACGTAGTTCTTGAAGCGCGGCGCAACACAATCGGGCACCAGCGTGGGGAAGAGTGCGGGTCTGACCCTCGCACACAGAAGGAGCGGCATTTGATATTTCTTGTTTGTCCTTAGAGATGAATGGTTTTTCGTGCGGCGACATGCCTGTGATTGAGAAATCTCTGGCGTCGCCACAATGATCAAGCCATGGAAGGCATTGATGAATGGCGTGGTTATTAACCAGCGCCCAACATGAGTGTCCCCCGAGGAGAACATCACGATGCAGTGCCGTTTCTCGTCGGGCAGCCAAGACGATCACAGTTTACGGTCGTGTGGTAGGACCAGACAACACAGTTTAAGGTCGTGTGGTTCGGACCATGGAGGAATCCGCTTACCGCGGTACGGCGGACACGGCGGAGGTGGGAACATACCCAGCCCTGCGGTCACGCACGATTCCAGGAAAAGAGTCTTGGGATAGGGGTCTGAGTATGTCCATCACCCGAGGGGCAGAGATGCTAGCCTCCAGATATACTGGGCCCAGAACGCAATTGTTCGGGCGACTCCTTCCTCCGTATGGGGACGAGGGTCCAGCTACGCATGGCCCTTGGGGAGAACATCCGCATATATCCCTGGTGCTCTGATCATGGGAGCCTCGAACGACATCATTACCCTGGTTGGTCTGCCTAACGTGTAGAGGTGTACTGGAGGTCAGTATGAAGAGAGTGTCGAGATTCCACTACAACGCACAAAGGCGGAGTGTGATGAGGACTGCGCAACTAATGTTCAGAGCCTGAAAGAGCCGACATGGCGATCAAGGATGTTGCTGACGCATTCGCAACACAACATCCGATCGCGTCAGCCTAAGACGGGGCAAGCAAACGAGCATCGACCGCTCAATCGCAGGATTCATATCGATTTGTGGCCCAAGACCCGCCGGTAAATCGACCCGGAGCGGTAGGAGAGCACTGAGGCATCGTACCCAAACCGCTAACGAGGATCCCTTTGGGTGAAGGCTCGAACAAGAGGAAGCGCGAAGCCTGACGAGCAACACAGGACTTGTCGGGGTTGAATCTGACACTACGAGTCATAGACCGAAGTACCCAAAACATGTTAACAGATCACCGGAAAGGGTCGGAGGACTCACCCTGAGAGCAACCAAAAGAGGGCAGATCCCCGTGATCAACCAAGGGACGGGGCTGGACCTGAAACACAAGCGTCCAGGCGGTCCTACATATCCCATAAGGATGGGAATCAAGCCATACGTAGTTCTGGAGAGGCAGTTTAACGTCATGCAGGACGATGAGGGGTGTGAGGTAGTCCCACACACGGGGGAGGCGTACGGCGCGGCCAGTAGACCAACGTGAATGAGGACATAATCCCCCGCTCACACGATACGCCTCGCACAAAAAGGAGGGGAACTTGGGCCAGAGACCCAACGCGGGATAGGGATTCCCGGAAAATGGGGCTGGGCCTGAAACATGAATGTCCAGGCGGTCCTACGTATCCCATAAGGATGGGAATCAAGCCGCATGTAGTTCTTGAGAGGCAGTTTAACGTCATGCAGGACGATGAGGGAAAAAGAAGGGGGGAGCAGAAGGCATCCCCAAACATGGGGGGGGGGGGGGCGTACAGCGTGACGAGCAAACCGACGTGAATGAGGGCATAGCCCCGCGCTCACACCATACGCCGCACACCCGGGGGCAACTGGGCCAAGGGCCCGAGATGGGATGGAAATTCCCGAAGGATGGGGCTGGGCCTGAAACATGAATGTTCAGGCGGTCCTACGTATCCCATAAGGATGGGAATCAAGCCGCACGTAGTTCTCGAGAGGCAGTTTAACGTCATGCAGGACGATGTACAGTTTAACGTCATGTTGGACAGAGCACTTGGCAGTTTAACGTCTTGCAGCGCGGACGATACGCTGGGCAGTTTAACGTCGTGCAGCTTGGACGTGTGCAGTTTAACGTCATGCTGGACAAATGTGCAGTTTAACGTCATGCTGGACGTTGTGCAGTTTAACGTCATGCTGGACGTTGTGCAGTTTAACGTCATGCTGGACGTTGGTACACTCAGACAAAGTACTGCTTGAGGAACCTAGCGTTGGTGGGAGGAGTGACACGCTCACCATCCATAGTCGCTAGGGAGTACGCGCCATTGGGATAGACCTTGTGGACAACAAAAGGTCCCTCCCACTTGGGCTCCAACTTGGGCGGCTTCCTGCCGGGGATCATCGGCGCTCTTAGGGCTAGCACTGGATCACTCTGCAGGAAGGAGCGGAGGCGAACCTTCTTATTGAAATCTCGAGCCATTCTGCTTTGATGCCTCTCCAAGTTGTGCAAAGCGCGAAGTCTATTCTCATCCAGTGCTTCCAACTCGACTAGATGGGCTTCAGCAACTCTGTCCGGCGCTTGCTGGTCGTAGACCGCAGTGCGCAAGGACGGTAACTGGATCTTGATGGGCAGGACGGCCTCAGCTCCGTACACCAGGAAATAAGGGGTCATCTGGGTGGAATTGCGAGTCGTCGTCCGATAAGCCCAGAGGGCGTTGGGGAGCTTGTCCGGCCAACTCTTCTTGTTCTGACCAACCATCTTTTGCAGAATGTTAGAGAGGGTTTTGTTGAACGCCTCGATCTGTCCATTTGCCTGCACATGATATCGGGATGTATGGTTCGAGCGAATGTTATACTTGGCGTAAAACTTTTTCAACTCGGCTGCTCGGAAATTGGTTCCGTTATCCGTGAGGATAGCGTGAGGCACTCCAAATCGATAGATGATGTTGGAGGTCACGAAGTCAGCGATCGAACAAGATTTGACCTCTCTGAGCGGAATCGCCTCTGCCCATTTGGAGAAGAAGTCCGTGGCGGTCAGAATGAACCGGCACTGGCGAGCTGTCGCCGACGGGTAAGGTCCCACAACGTCCAGTCCCCAGACTACAAAGGGCCAGGAATACCTTGTGGTATGGAGAGGCTCCGGCGGCTGATGCACAAAGTTCGCATGAACCTGGCACGCATGGCACCTCCTGGCATACTCGATGCAGTCATGGATCATAGAGGGCCAGAAGTATCCCAACCTCCGAATCTGGTGGGACAGCTTCGGCCCAGTCTGGTGGGCGCCACATGAACCAGCATGAACCTCTTGCATGACCCGTGAGATCTCAACTCCCTGAAGGCAACGGAGGAGAACACCATCAAATCCGTGTCTGTAGAGGATCTGCTCCAGGCCGGGACTGCTCTGGAGGACGAACTGCGATGCGCGGCGTCGAACTCGCTCGTGCTCGGCCCGATCCGATGGAAGAATGCCATGTTGGAGGTACTCAACCAAAGGCGTCCTCCAATCAGGGGCTGATCCGACTGTCATATCTGGGGTACTCGGGGCTCCGGGCATAGGGGCAACCGTGGTGAGGTTACTTACCAACGGGCCGCGATCTTCTTCCGGGATAACGGGAGCGATGAGCCTGCGGCGCGTCACGCAGTCGATCAGGTTGTCCTGTTCAGGCTCCGCAAGTGACGCAGCGAGGCTGGCCAAAGCATCTGCTCGACCGTTCTGCGACCGGGGAACATGGACAATTTCCGGCCGAGAAGGGAACCGAGCCATCAGAAGGAGGGTGCACTCCAACAATGGCACAAGTTCCGGCTTCCTGACTACGTAGTCGCCATTGATCTGCTTAACGACCAGCTCGGAGTCCCCTTTCACGCACAGACGGGGCACGTCGATCTCGAGATCCAACTCGAGGCCGGTGATGAGGGCATGGTATTCCGCCTCATTGTTGGTACAGCCCTCTGACAACAGGAAAGAGTATGGCAGTACGGCTCGCTCTGGGGTAATGAAGACGATACCCAAGCCCACTCTGTTGAGCTTAGGATTATCGAGTCTTCTACCGGTGGGGCTCCGGGATGCGCCGTCAAAGTGCATCTGCCAGCATGGATCGGCTCGATCAACCGAGAGAATGGCCTCATCAGGAAAGCCTAGATCCAGCGGCTGATCCGCGGAGGTTGGGTGAGCAGCCAGAAAGTCTGCCAATGCTTTCCCTTTGATGGCCTTCTGAGACACATACCTGATGTCGAACTGCTGGAGAATCACAGCCCACCGCGCTAGGCGGCCAGTCAACATAGGCCGGCTTAGGATATATTTCAACGGGTCTACCCGAGAAACCAACTGTACCTCATGGTGCTGCAAGTAGTGCCGTAATTTCTGTACAGCAAATACGAGCGCCAGGCAGCTCTTCTCGATGGGGGAATACCTAACTTCCGCATCGAGGAGCATGCGACTGAGGTAATAGAGGCTATTCTCCGTTCCCTCGTTGTTCTTCTGGGCGAGAAGGGCACCCAGGGACCGTTCCAGGGCGGTCACATAGAGGACCAGCGGCTTCTCGGATACAGGCGGCATCAGGACCGGAGGTTGAAGCAGGTACTGCTTGATCTCCTCGAAAGCGGTCTGACACTCTTTATCCCATACATAGGTGGCACCTTTCTTCATGAGCCGGGAAAAGGGCTTACACTTGCCGGCCAGATTCGCGATGAATCGGCGTATATAGGCTAAGTGGCCTTGGAACCCTTGCAGTTCCCGGACGGTACCTGGGGGAGGCATCTGGCTAATCGCCCTGATTTTCTCTTGGTCGATCTCAATACCCCGGTATCTTACCACAAATCCAAGGAACTTTCCGGAGGTGACCCCAAAGGCACACTTCAACGGGTTCATCTTCAGGCAGCGAGACCGGAGGAAGCTGAACACTTTCTCAAGATCTTTGAGATGGTCCTGACGCTGGCGCGATTTGACCACCAAGTCGTCGACGTAGCATTCCACCAGTGTGCCGAGGATTGGCTTGAATATGCGGTGCATCGCCCGTTGGTAGGTGGCACCTGCATTCTTCAGGCCGAAGGGCATGACCCGGTAGCAAAAGGTACCTTGGGGGGCCCTGAAGGCAGTGAACTCCTCATCCTCAGGGGCCATCCGAATTTGGTTGTATCCGGAGTATCCATCCATGAAGGAGAGGGCTTGGAACCCTGCCGTGGCATCAATCAACAGCTCTGTCACTGGTAGGGGAAAATCATCCTTCGGACAGTGGCTGTTGAGATCGCGGAAGTCGATGCAGACTCTGATCTGCCCGTTCTTCTTCCTGACCGGCACAATGTTGGCCAGCCATTTGGGGTACTGAACTTCCCTCACGAAGTTGGCTTTGATAAGCTTGTCAACTTCGGCCTCAACCATGGCACCGTGGGATGGGTGCATCTTCCTGGGAGGCTGCTTGAACCCGCGATGGTTCGCCGGGAGACCAAGGCGGTGGACGGCTACCTGAGGATCTAGCCCCGGCATCTCGTCATAGCCCCAAGCGAACACATCACGGTGCTGCCTGAGAAAGTCCACGTACTGCTGCCGCTCCTCAGAGGGCATGGCGGCACTAACCAATGTGGGTCTTGGATCGGCCTCGGTTCCAAGGTTCACCTGTATTAACTCATCGACCGTGGCGGGGACGCCCTCCTCAAAGGCTGGGGGTGCATCTTCCACGTCCTCTCCACTCGGGGAGGGATCGTCCACGGGAGAGACTGCGTTGGCAACTGCATTGGGGCTACCAGATCCTGCTGGGCCACTGGTGCTGGCACGGGCGGTCGCGGCCATCTCATCAGGAGACTCGCGGGCCGTCGAGACCATAGCGACGTCCAACCGGTGAATCGGGAGGACGTAAGCGTCATCCAGACTTGCCCAGGGATCGCTTGCAACAGCGACAGGCTCAACCTCACCTGCCAGGATCTGCTTATCCTTGCTCTTGTAATAGTCCGCGTCCAGATAGCGGGCTTCACATGAGGCAAAAGGAGAGGAATCTCCTTGAAGCACGCCTACTCGACCATTAAGGGAGTATTTGAGGCATTGGTGGTATGACGAGGGAACCGCCGCGTGAAGGTGAAGCCATGGCCTGCCCATCAATGCATTATACGCAGTGTCCTGAGAGACTACCATGAATTCGGTGTTGGCAACCAAGTCACCGAACTGGGTCTTCAAACGTATCTTGCCGACCGGGGTTTGCTCGGTGCGGTCGTACCCCTGGATCCTGAGGTCGGAGGGAATCAAGTCATCCTCAGACAACCCCAATCTCCGGAGCGTCCGAGTTGGAATCAGGTTAATCCCAGACCCCGTGTCGACAAGACAGCGCCGGACTTCAAGGCCATTGAACTGGCCAGTGACATACAGCGGACGGATATGTCCCTGTATAGAAGGGTCTTCATCCTTACCAGAGAACGAGATAACTGCCTGACATTCGGCGTCCTCGATCGTTTCGGCGTGAAAGGCCTCTGCAGCCGCAACCTCTGTCTCAAACTGAAGGGGGATTTTCAGGGCTTCAGCGAGTGCCTCGCGCATCTCAGATGACATGCGCAGAGCCTCAAGGATGGAGAGCCTTGCTGGGATGTCATCCAAGTGCTTCAGGACATCATACTTTTTGGCCAAGCGCGAGCCCCGGGTTGCAGGAGGTTGCTCTGCAGTTGGTGGCATGACGGGCCTTGCCGGTTGGGTCGGCGGCCGACTGGTACTTGGCGCATCTCGCTGTTCACTGGTCGCAGTCCGGGAAATGGTCACCGTACTGGAGTCAGGAGGCCGGGATGGACTCGTGGCAGGTCGGAGCTGGTCGCGACGCGGCTGAGGCGGTTCTGCCTGGTCCCACACCACAAACAGTGGCGGAGGCGAATCCGTCATCCCCGGATGGGGGGGCTGCGCGCGCTGAGCTCGGTTTTGAGCCTGCTGCCTAGTCTCAGTGGCGTGCACGGCCTGGCTGGAGGTACCAACGGCTGTGCCCCGGCGACTCCTGTTGCTGCGGTTCTTCCGACGGTAGCGACGACCGGGGACACTAGGGAGGTCCACCTGGTGTTCTTCAACGTCGGGAACCGAAAAGGGATTTACCAGCTCGACGGTGTTAACCGAAGCGTACCCAATACCATCATCGGACGAATCATCCATCACCGGGCGGATCCGAGGAGGGACCCCAATCTCCGGGGGCATGAAATCGCCGAGAGTGCGGGATAGTGGCGGAACCGGCGGGGCGCGCTCTTCCTTCTTGCGCTGCCGCCGTTTGCTCCTCTTGGAAGAGGCAGGCTGGGACGACGATGCCGAAGCAGCACCCGCAGATTCTGGGGGCTCAGGCTGATTTAAGCGCGCACGGATGATTCCATGGGCGCGAATGGTCGTCTTGCGGGCCATCCAGTTATTATACTTCTGGGATCCGCGGTTGGAGACCAGCTGCCATTCGTCCTCGTTGCCACTATCGTCATCTGATCCCACGAACACGCCCGCCACTTGTGCTGGAGCTGGGCCCAACCTGATTACATTGTTGTTAATCTGGTCTTGGAGCCAATCCTTAAACACATAGCACCGCTGGATGGTGTGCCCCAGGGCCCGATGGTAGGGGCAGTAGCGGGGGTTATTCGTAAGATGTGCCTCCTCTGGCCTCCAACATTCAGGCAGTCGCACAATCCTCTGCTCCAGGGCGCTCCAGAAATAACCGGGGACCTGATCCTCATGGAATGAGTAAGTCAGGTGTCGCGGGCCCCTTGGAGCGTGGTCTTGACGAGGGGCTGGAGGGGCCGGCCGAGGAGGTGGACCCTGATTATCTCGCCTGGGTTGCGGCGGTACATTACGCGGAGGGGCCGGCCGGTTCTGGGGCTGCCGCTGCTGGGCCGGGAACTGAACCCGTGGAGGCGGATTCCTGTGAGGCTGCGGAGCTGGCCTCACCGGCAACAGCTCCAATGGCCTGGGGGCCTCTATCTGGGCGACAGCAGCGGGCTCAGCCCTGCTGACTCTCCTTGCAGGAATCATTGGAGGCAGCAGGTGTGCATGGCTGGCCTATTGCAGGGCTTCCTCAAGACGTTGAGCTTTGTCTGAGAAGTACCTGAACCCTCCGGGGTAATTTTGAGTGATCAGGGAAGGGACCAGCTCGGTCTTGACGTTCCCGACGCACATTGTCAGCAACTTCTCCTGAGTCAATGGCATGTCAAGGGAATACGTGAGACCCTTCCATCGGGCGACGAAGTCCGCGACTCGCTCATCAGGCCTCTGCTTGCACTTGAAGAGGTCTGCGATACTTGTCTTCCGGGTCGTGGAACTGAACTGGTAGAGGAACTGTCTACGGAGGTCCTCCCAGCTGGTTACCGACCCGACGGGGAGCTGGCTGTACCAGACAAATGCTGGCCCTTCCAGTGTCTGAACAAAGCAGCGAAGCTTAGCGGCCTCTTGCTGCGCCGGAGTCCCCAACATAGGCCCGCACCTCGAGTTGAAGTGGGCTAAATGCTGTGGCGGATCTCCAGTCCCGTTGAAGGGGGCAAAAGTGGGATTCCCGAATCCCGGAGGCGCCGGCATGTCATCCACCCATGCTGGGTAGGGCTTGCCATCCGGTGGGATCGCCACCTGCCGAGTCTCCAAGGCTTCCAAGCGGGCAATGAGTGCCGCCATCGGATCGTCCGGACATGGGTTCCAGTCCTGGCGAGGATCTCTAACCACGAGCGCATTGCATGGCCCTTCAATCGGGTCGTCGACCGGGTCGTCGAACTCGGCGGCTCGTGGGATGGCGGGCGGAGCGGCCCTTGGGGCAGCGGGAGGAATCCGAGCGGGGTCTCTCAGGTAGTCACGCCGCTCGGGAGGGTGTGGCGAAACATAACGCGCCCTCTTGCCATAGGCAATGGCCTCTCTCCTGTCGGCGAACACGGCGTAATCACGGTTGCCCGGGAGAGTCTCATCGAGGAGCGGTTGTTCTGGTCCCTGCTGTCCTGGCCTGGGATCACCGTAGTCAGGCCGCCGTTCTGCAGCGCGCTCGGCGAGGAGCTGGTCAACCAGCTTCTTCTGTTCGGCGAGCTGCTGACGTAGCGTAGCCTTCTTGGGATCCTCCTCTGCCCTCTTCATGGAGGCAGATGGGTCGGCGGGCTTTATAGCCTCGCTGTGCTCTTTTCCTTTGCTGACGTTTCGGCTCAACGTCAGTGCTTCAGTGGGCGCGGGGAGCCCCAGGAGGTTCCTCTGATGACGAGTGACTCTCACCGATGGATCTGACGACGGCTTGTCTTCGGGGGGGAAGCCCCCGTCGAGAAGTTCCAAGTCGTTCCCCTCTCCCGACAGGTCAGCCATATTGACTGTTTCTGTCCCTGGGGATATACCCTCAGGGCCACCCAGTGAATCGGGCTGTCGGCGAATCACACTGAAGCGTAGGGCAGCGTACTGCCCCCATCCACGGATATACACGTGGGGAGTGGCTTCCTCGATAACTTTGCGGAGTACTTGGAAACACTCAACGCATCGTTGTTGGAGGGCCTCGTGGTGCCCAAATGACCCGGGGTGCCGAACCGCGGGGAGCATGGACAGGTCAATTTGACGGCACTGCTCACCAATATCCTCCAGGTGCGCTTGACTCCCGGGATATGGCATTTGTAGGCGGTGAAGACAGGAGCGAGTCTCCCGGAGAGTTCGGCGGAAGCATTCGAACTCATCCGGGGTGAGCGATTCGGGTGCATCAAAGCCCGGTCCTGCGACTGGCCAAAACTTCTCAGGGAAGTGGCCCTCTGCAAGGACGGTCCAGAAGCTCCACGACTCAAACTCGGGACCCATATCTCCTTGGTCCTCTTCCATGGCTGGGAACGGACGGGGAACTGGTAGTGGTGCCGAGGCGGGCCGCCGGGCCGACGGGCTGGCCGGCGGTGAATACAGCGAACAGGCCGATTGGCCTCTATATCCCGGGCCGCCCTCTGAGGGTGGCGGTGCCCTGGCTACCACATCACGATAGGACAGGCCGGCGAGCGAACATCCTGCCGTAGCATCGGTGCTCACCGAGGGTGCACCAGATCGTGGTTCGACCGTCGATCCCCAGAAAAAGTCTCCGGCTTCTCCGATCGAGACGGAAGGCACTTCCGGAGGGGCCGGTACCAACCGCAGGCTTGATCCTTGGGGGTCTACCAGGCCCTCGTTACTCCGGATATACCTTCGGAGAGAAGCGGGGATCACATCGATCTCGCTCTCGGGGAGCACGAGGCTGACGTGCCGCATTCCTACCCCTGCCCTTGACTGGCAGGATTGGGGAAAGGGCTCTGTCGCCGAATCGTACTCCGCCTCTGAATCAGAGAAGGGAACCGGTCGGATCTCTGTCCGGAATTCCGTAACATTCTTCCCTCGGCGTCGACGCCTTGCCTTCCTGCCCCTGGGTGGTTCTTCGGGGCAGGGCTGATCTCTGTCCTGGCGTCCTCCGGCCGCACTGGTGCTGGGGCCAAGAGGACTGGGAACCAAGGTGCGAGGGGCACCGGGACAGATATCAAAGGGGACGCGGGGAGAGATGATTCCGGGCAGGCCTCCGGGCCGGGATCGGAAGGTGGGATGACCCATGCCTCCTGGATCGGCCACATAGAGTAGATCCTGCCGGTGAATAGCGCTACCGCGAGGTGGTCCGCGGTGGCTACTGCCAGTGCCAGCAACCGGGAGAGTCAACCCCACCTGCCTTTGGGGCGGTCGGGGCCTCGATCCAGGTCGGGCATAGGAGTTCCCCTGCTCAGGATGCGCAGAGGCCTGGCGACTGGAGCCAGCAGTGGCTTGGGCCAATGCGGCCGCTGTTGCTAGAGCCCCAAGGTGGGCATCCTCTTCCGCTCGTGCCCGACGTTGGCGTCGAGACAGGCGAGTCGGGATGAGCGGCGCGGGCAGGTGGAGAGCCCGCTCTTCGACTGGAGAGGCCTGGCGGCGGTGTCGCCATGGCCTGGCGGGAGTCCTTACCGTAGATCCCTGGAGCGAATCCCGGATAGGGTGATCCCGGGCATCATCCACCTCATCCGCATAGGGAAGGGAACTGTCAGAGCGCTCCGGGGATAAACTCCCGAACCGATTGGACGTTGAGGTAGGCAGCGGTGCCTCCCTGCGCGGCCCTCGGGGGCGGCGGTGGTGGCGAGGCGCAGCCTCCTCAAGGTCTAGGTGAGCCATTTCCCTAGTGGGGATGACTCCCTCTTCCTCGTATCTCCGCACCAGGGTGTTGATCACCCTTCTCTGGATGACCTCCGAGGGGGAGAGAGGGCGTGGTCGTCCCGCAATTGCGGCTGCTGGGACGACTGTGGAACGGGCGGGACCGCGCGGAGTAGCCGCGTCGGCGTTTCCCCTACCTCTGCGCCAGTGGGCGGGTGGCGATCGGGCACTGGATCGGGCGACCTGATTTCTGAAAGAAGGGAGAATGACCCATTAACACTGACAGGAAAAAGGAATCGACAACCAACCATTAGCGCCACGACGCCTTCCGTGGGGGGAACCCAGGCCCTCGACGTTGCGAGACGGAGTGCCTGATTTCACTTCCCCAGCCCCTGGCGGGCAAGACTGAATGCTTGGCCGGGCAACATGCCGGTCTTCCAACACCTCTGAAATCCATCGGTCTTCGTATCGAGGAGAAGAGATTCACGTCGGGTTCACCATTTTTCTGTTTCGGTGCGGATGTGCGTTGGGTTACGTTGTTCCACCAGGACGCGTTCGCGCGTGCACCCGTCAACCCGAGGGGATGGGCGCGCGGCTTGTGGTCCCGCAGTCCCGCTTTCCAAGGGCGGGCGACATTCGTCCCTTATTCAGGGGCGTCTGCTCCTTGATCGAAACCGGGATGATGGGATGTCGGCTCCTCCTTCCTTGGACGTCTCCTCGGAACTCGTCGCCTAATCCGGGTCTCCCTCATAGACTTAAGAATGTTCGTGAATCTCGTTCCCGGCGCCATATCTTCATGGACACCGGTTAATTACGCTGCTTCCGCCCGGACGCTCCAAGGAGTCTGGGCGGGGCAGCAACCTGCAGTGAGAAGGCCGGGTGGCTCTGGGTGCTGGGGGCGTGTCGTGACACTGCGGCTCTGCACGTCTGTCTTCCGTCCCTAATAGGGCTTCTCGAAGGCATGATGGCCTGAGGCATCCCGCACTGGGTGCGGGGAACTGTGTCACCTGAGGTTTTCCTCAGCTTCCCATGTTTAACACGGGGTATGCCGCGAGTTTAACGTCCAGCGGGGACGGCATCGGACCTATCAACACGAAAAGTGGATCGGATGACAGAACCCCTTGCGGGGAACCTCCGACGCTGGGGCCAGCACATGGGCGGCTTCCCAAGTAACGTGGAGTGGAGTAAAGTGGCATGACCCCACCGGGATGTGGCGGCCCGGGTAAGGATCAGGGTGGATGATGGAGTGAAGAGCTTGGACCCCGTAGGGGCTTCCTACGTACCGCGCGTTAGCACGGATCAAAGTCAACGTAGTTCGGGTATACAGTTTAACGTCATGCTGGACGTCGGCAAGCCGACTCACGAAGAGGTCGAGGCCGCCGGGCGAAGGATTGAACCGAACCACCTCGCACAGAGGGGGGTGGAACGGCCGGGTGGATCACAGTTTCACGTCATGCTGGACGATAAGGGAAAAAGAAAAAGGGGATGTGGGGAGGCACAGTGGAGATACACACGGGCAGTCTCCCACAGGGGCGGATTCATAGGTGAATCGACGCAAGCGTGAACCCTGGAGGGGTCCACTGAGGGACGAACCGACGTAAATACGACCAGGACGACCAGGTGGCGGGCTTGGACCTCAAGAAGGCTTCCTACGTACCCTGTATAGAAGACAGGGATCAAAGTCGACGTAGTTCATTCTGTCAGGACTTACGCACTTGAGGCAGCCCGGATGCGGCGAAACTCAGTTGGAAGGGACTTGGACCGAAAGTAGGAGACACCTCGATCCCAGTCACACCCTCTACTGGCTTCGGCAGTGGGGGAGCGCAATGGAGATACACATGTGCAGCCCCCCACAAGAAACAAGGGGTTTATAATACCCTGCCCCCGTAGGGAAAAGCCACTCCCATTAAATCGTCCCAAAAGCGGGACAATCCCGACATCCCTGCAGAGACGAGCGGGTGGGGGCCACATCCAAACCGGGGGGGACCCTGCGTGTGGAGCACGGGATCAGGTTGCGGACGGTTTAACGTCTTGCCGGACGAAGTACAGTTTAACGTCGTGTGTTGAGGACGAAGCGGACGGTTTAACGTCTTGCCGGACGAAGTACAGTTTAACGTCGTGTGTTGAGGACGAAACACTTGGCAGTTTAACGTCTTGCAGCGCGGACGAATGTGCAGTTTAACGTCATGCTGGACGTATGGGCAGTTTAACGTCATGCTGGACATATGCGCAGTTTAACGTCATGCGGGACGTATATGCAGTTTAACGTCATGCTGGACATATGTCCGTGTCACTTCGCGCAAGCCTGGAGGGCCGCACGGAAAGACAACGCACGGTGCGGGCACCCAGGATGAAGATCATCGGGCGCCACGCAGGCGGGTACCCTCAGGGGGTCAAGGGAGGCGACCCTGGCAGATTGCGCGCAAAAGAGGAGCCTTGCGCGCAAAACCGCGGGTCGGCGCGCAAAATGGCGGGCTGGCGCGCAATTGGGCCAGCGCTTCGCGCGCGGATGATTGGGATTGCGCGCACCGGGCTTCGGGTAGCGCGCGGGGGCAACGGCTCATTCTCTAGCGAATGGCCACTTTGAAAATGGGGGGTGCGCGCAATCGGGCTGGATTGCGCGCACCCGGGGGGCAATTGCGCGCAAGAGGCTTCTTTTGCGCGCAAAGGCCTTCGGGTTGAAATTTATTCAAAGGAAAGGAGCCAAGGGGATTGCGCGCGAAGGTGGACCCCAAGGCTCTATTGCGCGAAAGAAAGGAGGTTACCTGAAGATCGGCATTGCGCGCGGAAGGGGTTGAATTGCGCGCGCGGGAGACCGTTCGACTTCCAGCAACCTTTGAAACGTTGGGGGTCGCCTAGTATTTATAGGCAACCCCGGGCGCGGAATCCGGTTTCGGGAGCGGAATTCCCTTTGCGGGCGCGGAATCAGGACCCGGCGCGCAAGGGAGCCGCGCAGGCGACGGGCGAGGAAAATAGCGCGCCGTCCAGCGCATTGCGCGCATCCCGGGAGGATTGCGCGCCGCGACTCGACTTTGCGCGCGGTCCTCTGAAATTTCGCGCAAACCCTCCGGGCCCTCCGGAACGTGCCTCTGACCCCAAATATCACTTCGCTTTCCGCATCCGGAGCTTCGTTTGGGAACAACGGACTTTTCCGGCGTCTACACTCATTTAAGAGAGAATTCGGGGAAACCCCTAGGATTTTTTTTCAGCTACTTAGTAGGATAAAGAGACAATGAGATTGACCTGGAGAAGATCAAGGCCATCTTGAAAATGACACCTTTGAGAAACCTATGAGAGGTATGCAGTCTTCAAGTACACCTAGACTATATATTGTAGTTCATTGTGAATATATAAGGCAAGTGTAATCCCTTTTTGAGGCTCATGAAGAAAGGAAACACATACTAGTGGGATGAGGAATGCCATACCACATTTGTGGAGATAAAACATTATCTACTATAAACTATAGTTCTAATGCCACCCATATAAGGGAATCATATGGTACTCTATGTGACCACAATTTAATAGTCCCTTGGATCCCATAAAAAACATAAGAACAATGAGGAAAATGAAACATTTTAAATTATCTCAATCTCATGATCCTAGACACAAAGACTAGATACTGCACTATCGAGAAGAGTTGCGTCACCCTTGTTTTTGCATTGTAGATGATGGGATATTCTCTAAAAAATCAAGAAATAAAACTAGTGTCTCAAGTAAACCTAATAAATTATATCTTGAATTTCCCCATTCAGATAGGATAATTTGAAATCTAGCCAATGATCCTGTAGCAATTCTACATCTGGTTTGTTCTAAGAAAATCCATCAAGGGCCTGGCATTAGAAGTATTTCTGGAGGCCCATCCATCCCATAATGATCTTCCACTAGATGTTTATTTCCTAGATGATGATATAATATTAGTAGATCAATCCATTCCATGTTGGAAGATTCATTTTGATGGTGCCTCCTAGAGTCCAACTGGTAGAAAGATGAACAATCTAAACTCAATAGGGTGGTCATGGGGATCATCTTTATCACTCTAGAATAGGCCACTTCGATACTCATTCCTAATTTCTTATGGATGCACCAACAAAAAGGAAAAGTTTATGGCTTTAATTACTGGTATTGATCTAGCCCTTGAGATTAATTTCCCCCACCTACATGTTAATGGATACTTTGAGCTAGTTATCAATCAGATCAATGAAGACTATATCACCAGAAAGACAATGTGCATTCCCATTATGGAATACACCCATTAGCTGATGGCGAAGATCCATGATCATTTAGAATTGACTCATGTCCCCCGGTTATAGAATGATCAACCCCACACCATGGACAGTTTATCTACATCAATTATAGAGCTTGACTAGGGTGACCTTTTAATTCATGTGGCACACCATAGGGTTACTAACCCCATCATTTCAGAAAATGATGACATGAAACACGTAAACTAGCTAGCTATAGGTCCTTCTACATTAGGAACCTCAGGATTACCCATAATATAGGAATATTATAATGAGACAAATCCTTTTATCAAGTGTCTCTACAGTTTTATTCTCCACCCATAATTGCCTGAGAACGTGTGAATCCATCGATTCACAATGCAGTTTGCCAGCCAGGGTGGGACTAACCTCGAGAAGACTCCATATAGACATGGGTTTGACAGAAATATCCTCCCTTACATCCAAGGTGATTTAATTACCCATGTTATACAGTAAGTCCTTATTGATTGTTGCGATTCCCATTAAGAGAGATTGAACATCTCCCACTATATTTAGAGGTTTTTCTACTTATGGCTAACCATGGTCCACTATTTCATTGATTATTCCAATAAGTTTCATGTGTGTAATATCCATGACAACATTGTGCATAAAATTTTAGAGATACACCATACCACTAAGTGTTATTGTCTATTTTTGGTATGGTGACTAGATTTTGTGATCACATATCTTCTAGGAATAGATCTCCAATGCAAGTTCATCCTGACCACGATGGATTTTTTCTCTAAGTGGGTATAAGTGATTCCCCTCAAGGAAGTTAAGGCACAATTCATTATTGAATTCATGATCTACCACCTCATTCCTTGAATCAGATTCCATCACACCATTCTCACTAACAATGAAACCAATTTTTTGGCTTCAAAGATGAAGAGATTGTACTAAACTTAAAATTTTCAGTCCGCCCATACATCTAGCTACCATGAATAGTAAAATGAATAGATTGAGGAATTCAAAAAAACTATATCTAACATTTTATAGAAAATGGTGGGATATAATGAGAAGATTTGGACATATAAGTCCACTAATTCCCTTTGGGCCTACTAGATGATAACTTTAAATTCCACCTAGGTGACCCATTACTTCCTAGTTTATGGAATAGAGGAAATACAACCCATTGAGGTGAAATTTCGAACAATATAAACAATAATCTATAACTAGAAGATTATAGAAAAAATATCCAAATTCCATCTTGCTATATTGAAATCCATTAAAGAAAACAGGATCCAGGCCTTTCACAGTTTAGAGTGCCACTATAAATGGACAACAATGGAATTCAATGATAAGGTTTTACTACGTTCCTTTCTCCAGGGTGATATGGTAATTGATCTCATAACACTAATAAAACATAGGAAGAAAACACCAAAGTTAGAGACCTTGTCGGGGGGTCCTTACATAATTCATAAGGTTTATTACAATATATCATACTCTTTGGTCACCATTTACAGAGATCATATCGCACCTCCTACCAATGCTATGTTTCCATAGAAGTACTTCTCATGGGGAGGGATCAAGGTCCAAAATATAAAACCTTAAACTAGGAGTATAAGTAAAAGAATCACAACTCTAAACTATGTGAAAACATTATCAAGAATGTGTTGTGTTGATGTTGACCTCTATATCCATCATTCACATCGGTTTGTTCACTCCACAACACAACACATATCCATTTGGGATACTCAAACCCAATGGTCTAATCTGTATGATCTTAAATTAAGATCCCATGGTTAAAGATTTAAGACCATAAACTAGTATCCACCCTATGGTGCATGAAAATTTACCTTAAAATATTCTCAATAGGTCTAAGTATTACGACCTTAAATAATTTTCAACCCCTATAGTCTGAGCTATAAGACTTTAAACTAAAAATCATGACATCCTCGACAGAAGACGTTAAAATACAGTTTCACCCCATAAAATTTGGATGCATCTAAATAATAGATTATTTTTACCCTATATGAAACCTGGA
This sequence comes from Viscum album, assembly GCA_963277665.1. Taxonomy (NCBI): domain Eukaryota; kingdom Viridiplantae; phylum Streptophyta; class Magnoliopsida; order Santalales; family Viscaceae; genus Viscum; species Viscum album. Next base: position 1,067,014,778 of record OY728166.1, on the reverse strand, counting down.
TTCCTCATATATTGAGAATAAGAGAGTCAATAATCACTACCCCATGCTTTGAACAAGGGAAATCCTCACAACAATTTTGGGATGCCTCAATTCCCTTAATAGATAGGATTTCCCCTACCAGTGCTGGTCACCCACTAGACCATGTTCTAGAACTACGTGCGACTTTATTATCATCCTTTTGATATATGTACCAATGTTTGTAATTATCATCGCTAAGTCTGGCCATAAATTTATCAACCCTTAGGTCCCATTTATATGGTAATAGTTCAACCATTACAACCTTTAAACCATGTGTCATTTCCTTCCTGATATTTTTGTGGCGTGCAAGCCCCTTTGGTTCAATTAATGTTGGATCTTACCTCTTTCATACCACATATATATCCATAGTGAGAACATCCCCTATAGTCCAAGAAACTCAACTTTAACTATTTTCCATGGTCCAGACCATACAACCTTAACCTTGTATGGATAAATTCGAAATTACTTTATGTGGTGCAGGGAATCCTTGGATCCTTTAATGTTGGTTATTACTTTTACATCGCAAAACATCCTAAAATCCCTCTTCCCATGTTCTGAGCATCATGACCCTAAAATATGTGAATTCACCCCCTGATCTCATGGTTTTCTTTGACACTGGTGAAGCCTATACCTCCATCCTCTTATATAACTTGTATGTATTAATTCTCATACTAATGGGATATATATTGACACCAAAAAATTTCAATCTTCATTCCCATCCATAGATTCATAAGAAAACTATCTATTAGCTATCTCAAAAAAATTATTATACGGGCCTCCGTTTTAAGTTTAATCCCCATTAATCTACCTTAACCCATTAATGGGTTGAGATTCCCTCTTAGACTGATATAAGGATGATAAAAGAGGGTAGATTAGTGGATAATCCCTATCCTACATCCCCGAAGCATGTTGTTAAACTATAATCCCACCCACATAAAACCATTATACCTATTAATGAGACATTATTTTAACCTATATCAAATTGGGATTCGCCATATAAAAAATATGGAATGAAAAAACTCTAATGTTATTTGTATATAACATTAAATTGTCAACTTACCTTTGTGGATTCAAGATGCCTCAAGTCCTCCTATGAGAATATTCAGTATCCTTATTTGAAAGGGTATTTCCATTCTGATGTTGTTCTCTACCAAACAATGATTTATGAAGTATGTGTGGATTTATTACCATCCCTATATGATATATTTTGATTCCCAAATATTTTATCTTGGGTCTATCCCCTTCGTTGACTTGTTGGGGGTCTTCTCCTCTCTCATTTTCAGGTCGAATATATGTGACCTAAAACAAGTGATTTCCTAGGTATGAACTCTATAACTTTAAAATAGGATCCTATATCAATGTATAAAGAAACTAAACTAGGTATGGGTCTTCTAAAAATTGTGTTGTGTGGTGTTAGGGCCTCTTTTGTTTCATTCACATCAGGGTTTTCAACTCACCACACTACACAAATCCTTTTGAATCACCCCATGGTCCAAACACTATAAGTTTAAAATAGTATCCAAGGGTATAAACTCAAAGAGCTTAAACTAAGAATCTAGGTCCCAAAAAAATGACTTTAAATAGAGTGAAATCCTCTCTAATTTTTTTGTGTGATGTAAGGGCCCATTTGGCTGATTCATGTCAGTATTTCATTCTTCTTTCCCACACATACCCCTTTTGGGATACTCAAACCATGTTCTAAAATCTATGAACCTAAACCAAGAATCATGTTCATGTCATCTTGATCTTAAAATTGTGCACATTCAAGGTGAATTCAACATATTATTTATGGGAAATCCTCCAAGACTCCCCATGCACTCCAGTTCATGTGACATTTCACATGATGTTAAACTATAACCCTAACCCATGAAATGGATATTGAAGGAAATAATGACCTGACACAAGGAATAAATGATGGAAATATTGGAATGTAATCCCCACATACCATATCCCAATCATATGACATCAAACATTGTAATATATCCGCCCCACCGTATGATGTTAAAATGTGTCTAATATCCTCACCGCATGATGTTATACTATGTGTTCATCATCCCATTACACAATGTAAAGATGTAAGTCATCTTAGGACCTTGTACAAGAAGCCCTTTCCTCTAGTTCTTGTCACTTACTTAATCATATTTGTTCTTTGATCATCATTCTGTGTCTGAGATGACTCTCTCATGGAAGGCAAGTTTGATCTTTGTTCAGACCAATACACCCACGCCAATGTCCTCAAATCCATGGTGGCATAAATCTAAGAGTTCTAGAATCCATTTGAACATTACATAACTTCATTTACACACTTCACATGCCCCTTATTTGGATCCTTATCCTCCTCCACAGCTGAAGGGACCCCCTAAAGACAATGGTGTTTAGATAAAATGGATCACATAATTTCCTATGACAATGCCCTATAGGGCTATGACAGCATTCTGAGACAGTTTTTGTGTTTCAAACACGTTCAGCGGTCAAAACCCATTTTCTTATCCCATTTCTAGCTAATAGGAATGGATTATATGTTTTAAACATGGTAAAAAATTATCTTATATCATGACTCTACTCTCCTTGTGTTCCAAATTTTAAGCACCATGATTCATAGTCCACATTTCTCTTTATTCAGGTAGAATTTAAATCCCCTAGCATTACCCCATTTGTGCACTAGAGAACATTGGAAAAGAAATTCAGCTATATAGAGAGCCTTATTCTCCATCCTTAGGAATTCTTGGCCTAAGCACTCCTAGTGTCCAGTCAGTAATTGAATACGCCAAGTGTTCGATGATTGTCTAACACTTTCATATAAATAATATGTTAAATGATTATCCATTTTCTCTCACACCAATCCTGAATCACAAGATCTTAGGGACTGTTCATTGGTCATATCATGATATTATTGAAAGAAATTGTTTCAATCATGAAGGATTTTAAATCAATCAAAACAATTTTTTAGATTTTCATACAGATAATGGATCCTCTACTTTTTATAATGAAATCAATGATTCACCCAATAATTGAGTGTTTGAGCTTGGAAAACCTCTATAGAGTTACCTCTAGGGTCCATTTCCACTATTATAGATCTTATTTATCTTCGCTGAACTAGGAACATACTTCTTCAGTTATGATCCAATGCTCGTTCTTCTCATCCCGACATGTAGCCACCATGGATGTTGCCTCTTCTACCTTGTCCTTGGTTGTTTCTAATTAGGACTTCAGACTGTTAATGACCTCAGACCAAGTAACAAAAACTTCTACATGGTAATAAGACATCCCCTATGTACAGTTGATCTCCTCTTTGACCTCCTGAAGCTCCTTGGATCTCTTAACCTAGTGTTTCTTCCTAGAAAGGTCAAGTGCCTGGCATTCCACACACACCCACATGACATGGATGTCCTAAGAAAATGTGTGCCGAATGATAGTGTCCACCACAATGATCCCAAATATGAATATCCTGTGGTGGAGAGATCCCACCTACTTTGGTTGGACTACAATCAGACCACATGTGATGAAGTTCTGAACATACCTCTATGCCTTTCAACGAACAATCTGGTTCTCCTCAGTAGAATTTGAGCTGGAATCCACAAATTATTCTGGTGATACAGTCTTATATTAAAGGATTATAACCAATACATCATCAAATGGATTATCAAGTTACAATATTTTAGTCATAACTAGATGAAGATCCACTCTTGAAAACAAATCCCCATCGGCCTCTCCACCTTTAGTGGAAGCCTCTACCACCCCCTGTGGAACTTTTGAGGTTAATGAAACTGTCCCAGATCTCTTAGATACCCATATTGATGACAAAATATCACCCTTGATTCCCATGGATACCACCAGTGGAAATTTTGATTTAGGATTATCCAATTCAACTTCCTTAACTTCCCTAGTTTCTGACATAATTTTCACATCATCTATCATAATTTTAGCTCAAACAACCTCCCCTAGTAGAAACTACAAGATCGGCTCCACCATTTTATTTCCTTCATCTTACCTTATTCAAGCCCTTACCTCAACCCCCTCCATCATGGGAATGGACTTAGTGGCCCCCTTCAATGGAACCTCCATGGTTGAACCGACCACCAAGGTCTCCTTGACCATTCCCATTTTGATATTAGAATCCACCATCGCCTCCTCTACCCGAGAAGAAGTTAATACAAGCATTCATGTTTATCGATGAGTCATGAGAACCCTGTGAAAATAAATTTAAAAATACCTCAATAAATCCTAGGAAGTAAAGTTAAAGAAAAAAATGGAATATGGTATGAATAGACTTATGTGAATTTAACAGTCTACCAAGAATCTCTTGGTGGTTCATATATAGTTCCCCATGAAAGGTTCCCTCTACGGTCGCTGCATTAGTTACATGCATTAATGGATAGATTCCCTGACCAAACCATTAGGGAAGGGCCCAAACTCACACCATTATGAGTTGAGGCTCCCTCACCCCTCTCACGAGGCTTGTCACAGACCTCTCCCTCTTCAGTGATCACTAATTGGAAGAAGGGATAATGTGATGAATTTAAGGACTAGGTGATGTCTAAAAATGAAAGAAGATCAAAGTATTTACCTGATCTATAGAAATATGCATTTCTTCCTTTTGGATATGGTAGGAATCACATTGCCAATAGTATTTTGATCCTTTACCTTCAGCCACTATAATAGACGCCTGACCATCAAGAGTAGCTAGACGGGAAGACATTCCCAGGAGTATCCTCACCCAATCAGTTAGGCGATTCACATTACCCTAAGTTTTTTTTAATTTTTGGTAGTCCTACCTCTGAATCTGACTCTCTTTGTTCCTCATCATCTCGAATTCCTAGGGGAGAAATTTTTTGATGCCCAAATACATGTGGAATAAGTGAGGCTGAGAAAGGAAAGGCTATTTCGAGGCATATATGTACCAAAACAACCAAAAAATATCTCTAAATTTCATGTTACGTGAAGCTTGGATACTTTGCAAAAAATTAGAGATCACTAAGATCTTGGGACATGAAGATCATTCATGAATGAGTAAAGGTGTTATTGTAATGTATTTGAAAGATAAATTATGAGTTGTGGAGTACTCTGTGAATGTGAGAAGGGTTGATAGTTATCTCGGTGAAAATACATTTAGACTCATGGATCCCACCCCTTCATGAAGCTCATTCCGCATCATAAAAATTTCCAATATTTAAGAAACTCATTCCCAATAAAACCCACTTTAGTATAACATTTTAGGGTGTACAATCACCTTTAGTCTTCAAAAATCAATCTCTTTTATAGAAAACCCTTATCATTGAAAAAAAATCTGAATATTTATCACCCACGTTATCCAAGATTCCTGAGGCTTCCTTCTTATGTTCTTGAGAGCCTCCACCTAAGGTGCTGATTCCTTTATCAAAGGCCCAATCCATTCATTGAGAAATACATACCTTTTTGGAACTTGAGACTTCTTGAAGCACTCCCCATATAAAACAAGACATCACCCTAAGGCAGGGTAACCCTATTTAATGAATCATACTTCTTTATGAATCCCCTAAACTCCTGGAGTACCCTAATATTTTTGAGAACCCCCTTCACGAACCTCCAATCATTGATAGTAACCTCTCATGAGTTTTTACATGGGGCCACCCTTATGGAGGCATGTCTTTATAAAGGCCGAGTTCCCATGACACCACACTAATACAGGATCAGTTCTGCTGGGCCTCAAGTCCCCATGTGACTGGTTCCACCCATTCTTGGGTTCACCCAGTTCACTCCAACTATGGATCAATCTTCCCACATTCCTGTTGATTCTAAGAATAGTTAACATAACCTATTTTTTATTAATGAATGTGGACTATAATGTGGAAATCGTGGTTGAATACTCTTCCATGGATGTTCTAATTTTATGCCCCACCCAAAGGAACATGATCCATGGCCATGTAATCCCTAGGGGTAAGTAGTGATTCATCACACATCTGAGTTGCATGACATAAAACTACATAGTTCTACATCTATTTTGTATGAAATTAAGATGAATGAAAACATCTTCAGAACATGATCTAAAGCTGTCATCATACCTTTTGTGATGAAAATGAATTACTTATATATGATCATCATGAGATGCCTCCCTCTCTCCCAACCCAGGACATGCGTTGTAACGACCCGACCCCAGTTACCCAAAGTCGGTGCAATATTTTAATACATTGGCATGATTACAAGGAATCAAGTCCTAAAGGACTGATCAGTTTAGCCGTCTTGTAAAATAGATTACATACATGAATGTTACATTTTCACTTTAAGACATACAAAACAACATAAATAATCTTTATGAATGCCATTATTCCCTTGGCTTAACCCTGAATATCAATCACAATACACTTCTTGGAATCTTGGGAAAAATAAAACATAGAAAGGGGTGAGCTCAAATGCTTAGTAAGGGTAATAAATACAACAGAAACTTTCATAAATAAGAATAAACATTTAAAGCAATGTATAACTAAAACAAAAGCCTTTTAAACTTGAACTTCAGCATAATATGGAAAAAATAAAATGAAGTAATTCCATTTATTTTTTCACATAGATATTCTACTAGTCGAATAATCAAATAAAATTTCAGCAACCAGTTTCATAATGATAAAATGCATAATGTCGAACCATAATTTCAGTGTCAAGGTCTCGTGCCAAGACCTATGGGCTAACAGTAACCGGAACCCAACCCGGAGAGCCTCTATAACTGGACTCCATCCCGGAGAGCCTCTGTAACCAGACTCCAACCCGGAGTGCCTCTAATAACCGGACACTAACCCGGAGTGCCTCTAATAACCGGACACCAACCCGGAGTGCCTCTAATAACTGGACACCAACCCAGAGGGTTTGCTGTAACCAGACCCCAACCTGGAGGTCTTACATTTTCTGGTCCCCAACCCAGAACATACTAGTCCAACACATTCATCTTAAGAAGAGGATGAAATATAACATAAACATTCGTATTAAAACTAACATAAGAAATGTCAAAACTTTAATCATAGACCATTAATGGCATAAAAATAACTCATCCATAGTCAAACATATCACAAAACCTTAAATACACTATAGATGATTAGTATCATAATAAATCAACTTGAAACAAGTGTAAAATTTATCAAAGGATGTTGACATAGATGAAATCAAAACTATTTGAGAGAAATATCTCTTTTTTTGAAATCATTTAAAAGTCACATAAATATTGAGAAAAAAATTATTTTGAAAATATCATTATAATCTTGTGAAGGAAGCTTTAAAGGTGTAATAACGGTGGAGAATAACCACACCCACTGTATAAGTTAAAGACATTCTTACCTTAATTTTGTCGAAAAGGTTAAAAAGTAACTTGTTTCGAAAAGGATGGAAATATTCCTTTCAAAACATATAAAGTAAAATAAGGGTATAAATGACTTTAACCCATTTCCTATTAAATAGTAAAAATGTTTTGAAAGTCATTTTTAAGAAACATGGATGTGGATGATAAAGAGGTCCTAGTAGATACTTACGTAAAAACAACCTCGGATAATAAAGAGATTGTGAAATTAACCCTTACCAATTTGGTAACTTACGAAACATACACCCCTTGAAAGTGGTATCATACAATGAATATGTAAATAGACATAATTTAATGTGTATTACACAAATAATACAATTATGGGTAGTACATATACCACACAAAAAAGTAATAGTGGGAATATGGCATGAATCTCACGGGAATAAAGAGTGAGATGAAAACCCCTTACATTGTACTTTTCCTTGGTTGATGGTAGGTTAACCTCCTGTATAATGGTGAAATAATTATTTTTAAATTATACAAGAATCATATATATTAATATGATATCATATATGATCTTTTAACATTGCTTTGTTAATAAAATCTTAGTATTATCGTCGTTTCGGCTGTTAACTTACTCGTTTTATTTTATATGTTTTGTGACATATGTTGTGTTTATTATGGATAGTATGTATCTTATTTATATCCAGAATGATATCAAGTCCTTAAAAATTATTTTTAATCATCAAATGATAATTATACTAGAATGGATATAATGGGGAATGAATCTCATCGCGTTCGTGGAGACGGTAGTCCGTACGTACGCACGAGCGACAATATCATTCTTTTGATATTAAAATAACATATAATTGGATGGTATATCATATATACAGAATCATTATCATGTTATATTTATTATTTACATGAATTATACAACATTATTATACCCATATAAATAATAATATATTGAATAACAATTACACCACGATGTGGAGACGGTCGGTCGTACATACGCACGTATGGTGACATGTCATTCAAGGGATGGATAGAATAATGAGTTTGTTTGTTCCATATTTATAATAACATCACAATATATAGAGGATACTGGAGTTATTATTTTAGAATGGGAATAATAAATAAATAAGAAGTTGAAGAAGAAAGGAACTTGAAAGAGGGTGGTGAAAACATTACCTCTTTCTTCAGGTTCTTCCTTTTGATTTGATCAAAAGGGCTTTATAGGATGGCTTTATGATCAAACTAAGGTCCCTAGGTTTAAGTGAGGGAATATGAGAGAGTATTTGGGAAGGGTTTTTCCGAACCAAAAGGCTTTTAAAGTGTGAAGAATTGGTTAGAAGTTGGGTCCTTTTATAAGGGAGAGGAGGGGCTCTTTAGGAAAACATAAAGTATTAATTTATAATAAATTTATATTTGGTTTCTAGTGGCCCCAAAGTCGATTATTCAAAGTATAAGGTGAGTGTGGGTCGAAATACTTTCAACCAATAGATTTTAGACAGATTTGGGTCATTATATTAAACCTATCGTTTAGTTTTAACTCTTAGTTAACTAATTTGACACTTACCATGTAACTTTGTATTTTTAAATTATATAGTTAATAAACTTTCTATATACATCCAAGAGACCCCCAAGTGGTCCATTAATTATAGAAATATCATGATACACGTACTTTGGCCGAAAAGTATATTTTTAGGAATTTCATATCAATTAATAATATAATATTTGTTTTAAAAACTCTTTTATGTCAATTTTGACACTATTTGGAATTTGTTTTTTGTGAAAATCATAACAGCATGATTACTTCGAAAAAACTTAATTAAATAAATCCTAACATATCATAGTAACCTATAAAATTAGTTTAATTTATTAAAAGTCTCAAATTATATTTATTTGGGTATTTATAATATCAATTATTTTCATATTTCACTAATAAGTTAATTACTGCATCATCATTGTGTCATAAATAAATTAAATTAATTAATGTATAAAAATTATAAATAAAATATAATTATGTTGGAAATCATTTTATATTTCTAATTAATATTTATAGTTGAAAATATAACATATATAACCCTATGTAAATTTTTTTCTTCTAAAAGATATATGGTTTTGTCATTTTTGTATTTACTTTAACTTAATTAATATAATGTGTCATTATCACTTACAAGTGGATCCACGGGGTTCCAAAATCGACCCAAAGATGCCCATGGTTGGAAATGTATCAATCAATAGGGTTAATATACGTTTTAGGGTAATTTATTATTATTATAATATTATTTGTTTACCCTTATTTACCAGATTTACCTTTTTACCATGGTAAATAAAATATTTACCGAAGTAAATATTAAAAATGTCTAAAAATAAAAGATAACTATTTAAACAATTTAGAAATCCTAATTATAAATATGGATTCCATTTTTCCAAATTCAAAACATAGAAGTGGCAGAAATTAATTTAAAATTAATTCCTGCTGTCAAAACAAAAAGCGTGTTTTTAAGAGATAATAACTATCAAAAGATTGACACTTGTTTATATCCGTTTTAAATGTGAAATTATGTCCAATGACCGAAATTTTATTAAATGGTAAAAATATATTTTAAATATACTTTAAAAATTCTCATATTCATAACTTATCACTATTAATTATTTTGATTAAAAAAGTTGTTTTAATTAAAATTTAGTAATTTTCATTATTCATCAAAATATAAAAGTTATCCGAAAAGTAACAAAATTTTACCCTAGGATAATTTTGATATTCAGAATCCAAAAATGAAGTACATTATGAGAGATAAAATTTATAAAATTTCAAAAAGCGGGTATTACTATTCATAACGGCTACTTTGATTGGTTGTGGTGTGTTAGCATCTCGAAGTTGCGTAGAATGAAAGCTATTGAATTATTCAAAGGGAAACGTACCATGGAAGCTTGGGGTGATATATGTGTCACCCCCATAGGGAAGTTCCATGAATTATCCCTACACTCTATCCCCCCATATGGGGCAGGACTCTACCATATAGGGATACATAATGCATATGATACACAACATGCCCCCGAGAGAAATCCTTTTTCGATGGGTATATTCTATGCGTAACCCCCACACCACCTCTCATTGACTGATTTTTCATGACATAAGTGTCCTTATCGCATGATGTTGAACTTAATGGATTGGTCCTATCACACAAACATAAAATGCAGCATCAAATTACATGGGGTTTTATCCCTATCTCCTACACATGGTACATAGGATTCCTCTATGAGGTTCAATCCTGACATTGGTAAAATATCATGGTGTAACATCTTCCCTTATAGAGATACACATCTTTGATCCATCTCCATGGGGTGTTCGATCTGTAATAGTAAACTATTCAGGTGTTCCCTCCCAGGGATTCACCTTTCACATCCACCTTATAGGGTGTTCCATTTCCAATGTTAAACTATTTCTGTGTTCCATTTTAGGGACATCCCTTCAATATATGTCTCATAGGGTGTTCAATCCCTAATAGTAAACTAATTATGTCTTCCCTCCTAGGGTCATAGCTTCAAAATACAACATATAGGGTATTCTATCCACATAGTTAAACCCATTTGTGATATCTTCCCTCATAGGTACAGACCATCCAAATCCACATCTAGGGAGTTTGATCCTCATTGTTCAACTGTTCGTGTGTTCCCTTCAAGAGGCTCACCTAAAAAACTGACTCACAGGGTGTTCAATATGTAATGGTAAAACATTCAGGTTTTTCCTCCTAGGAACACACCTTCCTGATCTACTTAATAGGTCATTCGATCCACATTGGTAAACCTAGGTGTGACATATTCCCTGATGGGGGAGCACCTTTCGGATCCACCTCCAGGGAATTTGATCAACATTGGTAAACTATCTAGCTGTACCGTTTTAGAGAAGCACCTCCGAATCCACCTCATAGAGGGTTTAATCTCAAAAAATTATAAACTATCCAGGTTTTTCCTCCTTGGGATGATCCTCAATATACCACTATGTAGAATTATATATATCTCCCCAAGATTTTAAACTTGTGTCCTGGTCAATATCCATAGGTTGTAGAACTTGTTCACTATCCCAAAATACCTACCCTATTAAAATTTTTGGGATGCCTAAGGAAAAAACATGGATTAATTATTCCCCTAGATTTAATTAACTCTTGGTTAAGATGGTATGCCTTGGGTATCATTCTTAAGATGCCTCAAACTAGATGTACTACCAAGAGGAAGAATACAGGTGACCAATGTGCCTAATTTATAGACATGCATAGTGATTCCCATTCTAAAGCTTTCCTAACCAAAGGTTTCTACCCTATCAATAATGTTGTAGAGTAATTAACAAATATCCATAAAGAGATGGTACAGAGAATAATTTACATGGAAATTACTTAATTATTTAAGGGAGATCCAAACTAGGCAACAATATCCATAGGTGAATCAATGGAAGGAGGAGATGACATCCCACCATACCATTTTTTTTAACATGAAAACATCTTCCATGAATGTGATGAAATATGCCCACACTTGGAATGTGGGAATGTGGGGAAATAGAAAATCTAGTGTTCAATATCATATTGACGCATAAGTGCCCCCCCCAAAAGCATTGGAAACTATGATACAAGGGAAGAAAACTTCAAATCTCAAGTCAAAGTGGGATGTACGTTATGTCATAAATAATGTATACTCTAACAGAGATGATTTCATGATCTAGATGGATGGAGATCTTATTATGAACCCTACAAATGATTTTTTTTAAGAAACACATAATCTAATAATCACATGGATTTCATTTTATGACCATAAAAGGCATGAATGATTGTCCTAGTCATAATATCTTAAACAGAAACACAATTACTCTCCTAGTCATAGATCTAAAACTATGATACACCATTAATCCTTACCTCATTTCCCTTTAATTCATGGAGCGGTTCTTATTCTATGACCCATATCATCTTAGTCAAAATACATTAAACTATATGATGAAATCATCATCATATGATATTAAAATATAGTTTTTATAATGAAACAAACTTTTTGAATGATAATTATATCCTGAAATTGTGTGTTATATTATTCAAAACAAAACCATGTTTTTTAATAAACTGAATATAAAGGGAAATGTGACCATCTGGACTCAAGCATTATATGATCGTTGGTCTATTATGACCATTGGAAAATATGACCATTGGGAACTATACTATTTATAATAATTTTAACAATATCATTAGATGTTATAATGAAAATTTTGATAGAGGACAATTGATACAGAAAGAAGAGTTGATGGCCTAAACTAGCAGGTTCATGTTGTTTGAATCCCATTTTTAAATCTTGTGATGGTGGTTTCATCACTGGGGTTTTCCCTTGACCAAGCCCAAGATGAGCATCAACAAGTGAAGCTTGAACAAAATCACATACATGATAAGTTCAAGTTAGTGGATAATACCACTCATTCGATGTTAGCTGAGGCACCCCACAAAACTACCACTGTCACACACCTTAAACATACAGAGTATGTAGCTATAATAAGGGTTTATGTGTCCTAACCTTATTATGTAATTCTTTTGATTAAATAAAAATGTTATTCCATCATATCTATTTGAAGATTTTTTTAATAAAATTGAGGTAGAATTTGGTAAATTAATTTTTTAGAAAGAAATTATACTTTTGAGAAAAGATATAAATAATTATAATAAAAAACTATAATGTGAAAAATATTTATTTATTTAAAATATTGTGATAAAAACACTCTTTTTGAAATATAAATGATAAAATAATTTTTTTTCAAGTGTAAGAAATATTACTATGCATCTTCAATCTGCTATTATTTTTAATAAATAAGGATTTATATATTTAAAAAATTATTATTATCATATTTATAGAATTATTATGTTAAAATAAATATCATTTTTGAAATCAACACATTGAAATTAGTTTAGGGTGAATTTATGATCACTGTTTAAATACTTTATTTTTTTTGTGAATAGTAAAAATATAGATTGTGTTTTTTATTATGTTAATGAGATCATACTTATGTCATAAAATTTTAATAACTAATTAACCACAATCTATAATTTAAAATATGTTATTTTATTAATATAAATTATTTTAATATATTTTAATCAATTTTCAAATATATAATTTTCTTTCCAAATTCTAAAATAGAAACTTTAACATTAAAAATACTATTTTGTGAAAACATCAACTTTACTTGGAAAAATAAGTAATATAAAATTATGGAAGACTCTTTTGGATTGAAATAACATAATATATGTTCAAAGAGTATAATAAAATGGGTAAATACATAATAAAATCCCATGGTTCTTCATTTTCTACTATCTAGTTGTCCAAGGCATTTATTTGTAAATTAATAAACAAATACCCCTCTTTTTATATAAATACCCACCAAGTTTTACATTTTAATTAACTAACAATTAATACCGCATGATTATCTAATTTTTTACCTCTAAAGGAGTCCTCCGAAGGTTTCCACAAGCCCCCAAGGTGCCAAATATCAAGTTTTAGGAACTACTCTTCAAGGTAATGGAATCTTCACTTCTCATTTCCATTCAAGTTTCTCATTTATGTGGCATGTCATTAAAATTTCGAAACCAAGCCATTTTGTATAAAATTATTTTACCAATTTACTATATTAATATAATTTTATGAATGAGAGACCCTTTTCCCCTCTATTTTACACTTTTATAAAACCAAATTTTATACCAATTATGTTAACAGTTTTACTCCTCAAAATTTATCTCTTATCCTTAAAAATTTTCTTTTATTTACTTTTTATGAATACAAAGATCCCTTTAGTTTATAGGGTTATTCAACAAGATATAAAAATTATTTATTTTATTAAGAAATTTACTACCTAAAACCATCATCCCTTTCTGTGGGTTAAAAATGACATAAAAAACTTATCTTTAAGAACTTTTTAATACACCATGATTTTTATATAAAACCCATTTCTTCTATTCTACATGGGTTATTTATAAATTTTTTTATAATAAAATATGTTTATTATATTTATTAATAAATATAAAGGGTGATCCTTGATAGAACTCCAATGCATTGGGTAAAGAAATTATTATATATAGATGACATTTTTTATGATACCTTGGTGAATAACAATAGTAATTTTTATGACCCCTCGATGAAGAACCTGGGTGATATGCTTATGAATGTATCATTTAAATGTTATAGCCACATTTACATGTTATGATTTATGTTCTTTTTATCATGATATTCCTATTTTTCCTTTTCTCACGCCTTTACGATATTTATCACGTTCCTGTTGATTTTTCCTCAATATCACATGTAAATTGTTTCTCTTGTTTTCCCTTACATGGCCTTATGCCCACTCTTTCATTTGATGTATGTACCCAAGTTGTGATATGATGCAAAATTACTTAGGATGAACCAATAGAGAACCATTTCACATTTTTTATATGCGTTTTTTATGTTTTCATGTATTATGTACCATTTTTTTCCAAGAAATTAATCATTAAAATATCCTCTATTTGTACCATGTAAATTACAAGTTATGTAATAAGAAGGTGTGATTCCATATTTGGTATCAAATTATGGTTTAGTTATTTTTTTGAAATAAATATTTAAAAACATTAGGAAGAACCTTAGAGACAAGTTAAAATATAAGAAAACATCATGGTATTTTGGTAAAGTATTATGTAAGTGGTTTCTAAGAAAAGAAATCTATGTCTAGGTAAGAATAAGTGGATGTGGATCTGGAAGAAATGTATATAGTGGTAATTCCTGAAAAAACAGATTTGACCTAGAATTAAATGGGAACTTGTGCATGATAATGGTTCTTTCCTAATTCTTGGTTTGACACTCCTGAGGGATATGTTAGGTTAATCACAAGCTTTTTAGGAACCATTATGAAGGATTTATAGAAAATGTAATTACTATGAAAGAACAAAATATTTTAACATGATTTTTTAAGACATAAAATACATTAGAATTATAAAATTATTAAAAGAAATACATTTCTCACTATGCCTTGTTATTTTAGAAGATAATGGGAAATAGAAGGAACCACACAAATGGTGAGTGCAATAGACCATGTGCGGATGACCCTCCGATGGAAGCTGTAATGGAGAAATTCATGAGAAGGATTAATCAACTGACTTGAGTTATTTGTAATAACTTGGATGAAGATAAGAGTCACCCTGGATATGCACCACTTAGAGGGAGAAGCTGATCAGTGGTGGAAACTAGTTAAAAAAATGATTCCCAAAAGATAGATTGAAGTTTTGGAGTGGGAAGAGTTTAGGAGAACGTTTTTCAAAAAATATTTCCCCGATTTGATGAGAATTAAAATAGAAAATAAATTATTATAAATGAAGTAGATTGATAATTAATATTATTGAATATATGAGATAAAATTTATAATGATTTCTTTATATACCTCTATCCTGTTCATGGATCCTAATGGAAAGGTTTACGGATTCTTCAGTGGATTAAGACCCCATATAGGGATGAATATATCCAATCAAGACTATGAAAGGTATAAAGAGATAGTGATAAGTGCTATGAATGTTGAAATAGAGTTTATAGAGATGAAATGATACCACAAATTTAATGAAAAGAAGAGATTAATGGATCCAAGATTAGGGATGAAGTTTTACCATAGAAGATGAGGAAAATAAATGCAACTTCCAACATGCACTAACTATGGAAAGAAGCATTCATGGAACAACATTCTTAGGAGTTGGAACTGTTAAAAGTGTGGAAGAGATGGACATATTTATCAACACTATCATAGTAAGGTGAATCATCAACTTCTCAACACTAACTAAAAATTTGTGATGGTGTTGACCCAATCTGAATTCTAATTCTTCATGAGTAGATAACTTGGTAATTTTTCTAATCACTATAAAAATTTGAAGATAAAGGAGGATAATAACCATCAAACTAAGCATAGCCCAAGGGATCAAGGTCATGTTTTTTAAATCATAATGGCTGAATTTGAAGCTCCAAATTCTCTGGAAGTATACACTCTTCTTTTTATATCAATCATATCATGTAAATTGTTTGATTATGGTTCTACATATTCTATTATTTCCTCTACATTTTAAAATAATAGAGAATAATTCCCTAATATCATAGAATTAGAGTTATTAGTCAAGACTCTAAGAAGGATTATCCCAATATAAACAGTGTATATAAACTCAATTATTTACTTTGGAGAGAACAATATCATCGCAAATCTAGTAGTCATACCCATGTTAGAATTCGACACTATAATAGGTATGAACAAGATATCCATGTGTAATATTAAGATCAACATTATAATTAAGGACATATCAATAGTATTTAATGGAAAACCTATAGTTCTTTACAAATGAGAGATTTCTCGACCTGAAGTTTGTGTAGAAGCTCCTACCATAAACTTTATTTTGGAAATGATCACTGAATATAAAGTAGTAAATAAATGTATACTTATAGAAATTATCCCCATCATTCAGGAATACATTGATTCATTTCCTAAGGAGTTACCTAGATCCCCCCATGAAAAAGAGATAGATCTATCCATTGAAATCATTCTGGGATCCATGATAATATCAATGGTCCCATATAGAATAGAAAATGCGGAGATGGATGAATTAAAGAAAAAAATCTAAGACCATTTTGTGAAGGGTTTTATATGACCAAGTGAGAATTCAAAGGGACCACCAGTTATCTTTGTGAATAATAAGGATATATCAATGTGGATATTAATTGGTTATAGAGAACTTAACAGGATAACAATTAAGGACAAGGACCCTCTTCCAAGGATTGATGATTTATTTGACCAGCTTCATGGGGCTGAATTCTTCTCCATGATTGATCTTTAACCTTGTTTTTATTAATTAAGGGTGAAGAAATAATATCTTCCAAAGAATTCCTTATGATAAATATAAGGGCATTATGACTTTGTTTTTATTCCCTTCTTCTTGACTAATACTCGTGATTTGTTTATGGATTTGATGAATATTGTATTTAAGGAATACCTTGATAACTTTTTGATAGTTTTTATTGATGATATTATGATATATTCCGAATTTTTTTAGGATTATATAGATTATATAAGGGTTATATTAAAAACTATGAGGAAGGAGATGCTATTTTGAAATTTTAGAAAATTTGAATTTTGTTTACAACATGTTTCTTTCATGGACAACATTTTAACCAATGAAAGAATCTTGGTTGACCATACAAAGAAAAAGGTTGTGGGGGAGTGGCCTCATCCTTCAAAAGTAATTGACATTCATAGTTTTCTTGGTTTAGCAGAATATTAAAGAATGTTTGTGAAAAAAAATCACGACTTTCTAATACACAAACCATATAAACTCAAAATGGGGAACAATTAATCTATATATTGAAGTGTGAATAATGTTTCAAAGAGATGAACAAGAGAATAGTTACTACACTGGTTTGAACTCTACCCTCTATCAGATAAAGATTCAATATTTTTTGTGATACATATTCGAAAGGGTTTGGGTACTTCCTCATGAAAAATGAAAAGGTAATTACTGATAAATATTTATTGTTGAAGCCCCATGAGAATAATTATCCTATCCATGACCTAGAGCTGGATGCAGTTGTTTTTTCTCTGAAGATATGTAGGCACTAATTTTGTGGGGGTAAATGTGATATATACACAGAAAACCTAAGTCTTAAGTATATTTTTATAGAAAAGGAGTGTAAAATGATAGAGAGGATATGGTGGAACTTCATAAAGACTATGATTGTTCAATTCATTATCACCCTAGAAGAGAAAAAAAATTCACCAATGCATTAAGTAGGAAAGACAGTATTGTGAGGGAAATGATGAGGAGTCAATGAGATCCTTTGATCCAGGACCTGGTAAGGTTGGATATGGGAATCCTAAGGGAATGGAAAAAATAAAACCTATTCCAAATTATTTCTTAACCATAATTACAAGATAAGATTAATAAATCTAAAATAGAATATCCTTTGTTACAGAGGATGATGGTGGCTATCAAGAATTGGAATTTTCATGCATTAAATATTGATCATGAACCTATACTGAAATTTTATACAATGATGTGTGTTTTATCTATTCCATAAATAAAGAAGGAGCTTATGTATAATGATCATAAATACACATTATCCATACATCTTGGAATCTCTAAAATGTATAGGGACCTTTGTGATAATTATTAGTGGGATTACATGAAAAGGGTTATTTACAACTTCTCTATAAGGTGCTTGCTGTGTCAACAAGTGAAGGAAGAGTGAAAATTTTCTAAAGGGATATTAAAAACACTACCCATACCAACATGGTAGTATAAAAATATCACTATATACTTTGTTATCAGCCTCTCGATAAAATCTAAAGTAAACAATGCGATATTGGTTATAGTGGACCTGCTCACCAAGAATTCCCATTTTATCTTTATCAATGAAAACTTATATCTTGATCAACATTGTAAGATTTTTGTAAATGAAGTTTTGAGGTTTCTTGGAGTGACACTTTATATCATTTCTTATCATGATCCAAGGTTCAAATCAAAATTTTGCAGAAGAATTCAACATGCTCTGAGTACCAAATTGAATTCTAGTACAAACTATCACCCACAAAATGATGGACATTCTGAAAGGACTATTCTAACACTTAAAAACATGTTAAGAACATGATTAATGTAATTTAAAGGTGGATGGTATCAATATATCCCATTAATTGATTTCACATACAACAAAAACTTCCATTAGAGTATTAAAATGGAAAACTACGAATCTTTATATGGGAAGAGATGAAGAACTCCTACTTGTTGGAATTAAGATGATGAGAGAAAGAATCTTGTGCCATATATTGTGCATGAGATGATAAAAAATGTTTATGCCATCGAACAACACATTAACGATGCTTAGATTTAGAAAAGGAGCTATTCTGAGAAACTTCTAAGGGATTTTGTGTTTGGTGTTGGTGAAAATGTGTTCCTTTGATTATTACTATGGATGAGATTCATATGGTTTAGGAATAATGGAAATCATATCCCCGTGTAAATTCACCCCAATAATATCCTTGATCACATAATATAAGTGGCCAATTGGCTTTCAATTCCTCCAAATCAATCTCATGTTTATGATGTATTCCAGGTATCTCTCTTGAGGAAGTACATAACTAACCCTTCACTTGTATTGAATCCTAAGGTGGTGAAAATAGAACATTTCCTATCTTATGAGGAGTAGTCGGTAGAGATTATGGACCATAAAGATAGGTTTCTATGCAAAAATACTACCCACATCATCAATGTGTTGTGGAGGAACCATATATTTGAAGAAGTGATGTTTGAACCAGGGGAGACAATGAGGTAGAAGTACCTGAACCTTTTCTCAACCGAGGGAATGATTTGAATTTATGTGGATGCAATTTTTTTAAGGGGAAGAGTGTAACAACCTGAACTTTTTGAATGTTAATTTTTCCTAAATTTGTGTGTTATATTATTCACAAAGAACCATGTTTTTTTAATTAATTAAAATAATATAAAACGGGATGTGACCATATATATTACACCATTTTATGATCATTGGTCAATTATGAAAATTGTAATATATGAACATTGGGAACTATACTCTTGATAATATGTTTACTATTATCATAAGAGTTTTTAAGTAAAATTTTTATAATGAATAATTTATATAGAATGAAGAGTTGGTGTCCTCAACTAGTAGAGTCATGCTATTTGAAAACCATTTTTCGGAGCTTATAATGTAGGTTTTATCACTAAGGTTCACGCTTTACCAATCCATATCTGAGCTTCAATAAGTGAAGCTTGAACAAAATCTTTTATGTGAGATATTCAATTTTGTGGAGATTACCACTCAGTCAGTGTTAGTTGTGTTACCCCATGAAACTAACACTATCATATAACTTTATCTTAGGGTACACACATGTGTCATAAGGGGTTATGTTTCCAATCCTTTCTATGTAATTACATTTTTTAAATAAAATTTTATTCTATCATATCTATTTTAAGAATAGTTTTGCTTAATAAAATTGAGGTAGAATTTGATGTGTTGATTTTTTAGATAGAAATTGTTCTTTCCAAAAATTATTAATACTTTCAATGAACTAATATATTATGAATAATACTTATTTTAAAAAAATAGTGTCATAAAAAAAACTCTTATTTAAATATAAATGATTTTTTTTCATGTGTAAGAAATTTTACAATAAATTTTTAATCCACTATTATTTTTAATTAAAAAGTATTTTTATATTTAAAAGAAATAATTATTATTTTTAGATAATTATTATGATAAAATAAATATAATTTTTGAAATCATCAAGTTGAAATTAAGTTGGGGTGAATTTATGAGAGTTATCTAAAAAGGAATTATTTTTTCACGAATTGTAAAATTATAATTTGAGTTTTTTGGTGTGTTAATGGGATCATAACAATGTATTAATGATTTAATAAAAAATTTACCCAAATCAAAAAATTAGAATATATTATTTTTTTAATATCAATAATTTTAATATATTTTAATCAATTTCCAAATATGTAATTTACTCTCCAAATTCTAAAATGGAAACTTTAACATTAAAAATGTTATTTGGTGAATATATTAACATTCCTTCCAAAAATAAGTAATATAAAATTATGATAGACTATTTTTTATTAAAATAACATAATAGGAGTCCGAAGTGTCTGATACCATAGTAAATGCAATGATTCATCATTTACCAATACTTAGGTGTCCAAAGCCATTATTTTGAAATTAATAAACACACCACACTTTTTCAATAAAAACCCACTCATTTATCCATTTATATTCATTCCCATTTCATCCAAAATAAATATATGATAGTTTTATCTCCAAATGAGTACTCCCATGGTATCCTTAATCACCAAGGTCCCAATCCTCTGGTTTTAGGAACTACTCTTCAAGGTATGGGAAAGATCTACTTCTTTTTTCTATTCAAATTACATCATTATGTGGTATGTCATCAAAATTTCCAAAATAAGTTCATATTTTTAACCCTTTACAGTATTAAGAGTATTTTATGAATGGTATAACCCTATACCCTATCTTTTTACCATTTTATTAGACAACATTTTATACCCATTATGCCGCCGATTTTACTTCTCAAAATTTCTATCTTCACCCCCAATAAATTCCATTTTATTTTCTTTATGTGAATACCCAAACCTCTTTATTATCAATGGGTATTCAAAAATATGTAAAAATAATTTATTTTATTCTATAAATGACCCATATAAAACCCTCATTCCTTTTTCATGGGTTATAAATAACATAAATATCTAGTCTTTTATCACTTTTTAAAATGCCATGATTTTTATATGAAAACTGTTTCTTCTATTCTCCAAGGGTAATTTATAAAATATTTTATTACTATATATGTGGGTTAAATTAATTGATATATATTAATGGCGTGCCCTGATAGCACTCTAATTTATTGGATAAATAAATTAATCTCTAGAGATGATATGTTTTATGATACCTTAATGAATAACCTCAGTAATTTTTATGGATCCTAGGTGAAAAACCATTGTGATATGATTATGAATTTATAATTTAAATGTTTCAAAAATATTTACATATTATGATTCAAGTTATTTTTATTATTATATCCCTTTTTTTTCTCAGGAATTTATTATATTCCATATTTTCTTAATGATTTTAACTCAAGATCACATGTAAACTCTTTCGCTTGTTTTTCCATACTAAGCCTTATGCTCACACTTTCCATTAATATATGTCCTAAGGTTCTGAGATGTAGAAAACTTACATAGGATGAACCAATGAAGAATAATTTCACGTTTTTGAGAATAATTATTTATGTTTTCATGTATTATGTTCCTTTTTTCCATGAAACTAAACTTTAAAAGATCCTCTTTTTATACCATGTAAATGAATATTTATGTGATAAAAATGTGGGATTCCATAGTATTACCATATATAGCAAAAATAAGGATGCCTTGGGAAACTATATTAGGAAGACTTATGTCACAAACAAGGGATGACTTTCATGAGATGATTTCTAGAATGCCTATACATCATTTATAGGGATTTATCCATCCTTTTTCATGTTTGGTAGTCTTTTTCCTTACTGAATGACCTTAAAATACATGTTGGATGTACTTATAATTCAATTTTAAGATTCACTATGAAATATGAGAGGCTTTATTCTCATCTGAATGAGAAACATAGTGACACCGAGATCCTATATCTTTTCCCAACCACCACAAGATAAATATTACCCAGTACTTTATTTTTAGCACCCTAGTGTGGTGAAATAAACCATTTATATTATTTATTTATCACACCAAGCATAGATCACATGGGAATTGGATTTTTTATGGGATTCCATGATTGATTGAGATGTATTAGTTCATGTTATGGTTAAAATGGCCCTCATCGTAAGACTTAAAACTACATGACACCTTAGTCTGAGATGCATGGCTTTAAACAACCAAGAACACATCCTAGTCATTTGAAATTAAAATATAGGACAAATTCATCGATATAAAATGTTAAACTATAGCATTACCACATGAATTGAACATTGGTTTTCCCATGTATGCCATGCATTGGATGATACTTCACAATTGGGAAAGATTTCAGGCATAAGTTACAATTACACCATCGATACTCTTTGGTAGAGTTTGGGTAGCCCATGTACATAAGCCCCAAAACATCTCTAATTTTCAACCCCTTTTATGAAACATTCATACCAATTTCAACACATTTAAATCCTAGGATGTTTAGGCCCTTGACTAAGAGGATATTTCTATATGGTACCAGTCATTCACCAGATCACGCTCAAGAACTACGTGTGGCTTGATTCTCACTCTTATGAGATGTGTAGTGTTTCGAAAACCATTTTTATTAGGAACCAACAATATATATATATATGTATATATATAATACCCTTGTAAACATGTGGCTCAATCCTGTTCATGAATGTTTTGTTCTATGAACTAGGTAAGGCTTGATTCTCACATTTATGTGATACATAGTGATTTCAAGATCCTCTATCTTGGGCCTAGAATTGAAAATAAATTCCATCTAATCAAAAAGATTTTAAAGCTGAATGAATCTGTCATATTCCATTAGAAAAATTTCTTTCATGATCTATACTCAATGATTTGGGGAATTTGGATCCTTCAAAACCACCTTGGTGATCAGCAATAAGAATGCCCGATTCTGGAGGAAACTTTTCTTTTGGATATGCATAATAAAGACTTGTATTCCATTTAATAAGTCTCCCCATCAGGGACTATCATCCAGAGGCACCTTTATCCTTATGAGATACCACTTTTATATTTGTGTTCCTTGACATCATCATAATATAAAACCACATTCCAAACATAGTTCATGGTCATCACTTAAATGATTATCTCATATCATCCTTAGATCCAATAATCCATAGATCATGGTTTATAACTCGACATTCTATATCCAAGATGTTTTGGAACATTTATATAATGAAGAGAAATGGAAAGGAATTTCTGCTTCCTTCATGTGATAAAATCCTATGTAACTCATTGAGAATAATTTCAGATCGGTGCTTCCATACACTTTGGGAAACCCCCCATTTTTTGTCATTTTACTAACATAAATAATGACGCATATGAGTATAGATATTTTTAAAAATTATCCTTGTTATCATGGTTATTTTATGTCATAACATCAGTTTGGGGGTCATTAATCTTTAATTCAAGACTCTAGAAGGCAAACCACCATTCAAATCCACACAACCTTAAATTTTAGAAAATATAAATCCTTATCACATAACGTCAAACTACATTGATTGGGCTCCCAATTGACCAGACAATGTAACATCATTCATACTAGGTATCATATCCCTATCCAAGACGTCAATCCATTGAAAATTAAAGATTCACCTGGCCCAATGTGAGATCCAGATCCTCATAATGGACCACATGTTATAACTAAGTGTGGATTGATTCATACCCTAATGAGATACATAATGACACTCAGATCCTATATCGTGGTCTAAAAAATCCAAAAAAAATCCCCATTCCTTGTATATAATTCAAATCAATATGAGGGAAACCATTTATCGAATTCACATGTAGCCTGATTCTTGCATTGGAGAGATACTTAGTACTTCCCAAATTATATTTCATGGCCTAATCACAGTTTATTAAAAAATATCTCCCTTTCATGCATATGGGTTTGACCTGTGTAGGGAATATTTTCCCCAATCATAGTTTTTTTTGTCATAAATGAAAATTCCATACTCAGAAACCATCATTAAATAAATAAAACTCTATTTATGTGAAAATAGATGTTCTAAATATATATAGGCATATACCTCATGTAGTCTAAGTAAAATAAATTGATCATGATTAAAATTCATAAAATTCATTGGGTCAAAAACCATCAAAGGGAATCCTAAGTAAAATCCATGCCTCACCTACTAAGTCTTCTTCGTGATGAACTTAGGAATATTTTAGGCAATGAAACAAAAGGTAAAATGTTTTTTCAGACATTAATAAGACTCTAGAAAAATAAAACTGTGCTCAAAGTGTCCTAAGACCTTCAAAAAATATGATCATATTAATATCAATATCATTATAATTATAACAAATTGAAATAAGAGCCTTTCGTCAAGAAATCCAGAGTTAGTTTTATGTTGTAACTATAGGGAGAAAAAGGACAAAGTAGTGAATAATTATGAATATAAACAGTTCATTTAAGTATGAAAATTTAAAATAGAATCCATAATTTGGAGTCATTATTTGAGATGTTAAAAAATTCAATCAATATAATCCCCGATCTATTTAAGATAATCTTGATCATTTCCCTCTATATGTCAAATACAAGTAAATGTTTTATTGATTGAATCCTAAATACAATGGTGGTTCTCATTTTCTATGAAAAAATAATCCTTTCCTTGAACTTGGGCCCTCTTTAAGGATTGGTTGAGTTGGACAACATATCTTCATATAACATCCAAATCTTCTGGAATGGGTATCATAATAATGGGTTAATCCTTGAATTTTCATTACTTTTCTTCTGCTTCCCTTGAATGATTGAGATCTCCCTAGGATATAGAAACACTAAGGCTATAAAATTGTCTAAGAAATTGCCCCTTGTTCTATTGAAAATGTTTCTCCTTCTCCTTGTTTTAGATATATTTCTTTACAACAAAATGGATTTTGCGATAATCAAACCTGCAATATCCCAATGTGGTAAACATGTTTTTGAGTTAACAAAGTCGCGAGGGAAAATACTAATGAAGAATATTTAAAACTATCTTCAAAAGTTCTCTCCAAACAAAGAAATAAAAAATGAGAAATGAATCTTGAGACTCCTGGTCCATCTTGAAGCCACATTCATAGGAGGGTATATACCCAAAAATCAACTCACTTATGAAAGAAACTTTAATTGTCCCTTTAGGATTAGTGTTTCCTTCACCTTGCATCATCAAATGAGTTGGGTTGGAGGCTTCCCCTTTCAGTGCAAAAATTTGAGCTGACAAAACTGAAAGATAAAAAAATATTTCTCTAACATCAGGATATTGTGAAGAGAGATTCATAAAGGTGATCAAATTAGTTAATGGAACTAACCTATTGGTGAATCAGAAAGTTTTATTAATTCCACATATAATCCAAAAGCTCAATAGTGTGGATCGATATCTCTTGATGAGGAACATCTTCCAACATTTTCCTTGGACCCACTAGAGAAATTTCATGATAACTTTCTACTTCAAGATTGTGAGCGAATACTCATTTCTGAATAAGAGTAGGATGGTCCCTGATATCCTAGGAACATATCTCCATTGAATGTTTTTCTATGGATAAATTTACACAAGTCATGGTATTTTATTTGATGCATTGGACACAAAGAGGCCATCTTTGTGTGTGGAAATACTAAAATGGAAACTTACATCTATCTAATTCCTCATTAAAATCGCAAAACTCATCTAAGGATACATAAATTTTCAATATCTTTAAAAGTGTTTTCAACGATCACAATTTTATTATATGATGCTTCAAGTGTCTCAACATCCTCACCATTAGGGGTATATGAGGCACTGGGCTTAAGGACAAAATTGGCTCTGCCATCAATCTCATCCACAATATGTTTAGTAAGAAACAACTTTTTATGTCCTTCTAATCCATAGTCAACACTAGAAACATTATGAAATGCTCCAGGATCATTTACAACCCCTCCTAGGATGACAGAATGTTCAATAATGGTTGTCACATGATCCTACAGATTATATTATGGATCTTTAATATCATGAGGAAAAAAATAGAGGGTTTCTACATAACACCCTATAATGAATATTTAAATTTACTTGGAATCCCCCTTTCCATGCCTCAATGGGAATAAGAATGACCAAATACTTTAACCATTATCCTGTTAAGGTGATGGAATGACCAATGCGATTCTATGACTCATATATAATTCCCCCTCCACACTCAAAGGATTAGTTATAGATCCCTTGAGAATGGAAATTTAAGTTGATTCTACAGTCCTCAAGAACTATTAATTTAAAATATATATCAAGAATATCAAAGATGAAGGGTGTTGAAAATATTCATCCTAACTAATGGTGCTCTTTTCTGATGCATTTATTCTCTATCATTCTTTCACCATAGATCGGGGGGGGGGTCCCTTGTTGGTTTGAAAATCGATATCGGGGGAGGATATTTGGAACTTTACCCTGAAATTTTCTCTTCCATGACCATGTGACCTAAGTATAATTTCCCTGATTCAAGAGTTGATCCCTCAGTCCTAATATGGGTTCCTTTCGGGGTAATATTATTTTGATAAGATTCTCGGTGATTCTCTCTATTCCTAATACTAATCAAAGTCAAACATTTATCATAAATGAATATTTTTTAAAAAATTATGAGATCATAGAGGGAAAATATAATATATTTAGCTTTGATGAATCTAATCCATTATTCACTAGATTGATCATCTAACCCTTCATTTGTTGCCCGATCCATCATGTATGTTACCCTCTTTTGGTGGAAATTCAGTCATTAGAGGAATATGTGATTATATTGAGCTCTCAGATGTACAGACCCACCTCAATAGGATTGGCATCATAATTAAAATTAGGGGGTACATGGGTATATATATGTGTGTGTGTGTGTGTGTGTGTGTTAGGGAACACACACACACACCAGTTTGATGATGTATCCACACATATTTAGCATCGATAATCATATCCCACTTGAACCCATATGCATTGGGCCTCAGGTAATTTAGTGATGCCCTATTTGATTACGAAGAGGACCCAATGCTTCTCAATTTCAATGGAACTCTATGTCATGGTCAATGGATTAGAAACTGGATCCTAGGTTTCCTCTAAAAGATGGATGTTGGACCATTTAATCTCAACCTCTACTAAGCTATCCCTTTTAATCCTAGTTGGTGGACTTGCCCATTCGTGGGGTCACTTGGGAGAGCTCAGAGCCTTACCACTATCACCCTATAAATTTTTATAGGCTTTATGATCACTTTTTTGTTGACCAACAATAGTAACAACATCATCTCATGGGATTAGATTAGTCATTATCCATTGTGGATATAAATAAATACAAGCTTCAGCATACCTAGATATTAACCCCATAGATTCACCAGATGGGGGAAGCACTATAACCATTTGAAACTCCTTTTTGAGCCATAAGAAACCAATGTTTTCTAGCCACCATTGGATTATTCTCTGGTTGGACTTGTGTGGGAGGAGAAACAACCAATTGTTGAAGGCATTTGAATTGATTCACAGATCAATAGAGTGCGTAGGATTTATAGATACCATAACCATCTATCCATGTTTCCAATAAATAGTCCCTAAAGGCCATCATATACAACTTGATATAATAATCACCATGGCCATTTTCAATAACTTTTTCTAAAGGAGGATCCCCATACATAATAAAGTTGAACTCTCTGACACGGTTAAAAATATTTAGAGCCTCCATTTTTTTTCAAAGACAAGGGATGGATTCCTGAAAATGCTTGAAAAAATGGTTAGAGTAGACCACTGGGTATGATGACCTCACTCAACATGGAATTAGAAATAAAATGTACTATA
Source organism: Viscum album (assembly GCA_963277665.1). Classification (NCBI taxonomy): domain Eukaryota; kingdom Viridiplantae; phylum Streptophyta; class Magnoliopsida; order Santalales; family Viscaceae; genus Viscum; species Viscum album. Next base: position 1,066,986,402 of record OY728166.1, on the reverse strand, counting down.
ATACACCCCCATAGTACATGTAATGGACACAAAATTCAATAGGGATCTTTCCCCATAGTAACATGAAATTGGAACTGGTATATCATTTATAAGATAAGGAATTCTAACCCCATGGGTTCTTTTCTTCTAGTTTGTTTACCATGAAAAATGTACCTTTCCTTAAACTTACATTAAAATCATTGATTAACTGCATGCAGACACTTAACCACATCTAATAATCCATTGAGGAAGGACTTGGAAGGGAAGATAGACTTAATAATATTCCCCAATTGGTCAAAATGGACTTTCTCTAATGTGGGACAACACTTACCAAGAATGACCCTATTTTCAAATGAAGGAAACCCTAATGTATAATGAAATTTAGGTCACTACCCCTTGGGGTGAAGAAAATTATCAACCACGATTCAGGATGTACCTCACCCCTTAGATGTGGGTCTTTCATCATAATCTTATAGATTATCTTCAACAACTTATGGGAACAGGTAGGTGTTCATTCATCATTATTCCACATATCCTTTCATGAGATGAACTAATCATACATCTCACCAAGAATGGATGAACCCAAAACCTTATAAATGTCACATAAACTAATATTTACTTCAATATGAATCAAATGGAATGTATTAGTCTACATACACCATTAGCTAAATATCCCTAGTGTTATATTGGTATTTTTTATACACACATCTACACAACCCAAACAGATTCATAAATACCAATATCCTTTATCTTATCTCTAAACTTTTCAATGGTTTTACACAACGAATATTCTCAATTCCATTATTATTTTACTCCCACACTTGAATAAAACTAACATTTCTCTTTACAACCCTTTAATTAATCCCTTATAGAAGCACAAAAGATGGGGGAGTAATAAGGTAGCTTCATATGGGGGGTGTGAGGCTTATGGTCCAGAGAACAAGCACTTTGATGCTTGGGACACCTAGAGGGATCCATTCCCTCATTAATTAATTATCCGTTTTAGGAGACGTTTGGGGTAGAAAGACTCTCTTAATTCTTGATCCATGAATATTTCATGTAATTATTCATTCACAGAATATTTACGTTCAATATATTCATATTAGTACTACTTTAAATGTTTCTCATGACCTATGATGCTGGAATAAATCATTCAGTAATATTATAGATGTAAATTTTCAAGAAACTCCTTAACGTACACATTGACCTTTTCATCAAAGATTCGAACTGGATGAGAAACCATTGTAAATCTATAAGAAATGATGTGATGTTTAGTGAAGATTATAAATTTTCATTTGTTGAGTTTTATAAAAAATGTGTCTGTGGTTGGGTGGAAATAAAACAAAGGAGTACCACCTCATATAGGAGCCTTGTCCATTCACCTCACACATGTTCCTCAATATGGTCACTCCGTGTAACATTATAACCTAGTTTGTGATGATTAAGTAACCAAGTAGACAAATAAGTAATATAATGTTAGATGTTTGTGAAGGTATATAATTATGAGGTAGGGAAGATGGAAGAAATAAAGTGAGTAAGAGGAATGAATTTTGGGTGGGAGATGATATTTATAGATATATTGGTACCTATGTGGACAACCCTGAATGAATACCCTTTGTGAAGAACCTATGTTACAACCTTGTGTAACCCATATGTTTAGGCCTCCATTATGAGGTACTGAAGTACTAATTCTTAAAAAGAAAAAATTTAAATGTACAAAAAATAAATGGATACCAGTGAGTGAAGGATCAACCAAAACCCATATATTTTTTCTCTACCTCAGGATCCAAACAACCTCTTACAATGAGATCCTATCTTGTGGTGGGAGAATTTATTGACAACACCTTTTCAAAGATAGATAAAAGGGTCTCGTAGAACATTTCCATAAAGAATATAATGATGATACTGTTGAAAGAAGTTCCAAATTCTCCAAAATGAATTTTCACAGATAAAGTACTTGAGTAGGTTTACGGTGCCTGAGCCATATGGGTAGCTGACATAATCGCGCTTGCATACCCTATACGGTTCACCAATGAAGCCCCCTGTGTATCCAACATGTGGGAAATAACTACACCTTGGCTCTATATAGAAAACCACCTTCACCTAGGGTGTTGATATTTCATATAAAAAAGACCCTTGGGAACCCATAAAAAGGGAAGGAAATGACTAAAAGTTGGAGAAAACCTCTCAAAGATCTTATCACACTAGTTGTTCTCCCAGGTATTGAAAACTCCTTAGGTATCTCTACAATACCTAAAATAATAGGGAATTACTGAGTTTATAATATCTAGAGTCCCTCTAGGTCCTTAAATATCAGGGAACTGCATGAGGTTTCACTTCCACACATTCTAAAAGTAATAGGGAATAGTCCCCTTTCCTAGATAAAAACTACATGAGACTATTCTTGAAGCTCCTGGGAGACCCTTGTAGGCCTGAGAAAGGTCTCACATAAGTTTGTTGTCCTATTATTCCCTTTTCCTACGTTCTCTAGGGTATCACCTATATAGTGTACCAACCAGTTCACCTAAGAATCACCTGGGTGAGGTCCTCCTAAGACACCTATGCCTCAATTGGGCAATACCAAATCCAGTTCACCCATGAAGAACTTAAGATAGGTCCTCCTATGCCTCCCAAGCCTCATTTGGGTGAGACCAATTCCAATTCAATTAGAAATCACCTGGTCATGTTGATACATAATTGTCCAAGTCTCTCCTGGGTGAAACCAAATCCAAGTCATGCACACAACATCTAGTCAAGGTCCTACTAAGTCGCCCATGTCCACCTTGTGTGAAGAAACTTTAGTCCACCTAGACCCTACCCGGGTGAGACAATCTTTGTGATACATTTTATATCAAAAATGGAAGGTAACATATTTCCTTGGATCCATCTTTAGAGGGGGACCAAGTCTATACCTCCTCTAAAGCCTCCATATATGAATGATTAAAGCACATGACACACCATCACATCCTATCAATTATACATTACCATGGTAATACAATTACTAAATTTATCCTACCTAAAATATTGGATCCCAAGAGTGTTGTCAATTATTAATTCCCATGGTAACAATGATCCAAAACATAGGGATAATTATGGTTCCTCAGGTATTGAAAAGAATATAGAAGACGAGAACATCTAATCACTGTCTCTCTTCTTCACTACCCCACTATGGCTCCATCATATTTTACCAAAAGTTGAGGATAAAATTACTCCTTAGGGATTACCTCAATGATTAATACAAAATTATTTCTTATAGGGAATTATCCCACCTCCCACACCCTCACCCTCACCCACCAGCGGATGAAGGATATTGTGCGGATTGTATGATCATCCACTTTCTCTTTTTTTTTTCACATTGATCATGACTCATATCGTCTTAGAGTTTTGTGATGATAATGTCATCCACATGATAAAATACTACCTTTATCCCATATACTAGGTATAATCCCCAAAACCAGGTTACCATCCTATCAAAAGGGCCATAATCCCTGTGAGTAAGACCATTAAGTTATCTTATTGCTGATGAAGTTTCTTTTGGGAATCTTAATAGGTGTAATCACCAAACCATTCAATCTATGTGGGATTTGATTCCTATATTCATAGGATACAAATGAAAACTTCCTGAGGTCCACACTAAATAATTTTGAAATTCCATCATCCTTATTGAAAAACATTGCAATTATGATCAATCCCCAAACATAGAAGGCCATTTTACATAGGGGTACTTTTAATTTCATTCTTATCATCCCAAATTCCCAATGTTGGTCGACTCAATACAGGGTCATATTAGCTTCTAGATCAACCATAAATGATGCTTTGAAATAAGTCCCATAGAAGTACTTTGCTAGGAACCTTTCTCATAGTTGTCCCTAATGCTTGATGTTAAACATCATTATCTTGTCCTTATCTCATGACCTTAAAAGGTAAGATTTTTCCCATTAAGTGGAACAGAAATACATTGGTTAGGATTATTATTATGAGTATTTATAGGAAACCTCTTTCATTAGATTGATCCTAATATTGAAAAAACCACTATCTCCCTAGTTGAATATAAATTCTCGAGCACCCAACTATGTGCCTTGAAACTAGTATCACAAAAATGAAAAAAATAATCTTTTATGGAGATCCACTAATACATTTAACTGGTTTCCCATAAATAATTATTCACAAATAATTTTTAATTAAAAGTGGTGACCAATTATATTATATGAATTTAAGAAGGGATTCATGAATTTTTGTTAAATCTATATGAGAGTCCTAGAGTAAGAAATATTACCCCCTCAAAGGGTGAAATGAGCTTGACCCCCATCCACTCGACCATTGTGATTTCTTAAGTGTTATTGATAAAGTTATACAGTTACCATCTTCCTTTGGAATATAGGACCACATGTCATCATGGATATGAAAACTGTTGGGTGTTTCTCATTCTATGAACAATCCTCATTTGAAACCGACCCATCATGAATATGGGAATGAAACAGTACATAAGAACATTTAGGATTTATAAGGTTTACCTATAGAATGGGTTTCAACTTCCTTGTAAAAAATTTGGTATCACATTGTACATATTAAAATTAACTAATATCATTTATGTATTATAATTTATTGAGATATGTAATCATACATAACTCTCTTATAATGTTTCATGACCAAAGTAAATATCATAATTTTTTAATAAAAAATTAAAAAACTATGTTGAATAAGATAAAAAATATTGTTTAGGATGGGTTTGCATAAATATAAGTGATATTATTCTATTGAATTTATAGTATTTATGATCATCTAGAAGTATGAAATTTTCGGTCATTATATACTATTGTTAAATTTCATACAACAATATTACCATTAATTTTATTAATTAATAGATTATTTTTCACAGTTTTTAATCTTAATATGCTAGGAATTCCATTATTTTCAATTTTTGATAATTTTAATGATTTTAAAATAAATTTAAAAGTAAAATTCAAATGAATTATACCTATATAGGATTAAATAGTGTGATTATGGTTTGAGGGACCTTAAGTGACATTCATAAAAAAGTTAACATAGGTTCCAGATCATGTCAAATTAAAAGTTGGTTTCAGAGGATTATATATATATAAGAAATGGATTTAAAGAGTCATGAAAGATTAAAACATGATTTGGAGGGGCTATACAAGTTTAAATCTCGGTATTATTGATCAATTTGTAAGAATATCTCTATTGAGAACTCATATGTGAAATTTATGTATTCAAATATAAATGTTCTTGAATGTGATTAACTCAAAACAACATTTTTTGTGTGATATTAACTTATTGATATATGAGATTAAAGCTAGAGTTTAAGACACATCATTTTAAAATGTATAAGATGAAATGGGGGGATTTTTTTATATAGTTTAAGGGTACAATTATTCCATGATTGGTATCTATCATGAACTGACCTAGAAAACCCATCCAACATGTCTTTGAATCAGACCATTGTATGACCCGAAGGGTGTTCTCGATTATCATGGGACGATTATATATACATTGGAATCCAACAAAATAATGAGGGAATAATTTTAATAACATAAAATGGTACATGGAATATATATATATATATATATAAAACAACAACAATTATTCCATAAAAAATAGATAATAGTAGTGATACAACCCATATTAGCAATAGAAACACTAATGTGCACATTCTCAAAAAAAAACAACCAATAGAATGGACATGAAACTAAGAATTTTTAATTAAGGATGATGTTCATAATTATCATACACCAATTGAGAAGGGGGGTTAAATAAGATGATTTATTTTTTAAAATTCCATTCATTAAGAAACATAACCCCAGAATCTGGTGAGAGTTATTTCCATATCACTTTCTATCAAACTTACTTGCATGAAAATTAAGGAATGTAAGAAAGGAACACATGATTTACAAGGTTCAACCTCAGTGTAAGAACCTACGTCCTTACTATGGACACTCATATAGGTCGTGGATATTTACTATTACTAAAAAGTAAATAAAATTTAGGTTTATCTCCTACTAAACACATTCTACCTCTTTATAGTAATGATTATATTGAATCTCATCAATTTAAAAAATTTTATTATAAAATTTGAGCCACAACACAATTATGTATCTTAGTTAAATATTCTTGAACAATGTTTCTTCTGGAAACTCTATTAGATATTCCTATGTATGATGGACTTCATTTGATTCACCTTTGTCTAAAAAATATCGTTTTAAAAAAATTATGCATCATATAATTAGAAAACACATTGCTACATAAATATTTTGAATAGAAATTCTGTCCATTCCCACTGTCTGATGCCCTCTATTCAGTTCTCAGAACTAAACGTTGACAATTTTTTATGAAGTGACTATCCAATTTTTTTTAAACATGGAAATTGACTTTAGATGGAAAATATACTCTGAAACAATTCATTATATTTACTGGCCTTATCTTAGTGAACTGTGCCAAGTACTGACATACTTTCGACCTCTATTTATTAGTTCTGTAAGAATAATAATGGATTGAAACCAATTTTGTTTTCCAATTAAATGAAATTTATAAATCCAAATTCTATTCTTATTTTATTTTTGTTGGGACCCTTCACAACTCTTTTATAATAGAGTTGAATCTTCTTGAATTATCTAGAATTAACAACTTTATTTGAATTACCTTAAAACCGATGTTTATGAAACTCTTGAAAACATCCTATATTTTTTTATAAGAATAAAAATTTAATTAAAAAAAATATAATCGCAACATTTTACTTTACTATGTTTTGAATTTTTTTTTAAGAAATATGTATTGAGAAAATATTTTTATTTAAGAAATGGTTGTCCAAAGAAAAAACATCACTTCTTCAAGTTTCTTCATTTAGATGACCCAATACAATATTCATGCCTCATCTTAGAAATTAATATTTATAGAATTTTATCTAATGATTTTACTAAAACAAACATCATCTGATGGACTTACTAACAAAAATTTTGTCCAACTAACTTTTTTACAAAAAGATTGTCTGATTAACATTCTTATAAAAATTTTCTCAGACAGTGTTCCTTACAAAAAGTTCATTTAATGGTATTAATTTACCAACTCTTCAAAAATCACAACATTTAAATTCATCCAATAAAAAAATTATTATTAAAACATCATACAAACTTCTTGTACATAAAAACCACTTGTTTTTATCTTATTTCCTTGGCCCATTTTAAAAAAATCACTCAAATAAACATAGAAAAAATTGCACTATTCAATTATCAAATAAAATTGAACATGTTTGACTAAAGTTTTTCAACTTATAAATACATAAAACACCTATAAAATTATATATAGTAGAAAATTCAACACATTTTTTTCAACATCATTTTTTTTTCTTTTGTGTTTTCAAATAAAAATTATCATTTGGTAAAAAAATTAATTATGTTGGGTATCCATTCTCTTATTTGATAATTATCTATTCTATCTTATAATATATGTCCAATTACAATGATTATATTTATGTAGTTTAGAAACTTTTATTATCCTATCAGCTTCTGTCCGCTGAAGAAACTTCAAAATTCCTTACATATTTTTATTTGGAGTGGTTTATCGGATGGTCTATGTTCGGAGCACTCTGTCATATTAAAAAGATTATATCCCAATTTTTATTTCCTTATATATATATATATATATATATTAAAAAATTACTTCTTGATTCACATTACATTTCTTCCAAATTTTATAATCCCATAAAAACTCAGTAACATCAAGCTCAGATATTCATACAATGTTTCTGTCCAATGATCCACATTTTGTGCATATTCTCTGTTACATTGGTAAATGATCATCTATTTGGGTCTGTTCACTGATCTATGACCAATGACATTGTGAAAAACCTTACATTCAGAAACATCATCTATAGTCCATCCGATTGGGATCTTTACAACACCATATCTACTTTCCAAGAATTTATCTGGAACTCTAAGTCTAGAAAACATCAAATACACACTTTTAATAATATTTACCATGATATTTTTCATGATTAAAGGAAATTTGATATATTTATAATATCATCCAACCTAAGGTTGGAAATTTAAGAAAATTATACATTTGTGACTTTCGAGGATTCATCTCTTTCAAAACAACTCTAACTTTGTAACATTTTGCATATCACCTTTTCCTTTATTATGAAAAATTATTTAAATAAAGTCAGTTGTCAATAAATAAAAAACATTATTATTAAAATATCATAATGGTTCTTCAATATCACCCTTTTGATTTATTGACAACATTCATTAAATTTTTTTAACACTCATCATTTTTCACCACTCATTCCTTTTAAAAACTCAAATTTATAACAAAACAATATTTTTCATCTTTTACCAAAAAAAATCCATTCTTAAAAGAGTGTATCTTGACACCATACAATCATATAAATTATTTTTTTTGAAGTAACTCCATCCCATGATGAATTTTTTTCTCCATGTTAAGAAAAAACCCCCATCACTTTGATCTTCTCTAATTTTCGATCTCAAATTTTCACTCTCCCCCTTTTGGTTCTCTCCCCCATTTTAAAATAAAAATTGTTTTAGATTTTTTACAGAATGAAATGTAAAAACTTATTACAAAATTGTAACTTTCTCTCACTCTTTATCAAAATAATACAAAGTACAATGTGGGGCATCCTTATGATATTTGTGAAGTATATTGTGGAGGTAGAACATGAAGTTGTAACCTTAATAATTCAAATATATCCCCAGGAATAACTTTTTGTGAAAATATCGTCAATTTGTAATTTTGTAGAAATATACTCTAACATCACATATCTACCAGAAACATTATAATTAATGAAATTATATTTATTATCAATATTATTTGATCTTGAATATTGTAAAATGTTTTTAGAAAGAGTTGTGGAATTTTTATTATCACAATGTATCTCCAATTGTTTAAAAAATTCAACTTTCAAATCATCAAGATGAACTTTCATTCAAAATATTTGAGTAAAATATTGGGTTTCTACAACATATTTTGATTTTATTGTGCCTAAATTTTCTAAACACTGTTTCTTATAATGCTATATCAAAAAATATTATTCTAATATACATGTTCCTCTAAATGTTGATTTTCTAACATTTCAATCACCAGATCAATAAGAATCAATATAAACATGAATGTTCATATTAAAATATCTTTTATACATCACCCCATATGAATTAGATTAATTTAATTACCTAATAATTCCTTTCCCTTACAATATATTAGATTATATTAGATTGCTTTGATATTCGGCACACAATGTCAAAGTATAAACTATGTTAGGCCTTGAGGATGTAAGATATTGAAAGCTCCCTATCGATTTTATAAAATATTTCTTCATAAAAATTTTCCTAGATTCATCTTGAATCATCCTCATTACAACTAAAATAGAAGTATAAATTCACATGTGATCCTCCATGCCAAAAGTTTGTAATAACTCTACGGAATACTTTTCTTATGATAGAAATATGTATTTTCCCTTTGTTTCACTTTTAAACTGGGAAGGAACGTCAATTCTCTAAGCATTAACATTTCAAATATCCCCTTCATTTCCACAGAAAATTTCTCACACAAATTTTCCCTATCTCTTGTAAATATTATATCATCAACATAAAAAATGACAGTGACAGTACCCATTATTCATTATTTCACATATAAGTTGCTATCAAAATTTAATTTAAAAAAGTTAATATTCTTTAAAAACTAATATGGTTTAAAATACTATACCCCTGGTGATTTATTCAAGTGATATAAATATTTCTTCATATTATGAACCATGGTTTCATCTTTTTGAAGTGAAAATCTACAAGGCTTCTTAATGTAAAATTATTCCTTAATCTCCCCATTTAAGTAAGATGAATTTATATCCATCTGATAAAATTTATAACAATAATATGAGGTGACTAATTGGTTCTTCATAAATATATTATTGTTTATCTAAGTGAAATAATCAATAAATTTTATAAATTCCAAAATATTCATTTTTTTAATGATGTCTCCTAAATCCACAAATATATGAGTTAATATGTACCAGTGGTCTAGTAGATTGATTGTCAACTTTATTATGGATTTTACTAACCATATTAACTTTTTGAAATGTTATAAAAAATCATCTTCTTTTCTCTTAATCAATATAATCTTCATAAAACATCTACTTTAGAATGTTTATTCATAAATTTCTACCCAAGATGACCAAACCTATGATGCTAATTTTTTTCTTCTTCAACAATCATATAAAAGAATTTATAACGTTCTTCTATCTAAAATTGATTTCCAATGGTTCTTTCTCCTCTTCTAACAACCATACCAACTTCCACAAATTTTAAGATATATGAATATTTTCTGAATATCACTTATATTACATCATCACAAAGTCGATTTAGAATAAGTTTTTTATGTTTGAGCACATCAATAAATATAACTTACTTATATTTTTGTTTTTATACATCAATATTTTCTATTCCAATTGTGATATTTTTTATTGAGATTTAATTCCCATAATTAAATTATCCTCCATCTCTATTTTCAATATCATTCAATATTTGTAAATAACCTTTCATATATGAAGAAAAACCACTATGAAGTGTCCATAGGTTGTTCCTTTTTTATTGCTTTCAGGGATGCATAAAAAATAAAAGATCTTTCTATCACATTCATCCATCAAGCATCCATTTTTCTAGAATAAGAATTTTTTAATTGGATATTTGTTAAACCTTATCTTGTAAAGAGACCTAGTTTTTCACATCATCCCCAAACATCCTCCAACTAGGCACACTATTTTTGTTTTTTTGGATTTTTTCATAACATCTTTAGATTTTTTTCAATCTTCCTGAAGCTTAGAAAATTATTTCTTTCTTCTATCAGTATTGCTCCAAATGTTTTCAGGATAATATTCAACAAGATACATATTATTCCACCAGTTTTAAACTATGTTCCCATAAATTCCACAACAACAACAAATAACCATCAAATGTTGGTTTTTTTGTAGAATTACTTTCTTTCGTTTTAGAAATTTAATTTTGGGTTTTAACTCCTTTATGGTCATTCTTTCTTTGATGATGGTCTATCTTCTTATTAGGAAAATATTCAACTTGTATGGATGTGATATATTTCTCACATATTTTATCAACACATGTTTTACCAACATTTGTCTTAACACTAACAATGTTAGAAAATTTAGATAATATTTTACATTTTGTGGGTAGAGATTTCACATGATTCATAGAGTGAGATTTTTGAACATCTTGAGATGATTTATATTTTACCTTTGAAGATTTATTGAAATTTTTATTCATTTTTATTAATGTAGTCTCAACCACAATAAGTTTCAATCGATTTTTAAAAACTTATTCTTCCTCACCTGAAATTTTATTACATGATCGTTCACCATATTTTCTTATTTATAAACTCTTAGTTTAAAGTTTACAGCCCCCTGAATATAATCATATTACTATTTAATATCATCTCTTATTTTTTTATAATCCATTCCATTTACTTTCTTCCTTATTTTTATTTCTTTCTTGAGTTTTGTGTTTTTATCAAGACATGATACAAGTTCAGATCTGAGTTGGTATTCTCTATAAGATTACTCTCCTCCTTCATTATTAGATAGTGAATCTTCCTTTTTTTTCTCATCATTTGTAAATAAGGATATAAAACATTTCATAAAATTCATCTTAAAATGTATTATTTTCATTTGAGTAAGATTAAACATTTTTACTCAACAAAATTCTTTTTTTACGAGTGATATTTTTTATTTCCACCTGTGTAGTTGTATATTTATTAGATGATTTTGAAAAATTCTTCCACCTAGGTATTTATTCAGAATGATATCAATATTTACCAATTTTATTCTTGGGTAAATTCATAGAAAAATATCAAGTTCCTCCACAATCAAAACATTTGAGGGGTTGTTTTCCTCTAAAAATTCTTTTTTCCCAATCCAATAGTTTATGGAGATAAAAGAAATAATCTTTTCACCCATATCATAATACTACATACCTTTGGATCCACTAATTCCAACATTCTTAGAATATTTGAATTTATACATTCTTGTAGATTTGAAATCCATCTCGTCTTTTTATCATCTTTTTGAAAGTTGGTGTTTTTCTCAATTCATAATAAAAAAATCTATACAAATCATCAAGATATAAACCATATTTATTTTATAAAGATGAGATTTTAGATTGAAACATGTCAGGTATGTTTTTCATGAGTTTATTTAAAATAGTAGATTCTTCCAAGATATCTCAAAACCCATGATATTGTACATCACTTCATTAAATTTAGTGAATTAGTCATCAATAATTTCCTTATATCTCATTATGATATCTTCAAATCTGAATTTACATATTTGAAAAATTCCTTCTTTCAATTTACTATTTCCCTTTAAAATACTTTTATGTCCCTAGTTTATTTGGATGTTTTGAAACCCATATCCTCAAGATTGTGTTTTCTAAAAAATCTATTAAAATAGAATTTATATACATACCATCATCATCAATGTTTCTCTTATTATAAATAGTTGTTGAATACTTATTCTCCCTGGGTGGTAACCCAATCATGGATGCATCAATAAATTCTAGGAAAAGTGACAAAAGAAATAGAGATAATCTGTTTTTCCATTCATAAAAACATTTCTCTCTAAACATTGGAATATTTATTCTATTAAAACAATTTTTATTTTCAATGATAAGGATTCACCAGGGAAAAATCACTATGATACCTCTTAAAGTTCATAATGACTATAGAATAACATGAGGGTGAATTAATTGTATTTTTTCCATTCTAATATAAACATAAACCCTACAAATATTTAAAGTTACTTAATTATTAAATTGTATTGAAATAACCTGCATGAGAAAAATGAATTTAAATAAGGTACACATGTTGTACAAGGTTTGACCTCAATATGAAAACCAATATCTTCTCTATGGACACCCTCTTAGGTCCATAGAAATATACTATTTCCAAAACGAAAACACACCTATTGTGTAAATTCCCATTAGACACCTTATATCTCCCGATATTAAAGATTTTATTGACTCTTCTCAGTTTACAATTGTTTCTTATAAAATTTCAGCAACAACACAAGAATGTAACTATATTAAATATTCTCTAACAAAGTTCTGTATGTATACTTTATCCAATATTCCTTTGTATAATGGGACTATATATAATGGTCTCTATCTGATGCACCTTTTTGAAACAGTTCCCTTTAAAAAATTTCTATTCTGTCTGATTAAAAAAATTCGCACCTCACAAAATCATCCAAATAGAAACCTTGTTTGTTCCCTCTATCCAATTATCCCAATATAGTTATTAGAAATAAACCCCATTTGACACTTTTATATAAAATATCTATTTGGAAATCTTATTCAACCTAAAGATTATATTAGGTTGGAAACTCTACTTTGACATATTCATTTCAATGTAATGTATTTTTTTAAGTGAATAGTTCCAAGTACATACATACTTTCCCCCTCAATTTATAGGTTCTCTCAAAATAGAAAATTTGGGAAACCAATTTCGTTTCCCCACACACTAAATTTCATAAATATAAATTTTAATTTTTTTTAATTTTAATGGGAAAATTCTCAACTCGTCTAAGTCATCGAAGAATCTTATTCAATTATCTATTATTTTCAAATTTCATTGAATTTCCATAATCTTTGTGTTTATGAAAATATTCAAAATATACTCAATTTATTCGATAAGAGGAAAATTTGAAAGAACAACATAATATTGTCACAATATATGACTTCACAAAGTTATCAAGAGTTTCTCCTAAATAACAATCTATTTTTTTTCAAAAATTGTTGTCCAAATACAAAATATTACATCTTTATGTTTATTCATCTAGTTGACTCCATAAGATTTTCCTACCTCATCTTAGACAATAAAATGACTATTTGGAGAATTTTATCATATGAACTTCCTTAGAAAAACATCATTTAATAGAATTACTTACAAAAAGTTCATCCAATGGTATTATTCACAAAATATTCATCCAATGGTCTTCTTATATTAGTGGTACAAAACATAGAGCATGAAACATAATCTTATAGAAAAAAATTGTTTTTAATGTTTTAAAAAAAATACCTGTTTGGAAAATAACTTGCCTCTATCCTACGATCTTATCACATTTAAAGAAAAATAACTCAAAACAAATTTAGAAAATATTTATCCATCTTTTTCTCCAAATCGATTTATAATAGTTGACTATATTAGTTCAAATTATAAATAATTTATAACCCTAATTTTTTTACCAAGTAACAAATTAAACACATCTTACTCAACTTCACTTTTCATCATTTTGTGTTTTAAAACAAAGATCATCAATTGGTTAAACCCATAATTTTTTATTTTAGATATCTATTTCTTATCTAGGAATATTATCTTATATCTAATCATATAGTATAATTAATAAGTTGATATTTTATGTGTTATTAAAACAATACTCACCTGATCAACATATATCCACTAATGAAACTTTAAACTTCCTCACATATCTTTGTTCAGATAGGTTTTTCCAATGGTATATTTCCAGATCTATTGTCTAATTAAAATGAATATATCCCCCTTTTTTCTCTGATATTCAAATACTACTTCTTGAGCAACTTTTCATTTCTTTTTTCATTGTGAGAAATAATAAATCTCAGTAATAAAAGCTTCAAAGATTATTAAAATTAATTTTTAAATGGTCAATGTCTTGTGATTCTTCGATGTTTCATCTGAAAACCATTGTCTGGTTGGGTCAATGTGATGATCTTTGACCAGTTCCTTTGTACAAAACTTTACTTTCACAGACATCAACTATATTGTCTCTAATAAGGAAATTTTCAATTCCAAGTCTTCTTACAAAAACATTATCTAGTACTTTGTGTATAGAAAACATAAAATTCATATTTTCAACAAAATATTGTGTCATGTTATTATTCATGATTTAAAAAAATTGATATCAACATAAAATCATCCAACATAAGGTTAGAAAGCTAAGAACATTATATATAATTGAAAATCTAACATTATTTTTTTAATAAAACTATAAATTTATGAATCCTATAAACTCTCCTTTTTATGTACTAAAAAAATATTAGTTAACAAAAATTAGTAGTAAAAAATACAATTTTTTTATAAAAAAACACAAAGTAACTTCACATGTGACATGTGGGAAATATCACACCATCTCATCACCAACTACCCATACCCAACAGGTTTATACCTCACTAACATAGTATGTAATCTTCCCCATTCTTAAATCAAATAAAATAAGGTCAATGCTCCACTGATAGAGTGCGTAGAGTATGAGATAAAAATTCTATATAGGATCCCACCCACATGTTATATAACATGTATCTATAAAATAATCCAAATATGGTCAATTTAATTAACAGATTTAAGGATATTTAATTTCATAGTTTTATATCAAAATCATAGTAAATAATTCTCTTTTTTCCAAATATTTCACAAAATAGGTGATAATATTTTAAGGCATAATTTTTATAAATCATTTACATTTATTAAATCTTGAAACATATCATATAAAATCCAAAAATAATATAAATTCAATGTTCAATGCTGAAAAAACCCCTAGGATAAAAATTTATAGGATAACTAGGTCACTCACACATCATTAACTAATCAATGAGTAGTGTTCACACAGGTTCTTAGAGTAAAAAATATATCTATGATCTAGGAATTAATTAGTACTATAGAAATTGAGCCCCCATACAATTCCAATATAAAAATTCTCAATACTAAACCCTCCGTCTTGGTACCCCACACTCCCATGTGAAAAATATATCAAATAAATTTCAAATGGATTATCAAATTTCAAAAAAATTCCAAACAACCCATTATTCATAAAAATATGCTTTAAAATTCCATTTTGGGACATTTTTTACAATGATTTGAAGAAAAAACATTATTTTACCAAAACATGGGGGGATTGTATTTTCTAAAAACACCTTTAAAAAAATCAATCAAGAATCATGAAAATTCATTTAGGAAACC
This sequence comes from Viscum album, assembly GCA_963277665.1. Lineage (NCBI taxonomy): Eukaryota > Viridiplantae > Streptophyta > Magnoliopsida > Santalales > Viscaceae > Viscum > Viscum album. The sequence continues at coordinate 1,066,970,403 of OY728166.1, read as the reverse complement.
ATTTATCAAATTAAGAGAATTTATAATTCCTAGAACATAGGCTAGAAACGAATCCCCACACCTCAATCCTAGGTCACACACCAACTATGATTTGATCCACACACACCGTAACTAACAGAATGAATGAAAAATGAATAGAAGACCTAACATAGATTCTAACATGTCATAATCATGTTTCCATGAGACAAAGGGTTGGAAGAGAAGGCAATTTAACACATAACTCAGCAGTCACACACACCACACCACAACTGAAAATAGAACCAGACTTTGTAAGAAAATTGCACTAGGGATCTAGAAGATACTGGTGAAGGATTAGAATATGATAAATAGGTCCCATAAAAATAACCCAAAATCACATAAAATTTCATGATAATTGAATAAAATGAGAAGAAAAACATCATACTTACAAAAAGGGGACCAAACAACCAACATAGAGATCAAATCTTGAATTAGAGAAGCCTAGAAGAGCTAGATTGATCCAAAATCATAGGGATGGGACCTAATGTTTAGAGAAGTAGGTGAAATCTAAATGGGAAGGAGTTAGATGTGAAAAAACATTTAATTATTTTAAAATGAATTAATTCATGATGTAAATTATTAATTAATGATGTGAATTATGAATTCACAATATGAAATTTCAGAATGGATGATACGCCAAAAAACGAGGTGCCTCAAATTAAAATCTTGAAATCCCCATTCATGAAATAAATATCATATCACATCATTAATATTTTTCACAAAATGAATGAAAAATCATGGATTCTTCCTATAATCCATTCACATTGTAAATGTTCATTCATGGAGTGAACAAACTCTTGTATCCTACGTTTTACCCAAATCCTTTCGAACACACTCAAATAATCTTCAACACCACTGAAAAGTAAAAAATATACTCTTAAACATTAAAAGAGAACATACTTGAACTAGGATGTTAAAATTATACCCATCATAGGACTTTGTATCCCTATAAAGTCATGTAGAATAACAGTACTCTAGAAAGTTGTGAGGCCACTACTCCCTCACCAAAAATTCACGCTCGCAAGTCTCATGAGAATATGATCCATAAAAACTCATAAAATTGAAAACTGGAAATGATTTTCCATATAATAATTTCTTATGGGAATTGATGACATCCACTAGTTTATCCAAAATAGGAACATATAGATCTTACTCAATATCCTACCAACATAGAACATTGGAAGGATTGGGATGGTACTTCTTGATTTGTGATATGTGGAAAACACCTTAAATACTCACCAACTAATTTAGTAATTACAACTGATAAGTGACCTACCTAACTAACTAGGTGACCTCAAACTATCTATCTTTTATAAGTGACAACTTCCCCTATTTCCCAAGATAAAAATTAACCAAATAAGGATAAGCATTCAAGGACAATCAGTCACAAATAGAAAACTCCAAAGGAGAAAATTGATGTTACACATATGATTTAAACTAACTCTATTATATAATCAAGAATCAACATATATCATGAATCCTCATCGACATACCCTGAATAAGACGAAGTCCCATAAAAGATGCCTCACCCACCTCTACCCAAAAATTATGCGATATACATAGGAAACTATTCATTGACTCAAAGGGATCCATTTTGATTAACGATTGGTAAATATTTTTATGATATTACTTCACCATTCCCAAATGGATGACCCGTGATCCAATAAAATCCAAGATGTAGGCATGAAGAATATCCTTCAAAATTTGTCAAACATTATCTATATGGGCATCCTTGTATGGATAATAATTTGTACTCAATCCGACATGAGTCCCCACTTCTCCTTGGAGATTCTTCCTTAACCAGGAGGTAGTCCAAGTATCACTTTCAAAGACAACGGTAGAGGGGACCCCATAATACCTTTAAATATCCTATACATACAACTAACTAAGATCTTTAACCTTAATGGTATCCCTAATTGGGATGAAATGAGATGATTTTTTCAACCAATATACCACCACCATGATAGAATTATTTCATCATGGAGTTCATGGTAATATTATAATAATGTCTATGGACACCTTGTCCCATTTACAAATTGTCACAGAAAAAGGATGGAGTTGACCAGAAGGCTTCAAACTCTTTTCCATTATATTCTAGAAGGTGTAAAAATGAGATTCAAAATTATAAATGTCATGATTTATACACAACCACCATAAATTACATATCATTTCATAAAACATATTTATAGTTCTAGGGTGAATTAACCATTAAGTATTATAGAAATCAAGAAAAATTGATCCCTGAATAGGAGAATACCACTAAAATTGAGATGCTAACTAGAAAAAATCTCCCAAATATAAAAGTCTTAGGTGGTTCATCTAATATAATCATTCTACTACCATTTCTGTAGAATAGTCTCATGTTAAGATGTTAATAAGTAAACACTATTCTGAATCATACTTGAATCACCCTCCTGTGAACCCAAATGAAAACAATTTAAAACACCCAAAATGTTCCACTAATATTTAATTTCCAAGAAACAAATACGAATTTTTTGATTAAGAGTAAGAAAAATGAAATTCCCCTTTCTCAGGGTTTAATTTGTGTGTATGTTGAACATCTTGAGGCATTCCTTCCACTACCTCACCATGAAATTCCCGTCCTTCTGAGAAAATTTATAACTCAGTATCCTATGATCATATTAGACAATTAACGTCTCATTAAAGAGATATACTCATGACAAAGATCATATTTTCCACATTTTATATGTATTTAAAATATTTAAACCCTCTAAATTTTTTTACTTTCATCTTATTTTCATCAATTTTTGATTTATGGCTTATTTTGGACTAAAATGTGAAAATTACATTATTCTAGAATTTTAGACGATTTAAATTACTTTGGTAATTTAGAAATAAATTTTAAAAAATTATTCCCATTTTAATGATTATTTTTAAGTTGGATTCCTTGATTTATTGTATAAAACTTTTCATTTGGACAAAGAGCTAATTCTAACAACTAGAGGCCCAAAAAGATCAATCAAGTTGATAAAACACATAGAAGGATATGGTTTACCCCACCTAAAAAAATGAGGTATAAATCATACTACACATATATAATTGAGGTGATATGAGTTGTATTTGAAATAGTCCTCATAAAAATGTTTCTACCTTAAATTTGACGGAGTTATTAACCCATTCTGTGGTCCATTAAATGATCATCCTTGATGAAATATTCTAGAAGCATTAGACCCAAATAAAATCTTAGAATAAATTGGATGTAACTTCTTATACAAGGGGAAGATAGAGTTGAAATTTAGAAGGAGAATGTAATTTTTTATTTTTTAAAGACTTTTTAGAAGACAATGTTCAATTATTTAGTAAAATGAGGGGTTATAAGTGAAAACATTTTAAAGATAAGTTCTAGAACTGAAATATCAACTCTTGATGACCCATTGTGTCCTAGAACACAATAATGGTCATTTATCAAGACCCAAAGCCTCTTTCATTCCTATAAATATTAGAATAAGGGTGTATTTAAGAGAATATCAACAAGATAGGGGACATATTATGACAACCATTCTTTAGGATTTTTTTTTCATTTATTTTATTTTTGTTTTGTTTTTCCCATGTAAAACATTCATATTTTTTTATTAAAGTGTTTCCCTTTATTTTGACATATATTTTAATCTTAAAAACCTAATTTATTTCTCTCTTCTATATTTCACGATAATATATTTCCACATTTCAATGGAAATTGACTAACTTTTGTCTAGAATGGTGGGGAGGTTTCACAGTGTTCTTTATCATTTTTATTCAGTTCAACGTGTTTTTAATCTACTTGTGGTGGATGTGGGAATATTACACAGGTTTTATGTTCATCTACCCTGAAACTATTTCCCAAAACAATTATTTTCATTGATTAATTATTTTCCCTCCCTTATATTAATAAATATCTTCATACAGTGGATTTGGGGATTCGTAAAGGGATGAAATGATATATGTTGGGGCCATATCATTTAGGAATTTAATTCTCAATTGAGGTGTTATCCTATTTGACTATTAATGGAGGTGTGGTTTTGTACACTAATAGCATGCAAAATTCCCACATTCAGTAAATCAAAGGAAAGTAATTCATTAATACGGTTTCACCAAACTAAATATCAAATTGAATTTAAACCAAAAATAAATAACTAATTAACCCATGTTAACTAGCCCTAGATCCTAGACCATTCGTTCTTAGTTTAATTTTTTTACATATGAATTTCGATTTAAATACTAAATTTCATTTTTTTAATTTAATTTTCTTTAAAAAACCCCAAAATCAATATTTTAATAAATAATTTATATAGATATATAAATAATTAGAATATGTGAAATATAATCATTGATTAAACCAACTGTGATGCTCTTCTGGGGAGATGACCCTGGTCATCGTTTATACAACATTGAGAAATTAAAAATTTCTTTTTCCACAAACTATGATAGGTGTGCATAAAAAATGTTTCATTTCTAGGGATCTAAATATTAAATTCAATCGCTTTTAATAAAATGTCATTTTTGTAAATATTTTCATTTTTTATTTATTAAAAAAATATAAAAAAACACTTTCCATGGTGTATTCAAATTCAGATTATTATGAATGGGAATATTAATCACTAGTGAATAAAAAAAAGAAAAAAATAAAATTAATAAGAATATTATAATAGATCCTATATTCAAGAAGATAGAAAAAAAATTTAATAAATAAAGAGAAATATAGAAAGGGAATTTGACTATATTCTTGAATTAAGGGAAAACCTAACCTAGAGTGGGAGCAAGAACCTGAGGTAGTGGGTGAATAAATTTCACCACTGATCATTGCAATTTAAGAACCAGATGGGGTAAAAGTGGAGTTACATGATGATTTATTTATCCTTTCCCAACCATTTAGAGGAGAGATAGATGAAAAGGAGTTGCCTACCAAGATACATGTGGGAGATTGACATGAAATGAATGACTTCAGGAATGAATGTGGAGAACTAATTAATCTACAAAAACCGTGAGAAAAATAAAATACACCACCATTGAATATCTACCAAGATACGGAATAATAATCTACCCAATTGGTGGAATTAAAAGAATCAATGGAGGACCTTGACTACCTACCTTTGTCTAGTTATGATCAACACCAAGAGGCACTTTCCATCGTCGAAGTGATTCAAACCAAAACATCTCAGGTAGATGATACATTCTTGAACTCAAACTCATTTAATTTTATTAAAGATAATTTGAGTATTTCTCTAAAATTCTCTGAATTTTATTATTCATCTAACACAAATTCCTCCATATAGAAAAATACACATGTTAAGGAACATATGGATCTCATTGATCATATTGAAAATTTATTGGAGGAAGAACAAGAAGATTTCCTAGTGGATTTTCCATAAGAACAAGAGTCACAAGATTCCTTCATAGAAATAGATCATTCGGAAATTAACTATTAAAATTTAAACATTTTTTATATTAAATTACATTGTAAATCTCCCTTTGAATAATCGTTTAACTGAACACATTCGGAGCAACCACTGGATAGTGAAGATGAGGTTGAAAAAGTAGCAACAAAAGAGGAGTAGGTTCTATACTTTAACCTACCTCTACCTTGCAAAATATTACAAATTTTGAAGGGGTAAGATCTGGTATAAATTATACATGGAATTATAATCAATAAGAAAAAAGAAATTAAAGGTGGGAAGAACTACATATGGTGGTTCAAGTCCAAGAAACTCCACCCACTTAATGATTGTAGATAACAATTAGTATTGTACTTATGGAGGTAGTAAAAATTCAAGGCCCTCTTTTTGGATCATACCATGGTTTTTCATTACTTGATTTCGAGGAATTTAGGTTTCAGTTTCATTTTTGTAATATTCAATGATACAACCCACTCCTTTTTATCTTTTTATATTAAATGAAATGATAGTTGTAATTAGTTAAGTAATTATATTTTTAGGAACATGATGGAACAAATAAGGCCCAAAAAAATATAGTAGGAGAACCAAATATTTAGTTCAACAGAGATTTCACTTTTAATGTTTACCATCAGAAACTCCTTACATTTTTTTGAGATTCTGATTTGAGCATTAAACTGAAATTTCATACCCACACTTGAATTCATTATTTACTTGATTTATCTATGACACATGAGGTTTTTAGGAACATTATGATTCCATGTTTTATATTTATATGTTATTGAGATTTAATGTGTAAAATTAAGAATTGGATTGTCAAATTGAGGCTTGTATATTAAAATGAGAAATCATGATTTGATAGAATTAAGTTATTTATGTAAATGAAAGTTCCCTAAATTATTTCAATATTTGAATTTCGAAAATTCATGAGAACTGATTTGTTATTATTAATCATTCCTTGACTGATTTTCCCAAATAAAATATCCCATTCCAAATAGGATTTATAGACCATGTATATCCTATTTATTCTGGAGCATATTACTTGGGTGATCTTAGTACATGCCATATTTCTGAAAATTCATTTGAACTTGTGAAATATATGACTTTGAAAAAAAATATTTAAAATGATTTAGGGATATTTTTATAAGAAATATTCTTTAAAATACAACCTTTACATGAATCCTCATTAAAACCATAGAAATCATGAATATCCTTTTTATGGATGAGCCATGTTTGAATCCATTTCTATCCATTCCTACACTTATAGTATTTTTCATGATATTTTAAAGTAGAAGGGGTGGGGGTAAAGCGAATCATGGTGGTATGGATGATATAAATTGTCAGAAAAAAGGTTGGGGGTGCTTATTTTGGTAATAAATTAATATTTTTTATTCATTCATGATATATCATTGTATTATCCTATTGAATAAAAAATATTGAAACTCATAAAAAAGAACTAAACAAAATGAGAAAAAATGGGTTGTGTTTTTTGAATGAAATTCACCATTACTAGACATATGATTTTTATAATATGTGGTTTTGTGGTCGATATGAGTTTTATTATCTTCATAATTTTATAAAAAAATAATAAAATAAAATGGTTCTTTATAAAAGGAAAAAATTATAAAAGAAAAAAATATTCAAGAGGGGTGAAAAAATCATTCATTAGGATTTATTTGATCATAAACATTACTTTTAGTTTTGAAAAAATGGGTATTTCTACTTCCAAGGGGAAAATTTAACCACAAATATACCTTTTATATCATGCATTGTACTTTAGAGTTTATCCTCCCCCTTGAATATTTATTTTTAAACATAAATTCCTACCGACATTTAGCCTCAGATTCATTTGAACCTTTATTTCATGACCTCATGATTTTATTTACCTTTTGTATTTATAAAGTGGATAAATTTTTTCCTTTATAATACTATGGATAAATATTATGTTATCAAGAGATGATGATAACTATACATGAATTTTATCATGATAAATTAGAGAAAATTATCAAAGTGAGGTAAATAATGGCTTGACATGTTTGAAAATAATAAATTAACAAACATGAATGAATAAAAAAAAAGTTCAATAACTATTTTTCAAAGGGAGAAAGTAAAATACGTGAATTTATTATTTATTTGGAATCTGAGAAATTAAATTCAAATTTTATGCTGAAATTTGTAAATTTTATTTGACATTGATTTTTTTATTTTATTGCTTTGAAATTTGAATATTAGTAACATTGGTGCCCCCTCATTTTTAATGTTGAGATTTAATGCTTGAGGAAAAGTGTGGTTTAAGTATAGGGTAATGGATGGATAAAATATTTTTTATATTTTTTATCTGTATATAAATTATTTAAACCCCAAAATTTTATCAATTTGATATTATTGGAAAAAATTGTGGATTTATGGTTTGTTTTGGACTAAAATGTGAAAATTACATAATTCTTGATTTATAGAAGATTTTAATCACTTTGGTTTGTTGGCATAAATTTTGAAATATTATTCCAACTTGAGTGAATATTTTTTTTAGATTCATTGATTTAGTGTCCTCAACAATTTATTTTGGAATAATAGTTGATTCTAACAACTAGAGGCCTGAAAAAATCAATCAATTTGGAAAATTATTCAAGAGGATAGGGTGGACTCCACCTCTGGAAATGGGGCATAAATCCTGTTACACACCTCAAATTGAGGTGATTTTTTATTTTATTTGAAATAGGACCCACAATTTCCTTTATAAGTTAAATTATATATAATGATTAACTCATTAAAGGGCCTATTTAATGGCCATCTTTGATAAAATATTTTGGAAGCATCAGGCCGAAATAAAATCTTAGATTAAATTGTTTATAACTTATTTTAAACGAGTGGGATGGAGATGAAATATTTTGGGAAAACGAAAAATGTATGTTGGAAAAACCATCTATGATAAAATTTTCGATGATTCTATCAAAATGAGGGGTTTACATGTGGAATATTTTTAAATAAAGATTATTGAACTGAAATTTCAACCGTTGATGAACCATTATGTCCCAGAACACATTAATGGTCATTTTTTATGAACAAATCCCCTTTTATTTATATAAAAAATAGGATAAGGGTGGATTTAAGAGAAAATATATCGGAGAGGGAAGGTTGGATGAAAACCATTCTGTTGGTTTTATATTTTCTTTTCTTTTCTTTTTGTTTTCTTTTCCCATGTAATATATCCATTTTTTGTCAAAGTGTTTCCCTTTCTTCTTCCATCTATTTATCACTTCCAACCATAATTTATTTCCCTCTACCATATTCCACATGACCAATTTTCACTTTTCAATGACATGTGACTTACCCGAGGCTTGACCATGTGGGAGGTTTCATTATTTTATTTTATATTTTTCTTCAATTCAACATGTTTTTAATCTATTTGTGGTAGATGTGAGAATATTTCATGGGTTTGGCGGTCTTCCACCCTGGAACTATTTAAAAATTTATTTCTTTTATTTTATTTATTATTTTTAAATACCATCTCGCAAGAAATAACTTCATAATGTGAAGTGGGGGTTTCTTAAAGGGATGAAACGACATACAATAGAGTAGATTATTTTTGGAACTTCATTCTATGTTGAGGTATTATCAAATTTGACTATTAAAGGAGGTGTGATTTGGTACGGTGAAGGCATGATAAAATCACACAATTTATAAATACAATTAAATCAACTTATTTATTATATTTCACCCAATGAATTATTAAATTGAATTTAGGAAACAAATAAATAATGAATGATCTCATGTTATCTCACCCTAGGACCAAGAACTTTCACCCCTAATTTCATTTTATTTTCATGTAAATTTATATTTAAATTATAAAATGAATTATTTCATCTTTATGTTTTCCAAAACCCAAAAAAAAAATATTTTCATTAAAAAACAAAAAACAAATAATTAGAATAGGTGAACTGGAATCCGTTATTGAACCGAATACGATGCTCCTTAAGTGAGACAACCCTGGTCATCCTCTGTTCTGAATTGGGAAATTAAAATTTCCTTTTACAAACCCTATGATATTCATAAATCACATTACAAACACTTAAGCACACATATAACTGTAACATCCTAATATTTTTAGAAAAATATTTCCCCTTAAATAATTTTTTTTCTTCAATAGTTTGTGTTGTACGAATCTGTGAGTTTAAACGAATCATGAAACACTATTAATATTAAATTACCATTATAACCTAAATGTTAAATTGGTGGGAATAAAAATTAGTAAATAACTTGTGAAATAATAATAATTCCCCAACTAAATATGAATGTATTGGAATTTTCATAGAAAATAGTCACACATTTTTTTGGAAAAGCCACTGTATTTTTTAAAAATATGTTTTCTACAAAAAATGATCTTATTTTTTTTATCAATTAATATAAATTTTTAGAAGTTCTAGAAATATGATTTGAAAAAAAATTAATTTCATCGTATCAAAATTATCTCAAAACTATTTAATTTCCTAATAACATTAATTTTTTTTCTCAAAATAAAGATTTTTATTAAATGTTGTATTTTATTTTAAAGTGGTTTCAAGGTAAAATTATGTTTTGGATTAGTTTTAGGTTTTATTTAGTTAATTTTTATCTTAAATGAAATAATTATGGTTTTTTAAAAGTATTTTACAAATAAGTTTACTGTAGAATCATTTTATTGTTTAAAATTGCAGTTTTTTCTAAAAAAATGTTTTCTATGACGTTTTATAGATATTAATAAAATTTAAATTTAGGAAATTATGTTTTATGAATATTGAAAATTTGTTTGTAAAAATTGGATTCATATGTTCTAAATTCAGTAAATAGGTCCCTTTTATTTTTGGATAATATTAATAGTAACTATGGTATATTTTGTTACCATATAGAAGGGTAAATTAGGTGATTTAGGTTAAAAATAAAATTATAAAGACTATAAAATTACCGTAATACATGATGAAATTATATTATATGAATCTAAATTTACCCTTAAAACATAAATATCGAATACTTGTTGTTTAATGAAAACTTTTCTATGGAAATGACTTATATAATATTTAAATAAAATAAAGTCACAAAATGCCACTTTTGTTGGCTTAAATATTATTTATATGTCCACATAGAGAAAGAGATATATTATTAATGGATAAAAATTTACATTTGTAGCATAATAATAATAATTTCATGATAAAAATTTATTTTTTACTTTTTTGGTCACTTACAAGAGTTTATTATAATTATAATATTTTATTTAATAAAAATACAAAGATGTAAAATTCATTTTTTTAATAAAATATCATTTTTAATATAGGGATAAAAAAATATCTATTCGACTATAAATATTATTATGAAAACTAGAATATTTATCTTTTTCATGGAATTTAATTTTAATTTTTTTTGAACAAATAAGTATATCAAATAATTACACAACACTTATGGGGTAATTATTTTATGAATATAAATATCACATATATGTTATTAATAATATTATAATAAATATATTTGAGATAATTAATGTTATCAACGAATTTTATAGATTCCCATAACCTCTTAGGGATATAATAAAATACCTATTCTGAATTTAAATTGTTGTCTTGATATTTTTAAATTCTATGTAATGAATATTGTAAAAATTGACACTAATGATATTTTATCAAAACAATATTTCATTAAATTATTTCAAAATCTTAAAAAATCTTAAAAAATAAAAAAAATTATAATATAGCCTAAAATGTTATAAAATTTTCATTTATGATTTATTTTAAATTACATAACTAATAATTACAACCTTTTAATATTGAAATATTTCTTACCTGACATAAAATTAAAATTTGTTAAATAAGGGTTAATCAAAATGATAAAGATTAAAATAATATGAAAACAATTATAATTATTTTGATTATATTAAAACCTTAACTAATATTATATTTGTATCCATATACTATTTTTGTATTTTTATTGTTATTGAATTTATTATAAATTAATATTTTCAAAGATTCCAAAAGTGCCCCTCAACTCAATTATAAAAGGGAACCTCATACCTCACTTCTTCACATAACTTTAAGACTTCAAGCTCTTCCATACCCTGAAAATTTATTATATAAAATTTCCTATCCACATTCTAGAGGTTCTTATCATATCAAAATACCAACACTAGTGTCCATAAGAGGAGATCTAAAGGATGTTCTCCAAGGAAGAGGTAACCGTCCTTAGTGAATCATTCAATATTATTTATTCTTCTACTTCCTCTCCACATATTGTTATCATTATAAAGTAATAAATAAAGTATAAAATAGATGATGGGATATTATTATGATTATGTAACAATCTTAATCAACAATTTATCTATCCTAAAAAAGCGAAATCTTTTCATGTGAGTACGTACGACTTACAGTTATCACGCCGTGGTGTAATTAGTTTTTCATCAACTATTTCTTTGGATGGGTATAATGATGGAAATTATATATAAATATGATAATAATACAATTATATAAATTATGAAAAAAATATACAATCCACTTCTTTACCATTTCACCATTAGGGAGTGATACCATTGATTGTGTGTACGTATGACATACCATCTCTATGATGTGGTGCAATTCATTTTTCATGTACACCATTAAATAATGATTATATAAATGTGTATAATTAATTAATATGATATATATTTTTATAATATAACTTTCTAAATGATGGAACTATATCATATTCATAAGAACTAAGACTTATATGACAAAGCTTGTATAAGAAAATGAAACAATTAACACCTGAAAGAAGGGTAATAATGAAATATTTGTAACAAACAGGTGACAAGACGATATAATAATATCATATATGATATCATATATATTAATTTAGTTATAGAATAATTGAACTAAATTATTTAAACCATTATACATGAGTCTTAGATACATATGAAGGAAATCTGACCTAAAGTAATGGTTAATTTCACGTAAGTATTTACAAGGAATATTTATCTTCCATATCAATGTGTTTTAATAATTGATTCCAAAATATTTTTAATATTATTATAAAAATTTTAATGAAATATTTACCCTTGTTTTAATTTTTAAAAGATGGTTTTAAATGAATCTTTTTTCATTTTCATAATGAGGTACTTTATAACTTTTCTATAAAAAGTTCAAGAGGAATGTTTTTTAAACTTATAAATCCCAAATAGATTTTTCCATTTTCATGATGCCTTAATGACATAAAAATTACGTTACAAGTTGTATTTTAAATTAAAATGATTTCTTTTAAAATTTCAACAAATTTTATTAAAATAAAACATTTACAAGCCAGGGAACTCTCAAGAAACCATAGAAAGATTAATAAGAGGGGGTAAAACATGGGGCTCAACTACCATAATAGAAGACATACTCTGGAGATTTGGAAAAAGAGGCCCGCAGGTCTAGATCATTGGTTCCACAATCCCTAGAACAATATAGATATCCCATCGGTATTAGAGAACAAACAACCCCATTGATAACAATAAATTTAATCTCGGTGACCAACTATCCAATCCATATTGATGATGATGTCGAATAGATCTAGAAAGATAATTATGAAATCCCATAACAACTACCTACCAGCAATTGATATTTAATACACAAGATAACAAAACCCCTAATCCCTCTTTCCAAGAGGAATCACAGACTCTATAAAAATGTACATGATCTTCGTCAGAAATTTCAGTTCAACAAAAAATTGATGTTGAGAATGTTTTTGAGGTGATTTTATCAAATATATTAGTAGTTATAGAGCATACAAAAATGATAGTACCTCCTACTATAGCTGGGCTCACATTAACCCCCACTAAAAACTCATCCACTAGATAAAGGTGCATCAATCATGGGACATATGGATAGATCCCTATGGACATTGAACCTTTTGGGTATGTCATAGTATAATTTGTGGGTAAACATCCCTATCCATAATGGGGAATAGAAACATTCTAGAGGAACCATTTTAGATGGCCTCGAAGGCCACAAAAACTAAAAATATTCATGAGTACAAGACAAGACCATTGGACATGCCTTACATTTCCACACTGATATAAATTTAGACAAATGGTACAGGATACTTCTAATGGAGTTGAGGAGGACCTTTACCGAGAACCACCTATCATGCCCTTCAGTTTATCATTTGACTTCATATTTTTTCTCTACATGGAACAAAAACATTCATTGGGTGAAAGGGTAGAGGAAGAGTATCCAATGCTATCCACCATATACAGTTATTACATTATCAACCTATAAACCATCTCAACATAAGTGGTGATATTTTGCACGTATACTTATTATTGAATGTCTCGACATAATCCCTACAGATATTTCTGAGTTTTCAGATGATCGTTCGTTACCATATCTAGAGAAAAAAAGACTAACTCCATAGAATAGTTGGTGTACACTGACACTGAATGCTCTCCCCACTAAAAATAGAGTAACTACAAGGAACATTGTATTATTAGAGATTCTAGTAATAACTACTAAAAGAAATGTGTCTTGATTTAGTTTCAATATTATCCCACATTCTTATCTTTTAACCGTGGAATCCAACCACCACTTTCTGGGAACCAATAGCTTAAAGATTCACAATTGAATTTAACAAATTTATATGTCTCTTGAAAGGTTATGACTTGATCTATATTTTCCATCATATTATTTACCTATTGGATTTCATTATTATTCACACAGAATGGAGTATTATTGTATAGGAACACTGATAGTATATATATGCCTCTTATATATCTTGTTTATGACTAAAAATCTTGGTTTTGAATTTATTGTACATTATAATAAATTACATAAACCATAAATACGATAGCCTCTAAGATATTCTGATGAAAATAAATATTCCCATGAAGTGAATATATAATTAAACCATCATGAGGAACATGTTGAAGACATCTCAATATCATGTTGCTATATACTATAATAAGAATGAAATGATCATATAATGATAAAATATCAATGAAAACCAAATTAACACAAGTAGAAATTGAGATCAATGTCAAAACCCAATGCAGGATACACAAATCCCAGCATCCCATGGTGACTTAAGTATCCCGATTGAAATAAATGGGAAATATCTCACTACAACATGCCCTAAAATATAAACAATATATATAATCTCTCTTGAATTCCCAAGACTAATCATAACCATAATTTGATAGAATATTTTTTTGACCTAGACAGAAAACCCATCCAACTAGCCTTTGAACTAGAAAGTAATGAAACCATAATGGTGTTCCTAATCCCCCGGGCTAGTGACTAGAACCTAAGCATCCAAAAAACCCATAGGTAATTCTATTACCAACCTAAAACAATATAGACATTATATATATAGATAGAATGAAAATAATAAAGTAATATTCAAAAAAAATATAGAGACCATGTTAGTGATACAAACCAAGGTATCATGATAAGAACCCAGGTACATATCCAAAAGAAACTAATAAAAAGGACACCCAAACTAATAAATATTACCCTATGTGACATGTGGAAAAAATTCCCCTATATCAACAATAACTACCCATACCTAGATGATAGAATCCTTACTACCATTCTATAAAACCTTTCCATTTACCAAAATGATAAAAAAACAAGGCCTACAAACCCTAGAGGGAGTGTGTAGTGTGTGAGATAAAATAGATACGTTGAATCTCAACCAGGTGTTCAATAAAAACTCTTTGTACAATAATATAGACATGTTCAACTTAAATAAAGAATGAAAAAAATAAGAAGTTACATGGATTTATATCGAAATTAGGGTAAATAGTTCCCCTCCTTCCAAATCATTCAAAACTGAGTTGATATATTTTGTAAGAATAACTTCAATAATCCATTTATATTTATCAAATTTTATATCATATCACATCAAATCCAAAAAATTACAAAGCTAATGATCAATAATAAAAACGTCTAGGATAAACAATATCTGGATAGCTAGGTCACTCATACTTCAATAACTAATTGATGAATTATTTATTCTCATGTCCCTAGAGTCAATGCATCTATAAACTAAGGATGGAGGAACACCCCAAAAATTAAACCCCCTTACAATTCCAATCATGTTTCTAAAACCAATTCATCTATTATAAAGGAATTGATGAGCCTCCAAGAAAGTGAACCCCCTTATAATTCAACTAGATAAGACCCAATGCTAATCCATCCACCTTAGTACCGAAGGATCCCATGAGAGGAATATATCAAATCAATTTCAAAGGGCTTATAAAATTTCATAAGCAATTCCGAACAACCATTTGTTCATTAAAAACATGCTTTGAAAACCTATTTCATAATTGATTTTACAATGATTTGAAAAACACCTTTCTTTTACGAAAACAAGGGGAAACCCATATTTTTTAAAAAACCCTTTTACACACACAAATGAATCAATTAATAATAATGAAAATTATTTTATAATATAATTTAATAAACCAATAACATTCAGGGTTTATAGAATATAGGAAAGAGATAGGTACACCCACTGTAATCTTGGATCACATACCAACCATAACGAAATCCACACACACTAGAAGAAAAGAAATGAGGAAAAATGAATGAATTCCCTATAATTAAATCTATAATATTAGAATAATGTTTCCATAAGTAGAAGGGTTGATGGATAAGGTAGATCAAAAAATCACTCCCTAATCACATGCACCGTACAATAACCGATTAGACAACTATTCTCCAGCAGAAAATCACACAAGGTGTCTTAAAGAGATTGTAGAAGGATCATATCATTATCAATATATCCAAAATATAAATCTTAATAGGTTTTCCAATTCCAAGAGAATAAAATATAATGAGAATATAATAACATAATTATAATAGAGGAGATTCCAACTAACCCAAAGATCAATGTGCCAATTGGAAAACTCCGGAAGAGTTGTATTCACACAAAAATTCATGAGGAGGACATAAATTTCATAAAATAAGGTGAAATCTGAACGATAGAGAAGATGAAAATGAAACTACATTTAATTATCTAGAAAATAAATTCATCATGTGAATCAAGAATTCATGTCACACGGAAAAACACATCACATCAACTTAATATCCAAAAATCCATATTCACTATGTGAATATGAATTCACAAAGTTAATGGATTTAACATCATAAAACCAAGATCATATCTTCTATACAAAAATTAATTCATAAATTTAATTGGATACTACATCCACCATTCTTACCAAGTCCTTTAAAAACCCTTAGATTTCCACTAACAGCACTCAAGCACGAAATCACCCCCTTAAACATTAAAATATAACGCAGCTAAACCTGGAGGTTACAATACACGTGTACCATGAATCTTCAAAAAAATAGAGGTGATATAAATATATAAACCTTATACCGTGATGAATGAGTTTTCTCAATAATGGGGATGTATATGATGAAAGATAATGAAATATGTATGAATCATGATGTTGATCCATTCATCATGTTAGTGTTTTTTTCGAGAGTTACCATCATTATGTTATGGGTTGATATTATAGAAAATAAGGTATTCAAAGGAGTACGAAGGATGCATAGTGGTGATAAGTGTTGTGGTGTGATCATGCACTAATGGGAAAAATCAATTTGAGGGTTTTATCTAGTTATAATGTTAAGGAATCATTTTTATCATCATTTATACATCTACAAAATATAAAAAGAATCAAATATATATATTATTTATGAGATCAATTTGTATATATATTTTTGGGATAATTAGTTGTTTCAACAAATATTTTTAATACAAATTTTCAATAGTTTGCGTCGTAGATAATATGAAAATTATATGTGAAAATATAGATAAATAGATATGTGAAGAGATTGAGTTTTCAAGGGTAATTTATTTCTATAAAGGAAGGATTCTATGATACTTGAATCACATCATTCATCTAATATAGTATGTATATTGGGTCTTTTATAGTGGGTTGAAGGCTAGAGTTATTATTTAGTTTATATAGGGTTTCTCATCATTCTCATGGTTAATGTGATGGTGAAATTTAATTTTTTTGGGGTTAATAATGAAGGGGATCAGATATTATAGTATTTTATTTTTAATAATAGTTTTATTAGTATTTTTTGTATTCATTGTTTCCTAAATATTTTCTCCAATATTTATGCATGAATATTATGAATTAATGGTTCTGTTTCCATTTAATGCATTGAATAGTTCTGGGATTCTTTCTTAACAATTTGATAGTTTAAGTGCTATGTTTATTTTTTTGGATCAACTAATTTTGAAATAAAATATAGAAATTTACATATGAAAAGGGAGTTTAGTAATCATAGAGTAGATGTATGACCAAGGATTCACATAGATATAATTTAGATAATATTTTTATTACCCATTTATATATTTCATGCTTTAATATTTAACTATCCAAAATTAATAAAACATTGATTCATTTTTCATTTATAGTTTTTTGAAGTATTTTTAGATTTAAATTCTTTTTGAAATGTTCATTTTAATTTTTGAATTAGGGTTTTCATGATAAGCCTTTATTTCTATGGGTTGAACTAAAACTTTAACTATGATATACCTTTGTTGTTTTAATATTCAGAAATATTATTATAATTTAAAATTTGATTCATCATTATAATTAACTTCACGTCATGGGTGTTCAAATATTTTAGCACTGTTTCTATGGATTTCCGACTTAGTATAAAGATCTATTTTTATATATTAAGTCAAAGCCCTATATAATATTTCTTTTTTTGTATTCTAATTTTAGTTTAGTTTTTTATTATATTTTTTTATTCCCTTGGTGGTTATTGGTTTCAATGTAATGTTATGAATAGATTAGAAGTGAACTCATTTTCTTTTACATAAAATTTTCATTTTTTATTCATGGAATAGATAAAATCAAGGATAAGATACAAACACAAGGATGTTTCCCAAAGTCATACCAATTTGATGATGATGTACTGTTATATTGATTGGATCATTTTTTAAATTTGATATTAAAATAATTACATATAATAAAATAGAGGCATATTAATAAAACGAAATACCAAAAGAGGAAGTTGAATTTGAGGCAAAACCCAAGGATAAATCCAATCGTATTGTTTATTATGTGGTTGAATCTATGGAAAATCCTAATGATGAAGATTAATATAAGATACAATCTAGGGATAAAACCCTCACATGTGTTAAACCTATGGATAAATAATATGGATAATCCGTAATGAAAAAGGTAAAAGGTGCAATAGGAGATGATGATTTCTTAAATTGTGAGGAACATTATATATTTTAAATGGGAGTAATAAAAATAAGTTGTAAAAGAAGAGAATTACTAGGTTTAGAAAATTTATCAGCTATTTATTCAATATTTGAGACAATAAAATTTTGTTCTTCGTCTCAAAATACAGATAAGATTGGCTCAATGTAATGTAATGGAATATTATTTCTAGATGAGCATAATTTTATGTTATGATTAAATCTTGTTCTGGTAACTTGTTTCCATAATATTATTACATCTCACAAAGAGAGGTAATTTCTTGATAAAATACATTAAACCAGGAAATTTATATAGGAAACACACAATTTTTATTGTTTGTTAAGAATTGTGTTTTTAGGAATTATTTTTAAGATTTATATTCAATCAACCTTATATTTTTGAGCTTTATTGGAATGGATCTTTTACAATCAGATGATTATTTTGATTTTCTTAGGACTATGATAGAGAAAGAAAAAATATAAAAAATAAATAGAAGAGAGGGGAGAGATTAAATGTATAAGGGGGTATTGTTTTAAAATATTTATATCATTTACCTAACCTATAAATATTATTTATTTTTTAATTTAAGGATATTATATTCTATACATAGATGTGTTGTGATATTTTTGATCTAAGATGCAAGATTTTCTTAGGAATTCAATTATACATTATTTGAAATTTCATTTTTGATAGGACTGAATGAGTAATTTGAAGGATAAATTAAAAATGATAATAATGAAGATATTGATTTCATGATTCATGACTTCAGAACACTGATTGATTTATGTAGATTAAATTTATATTTTAATAAGTTTTGCTGTGATTTTTTCAATTTCATATTGATTGATTTATTATTACTATATATGCCATGATTTATTAATCAATATTATTTTCCCCATTCCATAGTGGGTTCTAAAACATTTTTTCATATTCTTTATAATACCCTATTTCTTGTGAGAAAAATGGTCCATGTGGACTACTATAACTTACATTGATATCTTTTAAAAGATATAAATGAAAAAAGTCACATTAACATGATGGATTCATTTTTGAATTGATCCCTTTATTCATTTTTAACCCTCCTTTACATTTTATCTTTCTTTTATTACATTAAACTCAATTAATTACCTATATAGAATAGTCGAATTTCAAAACAATTTATTCATCTTACCCCACGCATATTATTTTTTCATGATTTACAATAGAATTAGTGTAAGGGAATAATATGTTTCATGATGATAAGGGGAAGATATATATTTTAAATGTTAAATATGAGAGGTGTTATCATTTATTTTCTAGAGATAGGTCCATAAATATCCTTCAATTGTACCATCATGAATACTTTATAATAAAAAATGAAAAAATAAGGAAAAATATGTAAGCATGAAAGAAAAAGGAAATTAATAAGAATAATTACATTTTAAAAGAGGGTGAATGTTTAAATATGCTCATTGTCAGGATTTTTGATCGTATTAGATGAACATGAAAGACTTTTTGGGTGATATCATTATGAAGTATATTTTACATGGGGATATTTATATTGATATTTATATTGTATATTGTGCAGTTAACTATATAGTTTGATGAACTTTTCTAGATTCATGAATCTTCACATTATTTATCTACTAGCCCTTAACTTTAGAGTCATTTGATACTTTAATGGAATCCCTCATGATTAATGATTATATTTTATTTATGGATTGAATATCTAGATGCTTCCCAAGACTATTTTTAGGATTTAGGTACTCATGGTTTTACTATAACTCATGTTATTATATAATTTTGAGTTATAAAAGGAAATTTTTCAAAGAAGGTAGTTCAAAAGTAGGAATGGATAATAATAACAAGATGGAAGATGTGAATGGATGTTAAGAAAAATATTAGTCATTTAAATAGGAAAAGTAAAATACATGATTTAAACAAGAAAACAGGGTGATCCCCATGAATCTATTCCAAAAGTTATTGGTATGGTGTTCTTGGGACATGATATACCAACGGTTTTTAGAAAAATATTGGTATAGGTTGAGATATATAAACATTTTTTTGAAACCCATGGGTATAAAGCCTTAACATAAGTAGTATCCTTCCCCTCCTCTTCTTATCCATGATTCCCAACCTCTCCTCACCTTAGAAAGTGGCTGATTCTCTTCTCCTCTTGAATTCTCCCCTTATGCAAGGGTTTTTTTCCGGATCGTCTTCAACATCAGATTAGTGAGTTAAGAATCCTTCTTCTACTCTGAGTATTATATATATTTTTATCTAGGTATCAAAACCTAAAAAATATACTATTAGTTAATTATTTTCCCAATTATTTGAAAAAATATTCATTCAAATTAATTTTTATATTATTTTATATTAAATTTGATTATATATATATGTTCTTTTAATTTAGTTATCTCTAACTTTTACAAAAATCCAATATATTTTTATAATATATCTTAACTGATTATGTAATTAATTAATGTAGTTATTTTTTGTTTTATAAATGTATTATATGTTTATTATATATCTTGTGTTTAAATAGAATAATTCTTGGGATATAACTTGAATACATTATTGGTAACAAAGGATAGATACTTAGTTAGTCATCTTGTAGAAATTTATATTAATATTATTTAAATTATTATGTGGTTTATTATGAGGATATTTCACTATCACAGAGTATGTAATTTGGTCATGTGGTTCTCCAATAGAAAAAGAACCATATAGACATGGGGATCCCATGAATATACACCCTAATGATATGGAACTCCCATATAAAATGAACAATGACGACATGGTTCTCCCATGGAAATGTAGCACAAGGACATGATGCTCTAAAAAATTTATAATGTTAACTAACTTTATGTCTTCTGGTATATACCCATGATCTTTATTGTGAAACTATATTATGGGATATGGACACTGCCTGTCGTGGGGTGTGACAAAAACAAATATTACCTAAGTTAATGTAACACCCCAAGCTTCTACGGTACGCTTCTCTTTGAATAATGTGATAGCGTGTGTTGTACGCAACACCGAGTTCTAACACACCATAACCAATTAAACTAGCCGTTATGAATAGTAATACCTACTTTTTGAAATTATATATATATTTTATATTTTAAAATGGACTTCATTTTTGGATTCGGAATATCGAATTTAGCCTAAGGTGAAATTTTGGTACTTTTCGGATAACTTTAATATTTTGATGAATAGTGAAAATTACTAAATTTTAATTAAAAACAACTTTTTTAATCAAAATAAATAATAGTGATAAATTATGAATTTGAGTGGTTTTAAAGTATATTTAGAATATATTTTTACCATTTAATATAATGTTGGTCATTGGACATAATTTTACAATTAAACCAAACATAAAGAAGTGTCAATCTTTTGATAGTTATTATCTCTTAAAAACACGCTTTTTGTTTTGACATCGGGAATTAATTTTAAATTAATTTCTTCCACTTCTATGTTTATAATTTATAAAAATATATTCCATATTTTGAATCAGGATTTTCAAATTGTGTAAATAGGTAACTTTTATTTTTAGACATTTTGAATAATTACTGCGGTAAATATTTTATTTACCATGGTTAAGGGTAAATCCGGTAAATAAGGGTTAAAAAATAATATTATAATAATAATAAATTACCCTAAAACGTGTCCTAACCTTATTGGTTGATACATGTTTGACCATAGGCAACTTTCGGTCGATTCTGGGACCCCATGGTGCCACTTGTAGGTGATAGGGACACTTTATTTTAATTAAGTTAAAATGAATACAAAAATGACACAAGCATATATCCTTTAGAAAAATAATTTTTACATAGGGTTATATATGTTGGATTTTAGATTATAAATATTCATTAGAAAGATAAAACGATTTCATACATAATGATATTTTATTTATATTTTTTAGACATTAAATAATTTAATTTATTTATGACACAATGATGATGAATTAATTACTATAATAGTGAAAAATTAAAATAATTGATATTATAAATACCCAAATAAATATAATATGAAACTTTTAATGAATTAAACTAATTTTATAGGATAATATGATATATTAGGATTGATTTAATTGACTTTTTTCTAAGTAATCAATCTGTTATTTATTTCACAAAAATAAACTATTGAATAGTGTCAAAATTGACATAAAAGAGTTCTTAAAACCAATATTATACTATTAATTGATATTAAATTCCTAAAAATCTAAGGTTCGGACAAGAGACTTATATCATGATAGGTTCATCATTAATGGACCACTTGGGGGTCGCTTTGATGTATATAGTAAGTTTATTAACCATATTATATAAAAATACAAAGAGACATTGTAAAAGTGAAACTAATTAACTTAGAGTTAATACTTAAAGATAAGGTTAATATAAGTACCCAAACCTGTCTAAATTATATTGGTTGAGTTGTTTTTGAACTATCCCCACCTTAAAATTGAAATAATAAACTTTGGAGCCATTCGAAACCGAATATAAATTTATTATAAATAAATATTTCTAGCTTTTCCAAAGGTGCCCCTCACCCCTCTTATAAAAGGGCACTCCTCCTTCTCATTTCGTCACACCTTCAAAGCCTTTTGGTTCGGCAAAAATATTCCCAAATACTCTCCCAACTTCCCTCACTACAACCTAGAGGCCTTAGTTTGATCAGAAAGCCAACCTAAGGAGCCCTTTTGATCAAATCAAAAGGAAGAACCCGAAGAAGAGGTAATGATTTCACCACCCTTTTCCAAGTTCATTTCTTCTTCCACTTCTTCTTCCTTTGTTGTTACCATTCTAAAATAATAACTCCAGTATCATATATATACTGTGATGTTATTATAAATATGGTACAACCATAATCAGTATTCTATCCACCCTTTGAATAACATGTCACCATACGTGCGTACGTACGGCTTACCGTCTCCACGTCGTGGTGTAATTGTTATTCAATATATTATTATTTGGATGGGTATAATAATGATGTGTAACTCATTTAAATAATAAATATAACATGTTAATGATTCTGTATATATGATATAACATCCATTTATATATTATTTTAATATCAAAATAATGATATTTTCACTCGTGCGTACGTACGGACTACCGTCTCCACGAACGCGATAAGATTCATTCTCCATCGTATCCATTCAAGTATAATTATCATTTGATGATTCAAAAATGATTTTAAGGACTTGATATAATTCTGGATATGAATAATATACAACCTATCCATTATAAACATGTCTTACGTAACAAAACATATAAAAGAAAACAAGTAAGTTAACACCCGAAACAATGATAATACTAAGATATTATTATCAAATCAATATTAAAAGATCATATATGATATCATATTAATATATACGATTCTTGTATAATTTAATAAAAATTATTTCACCATTATACAGGAGGTTAACCTACCCAAACCAAGGAAAAGAGAAAGGTAAGTGTTATTTCACAATCTCTTCATTATCCGAGGTTGTTTATATGTAATAATCTACTGCGATCTCTTTATCATCCACATCCATGTTTCTTAGAAATGTATTTCAAAATATTTTTACTATTCAAAAGAATATGGGTTAAAGTCTTTTATACCCTTGTTTGACTTTTTATAAGAGGTTTATAAAGGAATATTTCCGTCATTTTCCAAACAAGGTGCTTTTTAACCTTTTCGACAAAATTAAGGTAAGAATGTTTTTTTTAACTTATACGGCGGGTGCAACTATTTTCCGCCGTTATAAAATCATAGAAGCTTCCCTTAAAATCTTATAAGAATATTTTCAAAGAAAATGTTTTATTTTATATGAATCTTAAATGATTTCAAAATAAAAGATATATTTCTCTAAAAAGAGTTTTGATTTCATCTATGTCAACATCCTTTGTTGGATTTTACGCTTATGTGAAGTTTATTTATTATGATACAAAACTTCTATGTTGTATTGAAGGTTTGGTGATATGTTTGACTATGGATGTGCTATTTTTATACCATTCATGGTTTATGGTGAAAGTATTGACATTTCGTATGCTATTTTTAATACGAATGTTTATGTTATGTTTAAACCTTTTCATATGGGAATGCATTGGACTTAATATGTGACAGGTGGAGCCCGCTATATCTCCTCGATGCATCGGTAGGTCTCATGAGACAAACTAGTGTCTTGGCACAAGGCCTTGGCAAAATCTTATTTATAGTCTTGGCACGAGGCCTTGGCTATGTGGTTACGATAGTCTGGCATTATGCATTCCAACATTATGAAAGTGGTTATTGATATTGCATGTGATTATTCGATTAGTAGAATATCCATGTGAACAAGTAAATGGAATTATTTCATTTTACTTTTGTCATACTATGTTGAAGTTCAAGTTTAAAAGGCTTTTGTTTTAGTAATGCATTGCCTTAAATTTTTGTGCTTATTTTGAATGTTCCGCTATATTGTTATCCTTACTGGGAATTTGAGCTCACCCCTTTTCTATGTTTTATTTTTCCCAGGATGTGAAGAAGTAAGTTATGAATGACCTGCATGGATATTATGTGGGGATATGAGTGTGGATTATGGAGACAATATTTTGTTGTAGTAGTTTTTCAGTTTATGATGTAATGTAAGACTTATGAATATATCTAGTGTTTCCAAGGCTACTAAACCAATCGGTCTTTTGAGATTTGATCTTTCTCGTGATCATGCCAATGTTATGTAATAATGCACCGACTCTGGGTAACTAGGGTCGGGGAGTTACAGTTGGTATCAGAGGAAGTTTAGTACAAACCTTGGAAGCTAGATTTAGATAAACTCTGATTAGAGCACGTAGACCTAAGATGAACTTTGAGGATTAGTATAGAAGAACTTCCTAGAATTTTGGTATTGTAGAGATTTTGTGAGTTTTCTGAGCAATACTCCCCTGTCTGGATACGAGCAGGTAGAGGCAGCTCTGGCACAGATGTACCTAGGGGTAAAACCCGAAAACACCACTTTGAGCTAGACTCGAACGGGAACTGGTGCACGACAACGGGCCTTGATGCACTCTTAGTTACGACACTCCCGGGGGATATGCTTAGGATAACTCTCATTTTCTTTACAAATCTTTATTAAGGGTTTATGAGTATATACTTCCTCAAAGAAAACATTTTTATGATTATGGATTATATCCATAAATAGTTCAGTTTATGTTAAGTGTTTTATAAGTATGGGATTATGTATTTTGATTCATAAACTGATCTAGTTTATGTCATTCTTTAGAAATGGCGCCTAGTGGATGAAATGGAAACCGTATCAATGCACACACTCCATGTAGGGATTTCCCTCCTTCTCAAGATAATTATAGTGGAGCTAGTGATGCAACTGGTGCCGATCAGCTAATCACCATACTGGGACAACATACTCAGGTTATGAATAATAACCTTACCCGTATAGAGCACCCTGATCCGCAGTGTGGAGGATCAATGTTAGATCGATTCATGAGGCAACAACCACCAATGTTCAATGGGAGTACAAATCCCTTAGTAGTTGAGCAATGGATATTTTCCATAGAGAAAATATTTCAGGCTTTGGGGAGCAACGAAAGGGAAAAAGTTATCATGGAAGTTTACTGTCTCACTGGAGATGCTGACCAATGGTGGTCATTGATTCAAAATATGAAGGAAGATGATGAAGTATCAAATATGGAATGGAGGGAGTTCAAAGATATGTTTTTAGAAAAATACTTTCCTCGCGACCATCGAGCAGATATGGAAAGGAAATTTCTGAGTCTGAGACAAAAGGAGGATGGGAATGTCACAAAGTATGAGGCTAACTTTACAAGGTTAGCAAGGTATGCTGGTGATTATATACGTAATCCAAGAAGTAAGATTTATCGTTTCTTTGATGGGTTAAAACCATTTCTCCATCGAGCATTAGTCTCACAATCCTTTTCGTCGTACGAAGACATTGTCTCATGTGCTATCAAGACCGAAAAGGAATTATCTAAGTCTTATGACTTTAAAGAAAAGCAAGAGAAAAAGAGACCTGCTGATCAATCTGGGAATGGAAATAAGGGGAAGAAGGGAAAGTTTGAATATCCATCCTATGTTAAATGTGGGAAGAAACACCCCGGTACTTTCTTGAAGGGAATGGGAGTCTGTTACAAGTGTGGTGAAAAAGGCCACCAAGCTCGTGATTGCAAGGTGAAGAAGGAAGCTACCATATATCAGTGTTATAATTACAGGGAGATGGGGCATTATGCAAATGCATGTCCTAAGCGTCAGGAGAAATTACCTCAGAAAACTCCAAGGGATCAAGGCCAGGCTTATGCTATCACTACTGCTGAGGTAGAAGCTCCGAAAGACGTGGTGGCAGGTAATTTAATGGTTTCCTCAAGTTTAGCAAATGCATTATTTGATTCTGTATCATCGCATTGTTTCATATCTTCCCAGTTTGCTACGAAAATTAGATATTTCCAATTTTATTTAATAAGGGAGTTGTCAGTTAAAACTCCTAAGGGATGTATCAGTGCAACAAAGTTTTGTGAATCCGTCCCTATTAGAGAACATAAATGTTTGTTATTTACTGATCTCATCATCATACCTATGATTGAGTTTAATATAATCTTTGGTATAGACTGGCTTTCGGACTATGATGCGAAGATTTATTTTAAGAAGAAAGAGGTTACGATTCATGATGATAATGATAAGGAACACCTTATATTTAGAGCAGAATCGTCACCACCTAATTCTTATTTAGATCCACCCCTAGTAGCTCAACTTAATTCAATTATTGGGGAGGAAGAGAATGAAATGACTGTGGGTGAGGAAAGGAATGTTCAAACAGAGGATGTACCTATTGTGAAAGAATTTGTAGATGTATTTCTGGAAGATTTACCTGGACATCCTCCAGAACGAGAAGTTGAGTTTTCCATTGATTTGATTCCTGGATCAAGGCCTATATCGAAGACCCCCTATAGAATGGCCACTGTAGAGTTAGTCGAACTAAAGAAACAACTAGAGGATTTGAGTAATAAAGGATTTATTCGCCCTAGTGTTTCTCCATGGGGAGCCCCTGTTCTTTTTGTTAAAAAGAAAGATGGATCTATGAGGTTATGTATCGACTACAGGGAGATCAATGCTATAACGATAAAGAACAAGTATCCCCTACCTCGTATTGATGATTTATTTGACCAACTGCATGGAGATCAATACTTTTCAAAGATTGACCTTTGATCTGGATACCATCAGTTGTGTGTGAAGAAGGAAGACATTCCGAAGACATCATTTAGAACCAGGTACGGGCATTACGAGTTTACTGTAATGCCTTTTGGATTGAATAATGAACCCTTTGTATTCATGGATCTGATGAATAGAGTTTTCAAGGAGTATCTCGATGAATTTTTGGTGGTATTTATTGAAGATATCTTGGTATACTCCAAAAGCTACTAAGATCATGAAAATCACTTGCGCATTATCCTGAAGACTCCGAGAAGACATGAATTATATAGGAAGTTTAGCAAGTGTGAATTCTGGCTCCATGAGATTTATTTTCTTGGCCATATTGTCTCTAAAGATGGAATCTCTATTGATCCTTCTAAGACCAAGGAAATCCAAGAATGGCCAGCACCTACGAGTATAACTGAGGTACGTAGTTTTATTGGTTTGGCAGGTTATTATTGACGTTTCGTCCAGAATTTTTCCCGATTGGCTAACCCATTAACGAAGCTCACACGTAATGGGGTTAAATTTGTTTGGACAAAAGAGTGTGAAGAATGTTTCAAATAACTGAAGATAATATTAGTCAATGCTCCTATATTGACTCTATGATCGGGGAATGGTGGGTTCGTTATTTATAGTGATGCATCAAAGAAAGGACTTGCTTGTGTCCCTATGAAGAATGATAGAGTTATTGCCTATGCATAACGACAGCTGAAAATTCATGAACAAAACTATCCTACTCATGATCTCGAGTTAGCAGCTGTGATATTTGCTTTGAGATATGGAGGCACTACCTCTATGGTGAAAAATGTGAGATTTATACTGATCACAAGAGTTTGAAGTATATTTTCTCACAAAAAGAACTCAACATGAGGCAAAGGAGATGGCTTGAATTACTCAAGGATTATGATTGCACGATAAACTACCACCCAGGGAAAGCAAACAAGGTGGAAGATGCTTTGAGCAGAAAAGACCATGGAGTTTTGAATATGATGATAATTGAAAGGGATCCAATTTTCATGGATCTAGTAAAGATGGACATGGGTATAACCAGGGAAGGTGAAAAATAAATGCTTTTTCAAATGGTTTCCAAACCATATTTACTAGAAAGGATTAAGAGTTCTCAGACCGATGATGAAGAATTTCAAAAGAAGATTAAAGCTGTGAATGATGGGAGATTGAGAGACTTTGTGTATGAAGATGGAATTTTGAAATTTGGGAAGAGACTTTGTGTTCCCGATATACCTGATCTAAAAAGGGAATTGCTGGATGATGCTCATAGTTCCAATTTCTCTATACACCCTGGGAGCACCAAAATTTATAGAGATTTGAAGGAACATTTTTGGTGGGACAATATGAAGAGGGAGATTGCTGATTTTGTGTCAAGATGTATGGTTTGTCAGCAAGTAAAAGTTGGAAGGCAACAGCCTGGAGGAGTCATGCAACCTCTTCCCATACCGGAGTGGAAATGGGACAATATTACTATGGACTTTGTCATGGGGCTACCAAAGACTCCTAGAAGGAACGATTCAATATGGGTTATTGTTGATCGTCTTACCAAGTCAGCACATTTTCTTGCTATAAGAGAAGATCTACCCCTGGAATGTCTTGTAAGACTATATATTGATGAAGTTGTGAGACTTCATGGAGTACCCCTATCAATTGTTTCTGATCGTGATCCCCGTTTTACTTCAAGATTTTGGAAAAGTATTCAGAAATCCATGGATACTGAACTTCATTTGAGCACTTCTTACCACCCTCAGACAGATGGACAATCAGAATGGACTATTCAAACCCTAGAAGACATGTTGAGATCTTTCTCACTTGACATTTAGGGTATGTGGGATCAATATTTACCTCTCGTAGAATTTTCCTATAACAATAGCTTCCATTCGAGTATTCAGATGGAACCATATGAAGCGTTATACGGGAAGAGATGTCGTACACCAACCTGTTGGGATGACGTTGGTGAAAGAAAACTTGTAGGCCTAGAACCGGTGGAGGAAACGATGGAAAAGGTGAAGGTAATCCAAAATCACATCAAAGCAGCTCAAAGTAGGCAGAAGAGCTATGCCGATAATCGAAGGAAGGATTTGGAATTTCAAGTCGGTGATCATGTTTTCCTGAAGGTATCCCCATGTAAGGGAGTCATATGTTTTGGTAAGAAAGGTAAATTGATTCCCAGGTACATCGGACCTTTCGAAATTCTAGAACGAATTGGGGCTGTAGCTTACCGATTGGCAATGCCGCCAAGTCTCTCTAAAGTTCAGGATGTGTTCCGCGTATCTCTGTTGAAGAAATACATGCCTGACCCAACACATGTACTCACCTATGAAGAATTAGAACTGGAACCCGATCTGTCTTATTGCGAAGAGCCCATCAAGATTCTTGATACGAGAGAACAAGTGTTGAGAAACCGGACGACGCATCTGGTAAAAGTTTTGTGGAGAAACCATAAGATGGAAGAGGCAACGTGGGAACCTGAGGAACTTATGATGAAGAACCACCCGAGTCTTTTCATGCGGTAGTATTCTAGAAATTTAGAGAACGAAATTATTTGAAGGAGGGGAGAATGTAACACCCCAAGCTTCTACGGTACGCTTCTCTTTGAATAATGTGATAGCGTGTGTTGTACGCAACACCGAGTTCTAACTCACCATAACCAATTAAACTAGCCGTTATGAATAGTAATACCTACTTTTTGAAATTATATATATATTTTATATTTTAAAATGGACTTCATTTTTGGATTCGGAATATCGAATTTAGCCTAAGGTGAAATTTTGGTACTTTTCGGATAACTTTAATATTTTGATAAATAGTGAAAATTACTAAATTTTAATTAAAAACAACTTTTTTAATAAAAATAATTAATAGTGATAAATTATGAATTTGAGTGGTTTTAAAGTATATTTAGAATATATTTTTACCATTTAATATAATTTTGGTCATTGGACATAATTTTACAATTAAACTATACATAAACAAGTGTCAATCTTTTGATATTTATTATCTCTTAAAAACACGCTTTTTGTTTTGACAGCGGGAATTAATTTTAAATTAATTTCTGCCACTTCTGTGTTTAGAATTTAGAAAAATGGATTCCATATTTGGAATCAGGATTTTCAAATTGTGTAAATAGGTAACTTTTATTTTTAGACATTTTGAATAATTACTGCGGTAAATATTCTATTTACCATGGTTAAGTGTAAATCCGGTAAATAAGGGTTAAAAAATAATATTATAATAATACTAAATTACCATAAAACGTGTCCTAGACTTATTGTTTGATACATGTTCGACCATAGGCAACTTTGGGTCGATTTGGGGACCCCATGGTGCCACTTGTAGGTGATAGGGACACTTTATTTTAATTGAGTTAAAATGAATACAAAAATGACACAAGCATATATCTTTTAGAAAATTTTTTTTTACATAGAGTTATATATGTTGGATTTTAGATTATAAATATCCATTAGAAAGGTAAAAAGATTTTATACATAATGATATTTTATTTATATTTTTTAGACATTAAATAATTTAATTTATTTATGACACAATGATGATAAATTAATTACTATAATAGTGACAAATTAAAATAATTGATATTATAAATACCCAAATAAATATAATATGAAACTTTTAATGAATTAAACTAATTTTATAGGATAACATGATATATTAGTATTGATTTAATTGACTTTGTTAGAAGTAATCAATCTGTTATGAGTTTCACAAAAATCAACTATTGAATAGTGTCAAAATTGACATAAAAGAGTTCTTAAAACCAATATTATACTATTAATTGATATTAAATTCTTAAAAATATAAGGTTCGGCCAAGAGACTTATATAATGATAGGTTAATCATTAATGGACCACTTGGGGGTATGTTGGATGTATATAGTAAGTTTATTAACCATATTATATAAAAATACAAAGAGACATTGTAAAAGTGAAACTAATTAACTTAGAGTTAATACTTAAAGATAAGGTTAATATAAGTACCCAAACCTGTCTAAATTCTATTGGTTGAGTTGTTTTCGACATATCCCCAACTTAAAATTGAAATAATAAACTTTTGAGCCATTAGAAACTGAATATAAATTTATTATAAATTAAAATTTCTAGCTTTTCCAAAGGTGCCCCTCACCCCTCTTATAAAAGGGCACTCCTCCTTCTCGTTTCTTCACACCTTCAAAGCCTCTTGGTTCGGCCAAACTCTGCCCACATACTCTCCCAACATCCATAACTACAACCTAGAGGCCTTAGTTTGATTATAAATCCAACCTAAGGAGCCCTTTTGATCAAATCAAAAGGAAGAACCCGAAGAAGAGGTATTGATTTCACCACCCTTTTCCAAGTTCATTTCTTCTTCCACTTCTTCTTCCTTTATTGTTACCATTATAAAATAATAACTCCAGTATCATATATATACTGTGATATTATTATAAATATGGTACAACCATAATCAGTATTCTATCCACCCTTTGAATAACATGTCACCATACGTGCGTACGTACGGCTTACCGTCTCCACGTCGTGGTGTAATTGTTATTCAATATATTATTATTTGGATGGGTATAATAATGATGTGTAACTCATGTAAATAATAAATATAACATGTTAATGATTCTTTATATATGATATAAAATCCATTTATATATTATTTTAATATCAAAAGAATGATATTGTCGCTCGTGCGTACGTACGGACTACTGTCTCCACGAACGTGATAAGATTCATTCTCCATCGTATCCATTCAAGTATAATTATCATTTGATGATTTAAAAATGATGTTTAAGGACTTGATATCATTATGGATATGAATAATATAAAACCTATCCATTATAAACATGTATTACGTAACAAAACATATAAAAGAAAACAAGTAAGTTAACACCCGAAACAATGATAATACTAAGATATTATTATCAAATAAATATTAAAAGATCATATATGATATCATATTAATATATATGATTCTTGTATAATTTAATAACAATTATTTCACCATTATACAGGAGGTTAACCTACCCCAACCAAGGAAAAGTGCAAGGTAAGGGTTATTTCACAATCTCTTCATTATCCGAGGTTGTTTATACGTAATAATCTACTGGGATCTTTTTATCATCCACATCCATGTTTCTTAAAAATGTATTTCAAAACATTTTTAATATTCACAAGAATATGGGTTAAAGTAATTTATACCCTTGTTTGAATTTTTATAATAGGTTTATAAAGGAATCTTTCCGTCTATTTCCAAACAAGGTGGTTTTTAACCTTTTCGACAAAATTAAGGTAAGAATGTTTTTTTAACTTATACGGCGGGTGCAGCTATTTTCCGCCGTTATAAAATCGTCGAAGCATCCCTTAAAAGCTTATAAGAATATTTTCAAAGAAAATGTTTTATTTTATATGGATCTTAAATGATTTCAAAATAAAAGAGATATTTCTCTAAAAAGAGTTTTGATTTCATCTATGTCAACATCCTTTGTTGGATTTTACGCTTATGTGAAGTTTATTTATTATGATACAAAACTTTTATTTTGTATTGAAGGTTTTGTGATATGTTTGACTATGGATGTTCAATTTTTATACCATTCATGGTTTATGGTGAAAGTATTTACATTTCGTATGCTAGTTTTAATACGAATGATTATGTTATGTTTAAACCTTTTCATATGGGAATGCATTGGACTTAATATGTGATGGGTGGAGCCCGCTATAGCTCCTTGATGCATCGGTAGGTCTCATGAGACAAACTAGTGTCTTGGCACAAGGTCTTGGCAAAATCTTATTTATAGTCTTGGCACGAGGCCTTGGCTATGTGGTTATGATAGTCTGGCATTATGCATTCCAACATTATGAAAGTGGTTATTGATATTGCATGTGATTATTCGATTAGTAGAATAACCATGTGAACAAGTAAATGGAATTATTTCATTTTACTTTTTCCATACTATGTTTAAGTTCAAGTTTAAAAGGCTTTTGTTTTAGTAATGCATTGCCTTAAATGTTTATGATTATTTTGAATGTTCCGCTATATTGTTATCCTTACTGGGCATTTGAGCTCACCCCTTTTCTATGTTTTATTTTTCCCAGGATGTGAAGAAGTAAGTTATGAATGACCTGCAGGGATATTATGTGGGGATATGAGTGTGGATTATGGAGACAATATGTTTTTGTAGTAGTTTTTCATTTTATGATGTAATGTAAGACTTATGAATATATCTAGTGTTTCCAAGGCTACTAAACCAATCGGTCTTTCGAGATTTGATCTTTCTTGTGATCATGCCAATGTTATGTAATAATGCACCGACTCTGGGTAACTAGGGTCGGGGCGTTATAGTTAAAATGTATTAGAGTGGTTATATTAGGTTTTCTCTAGATAGGAGTGCACAAAAATTAAGTCGTCACCTTAAAATAAGAGAAATAGTGAGGATGTTTTTAGAAATTGATTGATTTTGAAAAGAAAAGAGTGAAAGAAAGAGGTTTAAGAAAAGGATTGAGAAAAAATTGATAAAACAAGTAATTGAAACTATTATATGAGAAGGGGTATTAGGTTAGAGTTGGTTCTCCATTTGTAATTCGATCATAGTTCCAATTTATCCAATTCTCTTCTGCTAAACCATTAAGAGTGAGAATCCACAATCGTTTCTTCTCACTCCCATAGTAAATTAAAAATGTAAGAATGAACCTTAATAAAATATTAGTTTGGTCTACTATCTTTACAATGTGTAATATAGTTTTAGAAAATACGCCCAATTATCTTAGGCAATTCCCAATCGGGTCTTGTTTATCCCAAGTAATCAACAACATTCACTACTCCTCACACACATATCGGTGATCAGCAAGTACTTCACCACTAAGTCCCAGTCTATTCCATAATTTATAAACCAGAACCTAGTATAGGGATATATTTATCATTGACCAAATATAAATTAACAAGAGAATATAAAATCATATACAATCGTACATGATAATAAAAACTGTTACAGGAAATTGAAACTGATTCACAGAAGAGAAGAGGATTTTAAAACATTAAGAGATGGAAATCATGAAATACAACATGGAAAACCTCTCCTTCCCCAATCAAACAGAATTTTACCCCACCATGGTAAGGGTAATTGTGACTAAGGGGAAAGAATAATTCATTACAAAACTAAGAAGAACAAAAGAGAGAAAACAAAGAACAGAAAATTTGATGCTCCAGATTATGTCTTCCAGACGTTTTCCTCTTTTATTCCCACCATCCAGCTGAAACTCACTGAGGTTCCTTCATATAGAATATTTTAAATGAAGTTTTATATCTACCCTCAAAATTTGAGAGTCATTGAACAGGTGTAAAGAAATATATGGCCGAATCAATGACCATTACTTTTCTGGCCGCCAAACAATATTTCACCCACTCCACTTAGACGCGCCCAAAAGATGCCTTAATTAGATTCATATTTTATTAAATTTAATGTGAACCATCCCTTGAAAGTCCTCCATATACTCCAGCTGAAATATCCCCATTTGAAGGTCGGTTGAATGAGATATTGTAGATTTAATGTGGTGGGGTCCATTATGCCAGCAAAACTGATTTCTTCTATTTGATCGATTTTTCTATACCATTGGGTTTCGAATTGGGTCTTGGTCCAGAAGAAATATTTGAAACGCATGATCATTGGAAGCCTAAAAAACTATTCACATAAATTGTACCAATATTTTAAAAGTTATGCCCAAAAAACAGAAGCTATATATAACTATCAATTTTACAGAATTACCCCATTTTCACATTTAAGCCCAAAATATACCGAAAACACATAATTGATGAAAATACACTCAAATTGAATAATTGAGAGGGATTAATTCATTGAAAACATATTAATAATATTGAAAATATTAAATCTATCAATTCCACCACACTTATCACTTGGACTCCTGGACAAGTCAGAATCAAAATAAAATCAAAGTAAATTCAAAACACATATCCATGAGATCCACCAATTTGAAAACAAGAAATAAAATATATCATGCCACATCAAAATATATTATTTCATGCTCTTAATTTAAGATCATTCAATATATTTACTGTTCATTTCTCATCCCATTCACATGAAACACTTACCTTGCTTCATTATCTCTCATCACACGAATTTTTAATTTTTTAGCAATGTCTTTATTATCCAAACTCCTACAAGGGTCACCATAGGCTTGATAAATTCCTACATCTACACCCGATGTGAGTCAAAGACATATTTTTATCATGAGGACTTGTCAAGGTTGTTCTGTGGATTTTGGTTGGTAGGATTTAGATGTAAATATTCTGAGGCTGAATGTAGAGGGATTCACTCTTTTTGAATCAAAATTACATTACTCTAAATTTCATAAAAGTATGGTATACTCTTCACTCCCCTTAGTAGAAAATAATCTCCTTCTCCATGGAATATCATGGAATGTTCACAGAGTTCATCATTTCAGCAACAAACATTTCAATATTCTAAAATATAATATTTCTTGAAAGCTCCAGAAAAGGCACAACTTTCTTTTTTACATTAGAAGCTCCAAAAAGGCACAACTTCCCTCATCATGAAAGCTCCAGAAAAGGCACAACTTTCAGCAGAATGGTTTTTTTCAGCAGTAATAACATCTCTTCAACATTGTTTCACCCAAAGTATCCCCAAATAAGGTAGTACAATACAAGACATCTTCCCCCCATACTTATGTTCAAATAGATCACGCAATTTCGCTTCAAGAGCAGGTTAGATAGGGAATATTGGCTTGTAATGTGGCTAACCTAACAGGATGTTAATGGATTCTATGGGCTACAAGGATTAAATGTTCAAGGTAGGCTATTATTAAAGGGATTATATTGAAATAGGGGCTTTCAAACAAAATAAATGCCACAATCATTTAAAACACATGTACCCCAAACCCTTATGTTTTGAAAGGAATAAATAAAATTCTGGTTAAAACAAGCATGGTTTGGTTCTCTCATGAAGTGAGGTGAATGTAAATAATATGAAAATAATAGGTTTAGAAACCTCATGGGAATGTGATTTCAAATATAAAGATAGTGATATGTGGCATGGGATTCAAAAAACAAAGTATTTTTCATGAAATTCCCAAAGAATTGAACTTGAAACAATGTCATTTTCAGCATTCATTTAAGCTCAGTTTCAAGGAATAAATTATTTCTCCCATAGACATGGGTTTCATAAACGTCAAAGATAATTATTTCAGCACAAAATTTTCAAAAACACACAAAAATTTAAAAATAAGCACACAAAATTTGAAACACACACATGTTTTTATTAAAACAAATAGGAAAACAAACAACACATAAAAATCCTAAACTACAAAGGTTACCTCCCCCACACTTAAATGATGTAGTGTACACAATTCATTCAAATGTATTTAACACGAAATAATATTGGAAATTGAATCATAGAAATCCTGAAAATATAAAGGAGAGATATGACCTGATAAAGTTCGTTGATAAACAGGTTGGAGGAGTGTGATCTCCTCCATTGGATCTGATGGCATGGTCCCAAGGAATTTCTTCAATCTGTGCCCATTAACAGTGAATGGATCCTTCGCTCCATCCTTCACAATCTCCACATCACCAAAAGGATATAAATTAGTAACTATAAATGGACCTTCCCACTTGGAAAAAAGTTTACCTAGAATCAGCTTGAGTCTTGAATTGAATAACAACACCTTGTCTCTAGGATGAAAGCCTTTTGGTTGGATCAGTTTGTCATGATCCACTGTTGTTCTCTCTTTGTAAATCATGGAATTTTCAAATTCTTCCCTTCTAATTTCTTCCAGCTCCTGTAACTGAAATCTTATCTCTTTCCCATCACTTTCGAGATCTAGATTCATCATCCTCACAACCCAGTATGCCTTGTGTTCCAATTCCACAGGTAGGTGACAAATTTTCCCATAAATCAGCCTATATTTACTCATTCCAATTGGGGTTTTGTAGGCTATTCTGTAAGCCCATAATGTGTCTTCTAACCTTTGGGTCCAACCCTTCCTATTTGGATTAACAGTATTTTCCAAAATTCTTTTGATTTCCCTATTGGACACTTCATCTTGACCATTAGTCTGTGGATGATAGGGAGTTGACGTTTTATGATGCACCCCATACTTTTTTAACAAAGCCTCCATTATGCTGTTGCAAAAGTGGGTCCCTTTATCAATAATAACGGCTCTAGGAACTCCAAACCTACAAAATATGTTATCCCTAACAAAATCACAAACAACTTTAGCATCTTCAGTCCTGGTGGATTTTTCTTCCACCCATTTGGAAACATAATCAACAGCAAGAAGAATATAAGAATTTCCAAATGACATTGGGAAAGGTCCCATAAAATCTATCCCCAAAACATCAAATATTTCAACAACATTAAGTGCCTTTTGGGGCATTTCTTGTCTCTTTGAAATATTTCATGAAAATTGATATTTTTCACACCATTTACAAAATTCATGAGAATCTTTGAAAAGTGTTGGCCAATAAATTCCAGATTATAAAACCTTCCTTGTTATCCTTTGAGGTAGAAAGTGGCCTCCACAAGATAATTTGTGACAAAACATAAAGACAGAATCAATTTTGTTTTTAGGAAAACATCTTCTTATCATTTGGTCATTGAAAATCTTCCAAACAAATGGATCATCCCAGATGTAATATCTAGATTCAGATTTCAATTTGTGAATTTGGTGATAATTTAAATGTGATGGGACCTGATATGTTACTAGATAATTGACCATGTTAGCATACCAAGGTACTTCTCCTTCAATCAAGTACAAATGCTCTTATGGAATGCGATCATTTAGTGGTTCAGTGTCCGGAATTTCAACTTCAGCGGTGTTGGGTAGTTTACTTAAGTGATCAACCACTTGGTTCTCAGATTCCATATTATCTTTTATTTTAATGTTGAACTCCTGTAGTAGTAGCATCCATCTCACTAGCCTCGATTTTGCTTCATCCTTCTTCATCAAGTACCTAAGAGCTGCATGATCAGAAAACACAATGAATTTAGTTCTAACCAGATACGATCTAAATCTTTCTAAAGAAAAAACAACTGCTAAACACTCTTTTTCTGTTGTGTAGTTGAATTGGGCCACATCGAAGGTTTTCCAGGCATATGCAATGACTTGTGACCTGCCCTCAATTCGCTGAGAAAGGACAGCTCCAACTGCTTGGTTTGAAGCATCATAAAGTAGCTCAAATGGTTCTTCCCAATTTGGTGGCTGCATCACTGGTGGTGTAATCAATCTCTTCTTCAACTCATCAAATTATACCCTACTTGAACCATTGAAATTGAAATCAGCATCTTTCAAAAGTAATCTAGAGAGAGGGAGATAAATCTTACTGAAATCTTTTATAAACCTCCTGTAGAGTCCTACATGTCCTAAAAATGATCTAACATGTTTCACACATGTTGGGTAAGGAAAAGAATTTATAACATCAATTTTTGATTTATCAACATCAATGCCTTTCGGAGAAATAACATGCCCAAGGAAAATTATGCTCTCAACCATAAAATGAGACTTTTCAAAATTCAAAAAAAGGTTTTTTTCAATGCATGTTTTCAAAACGTTTTCTAGATTTTTCAACCAATGGTCAAAAGAATTTCCAAAAACTGTGAAGTCATCCAAGAAAACCTCCAAGCAATATTCAATGTGATCAGAAAATATACTTACCATACACCTCTGAAATGTACCTGGGGAATTACACAATCCAAATGGAATCCTTTTGTATGAAAAAGTACCAAAAGGACAAGTAAAGGTAGTCTTCTCTTGATCCTCGGGAGCAATGGGTACCTGAAAATAACCTAAAAATCCATCCAAAAAGCAATAATGAGTTCTACCTACTAACCTCTCTAGAATTTTCTCAATGAAAGGGATAGGGAAATGATCTTTTTGAGTGACCTGATTCAACTTCCTAAAATCTATCCATACTCTCCAGCTATTCTGAATTCTCACTAAGATTAATTCATTCTTTTCATTCCTTATGATGGTTAGGCTAGTTTTGTTTGGGACTACATGGATGGGGCTAACCCATTGTGAATCTGATATGGGATAGATGATCCCAGCTTCTAACAGCTTCTCAATCTCTTTTTTCACAACCTCCATCAGTGTAGAGACCCGAAGCTTGATGTACATTGACATTACATTACATTTGCGGAATACTTAGAACATAATAAAAACACACACACAAGGATCGTAATTGTTTAGTGTCTTTCGAAACTCGGAATATAATCTTCTAATCCTGGTGAAAGATCTTCAACATCTCCCATAAAGAGCTTCCTTTTTTATACCTAAAACCTTTCTTTAAATCCTGGGGAAAAGAAAACATAAAAGTGTGAGCTCAAATGCTCAGTAAGGGTAAACAAAAGAAATATCAATCACATCCTTTTCTTAAGAACATAACATTTTGGAAAACTTAACCTGCAAAAGAGAGCATAATTTCATAACATGGGATAAATCATAGTAGTGAAATGAAAATCCAATAATCATAACTTAAAACATGAAACTTTGTGGCATACACACATAATCATAGAGAATCATTTCTTGTTAGTCAAGACTCATTGTCAAGACTATCTTAGTAGACAAAGTCCCTTTCTGAACCGAGTCACCCTCGTTTCAGTCCTGTTTCACTGAACCGGTATAACCTACCATTCCAGCAATGTCTATCTCATGAGATATAAAATCTTTACCCAATTCATTGGAGGGATATATTGGTCCCACCCATATCATAATGATACCATTCTTATTTGTGCCACAAAATCATAAATCATACATCATTGCATAACCCATGTAATAAAAATGGGATTCTTAAACAACATGACACCATAAAACCATTCATATAAGATAAAGAAATTAATAATCATAATTCCATCACAACATAGTCAAATTAATGTAAAAATATAGATAGAAACATAACCCTTTATTATCTTAGATGTAAAATTATTTTGATAAAACACTTAAAATGAATTTTTGAGGAAAATATCCTTTCTTCTTAAAAATCAATTTCTTTTCACAAAAAATCATGCAATTTTAAAAGAAATAGATTTTATTGAAAATAGTTATGAAATATTTTGGAGGAAGATTCATGAAAATAAGGCTTTATAAAACCGTAAAAATCCATTCGTGCCGTTTAAGTTAAAAAAAACATTCTTCTCCTACTTTTGTCGGAAAAGTCAAAAAGTACATCGTACGAAAAACGACAAAAGATTCTTTTCATATATTTTACTAAAAACTCACCGAAGGGTAAAATTGTATTTAAAAAATTGTAGGTGGATGGAAATAATGTTACATATTGAGGAAATATGGATGTGGATGATAAAATACACCCCAGTAAATACCAAAGTATAAACAATATCGGATAAAAATGAGATTGTGATATTTCCCTTACATTAGTTCTGATTTGCTTCGTAAGTGTCTGAACCTCCTGTATAATGATTTGAATAATGTCATTGACTTATTAAAGAATCATATTTATTGTTATTATATCATATATGGTTCACTTATGACTTTATATTACCCGTTCTTTTGTAAATTCCATGTTAAAGAGCGTTTTGGGTAAAATTGTTTCATTTGTCGTCTGTGTTTTGACATGTAATTATTCATATCATTACATAGATCATGATTACTTAATTCCAGAATATAAAACATGATTTATATATATATATATATATTCAGAATATACATATATATAATAAATCAGTAAATGGAAAGAAATACACCGTTCATGGAGACGGTAGGCCGTACGTACGCATGATCACTGTTTTCGTTTCCTTATTGAGTTGAAAGGAATTAAGTAGATGACATTCATATATATACACATAAATCTAGTATCGTTATTATTTCATATATTTCATGATTACTTATTATATATACTTTTTAATCATTCATGAATGGTTTAAAGTGGAGAATGAATCTCATCGCGTCGTGGAGACGGTAGTCCGTACATACGCACGAGCGATGATATCGTTCTCATGATCGTAGGACTGTATTGGAGTGTATGTATACTATTTAAGAATCAATATCACTTTAAAATAATAATATATAGTTATTATTTACACCATTATACCCATCCAAGTATGGTGGTGGTGGAAAATAGATTTCACCACGGCGTGGAGACGGTATTCCGTACGTACCCACGCGCGGTGATTTCGTTTTCTGTAGGATGGATAGATGATGAAATAGGATTGTTTCATACTTATAATAACATATCAGTATATGAGTGATACTGATGTTATTACTTCAAAATGAAACAACCTAAGAAGAAGAAGTGGAAGAATAAATAAAGGTGAAAGAATTGGTAACGGAAATTACCTGTTCTTTGAAGCACCTCTTTGAGACCTCCTCTTAGGGAACTACAATTGGTCTTTGAGGAAGAAAAAAACCTCTAGGATGTTTCTAAGGAAGTGTAGAAGATAATTTGGCAGGGTTTGGTCGATCTTGAATGCTCAAAGTTGTGTGAGGAATAGAGGGAGGAGGTTCCCTTTTATAAGGGAGGAGAGGGGCACCTTTGGAATAACTAAAAATATTATTTTATTATAAAGTCAAGTTCGGTTTTAAATAGATCCAAATTGATTTATTTCTAGGATAAGTTGGGGATGGGTCTCAATCTACTCATCCAATAGAATTTATACAAGTTTATGTTCCTATTTTAACCTTATCATTTAGATTTAACATTAAGTTAAATAATTTTACTTTTACCGTGTCTTCTTGTGTTCTTATACTATAAGGTTAATAAACATACTATAAGAAGCCAAACGAACCCCAAGTTGTTTATTATTAATATATATAAACTTATATAAGTCATTTGGCCGAACCCTAGATTTTTAGGAATAAAATAACAATTAATAATATAATATTTGTTTTAAAAACTATTTTATGTCAATTTTGACACTATTTAGTAATTGATTTTTGTGAAAATAATAAAAGAATGATACGTTCGAAAAAAGTTAATTAAATCAATACTAACATGTCATATTAACTTATAAAATTATTTTAATTCATAAAAAGTCTAAAATTATATTTATTTGGGTATTTATAACATCAATTATGTCAATATTTCATTAATAAGATAATTACTTCATCATCGTTGTGTCATAAATAAATTAAATTATTTAATTTCTAAAAATTACAAATAAAATACCATTATGTTAGAAATCGTTTTATCTTTCTAAAGAATATTTATAGTCGAATTTATCTTATGTATAACCCTATATTAAAAATGTTTTGTTAAATAAACTTTGATTTTAACTCTTTTAACTCTTCTTTAATGAAATAATAATAAATGTCCTAATCTAATTCAAGTGGGCCTAAATGGTCATATTTTATTCCTAAGTTTGTTTTTGGTCGAATTACACTTATCCAATAGAATTTGGACATGTTTTATGGTAATAATAATATCATTTTTACCCTTAATTACTCTATTTACTTTTAACCGTGGTAAATAAAAGTAAAAAGTTACTATTCATCAAAAATTATTTTCATCTCATTGAAACACATTTTACTTATTGACATCAACCGTGTCTCTCAGAGTTTTGAAATTCCACTCACAGAAGCAGTGAAATTAAGTTTTATGAAAAATTCAGTTTCTTTAACTACCACTTAGTGGTTTCACTATTCATCAAAAATTGAAAGTTTTTAGAAAAATAGCAAAAATTAGGCCTAAGATATTTTTGATATTATGAACTCAAAAATGATCTCTATTTTACCAAATTCAAAACATATCAGTTGCATTAACTAATTTAAAAATTAATTCCGTCGTCAAAACAAATAGCGTGTTTTTAAGAGATAATAACTATCAAAAGATTGAAACTTGTTTATAAGTGGTTTAAATGTGAAATTACATCAAATGACCATCATTGTATTAAATTGTAAAAATATATTCTAAATATACTTTAAAGCTACGAAAATTAATAATTTATCACTATTAATTATTTCGATTGAAAAAGTTTTTTTTAATTAAAATTTAGTAATTTCCACTATTCATCAGAATATGAAAGTTATCCGAAAATTACCAAAATTTCACCCTAAGATAATTTCGATATTCCAAATCCAAAAATGAAGTCCATTTTGAAAAATAAAATTTACAAAATTTCAAAAAGTTGTTATTACTATTCATAACGGCTAGTTTTAATAATATTTTAATAGCATGTCGTTGTTTAGTGAAACTCGGTATTGCGTACTACACACGCTATCAAGGAAGGTCACGATTGCGTATAATGAAAGGAAAGTCAAGGATGCGTGTTGTGCAAGCTCCT
Source organism: Viscum album (assembly GCA_963277665.1). Lineage (NCBI taxonomy): Eukaryota > Viridiplantae > Streptophyta > Magnoliopsida > Santalales > Viscaceae > Viscum > Viscum album. The sequence continues at coordinate 1,066,926,341 of OY728166.1, read as the reverse complement.
TTTGGTGTAGCGTACAACACAAGACATTAATGAAATTAAAAAGAATATTTTTCATAAAATCTTGGGGTGTTACATTCTACCCCCCTTAAAATGAATTTCACTATCGAAATTCGTCGGGGTTATAAATGGTTTACTACTCGAAAGTTTCTTTAATAGAAACCCATATCGTAAAAAGGAATACCAAAAATAATCTTTAAAAACAAAAGTATGAAACTTAACGGTTACCCAAATAAACTAATCACTGGGTTTCCACATAGGTGAAAATATGGATATGGAAGAGAAATCTAACCATCATGTTCTGATGGAGAGTAGTAGAGAACATGGCTATGGAAAAACCAAAAATTACAAATCCTTAAATTTGTGAAGATCTAAGGTACCATCTGATTAATCAGATATAAGAGCACTAGGACAACATTTTTGGTTTTCAAGATCGTTTCCCTAAAGTTGAAGAATTTGAATTAGAATAAATACTTACTTTATTTTGTTACAATCTCACTGTTGTTCGTGCCTTGAACAATTTCAAATTCATCTCTTAAATAAATGAAGTTGAATTTGTTATTGGTGAAGTGTTAGCAGATCATGTGATAGAATGACGGGTCATTCCATCTGTCACAAACAAAAGGTTAGCAAAAGTTATTAAATATACATAAGTCATTCTATAGTGAGATTAATCATATATGGTTCCTAAAATGGACTTATAATTCATATATCATACTGCTTAATATAATAAAACTAGTTTATACTAAACAGGGACTTCCTGTAGGCCAGTGGTAGGCGATAAAGGCCAGTCGCACTTCAGTTGTGGGTTCGATTCCCACAGCCTTGTCCGACGCGATGGGCTGTCACCCGTCCTGCAGGTTGTCCTTTTTCTAAAGCTATATTACTATAACATCCCATCAATAATATCGAAAAACGTTTTATCCTAACTTATGTCCAACATAATCCATTCTAATCTTTAGGATAATCGAAAATACTTCGGTCCAATCTCATAGTAAAAAGAAAACGATTACTTGAAATTTCACAGAGCAATCACGTGAATGCCATCATTTATCCCTCATATATCTTGTTCATCACATTCCAGTCATGTGAATGCCATAATCATGTAATCTCTTGAAAAATGAATACTCGTTGAATCTTAGTAAAAACATGAGTGCTGTCAAAAGTTAACGCATTCCACATACCAAAAACCCAAAATTCTATATACTCAAACCATGATATAACTATTTCCTTATATCAGTCACGAGCTCATGAATACTATCAAAAATTTAATTTTCTCCTTATCCCTTCATTATGCGCATATCATCTACATTCCAAAAATATCTGAATAATCTTTCATGGATACTGGTACCATTAATCATACACTTTCAAAACTCAAGGAAAGACAACAGTGTAACAATCCTTAGATGTCTCTTTATTCCATAGTACCATGAGATTACTTATACAACATTATACATGATAAACATGTAATCATGCCACTACATTCTTAAACCATTGACCGAGCTTAAACAGTTATTTCATCTCATATATCATTTGTAGTATCTTCATCATCATCAACATAAATACTACCCATACGACCATACTGATTCTCTTCATGAGACTTTACCTTAGGGAATTGGTTTGCATAATGCCTGTACATTCCACATTTAAAACATTTAACCATTGTTGATGTCGTAGCAATACCATTATCCTCATCCCTGGTGTTAACTGATCCTTTTCTTTTGCACTTACTGGCTTTGTGTCCTTCTTTTCCACACCCAAAGCATCTTCCAGTTCCTTTGAAACATTCTCCTTGATGCCTCTTCCCACATGATTTACATAGGGGAAATTGAACTTTCTTTCCTCTATGATCATCATGAAACTCCATCTTTCTCTTATTATTCGAGTCAGGAAACTTACCAAATTTTACTTTATTGATCATATTATGAGATTTCTGATTCGGCATAATAATTATGTTTGGACTCCCAAATCCCATTTCATTTGGTTGCTCATGAAGAATATCATTCCATTGTCTATAATATCCTCCATCATCGTGAATCATCTTGTTTCCAGCCATTTTCTAAAACCCAAAAAGAATAGTGTTAGAGGCAAAAATCATAATAAAGGAAGACTAACTTCAATATCTAACATCTTAGGTTTAATTCTATGATCGTTAGCGTAATTCTAGTACTATAACCTATACGTATACTTAACCTTAGGGACATCCCTAGACATACCTTAGAAATATATCTAGGGATCTCACTAACGTTTTCGCATACTAGTTTCCAAAGGTTGACTAAACCTTTCCTCTGATACCATCTGTAGAGACCCGAAGCTTGACGTAAATTGACATTACATTACATTTGCGGAATACTTAGTACATAACAAAAACACACACACAAGGATCGTAATAGTTTAGTGTCTTTGGAAACTCAGAATATAATCTTCTAATCCTGGTGAAAGATCTTCAACATCTCCCATAAAGATCTTCCTTTTTTAATACCTAAAACCTTTATTTATATCATGAGGAAATGAAAACATAAAAGGGTGAGCTCAAATGCTCAGTAAGGGTAAACAAAAGAAATATCAATCACATCATTTTCTTAAGAACATAACATTTTGGAAAACTTAACCTTCAAAAGAGAGCATAATTTCATAACATGGGATAAATAATAGTTGTGAAATGAAAATCCAATAATCATAACTTAAAATATGAAACTTTGTTGCATACACACATAATCATAAAGAATCATTTCTTGTTAGTCAAGACTCATTTCCAAGACTATCTTAGTGGACAAAGTCCCTTTCTGAACCGAGTCACCCTCGTTTCAGTCCTGTTTCACTGAACCGGTATAACCTACCATTCCAGCCATGTCTATCTCATGAGATATAAAATCTTTACCCAATGCATTGGAGGGATATATCGGTCCCACCCATCTCATAATGATACCATTCTTATGTGTGCCACAAAATCATAAATCATACATCATTGCACAACCCATGTAAGAAAAATGGGATTCTTAAACAACATGACATCATAAAACCATTCATATAAGATAAAGGAATTCATAATCATAATTCCATCACAACATAGTCAAATAAATGTAAAAATATGGATAGAAACAGAACCCTTTATTATCTTAGATGGAAAATAATTTTGATAAAACACTTGAAATGAATTCTTGAGGAAAATATCCTTTCTTCTTAAAAATCAATTTCTTTTCACAAAACATCATGCAATTTTAAAAGAAAGAGATTTTATTGAAAATAGTTATGAAATCTTTTGGAGGAAGCTTCAGGAAAATAAGGCTTTATAAAACCGTAAAAATCCGTTCATGCCGTTTAAGTTAGAAAAAAAAACATTCTTCTCGTACTTTTGTCGGAAAAGTCAAAAAGTACATCGTACGAAAAACGACAAAAGATTCCTTTCATATATTATACTAAAAACTAACCGAAGGGTAAAATTGTATTTAAAAAATTGTAGGTGGATGGAAATAATTTTACATATTGAGGAAATATGGATGTGGATGATAAAATATACCCCAGTAAATACCAAAGTATAAACAATCTCGGATAAAAATGAGATTGTGATATTTCCCTTACCTTAGGTCCGATTTGCTTCGTAAGTTTCCGAACCTCCTGTATAATGATTTAAATAATGTCATTTACTTATTACAGAATCATATTAATTGTTATGATATCATATATGGTTCACTTATGACTTTATATTACCCGTTCTTTTGTAAATTCCATGTTAAAGAGCGTTTGGGGTAAAATTGTTTCATTTGTCGTCTATGTTTTGACTTGTAATTATTCATATGATTTCTTAGATCATGATTACTTAATTCCAGAATATAAAAAATGATTTATATATATATATATATTCAGAATATACATATATATAATAAATCAGTAAATGGAAAGAAATACACCGTTCATGGAGACGGTAGGTCGTACATACGCATGAACGCTGTTTTCGTTTCCTTATTGAGTTGAACGGAATTAAGTAGATGACATTCATATATATACACATAAATATAGTATCATTATTATGTCATACATTTAATGATTATTTATTATATATACTTTATAATCATTCATGAATGGTTTAAAGTGGAGAATGAATCTCATCGCGTCGTGGAGACGGTAGTCCGTACGTACGCACGAGCGATGATATCGTTCTCATGATCGTGGGAATGTATTGGAGTGTATGTATACTATTTCAGAATCAATATCACTTTAAAATAATAATATATAGTTATTATTTACACCATTATACCCATCCAAGTAAGGTGGTGGTGGAAAATAGATTTCACCACGGCCTGGAGACGGTATTCCGTACGTACGCACGCGCGGTGATTTCGTTTTCCGTAGGATGGATAGATGGTGAAATAGGATTGTTTCATAATTATAATAACATATCAGTATATGAGTGATAATGATGTTATTAATTCATAATTAAACAACCTAAGAAGAAAAAGTGGAAGAAGAAATAACGGTGAAAGAATTGGTAACGGAAATTACCTCTTCTTTGAAGCGCCTCTTTGAGACCTCCTCTTAGGGCACTAAAATTGGTCTTTGAGGAAGACCAGAACCTCTAGGATGTTTCTAGGGAAGTTTAGAAGAGAATTTGGCAGGGGTTGGCCGATCTTGAAGGCTCAAAGTTGTGTGAGGAAGAGAGGGAGGAGGTGCCCTTTTATAAGGGAGGAGAGGGGCACCTTTGGAATAACTAAAAATATTATTTTATTATAAAGTCAAGTTAAGTTTTAAATAGCTCCAAATTGATTTATTTCTAGGATAAGGTGGGGATGGGTCGAAATCCTCTCATCCAATAGAATTTAGACAAGTTTAGGTTCCTATTTTAACCTTATCATTTAGATTTAACATTAAGTTAAATAATTTTACTTTTACCGTGTCTTCTTGTGTTTTTATACTATAAGGTTAATAAACATACTATAAGAAGACAAAGGAACCCCAAGTTGTTTATTATTAATATATATAACCTTATCTAATTCAGATGGCCGAACCTTAGATTTTTAGAAATAAAATAACAATTAATAATATAATATTTGTTTTAAAAACTATTTTATGTCAATTTTGACACTATTTAGTAATTGATTTTTGTGAAAATCATAACAGAATGATAAGTTCTAATAAAGTTAATTAAATCAATACTAACATGTCATATTAACCTATAAAATTAGTGTAATTCATAAAAGGTCTCAAATTATATTTATTTGGGTATTTATAACATCAATTATGTCAATATTTCATTAATAAGATAATTATTGCATAATCGTTGTGTCATAAATAAATTAAATTATTTAATGTCTAAAAATTACAAATAAAATACCATTATGTAGGAAATCTTTTTAAATTTCTAAATAATATTTATAGTCGAATTTGTCTTATGTATAACCCTATATTAAAAATGTTTTATTAAATAAACATTGATTTTAACTCTTTTAACTCTTCTTTGAATTAAGTAATAATAAATGTCCTAATCTAATTCAAGTGGTCCTAAATGGTCATATTTTATTCCTAAGTTTGTTTTTGGTCGAAGTAAACTTATCCAATAGAATTTGGACATGTGTTAGGTAAATAATAATATCATTTTACCCTTAATTACCCTATTTACTTTTAACTGTGGTAAATAAAAGTAAAAAGTTACTATTCACCAAAAATTATTTTAATCTCATTGAACCACATTTTACTTACTGACATCAACCGTGTCTCTCGGATTTTTGAAATTCTACTCACAGAAGCGGTAAAATTATGTTTTATGAAAAATTCAGTTTTTTAACTACCACTTAGTGGTTTCACTATTCATCAAAAATTGAAAGTTTTTAGAAAAATACCAAAAATTAGGCCTAATCTATATTTGATATTATGAACTCAAAAATGATGTCTATTTTACCAAATTCAAAACATATCAGTTGCATTAACTAATTTAAAAATTAATTTCCATCGTCAAAACAAATATCATGTTTTTAAGAGATAATAACTATCAAAAGATTGAAACTTGTTTATAAGTGGATTAAATGTGAAATTAAATCCAATGACCATCATTGTATTAAATTGTAAAAATATATTCTAAATATACTTTAAAACTACTAAAATTAATAATTTATCACTATTAATTATTTCGATTGAAAAAGATGTTTTTAATTAAAATTTAGTAATTTCCACTATTCATCAAAATATGAAAGTTATCCTAAAATTACCAAAATTTCACCCTAAGATAATTTCGATATTCCAAATCCAAAAATGAAGTCCATTTTGAGAAATAAAATTTACAAAATTTCAAAAAGTGGTTATTACTATTCATAACGGCTAGTTTTAATAATATTTTAATAGCATATTGTTGTTTAGTGAAACTCTGTATTGCGTACTACACACGCTATCAAGGAAGGTCGCGATTGCGTGTAATGAAAGGCAAGTCAAGGATGCGTGTTGTGCAAGCTCCTTTTGGTGTAGCGTACAACAAAAGACATTAATGAAATTAAAAAGAATATTTTTCATAAAATCTCGGGGTGTTACAATCAGGGTAGGGTTCAACCTCCTTTGGGGTTGTCTGACAGGTTTCGAATCTCCCTCATGAAAAATTTTATGTGAGAAAATTTTTGTGTTTATTCCAGGGATATCACCTAAGATCCACCCTATTTCTTGGAAATTCTCTCTCAAAATCTCAATCAATGCTTTTTCTTGAGTTTCAGATAGATTATTAGCAATTATTACTTGTAATTTCCCCCCTCCATATAGTTACCATATTTTAAATCCCTGGGGAGTGGTTTTAATTATAGATAAAGAGGATGGTCAAGGGATGAAACTAAATTGAGCTTCTCCACTTCCAATAGTTTCACATCCTGCACATAAGAAATCATATCATCTTCATCATCATTTAACAAATTATCAATGAAATTAGATTTTACCTCTTCTTCCAACAGGAAATCAGAATCTCCATGCGTTTGGGAATCCATATGTTCAGTGATATCTTTAATGGAAAAATTCTCTCCTAATGATACAAATTCATGAAACATAACTAATTCTTGAATTGGTTCTATTCCATCTTCATGGGAGAGTGTGAAGAGTGAATGATCATCTGATGGGTGCCTCATGGATTCAAAAATATTGAAGTGGACAATGCTATCTCAAAATTCCATGGTAAGTGTCCCTTCATGGAAATTGATGATGGTTTTGGCCATCTTTAAGAATGGTCTACCAAAAAAGATGGGTGAGTGTGATGGGTGAGTGTGATGGGATCCTATAATCTTCCATATTCAACACATAAAAGTCAGCATGGAATAAAAGATCTTTGAATTTTACCTGGACATCCTCCAGAACTCCTGCTGGCAACACTGTTGATCTGTTTGCAAGCTGGACCACCACTCTTGTGGGCTTCAAGTCTCCCATATGCAATGAACTATATACTGAGTGAGGAAATACATTAATTGATGCACCTAAATCGTACAAAGCATTAGGGAAATTTAATGAACCAATGGTGCATGGAATAGAAAACGTCCCTGGATCTTGACATTTGGTTGAAAATTGTGGTGTGATAAGGTCCGAGACACTTCTTCCCAAATTGATCCTCTCATTCCCTTGAAGTCTCCTCTTCTTGGTGCAATGATCCTTCAAAAATTTAGCATACTCTGGAATTTGTTTAGTGCTTCAAGCAGAGGTATACTGATTTCCACTTTCTGGAAGGTGTCTAGAATTTCTTTTTGTAGTGCTTCTTCTTGTAACCTCTTTGATTAAATCACCCTTGATGGAAATGGTGGTGGTATATCTTTCTTCTCCCTTTTTGCCTTTGAAATGGTGTTTCTTTTTTCTTCTTCCTTGGAATATCCTTATCCTCCACCTCTTTCTTATCTTTTTCCTGATGCATTTTCATAGAATTCTCATCATTTCAAACTTCATTCTCTCCCAGATTAGGTTTCCTTATTTCAGGTTCAATGGTGGATGGTGGTTGGAGTTCTTTTCCACTTCTTGTAGTTATTAAACTAACATTATCTTCTGGGTTTGGGATTGTTTGAGAAGGGAGTTTACCTGGATTTTTGTCCAGAAAGTCCATGAGACTTTCAAACTTATTGGACAAATCTTTAACGGTGTCCTTAAACCCCTCAAACTCAAATTTTTGTTACTGGATTTGAATTGGAGGTTATGTACTGGTGGATGGATGCTCATAGGGTCTTTGGAAAGTGGGTGGTTTTTGGTATGAAGGCTGGTTAGAAGACTAATTTTGTTGAAATGGTGGTTGGTTCTGGAATTGATTCTGGAATAGTGGTTGGTTTTGAAACTAGTTTTGGTATGGGGGTCTACTTTGATTCGACTGATTTTCAAACCCATATTGGACTTGTTTAGGATCTCTCCATCCTTGATTTTTTTGGAACTGTCTTGGCTGAAAGGTTGCTGCACATGTTTCCATTCCCTGTATTTCGGAACACTGGTGAGTAAAATGATCAGGTGATGAGCATAAACCACATACATTAGCTGGGGCTTTTTGGTCACTATCTTTCTTCAAGGCCATCTTCCTCACCAAACTAGTTAGCTCTTCAATCTTATTTTCTAATAAGGGTGATGGATGAGAAGTATGTACCTCATGAATACCACTTGTCCCAATACCTCTTGTTCAAAATTGCATCATGTTTTGGGAAATCTTCTCAATCAAGACCTTGGCTTTTTCTGGTGACTTGTCAATCAGGGCACCTCCAGATGATGCATCAAGAAGGTTTATGTCATTATCCAATAGTCCATGATATAAGAAGACAAGAAAGTGATGTTCCTCAATGGATTGATGCAGTCATCTGGCAAATAGCTTCTTAAATATCTCCCAGTACTCGTAAAGGGTTTCTCCAGATGATAGTCATATGGCGTAGATTTGCTTCCGAATGGTTGTGCTTCTAGAGGCGGGGAAGAATATTTGAATGAAACATCTTACCAGCTCATTCCAGTCATGTACATCTCCTGGTTGTAGGCCGTACAACCATTCTTTAGCAGCTTCATCCAATGAAAACGGAAATGTCGTCCACTTAACCTACTCCTTAGTAATTCCACGGGGTCTGAAAGTTGAGCACACATGTGTGAACTCTGTAATGTGTTTGTTTGGATCTTCACCTGCCAAACCATGAAACGTTGGAAGCAAGGGAATCATGTTAGGATTCATTTCAAAATCATTTTGTAACACTGGCATGGCATGTTGATTGTTTTGATTAAGGAATTGTGGTGCACCGAGGTCTCTAAGAGTTAGGTTTTGATTTTCATCCACGATGACAGGCTCAGAGTGAACACTTGCAGTTTCACTTGAGTCAGCTAGGGGAACTTCCTCAAATTATGAGTCCAAATTAATTTTTCTAAGTCTATTCAAAAAGGTTCTTTCAATATTAGGATCTATGGGTAATGGTTAATTTTTTTAGGTTTGATTCATGCAATTTAGAAGAGAAAAGATGAAAAGAGAGAAAAGAAAAGAAAAGAAATGTTGGCGCTACCTACCCGGCAACGACGCCAAGTTTTGGCATGTTCCTATCGTGGGGTGTGACAAAAACAAATATTTACTAAGTTAAAATGTATTAGAGCAGTTATCCTAGGTTTTCTCAAGAGAGAAGTGTATAACAATTAATCTGTCACCTTAAAATAAGAGAAGGAAGTGAGGATGTTTTTAGAAATTGATTGATTTTGAAAAGAAAAGAGTGACGGAAAGATGTTTAAGAAAAGGATTGAGAAAAAATTGTTAAAACAAATAATTGATACTATTATATGATAAGGGTGATTAGGTTAGAGTTTGTTCTCTATTTTTAATTCTATCATAGTTCTAATTTATCCAATTCTCTTTTTCTAAACCGTTAACAGTGAGAATCCAAATCATTTTTTCTCACCCCCTTGGTCAATTAAAAATGTGAGAATAAACCTTACTAAAATATTAGGTTGGTCTACTCTCATTACAATGTGTAATAGAGTTGTAGAAAATACTCCCAATTATCTTAGGCAATTCCCAATCGGTTCTTGTTTATCCCAAGTAATCAAGAACATTCACTACTCCTCACACACATACCGGTGATCATCGAGTACTTCACCACTAAGTCCCGGTCTATTCCATCGTTTATAAACCAGTAACCAGTGGAGGGAGATATTTATCATTGACCAAATATAAATAAACAATAGAATCTAAAATCAGATACAATCGTACATGATAATAAAAACTGTTATAGGAAATTGAAACTAATTCACAGAAGAGAAGAGGATTTTAAAACATTAAGAGAAAGAACTTATGAAATAAAACATGGAAAACCTACCCTTCCCCAATCAAACAGAATTTTACCCCACCATGGTAAGGGTAATTGTGAATAAGGGGAAAGAAGAATTCTTTACAAAACTAATAAAAACAAAAGAGAGAAAACAAAGAACAAAAAATTTGATGCTCCAGATTCTGTCCTCCAGAAGTTGGACTCTATTATTTCCACCATCCGACCGAAACTCACTGAGGTCCCTTCTTATATAATGTTGGAAATGAAGTTTTCTATCGACCCTAAATATTTGAGAGTCATTGGACATGTTTAAAGAAATATATGTTCGAATCAATGACAATTACTATTCTGGCCGCCAAACACTGTTTCACCCACTCCACTTGGATGCGCCCAAAATATGCCTTAATGAAATTCATATTTTATAAAATTTAATGTGAATCGTCCCATGAAAGTCCTCTGTCGACAAAATCTGTAATAAACTCAACTTAAGGTCGTTTGAATGAGATATTGTATATTTATTGCGGTGGGGTCCATTCTGCCAGAAAAACTAATTTCTCTATTTGATCGATTTTTCTGTACCATTGGGTTTCGAATTGGGTCTTGATCCAGAAGACATATTTGAATCCCATGATCATAGGAAGCCTAAAAAACGACTAAATTAAATTGGACCAATATTTTAAAAGTTATGCCCGAAAAACAGAAGCTATATAAAACTATCAATTTTGCAGAATTACCCCATTTTCACATTTAAGCCCAAAATATACCAAAAACACATAATTGATGCAAATACACTCAAATTGAATAATTGAGAGGGATTAATTCATTGAAAACATATTAATAATTTTGAATATATTGACTCTATCATATATTTTCTTAATATGTCCTTATTTCATCTAATTATTCCCATATAATCTGATTGTTCATTATTATTTTTGATTACATATGTTCAAAATAATGTTATTGTTGATTATAAATTCATATATATTTTATATTCACATTGTATTTAAATGAAATGTAGTTTAAAATTTATTTTCATTTTTTATAATCATGTTCATTGGATATATGGTGATGTTTTACTTAAAATTATTATTTAAATCTAGCCCAAATTTATTTCTATATGAATGAAATTTTGATCATTGAAATTTAATATTCCTTAATACCCAATAAAAGTTTCGTTACAAGACATTATATCTCCAACTAAATTAAAAAAATTCTTTTAGATGTTTATCTTCCATTAAATACTAGGAAATAGATTGGAATATATGTTTTAAAAGTGTATAACTTCCACGTTTTCAAAGATATCTTGAATAATTATTTAGTTGATTCATTTATTTTTTTGTTAAAAACAAAAATATTAGTTTATTATATTTATTTCCAACTAGAATAGAATGAATAATATTATAATGGTTAAGAATGAGTAATTTAGTGTAATCCTAGTAGAAGTTATCTTTGTCATAATTTATGCACTCTTTATGTATATATACACCCAATTTACAAAGATGTTGGTAGTTAAAATTTACTGTTTCAGTTAGTGGATGATCAATTTGATATTATTTGGGCTTATGGAAAGAGACAATTGATGCATTTTTTATTTACACTTAGAGATCAGTAATTTTTACTAACATTTTTTGTATTTCATTTCATATTTCATACAACTTTAGGTTTCCATGTCTTCTATAAAATTTTTGATATATATTTTTTTATTGTATAAATCCTAGTTTCTATGATATTTCTATTGGATGATTATTTATATTTATATCAATTATGGAATAATTTCCTTGATATTATTATACAATTTTTTTTTTGATTTTGATGTTGGGTGACACATTTGTATTACTCTTGAGTAAATGTTTTCTATTATAAATACATGTGTATTTAATTTAATTAATGTTATATTCAAACCATGGATCTCTTTAAAAATATTATTGCACAATGACATGTATTTAATTGGATTTTTGAATAATTTTTCCCCATTAGAAGTCACATATTTTTTTTGGTTTTTTATTTATAGGATTCTCTTATAGAATATGTTATTTCTAGTATTCTTTGTTTGGATAACTATTAGTATGGTTTTATGAGTTTCATATTAAAACTGGTCATAATGAATTTTGTAATTATGGGTTACATTGTTAATTTGAATATATCTTTTTTTCTATGTAATAGAATTTATAATAGTTTTATAAATCATACCAATCATATTTCAAATGTATATAAAAATTATTTTGATATTTTTTTAGATTTTCCATTTAAAAATTCTTCAGATTGAGGTTTTCTACAATGTTCATGCTATAATTATCGCGGAAGACCTAGGTTGTGTCAATAAGAAGTTAACTACAATATTAAAAAATCTATATTTCAAACATACTATTACGTTTGGTATCATAACGGAGAGATGAGACAATATTCTACTATACATGAATGTAATGAAATAAGTGGTTTGGTGAATTTGATATTTTATTTGTTTCCATTTTCACATCATGAATGGAAAGATATTATTCTAGTGAAATAAGACAATGATATCCATATACATGAGGAAAATAATTTATATGACGATTTTGAGAGAGAGAGAAAATTAATAGATGATTTAAGAAGTCATGTATATTAGGATTGTATTAAAATGAAAAGGTTGGAAATTTTAATTTGGTTATATCCTAAAAAAACCATGTATGAAATTTATAATACCACAATTGATTATATTATTATCTTTTTTTGGTATTTTCTTCTTGATGGAAAATCATTCCCTTAAATCATGATACAACATGGAAGTTAATTAACCACATTTAATTTTATAATAAATAAATTCATTCTTGTTCGAAATATTTCATTTTATTTTGGAAGGAAATATTAATCCTTAATGACTGCAAATAATGTGGTATATCATGATGGAAGGAAAATGTAGATGGAACACCATCTCGTGTACTGTATAGTATCATGTGGCAATTCAAATTGATTAAAAGGATTCAAAATATATTCATGTATTATAAAATATCAGTTGATATGATATGGAATTATTCAAGGAGAATTAAATATAATGATGAGTTGGATCATCCTGGATATGGTTTAACGTGGAAAACATTTGATACACAAAATCTAGAATTTTCAGATGTGGTGCATAATTTTATTTTGGGCCCATCCTTTGATGGTTTTAATCCATTTGGTATGATGGTTACCTAACAAATCACAAGTACAATTCTTATTCAATTTTATAATATTCCTCTATGCATGTGTATGAATAAACCTTTCACTTTTATAAGAATAATAATATCTGGACCTTAGGAACCTAAAATTGATATAGACGACTACTTGGAACCTTTAATAAAACAATTGAATCTTCTTTGGGATATGGATGTTGCAACATTTTATGATTCTTAAAAAACTATATTTTATATGAATTCTACCATTCTATTGACTATAATTTATTTCCCTTCTTATGAAATGATTTTTAATTGAAACACAAAGGGAAAAAAATCATCTCCTAATTTTATGAAGAATAAATGATATAGAATAGATTTATTTTCACGGGGAATTAATGATTCTTGATAATTTATCATCAATACAGGATAAATTGGTGAACATTTTATAATACCATTGACATTAAACAACCACCTTAGTTTATTTTTGGAAATGATGTGATTAATCAGTTGAAAGATGTCAGTTTTTTATTAGGTAAAGTTCAAATGAAATCTAAAAATAGGAATAATGTTGAAATTGAATCCTTTTTCAATTGAATAAATAAATAAATATTTTTTTAGTTTCCATATTAGTAAACCAATTTGATACATCATTTTTTAGATATAATGCACATTGAGAAAAATATATGTGAAATTTTTCTTTCAATTATTATTAATATCACAGGGAAGAATAAATATAACTTATGATCTTGCAGGGACTTGTTGTATTTGGGTATTCTCCAAGAGCTAGATCCCATGTGTATTAGTGAAAAATGGATTGTTCCATGTGATTCATATGTGATTACCTCTTTAGAGGAAAATATATTTCTACAATTATGGTATAATATCAATGTTCCTAATGCCTATTCTAGTAACATATCTAAATGATTCAATAGAAGGATATTGAAACTAAAATACCTAAAAACTCAATATTATCACATCGTTTTTCATGAATTGATTACAATAAAAATCATGAGTTTATTATCCAATAAAGTAAGAGTGATGGTGGTTGGCTTGTTCAAGTTTTATATAAACATTTGTTATTAATGGTTTTCCATGTATATCATTATAAAAATGCTGAAAAGGGAACCATTATTATTATGTGACTTGGAGAAACTTTTTCCTCCATCATTTTCACTTGGATTATAGATATTTATTTAATTGTATTATTCATATATATTTCTAGTATTGAGTTTACCTATTTTCTTCGTCTCCTAAGAATTAAGAGTGCTGGATTTTTGTCCCAATTATTTTGTTAATAAATGAAAATCATTAATAATCAGTGGGTATAAATTTGTTATAGATTATCAAGTGGTGGATATTATAACACAATAATATGTGTCATGTTATCTGCAAAAATGGACAATTATGCCAATGCATCAAATAGTTTTCCTTGATATTTAAATTTTTGTTATTTTGGATTTTTTGAGAAAACATTGTTTTTGAATTACTACTCTCATGGATGATTCATTTTGATGAAATTCAAATGGTTTGACTCAATGACACACCATGGTATATTTATTGATGACTATGGATTCATAGTTATTAACATGACTCACTTCATATCTACTGATGAAACATATATTTTGGCATCAACGAAAAACAAATTTATGTGAAATGATCATCTGAGACCTGATTACTATTTCATTATTGAAGTAATCCAAAGACATACATTTCATAATGGTGCGGAGGAAATTTACACAATTGACTCCCCCATTGGTGCTAAGAAAAAATTGTATTTTATGAATCAAATTTTCTAATTGTACGAATTGATGTTGAACCTGGCGTAGTGGTGGGTAATAAATAAAAGCAATCATATATCTTCAAATTTCATTTAGTTTAACTTGATATGATTATCATAGGTTCTTACTACTGTGATTACTTTAATTTATTTTCATCTTGAAATGATATATTTATTTTAGTATTGTTTATTTTTTTTAGTATTTTACAAGGTTTATTTCAATTCACAAAATCAGGTTCAAAATGGGATTTTAAAAATTGTATTACTTGGTTTTAATTAGAACTTGTTAAAACATGTTATGATATTGTTTATGCCTTATTTGACTTCTATTTTGCATGAGTAATTTTTCAAATATGTTTCTAAAAAATATACGTTTCATTATTATATAGATTATGAAATATATTGAAGAAATTATAAGTAAAATACTATTTGATAACAATCTATACATGTGTGAAATAGGGAACCCTCCTTTGGTTACCTTAGTGTGTATAATAATTATAATATTTTTCCTATCTATTCCATTTACTATGATTTTATTACTCGTTATAATATTTTTGGGACATTCATCTGAAAAATCATGGAATTCTTATCATCCTACTAAAATGGGTTAAAGTGGATGTGTCCCAATATCTACATGTATTTCCCGTCGTAGCTATTCTCTCCTTGACCCACTAGTTCACATCCCATATACCACACATTTTTCGTGATATAATTGAGCCTCTAGATATGTTCCCACCCATTCCACCATCATCATATTATTTAGTCTATACTTCTCATACCATGTATATTCCACCTCTAAGAATTTTCCTACCCATGCATCCATCATCATTTTATTTATTCTTTACTTATCATACCATGCCTATGACACATATAGGTATGTTAACACCAATACGATATCCATATCCTATGATGTATCCCTATCCCTTAAATCCTTATCCTACTATGTCTATGCTGCCACAATTTCCTACTATCTATATAGGGCCTGATGATTTTTATCCTTCTGCTTTCACTCCTATAGAGACCCAAAGCTTGGTGTACATGTACATTACATTAATTTTGCAGAATACTTAATACATAAAAAAACAGACACCCGAGGACTGTAATAGTTTAGTGTCTTTGGAAACTCATAACATGATCTTCTAATCATGGTGAATGATCCTCAACATCTCTCACAAATTTCTTCCATTTTTTTACCTAAAATCTTTATTTATATCTTGGGGAAAAGAGAACAAAAAAATGGTGAGCTCAAATTCTCAGTAAGGGTAAACATGGACAACATAAAACAATCCATAAACATTTTAACATAAAAACATGAGCATAAAATATAAACATCAAAATATTGAGCAATGACATAAAATATGACAGTACATAAGGAATAGATCATAAAGGAACATTAAGAATGATAAACTAGAATGAGAATAAAACATGTAATTGTGGAAAACCATTAAGCACATGTTATGATTTCCATAGTATCCAAGACATTGTTTCCAAGACCATCATAGTGTACAAAGTCTATAACTAAACTAGGTTTACTTATCGTTCCAGCCCTGTATTACTAAACCAGATTCACTTGCCATTCCAGCCATGTCTATCTCATGAGATATAAATATTTACCCAATGCATTGGAGGGAGATATAGGTCCCACACATATCATATTGAAATAATTCTTATGCATTCCATAAAACAATCATAAATCATTCATCATAACCCAAACAATAAAATGGGTTTCATAAACATCATTCCTTCATAACATAATCCATATAAAACAAATGGATATCATTTCATCCTAAATTTTTTTAACCATGTAAATAATATAGTCATTATACTTGAAACATAAACATACTAAATAATGTCATCTTATATGGAAACTAGTTTGGATAAAACACTTGAAATGAATTCTTGAGGAAAATATCCTTTCTTCTTCAAAATCTTTTTTTTTCTCAAAAGGTCATACAATTTTAAAAGAGATGAATTTTTGTTTAAAATAATAATTAAATATTTAATTTGAAACTTCATGTAAATAAGGTGTTATGAAACCATATAAAAATATTTTCATGCCGTATAATTAAAAAAATATTATTATCGTACTTTTGCCGGAAGAGTCAAAAAGTTCCTCATATGGTAAACAAATGAAAGATTCCTTCCATAACACAATGTAAAAGTCAAAGAGGGGTAAAAATGACTTTAAATATACATGGAAGAATATTAAACACTTTATTGAAAACATTTTTATGGACATGGTTGAAAATATAACCCCGGTAAATACTTACGAATAAACAATCTCAGATAAGAACGAGATTGGAATAATTCTCCCTTACCTTAGGTCCAATTTCTTCCACACATGCCTGAAACTCGTGTATAGTGGGTTTAAACATATTATTAACTAGTAACAGAACCATAATAATATTTATGATATCATATATGATTCACTTATGACTTTATATTACCCGTTCTTTTGCCAATTCCATGTTAAAGCAGCGTTTTGAGAAAAATCGTTTCATTTATCGTATGTGTTTGGAATTGTTGTTCTTGATATTATTATTACTTATATCATGATTTACTTATTTCCAGAATTTAAAAAATTATTTATATATAATATATATTTAGTATATATATATATATATATTAGATAGATAAATGAAATGAAACACACCGTTCATGGAGATGGTAGGCTGTACGTACGAATGAACGCTGTTTTCCTTTCGTTATTGACTTGAATGGAAGTAAGTAGACGACATATATATATATATATAAATAAAGTAGCATTATTATGTCATATATATCATTATTATTCATTATATATTCTTTATAATCATTCTTGAATGGTTAACATGGAGAATGAATCTCATCGCGTCGTGGAGACTGTAATCTGTACGTACGCACGAGCGATGATATCGTTCGCATAATTATTGAATGGAATTGGAGTGGATTATATAATATCTCCCAATAATTATGATGTTATAATAACCATATATAGTTATTATTTACACCATTATACCCATCCAAGTAAGGTGGTGGTGGAAAAAACAGATTACACAACGGTGTGGAGACGGTATTTCGTATGTACGCACGAGCAGTGATTTCGTTTTCTGTAAGATGGATAGAAGGTGAAATGGGGATGTTTAATATTTATAATAAAATATAAGTATATTATTTATACTGATGTAACTACTTTATAATTAAAAAACTAAAGAAGAGGAAGTATAAGAATAAAGAAACTTGAAAGAATCGGTAGAAGAGATTACCTCTTCTTCGACGCGCCTCCTCTTAACCACCTCTTAGGGCACTAAAGTTGGTCGTTGAAGAAGACCATGACCTATAGTAGGTTTATATGGAAGTGGATAAGTGAAATGGGAAGAGTTTGGCCGATCTTTAATGCTCAAATATGTGTGAAGATGTGAGGGAGGAGGTGCCCTTTTATAATGGAGGAGAGGGGCACCTTTGGAAACCTCAAAAATATTAATTTAATATAAATTCAAACCCCACTTAAAAACTTCCAAAATTACTAAAATACGAAGCTTATAGGATATAGGTTTGTAGTCTCATAAACCAATAAAATTTAGACATGTTGGAAATTTATTTTAAACCTCATCAATATGATTTTTCCTTATTTAATCTATTTAATTTTATTTGTAGTAATAATATTCTAAATTTTAAATTGTTATAAATAATAACTTATGTGTTGTGAATTATCCATAAATGGGTAATTTATTAAATGTTTGACCATATAAATTTCAATTTATAATTTTTAAAATTTTTTGGGATTTTTAAACAATTTAATAATATGTTATTTTTATAAAATAACAATAGTGTTAATTTTGACACTATTCATTTATTTGAATTTAAATAAAATACACACAGTGGATATATTCGATCCAAAATGTATAATATATTACTAAATTTTTATATTCATCTAAACAATTGGTGGAGAACATTAATTAGTTCATATAATATTTATTTTAATATTTATAAAACCATTTATTTGATATTTCTCTTAATAAAACAATTACTACGTCATTTTTGTATAATCATTTAATATAAATATTATTTGCATAATAATTAAAAATAAAATACTATGATGATGATAAATCAAATATGTCTCAAAATAATACTTTTACTCGAATTTATCATCTTAAAATCACAACATGTATATTTTTAGATTTATTAAATTATGAATGTGACAACTTTGACATTATTTAAAATAAAATAATATAAGTTTCATAATCGCATTTATAAAGCTCTAAATGGTCATAAATTCGACTATTAAATGGTTATAGTTTATATATATATGACCAATAAGTTTTGGTCTGGGTTTTGGTTCTTTTAATGGGTATTATTCATTTAAGAAAAACTATATTACTGATTGTTCACTAAATAAATCATTTCTGCATCATTAATGTATAAGCTATTAATGTAATTAAATATCTCTTAAAAATTACCAATAAATTACCATAAAAAATAAAAATATTTTATCTTTAAAATGAGTATTTATAATAGAATTTATATTTTTTATAACATTATATTAAAAATACATTAATTATTAATGTTTCAGTGAGACATATTTCACTTTCTTTAAAATAAATTAAAATAAAGGTCTTAATCACATCCAAGTGGGTTCCAATGGATTCCATTTCGACAAAAATATGCCTTAAGACAAACTATAATCATCCAATTATATTAACACAAGTTTTAGGGTAATTTTATAATATTATATTTACCCTTAATTACCTGATTTACCTTTAACTATGGTAAATAAAATTTACCATAGTTACTATTCATAGTACCCAAAAATAAAAATTAGCCTATTTAAATAATTTATACCTATTAATTACAAATATGGAATCCATTTTTCCCAATTCAAATAACATATGTGGCAGAAATTAATTTAAAAGTAATCTCGTTGTAAAGAAAACGAGTTTTAAAAGTTAAAACATTGCAAAAGATTGAAATGATTTACCTATGAATTCTATGTAAAATCAACGATAATGACATAAATTATATTAAATGGTAAAAATATATTATATTTATAGCTTAAAACCATTCAATATTATAATTTAACCATATAAATTTTAATGATGAAAAATGTTGTTTATAATTAAAATATTGCATGTTTTTATTATTCATTAAAATATGAAAGTTATCAGAATAATATGAAAAATTTATCCAAAGTAAATTTTTATATCCTGATTCCAAAGAAGAATTTTATTTTATAAAATTTAAATTATAAACATGTCAAAAACTAGATCTAAAGTGGGTGCGCCATCAAAAGGCGAAAAAACTGCATTTTTTTAAAAATACTTATTTTACCTGAAAAATTTATTTTGTTCTCATACCATGTTCTAGAAAATGTGTAAGATGAATAATAATGTTATAAAATTAAAAATGTAGTTAATAATATTCATAATGGTTAGTTCATAATAATATTATAACAATATATCATTGTTTAGTAAAACCCGGTATTGCGTACTACACACGCTATCGAGAAAGGTCATGATTACGTGTAATGCAAGCCAAGTCAGGACTGGGTGTAGTGAAAGCTCCATTTGGTGTTTTGTATAACATAATCAAAACTTATTTCATTTATACATTAAACAAAATCTATACTTAATGTTGCATAGAATAATTTCTATAAAATGAACTTAAAAGTGTGTGTAACACAAGCTAAGAATATTGTTGCGCATACTTAAAGCTAATACGGTGTTGCATATAGTACAATATAATCTTAGTTTAGTGTAAAATAGAAGACATCAGAGAAATTAAAAGGAATATATCTCATAAAATCTCGGGGTGTTATAACTCCACCGCATGAAGTTGACACAGTGCATCAAATTTAATAAGCACATCCTCTAAAGGCACCGATGGAGGAGATCTAAAAAATTCATCAGAGCCTAATGATTAACATGGATTTGTTTTTTTCAATGTGTGTCAAATTATAAAAAATCAATTTTTCCTGATACATTGTATGTTCCGGAATAATCCACAAAGGAGAATGTGAATCCCCTTAATTTGGGATAGGATTCTACCCAATTTCCCTCATAAAATGAAGAATATTCAAGATTGTAAAAGGACCGAACGGTCTACGTACAGGTCCAACATTGATGGTACACTAACGGTTCATCAAGACCCCCCCTCCGCGGACCAGCCTCGTCTGTGAAACCGAAGCAGGAACCCTCCGCGGGCATGAAGTAGGACGGGTGCCAGTCCGGTCCACCGTCACGAACCGCCCCATCTGCAAAACACATCAACCGGCCCAGACCACATGCTCTGTCGTTCGCGGAATAGAGGCGGAGCCCTGCGAGGCTACGAGGCACCCCCCGAATTGATTTGGTTCGTGGGTGAGGTGCATTCAATGCCCCCCACGAGTTGTGGATTGACCAAGTCATCCGTAAATCAGGTTTTCAATCATAGGACTTCGCAAAAGGTGCCACATAATCACAAATACATCTCTTTCCCTACCCTATAAAAGGCCATCGAGGGGGAGAAGAAATGGATCGATCAGATTTAGGTGGAAGGATTTCGAAGGAAGGAGCATAGGATTTCTCAAACAGCGAAGTTCCAATTTGTGAACCAGAACAGGTATGAAACTAGAAACAAATTAATAAGGAACTGAAAAACGCATAAAAAATTGGTGAACTGTGAATTTAAAATAAAAAAAATTGAAGACCGCAAGGCAAGGCCCTTCCACGGATGTACTCCCCGCGGACCAGGGAGTCTATGCCCATTTTTCGATCCGATGCACCGCGTAGCACCCTCCTACACGGGCGAAGCCCTGACCGACAAACCCCCGACCGACGTCGCCCCTGGCCGCCGTAGCTCGCGTGAACTCCACCACATAACAACTTGGTACGCGGGCCAAACCCGAAGCTACGTACCACCCTTGTACACGGGATGCCTATCAGTTCGCGTACCAACCTGGTATGCGGACGGCCTCTCCAGCTGCGTAGCACCCCCCTACGCGAAGGGAACCACTCCTCATTCACCCATGTGGGCCACCAACTCCTTCGGTGTTCCCATTCCCTAAGATAGATAAAATCATTCCAATCGAACTTGATCCTTTGAAATCCCTTCATTGGTCAACTCATTGGCCCCGAGCCAAGGCCTCTACCGAAGCCACAAAACCCATATGATGCAACCTTCAGGTGCATCAGCATGCAATTTTGAGTTCACATACCCACGGTAAGCAAGGAAAAATGGGTTTCTTCGGTCCTTGAGCGGGTTCGAGAAACATTCCTGGGTTCACATGCCCATGGTAATGTAGGGTCCAAGACCGAGAGGTCCCTTTCTGCCTCTTCACTTTCCAGGATTGAGGGACCCCCCTCGCGTTTCCTTTTGACGAGCACCAAAGGTGAGCACTTATCCCCTATCCTGGGAGTGGCATGGAATCCCTCCTAGAGTAATCCCCACACCATCCTCACCAGAAGCCAATGAACCTTCACCTCTCATCACGGAAGGTTCATTGCTCCACTGCCTGACTCCTAACTTCCTCCAACATCCGGGAGAAAGAGATTCCAGTGATCCCGGCCTTCTCCTGCACTCATCGTCTTCCTCCCCTTCCCTCGGTAGGAATAATGTGCGAGGATTTCCAAGTTTGTCACATTCTCTTATTTCTCACAATGAGAATGACTCACATGGGATTAGAGATTTGTGATGGTCACAACATCCTCATGATGGAGGCAGTTGAACAAACTATGTGGGTTTTGATCCCTGTTTCCTAAACAAGGTACATAGGATGCCTCCCCGAGGATCAATCCCAACAACAGGAAACTCTCACATGTAAGCCCTAATCTCCCAGAACTACGTGGACATTGATCCATGTCCAACCGAGATACATAGGTAACCTTCTCTAGGTGAAAGCCCATTATCTAAGTATGATAAACATCCGTAACTTTTAGACCATGTCCTCATGACCCTAGTAGGGCCGTATATAGGCCCAGGAAATTACTTCCCTCAGGTCTTCCGAGCCGCTTCAGTGAAAGTCTGGCACCAACTTTGACCGGGCACCTCTCGCCCGGGCGTCCTTACCACAAGACGTTAAACTGTACGGTTGGGTCCTTGCCTCACGACCTTAAAAGGCGACGTGTCCCGTCAAGTGGCACCGAACTACGTGGATTATGATTCCTCTCATGAGGATACATAAGATGCCGATATAACGGGTTCGATCCAAATGCTCAAGTCGTTATCTGTCCCCCTGGATGACAATAAACTCTAGAGCACCCAATTATGAGGCATCAAACCAGTGCCTTCTCAATGAGTCCAAACTCCTCGGAGTCATTAATCCAATGAGGGATGGTAAACCTTGGGCCTAAATGATTCTGAATCCCTATGTTCAGCTACCCATTTCCAAACAAGGGTAATCCGTCGATACTATGCTTGGGTATAAACCAAATATTCACAAACATATGAATATGTCTTAAATCTATAAGTGAGTCCTGCAATAGGAAATAATTCCCCCCAAAAGGCTGCGATGAGCCTGACCTCCCATCCTCTCGACCAATGTGAGTTTTTAAGCATTGCTGGCCGAATCGCCCAGCGAATGCCAACCTTTGGAAAGTAGGTCCATGGATCGTTGGATACAGAACTGTTGGGAGTTTCGAAATGAAGAATGATATACTCAACCTAAGCGATTGAGCGGAGCTCAGCCTTCCGTAAGATCGACCGTCGGGCACGTCGGTCCCCACTACGCAAACATTTCGAAAAAAATGGTTAACCTGACATGAAGCTTTAACCAAGCATGACAGATTTAACCTAATCCCACTTTTTACCCCCTTATACTCACGAGGAGGGACAAACAAGGTCATTAATTTTGTATGGGATCATGAGATGTTGCTTTGACGGGTTTTCTGTTTTTATCTGTTAAAATATTTTTCAGGTACCAATCGGAACTCCCTTCTATCCAATGCCATCATGGAGGAACTCACAGATGTGTACTTCAAGTAACGCAATGGTCAGACATCCTCACCAACGAAGGACCCCGTCACCTAATCAGCGTCTTCAATGCTGGGTCTCAGATGCGTTGGTCCGAGAGTACCACTTGAACGGTACTCTCCGAACGGTGGAGGCAGCCATGCAGACCCTCCAATCCACCAAGACCCGCCGGTCGCCTGCCTAGAAAGGACTTTGAAAGTAGATCCAGACAGCTCCTGTTGCTATCTCAAACCACTTCGAGAGTCAATCCCCGGAAGGAGACAATACGTACCTCCCATATCATAGGGAGGTGGATGAGGTCGACACCGAGGACTTCATCCCTGCTGAACGGGGGTTCCGCTCTAAGGCCCCCACTAGAAGACAGCATCGCGGTTACGCCGTGACTCAATATACTCACACTAAGGAGGATGTCGCCTCAAGGATCCAGGCCCATGCTCCCCGAGCTCGGGCCCCTCGGACCGCCTGACGAGGGCGGAAAACGTACAACCAGGGACCGGTGATCACCCTTGTCCCTGAAGAGGAGCTCTGCTTCCCAGTCACGAAGACGTATTGCGAGAAGGAACATACACCTGTCCACTCCTACAAAGTCATCCATCCAAGCATTGCGGCATCATATGAGTAGGCGCACATCCCCACCGAGCTCCATCAAGCCCGTCACTCACATAGGACGACACCTACATGGTAGACACCTCTCCCTTCCCAGGGTCATGAATCCCACCAACCAGACGTGGTGGCAACCCATTGCCTACAAGACCAACTTCTAGAAGATGCTTCTAACGCCTACCATTATGATGTGGTGGCGATCAATAGAGCCCACCATCTAGACGTGGCGACAATTATTAGGTGGGTACGTCTCCTTGACAACAAAGGCCATAGAATCGATACCGTGAGGAACCAACATATGCAGGGCCATATCCTTGCGGATGCAAGTAAAGTCCACCATCCTAATGTGGTGGAAAACAGAGAGATAAACCGGCATATCCTGGCACAGGGGAAAGCTCGTTCACCTGCCGCGACACATGATAATTGTCAGTACCCACTGACCACCAGAGGACCGGAGCCGGATATTCCTACTCTGATACCGTAATGGGCCTTCATACCCATTCCTACCAAAGATGTCTCTCTGTATATCCTGGAAATCATAGAAGAGCAGGTATCGATCCCAGATCATATCTTGTAGACTTTCCATAATGTAATTGCATCAGCGGCAACATCAAGGACTCGGGCTCATGATCCCATCTCCCCAATTGAGGCGACTCATCTAATAGATGAGATAGCCACCTCGGAGTAGATCTGTATCCCTACCTCCACCCAGGAGGGTCGTCAGCCATATTCTGCGATACAAGGGAAACCAGATCGAGCATCTTCACTCGTTCCAACTGGGTGACACCCGTCCATCATGGTGGATGCTCCAAAGCAGACATATATCCCGGCTAAAAGTAAAGATTTTTGTCGGCATATCCCGACAGCATCATGAGACCCAATTAGAAAGGGACCCAAAGGTGAAGGCCATTATCAACAGCAGACAGTCCCCACTGCCCGCAAGAGAGCACCCCGAACGCGCCGAAGGAAGCCGGAAAATAAAGAGTGGGTTCATGACTCCACTCTTCTAGAAGCTGGGGTTCCCAATACCGCTACGCATATATTGATGGCTCCGAACCCTGCCTACACATTACCATATTATGGGCATGGTAGGTGCAGTTGCGAAGGTCCTCCCCGCAATTTCGCTAACATCATCTCTGAAGGTCCTCCCCAGAGCACTCGTGGTGGCCTCCCCCACGAGTATATAATGATCGTTCACGAGAGATTCTCTTTTGATGCGAGTCACAAAAGCCCTCCACGTGACCAGGTGATCGAGCAGTAAGAAGGCCCTTCACTTGCTGCAGTTCACCCTGAAGGTCCTCCCCAGGGTATACACTACAAACACTCTCCGTGTTGTGGGGCCACAGATTATGATAGTATTCCTTCCTATCGTAGTCACAACTGCAGAGGCCCTCCCCACACTGATGTCTCATCACTACAAGAAGGTCCTCCCCTTATCATGGCCTTCCCTAAAGGTCCTCCCCAGGGGTTACGTTGCAACGAAACTCTGTGCAACCAAGCATCAGATCACGATGGTAGTCCTCGCAACTCTGATAACGGAGGTCCTCCCCATAGAGACATCAAGCAACGAGAAGGCCCTCCCCTCATTATGCTACATTCTGAAGGCCCTCCCTAGGGTGTACCACACAGAAATTCTCCCCACGACAGCTGTGATGGTAGTCCTCTCCATTGCGGTAGATGTGATGGTAGTCCTCGCCACCACCATCGTCATTGTGAAGGTCCTCCCCTTGTCGTAGTGTGTCTTGAATTTCCTCCCTAGGATACACATCGAACGTCAAACAATGATGGCCATCATCACCATGATGGCATTTATTGCGAAGTTCCTCCCCACAGTGACATATCATATCGACAGGAAGGTCCTACCCCTACCGAATCAAGCACAGAAAATCCCTCATATGAAGAGGCACTCAGAAGGACGGGATCAAGAATGTTAGATTCCTAGATAGTCTCCAAAGACACCCTTCTTCAATCAGGATACGGTCCGGGGCCACGTTCATCTTCTGAACCACCTCGGAATCTCCCACATGATAATTCAATTCCTACCAGCCCCACTGCCTCCAACCACACTATCCGTGAGTGTCTTAGTTGGGCCGACCAGGTTGAGGAAAAACTAGCAGAGGAGTATGCTGACATGTTATACCTGAGGAAATGACTGGCCAGAGATGATGTACCAGTTATGTTTTGGCCCACAACCACCTCTTAATTCGACATACCCCGAAATTTGTTAGAAGAATATTTGCACGAAATCTGATCCAATATATGGAAAACCCTTTACCAGCTGAAATCAATCTTCCTACCATAAAATGGGTATATAGACCATGTCACAACAACAGGAGACCTCCTGCGTCACATCGGCCTAGATCTCTTCCTTCCACGTGGAAATTGCGACCTGAGAGGCGTAAAGGAAACATTTAGTTAGCCTGCCATCATGAATTGCACCAGTTGAGCCACCTCATTGGTGATACTCTGACGGGAGTCCATATTAGAGGATGGGTAGAACATGGAGCTCTGTATTTCACTCCGCTCCCCGCATAGAAGAACCCATTTGGCATAATTTCTTGAAACGTCGTCATGTCAAGATTGCAATCGAGTGGTTTCCCTATTCGGGAAATGCGACACACCCAACAGAGACGGGCCTTGAGTAAGTCCCAGAAGCGTCAGGCCCGACAGGAAAAATCCATTCACAAACTCTTGAATCAGGACACCGAAAGCATACAACATTATTCTCGCATAAGAGAGTCCAATCAGCAGTCATTGCTTGCCTCCTAGGAGGGGATTGATTGACAGGTGAACTTGGAATCAGATCCAGTTCACCCCCGAATGGGGGAACGCACAATCAGGCAGGTAGCGATAGAAGAAGCCACTGCCGCAATCCAATGTCAACCCCATCCTATAGGACTGGGGGAATTTATAACAACAAATTCCCCCGTAAGACTAATAAAATCGGGAAGAGACTCAACATCCAAGGAACGGAGCCAACCCCAACCCTCAGGACCGGGGGCATTTTTACCACCTCAACAACAACCTCCCCCACGGGAATCTATATTATATCGTCTAAGGAGGACAATCAGAAGAGGAGGTTCCTGCCCTATCACATCCTTTGAATCACCATCCCCTTCAAGAGGGAGGCGTACTATAAAGTCGTTTCAAAGAACACTCTGCATTACCATTCGTCAAGGAGTCCGAAAGAAATCCCGGAACAGGAAGGGGAAGACCAGTAAAAGGCGTGGGAGTTACTCTTCCTACTTGGAAGATGAATTCTCCTCCACCCCTCCATATGAATCCATCAACGCCATAGAGTTTAACCCCACGGTTGAAACCAAATATGATGCAAATCCAGATGGATCGGGAGACGATGGTTCTGGTCAGGCTGTGATTCACAACGAACCATAAGGTGTGTACACCCGGAACCAGAGGGCCACCCTAAATTTGGTCTCCCCTCACGATAACCCTCCTCCACATACCATGAAAGATCCCAACAAGGATAAGAACAAAGGACTGGTTACCCTTAACCAGCCTCCTTCTCTTGATAAAAACAAGCCACTTACGCTCGAAGAGAGATTCACTTGACAGGAAGAGGAAATGAAAGAGTTGAGGTGGATTAACGCTGAGCTACTCTAGATGAATCGTCTTATTGAAAGTGATTCCCAAGAAGAGTCGCACCTTGCAATCCTAGCAAGTGCACCTCAAAGACCAAGGTTTGCCCTGGAAAACGAACCACGGTGAGGGCCCCCGCCCAACGAGGAACCCGACCCATCCAACAACCTGAACATGGATTCAGGTGAATACCGAAACTTCCCTCAACTCAGGAAGAAGCCAGAGTGAGTAAGACTGAACCCTCCGAAGGTGTCACAAACGGCATATGCACCATTGGTGCCGGACGAGACAGATCCTCAAACAATGCCTCGGGATACACCTGCCCAAGACCGGGCCCAATATGATGTAAACCAGAGTCTCACTAGCACCATAGAGGCACTGAAAGCTCGATTGGAAGCAATATAAGGTCGATGTGCTCCGGTAAAGCCAGAGTGAAAGCCCTTCTCAGATTGGGTGAGCAACACGCCTCCTCCACCCAATTTTGGGAGCCCTGTATTCCCTATTTTCAATGGATCAGGTGATCCAGAAATGCATTTGATGCACTACACATCTTATTGTGACCCTATTATGGGAACTCCAGAACAACAAGAAGTAGTGAAACTCAGATTCTTTGTGCAGACCATGAAAGGATGTGCCTTCGTCTGGTATATGAATCTTCCATCTCAGTCAATAAAAAGCTGCGGAGACCTTAGGAAATAGTTCCTATTCCACTTCAGCTCAATGCTGAGTAAAACAATGGTCAGCGACCTCATGAATTTCAAACAGAGGGAGAACGAGAGGGTCTCAGATTTCATCTCTAGATGGAAGGGTCTGACCTACTCTCTGAATAGGCCGATTCCCCAAGATGAGATACTGGCCATATGCATCAATAACCTTCGAGATGAGATGTGAACACAACTCATACCATTGGAGTGCAACACCGACTTCCGTAATCTCTCTGCCATTGCCCAGATATTTGAAGACTCCCTGCAGCAGACTAATCTGAAGTCTCTAATAGCCTCAGAGGAACCTACAAAGAGAGGAGTTAGAGATGAAGCATCATAAGTCACGCTCAAGACATCCCCTGTGCCTACTCCACCACCTAGGCCTCCACCAAATCATCAAGGGCCCCCTGTATATCAGCGGCCACCTCCACCCAAGCAAGATGATTATAGAGGATCGAAGGGGAACCAGTTTGAGGAACGAAGAAACAAATTATACTCGTTCCGAGAGGACCAAGTCCTCAGATACTTCATTGCTTCCATGAATTGCAATTTTCTCCACCTCATGGATCCAAGGAAGCCTAAAGAAGTCGGTCGTAGTGATATACTTGATTACTATCCCTACCATCGAATGTTGGGGCACAATATCCAGGAATGATTCATCTTCAAAGAACTCATGCAAAGGATGGTAGACTCTGGGCTGGTCGAGCTAGGACCACCCCCAGCACATGTGAAGTACATTTCTACCACCGACTCTGACCAAGGGGAGGGGTGGCATGAAGTAACCAGTAAGAAGGGGCATAAATTTGATGACTGGATGGATCAAAAGACCATCAATCGAGCTCAGGGCATACTCTGAGCTCAACTATAGCCAGTGTTCCTGCCAACAACCCCTAATTCCGCACAACTAACAATATTGGCCTCACAAACCTCCACGAGCCGGTCATCCAGGTGTAATCCAAAAGGGAGGAGACGAGCGCTAGAGGAGCAGTCCGAAACAAGGACAAAGTCAGCCATGACATTATCAGAATTCTTGCTCCCAAACTTGGCACCATGAGCACCGACCCACCAAACGACGCCACCAGGGACAACCAACCAGTTTGACCTGTCACAAGATGAGGAGCTAATATTTGGTCCATCAAATTCATCCATGTAATGGAATCATTCCCTGATGAAGGGTATGGTTAAAAAATCGAGTTCCCAACACAAGGTGCCGGGAGGAGGAATCACAGAAGCAAGGGATACCAGGGGAGACACAGTCACAGCCAAAACCAACCCTATGGTTTTACCCCAGCCCAAACCGTTAATATCACGGAAACCCATGGGAGAGCCCTTCAACAGACTCAGCATGAGAATGAATATCCCTCTACATCCACAAGCAGCCACTCTGGCCCCGTCATTTTGTGGTACCCATCAGAGGAGGAACAAGTGTCTAGCTGCCTAGTGTGAACAAACAGATAGGCTGGGCTGAGTCCCCTTAACGTGAGAACACCGTCGACTTCTGACCCTGCGACCGGTCCCTCCTCGTCACATACTCCATCTCCTAAAGTGCCAGCTAAAACTCTCCTGCCAACGGAGAAGCATCAGCCGCTGTAACAGAAGTACGATATCCTTAAGCAGCTAGTGTTAGTACTAGCAAAACTGTCAATCCAGGATGCCCTGGGTTTGTCATCAGATCTTAGGGAGGCACTCATAGAGGCCTTGCTCAGTCCCCAGGAGTTTCAATCTGAGGTATCCGCCACAACGATTTACCAAATGGAGACTGTCCCGACTGAAAGCAATGTGGTAATCTCCTTCACCGATCAGGATGAATATGGTATCATGCAAGGAAACATCAAACCACTATATGTGTCTGGTAAATTAAATGATGTTGAGATCTAAAAATTCTTTATTGACAATGGCACTGGAGTTAACCTCCCTCTCCTACGGACTCTCTGTATGTTTGGCTACAGTGAGGATGATCTAATACCCTCAGCCACAACTATGTTGGGTTACGAAAAGAGTTAACAGAATATAATGTGACAAATCAAGATAAAAAACCATTTTTGCGACCCTGTGGATTACTCGGAATTCCTAGTGGTCCGACAAAACACAACATTTAATGCCCTGCTGAAAAGTTCGTGGATCCACAAGCACATGTCCATTACTTCATCCTACCACCAGTGTATCAAGTATTGCATCAATGGAAAAAGTGGGACATTGCACACTAACAAGGCCCCTTTTGAGCTCTCTGAGTCACACTACATTGATGCCAGGTTTTATGAGAAAAGGAATAAGAAGCCTTTTCTCAATGGTATCGACTAGATCCATACTCGAAATGGTATGGAAATGGTTCTTGATAACCCCCTCAAGCAGCTTGGCAGAGACTACGTACAGCCTATCAACCATGTTGAGAGCAGGGGTTCAAATGTGTACATGCGCTTATCTGTCCTCATGACTTAATCCATAATGGCCGAGCGTAAAAATATGGAAACAACTGCTAACCCTCAAATTGGGGGCGAATACTTGTGCGAGGACGCCCACAATGCCTCACCACCGGACTCCCAAGAGCCTGTGCCGGGAAATATCTCCATGCCGAATCATGAAGATGAGAATGTGGGGGAAGAAGAGGAGAAAGATCTCAGGGATACACCTCCTACATTTGAGGAATGTATCTACACCACTATGGACGAGATCAGTGAAATAATCCGGGGTACTGTGGAAGACCCGAGCCCTACTCTCATTAGTAAAAACATGTCTCCCGAGGAGCATGAGGTATATACCTCTTTCCCGAGGAAACATCGAGATGTTTTTTCCAGGAATTACACAGAAATGCCGGGACATGATCTCGAAGTGGCGACACACCACTTAGGTCTGCCAGAAGACCACCGGGGCTATAAACAAGCTGCCAGAAGGACGCACCCCACACATGCTTACAAAATAGAGGCTGAAGTCAATAATCTTATTGAAGCAGGCTTCATTCGGGAGGTCCAAAACCTCATATGGCTAGCCAACATTATCCCTGTCAAGAAAAAGAACAGAAAAATCCATGTCTGCATCGATTTCAGAGATCTCAATTGACATTTCTTGAAAGATGATTTCCAGGTCCCGATCACCAAGTTAGTAATCGATGCAACGGACAGGTATAAGGCTCTATCATTCATGGATGGTTGTTCTGGGTATAATCAAATACGGATGGCCTGATAAGACAAATAATCCACTATCTTCAGGGCCCCTCAAAGAGTATTCTGTTACAGAGTCATGCCCTTTGGTCTCAAGAACACTGGCGCCACCTATCAACGCGCCATGCATCGTATCTTTAAACCATTCCAGGGGAGATTCATCGAATTCTACATGGATGACTTGGTGGTCAAATCAAGACATCACCTAGATCACCTGTCGGACCTTGATACCATCTTCAACAAACTTCGACAACATATCCTAAAGATGAATCGCTTGAAATTCACCTTTAGGGTAACCTCAGGGAAATTCATTGGCTTCGTCGTACACCATCTTGGCATCAAAGTCGACCCTGAAAAGACAAATCCTATCCTTGGATTTCCACCTCCCCACAATCTCACTGATTTGAGAGGATTATAAGGACACATGGACTACATTAGGCAGCTCATAGCCAACCTGGTGGGAAAATGTTTTCCCTTCACCACGTTAATGAAAAAGGGGGTTACGTACCAAAGGAAAAATGATTTCCAAGAGGCATTAGAGAGCCTAAATAAGTACCTCTTAAGCCCACCAGTACTCATGCCCCCGGTTGAAGGAAGACCTATGATCCTATACGTGAGGACCATAGAGATTTCACTGTGAGCCTTCCTTGTACAGAAAAATGACGCGGGTAGGGAAAACAATCTCTATTACCTCATCCAAACCATGATCGATGCTGAAACTCGATACTAAAACATCAGGAAGAGTTGTTTGGCCTTGACCCTCACAGTTAAAAAAATGCGACATTATTTTCAGTATCATGGAGTCTATTTGGTCTCGTGTAGTAACCCTCTCATGTATATTCTCAGGCACCCGATGCTGACTAGGTGCCTATCCCGATGGGTAGTCATCCTGCAACAGTTTGACATCCGGTTTGTGCCTCTGAAATCCATCAAAGGCTAGGTATTAGCAGATTTTTGGGCAGATCACCCCTCAATAGGGGCCACATCACCAAACGTCGAGCTACCTGATGAATACATGTTCTCAGTTCAAGAGGAGTTAACAACATAGGAAATGTACTTCGACGACGCATCTCGAAGCCCGATAGGGAAGAGGATGGAGGATCCCAAATTTAATAAGGTGGGTTTGGGGATAATACTCATGTCCACAGAAAAGGTAGTCTTTCCATATTCCTTCCTCCTGTAAGAAGGATGTACGAACAATGAGGTAGAGTATGAATCCCTCATTGCAGGCCTGGAGGTCACCGTCCAGGCAGAAGTACAACACCTTAAGGTAAAAGGTGACTCGGAACTGGTCATCAAGCAAGTCAATGGCGACTATGCTATTAAAAAAGAGGATCTGGTTCCCCTATTTGACCATGTCCGAGGGTTAATGGAATAATTATCCAAAGAACCAACATTGAACTATATTCCCCGATCATAGAATGCCTAGGCCGATGCATTAGATAATGCGGACACAACTCTAGATGGCCCAGATTAGGATGAAATAATTATCAGTATTTCCCATCGTCGAATGGTCTTCCTGTTTGTTCAGAATTAGATGGAAGAAATCAATGAAGTCATTCCTATAGCTGATCCATATGCTCCTGCCACTGGCTGGATTATCCCCATTAAAAACTACCTTCAAAGGGGGAACTTCCATCAGACATGGATGAACGAGAGAAAACATGGAGAAGGGAAATCAACTTTGTCCTATATGGCAGCACGAGTCAGAAAGAGGTCCTCTACAAACGAGGCCTCAAAAGAGTTCTCCTCAAATGCATTTATGGAGAAGAAACCACTATGGTCATAACTGAAGTGAATGTCGGAGTATGTGGAGCACATCAGTCGGGTTCTAAGCTTTCCCATCAGGTTCGAAGGTTTGGGTACTATTGGCCCACCATGGCACGAGATTACGAGAACTTTACCGCAAAATTACACTCCTGCCAAATTCATGCCAACTTTATTCACCAACCCCCGGAGATACTTCATCAGGATAAGTACTCCTGGCCTTTTCCATCTGGGGAATGGACATCGTGGGACCATATCCTTCCTCTATGACCAAACAATTGAAGTACATCCTCATAGAAACCGACTTCTTTTCCAAATGGGAAAAAGTTGTACCCCTCATGAAATTCATGGAAAGAATCATTTTCAACTTTGTGAAAACCAATATCATTACTAGATTTGGTGTCCCTAATACCACACTGACAGATAACAACAACAAATTCTGCTCTGCTGAATTGGAGAAACTATACCAAGAATATGGTATCAAGGCTAACCACTCATCCTGCTACCATGCAGCAGCCAACAGACAGATAATGGATTTCAACAAAACCCTGTCCAATATTCTCCAGAAAATGGTGGACAAAGACAATAAATCATGGCCGGATAAAATACTTCTTTCATTGCGGGCTTATCGAACCATAATCTGCACCGCTACTCGGTCTACTCAATACTCATTAGTATATAGAAAAAAGTGGTCCTGCCCATTGAGCTCCAATTTCCATTTCTCCGTGTTCCCATTTGTGATCAGTTATCCAATGATGAGCAATCATAAAAATTCCTAGGTGAATAGGAACAACTAGATGAGAAGCGGTTGCACGCTTTGAACCATATGGAAATATATCAGAACCGGATCTCACAAGCCTTCAATAAAAAGGTTTGTCTTCAGTCTTTCTTGAAAAAATAATTGGTTTTGGTCCTTCGAGCCCAAATGATTCATGGAAAGAAACCTCCAAATCTGGAGCCCAAGTTGGAGGGACCATATGTTATACACAAGGTCTACTCCAATAGAACATATTCCCTAATCTGCATGGACGGGCAGTTCACTACCGCTCCTACGAATGCGAGATTTATAAAGAGGTATTTTGCATAACGAAAAGTAGTTATCATCTGAGCTGTAGGATGTTAAACTACCAAGAACCTATCGTCTGATTTGCAGGATGTTATACTGCCAAGCACCTATCGTCCAAGCTGTAGGACGCTAAACTGCCAAGCCCCAACAGTCCAAACTCTATGACCCTAAACTAAGAGTATTTCGTCCTCACCGCATGATGTTAAAATACACAGATTTCAGAGAACTAAGTATGGCTTGATTCCTTCCCTTGCAGGATACATAGCAACGCCAGGGTCCCCCATCCTGACCCAGTCACCCCAAAGGGAAAAAATGCCCTATTCCCCTGTGTATGGACCAGCCCTGCACGAGGTGTATCCCTTTCAGAGAACTATGTATGTCTTGATTTCTATCTTTTCAGGATACGTAGCGATGCCAGGGTCCCCCATCTTGGACCAACCAACCCCGGATGAAGATTAAAAATTCCCTTTTACCCCCGTGTACGGACCAGACTAGCACGTGGTGTATTATCTTCTAAATAACTACATACGTCTTGATTCCTTCCCTCACAGGATACGTAGTGACGCCAGAATTCCACACCCTAGCCCAACCACCCCAAATGAAGCTAAAAATACCCCCTTCCCCTATGCAAGGACTAAACATGCACAGAGTGTATTCCTCATCCATACCGCACGATGTTAAAACTGCATGGATAAGAAAGAATTTTTTCTCCTTTCCCCCATCCGAACTAGACCTGGATGGGGTGTATTCCCCAAAATAACTACGTGAGGCTTTATTCCTGCCCTCGCTGGATACATAGCAACGCATGGATCTTATCTCCTAACCCAGCTGCCGATAAAATAAAACACAGGTATATACACCCCTTGTCCTTACCACAAGATGTTAAGCTGCACAGAATCCCCTTTTCATGTCGGTCCATATTCATCCTCACCACATGACGGTAAACTGCACGGATTTTAGAAAACTACGTATGACTTGATTCCTACCCTTTCAGGATACTTAGTGACGTCAGGATTATGTATCCTAGCCCAGCCATCCCCAAATAAAGTTAAAAGTTCCCTTTTCCCCCATGTACGGACTAACCCTAAACGGGGTGTATCCCTTTTAGAGAACTATGTATGGCTTGATTCCCACCTTTCTAGGATAAGTAGCGACGCCAGGATCCCACATCCTGGCCCAACCACCCCAAATGAAATCAAAATAAAAAAAAGAAAAAAAAAGAAAAAAACATTCTCTTTTCCCCCACGTACGGACCAACCCTGCATGGGATGTACCTCTTTCAGAGAACTACATATGGCTTGTTTCCTGCCTTTGTAGGATACGCAGCGACGCCAGGTTCCCCCATCCTAGCCCATCCACCCCCAAATGAAGATTAAAAATGCCCCTTCCCCCATGTAGGGACGAAACCTGCACAGGGTGTATTATCTTCTAAAGAACTATGTATGGCTTGATCTCTACCCCCGTAGTATATGTAGTGATGCTAGAATTACACACCCTAGACTAGCCACCCAAAATAAAGCTAAAAATACCCCCTTTCCCCTATGTAAGGACCATACTAGCACAGGGTGTATTCCTCGTCCTTACCGGATGACGTTAAACTGAATGGATAAAAAAGAAAACAAATTTCCCCTTCCCCCTGTACGGACCAAACCTGCACAAGGTGTATTCCCCAAAAGAACTACGTGTGGCATGATTCATGTCCTCGAAAGATATTTAGCGACGTCAGGATCTTATCTCTTAACTAAGCTGCCGATAAAAGAAAAAATAGGTATATATACCCCTCTTCCTTACCACAAGACATTAAATTGCACAAAATCCCCTTTTCACGTCGGTTCATCTTTGTCCTCACAGCACGACGTTAAAACTGCACGGACTTCATCCTCACCACACGACGTCAAAATGCACGGACTTCATCGTGACCCACCCAAGATATATGGTGAAACAGAATGGGAATACTCCTTACACATTTGTATGCATCTTCTCCACACATCATACTCCACGACCCGGATAATTTCGGATCTTCATAACCACCCATGGACACCTTTTAACGACTATGAATACCATGCCCTCAGTTGCTCTGCATATTGATAGCCTCTGGCCCGTCTACTAAAGGCATGATTTCCTCAGGCGATACTCTTCCTATCTCTATACGCTTACCGGCCTAAGAGCCCCTATATCATATCTCCCGACCCAAAAATTTATAGAGTAGTGGTTTACAATTTCGTTCCACTCTCACATCCACACGTTGCCAGGGTATCTCTACCTGGTTAGCCTATGTATCCACCCATGGTTAACATGAAGATCTGCATCTACAAACATCAAGCCAGGGCTAAGCTACATTTACTCGATGGGAAATTGTGGTGAAGATTTTTCTTGTATGCTTGGACACCATTATCCCCATATTCCGAACTTTGTTCTATGAGCAATCCCAGATTTTCATAATCATCCATGGCCATCGTTAGTGGAAAGTCATCGAACCGTGGAATCCTTTGCATGACTATTCATACCATGCCCTCAACGGCTCTGCATATCGATATCCCCTGGCCTGTCTACCAAACACAAGATTTCCTCAGGCGATACTCTTCCTATCTCCGTTCGCTTACCGGCCTCAGAGCCCCACACCATATCTCCTTATTCGGGAAACCCCAGAGTTATAATTTACACCCTGATCCCCTCACACTTTTTTATAGTATACCAGATCATCCTAAATCAATTGCCCTCTGGGTGATTGTAGCAATAGTCACCCAATGGTATGAACTCTATGACCGCTAAACAAAGAGTACTTCTTCCTTACCGCACAACATTAAACTTAATGGAGTAAAGGTACACCCCATGCGCAAGATA
Organism: Viscum album; assembly: GCA_963277665.1. Classification (NCBI taxonomy): domain Eukaryota; kingdom Viridiplantae; phylum Streptophyta; class Magnoliopsida; order Santalales; family Viscaceae; genus Viscum; species Viscum album. The sequence continues at coordinate 1,066,888,546 of OY728166.1, read as the reverse complement.
AATCAGTGCAGGGAACTCCCTGAGTTTAAACAGAAACCAGGGACAAACATCCTTGACATGTCTAGATATTTCCTTACCTAAAGACAAACTTTGTGGCCCAGATAATTGCGGAACTTCATAACCACCCATGGCCATCAAAAGTGGAAATTTATCGACCCGTGGACACCATTGCATGACTATGCATACCATGCCCTCAGCGGCTCTGTATATTGATATCCCATGGCCCGTCTACCAAAGGAAAGATTTCCTTAGGCGATACTCTTCATATCTCCATACACTTACCAGCCTCAGAGGCCCCCATATCATTTCTCCGGATCCATGAATCCCCAGGACCACGATTTACACCATCAATCCATCTCCACATCTTGGACATTCCGAGATATTCAAGCCTAGTTATATTCTAATCAAGAGGGGCCTTTGCAACTACGTCCCTACCGTATGATTATTAAAACTGCATGGAAAATGTCTTTCCCTCTTGGCAAGAAGCTGCAAAGACCAAGAATTAAACATCCCAGGAAATGCCTCCAACTAAATGCATTTTCTCAGATTAAAAAAAATTCCCCCCATACTCATTGTACAACGTTAAACTGCACATTATCTTTAATAATTCTCTCTGTCCATACTGCATGACGTTAAACTGCACGGAAGCCATCCTTACTGCATGATGTTAAACTTCACAGAATTTAAGATGCCTTTCGTCCTCGCCGCATGATGTTAAACTGCATGGTCGAACTCTTCACGGGTTCAATTAGGAATAGAGGCTTTCCTCTGCCCCTTAGTGCACTGGATAGACCTGCACAAACCACCATCTCAAACCAGCATGAGAAGGGATAACTTCACCCATTCCCGGGAAATTAATCCCAGTTGTTTCTCCCGTATCCATGCACCCTCTCCTCATAAATCACACTCTATACCCAGAAAGAGTCGAACCCTTGTAAGCCACCCCTGGTGGTCCCAAATCTCAACTTCCCTGGAGTTTCTCAACTATCAGGAGAATACAATCATTGAACTAAGGACACCTTTGCATGACTATGCATACCATGCCCTCAGCGGATCTTCATATTGGTCACCCCTGGCCCATCTACCAATGGCATGATTTCCTTAGTAAATGCTTCCCTTCATATGCCTCTTGGCATATGAGCCCCCATATCCATCCCAGGATTCGGAAACCCTCTGAGCTGCAGTTTACCAAACTCTTTCACAACCCTACCTGAATATGCTGGAATGTCTCTGACGAGATTACCGAGAACCAGGAGAAGCCGTTCCATTTAAAAGTATGTCCTAGCTACATGAATTTAAACTATGCCAAGCTCCAACCATCCTTTATGCTACCTAAATGTGTAGGACAGGGACCCTTTATCCACAATCCTGATGTTCCCAAACCCTTTCAGACATCACATACCATTTCTAATCCACCCCTGGTGGTTTTCATAATTATCCAAGCCACCCATGGTGGTTTCCATAATCCGGACTTCCATGAAGTCCTTAGGCCATCAGAAATGGATAGTCATTGACTTAAGAACACCTTTGAATGACTATGCTTACCTTTCTCTCAGCGGCTCTGCATATTGATCGCCCCTGGCTCATCTAACAAAGGAAAGTCTTCCTTAGGCGATGTTTTTCCTACCACTGCACGTCCATACGACTCCCATGCCTTGAGACATGCCCTACATGTTGTTCAAATATATATATGATCCCCCCACGTGCATCTGAAAGGTATTCAGACATATTTTAATCAGCCAAACCTCGTCGAGGCCCTTACCCCCACCATATCTGCTCAAAGCCATTCGACCTAAAGCATCAGTAATGATAGTCTTGTCGTGGGACTTTAAACCACTCACAAAAGAAGTGCAAAGCCCGTTTGGCAGAAAAACTGAAAAGGGAGACCTAAGAAAAAGCTGGACTATACCCGCTGGGTCCACACTAAATGGGCCCAGGCAAAATTAGGGTATTGACGGAAAAGGAAAAGAGTTTGTAGGGTTTTCTAAAAAACCCTAGAAATAGTCAAACTACGCTCACTGGATCCCTTGGTCCAGGAAAAAAAAATTAGAGCTCGTTTTTTTTATCATTTTCCTGAACTATGACTAATTCTAATTCGGTGAGTTATTATTTATACAACATTCATTCCAGTAACAATAAAATTTTATTGCAAGGAAAGATTGACAACAAATTGTATTCCATTTGGACAAAAAGGGAGGACATCCACAAGACGGAGTCTCTCTTTCACAGAAACAAAGAGGTAAAACAAAGTGTATAGAAATAGCTCTAGAAATCACAAAGGAGCCTGGTTTTCCCTATTCATTAGATTGGAAAATATGCGGAAAAGGTTATTGAAAGTTTTCTCCAGCATGGTCTTCTCCCTGGCCTCAACATCCGCCACCGAACGAGTATGCCTCACCATCGTTTATAGATCATTGATCCCTTTCCTGGTAGCTTCAAGGTCACCAGTCAATGATGAGAATTGATCCCTTAACATTGCTGCTCGATCATCGCATTCATACAGCTAGGTAGATAGGGCAGTTTCCTGATCTTGAGAGCTCGCCTCTAGTGATATAAGCTGATGGAGCCTCATCATAGCTTCCTCAAAATCTCGGGTCCCACAATGAGAGGCAACGAGGTGAGCAAGTTTGTGTTCACTAGAGACAGCCTCCCCACGGGCAATGATGACCTGGAAGGAAAGAAAATGAAGTTGTCGATAGTCGAATCCACCTGACCCCAAACCCAGGAAGTGTTTACAAAGGGCTTGAGTTTTAGTTTCCATCTTAGCTAGAGGAGTTTCAGCAATAATCTCACAGATCCGAGGCCAGGCCCAACTTCACACTGCTCGGTGGTCCACCATGACACGAGGGTCTTTGGTACCCTCCCTAGATAACACAGAAATGAAGTCTGGCATTGCAATCAGCGTAGACATGTGCACACTAGAAGATGGTTCCAAGACTGGAGGGTCAAAAACTTCTATCCCTAGTTCAGGCTTGGGAGTTGATCTGGTAAGTCCAGGATCGACCAACGGAGCTTCGGGAATTACATCATGGGGGCCTGAAGTCATGGGATCATCCTCAATTACATCAAAAAGGATTGGATATGTATGAACTTCGGCCACAGAGGGGTTGGAAGAGAAAGATACCCTGAGACGCTTCGCACTTCGAGCCATCAATCAGTCATCCCTCAAAGCCGATGAGTAAGGTGCGGTAAGCATGGTAGCCGCAGTGACGTCTGATTTGGGAAATTGCCGGAAAGACTTCCCCATGATCCCATATGGATAATGCTTTATCCACATTCTTGCATACTCCAAGGACATGCTGGAAGCATCTCTTATGTCATATAAGGGAATGCTTGTGCCAGATCCCTCCCGCATCAACATCAACCACCATTGACGGAGAATGGCCAGATGCAGTCCTTGGGATCAAGGATGGGGAAGGGAAGCCTGGATTTGCATACATCCAAACTGTCGAGAAAAATGATATGGGACTTACAACTCACACAGATAAACCCCGTCAATCCGCACGGATAAAAACACACCCCGCAGTGAAATCATGTAAGAACACTCTTCTAAGATTTCCCTGCAGTCGTCAACCATGACACCAGAAGGAGTGGGGTAGGGAGTGAATAAGATCTGGGAGATGTCACTAAGAAGTTTGACAACTTCATCAGAGCTGAGGGGCTTCAGATGAAATCCATCTATATCAATAAGGGTAGGCCGAAGAGTAGGAAGCATAATTAATATGTTCTGGCGATACTCATAATAGAGACAATGATCAGCTACCCAGCCATATAAGAATTGAAATGGCCCACTCAAATGATAGGGTGACCCGCCCTCCTACATCTGGCTTAGTAATTCGTAAGTACGAGCCAAAGTGGGCATGACCAGATTCACCGGGTGACCTCCTGCCAGCTCAACTGCCATCATCAGGGTGCAAGTCCTGACACCTGGGTTGATATCCTGAGATGGGAATAACCACACGCACAAAAACATGGCGAAAAGACCTATCGGCCTAAGCATGGGCGGTACACTAGGGCACACCTCATAACCCCATGGAAGACAGTCGCCTGCCTCCAGAACTGCCTAGTAGGAACCTGGGATAGTTCGTGATTGTTGAGAAGGATGAGTCCTGGGGCTCTTGACCTTCGGCACAGGACCGGTGGCCTTTAGAAATAACCCTATCAAGGTGCTATAGGGAATAAGAGAGCGGGTGTTTAAGGGATGGCCTAGTGACCGCTTCACCATAACCAGCAGATCCCTCGCCGACAAAGGAACCTGTTCGACATCGTCCCATGCGTCAGGGGTGGCAAAACACTCGTCATAGATCTCACCAATGATCAGAAGCCCTCCTAGTTGGTATATATCCAATTTAATAATACTAAATTCACCATGGGAGAGGTGGAAAGTGTTAGTGCTCAAACACCAAAGACTGAGCAAGTCAGGCAGGATCGAAGATGTTGAGTAAACAGCAAACTGGGAAGCCCACACTGCGGAGTATAGATTTACCACTCTTAGTGACTTGAGAAATTCCTGGCTAGGATAATGGACCCAGAAGGCCCAGGCCCAGTCATTTGAGAAAATCCCACCAGACAGAAGATCCAACCTGGGAATCCATCCCGCATCAGGATCCACTCGAGCCAGGTTGATCAAGGAGGGGTAACTCTTGAGGAAGGCCTCTTGGGAGAAGTCCTGATTGTACCGATCTATTTGAGTCCAAATGGAGCCTCTCCAAATAAAAGTGTCTTTCAGATCAGAATCAGAGATCATATCTCTTGACTGGGTGGGGTTCGCTTGAGCACACTTCGGAGATGCTTCCAAACAAGGGGATGGAAGACCTGAGAAGATTGGGGGGATAGGGACATCGTCTTGAAGGCTAAAACCATAAAGTATAAGACGATTCGATAACGGATAGCCCAGAAGTTTGGGAGAGAGAAAGTCCTTCAAAACACCATCGTTGGGAATGATTGGTCGGGTAGGGTCTTCTTTGATGCTCTCAGCTCTATAGATCATAGCTAGACCTCTTCCTAGAACAATTGTAAGAGGATCGATAGCAGGCCTAACTCCAGGTAGAGGAGGAACCATATTTCCTCCATGCATCATGCAAACCATATAGATGGTTAGTCCAAAATAATAAAATTTTGGATAAAACACCACATATTGGACAAAGGACTCCATCCAGGAGCCTTCAAGATGAGATCCACAGGCTGGCCTCATAGGCTAGTTCGCGATGACAACATCCCGCAAACCAGGATGCTCCGTGGAATCTGAATGAGGAATTTAAATGTTTAAGTTCATAAGACTTTAGGAGTTTCAGAGTTTGGATTATTCTAGTCCGTGGACCATCCGAAACCACGTAGCGATTTCCTATGTGGCCCATCATGACTTACTTTTTAGTTGAATAAATGTTTTAGCTCACGACTGGGAGATTGGTCCACGGGTGAAGGCAAGCATGAACAAGTAACGGTTCACGGAAACAGAATCTAGTTCACGGATGAGACGTTTTGAGAAGGAGCATGTGCATCGAGATAAAAAGAGAGCTCTGTTTTTATAAAGAATCTGGTAAAAGACAAGGGAAGTCCCCCCCTTATTTATAAGCATGGTCCCCTACTGGGTCCACTCTTCTACCACAAACTATCCAAGTTTCAGGACCACTCTACATCAAAATAGACTCCTCTTCGTTCCAATCGGGCCCATTCCGATGGGGTGAATTTGTAGGGTACTGAAAAATCCGCAAAGGAGAATAGGAATTCCATTAATTTGGGAAAGGATTCTACCCAATTTCTCTCAAATAATGGATAATATTCAAGATTGGAAAAGGACAAAATGTTCTTCGTACCAGTCCAAAATTTATGGTACAAGGATGGTTTAGCAAGCCACCCTCTCCGTAGACCAGCGTCGTCCATGTAATGGAGGCGGAAACCCTCTGCAGGTGTGAAGCAGGACAGGCACCAGGCCGGTCCAACGTCATGAATCACCCCAGCCATGAAACGCATCAACCGATTTTGATCGCGTGCGCTGTCGTTCACAGAATAGAGGTGGAGCCCTACGCAACCGCGAATCATCCCCCGAACTGATTTGGTTCACGGGTGAGGTGCATTCAATGCCCCCCGTGAGTTGCGGATTGACCAAGTCATCCGTAAACCGGGTTTTCGATCATGGGCCTCCACAAAAAGTGTCGCATGACCACATATACATCTCTTTCCCCCCTCTATAAAAGGACATCAAGTGGGAGAATAAACGGATCGATCAGATTCAGGTGGAATGATTTCGGAGAAATGAGCTTAAAATTTACCAAACAACGAAGTTCCAATTAACGAACCAGAACATGTATGAAACTGGAAACAAATTAATAAGGAACCTAAAAACACATAACAAATTGGTGAACCACGAAATTAAAAAAAAAAGAGAAGACCGCGAGCCATGGCCCCTCCGCGGATGTACTCCATGCGGACCAGGGAGTCTATGCCCATTTTTCGATCCGACACACCATGTAACACCCTCCTACGCGGGTGAAGCCCTGACCAACAAGCCCCCGAACGGTGTCGCCCCTAGCCGCTGCTGCTCGCATGGACTCCACCGCGTACCAACCTGGTATGCGGGCTGATCCCGAAGCCATGTACTAACCTGGTATGAGGGATTCCTATCAGTATGCGTAACACCCTTGTATACGGATGGCCTCTCCAGCCGCGTAGCTCCCCTCTACGTGAAGGGCGCCACTCCTCATGCACCCATTGGCCCGCCAACTCCTTCGGTGTTCCCATTCCCCAAGACAGATAAAATCCTTCCAATCCGCCCTGATCCTTCACAATCCCTTCATTAGCATACTCATTGGCCCCGAGCCAAGGCCTCTACCAAAGCCACCGAACCCGTATGATGAATACTTCAGGCACATCACTGCACCACTTTGAGTTCACATACCCACAGTAAGTGAGGGAAAAGGGGTTTCTCCAGCCCTTGAGTGGGTTACCGAAACATTCTTGGGTTCACATTCCCACGGTAGTGTAGGGTCTGAGCCTGAGAGTCCCCTTTCTGGCTCTTCACTTTCCAGGATTGAGGGACCCCGCTCTCATTTCCTTTTGACGAGCAACAACAGTGAGCACTTCTCCCCTCTCCTGGGAGTGACTGGGCATCCCTCCTAGAGTAATCCCCACACCATTCTCATCGGAAGCCAATGGCCCTTCTCCTCTCATCAGAAAAGGTTAATTGCTCTGCTGCCCAACTCCTACCTTCCTCCAACATCAGGGAGAAGGAGAGTCCAGTGGTCCCAACCTTCTCCTCCACTCTTCGTCTTCCTCCCCTTCCCTCGGTAGAAATAATGTGTGAGGATTTATAAGTCTGTCTCATTCTCTTGTTTCTCAAACCGAGCATGACTCACATGGGCTTAGAGATTTGTGATGGTCACGGCATCTGCAAAATGGCGGCAGTTGAACAAACTATGTGAGTTTTGATCCCTGTTTCCAAAATAAGGTACGTAGGACGCCTCCCCGAGGTTCAATCCCAACAATAGGCAACTCTCACGTGTAAACCCTAATCTCCCAGAACTATGTGGAATTTGATCCCCGACCTACCAGGATACATAGGAATCCTTCTCGAGGTACAAGCCCGATATTAAGTCTGATACACATCCGTCACTTTCAGACCATTTCCTAATGACCCCAGTAGGACCGTATCTAAGCCCAAAAAATTTCTTCCCTGGGCTCTTTTGGGCCGCTTCGGTGTAAGTCCGGTACCAACTTTGACTGGGCACGTCTTGCCCATGCATCCTTTCCACAAGACGTTAAACTGTACGGTTAGGTCCTTGTCACACAACCTTAAAAAGTGGTGTGTCCCGTCAAGTGACACATAACTATGTGGATTCTGATTCCTCTCATGAGGATACGTAGGAAGCTAGTATCACAGGTTCAATCCAAACACTCAAGTCGTTATCTGCCCCTAGATGACAATAAACTCCAGAGCGCCCAATTATGAGGCTTCAAACCAGTGTCGTCTCAATGAGTCCAAACTCCTCATAGTCATTAATCAAATAAGGGATGGTAATCCTCAGGCCTAAATGATTCCGAATCCCTACGTTCAGCTAACCATTTCCAACCAAGAGTAATATGTGGATACTATGCTTGGGTATAAACCAAAGATTTGTGAACATATGAATATGTATTAAATCTACAAGAGAGGCCCGGAACAGGAAATAATTCCCCCCAAAAGGGTGCGACGACCCCAGCTTCCCATCCTCTCGACCAATGCGAGTTCTTAAGCATTGCTGGCTGAATCACCCAGCAAACACCTGCCTTTTGAAAGCATGTCCACGGATCATTGGATACAAAAATTTTGGGTGTTTCAAAACGAAGAGTGATATACCCGACCTGAGCAATTGAGTGGAGCTCAACCCTCCATAAGATCGACCGTCGGGCATGTCGGTCCCCACCACGCAAACGGTTTGAAACAAATATAGAGAATTAATTATAATTTTTTTACCATATTCAATGGGATCTTCTAATAAGAGATGTGGTATCACCCATATGCATGAATGCTCGAATCATCAAAAAAAATAATGGTAGATTACAATGAAGATAATAAAATGATTTTAGACATTACAGATAGTTTAAAAGTTTTATGGAAATATTATCCATATAAAAAAATATCATATTTGTCAAACTAATCTCATTGAGTCATATCGGTAATGAATGAAATGAGAAATAATGGGTGAAGAAATGGGTAGGAATTTTTTTTAAATTGATATCTATATATTTTTTGTATTGATATGAATTAACATATTCATTGCAGAACCATTATAACTTTTCTATTGGTGAATATTTTAAGGTGACATAGTTGATAGAACTTGGGGAGTTGTGTAAATCATATAAGCAAGAGTCATATGTTGGTTGGAAGAGTATAATTGATATGATTTAGTGGGAGTGACAATATTCAACGAATTTAAAACAAAAAATACTAAGATATGATCGTATATTGGAAGAGTAATGAGCTTAAGTTAGTCTGAATCATTAATGGTTTGTAGTGAAAATTGAATTTTTACCAATTGTATTGAATATAAGTTTTCAGGATGCATAAGAAGAAACAAAAAAAAACCAGAATTCTATGATGTATATGTGCACTTTGGGGAACTCTATAATTCCAGAGCATGATAGGTGGAATGTAATTTTATGAACAAATAAGTTTTACTAGGTGTTCTACCATTAGTAATACAAAACTACACTACATCATTTTTTTGTGAATAAATGTCACACCTAGAAAAATACTATGTACTTTTCCCTACACTATCTCCATGATTTGGGAGATGGAACCACCTCAGTCGAGAGTACATCCATCACAACCTCAGTGGTTCACAACCATGAATCCCCATAAAATTCAAGATACAAATTCCATTGTAAATTGGTAACTCTTGTAGTTGGATAGAATGTTTATTTTACATTATGAAATGAATTGGGAAAGAGATAAGTGTAAAGTTATGTCACTCACCTCATCTCATAGATTACCCAAAACCATTATGTGTGATGTAGGTAATTCAATGGGGTATGGTGAATAAACTATAGAATCATATGATTTTATCCAGGTAGTGATCTTAGGATTAGCCTGTCATAATTGGTAAGATATCGAGAGATCATTTTTATAAAAAACATTAATTGAGTGGGGAATAAAATCAATGATCATAGATAAATAGATAACAATTATCATAGAAAAATAAATATATAAATTAAAAAATTTAACTACTAACCAATGGGGAACCCCCTAAATATCGATGATTAACATATAATTTTTAAACATTATCCACATTTATACTTTTCTATGTCTCTTTCCTGTGATAATTAGTGTCATCAAGCTCTCACCCCAGATCACATCAACATGGATTGGTAGAGAGTCATTATTTCACTACGTGAGAATCCTATAAAATAATCCACACATTAAAATTATTCCAAGTAATAAAATGATGATTTTCAACTATAATTTATTGATATATTTTGTTTTGGATCTCTCTAGCTAATTTTTCTATTTGAACGAACAAAAAAATCGAGGATTCTATGTTTGGGTTAAGGCCTGATTTACATTGTGATTTCCTAAGAAATTATGGATTTAATACAACATGGGAAATGGTTTAATACTTTATAGTAGATATATATTAATTTTATAAGTAGATAAGAACTTTAAAATAACATCATGCTATCTTTAAATATGTATCACGATGTTCCATTTAATCATATATTACATCATATGTGGCTTATTTAATCTTACATGAGTTTGGTATGGGGATTTAATCTTTCATGAGGGGAAAACTTTATTTTTATGTGACCCTATTTAATTATTATACATGGAGTGGTACATGGTTTCCACTCTTATCTATGATAAAAGGGATATATTTGATTGATATAGATGGTCTTGACATGTAGTTTTAATATGATGTGAGTTCCATTTAATATATCACAACCTCTCAATGACACATTTAATGTAACATGAGAAATTACATAATAAAATGGTTCATAAATAGTTGCTTTTGTGGTATTTTTTAACATATGTGAGGGATTTACTGTGGAGTTTAATGTCTCACATATTAATGGGTTATTCATACACATCTTTTAATCCATAGATTCAATCTAACATGATGAATTCCCTTATATTTAATCCCCCAAAACAACACCAAAGACATATTTATCTCACACTATAATAATTTTGGCCAGTTATCCTATAACACCATAAGTTTTTATGGGCCATTTTTTTCTAATAAATTAAAATTTTCATATATATCTTTCAGTGTACTAAGTCAAACATTCTTTTCACACTAAATAGACTTGTCGTATATTACACGCAACACTGAAATGGTGTACGATACACACAAAAATGAGTATATATTTTGTTAAATATATAAAATAATGATGTTTGGATTATGTTATATGAAAAACCAAAGGAAGCATTCACTATATGCAACATTGACTTGGCTTGCGTTACATGCACGAGTGACCTTCCTCGATAGCATGCGTTGTACGCAATACTGAGTTTCACTAAACAATGATATATTATTAAAATATTTTTATTTAATGGGATATAAACTTTCCATTGAGAATAGTATTAACAACATGTGGAATTTTTATATAACATTAACAGTTATTTTATGTTTTTTGTAGACATGATATAAGAACAAATTTTATTTTTCTGATAAAATATGTATTTAAAAAAATACAGTTTTACCACCATTGGATGGCACACCCATTTTAAATAAAGTTTTTAAATTATATATATATTACATATGAAAAAATAATATTCTTATTTTGAATAGGGACATCAAAATTTACTTTGTTATATTCTTTTGTATTTTTTTGATAAAATTCATATTTTAATGAATAGTGAAAAATACCGCATTTTAATTCAAAACTGCCTTTTCATCTAATTTATTTATATATTTAAATCATATTTTTAATTGGTTTTAATGTATAATTGGATTATTTGTTTTATCATTTAATCCAATGCTGGACATTGGATGTCATTTTACATTTAAATTGGACATAAACAAATGTCAAGCTTTTGATTATTTCTACTTCTTAAAAATCCACTTTCTAGTTTAAACAATGGGAATTAGTTTTAAATTAATTTATTCCAATTATATATTTTGTATTAATAAAAATGGATCCCATATTTTGAATTAGAATGTCCAAATTATGTAAATAAGTCCCTTTTTTGGACATTATGAATAGTAACTTCAGTAATTATTTTTATTTACCAAGGTTAAAGGGTAAATTTGGAAAATAAGGCTAAATATAATATTATAATAATATAAAACTACCCTAAAACATGTTCTAAACCTATCGTATGAGTCATTAAAGACCACAATAAATCCTTACGAAGAAATTGATTCATTTGAGAACCTCTGGCGTGTCGAAATAACATGTCATAATAATTAATTTAAAGTAAAACGAAATATAACATTATCATGTATATTTTTACTAAAACAATTATATTTTTGTTTATATAAATGATCACTTAGACTATAAATAATAATCAGAATGAAAAAAATATTTCCAACATCAAGGTATTTGTTTTATAATTTTTAGACATTAAATAAATAAATTTATTTATGACACGATACCGATGGAATGATTACATTATTAAGGAAATTTTAAAATAAATGACACTATAAATATTAAAATAAATATAATTTGAACATTTTTATTCCATATTTTTTTTGATGAAATGAAAATCTGAGGGATTATTTAATTCCATTGGTTTTAAGGAATAATGTTGTTATGACTTTAACAATAATCAACTATTAAATAGTATCAAAATTGACAGAAATGAGTTTTTGAAACAAATACTATTTTATTAAATGATATAATATTCCTAAAAAAATAAAATACCGAAACATAACTGGGATAATGTTAAAAGTTCATTAGTTATAAAATTGTGCTTCTATTGGCATTATATAATAACTATAATAACCATATGTTATGAAAATACAAGAAGACATGGTTAGCATTAATTTTTTTAACTAATGGTTAAAGATAAACTATAAGTATAATATTGTTACCTAAACATATATAAAAACTACTGTATGATATTATTTAGACCCATAATCATATTTTCCTCGAACTATATCACTTTGGAAATATTATAATCCAAAAATAAATTTACAATAAAATAATATTTCAATACTTTCCTAAAGTGACTCTGCTCCCTCTTATAAAAGGCCACCACCTCTACCCAAATACTCACACATTTAAAGCCCCTTTTATCCTCCAAATTATTTTAAAATAATCTCCCAAAATACCTTCCTTATTCCTATATAAAAATGTTTTGGAATAATTCCATCCTAAGGATTCCTTTTGTGCAAATCAAAAGGAGATAATCGAAAAAGAGGTTATTGTTTTATCACCTCATTCAAAGTTCATTTCTTCTTCTACTTACTCTTCTTGTTTTGTTCACATAATAAAGTAATAAATATAGTATCTTCCCCATAATTAAATTTTATTATAATAATGGGAAAACCTTATACCTCCTTTATCCATCATATGAATAACAATATCACCATGCATGCGTATATACGACTTAACGTCTCCACACCGTGGTGTAATTTGTTATTCAACAATAATTAATTTGGATGGGTATTATGATTAGTATAATATATTTAAATAACTATTATAAAATGATAAATATTTTGAATTATTAATATACCATCCTATTCCTTTCCATTTAACCATTAAGTGAATGATATCACCACTAATGCGTATGTTCGACCCACTGTCTCCACGATGCGATGAGATTAATTCTCCACAATAACCATTGAATAATGATGATAAAGTATATATAATACATAATCATGAAATATATGGAATAAAAATGCTACTGGATTTATTTATATATATATATATATATATTTCATTTACTTTCTTCCATTAAATTCAATATATAAACAGAAACAACGTTCATGGGTACGTACGACCAACCGTCTCTATTAACAATGTATTCCATTTCAGTTATCTATATTATATATATATATATATATACTGAATATTTATGATATAAAAATCATTTTTTCATTCTTTATGTAAGTCAATCATGATCTAATTAATAGTATTCAAAATAATAATTCAAAACACACAAGATTAATAAAACGATTATTACACAAAATTTTGATTTATCATGTAATTAACAAATAAAAGGCTAATATACTGTCATAATTGAATCATATAATATCTGATAAATATTATTAATGTTTTATTGAAAAGTTAAAATTATGTTTAAACCCACTATACAAGAGTTTCTGACACATATGGAATCAATCAGACCTAAGTTAAGGGATAATTTTTCAATCTCTTTACTATCTATGATTATTTATCCGTAAGTGTTTATTGGGGTATATTTATCATTCATGTCCATGTTTTAGAAATATATAATATTATTTCAATATATTCTAATAATATTTTTTAAATTCAGTTTTACCCATTTGTGAATTTTTTTTATTAAATTTTATAGAAGGAATCTTCCTTTCGTTTTCCATACGAGGTACTTTTTGACTTTTCCATCAACTGTACTAGAAGAATATTTTTTTAAATTATATGGAATGAATTGGTTTTTAAGGTTTCATGAAACCTTATTTCCATGAAACTTCCTCTACAAAATTTCAAGTTTATTTTAAACTAATTTGTTTTGAAATTGTGAGGAATTTTGAGAAAATAAAACTTTTTTGAAAAAGAAAGGATATTTTGCTCAATAATATAGTTCAAGTGATTTATCAAAATTATTTTCCATATAATATGACATAGGGTTATGTTTCGATCCCTATTATTACTTTGGTTTTATTATGTTTATTATGGAATTATTTTTATGAAATCCATTTATTTTATATTGATTGTGATGGAATAATATTTTAAAAACCCATTTTATTTCATGGGTTACACTGTGATGAATTATTTATGTTTTTATGGCACATATAATAATTAATTCATTATGGGATGGGTGGAACCTATATCTCACATAAATTCATTGTGTAAATATTTATATCTCGTGATATAAACATGGTTTGAAAGGAAGGTAAATTCAGTTTAGTAATACAGGGTTGGAATGATAAGTAAATCAGGTTCAATAATGCATGGCTAGAACGGCAAGTAAACTTGGTCCAGTAATGGAATTTTCCCCTATTATAGTGTTGGTAGCATTTCCTTGGCAACTATGGAAGTCATATTATGTGCTTATTTGTTTTCTACAGTTCCATATTTTATGGAAATTCTATTTTTTCATGGTAATGTTCGTTTATGATCAATGCCTTATGTTTTGCTAATATTTCATTCATGGCTCAAGATTTTGATATATGAACTTTATTTTAATGTTTTTACATTATTATGTTTATGGTTTGTTTCATGTTCTCCATTTTTAACCTTACAAAGCATTTGATCTCACCCTTTCTATGTTTTTCATTTTCCCAGGATATAAAGAAAGGTTTTAGGAAGGAAAACGAAAGGGGAAGATATTTATGAGAGATGTTGAAGACATTTCTCCAAGATAGAAGATTATATTCCATCTTTCCAAAAACACTAAAATAATATGATATTTGGGCATATATTTTTATAATATATTAAGTAATCTAAAAAAGAAATGTAATTCCCATGTACATCAATCTTGGGTCATTAGAGTTGGAATCAAAGTGAAGGTTTAGTTAACCATTGTAAACTTGGATGTGAAAACTTTGGTAAGATCCCTAGAGATATTTCTAAGGTATGTATAGGGATTTCCCTAAGGTTAAGTCTAACTATAGGTTACAATCATAGAATTATAGTAATAATCATGAATAACCTAGGATTAAACCTATGATAGTAGAGATTGAAAGTATCCCATTTTGATTATGATTTTTCCTAGTAAGATTTTCCCTCACACTATTATATTTATTTTTTAGAAAACGGCTAGAAGTAGGAGGATTCATGTTAATAGAGAATATGATGGAATGTGGGATGGTATTCTTAATTTTAAACAAAATTAAAAGGGATTTGGAAGGTGGAACATCATTATTATGACTAATCCGCAATTTTATAATATGATTAATAATCTCAACATTGTTGAGTTTCTTGACCTAACAAATAAGAGAAATATGGAGCTTCATGGTGATCATAGAGGAAATATAGTTCAAGTTTCCTCATGTCAATCATGTGTGTTGGTCGGAGTAGAGTACTCAAGAGGGGGGTGAATTGAGTATCTATAAAAACTTCTTTTAAAATTGGTTCTTTGAAAATTTCCCCCAATTAAAAATATAATCTAAGACAATTTGTAGTGATTTTATCAGAGTCCTGGATATTCAGTTACCGTCTCAAAAGATTGATTAGTTTTCACCTAAACTAATCTAAAAGATTAATACAACTTTTGAAACTCACCAACTTGTTAAAAATAGTTATAAAAAATTTCTAATCTAACTATCAATGTTTAATTTAGTTTTAGAAAATATGTGATTAAAATTGATTAAAAAATAAAAGGTAAAACAAACACAATAGATATAAACTAGAGTATTAGTCTCAAGTTGAGACTTAGTCCTCTCCACATGGTGATCACCCCCCACCAAGTAGTTTAAATTAATAAAAAACAATCATCCACACCCTGGATCGGGGTTCACAGCCGCACATAAGGCTATCCAGGTTACACTTGACCTCTTCCACTATTATACATGGGATACAATAAATAACTTGAGAGTGAGTTTAAGGATATCAAGTATCCTTCAATTATGCATAAAAGTTAGTGTGTGTGTAACAAATAGATACACACACTAATCAGAAATGTAAATAAAAGAACAAAACAGAGCTATGGGTGTAGAGAATGGTTTAGAAGTTTCTGTGTGTTATGTAGTGTAGATATGGAGTCGTTTGATGTAGTGGAAAAGATGTTTGAGTCATATTCTAGAAGTTGGCTCCAAAAAAGGGTATCATAGTCTCTGTACCCGGGATTCTAGGAGTGTGAAATGTTTAACTTCTTGTTATTAGGATGTTCAGGTCAGCTCAATTGGGTTATCTTGTCTTGTTGATCTCCTCATATGTTCTTCCTTTTAGTTCTTGGGATTTTTTGGAAGTATGGCATGAGAGTTTTATGAGTTCTGGTGTGTTCTCTCATGTGTGAATATATATAATGATCTAGCTAGTAATTATATTATACTTTGAGGTCCAACATAAACATAGATCTCCCCACATGCATGTAACTCACAATGTCTCATGAATATCCTACAGACAACAATAAATAATCTTCGAAAAATTAATTTGTATAAATATGACCGTTAGATATAAATTTGAAATAATAAATTAAAAATAGTTTTTATGATTTTTATCAAGTCATATGCATCAGTCTGAAAGAATATGTCTATCATCATTTCCAAATCTGTGCATCGGTGAGTCCTTTCTATCGGTATTGGTGACTCGGGGCATCAGTGAGTCATTTGTACTATCAGTTTTTCTAGGCATCGGTGAGTCATCATCAGTGACTCATTTTGAACTAACAGTCTGTCCCCCATTAGTGAGTCATATATTGGTGTGTTTACCATAAGTTAGTCATCATCTGTGTGATGTTTCTTCTATCGGTGAGTCCATCATCAATGTATTCTTTGATCGGTAGCTTCCTCAATTGGTGACTTCCTCGATTAGTGACTTCCTCAAACGGTGAGTCAACATCATTGAGTCATCCATCGATGAATCTTTTGAACTATCGGTGTTAGGGACTCTAAATGACTAAAAAGTGTCTGTCTTATACAGAAAAATACCAGATGAAGTAAAATTCATAATTGTTTGAAAATTTACACTTGTAAATATTTTTAAACATAATTATCCATAATAATATATTGACATATTTAAATGTATTATATAATGTGAAAAAATATGCTCCATTATAAATATCAATTAGCATGAATATCATAACTTGTAACATAATATGTGAATTATTAGGATTTTTAACACAACATGAGTTGTGATTATTAAAACAATTATCTCACAAAGGGTCAAACAATCTCCCCCTATTTTATAATCACAAATCATGAAATTTATGAGTTATAAAGAATGCGATGGAATGAAAAATTTCTGGAAATAGCATAACAGTAGTGAATGTTAATTCTCAATATAAATAAGTTCTTTTCATTTAAAGATCCCCCTTAATTATTGTATCAGAGAAAAGACATATATGGTTTCTTTATATCAGTGCATTTTTATGCTCCTCCCCCTTTGTATTAAAATAGTCTAAGTGATTTGTATCAGAGGCGAGATATATATATATATATATTCTATTGATTACATTTCATCTTTCTTATTCAATATTTCACCCCCTTAGATTAATAATTGATGCAATACAATTTTTTATAGGAAATCTATATCTTTCTCCCCATTTTGGGATTATTTAAAATGTAAAAAGAAGAGGAATAAAGAAAAATAACACAAAGAAATGTGGAAATATAGTGAATGAAAAAACTGATAATCATCAATGTACAAAGAGTGAAATCATAAAAATACAATCATCAAAAATAAAAGTACAAAAATCTATCGAAAATGGATCCATATCTTAAGTAATGGTATTTTTAGGGGCTTTCCCTTTGTCTAAAGCGTCAACTGTAGGTTTGGGAGAGGGTGTTGTTGATGTAGGAAGGACTAATTCAATAGTTACAAAAAGAAGCACAACATCGGTAGGAACATTTCATACATGTCTTGGTCTTCTTTTTGACAGAACATGACTCTGAGGTTTCTCTTATATCAATGGATGAACATGAGATAAGGCTTGAGGAACTGGAATTTGAGTAGGTGGAAGAGAACTAGGTCCAATAGAATTAGCAACTGGGACCACTATTACCTAATCCTGTACACGCAAGTAAGGCTTCAACAACATGATGAAATTATTGATGATTTCACCTCTATATTGCATTACCTTCTCAAAATCTTCCTTTTTCTCTATGAACTTCTCCAAGGTGGGTGTAAACACCCTCAACTGACCCACTTGCCTCTTAAAGTCCTTGGTCACAGGTGGTATCTTAAGATTTTGTAGCCAAATACTTGAAGTGGTTAATTAGATCAATCATGGTATAGATTTTTGAGAAATAATTATCAACATTTTCTTTAATTTCCTTATGAGCAGTAGAGGCTACATTGGTACACTTTCTCACCATATTATATACAAGGTCAGTGTTCCTCTGTACTTTGGAAAGGGTATCCTTATCCAAATTACTTTGAATACCCTTGATCACTTCTCATACCACAGTCTAGAGGGAATCAATATCTATTGTAGGTTTAGTAGATCTCAAACTGGATGCACTAGAGACCATTTTTTAAATATCATCATTTTACTTATTCAAATATGTACTCAACATATCTGTAACCAAGTTCGTAAGAACCACCATAACAAAACCATGTGTGGTTTGGAAATCAATGGTCAGAGATTCCAACTCATTACTCCTAAATGTCCATTCTTTCAATATCAGCCACATCTTCCTCTGAAATACTCATAGAGGTAGAAGCTTCAATTCTGGCTCTAATAGATGATCTCAATGACTCACATATATCATCCTTAAAAGCACTAGATTAGCCTTGGTTACATAGTCACTAGGCACTATATGTACAATTGGCTCATTAGCAGGTAAGAAAGGTTATATTGGAGAAAATGGTTTCACAATATCTTTTTTATTAGGAGGAGGAGGAGATACCATCTCCTCCTCTATGTCATAGTCCAACCCAAATAAGATATAACATGGGTTTCTATTCCAGTAACAAAAACAAGTCAGTATCGAGGCTCCACAGTGTCAATCATTACTCTTCTTTCATGAGGAAATCCACCATTCTCAATGTCATCATCATCATCATCATATTCATCCTATCCTATATATAAATCAACATTTCTAGGCACTAGCATTAACTAATATTGAGGTTCTACTTGAACTCCAACCACTGCAGCTCCTTGAGGATCTTCCTCAAGATGAGGCATATGTGAAATTTGATCCTCAGTCTCTTCCTCTTGTCCTCTTTCCATAATGTCATTAATATATTGAATTATTCCTTGAGAATCAACATTTGGATGGTCATTCCTCTCCAAATTTCTAGAATATCCATCAAAATCATGACCAGCAACATCCTATCCATCAGTATCAGCATCCTCCTATCTATCAACCCCATAATTAGATCCATGTACAAATTACTCACAAGAAATGGCTCGTTCTTGTCCATATATTAATTAGTAACTGACATTATCGCCATTTTCATCCTCTTCATCACAATCATCATCATCATCATCATCATCATCATCTGTTCTTCTTAAATATCCTTCATCCCTAGAGACATCCTTCTCTTTATCTTCTTCATCTCCCAACAATGATTCTCAAGAGGGTCATTCCAATGGTGGAATTTTAGGTCCATATGACATATCCTTAGGAAATTCATCTATATCTGAGTCACTCCTATCATCTATAGGGGACCCCTCATTCGTCGGATGCTTAGGCTATTCTCCCTCTTTATTTGAATAAATTGCATCTACACTAGGTTTAATACCAGGATCCACTTGATCTCGTGGTCTAGTAGGATTGTCTATGGGATCCTAATCATCATATATTTTCTCTTCATTAGCTACCCAAAATCTTTTCCATGGGGTCCAAAAAATCTTCATCCTCTTGTAGATTTCCTTGTGTAGGTAGAAGCCACTACACATAGTGATTACTTCATCACCATCATCAACCCTCCCATGCTTCTTTAACATTTCATATATAATTATTGGGTAGTAAAATAAATTTTCCTTACTTGAGGGTTTGATCATATCAGAAATATGTACCATGAGGTACCTACATAAATTCACTTTCACACTATTCTTCAGCAAATAAATTTGTTAAACATCCTAATACTTCACAGATAAAAAATCTCCCTTCCTTGAGATGAATTGATGTTAAAAGAACATGAAAAGTAATCATCTCTCTCCATATAACTCAATGGTAGTTGATCTCCTTGACTCTACATTTTTATTTAAAATTTTTAAAGAATTCTCATGTGAAAGTAAATCTGAGATTGGTGGAATATTACCCAAGTAATCAACATATATACTCTCATGTGTAATCTCCAAACATTCATCCATCTCTTTCAAAGAAAAATGAATCTCTTTTACCTTCACCAATGAATTCATCTTAGCCTCCTAATCTCCTCCCAGAGACACTTTTAAATTTAGATAAATCTCATGTACCGGCTTTGGATAAAATGGTCCCTCATTTTTTGAATACCAGGTGATCCAACCCTATGATTAAAACACTTTCAACAAGAGTGACTTTCTAGAAAAAATCCAGTCAACATAAACTTCTTTCTCAGCAGTCACTATACAGATTCACAATCCCAGATTCCCAAAACATGTGGCACTATGATATTCACCATTTAGATGCGTAACATAGGGAAATTCAATTGTTCCTTCCATTTCATGCTACATTATCTCCATTGGAAAGGTTTGGGCAAAAAGAGGCAG
Organism: Viscum album; assembly: GCA_963277665.1. Taxonomy (NCBI): domain Eukaryota; kingdom Viridiplantae; phylum Streptophyta; class Magnoliopsida; order Santalales; family Viscaceae; genus Viscum; species Viscum album. The sequence continues at coordinate 1,066,867,626 of OY728166.1, read as the reverse complement.
TTGAAAGGTTGAGGGAAAAGAGGTAGAGTGTCGAAGGGTAGAAGTCTCAATGGTTTTTAGGGTAGTGAAGAGTGGTGGATAAAAATAAATTTATCATGTAGGGATTGTAACTCGTAAAATATAAAAAATAATAGAGAAAAATGAAACAAAACTATGTCGTTTTATTTAAGATAGATAGATTTACTGAAAGCCCCTTATAGGCATCAGTTTCATAATAATAGTATTACACTATCAGCTTCATGTGATCGACTTCATCTAATCGGTTTCACACGAATTAGTTTCACCGAATTACTTTCACATATCAGTTTCAAAAATCGGTTTGACATATACGTTTCATAGATAAATATATTTTTCTAAGTGGATAATATTTGATAGTCTTTATAGATTTATCATTCATAGTTCATGTATAATGTATCTCATTATCTCGGAGTTTAGGGTTTTGGTAAATTCTTCAGATGCTGAGCCCAAGAAACTCAATATTTTGATTACCTCTTTGATAATGGTCTCTCAAAAAGTGTTGTCTTACATCATTAAGTTTTCTCTAGAATGAGAAATTGGATTTTTAGAAATGTTAATAGATGTTTTATTGTCACAATTTATAGGGATATGTATGAATTCAAATCCACAGTCTAATAAACTCCATTTCTTCCACAAAACGGTGGCGTAGAAACTACTAGCAGCAATGTACTATTCTTCAACAGTGGATAATGCAACTAAATTTTTATTTTTACTACACCATGAAATAGAGACTTTCCCAATAAAGTGACAAGTTCCAGTGGTGATTTTTCAATCTAACTTAAATCCACTAATATCAGCATCAGAATAACTAACCAAATCAAATTGTTTTCCTCTAATGTAGAATAATCCAAATTTAGTTGTATATTTTAGTTATTTAAAGACTCTTTTAATAGATTTTAAAATTCACTCTTTTGGGTTAGCATGAAATATTTCACACATACACACTCTAAAAATGATATCTAGACTTCTAGAAGCTATGTAAGGACAACTCACAATCATTCCTCTATTAGAAGTTTGATCAAAAGATTTCCCATTTTCATCAAGATCAATCTTACTTGTAGAACTCAATAGAGTTTCACTTCTATTAATTCTATCAAACCCATATCATTTAAAAATAAATTTAGAATATTTTCATTGATTTATAATAATACCTTATTGGTTTTGAAATATTTGAAATCCATGAAAATATTTATGTTCATTCATCAAACTCATTTCAAATTCACTATGTATAAATTTTGAAAAATCATTTCATAATTTTTTTTATAAGATCCAAAAATAAAATCATCTACATATATTTGAGCTATTAAAACATCTTTAGAAATTATTTTTATAAATAATGTAGGATCTACAACTCCTTTTGTAAAACCTTCATAAATAAGAAATTTATTTAACCTTTTATACCAAGATCTTGAATCTTGTTTCAAACCATATAAAGATTTAGTTAATTTGAAAAAAAGATTTGGAAAATGTGAATTTGTCAAACTTGGGGGTTATTCAACAAAATATCATCAATTACATAACCATTAAAGAATTTACTTTTGAAATCCATTTTATAAAGTTTGAAATAATTGGGTTCTACATATGAAATCAAGATTCCAATGGCTTCAAGCCTAGCTACTGGTGAAAAGGTCTCTTCATAATCAGTTCCTTCTTCTTGATTATAGCCTTGGGAAGCGAATCTAGTTTTATTTCTAACTATATTTTCAGCTTCATACACTTTATTCCTAAACACCCATTTAGTTCCTATGGTCAGGGTATCTTTCTCTCTATCAAAAAGATTCTATAATTTATTTCCCTCAATATGGTTATTCTCTTCTTACATATCCATCACCCAAAATTCATCATTGATAGTATCATTGATATTTTTATCTTCATGTTGTGACCAGAATGCTTGATCTTCAACCTGATTTCTCAAAGAAGCTCTAGTTTGTATTCCTATATCTAAATATCCAACTAAAACATCCATGGGATGGGTTTTAAAGGTCCTAGTTGGACTAGAAAAAGTAGGGTTAGTTATTTCAAGTTCACCACTTGGTTTTGGTTCATTATGGATAGAATCGAGAGAATTTATAGAACTGGATGTTTTAGCAGATTCTATTGTATGACTGTTATAAAGTATTAAAATTAATGTCCATATTAGACCTCTCCTCTTCTATATTTCTTATTGAGCTCCGAGGTTCATGTGGATTTGTTTCAACAAACTTTACATGTGCAGATTCCTCCAAAAAATTAGTTATTTTATTAAAGACTCTATAAGATTTTCTTGATGTAGAATATACAAGGAATATTCCTTCATAACACTTAGAATAAAAATTATCTAGATTATATTTTGTGTTAAGAATATAAAATTTAAATCCAAACACTATAAAATAATTTACATTGGTTTTCCTATTGTTACACAACCCATAAAGAGCTTTCTTAATTATAGATTTTATTAAGACTCTATTTATTGTGTAACAATCCATGTTAATAGATTTAGCCCAAAAATAATTCGGTATGTCATATTTATTGAGCATAGTTTGTGAAATCTTTTGTAAGGTTTAATTCCATCTCTCCACAACTCCATTTTGCTGAGGTGTCCTAAGGGAAGAAAATTTATGATTATATCTATTTTGTGAGAAAAAAGATTCTATGTCTTGATTTTAAAACTCACAATTATGATCACTTCTTAAGGATTTAATTTTAGGTTCACTATGATTTTCTACATTACTAGAATACTTGGTATAATGTGAGCAAGAATCACTTTTGAGTGCTAAGAAAAAGTTCAAAGTATACCTATAGAAGTCATATATAATATCACAAACATAGTGATTCTCATTGAGACTTGAAATTCTATATGATCCAAAAAATTCCATGCGAACCAACTTAAGAGGTTGAGAAATAGAAACCTTTTTCTTTGGTTTGAAAGATATTTTATATCGATTTCCTTTTTGACAAGTATTATGCACTCTATTGTCTAGAAACTCTATTTTGGGAAGGTCTTTCACTAAACATTTTGTGGTCAATTTATTAAGTGTGTGTACATTATAATTTAATAATCTTATATGCCCGAGCCAAGAGTCATTATGAAAGGCACTTAGAAAAGAAACACTCTCTGATTCTAGTGTATCCATGTTTATTGCATATACATTATCATTTCTAAGAGCCATAAATAATAAGTTATTTTTGGTATAAAAAACTTGACATGAATCATTTTTAAATTTTACATTAAATCCATCATAACATAGTTATGATATGATATGAATTCTATACTTTAATCTATCAACATAAAGTACTTTAGAAATTGAAATAGAGTTAGGGTTACCAATCTGACTTAAGATGATTATTTTTTTCCTTTACCATTGTCACCAAATGTGACATGTCCTTCATCAATTTTGATGAGATTATTGAAGCTTGATTAGTCCGCTGTCATGTGTGTTGAAAAACCATAGTCCAAGTACCAATGAGTTCTATAGGATCTCTTTAGTCACTTTACCTACAAAACAATTTGTCCATGAAAATATTTTAGTACCCATATTTGTCTGGGTCTATAAACATTAGTAATAAAAGATATAATAACCCACACTTGTTTTATGGGATTTTTAAATGTATAATATAGAGTATTTAATAAAAATTCAAGAAAAACTTGATGCAATAAAATAATTATTAGAACTATAACTTGTAGTAAAATCATGATTTTTAGGGAAAGAAGAAGATTTTACAGATTTAGTCAAAAAATTTATTTTTGATAAATTTCTTTATCTTGGCTTATATCCAATATAAGAAGTGTACTTAGGAGTTATATGTTTACCAGGAATTTGAACTAGAGTATTTTTCACATTGGTAAAATTTTCAATATCTTTCTTCATTTTCTCATTATATGTTTTTAATTCATTGTTTTCCTTGAGTAGTTGAGCATTATTTTCCTTTTTTGGAGTAATTACATATTTAAAGGTTACATTAAGAGAATAATGTTTCTTTAAATATTTATATTTATCTTTTAGTTCATTACATTTTTCTTCCCACATGTTACATTATTCAAATAATTCATCATTTTTCATATTCTCATATTCAGATTCAATTTTAGAATAAAATTAATTAGGTACAAGAGAGTTTAAGAGTACATATGAGGTATTTGACATAATGAAAATGTTTTCCATATCTTCTTTCCCATTCCAAAAAGAATTAGATTCACCAGAGTTATCCTAAGATATAATCCAAGTGGATTTCATATATTTCTAATATTTCCTCTATTTATTTTGATATCATTTATTATAATTTAATTTAGGATTGTCAACTTTGACATTCCCTCTTCTTTTGAATTCATTGCAAAAAATATCATCTAATTTTTCAAGTTTCTTCCAATCCATTTTCCAATTTCTCTTGTTTTCATATTTTCCTTTGAAGTATTATCTCTTGAACCAATTTTTCATTCCATAAAATTTTCTAAATCTCATGGTTAGCTAGGCCATTTCATCATCACTGTCTGAAGCTGATTCTTCACTACTTGTGCTCCCAATAGTATCTTAAAATTTCACTTTGTCTTTACTATTAGAGGTGGAATTCGTGAAGGCTACATATTTTATTTTTGGATTTTGTTACTCTTTCTAGTTGAATTTAATCTCTTCTTCATACATCATCATATTTAAAGTGAGTTATTTTATAGGTAATTTGCCCATGTCACATGATTCTCTAATTAAGATCGAGGTTCCCGTCCATCTTTCAGGTAAGAATGTGAGAATTATAATGATTTGTTCCTTGTTGGTAACATATCTTCCTAATGAAAACATGGTATTCACAATTTCATTAAACCTGTGATACATATCAGAAATAGATTAATCATGCTTCATTTTAAAATTTCCATATTTGATAGTATAAGTATTAAGTCTCATATATTTCACATTAGATGTTCCCTCATGGGAAACAAAAAAAGTGTCCCAAATCTCATGGGTAGTTTTACAAGAATAAACGTGATTAAACTCTTCATCTCCTAGTGCACAATATTGACCAGACATTTCTTTAGAGTTATTGGTATATGCAGTCTTGGTAGGTTCATCCCTTTTATTTCTGGCAGTTTTAGGAATTTCATATTTACTTTCAATAGCTATCCAAATTTCAAATCCCATTCTTTATAGATGTATTTTCATCTTAAGATTCCACTTAGCATAATTTGATCCATTAAAGAATAAATTTATGTTGGTTGCAACACTGTAACAACCTGAACATTTCATAATTTATGTTTACTTTGTTTGTGTGTTATTTTATTTTATACTCAATGAAACTATTTCATTTAAAGAAATGAGTATAATTAAAATAAGACTGTTGGATTCCAACTATTATATGACTGTTAGTCAATATGACCATTGGAAACTAAACTCTATGTTGCGATTATTATTCAATAAAAACAAGTGACATGGTTAATTAATACAGAAAGAAGATACGATGGCCTCATCCAATAGTCTCGAGTCGATCGAATCTCCTCTGATAGAATTGGGGAAGGAGGTTGCACCACAAAGTTTTTCTCTGGACCAAACCCAAGCCTAACTTCACCGTGTGAATCTGGAAGGGAATCACCTTTGGGATATGTTCAAGCTTATAGAAATCACTACTCGGGCAATGTTGGTCGAGCCACCCTCGTATTCTCTCACCTTAGCAAACCTTACACTTAGTTCCTATGCTGGTGTGATAAGGTGATATATAACAAGACCATAGCAACTTTGTGTAATCCTTTGTTATAAATAAAATTGTTTTTTCTTCTTATGGTGAAGTTCGTTAGTTTTCAAATGTTTTAATGAAAATAGGATGCATTTTATTGATGAATTTTGAAAAAACGATATTTTAAAATATTTATGTAAACCTTAAATAATTAATGATGTGTAATGATTTTCAAAAAATGGTCTTCTGCAAATGTGTTCAGTAAAAAATTTAGCATCTAATAAAATCAACTTAATTTTTGGTGAATAGTAAATCATGACTAGTGATTTTATGCTTAGGATTAGTAATGTGACCAAATGGATTAGTAATCCCACTTAAGAAAGTATTAATATAATTTAGGCACCTTGATTAAGTAATGGGATTCAATAAAATAGGTAAATAACTATTTCAGAATTTATTAGTCAAGTATTAGTTTTTTCAAGTGAATAGTGTTTTTTAATTAAAAATTAAATTACAAATATTTAGAATTTTTTTTATAAAATGGATTTCATTTTTGAATTCAGAGCATTGATATTATGTTAAGGTGAATTTTTGGGATTTTTCTGAAAAAGTTGAATTTTCAGTGAATAGTGAAATTTCAGTTTAGAGTTTCGGGTGTTTAATGATGTCATTAAGGATTTAATAATTATGAAATAATTCTGGTAGACTTAGGAATAGTAAGATAAGGTATGAGGTGTCCCAAGTGTCCAATACCTTGAGTAAATATCTTTGGATAGCCCATAGTTTTTCCAATACCAGCGATGAGGTGTCCCTCGGTAATTAATGCCTTTTCCCCTCACTTCCCCTATAAATACCAAGACATTCTCTAATTTTTTTCCATCCAAAATCCTCCTAAATAATGTTCTGGTCTCTTTACCTTTCAATGAGTCCTTCAAAGGTTCCCTCAAGCCTCCCAAGTCCCAATCTTCATGCTTTCGAAGTTACTCTTCAAGGTAAGGGATTGTTTCACCCTCCTCTTTTAAGGAATGACTTCATTTATGTTGAGGGTATGTTATTATATGTTATTATTACTGTCCATTTTATGTAAAAATGATTATATGCCCTTTCTTATCTCATCAATTATTTTTCTTAATTTTTATGTGACGTCGTTAGGCTTCCGAATTTCTCGTAACAGGAATCACACCATCTCTTTTCTTTCATGTTTCCTTTTCATGTGGTATGCCACTAAAATTTCCATACCATGTTCTCATCTCAATGTTTTTATATATATATATACTGTATTATAAGTTATTTATGAGTGTATTACTCTTGTATCCTTATTTTCCAATGTTTTCTAAAACCATGTTATATAGTCGTTATGCTACAGAAATTTCATCTCACAATTTCTATCTCTTTCTCTGAAGAAGTTCTATTGTTTTATATATGTGAATAACAAGACCAATTTCGTGTCTACGGGTCTTCATACATATACAAAAAAGATATATTTGGTTCTGGAATTGACATACATACAACCCTCACCCCCTTTCCTTGGGTTATAAAGGACATAATGATCCTAATTTTATGTACTATTTAAAACATCAGGATTTTGAAATGAAACCCATTTCTTTTATTCTCTATGGGTTATTTATGAAATTTTTGATAATGATCTATGTGGATCACATGAATGTAAAGACATATTAAGTGTGCACCGTGATAGCACTCCAATGCATTGGGTATAGATTTAATCTCTAGATATGACAATATTCAAGATACCTTGGTGAATAACCTTGGTAATTTTTATGACACCTTGGGGATGGACCTTGGTGATATGTTCATGAATGACTAAATGAAATGTTATAGCCACATATTCAAGTTATGTTTCAAGTTATCTTCTTTATGATATTCCTATGCATCCATTTCTCATGTCCCTACGTTTTTATTCATGTTCTTGTAGATATCACAAGTAAACTACTTGTTTACCCTTACTGGGCCTTCTGCTCACCCTTTACTTTGATGTAGGTCTCCAGGATATTAAATTTAGTAATTGTACTTTGGATGATCTTATGATGAAGCCTTAAAATTGGATTAGAATAATGTTTTATGTTGTTCTTCATGTTTTATTTTCCGGATTTCCAAGACACTAGACTTTAAAGATCCTCTGTTTGTAAAATGTAATGAAAAGTTATGAAATAAAAACGCGAGATGCCATAGTTGGTATCAAAGGTTAGTTTAGTTATCTATGGAAATTAGGCTATGAAAAATTTAGGAATAACCCTATATAAAAGATTAAATATCGGAAAACTTCCTTGTATTTTGGTGAGTATTGAGTAAGTGGTTCATCAAGAAAATACATCCCTATATGGATACGAGCTGGTAGAGGTGGCTCTAGAACAGATGTACATAGGGGTAAAACCCGAAAACACCACTTTGAGGTAGAATCTAATGGGAACTGGGACACAATAACGGGCCTTTCTGCACTCTTGGTTATGACACTCATGGGGGATATGTTTGGTTAATCACACGCTTTATATGAATCATTATGAAGGAATTATAGGGAAATGTAATTGTTTAAGAATTATGTTTTAATAAATAAAATCCTTTATAGTTAAAAGTTTCATAAATGAAATAAGTTTTTCACTTAGGATTTAATCTCTTAGAAAATGGAGGTAAATAGGAGGAACCGTGCGAATGGTGACCACAATGGACCATGTGCTGACGACCCTCTAATGGAAGCCAGAACAGAAACATTCATGCGAATGATGAACCAACTAACTCAAGTTATGGGAAATAAATTGAATCAAGCTGAGAGACTGATCTCACCGCGAAGGGAACAACATGTTGTTGAGTCCTTTATGAATTCGCGACCACCAACCTTTAGTGGATTGACAGACCCATTGATTGGTGAATAGTGGATCATCTCTATAGAGAAGATATTTTTTGTGCTGTGTTGTTCAGAGCAAGAGAAGGTCACCCTGGCCATCTATCTCTTAGAGGGTGAATCTGATCAGTGGTGGGAACTGATCAAAAACATGAGGAAAAGAGTAGAAGATGAAGCTATGTAGTGGGAAGTGTTTAGAAGGATCTTTTTCAATAAGTATTTCTCTTGTTCCATGAGAATAATAATGGAGAAAGAGTTTCTCTAGCTGAAGCAGAAGGATAATGAATCTGTGGGATGCTACGAGATGAACTTCACAAGGCTTTCATGATATACCTCTATCTTTTTCATGGATCCAAATGGTAAGGTTGATAGATTCTTTGGTTGACTGAGACCTCATCTGACAAAGAATCTATCCAACCGAAGCTAAGATAGCTATGAGGAGATTGTGCGGAGTGCCATGAAAGTCGAGCTAGAATTTGGTGAGATGCAGTGGTATCATAAATCCAATAACAAGAAGAGATCTATGGAGCCCAGCTTAGGGAGGAATTTTGACCAGGGAAGAGGAGGAAAGCAAGTGCAACATCCCATGTTTAATAAATGTGGGAAGAATCATTCCTGGAACTGCCTTCTTAGGACCAGGAGATGCTACAAGTGTGACAAAGATGGCCACATTGTGAGGAATTGTAATGGTGAGGTGAAACCTCAAATTCCAAATAAAAACGACAAGGGGAAGATGGTGAATTCCCTACCTGATGTCCAGTTCTTCATGTGTAGACACCATGAGACCTTTTCCAATCACTGTCCAAATATGATGGCAGTGGAGGGGAACCACCATCAGCCTCAGCAAAGGCCAAGGGAAAAAGGTCGTGCTTTTGCTATCATGAAAACTGAAGTTGAAGCTCCAAATGATGTGGTAACAGGTACTCTTGTTGTCCTCTCAAAGCTAGCAAGTACTTTGTTTGATTCTGGTTCTACACATTCCTTCATTTCCTCCAAGTTTTCAAAGAATTTAGAATCAACCCCCGAAGTTCTAGAAGTAGAGTTGTCAGTCAAGACTCCTGGTGGGACTATCCAAGAATCGTCAGTGTTTAGAAACTCTAGTATTTACTTTAGTGATAACAATATTATCTCAAATCTAGTAGTCATTCCCATGATGGAATTCTACATTATACTAGGGATGGACTGGCTCACAAAGTATAATGCAAATATCAATTGAAAAATCAAGGAAATATCATTAGTCTTGAATGGAAAACCTACAGTTATCTTCCAAGGAGAGATATATCAACCTCATATTTGTTTTAAAGAACCACATATATCCTTCTTTATAGAGTTGATCGGTGAAGAGGAAGAAGGATATGAGAGTTTGATGATAGAAAATGTCCCCATCATCCAGGAATACATTGATGTATTTCCTAGGGAGTTACCTGGACCTCCCCCAGAAAGGGAGGTAGAGTTCTTCATTGACCTCTTACCAAGATCTCATTCGATATCAAAGACCCCATATAGGATGGAAAATGTGGAGCTCGAGGAATTAAAGAAGATATTCCAAAAACTGCCTTCCAATAAATATATGGGCATTATGAGTTTGTTGTTATGACTTTTGGACTAACTAATTCACCTGATATTTTTATGGATTTGATGAATAGAGTCTTTAAAGACTATCTTGATAACTTTTTGGTAGGTTTTATTGATTATGTCTTGATATATTCTAAAAGTCATGAGGAGTATGAGGATCATCTAAGTGATATTTTTCAAACACTAAGGAAGGAGAGGCTTTAGGGAAGTTCAGTAAATGTGAATTCTGGTTACAACTAGATGCTTTTTTGGGGAACATTGTAACGAATGAAGGAATCACAGTTGACCCTGCAAAGAAAAAAGTTATTGAGGAGTGGCCTCAGCCTACAAAAATAACTGATATTCGAAGTTTCCTTGGATTTGATGGATATTATAGGAGGTTTGTGAAGAAATTTTCATGAATTTCTAATCCATTAACCAAGTTAACTCTAAGAGGGGAAAATTTCATTCAGACAAAGGAGTGTGAGGAAAGTTTCCAAGAGCTGAAGAATAGATTGGTTACTACACCCATGTTAACTATGCCCTCAAGTGGAGAAGGATTAGTTATTTTTAAAGATGCATCTCTAAAAGGGATTGGGTGAGTCCTCATGAAAAATGACATGGTCATTGCTTACGCATCTCAACAGTTGAAGATTCATGAGCAGAATTATCCTATGCATGATCTGGAGCTCGCTGCGGTTGTTTTTTCTCTGATGATTTGGAGGCACTATATTTATGGGGAGAAACGTGATATATACATAGACCATCAATGTTTGAATTATATTTTCACACAAAAGGAATTAAATATGAGACAAAGGAGATGGTTGGAACTTCTTAAAGACTATGATTGTTCAATTCATTATCATCCCGGAAGAGCAAACAAAGTTGTTGATGCATTAATCAGGAAAGACCCAGTTGTTCTTTCCATAATGAGGATTCAAAAGGATCATTTGTTCAATGACCTAGCAAAGCTGTACATGTGAATTACAAGGGAAGGGACATCGTAAAACCTAACCCAAATTATTTTTCAACCGACATTACTAGAGAAGATCAAGAAATCTCAAAAAGAAGATCCTTTGTTACAAGAGAAGTTTGAGGCTGTAAAGGATGGAATGTTTCTTGAGTTCAATATTGATCAAGAAGGTGTACTGAGATTTCGTACAAGACTATGTGTCCCATCTATTTCGTAAATAATGAAGGACTCGATGGATTAAGCTCATAGCTCTACTTTCTCTATACATCCTGGAAGCACAAAAATGTATAGGGACCTTCGTGATCATTATTGGCGGGATAATATGAAAATGGAGATTGCTGACTACACTTCAAGGTGCCTAGTATGTCAGCAAGTGAAGGAAGATCGAAAACTTCCTAAAGGGGTATTGTAGCCACTACCCATACCAGCATGGAAGTGGGACAATATCACTATGGACTTCATCACTGGTCTTCCGAGAACTTCCAAAGGAAACAATATGATATGAGTTATTGTGGACAGTCTCACCAAGGCTGCCCATTTTATCTCTATTCAGGAAGATTTCTCTCCTAATCAACTATCCAGGAATTACGTGAAGGAAGTGGTAAGGCTACATGGATTTCCACTTTCTACCCTATCTGATCATGATACAAGGTTCACATCAAAATTCTAGAGAAGTCTTCAACATGCTATGAGCACTGAATTGAATTTCAGTACGGCCTATCACCCCCAAACTGATGTACAATCTGAAAGGACTATTCAAACACTCGAGGACATGCGGAGAACTTGCTCAATGGAATTTAAAGGTAGATTGGATCAACATATCCCTTTAGTTGAGTTCACTTACAACAACAGCTTTCACTCGAGCATTCAAATGAAACCCTATGAAGCTCTTTATGGGAAGCGATGTAAAACTCTTACTTGTTGGGATGAAGCTGGTGAGAGAAAGCTTCTTGGTCCTGATCTTGTGCAAGAGATGATAGACAAATTCCATTCCATCCAACAACACATTAAGGATACACAGAGTCAGCAAAAGAGCTATGCCGACAACCATCGAAGGGACTTGGAGTTTGATGTTGGTGACAACTTCTTTCTTTGGATTTTACCATGGAAGAGAGTCATGAGGTTTGGGAAGAAAGGGAAGCTCAACCCTAGGTACATTGGCCCCTATGAAATCCTTGATCAGGTGGGAGCAGTGGCCTATCGGCTTGCACTTCCTGCATATCTATCACAAGTTCAAGATGTATTCCACGTATCCCTCTTGAGGAAGTATATACCTGACCCTTCACATGTACTGAACCCAGAGGTGGTACAACTGGAACATGACATCTCTCATGAGGAGCAGCCGATGGATATCTTAGATCATAGAGACATGGTTCTACGCAACAAGACTACCCACCTTGTTAAGGTGTTGTGGAGGAACCACAAATATAAAGAAGCCATGTGGGATCCAGAGGAGTCTATGAGGCAGAAGTACCCACACCTTTTCTTTTCTGAGGGTACGAGTTAAAATTTCGGGGATGAAATTTCACATTAGTGGAATAATGTAACGACCTGAACTTTTAATAATTTATGTTTCCGTTGTTTGTGTGTTATTTTATTTTATACTCAATGAAACTATTTCATTTAAAGAAATGAGTATAATCAAAATAAAATTTTCGGGTTTCAACTCTTATATGACCGTTGGTCAATATGACCATTGGTCAATATGACCGTTGGTCAATATGACTGTTGGAAACTAAACTCAATGTTGCGATTATTATTCTTTAAAAACAAGTGACCTTGGTTAATTAATACAGAAAGAAGATACGATGGCCTCATCAAGTAGTCTTGGTCCGATCGAAGCCCATCAGACCGAACTGGGGAAGAAGGTAGAACCACTGGGTTTTTCACTGGACCAAACCCAAGCTGAACTTCACTGTGTGAAGCTGGAACGGAATCACCTTCAGGAGAAGTTTAAGATTATAAAAATCACTACTCGGGCAATGTTGGCAGAGCCACCCTTGGATTCTGTCACCTTATAACACCTTACACTTTGGTCCTATGCTGGCGTGATAAGGGGATATGTAACGAGACATAGCTACTTTGCGTAATCCTTTGTTATACATATAATTGTTTTTCTTCCTATGGTGAAGTTTGTGAGTTTTCAATAGTTCGATGAATATAGGATGTGTTTTATTGATGAATTTTCAAAAATGGATATTTTAAAATATTTATGTAAACCTTAAGTAATTAATGATGTGTAATGATTTTCAAAAAATGGTCTTCTGAAAATGTGTTCAGTAAGAATTTTAGAGTCTAATAAGATCAACTTAATTTTTGGTGAATAGTAAATCATGAAAGTGATTTTACGCTTAGGATTAGTAATGTGACCGTATGGATTCTCACTTAAAGAAAGTATTATTATAATTTATGCTCCTTTATTAAGTAATGTGATTCATTAAAATCAGTAAATAACTGTTTCAGAATTTATTAGTCAAGTATTAGTTTTTCCAGTTGAATAGTGTTTTTTAATAAAAAATTAAATTAAAAATATTTATATTTTTTCATAAAATTGAGTTCATTTTTGAATTCAGAGAATCGATATTATGTAAAGGTGAATATTTGGGATTTTTCTAAAAAAGTTGAATTTTCGGTGAATAGTGAATTTTCAGTTTAGAGTTTCAGGTGTTTAATGATTTCATTAAAGATGTAATAATTATCAAATCATTCTAGTCGACTAAAAATAGTAATATAAGTTATGAGGTGTCCCAAGTGGCCAATACCTTGAGGAAATAACTTTGGATTTCCCATAGTTTTTCCAATACCACCGATGAGGTGTCCCTTGGTAATTAATGCCTTGTCCCCTCACTTCCCCTATAAATACCAAGCCATTCTCTCATACTTTTCATTCCAAAATCCTCCTAAACATTTTTCTGGTCTACTTACCTTTCAAGTAGTCCTTACAAGGTTACCTCAAGCCTCCCAAGTTCCCAAACATCAAGCTCTCGATGTTACTCTTCAAGGTAAGGGATTCTTTCACCCTCATCTTTTTAGGAATGACTTCCTTTATGTTGTGTAATCTAGTTTTAATCTATTTATGTTGTGGGTATGTTCTTATATGTTCTTATTACTGTACATTTTACGTCCAAATGATGATAGAGCCTTTATTCTCTTATCAATTTGTTTTCTGAATTTTTAAGTGACGTCGTTAGGTTGCCGAATTTCTTGTAACAGGAATCACGTATTCTCTTTTATTTCATGTTTCCTTTTCATGTGGTATGCCATTCAAATTTCCATAAACGTTTCTTATCTTCGCATTGTTATATATTTATGCTATATTATAAGTTATTTATGAGTGGTTCACTCTTGTACCATCTCTTTCCAATGTTTTTTAAAACCATGTTATATAGCCGTTATGCTGCAGAAATTTCATCTCAAAATTTCTATCTCTTTCTCTCAAGAAGTTATCTTGTTTTATTTATGTGAATACACAGACCTATTTACCTTCTATGGGTGTTAATAAATACAAAAAAAGACATATTTGGTTCTGTAATTGTCATACATACAACCCTCACCCCCTTTCCATGGGTTATAAATGACATAATGATCCTATTTTTAAGTACTATTTAAAACGTCATGATTTTGAAATGAACCCCATTTCTTTTATTGGCTACGGGTTACTTATGAAATGTTTGATTATGATATATGTGGAAAAATTAATATTAAAGAAATATTAAGGGTGTGACCTGATAGCGATCCAATGCATTGGGTAACGATTTAATCTCTAGAGATGACAATTATCACGATACCTTGGTGAATAACCTTGGTAATTTTTATGACACCTTGGGGATGGACCTTGGTGATATGTTCATTAATGTATAAATAAAATGTTATAGCCACATATTCATGTTATGTTTCAAGTTATCATCTATATGATATTCATATGCATCCATTGCTCATGTCTTTATGTTTATATTAAAGTTCTTATTGATATCACAAGTAAACTGGTTCCTTGTTTACCCTAACTGGGCCTTCTACTCACCCTTTACTTTGATTTATATCTCCAGGATATGAAAGTCATTAATTTTACTTTGGATGATCTTATGATGAATCCTTATAAGTGGATTATTAGAATGTTTTATGTTGTTCTTCAGGTTTTATGTTCCTGATTTCAAAGACACTATACATTAAAGATCCTCTGTTTGTAAAATGTAACGAAAAGTTATGAAATAAAAAGGCGGGATGCCATAAACACCTTCTAGTATATTATCCATAATATTAATTTTTGAAAATATTTTAATGAGATAAAAATTTATAAATAAAAATAATTTTATGATCTTTGTAATCTAACTAAAATCACTGTTGAGAAATATTTGAAATGCTTTGAAAACTAAAAATTCTTTGATACCAAATGTTGGTCGGAGTAGAGTACTCAAGAGGGGGTTAATTTAGTATCTTTAAAAATTTATGTTAAAATTGGTTCGTTGAAAATTTCCCCTATTAATAATATTATCTATGTCATTTTTATTGAATTTATAAGATTCCTAAATGAATAGTTAGTTTCTCAAAAGATTGATTTGTTATTAGCTATACTAATCTAAAATATTAATACAACATTTGAAACAAAACTACTAGTTCAAAATATTAATAAAAACTTTCTAAACTAACTATTAATGTTGAATTTAGTTTTATTAAATATATGATAAAAATAGATAAAAAACTAAAATGTAGAACAAACATAGAAGATATAGAAAAGAGGATCAGTCTTAAGGTGAGACATAATTATCTCCACTTGGTGATCACCTACCGCCAAGCACTTTAAATTAATAAAAAACTTTGATCCACACCCTAGATTGGGGTTCACAATAGCATATAAGGTTGTCCAGGTCACACATGACCTCTACCACAATTGTTTGAGAAAAAAACAAATAGGTAACACTTGACCTCTTCCAATATTCTATGTGGGATAAAAATATTAAATAGAGAGTGAGTTTGAAGATATCAAGTATCCTTCAGTTATGCACATGAGTCAGTGTATACAACATAGGGATACACACGCTGCTCAGAAATGTAAATAGAATAACACAAAAGAGAAAAGGATGTAGATAATGGATTAGAAGTCTCTATGTGTTATGTAGTGTAGATCTGGGCTCGTTTTATGTAGTGGAAATGAAGTTTGAGTCCTATTCTGGAAGTTGGATCCAAAATAGAGTATCACAGTCTCTGTGCTCTAGCTTCCAAGAGAGTTAAATGTTAAACTTATTATTGTTAGGATGTTCATGTCAGCTCTGTATGTTTATCTTCTCTTGTTGATCTCCCATATGTTCTTCCTTTGAGTTCTTGGTATTTTCTGGAAGTACGCATTGAGAGTTTCATGTGTTCTTGAATGTTCTCTCATGTATGAATATATGGAATGATCTGAATTGTAATTCTTTTATACTTTGAGGTCCACCAGACATGAAGATCTCCCCACATTCATGTACCCTGCCCTATCACCTGAATATCCTAAAAACCACATTAAATGTTGTCAGACACATTAATTTGTATAAATTTGACAGTTATATATAAATTTTAATTAATAAATTAAAAATAGTTTTATGACTATTGGTGAGTCATAAGAATTAGTCTAGCAGCATTGGTCTTTCAGCATCAGTGAATCTCAGCATCGGTGAGTTTTTCTATTGGTATAGGTGTATCAGGGAATCAATGAGTCATTTGTACTATCGATTTGTCCTGGCATTGGTGAGTCATCATATGTGACTCATTTTGAACTAATGGTATGTCGCCCATCGGTGACTCGTTCATCGGTGTGTTGACCATCAGTGTGACATTTGTTCTATCGATGAGTCCAACATTAGTGTGTTATTAGATTGGTGACTTCCTTGATCAATGAATTCCTCAATCAGTGACATCCTCAATTGTAGATTTCCTCAATCGGTGAGTCAACATCAGTGAGCTAGCCATTAGTGACTCTTTTGAACTATCGGTGTCAGAGACTCTGAAAGACTTACAAAGTGTCTTCCATAAACATAAAAGTACCAGATTAAGTAAAATTCATAATTTTATGTAAATATACAATTTTGAATATATTGAAACATAAATATACATAATAATATATTGACTTATTGATATGTATTATATAATTCGAAATAATCAAAAAAGTTATAATTATCCATTGACATGATTGTCATTACTTGAAACATAATATGTTAATTATTAGGATTTTTAAATTGTCTTGAGTTGTTATTAATAAAACAATTATCTTACAAAGGGTCCCAAAATGTGGGAAGAGTCATCAAGGATAATGTTTCAATGGAACTAGAATATGATTTGGGTGTGGAAAAGAATGACACAGAGCCAATAATTGCAAATGAAAAGGTCCAGTTAACACACTGGACAAGGATTATGGTATTGCTAAAAAATAAACTTTGATGAAATGTTTTAAATGTGGAATGTATGGGAACTATGAAAATGAGTTTCCTAATGGAAAATCTCATGAATATAATCAACATGGTCATATGGGTAGTATTTATGTTGATGATGATGAAGAGACTACAAATGATATATGGGATAAAAAATTTGTTAAGGAATAAAATGATAAAGCTCAGTCAATGGTTTAAGAAGATAGTAGAATGATTGCACGATTATCAAGAATAATGTTGTATAAGTAATTTTATGGTATTATTGAAAAATGAAACATTTAATGATAGTTACACTATTTTTTGTCGTTAAGTATTTGGAAGTATATTTTGAATGATACAGGTAACCATTAAAAGTTATTCATATAGTTTTATAAAATGCATGATATGCGAATAATGAATCGATAATGAGATAATGAGATGTTTGAGAGTATTGATGACCTCATTACTGACACAAGGAAAAACTGATATCATGGTTTGAGTATATCGAATATTTTGAGTGTGAAAAGAGTTAATTTTTAAAAAATTCGTGTTTTCACAATGGTCATGTAGTAATTCATGGTATTATCATGTTTCAAGAGAATAAAAGATTAAGGTATTCACATGTTTTGAATGTGAAAAAAATGAAATGCTTGATGAGATAAGGGATAAGAATGTTGATTTGATTTATTTCACCTCTTTCTAAAGTTTGATATTTTCAATTTCTGGAAGGATTATAATTCTATCCATCTATGGACAGTATAAATTATTTTCTGGTTTAATATGGTTAGATTAATGTTTTATATCTCTATAGGTAGACTTATGCATATTTCAAAACCTGTTCTAACCAATTTTTTGAGACAGATAGAATGACTTGTCATTCTTTTGCATGATCTACTATCATTTCAAGAATGAAAAATTAAACTCTATTTCTTTTAATGAGATATGACGTAGAAATTGTTCAAGGAAAGAACAACGGTGAGATTGTTCCAAAATAAAGTAACTATTTATTCTCATGAAAAATTCTTCAACATTAGGGAAAATATCTTGAAAACAAAAAATGTTATCTTAGTACCTTCTTATCCAATGAATCATATGGTCCCATAAATCATCATATATTTATGGATTTCTAGTTTTTAACTTTCACAAAACCTTGTTCTCTATCACTATCCATCAGAACTTTATTTTTATATTCTTCTTCTATATCCATGTTTTCACTTCCCACCAATGTTCTTCTATGTGGAAACCCAGTGATGAGTTACTTTGGGAAACCATTTTGTTTCTAACATTTCTTTTTAAAATGACGTTTTAGTATTCCTTTTTATGATGTGGGATTCCATGAAAAAAACTTTCAAGTAGTAAACCTTTTATAACCCAAAGAATTTTGAGGGAAAAAAATCATTTTAAGGGGGTATAATGTAACACACCAAGTGTTTATAGTACATTTTTTTTCAAATGAATCAAAATTTTAATTTATATCTTGCAATGCACTAAGTCAGAAATTCCTTTTAAACTATACTGACTTGTAGTATGTTACACGCAACACCAAGTTGGCGTACAATTCGTGCAACAATGATTATTGATTTTTGTCATTGTATAAACGAAATATGTTTTTATTATGATATACGCAACACCAAAGGATGTTTTCACTACATGAAAAACTTCCTTTGATTGTGTTACAAGTAAGAGCGACCTTCCTCGATAGCTTGAATTGTATGCAATATCGAGTTTCACTAAACAATGATATATTATGAAAATATTATTATTTAATGGGATATAAACTATCCGTTAGGAATAGTATTAATTTTTTTTTTAATTTTATATAACATTAAAATTCAAAATATTCATTTTATAGACATGATATAAGAACAAATTCATTTTTTCGTGTTAAAGAGGTATTTTTTAAAAAAATACAGTTTTTCCGCCTTTTGATGGATCACCCATTTTAAATCTAGATTTTAACACTTTTATATATTTTATTTGACAAAATAAACATTTTTATTGTGAAATGGACATCAAAATTTACAGTGGTCAATTTTTTGGTATTTTTTTGATAAAATTTATATCTTAATGAATAGTGAAAAATATTAAATTTTAATACCAAACTGCCTTTTCATCTTATTTATTAATGTAGTTAGATTATCTTTTTAATTGTGTTTCAAGTGTAATTGTATAATTTTTTTATCATTTAATCCAATGTTAGTCATTTGAAGTAATGTTACATTTAAATTATACATAAACACATGTCTATCTTTTGATAGATTTTTACTTCTTAAAAACCCATTTTCTGGTTTTGACAACAGGAAGTAATTTTAAATTAATTTATTCTAATTATGTGTTTTGAAAATATAAAATGTATTAAATATTTGGAATAATAAGTTCCAAATTATGTAAATAGGTGCTCTTTATTTTTATATATTATAAATTGTAACATGAGTAATTTTTTTTATTTACCGCAATTATAGAGTAAATTAGGTAGATAAGGGTAAAAATAATGTTATAATAATATAAAACTACCGTAACACATATCCTCATTCAATTTTACGAGTCATGGGTTACCAAAAAAATCTTTTTACCAAAATGTGGCATTTCAAACCCACTTGGGTGTGAAAATGACTTGTTATAAAAAATAATTTAAAGTGAACGGAAATATAACATAAACAAGTATCATTAGAGTAAAACACTTTTTTTATATAAATGATATATTAAAATATAAATAGTCATTATAAATGTAAAAATATTTCTTACATCGTGGGATTTTATTTTAAAATATTTAGACATAAAATAAATTAATTTATTTATCACACAATTATGATGCAATGCTTACCTTATTAATGAAATATTCAAATAAATGATATTATAAATATTAAAATAAATGTAATTTTAACATTTTTATGTCATAAAATATTTTTTTGGAAGAAATATACATGTGAGGGATGATTTATATCATTTAATTCTAATTAATGAAGTTTTTATGACTTTATCAAAAATCAATTACCAAATAGTGTAAAAATTGACATAAATGAGTTTTTAAAACTAGTACTATTTTATTAAATGATATAATATTACTAAAAATCAAAAATTCGACCATATTACTTATATAATGTTAAAAATGTAATTAATGATCCACATGTGTGTCTCTTTTCATTTTATATTAACTATAGTAACCATATATTATGAAAACATAAGAAGAGATGGTAAGAGTTAATGTTTTTAACTATGGGTTAAAGCTAAAATATAAGGTTACTTTTGTGACCTAAAATTTCCTAATACCTATTAGTTGAGAGGATTTAGAACCATGATCATCTTAGCCTAAAAATATTTCACTTTGGATCTATATTAATTTGAAAATCAATTTACAAAAAAAAAATATTTCAATAATTTTCTAAAGTGCCCCTCCTCCTTATAAAAGGACACCACCTATATCCATTTACTCAAAACAATAAATCTACTTGAATCATACAAATTAGGTACATATAATCTCCCAAAATAGCCTCCTTATTTCTAGAGGATACACATTTGGTATAAATCCATCACACGGTTAACCTTTGTGCAAATCCAAATGTGCTACTCGAAAAAGAGGTAATTGTTTTATCACATCTTTCGAAATTCTTTTGTTCTTCTACATATTTTTATTTGGTTGATTCCATACTAAAGTAAAA
The DNA here is from genome assembly GCA_963277665.1 of Viscum album. Taxonomy (NCBI): domain Eukaryota; kingdom Viridiplantae; phylum Streptophyta; class Magnoliopsida; order Santalales; family Viscaceae; genus Viscum; species Viscum album. The sequence goes on along the minus strand of OY728166.1, from coordinate 1,066,846,551 downwards.
ATTATAGTATATTATACATGTTTATATTTATTTATAATTATGGGGAAAACTTATACATCCTTTTATCCATCCTATACATAACAATATCACCATGCGTGCGTACATACGACTTACTGTCTCTACGTCATGGTGTAATTTTTTATTCAATAATACATAATTTTTATGGGTATTATGGATGTAAATAATTAATATAACATGATAATTATTATGTATAATTAATATACCATCCAATTCCATACCATTTAACCATTAAGTGAATGATATCATCGCTAATACGTACACACGGCCTACCGCCTCCACGATGCGATGAGATTCATTCTCCATTTTATCCATTCAAGAATGGTTATAAATTATATATAATACATAATATTGAAATATATGAAATAATAATTATACAGTATTTATGTGTGTGTATATATATATACTTTTTTTACTTGCTTCCATTAAATCCAATAAGGAAATGGAAATAGCGTTCATGTGTACTTACGACCTACCGTCTCCATGAACAGTGTATTCCATTTCATTTATATTTATATTATATATGTTTATATACTAAATATTTATGATATATAAATCAAGTAATACATTTGAGAAGTAAATAAACCATTATCAAAGTAATGAGATCAAGAATAACCCGTCAAAACACAGACGTTAAATAAAATAATCATTACCCAAAATGTTGCTTTAACAAGGAATTAACAAATAAACAAGTAATATAAATTCATAAGTGAATCATATATGATATCATAAATATTATTATGGTTCTGTTAAAAGTTAATAATATGTTTAAACCCACTATACAATAGTTTGAGACACATAAAAAACAAATCATACCTAAGGTAAGGGATAATTTTCAATCTCACAGTTATCCGAGATTGTTTATTTGTAAGCATTTACTGGGGTATATTTATCATTGAAGTCCATGTTTACTAAATATATAATATTATATATATTATTACACTATTTTATAAATTCAATTTTACCCATTGGTAATTTTTTATTAAACTTTATTGAAGGAATATTTCTTTTATTTTCCATACGAGGTACATTTTGACTTTTCCAGTAAGAGTATGAGAAGAATGTTTTTCTAAATTATACGACATAAATAGATTTTTACAGTTTAATGAAACATTATTTACCTGAATCTTCATCTACGCAATTTTATTTTTATTTCAACTGAATTATTATTTTTTAAAATTTTATGGCATTTTGAAAAAAGTAATCGTTTTTGAAAAGGAAAGGATATTTTCCTCACGAATTAAGTTGAAGTGTTTTATCAAAATTATTTTCCTTCTAAGATGACATAGGGCTATATTTATATCCATATTATTAATTTTATTTAATTATGTTTATGAAAGAATCATTTTGGTAAAATCCATGTATTTTATATTGATTTTGATGGAATGATGTTTAAGAAACCCATTTTATTTCATCGGTTATGCTATGATGAATGATTTATGTTTTTTATGGAACATGTAAGAATGATTTAATTATGAGATGGGTGGGACCTATATATAACTCCAATGAATTGGGTAAACATTTATATCTCATGAGATAGATATGGAAAGAATAGAATGTAAATCTGGTTCCGTAATATAGGGATGGAATGTCATGTAAATCCGGTTTATTAATACATGGATGAAATAGAAAGTAAATCCAAATTGGTAATTGAATATTTCCACTATGATGGTATTGGAAGTAATTCATTGGATAATATGTAAATCATATTATGTGATTATGTTTTTTCAAAATTACATGTTTTATGCCAATGCTATTTTATCATGGTTAATGTTCCACTATGATCTATGCCTTATGTACTGCTAAGATTTAATTGATGGCTCAATATTTTGATATCTAAACATTATGTTCATGTTTTTACATTCGTATGTCCATGTTTTGTTATATGTTATCCATGTTTACCATTAATGAGAATTTTATAACACCCTTTTTATGTTTTCTTTTCCCCTCAATATAGAGTATGGTTTTAAGTAGGAAAACAAAGGGGGAAAATTTTTATGGGAGATGTTGAAGATCTTTCAACATGTTAGAAGATTGTGTTCCATGTTTCCAAAGACAGTAAACTAATACAGTATTTGGGTGTAAGTTGGTGTAATATATTAATTGTTTCGCAAATTAAATGTATTGTCGATGCATATCAAACTTTGGCCATTAGATATCATTACAGGGCCACTCAAAAACAATCTCAAACTTCTACAACCATTTAAGTCATTGATTAGTCATGCATGGACCTAAATATTACTTTTTTTCTAATACATATACTATCAAAAATTATTTTAATTATACATAGCATGACTGGATATCTTTCTTCACATATAAAAATATTAAATTCATAAAAATTAAAAGTATGTCCATAAAATATAAGTAATTAAAAAATCAATTAAAATGCATATTTTTGACATTTTTATAAAAATCATCAGATTTTTTCAATAAAAAATGTAGAATTTTGATAATGGTTTGGAATTTTTTGGCATGTTAACAAAAAATAGTATAAAGAATTTATGAAATTTAGGGCTTGATCAACCTGATTATTTTTTTGATTCCTTAATGAATTACTACTTGTGTATTATAAATTTTCAATAAAATTTCCTATGTAATTTTATAGTAAGATAATCAAATTTACAGTACATATAAAATTTATTTAAATAGAAATAAATCTATAGAAATGTGAAAATTAATTAAATTACAAGATAAATCAATGAAAAATTTGTATTAAACTGAAAACCTATAGAGTTATCCATTTATAATTATCAGTAAAACTTTATAAAATTAATCAAAAAGATAATAGTGTAAAAAAAACAACCTAGAAAAAGTCATATAACAATGACATATGGTACCAATATTGTAACGCCCCAACCCCAGTTACCTAGAGTCGGTGCGTTATTACATAACATTGGCATGATCATGAAAGATCTAGTCTCAAAAGACCAATTAGTTTAGCAGCCTTTGAATCACTATATATATTCATAAGTCTTACATTACATCATAACGTGAAAAAAAACTACAACAAAATCTTTTTCTCATATCCCCTCATACTATCCCTGAAAGTCATTCATAAAATACTTCTTCACATCCTGGGAAAAATTAAAACATTGAAAGGGGTGAGCTCAGATGGTCATTAAGGATAACAATATAGCGGAAGCTTTCCTAAATAAACATAAACATTTAAGGCAATGTATAACTAAAACAAAACCCTTTTAAACTTGAACACCAGCATAATATGGAAAATATAAAATAAAATAATTACATTTACTTATTCACCTGGATATTCAACTAGTCGAATAATCACATGCAATATAAATAACCTCTTTCATAATGATGGAATGCATAATTCCAGACTATAATGACCATATAGTCAAGGCCTTGTGCCAAGACTACAAATAAGATTTTTTCAAGGCCTTGTGCCAAGACACTAGTTTGTCTCATTAGACCTACCGATGCATCGAGGAGCTATAGTGGGCTCCACCCGTCACTTACTAAGTCCAATGCATTCCTCATATGAACATGTTTAAACATAACATAAACATTCGTATTAAAACTAGTATACGAAATTCCAATACTTTCTCCATAAACTATGAATGGTATAAAAATAACACACCCACAGTCAAACATATCACATAAATTTCAATAAAAAATGGATGTTTTGTATCATAATAAATCAACTTCAAATAATCTTAAAATTCACCAAAGGATGTTGAAATAGATGAAATCAAAACTATTTGAGAGAAATATTTTTTTTGAAATCATTTAAAAGTCACACATTTATAAAGGAAGTAATATAAAAGGGATTTTCGAATCAAAGTGTCCCATACCACTTTGAATCATTTAAAAAGAAATATCATTTCAAAACATTTATGTCCATATAAATAAATCCTTAAAATAATTTTGAAAACATGGACATTAGTTAAAAAGATTTCAAAAGATTAATCTTTAAAACATTTAAAATTCAAATCTTGATAAAGAGTACCATTTTAAAATATTCGTTTTGAAATCATTTAAAAGTCACATAACTATAAAATAAAACATTTACTTTAAAAATATTCTTAAAATATTGTATGGTAAGCTTCGACAATTTTATAACTGCGGAAAATAGCCGCACCTGCCCTATAAGTTAAAAAAATACATTCTTACCTTAATTCTGTCAAAAAGGTTAAAAATGACCTTGTTTGGAAAATGACAGGAAGATTCCTTTATAAACTTATTATAAAAAGTCAAAACAAGGGAATAAATGACTTTAAACCATAGTATGTAAAATATTAAGAATGATTTGAAATTCATTTTTAAGAAACATGGATATGGATGATAAAGAGGTCCCAGTAGATAATTACGTATAAACAACCTCGGATAATGTAGAGATTGTGAAATAAACCCTTACCTTATACTTTTCCTTGGCCGAGGGTAGGTTAAATTCTTTCATAACGGTGGAATAATTGTTATTAAATTATACAAGAATCATATACATTAATATGATATCCCATATGAACTTCTAATATTGCCTTTTAGTATTATCGTCATTTCAGTGTTCACTAACTCGTTTTATTTTATATGTTTTGTTACATAATCCATGTTTCTTATCCATAGGTTGTATCTTATTCATATCCAGAATGATATAAAGTACTTCAAAATTATTGTTAATCATCAAATGAAAATTATTCTTGAATGGATTCGATAGGGAATGAATCTCATCGCATTCGTGGAGACGATAGTCCGTACGTACGCATGAGCGACAATATCATTATTTTGATATTAAAATAATATATAATTGGATGGTATATCATGTATATATAATTATTATCACGTTATATTTATTATTTAAATCAATTACACATCATTCTTATACCCATCCAAATAATAATGTATTGAATAACAATTACACCACGACGTGGAGACGGTAAGCCGTACGTACGCACGTATGGTGACACGTCATTCAAGAGATGGATAAAATACTGAATATGGTTGTACCATATTTATAATAACATCACATTATATATAAGATACTGGAGTTATTATTTTTGAATAGAAATAACAAATAAAGAAGAAGTGGAAGAAGAAAGGAACTTGAAAGAGAGTGGTGAAAACATTACCTCTTCTTTGGGTTCTTCCTTTTGATTTGTTCAAAAGGGATCCTTAGGATGGATTTCTGATCAAACTAAGGCCTCAAGGTTGATTTTATGGAAGTTGAGAGAATATTTGGGCAGGGTTTATCCAATACAAAAGGCTTTGAAGGTGTGAATTATAGGGAAGGGGAAGTGCCCTTTTATAAGAGGGGTGAGGGGCACCTTAGGAGAAGCTAGAAATATTATTTTATAATAAATTTATATTAGTTTTCTAATGTCTCAAAAGTGGATTATTTAATGTTTAAGGTGGTGATAGGTCTAAGACCACTCAAAAATAGGTTTTAGACACGTTTGGGTCACCATATTTACTTTATCTTTTTGATTTAACTCTTAGTTAAATAGTTTGACATTTACCATGTCTCTTTGTATTTTAATATTATATAGTCAATAAACATACTATAAACTTCCAAGATACCTCAATGTGGTCCATTAATAATACACCTATAATAATATATGTCCTTTTTTGGATCCTTAGATTTTTAGGAATAGAATATAAATTAATAATATAATATTTGTTTTTAAAACTCATTTATGTGAATTTTGACACTATTTAATAATTTATTTTTGTTAAAGTATAAATAATTTTATTAATTATAACCAAATTGACTTAAGAAATAATAATAGGTCATATTAACAAATAAAATTCGTGGATGTCATCAAAACATTCAAATTATATTTATTTTAACATTTATGATACCAATTATTTGATTCATTCATTAATAAAGAAAATACTGCATCATTATTGTGTCATAAATAAATTTAATTATTAAAGGTCTAAAAATTATAAATAAAATACCATTATTTATAAAATCTTTTTATATTTAAAATTAATATTTATATTTGAAAATATAACATATGTAACCCTATGTAAAAATTGTTTTTCTAAAAGATATGTGCTTATGTCATTTTTGTATTTACTTTAACTTAATTAATATAAAGTGTCCCTATCAATTACAAGTGGCTCTATGGGGTCCCAAAATAGACACAAATATTTCCATGATCCGACATGTATGAACCAATATGTTTAGGACACGTTTTAGGGTAAATTAATATTATTATAATATTATTTTCTTACCCTTATTTACCGGATTTATCCTTTAACCATGGTAAATAAAATATTTACCAAAGTAAATATCCAAAATTTCTAAAAATAAGAGTTAAATATTTAAACAATTTGAAAAATCCTGATTCCAAATATGGAATCCATTTTTCCACATCCAAAACATAGAAGTGGCAGAAATTAATTTAAAATGAATTCCCACTGTCAAAACAAAAAACGTGTTTTTAAGAAATAATAACTATCCAAAGATTGACACTTGTTTATGTTCAGTTTAAATTTGGAATTATATCCAATGACCAAAATTGGATTAAATGGTAAAAATATAATCTAACTATATTTTAAAATCACTCAAATTCATAATTTATCACTATTAAATATTTTGATTAAAAAAGTTGTTTTTAATTAAAATTTATTAATTTTCACTATTCATCAAAATATGAAAGTTATCAGAAAAGTAACAAAAATTTATCCTAAGATAATTTCGATATTCCGAATCCAAAATAGAAGTCCATTTTAAAAGATTAAATTTATAAAATTTCAAAAAGTGGGTATTACTATTCATAATAGATAGTTTGATTGGTTGCGGTGTGCGTTACAACTTGAAGTTGCGTACAACACACGCTACTGTATTATTCAAAGAGAATCATACCGTGGAAGATTGGGGTGTTAAATTCTCCCCTACTTCAATAAATTTTCTCCTCGCAATTTGAAATTGTTCTTCGAAAATAAAAGGTTGATAATAGAAAATATCTTTGTGGGAAAACCCACCTCGGAAATTGGGTTAATAAAAATTAGTCTTAATAAGAGGAAAAAAGAAATGAAAGGGTACCCACCAAATTATGATCTCCATTTGGAGAGAATTGGTGGTAATTAGAGAAACATAATTAGAGAAAAAACGTGAATATTTATAGGGAGTGATTGAGGTCATCAGTCAAAAAAAATTATAGAATTCAGGGCCACAAAGCCATCAATCTATGATGATTTAAAATATCATCGTCTCAACAAAACATAAGGTTTTAGGATAACACATTTGTTGGATTTAAGATCCCTTAACTAATGTTTAAGAATTAATTTCTTCATATAATTAGAGAAATATATATATATATATATATTCTTAACAAGTAGAGTTTCATCCTTCAACTAATTTCTACCACAAACTCATCTTTCACTCCAAAAGATAATAGAACTCAAAAATATTATATTTATCCAAATCGTATAAGGATCCAAACATTAATTTATAATTTATCAATCAAAACTTAAAAAATACTACATTATACACTCCAGGGACTTCACGTAGTCTTGTGGTAGGTGATAAATACCAATCACACTATGGTTATGGGTTCGATTCCCGCAGCTTTGTCCGACGCGACGGGTTGTCACAGAGTATGTGTGTTGTCCTTTTTATAAATATCCAAAAATAATCTAAAACTAGAATTATTCAAAATACTTCTGTCCAAACTCACAGTCCAAAATTTATAAAGAAGGTATACACAATGAAGATCCTTTTTCCACGTATTAACATGTGAACACCTTCATCATGTATTCTTTCAGAACACTGCAACATCCTGAATTACCATAAAACCTCATTCATTTTCCATTATTCCTTATAGAATACAGGATATACTTTGTCCATCCAAAAATGTTGTAAACTCCAACAATGATGGAATATACAAATCATTAATCATTTTCAAGGTAGTCAAGAATATTCAATATAATTTACCCAAATCAACCATCTCTTATTCCAAAATCAGTACCTCAATATTAGGACCATATTAAGTTTTATCTTTTCATCAACCATGTAATTTAAAAAATGTTTAACTCACTGTAGAGTCTCTTTTCTTAGTACCATAAAATCTTAAATCCTCATTGAAATAGTACTGCAGTACAATCGTTATTTATTTCCAGCACATCATTTATACAACACTTAAATGAAATAATTATTAAATTACAATATAAGAAGACTAGACATTCCTCTTTATATGTGGTAGTATCAAAATATGATTATTACACAATAGAATCATTTGAGGCATAGTATGATGAATGGGACATTGGTTTGCGTAGTGTCCAAACTCCTTGAAAATGAAGAATTGTACATTTTAAAGATTTTTATTCCCCTTACAGTCAGGTACATGGGGTTTCTTTTTCTCCACACTAATAACAAACTCCCATTCCCTTCAGGCATGTTCCAGGGTGTTTCTTCCCATAGTTATCACATATGGGAAAATTCTTCTTTTCCCTCTTTCCTTTATCCATCTTTCTCTCTTACATCCTTTCCTTCTCTTTCTTCCCTTCAAAGACATATGACTTAGAGAATTCCTTAATTATCTTTTAAACACATGATACTATTTCTTCATATGTTTAGAATACATGGGAGACAATTTCCCTTCTAAATGATGGCTTAATACGGTGAAAGATATGATCCTTCTTATTCTTTGGATCATATGTATTGCGGGAGTTCACATTCCTTCTTCTGGGAGCCATTTATATAAAATGACATACACTAGTTCAGTTTATGAATTGTAATGAATAATTCCAAACTTGTAAAATACCTAAAGTAAATTGTGCAGTTTATGTATATAATCCATGATCATAAAAATATTTTCTTTAAGGAAGTATATACCCATAAACCCTTCATAATGGTTTGTAAATAAAATGAGAATTATCCTAGGCATATCCCCCGGGAGTGTCGTAACCAAGAGTGCAGCAAGGGACATTGTCATGCACCAGTTCCTGTTCGAGTCTAGCTCAAAGCGGTGTTTTCGGGTTTCACCCCTAGGAACATCTGTTCCAGAGCCGCCTCTACCTGCTCGTATCCAGAAAAGGATGTATTTCTCAGAAAACTCACAAAATCTCTACAATACCAAATTCTATGAAGTTCTTCTATACTAATCCTCAAAGTCCATCTTAGGTCTATGTGCTCTAATCAGGGTTTATCTAAATCTAGCTCCTAAGGTTTGTACTAAACATCCTCTGATACCAACTGTAACGCCCCAACCCCAGTTACCCAGAGTCGGTGCATTATTACATATCATTGGCATGATCACAAAATATCAATTCTCGAAAGACCGATTAGGTTAGTATCCTTGCATTCACTAGATATATTAATAAGTCTTAAATTACATCATAAAGTGAAAAAAACTTCAACAACACCTTGTCTTCATATCCCTTCATACTATCCCTGCAGGTCATTCATAAAATAATTATTCAAATCCTGGAAAAAATTAAAACATTGAAAGGGGTGAGCTCAGATGTTCAGTAAGGATAACAATATAGCGGAAACATTTATAGATAAACATAAAAATTTAAGTCAATGTATAACTAAAACAATATCCTTTTAAACTTGAACATCAACATAATATGGAAAAGATAAAATGAAATAATTCTATTTACTTATTCACATGGATATTCAACTAGTCGAATAATAACATGAAAGATCAATAACCACTTTCATAATGATGGAATGCATAATGCCAGACTATCATAACCACATAGTCAAGGCCTTGTGCCAAGACTACAAATAATATTATTTCAAGGCCTTGTTCCAAGACACTGGTTTGTCTCTTGAGACCTAATGATGCATATAGGAGCTATAGCGAGCTCCACCTGCCACATACTAAGTCCAATTAATTCCTCATATGAATAGGTTTAAACATAAAATAAACATTCGTATTAAAACTAGCATTCAAAATGTCAATACATTCTCCATAAATCATGATTGGTATTAAAATAACACATCCACAGTCAAACATATCACAAAACCTTCAATACAATATGAATGTTTTTTGTCCTAATAAATCAACTTCAAATAAACATAAAATCTATCAAAAGATGTTGACATAGATGAAATAAAAACTATTTGAGAGAAATATATTTTTTTAAATCATTTCAAATTCACACATTTATAAAGGAAGTAATATATAAGAGATTTTTGAATCAAAGTGTCCCATACCACTTTGAAACTTTTTAAAATAAATATCATTTCAAAACATTTATGTCCATATAAATAAATCCTTAAAATCATTTTAAAAACATGAACATTAATTAAAAAGATTTAGAAAGATAAATCTTTAAAACATTTAAAATTATAATCTTGATAAAGAGTGCCTTTTTAAAATATTTATTTTGAAATCATTTAAAAGTAACATAATTATAAAATAAAACATTTACATTCAAAATATTCTTAAAGCTTTTAAGGGGAGCTTCGGCAATTTTAAAACGGAGAAAAATAGCCGCACCCTCCGTATAAGTTTAAAAAAAAAGACATTCTTACCTTAATTCTGTCGAAAAGGTTAAAAAGGACCTTGTTTGAAAAAATACGAAAGATTCCTTTATAAAACTCTTATGAAAAGTCAATCAAGGGTATAAATGACTTTAACCCATAGTCTATAAAATATTAATAATTATTTGAAATTCATTTTTAAGAAACATGGATGTAGATGATAAAGGGGTCCCAATATATAATTACGTATAAACAAGCTCGGATAATTTAGAGATTGTGAAGTAAACCCTTACCTTGTAATTTTCCTTGGTCAAGGGTTGGTTAAACTCCTATATAATGGTGATATTAATTGTTGTTAAAATATAAAAGAATCATAAACATTAATATGATATCATATATGATCTTCTAATATTTCCTTTTAGTATTATCATCGTTTCAGTGTTCACTAACACATTTTCTTTTATTTGTTTTGTTACATAATCCATGTTTTTTATACATAGGTTGTATATTATTCATATCCAGAATGATATAAAGTCCTTAAACATTATTCTTAATCATCAAATGAAAATTATTCTTGAATTGATACGATGGGGAATGAATCTCATCGCGTTCGGGGAGACGGTAGTCTGTATGTACGCACGAGTGAAAATATCTTTTTTTTGATATTAAAATAATATATAATTGGATGGTATATAATATATATATAATTATTATCATGTTTTATTTATTATTTACATCAATTACACATCATTATTATACCCATCCAAATAATAATGTACTGAATAACAATTACACCACGACGTGAAGACGGTAAGCTGTACGTACGCACGTATGGTGACATGTCATTGAAGAGGTGGATATAATACTGAAAATGGTTGTACCATATTTATAATAACATTACAGTATATAGAAGATACTGGAGTTATTATTTTATAATAGAAATAACAAATAAAGAAGAAGTGAAAGTATAAAGGAACTTGAAAGAGGGCGGTGAAAATATTACCTCTTCTTCGGGTTCTTCCTTTTGATTTGATCAAAAGGGACCATTTGGATGGCTTTCTGATCAAAATAATGCCTCTATTTTGAATTGAGGGAAGTTTATAGAATACTTGGGCAGGGTTTTTCTGAGCCAAAAGGCATTGAAGGTGTGAATTAGAGGGAAGGGGAAGTTCCCTTTTATAAGAGGGGTGAGGGGCACCTTACGAAAAGAAAAAAATATTATTTTATAATAAATTAATATTCATTTAATAATGTCTCAAAAGTGGATTATTTAAATTTTAAGGTGGGTATAGGTCTATAACACTCAACCAATAGGTTTTATATAGGTTTGGGTCCGTATATTAACTTTATATTTTTTATTTGACTCTTAGTTAAATAGTTTGACATTTACCATGTCTCTTTGTATTGTTATATTATATTGCCAATAAACTTACTATAAACTTCCAAGAGACATCCAAGTGGTCCATTAATAATACACATATGATAATATAAGTCCTTTGGATGATCCTTAGATTTTTAGGAATATAATATCAATTAATAATATAATATGTTTTTTAAAAGCTCATTTATGTCAATTTTGAAACTATTTAATAATTTATTTTTTTAAAGTCTTAACAACTTTATTAATTCGAACCAAACTCATTTAAGTAATACTAACCGGTCATATTAACAAATAAAATTCGTGTATGTCATCAAAACATTCAAATTATACTTATTTTAACATTTATAATACCAATTATTTGATTCTTTCATTAATAAAGAAAATACTACATCATTATTGTGTCATAAATATATTAAATTATTCAATGTCTAAAAAGTAAAAATAAAATACCATTATGTAGGAAATCATTTAATATTTCTAAGGAATATTTATAGTAAAAAATATAACATATATAACCCTATGTAAAAATTGTTTTTCAAAAATATTAATGCTTATGTCATTTTTGTATTTACTTTAACTTAATTAATATAAAGTGCCCCTTTCACTTACAAGTGTCTCAATGGGGTCCCAAAATCGACCCAAATATGCCCATGGTCGGGCATGTATCAAAAAATATTTTTAGGACACGTTTTAAGGTAAATTAATATTATTATAATATTATTTTTCTACCCTTATTTACCAGATTTACCCTTTAACCATGGTAAATAAAATATTTACCGAAGTAATTATTCTAAATGTCTAAAAATAACAGTTACCTATTTACTCAATTTGGACATCATGATTCTAAATATGGAATCCATTTTTCCAAATTCAAAACACAGAAGTGGCAGAAATTAAATTAAAATTAATTCCCGCTCTCAAAACAAAAAGCCTGTTTTTAAGAAATAGTAACTATCAAAAGATTAACAGATTTTTATGTCCGTTTTAAATGTGGAATTATATCCAATGGCAAAAATTGGATTAAATGGTAAAAATATAATCTAATTATACTTTAAAATCACACAAATTCATAATTTATCTCTATTAATTATTTCAATTAAAAAAGTTGTTTTTAATTAAAATTTAGTAATTTTCACTTTTCATCAAAATATGAAAGTTATTAGAAAAGTACCAAAAATTCACCCTAATCTAATTTCAATATTCTGAATCAATAAATTAATTCCATTTTGAAATATTAAATTTATAAAATTTCAAAAAGTGGGTATTACTATTAATAACGGCTAGTTTGATTGGTTGTGGTGTGCGTCAGAACTCGAAGTTGCGTACAACACACGCTAGTGTATTATTCAAAGAGAAGCATACCGTGGAAGCTTGGGTTGTTACAAATATTTGATATATTTTGGTAACTAGAGATAATTTTTCTTCCTTTAGTGATCAAATCCACTCAATATTAATGATGTTATCCCCAAAATATTCTTTTATGATATAAGTAAAAGTGATACAACACCACATACAAGGCCTAATTGAGTGATTCATTTACCACTAGTGGTGAATCAAACATAATTTTTCAAATTAAAACATTCCTCCATTTTTATTTTTATTGTTTATTCCCAATTATTTCATAAAAAACATGTGTAATGATTATGATGAGCATGATAGTGATAAAGAAATAATGAAACATTGAATTATTGTATATTTATAAGGTTCACCTACTATATTTATTATGTGGCCAAATACTTAGTGTTTTATGGTTATTATCACATGTAACAAAATATTTTCTTATTATCAATAAAGAAGAAATAGGGTAAGAAGATGTTTATGCACTCTGTACTTGTATGTAAAGTGTTATACGTGGAATGATATGTCAGTTATGGGAAACATCATTCATGAGTGATATTCATATACCATCAAGTACCTTCTATCCATAGATTATGTGAAAACCATGATATTTTATCAATAATATAATAGTATGTGGGGTTATCACTTTTATTTATTCAAGATTTACATGGTTTTATAATAAGTTTACCTTTACCACAATTACAATATCCATATATAAATATGCTTCATATCTCTATGTTTTAATCCACATCTCCAAAATATTTTTCAATCATCTAATGATATACAATATAGATCCAACTATAAAGAACCTTATACCAATACTCTAAAAAGAATCTTTAAACCACTATAACAAAATAATATATCAATATGCTCATCTCATAATCCTAAAAAAATTGGATTGAAAAAACATACAATTCTCAAATGAAATTGTAGAATACAACAAATAATAATGGAAAACAAATTAAACTATATGATGTCATGGTATTATATCATTTACATATAAAACTATAACAAAGTACATAATAAATTCTAAAAAAGAAAATTACATAATAAATTATATATAGTTTTTTTAATAGTGTAAAATTTCAAACAATTATGGGTATTGATGGATATAAAACATGAAATTCACTCATATGGTTTTTATTTGTGAATTATATAATAATATCTAGTTAGATCAAAATTGGAAACCACTAATGGATAGAACAATGTAGTTAATTTATATGGTTTTCATTTATGAATTATAGAATATGATCTAGTTTTATGATTCTTCATTTTAGGTATTTATTCAAAAAATAAAATTTTAATTCATTCAAGGTTTTGTTGAACTCATATGTCGCTTAAATTGGTTACATTAAATTGATATTTTCACAATATTAGTAATCTAACATATCTTATTCCTTATATATTCTTCCCATTTGTTCTTGAATTTTACTTAGTCACATGTAGATTCATTCCATTTCATACAAATCTAATGTTAGAATTGAAATTAATACCACATGGTGAATGAAAAATATATTTTAATCTTATTTGGTGTGTTTTTAACATAATGTGAGTTGATGGTTAATATCACATGTCTTTATATTTTTTTTTTGATTTTTTTATCAATTTAATTTTATTAAATAGTGTATTTTTATAGAAATCAATTTCATTTCATCAAGGGGCATTGTCAATCAAAGCTTGTGTTCCTAAATATTGTTTTTCTTGAGTAGGAGGAAAAAATGATGGATGTGATATAAATGCATAGGGAAAAGAGAGGATTGTACATATTTTCATTCATTTTTAATATTTTTATATGTAATAAAAATTTAAATATATTATTTATATTTTCAATAGTGTGAAGTGGAGTACCTATATGGGAAATAAGATGACAACTTTGTGCCAAATGAACATTTGAGACATGTATTATGTGAGGAATAGAATAAAAGATTCTGATGTTTACCTGGGGAAATAATTATCCCCACTAGGTATTATCCCTCATCGAGCACCTATCAATGATATCACACCATTGTGATGAAAAATTATCATTCATAAGATTCTAGGGCAAAAAAATATCTATACAAGAGCATGAAAGAGGTAAATTGGTCACCAAATAAAATTTTAAAGCTATGCTAGTTATATGTAAATCACTTCCATCAGAAAATGATAATATTTTTGATTCATGTATGGAAACAATCGACTATTTATATGATGCACCAAGTGATGTCAAGGAGGGTCCAACTGGTGATTGGGGTGATGATACTTATGTTCATGATGTTTCTTTTTCTACTATTATTGTTGATGCTGAGGATGATGACGATGCTGATGGTGCTATAGGCGATGCTTATGATATGGACACTAGTAATGATTATGATGACACTAGTGGCGATAAAGGAGATATTTATCCCCTCTATTATTTGAGTTGAATGTAAATATAAATTTGTATATGATATTTAATGAATAAAAGTGATTGATGGTTTGGATTTTAAATGTATGTTATAATACTATAAATGGTTTTAAAACTATTGATTACTGTATGGTTAAATTCTAAATATATAATCATTATACTGCATTAAATTTTTTACATTGGTTGTAATATATTTATAAGTTCTGTAAGAGGTTTTGGATGGTGGTGTATCCATGCGTTGGGGACTTGAATCCATACTAACAGTTAATAGAACTGTTGATATACATAAATTTTTTTTATAGGACTCTATACACATGATTTCAGGAACCATTGGTTTGAATTTATACCCATGGTTTACTTCAAACTGTGGGTATTAAAATTTGGTCATGATCTGTACCAAAGGTCTTAGAAGAAACCATTGGTATAACACTATACCAATTTCTATGATCCCCATGGTTAATAGAACCATTATTATAGGAAATAAAAATGGTTATAGGGAATATACCGACATTTCTAAACTGTTAGTATAACTTAGTTTTAATAATTGGGTTTCTTAAAAATCATGGAAATGGGAAGTTATTAATTATATGATGTATACAATTTAATCCTTTCTGATAATAAATAGATTTTTTTTAAATATAATTTTTAAACATTTTAGTAGGATGTGTTTCCTTTATGATGTTGTTGAGATTTTTTTTCTTGATTAAAAGTGTTTATGTATATTGGGACTTGATAGTTAAATTTCATACATCATTTTAATTATTAATTTTGTCTATAAATAGATTATTTTATCTTATTTTTTATTTTTTAAATGTCATAATGTCATGAATTTATTTATTTTTTATTTACGATGATTTTTAATAAATTTAGAATTAATTATAAAGGACAATTCAAACTAATCCAACTAGAGTAAAATTAACTCATTCACTTATGGTTTCCAAGAGATTAAGTGGCAGGTGGAAGAACAAAATCATAGGTTCTATCTTAGGTAATATTAAATAATTTTTTTGGAGGATCATGTATTAATAAATCTAAAATTTATCATATTTTTTAGATTAAAATGTTAATTGGAGGGGTCCCATATGATTAACTCATAATAAGATTGATTTTTGTGTTTAAATAACTCCATGGGGAACCCATTAATGATATCTTCATGTTAGAATAAGTTGGTGTTGATGTGTGATTAACTCAAAACATGATTTTGTACAAGACATTAACTCAATGATACATGAAATTAAATCTAGAGTTGAAGCCGTACGAGAGTTAAATGCATAATATGAACCCAAGTGATTTATTTATGATTGAAGTTTATATTGGAGTTAGATCCCCATGATCCAAATACTTCATACATTCAATTACATGTATATTAAAACACTATAATATTAATAAATATATTATCACATATTGAGTATTGTTCTATAAAACATTAATATGATAATGTACTTCAAGTATTTAATATATTGAACGCTCAATGCAGTTCCCTACAATTGTTAGAACATTGAAGTAATATGATGATATTGTTAAATATATGTTCTTCATATGGATGAAATATACCAGAAACAACATAGATGATGAAAAATATTTGATGTTGGAGGTTTATAATAAATTTAAACTTATTCTCATTAAGTTCTCACTAGGTAATCTCTAATATATGAGGCTATGCGAATATAGCCTCTAAGGAGAATTCAATATGTTATTTGGGCCATGGGATATTTAGATCAGCAGAAATGTGTATGCGTATTTAGACATGATATTATTATTAATGTATATCATGAATCATTTAATGTTATATATTGAAAAAAAAACGAAGAAATATGTTTATAATGAGGTAAGAAACATCAGGTACATTATAAGTGATATGAAATTAATTAATAAGTCAAAATTGGATTTATCCATACCAAGTTAATGGAGGTAGATATCTCAAGACCATTGATTTGAAATGAATAGTCTAATTAAGACCATGTCAAAGATTGTTTTATCAACATGTTAATTTTAGGAACTTTAGAGACAAATATATCTAGAATATAAGTTGATGACACATGTATGCAACCCACATGATGAGATATGAAGAAAAATAGATTATATTACATAGTGAATGTTATTAGGAGGTTATTCACATTTATTTATTAAAGTATTTCTCTATGGGTTCCTTTAAGTGATTCAAGATTTTTATAATTTACTTTAATCTAGTAATCCTTTTTTTATTGAGAAAATATCCATGAGGGTCACACATTATGATTATCTATAACCTTAGTTAAATTAATTTTTAATATAATATTAGAATTATTATCATTTTAATGTTCTAAGGAATAATAATTATTCAGTTCATGTTTTTCATATAATTGTTAACTGAACTTATAATATAGTGATATATATATATATATATATATTTATGTAATAAATTTTTGTTATTAATTTTTTGATAAATTATGAGGAGGATTATTGAGCCAAGCCAGGGGTCTAGTTGAAATGATATTTAAATATCTGGGAGTTATCTCACATGATGGAAATTATAAAAATAAAAATATTATTCTATGTGGGATATATCGTGGATTAAGATATTTTATAAGGGTCTTAGGGAAATAACTAAATCTCTAACCTAGGTATAGAAACCCATTTATATAATTTTAGAGTAGATAGAGAATTTTTCACACTACTAATTCACTATAAATTTCACTAAATCCCTAAAGAAAACATGAAAATAATTCTATCACAAATGGAGATCATTGATCCTTACCCCCATTTCAAGATAAACAAAACTAGAACAAATCCGTCAATTTTCTATCAAATTCTTGTTTTAATCAATAAAATTAATGTAAGCAGTTTTGTTTTTCCTTGTTATAACTCAATGATCTAATGATGATGTTCTGAGATTCATATATCACATGTGAATTATACTGAAGGTATCATATCCATGGATCCTTCATTAAAATAATGGTGCAACCGGATAGGTCAACCATTTCGACAATGAAGAAAGAATCCTAAGAAACGATAATTCTTATTTATATAAATTAATTATAAATTATTTGTGAAAAATCATATCTATGAATATTATGAGGTTTCATTTTTATTGTTATATGGATTTAATTTTGATTAATCAAAAGAAACAATTATTGAGAATGGACCCAATCATTTCTACTCCACCCCATATCTTTCAAGTTGTATCAAAGCACTTACATATTGATTTTAATTATTTCTTAATAACTAATCATTTTGAACATATTATTTTTAGATTTTATTTCATGTTTTTCATTCATTATCAAAAAATTATAAGATAACATGTTTTCTCAATTTCATATAACCAATATTAGATGATGAATTATTATAGATCCCATCTAGAGGTGCTTAAGAATTTTTCCAAATAGCCTGGATAAAGAATGTGTAATAGAAATGTATAAGTTGTGTTCCCACGGTCAACAACACAAGGATAATTCATGAAAATCGTAGTACGCCATGTGGTAAAAGAGTAAGTTTCACCATTACATTCTATGGATTTAATTCCAATTGGAATGTAGTTTGATAGGGTGTACAAGATGTGTAGTTGGCATACACGCTATGTAACCCCACACAATTTGACCTTGTTGGAATTAAAAAAGATTTGTGTTCAAAGTATGAAACATCTAATTAATTTATACTGTTTCATGACTTATAGTTGAGTGAAATGAAAATACACAAATTAAATGTAATGTTATAGAATTTAAATTCCATTTAACACATAATAACCCATTTAGAAAAACACACCATGTTCCTAGGTATGAAGTATAGGTCATCACAAGAAGTTTTTAATTAATGAAAACAAAACTACTAAATTTTTATCTTATTGTACATTATGTGCAATATGTGTTTTCCAATGAATTACATATCAAGTAATTTCTAGTAGGATTATTGGAATTAAATTATTAAATTAATCATTTATACATTATTGTACAGAAACATGAAATGTATAATCATCGTATAATCCATATAATTCATTTCCATTTCCTGCAGTACTTTCCATTTATATTCAGGGTGTGTCGTGTCATCATAAATACCATGAAATGAACATTTATTAAATCATTGAAAAACACACCAGGTATATTTTGAGACACTGTGTAGTTATATATTTAGTGTGGGTACACTGTGCATGATAAGAACTGTCCATAGTATTACTCACCTACCATGATGAGTAAATAAACATTCTGTATAACATTAAAACTATATAAATATGATTAAGGTATAAGAATAATGGTAAATGTCATTCCTCCTTCAATACACACTCTATACATAAATAATTTTAATTTTAATCAAGATATTTAAAAATAATAGGGGATAATAATCTTAAGGGATATTTTGATAGAAAAATAAGCTAAATAAAAATATTAATATAATATATAATTAATTAATCAAAAAATTTAATCTTAATAAATAATGGATTTAATTGAATCATATCTAGTTTAAAATATATATTTATTACATATCTGGATGATTATGAGCATGATTGAACTTTGTATGTGTTATATTTTCTTAATTTAATTATTATTTCATGGGGGATTTAAATAATTTTTTTTAAAATGATGATCTAAAATTACTCCTCGTATATAATATATGGGACCAAATGTTCCCATTTGCTTTTGTATAACCCGATAACTTGGTTCCCCTCACTCACATGTGAGTGGGAACTTGGAAAGGAAGGAGATCCCAGGAGATTAGAGAAAATTCAAGATGAATCCATGTTGAAACTTTTAATGTATTTTATTTTAAATGTATTATTTTTCATATTGATTGGATAATTTTTGAGACCAGGCACTGAGGAAATATGTGATTTTGAGTCCCATTATGCTCAAAATAAATTCTTGAAATATATTAAATAAAACACTCACACACAGTTTTCTTGAATATGTGGGATAAATTATTAACGAGGATGTGAATCAGAATGATGAGGGAACCATTGTTTTTAGAACGTGGGGTTTACACTTGGAATGACGCAACCTTTTCCAGTGAGGGGTGTTTTTATAAAATTCATCACGGTAATAAAATAAATAAAATTATTTGCTAAAATTATTTTATTTATTCGTTGATGCAATGAACAAATTATTCTCTTTAAATACACAACTATGGATAATTTATAGGTTTAGGTACATAAAATTTAAAATCATTGAAAATCCTTTGGAGAGAATTGAGTGAGATTCTGTTGGTAGGCAATGATCAGATCAAAAATCAGTGACTGGTGTGAGACAGAATCTGTGGATCTCACCAACAATCACGACGCAACTCCTTTGTTCAACAATGATCAATCCAAATCAAGGAAGGATGTTATTTGATTTGGTTTATTTCCACGTTTTCTATTTCTATGATGAAAACTGATCAATCAATAAACATATCGATCCACATATCATATGTTTTATGGGATGATATTATTGGAAGGATTTATTTAGAGAATTTATTTGTGATAATTTATTATATCTTCATTATTAATTCTAACAGAAATGAATCTAGGATGAAATGAACAATGAATAGGGTCTGTTCCTCATGAATTTTCTTTTTGATTTTCTCCCTCGATAATGAGTTCATCCTATGAATTCTCCATTTGGTCTCTGATTTAACATCTACCAGAAATTTGAACATTGTGTTCCAGTTTCTCAGTGCAATGGTTCAAAGTCATAAATTCGGGCCTTATATGACATGATAGTGGTGTGATGATGAGAATGAAAGTGTATCAAACAATTTAGGTACCATGTTTTCATGTTCATCAGCATTCAACTATTAACACCATTCAAAGGTGTTTTTTTTAATGGATTGATGGCCATATTTCGATGATATGGTGGTGAAAAGGCATGTACGATAACTCTCTGTGAATTTTGAATAGGGAACATCCTGATTGATTTTGGGATAAATGTATTAGATGAAAAAAATCTAGTTATAGGATTTTGGGAAATCCTGAGACACGCAACAAGTAATTTGGGATTACACTGTGTGTTGTTCCTTACTTTAGGTGTCTAGGTTTTTTGGATTGAGATAAGTATCATACAGCACGTGAAATTATCACTTAGCATGTTCCCCCTCCCTGAAATGTCAATGTGTACTTTGGAGGGCACTGAGACATGGGCTAGAGTACAAAGACACTGAAATATTGTGTACTCCCACATAGACATGGTTTGTATAGTTGTACATAGGAATACCTTTGTATTGCTAAATGAACAAAAGTATATGGATGACCACACACCATATACTGTTACACAGACACGAACACGAGGTGTTTACATGGGTTGGACCTAGGTTTGAATGGACATGATGTGTAACCCTAGTACACATCATGTAATCCTTAAATATTTTATTAGATCACTTTTCATTCATATCATTAACACGATTCATTTGGTTTAGTTACACATATCGTTTCTTAGAGGGTTAGTATGTAATCACCTCAAGAAATTAGGAAAATGATCCCTTTAAGAGGTATTCTTGGATAGGGCTGATGGAATCCTTCTGTTAGGACCAAAGTGAAAACCTCTACAATCTATTTTCCCTAGGTGGAGTTCATGGTATCATCATAAAAAACACTACGTGTGGACCGATCCTCAACAAATTTGGTTTTTATAGATTTATTTGTTTTTATAATCCACAGCCCTAGGTGTGATCCACATTTATGTTCCATATCTTTTCAGATATCATCAATATTAGAAGATTCAGGAAGTTCCTTTGCTCATATTAGTGATATGTGGAATCTTTGACCTAGAATCATAGTATGGTAATATGGTGGTAAATTACCTTTATATTGTGTGTCATTTTTGAGTATATCCATATATTATTATCATTTGAATGGTAGACATATACCTTTATAGATTTTACTATTATTATTTTATTGTATGATATTTGGTTTTTATTTTTCATGATAGGTATTGTTATACTCACCATTGAATGGGATTTTATCGCATCTATTATGTCTTGTGCAGATGATTAAACATTTTACAGAGAACTAGACGAACGGGGAATAGATGGTGCTTAGTGAGACTGAAAAAACCAAGGTTTTTTCCTATGGTATCTTGATAATAATCACTATATTTATTTTTTGGTTGGAATTGTTTCCAAACTATTTGTGGTGAGCTTGTATTTAGACCTGTTTACTTTCCTTTAAATCATATCATTCTCAAGTGGTGGGATTTAGATGTATGTATGAATGGTTGTTCAATTGTTTTTATATTTCAATGTTTTATGGCATTGTAGAGGAGTACGTGTGTATAAGTACTTTGGATAAGGCATCCCATGTTAGTGTTATGCCTAATCGAAACTAGTTTCCAACCCCTTTCATATTAGAGGTGGTCTTGGGGAGTGGCTGCATGAGCCCGATTAGGATGGGTCCTGACAGAGTAGTATCAGAGTAGTCAGCTCAACATTAGGACTAGAGTCCATGAGATTAGTTTTTGGAAACAGTGACAAGTGTTTTTATTTCGACTTTTAGATTAGAGACTCTAGTGTTGGTGGGTGGCCGATGTATCCATACAATGGGAATGTGATCATCTGCCCTTCGACTTGGTACACGAGAACATTGGTTATAGGGAATACAATGGTACATGAATCATATATGAATGGGTTGTGTTTCCCATTTCCATTGTGATTCATCACTCCAGATATAATCATTAAACATGGTATATATAGTTTACATTTGTGATTCCTCTAAAATATGTTACATCTAGGATTTATCATCAGGATCTTGAGGATAATCTCCACAACAATGAAGAATCAATATAGGGACAAATTCTAGAGATGCTATCTCTTGGTGGTACAATAGATATAACGCCACCTTTAGAGTATTAGATGGTACCCACAATACTATAAGATGATGTACATAAGATAACAACACTTTATGAGTTTTATCGATAGAGACCCCTCAGGATTCGAGGCAACCCTAAACCATATATATATGAGGGTTGAATTTAGGTGGTGACATGTGTTTTCCTTTTGGTTAAGAAACCAGGAGATCAGATGGTGGTCCTAGAGGAAAACCTTTTTTATAGCTTAGTAGGATGATGATGAGGTTTGGTGACCTAGTATTACGATGAGGTGGCTCTAGTATGATCAATGATTGGGAAACGTTTCATAGAGGAGTTATATCTAGTTACCCTATGGGATATAAATATTCAGGTGCTTCTAAAACTCTAGTAGGGAAGCACAATAATATATTAGTAATGATTGAGTTATACAACCTCTCTAGGTACTCGATGGATATAGTTTAGGATCAATTATTTTGGTCAAATTCACTCATGTGAGTAATGTGTAGAGACATCTGTGCCAATTTAATCCCTCAATAAAGTTAAACATATGATATGGTTATAGAGAGATCTTTGGGGGTTGAGATCTTATTGGTTGAATAGACATAACCAGTGGTTGCTGGTAGTGGGGAAGTTGGTGCATAGTCCTTGATAGTAGGGAGACGATGTCAGTCTTAGGGACATGGATGCACAAAAATTATAGGAGGATCTCCCGGAATAGAGGTTCAATGGTTCATGGCTCAAAATTTTGGTCTAGTCATCCTAGAGAGAGGTGGTGATACTCATTTAACGGAAGGGTAAATCTTTCTCGAGACTATCCAACACAGCGTGCATCTAACAAAGAGATCATGGATAGACCACTTAGGTTGAGAATGTTTTTGGAGCAGATAGGTGCTTAAAGAGGTGGATTTGGTATAGAAGTCGGGATAATAGGTTTAGGTGGTATAGGCTTTGAATTTTTATCACCCGTAGCCCCATGTGGTTCCTCCAAGCCCAGAGTGCTGAAAGAAAGAGGTGGGGACATCTACAGGTGGTCAAATCTTACAACCTAGAGGATATCAGAATGATTCGAGTTATACTATCTAAATTTTATACCTGAGATAATGTATTATTAGACACATTTTTTAGTCATTACTTTATTTCCACCTATTTAGTTGAATACTTAGAGATTCTTGTTAATCCATTTGATCGACCATTACACTTGGAGACACCCACTGTATATGACTCAATGACCACAAACTATTTCTAACAGTGTGACATGACCCTTGGAGGAAACTATTTCTGTTTAAATCTCTTTTTCGAATCTATGAGGAATTATGATGTCATATTAGGTATGGACTGATTACCTATAGTTCATGAGCATATTAACTCTTTTAGGAGGAGGATGCAGTGTGTCTGCAGTGATGGGACTCAGTTTTCCATTATGGGAGAAAAGAAAACCCATGAAACATAGGATGTACTCATTGATATGAGGGTGCAGTTGATTACTCATCAGTTGGATAGAATAACCCTCAATGTACCAGATGCTGTGAGTTTCTAGTTCATTATAGTGGTGTTAGAGTACAATGACTTTTTTCATGATTATGTTCTAGGATTACTTCCCCATCAAGATATGGAATTTTTTATTGATCTACAAGCTGGTAGGGAACTAATATCTACACTATCAAATCATATAGACCTCAGAGAGATTTACGAGCTGAGTTTGTAGTTGGTGGTCTTGAATATAAAGGTATTTGTTGGACCTTGTGTTTCATACTGGGTATTCCTGGTTTTTATTTCCATGAAGGAAGATGAGAGCTTGAGGTTATGTGTGGAAAACCAATTATTGAACCAGGTGACTGTGAAGAATTTTTATCCAATACTAAGGATCAATGAATTATTTGATCAATTAAGAGGGGCGTGATGGTTCTTTAAGGATGATCGTAGGTCAGTATATCACTAGATGTGAGTACGAGACAAGGATATACCAAATATGAAATTGAAATGTTGATACAATCACTATTAGTAATTGTTGGCAACATTTTTTATGATGAATGAACCAATAATTTTCAAGGGACTCATGAAAAAGACCTTTTGGGGATTCTTAGAGTGATTTGTGGTATTCCTATTCAATGATATCCTTATTTACTTGGAGTATGAGGAAGATCATGAAATATAGTTTGGGATGGTTCTAGATGTACTATGAGTGAACTAACTTTAATGGAACAAGTCAAAGTGTTAGTTCTAAATATAGGATCTTTAGTTCTTGGGATATGTTCTCTCAATAGATGGTGCGGAAGTGGACCCATCCATGGTCGAGGTAATGTTATATTGGGAGCCACCCAAGATCATGAGGGTGGTAAAATGACTCAATGGGTTGGTGGGATATTAGCGAATATTCACACCAAAATTCTTCAGTATATAATCTCCTATGAAATATTTAACCCAGAAGGGGAAACCTTTTATGTGGACTAAGAAGTGCTAATAGGATTTTCAGGTGGTGAGCCATAGATTGACGAGTTATCCTATCTTGATGATACCGGAGGAGGGTGTCAAGTATGCAGTGTCATTTGGTGAAAAAAATTGGATCGGTTTTGTTTTTATGCAGAGATAGGTGGTGATTTCCTGTGGTTTAAATTAGTTGAGACCACAAAAGAAGAACTATGTGACCCAAAATATTGAGTTAGATGTGGTAGTCTTCGTACTAAATATGTACCAATACTACCCAATGGGTGAGTGTTTTATCATCTATTCTGGTAAAAACAATCTCAACTATATATTATATCAAAAGGATATTAACATGAGACATAGGTGATGTTTAGATTTCTCTAGGATTATGACATCGAGATTTTCTTTACTCGTGGGAAGGGGAACATGGAAGAAGATCCTCTCAACATGATATCTTGTTGGTATTCATTGAATGAGGAATCAATGTTGTTTTCCTTAGTGTAGTTATCCTTTTCTGATGGAGATGAATCAGTTTACCTCTAATTGATCTTCGTTACCTCTATGCTCTTACAATTAGTTTGGGAAACACAACATAGGGATAACAACAATGGGACCCAATGTACTAATATATATTATATAATGTTCTTGATGGATGTTTTTGATGGAGGGGTGCATGTCACTATTTTTAGAGAATTCACTAAGGTACTAATTATGTTATAAGAGATTTTTCTAAGAGAGTTTAATATATCTCCTTTGGAGGTACATACAGTCAAGAAAAAGATGTTCTGGGACCTCTGACATCAGTTTTGGTTTTTTGGAATGAATAAAGGAGTTGCAAATTTTTCTTTTTGATGACTTAGTTTTTAGTAAGTGAAGGGTGAGAACCATATTCTAGTGGTTTTATCTCAACCCCTTGAGGTGCTTGAGTAGAAGTGGGATGGAATGTACATGTAAATCATGATTGTTTTACCATGTATGTCTAAGAGATATAATGAAATCTATGTGATCACAGACTAACTCAACAATTCATCACACTTCCTAGATATTCGGTAGTAGAGTTCAGTAGAGAGCTTGGTAAGCCTCTATATATAGGATACAGTAGGACACTATATAGTTCCATCGATTATTATGTTTTTACCATGATGATCAATTCACATATTAGTTATGGAAGAGATTACAAGGGGATTTTGGGACACAATTAGACTTGAGCACTACATTTCACCCCCAAAATGATTACTAGATTGAGAGGGCCATTCAGTTTTTGGAGGACATTCTACGAGATTTCATGTTTTACTTTGGACTTATTTTTGAGGATCATATACCACTAGTGTATTTTGAGTAAAAAAAATACACCATTCCACCATTGGAATGACCCCATTTTAGGTTTCATGGGTGACACTACAGGTCAACACTTTTCTAGATTGTCCTAGGAGATTCGGCACTCATGGGCCCAAATTTGGTATGATAAAATACTAAAAATGTTCATTTCATGCATGAGTGGATGAAACTACATAGAAAAATAAATTTTTTTATGAAGATAGATGAATAAGGTCTTTGGAGTTCGAGGAGGGAGTCCATGTGTTTCTATGGGTTTCACCTTGATGTGGATTATGGAGATTTGGATGTGGTGGAAAGATTTATCCAAGATTAATTGTACCATTCAAGATAATATAAATATTTTGTGGGGTTACATACCTCTTATATCTACCACTATAATTATACTAGGTACATGATGTCTTCCACATGTCATAGCTAATGAGGTACTTTCATGATGCATCCCAAGTTATCGACTGGGGTGATATGGAAATCAAGGATGGTTCTCCCTATGATGAGTACCTAGTGGATATAAATGATCAGTAGACGATGAACCCTCATGGATGAGCCATTCCTTTAATGTGTGTAGGGTGCCATCAGAAGAATCTCTAGGAGAGAACCTGGGAGTGGGATTCTTAGAAACGTTCTCAGTACCCACATATCTTTATGAGCAACTTGTTTTTACTTTTCAAGGACATAAAGAATCAGGTTTGGTAGAATATAATGACTCAAATAATCCATGTATTAATTTTGGATATTGTATGTATTATTCTTGAAACTAGGAGTCTAGACGACGTGTGATTTCAAGGACTGGTGTGCCCACAATAAATGTTTGAAATACATTAAATATATTAAATGGCTCTCTAAGGAAGTTTTCCTTAGAAAGTTGAATAACATAAAAAATAGGGTCCTGATCAAATATATGAGGTCACTATTGAGTTCATAATTTGGGGTTTACCCTAGGTGTTACATAACCTTTTTTAGTGTAGGGAATTTTTGGAAAAGTCATCACTGGTGTAAAATAAATAAAATAATTAATTCAAGCTATTTTATTTAACCATTGATGTAGAGACCTAATAATTCACTTTGAATAAAAGCTTTTGGAAAATTTTTATTGTCAACTACATAACCCTACAAATAATTGGAGATCCATTAGAGAATGTTTAAATATATTCTATTAGAAAACATCAACCAAATTGAAGATTGATGACTAGTGAGAGACAGAACCAGAGAATCTTAGTAATGATCATGAAGTATCTCTGTTTTTTATTATATATCGATCAAAATTAAGGTAGAATGTTTTTTTGGTATTATTTTATTCCCCATTTTCTATTTCTATGATGAACACATATTGGTCAAATAATATATTGATATGTAGATCATGCGTATTAGAGTATGGGATTATTACATGGATTTATTAGGATATTTTATTGTGATTATTTGTTACCTATTCAATTGTATTTCTTATGGAACAAATCAAGGTAGAAATGAACAATGACCATGGTCCATTCCTCACAATATTTTCCTGATTTTCTATCATGATTCTCCAGTCATTGTGAGTGTTCTTTGTTTGGACCATAGTTCTATATATACCGTTAAATCAAACATTTCCCATTTTTTTTATTCGAGTAGGGGTTTAAAATTGTAGATCTAGGCTCCACCCGACAATAATGTAGTGGAATGATTTAAATAATAGTGGATCAGAATATTTTGGTACCCATTTTTTCATATTCATTATTGCGTAATGATGAACACTATTTGAAGACATTCTCCGAATGGATTGATGGATGGATTTTGATGATTAGGTGGTGAAAAGGCATGACTGACCGCACTATTTAATTATGACATGGGGTGTAACATGATTGGTTTATAGAGAAATGGATCAGACATAAAAAAATATAGATATGGGATTCTGGAAAATCTCATGACACACGGTGTGTAATCAGGGATTACATGGTGTGTGGGACCCTCCTAGAAGAAATTAGGGTTTCAGTATAGTTATAAGTATCACACGAAATGTAACCCCGCCCAAATGGACTGAAAAGTACTTTAGAGAGTTCACAGACATGTGATATAGTACATGGGAACATGCATGGCATGTAATCCCATAGGGACATGAATTGGCTATGTGTACACATGTGTACATGTTTATTGGTACAGTAGAAGATGTAAACATATAATCTCACATTGTTTACTCTTAGAAGAACATATACATGTGTTGTTTATATAGGCATGACCATTGGTCGATGTGACACAACATCTAACCCTACTAAATTCCATCTACTCTGTTAATGTTTTAATAGAGATCTTGTAATCTATATACTAGAAAAGATTAATTAGGATAAGTTTCCAAATATAATTTCCCTACGGGTTACTGTTGAATAACCTCTTATAGTTTGGACAATGATTCCTTTAGCAGGAAATCTTGGATAATGTTTTTGTAATCCTTCTGTGAGGAAAAGAGTGAGATCATGTATCATATTCTTATCCTAGGTGGAGTTATTGGAATTGTCCAAACCAATACTACACAGGCTCTAATCCTCTACAAAGAAGGTTATTGTAGATTGAGTTGTCTGTCTCCACCATGGCTCAAGGTGTGATCCTCATATGTGTATCATATCTCTTTGAATTTCTTCATTGTTATTAGACTCATGGATTGTGTTCTACCAGATGAGTTCCATGTAGAATCATTGAGCTGGAATACTAGGCAAGAATTAAATTGATGACTTACCTTTAGACAATCTTCCTTTCTTGAGTAAATATAGATATTCCTGTTATATTAATTATAGACATATACCTATATAGATCTGACTATTATTTATTTTTATAATTTTATAGAAATAACATGACCAGATGGTGCTCAGTGAGATCAGAGAGACCAAATTATGTTCCTTTGGTATCTTGAAAACCATCCCTATTTTTCATTTTCAGGTTGGACTTGTTTCGAAACTCCATGCAGTGGGATTGTATTTGTACTGTTTTACTTTCCTTTACTTCCTACCATACTCTAGTTGTGGGATTTAGATTTCTGCAATCATGATTGTTCAGTTTTTTCTACATTTTTGAATTGTATGGGATTGGAGATGTGTATGTATAACAACCCATACTTTACATACATTGTTAATACTTCAAAATTTAAGCATACTTATTACAACATATAACAAAACCACAAATGGACCATATAGGTATAGTGTCTTTAGAAACTGGGAAACATAAACAACTGGTTCATAAAGCGTCTACACTGTCTCCCATTTAATTATTCATATCTATAGTCCCTTTTGGAATATCTTACTTAATAACCTTCTTCCTGACCTGGGGAAAGAAAACATACAAAAGGGTGAGTTCAAATGCTCAGTAAGGTTAATCAAAAGAAATATCAATCACATCATATATATAAGCACATAACTTTTGGAAATCTTAACCTGAAAAGAGATCATAATTTCATAACATGGAATAAATCATGGCCGTGAAATGTAATCACAATAATCATAACTTAAAACATGAAACTTTGTGGCATACACACATAATCATAGAGAATCATTTCTTGTTAGTCAAGACTCATTGACAAGACTATCTTAGTGGACAAAGTCCCTTTCTGAACTGAGTCACCCTTGTTTCAGCCCTGTTTCACTGAACCGGCATAACCTACCATTCCAGCCATGTCTATCTCATGAGATATAAAATCTTTACCCAATGCATTGGAGGTAGATATAGGTCCCACCCATCTCATAATGATACCATTCTTATGTGTGCCACAAAATCATAAATCATACATCATTTCATAACCCATGTAATACAAATGGGAATCTTAAACATCATGACATCATAAAACAATTCATATAAGATAAAGGAATAAATAAAAATAATTCCATCACAAAATAATCAAATCAATGTAATAATAGGGATAAAAATAGAACCCAATATTATCTTAGATGGAAAATAATTTTGATAAAACACTTGAACTCCATTCTTGAGGAAAATATCATTTCTTCTTCAAAAACATTTTTTCCTTTCTTAACATGTCATACAACTTTAAAATAAAAGAAGTTGATTAAAAATAAACTTGAAAACTTGTAAAGGAAGCTTCTTGGAAATAATTATTTAAAAATCCATTCATACCGTATAAGTTAAAAAAAAATATTATTCTCGTACTTTTGTCGGAAAAGTTAAAAAGTACCTCGTACGAAAAATGACAAAAGATTCCTTTCATATATTTTACTAAAAACTCACCGAAGGGTAAAATTGGATTTAAAAAATTGTAGGTGTATGGAAATAATATTACATATTCCGGAAACATGGATGTGGATGATAAAATACACCCCAGTAAATACTAAAGTATAAACAATCTCGGATAAAAATGGGATTGTGATATTTCCCTTACCTTAGGTCTGATTTGCTTCGTAAGTGTCCAAACCTCCTGTATAATGATTTAAATAATGTCATTGACTTATTACAGAATCATATTCATTGTTATGATATCATATATGGTTCACTTATGACTTTATATTACCCGTTCTTTTGTAAATTCCAAGTTAAAGAGCGTTTTGGGTAAAATTGTTTCATTTGTCGTCCTTGTTTTGACTTGTAATTATTCATATGATTACTTAGATCATGATTACTTAATTCCAGAATATAAAACATGATTTATATATATATATATTCAGAATATACATATATATAATAAATCAGTAAATGGAAAGAAATACACCGTTCATGGAGACGGTAGGCCGTACGTACGCATGAACGCTGTTTTCGTTTCCTTATTGAGTTGAATGGAATTAAGTAGATGAAATACATATATAAATAAATCCAGTAGCTTTATAATGTCATATATTTCATTATTATTTCTTATATATACTTTATAATCACTCTTAAATGGTTAACAAGGAGAATGAATCTCATCGCGTCGTGGAGACGGTAGTCCGTATGTACGCACGAGCGATGATATCGTTCTCATGATCGTGGGACTGTATTAGAGTGTTTGTATACTATTTCATAATCAATATAACTTTAAAATAATTATATATAGTTATTATTTACACCATTATACCCATCCAAGTAAGGTGGTTGTGGAAAATAGATTTCACCACGGCGTGGAGACGGTATTCCGTACGTACGCACGCGCGGTGATTTCGTTTTCCGTAGGATGGATAGATGGTGAAATAGGACTGTTTCATACTTATAATAACATATAAGTATATCATTGATACTGATGTTATTACTTCATAATGAAACAACCTAAAAATAATAAGTGGAAGTTGAAATAAAGTTGAATGAATCGGTAACGGAAATTACCTCTTCTTTGAAGCGCCTCTTTGAGACCTCCTCTTACGGCACTAAAATTGGTCTTTGAGGAAGACCAGAACCTCTAGGATGTTTCTAGGGAAGTGGAGAAGAGAAAGTGGTAGGGGTTGGCTGAGCTTGAAAGCTCAATGTGGTGTGAGGAAGAGGGGGAGGAGGTGTCCTTTTATAAGGGAGGAGAGGGGCACCTTTGGAATAACTAAAACTATTATTTTATATAAAGTCAAGTTCGGTTTTAAATAGCTCCAAATTGATATATTTCGAAGCTGTCATGGGGATGGGTCGAAATCCTCTCATCCAATAGAATTTAGACAAGTTTAGGTTCCTTTTTTAACCTTATCATTTAGATTTAACATTAAGTTAAATAATTTTACTTTTACCGTGTCTTCTTGTGTTCTTACACTTTATGGTTAATAAACTTACTATAAGAAGCCAAACGAACCCCAAATTGTTTATTCTTAATATATATAACCATATCTATGTAATTTGGCCGAACCATAGATTTTTAGGAATAAAATAACAATTAATAATATAATATTTGTTTTAAAAACTATTTTATGTCAAGTTTGACACTATTTAGTAATTGATTTTTGTGAAAATCATAACAGAATGATAATTTCTAAAAGAGTTAATTAAATCAATACTGACATGTCA
The DNA here is from genome assembly GCA_963277665.1 of Viscum album. Lineage (NCBI taxonomy): Eukaryota > Viridiplantae > Streptophyta > Magnoliopsida > Santalales > Viscaceae > Viscum > Viscum album. The sequence goes on along the minus strand of OY728166.1, from coordinate 1,066,813,594 downwards.
TATTAACCTAGAAAATTAGTGTAATTTATAAAAAGTCTCAAATTATATTTATTTGGGTATTTATAACATCAATTTTGTCAATATTTCATTAATAAGATAATTACTGCATCACCGTTGTGTCATAAATAAATTAAATTATTTAATGTGTAAAATTACAAATAAAATACGATTATGTAGGAAATCGTTTTAGATTTCTAATGAATATTTATAGTCTAATTTATCTTATGTATAACCCTATATTAAAAATGTTTTATTAATAAACTTTGATTTTAACTCTTTTAACTCTTCTTTGAAGTAAATAATAATAAATGTCCTAATCTAATCCAAGTGGGCCTAAATGGTCATATTTTATTCCTAAGCTTGTTTTTGGTCTAATTACACTTATCAAATAGAATTTGGACATGTGTAAGGGTAATAATAATATCATTTTTACCCTTAATTACCCTATTCACTTTAAACCGTGGTAAATAAAAGTAAAAAGTTTCTATTCACCAAAAAAATATTTTCATCTCATTAAACCACATTTTACTTACTGACATCAACCGTGTCTCTCGGATTTTTGAAATTCCACTCACAGAAGCGGAAAAATTAAGTTTTATGAAAAATTCAGTTTTTTTTAACTACCACTTAGTGGTTTCACTATTCATCAAAAATTGAAATTTTTCAGAAAAATACCAAAAATTATGCCTAAGCTATATTTGATATTATGAACTCAAAAATTATTTATATTTTACAAAATTAAAAACATATCAGTTTCATTAATTAATTTTAAAATTAATTCCCATCGTCAAAACAAAAGGCGTGTTTTTAAGAGATAATAACTATCAAAAGATTGACACTTGTTTATAATTGGTTTAAATGTGAAATTATATCCAATGAACAACATTGTATTAAATTGTAAAAATATATTCTAAATATACTTTAAAACCACTCAAATTAATAATTTATCACTACTAATTATTTCGATTGAAAAAGTTGTTTTTAATTAAAATTTACTAATTTTCACTATTCATCAAAATATGAAAGTTATCCGAAAATCATCAAAATTTCACCATAAGCTAATTTTGATATTCCGAATCCAAGAATGAAGTCCATTTTGAAAAATAGAATTTAAAAAATTTCAAAAAGTGGTTATTACTATTCATAACGTCTAGTTTTAATAATATTTTAATAGCATATCGTTGTTTAGCGAAACTTGGTGTTGCGTACAACACACGCTATCGTGGAAGGTCGCGATTGCGTGTAATTCAAGCCAGGTCAGAGATGTGTGTTGTGAAAGTTCCTTTTGGTGTAGCATATAACACAAGACATTAATGAAATTAAAAAGAATATTTTTCATAAAATCTCGGGGTGTTACATTCTACCCCCCTTAAAATGAATTTCGCCCTCGAAATTCGTCGGGGTTATAAATGGTTTACTACTCGAAAGTCTCTTTAATAGAAACCCACATCGTAAAAAGGAATACAAAACCAATATTTAAAAACAAAAGTATGAAACTTAATGGTTACCCAAATAAACTAATCACTGGGTTTCCACATAGGTGAAAATATGGATATGGAAGAGAAATCTAACCATCATGTTTTGATGGAGAGTGGTAGATAACATGGCTATGGAAAATCCAGAAATCACAAAGCCATAAATTTGTGACGATCTAAGATACCATTTGATTCATCAGATATAAGAGTACTAGGAAAAAAAATTTTGGTTTTCAAGAATATTTCCCTAAAGTTGATGAAATTGGAATTAGAAGAAATACTTTCACCGTTTGTCATTCTTTGGACTATTTCCACTTCATCTCTGGAAGAAATGAAGTTGAATTTGTCATTCGTGATGTGTTAGTAGATCATGTGATAGAATGACGGGTCATTCCATCTGTCTCAAACAAAAGGTTACAAAAGTTACATAAGTCCATCTATAGTGAGATTAATCTTATATAGTTACTAAAATGGACTTATACTGCTTAATATAATAAAACTAGTTTCTACTAAACAGGGACTTCCTGTAGGCCAGTGGTAGGCGATAAAGACCAGTCACACTTCGGTTGTGGGTTCGATTCCCACAGCCTTGTCCGACGCGATGGGCTATCGCCCGTCCTACAGGTTGTCCTTTTTCTAAAGCTATATTACTATAACATCCCATCAATAATATTGAAAAAAGTTTTATCCCAACTTATGTCCAACATAATCAATTCTAATCTTTAGGATTATCTAAAATACTTCGGTCCAAGCTCATAGTATAAAGAAAATGATTACTTGAAATGTCACAGAACAATCCCGTGAATGCCATCATTTATTCCCCATATATCATAAGATATATCTTGTTGGTCAAATTACAAACATGTGAATACCTTAATCATGTATTCTTTTGAAGAATTAATACCCATTGAACCTTAGTGAAAACATGAATGCAGTTAAAAGTTAACACTTTCCACATACCAAAATCCTCAAACTTATATACTCAAACCATGATATCACTTAGTCCTTATATCAATCATGAGCTCATGAATACTGTTAAACATTTCATTTTCTCTTTTTCCCTTCATTATGTGCATATCATCTAATTTCCAAAAATATCTCAATCACTTTGAATACCACATTAGACCAACACATAAATATTCCAATACTCCATGATACAACATTATTTTGGAATCCCATTACATGAACACTTAATCATTCCACCACATCGTTGTCATATTAAACATCGCCAATAGTGATCGCATGTGACTTCCCTTTGTCCTTTGCCTTAAGCGGTTGCTCATGTCGATCATCACTAACCCTTGGATTAGGGAATTTATTAGCATAATGCCCCATTTCCTTGCACATGAAGCATTGAAGTGTTGGTGGTGCGTTCTCTGCAGTGTTTTCTTTATTCACATCATTAGAAACCCTTTTTACATTACTTCGACACTTAGCTGCTCGATGACCTTCTTTTCCACACTTAAAACATTTTCTAGTCCCTTTAAGACAATCTCCACCATGCTTCTTTCCACACTTTGTGTATAAGGAAACATTCATCTTCTTTTCACCATTATTCTGAGATTTCTCCTTGAACTCCATCTATCGTTTCTTGTCAAAACCATGAGATGGATATGTAACACCAACTTCCATTTCTACCTTGATAGAACAAAGCACAATTTCTTCATAGCTACTGAAGTCTCTTATAGCTAATGCCCTTCGAAGACTTGGTTTTAAGCCACTGAAAAATCGATCAACTTTACATTCAGGTTGGATGATAATACCAGATGCATACCTTGCAAGTCTTGTAAAATTCGCTTCGTATATACCAACAGATTCATCATCCTTCTGCTTCAGCTCAAGAAACTCCTTTTCCATCTTTGTTCGAAGAATACGAGGGAAGTACTTACTGAAAAACAAGTTCTTGAACTTGTCCCATTCCATGGACTCAATTTCATCTCTTGGCCTCGTATTCTTGATAAGATTCCACCATTGATCAGCTTCACCTTCCAAACGATATACTGCTAAGATGACTTTATCATGTTCAGAACATTGAAGAACTGAAAATATCATTTCAGTGGTACTGATCCATTGTTCAGCAACAAGTGGATCAGAAGTCCCACTGAAAGAAGGTGGACGTTGCCTCATGAAGGACTCAATAGAATATTGTTCCCTTCTCTGCTCATTTGGAAGTCCAGAATGATTCATAGCTTGTGTAAGTATAGCAATAAGATTTTGCACTCCATCTCCCATAACATTTGTTTGTTCAGGAGGACAATCATTGCATTGTCCATTGCATTGATCAACACGGTTCCTTTGGGTTCCAGCCATCGTCTAAAACCCAAAAAGAATAGTGTGAGAGGCAAAAATCATAATAAAGGGGGAGTAACTTCAATATCTAACATCATTGGTTTAATCTAATATCGTTAACATAGTTCTAGGACTATATCCTATACGTATACTTATCCTTAGGGACATCCCTAGACATACCTTAGAAATATCTCTAGGGATCTCACTAACACTTTCGCATCCTAGTTTCCAAAGGTTGACTAAACCTTTCCTCTGATACCAACTATAACAACCTATACTTTACATACATTGTTAATACTTCAAAATTTAAGCATACTTATTACAACATATAACAAAACCAAGAAAGGACCGTATAGGTATAGTGTCTTTAGAAACTGGGAAATATAAACAACTGGTTCATAAATCGTCTACATTGTCTCCCATTTATTTCATCATATCTATAGTCCCTTTTGGAATATCTTACTTAATAACCTTCTTCCTGACCTGGGGAAAGAAAACATACAAAAGGGTGAGCTCAAATGCTCAGTAAGGGTAATCAAAAGAAATATCAATCACATCATATACATAAGCACATAACTTTTGTAAATCTTAACCTGCAAAAGAGATCATAATTTCATAACATGGAATAAATAATGGCATTGAAATGTAATCACAATAATCATAACATAAAACATGAAACTTTGTGGCATACACACATAATCATAGAGAATAATTTCTTGTTAGTCAAGACTCATTGCCAAGAATATCATAGTGGACAAAGTCCCTTTCTGAACTGAGTCACCCTCATTTCAGTCATGTTTCACTGAACCTGTATAACCTAACATTACAGCCATGTCTATCTCATGAGATATAAAATCTTTACCCAATGCATTGGAGGGAGATATAGGTCCCACCCATCTCATAATGATACCATTCTTATGTGTGCCACAAAATCATAAATCATACATCATTGCATAACCCATGTAATACAAATGGGAATCTTAAACATCATGACATCATAAAAAAATTCATATAAGATAAAGGAATACATAAAAATAATTCCATCACAACATAATCAAATCAATGTAATAATAGGGATAAAAACAGAACCCTATATTATCTTAGATGGAAAATAATTTTGATAAAACACTTGAACTCCATTCTTCAGGAAAATATCCTTTCTTCTTCAAAAATATTTTTTCCTTTCTTAACATGTCATACAACTTTAAACTAAAAGATGTTGATTAAAAATAAACTTGAAAACTTGTAAAGGAATCTTCTTGTAAATAATTATTTAAAAATCCAATCATACCGTATAAGTTAAAAAAATATTCTTCACGTACTTTTGTCGGAAAAGTCAAAAAGTACCTCGTACGAAAAACGACAAAAGATTCCTTTCATATATTTTACTAAAAACTCACCGAAGGGTAAAATTGGATTTAAACAATTTTAGGTGGATGGAAATAATATTACATATTCAGGAAACATGGATGTGGATGATAAAATACACCCCAGTAAATACTAAAGTATAAACAATCTCGGATAAAAATGAGATTGTGATATTTCCCTTACCTTAGGTCTGATTTTCTTCGTAAGTGTCCAAACCTCCTGTATAATGATTTAAATAATGTCATTGACTTATTACAGAATCATATTTATTGTTATGATATCATATATGGTTCACTTATGACTTTATATTACCCGTTCTTTTGTAAATTCCATGTTAAAGAGCGTTTTGGGTAAAATTGTTTCATTTGTCATCCGTGTTTTGACTTGTAATTATTCATATGATTACTTAGATAATGATTAATTAATTCCATAATTTAAAAAATTATTTATATATATATATTCAGAATATACATATATATAATAAATCAGTAAATGGAAAGAAATACACCGTTCATGGAGACGGTAGGCCGTACGTACGCATGAACGCTGTTTTCGTTTCCTTATTGAGTTGAATGGAATTAAGTAGATGACACACATATATACATAAACCCAGTAGCTTTATAATGTTATATATTTCATTATTATTTCTTATATATACTTTATAATCACTCTTAAATGGTTAACATGGAGGATGAATCTCATCGCATCGTGGAGACGGTAGTCCGTACGTACGCACGAGCGATGATATCGTTCTCATGATCGTGGGACTGTATTGGAGTGTATGTATACTATTTCAGAATCAATATCTCTTTAAAATAATTATATATAGTTATTATTTACACCATTATACCCATCCAAGTAAGGTGGTGGTGGGAAATAGATTTCACCACGGCGTGGAGACGGTATTCCGTACGTACGCACGCGCGGTGATTTCATTTTCCGTAGGATGGATAGATGGTGAAATAGGATTGTTTTATAATTATAATAACATATCAGTATATGATTGATAATGATGTTATTACTTCATAATGAAACAACCTAAGAAGAAGAAGTGGAAGAAGAAATAAAGGTGAAAGAATCGGTAACGGAAATTACCTCTTCTTTGAAGCGCCTCTTTGAGACCTCATCTTAGGGCACTAAAATTGGTCTTTGAGGAAGACCAGAACCTCTATGATGTTTCAAGGGAAGTGTAGAAGAGAGAGTGGCAGGTTTTGGCCTATCTTGAAGGCTCAAAGTGGTGTGAGGAAGAGGGGGAGGAGGTGTCCTTTTATAAGGGAGGAGAGGGGCACCTTTGGAATAACTAAAACTATTATTTTATTATAAAGTCAAGTTCGGTTTTAAAGAGCTCCAAATTGGTATATTTATAAGATAAGGTGGGTATGGGTAGAAATACTCTCATCCAATATAATTTAGACAAGTTTATGTTCCTATTGTAACCTTATCATTTAGATTTAACATTAAGTTAAATAATTTTACTTTTACCGTGTCTTCTTGTGTTCTTACACTATGAGGTTAATAAACAAACTATGAGAAGCCAAAAGAACCCCAAATTGTTTATTATTAATATATATAACCATAGCTAAGTCATTTGGCCGAACCTTAAATTTTTAGGAATAAAATAACAATTAATAATATAATATTTGTTTTAAAAACTATTTTATGTCAATTTTGACACTATTTAGTAATTGATTTTTGTGAAAATCATAACAGAATGATAAGTTCAAAAAAAGTTAATTAAATAAATACTAACATGTCATATTAACCTAAAATATTAGTGGAATTTATAAAAATTCTCAAATTATATTTATTTGGGTATTTATAACATCAATTATGTCAATAGTTCATTAATAAGATAATTACTGTATCATTGTTGTGTCATAAATAAATTAACTTATTTAATGTCTAAAAATTACAAATAAAATACCATTATGTAGGAAATATTTTTATCTTTCTAATGAATATTTATAGTCGAATTTATCGTATGTATAACCCTATATTAAAAATGTTTTATTAAATAAACTTTGATTTTAACTCTTTTAACTATTCTTTGAAGTAAATAATAATAAACGTCCTAATCTAATCCAAGTGGGCCTAAATGGTCATATTTTATTCCTAAGATTGTTTTTGGTCTAAATACACTTATCCAATAGAATTTGGACATCTATTAAGGTAATAATAATATCATTTTTACCCTTAATTACCCTATTTACTTTTAACCGTGGTAAATAAAAGTAAAAAGTTACTATTCACCAAAAATTATTTTCATCTCATTGAACCACATTTTACTAACTAACATCAATGATGTCTCTTGGATTTTGGAAATTCCACTCACCGAAGCGGTAAAATTAAGTTTTATGAAAAATTCAGTTTTTTTTACTACCACTTAGTGGTTTCACTATTCATCAAAAATTGAAAGTTTTCAGAAAAATATCAAAAATTATGCCTAAGATATATTTGATATTATGAACTCAAAAATTATTTCTATTTTACCAAATTCAAAACATATCATTTGCATTAAATAATTTAAAAATTAATTCCCGTCGTCAAAACAAAAGGCGTGTTTTTAAGAGATAATAACTATCAAAAGATTGACACTTGTTTATAACTGGTTTAAATGTGAAATTACATCCAATGACCAACATTGTATTAAATTGTAAAAATATATTCTAAATATACTTTAAAACCACTGAAATTAATAATTTATCACTATTAATTATTTCGATTGAAAAAGTTGTTTTTAATTAAAATTTAGTAAATTTCACTGTTCGTCAAAATATGAAAGTTATCCGAAAATCATCAAAATTTCACCCTAAGCTAATTTCGATATTCCGAATCCAAAAATGAAGTCCATTTTGAAAAATATAATTTAAAAAATTTCAAAAAGTGGTTATTACTATTCATAACGTCTAGTTTTAATAATATTTTAATAGCATATTGTTGTTTAGCGAAACTTGGTGTTGCGTACAACACACGCTATCGTGGAAGGTCGCGATTGCATGTAATTCAAGCCAGGTCAGAGATGTTTGTTGTGAAAGCTCCTTTTGGTGTATCATATAACATTAGACATTAATGAAATTAAAATGAATATTTTTCATAAAATATCGGGGTGGTACAGTATGTGTGTAATATTACATGGGATAAGGCCTTCCATGTTAGTAAAATGTCAACTCGGTGCTAGTCTCCATCCCCAAGCCTACTGATGGTGGGCTTGGGGAGTCGTGGCATGGAACTCATTGGGAAGTGTCATGGAAAAACTAACCATGGAGATACACATGTTAATGTTATAATAAAAAAACATGAACCAATATCTGTTCAAGTAGTTATTACCCTAGGGGAAAGGGTTAGTTTTTTGTCTGATTAATACACAAACCATTATTAAATTATCTTGTCCATGCCACATTTTTATTTTGTTTATTTCTAGTGCATGATCAATTACTTTTTTATAAGATATATATTTATTTCACATTAACCTTTATCTATAAAGTAAATGAATTAATTAACATGAAAGAAGGAATAAAATAAATACATTATAAGTAAATTATTTTATCAATATATGTTTTATTTATTATATAAAATAAACATAATATTAACAATAATGATAAAAAATAAATATAGAATATTTAAAAATAAGATAAAGTTCATGAAGGAAATATAAATTCAGTAAATCCGTCCTTTACGTGAGTAAGAATGAAACCATAGTCTAATGTTTTTTTATGGCCTATGTAAGGGTGATCTCAATTACTAGGGAGTTCTAAATAAATATTTGGCTTTATTTAATCAAAACCTCAAGGGTTTTTATATTATGAAATATTTAGTGTATCTTAGACGAATGTGTTAAGGAAATGTGATTTTAGGATTACTGGATTAGGTAGTTTACTCAATTGATCAAGGAATTGTGATTTAATTCGGTTAGAAACAACACCTACCCATATACCTTGAAACAATCGTTCAGGCCCATGACTAGAATATAAGAAGGGAAATATGGATTTCTACCACTCGCATATCCCCATGATAAGAGATTTTGAATCCAATTGTGGTGGATATTAATATTTGATAAAATAATAAGAGACTAATAAAATAAAATTTATTACATAACACATTTAGTAATCAAGATAAAATTTTAAAAATATTATTTTAATTTATATAGAAAATGGAAAATCATATGACCTAGAAATTATACCTTAACAGATATCAGAATTAGAAAATTTCCTCATAGACATGAATTTTCAGGTGTGTTACAAGGGCCTTCATTTCTTACTACACCATGAATGAAAGTTTATTGTTCTAGAGTTTTATGTTATTTAGAAAGAGATGTTTAAAGAGGCTAGAAAAGTGGAAAAATTTTTATTTTGGAAACATTTAGGTGATGCATTGAATGTATAGTTCCTCATGTTGTTATATATGTATACTTAGTTCCATAATCTTTATAAAAAACATGGATGCATTCAAGATATTTTTATATATCTATGATCTTTGTTAAGAGAAGTAGATACAGAGGAGTTATGAGATATCCATGGAACTTTTCACTTGACATCTTATAGAAGGTGTTCCATAGGGACCTATTGTTGTCTAGATGATTTTAAATATTGAGAATTTGGATTTCATGGGTTTTAAGCTACTCAATTATCTAGGTAAGAACCTCATTCTTTCTTTACCACCTCAAATATTATCTCATTTTTTTGTGAATTATAATATTAACAATATCTAGAAGTCTCTCTCAGATATTATTACTCTGATTTTCTTGGAAGATAAGGACATATGGAATGTAAAATTATATACCTTATGGTGAATGAGTTGAAGGAAAAGGAAAAGGGACCAAATACTTATCATAATTTCAATACTTCTATAAAAACTCCACCAAGATTGGGATGATCTATAAGATATCTGAGGAACATTATGTAGATTTTTTTTATGCAGTAAGAAGGACCACGAGAAGAAGGACATAACCTCAGGGAATAAGTATATGGAAGATTAAATTGTGTTTATTATCAAATTTAACCTATATATTTTTAAGGTTTGGGTATTAAATATATATTTTGGTTCTCACATTTTTATCCAAATATTGGAAAAATATGGTCAGGAAGGTTGAGAAAAGTGAGGTGGTTGTTAGAGAAACCAATGAATCAAGACTAACTATAATGGTTATAAGAGAACACTAGCTTAATTTTTCAACATGAATGATTTTTGTTTTGAAGAATTATTATTATATGCCTAGTATTTCCATTAACATTATATCTATGTCTAGTTTATAAATGTATGGATTTGTATTTATGTTCGGAAATAAAATATTATAATTATATAAAGATAACATTTTTTGTAATAAGAATGTTAATAATGGTATTTATGTACTAAAAATGATAATAAAGTGTTGAAAATAGATATCAAATTATGTTCACATAGCTCACATCACACCTAGTTTTGGGATCATTAACTTTGTTATATAAATAAGAATCATTAAAAAATATATATCAAGAAATGAATTTAGATTATTTTGAACTAAAAAAACTTGATATGTGTCACACATGTTTTCATGGAAAAATGACCAAACGTAAATTTAGTAGAATATGTGGAAGAGCCACAGATATTATTGAATTAGTTCACATAGATGTGTGTAGAGATTTTCTATTTAAGAATATAAATGGATACTCTTACTTCATCAGTATTACTGATGAATTGAGTTTATATGGATATTTTTAATTAAAAATGTATATGTCTGATCTTTTTTGAAATTTATGGAAAATGTGAAATAATTAGAGAATCATATTGGTTGGAAGATATGGAAGCATCAATCAAATCAAGGCGTATAATATCTTACCCAAGAATTATTTTATTATCTAATGGATTTTTGTGATTTAATATTATCTCAATCATCCTTATACACCAAAGTGGAATTCTGTTACTGAAAGTGTGAATTAAATTTTGAGACTTAGTGATATTAGTTATGTTTGTTACAAATATTTCTTTATCATTTTTAAGATATAAATTATAGACGTTAGCATATGCACTAAAATATATTCCAACTAATGTGGAATAAGATATTAAATTCTATTAAGGCGTGATGAGAAAAGTTTTTCATCACATACTTGTGTATGGTGTTGCAGAGAGTTTGGTAAGGATATATATTGTAATGAAATATCAATCTTTGGTAAAAAGTGTATATTTTTAAGATATCCTATGGAAATAAGTGGATATTACCAATATGAATATTCAAATAAAAAGGTAATAGTGGAAAGACATTATATATTCAATGATATATAGTATATATCCAAAATATAAAGTGTGAGAATGAATGAAATTAATGCAGTTTCTTTCTCAAGACACATAATGGTTTGAATAAAAAAATTACCTAAGGACCTATGGAAGACATAATTCATGAGATAAAATATTAATTAGGAGCACCATAGAGGTTATATAAATAAATAAATATAGCTTTCCAGTTTCTATGGATGGGGGCTCATTATAAATTGATAATGTTAAAAATATATCCTGTATGAATGTAGTGAGAATCTCAGAAGATCCAAGATAGTAATAAGCTATTAATTATGAAATGGATTCCATGTATCAGAACTAAGTTTAGTTTTGGTAAATCCTCTAGTGGATATATATCATATAGGATGAATTTTTTTATTTAAGAAGAAAATGGACAAGAAATGTAATTTTAGTACCTATACAAAATATCTATATTATATAGGTTTGAATAAATGTCAAGGAATAGATTATGATGAAACATTTTCAACTGTTTCTATACTAAAATTCATTAAAAAATGTACATTCGAAAATAGCTTACCATGATTATGGGATTGTGAAAATGCATATCCAAATATCATTCCCCAACATGAACCTTATAAAACATGTCTATATGACACAACCAGAAGGCTTTGTGACTCCAAGTGATTCCATTATGGTATGAAAGTCTTAGAGATCCATTTATGGGTTGAATTAAATAGAAATATCATGAACTATTTTCTTCTATGAAGGAATATAATAACTTGGTTTTATAAATAATGAATGTGTGACTTGTATCTACAATAATTTTAGTGGGAGTGAAATAATTTTCCATGTATTGTATATTGATAAAATATTACTATTGGGAAATAAGGCACTTATCTTATAAATAGTTAAGACATGATTGAACAAGTGAATCTATATAAAATTCTTAGCTGAAGTATCCAACATTATTGGGATCAAGATCATTCATGATATTTCTAATAGCTTTCTTGGAGTAATTTAGCATACAAAAATTAAAATGGTACTAAATCGATTCCATATGGAATAATTTAAGAGGGGATTATTTCAAATGTCACATGTTATAAATCTTTCAAAAAAGTTTTCCCCAGATAAAACAGGAAAGGGATAGAATGAAAAATATTCTCTACACCTCAATTACAAGGTTTGTTATGAATTCCATGCAATATACTTGGCGTAATGTTTCCAATTTCTTCATTATGGTAGAAAAATATCAAGCCGAACCATGAGACTAGTTTTTTTACTGTTGTGAGAAGTGTATGAATGTATCAGAAGCATAATAAGTATATTCAACATGTTTTTATATGAGATGAGAAGGTAATGAACAGAGTATATAAACATTCTATTTTCCATACATATTAACATTATTTTAAATCATATCCAATATATGTATTGTATATTAATGGAGGATCTATTGGTTGGAAGAGGTCAAATCTACCACATGTCATCGATTCTATAGTAAAGTCTGAGTATATTATGTCTCTTTTAAATCTATATAGGATATAATGGGGTTGTATATAAGAAAGGGGTGAGATACAAAGCCGAATATGAGAATAATCGAAGAATATCATAAGATAAATTAATACATGTGAGTTAATAGGCATAAAATGATGGCATTGAAATGTTATAATCATAGTCATGAACATTGAAACAAGATGTAAGATGATAACATCAAGAAAATATAAGGAATGAGGAAACATCATAAAACATGGAATCAGAAACAAAAGTCAAATATAGTAGATGAGAAATGATAATATAATGGTCTTTAGATAGTTTCACATGCACCATATAGGTTATCTTATGAGTTATAAATATTACCCAATTCATTGGAGGGCTATATAATTCTAGGCTCACCCATCACATTCATATCATATACATGCATTTGTGTCCCACAATGATAATACAACATAAAAACATATTTCATCGTATTTAACCCAACAATTTTGAAGATTGGGTTACATAAATTGAATTCCAAAATCAATTAAATATTGGTATATTTTGATGAATACCTGTGAGTGGAAAGGAGGATGTGTATTCCCTATATAGATATTTGTAATGAACCATCATAGGGTAATTTTAGTAGCTTAACATGCATACATAAATATTCATGTAAGGGTTCAATGAAAGTGAAATGAAGAATATTATTACTTTTACACCATATTTATAGTAAGATATATTTGTCTCAAAATATTGAAACTTGAAAAATTGGAAATCTAAATGCACAATACAAAGAAATTTCATGAAAAAAGAGGAGGCAATGATCCCTTACATTAAGAGGGAGTTTCTAAATTCATGGGAGGAGATTATTAAGATTTTGGAAAAACATATGGAGCGATATAGAGATGGAATGTAAGAGTAAATTCATGATCATAGGGTTTTGAATGAAGAGTTATATGAGGTTTTGTGGGTGTTTATTGAAAAATAGAGGAATTCATTATAAATATTTAAACTCAATTGTTGGAATATGTATGATAACATATTAAAACAAAAAAGACTTCCAATGGGTTTTTCCCATAGTTTATTTCAAAGAGGAGTAAATTTAAATATTTTATTAGTTTATCTATTAAAATAGTTAAAATAATATCCTCAATGAAGTGTAAGTGACCATGTTCACAAATAATTATTTTTAAAACTTTAAAGCATAATATACTTTTTGGATGATACGTTTAAGTTTTGTAAAATTAATCAAACTAAACACATTTTTTAAAGGGGACGCATAAATTTGGTTTATTATACTATTTAAAGTATATATTGTATCACATTTTGGATTTTATGTTTTCAAAATACACATTATATATTTATACCAAATTTCTTTTACAAAAAAATTTACTACCGTATAAAACTACGAAAAATTCACCATTGGATAATTTTGATGTTATTATATCAAAAAAAACATTTATTTTATCAAAATAATTATTTAGATATGATAATTTACACTTTTAAATAAAACATAATTAATTTATTTAAAAAACTAGGTATTGTAATGACAACAGTTTTTTGACCATTATTCTTTATATAAATATTATTTAATAAGAATATTTTATTAAAATATTGTTTATTTTCAATTTTTTAATGTATCCAAAGAGTGTCTTAATTTTTAAAATATATATTTCCCAAAAGAATACATTTTTTATTTCTTAGTATCGAAATAAAATTTTTATGAAACATATTAATAAAAGGGAAATATATAAGAATTATTTTAATAGATAGGAAAAAAATAAAAATTATACTATTAGGGTCTAGATACATAACCCATTATTATATTAGCATACCCTTAAGGGTAAGGAGTGTGATGATGGAACTATCTTAGGGTGGATTGGAAAATATGGTTTGGGTCATGATCTCACAATAATTGATCTTCTCCCATAAAATGTTTTTATTGTGCATTGTTTGTTGAATCTCAACTTGAGATTGGTCAAGGATAAAGTCCAATGATTCCATCATTCATAGAAAATCATATAAATGGTATTCATAGTTATAACCCTACTAGTCATGTCCATCATTTCTTTAATCTTTGTGAATTTTATTTTATCATCACCCTTAAAATATTCTAATCATAATGGTCACTATATAATGATTCTATTTTCAATGGTTATTATGATCTATATTCATTTAAATATATCAGGAAATAACATATAAAGGTCTAAAATAACCAAATTAGTTCATGTTTTCTTTATAAATTCATTACTTATTAAGGTACTTACTCATCTGAATATGGAATCTACTATATAATACATCTAACTTCTATATTCATCACCTTTAGAAACTTCACCCACAGAATTTCATTTTATACACTAAAATAGTTAAACCTACATCTGTTTGATTAGATATTATCATTCCCATTTTCCTTCCTCAAACTTTTCATTTCACCATAACACTTTGATGAGGAGAGTACTCATGTTGCATAAAACATTGTCTCTATGATCTAATATTTTCACCACCTAACGCTCGTATGAAAGATCATTCTACAAGGGTACCACCTCATGATTCTGTACATATGAGGTTTCCATTTTATAGTTCCTTAATATGGATATGTGAAACACATCACGAAGTTGAGATATGTCAAGTGAGTGTTCTAGTATATAATCCTCGACTTAGATGAAGTAAAGGATCTCAAAGGGGACAATCTATCAATGACTAAGCTTACCCTTTTCCCAAACTACATGACATTATTCTATAGTGATATAAAAATGAAAAAATTATCTCCATCCTCAAAATCAAGGTCATATCAATGATTTTATGCATATATTTTATATTGAATTTGTAAAGATTTCATATGACCTTTAATAGTTTTAACCTTATCTTTCATCTATAATACATGAATTGGTCCCATAAGATTCTGCTATTTAACTTCATCCCTGAATGTCAGAGTACAACACCTCTTCTTATAAATATCCCCAAAGGATCTCTCTAAATCATACAATAGAATATTCTATCACATGTGATTTACCCTAGGGGATGTTATTAATTCCAATATCCTTTCAAATCCATTAAATAAGATTTCAATATATTCTCGGGAGATTGGATAGTTCTTTTAGATTGGCCATCATTCTAAGGGTGATATGCAGTACTAAAACTCAGTTCTATGCCCAATGATTACTAAAGGATTCTCTAGAATGTTATGGAAGAAATATACCTCAATGAATACTAAGATTGAGTGTCACTACACGCTGTATTATAGCTTACCTTATGTATATATTTGTTATTTTGTCAATATAGAAATACTCTTTGATAGTAATAAAATGTACCAAATTTGTAAGGGGATCGACTATCGCCCAGTTGGTGTTATTACCAATATATTTTCTAGATATTTATATAAAAAATCCATTGTTATGTTTTCCCTATTTCTATAATGTAATGGTAAATTATTTTATCATAACATTATACATTTCTCACTCATCCCTGACTTGTTGGCGTACCCATCATTGAGTTACAAATTTTTTATGTCCATCATACAATTATCCCACCATATATTTTCCTTCAGATCCATATTCTATATAGTACTTCCTATAATAACAGATAAGGAATTAATATTAGGATCATCAAAAAATACATTAAAAATCTCTAGCATTTTTGAGACACATATTTGGGTTCTAAACCATATAAATCCAACTTCATCAAAGTTGGACTCCAGAATATTCACTACGTTTTCAGTAGCACCTCATCATATTTTTATGCATCCTTGATCCTCTTAAGAATGGTTTGGTGGGAAGTTATTTGAGAAAGTTATGACTAATATCGTTTTACTTTTCTAATTTCCTTCTTCTATATGTCTAATAATATTAGATCCCTTTATATATTTATCAGGGATATGGATTCTATATCCATGCTACTCAGAGAATATATCACATTATTCAGTATCCAAGGATAGTAATGGATTGAAAAATCTTAATATTTGACCAAATGTAACCACCATAATTGGATTATATTGACCTCTTATTTTTGAATATATACTTTATAATATGGCATGATCCTTTTGATCTAGAGAATCTTCCACCCTGTTCTCTTCTGTAAGGTTGTAGTGTATTGAGTAGTCATAATCTTTATTCAGCTCCGACCACCATATATGGTAGATATTAATCTATTTATGTATTGATATATATAGTAATTATTTTTGATCAATATATACCATACCTTTCTACATAAATATAACACGTCTATATCTTTTATGGAAAAAATATCACAGCTAACTCCAAATCATGAGTTGGTTTTTTTTTCTCATGAACCTTCAATTGTCATGAGGAATAAGATGTCACTATATCATTCTGCATGAGAATGAATCCCATTCGCATAATTTATATATCACTATAGACTAACAACCCTTTTTTAACAATAGCGTAATCTAAGCATAACAGAACTAACTAACCTTGTATTTAGTTGCTTGAAATTTTACTCACATCCATCTATCTAAGGAACTCAGATCACTTCTAAGTTAACTGGGTGACTGGACTATATATTCATGGAAAATTCTTTAAAAACCATATATAATATCCTGCCAAACTAAGAAATCGTTGGATATCATTCCTAGTGGTTGGTCTATGAAGTGCCTGGATCAGTGTGATCACTGAGAGGGGGAGGGGGTGAATCAGTGATCCTTTAAAACTTTTTACTAATTGATTCTTTATCAATTAAACCTCTATGGATTGTTAAGGCCTCTATCCACTCTTCTTGTATCTCTCAGCCTTTCCTCAAGTGATGCAGTAAATGTAAAGGCACATGACACAAGGATTTACAAGGTTCGGCTCCAAAGTCCTATGTCCTTGCCATGTTGGTTAAACACCCCAACATGTTTTCTTCCATTATAATATGTTAGTATTACAATGGACGATACAGAGTCCCACATTATCTCTCCTGAGTTTCATAGGAGGGTCTTTATACTGCGTCCCACAGTGTTACCAGAGTCCCACTGGCCTGATCCAAAATCCCACTGAAGACTTCTTCCGCCCTGAGTCTCACATGGGGTTTCTCCTGGCTTCTCGAGTCACACGAGCAGCACTTATTCACTTCATGTTCTTCAAGTATCTTCAGCAGCCTGGGATAAAGGCTTCTGGCCTTTCTCTCTTCCTCTGATCACTTGAGTTGATCAGGACTTCTCATCTTGCTCAGGATTTATCTCCTTTCTCTTAGGATAACCTGGCTTCTCTCTTCAAGAATCTTCAACAGCCTCTGATAAGGTCTATTGGTCTTTCTCATAGCTTCTAATCACTTCTGTTGATCAGGGTCTTCTCAATTACTGAAAACTCAGGCAGCTAATGTCTTTAACTTTAGTCTGGCTTCAGTCTCACTTCACATCAACTTCATGCACTGAGTGCATGGAAACTCTTCTTCCTCGCGCACTGACTGCATGGCTTCTCAATAATCTTCAAGAACTTCCAGTCTTGGTCAACTCATATGCACACCACCATATTTGATCTTGTTCACGTGTGCACGTGCATGCATGCAAGCACGCACTCCCCTTCTTCTTTTCTTGGTTCAATAAACCCACAAAGGGTGTAACACTTTTTAGTACACAACTTCTTCTTGTACTTCACAAATTTTATTCCTTTTGGTTACACACTTAAATGTGTTTTTATTTAGTGTGAGAGTCTTGTTCTTCTTCAAAGTGTTCACATCAACTTTTCACACACTAATGTTCAGCCTTCCTTGATTTTGTTTGCACCCACTTTGTTCACTTTGAAAACACAAGGTGCAAGCCTTGCCTTCCACTTATTGCACACACTTAGCTAAGACCTCCCACTTTTCACAAACACTTAATGGTTGTGGTCTCCACTTGGTGCACACACAAGGTATAGTCTCGGCCTTCCTCTTGTTTAGCACACACACAAATGTGGTGGCCTTCACTGCCTTCAAACACTTAACCCGTAGGTGTAGTTATAATCCTCCCGAACCCAAAGGAGGCGTGCAAGGATGCAGCTTCTCCTCTTCTTCTCCCACTGTCGTGTAGGGGTTTAGTGAAAGACACTCAAGGTGCAAGTAGCCTTCTTCTCTTCTGTCGCACAAGCACTTGGGTGCAAAAGGCAGCGCGCAAGTCCTCGGGTGTGCAAGGTGCAACACCGCGGGGCTCCTTTCTCCTCCTGCACAAGTGTGCGGGTAGAGAGGGAACTTCCTTTCATGCAAGGGAGGCGCGCAGGGTACCTCCTTGTCTTCTTTCGTGCAAGGGGTGCACAAAAGGGTCTTCGCAAAGATATGGGGATCTTCGGTCTTCTCTTCCGTGCAAGGGGCGTGCAGGGTGTTCTTCGCGAGGCTTGAAGCACTCACGGGACGTCAGATTTTCAACAAAGGATCAGAAAGCTTCCTCGAGGGCTCGACCTCTCTTTATATAGGCAGAGGAATGCCTTTGATCATCTGCATGATAATTTTTGATCAACCAAAGATTTCGGATCTTCATGATTTTTCAAATATTGATTTTTCTCTCCTGTTTCAATACGGGTTCACTTCCTTTATTTTTCCTCTACGTGCATGTGCATGGAACCACATGCAACTCTCTGTTTACCTTGATTCATGCAAAGCATAACCTCCATGTGGCCTCGGCATTTTCTTTTTTCCTCGGTCGAACTCCAAATTCTCCATTCAACGTGTGCATGCCTTTTTTATTGCATGTATATGTTCCTTAGGGTGAGACGAGCACAATGGTGCCTTCGGCTTCGAGAAAGATAGCCGGGAGATCGACATCAGTGCACGGGGGAGGCACTAGTACACGGCGAGGTCGTGGAAGAAGGCACGACATGTCTTGGCTTGGCCGAATGAAGAAGATAATTCTGCACCCGTTGGATCGGAGTTTTAATGATATCCAATGGCCATGATTATTTTGTGGCACGACAGATCGGATGAGCGGCAGCGATCAGCTGCGCGATCGCTTGGACGATCCAGATCTGTTCCGAAGTGAAATTTGTCGTCCCACATCGAAATGGCCCGCGGATTTCTCGCGGCTTAACAACGTAGCGCTGCCGTCCCAATCTCAATTGAATCTTCTCCCTCCACGGTGCCGCCCCGCACCGTGTTCTCTGTGGGCGCGCTCTTGCACCCACCCCTGCCACTCGGGTGCGCCACTGGCGCCCACCATGCTTCCTCACGGGCGCGCTCCTGTGCCCAGGATACGCGGGCTTCATCACCGTGTGGCCCCGGGGCTTATACACGACCCCGACCTCCTCTTGGGCTGGCCCCATGGGATCTCCATGGGTGTGGTGACCGTGAGTCCCACAAGAGCCTTGGGTCGAACCCTTGAGGTTGGCATATTTTTTTCTTAAGTGTAGAACCGAGACTTTGTGTAAAAACAATGTTACTAAGTACCAAATGCCAAATGCCAAATGTCGAGCCACTTCTTTCAAGACATTCTTCATCTTCTCCATTCTTCTTATTATTCAAAAGAATTCCACCATCTTCTTCATTAGAATCCCTTCCATCCTCTTCAATCATGTATTCTTCACCAAGTAATGGAATTCCCAAATCCATTCTTCCAAGCCATTCTTCCTCTTCTCCATTCTTCTTCTTCTTCAAAATAATTCCTCCATCTTATTCATTAGAATCCCTTCCATCCTCTTTAATCATGTATTCTTCACCAGGTAATGGAATTACCAAAGGTTTATTCCTTCAACCAAAGCTCCTGAATCACATAATCTTCATTGTTCTTCATTGATCCAATCAGAGATCAAGTTGGATCTTCTTCAAATTCACATGAAATAAGTGATAGTGCATGGACTTCATTAGCACAACTTCATCCACTCAGTGATTGTGGATGGACCATTTACCACTCCTCACGCATTGTTATGACAATGCATGGTCTTCAAACAATGGTGTGACATTGTATTCTCTTGATACAAGTTCTTGGAACTTAAAGATCATCTCAAAAATCGTCTGATGTGATGTAGAGAATGTTTCAAGAATAATCTCCAATGTCAATAACTGAATCTCCTAAGTGACATGACTCTAAGTACCATGGCCATTCTCCATTCATCACCATCACCATCACATCCTTTTTCATTCACATATTGAAACTCTTTGACTTCCATCCATTCATTCCTTGACAACAACATACCTCATTGACAACAAATGCAACACAGTGCACTTCAATCTCCCCCTTTTTATTTGTTGGCTCTACACTAGAGAACATATGAATGGGTCAATATGTGTGCCAATATTTCTCCCCCTTATTGGAAATCAAATTCAAAGGTGTGGTGTGGTTCTCTTAAAAAAATCACTTCCTCCCTTTGAAAAGCATTTTCTTCACAACTACTAAGAGATAGATGATGTCACATGTTCTATTTAGCAAAGAACCTTTAGTAAATCATCTCTAAGTCTACTTGGGCTAACCCGGTGTAGAAAAAAAGAGTGATGTAACCAAGGTTTTTCAATGATGTCCACATTTAACTTTACATGTGAGATCATGCTTCATGGGGTTTGAATTTTTTCAGATATATCAATGAATTGCTAAATCCTGCACATACTCCACAAAACTCATTAGAATGTTCAGTGCAAAGATAAATCTTCCCCTTTCAACCATTTTTATTCAATAAATACTCCCCCTTACTTTTCATGATGAATACAATTAAGAAACAAGGGATGAAAGTATGATTGGAATACCTTTAATTTTCTCAAGATGGTATTAAATCTCAGAATCCCATCTTTTACAGATTGGCTCCCCCTCAAGGGGTGCACTCCCTTCTATCCAAACCACTCTCCAGATGATAATGATCATCATCTTCAATTCCCTGAAATGTTAGCACATGTAAATACAAGTGGTTAGGGAATAAGATGGAACTTCCTTGGTTCATCAATGTGAAAAACAAGGTTGAGAAGATTCTCTCAACCGAGATGTCCCATTTTCACCATTCTTCACACTTGCACATTTGATCTTCAATTATGTTTATACTGGTGTGGATCTCAACACCTCTTTAACTTCTTTGTGTGTGACTCCTCTATTTCTAGGTGCCTTCTGAGCACTAGAGTCTCCTGGTTCAATATTCATTCTTTTGAAGAATCCATTCTAAGCTGTAATGAATATCATGCATTTATCACTAGTATGTCCAGCTTGATTGCACCTCACACACAAAACTTGATCTTCATGTGAAATATTTTCTTTCCTTTTTCCTTAGCTATTGCCAGTACTTTATCTTTATCTCTCTGCAGCTTTCTGGAAAGTTTCAACTGATTAGGCCATATGACTAACAAGTCATTTGGAAGTGAGGCCTCAATTCTGGATATTCCACATGGTTCCTTTGATTCTTTAAAGCTACCTTTCTTAGGCAACTTGTTTTCAACCAATCCCTTCTACTTCATCTGGATTGATTGTCTGTTTCAGTCGAGTCTGCCTCTATTGAATTTCATGGCTTGTTTACAAAGATCCATGATATGTCCTTTCATTCCACAGTAGAAGCACGTTTTCTTCTTGGTGGTCCTTCTGGATGCATCACCCTTCTTGGATTTCAAATCCAATGACTTCTCTTCATTTGAAAAAATCTTATTGGGAGCTTTTTCAGCTTTCTTCTGCTTGCTTCCCAAGGACTCTTTCTAAGCCAGGTTCTGTGATCTTTTCTTCTTTTGAGCTCTGGATATAGTTGGAGATTGACATGTATCTTTTTGACCACTTTTTCAAACATTCCAGATGTTGTCAAGTAATCCAAATCTATTTGCAGTAAACAGATGTCTCTGGACCTATGGATGCTACTTCTTTTCCTCTGGCTTTCTCCCCCTTGGCATGTGATTCCTTTGTGATTTTACATTCAGTGGATTGTTCCAACAATCCTTTGCACAATGTACATACCTATTGCAACACCAACATTGACCCACAAATCTTGTATTCTTGAATTCTTCTGATTGATGGGTCTTTCTCTTGAATTGCTGTGTTTTTTCAGGAGAGCTCTCTTTCTTCATCTTCTTCATCCATACTTGTTTAGAGTTATTCTTCCATCTTGCAATTTTTTTGGAAACACATTTAGAATCATTAGTACAAGATGGTATGGATGGTAACTTCTTCTTAGAAGATGTTTTCCTTTCATTAGAGGATATCCTCCTTTTGGAATCATCCTGCTCAATGCACACTTGTGTAGCAACATTTCTTCTTTCAGCTGACTGGGAAGTTCCAGCTTTGGGTGGTTGAAGATTTTTCAATATCACCTCTTGTTCTAAGAATTTCATGTTGAGGGAGTTCTTCTCATCCTCAACAGTTCTTAGCCTTCCATCCCAATTTTCTTTCAGCTCTTTTATCTGGTCGTCATGCACCTTCTTCATTTCTTGCAATGAACTATCAAGATCCTTCACCCTTTTTTACTTTGTCTTCAAGTTGAGCATCTTTGACAATGATTGACACTTTGTGTCTCTTTTACAGTGCATGGAAAACTTCTTTGACCATTGTCTTAAAGAATTCTTTCTCAGAAAGGATTCTTTGCAATTCTTCACAAGTATCTTCATATCTATCATTGCAAAGAGAAACTGTTTCATCCTTAGCCTTCACCAGCTTTCTGAGAGTGTTGGTTATGCCAACCCTTTTTGCCAATTGATCTTCCATAGAATTGGATTCTTCTTCTATCTGTAATTTTTCATCTTGAAGATCAAGGATTCCTATAGTAATACACATTTCCACTTCCTTGGGGACTGTCTTCTGAAGACATTTGAGTGAATTTTGAAGAGCATTCATTGTTCCAACTTCATCATAGCTAGGACAGGCTTTCTTCATCTTCTTTGCCTGTTTCTTCTTCCTATTTTTCAGAGTCTTGGCAGATATCTCCATTTGAGGGTATTCACTCACTTCCTCAAATCTGCACTTCATAAAGACTCCCTTGGATCTTTTAGAGGTAACCTCCCTCTGATACCTATTGAAGTGCCCGGATCAGTGTGATCACTGAGAGGGGGAAGGGGTGAATCAGCGATCCTTTAAAACTTTTTACTAATTGATTCTTTATCAATTAAACCTCTATGGCTTGTTAAGGCCTCGATCCACTATTCTTGTATCTCTCAGCCTTTCCTCACGTGATGCAGTAAATGTAAAGGCACAGGACACAAGGATTTACAAGGTTCGGCTCCAAAGGCCTACGTCCTTGCCATGTTGGTTAAACACCCCAACAATGTTTCTTCCATTATAATCTGTTAGTATTAAAATGGTCGATAAAGAGTCCCATTGTATCTCTCCTGAGTCCCACAGGAGGGTCTTTATACTGCATCCCACAGTGTTACCAGAGTCCCACTGGCCTGCTCCAGAATCCCACTGAAGACTTCTTCCGCCCTGAGTCTCGCTGGGGGCTTCTCCTGGATTCTCGAGTCACACGAGTAGCACTTCTTCACTTCAAGTTCTTCAAGTATCTTCAGCAGCCTGGGATAAAGGCTGCTGGACTTCCTCTCTTCCTCTGATCACTTGAGTTGATCAGGACTTCTCGTCTTGCTCAGGATTTATCTCCTTTCTCTTAGGATAACCTGGCTTCTCTCTTCAAGAATCTTCAACAGCCTCTAATAAGGTCAATTGGTCTTGCTCACAGCTTCTGATCACTTCTGTTGATCATGGTCTTCTCAATTACTGAAAACTCAGGCAGCTGATGTCTTTAACTTCAGTCTGGCTTTAGTCTCACTTCACATCAACTTCATGTACTGAGTGCATGAAAACTCTTCTTCCTCATGCACTGACTGCATGGCTTCTCAATAATTTTCAAGAACTTCCGGTCTTGGTCAACTCAGATGCACACAACCATATTTGAGGTTGCTCACGTGTGCATGTGTATGCATGCAAGCATGCACTCCCCTTCTTCTTTTCTTGGTGAAATAAGCCCACAAAGGGTGTAACACTTTTTAGCACACACCTTCTTCTTGTCCTTCACACATTTTATTCCTTTTGGTTACACACTTAAATGTGTTGTTCTTTAGTGTGAGAGTCTTGTTCTTCTTCAAAGTGTGCACATCAACATTGCACACACTAAGGTTCGGCCTTCCTTGATTTTGTTTGCACCCACTTTTTTCACTTTGCAAACACAAGGTGCAAGACTTGCCTTCCACTTATTGCACACACTTAGCTACGACCTCCCACTTTGCACACACACTTAATGGGTCTGGTCTCCACTTGGTGCACACACAAGGTATAGTCTCGGCCTTCCTCTTGTTTAGCACACACACAAATGTGGTGGCCTTCACCACCTTCAAACACTTAACCCGTAGGTGTAGTTATAATCCTCCTGAACTCAAAGGAGGCGTGCAAGGATGCGGCTTCTCCTCTTCTTCTCCCACTGCCGTGTAGGGGTTTAGTGCAAGACGCGCAAGGTGCAAGTAGCCTTCTTCTCTTCTGTCGCATAATCACTTGGGTGCACAAGGCAGCGCGCAAGTCCTCAGGTGTGCATGGTGCAACACCGCGGAGCTCCTTCCTCCTCCTGCGCAAGTGTGCGGGCAGAGAGGGAACTTCCTGTCACACAAGGGAGGCATGCATGGTACCTCATTGTCTTCTTTCGCGCAAGGGGTTCGCAAAAGGGTCTTCGCAAAGATATGGGGATCTTCGGGATTCTCTTCCGCGCAGGGTGTTCTTCGCGAGGCTTGAAGCACTCACGGGACGTCATATTTTCAACAAAGGATCAGCAAGCTAATTTGAGGGCTCGACCTCTCTTTATATAGGCAGATGAATTCCTTTTATCATCCGCGTGATAATTTTTGATCTCCCGAAGATTTCATATCTTCAAGATTTTTCAAATCTTGATTTTTCTCTCCTGTTTCACTGCGGGTTCACTTCCTTTATTTTTCCTCTACGTGCATGTGCATGGAACCACATGAAACTCTCTATTTACCCTGATTCATGCAAAGCAAAACCTCCACGTGGCCTCAGCATTTTCTTTTGCCTCAGCTGAACTCCAAATTCTCCATTCAACATGTGCATGACTTTTTTATGGCATGTATATGTTCCTTAGGGTGAGACGAGCACAATGGTGCCTTCGGCTTCGAGAAAGATAGCCGGGAGGTCAGCTTTAGTGCACGTGGGAGGCACTGGTACACGACGAGGTCGCGGAAGAAGGCACGACATGTCTTCGCTCGGCCGGAGGAAGAAGATAATGCCGCGGCCGTTGGATCGGAGTTTTAATGATCTCCAACGGCCATGATTATTTTTTGGCGTGGCAGATCGGATGAGCGGCCGTGATCAGCTGCGCGATCACTTGGACGGTCCAGATCTGTTCCGCAGCGAAATTTACCATCCCACATCGAAATGGGCCGCGGATTTCTCGTGGCTTATCAACGTAGCGTTGCCGTCCCAATCTCAATTGAATCTTATCCCTCCATGGTGCCGCCCCGCACCGTGTTCTCTGTGGGCGCGCTTTTGCGCCCACACCTGCCACTCGGGCGCGCCACTGGTGCCCAGCATGCTTCCTCACGGGCGCGCTCCTGCGCCCAGGCTGCGCGGGCTTCATCACCGTGTGGCCCCGGGGCTTATACACGGCCCCGACCTCCTCTTGGGCTGGCCCCATGGGATCCCCATGGGCGTGGTGACCGTGAGTCCCACAAGAGCCTTGGGTCGAACCCTTGAGGTTGGCATATTTTTTTCTTAAGTGTAGTACCTAGACTTTGTGTAAAAACAATGTTACTAAGTACCAAATGCCAAATGCCAAATTCCAAGCCACTTCTTCCAAGCCATTCTTCCTCTTCTCCATTCTTCTTCTTCAAAAGAATTCCTCCATCTTCTTCATTAGAATCCCTTCCATACTCTTCAATCATGTATTCTTCACCAAGTAATGGAATTACCAAAGGTTTCTTCCTTCAACCAAAGCACCTGAATTACATAATATTCAATGTTATTCATTGATCCAATCAGAGATCAAGTTGGATCTTCTTCAAATTCACATGCACTATGTGATAGTGCATGGACTTCATTAGCACCACTTCATCCACTCAGTGATTGTGGATGGATCATTTACCACTCCTCATGCATTGTTTTGAAAATTCATGGTCTTCAAACAATGGTGTGACATTGTATCCTCTTGATACAAGTTCTTGGAACTTAATGATCTGTTCAACAATCGTCTGATGTGATGTGGAGAATGTTTCAAGAATAATCTCCAATGTCACTAATTGAATCTCCTAAGTGACATGACTCTAAGTACCATGGACATTCTCCATTCATCACCATCACCATCACATCCTTTGTCATTCACATATTGAAACTCCTTGACATCCATCCATTCATTCCTTGACAACAACATACCTCATTGACAACAAATGCAACACAGTGAACTTCAGTCTAGGATAAGGCTCAATAAAATTCATATTTTAGAGATACACTGATATACCCTCTCTTTAGATTATATTACCAAAAAAGGAAACCTTTTGTAGAAAAAAATCATACTTTGTAAAATTTTCATAAAATGTATTCTTACATAGGGTATTCAATAATATCAAAAATTGATAATCATACACTTATTTTCTATAGGAATATATAATAATATCATTAATTTATACCAACCCAAACTGACCAAGGTAACCTCTAAAGACTCTATCTATTAAATCCATGGAGACAGTTGGGGGGATTTAGTAAAACCAAATAGTGTCACGCTATATTACTAGTGTCTAAATATTGTATGAAATTTTATATTGGGTTTACCCACATTTATAAACATCAATATATGAAATTTAGAACAATGTTTAGTCTTTAAAATGTATTGATCTCTGTATAGTAGATCAAAAAAGTTATCAATATGGGTTATATAATATTTTTTTATTATGATCATGTTCAGTTAAAAACAAACAATGTTGAGTCACATTGTTATATATTTCTTCATAAAAAATAATATTTTCACCCCATAATGATACAATCAGCTGAATGAATACCTTATTAAGATTCTCCTAGAGTTTCTTCTTCAATTACTAAAACTCAATAAAGAAACATTTGTATAGAGTATTTAAAATATATGTAGCACCAGGTATGTGTTCCATCAAGAACTAAACATCATGATTCAATGAAACAATAGATAACTTTTAAATAAAGTTATAAATATACTATAGAAAAATTGACATTTCATGAATGATTAGTTTTCCCTATCAATTTGAGATAAAAACCCCTTTTGAATATAAATCAAGACCCATTCAATGGATTTTACTTCCATTAGAATTTCATAATTATCATCACACTAATAGATAATCATAGTTTGGTTCAAAATATCAAACCTGACATTAGACATTTATGCGATGTTTATATAGATAAATCCAATCAATGCCAATGATAACATCAAATTCAAAAAAGGGAGAATAATTATATTTATAGGGATCAAATTATCCTAATCATCCCCTGGATAAGAATCATAGACCATAAATGTGATCAACATACCATTATAGTTTTTCATTATTAATTTATAATTTAATTATCATTGTGGAATTTTTATACCCTTAAATTATTTAGTAATAAAATTGTGAGTAAATATTGAGTCAAACCCGACATAAAAATTAATTACCTCATGATATTTTCTTCTATCACTAGGCTTAGTAGGATTTTTATGACAATCATAATCATTAAAATTAATATTTGGGAACTAATAAAAACAATTCCCATATTACATTAATTTGAAACATTATAGTGTTGGTGGTTTATTCTGGAATCTTTCACTATATTCACATCATTAAATAACTTCTACCAATCTCTTTAGCATTAGATTGAATGATTAAAATCATTTTTATAGTTAAAAAATTTTACAGTCCTCTTAAAATAATTTCATAGATGTTTCCATCCACACATCAAACATAAAAGAAGGTTCAACTTCTTCTCTCCATGGGTTTTAGAATTTCCTTGGAATTTCATATTTGTTTTCTTATAAAAACATAATATTTATGGGTAACTCAAATCTCTATTTCCACCTTTATAGAAGATCAAAAAAAATCTTAATAAATACTAAAATACTTTATGGTTTTCACGCTTTAGATAGTTTTTTTAAGCCACCAATGAATAAATCCAATTTAATTTCAGATTGGATAACAATAATAGATGCATACCTCACAAGTCTGGTAAAATTATCCTCATAGGTACCAATAGATTCATCTCCCATATAATTTAGATCAAGTAATTCATTATCCATTTTAGTATGATGATTAAAAGAAATTTACTTATTGAAATGCAACATCTTAACCTTATCCCACTCCATGAAGTAAATTTATTCTTATTTCCTCGATTTCTTGATAAGATCCCACAATTGATATGCGTTTCCTCCCAAATGATATACATCCAAAATAAATTTTTTATTTTAGAAAAATAGTAGAATAGAAAATATATTTTCAATGGTAATGACCAATTTCCCAGTGAACAGTGGATTAGTGAACCCACTAAAAGAATTTGTATGTTGCAGCAGGAGTGAATCAATAGAATATTTTACCCTTATTTTCTCATTTGGAAGCTCAACTTGACTTCTAGATTAATAAATTGGTGTAATCATAGTAATGAGAGTTTATATTGCAGATCCTATTAAATTTGGATTCATACATGGACAATAATTTCATTATCTGTCACATTCGTCATTATAATGGTTTCCATAGGTTATTTCCATTCAATAAAACTAAAAATAATAGTGTGAGTAAAAATAATCATAGTGGGAAACTATAAATTCATGAAAAATCATTATTGTATGTCTAAATCATGATATCATCTTTTAAATATATTAAAAATTAGGTTGAACATAAGTTCCTTCATGGTCATCATCTATTAAAATCATTCATGATGATTTATAAATAAAAAATAAATATACCTAAGAATATCCCCTGAGAGTTTCAAACTAGGAGAACAATAAGGGCACACTCACCGTGAACTAGAATGATGTATGGGATATACTGAACTAAATATTTCTCAAGGTTATTACCCTTAGATTCATATTTTCTAAAACCACTTCAACATATAATATATAATAAAGGATGTTAATTTTGAAAACCACAATAATTTATTTACCATAACTTAGAATATTTTAAATAAATAGAACTATCATAAGGATTATGACTAATGTTTTATCATACAAGTATTTAAAACATAACTAAACATTGATTTTATAGTATATATAATAACCAATAATTTTAATACATATACATCACATCATAATATAGAAATATTCATTACATTACATTATAATCGATTATTGAATTGTATAAGTCTATTGCCTTTGGAAATGTTGATACATAAAAAACAAGTTCATAAGTGAAATAAATAATATCCACTATATTATTCACAACCTGAACACTTCTTATCCAAATCCCACTTCATACTTTTTTTCATAACCTGGTGAATGGAAATATAAGAATGGGTGAGATCTGATGCTGAGTAGGGGTTAAAAAGTAATTCATTAATGACCTCTTAAATATAACATGATAACAAGTGTATGAGACAATGAGAAAAACTTCCCAAACTATACCCTTCATATAACTGATTATAATTTTGAATCATGGTATAAGTCTTTGCAGTTTATAATACAAGAAGAAAAATGAATCAAAGAAATTATGTATCAAAATAAAACATAGGAATAAGATATATGTTTTTGGAATATACATAAGCATATAAAATAATTTTCATTATAGTAAAATATTATTGAATAAACTTTCATAGTGTATTGTGTTCACTCCACAAAACATCATTGTAGTCATGGTTCAATCCCATGATTATAAAAGTGGACATAGTCTCCTAATGAACTAGGTTCATTCCACTTTCAATATTTTTTATATAAATCCTTATTTACCCAATTCAATGAAGTGATATTTAATTCCAAGACCACCCATAAAAAATCAAAACCATAAAGATGTGTGAAACAATATCATCATAACATAACTCATGAAAAAAGAAAATGGTTTCATAAACATTTCAACAATTTGTTATACAATTACCCCTCGAATGGAACTGGTTTCATAAAACTCTTGTCGCAATAATCACAAACCATTAAAATAAAAAATTATTATTATATCACTGGATTGTATCCCTGCTATATTTTAGGAAACATATAATTATGTCATCATAAATGAAAAATTGATTTAAAAGATCACTTCGAATATTTCTTGAATAAAATACCATTTTCAATTTTAAATCACTTACTGAAAATGTAAAATTTTCACAAATATTAAAGAAAAAATATTATTTAAAAATAAACCCATAAAATTTTAATGTATGCTTCAAATAATTTAATTTTTATGATAATGGAAAATCCCATTCATTCTATTAACATTAAAACAAATATTACATTCAATTTTATTGGCAAAAATTAAAAAGTACATAATTTGGAAAAGACAAAAAGATTAATTCTAAAACATTTTTAAAAAATTATAACATGGGTAAAATTAATTTAAAATTAGATTTTAGAATAACAAATACATTTTTTAAAACATTTTTGGAAAATATTGTCAATAAAGAGAAATTATTTTTTGCGAAGATAGAAATAATGTTGATTTTCCTTAAATATATTATTTTTATCTCTTGAGCACGTAAAGAGATTAAAATTAAAGGAAAACATTTAATTTCAAGAACGAACCCATGTATAAGAAATTTCATTGGATTATTGAGTTATACACAATAACATTTCATAATCACAAAAATACTATAAACATTCCTGATAAACATTGAGATTGTAATATAGAATCCTTACCTTTAGTCCGACTTCCATAATACATTTTTAAACCTCCATTATAATAAATATATATTTAATATAAATATATTAAAGTACTATAATCATATATAACATAACATATATTATTAATTATAACCATTAAAACCCTTTTAATAACAACTCATTATTAAAATTATTATTCTGGGTGATAACTTTTTCATTTTTTCATCTATATTTTGGATTTTAAGTTTATTAATTGTAATTTCATCATTGTTAAATAATATTACAAACATTATTTATGACATAAATATCATATATATTTATTATATACAAATTTAGAGACATACATAAAACATAAAGATAGAAAAATTAATTTCACCATTCATGGATACGATATGCCCTACATGCACATAAAAGAAGCATTCGTTTATTTATGGATGGAACAAAAGAAAGATAAATAGAAATTCACCATTATAGAATAGTTAATATATAAAATATATCATTTTTTATTAAATATATACTTATTACCATCCAATTAAAAATAAATCAATAAAATGAATCACAAAGCTTCATAGTGGTGGTAGTTCCCACGTATGCATGAACGACCTTATCAATTTTCAACAGTAAGAAGGTAAAAAGGTAGATGTGATATTATAATTTCATAAGTATAATTTTTTAATAGTTATCTTAAAAATATATTAAATCCATTATATGAGGTGATGGAAAACAAGTTACATCTGCTCACGAGGAGGTAGTCTTCCGTACCCATGATCAACTGTTTTGTTTCCCTTTTGATGGTAGAAAATATGGATATAAGATATTAAATTAAAATAATAACATATTATTATATTAAATATACTATTTTATTATTTGATAATATTTTCTTAAAATTATAATTATGTATAACAATAAATAAAATGAAAACACAAGGTTAAGAACATTACCTCCTCTTAGAGAACCTCTTTAGGGTTATAATGAAATCCTTCCTAGGATGGTTTTATGATAAAAAAAGGGACTATATGTCATGGGTATGTAGGTAAGTAAGGGATTTGGGTCGATATTTTCTGATCCAAATGGTTCTTAAAGTGTGGACGGGATAGGGTAGGGGGTGTCCTTTTATAAGTTGGGGATAAGACCCACTTGAATTGTTTTTAAAAATAAAATATATTAATGTATTATTTATAGAAAATAAATCCTAAATTATCCATTTAAAAATATTTTATGTTAAAGGGTATAAATATTCCCATAAAATATATTTTATACATGTTTTTAGGTTGTTTTCAGATTTAACCCTTTAGTTTGACCCTCAGTAAACCTGTTTTAACCTTAACCGTGGTAAAATACTTTTAATATTTATTTATATTAAATATGAAAAAACAAAGTTGAACTTGTTACCATATATTTTTTATTTTTTTTCCAAATATTTTACCAATTTTATCCAATACAATTTAAATAATTAGAATAATTTAATTGAAAATTAAAACCTCAGACGCGACACAAAACCTTTTTCCAAAGAAAATGTTTTCCTATGTATAAATTTTTTTCCTAAGATAAATCAACATTTAATTTAGTAAAATTATCTAAATTGAATTAATAATAATATAATTGAACTAATTTTAATTTTAAAAACATTTTTAAACAAAATTTTACTTTTTTAATTATTTAAATGTAATTATAATTTAAAATAAAAATCTGTATTTTCACAATTCATTGAAAGATTAATGATTATATGAAATTATAATAAATTAACTGAAATATAATTTTTAAATTTTTATTTCAAAATTTATGTTCATTTTTGAAAATAATATTTTTGAATGTGTTAAAAATTTATTTTAAAATAAGGGTAAAAAACGTGTTGAGGCCATTTTTAGAAGAATACAATTTTAACTAAAAAAATACTTTTATTATTATCAATTGCCTAGAAAAAATAGGTGACTAATAGAAAAATATGACTATATATATAGTTTATAAATTTCATTTAAATAAATTACCAATAATGATTAATTTAATTTTCTAAAATAAAAACACATTTATTGTATAATTAATTTTTTCAAAAAATATTTCTTTTACTTTAAAATGATTTTTATTTTCATATCTAATAGATTTATAACCAATGAATTTTTTTTATAAATTTTTAATCCACAGATAACCAGCCAGCCTCCCCCATGCGTTGAAACCCCGAGCCCTAAACGACGCAGCCCTCCCCCAGAAACCTAGTGTGCACTGCTCCCTAGAAAAGCCACCGAACCCCCTTCCGCCCTGCCTTCCTCACACACACCGTCCCCCGACTCTCCCAGTTAGATGACTTGCATCGACACCTTGACCCCTAACCATCCCCTGCCTCATACACACCAACGAACCTCCAGGCCACCCTCCTCCGGCAGCATTGAACCCAACCAACACCCCCTCCATGTGAGAACTTGATTCCTTCACCCTTTCTGTCTGGGAAAGATTTTCCTTCCTCTCATCCTGGGGTTTAGTTTTCCAGTGGCTTGGGTATTAGATTTATGATGGATTTATTTTGATTTTGTCTGTGTTTTGGATGGAACATGACTCCATAGGGTTTTCTTGGGGTGTGTTTGGCATGCAATTGAAATTCGCACCAAAATATGGGGTTCTCTTCATGAAAAGTAAGTCGTTCTGTGCCCTAACACAATTAGATGAATTTAATATGCTGAATTGAATTTATTAATGCGTTCCTTGACTTGATTTTGTGGTGTGAAGGGTATTTTTGTTTTTAAATGGGTAGTGTGTTTTCATTTTGGTAGGTGTGTTTTTATTAATGTGTTTTCTTTGGAATGGTTTGTGTCTTTTGGTGTTGTTTTGGTGCAACATTTTCAAAATGGTTTTAGGGAGAATTTGGATAGTGAAAAATATATTTTCAAGGGTATTTGAGAGGTGTATGCGTTAAAAAGTGGGTTTTCAATGAGTAGAAAATATTTTTGGATGTGTGGACTTTGTGTTTCAACTATTTAGCAATTGATTAGATTTTTTTAGTTATGTGAATTATATCTTGAAAAGGTTTTGATGGGTGGTTGCTTTTCAAGAACCATGTTTACATGAAATGGAGAATTTTTTTGATATAAAACCCTCTTTGCATCACTTTGTGGTGTTTCATTATGTCAGCCCTTGTTCTATTATTTAATATTGTTTTCTTTGTTGTGGAGATTGATTATTTCTTTTGAATGTGTAAAGATGTGAGATATTTCTGAAAAAAATGATTCATAAATTTTAATGTGTTTTAGGAAATAATGTAAATGGTGAACAACATGTTTTGAAAACATGTCGAGGTGGTTTTTGCATTGTTTGTTTGTTTGGATTGTTCTAAGTCATTAGTTATTTGTTTTCAGTTGTTTTGAATTTATCATAGTGCATTGCTGAGGAAACCCGTGATATTGTGGTCTTCAGTATGTTTCATGTACTTGTGCATGAGTATGAGACGTGCCGCGTCATCGTTGTATCCGATCTAGGAGTCGAGGTAGGTCCCCCACTGCACTTGCCTTTAAATTCAAGAATTTATTAATTTCTTGATATTTTATTAATTTTAATAAATGAGAAATAATTAAAGATAATTAATTTTTAAATGATTATATTTTTGTAAAGAGAGTTTTTTATTTTATACAGGACACTTAAAATATTTTCTTGATGAATGGACACCCAGTAGTGAAAAATTGCCCATTTGAACATTAAACATAATTCATGGAATTTCAAATGTAGTTATTGTTTATTGATAAATGATTTCTTTTTAAGAGTGAACATCTGTTTTGGTTCTCTTGAGAAATGAGGATTTTCTTTAGAATAGTGAATGACCATTTGGAACTTTAATATAATAAAGTTTTTTGGAAAACTAACTTTGGGTTGACTTAGGTGTGATCTTTGGAGTACCTTGACTGTATGAGTTGTGTGTGATGTTTGTGCTACTTGATTGACTTTTTCTGACTCACCCCTTTCCATTTTATTATACAAATTGACATGGGAACATGGAATAGTGAGTGAATTTTCTGTGAATGATTTCTGCACTAGTTTAAATTACATACCGGCTAGTGGCCCATATTAGGGAGGTGTTTTTTTATTATTGCTATGGGATTGGTCCCCTTGAGCAGGAAAGGTAGGGAGACTGTTAGGTGTTAGGGTGTTATGGCATCATCGAGAGTACGCATGGCTTCTTGATGAGTTACATGTATGGTATGTTCTGGATTGTTCACAAGATCCTAGGTTTGACCCACGTTTTATTTAGTGTTTATTTGTATGTAGCGGACGATTGAGAGGTCTAGTTCAGTTGTTGTCCCCTATGTGCCACTTTTTCCATTGCCCTTAGTGTTTGTAGTGTGTTGCGTGTAGTTTTCCTTCTGACTAAAAAATAAAATTTGGATTTCAAAATTGTTCACAAAAATGTTTTCATATTCAATGCTCCTATTTCTTTCAAACAATAAACTTGTTTTTAAATTAAGAAGGGCAAAAAACTGCTACTTCATTTAGAAATGAAAGTGTGTGTGGAAACCAATATTTTTTATAATATATTTCAAACCTGAAATTGGTAAATTCTTTATTTAAAGGTAGTGTGTTGGGAATAGTTTATTGGGCGTCCCTACTAGGTTTTAATACTCATGCCTATAGTGTTTTCAGGTTTTTAATTTTTTGGCGGGTTTGACTCGAGCATGTTCTCTGTGGGCGATACTTGGTCTTGGTTTGGAGAGTGACACTCGAGGTCACGAGGAGTTTTTGGTTGTGGTCATGTTAATATGTGTTGTTGGCCATTCTTCTTCTTTCATCTCATTTATTTAATTTTCATTATCATATTTTCTTCCAATAGCTTTATTAATTTACATTAGGTTAAATTATTCCCATTTGTACTATGTTGATTCCCTGGCATGTGTCTCCAGCCCAGGAGGATCATGAATGCATCTCAGGTCATGCCACCGACCAGCTCGGGTGACCGATTCAGGGTCGACCCGGGTTGGTTTATGACAAAATGGTATTAGAGGAGGTTTTCTCTCTTTGTCATGTCCCTTTGGGGATTGGGTCAGGGTAAACAAAAGTTAAGGGTGTCAGAAATCAATGTTCTAGCTAATAGTAAGGTACCTAGCCAGCATACCTTGTGGTAGAACTCGAGTTACTAAAGCAAGTTGAGGTTTTTATAAACCTATGTTCGGTGTGGTTAATCTTGTTTAAGGGAAATGAAAAGTGAGTATGGTCAGTGTTCCCAGGGAGCTCACAGTGTCTGGAAAGCCATGTGGATCAGGGGATGCTGTCCTAGAATACCCTCTGTGGCGTTGGTGTGATTGGAATATGGCCGCCAACCATATGTTCCAGTCACCCAATGGCACTAGTTTTCTCTTGCACCATTACTCATTCCTTTGTTTGGAATTGTGGTAAATTGGTTTTTAAGTAAAAAAAAATTGTTCTTGGAAAATGTTTTCAAATTAATCACTTTTAAAAGGAAAAGATGTGTAAGGTTTGAAAAGTGTTGTTTGAATGTTTGGTTTTGAAAAATGTATAGGTTTGGTTTGGATCATTGGTGTTCTCATGGGAAACCACATGCATTGGTGTTTATGGAGATAGAAATGGGTAACGACATGAGCGGATGAGTTCCTAGATGGACATGAGGTGGGTGCCAGTGTGGCACGGTAACATGCATGGGTGAGGCCCATGGGACACCATTGGTATTTGTGCAACCCAACAGCTTCGTTCTTTTTCAAAAAGTTTTGTTAAATTTTTTTTAATGTAAAATATGGTGTTTTAAATAATCGGTGATCCTGTGGTGTGTCCTTGGGTTTTGAAATTGTTGTGTGTGAGGCGCTTTGAGCCAAGAATCATTTTTTACTGATCTGTGTCTTGATTTTAATTTTTTTGTAAGTTGGTGTGCAAGCGCGTGGTTAGTGAATTCTTTTGAAAAGTTCTTTGGGAAGCCCTTACAGTGTTTCCCCCTACATGTTTAGTGTTTTATTGTTTTATGTCTTGGTCATTAGAATGACTTGATTGGGTCCATGGTTTTTGTTCTTGACTGGTTCACCCCCATAAAGTGTTCACATGTGATTGACGTGCGGCCATCAGAAATTCATCTTTGGTCGATCCTCCAGTTGATCAAAGGATTCTAGTAATGAATACTATAATTGAACTCACTCCTTTTTTAGAACTATGCGGACCCTCTCACAATGGTCTGATAGATGCGAGGGGTGTTGAAGGGAGTTTCAGTCTCTTTGAGATAACCGAGTCATTGGGTATGAGGTTTGACACCAATGTGTCTGATGGTCCCCCTAGAAACAGTGAACAAAATTACAACGGGGAAGGGTGAAGGAATTTTAGAATTATCAGTGATGGAGGATGTTTTTTTATGTGTTGTGAGACAACACCAGCAAACACAACACATCACGACATCCGACTACTCGCTCGACCACAAGGTTCATGTTTGTTGATGCCTTACAATATGAGTTCTCTTGAAGAGAAAGGGTGGATTTCGTAGGATCCTTCCGGAATCCCTGTCTTCATAGGAGTGTGACCTCTCAGGGAGTTCTAATTTTTCTGTTCAAAGGGAAGTGTTTTTTGCACATATTTCCTTCTTATGTTTCTTGGTTAGGGTGAAAGGAGATGTATGTGCACCCTCTAAACCCCTGTTTTGAGAGATGTTCCTCAAGCGAGTAGTTGGATGACGTGATGTGTTGTGTTTTATGGTGTTGTCTCAGTTGTGGTGTGGTTTCATGTGGCACCAAAAAGGAGAATCTCTATTTAGGTGTCTTCAATACTTGACTGTGATGCAGGAGATACCTCAAACATTAGGGCTCCAGCCATAGGCCTTGGAGTGAAGTTGGCGCGTAGTCAAGAACCCTGGGAGGGTATAAGACCCCAACTTTATTTCTATTGTCTCTGCTGAAATTTAAAGTAGTATAATTTTTTTGTGGTTATTCCATTTCAAGAAAACCTTTTGGGTGCGTAAGGATCCTGTGAATATGTGAAGTTGTGGTCATCTTGTTACCTTCAAGTCCCGGTGGTTGGGTCCCACCAAATGTAATTTCCATTGGTGGTCCGTATGGGAGTCTGTCAGGTAAATCAATCTCAAATTGGAATAATTTTCATCCAAGTATATTAATATGTTAGTTCATCATAGGTCATGGTTTTGACACCCCGGTTTTTAGGCCTGCCCTCCCCGCCCCCTGTTGTCAGGTGTTTGGTCCCTGTTGAGAAATTTTTGATTTATTTGTATTTTCTGGTAGTTTTATTAGTGGGGAGACCCACAGTGGGTCTCACTCAGATGTTTTTGAAATGAATCGATGATGTGTGAGTACTCGTTAGAAGACGATACTCTCTCATGGAGTTCTCACTTGGTAATCTCCAAGATGGGCGATTATGAGAATAGACCTGCCAATAGAAA
Organism: Viscum album; assembly: GCA_963277665.1. Lineage (NCBI taxonomy): Eukaryota > Viridiplantae > Streptophyta > Magnoliopsida > Santalales > Viscaceae > Viscum > Viscum album. The sequence continues at coordinate 1,066,774,829 of OY728166.1, read as the reverse complement.
TTCCACATGTCTTGGTGTCATCACACATTTCTATTTGTGATCGTGTTTAATGGTCCTTAGACTGGAATATTTTCATTAAATCATGTCATGACCCGCATACTTATATTTGATGACGAAAACCGTCAGGAAGATAGTTGGTAGGAAGTAGGGTACATTGGTTGTGTCACGAATGACATGTTGTTAATGGATAAGTCGAGGAAGGATTTGTCCCTTCCAAGTTTATGGAATTAAATATATCAGGCCCTTTGATTGAAATAGAACTGTTGAACAAATTCCATGTCCATGGTGTCAGGATGAGTTTATTTCTGGAAGTCAAAGAATGACAGATCAAGCATATAGGTTTATGACACTACTATGAAACCTGGTTGATGAGATATTGAGACAAAGGGATTAAATTACACAGTAAGCATTCGTATTAGGTGACAGGTCAATGCGGCGTCAACTTCTTTCTCTTGGGTGCCTTGACCCGTTGCTAGACAGTAATCTTGGACTTTAGCCAAGCCCGCCTAATGCCGACGAGAAAGAGGCCTAGAGGGTCACACACTAAGTGTATCCAAGTATCTCAAGTAGAATAAAGATTATTCCCGTACATGGTTTAATAATTATTCAAGGAAGACTAAATCTTTTTAATGATGGGGGAAAAAGGAAATGAAAAACAAGATATACACATCTTGTATTAATGATTACATACCATGTAGTTTTTCATGGAAAACAAGTTCACACCATGTATTAATGATTACACGCCGTGTAGTTTTCATTTTGTAAAGGAAATGAAAAACAATTACACACCATGTATTAATGATTACATGCCATGTAGTTTTATGGAAAACAAGTACACATCGTGTATTAATGATTACACACTGTGTAGTTTTCCAATCAGGACTTTTAGGATATAATATTGTTTTATTAAATGATATTTATTATATTCAACATGGGCGTATGTCGAGGAATTAATTATTTGACATGAGGGTTTTCAATAAGAGTTAAGGAAATAAAAAACACGTAACACATATATTTATTTTAATAACTCTATAACCTCAAACCAGATTATAAATATCCTCACAACCCCAACTCTTTTCCGATGAGAATCGTTGTGCACAAAAATTCCGGAAAATTCTCTCAAGACCGAAAGAAATCCATCCTCTAAGAACAATCTCAAGACCGAGAGAGATCCACCTCCACCGGATCAAGGCGATCTAAGGGGGACAATGCAAGAAAAGGATTCTCCATGCTAGCATGTGGAGATTCCTTTGGCAACGTCCAGAGATATGTGGTGCACGTGTGGATCACCTCTAGAGGGAGTCTACTCTTGGATTCTGCGACAAAATGACGAATCATATCGGGACGTGATCAGAAATATCAACGAATAAAGAATGACATAAAAGGTACTTATGGTTAATTAATTAAATTAATTATAATCAACCTGTGAAGATTCACATTTATTGTTCTGGGACTATTCCTCTTCTTTATCTCTTTTTGTCATTCAATCCGTGGAGTCTGGTGTTTATCGTCGTATTGATCCCGGATTGATCATTTCTAATGAAAAAAAGCCAAGTGGGTACATCCACCCACGAGCTTCCACTGCGCTCAGGACCTTCAATTGGTATCAAAGGGAGGTTACAATGTTGATTATAGTTATTTAATTTTCGTTGATAATTTACGCATTTATATTTTATTTAATTCGTGATAAATTGTTCTATTAAACTTAATGAACGAGATCTATTTTTCCTCCTTCGTTTCTCGATTCACATCATAGAAACAAAATTTTAATTATAATTTTGATTAAATTAAAAATGAGGATCTCATTCGGAGGAGCCTCTATTCTTGTCCGTACAACACTAGAATACATGACGTGTAGTGAAAACTACATGATGTGTACTTAGGTTCAACGAAACAGTACTGGTCCACAAAACCATGCCGTGTGAATTGAGTATACCAGAGTTTTATTACACCGTGTTGACCAGAATTGAATGACGCGTAGAAACCGGAATACACGGCATGTATGTTGAATCAACACCTCGTGTAGTCCAATTTGGTCTAGGTGAAACCGTGTACAATGAGAAGATGTATTCTGAGAACACGGGATTGATAGGCCGGTAACTGCGTAACAAGTAAGTACACTCCGTGTTAGATTAATCTACATGCAGTGTACTCTAAAATTTCCAAAGAATAGAAAACAAGCCAAATCCCCCAATGTGTACTTTGGATAAAGGGTGAAAAGAAATACACACTGTGTAAATATAAACTACATGCAGTGTACTTTCTAGAAATGGAATTTTACTAGGTTTCCTCCAAAAGTAAAAATATCTATACAAGGGATATAGATGAGAAGAATCTCAAGGAAATTCAGAAAGGAATTTAATATAAAAAATTGATTAATTATAAGATCATAATTAATTAATTTCAAGCGCCAATTATCTTAAATAATAGAATGATTAAAATAATTTGAATTCAAAATATGTGTAAATTTCGTTGCATGCTATAGATGATCAAGATCTAGACTAAAGACCCTTTTTATGTGTGTTTGTTTTCATTTAAATTTGTTTAATTTAAATTCATTGGCCTGCGAGCCTTCTTTCAATAAAATGTAGGGCCTACGTGCCCATGGTTTATTTAATGTAAACCCCATGTAATGGATGATCTCCCAAGCCAGAAGAGATAGTTCGAAACTAGAAGCTGAGGCGAAACTATCCCAAGAAGATACAAAGGATGACAGGTGGGAGCTGAAAAACATAGACCACCGGTTCACGGTGTTTTTCCCTAGGTCAGGTTTAGATTATCAAACTGCTAGATAAGCTAACCAATAAAAGCTCATGATCATGACATCTTATTTTATTTCTATCTTATTTCATGCTTTATTTATTATTTATGTGTTCTCGTGATCACAAAGTTAATAAAATGAGAAAGCATGAAAATAAGGAATAAAAAACCGGACTATGTGTAAACATTATCAGAAGATGGTTAATCACTTAATCAATCATTACTTAATATTAACATGCATGTGATAATGAAAAATTACGCATCAAGGATTAAAATCCCTCAATACCATATTAAGTGAGACCAAGCCTTCTGTTACTTGATTAAGGGAAATACTCAATAAAACAATGTGTTTGACTAACCCTTGTTGGGAAACTTACTTTTATAAATGAAGCCCTTATGAAAGGTTTCTAGTTGACTTAACCATATTACATCAAGAATAGTATCCCTTTCTAGACGTGATGTAATATTAGAGGCAAGAGTTGAGGAAATCCATGTTTGGATTTCAGGATTGGGGAGTCCACTCAAGAGATCGAGGAACTGTAAGCTCATAGTTGGCAAAGACCTGCCTACCTAAATACCTTAAAATAGCTTGACCAACCCTTGTTGGGTTTATGTGAAGTGGAATGTGGATCATTTCCACTAGAATGTCAAAGAAACTATACATTCATAGTTCAATGGTGAGGGTCGTTGGGACTTGATAAAATAGTGGGAGAATTAAAAATTATTATTATTTCTCATAAAATTTAATCAAGAAAGTACTGATAAATCTGCTCTTTTAAATTTTAGAATCAAATATGACAAGCTCGTCAACCACATTTTCTCTGCGATCAATTCTAGACAAATACAATATCCTCACTGGCAGTATCTTTCATGAATGGTTTAGGCACCTTCGGGTTCTCCTACACCATGAATGAAAGTATTACATGCTGGAGTCCTCACTTCATAATTATCCTACCCAAAGGGCGAGTGATCAACATTTCTTGATCTATGATCAACATTTGAATGATTCACTTGATGTTCAATGTTTGATGATATCATGAATGTCTAGTGAGCTCATGAAGTCTCATGAAGACATGGATTCCTATAGCATTCTCAAGCACCTCCATTTTCTATTCTAGGAGAGAGCAAGATAGGAAAGGTTTGAGATCTCCAAGGCTCTATTTCAAAGAAATCTTGGAGAGGGTGCCCCAGCCAGGCCTCATATAGTCAAGCTCATTGGCTACATTGAGCGCTGGGAGGTTCTAGGGTTTAAACTCCCTGAGTAACTGGGTACCGATCTCATTATAGCATCACTCCCCCAGATATTCTCTAACTTTTTTTTGTAAATTTCAACATTAACAACATTGAGAATTATCTATCTGATCTTCTTATCCTTATTCTCAAAGTGGACAATGATATGAAGCACGAAAATCCTTTTTCCCTTATAGTGAATAAAAGGAAAGGGAAGGTGAAGAGATTTAATCCCAAAGCATCTTCAAGGCCTTCCAAGAAAATTAAGATCAAAGGGGAGGCAAGAAAATATAATGTTGTTTGTTTCATATATGGCAAGAAGGGCCACTAGAAGAAAAACTACACCCAGCCAAGGATGCAAGGGGAATCTTCACGTGCGTTTTTCATCGAATTCAATATATGTGTTTCTACAAATTGGGTATTAGATACATCTTGTGGTGCTCACATATGTATCCAAATATAGAAACCAAGAAGATTCAGGAAGATTGATCGAGGGGAGGTAGATCTACGAGCAGCCAATGGAGCTAGACTTGATGTTGTAGCTATTAGGGACTACCACCTCACATTGCATACTAGGATGGTCTTGGTTTTAAAAGGATTTTATTATGTACCCTTTTTAACCAAAAACATTATTTCTATATCCAGATTAGATATTGATGGATTCATCTTCAAGTTTGAAAATGAATGTTTCTACGTTTATAAAGATATCATTTGTTTTGGTAGGGACACATTTATATAACAACCTTTTTGTGTTAGACTACACAAACCAAGTAATGGAAATCGACGACAAAGTTAATTCAGATGACACATTCCACACCCAACTTTGGAATCCCCGGCTAGGTCATATCAATGAGAAACATTTGAAAAACTTACATTGAGATGGGTATTTAGATTCTTTAAAACTAAAACCACTTTGTGTATGCCATTCGTGTCTACAAGGATAAATGACCGAAGACCCATTTAGTGGGAAAGGTGAAAGGGCTAAAGTGCTTCTGGAATAGTTCACACAGATTTGTGTGGACCATTTCCAGTTGAAGCAAGGGGTGGGTTCTCAAACTTCATAACTTTTACTGATTATTTTATTAGATATGGATATATTTTCTTAATGATGTATAAGTCATATTTTTCTGATCGGTTCAAAGAATTCAAGAATAAAGTTGAGAACCAGCTTGGTAAGAAGATTATGAAACACCTCTCAGACAGAGGAGGAGAATATCTTAATCAGGACTTCATTGATTTCTTATGGGATTTTAGGATTATATCTCAACTCACTCCTCCTTACACACCTCAGTGGAATGGCGTAAGTGAAAGGAGGAACCACACCCTGTTAGATATGGTGAGATCAATGATGAGTCATGCGAGTGTTCCATTATCCTTTTGGGGATATGCATTACAAAAAAAAAAGCACACATACTAAACCAAGTACCAACTAAATCGATAAATGGTATTCCATACGAATTATGTAGTGGACCAAAGCCATGTTATCATATTTACATGTGTGGGGTAGGGAATCATTTGTTAAGGACTCTTCAGGTAACAAGCTTGCACCCTGAGGCACAAAGTGTATCTTTATAGGATATCCCAAGGAAACAAGGGCATATTACCTATAAAACCCCTCAGATAAAAAGGTAACAGTGGAAAGACACGCCATATTCCTTGAGAGGGAACACATCTCCAAAAGAGATAGTTGGAGTGAAATAGACTTCGATGAAGTCGAGGCTCAAGATACACAAGAGTTGGTACACGAACAGATTCCACAAAGCCCCGTAGAAGAATAATCTATTCCAGAGACACAAGAACTGCGTAGGAGCATGAGAGAGGTGAGAAAACCATAAAGATATGGTTTTCTTACCACCGAGGATGGTGACTCATTATTGGTTAACAATAATGATCCTCTTACCTATAAGAAAGCAGTTGAAGGCACAGATGATGCCAAGTGGAAAGAAGACAAGAATTATGAAATGGATTCCATGTACCAAAACCATGTCTAGATTTTGGTAGATCCTCTAGTTGATGTAAAGCATGTTGGTAACAAATGAGTATTCAAGATGAAACTGGACATGGAGGGGCAAGTCAGCACCTATAATGCATGAATGGTTGCAAAAGGTTTTAAACAGCATAAATAAATTGACTATGATGAATAATTTTCACCGGTTGCGATGCTGAAATCCATCAGAATCCTATTGGACATTTCCTCTTACCATGACTATGAAATTTGGAAAATGTATGTTAAAACGGAATTCCTTAACAGGAACCTCTAGGAAGATTTCTACATGACACAACCTAAAGGGTTTGTGACTCTAAATGATTCCATGAAGGTATGAAAGTTTCAAAAATCCATTTATGGATTAATGAAATCATCCAGGTCATGGAACATTAGTTTTGATGAAGCCGTAATAGAAATTGGCTTTGTTAAAAACGAATGTCAACATTGTGTCTACAAAAGGTTTAGTGGAAGTGCAGTTGTTTTCTTAATAGTATATGTTGATGACATATTAATAATTAGAAACCAAGTACATGTCTTACAGTTAGTTAGGACATGGTTGGATAAATGCTTATCTATGAAAGACTTGGGTGGGGCAACATATATTCTTGGGATCAATATCCATCGTGATAGATCCAAGAGAATGTTGAGCCTGAGTCAAAGTACATACATTGACAAGATACTAAAGAGATTCAGTATGGAGTAGTCTAAGAGGGGATTGTTTCTAGTGTCACATGGCATTAATCATTCCAAGAAAATGTGTCCTCAGAAACATGAGTAAAGAAAGAAAATTGAAAGGATCCCTTATGCATCTGCAATTGGGTAAGTCATGTATGCTATGCTATTTACAAGGCTAGATGTTGCTTATGCATCAAGTGTGGTATGCAGATATCAAGCTGATCCAGGAGACTACTATTGGATGGAAGTAAAGACTGTCCTTAAGTATCTGAGGCATACTGATGATATGTTCTTAGTTTATGGAGGAGATGAGGAACTAGTCATCAGAGGACATGTAGATACTAGTTTCTAGACTGATAACGATGACATGAAGTCTCATACTAGATATATATTAAATTTGAATGAAGGCGCAGTGAGCTGGAAGAGCTCAAAGCAAGGTGTGGTCGTAGATTCAACAGTAGTGTCTGAGTATATCGCAGCTTCTGAGGTAGCTAAAGAAGCAGTATAGATGGGAAGCTTCGTCTAAGAGTTGGATGTAATACCTAGCAGTAAAGATCCTATCACACTCTATTGTGATAATATTGCAGTGGTGGAACTTGCAAAAGATCCAAGGTCACATCAGCAGACAAAGAACATACTTCGGAAGTATCATCTCTTGAGGGAATTTTCTCAAAGAGGTGAAGTTTTAGTGAGCAGTATTTCCACATAAGACAACGTGGCAGACCCCTTGACTAAAGCCTTGACTCAGCAAAAAAATGATCATCATGTGAGGTCTGGAGGACTAAAAGTCATAGGAAGTGGGCTCTAGTCCAAGTGGGAGTTTGTAAGGTTTTGTGTCTGGAGAACCAATTTTTTTGTACTTTGATTACATGAATGTACACTTATTATATATTGTTCATTTTTCTGCATGATAATAATATAATACTGTCCTGGAATATTTGTTGCATTGATAAGGTCAAGGAAGATCCCCGCTATGATGATACATTGAAATGCTATAACAATATTCTTAATTAACATTATCCGGTTGGATGACGGACTATGATAGGATACATAGTATACAGACCGTCATGTGTGAGTAATCGTAAGAAGGCGAGACTCTCTCTCATAGAGTCCGCACTTGGTAATCTCCAAGATGAGAGATTATGAGAATAGATCCACCAGTAGAAATTATGCATGTCCTGGTGTCATTAGACATTGCGATCTATGAGGGTGTGTAATAGTACTTAGAATAAAATATTATCATTAAATCATGTCATGACTCGCGTAGTTAGATTTGCTAATGAAAACTGTCATGAAGACAGTTGGCGTGAAGTAGGGTACATTGGGTGTGTCATGAATGACATGTTGTTAATGGATAAGTTGAGGAAGGATTTTTCCCTTCCATGTTTATAGAAGTAAATATCTCAGGCCCTTAGATTGAAATTGAACTGTCGAACAAATTCCATGGCCATGGTGTCCCGACGAGTTTATTTCTAGAAGTCAAAGAATGTCAGATCAAGCATGTAGGTTTATAACCCTATGATGAAACCTTCTTGATGAGATATTGAGACAAAGAGATTAAATTACATAGTAAGTGTTCTTATGAGGTGACACGTCAATGCTGCGTCAACTTGTTTCTCTTGGGTGCATTGACCTGTTGCTAGACAGTAATCTTGGACTTTAGGCAAGCATACCTAATGCCAACAAGAAAGAGGAAAAGAGGGTCACACACTAAGTGTATCCATTTATCTCAATTAGAATAAAGATTATTCTCGTACGTGGTTTAACAATTATTCAAGTAAGCCTAAATAATTTTAATGATGGAGGAAGAAGTAAATGAAAAACAAGATATACACGTCGTGTATTAATGATTACACGCCCTGTAGTATTTCATGGAAAATAAGTACATGCCGTGTATTAACGATTACACACCATGTAGTTTTCATTTTAGAAAGGAAATGAAAAACAAGTACATGTCTTATATTAATTATTACTTGTAGTGTAGTTTTATAGAAAACAAGTACATGACATGTATTAATGATTACACGCCATGTAGTTTTCCAGTCAGGATTTTGAGGATATAATATTGTTTTATTAAATGATATTTATAATAATCAGCGTGGCCGCATGTCAAGGAATTATTTATTTGACATTAGGGTTTTCAATAAGAGTTAGTGAAATAAATAAAATGCGTAACACGTATATTTATTTTCATAACTCTATAACATCAAACCCGATTATAAATATCCTTACAACCCCAACTCTTTTCCAATGAGAATCTTTGTGCACAAAAATTCTGGAGAATTATCTCAAGACCGAAAGATCTACGTCCTCCAAGAATAGTCTCAAGACTGAGATAGATCCACCTCCACGGGATCAAGGTGATCTAAGGCAGACAATTCAAGAAAAGGATTCTCCACGCTATCACCTGGTGATTCCTTTTCCGATGTCCAGATATACATAGTGCACGTGTGGATCACCACTAGAGGAAGTCTACACTTGGCTTCTGCGATGCAATGACTAATCACCTCGGAACGTGATTGGAAATATCAATGAAGAAATAATGATATAAAAGGTACTTCTTGTTAATTAATTAAATTAATTATAATCAACCTATGACCATCCACATTTTGGGTTTCACGAATATTCCTCTTCTTTGTTTATTTCTGTGATTCAATCTGTGGAGTCTGGTGTTTATCGTTGTATTGATCCTAGATTGATCATTGCTAATGAAAAAAATCCAAGTGGGTACATCCACCCATAAGCTACCGCTGTGCATGGGACCTTCAAATTATAGTCAAATAGTGTTGTTTTCGTTTAATATTTCTTGAGGTATTTCGGCTTTTGAAATTGCTTTTCGTCGGTGCGAGGAATACTTTTCTTACACAATCAATTGGAGGTGTTTCATCTCTTTGGTGTGGATAACACTTTGAGGGAATATCTTTTTATGGGTTTCTTGAGGTTTTAATTGGAGTCACTTTCTATATGCACGTTCGTTTTCCTCTTTTCACTTTCTTTTAGCAGGGATCCTTTTTGACCCCAAGGGGGTATCTATTGCGACTTTGGGATTCAGCCTTAGTTGTGGTTTTCTGGGGACAGAAAGCGCTATGGTTGGGAGAATTTTCACACCCATCATTTTTAAATCAATTATTTTATTAATTTTTTGAGGATCAGGTAGTTTAGGTTGAATCATGATTGAAAACTTTTGGAGTTCTTATTTAAAAAAACGTTTTTCCCTTGACACACGACCTTGCCAAAGCCGCGTGACCTCTCCTGGATCATCTGGGCTTGAAACCATGCGACGCATTTGTGAAACATAATTGTGATGTCATGCGACTTCGCCAGCGCCGTCGTGTGACCACCCCATCGTTCAATTAAAAAAAATTAATAATATTGAAATGAAATTAAATGTGTGGGTGAATAAAAAAATAGAATCAGAAAGATTTATTAATAATTTATTAAGATTTATTTTTAATTATAATAATAATAATATTATTAATTATGGTTATCATCATTATTATTATTATTATTGTTATTATTATTATTATTATTAGTTTACATTTTATTTTGGATTTGTTTTTTCCTCCCCCCATAGGATTGGACCACGCCTCACCTCCCCCTATTCCCTATAACCTGACATTGTGCTTCCCCTTTCATTGGCTCTGATCGTGACCCCCCTTGGCCTCTCCACGGTCTACCGCAAACCATGGCTGGTGGCCCCTCCTTCCACTCCAGGCCAGCACCACCTTCGCACACCTCACTCGCCGGACTAGACAAACCCCAAGCTCCCCAGCCGACCTCCCCCAAGCGCTGACACCCCGATCCCCAGCCAACGCAGCCCTCCCCATGAAACCCAGCATGCCCTGCTCCCTGGAAAAGCCACCAAACCCCCTTTTGGATAGCCTTCATTGCTCACACTATCTCCCAACTCCCCCATCCTGTTGCCCCACATCATCACCTTGACCCCCGGCCATCCCCCTGGCTCATGCACACCACCAAACCTCCAGGGCACCCTCCTCTGGCAGCATTGGACCTGGACATCACCCCCTCCTTGTGCGACCATGCTGCCTTCACCATTTCCTTATGGGTAAGGGTTTCCTTCCTCTCATCTTGGGGTTTATTTTTCCAGTTTGTTGGGTATTAGATTAAGGATTTAATCATGTTGATTTTGTCTTTGTTTTGGATAAAACTTGACTCCTTAGGGTTTTCTTGGGGTGCATTTGGTGTGGAATTTTAATTCGCACCAAAACACGGGGTTCTTTTCATGTGAAGTAAGTTGTTCCATGCCCTATCACCATTAGATGAATTTAATATGCATAATTGAATATATTAATGTGTTCCTTGACTTTATTTTGTGGTGTGAATGGTGTTTTTGTTTTGAAATGGTTAGTGTGTTTTCATTTTCGTTGGTGTTTTTTTATTAATGTGTCTATTTTGGAATTGTTTTTGTGTTTTGGTGCTGTTTTGGTGCAACGTTTTTAAAATGGTTTTAGGGAGCATTTGGATTGTGTGAACTATGATTTCAATGCTATTTGAGAGGTGTATGTGTTAAAAAGTGGTTTTCAATGAGTGGAAAATCATTTTGGATGTGTCGACTTTGTTTTTCAACTATGTAGCAATTGATTAGATTGTGTTAGTTATGTTAATTATATCTTGAAAAGGTTATGATGGGAGGTTGGTTTTCAAGAACCATGTTTACATGAAATGGGGCATGTTTTTGATATAAACACATCTTTGCGTCACTTGGTGGTGTTTCATTGTGTAGGCCCTTGTTTTTTTATTTAATATTGTTTTCTATGTTGTGTGGGTTGATTATTTTTTTGAGTGTGTAAAGATGTGAGATATTTTTGAAAAAAATGTTTCATAAATTTTAAAGTGTTTTAAGAAATAATTTAAATAGTGCGATGTATGTTTAGAAAACATGTCATGGTTGTTTTTGCATTGTTTGTTGGTTTGGATTGTTCTAAGTCAGTGGTTATGGGTTTTCAGTTGTTTTGGGTTTGTCACAATGCATTGGAAAAGAAAACCCGTGATATTGTGGTCTTCAGTAGGTTACACGTACTTATGTGTGAGTGTGAGACATGCCGCATCATTTTCGTAACGAAGCTACGCGTTTAGGTAGGTCCCACACTGCTCTTGTCATCAAATTCAGAATTTATTAATTTCTTGTTATTTTATTAATTTTAATAAATGAGAAATAATATAAGAAGATTACTTTTTTAATGATTATTTGGTGTAAAAAGATCCATTTATTTTATACACGACACTTGAAATATTTTCTTGATGAACGGACACTGAGTAGTGAAAGAATTTCCATTTCGCCTTTAAAAAAAATTTCAAATGTAGTTCTGGTTTATTGATAAATGATTTCTTTTGAAGTGTGAATAAGTGTTTTGGTTCTCTTGAGAAATGAGTATTTTTATTATGATTGGTGAAGGCCTGTTTGGAACTAAAATAAAATAAATTATTTTGGAAAACTCTCTTTGGGGTGACTTAAGGGTCATATTTGGTGTACCTTGACATCATGAGTTGTGTGTGATGTTTTGGCTACATGATTTACTTTGTTGACTCAACCCTTCCCTTTTTATTATATTCCTTTACATGGGAACCTGGCATAATGATTGAATTTTCTGAAATGATTACTGCACTTGATTAGATTAAACGATAGGTAGTGTCCCATAGTAAAGATGTGTTTTGTTATTATAGCTATGGGAGTGGGCCCCTCAACCAGGCCAGGTAGGGAGACGGTTGAGCATTAGGGCGTTATAACGTCATCAAGAGTTGACATGCCTTTAGGATGAGTTACATGTATGGTACGTTCTAAATTGTTCACGAGCTTATAGATTTGACCAATGTTTTATTTAGTTTTTATTTGTATGTGGAAGATGATTAAGAGGTCTAGTTCGGTTTCTGGCCTCTGTGTGCCACATTTTCCATTTCCCTTAGTGTGTGTTGTGTGTTCTATGTGGTTTTCCTTCTAACTAAAAACTAAAATTTGAATTTCTAAATTGTTCGCAAAAATTTTTTAAAATTCAAAGAACCTATTTCATTCAAACACTAAACTTGTTTTTATATTATGAAGGGAAATGAACTATTACATGTTTTATAAGCTAATGTGTGTGTGGAAACCAATATTCTATATAATGTAGTTCAAAACATGAAATTGGTAAATTCTTTATTTAAAGGTAGTGCATTGGGAATAGTTTTTTGGGAGCGCCTATAGAGTTTTAATACTCATGCCTATAGTGTTTTCTTGTTCTTAGTTTTGTTGCAGGCTAGACTCGCTCTTGTTTGTCGTGGGTGAGACTTGGTTGTGATTTGGAGAGTGACACTCAAGGTCACAAGGGTTTTTTTGGTTGTGGTCAGGTTAGTATGTGTTGTTGGCCATTCTTCTTCTTTCAAATCATTTATTTACTTTGCGTTGTTCTATTTTATTCCCACTACTTTATTTATTTACATCGGGCGAAATGTTTCCCATTTGTACTCTATTGATGCCCTAGCACTTGTCAATAGCCCGGGAGGATCGTGAACGCCTCTCAGACCATGCCGCAGACCGGCTCGGGTGATCGGTTCAGGGTTGACCCGGGTTGGTTTGTGACACACCATGGTTCTCTACTCATCATGATAGTGGTATTAGAACATTACCCATAGAGTATGAACATAGGCTACCTTGAGAAAATTCTCATGATGAGATAAACCATTCATTGAATGAAGCATGTATGGTTGATTGAGGTTGTAGACCTAAGGATCAATTACAGTTTGGGTGAACAAAAAAATTATATGTGTAATCCCATTATGTAGTGGTGATACTATGGAGGTTTAGATATCATGATGTGTTTAGATGAACTATAAAAGTTCATTGAATCAAGTATTTATATGTTTTTAATTTAGTTTTCTCTTTTTTTATTTTTTAATTTAGAATATCTTATCACATCCACATATCACTGTGTATAATGGTTAGTAAGGGACCCAGTTGATGGTTTCCTAAAGAGTTTTGAACACAAACCCTACTTATGATGCCTTTGAATATGGGTATCTAATAATATCTCACATTGTTAATGGAGACACATATAGGGTAGGGAAAAAATATTTGGTTTAACTGGGTTGACCAGGAAAACATAGATGAGATCTAGATATCAAGATGAGTTATGATGAAATATAGAGAAGAACATCATGTCTTTCATTTTTTATTTATCTTATATATATGATGGACACAATTTTTTATTGGTATTGTTACTTTATATTCTGTGTATGACCATTCATTTGGTATATTTTATTTAATTTTTTAATTTCATGTCTTATTTCTAAAAATTTCACTATTTAGTTTTTTATTAATCTACAAACTCTGATGGGTATGATTTTTTGTTATTTAATGTTGTTTCTTATTTTTATACAGGGGTATATACTCCCCATGGTACCTCTTTAGACTCCCACTACTTGTCAAAAACCTCTGGTGATTAGAGAGGCATGCCTTAGGTTATATGACTATCCATTTTGGTTAATGTTGGGAGTGAGCCAGGATAGGGAATTATGATGCCCATGTCATGATGTATGGGGTTACACTATAAGGGGGGAATGAGTTGAGGATGTGTAATAAAAACATAATGATAATAGGGATGATGAATTAAACAAAAGTTGTTTAGTAGGGTGAGTTATAATGTCACCACTATAGTTCTATATTGAAAAAGATAGGGTAGTCAGAGAAGTGGAAAGGCTATGGAATAATGATTAGTATTGTGCTATTATCATTTTTAAAAGAAATTAGAAAATGATATTATTGGGATGTATTTGGTTATGGTGTAAAGGAATAATTTATTCTATGGTTTATATAACTATAATAAATATTTAAAACCATTGATATATACTTTTTTAGTATTCCCTGGGAGATATATATTTTATAGATAATTGGTGGGGTTGTCCTGGATATTTAGGAAATATTTCTTGGACCTTGAGTTTGAGGAAATATAAGAATTATATATGAAAATATATATTATAAGATATGGAAATTTCTAGTGGAATTTTGTTCTTTAAAAGGAGGATATTTTGACAATTGGATAACACAATTCATCTATCAGAGGATCCCTACTTGGGCGTGGATGGAGGATTGAAAGAAACAATTCCTTGATAGATTAGATAGAGTATGTTACCTCTATTATGTTTATCATGATGGGTTAATTTCATTTATAATGGTTTTTTAATTAAGGCTCATTGTACAATGTGGTATTTTATTTTTAAAGATAGTTTTATTGGGTTTTTTGCATTCATTTCATTATAAATATTTTAACAATTATTCCTATATGACCACTGTGTGTTGAGGATTTTATTTCCATTTAATTCATAAATTAGTTACTAGTATTCTTATCACAATGGTTTTAAACATAAACTTTCTATATGCTACACATTTTTTTATTTTTTTTGAAAGAGTATTATAATTTATAAACTTGATTCACCATAAGAATTTCTAACAGCTAAGGAGGATTGAATATCTCTCCATACTGAATACTCAATATCTATATAATACTCTCAATTCTTATTAATAGTCATATATCCCATTATTTCTTCAGACTATATCAATTAATTACTTTTCAAAACATAATTAATCTCAAAAGGGTTTATTAATTCACAAAATCTATACCGGAATAAGAGATTCATTTAGATCATGCTACACTATCAACCAAAATCAACATTCCCAATTCTAATTTTCTAGTTTTCTAATTCTTATTTTTCACACCCCATTTTTTATAACTCAAAATGAAAAAATTATAAACATTCGAAGAAATTAATTTTCCATATCAAATAATTTCCACCTGATACATAACATCTTCATATGAAACAATTTCATAGGGAGATTATTTATAATGTTTAAATTTATTCAAAATTCTATAATAATAAATTCTTTAAAGAGGATTCATATAAATATTTTTTAAAAAATATATGATTGAGTAACACTCTATTCTACATTTCATGTAAAATATTTTATATTTAAATATTCGATAATAAAATACCAATTTGGATATCATAAAATTATATCTCACATAACCTATCCAAACACAAATTTTGACTCATATATCATTCAATATAGAGTATAATGTATTAATTTATATAAATACATGAAAAAAACATTGATAAAAAAATATATAAATATATTTCTATGGATCCGGTTTAAACATATAATGTATATCATTAAACATATAAACCTATTATTGGTATATTATCTTATCAAAAATAATTCTTATAACTCATAAAATTATATTTCATGCATAACTCAAATCTTATCAGAAACCATATATAAACCTTCTGTCACACTAATTTATTGAAACTCTATTTTAATGTGTTTTAAAAAACAATTTACTACCCCAATCTATTTCACATAGAATTATAATTTAACAAATATTCAAATTCCAAAACCTCTACCATACTATACAATTAAGGAAAATTCGAATTTCATTAATACACTTCAACCAAAATATATTTTTCAAAACATTATTTATTTTTTCCCTAGAAACTCTTGTATATCATTTTCCATACATTGGATCACTTTCAATCATCTCAAAATTATATTTAAACACTCTTCTTATAACCTCTATCATTCAAAACATATATTTGAAAAACAATTCAATAATATGAACACATGGGTTATTTTTATGTCCAAACTCAATAAAATAGGAACATAATATCTTTTCACGACTAGCTATTCATGAAGCTTTTTTAATTTTTTAAATATAAAATTAAATCTCCATTTAATTCTTTTGATATACAACTATAAATTTTTGACTTATTTCAAAACATCAAAAGAATGAAAACTATTCTCGTTAACATAATATATATATATATATATATATATACTAGAGATAATCCTAAATAAAATAATATCACACTAAAAAATTTAATTAAATTATCTTATAGGAAGAAATTAAATACAATTCTTAACATTGTCCACCAATAAGTATAAAAAATTATTTTCAACTCCTCACTTTTTAACACTTTTGGATAATCCAATACCTATTTATAGAAATGAGAAAAAAAATTTAACATTGAATATATATTTATTCATTTAATATCCTGTGTTTTCAAAAAAGAAAAAATCCATGTTCGATGGAATGCAAAATACAGAACACTAATCCTAAAAGAACAAGGAAATATTATTATTTAAATGTTACTTTTATAATCTAGTCGTCAAAATGGAGGGACTGAATATTATTTACCATGTTATGAAATACATAATGGTATTAATCATATATAATTTATTAATTTATTATTTTTTTATTAATTACATTATTTTTAGTAAAGTCTTATTATTTTTCAAAAAATACATTTAATTCAAAAATGATATTAATTTTTTATTATAGGTGATTATTATAAATAATTTTTGGAAGATTTATAAAATTTATTTTAAAATTTTAATTTAATTTTTTTAACTCTACATGTCAAAACAATATGTGGTCTAATTATTGAAATTTTTTTGAAAATATTTATTTATCAAGGAATTGTGAAAAATAATGATTGTTATTAAAGATTGTATTCTATTTAAATGTTTTTACAAGATAAAATTTTGTTTCAATTTCTTTTTAAATTTTAATACGTATATTTGGATTAGAAAGATTCCAATTATGGTTTTTAAAAAATATTTTATTCTTAAATTTTTTTTAAAAATATTTTATATTTTAAAAGTGAGTATTTATGAAAAACAGTTTTTATTACATTTTTATTGTTTAAATTTTAATTAAATTAGGAATATTATATGTTTTAAATTTTTAAAAATGGATTCCATATTTTTAATTAGTGGTTATTTTTTTAAAATATATCCCTTTTATTTTTTAATAATATGAACAGTAACCTTAGTTATTTCTATTTCCACTATAAATGGTAAATTGTGTAATATAGGTTAAAAAGTGATATGAACTATTAAATGACCAAAACAAATATCTAAATATTATTTTATGAGTTTACATCAAACATAAGCTAGAAATATATTATTTTATGACCTTTCGGGGAAACTTTGAAAAGATTATGAACTATATAATATTTTATTTATAGAAATGTCAAACATGTCACACACAAGTTTTTATTAATTGTACTATTTTTAATAGGATGTTATTAAGAGTATATGATTAATTATAATTAATATTTTTAAATATAAATAATTATATCAATCATATTATTTTTTTAAAACATTTATTTAAGAAATAATTACCTTAAATGCTTTCATATCGCTAATGCAATAATTATTAAATTATTAAAAAAATGAAACAATTATATTAAAAATATTAAAATGAATATAATTTGATATGTTTAATGTTATCCAATAATTATATATATTACCGTAAAATTATTAGGATATAATTAATTATTTTTTCTAATTTTAGTAGTTTTTTCATGTTTTTAAAGTCGAAGTATGGAAAAGTATCAATATTGACAATAATTATATTTTATGGGATTAATATTTTATTAAATTATTTAAAAATAATAAAAATATTAAGCAATTATATATGGTATAATATATGGTCGATAATGTCATCCCATATGAATTTTTAGTCCATTTCAAATCATTTTTCTCAAGAACAGTATTACTATATTTTATTATTTTGATAAATTACAAGAGTTTCCCTCCCCTATGTCATAAAAGTGAACCTCTTCTTCTCAATCCTTAAAACATGAAAACCCATTTTTTAATGATACATACATAATTATTTTTATATAGACACTAAACTCAGTATAGAGGTCTTTTTTGGAATAATACGAATCTTATAGATCATTAGGCTTTAAGAAGAAGAAGCTTTCTTAAGAAAATGTATAGTTTTTATTTGCATGTTTTAGTTTTGTTTATAATTTAAAATCAGTAAAAATTTATTCAACCATGATAATATAATAAATCCAGTTTCATACATATAATTATTTGTTATTATTTTAGTTTCCTGACCTATATCTACTCCTACATCTATCAATTTGGAAAATAATTCAGCATTCGTGTATACAATAGAGTACCACATCATGAACTGATGTAATTATTTTTCCATCACCATATCTCAATACTAGATTATAATTATTTAATTAATATTAATATATTATATCCATAAAATTATTTATCATTATAAATGGTTAATATATCATTTACCTTCTTCAATTTCTATTCACTAAAAAATGATAATTTCATTCATGCCTATGAGTAAACTACAACATCCACAAAGTGATGTCATTCAATTTTAATCACAACATCATATGGATGATATATATAAATATATATAAATAATTTATATTATAATTCAGATATTATAATTATTATGGAAATCTAAAATGAGATTTTCCTTCTTTCTATAATGATCATTGAAAAATGGAAATGTTACTAATGAGTATATACAACCTACCATCACTATGACCGTAACATAGTTTATTTATAATAACCATTTTTAATGGGTGGATTTAAAAGTATAATTTATTTATATATAGAATAATTATTTAATTATTATTATTATATATATGGTGTAATAATGAACTCTATGACCATAGTCAACATACCAAAGTCATTTTGGACTTAAGTACCCAATATCACCAAACAATTTGACATGAACATAAATGATTATTTAATTGTATATAATATGGTAATAAGTGATATAAATGAATAATTAAATTAACAAATTTTGTTATTTAATTATAATAATTAACATAAGTGTATTATTTATGAATATGAATTACATACGTGATGAGTAAGACTCAAGGTAAAGAACATTATTTTAAAAATCATCTTTTAAAGATCCTATTTAAACTCTTTTTTCAAAGTCAAAAGTAATGAATTTTTTTAAATATATAGAATAAATTAAATTCCCCACTTTCTTGAGGTCTAATTATTTTTATGCTTAATTTAAAATATGAAATGGTTTCTTTCATGGAAAATGTTTTCTTTTTTATGTGATCATTTTTCCAAAATAAGTTTTTACATGATGAAAATGTTATTTTCATTAAGAATGTTTTTAAGGAAATTTTCATCAATGAACACACCTATTTACTCTGTTTTGGTTTTTTTATAATATAAAATGGGGTTCTAAAATAAAATGGTATTTTGATATCTGAATGGGTTTTTAATATGTGTTTTAAAGAGTTTTTCAATGGTTTTATGATAAAAAATACTAGAATAAAATGTTTTTTCATGATATTGTACTTGATAATTATAAATGAAAGAGGTGCTCCCAATAAATACCACATAATGTTTTGATCCTTATTATATCTCATGCGTGATCCCGATGTTTTATATACATCAGGTGTTAGGTCCACAAGGATGAATACCCTGAGAGGGGGGGTGAATCAGGGTATGACTAATTTTAAATAAACGCCCGTTCTGATCTTGTTTCACTGTTAAGAAAAACACTCATCTATCTCTTTCCTATTGCAAAAAGTAAAAAGAAAGTAAAGCATGCATAGGACACACCAATTTTACTTGGTTCAACGCAAAGGGCTACGTCCAAGGAGCATACACCGACAAGTTTCCGGTCGTACCAATTACACTAAACTTTACTAGCTGTGGATTAGAATGATCGGGCTAGATCACATCTATGCCCAGGCTCACTTCCTTTACAAAGTTTAGGGTCAGCTCACTGCTTTCCCAAGGGTCACTCCATGTCTCTCTCTCTCTGGCTCACTGCCGGTGGAGAGGATCACCGTCTTCCTCTTCCTAAGCTCACTGCTCTATAAGGGAATCCACTTACAGTTTATATACCTATAGGTCTCTTCATTTTCATGAATACATGCATCCTTAACTGTTGATGGATTCTCTGTTATAGTCCAACTTTCATCCACTGATGAATACCTCTTTGCCTCTGAACACTGGGAAATTTCTTTTGGAAACACCTTTGCAAAGCACCCTACTTCGCGAGGCTCCCAATTTTGCGAAGCTCAAACAAGCCTTCGCGATGCTCCTGCCTTTTCGAGAAGCACTTTTGCGAAGCACTTTCGCGAAGCTCAAGCTGTCGCAAAGCAACGCCCCTCGTGAAGCTTACTAAGCCAACGCGGAGATTGCAGGTTTTGAGGAGATGTAATAGCCGCCACGAAGCTCCTCTTTCACGAAGCACACTGGCTATGTGAACCACCTTCTCAAATCAAGTGCAAAGGATTTTCTCTGAAAATTATCTCTCCTTCTCTCGAGGGGGTCGGCCTCTATTTATAGGCTATTCCACCGAACCTCGAACTTTCCGCGTGAAGTCAATGCCACGTCATCTCAAATCGCGAAGCTCTGAAGTTTCCACCGGAATTCTGTCCAAATCGCGAAGCACCACGACAATTTTCCGTTCGTAGAGCTCATCATAATCGCGAAGGATCACCTTCAACATTCCATCGTGCCTTAACTGTGAAGCTCCCTCGCAAAGCCCTTCACCGCCACGATGCGCTTCAACTCTGCCGTTCGCGAAGCTTTGACGTAATCGCGAAGCATCACCGCCTCCATTTTTCTGGACTTTGCAAAATCCAATCCATATATCCCATCTTCGTGAAACTCATGCCTTTTCTATATAAAAATATGATCTTCATGGAAATCCTCTTTTCACAATGCTCACCAAATTCCAAATTTTGGACCCAAAAAATTGGGCAAACACTGGGAAACGACGCCACCTTGTACTGCTCTTTTGTAGCGCCTCCAGATCATCCTTTCCTTTTTCATCATTCTTTGTCAATAAAGATTGTGAACAAATTCTTGGGAACATGAAAAATATTCATGAAAACCTTCTTTTTCAACAAACACAATCAACCCAAAAATACTGCAATGTTACCTTGAGGGATTTTTTCCCAACAATCTCCCCCTTTGGGTTTGTTGACAACTCTTCACAACTCTGCTCAGAAAGATTTTCTGCACTTTGATACCTCACTGAGTCTTCTTCCAGCCGCTACCACCATTCACCTCTTTCGATTATGATAGCGTTCAAGGAATCACTTAACACGTACTCTAATCCTACATGAGCAATGCTCGGTGTGAGAAACAAGAGTATTATGACAAGTTCATTAATGAATCACTTCATGTCAAACACCAATTGTCGATTCCAACCTGATACCAATTCATAAATTGATACCAATTGTTGAACCACACTGATCCCAATTCGTGATAGCTGGAAACCTTCTCTCACCATTCCAACACCACTGTTCTGCTTTTATCACGACCCTCAGCTATCGTGATATATCTGCTTTGATCGATCACTTCTAGCATCGTCAGATTTGAAAATCTCCCCCAATCTCATTGCAATCCGCCTATCTGGATACTCCACCTCTCAGCTTCTCCCCATATCATTCATGATTTCTCGTATAACCACACTGTCTCCCCCTTGAACAATCACTATTTTCTCCCCCTTTGTCAACGAACCCAAAGGTCACGCCTTTGTAGTCTGTAACATAGTATAGAACACATATCAACACATTAGGGAAAAACACATCATACCTTGGGGAGAGGGGGGGGGGGGGGGTCCCACATCCACACTTTTTCAAGTGAGGGGAATCGACTGAACTCCCAGAGCCAGTCGATGCCTTTCGAATGCTTCCTTGGGTAAGGCCTTTGTCAGAATGTCTGCAACCTGTAGCTCTGTAGGCACATACTCCAACTTCACGATCCCCTGCTCAACTTTCTCCTTGATAAAATGATACTTTATCTCAATGTTCTTTGTCCTAGAGTGATGGATGAGATTTTTGCTGAGATTTATATCACTTGAGTTGTCGCACTGGATTCCGATCAGAGACTTCACTTCAACTCCCATATCATCAAGCTGTTGTTTCATCAATAATAATTGTGTGCATGCTTGAGTGGCCGCAATATACTCAGCTTCCGAAATGCTCAATGAAATGCAATCTTTCTTCTTGCTTAGCCATCAAATACACAATCCACCAAGATAGAATTCACCACCTGACGTTGATTTCCTATCATCTGCTAAACTGGCCCAGTCTGCATCAGTATATCCCAATAACTCTGTCTGATATTTGTCGTTGTATGTCAAGCCGAAGTCCACCATTCCCTTGATATACCAAAGTATTCTTTTCAATGAGAGCATGTGACTTTCCTTGGGATTACTCTGATATCTCACAGCTTGGTATGTGGTGAAAACAATATCGGGCCTTGTTGCGGTTAAGTTTAACAAACTTCCAATGATTTGCCTGTATTCTGTGATATTAACTGCCTTTCCATCATCATCTTTTGATAATTTCATCCGGGTAGCAACCGAAGTCTTCATCTCCTTATAATTTTCCTTTCCAAACCTTCTCAGGACCTCCTTGGAATATTCAGATTGAGAAATGAATGTTCCATTCCTTCCTTGTGTCACCTGTAGACCAAGGAAAAACGTTAGCTCTCCAATCATCGACATTTCATACTCATTTTTCATGAATTCAGAAAACTGTCTGCACTGAGCTTCATCTGATCCGACAAATATTAGGTCATCGACATAAACCAATACCATCATCCTTTGATTACTTTCATTACTGAAATAGTGATTGTAATCAACTCCTCCACGCTAAAAACCAAGCTTTTTCAAGTACTGATCAAGCCTTGAGTACCATGCCCTTGGTGCTTGTTTCAGTCCATACAATGCCTTCTTCAGCCTGCAAACTTTGTTCTCATCCTCATGAATGAGAAAACCATTTGGATTATCAATATACACCTCCTCTTCCAGAACACCATTCAAGAATGTAGGTTTTATATCCATATGGAACACTTTGAACTTTCCTTGTTCTGCTATGGAAAAAAATAATCGAATTGTCTCCAGCCTTGCAACCGGTGCAAATGTCTCATCAACATCTATTCCTTCTATCTGGGAGTATCTCTTGCACACTAGTCGTGCTTTGTTCTGAATCATTGTGCCATCTTCATTCATCATGTTGCGATAAATCCATTTAGTCCCGATGACATTCTTGTCTGCTGGTCTCGAAACAATCTCCCACGTTTGGTTCTTATCAATCTGATCAAGCTCTTCGTTCATATCCTGAACCTAGTTTTCATCTTCAGCTGCATCAGAAAAACATTTCAGCTCCACTTGAGACAAAAACAATGTTTTCTGTAATTATTTCATTCTTCGAGTCTGAACTGGAGCTGTTTGATCACCAATGATATTCTGTCTATCAATTTCAGCTCGACTCTTTGGCTTCCTCGCAGACACAGACTTGACACTTTCTTCTTCATCATCAGTATCTTCTTCTGAGTCAGCTTTTGCCGCTTCTGCACCCCCGGGATTTTTTACCTCATCATCACTTTCATCCAGGAACTGTTCACTAGATCGTTGAGTATTCTGTTCATTTTCAACTATAGTGACATCATTGCTCTCAATGATTTTTCCCAGTCTTTTGTTGAAACATTTATATGCTTTTCTTTTCCCTGAGTATCCAAGGAATATCCCCTCATCTCCTCGTGCCTCAAACTTCCTGTGATTTTCTTTGTTGAGAAAGAAACACTTACTTCCAAAGATTCGAAAGTATTTAGGTGTTGGATTCTTTCCGTACCACAGTTCATACGGAGTCTTCCCTTTATGCGGACACAACAGAGACCTGTTCGAAACATGGATCGATGTCAAAACGGCTTCCTTCCAATATTTCTCTGGTAGGTCTTTATCAATATGCATCGTTCTATCCATGTTGTTGATGATCCGATTTCTCTTTTCAACCACTCCATTCTATTGGGGAGTTCTTACTGATGAAACTTGATGCCTTATCCCATGTTTCTAGAGATACTCTTCCACTTGACTGTTTGTGAATTCTGTACTGTTATCCATAGGGAAGTTCAAAATTTTCTGCCCAAGCATCCTTTCTGATTCCCTCCTGTACTGTTTTATACAACTAAACACCTATGTCTTATGGGTAATGACAAATACCCAGGCCATTCTGCTGTAATCATCAATGAAAAGAATATAGTACCTTAGCCCATTTATAGCTCGTGGTGAGATAGGTCCACATACATTAGCATGACCAGTTCGACCACTCTAGTTGATTTCTGTTCCTTTGGACTATATGTCTTTCTGATGATCTTCCATTATTGGCAAGTATCACACATATGAGTGAGATCATGTGATAGTTTGGGAAGGTCTGTAGCAGCATCACACTTTACGAGATCCTCCATATATGGTTGGCATAGATGACCAAGTCGCTTATGCCATAGATGGTTTTCTTCCTCTCTGGATAAAAGACATGTATCTTCTTCCCCACCTACAAGGTAGAGATTTCCCTTTGACCTTTTTCCCTGCAGAATAGCTGCTCCCTCTATTCCTTTCACAAAACACATCTTCTGGGTAAATCAGATAGAGTTCCCAGAGTCACATAGTTGACTGAAATTGAGTATGTTATGACTGAGACCCTCTACTACCAAGACATCAGCACGTCTCATCTCTTTGCCCCCAAACTTGGCTTTCCCTAAGCCAAAAATCTTCAGGCCTTCATCATTTCCAAATTTGAAAAATCCTTCTTTGTCATATTTGATGCCCGTAACAAGATCCTTATTACCCGTCATGTGGGATGTGCAAAAACTATCAAGGATCCACACACCAGAACTATCTGATGCTTTAAGGGCAATCTCTGCCACCACGGCCTTCTCATTTTTCTTCTTCTTGGTCCATACTTTTTCTTTCACACTCGGCATGGATTGAGACTTATGTTCTTTCTCAGAGTATGATGGACCAGCCTCATCTTCCAAAGCCTCAAATCTATTCTACATTTTTAACTCACCTGTAGGTTTATTGACCTGCTGCTTGCGAACATTTTGATTCTTCTTTGGCACATTTATCTGAATGGTCGAAGTACAGTACCTAGCCATATGCCCAAATCCTCCGCACCAAGAACATTGTCCTTCGAAATATGTTCTGGAAAACCGTTCTCTGTTTGGACGCCATCTCTGTTCTTGTTCCCTTCGATATCTTTTGGCTATGGAACATACATACTGTGAATGTCCCATCATTCCACAATAATAACACCTGATATAAGGTGCATTCCTTCGTGTTACTTCAACAATATGAGTTTCCCCTTGGTATCTCTGAATATTCTGATTCTGCTTTGTGCCCAAATTCACCTTCAATCTTGGGATGGGTGCTTACGGCCTTAATTCAACTACCATAGATTTTTGTTTCCGATTAAGACATGAATCAGCCTGAACTTCTGAGCTCAATTGCTGCATCTTTCTTTCTGAACTACTAGGCTCTTCTTTCTTCTTTTCTGTCTTCGTGAAGACCTGCTTTCCCAAGAATGTGTAGGGATT
The DNA here is from genome assembly GCA_963277665.1 of Viscum album. Taxonomy (NCBI): domain Eukaryota; kingdom Viridiplantae; phylum Streptophyta; class Magnoliopsida; order Santalales; family Viscaceae; genus Viscum; species Viscum album. Next base: position 1,066,748,997 of record OY728166.1, on the reverse strand, counting down.
CAAAGGGTTTTCCTGGTCTTTAACTTTTCTCCCCAGACCGACAACATCCTCTTCAAGCTCTTCGATACGCTTGACGTGATCTTTCACTTTTCTATTCAAGCAATCGATCTCTCTTTTCTGTTCTTTAATCTTGATATTATGCTCATCAACCTTTTCTGTGCACTCTGTCCTAGAAGACTTAAGATCTTCAATTTCTTTCACTAGCTCAAACTTCTCTTCTTCTTGTTGTTGCATGTAGAGTTTCGCATCATGTACCACCTTGTTGGATTTATTTGTTTTTGTTGTCCAAACATCTATCTCTTCAAGTGCTTCTTCTAATTCAGCTTCCATGTCAACTCTCCCTTCAATTTCTTCTTCTTCCTCAGTTTCAGCTTCTTCCTTTTTCTGAGAACTACCAACAATCTCCACCAAGGCATTTACCCCACGATCTATGAAATTTTCTATTTCCTCAATCTCTTCATCCTCAGACTCATCTGAACTTTCAAATTCTTGTGAAAGAAGATTCTTTTTCTTGAAGAAATTTCACTTAAATTGCTTATTCCCTTTCACAAACGCTGAAGTCTTCTTCTTGGGAATTTCAACTTCATCATCATCATCATCATTATCTTGAAACTTCATGGGGCATCTTTCCACAAGATGACCAACCTTTCCACATCGAAAGCATGCTAGTGGAAGTTTACCTTTAAACTTTCCTCTTCCTCTTTGCAGATTTGAAGAAAGGAATGACATCACCTCAACTCTCTCTTCTTCTTCATTAGAATCTTCAATGGTGAGTTTCTTCATGGCCTTGAATGCCACCTCTTTGGATTTCCCCTTTTCCATAGTCTCGTTATCATCGCTTCTCATTTCAAATGCAAAAAGAGTGTTGTGCAGGTTATCCAATGTCAGTTCTTTTGGGTCTTTATCTTCCAAAACAAAAACTTTAAGATTGAACCGAGGTGGTAGTTTTATCAATATGCACTTCACAATTTTTATATCTTCGATAATTTCTCCAAGACCCCGCATGTCTTCTACCACAACATTTACCCTGTTAAATAATGCATCAACAGACTCATTCGGGTTCATTCTCAGATCTTCATACTTGTTCTACAACACTTGCAGCTTTGCCTCTCTGACTATTGTATCCCCTTCATAAATATTCAAAAGATTTTCCCACATGACATGTGATGTTTTTCATGACATCACCTTTGTATATAAGGGATTGTAAAGGGCTCCCCCTAAGGCATTGATTGCTTTGGAATCAGCATCCAACTCTTTATAATCAGCTTTTGATAATGCACTACTAGTAATATCAGTTGTGATACCATGCATAGCTGCTGAAAACACATCCATTCCCATAGATCGGAAATAGTGTTGCATTCGATTCTTCTATATCTGAAAATTACATCCGTCGAAGATCGGAATCCCTCTATGATTAGTGACCTCCATTTGAGAGAAGAACAACTGTCAACCTTCCCACTGATACCAATTCTTAGGTCCACAAGGCTGAATACCCTGAGAGGGGGGGGGGTGAATCAGGGTATGAATAATTTAAAATAAACGCCCGTTCTGATCTTGTTTCGTTGTTAAGAAAAACACTCTTCTCTCTCTTTCTTGTTGCACAAAGTAAAAAAGAAAGTAAAGCATACATAGGACACCCCAATTTTACTTGGTTCACCGCAAAGGGCTATGTCCAAGGAGCATACGCCGACAAGTTTCTGGTCGTACCAATTCAACTAAACTTTACTAGCTGTGGATTAAAATGATCGGGCTAGATCACTTCTATTCCCAGGCTCACTGCCTTTACAATGTTTAGGGTCAGCTCACTGCTTTCCCAAGGGTCACTCCATGTTTCTCTCTCTCTGGCTCACTGCCAGTGGAGAGGATCACCTTCTTCCTCTTCCTAAGCTCACTACTCTAGAAGGTAATCCACTCACAGTTTATAGACCTGTTGGTCTCTTCATTTGCATGAATACATGCATCCTTAACTATTGATGGCTTCTCTGTTATAGTCCAACTTTCATCCACTGATGAATACCTCTTTGCCTCTGAACACTGGTAAATTCCTTTTGGAAACACCTTCTCAAAGCACCCTACTTCGTGAGGCTCCCAATTTCGCGAAGCTCAAACAAGCCTTCGCGAAGCTCCTGCCTTTTCGCGAAGCACTTTCGCGAATCACTTTCGCGAAGCTCAAGCCGTCTCAAAGCAACGCCCCACGCGAAGCTTACTAAGCCAACACGAAGATCGCAGGTTTCGTGGAGCTTCAATAGCCGCCACGAAGCTCCTCTTTAGCGAGGCACACTGGCTCCGCGAACCACCTTCGCAAATCAAGAGCAAAGGATTTTCTCTGAAAATTCTCTCTGCTTCTCTCGAGGTGGTCAGCCTCTATTTATAGGCAATTCCACCGACCCTCGAAAATTCCGCGCGAAGTCAATGCAACGTCTTCTCAAATCGTGAAGCTCTGAAGTTTCTGCCGGAATTCTGTCCAAATCGCGAAGCACCACGATAATTTTCTGTTCGTGGAGCTCATCGTAATCGTGAAGGATCACCGTCAACATTCCATCGCGCCTTCTCCGCAATGTTCCCTCGCAAATCCCTTCACCGCCGCGATGCGCTTCAACTCTGCCATTCACGAAGCATTGACGTAATCGCGAAGCATCACCGCCTCCATTTTTCTGGACTTCGCAAAATCCAATCCATATATCCCATCTTCGCGAAACTCATGCCTTTTCTATATAAAAATATGATCTTCATGGAAATCCTCTTTTCACGATGCTCACCAAATTCCAAATTTTGGACCCAAAAAATTGGGCAAACACTGGGAAACGACGCCACCTTGTACTGCTCTTTTGTACCGCCTCCAGATCATCCTTTCCTTTGTCATCGTTCTTTGTCAATAAGGATTGTCAACAACTTCTTGGGAACATGAAAAATATCCATGAAAACCTTCTTTGTCAACAAACACAATCAACCCAAAAATACTGCAATGTTACCTTGAGGGATTTTTTCCCAACATCAGGTGCTCCCATATCGCATCGGGAAAGCCTATTATAGCTTTGGGTGCATTGAGACAGTGCTCTAATGCATTGGTTAATGTACCATACCATTTTTGGAAAGAAGGATGTTGTTATAATTGGATTTATACTATAGATTTATCTAGAATCTATTTTTTATGATATGGGTTTAAAACAACTTATGAATGTGATGCTCAATTTTTTTAGAAATTGTTTTTTATTCTACATCTATGATTTTTAATGGTTTTTTTTGTAAAAAGTTTGTCTGATTTTCATAAGGATATAATCTATTTAATCCTCTCAAATACCCTTTAGATAATGGTCAAATTTTCATGGATTTTCATGTCTTTCAATATGCTATTGGATTTCATAATTTTTATTTCCCTTAATACGTTTTTTTCTCATTCAAAATTTTTCTAATTTTTTCACTAGGTTTAAGGATTAGTAATGGAAAATAATAATTCGAGTTTAAGGTCCTGAATATTTTTCAGGGAAATAAATCATTATTTAAAAAATATTTTAATATGAAAAATGAATATTCAGTATAAGTGTACACTTATAATGTATTATTTTACTATGTAAGAGTTTTTCATAATTCACTAAAAATATAAACTAAATTTTTTCTAAAAATTGTATGAAAGTGAATTATAGTTCATAAAAGTAGAATATGTAATTATTAAGGTTGGGTCCTTATAGATGGTATCAACGGAGGGTTTTGAAAAAATTTTGATATTAGGATGTATTCTTCTAAGGTATTATTAAGAGTTATATATATCATCATATTTTTATAATTTTATGATCAACCATAAGTTCAATTTAATATAAACCGCCTATTATGATTAATTCTTTTTAAATTTTAAGGTGACTAATGATATTTTTGGAGTCATTTATTTTTGATTTAATTATGGGTTACATTATTTTGGGATAAACTATCAAAAGTAAGGGATTGGATTTAAGTAAAAATATTTATTTATTGGTGAATATATTAAGGTTATATGGAGAAATTAATCACATTTCAATGAATGGTATAAGAATTATAGGCTTATAAAAATGACAAAATGCAGGTTTAGAAACAAACCATCTCATCTGATAAGGTTGTGAGATTAGATACCACTAATAAAGGGAGACAATGGAACATCCCCTACCACTAGCGTACAAGATGTCCGAGTTAGTATGAAAATTTATTCCCTTGTTAAATGATCTTACAGATAATGGTTAAGATAATTTTGGGAACATATGTTTTATAAAATAGATCAAATTGGGATTGAAAAATGATTTTTTAAAGTGATTAATATTATTTTATAATACTTTCACTATTATGGGAACCCTATATGATTAAGTTAAACCAAATAAAACGGGATTTAATTTGTGGAATAACAGTTGAATTATATTTTGGAATAATATTTTATTTTATTTTATATTTTTTGTGATTTAGGTTATTTATGGAAATGATTAACATGTCATAGGGATAATATGATTTTTGGAATTACATTTTTTGTATATAACATTAAGAGTGATTGATGTTATTGAGAGATAAATATTAAAATTTATCTTGGAAAAATATGTGATGAAATACTATTAATTTTTGTGTTTCAACCTTAGTTTGGAATATTTTTTTGTGGAATTTTAATGAAAGATTTTTTAAAATTATCTATGTTTATCTTTTGGAATTACTTTTGACTTTTTAAGATTGATGTTGTTTTCCATCCTATAAAGGTTTATTATTTTTATAGAATTATCTTATCTTGTACTAAAAATTTTGGTATTGGTTAATTATTAATATTATAAGAATAAATATTTATTATTTTATTGGGTTTATGATCTATAGAAGTTGGTTTGGATGTTTCAGGTACGAAAAATTCATCTTGAATACTTATCGTTTAGAGAAAAAAATGTTTTTATGGTAAAATTGATTAATAGAGTAAATTATACATGTTAAGAAAGAATATTTACCTATATTATTAGTATATGATGAAATTAAATTACTCAAATAAAGGGCGAGGATCTCAAATAAAATTGTTATCCATTTACTTTTCTTATCGATAATTCAATTTCCTTTTAACACATCACAGATTTACTATTTTATGATGGTTAACTATCTCTAGACCATACTCACTATCTCTCTCTATTATTCATTGGGAGTTAGTTTTCTCTTAAATTTCATACTCATTTTATCCTAATTTAAAACATAGTACGTGTTACTCTATTGTACATTTCTACTTCCATTTTCTCTATTACCATGTGGATGTTTTATTAATCCTTTTTACGACGTGAGATATCAAAAAGGGTATTTTGAAAATTCAAACATCTAGTTTTTGATTCAAAGTACATATTGTGAGAATGATATTTATTACAGGTGAGGGGGGATTGAAAATATGGAGTTTTATAAAAGGAAAAACTATATTTGATAGTGTGAAAAATAGTTAAAAGGGAGAAAAAAAACGTTAAAATGTTATTATTTTATGTTGACCATTATAACCTAGCTATTTAATTGGACTAAATGAATAATATTAACCAAATTATGAAATATATTATTTTATCAATTATTTATAATGCATTAATTATTTATTTTTATATTATAAATTTTTTTTAGTAAGGTCATTTTATAAATTAATAAACTTTTTTTTCTTTGAAAATGTTTTTTTATTATTTTTATGGATCACATTTTTAAATAATTTTTAAAATTTTAAATATATTATTTCAAAAAATGAATTTAATTTTTTAATTCATAATTTAAAAACTATCTTAGGATTATTTTTTTATAATTATCTAAAAATAGTTAATTTTCATGAAAATGAGAAAATAATGATTTCTATTGAAAAATGTATATTATTTTAAACTTTTTACAAGGATAAATTATATTTTAATTAGTTTAATATTTATATTGGTTAATTTTTAAATAATTATAATTAAATTATGGTTTTTAAAATGGATTTTATAGTTTAATTGTGTATAAAAACATTTTATATTTAAAAATGCGTTTTTTAAAACTGTTTTTCATATCATTTTTTGGATTAATTTGATATTAAATAATAAACAATAAGTGATTTCAAATTTAACAAAGTGGTTCCAAATTTATTATCATTGGTTTAAAATTCAATAAATAGTTCTCTATTATTTTCTTAACAATATGAATAGTAACTTTAGTAATTTTTATTACAACGGTAAATGGTAAATCTGGTTATTTAATTTAAAAATAAAATGGTAAGAACAATTAAATGACAAAATAATGTAACTAAATCTTAATTTATGGGTGTATATAAACTATAATAATACTAGGTTATAATTTATGACCTTTTTGGGCCACTTAGATAAGATAATGACCTTTAATGTTTTTTTATTTAAAGAATTGTCAAACATGTCATACTGTAGTTTTTATTAAGGGTTTTGTTTTTAAATATCGAATTTTCCAGAGGATATGTACATCAATAAAAAGTATTCTCAAATATAAAATAATTATCTACATCATGTTAAATAAATTTCAATTTTTAGAAAATAAATAATAACCTTAAATGCTTGGACAATGCTAAAGAAGAATTATAAAATTAAAGAAAAAGAAAATAAATAATATTAAAAATATAAAAAGAAATATTCTTGGAATATTTAAGGTTATAAATGAAATATTTATATGAAATTGAAATTTTATGAATATAATAAAATATTTTTTGAAATTTTACTTTTTGTTTTGATATTTTTAAACTCAAAGTGATGAATTGTGTCAAAATTACCAATAATTATATTTTATGGGATTATTATTTCTTTAAAAACTTTTAAGATCATAAAAAATTAATTAAACAAAACTTATATTATATATAGTCCAATATATCATATAATATTCATTTAAATGACATTTTTATGAATTATTTTAAGAATAGTCTTATTATTATTTAATATTTTCAGAAAATCCTAGAGTAACCCTCCCGTCTCTTATAAATGGTCACATGTTCTTATATGTACTTAAAAAATTATTTGTTTAGGGAAATACCTGCCAAAGTAATTTCATAGAAACCCTAACCTCATTATAGAGTGTTTTGTGTAAAACTACCTATCTTTGAGGTCTTATGTATTCATGAAAAGGTAGTTTTCCCAAGAAAAGGTATAGTTTTTATTTTTATGGTTTTGTGTTTTGTGTTTTTCAAAAAGAATAAAAATTTATTTAAACATGATAAAATAATTAATCCTTAATTATACATATAATTTTATGTTATTAGGTTATTCAAATGACCTATATCCATCACCACTTCCATCATAAGGGAAAATAATTCAATATTCATGTGTATGATGGACTACCACCTCCCGAACCTATATAATTCGTTTTCAGTAACATTATCTCAATAAAAGATTATAATTATTGAAATAATGTTTATATATAATATTAATGACATATTTATCATTATAAATGGTAATATATCATTTACCTTCCTACGATCTATTTACTAAAAAGTGACAATGTCCTTCGTGCATACGTGTGGACTACCACCACTATAGAGCGATGTGATTCATTTTTCATCACCAAATCACATGGATGATTTATATATATTTATATTTAAAGAATTAATATTATAATTAATATATTATTAACATTATATAAATATAAAATTATAATTATATTTTTTCCATGGTGATCATTGAAAATGGAAATTTTACTCACACGTACGTATGACCTACCATCTCTATGATTGTAATATAGTTCATTTTTAATAAAAATATTTAAGGATGGATTTAGAAATATAATTCATTTATAAAAATGATAATTATTTCATGATTATTATTCTTTATATGGTTAAATATTGACCTCTTTGACCATATTCAACACACCAATATTTTTTCAGACATGAGTACTAAATATCATCAAAACTGTCCGAGAGAACATAAATTATTTTGTAATTTTATATAACATGGAAATTAGTGAAATAAAAGAAATAATGAAATATAAAAAGGTTTATAATAAAGTAAAATAATTAACATAATTTTATTATTCTGGAATATAATGGACAAACAAAGTGATTAAGACCCAATGTAAGGGTATTTCTTTTAAAAAATATATTATAAAGTTCATATTTAAACTCTTTTCAAAAAGGTCAAAATAAGTGTATTTATGAAAAAATATGGTATTAATAAAAGTTACTACCATAATTGTTCCTTATTATTCTTTATATTAATTTACATGTATATATTTTTACTTTAAAGGGAGTTTTTTCTTTAGTATGTGTGCGATTATTCAACATAAGTGATTTTAAGATGAAAAAGTTATTTTCCAAAAGTAAGGGTTTGATGATATTTTCATCAAATGAAGTCCATTTTTAATTTTTCTGGGTACTTCTATAATGTGAAATTTATTTTTAAAATAAAATGGTAATATTTATATCCAAACATGTTTAAAATATGTGTCTTAAAGATTTTTCAAAAAAATTTGATGAGAAATAAAAGCATAAAATGTTTTATTCGTTATATGGTATGTGAAAATTATATGGGAAATTAGTGATAATGATACAACTTATAAAAATGGTTGATAACCATTATATATCATAGTTGATCCAGATATAGATTATTTAGTGGGTGCACCCAAATAGTGTGAGGTGAGCCCGTTATAGCTTTGGGTGCAACTAAATTGAGCTCAAATGCATTGTAAAATGTACCATATGTTTATAGAGAAGAAGGAGGGAGTTACCATATGAATTATACTATATACTTAACTAGGATCCAATTATGTCTGATACAAATTTAAATGAGTTTATTAATACGACACACTTTGATGAAAAAATGGTTCATATTTTCATGCTATGAGTTTTAATGTTTTTCTTTGAGAAAAAAGTGTGTTTTATTTTCAAATAGAAATGATTTATTTCATCCTATTAAATACAATTCAGATAAAGGTAAAATTCTCATGGGTTTTCATCTTTTTCACTGGACTAAGTGGTTTTTTGTCCCTTATTTATAGTTTTCATCCCATCCCATGTTTAAAAAAAAGGAATTTACAGGGTTTATTGATGGTTAAAGGAAAAGAAGAAGTCATGTTTAAAGTCATAATGATTTTTCATAAAAATAAATCATGTTTTGTTTTAATTTTTTTCAGGTGGAAAAAATTGATGCTAAGTATAATTGTCCACTTGTAATGTATTAGTTTACTATATAATTGTTTTTTCTAATTACCAATAACTCTAAACAAAAAAGTTCCTCTTAATTGTAATAAATATAATTATATTTTAAAAACCCTAGAATTTATAATTATTAATGCTAGGTGATCAAACTTAAGATCCAATAATTTCTATAAAAATACATATATACATTATAGGATGTGTTTTTATATGAAATTGATCAAAAAAATGAATCCAGTAAAATATAAATAATATTTTTAATTTAAGAAAATGTATTTAATAATGAATAAATATTGAAAAAACATTACCTATTAATTCTACTCAGAACAATTTTTGGATTATATAAAAATAATGAAACATTAGACCCACCATGAAAAACACCCGGAGAGGGATTTAGAGTTTATATAATTATGTCAATTTAAAAAATTCCAATTGAATGTTATTATTTCATTATTAGTAGGATTATTTCTATCTTCATCTCTATATATGAAATCAATAAAAATAAATAAATAATAAATTTCACTTGTCTTATCTACAGTGACGTATATTTATAGAGCATATAATGATGATTGGATGATATACCAAATCCATTAAATTATAAAAGTTATTAAAATTATTTAGTGGATGCAATTTCACTCTAGGTTTAAGATCTAATACTTTTATAAATTTCAGTAATATATTTTACTACTTACAATGAAATATCAAATAAGTTAAAGAATTTATCTATATAAGTAAAAAAAATAAATATTTTACTTTTATTAGTGTATATATGATATCCATCTTTAACATGTAAATGGAATCAGATTCTTTGAATTATATATATATCTCTCAAGAAATTATGACATGGTGTATATAATGACGTGTTATTAGTATAATAACAAAAAATATATATAATATAACATAGTTAAAATATATCATGAAAATAAATATAATTATAAATTTATAAAATCCAGTTGAAAATTTCCACATGAAATTTTAAATATAAATGCATCATTTTTTATTTATTCTTCCGTGATCATGACCAATAACTATGTAATTTTCCCCTTCTCATTTAATTTAGATGAAAACAATTATTCTATAAAATAGCACCTTCAAAAAACGAAATAAAAAATATAATTTCACCTATCACATCATAGATCACCGTATAAAATTATATTTTAATAACTACATATTTCAAAGCATAACATACAAACACAACATATTGTTGAATACATTTTGACTAATGGGAACTTAATAAGACCAAAACATTCAAGAAAAACATGAATTAAAAAAATATTGTCCAGGGATTTTATTTTAGATCATCTTCTTAAATCCATCCAATCTATTAATTATAACAAGAAAATTTGATATATTTTATATTTTAATAGTGTGGTTTTTGGAATTCCAAATAAATACTCTATATCTTCTTTATAACTTCATGAATCTTGATATGGTGATATCCATATACATATACACATATTTTTAAAGGATTAAATCCAAAATTTACAAACAAAAAAAAATTTAATATATTATTTTACACATTTACTCACAATATCCCGATTTGGGTTAGCTAATAACTAACTACAACCATATTAAAGAAACTTCATAAACTCATGTGGTTTGAATATCTAAATTAATTAGAATATTATTTAGAGTTTATGAATGGAATTAACAAACATCCACTCTAAGACAATTTAACACAAGATAATTGGATAAAATATGGGAAAAATGAAATAGTTCTATAAATTATAACAAAAAATGTCACATTCCTTCAATGTAACGCCTATTGAGTTTAATAAATCTACTAAACTTATTAGTTCTATCTTATTAAACATATAAAATCCATTCTTGAGATCTCGAAATTTATATCTTTCACAAGAGTATTTATACACCTTACTAATCCCCCATAATAATTAAATAACGAAACTCTCACTCCCATATTATCAATAAAAAAATATATATATTAAAAGTTATTAAGGGAATTAATAAATAAAAAATTTGAAACATAATTGGTTGATGACATTCGTTTTCATGAATTACTTGTTAATTAATACCACATGTTTTAATTTTGATAAGTGACACCTCATGTAATTTTTTTGGAAAGATAAAGACTCTTGTTCTGGATTCAAACCTTCATTCATAATATAACTAAGTTATTATGAGTATTTATCTAAACAATCTAGTGGATGGATATGGTTGAAATACAAAAGGAATATTATTCTTCATGAAATTATCCTTCTAGTGCACCTCTATTATAGTATTTGGAAAATGAACTTTTGTTGACACATATTTATATATTACCATACCATTATCTATTATCTCATTTGTAAAGTGATAATTTATCATAATTTTCCCTATCATTGAATGATACATTTATTGTTTTGCTTAAATTTATATCACTTAAAATATGTCACATAATTCCAATAAGTGAATATATCTCTATAAAAATTCCTTAAAGATGTTGTATCATAAAAAATAATTATAAAAAATCATTATTAGTGATTATATATTTAAGTTATACAATTATTAATAAAATAAAATATTGTTTCTTTCCTATCCAAGTAATACAGAACCCACTAATATAGAATGCACCACCAAAAGTTTACTTCTTAATATGCAATAAAACTGCCCAATTATTATTTTCTTATACTAATATTCCGTACAAAATTGTTTCTTTGATGAATGGGAAACCTAAAATAATTATAAAATTTCCCCATTATTTTAATTCATAAATTTAATAAAATTTTCCTTATATTAAACTTTTAAACTATTTTTGGAAGGAAAGAAGAAGTTGTATATTTTGGAGGGTTTGGGGTAAAATAGAATGAATTATAGGTTTTTAAGGCCTAAAGCATTTCAATTAAAACATGTTTTGATTTAGAACCTAGAGGTAATGATGGAATAACTGATTTCTTCATGTGATAATCAAAATATTTATGAATAAATATTATTATTTAAGGAGAAGGGTTTTTCTAATATGGAGATAAAAATATCGTGATGCTCTTATATATGAGTATAAAAGAGTATTATAATGAGTAAATCATTATTGGAAATTACACTATGTTTTCACACTCATTAAATAACATAGTATTCACATAATATCATATTTCATAATAAAAAAGATAAAGGGATGTGAAATTCTTGGACTCAATCATCACTTGAGCATCCCAACATGAGGAGGAACAAATAAAAGTGATAATATAGAATCCAATAATGTCACATAGATGGTTTTAGGATCATAAAATGGAATGGTGATAAAATAAGAATATTAGAGTATCACATGATTGGAATAATCAATGAAATAAGCACCACATAAAACACAACAATTTGTGGGAAAATGACATACACTGCAGTATATAATTTGATCATCCTCCCCATCTCATTTTTGATATGAGATGATAGTAGTTGTCTAATAAGAATCGAGTTAACCATTATCGAAAAACCAAACTATAATTATAAAAAAATAGGCATATATGGGATAATTTTACTGAAGTGATTCTTATACTACTATATTGATTCCATGATGCAATTGGGACAAGTGATGATAATGTAATGTCAAACCATGAATGGAAACATCAAATATTTCACTTTGATATTAAAGATATTCAGAGATTTTACAATGGTATATGTTTTGGCCATGCTATATATATTGGAATTTTTTAAGCACAAAAAATTTTGTACCATGAACTTTTCTTTAGAATCCATGAAATAATCCTCACCAGGATAACACAATTCATGGAAGTGTAGAAAAGTATCTCTAGAAACAAAAATTATGTAACTGGGATCTCAATGTCTAGTGTGATTTCTCATAGACTTATGTATGGATATTCCTCAAAAACATTTCCATGAATAGGAACATGATGATGAGTACCTGAAATCGGGATTAGGTAATTTATTTCATCCATTTATGAAAAACATTTTTATTAAAACTATAGAATCTATTTGTGGGGTTTCTAGTATATTTTTGGCCTAAAAAAATTCCTTCCACATAGGAACACTAAATCCAAAGGAATATTTAATTTTTATTAATTATTTTTTACTACTCATGGAGATAAAATAGACTTACTAATAAAAATTTATGTTTGATTTTGGTTGGACATAATTTCTCCAAATTACAATTGTTCCCCTTAATTCCATGTATTCCCTAGCCACTTACATTCCCTGGTATGTTCTCTATCACCCAGTCCCCTAGCATGAACCTAGTACTCCTTTTATAATTAATTTTATAATGGTTTATGTTCCATATCCTGCATATATAAGAGAACTTATGTTCCCAATCCTCTCCGTCCACACACTTCCATTCACACATGCACCCCTATTTCACACACTAGGGTCACATGCATGAGGCATTCATAAAAAAGGATGTCATTGGGAGATTTTAACCCATCCATGTGACATAGTCATTATTTTTTTATAAATAGATCCCACAGATTTCCACTAATACACACAAAAGGATATAGATAAGAGACTCATAGATATCACTCAACATAAACCCAACTATCATCAATTTTCATTAAGTAAACTTATATATTAGAACCTATGGATAATAATGAACAATTTAGTGTAATTGTGGTATAAAAAGATGGTATCCTTTAAAATATAATGATATAATGATATCACTAAGATCATTGATGACTATGGTAAAATCCCCCATCCCACAGAGTCATCCCTAAGAAGAAACATCATCCCTCTCTTCTATATAGGGAGACACTTCACCGGAACCTCTAATCTAGTGTGATACCTTTCCCTTTCCTCCATACTAGGGTGAACATTTTCCTAGGTACCCACTAGGGTGACACATTTCATAGGATTACATTTGGGAGACAATTCACTTAGGTTTTCACTAGGGTGAAAGCTTTCCCTAGTACCCACTAGGTCTATAATTTTCCAAGGAAAATATACTTGGGAACCAATTCAAACAAGATCCTATACATTGTCTCTAATTCACCCAAGGCCTCATGGTTATGAACTTGCTCACCTTGATATCCAACCTAAGTTTTGTTCATGTCCAAGACACATACATGGGAACCTATCTACATATTCTTATATATTCACATAATAAAGTATCCATGTACTCCAAAGTGCTTCCTTTTGATCATATATTCCTTTGATAAAAGGCTTTTTTTAGGTTTTCCCCACAAATCAATAAGACCTATAGGTTAATAATGACCACGTATTCCATTTATGTCACCAAAAGGTTTTACATCATGTTTATTTTTAAATAAATGTAATCTATTTGATATATTTCAGTGCATATATCCTTGATATTTTAAAATAAATCTATATTCCATAGCATATACAACACATAACACTGACATTCAATGAACTCTAAAATATCATTTAAATATGAACATTATAACATTACTGTTAAATTGGTATGAATAAAAATTATTAACTAAATTAATATATATATATATATATATAAATTAATTAATGAAAAATCATAGATCATGTATTTTGGAATAAGTACTCAATTATCGATTAAATTATTTTCTACTTCACAAATACAATTTCTTTTAAAAATGACATTTATTTCTTCTTGTGATTAAATATTATAATATTTATTTGTAAACTATATAAATTTTAATTATAAAAATAATATCATTTTTATATCATAATATCAAAATTATAATAGAGTAATTTTTTGGTATTTTTCTGGAACGTCTTATTTTTCAATGAATAGTTAAAAAAACAATTTTTACTAAAAACTATATTTTATTTTAAGGATTTAGATAGTTAAATTTTATTTAAAAATATATTAAAAATAAATTAGTACTATTATATTACAAATATCAGATTATGTTCATTGAAAAACATTTTATGGTTGAATTTGTTATAAAAACGATTTTACACTTAAAAGACAATTTCGAGAAAAACTATTTTTGTTGCATTTTCGAAGATTAATTTTAAACTAAATTCTTCAACTTATTTTCTTTGAATTTGGGAATATTTATTATATATATCTATTCATGAGGGGTAAATATATTAAATATTTTCCTTTTATTGTTGGTTAGTATAAATAGTAACCTTAGTAATTTCAGTTACTATAGTAAAGTGTAATTCATGCAATTAAAGTTAAAAAATGGTAAGGACTAAAAATGACCCTAAAAATTGAATTAATTTTATTCGATGCTTATATTTGTTCCATAATAATCCCATATTTTATATGTAATTTTCTAGATATTTATTTGAGACTGTGACCATTGTAGAATTTTCTTTCAAGAAACGTAAAAGATGTAAAACTCTTCTTAAAAAAAATACTTTTTATATGAGTTTATCCATATATTTTTTATATAAATACTATTTTGAAATATAAACCAATTAATATTAATCATGGTAATTTATATTTAATTATTAGTGATGAAATAATTAACATAAATGTGTATAAATCACTTACCCATCAATTAATCAATTAATGTAAAAATTAAATAAATTAAATTTAAAATAATAAAATTTAAATAATTTGAGATAGATAATATGAAAAATGAATTTTATAGATAACTATGACATCTTATGGATATAGTAAAATATTTTTTTTTTTCTGAATTCAATGTGTTTTTCTATATTATTAAATTTCATGTAATGAATAGTTCCAAAATCAACATTATTGATATTTTATAATAAATAATATTTTTTAAAATAATATAAAATCACTAATAATCATTAATTATGTAAATGTAATGTTATATTTTTAATTAAATCTACTATGATTCATTTATAATCCTTTTAGTAGTTTATAGTAACATTATTAACCCATAGAGAGTAGAAAAATTTAATCATACTATAATTCCAAAAAGGATTAATGGGGGGTTAAAAATGAACCATAAGGATAAGAAAATATCCTAAACATATAAAAACTTTCTTGGGAAAACTAATTTTGATATATATTAACCTTATATTTTAATTATTTCAGTTTGGAGTCATTTTGAGACTAGAAATAATTTATATTAATTTAATATTTTAGGAAATTCCAAGAATGCCCCTCCACTCAGTCATAAAAGGGAACCCTTTCCTCCACTTATTTACAAAACATTGAGCCATATATCTCAAAAAAACCCTGACCATTAATATTTTAAACATACTTATCCATGTTATTGAGGTTATATACCTCCGAAAAATAGTAATCCAAGGTCCCTTAAGAAGATATCTAAAGGTAGTCCATCGAAGAAGAGGTAATCCTCATTACAAACTCTTTCATGATTAATTATTATTATAAATCCTCTTAATTCATTTTAGCAATACTAAAATAATAAATCCTGTAACATATATATTCTTAGAAGTGATTATTATTATGCTATAACTATATTCCATCTTGTTTCAATCCTATTAAAAGTGAAAACACCGCTTGTGCGTACGTACAACTTAACGTCTCCATGAAGTGGTGTAATTTGTTTTTGTCACCACTTTACTTAGATGGTTATAAATATTTAAATAATGAATATATATTATATTGATATAATTATAGATATTATTTAATGGTTAATTACTCTTTTCCAATATTTTTCCATCAAAAAAATAAAACTGTGTTCATGCATACGTATGTCATATTGTCTCCATGAACATTATAATTCATTTTTCTATCTCCATTTTTGATGGATGAATCTAATTATATATATATTTAATATATATGATATTTATACCATGTATAATATCTTGGATATTATAAAACAATAAGAAAAATACATGGAAAAAAACTATCAAATCAAAATATACATGAGAATAAAATAAGTTAGCACCCAAAATAGTGATAATAGTAAAAAAAATCATTAAAAAATGGGTAATAAAGTGTTCTGAATGGATAATATATGAAATTAAGGATATTTTTATAAAATTATAATAAATCTAAATTTATTATATTAGAGGTAAATATAACCTATGAGTCAGTTCAGACATTAGGTAAGGGTTTATTGCCTCTCTTTTACATCTGGGAGACATATGTCTTATTGAGCACTTATTTCTAGTTGTCTAGTTTATATACTAAAAATTTGATATATTATATCTAGAATATAAATATAATCATGGTGTTTTATGTTTAATTTTATGCAATTTATTTCATGGGGCGTGTGATTTAAAATAAACCCACGTGTTAAGGGTTTATTTTACAATATCATCATTATTCAGGATTGTTTTTTTAAGTCTCACCTATGGAATATTTCTCTAACATGTACTTATTTTACATAAATGTTTTAATTATTTTTAATTTTATAAAATTCTTGATTAAATTTATTTTTACTCATGTTCTAATTTTTATGAAATTTTTTAAAATGAATCTTCATATTATTTTTTCAAACATTGCACTCATTGAAATTTCTTACAATTGTGTGAAAGGAATGTTTTTTTACATTTTGGGTTAGAAAAAAATTTACTTCCATAAGAAATATTAAATGAATCAAATCATTCATTACATGATTCTAAGTATATTTTGAAATAAAATTATTTCTTTATTATGTGCCCATTTTATTTTTTAAAAATTAGTTTCAAAGTGAAAGGCTATTTTACTCAAGAAATATTCCACTAATGTAGTAAAATTATTTTAATCCATGACAAAATAATTTAATAAATATTATATTAAGGATAAAATATAATGATACCATTCATTATATTTATTTGGATGGTTTATGATCATCTTGACTGGGGAAATTAATGATATTTTATATAACTTGTTCTTCCAATACAGACATTTCATTGATTTTGTTAAGGATTGTTGATTTAGTTGTATCGTTTATTCATATAATGAATTAATTAGATTTGGTAAGTGATGGGAGTTTCCCGATATACCCCCTCGATGCATCTTTATGCCACATGAGACAAACTATATAGGGTTTTGGATGAGCCCTTACCCGTTTAATAAGATGTCATCACACAAGGCCTTGATGGTATTTTCAGATGTCTTGTTCAAGGAATCAATGGAATGTTTCAAATTTATGACATTATGAATTCCATAATTTTTAAAACAACTATTTATGTACATCTAAAATATTTTATTAGTTATAATATCAATGGATATGTTTCAATTTATTACGATTATTTATATGGTATTTTTTAATCATCATTTATTTATGTAATATTATCTTCTTGTTCATGTTATTTATTAAATGGATTGTGTATTAAGTTATTTACCTTTGTATATTTACAATAAACTATTTATTCATGATTTCCTATGATATATGATTACCCTTACTGAGTATTTGGTGTCACACTTTCTTATTTTTCCTTTCTCTAGGATACTAGTAAGTGTATTATGATTGATATGCATAGATATGCTAAAGGGGATAATGGTGTAATTAAAAAAGTTCCATGTTGTTTTTTATGATTTCAATTATAAAATGAAATGAAATTATCTATCTAGTTTAGAAAATCTAAAAAATTATTCTATCCTTTGGGATTATATTCCTTGTTCCTAGATCCAATGTAAAAAAGTAAACACCCACTCAAGGCTATCAAAGTTGGGGTATTTACACCATTGATAATGAGAGTCCCAATCATAATGATATTAGTGAAAACACCCCTGACCCATGATACTAATCTTGGATGAAATATATCAACATTAAATCATGCCAGGTTCCTAGTAGTCTCCTTTATCACATTCAATAAGAAAAATTCATACATTAGGGCCTCACATTAGGTTTAATACCCAACACTTCTTTCCTTAAATAAGTATAAAACTAAGTCAGGAACCATTATGAAACATATTCCTAAGAAGCACAAGTTTCATTCATGTACCTATGCTAGAGATGGCCTCCAATATATTGTAATATCTTACTCCCACATCATTAGGACATTTTCTCTTGGAGTTGAGTCATCCTTCCCTTTCTTGTAACCAATGAAAAATAGAATGAAATCCCCAGTTATGGGCCACCCATGCCTAATCCTTAGATCTTTCCTCAATGAAGAAAACATTTTCTAATGTGAAATATTCCCTCTGAGATATCATTCTTAAAGGGATATACCATTTGTTAGTAAACTATTCTTCAATAGTCAATATTACATATTATAAACCCGTTTTCAATTAGTCATATTCCTTATAGAAATCCCTTACTCAATAGGCCATATTCCATATTCTAAACATAAATGGCTGACCATATATATTCCGCACACCATCTATTGCTAGTTGCCTCTTTCCAAGTGGTCCTATATATATAAATTTAAACTATAGGGTATAGTTTACATTAATCATGATTTTAAACAAAATAAAATAGGTCCATGATGCATGACCTTAAAAGTTTCTTCAATTTGCCTTGGACACATGAACATAATAGGATATTAATATTGTATTGAATGCACTTCCTTAAACAGAACAACATTATTCCGTATAACATTAACTTTAAAGTAATGACATGTCCCATTAAGAATAATAAAAATATACAGGTTCTGATTACCTTTAAATATATATATTGGAAGACCATTCTCATGGGTCCAATCATAAAACCACAAAACCTACAACATATTTATATAGAGATATATTTCAAATCACTCAACTATGCATCTATAAACCAATATATGATCACATACTAATAAAGGAATGATAGATAACCTATGATATATACTGATGTTCACAATGAAAAATGGTGTCAATCAATAACTTTAACGCTGTTAACCACTCCCACACTATGATTTAGTAAATATTTATGAACATATCCTAAATAATTAAGAGAGTCCTATTATAGATAATAAGTCCCCTAAAAGGGTTTTTAGAACTTGATCTCTCATCATCTGAACTAATATCGTACATAATGTTTCTCTGGTAAAGATGAAATTAAAAACTACCATTGGAAACAAGGTCTGAGTGAACTAAAAATAACTGGTGTGGGCATGGATAATTATACGAAACATAGTTGTGAAACTGAATTGAATCATTTGTCTATTAAAGTGATATATTATCCATGGTCTTACTTGTGAGGTTGTAGTAATAGGGTTATAATTTTTTTTTGATCATTTAGGAATTTCAAGATCCATATTGGAACACATTTAGGTCCAAATAGAAGAATCACATCATAAAAATGCCAATTACTTATGTCCTAGCTAGACATATACCAAAAAACCATAGTAAAGAATTTAAATTTGAATCTGTGGAGGACACTTTCTCCTACCCATGGACCTCATCAGGAAGTTGTCAAATACCTAATGTTATAGTATCATTGCAAAGGTTCCATCATAAACCTGTAAGTAGACTATAAAAAATCAAGTATATTTATCTTTTTAAACTGTTATATCAACTATGAGAAGAGAGAAATAACATATCCTCTACATACACA
This sequence comes from Viscum album, assembly GCA_963277665.1. Classification (NCBI taxonomy): domain Eukaryota; kingdom Viridiplantae; phylum Streptophyta; class Magnoliopsida; order Santalales; family Viscaceae; genus Viscum; species Viscum album. The sequence goes on along the minus strand of OY728166.1, from coordinate 1,066,728,672 downwards.
ACTAATCACTTTAGAAACATATTGCTAAAGAATGAAAATGAATACCTAAAATTTTTGAGGGAGGTAGAGGAGGATGTCGATGTCATCCCCATAGATACTAATAAGTAACTTAGGAGAGTTATTTTATTATTCTTGAAGAAATTATAGAATGACCCCTTTTTCATATCCACACCAATGTCTCTCACCAATAAATTATGGTGGTGACCACACAATAGGCCCATATTCTCAATCACACTGAAGAATACCTCTTGTATATCATGAAACTATTTCATAATAAGACTATATTCCAATCAATGTGAAAGAAATTTCTGAAATATCCTGGTGGTAGTTAATGAGTATGCCTATATTCCTACTCCAATATAGAATATTTGTTAGAATGTACAAGTGGAGGTATAGGGGTAGGACTATATCCACGGTCCCCTCAACATTCAAAAATAATTCCTGCAACCTCAGGTAGTGAATTATGTACATGCTCATATCCTCATCCCCATCAAAGAGACTCATCAAAAAATATAGGAAGTAATGAAATAGTAGGATAATATTCATTTCCCCATCCAAAAAATTGAGTAACATACACTTACAGTAACCGAGGAGTCTCTAAGAAGTACTCATTATCATTAAGATCGCTTCTTACATTACACAACCCCAATCACGATTGATATCCTAACCCCAATCACCATAAAGTGATATTCTAGATGGAAATATCTAGATGGGTAACCTATAACATTGGAAATGGGGCACATCCCTATTACCACAAATGTTTTAAAGCCTATCTGTTATAATGAAATAGTGGATCAAGAAACTACCACTCTTCAATTATAGAATAAGGCATCGTTGGCCATGAAAGTCCTCCCCTTAGAACCATGATCGACCACCCTTGAGATCCTCCATAAGAACATGTCTAAAATTCCATAATTATAGGAAATAAAATAGTTAGAATGGAGTCCTTACCCAAAACAAAAAATCCTAAATCAACCGTGGAGTTCTTACATATGGTGATGGTAGTGAATCCCCTCGCTATAATGATATTTTTCCTAAACATGAGGTGCCTACCTCTATTGAATCTATTAAAATTATTACATTATAACAAGAGGAACTTTAAAAATCATGCATAGAGACTTTTACAATCTCATCACTAACTGATTATGTTTCTTTATAGTTAAATGATAGTTTGAGGTGCTTTTCATTATTTAGGACTCCCCAAAACTACTCATTCTCTAATGAGACTGAGGAAATGTGGAATAGTCTCACTCCTCATGATAATTAAGAAAATATATGACCTTTATTGTTGGATAATGTCAAATAATCACGTATCAAGTATTAGAAGAATGATATTTTTATCTGGAAAGAACTGAACAAGGATAGAGTACCGATCATGTTTTGGAGTATAAAAACTTACCAGTATGACATTCCCAATGGAATGATAGAAGAATGGTTACCCTATATGATCCATAATTTATGGGAGATTATCCTCTATCTCAAGGATATATAACTTCATTATGGAGTGTATACCAATATTCTCAAGAAATTGTGGTATATTTTCCAAAAATATTGATCCGACCACATAATATCATATGGTGCCTCATATTTAATAAAAGTGAAAAAAAACACACCCTCTTCATTATAGAAAGAGTTATAAAATTCACCAAAAATTCATGGATCAAAAGAATAATGCCTATTCATTTTGAAAATGGTACTAGGAAACTTCATCACTATAATAGAGAAAAACATACTCAATGCGAGATTTACACAAACCCAAAGAATTCATTCTAAATTACCACCATAATTATTATTCTGTCAATCAGATATTGGAAAAAATATAAAAAAATGTTTCTTCTTGAAGGATATAACAAAAAATAAGGTTAAATCTATGATTTTCTTGTAAATAAAATTTCCACTGTAGGTGACAGATATCTCCACCACCTCATACGAGGAAGAAAAAGAGTTGTAGAAATTAATATATAGGATTTATTAGAAATATGATGTTTATATGACCAGGAAATTATTTATCTAGGCACATACCATACCCAAGTATCAAATAAGACATCCAATTGTGGCCCCAATTATACCTATGAAGTCATGAATGTCATCTTCATCCTCTCATTATTCCATGATTGGATGCATCTAGTGTCAATTGGATAAGTCACAAGAGTAATAAATCTTACTTGTACCCAAGCTAGTTCGAACTCTATCAAAAATATTACCCCCATCTTAAGGAGGATGGGAATTTACTTATTAAATAGAACCCTATTCTTATGGGGAGTAAAAATATAGATTCCTTAATTTCATACACTTAACTAACCACTTCACTAATAGAGGTGATTTATATAAAAATGGGTTTTATACTGATAATTAGGGAATAACACACTATGTATAAAGATAGTGGGTAAGGAAAAGTCATAGAATACCCTAATGTTCTAACATTATTTATACTAAATCCATATATACTACCAAAACCTAACATAATGAACTAAAGTGAGCCCAACAGGAAGACATATCTGATCCAAAATCATCCATTTATTATTTGGACTCAATTATTCTAGATTATAATCATTCTAATATGTAGTTTTCCGGTCAGTAATTGAATGTTTGAAAGAATACTCAACCTTTCCCTTATACTGTAAAAAATTCCCCGAATATCTATTTGGGAAAGGATCCACCTATTAAATTGTCTTTGGGAACAATAACTCTATCTATAAAAAAAATACATTATCAGAATAAATTAACTTTTGTTTCGAAATTTGACATATTGAAGACCATGGTTGGTTTAGTAGCTAGGATATCAGTTATTGATGTCCTTCAATTTGTATAAGAGCATTGGAAATCCCTAATTGAAAATCTATTAATCCAAAAATATTTTTCTGTTCATATTTCTACAGTTGCGTCATATCATGAGGTGAATAGTTCTATGAAATACAATAAGTTTATTTAATAAGAAAAATGTGGCTAGGAATCTAGGATAATTGGGAACATTAGAACCTTTCATATATCCAAAAACCTTGATAGTATCAGCATCTTATGAGGCCTGATTGATAATGGTTTTGGAATCAATCTCATTTTTAATTGAACACTCAAGTATATAGGCTATTATGATACTAACTTCTCCCCTTACAACATGAACATCCACGGATATGAGAAAAAAAAAGACTTCATAAAATGGTAATGTAGAGGGACCAATTTGGAGACCTCATTTCTTACTATTAATTCAAGGTGGTTTACCAAGACATATATTTCGACATATTGATAGGAAGTTCGTGACTCTATGTGAATTCATTATTTCCCTTTTTATAAAAAAATGATAGAAATACTTAGTTAATATTTTATTAAAGGATTTGTATAATGATAATACCCCCTCTGTGTTATGGAAATATCAATACAAAGACATAGGGTTTTATATAAGGGAGGAAAAAAAGTAATTGTAGATAATTCTATTCATATTGCTACCCCTAAAGACCTGAAAATATTTTACAACAAACCATGACTCAAAATACTTAGATTTTATATATTTCACATTAACCAAATTCAGAAATAAAAACACTCAATCTCGAGACTCATCCAATCACATGGTTTCTATTTAGAAATAATGTGAAATATCCCATAACTTTACTTTTATATGATCTCTAAGAAAACATCTCAATTGAGAATTTTCTACCATGAAAGGAAAATGATTCAAAATAGTACATGTGTATCAACTTGTACCATAATAATTATTACACTAAATTATTTTTGAATGATATTTGGTTAACCCAACGAAAAATATTTGATTAACTGGATATAAATCCATGAAAATAAGAATATAATAGGGTTTAAAAAATTATTCTCATTAACATGGAGTTTATTTTTTAGACAATCCTAACTATTTACAAGTAGTGTGTTATTCCATCTAGGTTAATAAAAATCCCCCCACATCTTATTTTGGATCTAAATATGTCTATATATTGTCTACAAGGTTTGAAATTTCCCATCCATCTATTAATTATTGAAATAAAAATGTATACGAATATAATGAAGAAGATATTAGGGTTTCACCTCTATAATTAGAGGATTGTATCTCATCCACCTTCAAGAAACATAGAAAAATTAATCTTGGTATATAAGAGGATCTATGAAAAATGTTGATTAGTGCTTCCATGAAACCTAAGGAATATAAAGAGTTAATTTCATTACTAAAATACCATCGAGAAGTTTTTTTATAACTATACATAAATATCGAGGTTAGATACATTTGTGGATACCCATTATTTAGTTAAACTGGATGAACACTATGACAACAGACAAATAGAAAAGAGAATGCATCCAAAAGACGTTTCAAATGTAGAATCCATATTTGGGAAGCTCATCAAAACCAACATCATCTAGGATATTTAATTACCAAAATGGATTTCATATATCATTAATATCAATAACAATAACAACAAAATTAGAGTCTATATAAATTTGAGTGATCTAAATTTATATTTTACAAAGGATTGTTTTCGAATACTGATCACAGTTATATTGATAAACGAGATAAATCATTTCTAATCACACTATTTAATGGATGAATATAATGGATATTACTTAATCTACATGGGTCATGTACATGAGGAGGTCACTAATTTTTGGTCACCCTAAGGGGAAAAATATTAATAACAAATTCCCTTTCTCTTGAGAAACACTTAATCTAAAAATCAATGTTCCATGAATCATATAATTAAGATATTGATATGAAAAAAATTGAGTTTTATATAGACACTATAGTGGTAAGTCACAATAATTTTATGATCAACTTTCTAATCCCTAAATAGTGTTCTAAAAAGAAATAAAACACAACTTTATGTTAAACCCTCCAAAATTTTATTTCTAAGTCAAATGAAATAAATTCTTAACTTTAGGGTTTTCCACTATTGAATCAAATTAATCCAAAAAACTAGGTATATAATTGATAGTAAATCTCCTAAAAAATAAATGTTTTAAGAGGAATTACAATACCGATGAATAAAGGGGTAACATATCAGTGGTATGGAGATTGATAGAGATAATTTGATTATCCCATGTAGTACCTTCAATATCTATTAGTCCAAATGATACCTATAGAAGGGAAAATTATCGTCCTCTATATGAATACCATAAAGCGATCAATTTTACCCAACCGTTCTTATAATAAGGATATAGATAGTTAGAATAAACCCTATTTTTGGTAAAAATATTATTATTGATAAGATACTAAGGTTTTTTCCTTGTGGTGTTTGATGAAAAACAATGGTTGAAGATGTTCTAGTAGCTTTATGGAAGAGGTTTTATAGATGGTGAAAATGTTTGTAAAATTTCCAAGTGTTTTCAAATTTCCTAGGCATAAAATCTTGTGAAAAGATGGTTTTTTTTCATAAGAATTACATGATACATGAAAAAATTATGTGACCACACATGAGTATCTCACAACCATGTAGGATATTCATGAAATGTGAAGCTGTGTAAGAATATTTTCATTTGAATATAGTAGGTGATTATTATATATATACTATGAAGGGTTATTACAAGATGTTCATTGATAAGGTCTTTATAGGTGTTTGCAAGAGGGTAAATGGTTTTTTACTGTGAAGGAATCACATGGAATAATTTTTATTCAAAGAGTGAATAGTAATTCTATGATTTACAATTTTTGGTTCCCTTTTCCTAAATAAGGTATTTCTAATAAATTTATTAGTTAGAGCATGATTTATGAGAAGGTAATTTTTTCTAGATATTCCACTAAGCATGGATAGATTTTATTGATTATAAAAGTTATGATATAATAAAAATGATGCAGTCCCTGTAAGGTGTTCCATTATGAACAATAAACATGCAAGGTAGTACAAAAAGGTCATCTACATATGAAAGTTTATGATATAGGGGTATGTGGGTAAAATTAAAAAGGGAATCAGCCCATGTAATCTTGTCGATAGATCAGATGGAGAAAATTATATATAGGTATCACATGATGAATACTAAACCAATAAAAAACAAGAAACAATTCCTGAAGGGTTTTCCAAAAATAAATATGTTCAAAAGTAAAATTATTCCCATAGATGAAATAAGAGCTTTATGTTACACCCAATTTATTAAAAACTAAATCATAACTGACAAAATGTGATTAAAATATTCATTCTTCGGTGTAGTGTATCCACCTCCTCAGTGTGAGTAGTGAGCATTCAATATGTGATTTTTTGTAAACTACGGAACATAACGAGTCTTCTGAAAACATTATAACAAACATATTATTTAGTGGATTATAGTACATTAGAAAATTTTATTTTTAGAAGTCATGGACTAACCATGTTAGGGTGAGTGAACCAAGTAAAATATATAGGTCTCATATATGAATTCATATTGTTTTTAAATTTCTATGTCAAGAATAGAGAAATTTTTTTATGTTTGTTGATGAAACAATATCAAAAGGGATGGTTATTTTAGTCACGTAGACCCTGATTTACCCCTTAATATTAGTGTATTTTACCAAATGGGTATAATAATTGGTATCTGATCCAAATGTTAAATTCAATGGATATATAAATCTATAGAATTCATTATAATAGTTAATTAAAAAGGGACTCTGATATTCAATGGAAAAAATTTCCACTATAGAAGAATCTGATGTAGTTCTACTTTTGATATTTATGCATGGTTGTATATAAAACTACTAAGAATGGGATATAAATCATTATAAATAGTGGGGATTTAATATATACATACCGAATAGAAATAGATCTAATACTATATAAATCAATTCCACATGAGAGATTAATCCAAAATAATGTAAAATAATGTGATATAATGAAAATCATTGAAAACTATGTGGTAAAATTTGATAAACATCTACTAATGAAAATAAAAATTCGAATAATAAAACCTTCATATTCTATAGGAGAAGTAAGAAGAATAGAAGATGCACCCAAATGAGTCAGTTGACCCAATGTTTTGATAGGGTGATTGTTATTATGGAGGACATGCGAAATATCATAGAAGCCCTTGAAAATTTAAGGATAGTAAAATATATCTTGAGAATATTTCCACCCATGTTCATTCTTTATGTATTTATAATTTTGGATAAATATCCAAAGGAGATAACGTTGGGTTGCTTTCCTAATATTATTATATTATAATAGATGGAAAATGATGATAATGATGATACAAAAATTGAGATGTCTAAGGAGGTACTATTGGAGGCTATAATGAATCTTATAATGGAAGACAATAAAGTTGAATAAAAGGTGTATAAATTCATGTTACAACTTTCATTACATATAGAAATATGAAAGAAACGTTAAAAGGGGAACTACCAGTCCCATGTTTTAAATGTGGAAATATTGGGAACCTTTAATTATAGTGACCCATTCATTTTACACATATTATTACACGATTTTAAGAAGAAATATCCAACATGTACAAACCAAAATATCATGATTATAAGTGCCTTTGTAATAGTAGGTTCATAATATATCAAAGAAAACTGAAACATGCAATCCTAATATTATTCTCTATAGTGAGATCCCAAAATCCATTTGAGATCCTAAATATGTATTGGATAACATGGGGAACAAATGAAAGATATGGGTGTGTTATAAATCCAAATAAGAGAATAAACATGATAAGGAAACCAAAAATGTGAGTCAATTGTTTAACATGTTATTATACAATAGAGTGTACATGATAAATAATTAGGATCATAATATAAAGGTCATTTTATCACATCATTATAGAAACATAGTAATGTGAAAACAACATTAAGCATGACATAAAAATAATTCAAGGCTAACTATAGAGATAAAATATCACGATGGATAGATTTCCATAATGTATTAGGGTCACATACTAATCCAATAAAAGGTAACCCATGAGTGTAAAAAATAACCTATAACGTTGGAGGAATATATAATTCCAAGACCACCTATCAAATTAATTTCATGTACATTCTGAAGTGTGACACAAAATGAAGTTAATCATAAGATACAAACATAATAATGACCCATGGAAATAAATGGGTTGAATAATCTCATCTCATGACTTTATAAAAAGAGGTTACTTAAAAATGGAATTTTAAAGATGGTCAACAGTCTTGTATTAGACCATAAAAGAATGGGATAATGAGATATTTATATATTTAAGAGACATATATATAGAATTTACAAGCATTACATATAGTTCATTCTTTATTTCCTAAATAATAAAATTATGTTAGATTTTTGTAATTTCATAATAATTTTTTCAAGATTATTTTTTTATTTAATTTATCAATTACCATTTCATACTCAATGAACTAATTATTTACGTTCATGTCCGACATTTGTATGATGTTTATATCATATATCCAACAATCACTTTGGTAAGTTGACTAAGGTAAAATTGATTAGTAATTAATAATCTTTAAAAAAATAATCGTGTAAAAATTATAAATTTTAGACATCAATTATACTTTCAAAAACAATAATGAATGTTATTTATGAAAAATTAACTACGTTACAATCATGGTGATGGTTGGATGTACATACAAATAAGTAATAGTTCTATTTTAAATATCATGATGGAAATATGGTAAGTGTTATTTAATATTTAAAAAAGTATGATTAATTCATTAATATCATATTATTTCGTTAAATAAATGTATATTTTCCTTCCATGTAATTCCATGATAAAATAAATGGATCACATCACTTCGTGAGGTGGTAGTTCTCTATACACATGAACAACGTTATCATTTTCAAAGGATGGTGAGGTAAGAAATATTATTATTTATTAATTTTAAATAATTTTTAATATTACCAGATGATCATAAGTAAACGTTATATTCATCATCATTAAAATCTATTAGAGGAAATGATCGAATCCAACTTACATCAGTTTGAAATGTGGTAGTCCTACATACACATGATGAGTGGTTTCGTTTAAATTTTATAGTAATGGATATTGATTTATGGAATTACCTTAACCTAATAGAATCATATTATTTGGGAGATACATATGTTATTATATAATAATGATTGAATAAGATTTTATGTAGGTGGAAGAAGAAATACAACAAAGATGTATAGTTAAGAAAGTAACCTATTATTTGGGCCACCTATTTAGGATTATACAAAAAGACTATCGATATTAGATTTTGGATCAAAATTAGTCCTCTAAAATCATGGGGGGATTGATTAATATTTTTTTGCAGTTATTGGAAAAAATGGTATTTTTTTGTGAAAATGAGAGGATAGGGTTTTCCCTTCTATAAGGGAAGAGGAGTGTCATTCATGTAAATACTTAAAAAAATTCATCAATGAGATGTCACCCTCATGCCAAGTGCCTCCAAAAATGAAAAATAAATGATTTTATGAGATTTAAGGAAGAGATAAAAATTCAAAACTAAAAATAAACTTTTTTTAAATATGCCATTCACTTTACCTCAATGTTTACTTACTTTTACCATATTAATTTGTTTACCATGTAAATTTTTTTTATAGTTTTTACCATTAATTATGATAAAAAAAATAATCTGACCATATTATGTAATAAAAATTATTAATATATAAAATATGGAATCTATTTAATAGAATTAAATTCATTTTAATGACATAATTGCATTTATGATATAACCCAAATACGTGTCACAAAAAGTTTTTTCTAAAAATGCAATTTTCAAGGATAAGATGATTTTATAATAACAATATGGAAAATATTATTAATTTAATGAATTTTAAATATTTTTTCTTAATATATAATATATAAATTAAATTTAAATTATTCCTCTTTATGGGTTAATTCAATAAGTTACAATAGATAAATATTATGTACTTTAGAACATTTTTTATTAAATAATTTATTTTAAATCCTAAAAATTAACCAGTATCAAAATCAACTATAAAATTATTTAAATGTATTTAATTGGATAAATATAAATGAATAATAACTATGTTATATTAAAATAATTTTAAAATAATTGATCTAATTTAAAATTAACAAATTTATTAAAAAAATGGTTGTTTCTAAAATAGATGTTATTTTTCACTATTCACTAAAAAATCAATATTATAGAAAACATCCCAAAATTTAACCCTCTATCAATTTTAATATGTATTTTTTTTCAGAAATTTATGTCGATTTTAAAAAATATAATTTCCCGAAGGTAAAAAATTAATTATAATATTTTCTAGTTAATGCGATAAAAATCATTTTTGACAAAAGCATATTTTTATAGAATAAAATATATTTTTTAAAGTTGAGTTTTTATTTATTAAGGAATTTTAAGTAAATTTATTTTTATCAGTACCTTTATAAATATTTCATAAATTATTTATTATTATTCTTACCCACCAATTTAACCTCTTAGTTATATAGGTTATGTTAAAATAATAATATTTTAATATTATATCATTGTTAATTTAAAAACAGTGTTGAGTGTTGAATACATTATCAAGAATAGTGGTCTTTTAAAATATATGGGAACTATATTATATCCTCTTAAATAAATTTCCTCCTCATAATTAACATTGTGATTTGTAATCAAGTGTTTGAAATTCAAAAATTCCTTTGTGGAAATACCCCATTGTAAAAAGGGTTAATAAAACATACTATTACAAGAGGGAAAGGTAAGTAAAATTGTCATCTGTCACAACACATGAGAAGGTTTCCAAGTCGTAGAACATTAGTGGGATGTGGAAATTTGGACATGGAAGAAAATCCCAAATAATTATGGATAGATATGGATATCATGGATAAAGATAAGGTGAATGATCAAGATAAAGTTAACCATTAGAAAAAAAAATCTATGATGAATAAAAACACCATTTATTAATTACGTATGATATTAATAGGATACTATTTTTGTTTCAAAATGCTTTTCCTTAAGATGAGGGATTACTTTTTTATCAAGATAGGTAACCCAAAAAAATATAATTAGTTGATTTTTTTTATTTCATAAATATAATTTCATCTATTTGTTCTACTTCCTTAAATTTCCACTTCAACTCTAACTATAAAGTATAAATATCCTATATGAATTTTTATTCATAAAGAACTAAAATTGTATTTTAAAAGATTTTAATAACTATAAATGAGTAACATGGAATTCCTCTTATATTTAGTAAAATCCAAATGGATAGAACAAATTAATATTACTCACAAAATGAATAAGAATATATTAATATCAAATTTTCAATAATAAAAACAATGGTATTTCCTATATAATTCATTAAATAAATAACCCAATATCCCAAATAACCTCAATAACCTCAATATAAAGTATGTTTTAACCTAATGGTTCATCTCAACACCTTTAAATTACATATCCAAAAATATAATAGATTTTTTATTAAATATTTATTTATCATTAAACATAAATTTTATATATATCTCAGCCAAGTAAAATGTTTCCAAAAAATATCACTAATCCCCTCAAAATCCAAAAAATTAAAAACAATTCGATACTCTAAAATCTTTCCCAAAATCAATATATTATTTTTCCATAAAAAAATTTATAGAAATTTTTTAATACACACCAGTACATAACATAGGCCAATGGTAGGTGATTCATGCTTATTTCCCTTGAGTTAGGGGTTCAAGCCCCACAACCTTACCAGATGTGCTGGGTTTCCACGTAGATTGCGGGTTGTCTTTTTTTTCTAAAACTATGGATTAAATTATGTGATTATAATTTTCATAATTCACCATGATCTTATAATATTCTCAAGAATATGATGAATATATTCAAAAATGAAATTAGTAATAAAACGAGTTTTTAACCTCAAAGGATTTTTATCTAGCTCATTACTTTCTATATAATAAACTAATTTTAATTGAAAATAATTACCTCAACATACAAAAATCACTAATATTATATTTTCCATAATTATTTGTTTTTACATGGAATATCAAATTACCATTAAATCACATTCACAAGTCATTAATAATACACACCATATTATTGAAATCCTTAAATAAAAACTACTGAGGAACAATCCTTAGATGTTTTATAAGTCTTGTAACTCAAAGTCCTTTGATAAAAAATTGTCAAATAATATTATTCTCAAGTTAGATAACAAAAAATAATCAATAATTAAACTTCAATGATTTTTATTATAAATTCCCTTATGAATAAATCTTTAGATTAGGGAATTAACAATGATAATGTCCAATTTCACCACTTTTATGACATTAAACTTTTATTGGTCTGATAGGTTGATCCTTAATTCCAAATATCATGTTGACTATTCTATTAATTTTTATTCTGAAATTATCTTTTTTTACCCTCTTATACCACACATAAAGTATCTTCTTGTACAATTAAGGAATTTTCCATGACACCACTTCTCAAATTTTCAGCATTATTGAAATTAAATCCTCTTTTATTTTCCATAATTAGAACATAAAAATCTATAAGACTCTGTCCTTATCTTATTTTGTGTGTTTGTTCATTCAACTATGTTCGAATTATTAATCAAAAATAGAGAATGATTATTTATCATGATCACTATATTTCTAACTTTCATTCCCATTATCTTGGGAATATCATAAGGGAAATAATTACATTTCCCATAAAAGTTTTTTTGGAATTAATTCTACCATTTATCTCCATTAACTAAGAGGGAAAAAACAATAAGGGAAAAAAATAACATTTAGAATGAAAATTTAAAATATAGAAAAAATAAGTTATTCATGATAGTTACATCCTGAATTATGTGTATTTTGGTTTCAATGTAGGTTTTCCATGGTAATGATTAATATTAGGTTTCCTAACCTAATAATTTGTTCACTTACTTCATATTGTTTCAAAAAAAATGTGTGAATTTTTAAATTAAATCTCCACATGAGTGTTAAAGTAGGTGCATAGTAAGACTCGTTGTTATGTACCAAGAAATGCTTGAGTTAAGCCTCTGGTTCCTCTTTCAATGTTATTACGCCTAGGTATATATTTTTTAGATCCAAAGCCACCTGTAGTCTCTATATAGGGATATAATTTCTTATAATCCACTCACTCTATAATTTACCAATATTCCCATATATTTTTCAATACATAGTATTACACTGAGACTTATTCATTGGGTTATCAATATTATTTTCTAATCCAAGTTTCCATGTTTTAAAAAACATTAATATGATTCAAAATATATTTACCCAATAATTTTTAATATAACATTACATGATTTTTAGCATAAATATCCAACATGTATGAACCCAAAGATCATGAAGCCCGGTGGCTTTGGACAAATAGATTCATAATACATCAATGGAAACTAAAACATGACATCCTTATTTTATTCACTATAGAAACTTCCTAAAATAAATTTTATCACATAAATAAACACAATATAACTTGAGGAAGACATTAATGAATGAGGTGAGTAAACAAGTATAGTAATGGAATAGAAATGACAAGGAAACAAACTATGTGACTAAATTATATAACATGATATTATAAAAGGGAAGGTGCATGAGTAATCAGTGGGTTCATATAATAAAAAGCATGGTTTCATAAAATTATGTCAATATAGGAAAGTGGAAAAACCATATATCATGAAAAGAACATAAGTCAATGATAACTTACTAGAGAAAATCATATGGTGAACATCATCCCAAAATGGATTAGGTTTACTCCCTAATCCCATACATGATGTCTCATCAGAAGAAAACATTACCCGACACATTGGAGGGATATATAATAATAGTCCCTCTCATAATTTTAATTTCATTTATAATCACATATTAGATACATAATTAAATCATTTGAAATTTATAAATATAAGAATTACCCTTGGAATGAAATGGGCTGCAAAATGTTGTCTTAAAACATAATCAAAAAAGGTTTTTAAAAGAAGAAATTTGAGCAATAGACATAATGAATTTATTTCCCAATTAAGATAAGGAATAATTAGATAGATATATATTTAATTAAAATATATACAGAATTTAGATGCTTTATATATCATTAAATAGAGAGATAAAGTGAGTTGGAGGTAGAGTGGCCATAAACCGAAGAAAATTGTTGTTTAGGGATGCCCTTAGCTTCAGCCTGATTCATCATGTGCATTATTTATCATCCCAAATTAAAAATTAAGATAATTATATAATTTATTAATAAAATATTTCATTATTTTTATTACATTTACTTTATTCATTACCTTTTCATGTTCCATTTATTAGTCATTTAGTTTCATGTTGGATGTTTTGACAATGTCCAGATCATATGTACAAAATCAATTCGGTAAGATCACTAAGGTCAAAGACATTATTAATAATAATATAAAAAATAATAATAATTAAATAATTATAATTTTTATTAAAAAATTATACTTTTAAAACCAATCAACAAGGATGTTAATGAAAAATGAACTACGTTACAATCATATAGATGGTAGGATGTATATTCACATGAGTAACATTTCCATTTTTCAAAGATGATGTTGGAAAAGAGGTATATATATTTAATATTTAAAATTTATAATTATAAAATAAATATAATATTATTTAACTATATAAACTAACATATACCATATATGTAATGAGGTAATAAAATAAATGAATCACATAGCTTCATAAGGCGGTAGTACGCCGAACACCCAAACGACATTATCATTTTCAATTGATTATTAGATAAGAAATTATATGATATATTAATTTTAATCAATGGTAAACAAGTAATTATTAAAATATATAAATATAAAATCCATCATCATCAATAGTCATGAGAGGTGATGATGGAAAAAAATTATATCAATTCATGAGGTGGTAGTCCACAATCCACACAAATGATAATTTCATGTCCTATTTGAGGAAAGAAGAGATGGATTTAGGGTATTAAATTATAATAATAACAGATTAGTATATTTAAGATAGTTATTATAATATATTATCATTATTGATTAATATTATAAGGATGTGGAATTTTAAATACAACAAACATGCTCAGTTTTGAATGTTACCACTTCTTCGGAACATCTTTTTAAGATTATACCTAAATCCTCTATAGATTAAGTTTTGAATAAAAATAATCACTCTAGGACATGGGGCTAGAAGTAATAAATGGATTCTGGTAGGTCTTGACTAATCCAATTGGGTTTTAATGTGTGGAAATGAGAGGTTAGGGGTTCCCTTTTAAAAGGGAGAAATAGTGGCATTTTTGTAAATACATAAAACTGTTCAATAATAGGAAGTCACTCTCATAAAAAGTGACTAAAAATTAAAAATTAAAGAATTAGAGTAGATATAAGGTGGATAAATATCTCTAAAATTTAAAAGTAAAATTTTTAAATATGTTAACCTCTTCTCATATAAGGTTACTCACTTTTACCATTTTAAGTTTTTTACCATGGTAACTAATTTATTTAACAAATCTAATAATCACGATGACCTAAAATTAATTTAACATTACTATATATTATAAATTTTTTTATTCAAACTATATAAATCAATTTCTCAAATTCAATTCAAATTAGTGGAAGGATTTATTTTAAAAATATCACCCACAAAATTTTCAAAAAAGTTGTTTTTTAAGAAATGAAATTTTCAAGCATAATATGATCTTATGAAAACAAAAATAAAACTATTAATAATAAATTTAATTTCAATTAATATTTATTGATATAGAATATATAAATTTAAATTCAGTTTTTCTTCATTATGGAATATTTTAATTACTGAAAATTGAGAATCAATAGGTTCTTTAAAAGAGTATTTTAGAAAAAATTGTTTTAATGTCTAAAAATAAACATATATTGAAATATTTTATAATGATTATAAAAATGTAATTAATAGGATAAAATATAACTAAATAATAATTATTTTAAATTATATTAATTTTAAAATAGTAATGGTACTTTTAAATTACTTTATTTCTTAAAAAGAAATGATTGTCTTACCAAAAACAGTATTTTTCACTATTCATCAAAAATAAATATTTTCTAAAAAATACCAAAATTTCACCATATGTTAATTTCAATATGATTATATCAAAAACATATGTTCATATTATAAAAAAAATTTCTTCATGTTCTAAAAATATTATTATATTTTCTCACAAAATCATTACAAATAATTTATTAAAGAAATATATTTTTTACAGAAGAAAATATCTTTATTAAATTATTTTCAAGACTTATTATGAGTTTTCAAATAAATTTATATTTTTTTTAATAAATTTATATATATTTAATAAATTAATTAATACCATTCCTACTCACCAATTTAACAGATATGTTGTATTGTTTATGTTGAAATAATACTATTTTAATATTATAACTTGGTTCATTTAATGTCAGTGCAGCGTGATGAATGAGTTGTTGAGAATAATGATTTTTTAAAATATTGCGGAGTAACATGTAGTAAACTATCCCAAGAAATTTTAATATGATTATGTGGATGTTGCAATTTTAATGAGGTATTTGACCAATGGGAGTGGTAGTAGAGGTACTAAGTGGGATTTATTTAACTAGAAGAACCCAATTTCAAAAGAAACTGAAAATTTAGAGGAAACTAATGGTAAATAAATTAAATAATAGAATGATCAAAAGTAGAGGTGGTGATTAATTAACAAAAAAAGTAAAAGGGTGATTATGTAGAGGGATAATTATATGGAAGAGTTGTTCTATAAGTATAATTAGAAGTCAAAGGTGAAAAATAAGATATTTGGAGAGAAAAAATGAATATTTTAAATAGATTGATTCATGATCCCCAAATACAAAAGAATAAGTAATAGGATGATAATTCTGAGTTAAAGGAATAATTTTAAAAGATCAAATATCTAATGATATAAAAAATATATAAGTTTATTTAGTATAAGCTAAATATTAAATAAAATACCAGAGTGATTGATGGTTTTGAAAAATGAAAATATTGAAATACTGGGAAAAATGTATCAAGGATCTTGAGGAGGATGTTATTATCTTATAAATAAAACTTATAGATCAAGAGTCACTTTTTAATTCTAGTATGATGTTGGGAAAAAATATCAAATATGTGATAGAAAAAGTGAATGTGTATCATGGAGGTCCAACAAAATTATAAAAGGATTGCCAGTAGAAGAAAAAATCATATCCAAATGATAATTCTTAATATAGGGATTGATTATAAAATGAATGAAAGTATAGTCAATGTTATATCATAAACACCATCTCTAACTATTAAGGTTTATTTGTGTATGAATCATAATTAAAATATTCATACAACCCATGGAAAAACTAGAGCTATAGTAATACCACACATGAATGCATTACCTATAAATTGTTATTTTTTGGAAATATTGGTCATTCCCAAGATATATATTCCATTTTAAATAGGTACCAAATGTAAATGTTAATACAAATTAAATTGATAAAAGATCAATTTTCATGGGATTATTTTGATGTTCATTATTTTTTTGTAGAGTATATCGACATACAACAAGGTGTTCCTCATCAACATAGTAGAGGAATTTTTCAACTGACTATAAAATAGTATTTAAGTAGAAAATAAATTAATTATCAAAGAAATATATAAAAAAAATTATTTGAATTTTTTCAATTTGATGTTGGTATATCATACACTAAATATTATCAAAACATTCAATCAAAAAAAGGTGTAAATAAATAGACATGGATCAAAAATAAAAGAGTTGATCAATTAGTGGTTGTAGTGGTTTCCCTGAAATCAAGATATCATACTATTGTATGGATCCTTGATAGTGGATACACATCCTAATTGATTGTTAATAAGGATATTGTTATAGGAATAAGGAATAAAAAATAAGGCATCACCGTAATTGGAAATGATGAGTGGCTAAAGACTATTGGTTGAAGAAAATAAAAAATTGGGAGAAAAGATATGAGATTTGAAGATGTAGTCATTATTGAATGTCTCAGTCATAACTTTCTATGTGTTATTCAATTATGTGACTTGGTAAATTCAATAATGTTTTCAAAGGATACATGTGTAAGAACCTGAATCTTCATTTCATGAATGGATCTTTGTTTCAGGTTGTTTTTGAAGAAAATATAAGAAAGGGAAATTTCCTAAGTACACACCATGTACAATAAATGAACACACCATGTACATTTATTTTTAAATAATATATTGGACTGGGGCCATGTCTCATTTGTAGATCATTCTTCTTCTTCCATTGTTTCATACAGGAGAGCGACGTATGAATGAATATCTTCAAGCTCCTCCCATTCCTTAGTTCAAGTTTCTATTGAGATGCCACCAAGTGTGTTAGATTCCCACCGATCTATGTCGTTCTAGGCCGATTCAAGGGAAAAAATTAAGAGTGTTCATTGTATGACATCAATGTAGGGGGTTTGTGCCTTTCATTGATTTTATTGGATTATATATGATTAAAGTGTATAATACCCTTTTTTTAGGGGATTGCATGCTTTAAAATTTAACCATGTTTAATACCTTCTATGGTTTGTTTTATTGATAAGGGGTTATTGCTTAGCCGTAAGGTTTAATGCCTTGATTATGGGTGTTTTCCCCTTGTTTTATTCATTATTCCCATTCGGTCTAGAATTCTTGTTATTCTTGATTTGTTTCTCATGCCTCGTGTTGTTAGGACACAGTTACAATTTATTTGAGATGCATGTTTCTCACATTGTGAAAGTATTACCAAGGGGAATTGACTATTAGAGCTTCCTCATGGAGGGTCATTTATGTATAAATAGTTGTTATGTTGAGCGAGAGGTATTGACAGTGGGAGCTATAGGGTGCTCATAGACAAGATGGGTTAGACCGTGAGAGCTACCCAAAGGGTCATTATTAAATTAACATTATACCATAGGGAAATGACAATGAGAGATTATATGAGGACATTATATTTTATTGTTTCTATGCATACCAAGGGGGTATTGACCATGAGTGTAGAGGCCAGAAGCTTGACATACATGGACATTACATTACTTTTGCGGAATACTTAATACATAACAAAAACAGACACACTAGGACCGTAATAGTTTAGTGTCTTTGGATACTCGGAAAATAATCTTCTAATCCTGTTGAAAGATCTTCAACATCTCCCATAAGATCTTCCCCTTTTTGTTTTATTACCTAAAACCTTTCTTTAAATCATGGGGAAAAGAAAACATATAAAGGGTGAGCTCAAATGCGCAGTAAGGGTAAGCATAGATAAAATAAAACAAATCATATACATTTGAACATCAAAACATGAACATAATATTTAAACATCAAAATCTTGATCAATGACATAAATCATGGCAGTACGTAAGGAATAGATCATAATGAAATATTAATCATGATAAAATAGCATGGGAATTAAACATGTAATTGTGGGAAACCATTAAGCACATGTTATGATTTCCATAGTTCCAAGGCATTGCTGCCAAGTCTATCTCATGAGATATAAATCTTTACCCAATGAATTGGAGGGAGATATAGGTCCCACCCATCTCATAATGAAATCTTTTTTACTTGTGCCACAAAATCATAAATCATACATCATAGCATAAACAATGTAATAAATTGGGATTCTTAAACATCATGTCATCATAACATAATCCATATAAAACAAATGGATATCATTTCATCATAATAAGAATCATAACATGTAAATAATAGAGACATTACACTTGAAACATACACATATGAAATAATGTCATCTTAGATGGAAAATAGTTTTGATAAAACACTTGAAATGAATTCATGAGGAAAATATCCTTTCTTCCGCAAAATAGTTTTATTTTCTGAAATTTTCATTCAATTTTAAAAGAAAATTATTTTGTTGAAAATAATCATGAAATCTTGTAGAGGAAGCTTCATGAAAATAAGGTGTTATGAAATCGTCAAAACCTGTTCATGCCGTATAAGTTAAAAAAACATTCTCCTCGTACTTTTGTCGGAAAAGTCAAAAAGTAACTCGTATGGTAAAAAAAGGAAGATTATTTTCATAACATGTGGTAAAAGTCAAAAATGGGTAAAAACAAATTTAAACAAAAACACTTTTATAAAACATCGACATGGATGATAACAATAACCCCAGTAAATACTTACAAATAAATAATCTCGTATAAGAATGAGATTGGAATAATTATCCCTTACCTTAGGTCCGATATGCTTCATATGTATCTGAAACTCTTGTATAATGATTTAAATAATTTCATTTACTTATTACAGAATCATATTCATTTTTATGATATCATATAAGGTTCACTTATGACTTTATATTACCCATTCTTTTGTAAATTCCATGTTAAAGAGCGTTTTGGGTAAAATCGTTTCATTTGTCGTCCGTGTTTTGACTTGTAATTATTCATATGATTACTTAGATCATGATTACATAATTCCAGAATATAAAACATGATTTATATATAATATATATTCAAAATATACATATATATAATATATCTATAAATGGAAACAAATACACCGTTCATGGAGACGGTAGGCCGTACGTACGCATGAACGTTGGTTTCTTTTCCTCATTGAATTGAATGGAATTAATTGGATGACATACATATATATATATATATAAATAAATCCAATATCATTATTATGTCATATATTTCATGATTACTTATTATATATACTTTATAATCATTCATGAATGGTTAATCATTGGGAATGAATCTCATCGCGTCGTGGAGATGGTAGTCCGTATGTACGCACGAGCGATGATATCATTCCCATAATTATTGAATTGAATTGGAGTGGATGATACAATATATCATAATCAGTATTATGTTATAATAACTATGTATAGTTATTATTTACACCATTATACCCTTCCAAGTAAGGCGGTGTTGGAAAAACAGATTACACCACGGTGTGGAGATGGTATTCTGTACGTACGCACGCGCGGTGATTTTGTTTTCCGTAGGATGGAAAGAAGGTGAAATGAGTTTGTTTCATATTTATAATAACATATTAGTATATTAGTGATACTGATGTTAATACTTTATAATGAAAAACTAAAGAATAAGAAGTTGAAGAAGAAATAAGCTTGAAAGAATCGGTAGAAGAGATTACCTCTTCTTCGACGCACCTCCATTATACTTCTTCCTAGGGCACTAGGGTTGATCTTTTGAGAAGACAAGTACCTCTATAAGGATTCTAGGGAATTGGGGAAGTGAAATGGTCCGAGGTTGGCCGAGAATCAAGGCTCAAAATGGTGTGAAGAAGAGAGGGAGGAGGTGCCCTTTTATAAGGGAGGAGAGGGGAACCTTTGGAATCCTCAAAAATATTAGTTTAATATAAATTCATACCCCACATAAAAACCTACAAAAATGACTCAATTAGAATATTAGATGCGATAGGGTTGTAATATAATCAATAAATAAAATTTAGACATGTTTTGATCTTATTTTAAACCATATCATTTTGATTTATCCTTATTTAATCTATTTAAGATTCTTTGTGGTAATAAAATTCTAAATTTTACATGGTTATAAATAATCACTTCTATGTTGTTAATCTTCCATAATTGGATACTTTATGAAATTTTAGACTATATAAATTTCAATTTATAATTTTTAATTTTTTTTTTGATTTTTAAAAAATTTAATAATATGTTATGTTTATAAAATAATAATAGTGTCAATTTTGACACTATTCATTTATTTGAATTTAAATAAAATCTCCACATAGGATATATTCGAGATAAAATATTTAATAGATTCCTAAAATTCCAAATATGTCTAGAAAATTCGCGGAGAACATTAAATAGTTCATATATTATTTATTTTAATATTTTTAAAACCATTAATTTTGTATATCTCTTGATAAAATAATTAGTACAACATTTTTATATAATTATTTAATATACATTTTTTTGCATAAAAATTAAAAATAAAATCCTTTGATTAATATAAATATCAAATATTTTATAATAATAATTTTACTTGAATTTATCATCTTAAAATAACAACATGTAAATTGTTATCTTTATTAAATTATGATGGTGAAAGCTTTGGAATCATTTAAAATAAAATATTAAAAGTGTCATAATCACCTTAATAAGGATCCAAATGGTCAAAAATTAGTTCAGTGGATGATTAGGGTGTATATATACACTATTAATATTTTCTGTGCAGTTTGTTGGGACTTTTGATATGTATTACTATTTCAATAAAAACTATTTTATTGATTTTTCACTAAATAAATAATTTCTACATCATCAATGTATAAGATAATAAGGTTATTAAATAACTCTCAAAAATTACAAATAAATTACCATGATAAATAAAAACATTTAGTATTTCAAATGAGTATTTATAACCAAATTTATATTCTGTATAAACTTATATTAAAAATACTTTAATTATTAAAGATGAGTGAGACATATTTCACTTTCCTTTAAATAAAATAAACTAAAGGTCTTAATCACCTCCAAGTGGGTTATAATGGATTCCATTTCGACCTGAATATGACTTAGGATGAAATATAATAATCCAATTGTATTAAGACAAGTATTAGGATAATTTTAAAATATTATATTTACCCTCAATTACCCAATTTACCTTTTACTATGGTAAATAAAATTTACTTTTGTTACTATTCATAAATCCCAAAAATAAAAAGTAGTCTATTAATATAATTTAGACACAATGATTCCAAATATGGAGTCCATTTTTCCAAATTCAATACACAGAAGTTTCAGAAATTAAATTTAAAATTAATCCCGTTGTCGAAAGAAAATGGGTTTTTGTTTAAAACATTGCAAAAGATTGAATTTATTTAACCTATGAATTCAATGTAAAATCAATGCTAATGACATAAATTTTATTAAATGGTAAAAATATATTCTATTTATACTTTAAAACCATTCAATATTATAATTTAACCTCATAAATTATTTCGATGAAAAAAGTTTTTAATTAAAATATAGCGTGTTTTTACTATTCATGAAAATATGAAAGTTATCAGAATAATATGAAAAATTTATCCAAGGTAAAATTTTATGTCCTGATTCCAAAGAATAATTTTATTTTGTAAAATTGAACTTATAAACATGTCAAAAACTAGATTTAAAGTGGGTGTGCCATCAAAAGGCGGCAAAACTGCATTTTTTGAAAAATACTTATTTTACCCGAAACATTTATTTTGTTCTTATACCATGTTCTAGGAAATGTGTAAGATGAATAATAATGTTATAAAATTCAAAATTTAGTTAATAATATTCATAAAGTCTAGTTCATAATAATATTATAATAATTTATCATTGTTTTGTAAAACCCGGTATTGCGTACAACACACGCTATCGAGGAAGGTCACGATTGCGTGTAAGGCAAGCCAAGTCATCGTTGCGTGTAGTGCACGACTCCTTTGTTGTTGCGTATAAAAAAATACATTGAATATATATATATATATACACTCAATGTTTCGTAGAATAACTACTATCAAACAAACATGAAATTATGTGTAACACGATACAGGATTAGTGTTGCGTATACTGCAAGCTAATACGGTGTTGTGTATAGCGCAACATAATCTTTGTGTATCATACAACAATATATATTAAAGAAATTAAAACGAATATATCATATAAAATATCGGGTTGTTACATTCTACCCCCCTAAAAATGAATTTCTCCCTTGAAATTCGTTGGGGTTATAAATCGGTTACTATTCATATAAACCCACATCGTAAAAAGGAATACTAAAACATAATTTTAAAAACTAAAGTAAGAAATGTAATGATTACCCAAATTAACTCATCACTGGGATTCCATATAGGATAACATAGGTGAAAATATGGATATGGAAGAAAAATATAACCATCAAGTTCTGATGGAGAGTGGTAGAGAACATGGTTATGAAAAATCCATCAATCACAAAGCCATAAATTTGTGACGATCTAAGGTACCATCTGATTCATCGGATATAAGAGAACTAGGACAAAATTTTTGGTTTTCAATATCATTTCCCTAAAGTTGAATATTTTTAATTAGAAGAAATACTTGCTTTATTTTGGTACAATATCACTATTGTTTGTGCTTTGAACAATTTCTACTTCATCTCTTAATGAAATGAAGTTGAATCTGTTATTCGTGAAGTGTTAAAAGATCATGTGATAGAATAATGGGTCATTCCATCTGTTTCAAACAAAAGGTTAGCAGAAGTTATCAAATATACATAAGTCCATCTATGGTGAGGTTAATCATATACGATTCCAAAAATGAACTTATACGTCATATATCATACCAGTTAATAAAATAAAACAAGTTTCTACTAACCATGGACTTCATATAGGCCAGTGGTCGAAGATAAAGGCCAGTCACACTTCGGTTGTGGGTTCGATTCCCACAGCCTTGTCCGACGCGATGGGCTGTCACCCATCCTGCAGGTTGTCCTTTTTTTTCTAAAAATACATTATTATAACATTGCATTAATAATATCGAAGAAGTTCTAGCCTTAAACAATACTAACTTATGTCCAATATAATCCATTCCAATCTTTAGGCTTATCTAAAATACTGCTATTGAATCTCATATTATAGTGAAAACGATTACCAGAGTGTTCATATAACAAGAATTTTAATACCATCGTTGATCCCCATATATCATAAGATATGTATTTTTGGTCATATTCCAAACATTCGAAGGCCTTAATCATGTATTCTCTTGAAAAAAATGAATACCCATTGAACCTTAGTGAAAACATGAATGTAGTTAAAATTTAACACCTTCCACGTACCAAAATACTCAAAATTCTATATACTCAAACCATGACATCACATAGTCCTTATATCAATCTTGAGCTCATGAATACTTTCAAACAACTCATTGTCTCTGTATCCTTTCATTATGCACATATCATCTACCTTCCAAATTTTTTTGAATAACCTTTCATGGTTACCGGTACCATTCATCATATACTTTCAAAACTCAAGCAAAGGCAATAGTGTAACAATCCATAGATTTTTTCTTTATTCCATAGTACCATACATTATTCTTGACAGACATAAAATCATTACACTACCTTCTTAAACCATAGACCGAGCTTGAACAATTCTTTATCTCACATATCATTTGTAGTCTCTTCATCATCATCAATATAAATACTACCCATACGACCATGATGAATCTTTTCATGAGAAATTTCCTTTGGGAATTGGTTTGCATAATGCCCGTACATTCCAAATTTAAAACATCTAATCATTGCTGATTCGTAGCAATACCATTATCCATGTCAATGGTGTTAACTGAACCTTTTCCTTTGCAATTAATGGCTTTGTGTCCTTCTTTTCCACACCCAAAGCATCTTCTAGTTCCTTTGAAACATTCTCCCTGATGCCTCTTCCCACATGATTAACATGAGGGTAATTGAACATTCTTTCCTCTATGATCATCATGAGACTCCATCTTTCTCTTATTAGCTGAGTCAAGAAACATTCCAAAGTTGAGATTATTGATCATATTATGAGATTGATGATTAGTAATAATAACAATATTTGGATTTCCAGATCTAATTTCATTCGGTTTCTCGTGAAGAATATCATTCCATTGTCCATCATATCCTCCATTATCGTGATTCTTCCAATTTTCAGCCATTTTCTAAAACCCAAAAAGAATAGTGTGAAAGGCCAAAATCATAATCAAGAGGAATTACCTTCAATATATAACATCTTAGGTTAAATCCTATGATCGTTACCGTAGTTCTAGGACTATATACTATACGTATACTTATCCTTAGGTACATCCCTAGACATACCTTAGAAATATCTCTAGGGATCTCACTAACGTTTTCGCATCCTAGTTTCCAAAGGTTGACTAAAACTTTCCTCTGATACCAACTGTAGAGGCCCGAAGCTTGACATACATGGACATTACATTACTTTTGCAGAATACTTAATATATAACAAAAACAGACACACAAGGATGGTAATAGTTTAGTGTCTTTGGAAACTCAAGAAATAATCTTCTAATCATGTTGAAGGATCTTCAACATCTCCCATAAGATCTTCCCTTTTTTTCTTACCTAAAACCTTTCTTGAAATCCTGGGGAAAAGAAAACATATAAAGGTTTAGCTCAAATGCTCAGTAAGTGTAAGCATGGCTAAAATAAAACAAATCATATACATTTGAACTTCAAAACATGAACATAATATATTAACATCAAAATCTTGAGCAATGACATAAATCATGGAAGTACGTAAGGCATTGATCATAAAGAAACATTAATCATGATAAAATATCATGGGAATTAAACATGTAATTGTGGAAAACCAATAATCACATGTTATTATTTTCATAGTAGCCAAGGAATTGCTGCCAAGACCATCTTAGTGGATAGAGTCCCTTTCTGAATCGAGTTCACTCCACGTTCCAGTCCTGTATTACTGAACCGGTTTAACTTTTCGTTCTAGAAATGTCTATCTCATGAGATATTAATCATTACCCAATATGCTGGAGGGAGATACATGTCTCACCCATCTCATAATGGAATCATTCTTACTTGTGCCACAAAATCATAAATCATACATCATAGCATAACCCATGTAATAAATTGGGATTCTTAAACATCATTCCATCATAACATAATCCATATAAAACAAATGAATATCATTTCATCATAAGAAGAATCATACCATATAAATAATATAGCCATTACACTTGAAACATACACATATGAAATAATGTCATCTTAGATGGAAAATAGTTTTGATAAAACACATGAAATGAATTCTTGAGGAAAATATCCTTTATTCCGCAAAATAATTATCTTTTCTGAAATTATCATTAAATTTTAAAAGAAAATGTCATGACCCACCTCCCGGGACATGAACCTTATCATCTGACCCCATGGGTCTCTTGTAATACCTTGGTTTCCTTCTTAGCACACCATAGGCTATTACTCACTAGGGTCGCTTATCAGACTAATGACTGTCCCCACAGGCCAACACATGTCCTTTCCAGTGTGTTTTGTCCTCACTCACACACATCCTGGAAAATTCCCAGAAGGTCACCCATCCCGATCACTACTACAGGCCAAGCACGCTTAACCGTGGAGTTCTAATCAGACAGGCTCCTGAAAAGGAAGGTGCACCTTGTTGACATGGGTAGTAACATTTAGCCTTTTAAGTCTCACTTTTTCAGGGGTGTTACAATATCCACCCATTTAAAGCACAACGCCCTCGTTGTGGACCCCAAGCCTCAAACCCAGGCAGTGCCTAAGCACTTCCGGCTGGGTATTGCCTCTGATACCAATTTGTCACGACCCGCCCTCGAGGTCCGTGCCGTGACTACCCCAAGCCCGCCTTCCATAGGCTAGGGGCTGGTGACTAGCACCAAGGCGTAAATCCCGGTAAAATGGGAAGGCATTGCCTTTGTAAAGTAAACAAACACCACAGAGTAAGCAAGCAGAAAGTAAACACTAAGCAAAAGCAGAGTACAACTGAAAGTGCGGAAAAGTAAATGGGCCAGTATACAAACCCAAACTGAAAGTAAAGTACAACTCGAAAGGGAAAACAGCAACTGAAAGGTAAAAGCCGCTACACCGAGCTGTCCACTGGAAATCCCACCTGAAGGGTGGGTACAGATAGCTCCTCTGCTCCACGGGTCCCACCGTCCGCTCCGAGCACGTCCCGCCCAGTGATCCACCTCCGGGTACCGTCCCGCTCTGCATTCCTCGGCTGAGGTCAACGCTGTCCGTCGTCTGCAACCAACACAACGTAGTGCGGGCAAAGCCCGTGCAGGGGTGAGTATAAGCTACTCAGTAGGGACCCCGAGACCCCTGAAGGTCTCTCAAATCCACAAAGGATAAACCACGAAGAAAGGAACAATCAAGAAGTAATAACCGACACTGCTTAGGTATATGTCCATACATATACCTAAGTCATCAATTTCAAATACGCTCCAACCTCCGAGCCCAAGTACAACTCAGTCCACACAGGAAAGTAAACGTATTCCACACAGGAAAGCAAAACGTAATCCACACAGGATTGTACAACACAATCCACACAGGAAAGCAATAGGTTTCTGCTCACACAGGTATACGTCTTCGAAAGACGATAAAGATGATCTCTGATCCATCTAAGTCGTCGGACCCACGAAGGATCGATAGGTAACTAACCCCCGCAAAAGACCCACACAGGATCGGGCCCACGTAGGACCTGTAGGCGCTGGTTCACACAGGACCGCTGAGCGCAAAGACCCACACAGGATCAGACCCACACAGGATCGGGCCCACACAGGACCTGTAGCACTGATCCACGTAGGATCGCTGAGTGCTGTAGTCGTCGTCGTAGAATCCACACAGGATCTCTGTACTGTCGTCGTCGCAGTCACAGTAGCAGTAGTAGCAGTAGTAGTCACAGTAACAGTCGCATCCAGCACTAGGGTTCCCGCACACAGCAAGCTCGTTTGGAGGGTCCGCTCCACGAGCCGAGAGGCTGATACATCAACTGTCACAAAAGTCCAGAGTTGATGTATCCAAAAGTTTCGTATCGTCAACAGGAACTCAACGCAACAGACGGCGCGTCGATCGGACGCCCGGTCTGAGAGTTATTGGCATTTTCGTCCCCGGGGCCCGGTTGGTTTTTAAGACAAAACCAACCCGACCGTACTCCACCTGCGTCCAAACCTCGGGCGGAGTATGTCAAAAGATTCGTCTCACTAAGAGGAACACAACACAGCTGACGGCACGTCAATCGGACGTCCGTAGCTCAAGATATGAGCGTTTCCGCTCCGAAGGCCCGGTTGGTTTCGTGAACGAACCAACCCGGCCGAACTCAAAGTAATCTGAAACCTTGAGTGCGATATACCGAAACGACCGTCTCGATCCAAGGATCGCGTTTCCACAGACGGTTCGTCAATCGGAGGTCTGTGGCTTAAGTTATAGACAAAAGACCGAAACTGATTCGAAACGGGGGGGTCCGGGTCCGGGCCGACCCGGCCCGACCCCCCATGGGTCGGCCCGAACCGGGTCCGACCCGACCCGGGTCCGACCCGGCCCGGCCGGCGGCGCGGCGGCCTGGCGCCGCACGGAGGCAGCACGCGGGGGGGAATCAAGCCCCCGCTTGATTGAAGAGGCGGGGCGGCTATATGCCGCGCCCTTTGTAAAAGAAACGGCCCCCCACGTGGGGGCCGACTTGAAGAAAAACCGGGGGACCTCCTCCCCCCCCCCTCAAGGAAACTGCCCCCTCTTAAATGAGGGGGGTTTTTAGAGCTAGCTGAGGGAATTTATTTCCCCCGGCCTTTGACCTTCCGGCTGGCCAACTGCCGGCCGGTTTTCTCCAACGGGACCGGAAAATCCGGTCCCCTCTTCGGCTTCCGACAACGGCGGCCCGGCCGTCGGTCTTCTCGTTCCGCCGAATCCCGGAACCGGCCGTGGTGTTCGTCGTCCGGCGTGGTGCGACGACACCGTGTCCGTCCACCGTGCCATTGATTTCCTTCAACGCGGCGCGACGGCGTCGCGTTCTCGATGATTCTTCCATGGCGCGCGCGCGACGGCGTCGCGTAATATAATCGCACGATTAACCGCGTGGTGCGACGGCACCACGCCAACTTGTTTCCACCCACAAGGTAAATCAACAAGAACGATGGAGGGGGTTCGGCCGTGTTCATGCGGTCCGGCCCCCCTCACGTTAAATGATAATACAACTTAAAATCCTTTCGTTAATCATGCATGAACCATGAACAAGGATAAATAAATAAACAAAATACAAGAACCCCTACCTTGGGTATAATTTCGAAGATTTGTCAACGTTCCGCGGAAGACAACGTCGCGGAGGTCGGCGACACGGTAATCGTTCGTCAAATCCGATGACGAAGAGGTACGTCTGAAGAGGCACGTCATTGGCGAAACTTCTTACGTCGACGAAGGGAGTCCGAGGAGGAAGTGGCATTCCCTCTTGTTGACACGGAAGACGAAGAAGAGAGGAGCGGCGTTCTTCGTCGGAGCTTGAGCGTTCTTCGTCAAGTTGAGCGTTCTTCATCAAAGATTAAAGAAGGAAGAAAAACCTCACAAACCTCTCAAGATGAATAAACAAAACTATCCAAATAAAATAAGGTTCCTCCTTATTTTATTTACCAAGCCAAGGAATTCAAAACTTCAAATTCAAAAACATAACACTTAATTAATTATACATGTCATGTGTAATTAATTAGATATTAAGTTAACAAACTTTTAAGAGGGAGAGAGGGGAGTTTAAGGGGGAAGATGAGAGGTTTAGGTTCGTGTGGGTCCCACCACACTTAATCCTCTCAAGGGAGGTTAAGTGGGTGTGAGTCCCACCCCTAACTCCCTTTGAGAGGAGTTAACCTACAAAAGTAAATAAAAGAATTCCACATTTTTTTTATTCAACTTTTTAATAATTCTCCCAAAAACTAACTTTCGTCCCGCAACAAACGCAACTTCCTAAAAGGTCTCTTTAAGTGAATATCAGCGCTGCGAGTTCATCGGTGCCCTCAGATTTCAATTCCGAGCACCGGATCAAAAGTTAGTAATTCCCGCTCGTTCGTTCACTGAACGTACCCGAGGCAAACTTCGGAAATTGATTCTGGGCACTCCGGGCCTCGGAATCAGGTGCCGTCTGAAACCGCGCTCTTGTAAAATTCTAAATAAAATTAAGAAAAAAAATTTCCCTTGAATTTTACGGGTCTTTACATTACTCCCACCTCAGGGCTTTACATCCCCATAAAGATACATCAAAAACTAGGGAAACAAATGAGGGTACTGAGCACGCATCTGAGCCTCCCGCTCCCATGTGATCTCCTGGAGATTCCCATGCTGCCATCTGATGCGCACAAGAGGAATCGATCGCCCACGCAGGACCCACTCCTGTCGATCCTCTATCTCCACCGGGACCTCCGTAAAAGTCACCCCATCATCAACGTCAAGCTCCCCATGGTCAATGATGTGCGTCGGGTCGTGCACGTATCTCCTCAGCTAAGACACGTGGAAGACGTCGTGAACCCGGTGCAACTGAGGTGGTAGAGCCAGGCGATAAGCCACCTCACCAATCCTGATGAGGACCTGGAAGGGTCCGATGAAGCGCGGAGATAACTTGCCGCCTCGGCCAAATCTACGAATACCACGTCGAGGTGAGACCCGCAAGAAGACGTGGTCGCCATCCTCGAACTCCAGTGGCCTCCGCCTCCTGTCAGTGTAGGACTTCTGCCGGCTCTGTGCTGTCCTCATCCGCTCCTGGATGACCTGGACCTTCTCTGTCGTGGCCTGGACCATCTCTGGTCCCACGAGTGCTGACTCTCCAGGGTCTGTCCAACACAAAGGAGATCTACAAGGTCGGTCGTACAACGCCTCGTACGGTTCCATCCCGATAGTGGAGTGGTAGCTGTTGTTGTAAGCAAACTCCACCAAGGGTAGGTGGTCCTCTCAGCTACGACCAAAGTCGAGGACACATGCGCGGAGCATGTCCTCGAGAGTCTGAATGGTCCTCTCCATCTGACCATCCTTCTGAGGGTGAAAGGTTGTGCTCAGATGTAGCTGCGTCCCGAACGCCTCCTATAACCCTTCCAAAGCCGGGAAGTAAAGCGAGCATCTCGATCGTAGACGATAGATGATGGAACACCGTGGAGCCGCACAATCTCCTGAACGTAGAGACGTCCCAAGCTCTCCACTGAGCCCTACTCTCTGATGGGTAAGAAGTGTGCCGACTTGGTGAGTCGGTCAACAATCACCCAGATGGAGTCATGACCTCTGGAAGTGCGTGGAAGTCCAGTCACGAAGTCCATAGATATGCCGTCCCACTTCCACTCCGGAACCTCCAAGGGCTGTACCAAGCCCGCTGGTACCTGATGCTCTGCCTTCACCTGCTGGCAGGTGAGGCATCGAGAAACGAACTCTGCTACTGCCTTCTTCATGGCTGGCCACCAGTGCTGTCGTCTGAGGTCCTGGTACATCTTCGCCACTCCAGGATGTACCGCCAAAGGAGAAGTGTGAAACTCTCTCAGCACTTCCTCTCGCAAAGCGACTGGTACCATGGTACGTCCTCTGAAAAGGATGTCGTGCTCTGCTCCAAGGGAGAAACCATCAGGTGCCTGTCCCGAGGATAACTGTGCACGCTGTGTCTCACAGTCAGCGTCCCCACTCTGTGCCTCCCTGACTCGCTGCAGTAGTGGAGGAGTGACTGTGAGAGACTGAAGGAAGGCTGCTCCATCTCTATCTACGAAGGATATCTGCAAAGAGGCTAGCTGCTCCGTCGCCTCATCAAGTAGCTGAATGCCTGTCCTCCTGCTAAGGGCATCGGCTACTACGTTCCCCTTCCCAGGAGTATAGACTATCTCAAAGTCATAGTCTTGGAGGAACTCGAGCCATCGCCGTTGTCTCAGGTTCAGGTCCTTCTGAGAGAAGATATACCTGAGACTCTGATGATCATAAAAGACTGTAAATTGCTCGCCCATCATATAGTGTCGCCATGTCTTTAGAGCGAAGACCACTGCTGCTAACTCCGGGTCATGGGTAGCGTAGTTCTGCTCATGCGGCCTCAACTGACGTGATCCATAGGCGATCACTGCCCGCTCCTGCATCAGAACACATCCGAGTCCGGTCCCTAATGCATCGCAGTAGACTACGTACCCTACTCCCTCCTCGGGCAACCTCAAGATAGGTTCCCTAGTCAATCTCTGTCTCAGCTCCTGGAAGCTCTGCTGACATCTGTCAGACCACACGAAGGGTTTCCCCTTCTTCGTCAAAGCTGTGAGTGATTCCGCAACTCTAGAGAAGTCTGGCACGAATCTCCGATAGTATCCAGCTAGTCCCAAGAAACTCTGAACCTCAGTCACGCTCCTGGGTGGCTCCCAAGCTAACACAGCCTCAATCTTCGTGGGATCCGCTGTAACTCCCGCCTCAGAGATAACGTGTCCCAAGAAGTGGACCTCACGTATCCAGAACTGGCACTTCGAGAGCTTACCATAAAGCTGGTGCTCTCGGAGTGTGTCTAGTACAACTCGCAAATGATAGGCGTGCTCCTCCTCTGTCGTAGAGTAAATCAGAATGTCGTCGATGAAGACCACGAAAAACCGATCGAGGTATGGCTGAAAGATCCTGTTCATGAGAGCCATGAACACTGCTGGAGCATTGGTTACACCGAATGGCATAACCATGAACTCATAGTGGCCATACCGACATCTGAAGGCTGTCTTCTGCACATCCTCGTCTCTGACTCTGAGCTGATGATAGCCTGACCTGTGGTCTATCTTCGAGAACCACTGTGCTCCTTTGAGCTGATCAAAGAGGTCATCAATACTCGGTAGCGGATACTTGTTCCTCACTGTCACCTGGTTCAGGCGACGATAGTCAACACAAAGTCGCAAGCTCCCGTCCGCCTTCTTGGCGAACAAAATCGGGGAAGCCCAGGGTGAAACACTGGGTCGGATGAACCCCTTGCCCTGCAAGTCCTCCAACTGTACTCGTAGCTCTCGAAGCTCGGCGGGGGCCATCCGATATGCTGGAGTGGATATCGGGGCTGTCCCGGGGTACAAGTCAATATAAAAGTCTACCTCTCTGCGAGGAGGTAGCCCTGGAACATCGTCGGGAAAAACGTCCGCAAACTGATCCACCACTGCAGGAAAACTAGGACTCCGCACGTCAGCTGCTCCAAGGATGAGGCTAGCTAACTGATGAGTAATGGGCTGTCCTCTCCTCCGCGGAAGTCCATCCTGTGCTGCTAAGGCTCCCTTCTCGCCGGTGAAGGTGATCCTGCTCCCGTCGGTGCGTACACATCACACCTTGAGCCTAAAACAGTCAATCTGTGCATGGACCGTAGATAGCCAATCCATGCCCAAGATGACCTCGTAAGGCCTCGACCCTGCTACAAGAAGATCCCAGCCGAAGATCTCGCCTCCTAGAGTAAGTTCACACTGCCGGCACCAGTGCGTAATCGTCGAGTCTGCTCCCGTAGGAGTCTCTAGCCGTAAGGATCGAGCCAACGGCTCTGTCGGAATCTCCGAGCTCCGAACAAGGGGAGCGGCTATGAAAGAGTGACTCGCTCCTGTGTCTATAAGAACTGCAGCAAGGGTGGAGTAGACACAGATAGTACCTCGAATCATATCGGGTGCGCCGTGGTCGTAGGCCTCTGCTGCCTGGAGCTGTGCCTGTCTCTGTCCGCCAGCTCCCTGAGGTCAGGGTGGACCTCCTGGTGGTGGTGGTGGCAGAGCCTCAAAGCGTCGCCCACCACCGGCTGCTCGTCCAACTCCTCTGCCTCGTCTGCCTCCTCCCTGCGGACCGCCACGGTCGACCCTCTGCCTCTGCCTCGGTGGTCCCTCAACCGTGTTCTGCTCCTCGGCACGGCGGGTCGGGCAGTCACGAGCCATGTGGCCCTGCCCGCCGCACGAGTAGCACTGTCTGCCTCTCGAAAGACTGGCTCCTCGCTGTGTGCCCCGCACTGCTGAGCCAGTGTCCTGAGGTCGTCTGCCCGAAGGTCTGGTCTGCCTGGACCCCTGAGTCATCCGTCGACTGCCTGCTGCAGATGACTCTGCCACGTGCCGCCCTGCGGTGGGTCGCTGTGCTGGTGTAGACTCAGCAAGGAAGCTCTCGATCAGAAGGGCCCTCTCCAATACTCCTGTCTGAGTCGGTATGCTGAGGGAGATCAGCGATGCCCTGATCTCGTGTCTCAAACCCTACTCGAAGGAACCTTATTTTATTTGGTTAGTTTTGTTTATTCATCTTGAGAGGTTTGTGAGATTTTTCTTCCTTCTTCAATCTTTGACGAAGAACGCTCAACTTGACGAAGAACGCTCAAGCTCCGACGAAGAACGCCGCTCCTCTCTTCTTCGTCTTCCGTGTCAACAAGAGGGAACACCACTTCCTCCTCGGACTCCCTTCGTCGACGTAAGAAGTTTCGCCAACGACATGCCTCTTCGGACGTACCTCTTCGTCATCGGATTTGACGAACGATTACCGTGTCGCCGACCTCCGCGACGTTGTCTTCCGCGGAACGTTGACAAATCTTCGAACCTATATCCAAGGTAGGGGTTGTTGTATTTTGTTTATTTATTTATCCTTGTTCGTGGTTCATGCATGATTAACGAAAGGATTTTAAGTTGTATTATCATTTAACGTGAGGGGGGCCGGACCGCATGAACACGGCCGAACCCCCTCCATCGTTCTTGTTGATTTATCTTGCGGGTGGAAACAAGGTGGCGTGGTGCCGTCGCACCACGCGGTTAATCGTGCGATTATATTACGCGACGCCGTCGCGCGCGCGCCATGGAAGAATCATCAAGAATGCGACGCCGTCGCGCCGCGTTGAAGGAAATCAAAGGCACGGTGGAGGGATGCGGTGCCGTCGCACCGCGCCGGACGATGAACACCGCGGCCGGTTCCGAGCCACGGCGGAACGAGAAGACCGGCGGCCGGGCCGCCGGCGTCAGAAGCCGAAGAGGGGACAGGATTTTCCGGTCCCGTTGGAGAAAACCGGCAGGCAGTTGGCCGGCCGGAAGGTCAAAGGCCGGGGGAAATAAATTCCCCCGGCCAGCTCTAAACACCCCCCTCATTTAAGAGGGGGTGGTTTCCTTGAGGGGGGGCAGGAGGCCCCCTGGTTTTTCTTCAAGCCGGCCCCCACGTGGGGGGCCGTGTTTTTACAAAGGGCGCGACATATAGCCGCGCCGCCTCTTCAATCAGGCGGGGGCTTGATTCCCCCCCGCGTGTTGCCTCCGTGCGGCGCCATGCCGCCGCGTCGCCACTCTGCCGCGCCGCCGGCCGGCCGGCCGGCCGGGCCGGGTCGGACCCGGTTCGGGCCGACCCAGGGGGGGGGGGGTCGGGCCGGGTCGGTCCGGACCCGGACCCCCCCGTTTCGAATCAGTTTCGGTCTTTTGGCCATAACTTGAGCCATGGACCTCCGATTGACGAACCGTCTGCGGCAACGCGATCCTTGGATCGAGACGGTCGTTTCGGTATATTGCACTCAAGGATTCAGATTACTTTGAGTTCGGCCGGGTTGGTTCGTTCACGAAACCAACCGGGCATTCGGAGCGGAAACACTCATATCTTGAGCTACGGACGTCCGATTGACGTGCCGTCAGCTGTGTTATGTTTCTCTTAGTGAGACGAATCTTTTGGAATACTCCGCCCGAGGGTTGGACGCAGGTGGAGTACGGTCGGGTTGGTTTTGCCTTAAAAACCAACCGGGCCCCGGGGACGAAAATGCCAATAACTCTCAGACCGGGCGTCCGATCGACGCGCCGTCTATTGCGTTGAGTTCCTGTTGACGATACGGAACTTTTGGATACATCAACTCTGGACTTTGTGACAGTTGATGTATCAGCCTCTCGGCTCGTGGAGCGGACCCTCCAAACGAGCTTGCTGTGTGCGGGAACCCTAGTGCTGGCTGCTACTGCGACTGCGACTGCTACTGCTACTACTGCTACTGTGACTGTGACGACGACAGTACAGAGATCCTGTGTGGATTCGACGACGACGACTACATCACTCAGCGATCCTACGTGGATCAGTGCTACAGGTCCTGTGTGGGCCCGATCCTGTGTGGGTCCGATCCAGTGTGGGTCTTTGCGCTCAGCGGTCCTGTGTGAACCAGCGCCTACAGGTCCTACGTGGGCCCGATCCTGTGTGGGTCTTTTGCGGGGGTTAGTTACCTATCGATCCTTCGTGGGTCCGATGACTTAGATGGATCAAAGATCATCTTTATCGTCTTTCGAAGAAGTATACATGTGTGAGATGAAACCTATTGCTTTCCTGTGTGGATTGTGTTGTACAATCCTGTGTGGATTACGTTTTGCTTTCCTGTGTGGAATACGTTTACTTTCCTGTGTGGACTGAGTTGTACTTGGGCTTGGAGGTTGGAGCGTATTTGAAATTGATGACTTAGGTATATGTATGGGCATATACCAAATCAGTGTCGGTTGTTACTTCGTGATTGTACCTTTCTTCGTGGTTTAATCTTTGTGGATTTGAGAGACCTTCAGGGGTCTCGGGGACCCTACTGAGTAGTTATACTCACCCCGGCACAGGCTTTGCCCGCACTACGTTGTGTTGGTTGCAGACGACGGACAGAGTTGATCTTAGCTGAGGCTTGCAGAGCAGGACGGTACCCGGAGGTGGACCACTGGGTGGGACGTGCTCGGAGCGGACGGCGGAACCCGTGGAGCAGAGGAGCTATCTGTACCCACCCTTCAGGTGGGATTTCCAGTGGACAGCTCGGTGTAGCGGCCTTACGACGTTAGTTTGAGTATGTATTGGGCAATCACTGTTCATACTCAAATTGACGGTATTAGGCAAACGTTGGGATGGGTTTTCCTTGGTCGGCGAAAAGGAAACCCTGGGCAGCACAAGATAAACTCGTGCATGGGAGGGTGTAGCCGATCATTCTTGGGTCGGCCAACCTTACCCTTGTGGCAGCAGGAGTTTTAAGTTTCAGTTCTAAGCTAAAAAGGGAGACCTTTAGAGTTCGAGGATGGCGACCACGTTCTTATACAGGTCTCACCTCGACGAGGTTTACAGAGATGTAGCCGAGGCGGCAAGAGATCTCCGAGGTTCAATAGACCTTTCTAGGTCACCAGCAGGGTAGGCGAGGTGGTTTATCGCTTGACCCATCCACCTCAGTTGCACCAGGTGCACGATGACTTTCACTTAACTCAATTGAGGAGATACGTGCTTGATCCTTCACACATCATCGACCTCAGGGAGTTGGATGTCGATGATAGAGCGACATGCACAGAGGTTCCAGTGGGGATCAAGGATAGAAGGTGAAATGAGGTTGTTTCATATTTATAATAACATATCAGTATATTATTGATACTGATATTATTACTTTATAATGAAACAACTAATGAAGAAGAATCTTAAGAAGAAATAAGCTTGAAAGAATCGGTAGAAGAGATTACCTCTTCTTCGACGCACCTCCTTTCAACTTCTTCTTAGGGCACTAGGGTTGGTCTTTTGAGAGGACCAGTACCTCTATAAGGTTTCTAGGTAAGTGGGGAAGTGAAATGGGAAGAGGTTGCCCAAGCTTCATGGCTCAAAATGGTGTGAGGAAGAGATGGAGGAGGTTCCCTTTTATAAGGGAGGAGAGGGGCACCTTTGGAATCTTAAAGAATATTAGTTTAATATAAATTCAAACCCCATATAAAAACCTCCAAAAATGTCTCAATTTGAATATTAGATGAGATAGGGTTGTAATATCATTAACCAATAAAATTTAGATATGTTTTGATCTTATTTTAAACCTTATCATTTTGATTTATCCTTATTTAATCTATTTAAGTTTATTTGTGGTAATAAAATTATAAATTATAAATGGTTATAAATAATCACTTATGTGCTATTAATTTTCCAGAATTGGATACTTTATGACATTTTAGACTATAGAAATTTCAATTTTTTATTTTTTATTTTTTTTATTTTTAAACAATTCAATAATATGTTATTTTTATAAAATAACAATAGTGTCAATTTTGACACTATTCATTTATTTGAATTTAAATAAAATCTACAAAGAGGATATATTCATCCTAAAATATTTAATAGATTCTTAGGATGTCATATTGGTCTAGAAAATTCGTGGAGCACATTAAATAGTTAATATAATATTTATTATAATATTTTTAAAACCATTTATTTGGTATATCTCTTAATAAAATAATTAGTACGACATTTTTGTATAATTATTTAATATACTTATTTGTTGCATAAAAATTTAAAATAAAATCCTTTGATGAAGATAAATATCAGATATTTTATAATAATAATTTTACTCAAATTTATCATCTTAAAATAACAACATGTAAATTGTTATCTTTATTAAATTTTGAAGGTGACAACTTTGGAATCATTTAAAATAAAATATTATAAGTGTCATAATCGGCTTAATAAGGATCCAAATGGTCAAAAATTCGGACCGTGGATGATTAAGGTTTATATATACACTAATAATAAGTTTTGTGCAGATTTTTGGGCCTTTTGATATTAATTACTATTTCAATAAAAACTATATTTTTTATTTTTCACTAAATAAATAATTTCTGCATCATTAATGTATAAGATAACAAGGTAATTAAATTACTCTTAAAAATTACAAATAAATTACCATGATAATAAAAAAACATTTATCTTTCAAATGAGTATTTATAACCGAATTTATATTATGTATAATCTTATATTAAAAATACTTTAATTATTAAAGTTGAGTGAGACATATTTCACAATCCTTCAAATAAAATAAACTAATTGTCTTAATCAACTCCAAGTGGGTTCTAATGGATTCCATTTCGACCTAAATATGACTTAGGACGAAATTTAATCATCTAATTTTATTAAGACAAGTATTAGGATAATTTTATAATATTATATTTACCCTTAATTTCCCAATTTACCTTTTACTATGGTAAATAAAATTTACTGTTGTTACTATTCATAAAGCCCAAAAATAAAAAGTAGTATATTAATATAATTTGGACCCACTGATTACAAATATGGAATCCATTTTTCCAAATTTAATACACATAAGTTTCATAAATTAAATTAAAATTA
The DNA here is from genome assembly GCA_963277665.1 of Viscum album. Lineage (NCBI taxonomy): Eukaryota > Viridiplantae > Streptophyta > Magnoliopsida > Santalales > Viscaceae > Viscum > Viscum album. The sequence goes on along the minus strand of OY728166.1, from coordinate 1,066,689,310 downwards.
ACCCCATTGTCGAAAGAAAACGAGTTTTTGTTTAAAACATTATAGAAGATTGAATTTATTTAATCTACGAATTCAATGTAAAATCAATGATAATGAAATACATTATATTAAATGGTAAAAATATATTTTATTTATACATTAAAACCATTCAATATTATAATTTAACCACATAAATTATTACGATGAAAAAATTTGTTTTTAATTAAAATATAGCGTGTTTTTACTATTCATTAAAATATGAAAGTTATCAGAATAATATGAAAAATTTATCCAAGGTAAATTATTATATCCTAATTCCTAATAATAATTTTAGTTTGTAAAATTGAACTTATAGACATGTCAAAAACTGTATTTAAAGTGGGTGCGCCATCAAAAGGAGGGAAAACTGCATTTTTTTGAAAAATACTTATTTTACATGAAAAATTTAATTTGTTCTTATACCATGTTCTAGAAAATGTGCAAGATGAATAATAATGTTAGAAAATTAAAAAATTAGTTAATACAATTCATAACGGCTAGTTCATAATAATATTATAATAATATATCGTTGTTTAGTAAAACCTTGTATTGCGTACAACACACGCTATCAAGGAAGGTCATGATTGCGTGTAATGCAAGACAATTCAGGGTTTCATGTAGTTCACGACTCCTTTGTTGTTCCATATAAAAAAATACATTGAATATTTATATATATACTAAATGCTTCATAGAATAACTATTATCAAACAAACATGAAATTGTGTGTAACACGATCAAAGATTAGTGTTGCGTATACTGAAAGCTAATACAGTGTTGCGTATAGTGCAAGATAATCTTGGTGTAGCTTACAACATAAGATATGAAATAAATTAAAACGAATATATCTTATAAAATCTCAGGTTGTTACAGTGAGAGCTTCCCAGGTGGTCATTGTAAATGATTAGTTCTATATGAGACCAAAGGGGTTAGACTATATGAGCTTTCCTAGAGGGTCATTATTTATTGAATTGATGATATGTTAAGCCAAAGGGGTTAGACTATGAGAAATTTCCTAGTGGTTTTCTTTTGAATGATTGTGACGAGTCTGCCAAGCCAAAACACTAGCTTGGACTCGGTCTTACTTGGTGGTTTAAATATTGTTCAGGGAAGTCTGTTGTTACTACTCTGTGAAGTGAAACAGAGGATAGGATAGATCCCAAGATTCATTATTAAATATCTTTAATAATTAAAAAAATGTAATTGAATGTAATTGAAAACTGTATGATTGTTTTATTTTGAGTACTTCCTAGTTTATTATTTCACTTCTACTTGTTACTTACTATATATATTCACTCACAATTAGGCACATATCATTTGGTGGTTTTCAACTGGGATTAATCTCACACCCTATTTTGGTAATGCTTTTAGATCCAAATAGAATATATGGCTATAGGTATAGATAAGGGAAAGAACCCTTCTACACATTGTACCTGATTGTTGTTGGATCTAGAGAGCACATGACCAAGATGAGGCTTGCAATGATATTGAAGCTTACTACTTTTCTATACTTGGGTTTCGATATTTAATTTCAAGCGTTGTGAGTTGTTTGGATAATTTCCTAGATACATGTGACATGCATCATTTATTGTATATATATATTCCATAAATGTTTTATTAATATTAGTATTTAGCTATTGTTTCTGACGATTTCACCGGGGCGCGTGCATCCGTCCGTGGAGGACGCGCAGCTGTTGCCCCTCATTCCCGCTTTTCAAAGGCGGGCGACATTCGTTCCTTGTTCAGGTACGTCTGCTCCTTGATCGAAATGGGATGATGGGATGTTGGTTCTTCCTCCTGTGGATTTCCCCTCAGAACTCGTCACCAAGTCCGGGCCTCCCTCATAGATTTAATACGTTGTTCGTGAATCTCATTCCCGGTGCCATATCTTCATGGACGCCGGTTAATTACACTACTTCTGTCATGAATTTCCATAGGGTCTTGACATGGTAGCGACCTTCGGTCGGAGTAGACGGCAACATCAGGTATGTCGGGGCATCTCTGGGGGCATGGACATAGGGGAACCTGTATTCTTCCTCATAAGAGGGCATATCAAGGGTGAAGAACCCAAGGCATGTATCTGAGGTTTTCCTCAGCATCCCGTATTTAACACAGGGTATGTTGCAAGATTAACGTCTAACAGAGACGGTTACACCAAAGGCGTGTACCTAAGGTTTTCCTCAGCTTCCCATGTTTGACACAGGGTGTGCAGCATGTTTAACGTCTTGCGAAGACGGTTACGCCAAAGGCATGTCATCCGAGGTTTTCCTCAGGCATCTCTTGTTTATCACGAGGTAGGCCATGAGTTCAACGTCTTATGGAGATGGAATGAGGGTGATCAAAACGTCCCATATAGATGGATTAGATTGGTACATCCCTAGGAGGGAACACCTGGATGTTTTACCAAGGGTATGGATCAAAACGCCCAATGAGGACGGATCTGAGGTGGTGCACCCCATAGAGGGGAGTTGTCACACCGTAATGGTTGATCTGACCACCACTAAGGGCGGATCAGGGGAAGTGCACCCCAGGATGGGATACACCATGGATTACCATTGGTTGGGATTGAACCTCTTGGAGGTTTCCTACCTACCCTGTGTAGAGGACAGGGATCAAAACCCACGTAGTTCGAAGGGGTGATGAATCGGGGTGTACACAGAGGACAACGACCCGGAGATATGCTGGGGATTACACGTGGAAAGTGGCCCATGCACCGCTAGGAGCAGCGGGGTGGTGGATGGCATGATCCCACAGGGATGTGGCGGCCCGGGTCAGAATCAGGATGGGTGATGGATGGATGAATGAAGTGGAGGGGACATGAAATGGGACCATCGCAGAGGCGACAATGAAGTTGGGCTTGAGCCTTAAAGAGGCTTCATACGTATCCCCGTAGAAGGGAATCAAAGTCCGCGTAGTTCGGGATTGTGCCGGTGAACCGACATGAAGGTGGACCTTGGCCCATTGGATGTTTTCAGCAAACCAACGTAAAAGTGGACCTTGGTATGATGCATCAGCGAATCGACGTGAAGGTGGACCTTGGTCCGATGGGCATCATCAGCAAACCGACGTGAGGGTGGACCTTGGTCCGATGGGCATCATCAGCGAACCGACGTGAAGGTGGACCTTGGTCCAATGAGAGATGGGCTTGAACCTCGGGGAGGCTTCCAACGTACCATGCCTTGACATGGATCAAAGACCTCGTAGTTCAAAGGGTTTATGGAATACAGTTTAACGTCATGCAGGACGATAGTGAACCCTGACGTGAATAAATGACGAGCGGTGGGTGTCGGTGAACCGACGTAAATGAGGGATCCTGGTCCGATGGGAGATGGGCTTGAACCTCTGGGAGGATTCCTACGTACCATGCCTTGACATGGATCAAAGTCCTCGTAGTTCGGGTTGGAAATGGGGGGCTTGGCACACCGACAAGGAGACGGTTTGGGCCAATGATTGTTGGGATTGAACCTCAGGGAGGCTTCCTAAGTACCATTCCTTGACATGGATCAAAGACTTCGTAGTTTGGATTGGGAAATACATTTTAACGTCATGCGGGACGGGGGTGAACCGACATGAATGAGGTCGGGACGACCAGATGGTGGGTTTGAACCTCGTAGAGGCTTCCTACGTACCATGCCTTGACATATATCAAAGTCCTCGTAGTTCGGGTTGGTCACAACAGCTTACCGTCGGACTGGAATTGCAGTTTAACATCGTGCTGGACGTTGGTAGAACTCGACGTGAATGATGATGGGTGGTCTTGAACCTCAAGAAGGCTTCCTACGTACCATGCCTTGACATGGATCAAAGTCCTCGTAGTTCAGGTGGGAATGGGTGTGCAGTTTAATGTCATGCAGGACGAGGGGGGCATACAGTTTAATGTCATGCTGGACGAGGGCATGAAGTTTAACGTCATGCGGGACGGGGTGAAACTCGACGTGAATGAACGACTGAGTAATGTGGCTTGAACCTCATGTATGATTCCTACATACCATGACTTGACATGGATCAAAGTCCTCATAGTTCGCTGTGGGTGGGGGTCAGGGTCGGTGCTCACTCTAAGCCCACGTGAGTCATGCTCGGTGTGTGAAACAAGAGGTTACAAGGACCTGACGATCACGTCGCGAAGGATGCGTCCGTGAGAAGCGAAGAGGGGCTTATGCGTTAGGCGGCCCATGGTGCTGGGACTTACTCCAGGATGGAGGCCCAGGTAAAAGGATGATGATAGTTTCGGGCTTGAGCCTTGAAGATGCTTCCTACATACCATTCCTTGACATGAATCAAAGACCACATAGTTCATCTGATAACGGCTTACCGCTGATTGGGGGTTTCAACGGCTTACCACTGGATTGGGTCACAACGGCTTACCGCTGGATAAGGATGTGAATGACTTACCGCTAAATGGGGTCACAATGGCTTGCCGCTGGATTGGGTCACAACGGCTTACCGCTGGATAAGGATGTGAACGGCTTACCGCTAGATGGGGTCACAACGGCTTACCGCTGGTTGGGATCACAACAGTGGATGGGGCTTACGCGAGGAAGCTTCCCAGATGCTGCTGAGGAGCGGCAATGGTGAATGGGGATTACGCTAGGAAGCTGCCCGGGTGCTGCTGAGGAGCGGAAATGGTGAATGGGGCTTATGCAAGGAGATTCTCGGGTGCTACTAATGAGTGGCACTGGTGAATGGGGCTTACGCTAGGATGTTTCCCGGGTGTCGCTTTGGAGCGGCGAAGGCCAATGGGGATTATGCTAGGAAGCTGCCCGGGTGCCGCTAAGGACCGGCACTGGTGGATGGGGCTTACGCTAGGAAGCTGCCTGGGTTCCGCTTTGGAGCGACACTGGTGAATGGGGCTTACGCTAGGAAGTTTCCCGGGTGCCGCTTTGTAGCGACACTGGTGAATGGGGCTTACGCTAGGAAGATGCCCGGGTGCCGCTTTGGAGCGACACTGGTGGATGGGGCTTACGCTAGGAAGCGGCCCGGGTGCCGCTATGGAGCAGAAATGGTGGACGGGGCTTATGCAAGGAGCTTCCCGGATGCCGCTATGGAGGGGCACTGGTGAATGGGGCTTACTCTAGGAAGCTGCCCGGGTGCCACAAAGGAGAGACAAGGGTGAATGGGGCTTACGAAAGGAAGCTGCCCGGCTGCCGCTAAGGAGCGGCACTAGTGAATGGGTCTTACGCTAGGAAGCTGCTCGGATGCCGCTAATGAGCGACAAGGGTGAATGGGGCTTACGCAAGGAAGCTGCCTGGATGCCGCTAAGGAGCGGCACTGGTGAATGGGGATTACGCTAGGAAGCTGCCCGGGTGACGCTAATGAGAGACATGGGTGAATGGGGATTACACAAGGAAGCTGCCCGGATGCCGCTAAGGAGCGACACTGGTGAATGGGGCTTACGCTAGGAAGCTGCCCGGGTGCCGCTAAGGAGTGACAAGGGTGAATGGGGCCTACGCAAGGAAGCTGACCGGATGCCGCTAAGGAGCGGCACTGGTGAATGGGGCTTACACTAGGAAGCTGCCCGGGTGCCGCTATGGAGCGACACTGGTGAATGGGGCTTACGCTAGGAAGCTGCCCGGGTGCCGCTAAGGAGCGGCAATGGTGGATGGGGATTATGCAAGGAGCTGCCTGGATGTCTTCCTCATGTCTGGCCATGAGGGCACCCAAACTTGTTGGTGAGTTGAGGCATTTACCTATGCACTAGTGCACAAGCGGGATAATGCCAAGGGGCGTTGGAATCATTCCACTATAGTCATGGAATTAGGTGTCTTATGCTTGGAGCCTAAGGCATCTCTTGGTTAATGAAAGAGGCATCCTATGATTGTCACATAGGATGATCACTACAGTTTAGATTTTTGTAGGTAGGACTGTTGGCATCTCATGTTTGGAGCATAAGGCATCTCTCGTATAGGGCAAGAGGCGTCCTATGTGTGGAACATAGGGATAATACTACAGTTTAGAGTCATGTAGGTAGGACTAATGGCATCACATTCTAGTAGCATAAGGCATCCCTCGTATAGGGAAAGAGGCATCCTATGTGTGGAACATAGGGATAATACTACAGTTTAGATTCATGTAGGTAGGACTATTGGCATCTCATGCTAGGAGCATAAGGCATCTCTCGTATAGGGCAAGAGGCATCCTATCATTTGTTAGATAGAGTGTACTACAATTTATAGTCATGTAGATAAGAATATTGGCATCTCATGCTTGGAACATAAGGCATCTCTCGTATAGGGAAAGAGGAATCCTATGTTTGGCACATAAGGATTACTACAGTTTAAATTCATGTAGATAGGACTACTGGCATCTCATGCTTGGAGCATAAGGCATCTCTCGTATAGGGAAAAAGGAATCCTATGTTTGGAACATAGGGATTACTACAGTTTAAATTCATGTAGATAGGACTATTAGGAAGAAGGTTCCTAGAAATGGTTGGTGTTGGGACTTATGCAAGGGCGGCCCTTTCTGGTTCAACCTGGCATAGGAGCCAAGTGATTGGGTTTGGAGGAGTTTCCTGAGGAATGGTTCGACTCAAGGTACTCGGGGAATTGATGACAAGAATCTCAACTCACGACATGGAATGAAACCTAGAGGAATATGTCAACTCGAGGTGTTCCACGATGTGCGGAGGAGTGTATCAAATCATAGTATTCCATAGGTGGAAGGTGGGAGCGCATAAGCGCGCAATGGAAAATCCCGGCATCCCGGCCCGAAAATTTCGCGGAGCAAAGGTATCGCGACGTAGATTCGCAGAGCAAAGGTCTCGCGAAGTAGCTTCGCGGAGAAAAGGTCTCACGAAGTATCTTCGCAGAGCAAAGGTCTCGCGAAATAGCTTCGCGGAGCAAAGGTGTCTCGCGGAGCTTGGTCTCACGGAGCAGCATCGCGGAGCATGGGCATGCGGAGCAAAGGGCCCTCGCAGAGCTTGGTCTCGCGGAGCAGCATCGCGGAGCATCTGCTCGCGGAGCATAGACTCACGGAGTCTCGGCTCACGGAGCAGCAACGCGAATGAAGCTGCTCGCAGAGCATGGCTTCGCGGAGACGCAATGCAGAGCTCCGCTCGGCCGCCCAAGGGGCGAAGTGGCCGTGGCCGTCCTCCCCGAGAAGGAGGGTGAACTGGGTATTTATAGGAAAGGGGCGCCGCGAAGCAGAACTCTCGCACCGCCTCAGGAGCTTCGCGGTGCACTCGCGAACGTCAAATTAGTTCGCGGAGAGGTACCTCCTCCGGAGCTTCGCGACGGGCTCGCGAACGTCAAATTCGTTTGCGGAGAGTTACCGCCACCGGAGCTTCGCGGGACTACGATGCTCGGGTGCTTCGCATTAGTGCTTCGCGAGGTGTCTTCACGGTGCATCGCGAATGTCAAACGGGTCCGCGGAGCCTCTCACCTCATTACTTCATGGCGGTGCTCCGCGATCACGGAGGGGGCTTTGCGAATGGGCTTCGCGAACCAGATTTCCATCCCAACTTCAAACGTCTATAACTCCTAATCCATAACTCCGTTCGGGCCCTACTACCTACCAAATTGAAGCTTAGGAAACGTTCTACGATCTTGGATCATGTATGGAAGCATTTAAAAAAATTTAGGAACGTGTTTTCCGGGGTCTACAGCTGTTTACTTCTATTGTATAGTATTACTACATCTGCTGCTGTTTACTATTTTTTTCCACTGTGTATACTTTTCCAATGAGGGAATTGTTACCCCATTATCAAACCTTGGCACTCAATGCTAGTCAGAAGCCTCTGGAATTTGGGGAAATGCGTTTGAATTAATTTGACCAACTGTGTTCGTGTCACCTTTGTAACTTCCCCTTATCATTAGTTGTACATGCTTTATGCCATTGGAGACATTATATTTTGGGAGAGCATTTTAGGGTTTAAAGAGGCAACAAAATTCTCAAGTTTATCATTACTCAGTGTGATCTGAATTTGAGATATTGAAGGTGGGTTGAGTAACTTATGTATTTTGACTTTGAAATTTCCTACACACATGGGAATGGAAACGTAGTGGCTAATGCACTGAGCAGGAGGACTCAGACACAGACAATTCAGGAGGGAAACAGTGTGTGGCCGCTTATGGCTCTATTCTCTGTGATGAATTTGGAGTTGCATGATAGACATGGGAATAAGTTTATTTCTTTTTTTGGGGTTACATATACTCTACTATATTGAGTGTTAATGGGGAAGCTATTAGATTTCGAAGTCCTATTCCTACGGGAGAGTGTGTCAGGAGTGTACCTTACTCATGGGTGGACCATAGAAGATGATGAGATCATGGGTTTTCATGGACATGTATGGGTGTGAGTAGACATATGTGAGGTGTTGATGTGAGATTTTCATTTTTCAGTTTAGGAAGTTAATCATGGTGTCCCCATGATGTATCGAGATATACACCATCAGTATTGGTTGCCTGGTATGAAGAGGAATGTAGCTAGTTTTGTTATGAGTTATTCCACCTATCAACAGTTAAAGGTGGAGAAACAGAGACCAACACAAATTTTATAGAAATTACCCATTCCCAAGTAGAAGTGGAATAATTTCATGATGTATTTCATGATGGGTATACCGAGGTGGCCTCGAAGGAATGATGTAGTTTGGGATGATGTTGACAGACTCACAAAGGGTGAACATTTTTTTAGATAAATGAGACCTTTAATGTTCATGATATTGGATGGTTTTACATTTTTTGAGATTATAAGTTTTCATGGGATTCGCCACTCTATTGTTTCAGATAGGGATACCCGATTTACTTCTGGTGTCTGAAAGGGACTACAGAGGGATTTGGGTACACACATACTTCTGAGTACAGCTTTCCATACATAAACAGATGTCCGGTCTGATTGTATGATTCAGATTTAAGAGGACATTCTTCGATCATGCATCCTTGATTTTTTTTGGATTCGGAGAGAGACACATACCCCAAGAGGATTTTTCATACAATAAAAGTTTTTAGGAGATGATTCAGATGGCACCTTATGAGGATTTTTACGGTAGGCCATGCCGATCACCCCTATGTTGGATGGTGGTAGGAGAGGAAACAATGTTGGGACCTTGTCTTTTCCTGGAGACCACTAAGCAGGTGAAGTTGATTCAAAAGAGGATGGTTACTACACAGTCTTGGAATAAATATTAAGATGATTGATGGAGACGACCTATTCACTTCACGGTTGGAGATCAGGTTTTTTTCATGTTAGACTGATGTTGGGAAACAAAAGCATAATGAGACAGGGGAAGATTTCACTAATATAAATCAGACAATTTCAGATTTCGGAGAGATTCAAGACAATTTCCAATTATTTTTAGTTACCTTAGAGGTACTCAGCTATTCAAGATGTCTTTTATGTATCTCATATACAATGCTACTTTTCAGACACATCTTATGTTTTCTAACTCGAGGTGGTTGAGTTGGAGGTAGATGCATCCTTCTTGGAAAACCCTATTTGGATTGTGGATCCCAACATGAATGTTATACAAGGATGGTATGTTCCTCTAGTATGAATTCTATGGATGAATGTGCGATTAAAAAACAAGACTCAGAAGAGGGAGGTCGACGTATGATCCTAGTGGACAGAGTTGTTTGAATTTTCTTCTTCACTACCCATGGAAGGGCAATTCAGGGAAGAATTTATTTAAGTGGGTATGTTTATAAGTACTCATGTGTTAATTTTAGTTATATATTATTGTTTTAGGTTATTTTTAGGACAAATAATGAAGGATAAATTTTCTACGTACAAGCCGTGTACTTTTGAGTACACACCATGTCCTCGGTTGCCATGGGTAGCCGTGTATTGACTGTATAACAGCTGAGTACATGTCTGTGGAGGTGAATTGGAAGATTTCATAAATAAGGGAATGGTTGAGGCTAGTAAACAACATGCACATCAAATCAATACATCATGTACTTTTATTTTAAATTGATATATCAGAGAAGGGTTGTGTCTTGTTGATGAACCATTATTCTTCTTCTTGTATCTCGTACAAGAGAGTGACATAAGACTGAAGATCATAGAGCTCCTCCCATTCCTCTTTCTGAGAGGAAATTGAGACACTATTGTTTGTGTTGGATTCCCACTGATCTACGTCGTTCAAGGCTGATTCAAGGGCTAGCGTTCAAGAGTGTTCAACATACAACACCAAGGTAGGTGGTTTGTTCCTTTCTTTGATTGTCATGGATAATATATGCTAAAAGTGTCGAATACCCATTTTTAGGGTATTTAGTTTTTTGAATTTAACCATGTTTAATAACTTCTATGGTTATTTTGATTGAGAAAGGGTTTTTGCATAGGTGTAACGTTTAATTCCTTGATTATGGGTGCATTTCCCCTGTTTATTGATTATATCCATTTGGTATAGAATTCCTGTTAGGATTAATTTTATTCCATGCCTCGTGTTGTTAAAATGATGTTTCCATTTACTTCAGATGCATGTGTTTCAAATTTTGAAAGCATGGCTAATGGGAATTTACTATGAGAGATTCACGAGGTAGGGTCATTTATGTATAAATTGTTGTTATGTTGACCAAGAGGTATTGACTGTGAGAATTGACGAGTGGTCATAGACCAGAAGTGTTAGACTGTGAGAGCTACATAGAGGTTCATTAATAAATGAAAGCTTGATCAAGGGGAATTGACTTTGAGAGCTTCCAGGAGGTTATTATATTTTATTTTTTCCATCAAGACCAAGGGGGTATTGACTATGCGATCTACCCAGGTGGTCATTGTAAATGATTAGTGCTATCTAAGATCAAAGGGGTTAGACCATGTGAGATTTCACAGAGGGTAATTATTTATTGAATTGATGATATGTTAAACTAGAGTGTTTAGAATATGGGAACTTTCATAGAGCGTTATTTTTGAATGATTGTGACTAGTCTGCCAAGGTGAAGAACATGCTCAGACTCAGTCTTACATGGTGGTTCAGATGGTCTTTTGGGATATCTGTTGTTTCTATTGTGTGGAGGGAAACAAAGATTAGGAAATATTACAGGATTCATTATTCAACATATTGAATAATTAAAAAAGGTAAAGGAATGTAATTGAAAACTATAGGATTGTTTACTTTTTAGTACATCCAAATTTATTGCTCCATTTCAGAAAATTTCCTGCTATATATATTCACTGACAGTTACGCACAAATCTTTTCGTGGTTTCCTACTAGGTTTCATCTTACACCCTGTTTGGGTCATGATTTTAGACCCAAACAGATTATATGGTTGCAGGTATAGATAAGGTAAATCTCCCTTCTTCATCAGGTATTCAATTGTTGTTGGAGTTGGAGAGCATGAGACCAAGCAGAGGCTTTCAATGCTGTTGAGGTTTAATGCTTTTCTATACCCTGGTTTCAATATTGTATTTCCATCATGGGTACTTTTTTGGATTCTATCCTACATACATGTTCCATGCATTATTATATATATATATATTCTACTGTTATTTTATTAATAACAATCTTCCGATGTTTACTTTTGTTTTGTGTGATTACAAATTCTTCTACTATTTATTATTTGTTTTCTGCTATGTATAATTTTCCAATGAGGTATGATTATACCCATTATCAGACCGTGTTCCTCGCTGCTAGTCAGTAGCCTATTGTTTTTGGTGCAATGTGCTTGAGGTCATGTAACCAACTGGGTTCGGTGCACCTTTAGGCGGAACCTGAAACCAGGACGTTAGAACTTGTACCATCAAGGTAAAGTATGGTGAATTATATTTAAGGAGATGTAATTAAAAGGGAATATTCACCTTATCAATAGAGAAAAATAGTTTTAGTTCATATCTAAGAAAGAAAAAATAGTCAATAGAATAGATGGCTTGTCCATTTGAGCTAACCATACTCAAATGATTTTCTAAATGGAGATAGATCCCGAGATATCCCTAATCTATCATGTGATTATTTACACCCATTAAATTCCAATCATAAATGGAATTTTAATGTAAATATATACATGGGGAAAAATAATAAGTCAAAAAGAGTGATTGAACTGCTGCATATTGATGTATATGGACCTATGCCAATAAGATTTATTTATTAGAAGAGATACTAAATTCTTTTAATTTATTATTACAATAGGGTGACATAGATTATGGTTATCAATGTAACTCGCAATATCCAATAACCCAATGTTAGTAGTTATTTTACTTTATTGGTAGAAAATAAATTGAATCAGAGTATAAATGACCAAGTAGTTTAGTAGACTAGGGAGACTAGGGACATACATAATTCTCCAATTACACATGAAAAATATATAATAGAACTTTAAATTATTGTGAAAAATATATTATTTCTTCTATTATATACCTAAAATCATTAATAGATCCATTTTTGGTACCCGGAGGAAAGGAAAACATAATAAATAGTGAGTTAAAATTTTCAGTAAGTGAAAGCCTAAAATAGATGATGTCATAGAATAAATAAATATTTAATAATATGGAAGAGATAAATAATAATTAAATATTTTATATATGTAATTAATAAAATGCGACAAAATTATTAGATAAACTAACAATATAAATTATCACATGGATATTAATAACAAGTTTCATAATGATTGAACAAAAAATATTAGATGCCATAATCTCACCAACAAGGCCCCATACTAAGAAATAATATACAAACATGTAATATCTATAACCAATAAAGCAACTAGTTAATCTCATGAGAACTAAAAATGCATCAAGGAGATGTAAAAGACACTGATCATCATATAAAAAGTCTGATACTATCATTATAAGAATTAAATAAATAACAATTCAACACATAATCAACATAAACATTCATATTGAAAAATTAGAATATGAATTGTTAATATTTTCCCTAGTTGATAAATAGGGAAAAATGATAATAATCTATCTTTAGTAATATGGTTGATTTTATTTAATAGAGTATATACTTAGTGAAACATTAGAGTCATAAACATATATTGACATTGAGGAAAATCCATTAAAAATATCATTGGAATACTTTTTAAGGAAAATACCCTATTTATTTTGAAATCAATTATATTAAAATATAAAAAATTATATATTATAGGAATTTTTTTATTTAAAGGAACCATGGAAACTCTCAAATAAATATTTAATCCAAATAATAGTCATGATTATGGGAATTTTTTTTAGGCGATAAGAAATAAAATAAAGATTCAATTCTCACATTTGGTAAAATGTGATTCAGTCAAAAACCGACAAGAAGATTCATTTTAAAAAATATTTTAGAAATTAAAAAAGGGTTAAAAATGAATTCAAGAAATAATATGAGAATATTTAAATCATTTTATGAAATATTTTAAATAAAATATTAATACATAAGTAAAATATTCTCTTTCGAATATAAAAACAATATCAAATATTCTTAAAAACTTAATTTTGAATTTTGAGCAGATTTAAATTGGAAAATTATAGGAAAATTAATTATTTATATAAATAATTCTAGTATAGGAAAATATATGGTGTTTAATATATATATATCATATAATTACTCTAATGGGAACTTAGATATAAATAATATTGAATAAGGATGAGATTGTAAAATAAATACTCTCCTCAAGGATGACTTTCCTCATAAGTGCATTTAAAATAATATATAATTAATTTATATTTATTAAAATTATATACCTAAACCATATATAGAAATATAAAACAATATATTATTCACTTATAACATTTCAACACATTATTGTTAATAATCATTCATTATCGTGGTAATTTTACATGTTAACTACTTCATTTTTCATGTATGTTTCAAATAAACAGTTATGATCCTAACATATTTATCATGGATACATTATGTAAAAAAATTTAATAATGATATAAATATCATATATATATATATATATATATTATATATTTTAAATTTTCAATTAAATAGAGAATTGAAAAATAAATCACATAACTTCGTGGGGGCGGTAGTATACATGTACACACGAGTGATGTTATAAATTTTAAAATAGTTTAAGAGTAAGAATACCAGGCATGTCTAGTAAGAAGAAATTCTTATGACCATTTATTAAGAATAAATAAAAAGATACAGATTAGAGGTAGACGAGATCAAGAAAACAAATGTCCTCATACACCCAACACATTCTTAGATATCATAATACGACATATCATATCCATAATCAGAGTCACTGGAAGGCTCCCACTCAGATTGAGATTTATCCTGATTAAAAATGTCTGAGTACATCTTCATGTGCATCTTCAATGACGATCTGGTAGACATGTTCCTAGTAAGGATTGAATAATCCTTGCATGGTTGCTGCTTAAAAGGACCAGAGGTGAAATCCTCACCGTCATTTATCTTTTTCTTTCCACTCAAGATTACCTTCTTGAAGGATGAACATCCACCACTACTCAAATAATTAATAGGGATTCCATGCCACATTTCATTATAAGAAACATTCCCCCAATTATCAGATAATTTAGAAGATTGAAAGAGTTTTTGAATTTCTGGTGGTAGTCAACACATCGATGTGTATCATTCTTGTCAGACACATCAACCTGAGATTGATCAGGGATCATCAATCCCAGAGACTTTGTAACCTCTATAACAAAATCAAACTATGGGGCCAAGGGGTCACTATTATAATTATCTGGAGATACATCCATCAACGGACCCTTGCCTTTAAGCACATGAGAGTAAAAATCATCAACCACAGTGGAAATCAGTTCCTTGGGTGCGTCACCACCATAAACTATGGGCTTTGACAAAGCCGCATCTTTCATCCTTGACTTCCTTCGGTAGAGCATTGCAGGATGCCCCCTCATTCCACACTCCTCACATGTGACATGCTTCCGACATGTCTCTAAAGAGTATCCAACAACCATAAAATCATTACAGAAAAGAGGGTTTTTTTCATATTCAACATTTATTTGAATGTTATCGGAAGGAGTAGAAAGAGTTACCTAGTCATTCAATGTGGAGATAAGATCAACCTATACTAGCATCCTAGAAAAGTGACCAAATAGAATATCTTCTGTCTCTTTATCAAGATGAATAAGAGTCCCAATTGTTGTAGCAATGTCATACAAACGCCTCCGATGCCAGGAACCAATTGAGCCCTTGAAGACAAACCCAGACCCAAGAAAAGGCATTTCTTTCACGCAAGACAATAATGTGAAGAGACCATTCATATAGATAAAGCAAACCAGGTTTCAGCAGCAGGGTCCCAATTCTCCAAGCATGATGTTTTATGTCATCCGGGGGAAACAGACAATGAAAAAATCCACGACCAAGAGATACTCATTTCAAATTAGAGAAACCCCATAAAATCGAGGTTCAGTGAATCAAATCGTCAAGCTTCTCGGGATTTTCACATTTAGGTAACACAATGCATGAAATCGAAGAGTTTCCCCCAATTTTTAATCTTTCAGCAAGAGATGCAAGATTAGCTTCAACATGAGCCGATTAACCCTTATGGAGAATAATACCATGACATGAGTCTTTCAACATACCCAAAGAACTAACTCCATTCAATTTTGGTCCTGAATATATATTCTTTAAATAATCTGCATAAGATTGAGCGGGAAAATTACCACCAGACAGAATATGATCCAACTTAGCATCCCACAGCAACGCAAACTCCCTCAGACCAGATGCTAATCGCGACTTTCCATGGTTCGAATTCACACCATCAGTAGGTCGTTGAAGAGCATCCTAAGATCTAGCGAAGAGATCTGGAAATAGACGAGGGCCAGACAAGCATTTCTGTAGGTTGTTAGAAGTATCAGGTATATCTAGAGCCAAAGGAGGACCGTCTGAGATGCGGTTCTTCAATGCATCTGTAGAGATTTGGGTATCAACAGAACACCTTGGTTCTTGCATCAAATCATCAGATCTAGTAGGTAAATCTGAAACAAAGCGATGAGAGGCCGAGGCGTGAGTCAACGACACCTCCTTATGGTTTCGATAATCGGCTGACCTCCATGGGTCATGCACAACCGAAGATGCTGACGCAGTGCCGCCAGGGTTAAGTAGTTGGAAACCGATGAAGTGAGGGATGACCATGACCAATCCATAGAATCCATCGCCGAGGGAGGAGGCTCCCGCTCCCACAGACCGTCTCACCATCGAAACATGTGGTTGGGTATCGAGGTATTGGGTAGACCTGCCCACCTACGCGCTGCACGTCCCCAGCGAGGCCCGAGGTGGAAAACCCTGGGGCTTAGGCCAGTTCCCAACAAGGTAGAGGGGCCCATGAGTGGTTTTCTATCATATAGTGTGTGTTTCCTTGCGAGGACTTGAACCCGGAACCTCGGGGTCAGGATACCACCACCTTTAACCAACTCACCTGTTCCCCACGGGATAAATGTTATATTATATTAATATAATTATATTTATATTTTAAATATCATATATATTTTTAGTTCCATTTTTATAATGATCCAAGTAAATTGTAGATGAAAAAATAATTACACCACGACGTGAAGATGGTGGGCCATACATTTTCTCAATTGATGTTTTAGTTTATTATAGGATAGAATAATGGTGTAAAATAGTTGTCACATAAAAATATTAAAATCTAATAATATTTCTTATTATTCATTTATTCTTTAAATTTGGGTAATTTTTTTAAATTATGTATAAGAAGTAAACATTGAAAGATTTGGTAAAGATTATTACCTCTTATTTCAGAAAGCTCCTTTTCCTTACATATTAAAACTCATTAGGGAGAAGTCC
Source organism: Viscum album (assembly GCA_963277665.1). Classification (NCBI taxonomy): domain Eukaryota; kingdom Viridiplantae; phylum Streptophyta; class Magnoliopsida; order Santalales; family Viscaceae; genus Viscum; species Viscum album. The sequence goes on along the minus strand of OY728166.1, from coordinate 1,066,672,632 downwards.
ATAAGCATAATAATGAATAAAATTAATATTAATTATTTTGGGTGGGGATTTTCTAGTCTTGAGTTTTCAATGTGTATAAATAATGTGGGTGAAGAGGTTCCCTTTTATATGTGAGGATAGGGACACACTTGAAATTACACAATATATTTTGATAATATAAGATCAAATTCATGTGAAAGTGTATAAAAATGGAAAATAATTATAATTTAGGATATTAAAAGGATTAATTATCTTTAAAAATAATAATTATGTAATTTAATATGGAAATTTTACCCTTATCTCTTAATTTAACCTCCAATATACCCGTTTTAACCATAACCATATTAAGAAAAACTACTTTTTTTACTATTAATTATGAAAAAGATATGTTGAACCTATTAAATTATATTAATAATTATTATTAAAAATATTAAATAAATTTTACAAGATTAAATTTATATAAGTGTAAGTGATTCACTTTAAAAAAAGTTCACTAAATGTAAAAAAACCCACATATAGAAAAATGCATTTTATGCATAAAAATGAATATACATTCCTTGATTTCCTTCCAAAAGTTTATATGTATATTAAAATATTTTATTGAGTATATATTCGATAACTTTCTTTAAAATTATCAAAAAATAGTTATATTTTTAATTTATTATGATTAAAACACCTTGCACACATAAATATTGTTTTTAGAATAATGTATTTTTTAATCCAAAAAGTGAACATATACATAAATCGTGTATAATTTTAATTCCTACGTAATTAATTATATTATTCAGGATTACATTATACTTAATATAATTTATTCCAAAATTCAAAAAAAATCTTACTTTTAATATACTTGTATTAATGAAAAAATGATAGTTTTATGAAAATTGTTATATTTTTCACAATTCCCCTGAAAAATTAACTATTTTTGAAAAATCCAAAAAAATTATCCAATGATAATTATAATATGTTAATTTTAAAAAATATATTCATTTAAAAAACATTAAAATAATAAAATTTTCTAATTTTTTTTCTCACATTCTTGAATAAAGTTGTGTTCATTTTGCTATTGTTTTTCTAGAAAGAAAAGATTACTATAATTGAATATGAGGTGCTACATTATTATCTTTTTTAAAAATTTATATATTAGTATTTCTAGAATATCACATCATAATAGAATATTCTAATTTATTCATTATAACTTCTTTAGTTTCAAATTTTTCATCTTATATCTTAGGATTTCTCTCAAGTACCTTTATCATGCCGGTCATTCGATTATGAAATAATTTTTATACACTGTTAATAATCTAGATAGGATCTTCATGGTAAGACAAATTAGGTTATAATTATATTTATTTATAAGTAAGTTAATTCATTGGTCATGTTATGTACATTATCAATAAAAATATATGTAACACATCTTAAACTTCATATAGGCATTGTGGCATTATAAAATTGTAAACCAAAAATCATATTCTTTTTAAAATTTAAAAATGAGTCATATACATCGCAAATAGTTTCCCTTTCTTAAAAATATTGTAACACCTTTCCAGGGTGATAACTTTAAGAAAATATCATTTCCCAATTGAAATTTAAAATCCTTTATTTGGTTAAATGAATAACATTTTTTTTTATTTTGAGAAATATTATTTCAATTCTGAATAGTCTTCACTTTCACTATTATATCCTAAAATTGATTTGTTCTTATAAGAATCTATTCCAAAATTCACCCAAACATATTATATTATAACACCACTTTATGTACAATGCTTTATATTATTAAATTTGAATTCTTTAATAGAATTAATTATAATATATTATTTACACCAAAGTTAAATATTGAGCCCACATAACTAGAAATAAAAATGAACATGACCAGAACATATCTTATAATTGTTTATTATTCCTATTAGACTTCCCATAAGTTTAAGGAAGATAGGTAGTTTTAAAATATAACTGGGTGGAAAGATACATGTAAAGGCTTATCTAAAATATCAATATAAATCACTGATCACTATCAGATACAATTGAAAAAGGTAGAACACTAATTCTCGAAACACTATTAATATGGAGCCACATGATATTTTCAAGAGTTATAACTTCCATAATTGTAAGGAATTGTGCTGATATGATAATGTGATAATAAATAGCACATAAAAAATCATTATTTATAGATGTATTAGGAATTTTAGTGTCAAATTACATAGTAATATATTCCTATCTCTATATAAAAATAGGTAGAAGATGAAAGAATCCATAAGGATTTTGTCTCTCAGCCTTATCCTGCTATAAAACCCAGTATCTTGATATATAATGTAAATGTTCTCATTCTATACTATCCCAAAACTATTCCTTCAAATATTGATGCATTTTTGTGCTACAATGGTGTATAAGGTAATATTATTTAGGATATTCCTCATATAATTCTCCTTCAGCTGATTCAAAGATGGAAAACATATCCTCTATGAAAATTTTAGATTCCCATATTGATAAATGAAGTCAACTGACCTCCCATAATTCACCACTTTGAATGTTTTTAATATTCTTATCATCAAGTTTGGAGTTTTTATTTTCTAGACTAAGGATGGTTTGAAAATAATTTGGAATATATGTAATGTTCTAATTCGTTAATGGTTCCCATATCAAAATTTACAAAATCCATGAATATAGGATATTTGAAAATCCTCATTTTAGTAAAAAGTATATGATATTTTGAACTCAATGCATCAACCACATTTTTTCCTTCCCTGGGTGGTAGTGTATTGGGAAATCAAAATCCTTGATACGTTCTAATAACTAACTTTTGAAGATATTGAGATATTTATTTAATAAGATATATTTCTAAATTTCGGGATTCATTTATATTTGATATATTTCACTATAAAGGTAATTACTCTAAATTTTCAATGCGAAGATTAAAAATATATCGAAAGATTATGGATTGGATTTTTTTTCACGAATCTCATACTACCTTTATGCATATATATAAAATATATCTTTCAACAAAAGGAAAGATCTATATCCATTGTATTTTTCTACACTATATATGACAAATCCATCCATTCATGATGGTAATTTCAATATATTTTCATTAAAAACCCTATGATTTTATTATTAAAAATATTATTTAAATTATTTTAACCATATGAACCGTCCTCCTTTAAATTTCAACTTTTTTAAAAAGTAAAATAATTGATAAATGTTTTTGAAGAAGTCATCGATAGTAACTAACTAATACAATGATACTATGTAAATAAATTATATTAATTGGTGTTATCTATTCCATCACTACCATTGTCTTTGAAGAAAAAAATGATATTTCTTCCATGGTGAAAATAAGTCCAAGAAAATAAACTTCTTGAAGAAATAATTCATATTTACAAAATTTTAAATATAAAAAACATTTCTATAAGAGTCTTATGAATTATTCCAAAATGAGTCTAATGCTCATCATATATTTTAGAGTATATTAATATAACAGTTATATATAAAACAATGAAATTATTCATATAATCCTTGAATAATTTATTCATCATACCCATAAAAATAAAGGGCACATTAATAAATCCAAAGGAAGTTAATGTCAATTCATAATGTCTATAGATTTCATGAAGTTTCATATATAGAATGTCATCTTTTACTCACACTTGATGATACTTTGAATTAAGATTAATCATTAAAATATACTAATCTCCTGGAATCTGATTAAATAATCAATTGATGTGTGGTATAAAATAAATTTTCTTTATGTCAATGAAATTAATTTCCCTATAATAAATATAGAACCTCATATAACCATATTTCTTTTTAGAAAACAAATATAGGCTCCCTATGTCTAAAAAATAAGGAATATAAATCCACTATCACAAAACTCTTTAATTCTTTCTTTAGTTCCACTAATTCCACTATATGTATATAATATAGATTCATTGGTGTAGCTTTTTAATTAGAAAAACAATTAATATTGACAATGAAATCATTATTTTGTGGTTTCTTAGAAGCCTTTCTAGAAACACATTTATATATTATTACACAATAGTTAAATTCTATTTTGTACAGATATATTTTCATTTCATAGGGTGTGGATAATCTTATTCTCTAAGAATTTCATTATTCAGAGTTACTAGAAGAGGATTCAGAAATTATTCAGATGATATAGGCTCTCCGCTAAAGAAAATTGATTCTGTGTCTACAACTAAAATCATTATATATTTCCCTCAAAAATAAATATTTTAATTATAATTTAAAATACTATTTATACCAAGGATTATATTGAATTAAACCATATATATAATAATATTATTTTCAAATAGGGTATGTCTATGTATCATAATTGGGGTTTTGGAAATATCCTTATTGTTGTAATATTCCTACTAGGAACTTATATTAACAACTTCCTTGTAATGGTGATAAAAATATATCCAAATTTATTTGAAAAAAATATAAGATATAAAATTTTGGGAAGATCCAAAATAAAATCAAGAATTATATAATGTTGAGACTATGATCAATATACCAACCACTAAATCATTAGTTACTTTAACATTAGCTATAGTGACTGCAAATGTATGGACTTTCTCCATTGACCATTTTAAGGAAAATATCACTGATTATGTTTAGAATTGATTATAATATTTATAAAAATTTTATATTTAATGCATTGAAAATTTAAAGATTCTTTCTTACCCTTGTAATCACGATCCTCAAAAATGTTCTCTACACACTTAAATAAAACTCATATTCCAATCAAGCATTCCCATGTTGTTTCTTTCCATCGTTATTATTATTTAAAAATTCTATACTTCCCTTATTTAGCTTTTCAATAGCTCCTTTCCTATAGTTCCTAATCACTTTCTTCTTTTAATGATTTTACGAAAAAACATAATCCATAGAGAATTAATTCTCTACCTTGTGGGTACTTGATACTATATCTTGATATATTAAATAAATTTTAGAGACTAATTCACTTCTAAGGATAAACATTTTATAATCAATGAAATAATGCTTCTTACTATGGTGATTATGCATATAATCCATAGCTTGAGTTGATAACTTAGAAAAGTTAGATTTATATTTAGAGGGATTTTTTCATCTATTTTCTTTTTACATCAAGTAATTCCCTATCCATATTAGATCATTTCTCAGAAGGAAAGTATTTTCAAATAATATATCTTTTAGTTTGTTACACACCATATTATTATTTTACTTTTAATCATTAGTTTTGTAGATCAATAAACACTATTTATTAATGTATCTGTTAAGATGATAAAATATCATGATAACTTTCTCATATTCTATACTTCCCAAAGAATAAAATATATTCTCTAGGGACTTAATACATATATAACCTGCTAATAGACTTTTATTCCCATTAAATTATTGGGGCAGTTGATAAATGAAGAAGTAGAACATTATTGCACCATCCTTTTGTTTATCATGCTTTGCCATATGGGAAAGGTTATTAGTCATATCCTAAGTCAGATTCCCCGATATAGATATAATTTGCTTAACTATATATATTGATTTATTATATTTCAATCGATAAAAATTCCTATATAGGATTTTTCATTAATATAGTTTTTTTCATTAAGTTAGGCATGATTTCCAAACAATTTTATATACTGAAATGGGTCATAAAACTGTTAAATATAATTATAATTATGGTGTAATGCTTAACATAAATTAAATATTAATGCATTTATAATATCAGAATAAAAATCATTGTATCTTTTAGAATATCTTAAAATAATAAACATATTTATAATTCTTTTCTAACGGTTTTAAAGGGTTTTTAAATTAATAAAATCATATCTTCTGAATGTTTATAGACATGTTTGTAGTCTTAGGAACACTGATATAGCACCAATGATGATTGAGTTAATACCAAATCTACCCAATTCAGAGTTTTTAGCCTTAGGTGCATCTATTCCATAACCACATCGACATTACATTTTCCTGATAAGGATGTATAGTCTCGAAAAAAAACCATCTCTTCCAAAACATTTTGATATTATCATATAATTAGACTTATCCTTAGATATTTTCATAGGGTTATATTTTTTAATCAATTTTCCCCAAAATTTATTTCCCAATGCTTATAATAAACTTACTTTGATAAAAAAAATATAACTTCACAAATACTATAACCTATATCTGATGATTATTTTATAAAATTGTCACTAAAAAAATGATATAATGTTCTGAAGGAATAAAGAGTTTAATAGTATTGGGAGACTAGATACCTACATGATTTCAAAATTAATCTTGAAAACATGAAATAAAACATATAATTATTATGAAAAACTTATTAATTCTTATATTATATCCCTAAATTAATTCATAGATTCCTTACTGGTATCTCATGGATATAAAAACATAATGAAGGGTGAGCCCAAATTTTCAGTAAATCAAAGCATACAACCAAGGATATCATATAATAACCAATGCATGAATAATATGACAGAGATAAATAACAATCAAATATTCCATTTAAAAAATATCACAAAAATGGGATGAAATATATCGATTAAATAAATTCATAAATAAACACATGAATATTAACGACTAGTTTCATATTAATATAATGCATAATATTGGACATCATAATAATATCATGAAAGACTCATGCCAAGAAATCATAAAAAATAGGTAAGGTGTAGTCCAAATACCTAAAGTAGTTTGTTTCATGAGACCTAAAAATGAATTAATGGAATAAAATAGGCCCAAAAAAATTATAATATGTCTGATTCATTCGTCCTATGAATGAAATGAATAATAACTTAATAAATAATACACATAAGAATTCAAATTGAAAAACTATCATATGAAATATTAATACTTTCCCTCAACAGGAAATAGAAGAACATGATCATAAGGAATCCAATTTTATATGGAAGACGGTGTCAATATATTATATCCCTAGTAAATCATAAGATTCTCTAAATGAAAATAAAATAGATGAAATATCCTTAGAATATTCTTGAAATAAAATAACCTATTCATTTAAAAATTAAATAGGTTACAATCTAAAAGTTTTCAAAATATTATGGAAAGTACTTTATTTTAAAAACCAAGGAAGATTGTAATGTAATAATCACGTCAAATAACTATCATGATTATGGGGAAATCTGTTTGTGCCGAAAGCATTAAAATAATGATTATATCCACACCATAAAGAAAAATTTACACATTAAAAAAAGGAAAAAACTTTTCATTTAAAAAATTATCATATAAAGTATAACATGGGTAAAAATAAATTTTATAAATCATTGGTAAATAGTAAAAAAATTATTCAGATATTTTAAATATAATAATTATATGGAAGGAAGATAAACCTGATAGAATAGATGAAAAGTTTGGTTTTATTAAAATCGTTCTATCATATATTTGAGTAATTAACAAAACATTAAATTAAAACTTCTAATTTTTAGAAATAATAATATTAGAGTAAAATATATGTGTATAAGATAGAAATATCATACAATTACCCCAATGAAAACATAATCATAAACTATCCCATATATGGATGAGATCTTGAACTAAACCCTTACCCAATGTTTGAATTTCCTTGTATCTGATTTTATAATATTTTATAATAAATTTAGATTCATTATATATATATATAACATAACCATTTAAACACTTAAAATATCATATATTATCCACTTATAAAATTTTAACATGTATTCATTTAAAATATTTTATTATCATCATCAGTTTGTGTGTTAAGTGATTTAATTTTCATTTAAATTATGATTCATAAGTTTTGATCCTTGAATATTGACCATTTTTCCATAATACAAAGAATTTTATTGATTATATAAATATTATATATATTAATTAGACAATTATTTGAAATAATAAACGAAATATAGACACAAAAAATGAATGACATCGCTTCATTAAGGTGGTCATCCACAGATACACATGAGTGACATTATCATTTTTAAATTGGTTGAATGGTTAGAAGATAAATAATATATTATATTTATATAATAGTTATTATATTATAAATACATTTTATATTAATTTTATATTTTTTTAAAAAAATCCATGTAAATTGTTTTTGAAAAAATGAATTACACCACAACGTGGAGACTGTGGCCACATGTATTGTTAAATGATTTTTTTTCATTTTACATAGGATGGAATTGATGTGGAAAATGGTTGCAACATAATTGTGATAATATATAATTATATTTATTATAATTTATTCACTATTTTACATTGGTTAAAATAGATTCAATGGATGTATAAGACTTTGGAAACCTTGAAAGTGTTGGTAAAGATGATTACATTTTCTTTGAGAGACCACCTTTGAATTACACATTAATCCTTGTTACAAAGGTTGTAGGAGAACTAAGAAAGCTCATGAACTATGGGAATTAATATAGGAATACTATTGGGTAGGTCTTGGAATATCTATAGTGCTAAATATTTGTGATGAAGGCAAGATAAGAAGTTCATTGTTATAATTTAGGGGAGGAGCATACATGGAATTACTAAGGATATATCAATAATATAATGTGAATTTAATGTGAATGGGGACTAAATTAGCTTGTAAATACAATTTAGGACTATAAAATGTATAAATATATTTAAAAAATTGTAATTATAAATGTTTATGTCGAATTATTAACCTAATATCCTAAATTAACCCCTAATAAGCCTGTTTTAACCTTAATCATGGGAACAAAATTTTACTGTTATTACTATTCATTATGAAAAAAACTAAGAATAACATATTAAATTATATTAGTAACGATGATTACAAATATTTAATAAAATTTAAAATAATTAATTTCATTAATTTGAAAAAAATCACTTTAAAATAAGTCCAGAAATTAATATGAAAATCATTTTTTGGAAAATGTATTTTAAGCATCAAACTAAATTTACATTCATTTTTTTCTTTATAAAAATCATTAAATGAATATTATAAAATTTTATAGATTATTTACTCTATATATTAATTTTAAATCCTCAATCAATGGTGATTTATTTAATTTATTATGATACAATCAAATTTCCCACAGAAAAACTATGTTTAGAAAAATGTGTTTAGATATCAAATATTTATTCTATACAAAAATAAAATATAATAAAAATTCAAATATAATTATGAAATTTTTTTATAATTAATGTATTATCATGTTTCTTTATGATCAAAATTAAAAAAATGTATTTTTAAATTACTTTAGTTTTTGAAAAAAATAATAGTTTTACCAAAATTGATATTTTTTAACAATTCATATAAAAATACACTATTTATAATTAAATATAAAAAAATCACCCAAACATAATTTGGAATTATAATTTAATAAAGTTGTTAATTTCATAAAAATAAATTTATTAAATTTGTGTATTTATGTATAAATCACTTTCTGGAATATGGCTATTCACATTGTGCTATTGTTCTATAAAACAAATGAATACTATGATTGAAGATCTTGTGTTACAATCACTACAAAGTAATAAGTGGTCAATTTCATTACACAATTTCAGAGGGAGACTAAAGTATTCTTTCCGTTAAAATTCCTAAATTTAGAACAAATAATGGGATAGAGTTTACCAATATCTAGGTGGAAGAGTTTCATAAGAACCATATGATAATACCCCATGTTTCATTAGTGATAAATAATCAAAAAAGTGGAATGGATGATAGGTGAAATAAAATTATAATCAATATATTCATAATGCTGTTTATTTAAAGGTTCCCACCTAATACATTTTGGTTGGAATAAATCCTTTCATCAATCTAAATTTCTAAGATAGCCTTATTATGTACGAGGGAAGAAAATACAATATATGGGCCATCATATGGATATAATTAGAGATCAAATTAATTTATAATATTCATATTTAGGTGTTTAACTATTAATTAGGTGAAATATAGGATGTTGGAATCTCATAGAGATAAGGTTATTTACATGGATTCTGTGAAAAAAATAAATGAATATAAGTGCTTTAAAAAGAGGCTTGAAAAGGTCATAGAAGTCAACGATGTCACAGTTGTGTAGATAGAGTAGATTATTCAATAACAAAAATGAAAGATTTCCTCAAGAAATTGATTAAGAGGTAATAATCATAAGTATGGAACTTGTGAAAAATGCCAATTCATATGAATTAAAAAATGGAGAAAAAGATGGAGTCAAACCATTATCTGTATAGAAGCTAAATAGTCGAGATGAAATTAATATGCTAAATGTCATCAATGACATGAAAAATCTAGTGAAATTAATGAGAATGAAATATATACATCAAACATATTTCATATAAATGGTAGATTATTTTTTTAATTAATTTGAAATCTACGTAATTTGGGTTTAAGAGATAAATGAAGTACATGATCAAACCATGATGAATTATATATTAGAGATTATTTAAAGGCCAATAGAAAATAACTTTATCAAGTCCAAATAGGTATTCTAAAAAAATGTGTAATGAAGATGATATTATGATTTTAAAAAATCATTAATAGAGTGTAAGGGTTACTCTCAGATCAAGTGAATTGATATTGGTGAGACACTATCACCCAGGTAATGGCTTGAGAAAATTCTAAAATTCTAAGCCATAACATCATATAAGAAATTCAGTTTTTTTCCACATGAATTTCAATTCAACATTTCTAAATTAATATATTGAGAAAGATATGAAAATGTATTAAATATTTTGGTTTCCAGCATATAATTAAAGAAAATATTTTTAGTATAAGAAGGATTTTTATGTCTTTAGAAATAACCAGGAGCACAATATTCACTACTTGACACATAATTGATGAGGCTTAGCTTCCAACATGGTAGATTTGGTTAAAATATCCATCTCAATAATGAGAGTATTCAATGTATGATGTTTCTAGTGAATTTGGATCAAATAAACATTTTTGGAGAAGGAAAATCACTATGAAAACAATTTGTATTATTCAAAATGTGTGAGTTTGAAATATTGATGATGGATGAGATGAAATTTTTTATTGGTATACAGGTTAAAAAAGGATGGAAGAAGACATAAATTTCATAATAAGAATATATATAGAGGTTTTTATAAGATTTTTAATAGAGGATTCCAAGATGATGATGTCTTAAGGTTCAACCAAGATCAACATGTAATGAGATGAAAATGGAAATGTGGTCAATTTAATAGAATAAAATAAAAATAATAAAATATTATTGTAAAAAATATTGAATTAATCTAAAATTAAAATTTTCTACATTTCTAGTGGGAAAAATTCAAGGATGTCCCAAATTTTGCTACATTTTCATAATGACTGAAATACTATAATATATCAAAGGCATAATGTGTACCACCCATTGATTTTATAAGATATATTCTTTTTAATTTCATTCAAACCTTCTGTTTTATGCTACACCGAGATTATCTTGCACTATATGCAAAACCGTATTAGCTTGCAGTATACGCAACACTATTCTTAGATCGTGTTACACACAATTTCAAGTTCGTTTGATAGTAGTTATTCTACGCAACATTGAGTGTATACATATACACACACACACACATATATATATATATATTCAATTTATAAATGAAATATGGTTGTATTTTGTTATACACAACAATAAAGGAGTCTTTCACCACACGCAACCCTGACTTGGCTTGCATTACACGCAATCCCGACCTTCCTCGATAGCGTGTGTTGTACGCAATACCGGGTTTCACTAAATAACGATATATGGTTATAATATTATTATGAACTAGAAATTATTAATATTATTAACTAAATTTTGAATTTTATAACATTATTAGTCATCTTACACATTTTCTAGAACATGGTATGAGAACAAAATAAATTGTTCGGGTAAAATATGTATTTTTCAAAAAATACAGTTTTGCAGCCTTTTGATGGCGCACCAATTTTAAATATAATTTTTGACAAGTTTATAAGTTCAATTTTAAAAAATATACTTCTTCGTTTGAATCGGGATATAAAAATTTACTTTGGATAATGTTTTGATATTTTTCTGACAAAGTTCTTATTTTGATGAATAGTAAAAAGATGCTAAATTTAACTTAAATTTTTTTTTCATCGAGATAATTTATATGGTTTAATTATAATAGAAAATTGTTTTAAATTATAAATAGAATATATTTTTACCATTTAATATAATTTATGTCATTATCATTTATTTTACATTGAATTCGTAGGTTAAATCAATTCAATCTTTTTCAATGTTTTAAACAAAAACCAGTTTTTTTTTATCGAAACTGAGATTAATTTTAAATTAATTATTGAGACTTCTGTGTTTTGAATTTGGAAAAATGGATTCCATATTTGGAATTATTAGGTCCAATTTATGTTAATAGGCTACGTTTTATTTTTTGGCATTATGAATAGTAACTATGGAAAATTTTATTTACCACAGTTTAAGATAAATTAAGTAATTAAGGGTAAACATAATATTATACAATTACCCTAAAACTAGTATTAATATATTTTTATGATTATATTTCATCATAAGGCATATTTGGGTCGAAATAAAATCCATTGGAACCCACTTGGATGTGATTAAGTCCTTTAATTTAATTTATTTTAAAGAAAGTGAAATATGTCTCACTCAAATTTTAATAATTAGATTATTTGTTATATAAAGTTATATAGAATATAATTTCTATTATAAATATTCATTTGAAATCTAATTTTTTTTATCTTGGTAATTTATTTTTAATTTTTAATAATATTTAATTACCTTAATAGAATATACATTAATGATGTAGAAATTATTTATTTAGTGAAAAATCAATAATAAAGTTTTTATTAAAATAATAATACCAATCAAAAGGATCTGAAACATGACCAAACCTTATTTTTCGAGTATATATATACCCTAATCATAAAAGGGTCTATTTGTGGACCAGTTAGATCCATATAAAACAGATTCGGACATTTATATTATTTAATTTTAAATGATGTGAAAGATGTCACCGTGATAATTTAATAAATATAACAATTTTAATGATGTAATTTTAAGATGATAAATTACGGTAAAAATATTATTATGAAATTAATTATATTTATCTTAATTATAGGATTTTAGATTTCATTTTTATGCCAATAATAAGTTTATTAAATGATTATACAAAAATTTTGTAGTAATTGTTTTATCAAGAGAAATATCAAATAAATGGTTTTATAAATATTAAAATAAACATTATGTGAACTAGTTAATGTTCCAAAAATATTTTCTAGATTCATATGACATTTTAGGAATCTATTAAACAATTTTTTTAATATATCCTTGGTTTGGATTTTATATAAACTCAAATAAATGAATAGTGTCAAAATTAACACTATTGTTATTTTATAAAAATAACATATTATTAAATTGTTTAAAAATCACAAAAATATTAAAAAATTATAAATTGAAATTTATATGGTCTAAAATGTCATAAATTACACAATTATGGATAATTCACAACACATAAGTAATTATTTACAACATTTTAAAATTTAGAATATTATTATCACAAATAAAATTAAATAGATTAAATATGGATCAATCAAATTGATAAGGATTAAAATAATTTCCCAACATGTATAATTTTTATTTTTTGATGAGATTAAAACCATATATTACATCATATCTTAATTTGAGTCACTTTGGAAGTTTTTATGTTGGATTTGAGTTTATTACAAATTAATATTTTTGAGGTTTCCAAAAGTGCCCATCTCTTCCCTTATAAAAGGGAACCTCCTCCCTCTCCTACTCAAACCACTTTGAGAATTAGAGCTCGACAAAACCCTACAAATTTATCTTCTCCACTTCCCTAGAAACCTACTAGAGGTCTTGGTCTTCTTCCAAGACCAACTTTAGTGCCCTATGTGGATGTTAAGAGGAGGCGTGTCGAAGAAGAGGTAATCTCTTCTACCGATTCATTCAAGTTTCAGTATTCTTCTAATTCATCTTCGTTAGTTGTTTCAATATAAAGTTAAGAAATAATTATAACTAATATACTGATATGTTATTATAAATATGAAACAACCCTATTTCACCTTCTACCAATCTTACGGAAAACGAAATCACCGCGCGTGCGTACTTATGGAATACCATCTCCACGTCCTGGTGTAATATGCTTTTCCACCACCACCTTACATGGATTGTTATAATGGTGTAACGAATAACTATATAAATGGTTATTATAACATGATACTAATAATGAGATATTATATCATCCACTCTAATTCCATTCAATAATTATGGGAACGATATCATCGCTCGTGCGTACGTACAGATTACCGTCTCCACGACGCAATGAGATCTATTCTCCAAATTAACCATTCAAAAATGATTATAAAGTATATGTATTAAATAATAATTAAATATATGACATATAAATTATACTATACTTATGTATATTTTATCTACTTACATCTATTCAATTTAATGAGGAAACGAAAACAATGTTCATGCGTACATACGGCCTACCGTCTCAATGAACGGTGTATTTGTTTAAATTTATCGATCTATTATATATATGTATATTATGAATATATATTTTATATTAATCATTTCTTACATTCTGTAAGTAAGTAATCATGATCTAATTAATCATATGAATAATTACAAGTCAAAAAACGGACGATAAATAAAACAATTTTACCAAAAATGCTACTTTAACATTAAATTGACAAATGATCGGGTAATATAAAGTCGTAAGTGAATCATATATGATAAAATAAATATTATTATGGTTCTGTTACAAGTTAATAATATGTTTAAACCCACTATATAGGGTTCTCAGACACATATAGAAGAAATTGGACATAATGTAATTGATAATTTTTCAATCTAATTTTTATCAGAGATTGCTTATACATAAGTATTTTTGGGGTATATATTTCATCCATGTCCATAAAATGTTTTTCATAAAGTGTTTAATATTATTCCATGTATGTTTAAAGACATTTTTACCCCTCTTTTACTTTTACTTTGTGTTATGGAAGGAATCTTGTTTTTGTTTACCATACATGGTACCTTTTGACTTTTCCATTAAAAGTATGAGGAGAATGTTTTTATTAACTTATATGGCGTGAATGGATATTTACGGTTTCATAACACCTTATTTTAATGAAGCTTCCTCTACAAGATTTCATGATTCTTTTCATCAAAATCATTTTCTTTTAAAATATAATGGCATTTTTTGAAAAGAAATTGATTTAGAAGAAGAAAGGATATTTTCCTCAAGAAAGCATTTCAAGTGTTTGGTCAAAACTATTTTACATCTAAGATGACATTATTTAGTATGATTATGATTCAAGTACAATTTCTCTATTATTTACATGCTTTGATTCTTCTTATGATAAAATAATATCCATTTGTTTTATATGGATTACGTTAAGATGGGATGATGTTTATGAAACCCATTTTATTCATAGGGTTATTATGAAGGATTTATGTTTATTTTGTGGCACAAGTAAGAATGATTTCATTATGAGATGGGTGAGACCCATATCTCTCTCCAATAAATTGGGTAAAGATTTATATCTCATGAGATAGACATGGTTGGAACGACAAGTTAATACGGTTCAGTGGTACAAGATTGGAATGAGGAGTGAACTCGATTCAGAAAGGGACTTTGTCCATTATGATGGTCTTGGCAGCAATGTCCTGGATACTATGGAAATCATACAATGTGATTAATGTTTTTCCACAATTACATGTTTTATTCCCATGCTATTTTATCATGGTTGATGTTTCTTTATGATCTATGTCTTATGCACTTCTAAGATTTATGTCATTACTCATGATTTGGATGTTTTATGTTAATCTTCTTACGTTCAAATGTTTAGGGATTGTTTTATGTTCTCCATGTTTAAACTTACTGAGAATTTGAGCTCACCATTTTTATGTTTTCATTTCTCCATGATTTAAAGAAATATTTTAGGTAAGAAAATCAAATGGGAAAATCATTATGGGAGATGTTGAAGATATTTCTCCCTGATTAGAAGATTATGTTATGAGTTTCCAAAGACACAAAACTAATATGGTCTTTGGGCGTCTGTTTTTGTCATGTATTAATTATTCCTCAAAAGTAATTTAATATCTATGTATGTCAAGTGTGGGTCTCTACAGTTGGTATCAGAGCGAAGGTTTAGTTAACCTTTGGATACTAGGATACGAAAACATTAGTGATATCCCTAGATATATTTCTAAGGTATGTCTACGGATGTCCCTAAGGTTAAGTATTAGTATAGGTTATAGTCCAATAATTACAGTAAAGGTCATAGAATTAAACCTAAGTTGTTAGATATTGAAAGTACTCTCCCTTGATTATGTTGTTTTTCTAGTAAGAGTTTTTCCTCTCATACTATTATTTTTGGGTTTTATGAAATGGAAGGAAACATGAGGATTTATTTTAATGGAGAATATGATGGACAATGGAATGATATTCTTCATGAGGAACCAATTGAAACTGGATTTGGATGTCCAAACACCATTATTATGCCTAATCAGTAATCTCATAATATGATAAATAATCTCAACATTGGTAAGTTTCCTACATCAGCTAATAAAAGAACGATAGAGTTTCATGACGGTCATAGTGGAAAGAAAGTTCAATTTTTAGCATGTAAATCATGTGGGTAAAGGAATCCTGGATAACGTTTCAAAGGAATTGGAAGATGATTTGGGTGTGAAAAAGAAGGACACAGATCTAGTAATTGCAAAGGAAAATGATCAGTTAACACCATGGACAAGGATAATGGTATTGCTGAGATATCAACAATGGTTAAATGTTTTAAATTTGGAATGTACGTGCATTATGAAAACCAATTCCCTATGGGAAAGTCTCATGAATAGAATCATCATGGTTGTATGGGTAGTATTTATATTGATGATGATGAAGTGACTACAAACGATATGTGAGATGAAGGAATTGTTCAAGCTCGGTCAATGGTTTAAGAATGTAGTGGAATGTTATATGTTTATTAAGAGTTATGTTGTATAGGTAATGGTACTATGGAATAAAGAAACATATAAGGATTGTAACACTATTTTTTTCCCTAAAGTATTTGAAAGTATATACAGAATGGTAACGGTAACCATGAAAGGTTATTTTGATATTGTTGGAAAGTAGATGATATGCACATAATGAAGGGATAAGGAGATATTGAGATGTTTGATAGTATTAATGAGCTCATGACTGATATAAGGACAATGTGATATGATGGATTGAGTGTATTGAAATTTTGGGATTTTGGTATGTGGAAAGCGTTAACTTTTGGCAGAATTCATGTTTTCACTATGGTTCTATGGTAATTCATATTTCAAGAGAATAAATAATTAAGGTATTCACATGTCTATAATGTAACCAGCAAGATATATTTTATGATATATGGGGGATATATGATGGTATTCACATGCTTGGTTGATGAAATTTCTAGTAATCGTTTTCTTTATTCTATAAGATTGGACAGAAGTATTTTTGATAATCCTAAAGGTTGGAATGGATTAAGCTGGACATCAGATTGAATTGTTTAAGGCTAGAAAATTTTTTGAATACAATTTCTGGAATGTAATAATAGTGTATTTTTAGAAAAAGGGAAACCCATAGGACGGGCGAAAACCCGTCGCATAGGAAAAGGCTGTGGTAATCGAACCCACAACCGAAGTATGACATGCCTTTATCGCCTACCACTGGCCTACAGGAAGTCCTTGGTTAGTAGAAATTAGTTTTATTTTATTAATCGGTATGATATATGAAGTAAAAATAATTTTAGGAACCATATATGGTTAACCTCACCATATATGGACTTCTGTATATTTAATAACTTTTGATAACCTTTTGTTTGAGACAGATGGAAGGAACCATCATTCTATAATATGATCTACTAACACTTCAGGAATGACAAATTAAAATTCATTTCTTTAAGAGATGAAGTATAAATTGTTCAAGGCACGAACAAGAGTGGGATTGTACCAAAATAAAGTAATTATTTATTCTAATTAAAATTCTTCAACTTGAGGTAAATGATCTTGAAAACCAAAAATGTTGTCCTAGTGTCCTCATATCCAATGAATCAGATGGTACCTTAGATCATCACAAAGTTATGGAAATTGTGACTGTTGTCTTTTTCATAGCCATGTCCTCTACCACTCTCCATCAGAACTTGAGGGTTAGATTTCTCTTCCATATCTATATTTTCACCCATGTTCTCCTACATGGAAACCAAGTGATTAGTTAATTTGGGTAACTGTTACGTTTCATACTTCAGTTTTTAATGATATGTTTTGGTATTCCTTTTTACAATGTGAGTTTCTATAAATGAAACTCTCATGTAAAAAACCATTTATAACCCCGACAAATTTTGAGGGTGAAATTTTTTTAAGGGGGGTAGAATGTAACACACTGAGATTTTATAAGATATATTCTTTTTAATTTATTTCATATCTTATGTTGTACACTACACCAAGATTATCTTGTGCTATACGCAACACCGTATTATCTTGCAGTATACGCAACACTATTCTTAGATAATGTTACACAGAATTTCATATCTGTTTGATAGTAGTTATTCTACACAACATTGAGTGTATACATACATACATATATATATATTCAATGTATAAATGAAATATGCTTGGATTAATCTATACACAAAAACAACAAAGTCTTCCACTACACGCGACCCTGACTTGGCTTGCATTACATGCAATCGCGACCTTCCTCGATAACGTGTGATGTACACAATACCGGGTTTCACGAAACAACGATATATGGTTATAATATTATTATGAACTAGATATTATGAAAATTATTAACTAAATTTTAATTTTTATACCATTATTATTCATCTTACACATTTTCTAGAACATGTTATGAGAACAAAATAAATTTTTCGGGAAAAATAAGTATTTTTCAAAAAATGGAGTTTTTCCACCTTCTTATGGTGCACCCATTTTAAATATAATTTTACAAAATTTTATAACTTAGATTTTTTCAAAATAAACTTCTTCTTTTGAATCAGGATATAAAAATTTACATTGGATAATGTTTTGATGTTTTTCTAACAACGTTCTTATTATGAAGAATAGTGAAAACACGCTAAATTTTACTTAAAAAATATTTTTTCATTGACATAATTTATATACTTAAATTATAATATTAAATTTTTTTAAAGGATAAATATAATATATTTTTACCTTTTAATATACTTTATGTCATTAGAATTGATTTTACATTGAATTCGTAGGTTAAATCAATTCAATCTTTGGCAATGTTTTAAACAAAAACCCGTTGTTTTCGACAACGAGATTAATTTTAAATTAATTACTACAACCTCTATGTTTTGAATTTTAAAAAATAGATTCAATATTTGGAATCATTAGGTCCAAATTATGTTAATAGGCTACTTTTTATTTTTGGGCATTATGAATAGTAACTACGGTAAATTTTATTTACCACAATTAAAGGTAAATAAGGTAATTAAGGGTAATAATAATATTATAAAATTACCCAATCAATTTTATTAATATAACTCGATGATTATATTTTGTCTTAAGGAATATTTGGGTGGAAATGGAATCAATTTAAACCCACTTGGATGTGATTAAGACCATTAATTTATTTTATTTTAAAGAAAGTGAAAAATGTCTCACTGAAACTTTAATAACTAGATTATTTGTTATATATGGTTATAAAGAATATAATTTATATTATAAATACTCATTTGAAATATAAAATGATTTTCTTTATCATGGTAATTTATTTGTAATTTTTATGAAATATTTAATTACCTTAATATCTTATATATTAATGATGTAGAAATTATTTTTTTAGTGAAAAATCAATAATATAGTTTTTATTAAAATATTAATACCAAGCAAAATGACCTTAAACATGACCAAACTATATTTTTCGGGTATATATATACCCTAATCATCCAAGGGTATATTTTCGGACCATTTGGAGCCTTATAAAACAGATTAGGACATTTATATTATTTTATTTTAAATGATGTCAAAGATGTCACCTTCATAATTTAATAAATATAACAATTTAAATGTTGTTATTTTAAGATGATAAATTCGAGTAAAAATATTATTATGAAAGGTATTATATTTAAATTCATCATATGATCTTATTTCTAATTTTTATGAAAATAATAATTATATTATGATTATACAAAAATGATGCAGTAACTGTTTTATTAAGAGAAATATCAAATAAATGGTTTTATAAATATTAAAATAAAAATTATGTGAACTAATTAATGTTCAAAAAAAATATTCTAGATTCATATGACATGTTATGAATCTATTAATATTTTTTTGGAATATATCCTCTGTGTGGGTTTTATTTAAATTCAAATAAATGAATATTGTCAAAAGTAACACTATTGTTATTTTATAAAAATAATATATTATTAAATTGTTTAAAAATCACATAAATATTTAAAAATTATAAATTTAAATTTAAATGGTCTAAAATGTCATAAAGTAACCAATTATGGATAATTAACAACACATAAGTAATTATTTATAAAAATTTAAAATTTAGAATATTATTACCACAAATAATATTAAATAAATTAAATAAGGATAAATCAAATTGATAAGGTTTAGAATAATTTACCAACATGTCTAAATTTAATTGGTTGATGATATCACAACCCTATCATACCTCATATATGAATTTGAGTTACTTATGATGTTTTTAAATGGGGTTTGAGTTTATTATAAATTAATATTTTTGAGGTTTCCAAAAGTGCCCCTCTCTTCCCTTATAAAAGGGAACCTCCTCCCTCTCATCCTCACACCACATTGAGCCTTCAATATCGGCCAAAAACTGAAAATTTATCTTCTCCACTTCCCTAGAAACCTACAAGAGGTCCTGGATTTCTTCCAAGACCAACTTTAGTGCCCTAAGTGGAGGTTAAGAGGAGGCGCGTCGAAGAAGAGGTAATCTCTTCTACCCATTATTTCAAGTTTCATTATTCTTCTACGTTCTATTATTTAGTTGTTTAATTATAAAGTAATGACATAATTATAACTAATATACTGATATGTTATTATAAATATGAAACAACCCTATTTCACCTTCTACCCGTCTTATGAAAAACGAAATCACCGAGCGTGCGTACATACAAAATACAGTCTCCACGTTGTGGTGTAATCTGTTTTTCCACCACCACCTCACTTGGATGGGTATAATGGTGTAACGAATAAATATATATATGGATATTATAACATGATACTAATTCTGAGATATTATATCATCCACTCTAATTCCATTCAATAATTATGGGAATGATATCATCGCTCATTTGTATGTACGGATTACCGTCTCCACAACGTGATGAGATTCATTCTCCAAATTAACCATTCAAGAATGATTATAAATTATATATATTAAATAATCATGAAATATATGTAATATTAATGATATTGTACTTATGTATATGTTATTTACTTACTTCCATTCAATTTAATAATGAAACGAAAACAATGTTCATGTGTACGTACGACATACCGTCTCCTTGAACGGTGTATTTATTTCCATTTATCGATCTATTATATATATGTATATTATGAATATATATTATATATAAATCATGTTTTACATTATGTAAGTAATTAATCATGATCTAAGTAATCATATGAATAATTACAAGTCAAAACACAAACGATAAATGAAACGATTTTACCCAAAACACTACTTTAACATGGAATTGAAAAATGAACGGGTAATATAAACTCGTAAGTGAAACATATATGATAACATAAATATTATTATGGTTTTGTTAAAAGTTAATAATATATTTAAACCCACTATACAGGGGTCTTTGACACATATAGTAGAAATTGGACATAAGGTAAGGGATAATTTTGCAATCTCATTTTTATCCGAGATTGCTTATACGTAAGTATTTACTGGGGTATATATTTCGTCAATGTCCATAAAATGTTTTTGATAAAGTGTTTAATATTCTTCCATGTTTGTGTAAATTCATATTTACCCCTCTTCTACTTTACCTTTGTGTTATGGAAGGAATATTTCTTTTTTTTACCATACATGGTACTTTTTTACTTATCCGTTAAAAGTACGAGATGAATGTATTTTTTAACGTATACGGCGTGAACGTATTTTTACGGTTTCATAACGCATTATTTTAATGAATCTTACTATACAAGATTTCATATTTATTTTCATCAAAATTATTTTCTTTTAAAATATAATTGCATTTTTTGAAAAGAAAGTGATTTTGAAGAAGAAAGGATATTTTCCTCAAGAATTGATTTCAAGTGTTTGGTCAAAACTATTTTCCATCTAATATGACATTATTTAGTATGGTTATGTTTCAATTATAATATATATATTATTTACATGGTTTGATTCTTCTTATGATGAAATGATATCCAATTATTTTATTTGGATTATGTTATGATGGGATGATGTTTATGAAACCCATTTTATTCTTTGTGATATGATGAATGATTTATGTTTATTTTGTGGAACAAGTAAGAATGATTTAATTATGAGGTAGGTGGGACCTATATCTCCCTCTAATGCATTGGGTAAATATTTATATCTCATGAGATAGAGATGGCTGGAATGGAAAGTTAATCCGGTCCAGTGATACAAGATTGGAACGAGGAGTGAACTCGATTCAGAGAGGGACTTTATCCACTATGATGGTCTTGGAAGCAATTCCTTGGCTACTATGGAAATCATATCATGTAATTAATATTTTTCCCCAATAAAATGTTTTATTCCCTTGATATTTTATCATGGTTAATGTTCCTTTATGATCTATTCCTTATGAACTACCAAGATTTATGTCATTACTCATGATTTTGATGTTTTATGTTCATGTTCTTACGTTCAAATGTTTAGGGATTTTTTTATGTTCTCCATGTTTAACCTTACTGAGAATTTGAGCTCAACCTTTTTATGTTTTCTTTTCCCCGGGATATAAAGAAAGGATTTAGGTAAGAAAACCAAAGGGGAAGATCTTTATGGGAGATATTGAAGATCTTTCACTATGAATAGAAGATTATGTTCCGAGTTTCCAAAGACACTAAACTAATACGGTCTTTGGGCATATGTTTTTTTTCATGTATTAAGTATTCCACAAAATTAATGTAATGTCTATGTACGTCAAGTATGGGTCTCTAGATAATGGATTTCAATATTTTGTACAGTGAAATAGAGGATGATTATGATGAGATAGTGGATGACATAAAAACTTTATATTATTGTGCATTTTATATTAGTAGTTTCGGTAATTACTATATTAGAAAGAATAATATATCTTTTTGTTAAGAATCATAGAATCTGACCATATTTTATTTACTAAAAATCAAAAAAAATTATTTTGGATAAATCAACATATTTTTGATATGGGAGATGAAGTGAAATATCTTATAAAAATCAATTATGAAATTAATGTTCCATAAATATTAGAAGAAATGTAGTCCATCACTCAAGGATGAAGCACATATAAATAAAGTATGATTTTACCAAGGAGAAAGTGGACCATGGGTTGGTGAATTTGGAATATTTACATATGTATCTTAAGGTAGAAAACATTTTGATAAAGACCATACCCAAAAATGTTTTTAAAGTAATCAATTGGCTCTCAAATTTTAGTTTGAATATCACAATTGAAAAAGTGTTTGTGTAACCCCTAATGTTCGAGATATTGTATGTTTTTACTATGGTATAATAACTGATCTATTCCATATTTAATCCATTTAATGAGTGATGTTTTAGTTCATTTAAATTGGAAGATAAATAAGTGAAAGGTGGAGAGATGTGATCGGAGAGAGGGAAATGGTATTGGGTGATTTTTTAATCTTTATGATACTTAAAATATTTTATCGAGGTATAAGTATCACAATAGGATGAACTATGAGTTAATAATGAAGGTTTTTTTACCAATTATGATAGTACTATTAGTCCTTTCAAGAACTACACAATGAAAATCAATTTTCACTTTTTAGTATCGATCAACATATTTTTTGGTTATCAATAAATGTTCAACATTTTGAATAAATAATTAAATGATTCATTGATGAACATGACCTACTAATCATGTTTCTCACATTGATCTTGAATAATCTAAGATAATCTATGTACATCATTAGTTTCTATTTGGAGTCACTAGATACGAATGTTTTTTAATGAAGAAGGAACATCGGTTTTCATCAACAATAGATTCAAGGTGGTATAAAGATATTTAAGTGATTTCAAAAAACCCAAAAGGGGAAAATTATTAGAAAAATTTACATATGTTAATGTTTATGGGTTTCTATTTTTGTTGAAAAATTATTCTTAACAATGTTTCAATGATTTCTTAGAAGAAGTTTTGAAGAAGGTAAAACTAGTGGTGAAATTTCCTATTACTTGACAATATCTTGGGTATATAATGCTGGGAAAAGTGTTATTTTTAAGTAAGAATTACATGAACATCATAATAATTATGAAATTAATATAATTATTAAATTAACATACTTGAGAATATCAAGACCACGTGGGAGTTGTATATAAGGAGAAACCATGTACGTAGCTTGTATTTGGAAGATAAAATACAGTTATTGTTTGTTGTCTATAATTTATCATTATGTAGTTCCATTTGAGAAGGATATAATTTGGGATATAATAGAGGTAAAGGTCTTGTCATATAAGGTTGTCACATGGATGCATTTAAAATAATTGTGTGAACAATAATATTTTGATTAGAGATTTTATGAAAAATGATCATATAAGGTAACACACCGAGCTTATATATATAGCATAGTTTGTGACGTAGGAGTACATAGGGTAACTTGTACATGGTTTTACCTTGGGAAATAATATATTGGAATTATATATAGAGATTACATAGAGGTCACTACATGAATTATAATAAAATGAACATTAACCTGTATAAAAAATATATAGTTCATTAAGGGATTTTTATGAAAACAAAAAAATTCGAGGAAAATTGGAATTCACCCCACAGATGAAATATGATCTTCATGTCACACACAATTCTATTGTGATTTATATTAGTGGTAAAAAAATATCATTAAATAATCTTTTATAATATCTGTGCATCATAATATTAGAGAGCAGTGATATTTCAAGGTGGGAAGGGTTAAAGTATGGGGACAACGAGTCCACTAGGAAAATTTTAACGTTAATTCACTTTAGAGGATTCAGTTATATTTGATAATTTCATTTGTGTTCTACATTTACTATACTATTAAGTTTAAAAAGGTGAAATTTATTTTTATCATGTATTATTTGATTATAGTTTTTTACATTGCTATGGGAGAAAGAGAGAAAAGTGTTTTGTCTAATAATGAAACAAGTTCAAAAGGGGCATATATTTTAATATGTCAGACCCTGATTAGTGACCCTCTTATGGAATTTAAACTAGTATAGAAAAAAATCTTATATTAGTAGAATGATGATGGATGATCATACCTAATAACCTAACCTCAAGAGGAGTTTCCATGCATTGACTTTCACAATGTAGAAGCTGACGCATTATTTACAGAACAATGAGGTCCACCTAATATCTAATTTCAACTTAATAAACTGTTTTCATATTTATATGATATTATTATTGTGCCTCAAACAATGTTCGGTCTCCCTATAGTAATTTGATATCTTGCTCAAGTAATATATGTTAATAAAAGGAAAAGAGTGAAAATACATCCTCAAAGTGAAACCCATATTAGTTATTTCATTACTAAACATCAAACTCCCTAATGAAAGAAGAATTTTCTAGCACTAAAAATCAAAATTTTGGAATATGTACTTTGACAGAGGTTTTAGGGTCCAAATAGAAGAAGGATAAAAACCCGAAGAACATTCAGATCATCTTGGGGATTATACTTGTCTCCCCAATAAAAGAGGTTCAATCATTTTCCATCATATCATTAGAAGGATGAACCTATAAATTGGTATAATAGTAACAACCTAGAATTTTAGTACATTTCTATTTAATTTTTGATTTCATAGGTTGATTTCTATACACAAAACATTTATTTTAAATGAACCTCATTATACTATTGAAATATTACTATTTAATATGATAGTTAGGGACTTTCCATTGAATTTTTAGGGTTGAGTATGATTAAAAACATTAATAAATATATATAAATTTACTACTTAATAAGAATTTATTTATTAATACTTAATAAATAATCAATCATTTTTTTGTAACATAGTTTTATTCACAAAAAATATTTTTTCTTCAAATATGGGTTATACTGCTTTTTAGAGTGACTAGTATAATTAATTTATAGACCATTTAGATGATTTATTTGATAAAATTTATATATTTTTTAACTTAATATAACAAAATTTTCTTAATTTTAATTTTAGTGATTTGTTTTGCTAAGGTTGATTTTCTAGTGAATATTGAGAAATACAAATTTTTAACAAAAATTGTATATTGTTTCAATTATTTACAAACATATATATTAGTTTAAAAGAAAAATATTTTTTTATATATTATTAATAATCTAATTAATTACATTGGATTCAATTTTATAGTTTAATTTGGTATAAAAGCATCTTTATTCTTAAAAGATATTTTTCTAAAAAGAAATATTTTTTTCGTTGCATTTTCCATGTTTATCTTAAATTAATATCTAAAACTTATAGAAATTGTATATTGTAAGTTGGAATACATATTTAGAATCTGGAGTTAGAAATTTATAAAATAGACCCCTTTTATTTTTTGGTCCATTAGAATAGTAACCATAGTAAATTTGTTTCTCCATGATGAAAGTAAAATGAATTATGCATGGTTAAAACTAATGGGATAAGGCTTAATTTTTTTTAAAAAACAATAATTTATCCAATTTTGTGTGTCTTTATTAGACATGTACATATTATTATTGAATATATTTCCATTTTTAGCCATTTTTCTTACATTATAATGATTATATTGATTTAAGAGAAGAATAAATACAAAATTTCACTCGCAAGTCTTAAATATCTCTATTTTTTATAAGGAGAAAAAAAGTGAAAGATTGGTTATAAATGTTAATTTGAAATAATATTTAGGTTTTTTAGTATGGTAATTTATTTTTAATTTTTAGAAACATAAATATTAACGTGAAATTCTTATGCAATGCTTTCATAGTATTTATTCAATTAATTGTAAAAATGAAATAAATGATTTAAAAAATATTAAAAGAAATTAAATTTGGATGAATTATTGGGATACAATTGTTTTTAGATAAATATATTACGTTAGGGATGTGTTAATGTTTTGTATTAGAATTTCTTTTATTTCATGTTTTTTCCAATGTCAAATTAAATGAATAGTTCCAAAAATGTAATTAATGAAATTTTATAATAAATATTATTTTTTTAATTTAATTAAAATTTATAAGAACACATATTTTTTCAAGTGAGTGGGAAATGGTATAAAATATATTCCATTTTATATTTATGAGATAGTATTTATTTTATGGTAAAATATTTATCCGTTAAATAGTAGAAAACTATTACATTATGGTATTTGACAGAAGGGTCAATGAGAGACAAAAATAAGATATAAGGGTAAAAACATAATCGATGTTTTCTTAGATTATATTTTTTGAAAGTATTTATACTCATATTCATATTAAAATATAATTATATCAATTTTAGGTCCATTGGTCAAGGAAAATTATTTTATATATATTTAATACTTTAGGTAATTCTAAATGTGCCCCCGTCACTTATGAACGATAAATATTCTCCACAAATATTCATAATATTTGAGCCATATAGATAATAAATTACTTACAATAATATCATTCTATGTTCCTTAAATTGATCATAAATCTCATGTTCTTTTTAAAGTACCATTTTCTCAAGGCTTAATGTGTATGCTAAAGAAGGACTCTTAATGAGAATGTATAACTCTTAATTGAGTATTTAAAATTTTACTTCAGATATTAAATCTGATAAATATACGACATCCAATATAATATAATCAATTAATTATCCTAAATATAATTATTTTTTATTATTATAATGGAACAACCATTATCAAAATCTCCACATCGTTTGGAAAATGATGGCATCGCTCGTGCACACGTTCAGACTACCAACACAACGAAGTGATGTGATCCATTTTTTTCTTCCAGTTTACATGGATGGTAATAATGGTAAATTTAATTCATCTACATGATATATATTATATAATAAATATTATGTAAATTTTAATTATTATTTAACTTTATTTTATTCCATCCATCAAAAATGGAAACAATGTTTATACGTATATATGATTTACCGTCTCCTTGAATGGTGTAATCAATTTTCTATATATAAATTTCATGGATGTATATATATATAATGAACATATTTTATTTTAATAAAATTTTTAACATTAGGTAAATGATTTAAAACTGATTAAATAATAAGGAACGACACTTCCAAAACAAAACATAAAATAAAAACAAAGAAATTATCTCCCAAAACTATTATATTTAATAAAATTTATTAATAAGAGTGATAAGATGATATAAGTAAATAATCAATGATATTATATTAATGATTATGGAACACTAATATATTTATAACAAATATATATTTATAACACAATTTAATTTAATACGTACTAAGTAAGATAAGGTTTGATGTAAGGGATTTAGGCCTCAATCCCATTTTATACAGGAATATTTATGCCTGATTTTAAATTATTGCAAATATGTGATACTTATCGGATAAATTCATTTAATTGTTATTATTCTCTTTATATTATTGTGGAATAAATTATTTCCTTTAATTTTCCTCACATTAAATAATCAATATAATGAATGAATATTTAAAGGAAAACTGACAATGTTTTTCTATTCCACATGGAATCTTTTTATTCCATGACCATTTATCATTAAAATTTTTTCCATAATGAATTTTATTATTCTAAAATTATTTTTAGAACTAATTTTCCTAGAGTTCACTTTTTTAACTTTTTTTAAAAGGAAGCTTCTTATAATTTTCTAAACATGATACTTTTAACTTTTTACTAAAAATATAGAAAGGATATTTATTTTGAAACACACAACATGGAAAAAATTTCTCATTTCATGACCAATCAAGGATTTTAAGATTCAATTATAATATTATAATTTTTTTGAAGAAAATGATTTCCTTATATCTTTGGATATTTTTATAATTTAAATAAGTCATTTCAATTTGTAAAGGATATTTTCTTCAATAAATGTCATAGTGATCAATTAAATGAATTTTTTATCTATGAAAATATCTTTTGTTCTTACTTGCAATTTACTATGGTTATAATCAAATGATACTATTCACTTAAATTATTTTAAAGGATTATGGCGATGATGATTTAATGAGGATTCTATAAAACATATTTCATTTCCTTGAGATAATTAAGTAATTATTAAACCTTTATGATACTCAATTGTTTTCCATGGGTTATAATATTATGAAATGGTTAACAATTTGTGAAACTTGTTTCCATTACATAGGTTATGTTATGATGAATAATTTTTATCATTTGGCATAAATTTGCATGTTATCGATTCTTTTATGGGTGGGATCAGAATTATATAGCCCTTAAATGCATCTGGTAAATATCGACATCACAAGAGAGTATAATGACTAGAATAGTTAGTGAACCCAATTCAGTATGGAAATTTTTCCACTATGATAATATATGAATTGAACCTAGAAAAAGTATATGTTGGAATGAGGAGTGAAACCAACCCACTATGATAGTCTTGGAAGCGATACTTGACTAATGAAATGATTTTCTTGGCATAGGTTTATTTTGAGAACATATTATTATATGCCAATGTTATGCTATCGTGGATCAGGTTCATTGATTCCATTATAAATCACGTCTTATAAACATTCATGATTTATTCTATGTGTGAATATTTGGATACATGATATTAAGTTTATGGTTTTCAAATTTCAAATTCATATCCTAATACCTTTTTCCTCATTTTATTCTCAAGTGGTCATTGATATATTATTTGTTTACCATTACTAAGAATATGAGATCACCCTTTTATATTGTTCCTTTCCCAAGGTTATGAATAATTGTTTTAATTATGATATATATAAAAATGTTCCTTGTTATCAAGAAGTTAGTGGGGGATGAAAAATATCTCTTATAAAATTGTGGTCTATTTTTTCTTGTTTCCAAAGATACTAAACCTATATCATTATTACATGGATCATTATGTTACGTATTGAAAAGTAATATAATAAGATTTAATATTTATGTCTAAAAAGTTTGAGTCACCATTTTTTGTATCAGATCAATGTATAGTTACCTTTTGAAACTATTATGGACAACCTTAGTGAAAAAGATAACTATAATCTTACAAATAGGAGAATATCATATACTATGATAACAAAAAAGGTGTAGTTTCCTAAAAAATCTATTTATTAATATACAGGTGGATTTGGTTTATATACAGATACAACTATTGGAAATAACAAAAAAAATATTTGGTAGAGTATTTCTCAACCAGCATTCTAGAGCATGGTGAGTGTTTCCTTACTGAACACCTAGATTAAATCTCTAATTGGATAATCTTGTGTTAAATCATGTTTTCATTAGGATCCATTATAAAATATTAGAATATAACTTGACTATGAACAACCATGTTTAAACCTAATGTTTCATAGAAAAAAAACAAGGGGATAATATTTAGACAAGGAAGTAATTAATTTCCATGATTAATGATTTCGATCAAAGATTCCTAATGGTTATACTAACAATTTTAGTATTATTAAGGATTTAATAACCAATGTTAAAGTTTATTTGGTTATACGTATTATCAAATATTGAATTACCCTATTTGAGTATAGTTATATGAATTCAATTACATCATGAAAATCATCTAAGAATATAAATTCCTATCCTTGATGATGATATATTGAGTTAGTAGTGAAAAAAATTATTGTGTGAGGATCACAACCTAATGTATATAATTTTCTCTAAATTCTTATTTGGGAAATTTACTTCATGCAAATATTATCATTAACCATATGGTTAAATTTTATGTTATATTATGCATGTATTGACTCTCTTTAAATAAATACTACATCAATTTCTTTGTAATGGAAGCCTTGTTTTATATTCCTAACCAAACTATGATCATATATCAATGTGTCAATATATATAAACTTTTAATGGAAATTAAATTAATTATATGGGTAATTATTCCTACACCAAATAGGTTCTTTTCTCAAATAGTTGAGGGGAAACACAACAATGAAGATATACCTATTTTTTGAGAGTTTAATAATATTTTTTCATAAGAGATACCCAGTATTCTTCTAAATAAAAAAGTTTAGTTTTTAGAAGTACCCATAACTCATGCTAGACCCATTTCAAAAAATCCATATAGAATTACCCCTGTTTAGTTACAAAAAATGGAGAAGAAACCTCAGGATAATATTGACAAGGGATTCATTTAGAAAAGTGTCTCACCTTGGGGTGAAAATTTTATTTTTGTCAATAAGAAAGACATATAAATG
Organism: Viscum album; assembly: GCA_963277665.1. Lineage (NCBI taxonomy): Eukaryota > Viridiplantae > Streptophyta > Magnoliopsida > Santalales > Viscaceae > Viscum > Viscum album. The sequence goes on along the minus strand of OY728166.1, from coordinate 1,066,641,183 downwards.
TGACTCTACATTTTTGGGATCATAATCATATCATAATAACGTATTATATGATCTTACCCATAGTGATGATGCATTCTATCAATCATGTGGAGCTCAATATTGTTCAATGATTGATCTTCATTCTAAATACTATCAGTTGAGGGTCAAAAGTGAAGACATTTCCAATAAATCCTTAAATAAAAATTATAGATGCTATGAATTTAAAGTGATTCCATTTAGAATTACTAATACCCCACTATATTTATGGATTTAATGAATATTGTCTTTAATGATTACCATGATTTGTTTTTGTTAGTCTTCATAGAAATAAATAGTTATATATTCCAATAGTAATAAATATTATTAAGATCACTAAAGTAATATACTAAAGACCATAATAAATAATTATTTGTATGATAAAATTACCAAGTGTGAATTTTTGCTATATAATGTTTCATTTCCTTGTCATATAATCTCTTGTGAAGACATAATGGTGGATTCATAGAATATGGAAATTATTAATTAATTGCTGAGTCCAACCACAATTACTAACATCCATTTCTATCGTAGTTTGGATGGATATTATGAAAAAATTATAGAATATTAATCATGGATCTCTAATTCACGCACCAGGATAACTCAAAAGGGATAAAATTTACTTTGGATAGATTATTATTAAGGAAAATTCAAGGAATTTAAGATAAGGTTAGTCGGACCCCCTATTTTTACAGTTCCCAAAATTAGAGAAGTGTTTATGATCTATAGTGAGACATCGAAGTAGGGACTGGGATGATTAATCATGTAAAATATTATTATAATAGCTTATAATTTATAATAATTTCTGGTTCATGAGAAAAATTATCCAATCCATGTTTTGGAGTCGGCTACATTAATTTTTCATTAAAGATGTGGAGGAATTACCTTTATGGATAAATGTGTAATATATATACCGATCATAGAATTATAAAGTATATATTCACCTAGAAAGTGTCGAATATGAACTTGATAAGATGTTTGGAGTTGGATAATGATTATTATAGCCCAATACATTACCACCCTAGGAAGGAAAACTAGGTGTGTATTGCATTATGTCAGAAGGGGCAATTTAGTCTATCCTTGATAAGGATTGAATGACATGCAATAAATTTGGATTTCTCGATGATCAAACTGGAAATCCCAATGAAAGGGTAAATAACCTTTATTTTATGGATGAAGGTTCAATAATCCATGCATTTTATGGTCAAAGGGGCCAAGAAAGAATATGTAGAGATAAAAAAGATTCCCAAAAATGTTCTGTAACGTCCATGGTTTTTGAATGGGTTGTTTTTTCGAGGGTAAACTTATATTTTGAGTTTTGTGGATGGAAAAACCTGATTTATAGGTCTTGGATCCTAAATATGAGATCTTTAACACTTCAATTCATTGTCTTTTTAAACAGGGTTTGCTACCTGATGAGTGCTTCGAGAGTTTGAATGGGTTTTGGTAGTGTTGGGAATCAAAATCCCAGTTTTTAGAATGGAAGACTAAGGATCATGGATAGATCATGGTTTCATTAACCGTTCATAATCAATAGTTCTTTTTTATTTCCAAAGGAAAATGGTTTGGTTTTTGGATGTGGAATACAATGAAAAACTCTGTAGGGTATATGAAGCTCTTCTTAGAGAGTGCACATGGTATGCACACAGTTTGTCAAACTGTGTGGCCTATCCTGCACACTTTGTCCTGGTAGGCATTAGGTGCCCAGAGTTTCCATATGGTATGGCCAAATCCTGAGGCCAAACCATGTGACATGTTTTAATGGGGTGACCCTTCACACAGTGAGTGCAAACAGTTGGGACAATATTATCCATGTCATGAAACCTAATAGTGTATATCATTAAAAAGTGATAAATTACATCCAACCTCCTTATTTAGAAGGATTTATCCTCTTTTAATCCTCCCAAAAACAACCTTATCTTTTCCATACATGGAGCTCCCATTTCTTTATCCTTGGCCTTTTCTTTATTCCTCTAATTCTACTGTGATTCAAGAACCGTCCAGTGCATGGGGAGCATACTGGTAAGGCCTTAAATCTAATTGATTCTCTTTACCCTTTATCCCACTCCATTAAATGCTTAATGTATTCAATATGCTTTTACTTATTTTACAGTTTTGGTCAAAAACTCCATTTCCACTCATTTTCTATTGAGATAGAAGAAAAAGTTCGACAAGAGACAACTTACAATCCTATGGAAGGTTTTCCCTAGCCGTCCAGTGCTTGGGGAGCATAATGGTAAGGACTTAAATCCAATTGATTCTCTTTACTCTTTATCCCACTCCATGAAATTCTAAATCTATTCAATATGCTTTTACTTATTTTACAGTTTTGGTCAAAAACTCCATTTCCTCTCATTTTCTATTGAGATAGAGGAAAAAGTTCGACAAGAGAGAACTTACAATCCTATGGAAGGTTTTCCCTAGCATTATCCTTTATTTTACTATCATTATGGGGTAAATTATTAAATACAGACATTAGAGTTTTCCAAGGGAAACCATTAATTAATTCACAAAAGTATTTAAATTGAATAATTGATGTTATGGGATGTCCTTTGGCATTCCCTAGTCTATTTATATAATCTATTATCAGTATTTGGATTTTGATCAACTGGGAAAGTTAAAACCGTTTTCCTATTTAAATTAATTAAATTTGATATGATTACATGTGTTCCTTTGGGAACATAACAGGCATGGCCTGAGGTGTTGAGGTGATTTTTATCACCTAGATTGAAATGATTGGGTTTTTTTTAGGATGAGGGAATGGAACAAGATATATTAGATGGTTTTGACTACTATATTGAGGAAAAGAGGTCTATAGGTTGGGGGCATGGTGTGCGAGAATTGGGATAGTGTTGATCATCAAACATGGGGGATATGTCCTCATGTGGAAACATGTTTTCTAGTAGGAATTTCATTGTAATGTTGGTTAGTTATATTCACCATTATTGTCCAACATGATTGTATAGTAATGGGTACATAAATAAGACTCAGTTGAGGTGGGGTTGACCACTCACTATTGTTAGATGTTCCCGTAGATATTGTATCTTAGGGGGTGGTGTTGACCACTCACCATGGGTGGAGGATTCTGTAGATATTGTGTCTTAGGGGATGGTGTTGACCATCAGTTATAGTGGATGTTATAATAATATAATTCCATGATTGATGGTGATGAACCATTGGGAGATGGTGTTGAGAGCATCAGTTGGGGGATGTGGATCACCATTATACTTGAGGTCAATGGAATGAGATTATTAGAGGGTGGATATCAATATACATTGGAAATTAGGTATTTTTAGCTGATAATGATTTATTATTAGTGGTAGGATGGGTATTGTCGTACCTCGGGATGTCGAGCTATTGATTAGTTGATGGTTTTATAAACATAGACTTAAGGGACCATGAATTAATTGATGTGTGTGCCATTGAGATGCTAGTTACATAGTTCAGGGAATGAGAGGTGTTGGATGCCATGAGGTGCTAGTGATATATTTATGGGAGGTACATGAGGGATCCCTTCATATGAATTCATTTGGATATGTCTGGGATTTAATCCATTGGTCCTCACCACTGAAAATATATCATTGCATACATGTATTATATAAACATATATATTTTATGGGAACATATTCAAGGGTGTACTTTCAATGGATAAATTAAGTAAATTCTCACTTGTGGATGTTGAGAAAAAAGTGGATTGTGTCAATTATTTTTATGTGTTATTTACTGTTATTTATCTACATATACATACACCCTATAATTACATATGTAAGATAGGAAAACGTTTGTGATGGCCTACTATGTTCTTAGTCACACCATACATAGTCCCCTCAAGACACATGTATACATTATGGTTTTGAGATCAACTAGGGATTAGGGATCAAGTGTTGGACCTTAGTGATCAGGTATGCACCATTTTGCATGGGATGAATGGTAGTGGATATCATGGTTCCTATACATTAAGATATACCTTATTTCTGGTTAATATCTACGTGTAGTTATTTGGTCAGACTTGAGGAACATTGCATGTCACGACCCGTCCCCCCTGGGCCCATGCCACGACTAACCGAATATTTCCTCACAAAGGCCAGAGGATAGTGACTAGAACCAAAAGCTTTAACCAATAAATAGGAGGCAATTTTTGATTAACTTTACACACACACACTCACAAACCCAACACAAAACATTAAATATGAAAACATGCATTCCACTAAGATAACCAATCAATATATAAGTACAAGTTATAAGAAAAATGTTCCACAATACAAAACCAAAAAAATACAAGATGTTAACATGGGAGTACAGGTTCTCTGATAATCCGTCCACATAAAACCCTACAGGATGGGTAAGTGAAGTGTAGATACCATAAGCTATAGAAGTATTCCTCTCCTGCTCAATTTCATTGAGAACCACCATGTCCTGGACCACCAATGTCTCTGTTAAAGCGTCAGTGGTCAGAAAAATACAAGACACATGCGGGAAAAGTTTTTACAAGGGTGATTAACACAATACTCAGTAGGGACCCCAAAACACAAAGAAATACCACAAAGGAACTGTAAACTCTATAAATTTTCAGCTCACACATGTATAAACAAAAGTATAGAAAGCATGATTATTAGTCGTAAAGTAGATGAACTTGTACAGTAGAGGGACTAATCCACAATGAGTCACTGAGGTCTATCAGGATACTGAGATCCGCATGTCTATCAGGCAACTGAGGTCTTCTCGGCTACTAGGGCACTGAGGTCCTCTCGTCTGCTGGGTCACTGAGGTCCGCTCAGCTATTTCTCCCTCATGTTCCACTCATATTTCGAGCCATTGAGGTCTGCTCATCTACCACGCCAGAGTTCTGCTCATCATTTCCATCTCGTCATAGCCAGCCATTGGATTTCTGCTCGTAGCGTGCTTGATTCAAGAAGAATCTACTACTCCTGCCATATTTCATTATTAAAACTAAAAAAACATAAATTTTGTATGTTAAAAGTATGACCTCATCATGAGGGTCCCAAATCTGCAAACATCTTGTCAATCAGATGTATGAGTATGAAGTTATATGTTCTATCCTTAAAAGGGGCCAGTTGGGTCCGATCCGATCAGACCCAACCCATATTCGACCCGGTCTGGGCCTGACATAGCTTGATGGGCCCAAATTGGACTAGATGGGCCAAGGGTCCAACCCGCTGGGCCACCATGGGTGGCCCGCCTCCTCTTTCCCAGCCTGCTGTGAGCAGGCCAGCCTTCTCCGGCCGAGATGTAGTGGGCGCGCCACGTCTTCCTCCACCCCATGGGTCGCCGTAGGGTCAACTGCATTGGTCCAGGTGGACCTCGGCCCTCCATCCACTTGACATGGTGTGGAGCACTTCATCTACTCATGCCACTACCACTGGACATTGTCGGCATCCAGATCCACCACTCGTGGCACATGCCATTAGCCACCTCGCCGTCACAACACGCTGCCTTCCCGCACTACCGCGGCCTTTGAACCGCGACCCCTATAGCCCACATATGCCCCCATACCATGGGATTTTTCTATCATTTTGGACTCCTTCCACAATATTTTGTTCCACAATAACAGCATGCCGCCTCTTGCACGCAGCCACCACAGGTTCCAACATGCCGACAATCTCTTCTTCAGGCCACTAGGTCCGCTCAAGGGGTCCGTTTTCTGATCTATGAGCATATTCAGGATCATTGGGTCATCACCATCACTATTATGAGATAAAATTTGTCCTTCCATGAATCGAAGGTTTTGGTCACGATGAATAAAAGAACACCCACAGTGGAGAGATCCAAGCCTTTTTCGTATCGACTAATCCCTCCACGTTTGAGTTAAATCAAGTTGAGGAAGGTTTTAAGATTATATCAAGTATTACCCTAAATCATAAAACCCATGATCATGTAACCCTACCACAAGAAACAACATCTCATATATCAACCTGTTAGTTGGTTGATCCATGTTATTTTGTATATAGATAAGTAATGGGGAAAAAAATTCATCAATAATGATCCCCTAAATCGATGTTGGATCATTCATTGGTGAAGATAGAACTGCTATGTTTATCTCTTCACAATCCATTATTGGAATCTATTAGTCGATTGTTTATTGCCAATTATGAATCTACAAGGGTTCAGAGTGGTCCCAAATCATGATAATTATACATCCTTGGCTAAACAATTAAAAGAAGAAAATGTGTTGCAACGTCTCTGTTACGTTGCATTGAAACATCTTTACGATGTTTCATTTATGAAACACAATTTCTATTACACTCCATTTTCAATGTCGTTACATTGTAATGAAATAAAAATTTCTAATAAAATAAAAATTATGGGATATGTTATTTCCCCTATGGAAAAACCTTTAATTTTATTTTTCTTAAAAATTAAAAAAACAAACTTTTTTACCTCGATCTGATCCGGTCGAGTTTATGTCATTTCCATAGTTAAGTCACAGTTCTGGACGCAATAGTGCCCTTGGATTTTTAATCTAGGAACCCACTTAGATGTTGAAAAAACTGTTCATGTGGGATATTTTCAATAATTTTAAAGAAGAGTTCAAACACCTATTTTGGGATCATCTGGCATCAGAATCAAGTGATGTCTAATCATGTGGGCACGAAATAATCCCATATAATTTTTAAAAACCATTCATGGAAGTCTGGGACATTACATTATCCCCACCTTTAGTGATTTACATCCTCATATGCAAAACAATGGCTAAACAAACAAATGGGGGGATACAGAGCATAAATCGGAGCCTCCCGCTCCCAAGTGATCTCCCAGAGATTCATTTGTAGCCCCCAAACACGCACAAGAAAAATACACCATCCACGAAGGATATTTTCCTATCGATATACAATCTCTATCAGAGACTCCTCAAATTCCACCCCATCATCAATGTCCAACTTTCCCATATTGATGGCGTGTGATAGATTAGGCACGTACCTCCTCAACTGTGAAATGTAGAATAAATGATGCACCTAGTGCATTTGTGGGGGAAGTGCTAGGAGGTACACCACCTCCCCAACTATGAATAAAATATTGAATGGGCTGATGACTCTTTGAGACCACTTGCTGCCCTGGCCAAATCTTTTCAATCCCTGTTGTGGTGTGATCAAAGGAATAGATGGTATCCCTCCTTGAACTCGAAGGTGATCTGTCTCATGTCTACATATGTTTTTTTGTCTATTCTATAAAGTCCTCATCATCTCCTAGATGACTTTAAAATTATCAGTGGTATCCCATACCAACTCTAGACCCATGATTACTGACTCCCCTGGGTCTGTCTAGTATAACGATGTTCTACATGGTCTCTAATACAGAACCTAAAATGATTCCATACAAATGGTGGTGTGGTATCAGTTATTTTGTGCGAACTTCACTAGTGGTAGGTGATCCTCCCAACCATGACTAAACTCAAATATGCATCCATGAATCATGACCTCTGAAACATTGATATCCCTCTCTATCTAACCATCTTTCTGAGGGAGGAAAGATGTTATCAAGAAAAGAGGAGTCCTAAACGCTTCCTACAATCCCTTCCAATATAGGGTTGTAATGTGTGTGTCTCGATCCGAGACTATCATTGATGGGACCCCATGGATTCTCACTATCTCCTACACATAGAGGTGTCCCAATATCTCTATTGAACCATACTCCCGGATGGTTAGGAAGTGGGCCGAATTGTCAAGGCATTCAAAAATCACCCATATGGCATCGTGCCACTAGGATGTGTTAGGTAAACCCATCACAAAGTCCATAGAGATACCATCCCACTTCCACTCTTGTACCTCAAGGGGCTGAGTCAGGCCTAGTGGAACCCAATTCTCTACCTTTACTTACTGAAAAGTGAGGCACCTCAAAATGAACTCTGCCACTTCCTTCTTCATCCCTGACCACCAGTATTGACCTCAGATGTCTGGGTACATCTTTTCAACTCCTGGATGTACCACCAAAGGGGAGGTGCAAAACTCCCTTAGAACCTCCTCACAAGACTCCACTGGCACAATAGTGGGCCCTCTTCAAATGATGATGTGGTTCCCACCTATCAAATAACCATCTAGATCTTTTCTTATGGATATCTGAGCACGTCAATCATTTCAATCAACATCCATAAGTTGTGCGTCCCTAACTAGAAATATGTGTGGGGGAGTGGAAACCATTAACTGATGATGAGATGCTCTATCCCCATCCATGAAGGATATTTGTATTGGGGAAAAAATCATCGACACCTCACTCAACAGCTGAAAACTGGATCTACTGTGTGGAATATATACAACCACATTCCCCTGCGCAGGAGTATAGACTATCACAGAGTCATTGTCCTGGAGGAACATTAGCCACCACAACTTTCTCATGTTCATTTATTTTTGGGAGAATAAATACTTGAGACTTTTGTGGTTAGAGTAGATGGTAAACCCCTCACCTATTAGGTAGTTCCGCCACATCTTCAGTTCAAGGAATACCAATGCTAGATCTAGGTCGCGGGCCATGTATCTCAACTTATTATACCTCTACAATCATGAACCAAATGTAATAACTACTAGCACCTACATCAAGACCGAACCCAATCGAGTCTAAGATGGATCATGAAATACTTTATACCCAACTACCTCCTATTTTTCTCTCATGATGGGGGTATTCATCAGCCTCTGGCTCAGCTCCTTGAAACCCTGTTGGAACTACTCTTTCCACATGAAGGGCATTCTCATTCGTGTCAAACCTGATAAGGGTGGTACTAGCCTAGAAAAGTTAGAAACAAACCTCTGATAGTACCCAGAAAAACCAAAGAATCATCATACCACATTCAAGCTCATTGGTGTCTCCCATGGAAGAACCACCTCTATCTTTGATTTATTCACTACAAATCCATCCTCTGAAATGATGTTTCCTAGAAAATGACTCCCTGAATTTATATCTGACACATAGAGAACATACCATAAATCTAGGGCTATTCGAGTGTATCCAAGACTATCTGTAGGTGAATATCATGGTCCTCCTTGGATATGAAGTACACCATAATTTCATCAATGAAGAAAACAACGAACCAGTAAAGGTCCATCTGGATGATCCTATTTACGAGTCCCTTGAACAATGTTGCGGAATTGGCTAAGCCTAATGTGAAAACCAAGAACTCATAATGGTTGTACATACATTTGAATGTTGTCTTTAATACATCAGCACCCCGTACATGAAGTTGATGGTAGCCTGATCTAAGGACTATCTTTGAGAACCATCTCACTCCCATTAGCTGATCTAAGAGGTCATCAATCTTTGATAGTGGATAATTGTTCTTCAAATTCACTTAGTTCAGGCACCAATTGTCGGCAGACAACCTCAAACTCCCATATTCCTTCTGGGAAAACAATACTGGTGATACCCATGGAGAAATATTGGGCCTCATGAAGCCCTTCCTCTACAAATACTCCAATTATACCCTCAGCTCATGAAGCATTATGGGAGCCATCAAATATGATAGTGGGAATATAGGTGCAGTCACAACATACAGATCAATGCATAAATCATCATACCTATGAGGGTTAATCCTAAAAACCCCTTAGTAAATATGTCTTTATACTCATCCATAACTATGGGAAAGTGAATAATCTTCTCATCCACCACACAGAGGGGGGGTCTAGATAGCTGGTGAGGGATCAGCTACACCCTACTCTAAGAAAGATTGTCCGGTTCTGCAAGGGCTCCCTTATCACCAGTGAAGTAAAACATAGTCCTATCCTCATGAAGACACCACACTCTACACCTAATATAGTCGATCTAAGCGTGAATTTTGGATAACTAGGCCATATCAAAGATGATGTCGTAAGGACTAGAATTTTCTACTAGGATATCCAAGACAAAGCTCTCGCCTCTTAGAGTAAGCTCCCACTACCGAACCCATTGTGAAATCATTGAATCCCCTCCTGTAGGAGTCTCTAATCATATGGACAGAGCCAATGACTCCACCAGAATCTCTAAGCTCTTAACAAGGTCTGTAGAATAGAAAGAGTGACTAAAAACTGTGACTATATGAACTTCAACAATGGTAGTGATGAAAAATATCATACCTCTAATCATCTCTGGAGATATGTGGTCATAGGCCTCCATCTCCAATAGCTGGCTATGCCCCTTTCCCACCAGTTCTTGGAACCCATGGGGGAATACCTGGGGGTGGTGGTGGTAGCAAATCAATCTTTTAAACATTGCATGATACATTTCTAACTCTCCTTCCACATCCACCATGCTAGGGACCAACCCGCTCAAACCTCAGCTTCGAACTTGGTGGCCCATCAACCATTTTTCATTCGTATGCATAGCGCATCAGGAAATCATGAGACATAGGCCTCTGCCCACTGTATGAGTAGCACAAACTTCCCCTCTGATGACTCCCTCTATGATAGGGGATCTTGAAACACTGATCCTATATCCTGGGGTCATCCCTACAAATTCCTGGACTTCTTGGGCCCCTATGTCTGCTACCTGCTACACACAATTGAAGACTCAGTGACCCGAGGTCTATTGTTAACCCCTACTGCTAGCACCTGATGTACCAAGAAGATCTCCACGAGTAGAGATCTACCTAGAATCTTATCCTTATTTGGGATTCTATGTGATACATTGGATTCCCTAATCTACTGGTGTAGTACCGAATCAAAAGATCTATCATTTAATAATGGGTTTCTCATAATATCCGTGGAGCAGAGAGAAGTCTCAATGAATCATACTGTGTACTTCATTACTATTATGCCACCTTGAAGTAGGTGAAGTAGATCCTAAATGAATATTGAGTGAAACTTACTAGGAAAGAACACCTCTCTGAAGAGGTTCTCCAAGTCTGTATAGGTGAGAGTCACCTCGTCATGAGTATGGACGGTCAAGATCCACCATCACCCCACTGAGCCTTGAAGAATGATCACATCTAAGATCACTATATGGTTAAGAGGTATCCTAACTAGATGAAATAATCAATTAAGCACCTCGATCCATTACTCTGCCACCTAGGGGTCAATATCCGCCGTTATCATGGGAGGTTTCTGCCTCTGGAAATCTTGCAAGGCTTTGAGCTTATGCATGTCCTCTACCTATAGCGCCAGTTGCAACTAATGACCAATGGGTGGTGGTAATGTTGTAGCACCTCTCTGTGCGGCCAAATCAAGTACTGATCACTTTAATAATTCCACATCACTGGGAATACCATGCTCGTGGTCACGCACTGGAATCCTCACTGGCTGTCAGCATAGTGGCATCCAGAAATAGATCAAGATGAACCAAAGTTAATAGGTTATACCCTGTAAGACAACCCAATAAGGACATGAGAAAACCGTCAAAATCCTATTTGACGCATGAAACTAGTGGTTTCATGTACCAATTCAAAAAGAAGAATTCATGGTCTTGATGTATGTATATATCAACCACCGCACCAAAAATGTACTCCCTGAGCCTAAAATTCAAACTCGAAACATTCAACAGTGTTTACCCAAAACAAAACCTAAAAAACTCAATCTTTAAGGTAAAAACAACCAACATTGATACCAATTTTTCATGAACAATCCTTCGGGGACCGTGAAATGACTACCCCATGCCCGCCTCTCAAATGACAGGGGATGGGTACTAGCGCTAAAGGCTTCAACCTGCAAGTGGGAGGCATTTTTTGAGTACCTGTACACATGATAACCCACAACCCAACCTGAAACACTGAAAAGAAAAACATGTATTCCAATAATACTACATCTAAATGTAGAAGTACAATTTGTATGTAAAACTGTTCAAAACAGAAACCCAACAATAGACAAGCTGTAAACAAGGTATTATAAGGTCTTTAATAATCTATCTACAAAAAGCCCTAAAAAGGGTATGTGCGGAGTAGATGCCAGAATCTGTTGGAGTATACATTGCCTTTCCGATCTCATTGGGAACTACTTGGTCCCGGATCACCAAGGTCTCTGTCAAAGCTTCAGTTTTCTGCAGAAGACATGACCCTTGTGGGAGAAACCTGTGCAGGGGTGAGTAATATAATACTCATTAGGGACCCCAAACAAAAAAAAATCTCACAAAGGAAATGTACACACTAAGAATTGTCAGCTCATATATTTATAACAAAAAGTATAAAAATCATTTTTCTGGGTTGTAAAGATGAACATCTTGTACTTCTCAGGGACTCATCCCTGATGAGTAACTGAGGTCTGTCAGGCCACTATGGTCCACTCATTTTCCAGACCACTAAGGTCTTCTTGCCTATTTGGGCACTGAGGTCCGATCGTCTACTAGACAACTGAGGTCTTCTCAGATACCGGGCCACTAATGTCCACCTGTCCCTTCTTTCTCATCACAACCAGCAACATGATTTCTTCTCATAGCGCGCTTGATTCATGGATAATATACTCATCAAGCCATAATTCATAACTAAACCTCTATAGAAATTCACTTGGAGTATGTCAAAAGGTCCACCTCATTATGATGGTCCCAATCCGCAAATTTCTCTTCAATTGAACATACAGTTTGGAAGTTTTGTTCTTTTTCCTAAAAAGTGGCTAGATGGGTTAAGGTTCAGTCTGACCCAACCCAGTTTGGGGGCCATAGAACTGACCCAGAAACGACCCAGTTTGGGTCACACCCAGCCCACTGGGCCCAACCATCTTTGAAAGATATGGGGTAGGTGCTCTATGTCTCCCCTACCCCATGGGTTGCCGCATAGTCCACCGCTGTAGTCCAGGTGGATCGTGGCCCTCCAACTACATGACGCGGTGTGTCTCCCCATTTCCACTGACACCACCACCACCGTTTATTCTGAGCGGCCTGATCCACTGCCTAAGGACGATGTCACAGGAAACCTTGCCTCCGTGGAAAGAAGCCTTCCTGCACCCCCATGGGAATCAAGCTGTGGCCCATGTGCACCGCCCGCGACCCCCTACTGTGAGCTTTGTCCACCATCACGATGCACCGTCGGCACACACCGATGGTCTCTTCCACAGGCCACCGAGTCCCCTATGGGTGTCAGTATTCTGATCCATGAGCATATTTGGGATCCTCATATTATCATCTTCACTACTATGTGATCAATTGTTTCTTTCCATTAATCCTGGGGTTTGGTCATGAAGATCAAAAGAATTACCATAGTAGAGGCTTCCAAGGCTTTTTCATGTCAGTGGGATCCCTCCACGTTCGAGTCAAAACACAATTTGGGGGTGATTTTAAGATTCTATCAAATATAACCTTGAATTAAAAACCCTATGATAAAATAACCCTCCCACATGAATAAACAAATTGCAGATCAACCAATTTGTCGGTTGACCCACGTTTGTTGTTTAGAAAGAAGGAATAGGGAAACAATTTCATCAAGAACAAACCCCTACCTCGACGTTGGATTTTTCATTGGTTATGATTGCACCACTTCATTTGTCACTCCACAACCCGTTGTTGGTGGCTATTCATCAATCATCGCTTTCAAATTCCAAATATCCATGGGTATATAGCAGCCTCTGATCATTCAAACAATCCATACATGGTTAAACCATTAAAAGTAGAAAACACGTTTCAACGTTTCTGTTCGTTTCATTGTAGCATGGTTTCACTATATCATTTTTGAAATAGTGTTTTAGTTACTCTTGAGTTGCAACACTGTTATGTTGTAATGAAATATAAATTTCAAAGAAAATAAACATTAATGTTTATTTTAATTCCCTTTATGAAATATTTTTATTCATTTTTCTTATAAATACCAAAAACTATCTATTTCCCTTGACCGATGTAGGTCAAGGTTAAGTCCTTTCCTAGGTAAAGTCACCATTCTGGACACAATGGTGCCCTCCCTTTTTTAATCCAAGAACATGTTTAGTAGTTACAAAAAATAGCACATGTGCACTATTTTAAATAAACATAATGAAATGTTAAAACACCTATTCATGGATCACTGGGACTCGAAATGAAGTGTCTTCTGAGCATGTGGCCTCAAAATAATCCCATATAATTTAAAAAATCACACGGAATTCTAAGACATTACATTGCTTTTCAATCATCCTATATATCCTACCAAGACATGTTTTTTATCTGTAAATGGTATCATGCCTTTAGGAATATTTTTACAACTTATGTTGTATATGCATCCATTATGATTATATAATTTCTTCATATATTATGGTTCTACTTCTACTATTATATATATATATATAAATATATATATATATATGTAAAATTATTATAATCTTTACCAATGGGTATATTATTCCCACATTCACCAAATTAGACCCTCTCTAATATTCTACAACCTTTAGAATACAGGGAGGGATGCCTAAGGTCCAGTGGCCAACCAAACTAGAGCATAGGATAGTGTCAAACTAGTTTAGAGAAGTATAAATAGTATAACAGGATTTTCCCTTTTATTTTTATTTTTTTCTATGGTTGAATGTAGACTAGAATCTAGTCCGAACTGGGTAAAGAGAATATGGTTGGGTGCATTTAGCCCCATGAACGGGGACATACCAAGTTTCTTGGGGTGGTAAATTTATGTTATACATTGCGCTTTTATAGTATATTTATTTCCACCTCAAGTGAAACACTTGGGTGTGATTATATTTGATTTTATGGTTTTGACCCTTAGATATACAGTGTAAGGGATTATTTTTTATGCATTATGATAGGAACATAGGGTCATGTTGTGTGATCTTATGAAATTATTTTCATTGGGAAAGTAGATTGAACTAAGATGGGATGGGTTGTCTAAAGTTATAATAATGATGTTAAACAAAGTTTCTTGATTATCCTTTTTGGTGGAATTATACTCAGCTATACTAGGTGTATGGTTCTCGATGAGATAGGAGTAATGAATTTTGAATATAGTATGTATAAGAGAATCTATGTTATGGGTAGGTATGGGCAACAAAAATTTGATGAGATGTTTAATGCGTCAAAATAAATATATATAATGTTTTTCTACATAGACTTTCAGTGGAATTATTATTTTCAACCCTTGATATATGATATCTTGACATTAGATATGTTATTTTTGACTACGTTATGTGTAGTAAAGAGGATATAAGGCTGGATGATATGTGAAACCTGACTCTGAAATGGGTAGGTAAAGGGACATGAGGATGGATATCATGTGATGTGGGTGCGGTAGGGGAGTGTAAGGGTGGTGATATTCTCTTCTTATTATAAATTTCCTTATCTATAATATATTTGATTGTTATGGTTGTTTGACCACTTTTTTGATCTTTAGCATGATTCTAGCTAGAATAATTCCAATGGAGTGTTGGGAGGGTTGATATATGGTGCTTCTAGAGAATGTATGTGATGCAGTCCTTGAGGATTGAGATGTGGAAATCAGGGATGGGATGATTTGTTAAGGGCTCCGGTGTAAGGAGGGAAGCTAAAAATGATGTTATATTTTGGGCCATGGTTAGAAGAAGAGATCTGGAAATTCTTAGTGTGACTCGTACAAAATGTTGAAAGCGGAGCTTAGAGAGATAAGATATAGATGGATTACCGGAATGCTGTGTTCCAGTCTCATCATGAACCTATATTTTTGGGTGAGGGTGTACCATAGGTAGTAGAAAACATGATCAAGTCGGTACAGATGATCTTCGATCAACTTAAGACACCCCCATTTCCAAGGCTAAAATTGACTACATACATACCCAGAGGACAAAAAAGTGATTCAATTACATGAACATGGATAATGGAAGACCCAAGAGACTATATTGGATGTATTTTGAGGCTATATTCTTTATGAACTTCTTCCTTGGGATATTGATGGTAGACATAGCTCACGAGTTCATGAACAAATCAAAGAGAGAGACTTCTGTTATGGATTATGCTGACAATTTCAAAGACCTATACCAATTTTTATATATATTACTGGGTGATGAAATTGCTAGAATGAGGAACTTAAATGATGGATTAAGTCATACCGTCAGGGTTTAGGTGAATATCATTCAGTTGAAATCATTCTCTGATGAGGTGTATCAAGAAATGACAGTCATGGGAAAATTGACAGATTGGTCTTATTTGAGTCGAGTGGTGATGTCAGGTGATCAACAGTGGTGATTTAGGTAGTCATAAGTAAGACCATGAGAAGTCTCTGTAGGGTAGTTAGGATAAATATTCAGGTAGGCCACCAAGAATTGGTTCTTCAATGGTATGCTTCTAGTGCGGGAATCTGGGGTATCTTTAAAAAATGTTTTATCAGGTTAAGAAGGAGTGTCAAGCATGCATCTAGATGGGCCATTTCAAAAGGTTCTACATGAAGCCTTCTCAGTATTATAGGTTTATGGGGATGAGTAAGACTCATGTATATAAGGTAGAACCAATAAAAGTAACATAAAGTTATAGTCACAATTTAGCTCTATGTGGATGTCATGGAAGGGGGATAGATACAAAAAATTAGGGTTAGTGGTTGGAAAATGGTGATGCTCCCTAGGCATGTCATGAATTAGGAAGTCAGACTTTAGGCTAGGTGAATGTAGTTGATTTGGATGGGATAAATTATTTTGGGATGTTATTATGGTTAAAGATATTTAATGGGAATGAACATGTATTTTTATACGACTTATATGGGTGCACAAGGAGCATGTGTTAAGATTGATCTAACTAGGCAATGGTAAGTAGTTTGGAATCATGATGATGTAGGATTGTATGAGGTTTATAGGGATCAAAAATTTTATATTTATGCATTTTTATATATTATGTAGTGTTACTTTTGAGTATAATTTATGATACATCATTTATCAGAATCTGATGAGATGCATGACTCATGGATTTCATGTATGACATATGTACTAATGATCCCCTAATGAGATGTGAAAATTGATGGGTTTCATATATGACACATGCAAGAATTTAGAACATTATTAGTTGAGTGAATGATGGAATGTCATGGTAGGACATGCATGTCGAGGGATGGTTAGTGTAACCATCATAATGTTTTTTTGGGATGTGAAGCAGTCAGGTGGGTAATTTCTATTGTGGTGAGTAATATAAGGGGAATTTATCCTGAATTATAACTGGGGAACACTGTGGTGATGTTTATGATATTTTTATGTTATGTAATATCTCCATATGATACCTCATAGATCATGTATTAGCTTTTTTTAAGGTGGGGACACTACGATATGACATGTCTTATAATGGGTTAATTTTACTTAGAGAGCATCAATTTTGAGTTTGGTAGATGAACCAACATTAAATATAGGATTCAAAACCTAATTCAAAAAGTTTGAATGATTCAATGAATTGTATTATTCAAGGGGTTTTCAAAATTGGTTAGTGCCTTGAGAGCTTTAAGGTGTTTCAAAAACATTGGGATATGAAATTCTAGTTTTGGGAAAGGCAGATTGAGGATCACTATTTTTCTAACCGTGTGCAATCAACCATGTCACCTATTATCAAAAGAACATGATTTTATTTAACGATTTTTCATTCATAGAGAAAACATGTAGGGTTCCAATATATCTTATCAGAGGGTTCACATGTTATATGTATAGTTTTTTTGACTATGGGGCCTAACAGACACACTTTGTGCCACTTAGACAGTAGGTGCACATGGATAATGCACAGTCTAGCCAAACCGTGCGGCCAAACTGTGCGACGTGTTTTAAAGAGGTGACCCTTTGGATAGTTAGTGAACATTTTTGGCACACTGTTACCCCAACAATGCGACTTTTCCATGAAAATATTCAATAAGTAGTAAATTAAAATTTCCACCATCCCTCTTTAAGATGATTTCGTCTGTTTTTTTTCTCCTCCCATGGACAACCCACTCTATACAAGCCAAGGAGATCCAATTACCCTCTCATAGGCCTTATCCTCACTCCTATGATTCAACTCATTTTTAAGATCCAACAGTTTCTTTTTAATCATAGTGGTAATATGTTCAATAATCTTGAATTTATTCATTGTTTATGTCACCATACAGAATGTTAAATACATGAAATATATTTTCCCCAAATTTGGTTGGATTTTTTATAAAACATTTTTTAACTTATTTTGGATCGAGTTATATGTTGATATTAAATGAGGGAGTTTCTACAAGTATAAGATATGTGGGACCTAGATTTATCCTTAATTTTACAGGTGTTATGGGGTGTGTTATTAAATAATTATGTTCAGGTTTTATGAAGTAATCCATTAGTTAATTAACCATAGTCTTTAAATTGATTAATTTATGTGAAACGATTTTGTATGTATGTCCTACTAAGTTAATATTACAATTTTTGGTTCCATAGAAAAAAACATATATGAAATTTCTGATAAAAAGCATTCACAGTTTTGAATAATAATAAACTATTTATCATTTGATGATTTTCATTCTATGTAACATAGTAAGTGATAATGTCCTGAGAGTAACCATCACACTAAATGGTCATAGTAGTTTCCTGCTATTATGAGAAACCATATTTTCCACAATATTATTATAAAATATATGTTCTATAGCTGTATGAAATCATTTGAGTGATAGAAATGATTCATGCTATTAGGGGTAGACACTGAAAAGACTTTGAGGCATCTTTCCCTAGGTTACACCATCATTATAATACATTGTATGATATTATGAGAATAAGAATCACATGTATAAAATCAACATTTATATGTGTCCTTGGTTGTTCATATAAAAATAATTTTGTATTTAACCTTATAATTTAATATTATTATTAATGATTATAATAAGTCGCATACATTGATGTATTAATGATATCCATAACGACATATGTTAGTAGTGAAGTTGGATATGTTGGGTGTGTCCTTAGTAGTATTGAATTTAAGAATAATGAGATAAAGGATTCTTCCCATCTGTTATTTAATGGATTTTGATATCTTTATACCTTTTATGGTAATGATAAAGCCTTAATATTTCAATGACCATAGTTTTTATAGGCAATTTCTATTTCCAAAAATTCAATGATAGAGATATCGAGCACATAGGTTATGAAAAAATCATGAAACATAATTTATTAGAAATATCATTATAAAAGGATTATATAACATAGTGAGTGTCCCTGTGAGGTATGATTTCATTTTTTGAATTTAATTCTTTCTCTCTAGGTGCCTGGGTGTATTTCTAGATGCTAACTATGGACTTTAGGATGCTTCAACAAATTCCACAGAGAAAGATGCCTAGAGGGTAAGACACTAAGGGTGTCTATAATATTTACTTAATAATTTATTATTAATTATTTTTTAACAAGTTCAATATATATTATTCCCAAATATGGTTTAATAATTATTCATGTTTTCTTGATCTCATATATTCTATCACTAGTTGTTTGAGAGAATATAATGTGAGTAGATTTTTTTAAAAAAATATTATTTGTTATTTAGTAAATATAATATTTATTTATCGATGAATAATGAATTCATATTTATTTATTAAATAAATCGTCATTATTAATGGTTTGATAAATATTATGGTTGAATGGTAGACTGATTTTAATGGTCTGGGGAGAAATAATATTTATTGAATAATATTTGATTAAATAATATATACTTTAATTTACGAGTTTAGCGCATGTAAAAAAATAATAATAATATTTTCGAAATAGATATAGGGTACTATAAGGATTAAATAAATAATAAATGGTACTTATGAAATTATTTATTTCTAACCCTATCAATATATAAACCCATTTATATTATTTTTTTAAGAGACCCAATTCAATTTTTTTTGTGAATAATGAATCCAGATAATCCTCTTGAAGCCCTTGAGAGCCCACTTATCTAAGAAATCTCCAAATAAGGGAAAGAGATCCTCCTACTACTTCTATTATTTATTCAATAGTGATCAATAATAATCTGAAGGAAGGAATTCTAGAGGTGATAATAGGTGAACAATTCAAGCATTACGATCTTCCATGATAGAAACTGAATATTCCTACAATAATGTTCAGAGATTTGTGGAACTCATGTGGATAAAAACTCTTGGAAATCATACATTGATTCCTAAAAAACAATAATTGTATGACATAGATCAATTTTGACATCGAACAACAAAGAAATAATTTCTGATAAGGAAATTCATTAATTGCTTAAATTAATTATAAAAACTATGTGACTATTCTATATTTTTGTTCCAGAATTTTATCCATTGTCTATAATATTCGATTCAAATCACTTGATCATTGTGTTTATCATCATGTAAATATTGGATCATTCATTGATATTGAAAAAATAAATGTTAGGAATGAACCATCACAGACTTCAACTATTCCTAAAATATTCAAGTGGTATCAGAGTGGGTTACATAAATCTTTATAATTATATAAATATCATTGATTGATTTATGTATAAGTAATTAGTTTTTTATTCCAGTTTAATTTTTATTTAATCCTAATTGTGAGATCTATTTATTCCTCTTTGTTTCTCATAAATATAATTGAAACGATTAATTTTATGAATAAAATAAAACCTTAGATCTTATTTGGAGGAGTCAAAGAATCTAGATGGGTAAAAAAGGGGCACACACCATGTAACCTGGAGGTACACACAATATAATAGTGTTTAATTCAATAATAATTAATTTGGAATTAATTCAAAGTGTGTGAAATTATAACATATGGTTCATTAAATAATACATAGTATATTGGCTAGGCCATCCTGGTGCAAGGTTATCCTAAGTACATACCGTGTAACTTTTGTACATGATATGCAATACTTTAGTCATAGATGCATTGTGTATCTTCTTACACAGCCCACCCATCTTGTGACCATGTAACTTCATGGTCAAACAAATTGTTTCCCATATACACACCATGTACTACAAATTTTTATGTGTCATAATTACACGTTTATCCCATATTCCTGTTTCATGGATAGACGGTGAGAAAACATAGAATCCATGTTGCTCTAATGTATATGTTGTGTACTTTTACCAAATTAAATAGAATTAAAATTAATTTATTGTACTATGAAAACATTTTCAACATGTTCTTTTATGTGGTCATTAAGTGGATAAGACATGAAATGTGATGGGGTTTAATATATATATATATGTTTAATTTATTTATTTGTAATTTTTTGGATCAAAATATCATATATGAGTCATATTACAGTTATTAATATTTGTGATTTTAAGCATAATACATGAAATAAAAATATTTTAATTTTTGTAATCATTAATATGATTTTACCCATTATGAATGTATGTCATATATAATGTATAAGACATGTCAAAATAGTAAATAATATATTTGTATAATAAATGTTGGGTAGTTTAGATGAGTACTCACCATGTTTCCTACAAAGTATATTTATGTACACAATTAATTTTAAATAAATTTATTGAATTGGTTTAAAATTATGATATATTAGAATATAAAGAAAATTTAGATGATAATTAAGATAAAAGAGTTAATTAATTAACAAAGATGATGAATTGATTCTATCATGATTTATCTTAAAAAAGAACAATTAATAATTAAAATCTAATTTTATTAAATCTGTAACTTGTTTCATAAATATGGATGAACATGATCCAAGAACATACCATAGTATGTGAGTGTTTCCATTTAATTTATTATTAAATCAAATTATTGGTCTGCATTCCATCTTTCCTCTTATTAAGTAGGGGAATACATGTCCATTGATTATTTTATGTAAACCCATTTTCATAATTTGTGTGTGAGTAAAAGCATATATAATGGGTGGAGATCCCAATATAGTTGATGAGGTTGAATTTTAGAGCAGATTAAAAACCAATCCATTAGAGATACATTGGTGGATATGTTAAAAACCACAACATAAACCATAAATGGTTCAATATGTTTGCTCCCAAGGTCAATGGTTAGATTATCATCCACTAGATAAACTAACCATTATTAAAAGATAATGATCATACTAATTTATTAATTTATTTTTTTCAACATGAATGGTTATTTAATTATTTTTTTTAAAGATAACATAAATTAATAAATTAACATGCATGTAAGATTGAACTAAAATAAATTATCATATGCCTAAATTTTATCTAAGACAGGGTTAATCACTTAAGTAAACAAAAGTAATATCAAAATTAATGTTATTTAGATAATAATTGTAAATTTATTAATAAAAGATATAATACCTCAACATTATATGTCAATTTGGTATTTATTTCTACTACATCAGTTAAAATTGAACAATTGTTCATAGTTATTGGCCATCCAATGTTGGGGTTCTTTCAATTATCAAAAAATTATAACATGAATTGTTTTGAAGTAAATTAATTCACATAAAGGTTTGAGATCTTAAGAAGTATTTTTTGTAAATAAGAGTTAAGGGTTTAATAAATATAATTTATGGATTTTAGGACAGTGGATTCCACTCAATAGATCAAGGAAGTTTTAGTCAATGTAGATGGAATTTGGAATTATAACCTAAACCCCATAAATTTTTTTGAGAAAGAAATTCTTGGGTAATGATAAGGGGTATATGGATCATTTCTATAAAAATTCCCAAGCAATAGGCTATTCTGATGATAATTGTAATGTCTATTGGATTTTGATAAAATAATGGGAAATTAATAAATATAATATTTATTTATTTTCAAAAAAATTATAAGATAATGTAATCAATCTATTCTCGTTATATTTTTATAAATATCAATAAAAATGGCTTCAAACACATCACTATGAAACATACCTAAATAGGATAACAATCTAACTGGTATAAATTTCCTAGAGTGGAAAATGTTCCAACAGCTTATCCCATGACATGAATGGAAGATATATATGTGGGAAGAACATATTCCTGAATCACCTGATAATGAGGACAGTGATAAAGTGGTTCATCGATATGAGAAAAATTTGAAATTTTTTATTGATGTTAATTGTTTTTTGAAATCATCCAGGACCAATGATCTTTTGAGGAAACAAGTGGACATGGATGGGTGTAGAATGACAAACCACTATCAAGATATCTATGAGGAGAAGGTAAGACAAGAGAGATACAAGACCTACAATTTATTGTTTATAAATATTCTTGGAGAGTCTATTCCATATGGGGCTCATCATTTTTATGATTATTGGATACAATAAACCCTTATAAATCTTAGGGATTAAATTACTCAATGAGTTGTGCATGTATATCTTAATTTATTCTTTAACCAAGACTGTTATAGTTTTATTATTAATTAAAATAATTAAAATAATGAGGGTAGTCTTATTAAACATATGAAATTGATTCACTAATTGTATAAGGACATGGGGAAAGGAAATATTGAGGTTCTTATCTCAAATAAGAAAAGTAAGAACTAGAATAAAGTTCCTCAAACTCAAAACAAATCTAAATATCCCAAGAACTATGCATCGAAGGAGAAGAAGATCTAGAGGTAGTGAAAAGATAAGGAGGTAATATGTTTTTAATGTCGTAAACAAGGCCACAAAAGAATAAAATAACCCAAGATCAAGGGGAAACTCATGGTGCATTTTTTACTGAGTGTAATCTTTCAATATCTACAAATTGGGTACTAGATACAACTTTGGGTTCTCACATCTATATCCAAATGTAAGAACCACATAGATTATAAAATATTTCTTGAGAAAAAGTGGATTTTTAAGCTGAAAATTTTATGAGGACAGTTTCTCTAGCCATTGGTGACTACCAACTATCATTTCTAAGGGGAATGATATTGGTTTTATCAGATTTTTATTATGAACCAACTATTACCAATAATATAATTTATGTGTCATGACTAGATTTGGATGGATTTATTTTCTTGTTTTGGAATAAAAGATGTTTCCTTTATAAATACAACATATATTATGATATATTACGTTTATATAATTGTCATAATGTACAGAATTATGAAGACAAATTATTGGAAATATATAATTAATCATGTTTTCATGACTCCTATAACACCCAACAATGACATAACTATTTTGGTCATGTAAATTAGAAGAGTTTGAAAAAGATCTATCAAGATGGTTATTTAGAATCTTCTCAGAACAACTTAAAATATTTATTTCATGTTTATAAAGAAAATTTATCAAATACGATGGCTCAATATTTGTTAAAAATTATGAACCTATCTTTTATAAATATTCAATAGAGAGCACAAAATATTCATGTTGGAAGGAAGCCCTAGATTTTCAATCAGATTCCATGTATCAAAACAGTGTAGGGGATATAGATGATGTGCTAGTTGATTTAATGATTATAGGGTGAAAAGGGTAATCAAGAAGAAAATTGACATGCAATGTAATGCAAATACTAATGAGGAAGTGTAATGGCTTAGTGGTTTAAATAAATTCATGGAATTTACTATGATAATTCCTTTTCACAAGTTTCCATGTCTAAATCCACGGAATTATACTTGATACAACAGCTTAACAGGACTATGAAATTTTTCAGATGAGAATTAAAATTTCGGTACATAATGGGAACCTTTATGAATATTTTTATATTACACAACAAGAAGTGTTTGAAACTACATGTAATGCCAAAAATATTGGAAATTTATAGATATCTATTTATCAATTAAAAGAATACATTAAGGCCAGTTATCATTGTATTTGACATGGTTATAAAAGAATTTTTTTTAATTAATATTTAATGTGGTCCACGTGTTTAAATTAGGTGAAGTAGAAATGAAGGAATCATCCTAGTAGTATATTATGATGAAATATTACATATTGGAAATGATATACCTATCATATAGTCTGTTAAGCACTGGTTGGGAAATTATTTCTCTATGAATGAATTATGTGAAGAAACCTATATTATAGGGATCAAGATCAATCTTGAGAGATCCAATAGGATTATTAGACTAATTCAAAGTACATTCATTGACTAGATAAGAAAATATTTAGTCTGGAAAAATCCAATCGAGGATTGGTTCCAATGTCACATTGTATACATATTTCTATGAATTTTTTCCCTTAAACACAATTGAAATAATTGATACTGAGTATGATACCTAATTATTCATAGATAGGATGAATCATGTAGGGTAAGTTAGGTACTAGAAATTATGTATCCTATACATCGAACTAGGTAGGAAGATTTCCAAAAGATTATAGAGAACTCAATGGGTATACTATTATGGTATTCTCATGTATTTGAGAAGAACTATGGAAATGTCCTATGTATATAGAGGAGATGATGATATGGTGATCAAGTGTTATATTGATGGTAGTTTTCAAATTTAACACAATGATTTCAATTCATAGTCACGATATGTTTTCTATCTCAATAAGCGAGCTGTGAGATGGAAGAGTTCAATGATGGCAGTTTATATTGACAATATTGTGGATTCTGAGTGTATAACATATTTCTATATAGGAAAGTGTGCCATTTGGATTAAAAAAATTATCTAGAAGCATGATATGGTACCTACCAGTAAAGACCCTAACACTTTATATTATGATAATAATGTAGTGGTGGATCTTAAAAAAGTGACAAGGTCCCACAAATGGAAAGAGAAAATACTCTAGAAGAATCACCCCATAAAGTATTTTTAACAAAGGGTTGATTTTGTATTATGAATATTTACCACAGATAAAAAAACTAAATCCCGATGACTAAAGGCCTATATTTATAGAAGTATGAGTATCATGTTAGAACTAGCGAACTAAATGTTGTTAGAAGTTGGATCAAGTGAAAGTGGGAGTCTGTTGGAGTTGGTTCGCTAGACCAAATTTTCTTGTACTTCTTAATAAATAATATTTATATTTTTAAATACAAATAAATAGATCATCACATCAAAATTTTTCTTCAATGTAACATATTAAGTTATAATGTCCTAATATTAGTTGTCTCATTAAACAGCCATAGAAGTTTCCCATAATGATGAGAACAAAGAAGTTCCACAATTGTATTCCTAAATAAATATTACATTTCAAGTTGAAATCATGTTTGAGATACAAATGACTCTAGATATTAGAGGTGGATACTCAAAATACTTTGAGGAATCTCCTCATGGTGTACACCCTTAGAAATATCTAGTGTTTGATTTTGTAAGAACCCAGTTCTTATTGTTGAGGTACGGGCTTCTTATTTTCGTTTTGCTTTAGTGTTTTTTAGAAAATATGGGAAATGGGGAAAAATCCTGAAATTTTGAACTACACGCCGTGTACTTTATCCACAAGCCGTGTACTTTTGGCCGTGTAGGGATGAGTACACGGGGCGTGTAGCCATGCCGGCGACGAAGGGTGTAGGAACTGACTACACGCCGTGTAGTGGTACCTTACACGTTGTGTAGTCAGTCGACAGGTTAAAATGTAAGGTGGTGAAGTCGTCGCCAGCTGGGCGGCAGTACACGCCGTGTACTTGGGAGTACATGTCGTGTATTTTTGTCGACAGATGAACAGTGTGGCGGTGCCGCCAAATAAACAGCTAAATGTTAGGATTACACGTCGTGTACTTTGAAGTACACGCCGTGTACTTTGTTTTTCGGCTTAAAATAGGCATTAGCCTCCTCATTTGGAAGAGGAGGAACTTTAGCTGTTTTGGAGCCAAAGGATGAGTCAGGGTCTTTGAAGAACCACTAGGCGTTCGTCTGGAATCCAATTCCATCTCGGACGATCCCGTTGGAACCGCACGGGTAAGGGATTCCTCCTCCTGGTACTGTTCATGCTAATTCTTCTCCCAACGTAAGTTATTTACGTTTGAATGGGTTTTGTTCTTCATCAGATCTACGCCGTTCTTGAGCGTTTCTGGAGTCGACGTTCGGGTATAGCGTTCGTTGACGTATAAGGTAGGTGGCTTGGTGTTTATTTTCCAACTATCGTGCGTTTTTGTGCATTTTTGTTCCACGAACCCATGTTGGGGTGTCGTGTGGCTAAGGTTGTTGCTATATTTAATGCCTAGAATTTCATAGGTGATTAAATTGTGATAATAAAATGTTTTTTGGGATCGTTTCTTGGATCCAGGACCATCCTGAGGGGTGTGTTCCTCTGTTTAGCCGTTTTTCCAGGATACCTGAGGGTATGCCTTAAATGTAGTAACTATAGAATTTCCTTGGGAGGAATTGCTTTTTTACTGCATTTTGATATGTTGGGAATGGCCCGGTTACCTGTTTAGCCTGAGGGCATTGTTGTTATTAGCCTGAGGGCGTGACTGTTTTAGCCTGAGGGCTATCGTTATTCCGCCTGAGGGCAACCTTTTGTGCCTGAGGTCTTGGCTTCTGTGTCTGAGGGCGACACTTCGTATGCCTGAGGGTGAGAATTTCTGTTATGCCTGAGGGCAATACCTGTGGGTTGGATTCTGTTTGGCCTAAGGGAAAGCCTAAGGGCGTGGTTACTATTTTAGCCTGAGGGCACGGTTCTGGTTAGCCTGAGGGCTTGGTGCTGTTGAGCACAAAAATGTTACTAAATTAAACAAGTTAAATGAATAATAAAATGGAAATTTAACTGTTAAATTAGTTACTTTTGAGTACTGATTAGTTATTTCATTTTACTACTACACACTTGATGCTTGTTTTACACACAGTTGAGCACGGGCCTTTGGCGGGTGCCTACTGAGATATATTTCTCTCACCCTATTTGGGTCATGCTTTTCGGCCCAAATAGATTACATTTCTGTAGGTGTGGATAGGGACAAGAGTCCCTATACATGTACTTGACTATTGTTGTGGAGTAGGAGGGCATGTGACCGATCCTAGGCTCGCGATGCCGCTGCCAGCTGTTTACTCATTTTGTTGTACTTTTCTTTTGGTTGTATCACAGTGATGTATAACATGTTATGGCTGTTTTCTTAGAATTTGAAACATGTAGTATCATCATTCATATACTGTTGGTTATATCCAATGCTATAGTTTATTTCAGTTGTGTGTATTCACTGCTTCCGCTGTTTGTTGTATGTTTATTTTAGTATTTCGCTGCGCTACACTTTGACAAATGAGGGCATAATTTCCCCACTATCAGACCTGGGCCCTCGCTGCTTGTCGGCATCCTCTGGCATTTGGGGAAATGCACTTGAGGACACCTGGCAAACCAGGCTCAGGGTAACCTTTGCGTGGCACCCGGGTCTGGGACGTTACAAAGTGGTATCAAAGGTGTTTCTTTTCTTTGACTTACTATTTGGAGCAGTAGTCAGGGATAGGACAGAACAGTAGTTGGTAATAAGCTATGCACGGGCGTAGCTAACCCGTGTACAGGGAAAATCCAGTCTACCTCGTATTTTTCATTATTTGATTTGAAATTTTATGGTTGATATGTTTTCACCGTTGGGTGACGCACTTGGATTGTGCTGTTTATATTTTATCTGTGGGTTCTATTTAGATGCAACCCGATGAGATGAGGGTATGCCGTCTCATGCATCATATAGGCACAAGCTAGATATCACATGCCATGCATAGTTTCCATGCCATGTAGGTGCATTAGAAATTCTCATGTTGTTGTGATAGTTGTTGTGCTAGAAAAGCATGCTGTTGTGATAGCTGCTTGATAAATACCTGCCTTATGATATGGTATTTTTGTTTGAGCTTGTTTATAGAATGGACGCCAACTTTGGTCTTTGGGGAGTATGGGCCCCCATTGATCGGAATTTGGTGGATCATTGACTGGTTATTGGTTATAACACATATAAGATGTCAAACATTGATTCATGGGGTGTATGGGCCCCCACGGGTCGGAATTTGACACTTAAGTGTTGTTTTTCGGTATTTTCTAGGTTCCAGAGAAATTTCTGAGGCATACTGTCTGGAAACCCAGTATATACGTCGTGTAGTACTTTATGCACGCCGTGTATGTTCTTCTGTTCGGGAAGAAAAATGAACTTTTTGAGTACATGTCGTGTACCCGGAGTACACACCATGTAGTCTCTTCCCGTGTCACAAACCATGTGGACGGAGACACGGGGTAGGTAAGGGCTTGGGTAAAACACGCCGTGTAGTTTTAGGCACACCGTGTAGTGTTGACCCAAAGTTCGGCCGTGTAAATAACAACACGGGTCGGTGAAATCCTGTACAGAACACGCCGTGTCATTGATGCACACGCTGTGTAGTGTGATCTGGGGACTCGGCCATGTAACTAACAACACGGGTCAGTGTCACCTCTCCTTGAACACGCCGTGTACCTATGGGACATGCCGTGTAGTCTTGTCTGAGGACAAACTGTGTGGACTTAGCTGTGTGGCTGGGAAACGAGATGGTGTACACGCCGTGTGCGGGTGTAACACGCCGTGTATAGTAAAGCTGAGTGGTCGGCCGTGTCACAGACAACACAGGCAGTTGGAAAATAACACCTTACATGCCATGTAGATATTATACACGCCGTGTAGTTTTGTTGAACGGAAGCCATGAAACTTAGCTATGTAGAAGGACCCGGGCAGGGGAAAGGAAGTCAAGTACACGCCGTGTAGTCAGTGTACACGCCTTGTAGTCTTGTTTTGAAAATTTTGAAACGCCTTCTTCCTCTTGTTCATTTGTGGTTCCTTCGTTTCAGTCTTAATAATCTTTAATCTGAGGCGTGCTTTTGACCTTGTAGAGTCATGCCGCCTAGATGACCGCGAGTTGTTCTCCAAGAGAGCGGCGACGATTATACTCCGAAGATAGTGGTCCATGGGCTAACAGTTGATCCACCAGTAGAGCCAGATGAGGCACCAGCTATTATACCAGACACGGGTGTGGAGGCGCAGTTCCGTGAAGGCTTATTGCGGTTCATGCAGACCTTTCAGGGAGCACCGCAGGATGCCACATCTATGGCCGAGCTGTCGCGTATTTGTCAGCAGCAGCATCCGTCTACATTTTCATGGGATGGCAGACCACAGGCTGCAGAGTCTTGGCTATGATCAATGCAGACTATTTTCGAGCATCTTGAGACGCCTCCAAGGCGGAGGGTCAAGATCGCGACTTACATGCTGCGTGATTCCTCCAAGAGGTGGTGGGATGTTACCACCCAGTCAGAGCATCATAGGGACATGGAGTGGGAGGATTTTCAGACAGTCTTCTATGACTTATTCTTTCCTGAGACGCTGAGGGTAGATAGAGCTCGAGAGTTCATGAATCTGCAGCAGGTCGCTAGGTCAGTGATGGACTATTCTGATCGTTTTACGGAGCTTCAGTGCTTTTCACTCATGCTGGTGGGTGATGAGACACTAAGAGCCAAAAGTTTTGAGGATGGTCTTCGGTATGACATCCGAGCGCTGGTGAATGTTTTCAAGTTGCCTTCTGTACACACGATTGTGAATCAGGCGTTGATTATAGATAGGAACCTGTGAGAATCTAGTGGTGTGGGCCAGGGCAGTTCGGCACCAGTTACTGGTACTATTTATGCTGGCAAGAGGAAGAGACAGATGGAAATCTCTCAGGGCGGTAGTACCAGGCATGCTGCTTCTTCAGGTGGCCCGATTAGGTGCTACCAATGTGGCAGAGATGGGAACAAGAGGCCGCAGTGTCCACGAGACCCATTGGAGTGCCGAGCTTGCAGCAAGATGGGTCATCTACAACGCTTTTGCATGGCCTTTCTACCAGTGGCTAGTGAGAGGGGTTCTATGCAGACTTCGCATGCAGGAGCAGGACCAGTGGCTTCTTACCAGTCAGGGAACTGGAATACGTCAGGGCGTGCAGGCAGAGATGGTGGTCATGGACATGGTAGCCATACACCAGGATCTCAGAGGCAAAAGGGCGGGACAGCTTAGGGTATCCAGGTTGTGTCGCAGGGCCACGGGACTGGACAGGCTTATGCAGTGCAACAGACCCAGCATGAGTAGGATCCCGGACCATCGACAGTCAGAGGTACTATTCTAGTAGCTTCTATCTTGTCTTCAGTACTTTTTGATACAGGTTCTACACATAGTTTTATATCAGTACCCATTGTGGAGAGCCTTGGGCTCGGTGTTTCTACTACTTCTGATATCTTGAACCTAGACACTCAGTTGGAGACTAGGACGGTTGGTGTGCGTCAATGAAAGGAGTTCCCCCATGAGGTTGGTGGGTGTCACTTACTTTGGGACCTCTATGTCCTGGAGATGACAAGCTATGGCATCATTCTCAGGATGGTCTGGTTGGTTCCCTTCCAAGCTTTTGTAGACTGCAATCGTCGTAGGGTGTGTTTCACATCACCAGAGGGCGGGGAGTTTCTATACAAGGGCGAGTGGGAAGTTTAGGCGAGTCGAGCTGGACAAGAGCATCATGGGCGAGGTGGAGTCACAGACCAGATTGCGAGCTTATATCTGGATGACCAGGGGGCTTGTCAGGTAGATTTCACTCCAGTTGTCAATCGTTTCAGGGATGTCTTCCTGGATGACTTTTCAAGTCTACCTTCGGTGTGTGAGGTGGATTTCCCTTATTGAGATTGTGCCAGGAGCAGCACTGGTGTCCATTACTCCTTATAGGATGGCCACATCTGAGTTGCAAGAGCTCAAGAGGCAGTTAGATGAGCTACATGAAAAGGGTTTTATCCGACCCAGTACTTCTCCTTGGGGTTCTCCGGTCCTCTTTGCGAAGAAGGCGGATGGTACCCTTGGGCTTTGTGTGGATTATCAGAATCTGAACCAGTTGACGGTTAAGAACCTATATCCCTTTCCGAGGATAGATGATCTGTTTGATCAGCTTCGTGGAGCATGAGTGTTCTCTAAGATTGACTTGATATCTGGATATCATCATCTACGCGTTAGACCATCTGAAAAACCTCTCACTGTTTTGAGGAGCAGATATGGTCTATATGAGTATACGGTTATGCCGTTCAGACTCACGAACGCGCCAGCAGTTTTCATGGCTATGATGAATTGTGTGTTCCATCTATATCTTGATTCATTTGTGGTAGTATTCGTGGAAGAAATCTTGGTGTACTCTCACACTCGACACGACCATGCCACCCATCTTGAAATCGTATTGACTACACTGAGAGAGCATCACCTATATGCTAAGCTCTCTAAGTGCCACTTTTGGATGGACCAGATTCACTTCCTGGGTCATACCATCTCAGAGGCCGGAGGTGTAGTGGACCCAGAGAAGGTGAGAGCAGTAGTTTCCTTGGAGCAGCCCAAGAATGTGTTTGAGATACGGAGTTTCTTAGGGATGGCTGGTTGCTAAAAACATTTCATACAGGACTTCTCCAGCTTAGCAACACCGTTGACAGGTCTGACTAAGAAGGGTGTGAAGTTCGTTTGGTCAGAAGCATCTGAGACAACTTTTCAGGACCTGAAGGGAAGGCTGACATCTGCACCGATCCTAATACTCCCAGAGCAGGGGAGGAGCTATACAGTTTACTGTGATGCTTCAGGGATTGGGCTGGGAGCCGTTTTGATGCAGGGCGACCGAGTTGTGGTGTACGGGTCTCGGCAGTTGAGGCCACATGAGAGGAATTACCCGACGCATGATCTCGAGTTGGCTGCATTTGTGCATGCATTGCGCTATTGGAGACATTACCTGTTGGGAGAGCATTTTGTGGTTTTCACCGACCACAAAAGCCTCAAGTATATCATTACTCAGCGTGACCTGAATCTGAGGTAGAGAAGGTGGGTCGAGTACCTACAGTCCTTCGATTTTGAGCTTGCCTATACACCTGGTAAAGGTAATGCAGTAGTCGATGCACTGAGCAGGAAGACTCAGATACATGCAGTGTAGGAAGCCAGTGGTGAGTGGCAGCTTATGGCCTTCTTCTCTAAGATGCATCTTGAGGTCCATGACAGTCAGGGGCAGACTTATCTTTCCTCGTTAGCTGTGACTTCTACCCTTCTGGACAGAGTGAGGATGAGGCAGCTATCAGTTTCAGAAGGCCTAGTTCTACGGGAGTCGGTGGCAAGTGAGGACCCTCCTCCCGGTTGGACGATAGGCGATGATGAGGTTTTTCATTTCCATGGACGTGTATGGGTTCTAGGGGATATACGCGAGGAGATGATGAGGGAGTTTCATGCTTCATATTGGGCAGTTCATCCTGGGGTTACCAAGATGTACCAAGACTTGAGACATCAGTACTAGTGGCCGGGTATGAAGAGAGAGATAACTAGTTTTTTTATGAGATGTTCCACCTATCAGTAGGTGAAGGAAGAGCATCAGAGACCAGTTGGGTTGTTACATCAGTTGCCCATTCCAGAGTGGAAATGGGATGATGTCGTGATGGATTTCATCACGGGTTTTCCGAGTTCACCTCGTTGCAATGACGTCATGTGGGTTGTTGTGGACAGACTCACGAAGGTAGATAACTTTTTGCCGATCAAGGGGAGCTTCGGTGTGGACGAGCTCAGAAGGCTATATATCCGAGAGGTCGTACGTCTTCATGGGGTCCTTCATTCTATCGTTTTTGATAGGGATTCCTGCTTTACGTCTCGTTTATGGAAGAGTTTTCAGAGGGCGCTGGGTACACAGGTGCTTCCGAGCACAACATAACACCCTCAGATAGATGGCCAGTCAGAGCGGACGATACAGGTGCTAGAGGAAATGCTTCGCGCATGTTTCCTAGACTTTGGGGGCTCTTGGGAGAAGCATATACCCTTAGTTGAGTTTTCCTATAACAATAGATTTCAGGAGACAATTGATATGGCACCATACGAGGATTTATATGGTAGGCCATGCCGATCACCTTTGTGCTGGTTAGAGGCAGGTGATGTAGCTTTGCTGGGGCCACAACTCTTGCAGGAGACATCTGAGCACGTCCAGTTGATTCGGAAGCGGATGGCTACCGCACAGTCTCATCAGAAGTCTTATGTTGATCGCTGCAGACGACCTTTGGAGTTCATGGTCGGAGATCAGGTTTTCTTGCATGTTTCGCAATGGCTGGGACACAAACGGATTAGGAGACATGGTAAGATTTCACCGAGGTATGTAGGAACATTTCAGATTATGGAGAGAGTCTGGCTGGTTGCCTATCGGTTGCAGTTACCGCAGCGGTACCGAGCCATCCATGACGTCTTCCACGTGTTTGGGTTGCGTCTCTACCATTTAGACCCGTCTCAAACCTTTCAGCTAGGGGAGGTAGAGCTTCAGCATGATGCGTCCTTTGAGGAGCATCCGATCCGTATCGTTGATAGGAGCAACAAGGTTTTCCGACGCCGGTCAGTTCCTCTCGTACGGGTGCTCTGTCAGCATGGCTTAGTGCAGGACGAGACCTGGGAGCGGGAGGCCGACGTACGTGCTCAGTGGCTAGAGCTGTTCTGAGATTTCTCTTCGCCACGCTTGGAAGGGAAATTCGGGGATGAATTTCTATAAGGGGGAAAGTTTGTAAGAACCTGGTTCTTATTATAGAGGTATGGGCTTCTTCTTTTCCTTTTCCTTAAGTGTTTTTGAGGAAATACGGGAAATGGGGAAAATCCTGAATTTCTGAACTACACGCCGTGTACTTTATTCACACACCGTGTACTTTTGGCCGTGTAGGGATGAGTACATGGGGTGTGTAGCCATGCCGACGACGAAGGGTGTAGGAACCGATTACACGCCGTGTAGTGGTACCTTACACGCCGTGTAGTCAGTCGGCAGGTTAAAAAGTAAGGCGGTGAAGTCGCTGCCAGCTGGGTGGCAGTACACGCCATGTACTTGGGAGTACATGCCATGTATTCTTATTGGCAGATGAACAGTGTGGCGGTGCTTCCAAATGAACAGTTAAATTAAATGAGTTAACACCGTGTACTTTGAAGTACACATCGTGTACTTTGTTTTTCCGGCATAAAACAGGCAGTAGCCTCCTTATTTGGCAGAGGAGGCACTTGAGCCATTTTGGAGCCAAAGGAGGAGGCCGGGTCTTTGAAGAACCTCCGGGCGTTCGTCTGGAATCTGATTCCGTCTCGGATGATCCTGTTGGAACCGCACGAGTAAGGGCTTCCTCCTACTGGTACCGTTACTGCCAATTCTTCTCCCAACGTATGTTATTTACGTTTGAATGGGTTTTGTTCTTAGTCAGATCTACGCCATTCTTGGGCGTTTCTGGAGTCAGTGTTCGGGTATAGCATTCGTTGACGTGTAAGGTAGGTGGCTTGGTGTTTATTTTCCAACTGTTGTGTATTTTTTGTGCGTTTTCGTGCCACGAACCCATTTGGGGTGTCATGTGGCTGTGTTCGTTGCTATATTTAATGCCTAGAATTGCATAGGTGATTAAATTGTGATAATAAAATGCTTTTTGGGATCTTTGCTTGGATCCAGGACCATCCTGAGGGGTGGGTTCCTCTGTTTAGCCGTTTGGCCAGGATACCCAAGGGTAAGCCTTAAATGTAGTAACTGTAGAATTGCCTTGAGATGAATTTCTTGTTTACTGCATTTTGATATGTTGGGCATGGCCCGATTACCTGTTTTTCTTGAGGGCGTTGTTGTGATTAGCCTAAGGGCGTGACTGTTTTAGCCCGAGGGCTGTCGTTATTCTGCCTGAGGGCATCCTTTTGTGCCAGAGGGCTTGGCTTCTGTGCCTGAGGGCGAGAATTTCTGTTATGCCTGAGGGCAATACCTACGGGTTGGATTCTGTTTGGCCTGAGGGAAAGCCTGAGGGTGTGGTTACTATTTTAGCCTGAGGTAATGGTTCTGGTTATCCTGAGGGCTTGGTGCTTTTGAGCACAAAAATGTTACTATTTTAAAGGAATTAAATGAATAACAAAATGGAAATTTAACTGTTAAGTTAGTTACTTTTGAGTACTTCTTAGTTATTGCATTTTACTACTGCACACTTGTTGCATGTTTTACACACAGTTGAACACGGGCCTTTGGTGGGTTCCTACTGAGATATATTTCTCACACCCTGTTTGGGTCATGCTTTTCGGCCCAAACAGATTACATTTCTGTAGGTGTGGATAGGCGCAAGAGTCCCTATATAGGTACTTGACTGTTGTTGTGGAGTAGGAGGGAATGGGACCGATCCTAGGCTCGCGATGCCGCTGCCAGCTGTTTACTCATTTTGTTGTACTTTGCTTTTGGTTGTATCATAGTGATATATAACATGTTCTGGCCGTTTTCTTAGAATTTGAAACATGTAGCATCATCATTCATATTCTGTTGGTTATATCCACTGCTGTAGTTTATTTTAGTTGTGTGTATTCACTACTTCCGCAATTTGTTGTATGTTTATTTTAGTATTCTGCTACGCTACACTTTGAAAAATGAGGGCATAGTTTCCCCACTATCAGACCTGGGCCCTCACTGCTAGTCGGCATCCTCTGGCATTTGGGGAAATGCGCTTGAGGTCACCTGGCGACCCGGGCTCGGGGCACCCGTTGCGGGGAACCCGGGTCTGGGACGTTACAGATTCTTTATGAATGAGACTCGCTCGTATGAAATCCACATTTATATGTGTCATTGGATATTCCTATCCGCAGATGTGTTTATTGATCCTTAGATGTTAATATTATTATTAATGATTTTTATAAGCAACATGCTATGATCTATTGAGGAAAAATGTGATGAAAAATTTTCATGGAGAGGAACGATTTGTTGGGTGCTTTATGTGTAATATTGCATTAATTAATAAGGTGTGAAATGATATTACCTTTGGTTATTTAAGGGATGTTGATAAAACATGAACATTTATGGAAATGATATATTATAAATAAATCCATGACCACTGTGTTCTATAGGCATGTCTGATTTTATAAATTCAAATAAAGATATATCAAACACAAGGATGATGGCACCACCATGAGGCATTCTTGATTAGAGATATCCAGATAAAGGGATTGTACAAAAATATGAGTGTCCATATGAGTTATTAGGTCATTATGGAAATAATTTCTTTTTCTATGGGTTACTTAGGATGTTTCTATACACTAACCATATACATAAGATGCTTCATCTAATGCCACTGAGAAAGAGGCCTCGAGGGGCACCCAAATTTGTATCGAATGTCTTAGTTAAATAATATATTATTTTTTTAGTATATAATAAGTTTAATAAATATTATCCCCACATGTGGTTTAATAATTATTCATGTTTTCTTCATCACATATATTTATTCACCAGTTATTTGAGAAACTATTATCTGAGTAGAATATTTAATAAATTTTTATTTTCTTTTTAGTGAATAAAATATTTATTTATTTATTGGAGAATTATGATGCGATATTTATTTATTAAATATATATTCATTATTCAAGGCCTGATAAATATTGTGATGGAATGAAGGATCTAGTTAAATTATCCAGTGACATATTATATATATTGAATATTATTGTGTTGAATAATATTAAATTTAATTCATGTGTTTAGTGAAAGTCAAGAAATAATAATCTAATTATTGTAATTAATGACATTCGGTTCTTCGGGGATTAAATATATAATAATGGAAACTTATATAATTATTTTTTAATAACCCCATTGGTTTATATAACCTATTATATCATTTTTATGATATCCATTTAATTTTTTGTCTATAATGAATCTCAAGAATCCTCTCCAATTCATAGAGAACTAAATTCTCTGTGAATTAACTAATTAACATAGTGCAATATTTCCTTAACAGTCACTATCACGTATTGAGAGATAATGAAAAACAATTTGGAATAAATTCTTAAGGATATCATAGTTGAACGACCCAGGCATTAGAATTTATGGTGATGGAACCTGGAGTTTCTTATAGAATTATTGAATGATTTTTAGAACATGTGTGGATTGACATTAGAGGAAATATTCCTTTTATTCCTATATATCAATGAATTAATGAAATAGATTCATTGTTAGATTCATCAATGAAGAAATAATTTCTCACATTATAATAATTTAATTGATTTAATTAATTATAAATAATATGTGATGATTTAATGTTTTGGTTTTATCATTTTATCCATTTTCTGTATTATTTTATTAAATTCAATTTTTCATTATATAAATCTTATATTGATCAAGTATCATGAAAAAAATGAAATATTGGGTATGAACCAACACATTCTTCCACTATGCCAGAAATGTTCATATATATACTAAGCTAGGTATGGGGTTTTTGATCAACTGGATGGTTAGGGTAGTTGTATTATTTAAATTAATTAATTATTTTATGATTGCATGATTTACTAGGGGATGTGGAAATAATGGACCTAAGTATTGAGGTGATTTTGATCACTAGTATTGAGATGACTATGTTATTCGTGATGAGGGAATGGGCCAAGATATATGGTCTGGTTTTGACCATTGGATGGAAGTGATGGACCCATCCTGTCGAGGGGATAGACCGCAAGACTTGGGATGGTTATGAAAATAATACATGGGTGGTGTGGTCACATAAGGGAATGAGGTTTTTTATTTGTTTGGATGAGTAATATTGGTGATTTATGGTCATTTTTGTTGGTGAATGTTTCATTGGAGTTGTGTTCGCATAGATAATACTCATTTGAGGTTGTGTTGATCACTAATTTTGGGTAGAGGCCTCGGTAGTTATTTAGGAATATGGGATGGTGTTTAAAATTTGTTACAGAGGATTTCATCATCAAAAGAAGCCAATATTGATGGTGATAGACCATTGGGAGATGGTGGTGAGAGCAACCATTTGTGCTGAAGTTTGATGTTATACATGAGACCGATTGGATGGGATTATT
Source organism: Viscum album (assembly GCA_963277665.1). Lineage (NCBI taxonomy): Eukaryota > Viridiplantae > Streptophyta > Magnoliopsida > Santalales > Viscaceae > Viscum > Viscum album. Next base: position 1,066,602,822 of record OY728166.1, on the reverse strand, counting down.
GGAGGAGAGATATTGCCATAACATGGGATGTCAGGAAGATGAGATGACAATGATTTGTTATATATGGGAGGAGGCATGTGTCCCTACCTTAAGACATCAAGCTATTGTGTCGATGATGATTTTGTGATTGATGGCCTGGGGGGCCTGGTACTTATTGATGTGCATGATTATGAGACACTAGTTTCATGGTTTATGGCTTGAGAGGTGTCACATGGAACATGGTGCAAGTGATATATTTATTGGAGGGTCCTAAGGGCTCTCCTAGTGTATTATTCATCTGGAGACACCTGGTAAATAAGCCATGGATCCTCACAATTGTAAACATATCATTACAAAAATGTATTAAATGAAAATATATATTTGGGGATATTTGTTTAGTAATATAACTTAATTTTTCATTGTAAGTAAACACTAACTTTTTTCTATTGAGAAAAAATGGAGTGAGATATTTATTTTTGTATTTTTGTTTATTCAATTTATTTACATATGATTACATTGGATAATTATGAATGTAAGATATATACTTGTTGGGGCTCTCCCTCTTAGTTAATACTCACACCATCCATGTCCCCCTCAGAATATGTTTAAAATTTATAGTTTTGAGATCATTGTTGAGAACAATACTTTATCTCTTTATAATAATTTCAATGTTCACAAATACCCTTATTTTTTATTCTAACGAATTTAATTTGAGTATATTTAATGAAATTTATATTCATTATTTCTTTATATTTGAATAATACTAAATCATTTAATCTATGTGTTATATTTTAAAATATGTTTGGAAATCTTTTTATCGTATTAGAATGTTTTGGAAACACTAATCATGTTCTACGTATTCTGAAATCACATTCATGTGTTCTAGAAACATTTTTAATACCCTATATTGAGGAGCATAACGTAAGGATAGAATCCGTCGTTTACTTTATGGAATATCAAAAAATTATGGTTAAGAAAAAATATGTTATAGAAAAAAGTATGGAAGAAGAACCCTACGTTTTTAAGGAACTGTACATTCGGGATATCAGAAAAGTATTGACGAAGAACCCTACATTAATATGAATCATTAAGTTTGTTTCTAAAAATTAGGGTTCATCAACCTTACTTTATAAAACAACATTACGTTGTATCAAAAATTATGGATCATGTACCTTAGGTTTAGAAGAAGATAAAAGTATGGATCATCAAACTTACTTTTAGAATGAACCGTACATTCTATCAAAATGTATAGATCATGTATCTTATGTTTTGATAAAAAGGAAAGTATGGATAAAATACCATACATTTGAGAGTTGAATAGAAAAGAATGATTGATCGACCTTACTTTCTAAACCTTACGTTCAGATAAATAATTCTATACAGTTCAACCCTACTATTGGCGTCAGAGATTTAAATTATGTCTTTATTTAGAAACATTCTTTATATAGATTATAAGACTGATTTCAAGAAAAACTTCAAAGCCCATTTTTTAAGCACATCTTTGACTGATTGAATGCTTTTTATTTTTTGATTAAAATGATTGATTTAAGAGGTTCTATTCATGCCCATTATTAAGGGGAGTTATGACTTCTCTGTTATTCCAACATTTTAATATCGTGATTCTAAAGGGGACTTTTTTGGATCTAATTTTTTAAGGAAAATGCTGGTCATTATTCTATATATATATATATATATATGTGTGTGTGTGTGTGTGTGTTATTTTTAATTAAAAAAGGTGTTTCTGATGGATTTTTGTGAAAAATATTAGAAGAACAAGCTCTCTATTTTTTCGACTAAAATTTACAGAGACTTTCGAGATTTACATATTTGCTATTACAAGGTATGATCAAACACTTTTTTTGAAGAAGAAGAAACATGTTGAAGATTCACTATATCTAAATCGAATATATTTCATGAATCCATTGTAGTTGGAGTTTCTAATTTTATTTCTATATTTATTGCAACTGGATCGACTGACTAATTCCCTTCTCTGAAGAACATAATTTTTGCAGATGAAAATCAATCTACTGTCAGTTGCGTGCTGCAGCAAATGTGAAGAACAAATGAAAAGTATTTCAAGACAATGACTCTTTTTATTTTGAGTAATCGACTTCTCATACTAATCTATGTATTTGGATTAGTGTAGGAACTTGAAGGCTCTGTTTTTACCCTTAACTTATAATAGTGTCAACTACCTTCACTCAGTTGGGGATGGTCTGTTGATAAGAGGACCAGATAGTGAAAATCACAAAGCTCGTGGAATTAGAGCATTAGTAGAGTAGACTAGGGGCCTTCTGTTCCCCATACCACTATACATTCTTGCATCATTTAACTATTTATTTTCCTATACAAAAACAATCTGCTAAAGATAAAAGGATAGACTCGACCATCATCACGATTCATGGTGAATTTTTAAAAGACACAATTCCCCCCATCTTGTGCGTATATGGTATAACCCGATCCAATAATTGTTATCAGAGGGGGAGATTTTTTCAAATCTATAACAAGATGTTAGTTTTTTGGATTATATAGAGCACAATGGCTGATACACGAGTGGGTATGTCAATGGTTCATTCTCCCAACTTCAACAATGAAGCTTATGGATACAGAAAATCAAGGATGGTCATTTACATTAAGAACCTTAGATACAATGTCTTCTTGAATTTTTTTACTCCCTATGTGATTCCAAAGAAACCTAAAACATGGAGTTCTAATACAGATGTAGAGTAAAAAATAAAATAAAAAGCTATGAGAGCTATCATCTATGGTCTTGGACCAGTTGAACTCAACAGAGTATCTTAGTGCCAGACTTCTTATGAAATATGGAAGGCAATTGCAGTTGCTTATGAAGGAACTGACAATGTCAGACAGATATGGTATGACACTTATAAATTGAAATTCGACACATTCAAAATTATTGAAGGAGAATACATCACCCAGATGAATGTAAGACTTAAAAAAATTATTAATAACATCACTTCCTTGGGAGATCCTACCAATCAAGCAGATCAAGACACGAGGTACTGAGAGAACTACCACCTAAATTGAATGGGATATCAGCGGGAATTAGACAATCATCACCAATAAAAGATCAAACTAATAGATAATTAATTAGAACTATGATGATGTATGAATATGAGATGCATGATGAAGCAAATGAGTATAAAGTCTTGATCAAGAGTGAAAATACTTGTTTGTATGTAACATACCAATAGAAGAGCAGAAAGATGAAGAATAATATCAATGTGAAATTAGAGAATTCTAATTCTTCTAAATGAGATTTGGAACTAGGTTATCTTTCCAGAAAGTTTAGGAATTCTAGAGAAAGAAGAAGGGATTTAAAAAATACATAAGAAAGGATGAAAAGATCCAAGAGAAGTCAGATGCTATGAAAGAAAAATGTTGGGTCGCATTTGACCTGACTGTCCTCAATTAAAAAGAGAAATGAGGAAGAAAATTTTCAAAATAAATGATTTTGAGATGAAATAAAAAAGAGAAATGAAAGATACATGGAGTGTTTTGGAAGAATCCAACAACTCATCAAAGTCTAACTCAAAAAAAGAACAATCAAATCTAAAAGAAAATATGGTCATTATGGAAGAAGATGATGAGGTATAATCTTATCACTCATATGATTCTGATTCTAGTGCTAGTTGTTCAAATAATAAGATTTCATCCTACAACAACATTTTGGAAGAGAAATATTATTCCTTGGTTAAGAAATAGGAATCACTGAAAAATATTCACAATGCTGTTTTAGGATAAAGAGATACTTTGTAAAAAAACATCAAGAGTTAATTGAAAAATATAACTAATCAATCAAAAAAATTTCAAATAGTGAAACGAAAATAAAAACTCTACAAACAAAAGTAGAAACATAAAAAAGTGGAACTCTTGTTTTTACAAAAGGAGAAAATAAACTAAATGAAATTCATTGAAAGAATGTGATTAAGAAGGAATGATATGGAATATGTAGTATTGGTGAGAAACCCAAACTATAGAAGAACTATTTTGTTCCAAGTACAAAAGGTAAAATTTGAAAATAATGTGCAACAAAAGGTCATATATATAAAAAATATTATATAATGAAACCACAAAACTGTGAGATTAAGAAAGCCTTTGTTTCAAAAAAATTATATGATTTTATTGATTATAGAAAAATAAAGCAAGTCTAGATTCCCAGGTCATTGTTGGATAACACATTTGGACCAAACAAAATATCTGTACCAAAACAAACCATTGATTAAATTCTATTGCAGGAAGTAAGTCATAGAAGACAAACTGAAATATGATACATGGACAGTGGATGCTCCAGGCATATGAGTGAGAATTCATTGAACATTAAAACATCAACTAATAAGGATGGAGGATTAGTCACTTTTGGTGATAATTCCAAAGGAAAAATTATTGGCATTGTAACTATTGGAGATCTAGAGGCTATCATAATTAATAATGAACTCCATGTACAAGGATTGAAACACATTCTGATAAATGTATCTCAACTCTGTGATGATGGCTATTTTGTTGATTTTTCTAACAGATGATATTCTCATTTTAAATATAAATTTCTAAAATTTAGGGCACCAAGACCCGATAAAGTTTATATCCTGGACTTAAATTCCTTATGTAAACCAAACATAAACTACTTAACTTCTTAGATAAATGAATCCTGGATCTGGAATAGTAGTCTTGGACAGTAAAATATATATTTTTTATAAAATTTATCGAAGAAAAAATTATTTTATGACTTTCCTTGTCTTAGATTTGGAAGAAATATATTCCGTTATACATGTCAACTTGGTAATCAGCACAAATCAACCTTCAAATCTGTCAACAAAATTGATACATCTAAACTTCTAGAACTTATCCATATGGATTTGTTTGGACCTTCAAGAATATCAAGCTTGGATGGTAAATTATATGTATATTTTTTAGTTGATGACTACTCTATATTTACTTGGATTCATTTTGTAAAATATAAAAATTATTCTTTTACTATATTTTTAAAGTTTTTGCAATGCTTTCCAAAATATAAAAGGTTTTAAAATAATTTCATTATGAATTGATCATGGTGGACAATTTGAGAATCTGGAAATAAATTCATTTTGCTCAAAAATGGGTATTAAACACACATTCTCTACACCAAGAACACCTCAACAAGAGGGAATGGTTAAAATAAGAAATAGGAATATTGATGAAATTTCTAGGACTATTCTAAATAAATACAATCTTCTACCTATTTCTGAGTAGAAGCTGTAACTACAGCCTACTATATAATGAATAGTGTTTTAATCAGGCCAATTCTTAAAAAGACACCCAATGAACTCTGGAATAAAATAAAATCTAAAGTAAATTACATTAATGTTTTTGGATGCATGGTTTACACCTTAAACTCCAAGGAAAATCATGGAAAGTTTTATCAAAAATTGGATGATGGAACTTTCATAGGATATTCTGATTATTTCAAAGTATATTGGGATTTTAATAAAAAGTCAAGGATTTTTGAAGTATAAGATCATGTGAAATTTGATGAATCTGATCCCTTTGAGAAAAGGAAAGAAAAAATTATTGAATCTGACTCTGATGATAACATGAGACATGAGAACATAAAATATGATTTAAAAACATTTAAATGAAATTCAGTCCAGTTCAGAAGAACATGTCGTTGAAGTACCTAATAGTGTACTACCTAGATAGCCTAGAACCCTAAATAATCACCCTTCAAAAACTGTTATATGATAACTAGAAACTTTAATTAAAACTTGATGAAATTTAATAAATCTTTTTGAATTCTATGACTTTCTATCCCAATTAAATCCTAAGACATTAGAATATGCCTTTGTTTATGAATGTCGAATGATATTAATTAAATAAGAACTAAACAATTTCAAGAGAAATGAATTCTAGAATTTAGTTGAAAGACCTCAGAACTATCCAATTATAGGTACTAAATTGGTATTTATAAATAAAAAAGATGATCAAAAAATAATAACTAGAAATAATGAAAGACTAGTAGAAAAATGAAATAATCAGGAAAATGGTATAGACTATGATGAGACCTTTTCACCCATAGCTATATTTGAATATATTAGAATCCTTTTAGAATATGAATCTCATAAGAACATTAAATTATTTCAGATGGTTGTTAAGTCGTCCATTTTAAATGGTTACTTATTAGAGGATGTTTATATTGAGCAACCACCTAGTTTTGAAAATTCACAAAACAACATATTTTTTTTAATCTCACTAATGCTCTTTATGTCCTTACACAAGAACATTGAGCTTGGTATGAAATATTAAGTTCTTTTCTTTTGAAAAATAATTTTACTTTTGGGATGGAAGATTCAACATTTTTTAAGAAAATGGTTAACTATAATATTTTATCGATTCAAATTTATGTTTAGGATGTAATTATTAGTTCAAAAAAAAGGTTCTCATGAGTTTTCAAATTTAATGCAAAGAGAATTTGAAATGAGTATGATTGTAGAATTAATTTTTTTTAGACTTAAAATTTATCAAAAAGATTTTGGAATTCTTTTAGAATCAATGAAAATACATTACTAGATTACTAATGTAATATGGAATTGAAAAAAACAAGACACTCATAAATCCTATGTGTACAAATATAAAACATGATTTGGATGAAACTGGAAAATCAGTTACCAACAAGTTATGTAGAGGTATGATTTGTACTTTATTATATCATACTGTAAGAAGGCCAAATATAATGTATATAGTTTGTCTTTGTGATATATTTCAATCTGATCCTATAGAATCTCACTTATTTGTTGTCAAGAGAATTTTTAGACATTTAAAAGGAACTATTTTTAAATCTCTTATCTATTCAAAAACTTCTAATTTTAATTTAATTTCAAATTCAGATGATAAATTTGGAAGTTGTGGATTAGATAGAAAAAACACATTAGGTATTTTTCAATTTTTAGTAAAATATTTAGTGTCATGGTCTAGTAAGAAACAACACTCAGTTACCCAATCAACAGCCAAGGTAGAATATGTTTCTGCAGGTAGTTGTTGTTCACATGTTTTGTGGATGAAAAATAGTCTTAAGGACTTTGGACTACAATTTAATAACACACATATTTTATGTGACAATACACATGCTATAAATATTTCAAAAATTCATATTAATCATTCTAGGACTAAGCATACTGATATCAAACATCATTTTCTAAGAGATAATGTTCTTAAACAAGATATTATATTATAATTTGTATGTATTGAAATTCAATTAGCTGATATTTTTACTAAATTACTTCTCTGTATAAGGTTTGATTTTATTAAGGGGAGCTAGGTTTATATAATTGTAAACGAATTTTTAATTTTAATTTTTATGAAATTATATTTTTTTTCTTCACGGTTTTAAATAATATAGTTATTTTTTTAAAATAATTTACACTTTCAATTGTATTATTTTTTATAGCATATGTTTTATTTTATTAAAATAATGTAATGATTTTTATGTAAGTAAATGACATGGGAATCAAGGATATCCGAAACTGTTTGAAATTCTATAACCATTAATTTTCATTAAACCTTTCGAAACACCAGAAACCCTTACCGCCTTCATCTGCGTTTGACCAAACCTTTAAAACCCTAAAACTTTGAGGTTTCATAACATTGAAACAGAAATTTCCAAGACATAGAGAATTGAGGAAGGATAATCTATTAATGCCAAACATCAGCACACGACATGAAGAAAGATTCTATATGGAAAAGTAATCATCCCGGAATGGTTGTATCAAACATATATCATGCTGTGACAAGACCTCGTTTTTCAGAATCTTGAGAAATAATTCAGTGGAGAAAATACAGAGTTTCTATATGAGGTAGATCTTCATCATTTTTTCAAAATCGTTCAGTTTATTCTTGGAGATACAGAGGACACCATATTTTCCAATATTGAAGATCAATATTTCTCAATTTCATTGTAGAAATAGATTGAATCTTAAATTGTCATCAAGAGGGAGTTTATCATTTAAACTCAAAGAATATTGGAGATTATGAACATAAGTCTTAGGAAATTGTGTACATTTTATTTGGTTCCACAAGTATATAAAAAATGTTAGTGAAGGATCTGGACCCTGATCAGAGGATTCTTATTATGTTTTTGCAAACAGGGATTGTAGCTCTGATGTCAGAGATGGAGAATTATTTTTTCCAAACATGTACATAATGTTTTCTATTTTGAGTGAAATTAAGGTTAATTTTATGAGATATATGGTAAGATATATCAACTTATACTATCAAACAGAGGCTAGAATAAACTTCTATTCCAATTGAAGGTTCAACTCAAAATTATTGTTTATGTCTGATGTAGTAAGACTAATAGATGCTAGAGTAAGATTACATCACATTAATATTTTCAATTATAGAACTATAATTTAGATTGGATTCTTCTGGAGTACTGTGAACGACAAGATTATACCTGTTGGAGCTGAGGAAGATAAGGACTCAGCTGAGAGGGAGCAACATGAAATGTCTAAGGAAGGCATGGTTGAATCAAGCGTAAGTGAATTTTAAAAAACTACAAGAAAACTGAGATTTGGAGCATTTTATCCACCTATTGATGAAGAAAGTCATGAAAGACTTTAGAGAAAAAGGCACATAGTGGATCATGCTGGCGAGGAGCCTTATCTAGAAAATACTGATGCAACTGAACCTCTTCTAAGTTAGATATTTTGTTAGAGAATCTGCACTACAACAAATTTAACAACCAATAGTCTCTCAGATTGAGGTGACTCCTCAAGTGGAAAAATAAATTGTTCCACAAACTATTAAAAAGCCTGAATATGTTGAAGTGACTATACCTGAATTTTCTTAATATGTATAACCTACTGAGATTGTTCAAGAAGAATTATCTCAAGAGGAACCCTTATTAGAGGATTTAGTCTTAGAGGAACTCAATAAAGAATATTCTCAGAACGAGAATCATCATAATGATGTTAATCTTGAAGATAATCCTTCTAATATTCATACTGAAGTTCTTAATGAAAACGTTTTCTGTGGATTAGTCAGTTCATTACTCTGAGGAAATATTTGTTGAGAAACAAGTGGAGAATGATTCATATCATAGATCTGATGCTCATTATTTTCATTTAACATTATTATATCAAGTTGATAATCATGCACAGGGTGACTCTGATTCTGATAATGATCATGTATAGGAGTTTATCTGAAAATTGTATAAATTTCAAGCAGAAAATGATTCTTTGAGAAGAGAATTAGAAAAGGAGAGACAAACATTTCAGACCCTGAAAGATATTTCTGTTTCAAAAATGTATGTGGATGTTTTTAAGAATGAAATATTAGCTGAAGTTGGAAAAATGAAATCTAAAATTTTATAAAAATCATATTCGATAGAATTTAAAATTTTCACGGAGAAACAGTTTTCAACATTTAGGGACAGTCAATCAGGTACCTCAGTTACTTTTCCTGATACGATAATGAGATTTCAGGCCATTAAAATAGTAATGAGCAATATGAATGAAATATTGTAGGACATAGTGTAACAATGCTCCATTATCTGTTCTTCTAGATAATAAAAATAATCTTGTCGACCCGCTTACATCAAATGAACTAGGGGTCAGAGTTTTGTTGAATATATTCACAGAGAAGCGAAATCAGTTTATAGATAAGAATGAGTTATTACAATAGTTTTTAGAGTAAATTTTATTGAATATATCCATCTCAATCCGGAATAAAGGAATATCATAGTCCATTTTGGAGATAGACTTATGAAAAGGTTGAGACTGCAGATGTCAGAGCTCAAGGTAGTCATTTAGAGGCACTGAAACCAGTTTCAAAAACCTTTTTATCCCACCCTTGATTCTTGTTCTCATTTCTGTACTTGAATATATATTTTCCATAAAATATACTTGCAATTGACTTTAATGTTTTGATTTATTTTACTGTATTGTCTATGTTAAAATAATAGTAATCCGGTTTCAAATTTGAAAAATAGTTTAATATAGAATTTAAAAAAGTTTAGTGCTATATTAAAATGTGATCTATTCTTTATTCTATCATTCTTTTTGATATCACAAAAGGGGGAGAAATATGGATAAACAAATCTTTTTTATATAAATCTTTTACTCAGTGGGAGAAAAGAATAATGTTCATTTTAAGGGGTGAAATTTCAGAAATGTTTTTTAAGGAATTTTTTTTTGGATAAACACAAAATTTTATTTTCATCATTTGTAAAGGAGGAGATATTATTTTACTTTAAAATGGGGGAGAAAATGTAAAAATTAATAAATAATTTTGTTCAAATAAAATATTGTTTTCATATTTGCAAAATTTTAAACCATATGAAATTAATTTTGAATGATAATTTCATTGGTTATTTTATGGGTTTTGTGATCATAAAAAGGGGGAGATTGTTGACAACAATACTCTATCTCTTTATGATGATATCGATGTTCACAAATACCCTTAATAGTTATTACAATTATTTTAATTTGAGTATATTTTAGGAAATTAATATTTATTATTTCTCTATTTTGGAATAATATTAAAGAATTTAATCCACGTTGAATATTTGAAAAGTGTTCGAAAATCGTTTTAGTATATTAGCATATACTAGAAACTCTATTTATGCTTTATGTGTTTGGAAATCATTTACGGGCATTCATGAAACATTGTTCCAACCCTATGTAGAGTAGCACAACGTAAGGATGGAATCTGTCATTTACTGTATGGCATATAAAAAAATATGGTTAAGAAAACATTTGTAATAGACAAATGTATTGAAGAAAAACCATGCGTTTGGAAGGAACCATACATTCAGGATATCAGAAAAGTATATAAGAAGAGTCCTATGTTAATATGGAATGTTATGTTTTTTCTCAATAGTATGGTTCATCAACCTTACTTTTGAAAACAACCATACGTTTTATCAAAAAGTATGGATCATGTACCTTACGTTTAGAAGCTGATAAAAGTATGAATCATCACCCTTACTTTTATTATGAACCTTACATTCTATCAAAAACTATGGATCATGTATCTGATGTTTTTCTAAAAAGAAATGTATGGATAATATACCATACATTTGAGAGTTGAAGAGAATTGTATGGTTGTTAAACCATACGTTGTGAACCTTACATTCAAGGAAAGAATGCTATGTAGTTCAACCCTACATTTGGAGTCATAGATTTAAATTAAGAATTTATTGAGAAAAGGTCTTTATACAGATTATTAGGATAAATTCAAGCCAAATTCAAAGCCCTATTTTTATGTACATATTTGAATTATTCAAAGACATTTATTTTTGATTCAAAGGATCGATTTAAGAGGAGCTTTTAATGCTGAATATTAAGGGGTGTTACAACTGCTCTGTTATTCAAACATTTGAATATCATGATATAAAAGGTGACTTCTATGGATCTAAATATTTTTAAGGAAAATTCCCATCATTATTCTATGTATATATATGTTATTTTGAATTAAAAAACGTGTCTATGAAGGATAATTTTTTAAAAAGTTTATAAGAACAAGTTCTTTAGTTTTTCGACTACAGTTTAGAGAGACATTCGATATTTAGAGATCATTTGTTACATGGTATTAACAAACTCTATTTTCTGAAGAGGAAGAAATAGGTTAAAGATTCACCATTTCTACATAGAAGATATTTTGTGAATAAATTGTTGTTGGAGTTGCTAAATTTATTTATATATCTATTGAAATTGGATCGACTCAGAATTTCCCTAATACGAAGAACATATTTTCTGAAGATGATGATCTATCTAAAATCTGTTGTGTTATGCTGCAACTATGAAGAACAAATAAAAATTATTTCATGAAAATAATATTTTTATTTTTTATTAACTAAATTCTCGTACTATTTTGTGTATTCAATTATGTGTATGAAGCAGAAGGCTCTATATTTAGTGTTAACTTGAAAAGGGTTCAACTGCTAGCCCTCAGTTGTGGATGGGATGTCGATAAGAGGACCAGATAGTGAAAACCCCCATGCTTGTGGAATTAGAGCATTGGTGGAGTGGACTAGGGGCCTTATGTTTCCTTAACCACTATATATTCTTGCGTCCCGTAACTGTTTATTTTCCACTGCATAAACCATATGAAAAAGATAAAAGGACAGACTCGACCATCGTCACAATTCATGATGAATTTATAAAAGACACAATTCAACCCCTCTTGTGAATATTTGGTATTACCCAATCCCACAATCATGAAAGGATTGAGGCTCGGGAGCTTTTCCATAGTGATAAGGGAAGTTCATTTTTTCACAGATTGGATGGAACTGGACAAAGAGCTTCCTATGAATCGAGATAGTCATTATTTATAGTTTCTATCCATATGAACTAATATGGTAAACTATGGGGGAATTGTTTTGCCTATAATTTTGTATAACTACTCATGTAATGTGTTTTATTTGCAAAGGGTTTCATGCCTTTGGAATTATATTTACTACTACTTTTGTATATGATTATTTTGTGTTTATACTATTTATCCTCCAGTTTTACTCTTAGATATGCTATGTGATATATATATAGGGACCATTATTATAATTATTTTCACTACTATCACAAAATTATACCATTTATATGTTTTAATATCCTTTGGTATTAATAGAGGTGAGACTAAGGCCCAATGGATAACCAGTCCATAGAATAGTTTGAGCTAAAAAATCTACATGGGTAATATATGTTCCCTTTATCAACCTTGATTTTGATGGAATTATAAGGTCTAGGAATTGTTTTAGTTTCCTATTAATACTAAATTGAATATGTTTCTATTTTATGAAGAACATATTCCCACATTTTCTTTTCATTTTTGGAGCATAATCATATATAGAGATTTGAAAGTATATTTCTGGCGGGACAACATGAAGGGAAATATTTTATAGTATTTATCCTGATGCTTGGTATTTCCGAAAGATAAGTATGAGAAACATAATTCTATTGAAATGTTATAACCATTACACACATCATAATGGAAATGAGAAAACATTGCCTTGGGTTTTCACACAAATCCACAAAACATCTATTGTTCAACGTAGATTTTCTTATATAGTAAAAATTAATTACTGTCAAATAATATTTCTATCATGATCATATTTCTTGAATATACAATAATGATTTGGTAAGGTTACATAGAGTACCTCATTCTAATGTATCTGAACTGGATCTAAGGATTACCAAATGTTATAGTGAATACATTAACATTCTCTTAATTCAGAGTTGTGCTTCAGTGGCACCTATATTCCTCAAAACTGTTTTTGTATAACAGAACCAATTTAACCCTATAAAATATGTGGAGATATAGTTCCATGGATTTCAAAGGTGGTTGGGATGAAAACCTTCTATTAGTTTGTTTTCTTACAACAATTTATTTCACTCGAGCATTCTGGTGGCTTCTTTTGAAGCTATCTATTAAAGGAAGTGTGAAACTCTAATGTGAGAGGATGGAGTTAAAGAAAGAGAGTTATTGGGGCCTAACATATCCTTGGAAATGGATGATAACTTTATATACATTCAGAAACATATCAAGGAATCAGATCGTTGACATATATGTTCTTCCAATAAACATCTGTTAAATATGGAATTTGATACTGGTGAGAAGGTATTTCAAAAAATTTCTCCATGGAATTTTTTAACATTAATAAAGAAGTTTAAACTAATTAATAGATATATTTTCGCCTTGTATATTCTTGATCAAGTTAGGATGATAACTTATTTATTTGTAGCTTCCATGAAACCACTTTAAATTCATGATGTATTCTGTGTATAAATCCTATATATGTACATACTTGATCCTTCACATGAACTGAACTCATAGGTTGTACTAATGCAACATAAAATTTCATATGATGAACAACCATAAGAAATATTGGATCATAGAGATAATGTTCTAGGGAACAAGAACACTCATCCAGTTTATGTTCTGAGGATGCAAAAAAATTAATGAAGTTACTTGGTAACCTGTGGTCGTGATGAAATAGATATATCCTCATTTTATTGTATCGAAGTAAAGGTATTTAAATGTTAAAATTAATATTATGATGGGTATAATTTAACACCATAATAATTTATGATATTTCTCTTTGAATAAGTTTTATTTCTTTGATATCATTCTCTACATGCAACACTGGCTTTAAACGAAGTGTGTTATACAATTCCAATATATTAATTTAATGTGAATGTTACCACATATGCAATGAATTTGTTAGTATTAATAAGATGAAACAAATTATGAAACAAATATAAAATTACTACTCAATACAAATTTGTTAATAAATTTTTAATAAATATATAATAACTTTTTAATAAAGTCTTTTTTTAAATAATGCATTCTCTTAAAAAATTTCTTTTAATGATTTTTTGTGTGAGAATACTATAATTATTTTCTTATACATTTTTAAATTAGATTTGATAAAAACTATATCAAATTTTCAAATCAATATAACAAATTAACTTGAGGTCGAATTTTTGGGATATTTCAGAAAAGGTTAATTTTCTAGTGTTTAGAGAAAATACAAATTTTTATTGAAAACTCAATTTTGTTTCATGTTTTTAGAAAGATAAATTTTGTTTTAAATTTGTTTCAAATTGAAAATATTTATATTATACTATTAATAATTTAATTTAGTTAATTTTAATCAATATTATTGGTAAATTTGGAATTCAAACATTTTCAAACCTAAAAAGGCGTTTTTTGAAAAAAAAGTTTCTCGTTGAATTTTGTGTTACTATCATAAATTAGTTTTTGAAAATTCATGACATAAAATTTTGAAAAACGGATTCCATATTTGAAACCAGGAGATGATTTTTTATATCGGTACCTTTTAATTTCTGGTCAACATGAATATAACTATAGTAATTTGTTTTACTATGATGAAGGTGAAAAAAGTTAATTAGGGTTAAAACTAATGTGATAAAGATTCAAATTTATTCCAAAATAAATATTTATCCTTTTTTAATAGTTTATTTCATCCATTTACATACATTTATATAATATATTTCCAATTTCATCAATTTTTCATTGATTATAAAATTTATATCATTTAAAGAAAATAATAAATTCAAAATGTCATTCTCTTTACTTAAATATCACAAAAAAAATTTATACGGATTAAAAGGATAAGTTTTGTTCAAAATTTTTATTTGAGTGATTAATTATTTTTTTCATGGAAATTAGTTTTAATATTATGGTATTGAAAGGTTACCATAAATTCTTATGCAATGTCAGAAAAATATTTGTTCAATTAAAAAAAATAAAATAAATGATTTTACAAATACAAAAAATAATACAACTTTGTTGAATTATTCGCTTCCAAATTTTTTTGGTAAATATAAAATATTCGATTTTTTTTTGAAAAGTTTATAGTTAAATTACTCTATAATAATTTGGTTTTAAAAGTAAAATTAATTAAAAAATTCTAAAAACGACATTATTTATATTTTCTAATAAATAATAATTTATTTAATAATTTAAAAATCATAAAACATTATATTTGGTGATGGGAATAAGATATAGTTTCCAATATCAACCATGATCCATTGAAGAGCCACCGTCCCTTTTATGGTAACATTTTAATCCATTAAATTATAGAAAACATTGATATTTTAGAAAATTTCGAAAGGGTTATCGAGTGTTAAAACTAAGAGATAAGTGTAAAAAATTAGAATAACTAGTATAAATTTTATTAGAAAATTTTTTTTGACTCATTATTATGTAATACTAAAATATTCTCTATTTGGACACATTTTTCTAGGAAAATTAATGGTTATTAATTTAATCTTTTAGGTAATTAAAAGTGGGCCTTCCCTTAACTTATAAAAGGGAATATCTTATTACTCATTATTTGTAATGTTTGAGACCTTTATATTGGATAATAATTAAACTAATAAAATCCTATATTCCTTCCCCAAATACTAGTGCTTCTAGTATTTCCAAAAGACAATCCTTTCAAGGATTAAGTTGTATTCCAAAGAACATTTCTCATACAAGAGGTATAACTCTTAACTGAGTGTTTTCAATTTTATTTCTTATTATACCTCTTATAGATAATTAGTATCCATTGTAAAATAATTAATTATTCTAATTAAATATATTTAATTTTTAATTATGATTATGTAAAAACTATTAAATACCTTATCCTAATCCATTGGAAAAAGACAACCTTGCTCACACGTACGTGTGCACTACCACCTCTATAAAGTGATATGATTTTTTTCACATCCATTTTATTAGGATAGTAATATTAATAAATTTAAGGTATATATATACATATATATGATATAATAATTATTATTTCAAGATAATTTGTTATTTACCTCTATATCATTCCATCCTTCCTAAAATGGTAACATCGTTTTTGCGTATGTATAACCAACAATTTCCATGAATCCTGTAACTGATGTTTCTATAACTGCCTTTTATGGATGAATATATATATGTATATTGAATATATATGATATTTATATCTTGGTTAATGATGTGGATATTATGGAACCATGATCAATGTTCAAGGATCAAGACTATGGAAAAAAATATACATGTAAAATGAAGTAGTTAACACAAAAACAAGGATTTGAATTACAACATGGTAATAATAAAGTTAGCGAATGGAATAATGATATAATATATGATATTATAAGTATGAGTATGAATTTATAATACATTAATAATAAATATATAATTATTATATTAGAGGTTTGAATGTGTACCTTGAAATACAGGATTTGAGGAAATGGATTTATATCTCAACCCTATTTTATTCGGGGTTATTTATAATTTAATTTATAATGAGAAAATTAAATAATAAGTATCTAATAAATTCATATAATAATTATTATAATTTCATTATTTCTTGGTAATACATTTTTACCATTTATTTTCCTCTTGTTAATTTATTAAGAGAGTAAAATAATATTTTTTATGGAAAACCAACTATGTTTTACTATTCAATCATGGATTTTTTTAAAGGTACAGGTTTTCTATAAAATGTTTTCAAAAATTGATTTTTATTATTATCCATTGTATTTTAAAATTTAATTGTACCCATTTTTTGGAATTTTTTTTAATGTAATCCTTTTTCCATTTTCTAAATGAAATAATTTTTACTTTTAACTAAAAATTTGAAAGGAATCCTTTTTTAACCTACACGATATCAATGAAATTTTCAACCACCATGAGAACATAATTCATTAAATTTTACCTTACATGTTAAAATGTTTTTTAAAATAATGTTTTTCCTTAATATTTTAGAAATATCTAAATTTTAAATAAATGATTTCAAATTGAAAACAATATTTTCCTTAAGAAATGACCTAGTGATATTTTAAAGGCACTTTCATCTATGATAACATCATATGATGTTACATATACTTTAGAGGGATTATTATATAATGATACCATACAATTTCGTTCCTTCGATGGATTATTATGATGAGGATTTATGTAAGATTCTATAAATCTCATTTATTTCCCATGGATTAATTAAGTTATGATGATAGATTTATTAAATCCATTTCTTTTCCATGAGTTATGCTATGATGAAATGATGAAATATTTATAAACCCCATTTACTTCAAATAAGTGATGTTATTGTGAATGACTTATGATCTTATGGAACATATATGTATGTATATTATTATTTAATAGGTTTGTCTAAAACTATATAGCCCTAAAATATATGTGTTATGGATGAATATCTCATAAGATAAAAAGAACTAGAATGGGTAGTTAACAACATTCAGTAAGGGGGGTTTTCTACTATGATATTATTAGGATAGAAACTTTCAAAAAGGATATGATGATATTGGTAGTGAAATCAATCTATTATGATAGTCTTGATAATGATCACTGACTAAAGAAATGATTTTCTCTGCTTATGTTTATGACAAATACTTATGTGTTGTGAAAATATTATACTTTTGTGGATCACATTGTTTGACTACTTCATGATTTATGTTTTATGAGCTGTCACGATTTATTCATTGACACAATATTTTTATCTATGATATTCTGGTATGATTTTCAAATTTTAACCTCATGACCTCATACCCTTATGCTCTTGTTACACTTACATGATCATTGATAGA
Organism: Viscum album; assembly: GCA_963277665.1. Taxonomy (NCBI): domain Eukaryota; kingdom Viridiplantae; phylum Streptophyta; class Magnoliopsida; order Santalales; family Viscaceae; genus Viscum; species Viscum album. Next base: position 1,066,584,754 of record OY728166.1, on the reverse strand, counting down.
TACCTTGTTTTTCATTACTGAACATCTAGCACACCCGTTCTTATGTTTCCTTTTACCTAGTTATGAAGATATATTTTTAGTGTGATATGACTAATAGTGGTTCTATTTAAGAATAACATACTAGGAGATGATAAATCTTTCTTTTGAAACACTTGTTTATGTATCCAAGTATCCAAATAAACTAAACCTATATGATTATAGAAGGGATCATTATGGTATTAATTTAATATTCATATATTAATATATAAATTTATATTTTAAAGGTATAGGTCACTATATGAATATGAAAATTTCATTATCATCATGAAGTAGTCCCTGTAGATACCATTAGACATATTTAAATTCAATGTTTACGTAGGTTTTAAATAAAAAAATTACTGGTGAATATACCATCAAAATGAATGAGTTTATTCCCCTATAATATTATGCATGTCTTATGATGGATTAATTATACATAGATCCAATTCAATAAAAAAGTACACATTTTTTGAACACTTATGTGAATAAATTGACCAATGTAATGATAACATTAGCATCTCCATGTAAGGATGTGACAATTATTCACATCACTCATCATAGGATTGTGTCATTATTAATAAATAATGATATAAAAGAGATTAATAATGCTAATACTATCCTAAATAAAGGCGAACTGCCACATTTTCTGAATGATACAATAGTTATATGGATGTACCCCACAATAGACTACCTCGAGAGACGATTTCTCCCACTTGGTATATAAAGACCCAAATGTTTCATACGTAGATATTACATATATGTAGATGAATAATCATTACATAATATAATAACAAACACCAGAATCATATAGGATTGTTTTCTTTAGAAACCTATAAACATAGATACTATTTAATAATTGTTCTACATTGGCTTCCACATAGATCTTCATGAATATAACCCTTATTTGACATATCATATATAAAATATTTATTCATAACCAGGGAAAGAAAACATAATAAAGGGAGAGATCTGATGATCAGTAAGGATAAAAATGGTAGATATCAATGATTAAAAAAGAATAGTATGAGAACAATGGTTTAGGAGTATGATATTAAAACATTAAACCATACTATGCATATCATATATAAAAATCACGGGTTTTGGAATAAATATTTAGTATTCACGAGTCATGAATCATAAACTTATCAAAGATAATGAGCCATGAGGGGATAATATAGGCATAAGACAAGGAATTTTGGCATACACATAAGCCCAGATGATAATTTTCTTAGTAGTCATGGATATTTTCCACGAATATCTTAGTTTAATGGGTTCCCTCCAAAAACCATTATTTTAGTTATGGTTCACTCCTATGATTATCATAGTTGAAAATTCCATTACTGATCTACATTCAGTATACATTCTATCCCATTCTAACACATGAAATATCAATATTTACATAATGTGTTAGAGGTATATATCGGTCCCTTCCATCACATAATGAAAATAAAACATATTTGTGGCACAAGATAATAAATCATTCATCATATTCGATTCCTTGAAAGGAAATTATTTCATTAACATTTCATTATAAGACAACCCATGGAAAATGAATGAGTTTCATAATCATCACATTATTACAAACATAAACCATCCATAGAAATAATAAGGATGTAATATTTGGATCATATTCCAGGTAAATAATTAGAAACACTATTTCTTTCAGTTTTAGATGAATAAAAAGGTCAATAAAACACTTTTAAGGAACATAACAATTCTATTTTGAAATATTACAACCTGGCTCATTGGGGAACTCATGGGTGGTTGAAGACTGAGCTGTTGCTACCCCAACACCACATCTATAAGAACGAGTCTAGAGATAAGTTCTTAAAGACATAAAAAATGGGTGGCCTTTTCCTAATGTATCAATATAAACACATCCAACTATTTTTATGAAAACATTGTAATAATTATAATAAATTAATGTACATACTAGAGTAAAAAACATGAATGTACCTATAAATACGTAATAAAAAAGATTACTAATCCATAATATAAAAATTAAAAGAAAAAATACACACTCAAGCAGAAGATATTCCATAATATAATAACACATGGAAAATATATTCCGAGAGATAATGGATCTATATCTCAAAGCCCTGATCACTGTATATAGTTAAAATGCACCCAAGTATCACTATATTTCTCTAAAATCTTGTCCAACATGTCTGTTTTCAGTATATGACATGACATGTGTGGGAAAAGACCATACATGGGTGATTATAAAAATACCTAGTAGGACACCCTGACAAATGAAGATAGAGAGATATATATAAGAAATGATATAAGTAGTCAGCTAATGACAATGAAGGTATGAAAATCAGTATATGAGAAAAAAACCATATAAAAAACCCAGTTATGCTCAAAAAGAGACCCAAATGAGGGGAAAATGGAATATCCATCTGTATAGTGCAATAAATAACAACGAGTCTAACAACATCTCAAAAAGGGACTATATCTAATTACCATCATATCATGTGGTTATCCAAAAATTTATCTATGATGAATCAAGCCTCGCCACTATGTCATATATTAAAGGGGACATAATCTCTTGGTAGAGGACTCATATCTTGGTACAAAAGGAGGTTTCCACTCATTAAGTAGAGGACCCATGGATTGATCTAATAGGAGGGTAACCCATAAAGGGTAGAGGACCCATGCCGTGAATCTATTGGAGGGTCCCAATCAGTTAGAAGAGGGCCCATTCCCTTACTCTACTAGTAGGTTCCACTCAGATAATAAAAGACACATGCCCTGACTCTATCAGAGAGGTCCACTTAGATGGTTGAGGACCCATTCCCTAACTCCATAGGGGGGTTCCACTCATATGGTAGAGGACTCATGCCCTGACGCCATAAGAGGGTGCACTACATAGATAAAGGACCCATTCCCTCTCCCATCATAAGGGTTCCACTATGGGGATAGAGGACCCCTACCCTATCATTAAAGGTGTTCTCCACTCTGATGTTCTTATATGATCACCATCATCGTTGAGAACTACATAAATAGGGATCAAACATGGAACATATCACATTGAATCTCAAAATCAACTAAAAATTACACCATCACATTCTATAAAGAAATACACATAGGATATAATACTTACGGGCCAAAGTCTGAGTCCTAAAAAGGGAGATATGAAAGGAAGGATATTATCAAGAAGTAATGTTGTGTAAGGGGCTCTACATGGTTTGTGTTCCCACTCCTCTTATAAGCTGTGTACATATCTATGCTAATGTACTAGGATACGCCCATGCACCTCTAGGAATTCCTGAGTACTCCTAGAGTACCTGACATGTGTTGTAAATATCCCAACAAACAATGTGGTTTATCATCACCCTGATGTATGATATTTTAAAAAAATATATTTCACTAAAAACATCCATAAATGGAAAAATGGGTAAAAATTTTGTAATACTCATTGGAAAAACACTTTTTTGCCTTTTACTTTCCTAAATTAGACACCTAGTGAAAAAAATAATTTCCTGATATCATGCGACTAAGCCATGAAGCCAAACTAAATACCCAATATTGGTCTTGAAGATTCCACCTCAATATAAGGGTCATATTGCCTCAGAGGCTCTATCATTCCAAAACTATATAAAAATATTTGTTGTATACTAATTATAATAATAATAATAATAATAATAATGATAATAATAATAATAATACTAGGAATATCATATAACTGATCCATGGGCCCAAAAATATATCCAACATTGGTATTAAAATGAACATCTCAATGCTAGGGTCACACTACTACCGACATTTCATCAATCTGATGTTTCATAGAGTAGTTATGGCTAAATAAAAGTTTCCATAAAATAAATAAAAAACAATAATATTTTATATTATTATTATTATTGTTTTTACCTTAAAAAATGAAGATACACTCCTCCCCACTCTCATTCATTGTATTCTAGTCTAGGTACACATTTCTCATTCTTAGAAACATTATTTATTTTCATTCATTACTAAATTATTTTGATAATATACTTGAAATGTTTTTTTTTTCTTTAAGAAATCAATTTTTTATTCAAAATTAAAATTCCTTTAATTTTATTAACCACTCACACACTTTATTTATATTATTGTTATTATTATTAACATGATTAATAATACCAACTGCATTGACCGTGTTCAAACACATCATCAGAGATCCATGTCCGACCATTGTCACATCCACACCGAGATGCCTCCTTGATGAGACCCCACACATGACCTCTAGTAGAAACCAATGTCATCCAACAAACATCATCACCAAAAATTAACTAGGAAAATGGGGATCCCTGACCAGAACCATAACAACATCCAATCAACTATGATTTTTACTACACCATTACATCATCCTCAATCGTGAACACACACCCTTGATACTGATCTCATCAGTTCACAAAATAGAATCATTATCATTCAAAAATCCATCCATAAATAATTGATATGAGTGTTTTTTTATAACAAATATCTCAGGGGTTTGACCATGCTCAAATTTTCCTCGTTAAAGATAAATATCCATCCAGTTGGCTAATAGTGAAGAACGTGATGAAAAAAGAGGGGTAAAGAACAAGGAAAAATTGAACTATCATTTTCCAAGAATCACTATCCAATGAATATATAAATAGGTTGAAAACATGTGTCATAATGTAAGAATTATACCAAATCAATATAATGAAAAACATTGCAAGGATTTTTTGAATAAAAAAAAATAATAGATGAAAATAATATAAAATAAATGCTAAATATTCTAATCAAAAGAAAAAAACCACAAATTAAGAGGCCTACCTTGTTTATTTATCAATAATTGTTGATTAATTATTCATCTTGTGATGAAAGTGATGATTTAGTCAAGTTTACTTCTTGTCAATTCACCTTGATCTATTCCCTAGTAAACATTTGATCTTGATCTACCGATGAATGATGCTCTCCTCATCCTATTACATTAAGAAAATGTTATATTGATAACTGTTAAAAAACTATCATAATAGGGTATTTAGAGAAAATTTAATTAAGTTTTCAATAAAACAAACAATATAACTATTTATTTATTTTAATTAATCACACCTACCAATGTATGCCTTTACCAAACATCCAGCACCAACTATCTTAATGTTGGTCCTAGTGTAAACACAATGCTTTGAATTCAAAAATGGTTTAATAATTATGATATGAGACTATATTTCGGAGATATTACACTTTTTAGGAAAACTGAATGTAGGGGATGTAAAATATATTTTCTATTTTTATAAAATTAATCTTATTCTAAACATTCCCCATAATCACGTGTCGTTTTAGTGCTTGAATCTAAAAAAATACTTTAGAATGTTACAAAATATTAAATGAAAAAAATTAAAATCTCTATATTTTTAGCTTCTTGAAATCTTTTTGTCCCGAAAAATAAAAAAATAAGAAAATAGGTGGTGATATAGATCCACATATTTCTCTCCAAATTTCATGTGCCCCCTGATGGTTTCTTATGCCACAAAAAAATGCATGGAAGGAAAATAGATTCCCATGAAGTGTCTTTCTCTGATTTTTCTCAACAGCACTGTCTCCTTGATAATGGAAAATCCACTATCATAGTCCAACATATCCAGTTTAGTATCATATAATGAGGCATGTACATACCTCCTAATCTGTGGCATGTGGGGAACACCAAGCACCCGATGTAACGCAAAAGATGTAAACTTATTCCTCACCTCACCCAAAAATAGAATATAGAAATCCTCACTATGAGAATCCACAAACATGACTACACCATGGTTTCCCCCCAATATCACACGACCTTATCCCATATAGGATCCACTAATAATCCCTTGTGAGAGGATTTATATCCCAAGAAGTGGACCCTCAAATATAGAACTGACTCCATGAGAGATTTCGTCGACTCTCACTCCCAGAGCATGTTTAGAACCATCTTCATGTGTCTCATGTTCTCCAACTCTGATGTTGATGACATGAAGGCAACATCACAAAATACATCCATGAACCAATCAAATAAATGTTAAGGATCCAACCCATAAGTCATGAAAACCTTTTTGGGGCGTTCAACACACCAAAGGGCTCTACAAGAACTAAAAGAACCCATAATGTCTCAATGAATACATGCTCAATAAATTCATCTCTCAAACCCAGAGCTGGTGATAACCCATCCTAATTTAATACTATGAGATCAACTTCACCACCATACTTTGGGTGAAGAGGCCATAAAATCTTTGGAGTGGATACTCCTCCATGATAATTACCTATATTGGGTGACACCAATCCATACATTCCCCAAGAACGCAAATAAATTTTAGTTGATGAACATAGGGATACCTTTAAAAATCCAATGGGTCTTATAATTCCATTAATCTGTAGACTCCTCTAGACATACCTCCAACCCTCATTTCTACATAGGGTCATCAGATATTCTATTATAGATATTATGTTGTCCCTAGTGAATGTTCATTCAAAAAATAAACTATTGTTATTGTGAAAAATCTAGAATTCCCTCAATATGGATTTAATCATATTACACCACCATTTGAGGAAACTGATTATTCGTATCATCAGCTTCCCCAAGGGTAATACTAGACAAATGATGTGGATTTAGTTGTAACCTCATGAAAATGAGGACAACATACTCTACGAAGGGATCATTCATTATGAAAGGGTAAACCTCCATCCCAACAAACTAGAAGAATTTATACACTCACATGTAGCACTAATCTAAGCATGGATGGTATAATACTAGTCGATATTGAGAAAAACATCATAGGATGCCACTACCACTACAAAAAAAACCATTTGAGGTTTTCTCTCCCCTTATATAATTTGGCCACACTAGAAATAGTAATGGGAAATTAATGACCCTACCTATAGAGGCCTCTAATATATGGACCAGGGAAAAAGGAATCCACTTGTATATCTAGGTCTTGAATCGAGGACATATCATGTGAATTGTGATTTATGAATTTTTTCCACAAATATAGTTGGAGGACTAGAAACACATGTCATACCAAAAACCACACTTGAAGCCACCGAGTCACAAACTCATACTAGCTGAAGATGTCCATTCTCATTCCCACCTGATTGCAAAATCTAAGGCCCATTTTGAGACTAAATCGCATCTAAAGGATCTCAAACATAGAGGTCATAGAAACTCATGCATCAGACTTGGATATCATCGATGAAACTGAATCACCCACATGGTTTAAGATATATTAAAATGAAAACATCTTTGTGGGGGAAGAATACCTCTTTTATGAGTTTCAGAATCTATTTTGACCATCACCAATGCAGGGCTCTAATAAGGCACTGTGTCACCCAGGAGAAGTCTCTCTTATAGGACCTCAATTAAAAGGGGTAATATTCATGTGGGAAATTACACCATATGATTTATCCTATCCTATACCTCCCGAGAAGTGGGTCCAAATAAGAATAAAAGATAGAAAATATCTATCTCTAAAACCTTCAATGTGCTCTCAATACATGTGATTCATCTATCTGTACCTCTGGTTCCAACTACTACTCCATGTAGAATATTGGTTTCCTATGAAACTATAGGATTATATGGGGTCCACAAATTCTAGAAAACCCATACCACTACCTCAAGTGAAACCTCTAATACCGGGCATTTGATCTCATCATGGAAACTTAGTGGAATCCATCACTGAAACTCACATATCATGATAATGTCATACGTACTATCGTACATCCATGTTGAATTTGTCTAATTCTTAGTATGTGGGTGGTCATCATCATAATACATAGAAGGATCCATGTTCAACTCTATAGGTGGTAGGATTTCCTAGTGCCTGACAAGAGAAAAAAACTCTTAGGTTTGTCCTCGAACTAAGGTCTCATCTCTCAAATAGTCGTCATTAGAAAATGTGTCGAAATCCTAGATGTTTGTCATCACAAAGTTAACATGAATATTATGAAGACATACCACACTAAATGATAATATCTAGGGATCTGACTCAAGAAATACAATGAAAAGACTCAATACAATATGTTTTATGTATCATTGATCCCCACAAACAATGTATCAGTAATCTCTATCAAAAAACAGTTATTCAGATCCATAATATATGGATACATCATCTCCCACACGAACTCTGGGTTCCTTTCCCTAGATGATGCACTTGAGAGATATAAGACACAATAGAAGTAGTTAACGCATCACAATGTAGTTTTGTCAATTAGTATATGAGACAACAACCAAACTGGAAACCCATATATGCCAAAAATGAAACCCAAATGAGAAAGAAAGGGGATCTCCATCTTCAGAGCATATCTAAGGACATTGAGTCTTTGAATAACCCAAAAAGGGGACATCTATTATTCCTAGTATATCATGTTTCTAAATAGAGAATTATCCAGGCCCCTCCAAACCTATCAAATATGCCAAATAGTTTAAGGGACACAATATATAGGAATTGGACCCTTACAATGATAAAATAAGAGGTTTTAACCCAATAAGTATTTTAACCATGTGCTAATCGAATAGGAGAGTGATACTCAGATGATAGAGGACATATTCTATGACCCTATAGTAGGGTTTCACTCTGATGGTAAAGGTTTCATGCACTAATTTTAAAGGAGGGAGACATGAAGATGGTAGAGGACCCATTCCCAAACTCTATAAGAGGGTTCCACCTAGATGGTAGAGGACCCATTCCCAAACTGTACAGGAGGGAACTAGTCTTATAGTATAAGACTCATAGCATTACTTCACATGAGGATGAAACTCCATAGATAGAGGACCCATTCTATGAATATTTAGGTGGGTGAAACTCTATAGGTTGAGGACCCATGCCATGTACTAATAGGAGGGCCCCACTTTGAGGATAGTGGAACCTTTCTTATCCTAACATTAGGGTTCCACTATGATGATCATGTCAGATCAATATTATCATCAATTTACACCTAATGAATCATCCCTCTTAGAACACTTCATATCGTATCTTATAATCCACTATGAAGGACACCATCACTTTATAAATGGAAATACACTTAGGATTGTCTAATCAAAGGATAAAATCCATGTCCATATGATGGATATATGTGAGGTATAAGGTTCTAATGATGTCCATGGTTTGAAAGGGTGTCTACATGGTGAGTGTCTCCACTCCACTTCTTAAACGTGTACAATTCTGTCCCAAGGTTCCTGGCCCTAACCATGTACCCTTGGGCATGCCTAGGCACTACTAGATTATATTTCATGTTGGGATAATTGCCCAAAAAATGCATGATTATCAACATCGATATGACATGTGAAAACACAAAAACATAGATATGTCATCACAACTATCCATGAGTGGGAAAAAAAATAACAGAGTTGTAATCCCCATGGAATCAATTTCAGAAAGGATATTTGCTTTCCTAAATAAAAAACCTAGTGAAAAAAATTCATTTCACCATATAATGATCAGACAGTGTTTCATGGACGTAAGCTATGAACTTGAATTAAATACATGATATTGGTCTTCTAAATCCCACCTCAATATCAGGGTCATTATGTCTCAGATGATTTTTTATTCAGACATCGTATGGAAAATATATGTTTGAAACTAATTTTTTTAATAATAATAAAAATTAAAATAATAATAATAATAATAATAATTTTTTACTATTGGAAAATTCAAGGACCTTATCTATGATCTCAAAACAATTATCCAACATTGATCTGTAAATGTATTTATCAATTTTAGGTTGATTATGCTGCTATCGGTTGTCAATTTGAAGTTGCATGGAGAAGTTATGGCAGAATTATTGTATCCATAAAAAATAATATTAATTATAACATTATTATTTTTATATTTTTACATTAAATAATTTAGCGATATTCCTCCCCTCTCTCAGGAACTGTACGTAGCCCAGGTACCCTTTTCTCCTTCAAAAAAAACATTTTCCCCTTCAAATACATAAAATTTTATTCATTAAATACATAAAAGTGGGTTATCTTTAAAATACCAAATGTTTTTATTAAAAATTATTTTTAATTTAATTTTATTAACCACTCAATTTTTTTAATGTTATTATTATTATTATGAATTACAATAACACCCAATACATTGACCATATTCGGGCATCTCATCAGATATCTATGAACGACCACCATCACACCCACACCAAAGAGCCTTTATCATGATACCCCATGCATTCCAACTTCTTGGAACCAATCCTATTACACCACACATCATTACCACACATTTTTGGGGAAAATGGGGATCCTCAATATGATCGAAAAATAGTTATAATCAATCAACATTTAAACTAAACCTTATTTTCATCCTCGATTCCCCAACATGAAATTCAATTCCAATTAGATCAGTTCAAAAAATACCACCCTGATCATTCATTAATCCATCAAAAAAACCATCAATCCATATTTCATTCATTCTACCACAATGAATCTAGTGTTTTTCCATGCTAGAACCTTCCACAAAAAATTCAAACCATGCCCTGTTGGCCCACAGTGAAGAACGTCATGAATAGAGAAAATAAAAGAACAAGAACCTAGTGAACCATGATTGGCCTAGATTTCATGGAATATAATTATATAAATAGGGGTGATAAAATGTGAAATAATAGAATAATATTACCATATCAATATAATCAACAACATTTTGAGACTCATGCAAGTAACAATTATCACAGATCAAAATAATATAAAATCCATGTTCATTATTTTAATCAAACATGCGAAAACCAAAAATGAAGAGAACAAAATTAATAATGGATCAATAATTATGGAAGATCACAAATAAAAGTAATGAAGGATATGGTCCTTCGATGTCTGCTACCTATTAACTCACCTCTATCTAATCACCGATCATAATTCATTCTCAATCATCCAATATAAGACACTCTCATCGTCCTCTAGGATCTAATACGGGTTTGGTATCTTTCCCTTGAAAACCAATTATAAGAGTGAATTTATAGAGGATTTAAATAGTTTAATTAATAAAACAAAAAAATGATTAATTTTTTTAATTTTAAATAAACCCACCCATGAGTGCCTCTACAGGATATTATTTTCTAACCAACTTTAGGTCATGCCAAGGGTAAACCCCATGCTCTTAATTCAGCAAGGGTATCATATTTTTAATCTGATACGACATTTGGGAGATATTCAAATTTCTCATGAAAACTTTTCACATGTTTTATAAAATATATTTAATCTTTCTGTAAAATTAATTATGAGATCACTAGTCATTATAATCATGTGTTGTATCAGGAAATGGATTTAAATATATTCCTAATAATATTCCAATGTCTGCAATGAAAAACGAGAATCTTAACATGAAATCAATTATTTAAAATCTAAAAAATAAAAAATATTAATGAAAAAATTTTCATTGAAAATAACTATGGAAATAAGAAATTGAATATTCCAAGTGGTCATGATGGGGGGAAAACCATTAATTTTTTATAATTTAAAAATCATTCCTTCCATACTATTTCATAGAATCCGCAAAGTAACATATTCGAAATATGAAAAAAAATTCCATTCAATATATTTTTAAAAAAGTTGAACTTTAGTAAACATGTATTTAAAAATAATAGTACAATTATCAAGACATAATTTAAATATTTTTTATAAAACATGGTTATAAATGAAAAGTTATTGTCGAACAAAGACAGAAATTAAGTCAATTTTCCATAAAAACATATATTTAGTCTGTTGAGTACATATAATTAATAAAATTAAAAGAAAAAATTTATTCTCTTGAAATCAATAATGGATAAGAAGTTTGATGATAATGTTTAAATATTTATCACAATATTTGATCATCATAACTTAATCATAAATAATCCTGATAAATAATGAGGTCGTAATATAAAATCCCTTACAAATTGGTAAATTTAAAATAATAATTCCCATAAAATAAATATCATTACATGGATATGTAAATCCCGGTAATTTTTATAAATTTTTTTATATAAGTAATTTAAATGAAATATATAGAGAACCAAAAAGAAAAATTTGGTGTATAAAACCTCTGTCCTAGAGAGATAAAACTGAGACAAAAATACCTTACCTCTAGTCTTAATTACACCGTGCATTTCTGAAACTCTTGTATGATAAATATTTTTTTTTGTAAATATTATTATAAAACCATAATAATATATATAATACAATATATTATTTATTTATAACCTTTTATCAAATGTTTTTTATGACTTATTTACTAAAATCACTAATCTAGGGGATAATTTGAATGTTTTTCATGTATGTTTTGGTTAGGTTGTTTTGGCCCTTGTACTTTGATAAAAGTTCCAACATACCTAGAATTTTAATCATTGTATAAATATTTTATATGGTAATTACATATATATAAATATTTATTTAAATTAATCTGCAAATTTTGAGGATACAAAATGAATTACACTATTCATGAAGATGATTAGCCGTGTGTACACATGGACAATATTTCCATTTTTTCAATAGATAGAACAAAATAAAAAATATATATTAATTAACCATTAAAATATCATTAAAATATCATATATATCATATATAATTCTAAAATTCATCCTAATTATCATCTACGTAATGTATAATTGAGAAACATGACTCACATCTTAATGTGGAGGTGGTAGTCGACACATATGCTTGAGAAAAGTTATCATTCCCTAAAGGATTGGATTGTATGAAGGTAGTCCTTATATTATCATTAAAGAATTATAATTTTGTCATAAATATAATATATTATCACTTATCCCATGATAATACCCATCCATAAAATATGGTAATGAAAAATGAATTGTATTTCTACATGGAGATAATAAATAGTACTTATACCGGAGTGATAATTTTATTTCACATTTGATTGGAAAGAGGGTGTATAATAGTATTTTAGTAATAATAATAAAATTTATATACATTTATGATTCCTAATTTATTATTTTATTAATAATATAATATATTTAAAGATGTTAAATGAAACATTTAAAATAAGGTGATCAATTAAGGTGATTACCTCTTCTTTGAAATGACTCATTTAGATATCCTCCAACAGGTATAGAGGATGGTCTTTTATGAATAAAACAACTATAAGATGTGTCTAGGTAAATATAAATGAAAAATTGGTATATTTTTAAAGTTTTTAAGGCTAAACATGTTTTAAATAAGATAAATCAGGGTTCTATTTTAATATTTAGGAGATGGAACTCTTGGATTTTATGATAATATTAAATTAATCTTAATTTGTTTTGATGTAAAAATGTATCGAAATTTATAATATTTAAATATAAAATTTTGATGAGCCAAAATCTTCCATACAATAAAATTAATAAAAGTTTGGATCACATTTGAACATTGTCTTTTAGTTTTAACCCCTGTTAACCCTTCAGACAAATACCATAATATTTACGTTTGCTACACTTTAAGGGTTAATTATGTTAAAATAAATTTTAAAAAACCATAATTGGACCATGGATGATATTTAGAACCATATACCATACATTTTTTGAATATATTATTATTATTATTATTTATATAATATAATATTATATATTATAATATAACATTAATATAATTTTTAAAAATATTAAATTAATTTAACATTAAATACTTATAGAAGAATGTGAAATTAGATTATAATGATTTAAATACTACCAAATAAATTTTATAGATCTATAAATATCATGGGGCCATATTAACACATTCAAATTATATAACATGTAATATTTTAAAAATAATTTATAATTTTACTATTACTAAAATTAGAAATATTGCATCGATGTTGCATAAGAAATTAATGTCATTATATAGTTACTAAAAATTAAAAAAAAATTGTATGGGGAAAATAATTTTATTAATGCTAATATAGATACATATATTAATTGATAACTTTATTTTGTCCCTATGTGTACTCATAATAGATATTAAGAAGGGTTGGGAGAATGATACTTTATTAAAATAGAAAAATACAAGAACCCCCTTTTGAATTGGGTAAGGGAGAACCCATTACATGCTTATAAACCCACAAGGGTAAAAACCCATACAAACCCTAGTACAAGACCCATTCTGGTGGCCCGGATTACTAGTGGAAAAAATCCCATTATATAAAAAACCTAAAAAAGGTCAAAATACAAATTTTATTCATGTAGATGGTCCTAATGATATCCAGTCCTCCATGGAATGCAAGCCACACCCTGATTCAATAGGCACCCCACGACCAGCAGCCCACCCACCAACGATAGTAGCCTTATCACACTATCTTCACTATCTGCCACTGAATCCCAAGCTCATGACCTTGAACCACTCACCACGTAGCACAAACTGCACCAGCATAAAGATATAGCACATATGACAGGACGTGCAATACATGCCAATGACACATAATAGATATTAAAAACAAATAGGATAGTGTTTTTTAACTTTCATTAATTTAAATATTATGTAGGTCATTTTAATTGAAAAGTGCCCCTTAATCTAAAACATTTATATACTAAGGTTACAAGGGTAGAAATAACATAATAATATAATAATTAAAATGAATAATTATGGACTTACCATTTATTTTTAGCCTAGATTGACCAAATTTACACCTTATCAAGGTGATACATTCTACTATGGTTACTATTCATATCGACTAAAAATAAAAGTTTTCTATTTACCAAAATTGAGCCGCCAAATTATAAATATTTAATTCACTTTTCTAATTAAATTACTATAAATTTAAAAAATTAATAATAAATTAATTTCCAAAATGTGATGAAGATCACTCTGTATAAAAATAGATTTTAAGCACAAAACAATATTTTTTATTTTCCTATGCATAATAAAAAAATATTACAAGAATGTTAAAATAGTATTTTGATTCAATAATATAGAAATTTTATAAAAAAACATTCACTAATATTGGTCAATTTAAATTATTAAGAATAAAATACACCGTACACAAAAAATTTGTTTTGAGAAAATAATCTCTTTTATTTAAAATGTTTTTTATTTTCATTCCTAATTAGTTGATATTTTATGAATTCATTTTACACATTTATAATACATAATTTTCAATACATATTTATTTTTATTCATACACTCTAACCCAATATCAAGGTGATAATAAAATTTTAATAGTATATCATAGTTTGTCTAAAATCATTGTTGCGTGTAACACAAGCTATCAAACAATTTAATTTATTTGAAAAAAATATCTTCAAATATTGGAGTGTTATATTATACACCCATTAAAATAATTATTCCCCCAAAATTTTGTAACTTTAATATAAACAATTGAGGACACTTTTGCCTCTTCATGTCCTCAGGCTGCCACGTAGCTTCCTCAAATCGGTAGCTTCAACAAAAAACTTTAACCAGGTGAGTTGTCTAATTTCATAAAAATTTATATCGATGATATAGAATCTACACTAGTTGTTACTTATAAGAAATATATTTCTCCAATGGTTTGACCTTTTTGTTTATTACCTGTGATAGATCAGGTATGTACTTCCTCAAGTTTTATACAAGGAATGCCTCATAAGCATTATATAGATTTTGTGGGAGTTCCAATCTATAATCTACCATACCAATTGGATAAAGAATTTAAAAAATAAGGATAAAACTAGAGATTATCATATCCTGATTTACAAATATCATCACCCTCTTCTAGGGTGATATTTTTAGGAGTATGTGGTCACCAAATTCATACTCTGGATCTTTATGATAGTTTTCAGCATAATTTTTTTTATCGACTCTAAGCTAATATTATATAATGTTGATTGGATATAATATTATCTACCAATTAATCAGATATATCAAGAACCGATTTCATTCATTATCCAACATTATTCTATCATGATGGAGTTGTTCACTTCCTATCATCCAAAGCTTTATAAGTACCCATTTTAATGCTGGAGTGAGACTATTGTTGTTAAGAAATTCCACCAAACTAGGTGTTTATCCCAAAAATATTTGAAATCCATAGATGAATATCTCAATATGTCTCCATGTTTTTATGGACATATTATATTGTCCACATATTTGAGGATGATAATTAGTTTCAAAACATTTCTATGTTTCTAGAGCATGCTGAATACTTCTTCAAAATGTTAGCATAAACCTCAGATCCTGATCAGATTAAATTTATAGTGGTTTACCATGAAATCATAAAACATAAATATTGTATAACCAAGTATGATGATAAAGATATAAATATTATATAATGTAAATAAATTATGTATAATTTTTAAGGCAATTGAAAAAAAAATCGTGTATCATTATGACCTTTTGACATTTTATATTGACCCCAACCCCAGTCACACGAAGCCAATGAACTCTTTAATATATTTTTATAGGATATATAGAATATCATCTCAAAGGAATTAATATATTATTATCCTTTATAAACTATACACACACTTGATTCCCACATTATATTTGAATATATAAATTAAAAAAACTTTTCTTTGAGAATATCATTATTCCCTCTTGTATATTATTGCAGATCTTTCGTTTAACACATCATGGTTTGATGGGACACGAAACAAAATAAGTGTTATCCCAAATGACCTACAATGGTTGAGTATATTAGAATATATCATAAATAAATGCATTATCATCAATATATATTAACAATAGATAAATGTAAATATCTGAAAACCCATTCCATTTAAATAATTGACTAAAATAAGTAATGGAATGGTGAATGACTGAAAAAAATTACATTTTATTAAAAAAATGACAATAATATATGGAAAAGTCATAATCAATTTGGAAAGGTAAATTACTAAAAAAAAATTCATTTAATCAATAAAATGAGTGTGAAATAAATATAATGATATTGTCACAGTTAAAATCTTATACATTATTATAAAATAATTTTTAATGAAAGCAATGATTACTTATTGGATGCCATGATCTCAGGCATCCTGATACCTCTACTTTCAATACCTTTCAAAAGATACATTAATCAACTACCTAAATAACCATTGGTATTGGCCAACAAATTACATATTATTGTAGGACCCTGGGACACCTTGAGAGGGGAGGGGTGAATCAGGGTGTCAAATTTTTCTTTTAAAACCAAGGATCTGGTTCCCACGTTAGTAGGAACTGGTTAAACCTATATTAGGGATACGATCAGTATAGAAAAATTCACATGCAAAGAGATGAAACATCAATTTTACTTGGTTCACCACTAAGGGCTACGAATAAGGAGAATATTCCGACAAGTCGTCGGTCGTACCAAATTCCACTAATCTTCAGTAGTTGTGGATTACAACGGTTCAGGAACAGTCACACTGGCCTAGGCTCACTGCCTTTACAAAATTTCGGGGATTGCTCACTGCATCCCTCGGGTCACTCCGATTAACTCCCCTAGCTCACAGCCTTTGGTGAAGTCCCACTAAGTTTATAGATGTGAAGGTCTCTTCAATAGATTTGAATTGAAGTCTTTTGTCTCCCGTTGACCATGAGACATTTCTTGCATCAGAGTACTGAGTTGATGCTCTTTTGTATTCAATCTTCTTCTTTAGTGAAATAACTGAATGCACTATATCTTCTTCCTCTCTTCCTCTGATTCCCAATAATGACACCTGAGTGTTTTGAAATAATCCCCTCTTTCTGTGAAGATCTGAGTTTAGTTGCACGAATCGTTCTTCTTCTCTTCACAAAGAACAATGAGGGTGTTAAACACCAGACATGTGTGTGCAGAACCACTTCTATTTGAAGAACCAAAATTTTCAATGTTCTTCCATCTTTGTAAATGAATACATCATCTGTTGCACCGAATGTATGGGGAAATATTCCAACTTTTGTGAAACTCTACAAAGACGGGCGAGCTCCAACAACACCTAGCACTCTTCTCCAATCCTAGCGTGCATGTATTCAGCGTGCAGGTCCAAATTAGCGCACAAGTATTACCAAACCACCTGCGCGGCACTACCTTCCTCAACTTCTAACCTGCGCGACTCACTTTTTTTCTCACCCAAACTGCCTTGGTCATGCAACCTACAACCGGTGCGCAACTTCCAACACTGGTGCACAGGTCCACCTACACGACCACACACTACTTGAGCGACTTCCACACCTGCGCGACAGGAGCTCTGATTTTTCTACGTGTTGAACTCCATCACAAAGAGGAGGGGTGGTCTTCAATTTATAGGCATTTGGTAAACCAACGCAGTGGAGCACAAGTCTGCCCTCGGTGCACAAGCTTCGATGCATAAGTCTCTTCCCTTTTCACTACAGCACTACTCACCTGCGTGACCACACCAACACTTGCATGACCCTCTTTCCTTTGCCATATTTTGAAGTTCTGTTCTTGAAAAACAATAGGCGCACAAGTACCAATCCTCATAGGCACCGGCGCGCAAGTCCCTTCTCAGCGTGCAAGTTACTTGTGTGACCAAACTAATACTTTCACAACCCTTATCCCTTGGACATAAATTGATGTTATGATCTCGAAAAACATCTGGCACACAAGTTTCTTCTCCTTAAAATACATGGCGCACAAGTCTCTTTTCCAAAATCACTTTTCTCCATTTGTCAATTTTTAGGCCCAAAAATTTGGCAAACCCTGGAAAATGGAAACACCTTGTATCTGTTCTTTTTGTATCATCTCCAGATCATCCATTCCTTTGTCGACGTTCTTGAATCAATCATGGATCGTTGACCATAGCTCTTGAACTCGACATTCCACCGTGAAATCCCCTTTGTCAACAAAGTTTTTTATCATGGATTTCCTTTATCAACAATCACAACACTTCAAAGATGCTTCTTTTCTATGACTTGGCTTCTTCAACAACTCTTCTACTTGCATCACAAACTCTACTATCATTATATATATCCTTTTAAATAACGACTTTAGCATCATCATAGTTTGAGATAATGTGAAGTGCATGGCCATCCGAGAATTCCAATCCCTTCCACAATGTCTTCTTCTTCAACCACCATTCCCCTACTTCCTGCAAATCATACGATTCTATTCTTCGATAAGTATTTTGCATGGTTCTCATGCAACCATGAATAATTGCATGGTCTTCATCAATCGTCATGTTTTCTTATTCATCCGAAGATGGATTATGTCTCACCATTCTTCACTATTGTAAATAATGTGTCACCTTTGACACATGTTCCTTGAACTTATGATCAGTACAAAAATCATATGAATCTCCATTCCACCACTTCATTGGAGTACTTTTTAATCTCCCTAATTTTTATCTTCATTGAAAACTATTGACAAAAAATACAACCTTAGACACAAAGTGGTCCCAACAATTATCTTATTGATTCTACTCAAAAGACTACAGATTCATTGAGGGGATATCTTTATCTGGGACCCACCTGTGTATTGTATATCCAAACATACCTTATATATGAAATAATTTATTAATTCATATACAATTTTCATTATCATCAAATTTCCTTACTATGTGAAGAATAAATATTTACCAACATTACCTATATAAATAAATTACATTAAATATAGAAAATCATATATATAATTGAGAAATGATTTAAGAAATAAACATATCTATAATAAATAATATGAAAATTATAGAGAAAATTAGTGATCATAGGAAGTTGAATAAAATAATTTAATGTTAATGACTATAAAAACGAATCAACGAAGTGAAATTCAATACCTTCCTTGGTAAAAATGATCATAAAAAATAAATAGTAGGAATAAGGAAGGTAAAAATACAAAAAATACACATTGGGTTATGAATAAAGGGTTGTTGAAATTGATGAATATAAATATCATATAAAGATATTTAAAAAAATTACTTAGGAAAAAATCATTTTGATTTTGAAAATTAGTTTTTAAAAATAAAAGATTGAATAACATTTTGAAACAAAATTCTTTAGAAACAACCCTTGATACTTATAAAATAAATATTAAAACATCTGAGTTTTCATGTTGGATTGAAATGTAACTCATGTTGTACATGTTAAAAAAATATTACTATCACTTTTTTTGTAAAATCCAAATGAGCAATTATTTTAAAAAAACATGAATATTTATTTCAAATATTGTTTTAAAATTTAAAAATTGGTAAAAAATTATTTAATGAATCATTTGTAAAATGTTAAAAATATTTTTTAATGTAGTTTTTCGAAACCTTGGTTTAGAAAAAATATATTTATGATCGATAAGAGAAATTTAGTCAGATTTTATAAAAAACAATTCGTCAACTATATTAAGTACTAACGAGTGGAAAATTTGTTCTATTAATTGACAATAAAAATGAATTGATATAGTTAGAAAAATTTTTGTTGATTATTATAATATTATCAAATAATGTATTTCTATTGAAAATAATGAGTAAACAATCTCAATGAGAATGATAATTTAAAACAAACCCTTGTAATGATCACGACACTAAATTGAGAATTAATCAATTAATTGATTATGTGTATCAACTTGAAATCCACAAAAAAATGGAAATAAAATTTAATATAATTAGATTTAATTATACCCATAAACTTATAATAACAATGATATTGATGATGTAAAGTTAACCAATGAAAAGAAAATGAGTTATGAATTTCTTGATCACTTTGGAATTTTCAATTAGAATACACATTGTTAAAATAAATAAAATTTTAATAAATAATACTAATAATTATTAATAAATCATATTAAAACATGTCAAAGGAATATTATATACACCATATAATGAATATTTGGTTCATAATATTAAAATATGTCTTAATGAAATAAAATTGAGATGAAATCCATTACCTCATACTTTTTATTGGTTGAAAATTATTTAAAATCTTGTATAATGATTCTAAAAATATTTTTAAATTCTTCAAGAACCATATTAATATTTATAAAATCATATAAATTTATCAATTATAACTTTTAATCATTTATTTATTAATAACCATTAATTATTTTCATTATTTTGGGTGTTAATTTATTTGTTTTCTCATGCATTTATTGTCATGAAAGATCTGATTCATGAAAATATTATATAGTTATATAATGTCTATAATTTTAATAATGACCTAATTATAAAATTTTTAAATCGATTATGCTTTCAAAACATATCATGAATTATTTTGTTAGATATGATGTGCATTACGATCATGGATATGGTAGGTCGTATGTATGCATGAGTAATGATTCCATTTTCCAATTATCATTATCGAAAGAAGGTACGTAATATATTATCCTTAAAAATGATAATAATATCATATATAAAATATTTTTTCATTAAATATTATTATATATATCATCCATCTGGTTTGGGGATGAGAATTGGGTCACATAATTTTGTGAATTCGGTGGTCCACACGTTCTAGAATAATGTTATCGTCTTTCATTGATTAAGATAGTAATAAAGAAAATGATATAAATTAAAATTTAATAGTGATATATATCTAATTAGTATTATAATTTTTCTTGTTTGTCACATGTATTGATTAAATTTAACCTTTTTTACATTCCATGAAAAATATTAGGGAAAGACGAATAACATAGCTTCCAAACGTGGTTTTCCGCCGTACACACGATCGGTATTATATTATCCCCAATTAAATTTAAAGTGTATATATAAATGATATATGGAATATATAGATATAATTAGTTTTTAAATATCATATATATTATTTATATCCATCATTATAACTAACCGTAAAAGGTGGTAATAGTAGATCGAATGACATTGTTTCACAGGGTGGTAATCCACTACACACACATATGTTGATTTCATAAGCCATATGATGAAAGTGGATATGGTTTTAAGTAATAAAATTATTATAAGAACCTATGATTATATGGAAGATAAGGTGGTTATTATATAATAATTTTATGATAATAATTTAAGGTGGTGGATAATGAAATTAAATAAATATGCTCGTTGAAGAGCAGTACCTCTTCTTCGGTTATCCTACTTGGGAATTCACCAAAATCCTTCTTAGATTGGATTTAATCAAAAAATAAGGATTTGAGAATTATGAGAAGGAATATTGGAATTTATTTGGTCATAGATTGTCCAAATAAATAGGGTGTGAAGGTCTGAATAAGAGAGCAGAGATGGTGGCCTTTTAAAAGTGAGGTGAGTGTTACACATGTAATTTTTTGAAAAGATTCAATCAAACCCATATTTTTATCATTCATAAATATTTTAAATTATATGTTAGAGAGAATAAAATATTTAATGTATATATATGAAGTGAAAATGTGGGTTGGACAAGTTTATGGTTATTTTACTTTTATATTTTTATTTTAACCCATAGAAAATCCATTTTTACCTTAATCGTGATAATTATTTTCGATTATTTTCACTATTAATATAGATCATTAAATAAGTTGAAATTATTATAAATTAAAAACTTATGTTGATTCCAAATATGTAATCCATTTTTATAAATTCAATCAATATAATAAAAAAAACTAAATTAAAATTAATCTCGTTGGTTCAATGAGAAAGTGAGTTTTTAAAGAGAAAATATTCAAAAGTTGACAATGTTTTTACATAAAATATCATTATTAAAATCAATGAAATGAAGAAAATATTATTAACTGATATATAAGTGAAGTAATTTAACTTCAAAACAAATTCAATATATAATATATCATTATAAATAATATAAACGAAATTGTAGTTTATAATTAAAATTTATTATTTTTCACTATTTATCAAAAAATGAATCATTTCAGAAAAAACCAAAAAATCACCCTAATATAATATTTTTATTTTTATTTCAGAATTAGAGATTATTAATTAAAATAAATATTCTAATTTTTTTAAAAATTAATTGAATTTGTTTTGCCCAAAGCACAAATAATCAATATTTTAGTAAAAACAATTTTTCAGAAAAACATTCCTCTTCTTTCCAATTATCCTTATTATTATTTATATTTAATAAATAACCTATGAAAAAATGTACACTATATATGTTTCATAATTTAATTATTTCTACTGATACCTTCCAATTTAATGATATGATTATAAAAATTATATTAAATAATAATATTTTAAAAACATGTCACATTTTATTTAAACTCATTTTTGCATTCAATAGAAACTCAAATCAGTTTTTTGTATAATATATGATAAGAAAAGTATTTCATTTAATGAAATATATTGAATAGATAAATTTTTTAAAAAATATTATATTATAAATTAGTAGGGTGCTATTTTTTAATTTATGTTTGATGTTGCCTATTGGATATGTTATCAAATATAATGTTCTAATTTAAAAATTCCATGGTTTTACATTATCCCCATATTAGGTAAATCGTGTTCTCACAATTTAAACTTTATCTTGGTAATCAATGTTTTTCCATTTTTGAATAACATTGATGAAAAAACCAAATCATAAAATGAGTTAATAAAAATACACTTTATAAGAGAGTAAGGGAAGTAACAAAGTCAAATAGAATAACACATAACTAGGTTTCAGTGTTTGAGACCACTGGTGGAAAGTGATGATATGGACATGGATGAAATGTTTAAATTATTATAGAGAGTGATTGACTTTATTGATAAAAAGATAATTTAATGATCGATTTATAGTTAAATGGCACAAAACCCTAAATCATTTATAATTTAAGAGACCATCGGATTCATCAAATATGAATGTAATAGGAAAAAAAAATTATTTCAAATTATTTGTCCTAATGTTGAGAAATTTTTTTATAACTAATAATATAAGGAAATTTATTTTATGATACATTTATATTTAATAAGAAAAATTTATCCTTTTTTTTCTCAATCAATTTCCAATTCAACTATTACTCTATGAAAGGAATATGATAAAATTATAATTTTATGGAAAATACACTAAAATTCATATTTAACGGATAAAAAGTTCCATAAAATTGTACCTATCCTTTCCTCATATCTCTAACTATTTTCCATTAAAAATATTATTAGACATTTGTATCCTTTTAAACAATTACTCTATAAACCTCAAAAGTTACACCATTGATTCTCTATTTATATTTATATTCCAAACCATTGAACTAAAAACAATGAAATATTAACCTGGAAATCACGTAGGCTAGTGGTAGGCACTATACCATTATCATCCTTTAGTCTTGGATTCATGCCCTATGTCCATTCAAGTTGTGAGGAGTTATCACCCAACATTTGGGTTGTAAGTTTTCTAAAACCATATTCATATAATTCCAGTAATGTTACAAAATACTATAATAGATATCTATGAGATAAACATAAGCCTTATATAACCTTTATACTATGGTTTTCCATACATATTGTTTTTTACATTTTAAAAAAAAATCCCATTTTACTAATACTAAAATTTCATTTATAATGATAATAAACCTAAATATTATCGATACCTTTAAAATTATGTCTATAAATGTAAAGGAATTATTCCTCAGATATATTCTCCACTAAATTATAATCATTCCATATATTTATCCAAAAATATCCTTAATCTTGGTTGAGTCCCATCACATAAAACTAAAAACTAGTGTTTAAGACTTTTAAATTATGATCAATATTACACTCATAATTCCATGATGAGATTCATAACTCTTAAGTTAGTGGATAATTTTATGATTATAAAATTTAAAAAAATCTTTATATGTTTCCTGATTCATATAACCAAAATACCATTGGTAATATACATCATCAATTAAACTATTTAATCCCAATTCATAAAGACTTCATGCATTTCAAATCAACATAGTTCAGTACATATTCATGGGTTTGACCATTAAAAGTGTTCATTGACATAGATAATACGCTAGTTCTCCACATTTATAAAAATGACATATAAAAATATCTCTTGAATAATATTTATTTTACTCCACCGTACACTTTATTTTTCATAAACTATTATTTTCTTTATTCCCTTACTTTACACTCATAATGAATTTTCCGATTCTATCAAGACACTATCTATATAATATAATGCACCTTTGGTTTATACTAGTCCTTTCATTGTTATAATAAATTCATATCTTTCCTAATGGATTGAAAATAAAATGCGAATGATCCTAAATATATCCATTGAGTGTGTCAAAAGAGGTGTGTGATAAGGCTCATTGTCATGTTCCAGGTGATGATTTAGTCAAGCCCAATGCACCCTCTCTTCAGTTTTTACCACTAGTTAAATATATTCTAGAACCATTTCCACCTGTAGTATCAAGACAAAGATTTATTTTTTTGGAACAATGACATAATCTCTTCCATACAAAAAATTTAAAATTTTTCAATACATATCCTCAAAGTTTTTCATATGGTAATTTTCCCAAATACATGTTTTTCTAAATTTATTTCCTTTTGTTTATACTAAGATTCCACTAATAGAAACTATAGAAATTCTGACCCCATTATCCCAAAGATGGTAAATACTTTACAAAATTGAAATAAGATACAGGGAATCACATTCCAATGGACGAAATAGTTTAGTAGAGTTAGTAAACTATACACATACATGATTCCAATAGTACATATAAATTTAAAATCAAAATATAATATTTTTTTCCTGATAATATAAAAATTACATCTAGTATATTCTTGCATATATTTTTTAAAACACATCATGGATTTCTAGGAAAGGGAAAAAAATAATTGATAGGTCAAATTCTCAATAAGGGTTTTGTACAGAGGTAGCCATCATGAATAAATGATGTATCGTCAATAATGAATGAAGACGAAGGAAATGAAAATATCTCAAAACCCATTCCATTTAAATAATTTTCAGGAATAATAAATAGAAGGGAATTAATGAAAAAACATTCCATTTTATCAATCAACCGACCATCATAACATGATAATGCATTGTCAATTTAAAAAGTAAATAATTTAAATCACATTCCATTTAACCAATAAAATAATAATTAAATACATCCAAAGATAATATCATTGAGAAAATATCATGTATAATAATAAATAAATTTTTAATGATGACAATTATTTATTATTCAATGCCATGATTACATATATCATCATACCTCTATTGTCAAGACTATTCACAAGACTATTTAAACTATTGTAAATAATCATATTGGGTTTGTACAAATTATTAAATTCTAGATTACCAATTCAACCTCTGAGAATATTGATCCAAGTGGGGGTTATCTATAATCGGGACCCACTAATTTTATTCATGACCAAATCATTCAACATATATTGAATTATAGTTCATTTCATAAAGAACTGTCCTTATCATCAAATATCCATATTTAGTAATGAATACATATTTATCAACATTGCACTAGATAAAATAATATCTTAAAATATATTACAAATATGTAGAAGTGATATATGCTATAATAAATAAACATATACATTATAAGAATTATGTATTTTTAGGGGTAAATTAATGTTCATAAGAAAGTGAATAATTTAAGTTAAAGTTATTGAATACAAAAAATATTCCCAGAAGTGAATTTCAATATATTCTTTAATCCAAATGATCCTAATCCATATACGGGAAGAATAATCATCATATCAAAACAAAATACACACATTGGAGTAAAAATAATGGTTTTTTCAATGATTATTAGTAATACCACAAAGATACCTTTAATAACATTCTTAAAGAAAATATCCTTTTCATTTTGGAAATCACCTTTTAAAACAAAAAGGTCAAAAACATTTGAAAATAATTATCTTTGAAAATAACCCTTAAAACCTATAAAACAAAATTTAAAAATATTGTTTGGAAATGATGGTTGGAAATTCCATTCATTCCTTATATGTTAAAACAATGATTATTTTTACTTTTTATTAAATCAAAATTGGTGTTGTTTTGAAAAAGACATGATAATTCATTTACTTTTTTTAAAAAAGAAAAAAATGTAAAAATTTATTTAAAATGTTACTTTTAAATGGTTAATTTTTTAAATAATGTTTAGAATTTTGTTTAAGCAAGATTTTTTATGAATGTAGAACTCTGACCAAAGAGACAAATGAAGTTGTATTTTATTTAAAATATTACTCTCGATAATATTAAATAAAAAAGTCTGTCTAATGGTAAAATTAACTGAACTTATCTTGAATAAATATTGGACTATAAATTTTTATGGGTTAATTAAAAAATGATCAAATATGTCACGAACCATCCTCGGGGCCCGTGCCGTGACTACCCCAAGCCCGCCTTGCATAGGCCAGGGACTGGCGACTAGCACCAAGGCGTAAATCCAGGAAAAAGGGAAGGAATTGGCTTTGAAAAGTAAACAAGCACCACAGAGTAAGTAAGCGGAAAAGTAAACACTAAGTAAAAACTATAACAAGCTGTGCTGAAAGTAAAAGGGGCCAGAAATACAAGCCCAACTGTAAAGTACAACTGAAAAGGGAAAACAGCAACTGAAAGGAAAAGCCGCAGTGTCGAGCCGTCGTCTGAAGGTCCCACCTGAAGGGTGGGTACAGATAGCCTCCACAGCTCCTCGGTCCAGCCCTCCGCTCCGAGTATGTCCCGCCCAGTGGTCCACCTCCAGGTACCGTCCTACTCCGCATGCCTCCACCTCGATTAGCGCTGCCCATCGTCTGCAACCAACACCACGAAGTGCGGGCATAGCCCGTGCAGGGGTGAGTATAAGATACTCAGTAGAGACCCCGAGACCCCTGAAGGTCTCCCGAAATCCACAAAGGATAATCCACAAAGGAAAGATACAATCACGAAGTAACAACCGACACTGCTTAGGTATATTCCCATACATATACCTATGTCATCAATTCCCATTTGGCTCCAACGTCCGAGCCCAAGCACATCCCAGTCCACACAGGAAAGAAAAAACATATACCCACACAGGATAGCACAACACAATCCACAACGGAGATTAAACAGTAATCCACAGAGGATAGCTCAACACAATCCACAAAGGAGAGTAAACAGTAAATCCACACAGGATAACTCAACACAATCCACAAAGGAGAGTAACAAAGAAGATTCAGCTCACACAAGTATAATTCATCGGATGACGATAAAGATGATCACGGATCCATCTAAGTCGTCGGACCCACAAAGGATCGATAGGTAACTAACCCCCGCAAAGACCCACATAGGATCAGGCCCACACAAGACCTGTAGGCGCTGGCTCACACAAAACCGCTGAGCGCTGACCCACACAGGATCAGACCCACACAGGATTGGGCCCACACAGGACCTGTAGCACTAATCCATATAGGATCGCTGAGTGCAGTAGTCGTCGCAGTCCACTGAGGATCTCTGCACAGTCGTCGTCGCAGTCCACTGAGGATCTCTGCACAGTCGTCACTGTCGAAGTAGCAGTCGCAGCCAGCTCTAGGGTTCCCGCACATAGCAAGCTCGTTCGGGAGGGTCCGCTCCATGAGCCGAGAGGCCGATACATCAACTGACACAATGTCCGAAGTTGATGTATCCGAAAGTTCCGTATCGTCAACAGGAACTCAACGTCGCAGACGGCGCGTCAATCGGACGCCCGGTCTGAGAGTTATTGGCTTTTTCGTCCCAGGGGCCCAGTTGGTTTTTAAGGCAAAACCAACCCGACTGTACTCCACCTGCATCCAAACCTCGGGCAGAGTGAGCCAAAAGATCCGTCTCACTTAGAGGAATACAACAAAGATGACGACACGTCAATCGGATGCCCGTAGCTCAAGTTACGAGCATTTTATTGAAAATGGTCCGAAGACGGGGGGTCCATGCCCAGGGCGACCCGGCCTGACCCCCCCTGGGTCGGCCGAACCGGGTCGAGCCGACCCGGTCCGGCCCGGCCGGTCAGACCGGCATGGATCGGCTCGACCGAGCGGCCGAGCGCCTGGGTGCCGCGGGGCGCTGCCCCCACGGTTTGGAGATTCCGCGGCCCCGTGTTGGGGCCGCGCTGAAGCAACGGACGCGGATGTTGCCGCGTACCGTGCGGGCGAGCCGGACCTGCGCGGCTGAAGCCGCGA
This sequence comes from Viscum album, assembly GCA_963277665.1. Taxonomy (NCBI): domain Eukaryota; kingdom Viridiplantae; phylum Streptophyta; class Magnoliopsida; order Santalales; family Viscaceae; genus Viscum; species Viscum album. The sequence goes on along the minus strand of OY728166.1, from coordinate 1,066,555,936 downwards.
CGGATCTGTCCGACGGCGCGCCGGGGCGCCGGGGCGCCGCCGACCCGCGCCGCCGACCGCTTCTGCGGGCCACCGAAGTTGCTCCGGTGGTCCGTTTTACTTCCCGTCTGCGCCGTTGTCCCTCCCGGGTTCCGTTCGTCACTGCGGGATCAACAAAATGACCTTGCGTCACGTTTTGTCGTCACCCGCCAAATCCGTACAACCACGAAGAACGACAGAGGGTTGTCGGGCAGTGTTCGTTTGGCCCGCACCCTCCGCGTTAGTTAACAATGACGGGAGAAAATAATTCAACACATGAAACAACAATATTAATAAATTAGAATTGTTCATTTGAATCCGGTTCATTAATTTAAAGAAACGTTCACGGGAATAAGGGAATTTCTAAAACAAAATCCCTACATCATCAAGTCGTCGTCGCGGGTTCTCACAGATTTGAGGATAATCGTGTCGTCGCGGTATCCGGTGTCGCGTCGTTGCGGAAGGGTGTCTCATCGATGAACTCCAAGGTTCAAGAACAAAAAGATTTAATTAAAAATAATTAAATCCTTCTGAATTAAAAACTAGAAAGGAAAAAAATAAAAGAAAACCGAAACTCTCACCTCAACGGATGATCGAAGGCTTTTGTCGCGGAGGAAGGAACGTCGCAGAAGAACGTCGTGGGAGAGGAAACGTCGGCATCGCGGCACATGGCGTCGCGTCGTCGATTTCCGCAGGTTCGGCGTTCTTCGTCGGAGGCCAGCGTTCTTCGCATTCTTCGCGTTCTTCACAAAAAAGGGTGAAGGTACAAGAACCTCTGTCAAAAACCTCTCAACGAGTAACCCTCCAAATGTCATGTTGGTCTTATTTTATTATTACGCCAACAAACGAAAAAGAGGTAAGTAACAACCCATGAATTCGTAGAATTAATTCAATGAAAGAAACTGCCCATTTAATTCACGAATAAAACCTCCCAATTAAATGGTGCGTTAAGAATTTAAGAAAACGCGTCATTTGACTTTCATAATGACGGGTTTTCGCGGGTGCGTTACTTAGCGGAAAAGAAACGGCGGGGCTCGTGCGGGCCCCACCCCACAAATATCCTACCAAGAGGGTAGGATATTTTTGGATAGAATCCTATCCGGATCAACTCAGCTTAAGCTTCTTTAAGTGGCTTCAAGTGGCTTCCATGTTCCTTAAGTGAAATAAAATAAAGTTTGTCGTACAATTATTTTATTTTTTAACTTTAAGCCCAAAAATTAAAAACCACAACCGAGCAAACACAACTCCGGAAGAGGCGTTTCTAAGAAAATACCGGCACTGCGATTCCATCGGTGCCCTCAGAATTAGATTCCGGGCACCGATTCAAAAGTTAAAAAACCCACTCGTCCGTTCACTAAATGTACCTGAGCCAAACTTCGAAAAATGATTCCGGGCACACCGGGCCTCGGAATCAGGTGCCGTCAGAAACTGCGCTCTTGTAAAATTCAAAAGAAAATTAGGAAAAAAATTTCCTTGAAATTTAAGGGTCTTTACATTACTCCCACCTCAGGGCTTTACGTCCCCGTAAAGATACATCATAAACTAGGGGAAAAAATGTGGGTACTGAGCACGCATCTGAGCCTCCCGCTACCAAGTGCTCTCCTGGAGGTTCCCGTGCTGGCATCTGATGTGCACTAGAGGAATCGATCGTCCACGCAGGACCCGCTCCTGTCGATCCTCGATCTCCACTGGGACCTCCGCAAAAGTCGCCCCATCATCCACGTCTAGCTCCCCATGGTCAATGATGTGTGTCGGGTCGTGCACCTATCTCCTCAGCTGAGATACATGGAAGACATCGTGCACCCGGTGCAACTGAGGTGGTAAATCCAGGCGATAAGCCACCTCGCCAATCCTGCTGAGGACCTGGAAATGTCCGATGAAGCGTGGAGACAACTTTACGCCTCAGCTAAATCTCAGTAATCCACGTCGAGGTGAGACACGCAAGAAGACATGGTCTCCATCCTCGAACTCTAGTGGCCTCTGCCTCCTATTAGTATAAGACTTTTGCCGGCTCTGAGCTGTCCTCATCCGCTCCTGGATGACCTGGACCTTCTCTGTCGTGGTTCGGACCATCTCTGGTCCCACAAGTGCTGACTCCCTAGGGTCTGTCCAGCACAAAGGAGATCTGCAAGGTCTGCCATACAACGCCTCGTATGGTGCCATCCCGATAGTGGAGTGGTAGCTGTTGTTGTACGCGAACTCCACCAAGGTTAGGTGGTCCTCCTAGCTGCGACCAAAGTCGAGGACACATGCGCAGAGCATGTCCTTGAGAGTCTGAATGGTCATCTCCGTCTGACCATCCGTCTGAGGGTGAAAGGCGGTGCTCAGACGTAGCCGCGTCCCGAACGCCTCCTACAACCCCTTCCAAAGCAGGGAAGTAAAACGAGCGTCCCGATCGGAGACGATAGACGATGGCACACCGTGAAGCCGTACAATATCTTGTATGTAGAGATGCCCCAAGCACTCCACTGAGCCATGCTCTCTAATGGGAAAGAAGTGCGCCGACTTGGGGACTCGGTCAACAATCACCCAAATGGAGCCGTGACATCTGGAAGTGCGTGGAAGTCCAGTCACGAAGTCCATAGATATACCGTCCCACTTCCAATCCGGGACCTCCAAGGGCTGTACCAAGCCTGCTGGTACCTGATGATCTGCCTTCACCTGCTGGCAGGTGAGGAACCGTTAAACGAACTCTACCACAGCCCTCTTCATGCCTGGCCACCAGTGCTGTCGTATGAGGTCCTGGTACATCTTCTCCACTCCAGGATGTACCGCCAAAGGATAAGTGTGAAACTCTCTTAGCACCTCCTCTCGTAATGTGACTGGTACCATGGTACATCCTCTAAAAAGGACGTCGTGCCCTGCTCCAAGGGAGAAACCATAAGGTGCCTGTCCCGAGGATATCTGTGCATGCCATGTCTCACAGTCAGCGTCCCCACACTATGCCTCTCTGACCCACTGTAGAAGTGGAGGAGAGAATGTGAGAGACTGAAGGAAGGCTGCTCCGTCCCTATCCACGAAGGATATCTGAAAGGCGGCTAGCTGCTCTGTCACCTCCTCATCTAGCTGAATGCCCGTCCTCTTGCTGTGGGAATCGGCTACTATGTTACCCTTCCCAGGAGTATAGACTATCTCAAAGTCATAGTCCTGGAGGAACTCGAGCCATCACCGTTGTCTCAAGTTCAGGTCCTTCTGCGAGAAGATGTACCTGAGACTCTGGTGGTCAGAAAAGACTGTAAAACGCTCTCCATCAGATAGTGCCGCCATGTCTTCAGAGCGAAGACCACTGCTGCTAACTCCAGGTCATGGGTAGCGTAGTTCTGATCATGCGGCCTCAACTGACGTTATCCATAGGAAATCACGGCCCGATCCTGGATTAGGAAACATCCGAGTCCGGTCCCTGATGTATCGCAGTAGACTACGTATCCAACTCCCTCCTCTGGCAACCTCAATATAGGTGCGCTGGTCAATCTCTGTCTCAGCTCCTGAAAGCTCTGCTGACATCTCTCTGACCACACAAAGGGTTTCCCCTTCTTCTTCAAAGCTGAGAGTGGCGCCGTGACTCTGGAGAAGTCTGGCACAAATCTCCGATCGTATCCGGCTAGACCCAAGAAACTCCTCACCTCCGTCACGCTCCTAGGTGGCTCCCAAGCTAGCACTGCCTCGATCTTCGCGAGATCCACTGCAACTCCCGCCTCAGAAATGACGTGCCCCAAGAAGTGGACCTCACGTAACCAGAACTGGCACATTGAGAGCTTTCCATAAAGCTGGTGCTCTCGGAGTGTGTCTAGTACAACCCGCAAGTGGTAGGCGTGCTCCTCCTCTGTGGTCGAGTACACCAAAATGTCTTCGATGAAGACCATGAAAAATCGATCGAGGTATGGATGGAAGATCCTATTCATGTGGATCATGAACACTTCTGGAGCATTGGTTACACCGAAAGGCATAACCAAGAACACATAGTGGCCATACCGACACATGAAGGCCGTCTTCTGCACGTCCTCATCTCGAACTCTGAGCTGATGATAGCCAGACCTGAGGTCTATCTTTGAGAACCACCATGCTCCCTTGAGCTTATCGAAGAGGTCATCAATCCTCGGTAGCAGATAATTGTTCCTCACTATCACCTGGTTCAGGCGACGATAGTTGACACACAGTCGCAAGCTCTCGTCCGCCTTCTTGGCGAACAATATCGGGCAAGCCCAGGGTGAAACACTGGGTCAGATGAACCCCTTGACCTGCAAATCCTCCAACTATACCCGCATCTCTCGAAGCTCAGCGAGGTCCATCCGAAACGCTGGAGTGGATATCGGGGCTGTCCCGGGATACAGATCAATATAAAATTCTTCCTCTCTACGAGGAGGTAGCCTTGGAACGTCGTCGGGAAAGACGTCCGCATACTGATCCACCACTGCAGGAAAACTAGGACTCTGCACGTCCACTGCTCCAAGGATGAGGATAACCAACTGATGAGTGATGGGTTTCCCTCTCCTCTGTGTGAGTCCATCCTGTGCTGAAAAGGCTCCCTTCTCACCGGTGAAGGTGAACCTGCTCTCGTCGGTGCGCACACATCACACCTTGCGCCTAAAACAGTCAATCTGAGCATGGACTGTAGATAACCAATCCATGCCCATGATGACGTCGTAAGGCCTTGATGCCGCTACAAGAAGATCCCAACCGAAGCTCTCGCCTCCTAGAGTAAGCTCACACTGCCGACACCAGTGCGTAATCGTCGAGTCTGCTTCCGTCAAGGTCTCTAGCCGTAATGATCGAGCAAACGGCTCTGTCGGAATCTCCGAGCTCTGAACAAGGGCAGTGGCTATGAAAGAGTGACTCGCTCCTGTGTCTATAAGAACTACAGCAAGGGTGGAATAGACACATATCATACCTCAAATCATCTCGGGCACGCCGTGGTCATAGACCTCCGCTGCCTGGAGCTGTGCCTGTCTCTGCCAGTCATCTCCCTGTTGTCGGGGCGGTCCTCATGGGGGTGGTGGTGGCAGAGCCTCAAAGCGTCGTCCACCACCTGCTGCTCAGCCAGCTCCTCTGCCTCGTCCGCCTCCTCCCTACGGACCGCCACGGTCGACCCTCTGCCTCTGCCTGGGTGGCCCCTCCACCATCTTCTGCTCCTCGGTACTGCGGGTCGGGCTGTCACGAGTCATGTGGCCCTGCCCGCCGCACGCGTAGCACTGCCTGCCTCTCGGAAGACTAGCTCCGCGCTGTGTGCCCCGCACTGCTGAGCCAGTGTCCCGAGGTCTTCTGCCGGATGGTCTGGTCTGCCTAGAACCCTGAGTCATCCGTCGGCTACTAGATGCCGAAGAGTCTGCTACCTGCTGCCCTGCGGTAGGTCTTGCTGTGGACTCAGCCAGAAAGCTCTCGATCAGGAGGGCTCGCTCCAGCACTCCTGCCTGGGTCGGGATGCTGAGGGAGATCAGCAATGTCCTGATCTCGTGTCTCAAACCCTGCTCAAAGGTCCGGGCCCGAATGAAGGGGTCACGTACCATGTCTGTCGAGTAGCGAGAAAGAGCAGTGAACCTCGCCGCGTACTGGGCGACCGTCAAGCTACCCTGCCGCAGCTGAAGAAGCTCCTGAATGCGCACCTCACAGAGGGTGGCTGGGATGAACTCTAAGTGGAAGAGGCTCACAAAGTCCATCCAGATGAGAGAGGCCTGATCCTGTACCTGGAGCATCAAGCTCCACCATCGGCCCGCTGCTGCGTGCAGTAGGCTCGCCGCGAGGATCACCATGAGGTTTATTGGTGTCCTCACTAGCCTGAAAACTCGGACGACCGCCTCCAGCCAGTCCTCGGCTGCCTGGGGGTCCGCCTCTCCACGAAACCTGGGTGGTCGCTGGCGTTGGAACTCGTGCAGAGCTCCGAGGCGACGTGCATCGTTTGCGGTCGGTTCTGGAAGCATCGGGGGCTCGGCGGGTAAAGGTACCACCGGTGCCTCTACTGTCAATGGGCCATGTACCGAGGCCTCATCGCTCGGTGGGCTGTCGTTGCACTCTACTCTCGGAACCCTAGCTGGCTGCCATCGTGGGGCCATCCTGAAAAGGAAACAAGTGCGCCACTGTTAGAACAGTATACCTGGTGATATGACACAAGTAATCACAAAGAAAACTTGAAACACACATGCAATCAATGTTTTCATGCATTAAGTCAGAAATCAGAAGTCAGGGTCCTGGTGTACGGATACGTCGGCCGCCGCACCAACATTGGACTCCCTGGACTGATAACCACACACAATACGCTAAACACTATTGCTTCACATAGAAGAAAGATCAGAGTCTGCGGTAGAACCGACCACCTCTGATACCAATTTGTCACGTCCCGTCATCGGGGCCCGTGCCGTGACTACCCCAAGCCCACCTTCCATAGGCCAGGGGCTGGCGACTAGAACCATGGCGTAAATCCCAAAAAAGGGAAGGCATTGCCTTTGAAAAGAAAACAAGCACCACAGAGTAAGCAAGCGAAAAAGTAAAAACTAAGTAAACACTGTAACAAGCTGTGCTGAAAGTAAAAGGGGCCGGAAATACAAGTCCAACTGTAAAGTACAACTGAAAGGGGAAAACAACAACTGAAAGGAAAAGCCGCAATGTCGAGTCATCCTCTAAAGGTCCCACCTGAAGGGTGGGTACAGATCGCCTCCACAGCTCCTCGGTCCAGCCGTCCGCTCTGAGTATGTCCCGCCTAGTGGTCCACCTCTAGGTATCGTCCTGCTCCGCATGCCTCCACCTCGATCGGCGCTGCTCGTCGTCTGCAACCAACACCACGATGTGCGGGCATAACCTGTGTAGGGGTGAGTATAAGATACTCAGTAGGGACCTCGAGACCCCTGAAGGTCTCCTGAAATCCACAAAGGATAATCCACAAAGGAAAGATACAATCACGAATTAACAACCGACACTGCTTAGGTATATGCCCATACATATACCTAAGTCATCAATTCCCGTTTGGCTCTAACGTCTGAGACCAAGCACAACCCAGTCCACACAGGAAAGCAAAAACGTATACCCACACAGGATAGCACAACACAATCCACAAAAGAGAGTAAACAGTAATCCACATAGGACAGCTCAACACAATTCACAAAGGAGAGTAAATAGTAAATCCACACAGGATAGATCAACACAATCCACAAAGGAGAGTAACACAGAAGATTTAGCTCACACATGTATACTTATTCGGATGATGATAAAGATGATCACTAATCCATCTAAGTCGTCGGGCCCACAAAGGATCGATAGGTAACTAATCCCCGCAAAGACCCACACAGGATCGGGCCCACATAGGACCTGTAGGCGCTGGCTCACACAGAACCGCTGAGCGCTGACCCACACAGGATCAGTCCCACACAGGATCGGGCCCACACAGGACCTGTAGCACTGATCCACATAGGATCGCTGAGTGTAGTGGTCATCGCAGTCCACTGAGGATCTCTGCACAGTCGTCGTCACAGTTCACTAAGGATCTCTGCGCAGTCGGCGCTCTCGAAGTAGCAGTCGCATCCAGCTCTAGGGTTCCCGTACACAGCAAGCTCGTTCGGGAGGGTCTGCTTCACGAACAGAGAGGCTGATACATCAACTGACAAAAAAGTCCGAAGTTGATGTATCCCAAAGTTCCGTATCGTCAACAAGAACTCAACGTCGCAGACGGCGCGTTAATCGGACGCCCGGTCTGAGAGTTATTGGCCTTTTCGTCGGAGGGGCCCGGTTGGTTTTTAAGGCAAAACCAACCCGACCATACTCCACCTGCGTCCAAACCTCGGGCGGAGTGAGCCAAAAGATCCGTCTCACTTAGAGGAATACAACAAATCTGATGACACGTCAATCAGACGCCAGTAGCTCAAGTTACGGGCATTTGATCGAAAATGGTCCGAAGACGGGTGTCCGGGCCCGGGCCGACCCAACCCGACCCCCCTGGGTCGGCCGAATCGGGTCGACCCGAACCAGGTCGAACCGACCCGGTCCAACCCGACAGGACCCAGTCCGGCCCGGGCAGGGTGCAGCCCGGCCGGTCGGACCGGCCTGGCTTGGCTCGGCCGAGCGGCTGAGCGCCTGGGTGCCGCGGGGCGCTGCCCCCGCGGTTTGAAGATGCCGCGGCCCCGCATTGGGGGCACGATGGAGCAACGGACGCGGCCGTCGCCGCGTCCCGTGCGGGCGATCCGGACCCGCGCGACCGCGGGTCCGCTGGCCGCCGCCGCTGCGGCTGAAGCCGCGGCGGCTCTGTCCGGCGGTGCGCCGGGGCGCCGCCGGCCGCTTCCGCGGGCCACCAGAGTTGCTCCGGTGGTCCGTTTTCCTTCCCGTCTGCGCCGTTGTCCCTCCCGGGTTCTGTTCTTCACTGTAGGATCAACAAACTGCCCTTGCGTCACGTTTTGTCGTCGCCCTCCAAATCCGCACAACCACGAAGAACGACGGAGGGTTGTCGGGCCGTGTTCGTTTGGCCCGCACCCTCCGCGTTAGTTAACAACAACAGGAGAAAATAATACAACACATGAAACAAAAATTTTAATAAATTAAAATTGTTCATTTGAATCCGGTTCTTTAATTTAAAGAAACGTTCACGGGAATAAGGGAATTTCCAAAATGAAATCCCTACCTCGTCAAGTCGTCTCCACGGGTTCTTCGTGGATTTGAAGATCGTCGCGTCGTCACGGTATCCGGCGTCGCGTCGTCGCGGAAGGGTGTCGCGTCGATGAACTCCGAGGTTCAAGAACAAAAAAATTTAATTAAAAATAATGAAATCCTTCTGAATTAAAAACAACAAAGGAATAAAAATAAAAGAAAACCGAAACCCTCACCTCAACGGATGATCGAAGGTTTTTGTCGCGGAGGAAGGAACGTCGCAGAAGAACGTCGCGGGAGAGGAAACGTCGGCGTCGCGGCACACGTCGTCGCATCGTCTATTTCCACAGGTTCGGCATTCTTCGTCGGAGGCTGGCGTTCTTCGCGTTCTTTGCAAAGAAGGTTGAAGGCACAAGAACCTCTGTCAAAAACATCTCAATGAGTAATCCTCCAAATGTCGTGTTAGTATTATTTTATTATTACGCCAACAAACGAAAAAGAGGTAAGTAACGACCCATTAATTCGTAGAATTAATTCAATAAAAGAAACTGCCCATTTAATTCACGAATAAAACCTCCCAATTAAATGGTGCGTTAAGAATTTATGAAAACGCGTCAGTTGACTTTCATAATGACGGGTTTTCGCGGGTGCGTTACTTAGCGGAAAAGAAACAGCGGGGCTCGTGCGGGCCCCACCCCACAAATATCCTACCAAGAGGGTAGGATATTTTTGGATACCATCCTATCCAGATCAACTCAGCTTAAGCCGCTTTAAGTGGCTTCAAGTGGCTTCCATGTTCCTTAAGTGAAATAAAATAAAGTTTGTCGTACAATTATTTTATTTCTTAACTTTAAGCCCAAAAATTAAAAACCACAACCGAGAAAACACAACTCCGGAAGAGGCGTTTCTAAGCAAATACCAGCACTGCGATTCCATCGGTTCCCTCAAAATTCGATTCCGTGCACTGGTTCAAAAGTTAGAATAACCCGCTCGTCCGTTCACTGAACGTACCTGAGCCAAACTTCGGAAAATGATTGTGGGCACACCGGGCCTCGAAATCAGGTTCTGTCAGAAAATGCGCTCTTATAAAATTACAAAGAAAATTAAGAAAAAAATTTCCTTCAAATTTATGGGTCTTTACAAAATAATTTCTTTAACTAAAATTCAAGAATAAATAATCATGATGAGAATGAGATTGTGAAATAAAACATTACAATGATCAGAACATTGAAGTGATAATTAATAAACTAATATATTATGTATATCAAATATAAATCCAGATAAAATAATAATAAATACAACATTTTATATTAATAATTTATTATAAACATAAAGTTAGAATTTGAAAAAAAATGAATAGGTAATTTAACCTAATGAAATGTAATTGAGTTATGAAATTATTTATCCCATTGTAAATTTCAATTCAAACACCGTTGGATCAATTATGTCAAATTGAAACATAAAATTGATTTAATTTTTAATGAATCATGATATAACATTTCAATGGGACATTATATACACTATATAAAATTTATTAGGTGCATAACATTCTCAATGAAATGAAATTGAGATGAAATCCCTTACCTAATGATTACTTTTGGTTGAATGTGATTTAACATCTTGTATTTTGGTTTCAAACATGTAAAAAAGTTGTTATAGAATTGTATTATTATTTATTACATCATATATAATCCTTTTATAAAATTTTATCACCCATTATTTAATAATATTTCATTATTTTCATTGTTTCGGACGTTAATTTCCTTGTTTGATTATGTGTTTTTAGACATAAAATATCTCGTTCATTCCCATATTATATAGTTATATAATATATGGAATAATAACCAGGAAATAGTTCTCAAATTTTTACAAAAATTATTATTTCAAAACCAATCATGAAGTATGGTTTTGAGAAATGATGTGTGTTACAATCATGAAGATGGTATGGCGTATGTATACATGGGTAACATTTCCATTTTCCTATGATCATTATGGAAAAATGGAAGGTAATATATTATGATAATTTAATGAATATAATATAATATATTATATATTATATCATTAAATAAACATATATATATATCCTTAATGTGGTGTGGTGAGAAGAAGGGAGTCACATCATTTTGTGAAGGCAGTAGTCTACACAGACACGAAGGATGTTATCACATTTCTTTGAGTGAAAAGGCCAGAAAAAAATGATATATATGTTATGTTTTTAGAATGATAAATATGTAATTTTTAAAATACTTATCTCATGTATTTCACATATATTTATTATATTTAAACTTATTACATTTCATATAAATATTTAGTGAAAGATGAATTATATCGCATCGTAAGGTGGTCGTCCATTGTATACATGAGAGACATTATCATTTTCCCTCATAAATTTAAAGTATATATATATATATATATGATTTAATGACTTTATCAGTATGAATATGTTATAAATATCATATATATACATTATATACATCATAATACTCAATTGTTAATTGTTGTAAATGAAGAACGAATGTCATCAATTCATGAGGCAGTAGTCCGCCATACACACGAATGATGATTTTGTTACCCATTTTATGGGATTGGAGATGGTTGTAAGTTATGATACTATTATAATAAAATTTCCATAAATTTATGATACTTATAATATTATATCATCATATTTTAATAACAATTTAAGAAGGTGGAAAAGTTATAAAATAATGATGCTTATTGAAGAACATTACCCCATCTTAGGGTATCCTCCCTGGGTTTGCACTAAAAACATTCCTAGGATGTATATCTACAAAAAATATGGTTTCTAGGATTAGTAAATTAAATTTTTGGAAGTGATTTGGGTTTACCTTATCTAAACATAAAGTCTATGAAAGTGCGGAGAAGAGAGGAGAAGAGGCAACCTTTTATAAGTGTGGTGAGTGACACACTTGTAATGTTTTGAAATAATTCAATAATACCCATGTTTTTATTCTAAAAAATAAACCAAAAAGATAATTTATATAACCAATAATATATAAGGTTTAAATATGGCCATAAAATGGTGTTTAGATAAGAATATAGGTCATTTCCCCCTTATCTTCTGAGTTTAACACCCGTTAAATCATTTTTACATTAACCACGGTAATTCATTTGCAACATTTTCACTATTAATTATTGGTAAAATATTAATTTGAACTTATTATACATTATAAATTATTATTATTTAAAATATGTAATATATTTTAACAAATTATATATAATTTTTTTTAAAATTTAATTTAAAATTATTTCTATATACACGAAGAGAAATCATATTTTTTGAGATAAAATAATCAAACGTTTATAATGTTTTCATATGAAAACTCTATATGAAAATGATTCCAAATAACCCAATTAAATTAATGGATATAAAACATTACTAATTTAACTTTTAAAAAAATTTAAATTTACATTTAACCGTATAAATAATTTCAAAAAAAGTTGGTTTCAATTTAAAAGAAGTAGTTTTCACTATTCAAAAAAAGGAAAAAATTCAGAAAAATCCCAAAAATACACCAAAAGATAATTTTGATATTATTATTTTAAATATAAGGTTTATTTTACCAAATAAATATTATCATTGGGTAACAAGTAATTTCAAATAAGGTTCTCAAATCACAACAAATCATCCTTTTAGAAAAAATATAATTTTCCAAAAAACAGGTTTTTCAAATGGTGATTATTATTATTTATAATAAATAGAAAACCATGAATGTGTGTAAACTATATATGTTTAATAATTTATTTAGTAATATTCATTCCCACCAATTTAGTGTCTAGTTTATAACTATTATAATGAATAAGAATATTTTAATAAAATATAATTTTTTTTAAAACTCATCATTTCGTACAACAGAAGAAAAACTAAGTGTTTTTATAATGTGAGATAAACTCAGTGTTCAATGTAATAAAATCTATTTTAGCGATAGAATTTATTCAAAAATAAATATATCATAATGTTTTATGGTGTTACATTTTCGTATAATCTTCATGTTGTGTTTCACATAAGCTATCAAATAAAATCCAATTATTTTATAATTTCGGGATGTATTATATTTTGGGGAGTCCAATGAAAAAATAAATTATGTTTTTTTTCACATTTCCATTCTGGTTTGTGTACTTTTTATATCATTACATTATATTTATATCTCATAGAATTTTATTTCTAATATACCAATCATGGAGAAACATACAATTCAATATTTGTCTTCATTCCATTCCACCAAAAATTATCTTTCAAATATCAATACATCTTCAAAATTTAACAATTAATAGAAAATGAAAAATATTATCTTCATCCAAAATATCGAACCATAAATCTAGTACCAAAGGGATATATACACAGTTCTCGAACAAAATTATTCCATTATAATCAATGAAGAACCCTAAAATAATTCTCACCATCTTTTGTAGCTCTAAACATTCCCTATGCACCTATTTTATCCTCACATGAATATATGAATAAAAATTAATTTTATAAACATTATAATTAAACCCTTAAATAAATATTTTATGATCCAATATTTTCATTTCCAAAAATATCCAATGTTTTTTTATCCTCACCAAAGATAAGTTGGCTTGATCCTTCTAACTAAGTGTATCATCAACCTTAATCTCTTTACCAGTATGTTAATTCACTGAGTAGTCATAATGTTGAATTATCAATAACCATATTTTTTTGGTGAATGTTCATCAACGAATGTGTTAAAATATAATTTAATATTTTGGGATTAGTATAACTACCAAATATTTATCCATAGAGATAATTCATCTATATCTTTAATGAATAACTTATCATAGCTAACATGAAATCAAGAGTTGTTTAATTTTTTTCCTTGACCTTCAATGAACATGAGGAAAAAGAAATAACCATATTTCTATGCATGAAAAAACATCTCATTCCATTATTTAATGGATCCCTATAGATTAAAAATTATTATCAACTTTAGGGTATTGTAATCATATTTTCACAAACTGTACTTATCTTAATTACCTTGAAAAAGTTTACACATTCATCCATACAATAGAACATGGTTTAATTCTAAGTTAACTTATTCAGTGTATTCGATATCCATGAAACAGTTTCCAAAAATCACTATAAATATAAAGCCAAACTATGAAAACTACAAATCTCATCCATAGTGTTCTAAGAAAATTTTCAATAGCTCACATCTTTGAAGGATATACTAATATGCCCTCATATGATATTGTATGACATAAAAAATGAAACTTTCTAAATCCAAAATTGACACACCATATTTTTTTTCCTAAATAGCCTCCTTCTCTAGGATCTTTAAAACATTCCTTATATAATATTCACAATCTTCCATTCACTTTATATATATAAGAGTTATACATCTAAATACATACAAAAAATAACCAGTGTATTATCAAAAGAATCTATTCTATAAATTCATGAAGATGAGTGGGGGATTATTTAAACTAAATTTAATCTCCATAAATCCATTTTGTCTATACCTTGTACGAATCAATTTCATGGGTATATCCACTTTCATAACACTCAATTGATGATATAAAAAATGAGTATCTTCATAGTTTACACATGTATATGAATCAATCCCTTCTCAATACTATCCTAGAGTTGTTTTTTTAAATCTTGAAATTCAATCGGTTCCATTCTATATGTTGTATTGGAAATTTGTGTATCACCTGGTACATCTTCCATGGAAAAATCAATATCACAATTTATTGGAAAACTAGTAAATTATTATGAAAACACATTAATAATCTCCAACAAAAATTAATATCATGGATGTCGAGTTTTTTCTAAAGCATCAAATATAAATTTTCCTTTTGAATATGAATTATTACCAAATCGATATACGTAATGTCCATTAAAAGTTCATTTTTATTCATATTAATTGATGATCATTGGTTGGTTTATAATATCATATGTAACTTACTTTCCATGAAAATTGATGTGAGGTTTTTATAAATAAAGCCTATTCAAGACCACAATACCATCAAATCCAATTATTAGAAGGATGATATTATTCGTTGGAAACAAATCCCTATAGACTTAAACCAGAGAAGAATCCATGGATTGGGAAGATATGGTCATACCAATAAGGGATTTTACTTCCAACCAAACATCTTATTTTTGACATGGTACTATGATACCACTAGAAACTTATTTAGATATAAAAGAGTTGGTAGATCTTAAGGCATATAAGACATTATCAATTCTATTGTGTATAGTAAGTGTACCTTCCACCAAATAATTATCATACCCCATATAAAAAATACTAATATTAGGAGTTTTTTTTGGTGTTTCAGTGATTATTGATACTGTTCATCATCACAAACATTTAATTTTGTGAATGGGTTATCATAATTCCAATACAAATATCTTTAAAAAATATGAATTGTGGGTGGTTAATTCTAGGATAATCTCTTTATATTCACATCATTAGATAACTTATTCACATCACATCATTATTGAATTTCCCGATGAAATTCCTTTTCAGAACTGGAACATTTATGAGTTCCCATTAAAAAATCTCTACCACATTTACTTCCAAATGACGAGTTTGAAATAAATCTATTCTTCTTCTATACATTTTGTTATATTTTATTTTGAATTTTTTTATGTACTTCTCAAAACAAATAGATATATAGATAACTGTAGTATCTATCTCCACCTTGATAGAACATCAATCAATTTCTTCATAGCTATTGATGTCACTTATGCATAAAACCCTTAAGAGACTTGGTTTTAATCCACTAAATATTTTATCAACCATAAATTTAGGTTTGAGGATAATAATAGAAGTATACCATAAATGTCTTGTTAAAATTGTCTCATAGGTAAAAATAGATTTATCATCCCTCTATTTCAACTTAAAAAATTACTTCCCAATTTTGGCCATAATAATATAAGAAAAATAATTATTGATAAATAATATTTTAAACTCATCCCAATTCATATAGTCAATTTCTTCCTATTTCAAAATGATCTTAATAAGTGTCCACCATTTATCTTCTTCTCCTTGTAAATGATAAATAACCTATTATATCATTCTCCAATATTAACACTAGAGAATTGAAAATATCATTTAAATGGAAAGAATCCATTTCTCACTGAATAATGGACTAATAGACCCAATAAAATAAAGTGTATGTTCCATAAGAAAGGACATAAAATACAATTCCCCCATTTTATCAATTGAATTCATAATTTTATTCCTAGATATCAAAATTTGATTGATTATAACAATAATTTTTTTTATTCTAGATCCCATAAAATTTAATTTCTTAATAAGTCAGTCAATACATTTTCCATATCATTTAATATTGACATGATGTATTTGTGTTATATCAATTAACTAAAACAATAATAATCATGTCAGAAACAATAACCATCGTGGTAGAAAACATAATCATAAAAAACAATTTATTTGATGTCTAAAGTGTGAAAACTTTTAATGTGAAAACATAGGTTTAAAATAGGTTATTCATTATCATTACCAAACCATTATTATTTTTTCATATACATAATCTTATCCACTTGGTGTCCACTAAATATTTCTCATCATAGTTTCCAAATTTTAAATAATCCTTAATCTGATTCCAGCTAATTAAAACCCACATTTCATACATAGATGTTACTTACATTTTGATGAATATTCATTATATAAAATAACAAATAATACTAGAATTGTATAGTTTTAATATATTTGGAAACTTTAAAACATAAAAAAATGTTCATAATAGTTCTACATCATCTCTCATATATATATTGATAACATCACCCTTATTATACATATCATACATAATAACATTATTCATGACAGTGGAAAATAAAAAGAAGGAAGGGTGATCTATAATACTCAATAATGGTAAAAAATTGAGATACCAATGATCATAATAGAATAAAATGATAGAAATAGAATAATAACAAGATGTTAACATTTTAAAACTATTCCATGCAAATCATATATCACAATCTCGAGTCATGATATAAAAATGCATGTTTATAGGATATGAATCATAATAGAATCAAATAAAATGAGCCAAGAGAGAATAATATAGGCCAATAACAATGAATTTTATCACACACATAAGATATAAAATAAATTCTATAGTTGTCGATGATCATTTCCAGTACTATCATAGTGAAAATGGGTTTACTCCCAAACCATCATAGTAGTCATTTTTCACTCCAAAGATTTTCACACAAGAGAAAGTCCCCTATAGAATTGGGTTCACTCCCTATTCTATTCCATTTTATATCATAATATTTCAACATTTAAATAAATAATTATAATGAGATATTTTTCCCACTAATCACATAATTAAAATAATACATTTTTTCCACAAGATAATAATTATTTCTTCATATTAGACCCCATGAAATGGAATGGGGTTCATAAATAAATAATTATAGTATAACCCATGGAAAATAAATGGGATTCATTAAAATAATATTATAAGTATCATAATATAAAGAATATTATGGTATCCTTATATTATATTCCAATTAAAAAATAGAAATAATTGTAGGTTGTTATCATTGATCAATCAAAATATCATGAATTTTTTTTTTGTGGAAAATTGACATTTTATTTTGAAATACTTATTTAAAATATTAAAATTTCCAAAATGTTATGAAAAAAAATTTATTTGAAAATAATTTTGGGAAAATATAAATTAATATTCACAATCTTGATGCAACATGATGGTGGGAAATTATATTCACGCCGTATGAGTTATAAAACATTCCTTCCATACTATCTTTTGAAAAAGACACAAAGTATCATGTTTGAATGATGATATAGATATTAAATTCAATAAGTTTTATAAAATGTTAAGCATAGTTAAAAATTAATTTTAAAATTAATAATTCAAAATTAACAAGCATCTTTAATTTTTTCTAAAAATATGGATATGGAATATTTTTTTCAACAAAACAGAGAAACAAAGGTGAATTTACATGGAAACTGTTTTTTAGTCTATGGAGTTCATCAGGTGACAAAAATGAAAAGAAAGAATTTATTTTCATGAAATAATAAACGTAGAAGAAAATTCATATGTTACGTGATACAATGTTCATAATATTTCATCATCTGAACTTAATTACAAACAATCCAGATAATCATTTAAAATTTAACATAAAAATGCTTACCACTTTGTGAACATTTGAATCATGAGTACCATGAATGAAATAACCTCATATGGATATGTAAATACCCTTAATTTTAATAATAAAAATAAAACATTTATGTGAAATTTATAGACCAGATAGAAGAAACAATTTGTTTATAAGGCATGTGTCACATTGAAATAAAAATGTGATGAAAATCCCTTACCAACAGTCCCACTTCCTTTATACATTTTTGAACATCCTATATAAAAAATATAGGTTTATTATAAATATTATTCAAGGACCATAGTCATATATATCATAACATATATGATTTCTTTTTTAACCTTTTATCACCAATCTGCTGACACTTTTTAATTTAAATCATTTTAATCATTGATAATTACATTGTCTTTCATATAAGTTTTGGGTTTGTTGTTTCATTCCTTGTACATTGATCATAGTTCCAAAATATCAATAATTTTAATCATGGTTAAAATAAAATATATATTCATAATATATATATGATAATCCATAAAAGATAAGGATAGAAAAACGAGTTACACTGCTTATTGAGATGGAAAACCATACATATGCATGAACGATGTATTAATTTTATAATGGATGAAAAAATCAAAGGTAAATATTAATTTATATTTAAGGAAAATTATAATATCATATATATCATATATATTCATAAAATAAAACCTAATTATCATCCAATGAAAATATAAATGAAAAACATTAACCATAGTGCATTGTGGATGTGGTAGTCTGCATGTATGCATATGTGATGTTGTAAATTGCCAAAGGATTAGATGATATGAAGTGAGACCTAATATTATCAATAATGTATAATAATTTCTCATAAATATAATTTAAAAATATTAATCCCATTAAAATACCCATCCATGAAATATGGTAATGAAAAATGAATTGTATCTCTATGTGGAGATGGAAATCCATCCTAACGCACGAGTGATACATTCACATCCCATTTGATGGGAAATATCATATATAATGGTATTTAAATAATAACAATAACATTTTTGTATATTAAGGACAAAAAATGTATTATTTTATGGTGATTATAATATATTTTGTGGTGGTAAAAGAATAATTTAAAATAAAGTGATCAGTTAAGGCACATACATCTTTTTTGTAATAACTCCATTAATACCCCCAAAATGGAACAAGGGTTGGTATTTTTTGAATAAAATATATATAGGATGTGACTAGAAAAGTGTATAAGATAAAATAGTATATTTTTTATGATCTAGAACACTCATTTTGGTGTTAATAAGAGAATGGAGGGTGCCATTTTATAATAGAGGGGAGTGTCACTTTTCGAATTTCGTAAAATTTAAAATTAATATAAATTATCGTTGATGTCCAAATGGATCTGAATTAATAATATTTAAAAATAATATGAGTACTAGTGAAGATAACCCAATCCAAAAAATTCTGGTAATGTTTTTATTACATTTTTAACCATATATTTTAGTGTTAACCCCCTGATAACCCTTTTGACGATTACCAAAATATTTTAGTTTTTTACCCTTTACGGGTAAATAATGTTATTATAAAATGTAAAAATAACCAATAAATGTACCATGTTTGATATTTAATACCATATCCCATTATTTTTTAATATGGTATTTATTCTAATTATATATCCGTTATTAAAATATTATTTATTATAAAATTTCATTAATGTCATTTTTAGAACTATTAATTTAATTAAATGTTAAATATAACAGGAAAAAGGAAAATATTAATCTAATTAATTAAAAACACCAAAATTTTATATATATATCGATAAAATTTCTGTTAAATATTAAATCATTACAAATTATATAACTTTGAATATTCCTAAAAGCATTTATTATATTTATTATATTAAAATATGAATTCTTGCATGATTTTCCATAAGAAATTAATGTCATTTTATAATTAATAAAAATTTAAAATAATTTTATATTTAGAAAATATGATCATTATGGTTAAAATAGAATTATAATTCATTAATGACTTGGTTTAATCCATATGTGGATATAAAATAGATATTAATAATAAAGAGAGTGATATATTATAACATTCCTTGATTTAATAATTATATAGGTCATTTTCAGAAACCTGTTTCCATAAAAATAATAAATCTAAATCCTAATGTTATAAGGGTAGAATTAAATTAATTAAATAATAAATAAGAGGAAAATTAAGGTCTCACCACTTTTTCTAACCTAGATTTACCAGATTTACCTTTTACTGAGGTGATAAATTTTACCATTGTTACTTTTCTTATTTTAAAAAATAATAGTGACATATTTATCAAAATTGAACATCATCATTATAAATATATAAATAATTTTATCTATTTACATACCTATATATTATTTGAATTAAATTTAAATTTAGTGCCCAAATATCGATGAAAATCACTTTTAAAAATATATTTTTATGCATATATATATATATATATATATTAATATCCCATAAAAAACAAATACTATATAAATATTAATAATTTTGATTTAAAATACAATATATAAATTTCATTAGAACCATTCACCAATAATGTTAAGTTAATTTATTCATTTAAAAATTCATTTCACACATAAAAATATTTCTTAGGAAAACAACTCCTTTATTTTCAAATGATTTTAATTTTCATGTAGATTATTTTTATAATTAATGAATTAATTTTACACATGTGTAAACCACAAATTTACAAACATATTAATTCATATTCATAACTATTAATCCAATGACTAAGTGATAATAATAATTTAATTTAATATCACAGTTTTTCTAAACTCATTGTTGTGTGTAACATAAGTTATCAAAGACATTTAATTTATTTGAAGAAAAAACATTCTTAAAATCTCAGGGGGTTACATTTTACCAAAATTAAATTTATTTTTACCTTGAAATTATATTACTCTGATATATATGACAATGGATACTTCATCCACATCAAATCCATAGGTTCTAATAGAGCATCCTCAAATGGGTTATTTCACCAAAAAACATTGACCAGGTGTGTAGTTATATTTCATAGAACATTAACTCTAGAGTAGATAATCTCCATTGAGTGGTCCTCATAATAATGTCCATTATAAAATGTATAACATCAATGTTAATTAAATATAGAAGATTTGGTATACACTTCCTTATGAGAGATGTATATAACACATCATGAACATCAGTGAGATTCGGTGGGATAACCAATTGATATGATACCATCCATATATAATCAAGAATTTAGAAATGAATAAAATAAATAGGTATTAGATTACCCTTCTATCCAAAAATCATCCTCCTCATTTAAGGACATACTTCTAAGAATACCTTATCACCGCCTTCAATATCTAGATCTTTATGATAATTCTATACAAAATTTTTGTAAGGCCCCTACCTTAAACATAATGTAATCTTGAATTAAGTTAATAATTGACTTTTATAATTTTTTCAGGTTTATATATTTATAGAATTAGGTAATAACTTATACATAACAACTTTATTATTAAAAATTACACACTTCTACTCACTATCCATGAAATAAAAACATTATAAAAAAAAGAACAAGGATTCCTTTCATACTTAAACATATAAACTGTTCCTTAATACCATCCTTGATTCTATTCAACTGTACATCATGTGAAAAAACATTTCAAAACTTGGGGTGAGCATAAAAATCTCTGTACGGGATACATAAAGAAGAAAAACAATTATTTTTTGGAAACAACATGTTAACCATGAATACTTTATCATAATGTAATACCTTTCACCATTAATAAGAAGAAAAAATAGTTCAATGAATATAAACTTATACTTACCCTTTTTATAAACAATATATTACCATAAATCCCATATAAAGATGCATATAACATATACAGGTAACTTGAGACATAAATTTACATAAATGGAATAACCATAAGGTCGACTTCCACCCATATCACTAAATGGAATAACCATACGACTGACTTCCATACCCATTGCATTAAAGGTTATAGCGTTACCAACCATCCATGGTTTATCGTGGAACCACTTTTTATGTGGTTCATCATGTAACCACCTATCATTGGTTTATCTTGTAAGCACCCATCAAATGCCCATGTATCATTATATAATCATAACACATAAAACATTGCAAATATAAACATTTCAGTAACAACATTTTATTTCGAATTAAAGGATATCATTTCAAGATATTGAAATATTCAATCCATTTAAAAACCCATCTTCAATACCAAAGAACCGATAAAGAGAATAAGGTATTTTTTTCCATTTAAAACATTTAGGGTTATAGAATAATCCAAATAATGAGTACGGCGGTGGAGAGGTCATTGTCACAACATATGTTAAAAAATTCCTTTTTCATTTAGTAAAACACTTCATAGAAAAAGAGTCCCATTGAATTAAAGTAAAAGTAAAACGGATTTATTAAAAACAATATAAAATAAGGTGGCATATATTATCAAAATATGCCTCAAATAAAGGATATTTAGATGAAGTCCCTTACCTCGTGTATAACTTGACTCAATTGTTCATTTTTTCCTGAATAATAAATGTAAGTTAATTTCTACTTGCTTCAAAACAATTTTCACGTTTATTATTCATTTTATATTACTTATTTCCATGTTACAAAAATTATATAATTATTTACGTTAATATCGGTCTTTTGTCGATATTGGGTACTTGAGTCGAAATTGATCTTGTTATAATTTAAAATTGTCCATTTTTTCAAAAGACCATTATCTCAAGAATATTATTCATATATAAATCAAATATATAATATATATCCAGTATATATGTATTTATAATATTCCATAACATTTGGAGATAATAAATGAAATGCACTGTTCATGGAGATGGTAAGTTGTAAGTACCCATGAACGCTGCATAAATTTCTATTTCAAATTTAATGGAATGAAAACTTAATTATAGATAGGTATATTATAATTCTCGTATAATATCGTATTTTATATATGTTACTTATGTTTATTAACACCATCCTTTATACGTTCCATGTATGAAATGAACAAGTTATATCACTTTGAGGGGTGTTAGTCCGTGCTACCTTAAACGAAATTATCATGTTTACACATCCTGAAAAACATAAAGGTATATTGAAAATATAAATTAAATAAGCATAATAGAAAATATAAACATAATATATATCATATAAATATTGTTCCATCTTAATGGCCACCATGATGGGCGGTTGGAGATAATTGAACAATCATCATTTCATGAGACAGTAGCTTTCCATCCAGAGAAACAATATGTTCTAAATCCATTATATGGAGGTGTGTGTAAGTTTAGTTTGAATACATACCATTAAAAAATTATATTATATTTAGGATACTTGTTTAGTTATTTAATATAAGAATAATAATATAATTTGGTGTGAAGATGTATAACATTGTAATGGAACTTTAGAGAAGAACTTGCCTCTTAAAATGGGTAACTTCCTTTGATTTGAGCTAAATGGATTTATTGAATTACATTGTGTATATGTTAAGGATTTTATGAGGAATATAATGATTCTGAAATATTATTGTAGTAGAGGGTGTATAAGCCAAGTGAATTTAGAAGTTTGTGTAAGGGGTAAGAGGAGGTTTCCTTTTATAAGTTGTTAGAGGGGTACTTTAGGAATGTCTTGAATGAATATTTTATTCTAAACTGAATTTAGATTTTGAAAAGGTCCAAACTCATTTAATTTGAAGATAAGATGAGGATTGTTGAAAATACTAAAAAAACAATTTTTTTTTGATAATTTTTTTTTCAAATTTAACCTTATCATTTAGCATTAATCCTTAGTTAACTAATTTAACTATCACCGTGTATTCTCGTATATTCATTCTATTTGGTTAATATCACACCTCCAATGGCCCGAGGGCCTTATATTTTTATATTATAAAAATAGAAGCCCCTTTTAAAGGAAGAAGGGGAATCCCTAATAGACTCCAAGGATTTATGGGATATATGACAAAAAGGTGAAAGAGAATCAAAACCAAGCTGACCACAAGGAGTTTTCCCTACCCAGTATAAAAATCTTGATGAAGTTCTCCAGTAATGAATTACTATTAGAAAACTAGTGTCATGTGTCAAAGAACTGGCCCAATCCGATGGGTTCTTCCATACCCTCTCAAACATACAAATCCAAAAAACACTACATAGGTGAGCTTCCATATCTGAAACCTCCATTGGACCTGGTCCTTATGATCGAGTCAGGAACATTTGCAAATCAATTGGTCTGAAGACCTAACCGGAAACAAATGTGACCATGTCTCAAAGAAAATAGAGCACTCAAGAAAACCATCACACCAATTCATGCAAAGAAATTTTACCACAATCACACAATCAAAAAAAATAAAAAAGCAGACATTAACATAGACCGCATGACCACCAGAAGCACTCACCAAAAATCCTCCCCCTCCATGTCCCACTGGGGCCGACAATAAGCTCCACTAGGGAGAACCAGTCCTTCCCCCTCATAACCTCAACAGGTTCTTTAATTACATGTACATAATTATCTATGTTATTTATCCAAATATTATATTTTTATGAGTAATATAAAATTTAATAAAATAATATTTTTTTGAAAATAATTTATGTCAATTTTTATACAATTAATATCATGACTTTTTTAAAAATCCATAACAACATCATTATTTCGAGAAAAACATCATAAATTAAAATATAAAAATACTTTCTCATCCAAAAAATTCTTGGATGGCATAAAAAGTTTCAAAATAAATTTATTTTAATATTTATAATCTCATTTATTTATGTTATTCATTAATAAGGTAATATCTACATCATCATTGTATCATAAATATATTTATTTATTTAATGTATAAAAATTCTAAATAAAATATAATGATGTAGGAAATATTTTTATATTTATAATGATTATTTATAGTCTAAAATATAACTAATATAACCCCATATAAAATTTATTTTTTCTAAAAGATACTTGTTTATGTTATATTTTTTTAACTTTATATTAAATGTAATTAATTGTCCGTTTTACACCAAGTGGATCCATGGGGTCCTAAAATCAACCCAAGGATGAAAATAGTCAGAAATGTCTCATATAATACGGTAATGACATGTGGTAGGGTAATTTAATATTATTATAATATTCTTTTTTACCCTTTTTACCAGATTTTCATTTTAGCCATGGAAAATAAAATATTTACTAATGTTACTATTCATAATGTCTAAGAAATGTTACCTATTAACACATTTTGAACCACCTAATTCTAAAGATGAAATCCATTTTTCCAAATTAAAATCACATAATTGGCAGAAATTAATTTAAAATTAATTCTTGTTTTCAAAACCAAGAAAACATGTTTTTACGAAGTAAAAACTATCAAAAGATTGACATTCATTTATGTCCAATTTCAATGTAAAATTACCTACGATGACCAAAATTGGATTAAATGATAAAAATATAATCCAGTTAAATATTATAAACAATTAAAAGTATAATATAACTATATATATAAATTATACTAAAAGGTATTTTTGAATTAAAATCCAGTATTTTTCACTATTCATTAAAAATGAACTTTAGAGGAAAACTACCAAATTTTATCGAATGTAATTTTTGATGTTCCACTTCTCAATAAGAAGTTTGTTTGTCAAATAAAACATATAAAGGTGTCGAAATCTATATTTAAAAAGGGTTATCCTTCAGAAGGCGGTAAAACTGCTTTTCTAGAAAACTGCTTCTTTTATCCGAGACAAATGAAATTATTCTTATATCATAACAAGAATACATAAAAAATAATTTAAAACTTTACATATAATATATATAATATATTTTTCACTAAATAAAAATCCATAAAGAGTGATATGAAAATATGATTATTCTCTTTTAAATATGATTTTATAAAAACACATCATGTATATTAAATTTTTTTATTTATATTTCTAGTAAATTTGGTAATAAATGAATCATCATTTAAACTTTTGTAAACCAAATTTTTTTTAAAACTTATACTATTAATTTCTTCCATTCCAATAGTTAGGTGTTTGCTACAATTTAAAGTAATACAAATATTATTGTAGTATTTTTCATTATAACTAAATGTTGTGTGCAATGTAAGATTGAAGCCTGTTGTTGCGTGTCGAGCACACTATCAGAAAAAGTGTCCAATTTAACATAAAATTAATATCTTCAACATAATTATTAATAGAAATAAAAATGTATTGTTCTATAAATAACTAGGTCATTACATCTATAGTGACTTGGATTTTGGCCCTGTCAGACATTGGAATATTTCTATGAATAATTCTAGAGCTAGGAGTGAAAACAGTGTGCGATTCCGAGACCCGGTGTGCCGGGAATTAATTTTTAAAAAATATTCAGCATTTTAATACTATTCACATGGCGTGGCTGTGATATATCATAAACAGTAGCTCAGAATGGGAATCTTAGGGCCTAGTTGCGTCCAAAGTGTGACGTTTACCCTAGGCATGGTGTAAACATTGCGAGTGTGGGCCTACTGGGGAGAAAAGCCACTAGGGGTGTTTTTGTAAATAAATGGAAATGTTTATTTTTGAGCGTCAGCTCGAATGAATTCTTAACAGAGTCTCGGATAGAAAATCAAAGTCTGTGGTTGCATTCAGAATGTCGTGTTTACCCTAGGCGCGACATAATTTTAGTCGGCGCCAGGTGCCGGGTCGGAGGCGGGGTTGGCGGGTAAATAAAATGATGTTTATAATTAAAGAAAGTGGAAAATCAGTCATCCCCCCCCCCCATTTTCTCTTGTATGCAGGAAACACAACCCCTCCCTTCCTCCTCATTTTCTTTGCCAAATCAAGCCCTTGGCATACTTTTTCAGCGTCGATCATCAGCAGATCAAGCTCCAGCGCGTCGTAGGCGTCGTTCTGCACCCAAAACTTCGGTGATCCGCCAACAAGTAGGAATTTTGAGTTTTAAAATATCAGATCCTTATTTGGTTGGTTTTTATTTGTTTGAGCATGATGATGTGTAGATCTGGTCATGGGGGCACAAATATGTCTTCAAATGTGCGTTTGGGCCCCCGGGGTGCCCCCGACGGCCCTCAGAAGGTCCATCGGCACAACATCAGTGGTAGGCAGCGAAAATGTGAGCATATTGCCATAGGGGGCGACGGTCTGGAGCTAATTAGTAGTGACCCCCACGAGGGGGGTTGACCACACCATGGCGGCGCAATCCACTGACCGAAGAGGCCGGCGGTGGCCGCAGCCGGGTCGGCCTAGGCCGACCGGACCGGACGGTTCAGGCCGTTCCGGCCCCTCTTGGTACACGGGGGTTTAAAAACCGTTGTTTCTTGCAATCCAGGGATCAGATTCGCGTGCTATCAATGGAGACGCAACCCTAGTGATGAGGCAAGCCCTTCGGTGTGGGTTCGAGAGTTTTAAGTTTCAGGATCGTGGCCCGGGAGCTTGAAACGTCGAATAAAATAATAATATTTTATTATTATTCGACTTCGGGCCGTTAGATCTTCTACCTGGAGCGTCCGATTGACGTGTTGTCATTGGAGATGAGACCCTGATGGTATGAAATGCTTTTCATGATGGATTCCAGGTGTTGGGATAGAGATTGGGGTTCGAGCCCCATGAGGCCGGGTTTGGGCGTTTACAGAGAAACACAACTTTCTCACCAGGAGTCTGATTTTGGTAGATGAATAGTCGATCCAGTGTGTTTTTCTGAGAGGATCGCAATGGTGCCATCTGTTCGATGAGTTTAGGGATCGAGGTGTGGGCCCCACCTGAGTTGGCCTCATTGAAAAGTACATTTTTCACCAGGTGTCCGTTTAGGACGAACGAGTAGTCGATTCCGTGTGTTTTTCCAAGGGGATCAAACTGGTATGATTTCTTGATGTGTTTCAGAATCGTAGTGTGGGCCGCACATGGGCTAGCTATAGTGAATAATTCCTTCTTCACCAGATGTCTATTTTGGGTGAGTAAACAACCTATCCTCTGTGTTTTTCCGCGTGGATCACGATGGTGATCTTAGTATCGGCCTTGGAGGTGCGCAGTGTGGCGTTGTGGCAGGTCACTCAGGTTAGCGATGTTTGGACCCATAGTGGTTGAAGGTACTCCCTTGGTTCATTCCTACAGGGGTTTTTGTGGAATCACAACCTTAGTGTAGGTTTGTGATCCTCTCGATGGGATGTTTAATTTGTTAGAGTTGTGGAATTCTTTCGGTGGCCTAGAGCGGGATCCTCTAGCATCGTATCCCTAGATCGGGTTCTTGGTATCGTTGTGACCACTTAACCATAGGCGATGATCCACTATCTAGCAGGTTAAACCCATTGGGTTTATGGCATCATTGGGAATATGATCCCCTAAAAAGTGGGCTATGATCAGTAGGGATGTGGCATCGTCGGGTATGTGATCCCCTACTCAGCATGAGGATTATAGTAGGGTTGCGATATCGTTGGTTATATGATACCCTACTCAGCGCGTGGTGTCTGTAGGGTTGCAACATCATCAGTTAGATCCCCTACATCGCGAGATGTACCAGATATGGTTTCGGTTTTGTTGTGACCGTTTTGACACGGGTGAAGATCCTCTATATGAGTGACATGTTTTCTATCGAGTGCTAGATCGGGTTGTGGTATCCCCTAGTGGATCCTGGGAGTGATCCCCTATCTGTGAGATCTAATAATTCCAAATCAGGTTGGGGTATTCACCAGCATACCCTGGGAGTGATCCCCTATCTGTGAGATATTAATATACCGGTGTGGGTTCTGGTATCCCCTAGAGGACCCTAGAAGGGATCCTCGATCTGAGGAGTTTGGTTTTTATGTTGTTTCAGTGAGGATTACTCAGTGACGATATCTGATGAGCGTGATCTCTTGGGTGAGTGTCTGAGATTTTTGTGTGGGACCCGAGGGAGTGAATCTCTCAGACGAGTGTCATCTGGGATGATAGTGATTGTGGAGTGTGTTCTCCTAGTTGTGAACCGTTTCTGGTGACGAGGTATGAACCTCATGTGGCTTGGTGCATGAGCTGAGTATATCTGGATGTTCATGGTATATGTATGGGAATATACTTGAGAGGATGTTTAAGTTGTATGTATGGGCATACACCTGAATTGAATTGACTACTAGTTTTTAGTCAAGGATGGTCATGAGATGGAGTTTTTCTCTTGTCTAGGTTCCCTCTGGCTGGTATGAGCGGACGATTTCCTTTTAGTTGCTGCATTTTGTTTTTGGTTTTTTGGGGTTCCTACTAAGTATTGTTATACTCAACCCTACATGGGCTTTGCCCGCACATGTTTGTGTCTTGTGAAGACCACAGGCCTTTCGACGGCGTCCCAGGAGGACTCTAAGGAGGCAGAGCTGAGTGAGTGGGACAGACCGTGGAGTCTTACCGGAGTTGTGACGAGGAGCTTTGCGATGGTGCTTTTGGCAGCATACCCCTTTTTCTGAGCAGGTTGGACACTTTTGTGATTTTCCTATTGTGGGCACTAATTTTCACTTTTATACTTCTATTGCACTCTGGTTTGGGATAGTTGAATGCATGCATTTAATATTCAGTTTTATTTTTCTATGCACTATTTCATGGAGGTATGTGTGGGTGCGTGTGTACAAGTACCTTTGGATAATGCCTCCCATGTGTGTGATAGCCTACATGGAGCTAGTCTCCATCCCTTGACCTATTGGAGGAGGGTTTGGGGTGTTGTGGCTCGAGCCCCGTTGGGTTAGGTTGTGACAGAGTTGTATCAGAGGATGTTCCACATTTGGGATCTCAGAGCGTAGCTACTCTAGCTATGAGTTTGGTTTGGGTTGCATAGCGGTAGTGTCAAGATGTTTCGAGTTCGGGTTTCAGGCCAGGGACTCCAGTGTTGTTATGGCGGCCGACGAATCCATACATCAGGACTCTGATAAACTACCTTTCGACTCGGGACATTCGTACACTGGTCACAGGGGAAGAAATGGTATATACATCATAAAGGACTGGGTTTTGGATTTTTCATTGTCATTCTTGAGTCCACTCCCCAGATAAAATCTATTACTATGGGGTGTCTTGATTGTATTTCAGGATGCCTCCATGATGACAGTAAGTAAGGGTTTCGCAGCGGTATTGTGGTGACGATCCGCCCATGTAGAGGATGTGGACCAGGGTTCAGGTTCAATGGCTGGACGTCCAGGTGGTCCTCCAGTTGAGCCACCACCTGTCGAGCAGCTGGTTGTTCCGGGACTACGGGATGAGGTTGCACGCTGGCTAAGTGTGCTTCACGAGTTCCAGAGGCGTTACCTATGAGGATTTGGGGTGACTTAGACCCCCAGGAAGGTGATGACTGGCTTGAAGCAGTCACCCATGTTTTTCTTCTTGGAGAGGACACCTCTTGATCAGATGGTGGTCCTAGCGACGAGCCTTCCGCATGGTTCAGCCGGATGATGGTGGAGCCTAGTGATGCAGTCTCATGACATGGAGACGCTCATGTGGGTAGATTTTGAGAATCTCTTCATGGAAGAGTTATATCTGGTGACGTTGAGGTCAGTGAAGATCCAGGAGCTTCTGTAGTATCAACAAGAGGGCATGACTGTGTCGGAGTACTCAGCGAGGTTTTCAGACCTGTCGCGCTACTCCTTGGATATGGTTTGAGACCATTTCTTTAGGGCTCGGACATTCGAGCAGGGCCAATGCTGGGAAATCTGAGTAGGTGTGGTTTTCATGTCTTCCCACCTATGCTGGAGTCATGGAGCGGGCCCTACTGGTGGAGAGCATTCTGGCCGAACAGATCCCACTTGTTAGTTCTAGGCACACAAGATTCAAGTCTTCGTCAGTCGGATCAGCATCTGGATGCCGACAACAGACTTAACGGCGTGGATGTATGCGATGTTTCAGGAGGCGACACCAGGATGGAGGATCTGAGGCTCAGGTATCGCATTCCAGTTCGGGTCAGCCATAGGAGAGACTGTGTTATTCATGTGATGGTCGGGGACATCTTGCTAGAGATTGTCCGACCCATCATGCTGTAGAGAGGGAGCCAGTCGACAGACCGCCTTGGTAGAGGCTGTGACTCGAGAAAGGAGATCTGAAGGGAAACAAACGTGGCGACGGAGCTGGTGCAGCAGCAGGTGGTGGTAGGCGGTATCAGTTGCCCTTACCCCCACCCCGAGGAGGTCCATGCAAAGCTCATGGAGATACTGGCCGAGGGTGAGGTCAGCTGCATGCCCTATAGGCTGTTCACCCAGAGGCTCCATGTATGGATAGAGGTACACCTTTTGTCCTTTCTAATTTTTGTAGTAGTTTGATAGACACTGTTTACAATTACTTTTCCCTTTCTGTTACCTACTACAGTTTTGTTCAGGGTGTTGGTAAGACAATGTGTGGGTGTTTTTCGGTGTGCTTTAAATGTGTGAGGAAGAGGGATCCTTACCCTACCTAGACATGTTTTTGCGACGCGATCAAAACCATGCAGGCGAGTCAGTGCCACCCAAAGAGGATAGTGTGGAGGTGTGGTGGATGAGTTCGTCTGACTTATGTGTTCGGGCAGGGGCGTTTGTTGGGGGACTCACTAGCATGGGAGACCTAGTTGAGAGTCTAGATACTTTACTTGTTCATAGGTCTTTTCAGTGATGAAATGTTCTAAGGTGGGAAGGATGTAGTGAATCAGGTTTTGGACAAGTCCGAATTTTGAATATTCCTATGAATAAATCCAGAGTTAGGCGTGAAGACGGTGTGAGATTATGAGGCTCGGTGTGCCCGAAATTAATTTTATAAAAATATTAAGTATTTTTATACTATGCACGTAGCTGGGGTGTGATATCTCCTAAACGGTTTCCCAGAATGGGGTTCTGTCTAGAGCGTGCCGTTTACCCTAGGATGGGTGTAAACTTTGCGAGTGTGGGCCTCCTGTGGAGAAAAGACACCAGGGGAATTTTTGTTAATAAATGGAAAAGTTTATATATGAGAGTCGGCATTAAAAACATATGAATGGAGTCTCAGATAAAAAATCTGAGTATGCCGTTGCGTTTAGAATGATGTGTTTACCCTAGGCAAGACATAATTTTAGTCGGCGTCGGGTGCCAGGTCGGAGGCAGGTTGGCAGGGAGATGAAATGATGTTTTTTAAAAAAATGGGGAAAATACATCATATCCCCCCCATTTCCTCTTGTATGGAGGCGATAAAACCCCTCCACTCCTCCTAAGTTTATTTTCAAAATCAATCCCCGAGTGTCTGTTTTCAGCGCCGATCGTCACCAGATTGAACTCTAGCGGGTTGCAGGCACCGTTCTGCACCCGAAGCTTCGACGAACCGACAACAGGTAGGCGTTTTGAATTTTAAAATAATTATTATTAATTTGGTTGGTTTTTCTCTATTTTGAGTCTGTATATGTGTAGATACGGTCCCGGGGGGGGGGGCATGCAGATGTCTTCAGATGTGCATTTGGACCCCCGGGGTGCCCCCGGCGGCCCTCAGAAGGTCCACTGGCTGGCGGCGGCGGGCATCGAAAATGTGATCGGACCGCCATAGGGGGAATTAGTCCAGAAACAATTATAATCTACCCCCACAAGGGGGGTCATCCATCCACGTGCTACGCTGCTCCGCGGAGGCGCGGTCGGCCGACCGGAGCGGCCGGCCGGAGCGGCCTGTTCATGCCGGTCCGACCCCTCTTGGTACACGAGTTTTTTAAAACCCATGTTTATTACAATCCATGGGTCAGATTCGCATGATGTCTATAGTGACGTGACCCTAAGAATCGGGTGAACACTTCGGTTTGGGTTTGGGAGTATTTAGTTTTGGGATCATTGCCCGAGAGCCTGCAACGTCGAATAAAATAGTAATATTTTATTATTATTTGACTTTGGGCCGTTGTATCTTCTATCTGGAGCGTTCTATTGATGTGCCATTAGTGGCTTTGAGACCCTGATGGTATGACAGACTTTTATTGATTGATTCTGGGTATTGAGACCGAGATTGGGGTGTGGGCCCCACGAGGCTGGGTTTGGGCTTTCACGGAGAAACACAACTTTCTCACCAGCCGTCCGATTTTGGCGGATTAATAGTCGATCGTGTGTGTTTTTCTGAGAGTATGGAAATGGGGCGATCCATTTGATGAGTTTCAGAATCAAGGCATGGGCCCCACCTGAGTTGGCTTTGGTGAATAGTACCTTTTTCATCGTGAGTCCGTTTCGGACGAACGAGTAGTCGATTCCGTGTGTTTTTCTGAGGGGATCGTAGTGGTATGTTTTGCTTGATGAATTTCAGGATCGTAGTGTGCCCCCACATGGGATAGCTACGGTGAATAGCACCCTTTTAACTGGATGTCCGTTTTGGGTGAGTAAACAGCCTATCCTACATGTTTTTCTGCATGGATCACGATTGTGGTCTCAGTATCGACCTTGGAGGTGCGTGGTGTGGCATTGTAGAAGGTCGCTCAGGTTTGCAACATTTAGACCATCAGTGGTTGAGGTTACTCCCTTAGATTATTCCTATAAGGGTTCGTGTGGCATCACAACCTTAGTATAGGTTTTTGACCCTCTCAATGGGATGTTTAATCTGTTAAAGTTGTGGAATTCCTCTGGTGGGCCCAGAGCGGGATCCTCTATCATCGTTTCCCTAGATTAGGTTTTTGGTATCATTTTGACCGCTTATCCACAAGGGGAGACCCCATATGTAGCATGTTAACCCCGTAGGGTTTGTGGCATTATTGAAAATATGATCCCCTACATAGTGGTCCATGCACAGTATGGTTGTGGCATTGTCATGTATAAGATCCCCAACTCAACATGAGGATTATAGTAGGGTTGCAGTATCGTTGGTTATATGATCCCCTACTCAGCGTGTGGTGTCTCTAGGGTTGTGGCATCATTAGTTCAATCCCCTATAGTGTGAGATGTACCACATAGGGTTTCAGAATTGTCGTGACCGTCACGACATGGGTGACGATCCTCTATCTGAGTGATGTGCTTTCTGTCTAGCGCCAGATCGGTTGTGCTATCCCCCAACGGATCTTGGGAGTGATCCTCTATCTGTGAGATCTATGAGTACCAGATCGGGTTGTGGTATCCCCCAGCAGACCTTGGGAGTGATCCCCAATCTGTGATATCTTTGTATATCGGTGTGGGTTCTGGTATCCCCTAGCGGACCTTAGGAGCGATCCCCTATCTGAGGAGTTTGGTGTTTATGTTGTTTCAGCAAGGGTTTCTCATTGACGATATCTGATGAGCGTGATCTCTCAGTTGAGCGTATGAGATGTTTATGTGGGACCCGATGGACTGTATCTCTCGAACGAGTTTCATCTAGGATGACAGTGATTTTGGAGTGTGTTCTTCTGGATTTGAACCGTTTCTAGTGATGAGATCGGAACCTCATGTTGATTTGTAAGTGAGCTGAGTATATCTGGATGTTCCTGGTATATGTATGGGCGTATACCTAAGACAGTGTTCAAGGTGTATGTATGATAATACACCGGAATTGAGCTGACTTCATGTGTTTAGCTGAGGATGGTTATGAGATGGAGTCTCTCTCTCGTCTGGGTTCCCTCTGGCTGGGATGAGTGGACTGTTGCCTTTCATTTGCTCTCTTGTGTTTTGGATTTTTGGGATGCCTACTGAGTATTGTTATACTCACCCCTGCACGGGCTTTGCCCACACATGTTTGTCTCTTGTGTAGACCACATGCCTTTGGATGGTATCCCAGGAGGACCAGAGCAGGCGATGCTGATTGAGTGGGACTGAACGTGGAGTTTTACCGGAGTTGTGCCATGGAGCTTTCCGGTGGTTCTTTTGGTAGCGTACCCCTTCTTGAGAGCATGTTGGATTCTTTTTTTGTTTTCCTTTGGTGGGCCCTGTTTTTCCCTTTTATACTTCTGTTGCACTCTAGTTTGGGATAGTTGTATGCATGCATTTACTATTCATTTTTATATGTCTCTAAACTATTGCATGGAGGTGTATGTGGGTGAATGTGTATGGGTACATTAGGCTAATGACTCCCATGTGTGTGATAGCCAACTCGGTGCTAGTCTCCAGCCCCTGGCCTATTAGAGGCAGGCTTGGGGAGTTGCTGATCACGCCTTGTTGGGTCAGGTAGTGACAACATCATTCCCCCCTTTTGGAAATTGCGCCCACTCAATTTTAAAATTGGGCTTGGAAATTTCATTGAATGTCCCACATTGAAAAAAGAGTTAATAAAACTATTATTTTTAAACAAAGGAAGATATCTATAAATTTCACCCGAGATAACCCATACTAGGATCCCATATAGGAAAATATGGATATAGAAGAGAATCTATCCATGAATTTCTGATGGAGATTGATAGAAAATATGATTAAGATAATGTTTACTACCAGAAAATCCAAAACATGTGATGTGTTAATTGGTATTTGATTCCCCGATAGGAAAAGTAAACAAAAAACATTTTCTATTTTATGTTCCCTTTCATAAAGTTGGACAATTTATTTATGAGATTGACTGATAACCTAAGGAAATATAATTATTTTTCAAGCACATTATCATCCTTTAAAAATTTTCTTCCAAAAACTCATCTTTTCTCAAAACGATGAGTATTCAAGACGAATTAGTAAAACCTAAAGAGATAAAATCCAATTCTAGATATTAAAATGATCCAAAATATATGAACTATATATTTTCCCTATATTTAAACATTAACCTAAACCAAAATATTTAGTAAAAAAGAATAATATATTATAAAAAGAAATACTACTCTTAATCTCCAAAATCGATAAAACATTACCCAAATCTCAAAAAAGACCATTCAATACTAAATGTTCCTAAAAATTATCTTAAATAATACAAACTATGTTTGAAACCCAAAAATTAGAAGGATTTGATCTCATAGTCTTCCAAAAAAAATCTTAACATTTATCATGAAATAACATCAGTTACTCTTATAGTCTCATACTGAAATGTAATTATCCAAATCACATATTCTATATGATAGGTTAATCATTTCCATAAATAACTCAAATTGCGATAAGTCCACAATAAAAACATAGATTATTCCAAAATAAAATTCTAACATTACTCCTCAATTGAAATCCTAAATTATTCTATTTTCCTTAGGCATATAGTGTTCCCTGAAGATAAAACGTCTACCAAAATAACCTTTATCACTTAATAACCAAATATTTTTCTTATATTAAGGATATCCATTTGATAAAACATAATATCACAAATCAAATTCTTATTTATCAATAAAATTATTTATTTGAAAATAATAAGTCATATTATTTAGAGACTTCACGGAGGCCACTGGTAAGGGATGCACCTTTGTCTCCCTTCGGTTGTGGGATCGATTCCGATGGACTTCATTAATGTGACTGGTTTTCACCCATCAAATGGGCTGTCCATTTTCTAAAACAATATCATTCTTATAAAATTCTAAAAAATAAGATAATTTCATAAAAAATAACCATAACCTATTATATCCTCAATGGTTTTCTAATACATTTCATTTTGCATTGCAAAATGAAATAACCATTTATCACCTAAAAAACAAAGGATCTAATGAACCCCTACGGTTATCTATTGTGTCCACACAATAAAAGATAATTATTTATTTAATAACATTTCACATATCAAACTTCAAGGTTACAGATACTATAAAATTTCTTCTGGTAAAATATCATAATCAAAAGAGCCTTAATACTTTTTAACCATTTATCATAAAAAATTCTACCATAACTACTAAGTCCCTCATATGTGCACTTCTTACTCATTCAATGTTCTTCATGATCATTTAACGATTATTTTCTAACTTATTCCATAATATATTATTCTTAAAATAAAATGATGAATCATATCTTAAGATTCAATAATGTCAAAACATCAACTAAGAAATAATCCATACCATTTAATGGTCATTGTCAACTTCCTCATCCTTAATTTGAATATCATTAGGTATTGGTAGGCATATATTTGTACTGTCATATGGATCCCATTATCAGACCTTCTTTGTAGGAAATGTCTTTGTATTTTAGTACCCCCAGTTTCTGCTATGTAACCCTTACATTATGCTTTTATTGTTGTAAAAGTTAAGGGTGACGTTTGGGAGAGTTGGGAGATCCTGGATTGAAGTTTAAAGTAAAGGAGAAGGTGTTCTATTAGTGCATGGTTAGTCTAAACCATGTGGCCAAACTGTGCGTGGATGACTAGGGAGGAACTGACTTCTGCATGATCGGCCCACATTTTGTCTAACCGTGCGTGAAGGATGGACGAGGCAGAAGCTAATGCATGGTTAGTGCACGGTTTGTCAAACTATACAGACTAACCATGCAGTTACTTAAAGTTAGAAACTAAAATTGGGGATCTAAATAGTTTTTCCTTTAATAGCCTTGTTTAATCCCCCCAAGTGGCCATAACTCGGTATTACTCTCCCATTATGGTTGGAGGACTTCTCCGAGGCATTCCAGAGGCGATTCGAAGGGTTATCTTGGTGAATCGAAGCCATATTCTTAAGGTATGTGATCGTTCTTGATTGGTTTCTTAGATCTACTTAGATATACTTCTCCTTTTCTCTCATTTTATTAGATCTACGCATGTTATGGGTTTATCTAAGGGTGTGGATGCCAAATATGACAAGATTTGATCTTTTTTGTGTTAGGAGAAGAGATCTAAGGAGGGTTTTTGGAGAATCGGCTCGGTTTTGTTGGAGTTCTTCGTCGTTTGGTTGGTTTCACCCAACTTGTTTATTTAGGTGGATTCACTCTTGATTCCTCTTTCTTAGAACTTGATGGATTAGTTCAAATAGATTTAAATTCTTGGTTTTGATTGTGAAATTTTGGTGCAAAAGATGATTTAAATCTTCATTATGTGTTGATTTATGGGTTTTGATTAAATTGTGGAAATTGAATGAATGGTTCGTACAATGTGTTTTGGTTTCTTGATTTTAAAATGGTGATTTTAAAATATGGATTGGATGGATTTGGAAAATGGTTTGGGGAAAAAGTTATTCAATAAAAAAGGGTTGTTTTATTGAAATAGTTTTGGCATGGTTGAAATGGTGTGGTTTTTGGGCATACTTGGTGTGTGTTCATATTGCATTTATGAGGCTTGGTTGAAATATGACCTTGTGCTCGGTGCCAAAAGTGTAATGGCACATGGGGAATAATTACCTTGTGATTACTTGGTTGATTGACGAGAGACCGCTCATGAGTATGGAACTGTCAATACGATGCATTGATAGTTGATTTCATGGATTGTGAAATGGTTGGTTGTGTGGATTTGTGAAATGAAATGGTTATGCCAAAAATTGAAATGTGGTTATGATTTGGAAACTTTTCTTGGTTGCTTTTCATGGAAAAGATGGTATTTGATTGAAAAATGTTTTACTTAGAAAATAGTTTTGACATGGAACTTGCTATATTGTGAACTCTTTTGGAACTGTTTTATATAAATTGGTTTATATAATTGTGCTAACATGTTTTATCTTGGAGGCATGGGTTAGGAAGTCATCGGGGAAAACCTAATGAGTTTCATTACTCAACCCCTGCATTGGCACGTTGGTGCTTTGGCAGATGTCATTTACCTAGATGTTGGCAAGGGAAAGGTGGCACACGTGTTTATCACTAATTCGTGATTCTTGAGCTGTTTGGTAGAGTTGGATCATGGAGCTTGTGGAGCCTTGGAGTCTTTGTTTACTTTGAGTCTTATTGATTAACTTTCCACTGTTTACTCTATTTTAGTTTGGATCTTGTTGTTTCCCTTTGGTAGGTTTAAAATGGAATAAATGGATGAACTATCTTGTTTTTTTAATCGTGAATCATATAGTGGTTTCTTGGAGATGTTTGTATAGTTTTCGTTTTTGTTGGTTGTTTCATTAAAATGGTAAATTGTCCCCCATTTGTTTTAATACCATTCGTCATTTATTGCCATCCTTTGCCGCCTTGGGGATATCGCTTAAGGCCATGTAATGACTCATTGAGCTCTCAAGACAATGAGAATTGGCGGGTCATTACAAATGGTATCAGTCTGGTCCTTCCATTGAGGTACAAATGGTACCAGACTTTTTGGTATTTGCCTAAGAAGTGGTCATTGATGTTATTGGTCTTGGAGTTGAAATTCCATCTGGTCTATTCCTTGGGTTGGAATCTTAAAAAGGAGTAGGATTGTCGGAACATGAAAGGTATAACATAAAAGGATGTAGCTAACCCCTTTATGATGAACATCAACTTACCAGGGAGTTGGGTACATAAGTGTTTCGAGAAACTTCTAGAATGTTAAAATTATCATTTTCATGGGTTTATCCAATGATATGAGTATGGAATACATTCTAGAGGAATGAATACCCACTAGAACTGCATAAATCATTTTGAGAAACGGATTATGGTTTGATGCAAAAGCGTGTTTTCTGAAAATTTGAAGCATGTTTTCAAATAATAGACTTTGAAAAGATAATGGTTGCTGTATTTTTAAAATAGATTTATTTTCAAAAGAATGAAAAGATCTTTTTTAGAAATGATTGGAAATCAATGTTTTGATAGTGTTGCGATAGGAATTGAAATGCTAAGCCTTTAGTTGCTAGGAAGTGATACTAATGACATGTGTTGTTTGTATAGAAAATGGCACCTGTTAGACGTCGTAGAAACCAAACGGAAGAGGATGTGGAGAATGTGGTCGCACCTGAGACACATGTGAACCATCAGCTAGTCCAATGTATAGTTCAATCATTCCAAGTGGCGGACAAGGGGAATCGAAGGGATGAGTCGAGGCATGAAGACCATTCCATCCAATTCCATAAGCAGAATCCACCCATCTTTCAGGGTGATTCTGAGCTAGAAAAGGCAGAGGTGTGGCTAAGCAGGATGAATTGTATCATCGATTTCATCAGCACACCAGTGGACTTGAAGGTAAAGTTGGCAACGTATATGCTGGAGGATCTTGCACGATAGTGGTGGGAGCTGGTGATGCAGGCTAAGGTGGATCAACACATGAGTTGGGAGGAATTTGAGTAATTGTTTAATAAACAATTCTATCCCCATAAGTTCAAGTTCAAGAGGAAAACTGACAGTTTCAGCTTGAAGTAGGAGAATCTCTCTATCACGGATTATGCGGCTAAATTCATTAATTTAGTACCCTTTGAACCGGAGGTAGCTGCAAGTGCGTTGCTGAAGGCACACATCTTTGAATCATGGTTGCGACAAGTGATTCTCTCGAAGATAGCTATGCTTTGTATTACAGATTATATGGAGATGGTAAACAGATCAATAGTAGTTGAAAGAGACATCTCAGGAGTTATGGGAGGAGGTATTATGATGATACCCATGGGAACAGGTGGGAACTCTAATGCTAGGAATAAGTGGAAGAGGGACACCTATTTCCAAGGTGGGCGTGCAAATCAGATTCAAACGGTTGGATCAGTGAATCTTCCTCCATGACCCATGATGAATGCCAGGTGTTTTCAATATGGTGCAATTGACCACATGAAAAGAGAATGTACATCACCACTGAAATAATTTCACAATTGCAACAAGATGTGGAATCTTCAGCGATATTGTCACAGTGCTCTGTGGTCAGGTGTGCGTGACACTACCCAAGTGTCGCAAGCATCCTATGCTTCGATAGGGCGAGGACAGAAAAATCAGTCTCTCCAACAAAACAGAGCTAGTTATGGTGATTCCAAGAATACCATGACTCCTCAAGTAGGGCAATCTCAACAAGGAAATAAGGAGCAAAGTGCAGTAACAAAGAAATTGTATGGAGCGGAACAGGTGTTTCTGGATGACCAGTCTAGACCGTTTTCCGTGAGATGTACAATTCTTTTGAATTATACCCTCATGTAAGCATTTTTCGATACTGGTGCATCACACTCTTTGATTTCTTCTCGTATTTCTGATTTGCTAAACTTAAGAGTTGAAATGATGCCCTCTATGATAAAACTTCAATCACCCCTCGTTGAAAGAGAATGCAGAGCCTTCGTGTGTAGAGAATTTTCTATAACTGTTGATAGAGCTGAGCGGAAACGGTACTTCTCTGTGCTGTATATGGATGACTATGATATAATCCAAGGTATAGATTGGTTGAAAAATTTCAGGTCTCACATTGACTGTTATAGTAGAACAATGAGTTTTGTGACTGAGGATGGCGTCGAGCATCTCTTTAGAAAATAAAGCGTGGTGAAGGCCGGTGCAATGGGCTTGTTGGCACCATCAGTGGCAACAATATCTTACCAGTTGGCTGCGTTAAACTTGTAATCGATGGAAGAGATGGCGAATAATAATTTTCTAGTAATCGTGGATCATGTTCCTAATGTGTTTCTTGAAAACATCTCAAGGTTACCACCTATGAGAGAAGTGGAATTTATGATTGATCTCCTTCTAGGGACTAGTCCGATCTCACATCCATCTTATAGGATGGAATCAATAGAGTTAAAGGAATTGAAGGTGCAGTTAGAAGAACTGGAAAGCAAAGGTTTTATTCGGCCAAGCGTGTCTCTGTGGGCAGCACCAGTTTTGATTGTAAAGAAAGAAGATGGAACATTGAGGCTATGTGTGGATTATCGTAAACTTAGCCAAGTTACGATATTGAATAGATATGCACTTCCACGCATTGATGACCTATTTGATCAATTGAGGGGAGCTCAGTGGTTCTCCAATATTGACATGTGGCTACGATATCACCAGTTGTGAGTTCGGAAAGAGGACATTCCAAAGACAGCCTTCAGAAGTAGATATGGCCACTAAGAATTTGTAGTCATCCCTTTTGGTCTAACAAATCCACCAGTAGTCTTTATGGCTTTGATGAATCAGATATTTCACCAACATCTGGATTCTTTTCTTGTGGTGTTTGTTACTGAAATATTGGTGTATTAAAAAAAAGGGGTGAGTATGAGAAACACTTGGATAAAGTGTTGGAAATCTTGAGGAACCATTATTTGTATCCCAAATTATCAAAGTGTGATTTTTTGATATAAGAGGTACGCTTTCTAGGCCATGTAGTTTCTGAAAAGGGTGTTTCAGTGGATCTAGAAAAGATAGAATCTGTTCTTTCTTGGAAACCGCCGACGAATGTCGTTGAAATAAGTTGTTCTCTTGTTGTATCTGGTTATTATCTATGCTTTTTGCATGACTTCTCACAACTAGATTCACCCATGACAGCACTGACAAAGGAAAATAGTGCATTTCAATGGACTGAGGAATGTCAAAGATCTTTTCAAGAGTTGAATGACTTCCTTACATCATCACCCATCTTGATCATTCCAGAATCAGGAGAGGGGTATGTGGTGTATTGTGAAGCTTTAGGA
The DNA here is from genome assembly GCA_963277665.1 of Viscum album. Lineage (NCBI taxonomy): Eukaryota > Viridiplantae > Streptophyta > Magnoliopsida > Santalales > Viscaceae > Viscum > Viscum album. The sequence goes on along the minus strand of OY728166.1, from coordinate 1,066,514,003 downwards.
TTAGGGTTGGGTTGTGTTTTCATGCAAGGATACTAGGTTGATTGTTATGGGTCAAGGTAGTTGAGGGTGAATGAGAATAATTACCCAACACATGACTTGGAATTTGCTGCATTCATCCATGCTTTGAAGACATGGAGACATTATCTCTTTGGTGAGAAATTCACCGTGTTTACAAATCACAAAATATTGAAACACATTTTCTCACAACGATATTTGAATATAAGGCAGAGGAGATGGATGGAGTATCTTAAAATGTTCAACATTGACATGATGTATACACCGGGTAAGGGCAATTCAGTGGCTGATGTATTAAGCTGGAAGTCGTATGCTCAGTTGCCAAAGGAAGCTTCAGATGAATGGCAGTTGATGTCGGTCTTAGCCGACATGCATCTGGAATGTGAAAACCGAGGTGATGTTGCATTTTTCTTTTCAGATATGCTTGTTTCTGATTTAGTGGCGAGGGTAAACGAGGCACAAGCAACCGATCTAGATTGTGTTGAAATAAGTTCGAAACTCAATGGTGGGGAGACCATTGAGGGACGGAAGCTAGATGTGAGTTTAGTTTTAAGGTGTTGAGATCGGATAGTTGTACCTTAAACTGTTCAGTAATAAATCCTTCATGCTTACCACCATTCCATATGGGTTGTATATCCGGGTACACAAAAGTTGTATATGGCGTTGAAGACACAGTTTTGGCGGAGTGTCATGAAAAGAAAGGTGGCTGAGTACGTATCATGGTTCTTAACTTGTCATCAGGTTAAAACAGAGCATCAGAGATCATCTGGTATCTTACAGTCTTTTCCTATCCCAGTGTGGAAATGGGATCAGATAGCAATGTATTTTATTACAGGTCTTCTATGAACGATCCATAAACACGATCCCATTTCAGTGATAGTGGATCGTCTAACCAAGTCGGCCCATTTTATCCCTATTTGTGAAAATCATACGACGGAAGATCATTCAATAATCTATATTAAGGAATTTCTAAATAGACATGGCGTACCAGTGTCTATCATCTCAGATAGAGATCCGAGGTTCATATCTCGTTTCTGGAAATCCTTACAGCAATCCCTTGGAACTCAGTTGACTATGAGCACGACGTATCATCCACAGACAGATGGGAAATCTGAGCGGATGATAAAAATGTTGGCAAACATGTTGTGGGCTTGTTTAATGGATTTTGGTGGCTCATGGGAGGATCATATACACTTAGTGGAGTTCTCATACAATAACTGCTATCAAGCTTCGATATGCATGGCTCCGTTTGAAGCATTGTATGGGAGTCCATGTCATTATCCACTATGTTGGGTGGAAACGGGTGAAACTTCACTAGTTGGGCTAAGCCTTGTCCAAGAAACAACGAAAAAGATTCAGTTGATTAGAAAGAGGATGGATATGGCTCAGAGTCATCAAAAATCTTATGCAGATCACAGCCGAAGACCCTTGTCATTTGTGGTGAGTGATCATGTCTTTTTGAGAATCTCTCCAATGCTTGGACATCGTCGTTTTTGGAAGCATAGAAAATTATCTCCTCGATATATAGGCCCTTTTGAGATACTGGAACTAGTTGTCAAGTTGGAATATCGGTTGGAATTACCACTATGGTTTAGTGTAGTGCATAATGTGTTCCATGTATCTCAATTGAAGAAGTATTAGCCCGATCCTGACCATGTGATCAGATGGGATCACGTTGACCTAGATCTGGATGCATCATTGATACATACCCCACTGCGGATTTTGGATAGATAGGATAACGTCTTCTATGGAAAAAGCATCAGCCTAGTGCGGGTTCTGTGACAACATGGTCAGATTCAGGAATAGACTTGGTAACACGAGAATGAAATGAAAGAGTAGTGGCTAGAACTCTTTAAGGAAACCCAAGGTTTTCTACTTTCTGGGGACGAAAAGGCCAATGGTGGGGAGAATGTAGTACCCACAGTTTCTATCATGTAACCCTTACTTGATTCTTTTCTTGTTGTAAAAGTTATGGGTGACGTTTGGAAGAGTCGGGAGATCCTGGATTGAAGTTTTAAGTTAATGGGAAGGCGCATGATTAGCGCACGGTTATTCTAAACCGTGCGACCAAACTGTGAGTGGATGACTGGTGAGGTAGTGGCTTCCGCACTGTCAGCACAAGGTTTGTCTAACCATGCGGCCAAACCATGCGAGTAGGATTGAAGAGGCAGAAACTAACACACTGTTAGCGCACGGTTTGTCAAACAGTGTGGACTAACAGTGTGGTCACTTAATGTTAGATCCTAAAATTGTGGATGTAACTTGTTTTGCCTTTAATTGCCTTGTTTAAAACTCCTAAGCAGCCCTAACTCGGGATTACTCTCCTTTAAATGTTGGAGGACTTCTCCCAGGCGTTCCGGAGGTGAATCGAAGGGTTTTCTTGGCGAATCGAAGCCTGATTATTAAGGTATGTGATCGTTCTTGATCGGTTTCTTAGATCTACTTAGATATACTTCTACTCTTCTCTCGTTTTCTTAGATCTATACCTGTTATGGGTATATCTAAGGGTGTGGATGCCAAATATGACAATATTTGGTCTTTGTTGTGTTAGGAGAAGAGATCTAAGGATGGTTTTGGGACAATCAGCTCGGTTTTGTTGGCGTTCTTTGTCCGTTGGTTGGTTTCACCCAACTTGTTGATGTAGGTGGCTTCACAGTCGATTCCTTTCTTAGAACATGAATGATTAGTTCAAATTGATTTAATTTCATGGTTTGGATTTTGAAATTTTGGTGCAAATTATGTCATAAATCTTCTATAGTGTTGATTTATAGGTTTTGATTTAATTGTGGAAATTGAATGAATGGTTCATACAAGGTTTTTTGGTTTCTTGATTTTAAAATGGTGATTTTAAAATATGGATTGGATGGATTTGGAAAATGGTTTTGGGAAAAAGGTTTTCAATAAAAAGGGTTGTTTTATTGAAATGGTTTTGTCATGGTTGAAATGGTGTGGTTTTTGGGCATACTTGGTGTGTGTGTTCATATTGCATTTACGAGGCTTGGTTGAAATATGACTTTGAGCTCGGTTCCAAAAGTGTAATGGAACTTGGGGAATAATTACCTTGTGATGACATGGTAGATCGACGAGAGACTGCTCATGAGTATGGAACTGTCAATAGGATGCATGCATAGTTGATTTCACGGATTGTGAAATGGTTGGTTGTGTGGAATTGTGAAATGAAATGCTTATACCAAAAATTGAAATTTGGTTATGATTTGGAAACTTTTCTTGGTTTCTTTTCTTGGAAAAGATGGCTTTGGTTGGAAAAATGGTTTAGTTGGAAAATGGTTTTGACATGGAACTCGCTATATTGTAAACTGTTTTGGAACTATATTATATAAATTTTTTTATATAATTGTGTTAACATGTTTTATCTTAGAGGCATAGGTTGTGAATTCATCGGGGAAAACCTACTGAGTTTCATTAATCACCCCCTGCTTTGGCACGTTGGTGCTTTTACAGATGTCATTTACCAGGATGTTGGCAAGGGAAAGGTGGAACACATGTTTAGCACTACTTCATGACTCTTGATCTGTTTGGTAGAGTTGGATCATGGAGCTTGTGGAGCCTTGGAGTCTTTGTTGTCTTTGAGTCTTGTCGATTGACTTTCCACTGTTTAAGCTGTTTTTGTTTTTGTTTCCGCTGTTGCACTTTGGTTGGTATAAAATTGAATAAATGGATGAACTATCTTGTTTTTTTAATCATTCATCATATAGTCGTTGCTTGGAGATGTTTTCTAGTTTTCTTTGTTGTTGGTTGTTTCTTTAAAAGGGTAAATCGTACCCCATGTGTATTGAAACCATTCGGCATTTATTGCCAGCCTTTGGCACCTTGGGGATGTCGCTTAATTCCAACTAATGACTCGTTGATCTTTCAAGCAAATGAGAATTGGCGGGTCATTACAGTATAATGACCATGCACACCACATTTAAAACATGAAATTAATCCCTCAAAAATAACTTCTTTCCCTTTTCAAGAGTCAACCTAATGCTTCCTTTCCCATAACAGGTTCTTGATTTATGAACTTTATTACCACTTCTATAGCATCTCAGCGTCCCTTTGATGCATTTTACGAGGGGTTTCTTTCCATATACATGACACGTAGGTTTTTTAATATACATACCTTTATGATTATTACCTAAAGTTCCATAGGGATTTGTTTCTTACATATATTATGCCTTATTAAAATCACTATGGTTCAGGTGTTCAGTCATGACTCCAGATAGTTAGTTGAGAATAACTAAATGTGTTCTCATTGCATATCGAATTTTTTTGGTTCCTTATTCAAAAAACCCTCACAATTTTCATTACATATTTTTTTTAATATATTACATGCAAGATCCATCCATTTAGCAAAACCAACTAGGTAAGTGTGAGTATATCAGTAAAATCATAATATAATATCTTAAGAGGAGGGTAAATATTAAGAAAAACTTATTCAGGGTATCATAAAATCATTAAATTTATCTAAAATAACTATTAATCATTCAAATATGATAACCATTGTGGGTATGTCACTTATTCTTAAATACCAACCTATCTTTAAAATTTATCTAAACCAACCTCTTCTACCAACTGTAAGGACCCGGCCTTAAAACTAATGTGGTCTCGACTTATATTAATATTTCATTTTGAGGATATTTTTAGATTTATAGATTTAGATAATTAGGTCATAACAAATACATAAAAACTTTATTATTACAAATTATACACTTATACTCACTATCCATAAAACAGAAACATAAAAAAATAACATGGTTTCATGTCATACTTAAAAATAACAACTTTTATTTTACACCATCCATGATTCTATTCACCTCTATTCCTATGAAAAATATTTCAAAACATTGTATGAGAATAAAAATCTCATAAAGGGTTATATAAATAAGGAAACCTATAAGTTTTTCAAAAAAACATGTAAACCCTGAATACTTTATCATAAGGTTATATCTTTCACCATAAAGAAGTAGCAAAATCAACTCACTGAATATATGCTCATTGCTTACCCTTTTTGTAACCAAAATATTACCATAAATCCCATTTAAAGAAACATATATCATATACTGGTCACTTGGGACATAAACATAATTAAATGGAATAATTATACAATCTACATCCACACATATCACTAAATGGAATAAGTATACAACTGACTTCCATACCCAATGCATTGGAGGTTATAACATAACCATCCATCATTGGTTTATTGGGGAACCACCTGTCATTTGGTTTATCACTTAACCACCAGTCATTACATTATCGTGTAGACACTCTTCAAATGTCCAAGTACCATTACATAATCCTAACACATAAAATATTGCAAATATCAATATTTTAGTAATAACATTTAATTTCAAATCAGAAGATATCATTTGAATATATTAAAATACTCAATCCATTTGAAAAAAATTCAATTCTAAAACACCGAAATAGGGAATAATGTATTTCTTTTCCTTTTTAAAACAATAAGGATTATAGAGGAAGCCAAATAACGATTATGGCAGTAGAGAGGTCATTATCACCACATATGTTAAAAACATTCATTTTTTAATTTCATAAACTGCTTCTAAGAAAAAGATTACATTTGAATTAAATTAAAAGTCAAAGGGTTTTATTAAAAATCATATAAAATAAGGAGGTATATATTATCTAAATATGCCTCAATGAAGGGAGATTGAGACGAAGTCCCTTACCTCGTGTCAGACTTAACTCATTTGTTCTTCAATTTACTGAATAATAAACTTAGGTTAATTTATACTTGATTCATAACCTTTATTATGTTTATAATTCCTTTTATATCACTTATGACCATGTTAGAAAAGTTACATATTTATTGAAGTTAATATCGGTCGTTTTGTCGATATTGGGTACTTGAGTTGAAAATGATTTTGTTATAGTTACAATTCTTCCATGTGTTCAAAATTCAATCGTATATAGAATGTAATTCATATATAGAGAATATATATCCATTATATATATAATTATAATAATCCAAAACATTTTGATATAATAAAGGAAATTTACCGTTCATGGAGAGTGTAAGTCAAATGTACGCATGAACGCTACTTTCATTTCTATTTCATAATTAATGGAATGAAAACATAATGATACACATATATATATATATTATAATTATAGTATAATATTGTATTTTTTATATGTTATTTAATTTCATTAACACCATATTTTATATGTTCCTTGTATGGCATGAATGAGTCATATCACTTTGAGGGGGCGGTACTCCTCGCTTCCTTAAATTAAATATTCATGTTTACACATCATGAAAAGAAAAAAGGTATGTGGTAAATAAAAATTACATAAGAATTGAAGAAAATGTAAGCCTAATATATATCATACATATATATATATATATATCCATCATAATGGCCACCATGAAAGGTAGTAGGAGATAATTAAATAATCATCGTTTCGGGAGACAGTAGTTTGTCATCCACAGAAATAGTATGTTCTAAATCCATTAGATGGGTGTGTGTGTGAGTGTAGTTTGAATCCTTCTCGTAAAAATATCCTAGTATATTTAGAATACCGGTATCATTATTTAATAAAATGAAAAGAATAGAATATGGAGTTAAGAAGCAGAATATTGGAAATGAACTTTTGAGAAGACACTATATCTTAAAATGGGTAAATCCCATTAATTTGTGAAAAAAGGATTTATTGAATTTCCTTATGCCTAAGGTATGTCTTATATGTGAAATATAGGGATGATGGGATCTTATTAGATCATAATTTGGATGAGAAAAGAGGCTTGCGATGTATGAGTAAGGTGTTAGAGGTGGTGGCCTTTTATAAGAGGGAGGAGGGGTATATTATGAATGGCATGTAAGATTATTTTATTTTAAACTGAATTTTGATTATCCAAAGGTTGAAAACTCATTTAATTCTAATATAATATGTGTATTGTTCACAATCATCTCAACCAAATGGTTTTAGATATGCTTTGTTTTCAAATTTAACCTCATCATTAAGCTTTAACCCTAAGTTAACTAACTAAACTATTACCTTGTCTTCACATATATCCATAATTTTTGAGTAATATAGTTACAATAGAATGATAATAGAACATTACATTTTCACTAAATACATGTAAAAAATTATCTAATACATTTGGCTGAATGTTATAATTTTAAGACAAATATATCATTTACTAAAATAGTATTTGTTTTAAAAACTCATTTATGTCAATTTTTATACTATTAATGTCATGAAAATTTTAAAAATCCATAAAAAATATTAAATCTTAAAAACATCATTAATTAATATATAACAAGTTATACCCCTCCTTAAAATTCTTGGATGGCATAAAATGTTTCAAAATTAATTTATTTTAATATTTATAATCTCATTTATTTAAATCATTAATTAATATGGTAAACACTACTTCATCATTGTGTCATAAATAAATTTATTTATTTTATGTATAGAAATTATAAATAAACAAACATGATTTATAAAAACATTTTAGCTTTCTAATGACTATTTATAGTCGAAATGATAACTTACAAAACCCCATATACAAATTGGTTTACCAAAGGATACTTGTTAAAGTTTTATTTTCCTTAACATTAAATAAAAAGTAATTAAATATCATTTCCACACAAAGTGCTTTATGGGGTCCTAAAACCAAGAACAAGATTCCCATGGTCGGAAAAACATCATTGAATATGGTTCAAACATGTGTAAAGGTAATTTAATAATAATATTATAGTATTTTTTTGAACTTATCTACCATATTTACCCTTTAACCATGGTAAATAATATATTTACCGACGTTACTATTTATAATGTCTAAAAATAAAATGTATATGTTTTCAAAATTTGAACCTAATAATTATAAATATAGAATCCATTTTTATATATTCAAAACACATAATTGGAAGAAATTAATTTAAAATTAATTCCCATTGTCAAAACCAAAAAGCGTGTTTTTAAGAGTTAAAAACTACCAAAATATTGACATGCATTTATGTCCAATTTTAACATGAAATTACTTCTAATGAACAAACATGGATTGGTTGATTAAAATATGATCCAATTACACTTTGAAACTATTTAAAATTACAGTATAACTATATAAATAAATTAGATTAAAAGACAGTTTTGAATCAAAATGTAGTAATTTCCACTATTTATAAAAAAAATGAACTTTAGTAGAAAAATACAAATATTTCATCCAAAGTAAATTTTTATGTTCATATTCTAAATAAGATGTTTATTTTGTCAAATAAAACATATAAAGGTGTCGAAAATAGATTTAAAAAGGGTTTCCCATCAAAAAGCGGTAAAACATCATTTTTAGAAAATTACTTCTTTAATCCGATAAAATGAATTTATTATTATATCATATCTAGAAAACCTAGAAGTTGAATTTAAAACAATACATTTAATATATATCATATATTTTTCAATAAATATAAATCCATGAAGACTGATATGAAAACAAAATTATTCTCCTTTAATTAGTTTTTCTTAAAAACATATCCATTATATTCTATTGGTTTTTTGTTTCCATTTTTAATAAATTTGGTAATAAATGAATCACCATTTTAACATGTGTAAACAATATATCAAAATTAAGTTGATAATATCTATACCCTCCATTCCAGAGGAGAAACGTTAACTAAAATTTAAAAAATATTATCATTATAGTATTATTTTTCAGTATAACTAAATGTTGTGTGAAATCTATGATTTCATAGAATTCCTAGGTTCTGTGTTGAGTACGCTATTAAAACAAATCCTCTTAAAATTAAAATTAATATCTTATTCATAAGTATTTATAGAAATCAAAAAGTATTAGTCTATAAATAACTTGGTTGTTAATAATATTTTGTTGACTCTAAGATTCGATTATATGATGTTGAATGGCTCTATCATTCTATTCAATTTTATTAGGAAAATCAAGTCCCCATAGATTATTTTCTAAAAATTAATTCTTGATAATTATATTCATTCACTTATTACCAAAGTTGGATATATAAGGACCCATCTAAATGTTTTAGTGAAATATATTGTTGTAAAAACGTTCCACAAAAGGTGTTGATCCCAAAATGATTTTCAATCCACAAAGAAATATATCAACATGCATTATCGAGTTGGAATGGCCCTCTTAGATTTAACATCTATATATGAATGATAAGCAGTGTTGAAACACTACTGTATATCCAGATCCTAATGAAGAATTTTCTAAATCTTTAAGGAAAAACATGGATCCTAATTAGTTACAATTGATAGTGGTACACATTGTTATGCTACCACTTCTTTAGTATGTAAACTAGTAATATTATAAAGAGATACATCTTCTTTATTGGTAATAAAATATGTTGAATTCAAAAGAATATAATCTGAAACCCATAGAACATTATTCCATTTATATTTGTTGGGGAGTCTGATGATGAAATCCTTGGGGTTGTTTTCCAATTTTTATTATCTTATGTATAATATTTGTAACATTCATTTAGACTTCTACCTCTTATCCTTAACTTTTTTACATACCATGAGTCAATAAAAATACTCTTAAATATCTCTCTTCATGCCATCACACAATTAATACTCCTTAAAATCTCTATATATATCCATACATCTATGATGAGTAGAGAATAAAGAAATACGAGCATCATTAAACAAATAATTATTAACATATATTACTTAAGGGATAAAACATGGTTCTGAAACCATAATCTTCTATCGCAATCAAGGTTGAACTCTGTAAAATTTATCACCTTCTTTTTCAACTCTAGAAAATACTTCAACACAACTTTTATATTCACTTGGATAGATGTTTGAAAACCCATTTAAGAAAGATAATATTTCTAACATTCCATAAATATATCAATATCATTACTTTTCATTTTAAACACTAGAGTTTGGGTGGTGAATTATATTGTTCATTATATATATTCATATCATTGTCTAACTTCTTCCAATAACATCAGTATTTATTTCTTTATGAAAATACTTCCCATACATGAATCACTTAGTAGTTATGTTAAAAACATCCCCCCCACATCTTCATCCACATTTTTAACATATAAGAAATACAATTTTATTTTCTACATGGTATTATATTTTCTTTTGAATTCCGTTTTTATTTTCATGTAAAAACAATGAGATTAATGGTTAAATCTAATATACATCTCCATATTAATATCACATCAAACAATTTCTTCATACCTATTGATGTCCCTTATGGATAACACCATTCAGAGACATGGTTTAATGCCACTGAAGAATCAATATACCTTACTTTTAGGTCAGATGATAATACCAGAAGAATACCTAATTGGTCTTGAAAATTTTACACTTAGGAAAAAATTATTTCATCATTCATATATTTAAACATAAGAAACTACTTATCCATTTTCATATGAATAATATTATAGAAATACACATTGGGAAATAATATCATAAAATCATCCCACTCAATAGTGTCAATTTATTCTCATTGCTTAATGTTCTTCATAAGAGGACACCATTGATATGATTCACCTTAAAAATAATAAATACCTATAATTACATTCTCATTTCATGAACATTGGAGGAAGGAAAATATCCTTTCATTGGTACTGATCTGTTTCTCAGTGATAATGGATCAGTGGATGCCCTAAAATATAGTATATGTTTCCTCTTAACAGACACAACTTATCATTATTCCCTCCATTTCTTATTTTGGAATCTCATTTTGATTCATATCTTGAGAAATTTGTATGTGAAGAACAAAAAGATTTTTTATACTATCTCAAATAACATTTAGTTTCTCATGAATATAATCACAGAATTATCAATTGAATTCTTCCTTAAAATGATTCCTTCAATTCCCATCCATTCACTAAAACCAGAATAATAGTGTTAGAAAAAATAATCATTGTGTGAGGAAACACCATCAAGAAAAATCATTTATAGGATGTCTAAATTGTAAAATAGTATTCAATGATATCATAGTTTTAACATTAGTAATTCATGTTTGTTACCAAAACCTTATGATCGTATCTTATAATTACACTTATCCGTAGATAGTAATTGTGAGAAGATGGTTATGTCATCTTGGGGATCATCGAACTACTATATTAATTTTTATATATAAAACACTCTGTCCTATTTATAGAAGTAGAGTTTAGTTCGGTTTGGGGATTTTGATAGATGCATTACTACTGCAGAAAATCGCTTGAATAGACTTCAGTCTCTACCTTATTTTGATTCTATTATTTGGGATACATCTTTTACAAAATAGAATCATAATCCCGAATTGAAAGATAAAGAGGTATTTTGGTTCCTTTGGGAAATATAATCCCATATTATGGATTGGGGCTATAATTCTAAATTTGTACACCAAAAAGCTTCTAAAAGGAGGAAGAAAAACAATATTTCTCAACATGAGGATCCTACTAGGAGGATTGTTAATGAAAATAATTATATACACTCTAGTATTCTAATTTTTTTTCAAAAAATTTATTAAGAAAGAAGGTATTGGGACCCATGAATATCTAACAACATGTATTCCAAAAACTATAATAGAGATATGAACCATAAGTTTAAGGGAGATATCATTGATAATGAAGTGAATGGGGATAACTAGCTTATCCACTCCACAATGTAACCAGGTTCTGATGGGTTTTATGCACTATTTTTCAATTAGTTTTGTAATATTGTTGGGCCTGATGTGGTTACCATGATGAAAGAGTTGTGGGCAGAAAAATAATCTCTCAAATCCATAAATGAAACTCTTATCACTCACATCTCAAAAAAAAAGTGCCAATAGTAAATTATAGAATTTATCCCAATCAGTTTTTGTAATTTCATTTACAAAATATTTTCCGAAATCTCAGTGGTCAGGCTTAGGGGTTTTTACTGCATATTTTTACTGAAAATAAAATCACTTTCATCCCAAAGATATCTATTACTAAAAATGCATCCATTGCGTATGAATTATTCTACTCTATGAAGACTTGTTCTTTAAAAAAAAGAATTTTGGCAATGAAATTAGACATGATGAAACTTTATGATTAAGTAGAATGGCCCTTTCATTAAAATTGTCTTTCCAGTGTGGGATTTTGGATGAAATGGATATTTCATATCCGGAACTATGTTATGACTAGTTCTTTTAGAATTAATATGTATGGGCCTCCCTTAGAGGGTTTTAATCCCTCAAGAGTTTTGAAGAAAGGGGAACCGCTATCATGTTATCTATTCATCCTCGTGGATAACATTTTTTTTCATCGATTCCTAAAAGTTCTGGAGCATGGAGTCATAAAAGTCACAAAGATATGCCGAAATAGACCCCTATCTCTCATATATTTTTTACAGATGGTAGTCTATTTTTTTCTTGTGCTACACTGCACGAGTGAACCATAGCTCTGAAAATAATTACATGTATTAATGATATTCAAAGAAGTTTATTAACCCTTTAAAGATATATTTGTACTTTAATAAATGTGTGGTACAAAAAAAGTGGGAGGAATTGTAGTGGGTGTGTGGTTATCCTATGGACAAAAAGCATATGAAATAGCCTGGCCTCCTAACCATTTTTTGTTTATTTATAAAACAAGTTCTCTCTTAAATCATTGATATGGTTGAAAATTTGATTTTATTATGGTCTTTTAGGATGATATCTAAGGAAGGTAAGGATTAAATCATTAAGCCAGTGGCCCAAGAAATTCCTTCTTATGCTATGTCATCATTCAAATTCATAGAATATATAGTTGTTAAAATCCATTATTGGTTGGCTATGTTTTGGTGTGGAACCCATGATTGAAAACATAACACCCATTGGATTTCATATGAGAAATATCATGTCTGAAATTACTATGAAGGTCTTATCATTAACAATGTAGAATGGTTTTACATGGAACTCCTGGTGAATCAACGATGGTTAATTCTCAATAATCCAAATTCCCTTTTCTCAAACATTTTATGTGAAAGATATTTCCCTCATTCCTACTATATACATTACCAGCTAAGATACTGGAAATGCTTTTTATGGAGAATAATATTAAGATATGAATATATTCTTTAGAGAGGATGTGTTTAGAGAATTTATATCACGAAATACATTAGTGTTTTGAAGGATCATTGGATGGAAAATGGGAAAAAAGTTATGGATTCCTCGACGGTTGTTCAAGGCTTAAAAAATTAAAGGTTGTGATAACTAATTAATCATTAATTAGTGGAATGGGATGAAGGAAGGATTTTTAGATAGATTAATGAGCTTGATTATATTCTCAATTTCATCATTTCACTCATGCTAGGAATGTGTATTGATCATATTTTTTTGGATGGTGGAATCTTATGGGAGGTACTTAGTTTATACAAGATATAATTTATGAGTTCATTATTTGTCATAGGCACATACTATAGATTTCCATAGGATGCTCTGGGTGACTTCTACTACACCAAAGGGAAACAAAATTGGGTTTATATTTTCATCGGTATTATGAAAACCCATGACCTCTAGGCTAGATGGAGTCTCATAGAGGACAATGTATTTCCTATGTTCCTCTAAGATGTGGAATCTCATATACATGTAATTCTCTTTTTTTATGATGTAGAAGTGGTGTTGAAGGAATTTGCTCTAGAATTTTAGAAATTTTTTGATCCTTATGATGGGTTGGTCTAAAATATCAATAAATGGGTGACTTCATTGGATCCAAATGTAGTGTGGCTACTCTATACAAGTTCTTGGTCGATTTGGACATTAATAAGTGACAATATTTTAAAAAAATGTTGATACTAGATCATATTTGTATCAAGAGTGCCATTTAATGGATGAATTATATGAATGTGGAAGATATAAGGACCTCGTTGGTTTGTACTCGATTGATTTATCATTTCTTAACCCCTCCCTCTGAGGGTTTTATCAAAATTAATACATTTTTGGTCATCTCTATAATTTTATGGTTGGTGGTGGATTTATTTCTCATCACAGTTGTGGTCATGTTATGGAATCTCATTTCATTGATTTCCAAGACTATTGGAGTCCTATGGTGGAATATAATTTTTCTATCATTTATGTTATCTTTCTTTCTTTCTAAAAAATTGGAATTTTATTTTGGTGGAATAGGATTTGTTTGAAGTGATTACCACCTTATCAAAGAAGGAGGAGGATCTGTAACTGTTTGTCCTTATCCTGAGAAATATTTGGCCATTGATTGAAAGCTTCACTGAATGAAAATTTTCTATCATCAAACGAAGGGGTAATTTAAAGGCCGATCATTTAGAAAGCTATGGGAAACCTTGCAGTGAAAATTTCTAGATTGACTATTCTCATAATTGGATTTTTGGCCCTATTGTTTTGACCAATAATATATTATCTATATTTTCTAAAAAAGTAGTGTGAGTATTATTTAACAAACATAATGATGAACAGTATAATAATACATGTATGGTATCTTTGGAAACATGGGAACATAAAAAACTCATTCATAATTGTTATAAATTTTATCTTACTTAGATGTTGATAGTTTTCACCCTTGCTATACATATATTACATAAAGACTTTATTCATAACATAGGATACGAAACATAAGAAAGGATGATCTCTGATTCTAAATATGTGTAAATAATGGAGATATTAATGATCATATATGCATAACATGAGGATAAGTGTATGATGACATGATATTAATATATGAAAATTGTACCATGTATATCATAGATCAAAATCTTGAGTCATAGAATTAATGATGATAGCTTATAAGACATGAATCATAAAGGAATCAATGAGCATGATCCATGAGAGCATATTATATGTATAACCCATGGAATTCTTTAACACACATAATCATAGAAACTATTCTTCTTAATAGTCAAGGCTATTTTAAAAGACTCTCAAAGATGAATGAGTTCACTCCCGAAACCATCTTATTATCCAAGGTTCACTCCCAAGATTATCATTATGGACAGAGTCACGTATTGAACTAGGTTTACTCACCATTCCAGTTTTATTTATCCCATGAGATATCAATATTAACCCATGATTTATAGGTAGATATAGGTCTCACCAGTCACATAATGAAAATAATATATATGTGTTCCACAAGACCATAAAATTTTTATCATATCAAACCCCATGAATGGAAATGAGTTTCATAAACATTTCATCAAAGTATAACACATGGAAAAGATCCATGTTTAATAAAAATCATTCCATTATAAACATAACCCTTATATAGAAATAACTAGGATGGAATTATTGGATCATATTCTTAGTAAATCATAAGAAACATTGATAGTT
The DNA here is from genome assembly GCA_963277665.1 of Viscum album. Lineage (NCBI taxonomy): Eukaryota > Viridiplantae > Streptophyta > Magnoliopsida > Santalales > Viscaceae > Viscum > Viscum album. Next base: position 1,066,498,738 of record OY728166.1, on the reverse strand, counting down.
TCTATCATTGATGACTCTAAGTATCATTACTTCATTCTCCAAGAAAATAACCCATCCATTTTGAAATCACATCTTAAAAAAATAAATATTAAAAAAATATTATAGAAAAAAATTTCATTGAAAAAATACATTGTAACTTTTAAATGAATCTTCAAAACATTATTCCACCATGAATATGGAAAATTCTAATCTTTTTATATAAGATAAAAAACATTCCTTCTATTATATTTTCATAAAATTCTTAAAGTAACTCACTTTGAACAAAAAATGAATATTTCTTCTAATATTTTTTGGGAAATTTTATACAAGGGTATAAATAGATTAAAAACATCATAGAATAATATAAAAAACCATATTTAATTTATTTTTATTTTAAATGGATAATAAAAAATAATGTTTTTTAACTAAAGAGATGATTGATGTGAATTTTCCCTTAAAATTGTTTTTAGTCTCTTAAGTACATAAGTTGAGGAAAATGAAAATAAAACATGTATTCTAAAGAAATAAAAATATTATAAGATAATTAATGATAACATTTAGTGTTTGATCATAATATTTTATGATCATAACTTATTCAAAAAAAATACCATTAAAAAATAAGATTATAACATAAAAACCTTACCACATTGGTAAGTTTTCAATCATAAGTACCATATAATAAATATTCTTATATGGATATATATAAAGAATAATTTTTATAATTATACCCATAAAATATAATCATATTTAATATATACACTACATTATTGAATGAAGTGGTGTGTAAGGCATGTGTCCCATAAAAACAATAGTTAGATGAAAATCTCATACCTCTGTTTTGAATTCCAACATACAATTTAAAACCTCAAATATAATAAATATAGGTTTATCATACATGACATAAATGAACCATACCCATATATATCAAAAAATATATGATTTAATTATAAACTTTTACCACCATTTTAGTATAATTTATTTATTAAAGTCATTATTCGTGATGATAATTATATTGTTTTTCATTTAAGTTTTCATTTGGTAGTTTTGGTCCTTGAAATTTGATCATAGTTCCATCATATAAATAATTTTAATCATGGTATAAAAATAATATATATCACTTATATATATATATATATTCATACATATAATTTTGGGATATAAAATTAATTACATCATTTATTTATATGGTAAGTCGTATAAATACATGGGTGATGTTATTGTTTCCCAAAGGGTTAGATGGTGAGAAGGAAGACATGATTTTATAATTTATAATGTATAATTGATTTATAAATATCATATATAAATATAATACTCATCATAATAATCATCCATAATTTATTTTTATGAAAAAATAATTGTATCACTACATGGAGATTATAACATTTATGCACCCAAGATCAATAGTTTAACATCAAACTTGATGGGAAAGAGGGTGTATAATGGTGTTTTAATAAACCTAATCCCATTTCAGTATATTTATGAATTTTTATTTAGTATTATTTAATAATATTAGTAAATTAGAAGAAGTTAAAAAAATTAAGATAAATTGATCTGTTAAGGAAGTTACTTATTCTTTGAAATGACTCTTTAAGATCTCCTCCAAATGGAACTGACATTGGTGTTTTGGGAATCCCAATATATGTAGGATGTGTCAAGGGATTTTCCGAAGATAAATTGGCACATTATTTTTAATATATAATGCTTAATGTGGTTAGAATAATATAAAGGAAGGCCCCATTTTATAATTGATGGGGTGGGTATTCTTGTAATTTAATAAAATATTAAATTAATACATATCAATAAGGATGTTCAAAAGGAAAACAATTGGTAATATTACAAGATAATATGAGGATGAATAAAAATTATTTCATTAAATAAAACTATGAAAATTTTGGAGCACATTTTTTAGGCAATCCTGTTATCTCTACCCCCATTAACCATTTTGACAATTTCTTTAATATTTACATTTTCTACTATCTAAGGGTAAATAATGTTACTAAAAAAAAATATCTATAAAAAAAATTATACTTAAAACCATATAAATTTTTTTTCTTGAATCAATTATTTTTATTTATTTCATATCATTTAATAAATAATTATTTATTACAAAAAATCATTAATGACATTTTAACACCATTAATTTAATTTGAAATAAATATATAAAAACAAAGAGAAAATTTGAATATAATTCTTTTAGACCTGACGTATATATTATATAGATTTAAAACATTTATGTAACACATTAACTGAGTAAAATTATATCACTTTTAATAAATTTTAAATCATTTATTATATTTTTTAAATGAAAAATGATGCCTCAGTGTTGCATAAGCAATTAAGGTCATTATATAAACATTAAAATTAATAAATTGGATTTTATGTGAAAATTAATTTAATTAATATAAAAATAAAAACTTTTATTCATTCGTAACATTCTTCTTTCTCTATGTGGGAACATAGGATATATTAAAAACAAAGAGTGTCATTTTATAACTATCATTGATTTAAATATTTTACACATCATTATCTTGGATATATGTCCATTAAATTAATAAATTAGATGAATAATATGGGGATGGTCAAATTAACACAATAAAAAAAATAATTAAAATGAAACATTATAGCCTTAACACTTATTTCTATCCAATATTAATATTATTTACCCTTTACTAAGCTGATAAAGTTTACCATAGTTACTATTCATATTGACCAAAAAATAAACATGGCTTATTCACCAAATTTTATCCTCTATTAAAAATATATAATAAATTTTTTCTATTTAAATGAGTATAAATTAATGAAATTAATTATAACCTATGTGAACAAAAGGAAATAAAAACCAATTTTTAGAAAAATACCATTTAATCACAAAACTACATTAATTATTATCCTCTATATAATTAAAAATATTAGATAAAATTTAATAATTATGATTAAATATTTTCTATATAAATTTTATAAAAACCATTCACCAATTGTTTTTAAATTACCCTTTTAGGATAAAAAAATATTGTTCACATAAAAAATGTTTTCAATAAATGAATAAACATTATTTTCATATGATTTTTATTTTAAATACTAATTAATTGAAAAATAATGAAATGATTTTATATATATGTGTTGGGTCTTTAAATATTCCCAAATAAGAGCAATATAATTCCATAAAATTTGGGAAAGGGTATAAATAATAACCGAAGATGATTGAAGAAAATATTTGAAGAGGTTGAAGTGGGGAAGGATTAACTAATTCCATGAAGTGAAAACTGGTTCACAGAGTACCACTCCATGTAATGTTCCTCCATTTTTGCAAGGAACCTGATGAGTAAAATAACATCCTAAAAAACTTATGATTTCATTGGATGAGGTGGTATTGACAACACCTAAGAATGAGAATCAAAATTTTTTCATGGATGAGCGGTGATTTTTTTCCGCACAAACCTACATCCTTTTGAACTAAGTAGTTCGTGGGATGATGTGGCTTCTCCAGCGTTCACAAATAATGTCACCCGCAGACTACATCCTATCTGGTATTTTGAATAATAATTAGTGTGAACCTCTCCACTCCTCTATAAATAAACCTCCCAAGGGACTAGGAATTAATTAAGGGAAGACAGAAGAAAAGTTGAGGGAAGGTGCTGGATAAATCACTCCCAGTAGTAAAATCACATGACCATCCACAAAACCAAAATACACTTTGGATTACACATTCCTCATAGAGAAGAAACAATCCTGAAAACCATATATGCAAGACCCACTATAGGAAATATCTTCAAGGGTAAGTCCTTTTTGGATTGAGGTGTTAATTTATGACCTCACGAAAGAAAAAAATCACCTCACAGATGAACCCATTATGGATTACATTTCACAGATGAACCATTGTCGAAAATAGTTCACGGACAAAACATTTTGGGAAAGGATTCTTAGTAGATCCTTTATATCCATATCCTTGGCTGAATATTCCATGCAGATGATTCCTCAGGGATGATGCCTCAAAGATGAAACTTCATGGGAAACCATTTTCCACATGCTTCTACAACACTATCACATCGTGGAAAATGCTATGTGGTCAGCCCAATACATACATATACTACACGGAAGGCCTTTTGGAGAAATCCCAATGTGCTACCTAGTCCATACTATAAGGGTTATTTCCCCTCACCCCCAATCAAGATCCCTACTAGGATATGGTCTCAACCATTTTGGATGGTCCCTTCACTACAATTACTGACCCCCATGATAAATAAAGAGTCACAACATGAAATTTTTGGCTCGAGTCAACGGAGCTTTCTTTTTACCCCTTATGCAACCCCAACATCCCTCCCTTCAATACCATGAGTCTATCTAGTCCTCATGAGACTCCTAAAACCCCATCACCTGCCTCTTATTCTAGGTTGATCCAATACTCATTGGAGAATATTGGTTTGAATGTACCTTAGTTTCCAAGAAAAATCCATTCTATGCCTCAAAATATATGATTTTGGTTATTTTGGATCTTTATAAACCTCCTTGACCATCAGAAATGGAATACTAGTGTTATAAGGACACCTTTTCATCGATATGCGCAATATTCCATGGTTGTTCTTCCTATGTTTCCCACAAAAAATGATTGTCAACCAGAGAAAAATTAATCATTAAGAAAGGTTTACGCTACCTATATATTCCCCATTAGATTCTATGCCACATAAAGTTTTTTCTGATATAATATTCCTTAGAATCACGGTTTACACACTCCTTCCCTTTCAAATATGAGGTGTGTCAGAACATGCTGAACATATTGTCCTTTAGTTAATCATTGTTCATATAAAAAGTTCTCAAAACTCTATGTCCCTAAAATTTGAGTTATTTTCCTAACTACATTACTTTAAACTATATAAAACTCATCCTAACAACGTTACATTAAATGGTGTGGTATTATTCCCTGCAAATTGATATTAAACTATAATGTTATAGTCCCTCTAACATGGAATTAAATTGTTTATCCATCACCCAAGCAATATGTATTTAAACTATTGTATACCCATTATAAAATTTAAATTGGAATCATCATAGATGTAATCCCCCAAAAAAGTGCACTCTAATAGAGTTGATTCCCTAGCCTTTATTGTAGGATGTGGTTCTCTTGCTCCTATCATCCTCAGTATGGAACACATATGTATAGATCACAAAATGTGAATATCATAGATATAAAGACAAGAGAGGAAACATGAAAGCTCATATCCCCCTCTCTCCCACATTATGATCCAGTCCCATCAATCTATAGATGAACTGGGCTATGCAATGTTAAGATCCACTACCTATTTCTTTTTCTCACACTAAACATGACTCATGTGGGAATAGTGTTTGGTGGTGATCATGAAATCTGTATGATCCCAAAGAAATGGGACTTATTTATAGATGTGATTCCCAATAAAATTTCTTCAAATGGACCTACCTCATATGTGTAAGCCCTACATCCAATATGATGCTCAGGCCTCCTAGAAGATGTAATCCCTGATCAAATCCCCTTATAAAGGAATCTTATATAAGTATGACCCAATCGTGCTCCCTTAATTGGACTTCTACAGGGTATATGACCCAACTCAAACCAAATAATGGAGAATTTTATTCCCAAAAATATGATATATGTAGGAAGCTTCGCTGAGGTTCAATCTTGACACCTAAATCAACATACTTTGTTTTCGTGCCAGATACCCAATGGGGTAACATTAATCGAGGAGACCATTTTTCTTCTGGTTTCCTCAGTCTACCTCAACATAAGTCTCACACCATAATTTCTAGGTAAGAATTCACCTGGATTTCATTAACTCATGAAATTAAACTGCATGGTTAGGTCATTATCAGATAACCATAAAAGGTGATGTGTCCAATAAAGCAACACCGAACTGTGTGGGTTCTAATTCCTCTCATGAGGATAAATAGGAATCCAATATTATGTGTTTCATCCTAACATCAATACATGTCCCATCCTCTTATGATGAAGGTAAGATATATAAAACCTTCCCATATGGCCAAAAACCATCATTTTCTTAGTATAAAATCGAATAATCATTGGCTTTTCCACAAAGGGTAACATTGATGGAGAACCTCAGATACATACAAATTCATCAATCAACGGAGAACCTCATATATATAATGACAATTTGGAACCCATGTGAAATCATCCACAACTACTACTAAAGGGGTTATCTATAGGCTCATTATTGGGAATGAACTAAGGATTGATGAACATATGAACATATATTTAATCTAAAGGAGTGTCTTCGAATAGGCCACAGTTCCCCCCAAAATGGAGAGATGATCATGAGTTCACATCCTCTCAAACCAATGTGTGTTCTTATGCTTCATCGGCCAAATACTTCAATGAATTCATGCCTTTATAATGTGGGTCTAGAAATCGTTTATGTGTGAGTCGTTGGGTGTTTCTGGCTCCATGAACAAACCCATTAGATACCATTCAGAGATGTTATCCTCAAAATAAATTATTTAACAGCATGTAAACCCTTGAAATAAAACCTCTCATATATAAACTCATAGTTTTCAGAAATATAATGGTAATACTAACGTATAATGGCTTCACTATAGTACCTCCTCCACAAGATACAAATGATATACTGACCAATCCCCATCCGAATCATTCTTATTAATGATTATAAATTTTTTTTCAGAATTAATGCGTATAAAATACATTTATTAATATAGTTAGTCCAATTAATACCCAAAAATATAATTTATAGGTGACTATATTATTTTAATAGTATATCATGGTTTGGCCAAACACATTGTTATGTGTAATGAGATCTATCAAAGATGCAATATTTATTTGAAAAAAAATATTTTTAAAATATCAATGTCATTAAGGATCTAGGAAAGAAGGAATAGATTTTTTAGTGGGATAGAAACCTCATCGTTTTAAATAACCACTTTTCCCTATAAAGTCCTCTAGAAAATTTATTTGATGGTTTCCTCCACAAATTCATCAATATAGGGGAGACCCTCAATGTTATAAATTAAATTCATGATTACACCTATAGTGCAAACCAGTTAGGAGCCAAGATCTTTCATAAAATCAAGAAACCTTGATACCTTTTTAATCTAATGATCCATGACTATATGGAGTTGATGAAAAAGTGCCATGTTTTTTAGAAACATTCCAATATCACCTATCAGCAACAACAACTACTATAAATTTCCAAATATTCATTGTTACAATCTATCTAAAAAATAGGTTTTATTAGGCCATATTCCCCAACTACGACTAGGTAGCTCTAGTTCAACCTAACTAACACTGATTTATTCTCTATGTTGGTTGACGATATACTCCTCAGTTAGGTATAAATAAATTATATCATTAGATTAGTGAAGTCTAATAACATTAATAGATTTGGATTCCATCACAAACTATTAACTGAAAAAACACTAACTTCCATGCTTCTAAATTGAAGAGGATGTATGAATAGTATAACATTAAATTCAATTACTCATCCCAATAATATTTAATGATTAATGGATATATATAAGAATTAAATAGTAATTTATCTAATATTTTAGGGTAAATAATAAAAAATTGAAAACAAGTCTATCCTGATAATATCTTATATGCTATGCGAGCCTATAACACCACAACATGTACTACAACAAGAAAAACCCTATTATTTGGAATAATGGATAGAGTCAGTCTTTCCTATTGATATCTAACATCCATATATTCAAATTTCATGATTAAATAAATTTTTGAAATATTAGAAGCCTCAAATAAGGCTAGATGAACTAGAGAGACTTTATGAGAAAAGGTTGTTCTTGCTGCACAACATAGAGATATATCGGAATTGGATCATAAGAGAATTAATCAAGAAAGTTATTCATTTATTAGTCATATAAGGAGGATTAATACTATTTTTGAGATGTCCCATCATACTCAGTATAAAACCCCTGAAACCAGAGTCAAAATGGGAATGAACATACATCATACATAAGGTTTACTCTAACATAGCCTCTTCTTCAATCACCATGGATGGTAAAAATATCATGCTATATCCCCAAATAAAAATTCTACAGAAATACTATATATAAAATAATATTGAGTTGACATATCGATGTCATGTGACATTGAAATGAATGATACAAAGCCCTCACTACATAACATTAAGTTGTATAGTGTAAAGGGAATTGTCTTGAGAACTTAAAATGGGTAATATTTTCTGATTCCTAATTACATAATGTTGAACTATAAAACATGAGTTCTATAATATATAATATTTACAACTATTTAGGATAGTTTTTATACATATTTTCCTTAAATGGGAATTTTATTTTTAAGAGAATATCCAATGAATGTTCCATCCCATTCATCAATATTCACTGAGATAATATTCCATCAACTTTAATGAATTACATGTGGCCTGATCCTTATGGTTGAAAGATACATATGGATTATTATACTCTATATTTTGAGAAGAACCAAAAATAAAATAGGAATTAATATAGATTCTTCAGATCTCATTTATGTTGGGTTTCTCATAGTATCATGGAACCATAACTAAGACACTTATTCCCCCTCACATATTTTCTATGACATTATTTCATGAAATTAAATTACATGATGTTTGGTCTATCCTAGAATACCTTAAACATTCTTGAGTTGTTTATTCCATAGTACATAACCCCATCATATATAAACTATAATTACATAAGAGTCTATAAATTATGATTCCTTATTCATGGATACATTCAAAGAAAATATTCCCCCCATATGTGGGATCTTTATCTACATAGAAGCATATTTTTTTCCAAAGGATGAAATGGTTACAAACATGCTAGGAAACCATAATTTCATGGTTCACCTAACATATGTAATTTTTTTTACCTTTATAAGAACAACATGTGTATAGATTCTTATTCTTTCAGAATATGTAGTGATGCCTATATTGTGAATATTAGGCTCAACTAAAAATTACACAAACATTCAGCCCCTCATAGTGTATGGTATCTTTATTCACATCTGGTATTTACATCATATAATATAAATTAGGAAGGAATAACTTTTCCAAAACAATATATGATTGATCCCATATATATCTAGATAGGTAGTGAAGTTTTAATCTCTTTTCTATGATCTAATCTTAATCATTATTTCCATTCTTCAATGAAGATACCATTTCTAACCCATGCCAGGTTTCATTCTTCCTTATTTCACTAATAAACCCTTATTTTTGTCCACTTTTATCTTATATAATAGATAAATATATATAGATATGTTCCATATCTATTTATATAGAGAATATTTATTCATATTTTCAAAGTATACATAGTGGCTCAAGGATCTCTGATATCAAGCCCAACCAAAAATTATATGTAACCTTAATTTTCTACTCATCCTAGTGTTTCCAAATTCTCATTTACTTGTATTTTTTTCAATGTACCTACATTAGGATGAAGCTATCATCATTTATCACCTTCCCATGAGACCAATATTTGTAAACAAATCCCAATATCAACTATGTACATTTTTATTTTTTAATAGGATAATTAGTGATGTCTGGATTACATAGCTCACACTAAGCTAAAAATGTAAAATTCATCCAAAATTACCCTCCAAGTATAGGGTAATCTTGTTAATGACGGGTCCTTCAATTTTTGGCTATTTATAGGGATGATGTATCTTTTTTAATAACAACACATGTCTTGTTTCATATAATCCTAGAAAATGTAGTAACTCTCAAATCATTTACCTTAGACTAAGCTACAAATCCTAATCCAGCCCCAAGTTTTTATTGCTTTTTTGGTCCTCTAACTAATCTTAGGTCTCCAACCATGGGTAAACCACTTAGATGAAGGAATTTAAGTTTTTGTTCATGACTAGATCTATAAAAAATCATAACATAAAGGTCTTCATTGTATGAACCTAAATAATACGATGTTTGAGTCCTTTTCAAAGGATGTTAAATTGAATGATGTATGATTAACACCACAAGATATTAAAATAATTAAGTTTTTCCATAATATAAGACCCAACGTACCAAATTGATATACAGACTCAGGTATGTGTACCTAGAATATGGTTCATATCTTTAAAATTATGTTATTCTAAAATCACCTCTTTTATGATGTAGAATTAGGTCTCATATATTGGAGAATTCCATGGATCTTATTCAAGTTACAATCTAGTAAAAAACACCCTTTTTATTTTATAAAACAAAGATATATATAGCAACTAAGAACATTGTATGATTTTAATCTTATTATTTCAGGATAAATAGTGATGTTTGAAGAAAATATTTCGGACCGACTACATAACATTATCCACCTCTATTCACATCAAGTGTCTTATAATATCCAGTTTATTCTATAACTAGGAATGGAATTCCCCCATAAATTTTTTAATATATGATTACCAAAAAAACACATTATACATAATGTAATTTGACTTCCTATGAAAATTTTATTTCTAATGGAAATGATGAAATTAAGATTTAGTTTAATCATCTGATTTGTAATGATATTTATCCTCCATAATCGAAACTTCCATCTAGAGGCATGTTTTATTCGAAAGAAAATGTCCTCCAACCCCATGTTACTTAGAAAACAATTTTTGGGGACCATAATATTTGTATCTTAGTAAATGACCATCCTTAGTGTGTGTTTTTCATTTCATCACTTACCGATTCAAATACCAAATGATTTGATTTATATTATTTTCAATCAATATTCCAATTTTTAGAAACTTTTCTCTCTTTATCCCCATCGAAATTTTAAAATAACTATATCCTATATTATTTCCAAGAACCATGACCATAAATAGTGTGCACCCCTCTCCATGATATGGTTTATATTGACAATTTTCTCTCATTCATGATGTGATTTATCCAATCCATTTACATATCGATGAAATCATCTTTTTTTCCAAGAACCACATCATTAAAGTATGTTCAACTCTCCATGAGGTATTCTAGAAGGCATCAGGCTCTCTATTTATTTCGGGATTTATTTTCCCTAGACCGAAAGACCATTCCACCCTTTTGTGACTCACCGAACCAATGATTCCAAATTCTGTTCTAGAAACATGATGTGTATTTTTTATAAAAGATAACTGGAAAATAAATGTGCTTAATTGAAACGAGGAAATTTTCAAGTCAAGGTTCATGATAAGAAGACAACACCTTATAATTTATCATATTTGTAAAAAAAATCCCTCCCATGAGCTATGTCTATAAGTGACAAGGTTTGTATTAAAAATTCTGTTATAGATATGAAATATGATTAAAACATGGGATGAGCATTAAATTCCAAAGTAATGGGATTTAAAATGAGTGAATAAACCTTTATGAAATATCCTTTGAAAATAAATTTTTGGAAATACTTTTGAACATTCTTCAGATAATACTATAAAAAATTCTTTTATAAAATCATTTGAAAATATCATTGAAATTATTTATGCTTTAAAAATACTAGAAGATATTGGAAATAATTACAAATAGTAAATTATTTAAAAATATAGTCGTTTAATATTTCTAAAATTTACAAGCATGATTTTAAAAATAAAACATGGAAGAAACTTCAAACATTGAAGGCTATCTTGGTCATACCCACATGCAAAGCAATGGAATCACTTATCGATTCTCTAAAATATTTACAATGTTCAAGTGCCGAATTTAATTTAAAAACATTTTTACGATATCATTACTTATATAAATACTTTTACTGGATTTGTTACTTTTAAAAAATAAAATATATTTACTTATATATATGTTTACAAACACACACAAATACACATACACACACACATATATATACACTCACAATTTGGTATATTTGGAACCATAAAAACCCATAACACTAGCCATTGAATTTAATGAAATATTAAATAACATCCATGTAATAATTTTTTAACAATTCCAACACATGAAAAATTTACTCATTGATTGGTTTTACGTATATAAATATACACATATATTGATATATATATATATATATATGTATGACATGTCATGAAAATCAATAAATAAGGCCATAATTACAATTATAAATATCATATAAGTAAATTTATAAATTTAAATGATATTATTCTATGAAAATAATCCATAAATACAAGATCTTAAAAATATTAATATTTTAACATAAAATGATAACTTTTATTAATTAAAAATCACACATAATATAATTGCATTTTTTTTCTCTAAGAAAATAAAATAATAACATTTTTTATTTGTAATATAAAAAAATAGGTTTTATCAATGTTTTAATCAAATCAGTTCCATTATTGAAGGATATAAAAAAAATAACTCAAATCAAATTAAAACCCATATAATTTTTTTTGAAAACCCAATTAATTTCAATATCTTGATTATATTATAATACTCATATATTTATTTAAAATATATATATTTGTCTTATAATGATAAAAGAAAAATGCGGAAAGAGAAATTTACCATAAAAATATGATTTTTAACATAAATATTATAATCCTCAAAACATTGATAGAATCATGATAATCTACTTTAAAATTTCAAATAATAGAAATTAAAAATATGTAATCCTCTTAAAATATAAAAGAAAGATTAAAAATAAATTAAAATACTTATATTAAAAAAATTAAATATGCTGTAACTAAATAAATAAACAATTAAAAATTATCATAAAAAATAATAATTTTTAAAACATCTATAAAGAGAGTTATTATAATGGTATTGACATAGATTGAAATCAACAAACATATAATCTTTTGCAGACAATGTGAATGTTTTTTTCCAAAACATGAAATAAATAAAAATTAAAATCGAATAACTGTTTCCATTAACAATAATGTTGAACATAAAAAATAATGTATATCCGAATAATAATCCATTACAAAAGATTTACATAAATTTCATCGTCTTCCTAAATGAATACTTTTCTCCCTATTATTGTCCATCATAATTGAATAGAAACCCTTCATTCATAACACTCATGGAATGAAGGATTTTAAAGACATTTCTTCCAATATTTTTACATTGATATATATATATATATATATTATAAACATTCCATATAAAAACAAAAAAATTAAAGAGGCCTTAATTCACTTTAAAAATAACATGTTTAGGATTTATTCTTGATGAGAAAGCATTTTTATTTTTAAAAATTGTATGTAATTTGTTTTCTACTAGTTCAGCTCCATATTTTTCTATTTTAGGATGATTTTTAAAGGTTTTAATCTTCAAATAAAAATCTAAATAAGAAGGAAATATGTATTGGAAATATAATAAACATCTTGAAAAATCTATGATCGACAACCATACACAAAACTAAAAAAAATATTATAAATTTTGAAAATGGTATTCAAAAATAGTGTCAATGTAATTCACATACTTTAAGAAAGTTTCAAAACTTCGACAAAAAATTATATCATAATGAATAAAATCCAAAAACATCACCCAATTTGGATAAAATATGTTATCATTATAATCAATCAATAAAATAAGAATTTGTTAAGCATATTTGAAAAATATTTGGTCACTAAACAAATACCTACTAATAAATTTATAAAATCAGAGATCCTGAGGAAGTGTCGACATGAACTCCTTGACCAAAACCCCCTTTTAGAAAAAAGAACCACATATCCACCCTAAAAATACTGACTGGGATTGAAGAGTTATTTCAGTGATCCCAGCCTTGCTTGATCCCATTTGAGTATTCTCGACCCTTTGCTAGAAGTTGACTTCAACTCCTCTCGAAAGACGAATCCCCATCTATAGTTGCTCGATCTATTTTATAGTAGACCATAATGAAATTTTATCTCATATTCCCACATATAAAAACCTGAATTGATAATCATCAAACGAAAAAACAAAAATAAAAATCCACTATTTTCAATTCTCTTATTTTTTTTGTTTTATTATTTTAACATAATATTATAATTAAGATATAATAAAAATAGAAGTAAAATTTTATTATTTTTTATTAATTTTATTTATTTTAAATTATACCATTATATATAAAATTATACACATATAAAATATTAATCTTAATTACTATATATTTGTATTTTACTTTCGAAATATTCAAGTAAAATTTTAAATGTATACTTATTTATGTGAATTAATGTATCAGAAATCTTTTCTCATATCTTATAATAATAATATATTGACATTAATAATCAGAATTGAAATTTTATTTATAATTTTAAAATAGTTTTTATATGTTTTCTTAAATCATAAAATCAACCTCATATCAAAATATATAGGCATTTTATTAATATATATTTAATTGATATAAATAAATTCTCATTTTAAGAGTGTAATTATATTATATTTATTTATACTTTCATAATGAAATAACATTTAATTATATTTTAAACATTATTCTTAAATATTATTACTATTACATATAAAAATAATAATTTTATAATCCCTAAAAATTTTATTTTTAGAAAATAATAATCAATTATTCTATTTATGTTATAATTTTAATTTTTACAATATAAAACAATGTTTATAAGAACATCACTTGTAATTTAAAATATTAATTTTTGGTGAAATATTATTTTTTGAAATTATTAAATCATTTATAAATCAATTGATAAATTTATAGGATGTTAAACAATTGGTAATGGATATATGAAGATATGATCTATTCCTCAATGGTCCAAATATAAACAACCTTAAATTGAAAAAGATATATACATAATGTCTTGCAAGGATTAAGACCCAAAAATAATTGTCTCAGAAAAACGAGTCTTTACTTTTTTATCTATTCCCTTTCATGTATTAATAAAAAGTTATAGGGGAAATAGTAGAATTAATAAATCCAGTAGGTTCAATTATAAGTCTATAAAAAAGACAAACTATACTAACTGGACCCACTGGTATAAGAAAACATTTGGCAATTCCCTCTTTCTTCATTCCTACACTCATTCTCAAACAATTTCATTTTATATCCCTTCGCCCCGAGAATGTGTTTAATACATAGTGGAATAACCATTAGGGTGATTGAAACCTTCATGAATGCCATTTTTTATATAATAATACATTATTCTTTGAGTTTCTGATTCTTCACAAACCATCTATAGATTTAAATAATGAGTGCATTGACTCTAAAGGACACCACTTCTTGGTAATGATATTTAGGATAAAAAATTTAGAATTGGAATCCAGAGGCATGTAATCCTCCAGATGATACGTTCCACTAACCTTGTATGACCATGATAATATTTATTTGGAAACATTCATAAAAATTTAGTTAATGGTCATCCCATAATTATTTTATCCATTCCATTATTTCCCAATTTAAATTTACTTAGTTATGATTTAAACATTATGAAACCAAACTATTCAATTGGATTTTAATAACCTTGATGTTATGTATTTGAGCATCATACCCATTTTCAATGTAATAATATGTCTTTAGATTCTTAAACCATTATTATTCCACATTTTTTGACCCTGAACTGCACAACACAATAGTAAGAGTATCATGGCCATAAATTTTTTTCACCAGTCCTTGATCAAATATATATTGTAATCATTAGGCTTTCATTCATTTTGGGTTTACCTCGTGATGACATTACATTCACCCAGAAACACATTCCCTATCCTATAGGGTTTCTATGTATAACATATGTGGCCTTCTTTCATTATCTTCGCTCCAATTCATTAGTCAGCTCATAGTGTGTTGCTCTTTGTAAGCGGTGTCTCACCATATGCCTCATCTTTGGATGATGGTGTTACACTATAGAATATTACAATTTACTCATATATTTGGGATGGTTAAATAATCATTTTTTATTCCCCTCCCTCACTATTTGTTCTAATTCAGAAGTCATATCATCTGATTTCACGATGATAGTGGTTGTGGGGATGGTGGTTTTATCTATTTTCGTTATGTTCATCATTGTTGGGATTTAAAACTACCAAACATGAGATATGGTTCACTCTATATTTGAGAACCATAAAATATTCTTTTGATATTGGGATCTTGGGGAACATAGAATCATGTTGGATGAGATCGGTATCTAGGCCCCATAGGAATTGTGGTTTGGGGATTTCCTTGGTTTGATGCTTTGAAGATTTCTCTGGTATGACTATGGTGGGTGTTCTCATGCACATGGTTTGGATCTGGTAATAATTTAAAATATATGGATGATGGATTTATATAGGTATCCTAATATAGACTGTCATTGTAGTGATTACAATGTTTTTTCTACTTTCATTTTTCGTGTTTTTACTTGATTTTCACCACTATGTGAGACTATTTGTTGTTTATTTTTTTGATTTCTTCTAAAAAACTATTTATTGTACAATTTTATTTTTTGTGGTACTATATTTTATAGGTCATATAGGTGGCACAAACTTAAAGGAGGGATGTGTGTGTTAAAAACCATAATTAGATATCTATCTGTTACCTTGACGGACAGATGGGTAAACTAACATTGGAATATTGAATAGAGTTTATGGTCTTGTTTTTTGTTGCATCATGTTGAAATTTTAGTGATTTTCTCTCAGAATTTTGAGGTTGGTAACTTGAAAGATGGATTTTCATGATGAGACCTATCATCCGATCCACATCCCACATTATAGTATTGGTTATTGGGGTGATATGTGATTTACTGTTTACCATCACAACATAACCTCATTTAATGTGGGTGAAACCTCACCATCAAAAACCCCTCAATTGCATTGTATAGAGAGGGGGATGAGGTGTCTCTTATTGATGATTATTTGGATAGTATATTTCCTTTAATAATATAGTACTATGTAAAACTTCATGTCATTTTTCATAATGGAATCTGTTCCACTGTATTAAATGGGTTCCCTCTCTACCCTGTTTTCAAAGGTGGGTATTTATTTTATGTTCAATAAATGGTTCATGTTCACAAACCTTAAAAAAATGTTGTGTATACTCCACCCTTACTACTGAGTAAACTTCCTGATCTTTTAGTCAAACCATTTAAAACATAAACCGTGTCCATATTGGTTTGATAACTATAAACATAAACTACATGAAATATTCCCCCAAAAAGATTTACATTAGTAAAATTCGTATGACACTCACTATGGGTACCCTTCACCAATGTCATTATGAATATTTCCTAATAATTTTATCAAAACTATTAAACCTTTAATATGTATGATCCTGAACTTTTAATGAGATGTATTGTTATTTATTGCATGTATTTTATTTCATTTATGTGTATTTTTTGTGGGTTATTACTAGGGTTCATTTGGGATGAATTTTGAGTAATATTGATGAAGAATGGACAATGCATGGTTGGCGAGCCATTTTCCTAGACAGTGCACCCCAACCCAATAAATCATGGAAAACCAAACATAGGGGATTCACAAGGCTGGTGCATGGGTTGTCAAACCATTCACCCTCTTAGGGAAACTGTGAGCTATCTATAAAATGGGGATAGTTAAGTCACATAGTAAGGGGAAACACTATACTATAAGCATAAAACTATATATATTGGATTTTAATGCCTCGAAAATTAGTTGTAAAATTTTACTACCCCCAATATTAATCACTATTCAACCCTAACTCATCCACTAATGTCATTTAATTATTTAGGATCCTTTATGGAAAATTAAATATCATTCTGACCTCCATTATTGGCAATTCAAAGCCCCATATTAAAGATATACACCACTCTTGGTAATGGGCTCTCATCCCGTGTGAATTCTATTCCACATCACATTCTTATTCATTTCATAGAAGGATTATTCATCACAATTTTTGGTTAGATCTAGATCTTAGATTGTGGATCTAGATCAAGAATTATGTGATCCTAATTTTTAATCATAAAATAGGGTTTTTATATCAAGATATCATTCAATGTTATTATAATGAATAAATTAGGGTTTTTTGGGGAAAATTGTTGTTAAACAAATTGAGGTAGGTTGTCTATTATCCAAATCCGAGATTCATGATTTACATTTTATGTATATTATTGTATAATTTCATGAGTATTTTTATAAATTATATTTCCCAATTAAATTTATTAATTAGGTAAATTAATTAATTTGGGAATTTTGAATTTGGTTTGGGTTATAATTAATTTTTGAGTTAATTTTAAAAATACCGAATTAGGATTGGTGGCAATTATTTATTGAGTTAATTATTATGATATTTAATTGGGAATTGGGTTTTTTAAATTTTTAATTAATTATCCTAATATTGAGTCGGGATTTGGGGAAAAATAATTACTTAATTAATTATCAGAATATTGAATCAGGATTTAGGGATAATCAATTCTTCATTTAATTTTCACAATTTTTAATTTTGAACTGAATAATAAAATGGTGAATCAATTATGAGATATTGAATTTTTATATACAATTTTATTAATTTGTGAATGAATTAATGTGATTGATATACGTAATTGATTGGGAAATTAATTAAGTGTATAGATGTGATGACCTATGTGTTGAATTTTTAATGTGTATGGAGATGAGTAATTAATTTTTGAGTTAATTAATGTGATTGTGATGAATAATTAATTTTTAGTTAATTAATTGCATCTATATGTGATATTGAAATAAGGAATGGTTGTAATGTTATTCATGAGTGATTTTAAACGATGAATGACAACAATATAATTCATGAGGTATTTGAAATGATGAATGGTAACAATGGAAGTCATATGTGATATTGAAATGATGTATGAAAAAAATGGAATTCATGTGTGAAATGTATTATTGAATGGTAAAAACAAAATTAATGAGTAAACTAAAATAATGAATGGTAAAAATGAAATTCGTGAGTGAAATTAATTGCTGAATGGTAAAAATAAAATTCATGAGTAAACTAAAATAATTAATATTAACAATAGAATTTATATTTTAATTGAAACGATGAATGGTAATAATGAAATTTATATGTGAATTGTGATAAGGAATGGTAAAAATTTAATTCTAGGATATGATACCCCTCTAGGATAGTTTAGATACTATCATGGTTGGAAGTAGGAATTCAGAGTTCGGATTTCATCGAGAACCCTTGGGTTTATGTTTTTAAATAATGAATAATTGATAATGCCATAAATATTTACTCATTTATTTTGTTTATAATATTGTAAATATATATACACTTTTTTAATAGATATTATTTTTGATGTCGTTGTTGGGGACCAAGTGAGTTGTACTCACATTATAACAGCCTGAGATTTGGTGAATTTTTTTTCAAAATTATTTATCTTTTTGATATTTTTCAATTCATGTGACACTAGAAATATTTAATTTTATATATATTTATATTAAAATAATAAGTCATATATTTCTTTCACTTGTAACCGACTTGGATTGTGCTATACGCAATACCAACTTGGGTTGCGCTACATCAAACACTGATATGGTGTACGTTACATGCAATAAAAATGTTTCTACCAAACATCATTTTATTGATATAATTATTTAAATGAGATAATTCTAACCTAGTCATTAAACATAGTTCTATTAATAGTAATAAATAATTTTCAAATATAATTGTTAATTTTTTATATAGATAAAACTTATTGGTAATGAACGATATGACTTTTGGTAAAGTACTATTATGTTTAAGAATATCGCATTCTCTAATAAAACTCTTCTAATAATAAAATTTATTTTATAATTTTTTTTAAATTTATTTTGGTAAAATAATCCTTATTTTTGAATTTATAATTTTGAAATTTGTATAGGGTGATGTTTTGGGATTTTTATAAGAAACATCATTTTTTTGATGAATAGTGAAAAATAATGTTTTTTAGTTAAAAACCACATTTTATTTTAAATAAATATTAATGTTAAATTATATTCTATTTTTTAAGGTCACATTACATCAATTATTCATATTTAAATAAAATTTATTTCATCATAAAAATTTAACTTTGAAACTTAATATAAAAACATTATAGTCTTTTGAACTTCTTTCTAATTTAAAAACCCGTAATTTCACCACGTCTATAAGATTCACATTAATCAAAATTTTTCCACTTATATGAATTGATGTTAAAAATAAAAACATAAAACAATGTAATTAATATATGAATTTGAGTATAATTATGTATTTTTGAGTTTTGATGAAAACTAATTGTAAAAGTGATTAAAATTTATCATAGTGATTAAGGTAAAATTAAGCACAATTAAGGACTAAACCTAAATATTTTGAGACAAAATGACTTAAAAACTCTACCAAAACCAACTGGATTTCCATATATAGGCCACATACATTTCATTCTTGATTTATGTTGGGTTTTTTTGATTTTTTGTTTGGTAAGAACAAGTGTACACCTTAATTGTTTTAAAATATTTCATGTGAGTCCTTTTCAATCCTTATAGAAGCCCACCACAACTCCAAAATCCTTAAAACTCTAAATACTAATAGTTTTGGCCACTATATTCTGGATAAATTTCCCAACTTACCCCCCTTCCTCAAAAAATCCTTCCATTTGGAATAGGGAAGTCTAGGGAATCCTTTTGGCTCAAACCAAAAGGACTTACTCTATTAAGAGGTAATGTCTTCTCTCGTGTCCTTAGTTTTATTTTTAATCTCCACCCAAAAGATTATTTATTCCATTGTTGTATAAAAAAAATATCCTCAATATACTAGGATATTTTTATTTTAATGGTTTTACCTACACTTACACACACCTCAATCTTGTGTGTAACTAACATATTGTTTATGTGTATAGTGAAATACTGCCTCAATAAATGATGATTGTTAAATTGTTCGTACCACCTCTCATGATTGAAATTAATATGTAAACTCTATTTATATATTCCATATGTTATATTTATTATTTCTTCAAGATTATATATTACTTTTAAAACATACTTGTTACCATTTGTTTGCTGTGAATATGATAAATTCGGTTGAGGAAGTGTAGACTACCGTCTCTCAAAGAAATGTGATACCTTACCACACAACATGGAATATATTAAGGATGGATTTAGTAAATATATATGAAATAAATGATATAATAAATCTACTTTAATAATGATATATATATACATTTATATACTTATATGTCATTTTATTTCCTTATCTCAACATGATAATTAAACAGAAATAATGTTCATACATACGTATAACCTACTATATACATGAATAGTATATTCCATTTAATAATTAAATATTATATAGATTAATACAATAAAAAAATATTTATATTAATAAAATTTAAATCATTTTTTATAATATGGTATCATGAAATAATTCTAAGGACCACTAATATAAAAATTCAAGACACATACAAAGAAGAAAATGAATATTTCCCTAAGTGAAACCATAACATATGGTGGATAATAAGAGGGTAATGTAGAATCATAACAAAACCATATATATTATTAGGTATAATAATATGGTTATATAAAATATGTATAAAATAATTATATTTATTATATAGTTTTTTTGAATGAGTACTCCGAGAGTCAAGACACAAGGTAAGAGGATTTCATCTCCCTTTTCATTTCTGTGAGATAAATGATATGTTATGCTTTATTTATTTTTTTTGGGTATATACTACCCATTATTTTATTATATATTTCATATAGATAAATATATTGGTATGAACATGTCCATTTTATGATCGTTCCTTCATGGGGTATAATTTTATAAAGCAACAAAATCGGTAAAATCATTTTCTCTGAATTTTTCTTTATTTGAGACTCATATTTTCTAATTAGCCTAAATTAATTTTGAGGTATTTATAATTCCATTTTATATGATATATCATGAAGTTATGATTTTTTATGACACTATAAGCTTCATGTAATTTTCATTTCTTACATTGATAGCATGATCCCAATTTACCTAGTGAAAAGGGTTTATTGAATCAATCTCATAGATTCTAAAGATTATTTATGATTATGATTCATTTGATGAAATATTATAACCCCTATCTCAAGAAATTAATAAATTTTAAATCCTATGTTTATTATGGTTATGTTCATGTATTTGTATGATATTTTTACTCTTTTTACATAATATATTTAAGAATGTATTTTTAAGAAATCTTGACTTTACCCTCTCTTTATTTGGAAATATATGTTTTCTAGAAATAGTTTTTACAATATTTCACAATTATAATATAATAGTTAAAGGACATTTGTAACATTTTTTCCTTTTACCAATATCTTAACCAGAATATTCTTTCCATATTCTGAAAAAGGCAATTTTCTAAACATTTTACTGTAAAAAAGGAATTTTCTTTTTACCTCAGAAGACATGTAATTATTTCCTCACCTTCATTTATTTGATTCTTCTTGTGAATTTTTAAAAGGTTAATTTATTTAAAAAAAAAGTTTTAAAATTAATTTTCAGAGAAATGGGATTAAAAATATTAGCAATATTTCATGATATGTTTTCAAAGTATTTTCAGTGAAATAATTTTCAAAATGTTTTCAATATTAATTAATAAGTGTTCAATGTAATTTCAATGAAATTTTTTTAAAAATGTTTTAAATATTAAAATATAACTTTTAAAAGTATTTTAAATGAAAGTGTATTAAAAACACATTAAATATTAAATTTCGGATTTCAATGTTTTTTTGAAAAAAATACGTTTTTAAAATAATTTGAAGTTTATTTTAAAGGTATTAGTGAAAAATGTTTTGTAAAGGATTTCATCTATTATTTATAATTTATGGAATTATTTTATATGTAATTTATTTTCAAATGGATTTATTTATTAAAAATCATTTTATAGAATAAATGATATTTTCCTCAATAAATTTTAATGGATGATATTTTAATATTTTTTTTCCATTTAAGATAACTTCCATTAATGATACTATTCACTTTTAGAAAGGATTTAAAGGGTCCATTAATATTATTTATACGAATGGGTTATGATTAATGTAATTGTTTGAAGGAAATATATTTCTATTTCATAGGTTACATGTTTATGATATCTGTTTCTCTTTCACCGGTTATGATTTTGATGAAATTATTATAAAACCTATATCTTTTTTCATAGGTTGTGATATAATTACATGTTTATGATTGAAATTTCATTTCACGGGTTATGATATATCAATTTATGATCTTATGAATCATGTATGGAGATTTAATTATGAGATGGGTGGGACCTATATCTCTTATCAATTAATTATTTAAAGATTTAAATCTTATGGGATAAACAATGATCATCTTGGGAATGAACCTTGACTACTAAGATGGTATGGGGAGTGAACTCATGCTAATAAGATATCCTGAGGGTTAACCATGACTACCAATATAGAATGGGGAGTGAACCTATACTACCAAGATGGTTTTGGCAGAAACACCTTGGCTACCATAGAAATCATATTATATTATTTTTTTTAAAAAAAGTTGATCACATGGGCTCTTTAAAAATGATTTTTAAATGAAGTCTAAAAGAAGGATTTTTTCACTTGGAACTTATGGAATCTAGAAGAATTTCACTAGTGATAGTAGTAGATTATGTGAATCCCTCTTTAGTAACAATTTTATTTTCAAGTCCATCAACTAGGCAGTTGGCTTCCAGATAAGTGTGAGTGATGAAGTAGCTCATTGAAGATATATTTTCATGGGAAATCATCCATTTTGAGTCAGTTTCCATGGGAGATTTTTCATTCCCAATCTAACATATTGACAAGTGGTAGTGGAATTTCATTCAAACCATATTTTGTTCCATCATCATTGATAGGTAAGATCAAATTCCTTAATTAATCCCATCATTTAAGCCTCTAGATAAGTGACGTTACCACAAGATGAATATAAAATCTCTACAAAATCAATTTTCTGGTCATGAAAAATAATCCCATATCTTGATGGACATGGATATCCTCTCATGGCACCATTTATGTTTAATTTTAACTATCAATGAAATGGTGGAGTTAAAAACACCACCATAGTTATATATGGTATGGTGAATTTAACAACAATAGTTAGTCATTGTAGGATGGCGAAGTCCCTGACTGAATTTAAACAACATTCCATGTGCATTGAGTAAGCAATTTGGGTTGCTGAAATAATAGTAACGAGTTATTATAATCTAATAAATCATGTATTGGATTGTATATCTCATTTTATTCCTTTTCATATGGCATTATGTAATAATACAGATGCAGCTTTGAATAGAATAAAGATCTACTTAGCGAAATTAAGTTTCATAATTTTAGATAGTAAGTGTTGAATCAAGGCAACTTGAGGGATGCAGGTCTTAAAAATCTAAAAGTTATCCCTCCAATGTGATGTAGCAGTTTTATAAGAAAAAATAGATTATTTATGTTCTCCCAATGTTGATGTCATATCACAAAGGTAAATAACAACACGTTGTATGTTGATATCAACTGGAATCTTATTAAGTTCTATCCTCCAAAGAAGGGTGAAACGAGATGGGGTGATCCATTTCTTGTTGAAGAGATCCATCTACTATTGTTCACCAGGAAGCATGTATTTATAAGAAGTCTTTCCATCATGTTTACTATTTGAAAAATTCTCCTATATCAGCATGTAATTATGATTAATGAACTCTTGACTCTCAAAAGCTAATGAAATTTGTTCTAGAACTGATTTCATATCACCAAAATTGTATTTGATCGAAATATTTTAATTAATATCAAACAGGATAACATGATTTATCAATGGTTATCCAGTCCAATTGGCATACCAAAAATTTAGAGAAGTGTTCATTCTTACTATCTGGTGAGAATTGGTATAAATTCTCTGAAAAACTAATCAGAAGCTAGTCCAATTTGAGGATTCAATGTAATGTTTCTTGATTAAAATTAATATTTATAAAAATATTGATCTATGGAATTAAAAAGAGGAATTTTATTCTTGATTATATTGAAGATAAATTGGGCATTAATACACTAATTAAATAGTTTCAAATTATAGATACCAAGACCACATATGGCTTGGGGAAAGAAACATTTCTTCCAAGATACTGTTAATATCTTCCATTCCTACTGGTTTCCACTCCAAACAAAATTATTCAAAATTGAGTTGATATTTTTAATGATTACAAAGGGAAAGATATAAACTGTGAAAGAATAAAATATCGTTGATATCATTACATTCCTGATAAGACAGATTCTTCCAGCCATCAATAACTAATTTTATTTCCAATATGTAAGAGTTCTTCTAGTTTGACACACAACATCAGAGAAATGATATGATTATGTCTTACCCAAAACCATTATAACTACAAGGTATATATAGTGGAGTGATCCTTACCTTATCACCAAATCATTGATAACAGATATCATTCTCAAGGCTGACTTGTTTCTTCCAAATTAAATGAAAGACTTGATCAATTTGGTTTCTTATCCTGAAACACATTCAATGTGAGTGATATAATTTTTCATATTGGTTATGTTTCTCGTAATACCCTTCTTAAAAATAATAATATCATTAGAAAAAGATATGATAGGGGGGATGAGATACCTCTTGCCACTAGAATTATAGTAACATCACATGTGTCCACCATGTCAGTAAGAAGTAAGATTAGGTAATATTTATCTATAGAAAAAATGATAGCTGAAAGAGGATCTCCCCATCTAACCCCTCTAGAGCAGTTAAATTACCCTCTTGAGGACCAATTAATATGAATGGATATTTGATAAGATATAAGGAGATTTTTAATCTAATCAATAAACCTCATGTAGAATCCAATATAGTGGATCACATTTCTTCTAAAAGTACATTCAACTGTGTCAAAGGCTTTTTGGAGGTAAAGTTTGAGGGAACCTTTTTCACCCCGGGTGTTCTTTTTAAGTAGGTAGAAAAATTATGAGGTAGTGAGAAGACAATCCTAAATGCTTCTTAATTACACAAATCCAAATTTTTTCTTGGATATGATTCATTTTGAGACTCTAGAATGTCGGTTCGAGAGAATCATTGTGATGACTTTGTGAATTGTGTTCACAAAGGACACTAGTCTAAACTAACTAATATCATTGAAAATATCCTCTTTGGGAATCAGAGTAATGAATTGAGCATTGAAACCACGAGGGAAGGATCCACCTTTAAATAAATGCCTGAAAATCCTATACACATCATTCTGATTAATATCCAAAAATGATTGAAAGAATTAGTAGGTGAATCCATCCAATCTAGGAGATCTATCCTTGTTAAGGCCAATTACTGCCTCCACAATTTGAATGTCTAAAGGAAAGGAGTGAAGAAGTGAGTTGTCTTACTTAGTTATAAACTTGGGAATAATATTATCCTTTAGCACCACAATTATTTGTTCATCATTGAATAGATTCTCATAAAAATTAATTATTTGGTTTGAGAGCTCCCTTATGTCTTCAATAATACGGTCTCCATCTTTAAGAAGTGAGTGATGTATGCTTTCCCAATGAATTCTTTGTAGAGAATGGAAAAATATTGTTTTTCTATCACCATCTACAATCCACCTGGGTTTGAAAAGGTCAATATTGATGTTGTTTCTATGAGTGATGAGATTTTATAGCTTGGTATTCCTCTCAGTTTCATGTGCATCATCCCCAGAAAAATTTCTCATCATCATTTCTTCTTGAATTTATGAAGACAACACTCAATTTAATCGATTTTTGAATCAAGAAAATTGATTTTATATTTTCTCTATTCCATCAGCTAAGACATAAGGGATTTTAACATGGAAACACAACATGTGAATCTGTATTGCTATCTTTTGATGACCAAGAATCAAGAACAACATTGGCGAACATAAGAATAGCAGCCCATGCATTATTAAATTAGAAGGGAAGTAATTTCTTCTCCCATGATCAACCAAACTGTCTAGAATAGGGTGATGATAAGAGTTGTTCCTTTCCAAGTTAACACATTATATTGACTTCCAATTTTCAAGAAGTGCATTATTGATACAATATCTATCTATTTAGGTTTCCCTCATTCCAATAAGGTGTATCTTATACCATGTAAACATTCTACAAAAAGATTGTTTTCAGTCAACCCTGCTTCATCAACCCAATCCAAAAAATACATCATATATATAGATATATAAAAATTCCACAATTTTTCATATGTATGAAGAATAACATAAAAGTAACCATTTATGAACAAAGAATCCATAACTCCTTTAGAAATTTTTTTGACTTTCGTCCAAATAATTTTTCTATAAATATAGCAATTAAAAGAATATAAAATCATATTGTAAAACCTTTTATAGAATTATGAAATATGTAAGTAATGATTTTTTTATCTTCATGTATTATAAAAGGAGTTTTAACCATGCAATGATCTAACATAAAAATTCCATCAAAACATGAATTATACCCAACATTTCTTAGCATCGAGTAACCTCTACTATAGAAGAAGGTGGTTTGATTTGAAGAAATAACAATAGATTCAGAAAATCCAATAATATTATGTTTTTACCAACGTTTAAGGATCATAATGGAACCTTTTGTTCTAGTATTGGATAAACCTAGGTAGTTCTAGAAGAGGATCCTCCTTTGGAGTTTGGTTTGGGGATGATCCTTCCTTTTTCATTCTTCCCCATTTTCCTCTTAGATTTTCCGGTTGGGTCTTCTTTACTAAAGAGTGTAGCCATTAGATCCTCCTTAGAACCATCACCAATCAAAATATTCTTAGAAACATTTCCATCCTCATTCATTGGTGTGTTGATAGATGTGTTAACTGTAGTGGAGGAAACCTCACTTGATGCCCCTATATTTTCTAGAATGGGTTGTATTTCTTAATTGACAACCATGACTTTGGGAGAATGTTGTCTCCCCCATTTAATCTCCACAAATTCTTTTTCCACCACTTTATTCCCTATAGAATGATGACCGCCTACTAGAATATTCAACGAATCTGCCAATGGTATGGTCACATTGATTATTGTGGAGATAAAATCTTGTAAAAATGATTCAAGTTAATGTTAAAAGGTAGTGGAAGACACCTCTATAGATAGAGAAATAATCCAAGCCTCATCAGATGTTTCTTCTATCTTGATGCTTTCAGGTCTAGTATTTGCAGGCTATTTCACTTTTATCTCTTGTAACCCTCGTCTAAACCTATGTTATGATTTCATGTATTATGTTATTTATTTCCATAAGATTTATGCCTTATTATCACCCAATATTTATTCTATGATTCATGTATATTATATTTGATATTATTAGTATGATATTTTATTTTAATGCTCATGTAATCATACCCTTATGGTCATGATTATGATTACATATCTCCCTTGTTTACCCTTATTGAGCATTAAGGTCACACATTTCTTATGTTTCCTTTCCCTAGATTACGAAGGAAGGTCTTATATATAAGTACTATAGTGGAGATCTTTATGGGAGATGATGATATTTTACTAGGATATTATTTGTTTTTCATATGGTTTAAAATAAACTAAACTATTATGGTCCTCAGGAATGTATTTTTGTAATGTACTAAATATTCATCTAAAATTATTAATATAAATGTAAGTCAAGAATGGTTCACTATAGTTGGTATCAAACTAATGGTTTAGTCCACCTTTTGACAATAGGAAGATAAAAAATTAGTGAGATTACCAGGTATATTTATAATGATATTTCTTGGGATGTATCCAAGGATAAGTATTAGTATGAGTTAATGTTTTGGAAAATATCATATAATTTTGGTAAATGATAGAGTGAGTGGTTTCGAAGAAATATATCCAGGTTTGGATACTACAAGTGGATGTGGCTCTAGTACATATGTACTTAGGGGTAACAACACTAAAAAGATATTCTAATCCAGAATTGGGGTAATCTGGTACATGACAATGGGCCTTGATGCACACCGGGTTTGACATGTATGGGGTATATTCATTGGTAATACACACACTCTTAATAAACCATCATTGAGGACTCAAATATAAGTTGGATAAGAGTATCCAAGGATGAACCTAGTGTGTCATAGAATAAAGAATGTGTCATTATTTTTTCATCATAAATGTAATTATTTTTTTAAATATTTGTCTTTCTTCTATGATATGTAATTCTCACACTATGCTTCAAGTTTTATTCAATTTAAGGAACCAAAAAGAACTTCAATAACTTGTATTGTGATGGATGATTTTAGGATGAGCAATAAAATGGGATGATCACTAGAGTGAGAGATTTCATAATCATGCCTAATCATTTTTGGCAAAACATGATTATCATTGCATACCATCACCAAATCTTAGACTCACCAAGGAAGAGAAAAAGTAATTTTAAAAGGGTTCATGTAATTTAGAGAATAGAGGAAAGTAGATTTAGTTTTCTCTATGTCAAGAATTTGGAAAGAATCACCTATATTATTTTCTTAGAGGAACAAGAAAATGTTTTGACTGTAGTAAATGAGGACCCAAATCCATTTGTTGTAGGGGAAAAATAATGAGTTTGAGTAACATACTGGATGAGAATATTGGCCCCTTTAAGAAATAATTGAAGGTTATGTGTTTTAAATGTGGAATAAATGTTCATTATGCAAATCAATGTTCCAAGAGGAAATCTCATGAAGAGGATCAAAAAGGTGTTATGAGGAATGGCTACATTATGGATGTTAAAGTGATTAAAAATGAAATGTGAATTGAGAGATGTATCGTGTAATAGGAAGAGGTAGCCATATTAATGGAAGAAGGAAGTAGTGGGATAATAAACGTTATGAAAATTTGTGTTCATGATATGTGTTATATAAAAGGTAAAATATATACGGATTGTTTAGTTTATATTTTCCATTTTGGATTTACAAAAAACATATTAAATGGTTCTGATGAAATAGGAATATGATATAATTGAAAGGTGATTTATATAGAAAAAACATGATTTAGGAAAATTTTAATTCTTTCTTTTGGTTATGAAAATGTTGTTTGGGAAATTTTATGCGGGAATGAATAATAAATTTGAAGGCACTAATTACCCTAGAAGCATTTAAGGACATGTTTACAAGTAGTTCATGATTTTATGGATGAAGTTTAATACTTATTGGTTTTATGTAATATATCAAGTATTCTATGCAATAAGGAATAAATCATGTTTTCCAAAAATGGATTTATGGAAATTTAGGTCATTACCCTGTTCTAAGAGAATTTACCACGAGGGTATTCATATGTTTCTAATATGAAAGACAATAGATACTTTGTGATACATATGGGATCAATGTTAAGATGGTTTTGTGAATTTATTTATATGGTTTTGACTTTCATCTTTCAGAAGGGTTATAAGTTTATCCATCCATGAAAAGTTTATGTTATATATTATAAGAAGTATTTATACATTGATATTGTAATGAAAATATTTATTAAAATGATATTTAGTTATTAACATTATTTGCAGAATTTATATCATATTTTGGAAGTTTAATTACTATGGTTTTATAGAAGGAAACCGTGTATGTGGAGTGACAACCAATCAATTCTAGAAAGGTCATAGGTTTTGAACCCATGATCGAAGGACAATAAGGGTTTCGTGCCTACCACTAGCCTATGAAATGTCTTGGTAAATGTATAATCATTTTTGATTAATAATTATTTATAATGAAACATTTTTGTTAATTTTTTGTTTATGGATTAATTTATTAACTGTATTAATTATAATAATAATTATTTATAAATAGTTATACATTTTATTAATTTATGAACCTTATTATCTAATAAATGTGTATTTTTTCACATCGGGCATAAAAGTTAATTTCTAGACATCCATTACAGGAAGTATTAAATGAATTAGTAATTGATAAAAGAAAAACTAAATAATGATTTTTTATAAAATTATGTCAAGTATGTATATTTACATATATTCTTGGTCAATAAAAGAATTACTAAATGTTTGGATAATGATCAAAAAAAGTGTTGTCCTAATACTTAATTTTTTTGAACAGATGAACTTTTAAATCATTATTGGTTTATGAATTTGTGGCCATAAAATTTTCCTTGATCATTAAATTGATTGAGCTTGAGAACCTCAACCAATGTCAATAAATATTTACTCTTTTCCTCCATGTCCAATAATCATTTTCAAACTATGTTCTCCTATTTGGAAAAACAATATATATTAGTTTGGGTAACCATTATGGTCCCAACCATCCATTTTAAGAAAAGTTCTACTATTCTTTTTTATGATGTGAGTTTATATGAATGAAAATTTAAGTGTTAATTATTTGATAAACCAAATTAATTTAAAGGGAGAAATACATTTTAAGTGGGGTAATATATAACACCTTGAGAGTCTGTGATTTTTTTTCAAATTAATTTATCTTATTGATATTTTCCATTTCATGTGACAGTGGAAATAGTCCTTTATATATATATATACATATATATATATATATTAAAACACAAGTTCAGTAAATCCTTTTATATTGAACTTAATTAGATATTGTAACATGTAATACAAACTTCACTTGTGAAACAAGAAACACTAACTTAGCATACATTACACGCAATAAAGAGGTTTCTCTGAAACATCATTTTGTTGTTATAACAACTTAAATAAGATAATTATAACATATATGATAAAAATGTTATGTGAATATTAATAAATATTTTTCTAATATTATTTATAATTATTTTATATAGATAAAATATATCGATAATGAATTATATGATTTTCGGGAATGTCCTTTTAGGTTTAAAATAATTTTTTCTCAAATGAAAAAAATTTATTAATAAAATTAAATTTAGACAAATGTAGAAATGGAATTTGATAAAATAAACATTATTTTTAAATTTATAGTGTCAAAATTATCATAGGGTGAATTTTTTGGATTTATCTCAAATACAACATTTTTTATGAATACTAAAAAATACTGATTTTTAGGTAAAAACTTCATTTTTGTATAAATACTTTTTAGAGAAAAATTATATTATAATATTTTTAATTTTACATTAGATAAATTATAAATATATTAATACAATTGAGGTCATTATAATCATTTTTACTTTCAAATTTAATATAAAAATATAATAAACCATTGAACGTTTTTCTTCTTTAAAACCCCTTAATTTCCTCTCGTCTCCGGGATTATCATTAATCTTAAATTTTACAATGATGTGAATTGAATTTTAAAAAACCAAACTAAACCATTTTTATAAGTATAATATTTATATTCTGATTATAACATTTTCATTTTTTACCAAAATGATTAGTAAAATTGATTAAAATTAATCACAATGATTAAGGTTAAATTAAGCATAATTAGAGACTAAAACTTAATCATAGAAGCCCAAATTAAATTGAAACTTGAAAAACATCGATGATATGGACATATTTATTCTATAATCCTTTTAGTATTGATTTATTGTTGATTTTATGTCTTTTTTAGGTATGAATATTTGTACATCTAACTTGTTTTGAAAAATTCCAAGTGATTCCTTTTCCTTCCAAATAAAAGGCCACAACGTCTCACACATCTTAACACATATCAATCCTATTAGGTTCATAATATATATTCCAAATTCACTTTAACAAATCCCCCCCTTAATATTATAAACCATTCCTTTGGCAGAAGTAAGTCAAACGAAGCCTTTTGGAACAAACCAAAAGGAGTTACCTGATTAAGAGGTAATGTCTTATCTGATGTTCTTACTTTTATTTTCCTTATCCACCCCTCCAGTATATTTATTAAATTATTGTATAAAAATAAAGTATCATAAATATAACAGGTTTTTGTTATGCTAAATTTTGACATAAATTTACACACACCTCAATCTAATGGGTAACGAACTTACTATTTACGAGTACAGTGAACTACTGCCTCAGAAAACTAGGATTGTTAAATTTTCATTACTTCTTCTCATGGTGGAAATTATGATGAATAATATATTTATATATTTTATATATTATATTTATTATTTATTTAATATTTTTTTCATTTACAACTAATAACATTTTTACATTCAATTTGTTGTAAATACAATAATTTCATTTGAGGAAATGTGGACTATTGGCCCCTCAAAGTGATGTGATATATTAACACACTACATGGAATTTATTAAAGATGTATTTATAGAATATATATGATATATGTGATATAATAAATTTAATTTAATAATTATACATATATATACATCTTTTACTTTATTTCTCTCAACACGATAATTAAACAGAAACATTGTTCATGCATAAGTATGGACCACCATCTCCATGTACAATGTATTTCATTTCAAACATATATATTTTATAAATTATTGTAATTAAAATATAATATTTATTCATGATATTTATATCATGGTTTAAAATATGGAATCGTTATATAAATATAAGGACCAAAATTATAATAAACTAATACAATATGGAAAATAAAGAGAATATTACCTAAAGTGAATCCTTAACAAAGGATGGATATGAAGTGGGTAATATAAAGTCATAATAAAAACATATATGATATTATATATAAGAATATTGGGTTTTAAAATATTTATAATAAATTTATAATTATTAAACAGGTATTTCGGATGAGTTCGATGAGTGTCAAGACACAAGGAAATGAGATTTCATCTCACTTTTTATTTCCATGAGATACTTGATTTTTTTACCTCTCATTACTTTTGTGTGATGTACATACTGCCTATGATTTTATGAAATTAATCTTATACTAATATTTATGGTTATTCAAAAATCCTTTTTATGATAATTATTATATGGGGTATAAATTCACAACCATACCATATTGGTAAAATAGTTTTTCCTCAATTTCCCTTTATTGAGGCTCATGTTTTGTTAAGCACCTAAATTCTTTTTGAGGTGTATATACATCAATTTTATATGATATATCATCCATATACATATTTTCATGAAATTAAATGCTTCTTTTAATTTCATTTTTTTACATGGAGATCATGATCCCATGTTACCAAGTGATAAGGGTTTGTTGAAAAAATATCATCGCTTTTCCAGATTGTTTATGATTATGAATACTTTAATGAAATATTATAACCCATCCCTTAATAAATTCATAAATTTTATTCACCTTTGGTTATTAATGTTACATTCATGTATTGGTATCATATTTATACTCTTTTTAATATAGTTTATTTAATAACAAAATTTTATGATATCCCGACATTACCTTCTCTCTGTTCAGAAATATTTGTTTTCAAAAACTGGATCCAATAATATTTTATCATTATCCTATAGTCATTAATAGATTTTTTTTTTCATTTTTTAATTTTACGAATCTATTCAAAGGAATCATTTTGTCTCTTTCTGAATAAGAAATTTTCGTAAACTTTTTACCATGCAAATGGAATGTTATTTTTACCTCATGTGATATGTACAGATTTAACCGCCATCAATTCTTTGATGTTTCCTTTGATTTTTTAAAATGATAATTTTGAAGAAAATGTATTTTAAATTAAATTTTCAAATTAATGGGTTTAAAAATGTTTTTAATATTTATTTATATGTTTTCAATTTATTATCAATGAAAAATTTCAAACACATATTCTTTATTTGATTATATGCTTTCAATTGATTTTCAATGAACATGGTTTCAAATGATTTTCAATATTTCTTTATATGTTTTCAAATTATTTTTAATTAAATTGTTATAAAAATGTTTTTAATGTTTTTATATGTTTTCAAAGAGTTTTAAAAGAATTTTTAAAAACGCATTGAAGCTTATTTTAGACATTTTCTTGGAAAAAGGTTTTAATAATAATTCATAGTCATCCTTATATGTTATCAATGTATTTTCAAAGAAAATTATTTTCAAATGGTTTTATATATTAAAAATAATTTTCATAGAAGAATGGATATTTTCTCCAAGAAATCTGTTTAATTATATTTCAAAATTATTTTCCATCTGAGATGTCTTCCATCGATGATACTCATGCACTTATTGGAAATTATGAATAGATTCCATTAATATTATTTCTATTAATGGTTCATTCTTAATGTCATGATATTTAGGAAATCTATTTCTATTTCATAGATTACATATTTATGAAATCCATTTCTCAGTCTTGGGTTATGCTTTTGTTTTTTGAAATTATTATGAAACCTATATCTTTTTTTCTAGGTTATGAAATGTTTACATGTTTATGATAATATTTTCATTTCATGGGTTATGATTTGATTATTTATGATTTTGTGTAAAAAGTACTTATGATTTCATTATGAGAGGGGTGGAACCTATATCTCCCTCCAATGCATTGGGTAAATATTAATATCTCATGAGATGAACTAAGTTGGTATTGGGAATAAACCTTGACTACTTAGATGGTCATGACAGTGAACAATGATTAAAATATGCGATGAGGGGTGAACACATACTACTAATATGGCTAGGGGAGTGAACAATGAAAACCAAGATGGTACAAGGAGTGATAATATACTAAAAATATGGTCTTAGAAGTGATTACATGGCTAATATGGAAATCATATTATATGCTTATGTGTATTCAATAATTCCTTGTTTTATTCCTATATTATTATTTTAGGGTTTTTGTTCATTATTAAATTTAAACTAATGCCTTATTAACTGCCAATATTTATTACATGATTCATGTATATGATATTTGATATGCATTTTTTGATATTCTATTTTTTTATCATATTTTCATACCCTTATGCTCAGGATTATGCTTTCATATTTTCATTTTTACCCTTATTAAGCATTTGACCTCACCCACTTATTATGTTTCATTTTCCTAGGTTATGAAGAAATGATTTAGTTATTTGTACTAAAGGTGGGTATATTTAGAGGATATGCTGATGATTGTTCATAGGTATATTAGATTTTCTATCCATGATTCAAAAGACATTAAACTATTATGAATATGAGGCATATATTTTTGTATTGTATTGAATATTAATTCAAAATGATGTAATATCTATGTTTGTAAATCCTGGATCACTATTCACACCCTACTAGGCTACCAAATCAAAACCCAAATAGATGGCATGGTTATAAAATAGGATAAGGGAAAATTCTATGTGTTAAATAGATGATTTGGGATTGATCATGGATGTGAAAACAAAATGTTGTTTGGGACCAACATGGGAGTTATTAGTGTCTTTAATTTTGGGTTAAATTTTAACACTTGGAATGTATTTTATCATGAATGTTTTACTATTTAGGTTTATATTTTATTTCTAGTTTTGGTCATCATGTAACCTAGTAGCTCAAGGAAATGTTATGCGGAACTCGGGAAAGGATTATACAAAGTGCTATAAAAAAGTTTTATTTTATTTTATTATTCCTTAATATTTGAGAATGAAAGTGAGAATACTAGGAAAAATCAGGACTTGGTAATGATATTTTTCTTGGGATTAACTAACACATGTTCGAGGGACAACCCAAGTAACCATGGTGGGATTATTGTTATTTCTATGTTTTGTTATAGTAAAATTTTATTTCACCCTAGGTCTGGTACTTGTTGGGTGATATAATTATTGTTTCAATGAATTTTTTATATTTGAATCATGGACCGATAATGAAGTATAGTTGTGTTTTTATGCATCATTATAGGCATTTTGGATTATTGTGACATGTGTCATATTAGGAAGGCCTGTGAAAATCAGTATAGGTAAGTTGTTGAAAATGAATAGTTTTTCCTTTCTTGTGAAATTGAAATGAAGATGTGAATAATATGAAATTTATAATTTTAATATGTTTTAATATGATAATAATTGGGATTATAATGAGAAATATTAATGTGTGAATGATTTTACCCTTTTTTAACTATGGAATTGATATAGGATGGTTAAGGGTAATGATAGCACATCCGTTTTGATGGTGTCACAAGGATTGTGGTAAATTACTTGTTCTTCCTTGTTGTGTTTTCCACCTATATAATCATGATAAAGTGCTGTTATGTGTCCTGATATGTTTTTATAACTTATGAGATATTCCTCCATGACTATGCATGTTGAGAGGGTGGAATATGTCTATTTCGGGAGATGATATACTAGTATCGGAGCCCATAGATTCGTTATTTTCAGGTGCTGAAGAAGGAACCCAGTCTTGGGAGAATATTTACCGCTTCATATAGTTTATGGAAAGAGGCCTAGGGTGGGTTTAAAAGATTATGTCTGAACATTTTTAGGAGTTCCACTTGAATCACCCTCCAAGTTTTACTAGAGATTGTGGAACTAGGGGAGATGAGTTCTAGATTGAGTCAATCAAGACTATAATTTCTCATTTAGAAACTATAGAAGAGAAAAGTCTCATGTTGACTGCTTATATGATATGAGTACCCGTGATGCACTGGTGGGACATGTAGCCTTGGACATGATAGGAATATAGTATGTTATGGAAGAAATTTATGGAGATGTTCTTGGAGTAATTTTCTATAGAGGTGTTGTGGTAGGAGATAAATACTGATTTCATGATGTTGACTTAGGGGAGTATGTATGTGATGGAATGTTCTAGATGCTTTACAAATTTACAGTACTTTTCTCTTAGTATTGGTAGGGGATGTGACATCTATAGAGATACATTTCCAAGAAGTTCATAAATATGATATTATGTACTAGGATATACTCTTTAAGGTAAATAAGTTTGTCGAGAGAGTGGATCAGTCTCTCATATATAAGTGGACCTAAAGGAGGGTTTTAGTGCTTTTTAATTTGTCTATAATAGATGATCAGGAGGTATTTATTTCAATAGAAAGAATCATATCTATAAGGTGTTAGCAAGCAGTTTAGTTGGAATAGTGGTAAGGGGGAAGGATTAATCAAACATGACGTTACCCAGATTGTCTGTCACCAATTTCATAGCTAGGGACACAATCATAGAACCTGTTTCTATCCATCTATAGAGTTTTAAACTTAGGGAATTATGGGACATATGTAAAAATTCTACATGATCCTATGATATATGGGTAGTGATGGTGCAACTAGGTAGTGTCAAGGTATGCAGAGGGGATCTTAAAAAACATATCAAGATGGAAGTTGGAGTTTTACTATCCATGGTGATAGTGGAAGTGGATTTGGTATTTCTGGGAAGGAGTGCCCATATCACTAGAGTATTGTATTTAAGGGGGGAATAGAAAACATTATATGGAAGAGGGGTTGGATAGTTTCAAGCCATTTATCCTATAATTGTAAACAATGATCTTAGACAATTGACAGTGAGAGATACTATTCTAGTAACTTCTCTGTTATCTGGTTCTTTATTTGATACAAGAACCTCTTATAATTTTAAATGTGAAAATATTGTGATTGTATTGAGCCTTGTGGTCGTCTTTGTGAGTGGGTTGTTGAATATAGATTCACTAATGGAAGTATGATCGAGAAGAATATTATTGTGTATGTGATACTCTAATGAGGTTGGGAATTGTAGTTTCCTGTTGTGTCTCATTATTCCGGACATTTCAGATTTCGAACTAATTATGGGTATGGAATGGTTGGAAACATGATGAGGCCACATTGATTATTTCCATAAGAGAGTGAACTTTACGTCTCATAAGGGTGTAAAGTATATTCAAGGTTGACACTTGGTTATCCAGGGGGGCGGACTAAGGACAAGTACATCAAATATAGGGGATTTTACCTCCTAGTATTCTAGTCTATTGTTGTATTATGGATGTGTAAGCTAGGATGTGTTCCAACAAGTTGTGGCATATTTCAAGATGATTTTCCTCAATAATATATAGGGCTGCCACCTGAGGGTGATGTGGAATTTACTATTTATCTCATTCTCAGGGGTGATCCAGTTTCTATTCCACCATATAGAATGATTCCAATAGAGCTTCAAGTGCTTCATACTTATCTTGAGGAATTGGAGAATAATGGGTTTATCTGACTGAGTATGTAACCATTGGGTTCTTTAGTGTTGTTTTCTAAGAAGGATTAATAGACTCTATTCTTTTTTGTAGATTACCATAAGTTTAACTAGAAGGAATTAAAGAACCAATGTATTATTCTGTGTATTGATGATTTATTTGAAAAGTTGAGGGGAGAATGTGTTTTCTCAAAGATCGAATTGTTATCAGGGTATCATCAGTTCAAGTTGTAAACATTGGATATACATCAAAATTCTTTTAAAAGAAGGTATGGAATATATAAATTCACAATAATTCCATTTGGGTTTATGAATGCACCAAAAGGTTTTATGGAATTGAAGAAAAGAATCCTCCATCCATATCTGGATCAATTTATTGTTTGGTTTTTGGGTTACATGTTCATGTACTCTAATCATCATGAAATTCATGTACTACATCTTGACATTGTCCTGAGAACACTGAGAAAGAATTATCTATTTGAAAATATATCAATGTTTATGTTTTGGATGTATTAGGTACACTTCATGTGTCACATAAAGTTGGAGAAAGGTTTATGTAACAACATATAGAAAGTTCACATAATTATTTATTGGTAGGAGCCCAAGAATTTTTAATATATCGGTA
Organism: Viscum album; assembly: GCA_963277665.1. Lineage (NCBI taxonomy): Eukaryota > Viridiplantae > Streptophyta > Magnoliopsida > Santalales > Viscaceae > Viscum > Viscum album. The sequence continues at coordinate 1,066,459,527 of OY728166.1, read as the reverse complement.
GATTTTTCGAATTCACTGTATATTATCATAAGTTCATTCAGGAATCTTTCTGTTTGGAATCACCTCATTTATGATTGACCTAGATGAGGGTTAAGATTGAATGTTCAGGAAAATGTGAGAATTAATTATACGATTTGAATAGGTGGTTGAAATAAACACCAATATTAATCCTACCATAGCTAGTTGTGGAGAATACTGTGTTTCGTGATGCTTTTATGATAGGTCATGGAGTTGTTTTGATTCATGGAGATTGAGTTATGGAGTATGGGTCTTGGAAGTTGAGGAAACATGAATGGAACTACCCTACACATGAACTTGATTTGGTAACATTGGTTTATTCTTTCAAGTGTTGGTGGAATTATGTATTGGGAGAAAATTTTACTGTGTATACAGATCCAATGAAATTAATTTTTATCTTTTTTAGAGATATTTAAATCTTCAATAGTGGAGATGGGTTGATTTTATGAATTCATTTTATTTTGAGCTAGATTATATTTCTAAGAATAAAAATAGTGTGGGTGGGAATTTGAGTAGGAAAAAATAGAGCCAGGCTATTCTAGAGTATAGTGTTGAGGTTAATGTGATGACTTTGGTACATGAGATGCATGTCATGGTTCAAGAGAGTTAGGTGTAGATGAATATTGTTTCAGATTCAATGGAGCCTACACTCTTTATATAGATCAATTATAGGAATTATGATGACCTAGAGTTTTTATCCTTGATGGAATACCATTAATGTCGAATGAAACCTTCTAATTAGTCTATATATGAGGATGAGATAATAACAATGGGAAATCAGGTTTTTGTGCTTACATAAATGTGGGATGAGTTGACGCGTGAGATTCATGCTTCAAAGTGTAAGGAATATCTAGTTGGGACCAATATGTAATACGGCTTATATTGAAAATTTTGGTGGTTGGGAATGAACAAGAACATAGTAGGTTTTATGAAACAATGCTACACCTGTCAACAGTGAAGGCTGGGCATCAATATCCCGAGGATTTACTATAGCGATTTCAAATTATAGAATGGTTGTGGGAAGATGTGAACATGGGTTTTGTGGTGGGTATTATAAGGATGCCTCAGAATAGTGCTTTTATCAAGGTGATTGTGGATCATTTGACCATGGTAGATCATTTCTAGTAAGTGAGGGGGAATTTCTCAATGGTTCATTTGGGAGAGTTGTACATTCATGAAACACTTTATCTGAATGGGGTACCAAGGAATATAGTTTTATATAGTGACCCATGTTTTACATCGTTCTTCTATTCGGGCTTATTGAAGGTTATAGTTATGTAGGTTTTTTAGTACATCCATCCACCGATAGTAATATGGGTTGTCATAGAATAATATATAGGTGCTTGAGGATATATTATAATCTTGTGTTATTGACTCTAGTGGGTCGTGGGAGAATCACCATGCACTGGTGGAGTATTCATATAACAATGGGTATAAATAAAAATTCATATGGACTAATATAAGTCACATGTGGGTAGATCATACAGACCAGATCTATGCAGGATAATGATAGGTGACTCAGATTTATTGGGAATGAATCTTGTGCAGGAGATGTCAAAGAAAGTATAGCTAATTCATAGGAGTATGAATATATCTCAGAGTACAATGGATTCATATTCTAAAAAATTCTGATGAAACTAAGAGTTGTTAGGGGGTGATCATGTATTCTTTAGTGTGTCTCCTATGTTAGGTCATCAGAGGATATAGAGACAGGGAATGCTGGTACCCGAGTTCGTCGGAGCATTTGAAGTTGTGAAGAGAATAGGTTCGATGGCGTACTGATTCGATCATTCAAAGAGATATAGTTCAATTTATGATGTTCTCCATGTGCTTCAACATTGGAGGAATCACCAAAACCATTATCATGTGATCAATTTTGATTATTTTGAGCGTTAGACGGATGGATCCTCAAGGATAATCCAATACATGCGTTGGGAAAAATTGAGAATGTGTTGTATGGAAATACCACGCCGATAGATGTATTGTTTGAATATGGCCATGTTTGGGAGGAAACATAGGAGATGGAAATAAATTTACATGCTCAGTGGCTCATCCTTTTTGACTCTTAATCCTAGAGATACTTGGCAGTACAACTCAAGGATGAGTTGTTATAAGGTAGAGATATTGTAAGATCTAGAACTTTTTTGGAGGTTTCTTGAGCTTTATTTGATATATTCTTTTTCAATTTCAGTAATTTTAGTGTCAGTTTTAACAAGGGTGTGTTTGGGTGTATTTTTTAGAATAATAATGGGTAGTGCATGGTTGGTGGATGGTTTTCCCAAACCATACACCCCATCCAAACAAACATTATGAACTCGAATAAAGGGGATTCACATGACTGGTGCACGATTTGTAAAACCGTGAACCCACTTAAGAGAAACCACATATCCCCTAGAAGAGGCACATATTTGAGGAGCAATGTTGGGGGAAACCATGCAACTTGAAATGAAAAATGTGTGTACATGATTTTAATTTCCTGAATATTTGTTTTAAAATTTTATGAGCCCCCATTTAATCTCATATTCAGCCTTAACTCAACCACTAATATCATTTCATGACTTTTGAGCATCATAGTCAGATTCGAATCCATCCAACCTACTTTCAATATGATTTGAAGCCCCATATTGTAGAACTGAACCCCTATTAATTAGAGTACCTCATCCCATGTGGTTTCCTTTCTCTTTCCCAATCTTTATCCATCTATTGAAGTATTTTTATTCCATGTTTTTATTGGATACATATGTAGGATTTTGGATTTTGATCTAGGTATTTGGATTCCTTATTATTTGATGTCTAATTAGGGTTTAGGATCAATATATCATTCTACATCGTTGTGATGCACAGTTTGGGGATTTTTGTTCAGTAATTGCTCAAAAAAATTGAGGTAGGTGGTCTATTTTTAAAATCCCATAGTAATGATTTCATGTAAATGTATGTAATTTTATAATTTCATGAGCCTATATTTTAATTTAATTTTATAATCAAATTAAGTAATACAGTAAATTATCAAATTTATGAATATTTAATTGGGATTTTGGGATAATTAATTATTGGGTTAATTATTATAATTTTGAATTGGGATTTTAGGATGATAAATTTTATTGTTAATTATCATAATATTAAATTGGGATTTGGGGATAATTAATTATATACTCAAATATTGCAATATTGAATTGGGATTTGTGGAGAATTAATCATTGATTTAATTATCTAATTATTGAATTGGGATTTAAGGATAATTAATAGTTGAGTTAATGATCAGAGTATTGAATAGTGAATTAAATAAATAATTATTGAATTAATTATGGGATAACTGTTATTGGTATATTGCTTAATTAAGTGGGGAATTAGTTATCATCATTGACATACATAATTAATTGGGGTATTTGTAAGTACCTGAGATTTTGGAAACTGGTCAAATTCCGACCTGGTTTAAACTTCTGACTGGTTTTTGAGAAGTCTGGAAAATCTGGGTAGTTTCTAGAAATTTCCAGACTACACACTGTGTACTTTAAGTACACGTTGTTTATGAGTTACCCGATTGACCGTCCGTGTGCTCGCCGAGTACATGTCGTGTGAAGACCGTGTAGAACTTTCCTATTACACGGCGTGTATTTATAGACACGCAATGTATCTCTTACCCGTGTGAGGCCAGGTACATGTTGTGTGGTGCCCATGTGTAAATTCCCACCTACACGGCGTGTAGCCTTCCTTGACACGCCGTGTACACATGCCCCGTGTATCGGCCAAGAACCTGGCCGTGTGCTGACCGCGTACACGGTCCAGACCGTGTGTCGGAATCCGCTTATGTCGGAGTACGGAAACACGTATACATGGTGTGTACTTGGAAAATAAACGCCGTGTACTTTTTTTTATTTGATCGACCGAGGCGTCGTCGCGCCTCATTCCCAGTTTTCTATTCTTCTCCCCCTTTGGACGAACAGTCTGCCCGAAAGACCTCCATGAACAAAAATCCTTCTAGATCCACCGTACGACCTCCGTTCTTCGATCCATTAGAGGCAGCGAGACCGCATCAGAAAGGCTAACCCCGCACACCCTTCTTCGTTCTTGAATTCTCACCAATTTCTCCACAGATTCCATCCGAACGGAATACCCGGATTTAATAGAAACACAGATCTACCACAATTCAATCCGATTCAGAGGCTGAAATCAATGGAGTGTCATCGTATGAGTACGAGGTTGGTGGTTCATACCTTCTTTCATGTTTTCATAGACAATTTGGGGTTGAGACCTCCGGGCGCGATGTCGGGTGTTGAGCGGAACCCTATTTATTTGTTGTTAATTAATTATCTGCATTATGGGATGCATCTTGGTATTCCTTGAACCTTGTTGGGATTGAGGAAGGCCATGTGAGAGGTCATGGCTCGTATAGTGCAATTCGGCCGGGGGTGCCGAAATGCGTATGTTTTGGACTAGTAATTAACTGCCGTTTTAGACTACTTTTGTTTCTATTGAATTAAATTGCTGAGTGTGATTTGTTAGAGCATGATGTTAATTTGTGTAAGGTGTTGAGACCTTAGGTGCTGGTTTGGGTTAACATAAGTTGGTGAAAATTGACTGTTTAGTAATTGTCTGTTAAAAGTTATGATTTCAAGTATGTTTTTGCAATGTGGGATTTTCTTGTGTTGAACTGCTTGATTGTTGGGCATGCCCCGGGTATATGTTATTGAGTGATAAGGATCACAGGTTGGGGCCTTTGGCTTGGGTTACATTGGGTGGTTGCTACCATGGGATTGGGAATCATGGACATCCCTTGAGACAGTTGGACTGTCAGGTTGGGCTTGGCCCGAGTTACTGGATGGGGAGACCATCAGACTGAAGCGATAGGTTCGCAGGGAAATGAGGTGTCGGAGATTTTGTTTCTTTGGAACTTATTGAGTTGATTACTGCTCACCGGGTACTTTTGAGTAGTGTTCACATAGATAGAATCCGAGATGAGGTAGTAAAACCACTCACTGGGTAGAGGCCCCCGGTAGATGCAGTTAGGTATATTTGGTTTGTGGTTGGTTTCCATAGGAAGACACGTGGAAGGTGAGGAGCCTTCGGGAGATAGCTTTGAGGCGGTCCGGTTGGGGGAAGAGGCTCGCCGTGATTTGAGGGAAGACATCGTTGTCCCTCCGGTTATATTTTGAGGGAAGGTATAGTTGTTCCTCTGGATGTTGTGCCGTGGGAAGGTTGAGATTTCGAGCTGGGTTACGACGGTTGGGCGTGACTTCGTGACGTCGGTACTTGAGACACATGGTGTCATGTGGCATGAGGTTCCGGGATGTAGATCAGACTTTCCGGCGTTGGCCGAAGGAGGTGACACTTCATGGTGGCTGCTGAGCACTAGTGAAGTCTTTGTTTACTGTTGGGAATTACACTATTTACTATTTTCTTATATAAATATGTCTGCCTAAACAATTATATTAGGTACGCACCTCTGGGTGGTATCCTACTGAGACTTTTCTCACACCCTACACGGGCCCACTGGGACGTGTGTAGACTTTATGAAATTGCGTGTAGGTAAAGGGTCAGCCTCAGGAGCTGGACTTTAGTGATGTTTACTTAGATAATGTCACAGACCCTGAGGCCGTGCTGTACTGGAGTAACATGTTTAGTATTATTTTCTTGCACCAGCATGTTTATTTTATATTGTAGCTACAATTGGTTAGCAGGTGGGGCCGTGATATATATATATATATATATATAATGATTTTTATGACTTGTTTGGATGCATGATTGGTTGTATTAGTAGTTATTTCAGTTGATTGCTGGCATGAAGTTTCTTTTAGTTTCCGTTGTTGCTGTTTTTATATTGCTTCCGCTGTTTATTGTTATTGAATATGCTTCCTCTATGAGGGTCTGGCTCGAGTCTGCCGAGTAATTTATTTCCGCTGCATATTTTAGTTTATTACTTGGACCATTACTTTTAATTCCTCCCTGAAGGTATAGCCTCCCCAATATACCTAACAAACCCTTGCTTCTAGTTGGAAGCCTTTGGCGTTCATGGGAGGTGTGCCTAAGGTAGTGACACCCGACCCGTTCGGCACTATTCAGGTGGCTGGCAGGGTCCTGTTCATTACAAAGTGGTATCAGAGGTGTTCTTGACGAGGATTTAGTAGCAGAGTTTTTCTGGCTACTAATGAGATTGAGACTTCTCTTTTTTATTTCTACTGGTTTTACTATTTGGGATATGGTAGATTGGAGATAAATTGTTATTGGAACTGGATTTTTGAACTTGTTCATGGGTGCCTGCAGCCCCATGTATGAGGGATGGATTGAGTTGTCGGGGGTGGGAATTGTTGTTTTCTTTTTGCACAGATTACAGTTGATATGATTTCCACCTCGGTGGCTCACTTGTTGTGCGATGTTATTGATTATGATATGTAAACCTTGGCCAGTATGGAAAGGGTTACTTGTTTGGATTTTTATAGGCACATTTTAGGGTATTTCAATTTCATAACTGCACGTATGCTTTGTGAAGTGATAATACCATGTGAATAAAAATCAATTGTCATGCTAAGTATGCTCTGAAATGTGAATATGTACAACTCCTGATAAAATTTCTTGTTTATGGTGATGTATATGTCATGTCTTGTATTTTTTAGAATTTCATGTGCATGACATATGGGTCTGGCTCTTATGAGAGCAGGCAGGTACTATGGTTGAGGTAGTGTAACTGTCAGGATTGGGCAACTTGGTTGTCGGGACTGAGGCAACGTTGGTTGTCAGGACGGGCACGACCTGAGGTACTATTGATACTTGTCTCTATTGAGGGAGGGTAAGGAGGTTGTGAGGTCGGGATGCCGAGGGAATGGGCTGCGGTGAGGGGGGGGGGGGTAAGGGTAGTTGTTATGCACTGCCTTTTACTGATTTCCTTATCTGCGTGGAATATATTGTTATATAGATATATGTGGGTTGTCTGACAATTTATGGTATTCAGCGAGTTACTTATTCACGGCACAATGGAGCGATAGGAAGGAGAGGATATGGTACCGCAGGATCAGGTTCAGAATCTGGTGCAGGAAGAGCATGAGCCGCAGGTATGGGCTCAGGGGTAGGATCAGGTTCAGGATCCAGTGCAGGCAGGGTAGCAGCCGGGTTTGGCAGCGTTCGGACCGTGGCTCAACGAGCAGCTCCGATCTAGCTTAGTTCACGTCTTGCAGGGGATTGAAAGAGGCGCATAGGGTACAGACACTTCTATTGCGTATCTGATGTGGGAGTTCCAGTCGCAGCACCCACCGGTTTTTCAGGGTGAGGGTGGTCCACAAGTGGAAGAGAACTCGATTGAGAGTATGCACATGATCTTCGAGCAGCTCGAGACACCTCCAGGGTGGAGGGTCAAACTGGCGACGTACATGCTGAGAGGACCGGAGAAACATTGGTGGGATGTGCAGGTACAGGCTCGTAGGCACGAGGGACTAGCGTGGAAGGACTTCGAGGACAGGTTCTTTGAGAACTTTTATCCGGAGACATTGAGGGAAGAGAGAGCTCGAGAGTTCCTGAGGCATCAGCATGGAGATATTTCTGTCATGGACTACGTAGATACTTTCATAGTGTTGTCTCGCTTTTCACCTGGTATAGTGAGTGATGATGCAGCTAGGGTGAGGCGCTTCGAGGATGTCTTGCGACATGCCATTCGGGTCCAGGTGAACAACTTCAGGATCAGTTCTTTCTCTGAGGTGGTGAATCAGGTGCTCATATCTGAGGGCAATGAGGGAGAGAAATCTCGTTTTGGTAGGGTGACAACCCCAGGTGACTGTTCAGACAGCAGGAAGCGAGGGAGAGATGAGTTCTAGTAGGGCAGGCAGGGCAACGACTCACATAGACCACCTCATGATAGTTCAGCGGTGGTTTTCTTTCAGTGCGGACAACCGAGATATGTTCGGGCTCAATGAGATAGGCCTCCTAAGGTGTGTCGGGCGTGTGGAAAGGTCGGACATCTGGAGAGGTTTTGCAGGCAGCCTTCTCAGACAGCCAGTAGACAGGGACCAGGACAGACTGTGGCATCAGGAGTTGGTTCAGGTTCGGTACCGGGAGAGGGTGGCCGAGGTTCATCTGCAAGCGAAGGACGTGACAGGGACAGTAGGACCCAGCAGAGGGGTCCATGGGCAGAGACTGGGGAAGCACCACAGGGAGGTCAGGCATCAGGCAGTCGGGCTTCAGGCCAGGTTCACGCCGTGGAGCTGTCAGGGATTGAGCAGGCTGGAGAGTCGACGACGGTGGCAGGTACACTGTGGGTGTGGCCATGAGTTTTTTTACTTTCTTTTGGAATGGCCTCTTGAGGCATGTCTTGTTGAGTGCACAGGCTGCACAAGATACTTGTGGACTGACTATAAGCTAGTTAGTGGGATTGGCATCATATCAGATGAGTTTTATGTTTTATTTATATATCTGAGATTTGTGACATCAGGAGCATCAAGGATGTGGGTTACATGAGGTGCATGGAACTAGGTTTGAATTGTGCATCTACTGGATGTAGGACCGCAGGGAGGCGGACGTCGATGTCGTGAGTGTTACATTGGGTTTCAAAAGCGACATGTGATCACCGAGGAGGTGCAGGGGTGAAGATGCGTCATGAGAGGACCATGGGTCCGGGAAATAGGTTGTTGGGCCTTGTTTGTTTAATTATTTTCTTTGAGCTTTGTTCAAGTTGAGATCGAGTAGGTGATTCCTAATGTGGGGAGCCCCTTTTTAGGAATTTATCCAGAACTTTGAGACCGGGGTAGTCTAGGTTGTTTTACCGAGATGGGCGTGTTCGGTGCCATCTCCTGGTTTCATTTGGTAGCTCGGGGATGAGCTACGTTAATGTGGGGAGTTTTTAAGAACTCGAGTTTTTTGAAACGGGTCAAATTCTGACCCCATTTAAACTTTTGACTGGTTTTTCAGAAGTCTATAAAATCTGGGTTGTTTCTGGAAATTTCCAGACTACACACCGTGTACTTTAAGTACACGCCGTATATGAGTTACCCAAGTGACCAGCCGTGTGCTCGCTGAGTACATGCCATGTGAAGACCGTGTAGAACATTCCTACTACACGTCGTGTATTTATAGACACGCTGTGTATCTATTACCTGTGCGAGGCCAGGTACATGTCATGTGGTGCCCAAGTGTAAATTCCAATCTACACGGAGTGTAGCCTTCCTTGACACACTGTGTACCCATGCCCCGTGTAGTGGCCGAGACCATGGCTGTGTGCTGACCATTTATACGGTCCTGACCGTGTGCCAGACTCCTCTTAAGTCGGAGTACGGAAACACGTATACACGGCGTGTACATGGGAAATACATGCTGTGTACTTTTTTAATTTGATGGACTAAGGCGTCGTCGCTCCTCATTCCCAGTTTTCTATTCTTCTCCCCCTTTGGACGAATAGTCCATCCGAAAGACCTCCACGAACAGAAATCATTCTAGATCCGCCGTACGACCTCCGTTCTTCGATCCTTTAGAGGCAGCGAGACCACATCGGAAAGGCTAACCCCGCACACCCTTCTTCGTCCTTGATTCCTCACCTATTTCTCCATAGATTCTATCTGAACAGAATTTCCAGATTTGACGGAAACAAAGATCTACCACAATTCAGTCCGATTCAGAGGCTGAAATCAATGTATTGTCATTGTACTAGTACTAGGTGGGTGGTGCATACCATCTTTCGTGTTTTCGTATACAATTTGGGGTTGCGACCTCCGGACGCGATGTTGGGTGTTGAGCGGAACCCTGATTATTTGTGGTCAATTAATTATCTACATTGTGGGATGCCTCCGGTTATTCCCTGACCCTTGTTGTGATTGAGCAAGGCCGGGTGAGAGGTCATAGCTCGTTTGGGGAAACTCGGCCGGGGGTGCTGAAATGCGTATGTTTTGGACCAGTAATTAACTACTGTTTTAGACTGCTTTTGTTGCTGTTGAATTAAACTGCTGAGTTTGATTTTTTAAAGCATGATTTTAATTTGTGTAAGGTGTTGAGACCTTAGGTGCTGGGTTGGGTTAACATAAGTTGGTGCAAATTGACTATTTAGTAATTTTCTATTAAAAGTTATGCTTTCAAGTATGTTTTTGCAATGTGGGATTTGCTTGTGTTGAACTACTTGATTATTGGGCATTGCCCGGGTATATGTTGTTGAGTGATAAGGATCACAGGCTGGGGCCTTTGGCTCGGGTTACTTTGGGTGGTTTCTACCACGGTATTGGGCATCACGGACGTCGGTTGAGACAGTTGGACTGTCAGGTTGGGCTTAGCCCGAGTTACTAGATGGCGAGACCATCAGACTGGAGCAACAGTTTTGCAGGGACACGAGGTGTCAGAGATGTTGTGGCCTGTGAACTTATTGAGGTGATTACAACTCACCGGGTACTTTTGAGTAGTGTGCACACATATTGACTCTGAGATGAGGTGGTATGGCCACCTTCTGGGTAGAATCCCCCGATAGATGCAGTTAGGTATATTTGGTTTGGGGGTGCCTTCCATAGGAAGCCACGTGGAAGGTGAGGAACCTTCGAGAGACATCGTTGAGGCAGTCAGGTTGGGGGCAGTGGCTCGCCGTGATTTGAGGGCAGACATCATTGTCCCTCTGGTTATCTTTTGAGAACATGTATCACTGTTCTTATGGATGTTGTGCCATGGGCAGGTTGAGCTTTCGAGCTGGGTTACGATGGTTGGGCATGCCTTCGGGACGTCGGTACTTGATACACATGGTGTCATGTGGCACGAGGTGCCGGGCTGCAGATCAGACTTTCCGATGTTGGCCAAAGTAGGTGACACTTCATGGTGGCTGCTGAGCACCAGTGAAGTCTTTGTTTACTTTTGGGAATTGCACTGTTTACTATTTTCATTTATAAACATGTCTGCCTAAACACTTATAATAGGTACGCACCTCTGCGTGGTATCCTACTGAGACTTGTCTCACACCCTACACGGGCCCTTCAGGACGCGTGTAGACTTTATGAAATTTCATGCAGGTAAAGGGCTAGCCTCATGAGCTGGACATTAGTGATGTTGACTTGGAGAGTAGAACAGACCCTGAGGTTGTGCCGTACTGGAGTTACTTATTTAGTATTCTTTTCTTGCATTAGCATGTTTATTTTATATTTTTGCTACAGTTGGTTAGCCATGGGCGCCATGATATATATATATATATATATATATTGATTTGTATGAATTGTTTGGATGAATGCTTGGTTGTATTAGTAGTTATTGTAGTTGATTGCTGGAATGACGTTCTTTTTAGTTACCGATGTTACTGTTTTTATATTGCTTCCGCTGTTTATTGTTATTGATTGTGCTTCCACTATACGGGTCTGGTTTGAGTCTGCCGAGTCATTTAATTCCGCTGCATATTTTAGTTTATTACTTGGACCTATACTTTTAATTCCTCCGTGAGGGTATAGCCTCCCCACTATACATAACAGACCCTCACTGCTAGTCGGAAGCCTTTGGCGTTCAGGGGAGGTGCGCCTAAGGCTGTGACACCCGACCCGTTCGACACTGTTCGGGTGGCTGGCCGGGTCCGAGTCTTTACAGTATTAATTAATTTGATTGATGTGATGAACTAATTGTTGAATTATTACTGGTAATTGAGAAGATTAATTAGTTGTTGAGTTAATTAATATGATTGAGATGATTAAATAATTTTTGATTTAATTAATGGAACTCACATGTGATATTTAAATAATTAATGGTAAAAATAAAATTCTTGAGTAATTTGAAATGATAGATGGTAAAAATGTAATTCATGATTGATATGAAATGATGAATGGTAAGAATGGAACTCATATGTGATATTGTCGTGATGAATGGTAACAATGGAATTCATGTGTTAAATGAAATAATTAATTGTAAGAGTGGAATTCATGAGTAAACAGAAATGATGACTGATAACAATGGCATTCATGTGTGAAATTAAATGTTGAATAATAACAATGAAAGTCATTAGTAAACTAAAAAAATGGATGGTAAAAATGGGATTCATCTTTGGAATGAGATCATGAATGGTAACAATGAAATTCATATGTGAATTGGTATAAATAATGATAATCATGAAATTCTAAGATGTGATTTACCTCATGGATAGATCAGAGTCCAGCACAGTCTAGTGCATGTATTGAGTGGTCGGGTGTCCTCAGGAACCCATAGGTTTTTGTAGTTTATTAAATTATAATTGCTAATGAGATAACTATTTATTTATGCATTGAATTTATTCCTTTATACAACTACATACACTGTTTCATTGGATATTGTTTTAGGCATTGTTGGTCATAGACTACTAAGTTGTACTCACACCCCACTCGGGCTGCCTAATCAGTACCCAAAAATATTTCATGGTTCAAGGATCGGATAAGTGAAAAGTAATTAGATGGATTATTTTTGATAGATCATGGAAGAGGGAACCAGATATAGTTCAATACCCCTTGAATATTTTCTATCACTTTACTTTTGAGTTTCATTTTGACACTTGGAACATACTTCAACCTAGAATTTCAACTATTTTGTTTGATATTTTTTTACCAGTTTTGGTAATCTAGTTAAATTGGTATAAATATTGTTGTTATTATATTTAATTTTGTTATTATAGTTTATTTTAACTATTGTTCTTATTTGAAAAAGAGGTTATTGTCTCCCCATGATCGATATTAGTTCCTCTATAATATTCGAAAACCTTTAGTGTAATAGGAGGCACACATGAGGTCATGTGACCTACCAGATCGGGGCACCAATGTGAGGAATTTGGTTTTGAATTTTAATGAATATAATTTAAATTAGTCTCACTCACAAGTCCTTAAATCGATCAAGGAAAGAGACATTGATCTTGGCAAGATAAAAACTCATAAAAAAAATCCTTGGAATAATTTTAGTCTCTTCTCACTAGGTGAATACCAAATAATAATTAAGAAATTTTAAGGGATTTAAAAAAAGATATGGTATAAAACATATTTTTTCAAAATCACAAAATGGGTGTCTTGGGAAAATGATATGTTCTAGCCCACAGAGTCAACCCCATAAAAGGCTTATGAAAATGTAACAGTGGAAAATATAAATACATAAAAGTTTTGGGTTCTACTATATGAACCTATAAATTCTATTTATATTAATGCTATATGTATTAGTTTAACGCCCCGACCCTAGTTATCCAGAGTCGGTGTATTATTACATAACATTTTCATGATTACATGGAATCAATTTCCAAAGGACCGATCAGTTTAGCAGTCTTGGAAAATAGATTACCTACATGAAGTTCAACATTACAACATGAAAGGAAAAACAATATTAATTTATTCCATTAGAGACGTCCAAGACTCCTACATTATTCCTCCAAGTCACTCATAACTAACTTCTTCATATCTTGGAAAAATAAAATATAAGAAGGGGTTGAGCTCAGATGCTCAGTAAGGGTAAATAATTTAGTGTAACCTATAAAAGTTAATGGCAAGATGTGTAATAAAAACAGTAGCCTTTTAAACATAAACATGAACATAATATGAAAAAAATCAAACATTACCATATAAAAATTCACTTAGATATTCTACTAATTGAATAATCACATGTAATAAATAATTTAATAATGGGGGAATGTATAGTATCAAACTTTAATTTCTATGTCAAGGCTTCCTGCCAAGACCTAGGGGATAACTGTAATCGGACCCCAACCAGGAGAGCCTCTATAACCGGACCCCAACCAGGAGAGCCTCATTAATCGGACTCCAACCTGGGGAGACTCTGTAACCGGGCTCCAACCTGGAGAGCCTTGGTAACCACAAAACATTTAGGAGGGTATGCCATAACCGGACCCCAACCCGGAGGGCTTAAATTTAAATATCCCCAACCTGGAACATACTAGTCCAACACATTCATCTTAAGAAGTGGTTGAAATATAACATAACAATTCGTATTAAAAGGTGCATAAAAAATGTAAATACATTAACCATAAACCATGAATGGCATAAAAATAACTCATCCACAGTCAGAAATATCACAAAAAATTCAATAAAAAATGAAAGATTTGTATCATAAAAAATCGACTTTAAACAAGTTTAAAATCCATCAATTGATGCTGATATAGATGAAAATGATTTGTAAAACTCTTTGTGAGAAATATGCATTTTTCGTAAAAACATTTAAAAGTCACACAATTTAGAATGGAAGAAATTTAAAGAAATTTTAAAATTAAAGTTCCACATAATACATTGAACTTTTGAATGTAATTAACTTTTTAATAACATTCATGGCCATTTAAATAAATCCTTAAAAAACATTTTGAAAAAATGGACATTAAATAGAATGATTTAGAAGAATAAATATTTTAAACATTTAAAATGATATTTTAGGAAAAAAAAGTCCCTTAAAAATTATCCCTTTGAAAACACTATTATGAAACATGGACATGGATAATAAATATGTCCCAGTAAAAACCAATAAATAAACAATCTCATATAATAATGGGATTGATGAATTAACCCTTATAGATTTGGTAACTCACGAAACATAAACCCCATGAATGAAGAATTATTCAAATAAGTTGTAAATACCCATAGATCAAATTATATTACTCAAGGAATATAATCATGGCTAGTATATACACCACAAAAAAAAATAGTGGAAATGTAATGTGAATCTCACGGGAATAAGAAGTGAGATGAAATCCCTATACCACGTTGTAATCAATTGAATCGTATGACAAAAAGTTAATAACCACCAAATAATACATAGAATACCATGAATATAAAGATAATAATGATAATATATATCATATGTCTGTACAAAATACACCACATTCAATAAATAAGTGGCGAACAATGGAAATCTCATGGAATTAAAAGTGAGATAAGAAACCTCTTACCACGTGTCCGAATTGACTCACTTGTATGTTCCTTGTTCTCCCTAAATAATCAACGTAAGTTAATTTCTACTTAATTAAGAATATTTTCATATTTATTATTCCTTTTATATGGATTATTACCTTTCTATAACAATTAGTTAATTTTTTGAGTTCGTATTAGACAATTTGTTGATGTTGGGAACTTGAGTCAAAAATGAACTTGTTATAATTACAAATTGTCCATGTGGTCACAAGACCATTATATATAGAATTATATTAAACATTTAGATATCATATATATCATATATGTCTAGAAAATGTTTGTATTTATAACAATACATAACATTCGGAGATAAGAAATGAAATGCACCGATCATGGAGATGGTAAGTCGTACGTACGCATAAACACTAATTTCATTTCTATTTTGTATTTAAATTGAATTAAAACAGAATGGTACATAAACATATTATAATTACACTATAATATCATATATAATATCATTAAATCCATACTTTATAAGTCCCACATATGTCATTAATGATTCATATCACTTTGAGGGGGCGGTAGTCCGCACTTCCTCAAATGAAATTATCTTGTTTAACCCAAAATGGAAACCATAAAGGTATTACATAAATGGAAAATAATTTAGTAAAAAGAAAACATAAACATAATATATATATAAACTTCTATATTAATGGACACTATGAGAGGTGGTAAGAGATAATCGAACAATCATCGTTTCGTGAGGCGCCCGTTTGCCAACCACAGAAATAGTATGTTCTTAACCCATTAGATGGCGGTGTGTGTAAGTGTAGTTCGAATAATTCTCATAAAAAAACCAGTATATTTAGGATACTGGTGTTGTCATAATATAAAGAAATATAAAGAGTTTATGGGTGTTGGAGTTGTAAAAAAAAAATAAAAGAAAATAATTTAAGAGAAACTGATACATTTAATTTGGGTAACTTCCTCGGGTTTGAAACAAAAAAAATTTCTGAAGTGACTTATGCCTAAGGTGAGGCTTCTATATGTAATATTGGTATCTTTAGATCTTATTCGGTATGGTTTTGGACGATCCAAGGGGCTTTACAGTTGTTTGGAATGGGTTATAAGTGATGTCCTTTTATAAGGGGGAGGAGGGGCTCCTTAGGAAAGTGTGAAAATATTATTTTATTATACAGTGATATTCAGATTAAAATGGTCCAAATCAAATTAAAGTCAAAGATAAGATGAAATATGGTTGTAATAAAACCATCCAATAAGAATTGGATAGTTTTTGGATATATTTTTAATATTAATAATCTTATTTATTTAGATCATTTATTAATGATGTAAATACTACATCATTGTGCCGTCCTAAATAATTTTATTTATTTGATGTTTTAAAATTATTAAAAAAATACTGTAATGTAGGAAATCATTTTATATTTCCAATGAGTATTTATAGTCGAAAATATGACTTATATAACCCCATGTTAAAATTGATTTACTAAAAGATATTTGTTTTTGTCATTTTTGCCTTTACTTGAAGTTTATTAAAATAAAGTGTCATTATCATTCATAAGTGGCTCCTTCTATTCCCAACACTAACCCAGGGATGACCGTGGTCGGCCATGACTCATCCAATAAGGTTAGGACAAGTGTTAAGGTAATTTTTTATTATTATAATATTCATTTTTACCTTGAATTACCCTATTTACCTTTAACTGCGGTAAATAATATTTATAAGTTACTATTCCCCAAAAATTATTTTTATCTTATTGAACAACATTTTACAAACTGTTGTTAACGGTGTCTCTAGGATTTGTGAAATTCAACTCACAGAAGTGGTAAAATTTAGTTTTTTTTACTAATTTGTCAATTCTCATAGGAGGTGTGTAAAAGACAGTAAAAAGTTTAATAAGATATTTATATATCTGAACTTATTATAAAATGAATTCAATAAATTATATTGAAATTATATAGATATTATGTATCTATTATGACCAAAAATAAATTTAAATAAAATAAAAAATTATTTAAATAAAATGTCAGTTTTAACCAATAACTCAATGTTTTTCACTAATCGTCAAATATTAAAAGTTTTTAGAAAAAAAAACAATATTTCACTCTAAGATAATTTTGATATTATGAATTATAATATTAAGTCTATTTTACAAAATTCAAAACATATATGTTTCATTTTTTAATTAAACATTAATTTCTGTTGTCAAAACCAAAAAGCGTGTTTTTAAGAAATAATAACTAACAAAAGATTGATACTTATTTATCTTCAATTTCAAAGTGAAATTATTTCCAATGAATAACATTGGATTAAGTGGTAAAAATATAATCTACTTATACTTAAAAATAATTAAAATGTATAATTTAACACTAAAAATTATTTTGATTAAAAAATATGTTTTAAGTTAATATATAGTAATTTTTTACTATTCCCCAAAATATGAAAGTTATCAAAAAAACACAAAAAATTTATTGAAACTAAATTCTTATGTCCTGATTCTAATGAAGAAGTTTATTTTTTCAAATTGAATATATAAAAGTATCAAATATTGGATTTAAAAATGGTTCTCTATTAAGAGGCAGTAAAATTGAAGTTTTTTAAAAAATTAAATCTTTTATCTGAAAAAAATGAATTCGTTTTTTCATTATGTCTAAGAAAATCATAATATGTATTCTAAGATAATAAATATTATATAAAGATCAAAATTTAGTTAATACTATTTATAACCTCTTTTTAACGGTTAGTTTGGTAAGTCGTGGTGCCCTTGAACTCAGTGTTGCGTGTAGTGTAAGTTATTGAATTACTTTGAAGAAATAACATACTATAAAATCATAGGCTGTTACAATTAAGGTGTATGATGTGGCTATTATTTGATATGTTTTTCTAAATAATTATAATTAATTTGTTGAATATTTAATGCTGAAATGTGATGATATCAGAGAATTATTAATTTTTTAATTATTTTGAGTTGACATTGTTACTATTTGAAATTAAAATTAATTTTTTTGTTGTTTAATTAATTGTTTGTTCGTACTTTAATTTCTAAAAATAATTTATAATGAATTTTTTGGTTAATTTTTATTAATCATTGTATGAATTTAAATTTGAATAATTTAGATTACAAATAATAAATTTTATTGTTACTTTATCTTATATTAATAAATATTAAACGAAATGAATTTTGGTTTTTATGACTAATTTTAATTCAAATATTAATATTTTAATGATTTCAGGTTTATATATTTTGTATAAAAATGTACCATGATTTTATCAAACAAACACATTTTTGTTATGGAATATTTTTTCTTTCATGAATGTGTTTTTTTGAAATACTATTTAAATATTAATTTCCATAATCCTTTTCCTATTTTTATTCTGACACTTCATCATTCTATTAATATTTTGGGACTTTTATTTTTTCTTTTTGGTTTCTATAGTCCATAATAAGATAATAATTGTAGTATCATAATACTTAGGGTATCATTGTAAGGCTTTAACCAAGGACCATAAGGAATATAGGGTTTGTAAAAAAAATTAATGAGATTTACATGCAAGAGGAGAAGAGGCTAGCCAAAGACCTCCCAATCATGACAACAAATTAAGATTTTCTAATGGAATCAATCCAAATGAAAGTTTGAATGAAATTAGTGATGATTACTGAAAAACATGAATCACATGGAAGACATGTTGATACTAAGACGACTTTATCTCATGATGATGAAAATGAGATATCATCCTTCCATGCTAGCATATTTTTTCAGTATTAGTTATAATTTTTTCAGGTTCCTTGAGTCAATATTTAATAGTTATTTCATAAAAAAAAATGTGATAGAGTTTTAAATATTTAAGTCATATGAGTCTAAGGAAGAGAATTTTAATTGTCAAGAGAGATGTAAGGAGCCATAGGTGATGGAATTGAGTGAAAATATTTCAATTTGATGTGATACGTTATCAATTTGCGTTTTCTTGCTGTACTGTTAGTGTAGGATCAAAAAACGATAGAGGGTCCCTAAAATTGCCTATAATTCTAGCCACAAAAAACTTAATTCGACACCACATGCTAAATATAACATTTTATAGGACATGAAATTTCAGGCAAATGGCTAAGGATGCAGATTATATGAATTAAGAAGTTTTTTTCAAAAATTAATGTGTTGAAGAAGACGATAGACTAAAAATCCCTGGAAAAGAACCTATATTGACCTCAACTGATGAATAGCCACATTTTTTTTAAAATACAATTCATGACTGAGGAAATGTACTTAAGAAAGATGATGAGAGTTATAGGTTGAGGCTAGTTTGTGCAACTTCATTGAATATTTATAATGGGTTTCATGAATTAATAAAATATGGATTTTTAAAATTTAGTGAAAATGATATGAAAAATTTGTTTGAGGGATTATGTATTTTTTTAGGCAACCTAATCTTATCACATTGAATATTTGAGTTTTATAAAGTTAATAGAAGGATATATTTTGATGATTGAGAGGTTAAATCTACTATAGTGTTATGAAAATATTCATGAAGAATAGTAGGCTTTCCGGGTTCATGTTGAGTTGGATTTACTTACAAAGGATAAATCAGTCACATAGGGAATCCCAATTTCAAAATAAGGTAAATGAAAAAAGAGATAAAAATTAATATACTACTACCACCTGGGTTCAACTCGGATACATAAAATCCATTGATATACTTTGGGAAGAAGAGATTGTGTAGAGAGAGACTTTCACATTTATTGGGAATGATGGGGAGGACATAATGGATAATTAATGATTAGGATCATAAGGATATTAGAGCTTTGAGAGGAAGGTGTCATAATGGGGAAGATTCCTTAACCCCTCATTTTATTTTTCTTTTAATCAATATTATTTGTTAAAATAATTTTCTTATTGGAATTGAAAATATTTATTGGATAAACCTTCTTGGGGAATTAGATATTTTGGATTTTACTCTTTGAATTCATTCAGGTTATCAATTCAAAATTTTTACTCCTTATCTAATTATTTTTTTATATTGAAGCATTTCATATCAAAATTTCCTTATGTTTCAATTCTATACAATCTAGGATTAAACATGAACTATTTGGAGCTTTTCATTAATGAATTAAATAATAAAATGATTTGGAATTTTTAGGAGAATTTCAAAAAAATATAAAATTATAATTTTATATTACTATAATTAAATCCACTACAACATGTTTTTGAGATAATGTTATTGTTGTAAAAATAATGATATAATTGAATAAATGTCATATTTTTTGATATAAAAGATCAGATGCAGTTTTGTAATTTCTTACTACTAAATGACATGCGATTTAAATATGTTTTTTATTAAATAATTAAATACTTAAAATATTATTTGAAAAAAACACTAAAATCAAATCAAATCATGTGACATTAACGTAATATTTTACCATAATAAAATATTTTTAAATTTGTTTTTACATTTGAACGTAACCATATTATGAAATCTCTGAATGTATAAAAAAGAAATGTCATTGGGTAATATATGCATCTCTTATGAATATCATTTTTCTAAAAATGGAAAGGATGTATCATCAATATTTTTTTTCTTTAGTGCAATCTCATGTTAAACTCCAATAATTATTTTATAAGTGAAATAAAATTCATTAAAAGTTCAAGATTTTGGAGATTTTTCAAGCGTTATGTTAGAGGACTCATCATCCCTGATTTCCACTGTAGCTTAACTTATGTTTAGACCATATATGAAGATAAAAAGGGGTTAGCTAATTATAAATTAGTATGATGTAAAATCAGGTAGTTATTAATTAAATATTTTATTTTTCACACCTATTTTACACATTTCATAATTTAACTTATAATGAAAATAATTATTTTCAATAAAAATAGTTTTTTTATATTTTATATTTAAAAAATAAATGTATAAATACTATAATTTTAATTTTTTTAATTAAAAGTATTTTTATAATTCATCATGTTAATATAATATTATGATGATTTTTATGATCTTTTTGAGATAATGTATTTTAAAGTGAATAGTGGAATATATAGTGGTACCCAAACTGTAAATTTTATGAATTTCCCAATATAATATAAAATGATACTATTTTATGAGAACCATTTAATTGATTAAATATTTAAATTAGGATTAAAAATATCCATTTTAAAATATCATTTTAAACATATAAACCATATGTTCATCATTCTAAAAGATATGTAATATTGAAATATATCTTAAAATTTGTTTTTTATTTTCATTAATATAACACTTAAATTAATATTATTCAGTTTTGGATTTATCTAGAAGCCTCATAAATGTGATTTTTTATAATAAACCAATTTATACAATAACATACATTTACAATGATAAATTTATACTACATAAACATTATGCTAAAAAATATAGTTCTTCAAAAAATGTTTTCGTGTGTGTTATGTGTGATAATATTAAAATTAACATTTATAACATTGAAAAAAGACATTTGATAAAATTATTTTAACATATTATATCAAAAAATTTAAAATTATTTATTCTTCACAATTATATTTTTTAGGCATTAAATTTTGTTACAATAATAATTATGATTTACCCTGATAAAATATTTATCTTCCCAATAATGATACATATCTAAATATTATGAATTTTTAAAAGGATATATTTTCAATTAATACTCTCATATGTTATAAAAATAAATATAAATTAAATTAAATCTCATTTTATTGGAAATAAGTGATAAAAAATTTTAAGATTACTTAATGACTGAAACAACATTTTTTCTAAAAAAATGTATTTCAACATTCTATATATTTTTATTTAATAGTTAATATTAAAATATTTAGATATTTAATTAGATTAAATTGTGTAAAAATTAATATTCAACATATTGAGATTTTTTGACAAGGTTCATCTTATAATTTTAGATAGAAAATAATAAACATGATTAATATTCAGTTATGATGAATAAGTTTAAAGAGGCAAATCTAATATGTCATGAAATTTACTAAATCAAATTGATACATATACCTTCAAGAAAAAAATTTTAAGTTATCAATTCATAGCATAATTTAACTGAATAGTTTTCCAACCTAACTCACCTACTATGACGAATTCCGTTCTTACCCCTTACCTAACATTCATTCCTAATGTTTGTCTTTATTATTCACCTATAAAAGAGCAGAATTCCACCCTTTTGATGACATACCCCTAGTTTATAATTCCTAGGAATATATTCTTAATTTGTTTCTTATAGAGTACGTATGAAATTTTATTATATTATATCCTAAAAAATTTCCTTTTATCCATCATTTTGAGAGGATTCTTCATGGGAAGATCCAAATTCTCTACCAAACTATTTATTTAAGGTCCTATAGGTCACAAGAAAAGGAGACACACATAAAAACCCACTGGGATAGTAATTATAAAAAATAAATCACCACTTGGATAATCCAATAAATTATATAACTTATTAAAATTTTAATAGACCAATGGACTAGTGGGAATGAATCCCAATCCATGGATTGTAGGCCCATCATATGTCCCAATGGTCCAATTCAACATCATGCATGCAACATTATACCTTCACCATTTTCTTCTTAAGTCATGCATCACAATAACCACATTACTAATTGATTTTATACATATCCACCATAATATTACTATAATAGTACCTAAACCCATTAGGGACTAATCCTAGGACCTCTTGGATGTGGAGGTTTGCAGTTGAGTACCTATGCCCATAAGTATTACTTACCCACTAACTTCCTTTCATTATCATTATCATCTACAATCCTCCAAACCATTTTACTCACAAACACACACTCAAACAGACACACACACACACACACACATATATATATAATGAAATTATTATAAATAATATAGTAAAATGATATTAAATAATTGATATAAACATTTTCTATTTATCCAATTCAATCAAAATATGAAAATGTTGTACCTGTGCATGTGTTGACTACAACATGCATTAATGTACTATTTTTCAATAACAACATTAATGTATGAAAAAAATTATTTAGTGAATAAATATTTTATTTATTTAATAATTTATATTTATTAAATATAAATTATTATCTCTGTAATTTATATAATCAGTAAGGGATCAATGTGAAACTATCATCCCAAAATGAACATACCAAGAGGAAAAAAAATTTATTCATAATTTAAAACCACTTTTCCATTTACCTTATTCTTATATTTATTCAAAAATTTGATTTTTCACCATAATAACAAATAAATAATTTTATTTTCATTATTTGATAATGAAATTTAAACAAAATAATATCTTATATTTCCATACCCACACATAGATTAAAACATATTCTTATTGTGTCGATTTAACCACCAAAATAACAAATTAATTAATTTTATATAATGTATGGAATTGAATAATTAATATTGGATATTACTAACTGAAAGAATTATTTTTTATTCTATATTGGTAATATAAACATTTAAATCATTAATTATGTCACTACTATCATTTGTCAAAAAATCACCAAAACATACATGTCACAATCTTTATCTACATGAACCTTAGAAAATATAAAACTGAATGAATTGTAACATTAAAAATATAATTAAATACATATTATATTAACTTTTATGATCTATTAATGATTTTATATGAGAGTAGAATGTAAAAAAACAGGGTTATTAAGAAATTAGTTCAAAACTCTCAGGATAATTAACACTTAATATTGAAAATAATAATAAAATTTTAAAATTAAAATAAATAATGATTATTAATGATTATATAAAAGGATAAAGTTATGAATATGGTTTTTAAATATTTTATTAATATAAATATTTTTTATATATAATAAATTGAGGTGCTTTACATTATATCATGAATTAAGATAAAAGGTTGATGTCACCAATTTTATTTCTTGAGACATATTTATTGTTGTGAATCATGGAATATTTGATTAGTTTTTATTAATCAAAATATAATTTATTTCACTATATTCCAATAATTCGTTGGGTTAAAACCACAATATCATTTTTTTATTTAAATTGAATTTGAATAAAAAGATATTAATTTCATAATTTTTGTTGTTCTGTCAACTATTTCTTTTGAGATAAAAGGATTATTATTTAACATATTATATCAAAGATTAATGTATTACACCATATGATTCCATTACATTTAATTTTAGATTACTATATATATTATTTTTTCATTTAAATATAAAGAGTTTTCCTTGATGAAATTCATTTTCAAAATCTATATCATCATTATGAAAATTTCTCACACAGTATAACGATGGTTTCTCCTCCATATCCTTATTAAAAATTCCATAAATAGTTATCTATTATTATTTTTAATCTAATTATGTGTTATCTCATGAGAACATAATATGTCTCTTAGGTTATCTTAGAAATTATGTTTTATCAAATCTTTTTATCATGTGGGATTTCAAAAATGAAATTTCAAAAATATTTTCCCATCCTTTCAAAATAAAAAGTTTTATATTACACTCAATATTTAATTTTAAAAAACCTATATCATTTCAAGGATATATTATTTATGTTAATTATTCAAAATCAAATGATTTATATATCATTTAATTTAAATTTTGAAACCATTATGTCATTTAAAAAATCATTATTGATTATTATTTTTTAAAAAGTAAAATTTTTCAAAAACTTTTCTATTTATAATTTTTAAACCATTATATACTCTCAAGGCTTAGTTATTGAAATTTTGTTCCAAATATATATTTTAAAAAATTAATTTAGTCTTATTTCTAAAATGCGACCTTTCTGCAAATGACATTTCAAATTCACCATAACATTATTCCTATTCTCAATGATAAAATAGTTTCCCTAAAAAAATATGATTTCTATACAATTTACTCTTTATCTATAAAGGATTAATTTCATCAAATATTACTTTTCATGAATCTTGCCTAATTTATTATAAAATAATCATTTTGGGTGATTGATTTTTTGGTATCATCTTTTTACGTAAAAGAGTTCAATTTTAGGGAAACCATCATGATGTTTTGTGAAACCCATTTTTGTTTTTCTTTTGACTTATGATATAATAAATGATGTGAACATTTTTTTGATTGATTTCATGTTTCACTCATTAGTATGGATGATTCATGTATGGGTTACTATATTTCCCACTATTGAAATGGTTTATGGTTGATATCCCATGTGTTACAGATGTTGGGAATGTGAATTTTGTATTTTCTCAACATGAAGCATGGGATTTTTTTGTTCATAGTATATTGCATGGTCAATTTTTGTTCGTAATTGTAAGGATGAGAAATTTTTTTGTTCACAACATGAAGTGTAAACAATTTTTGTTTTTTCAGAATGTTATAATTTCTATATGATAATATTTGTTTTGAATGCTTGTTTTTTATAGTATATTTCATGTGAATATTAAATATACATTCCATAATCCCATGATTCTTCTCCATCAATCATGTTTATAATATTATGATTATGTACCCCTTTTTAAATGGAATATATTTTTTCATTTGATATCACCTCACATTATATCATGAATTGTGAAAAGATCTTTCGTTCAGTGTAATTTTTAATATTAAATTTCTCCATTTATAGGTTTTCTCATATACTTATTCTTTAACCCATAACAACAGGTTGAAATGTTTTTACCTTATCTCTCATTTGAGATCACCCCTTTCTTTTGTTTCAAATCTCTATGTGAGGAGGATGATTATAATCTTGGATAAGTCAAAAAGGGATTCTAGTGTGGCTCAATAATAGCGGAATATTAATTTTTTTGTATAATATGTTTCTTATGTTTCTATTACTCAAAGAAACTAAAAATTTAAATATTAGTATTTTCATATAATTGTGATATGTAATTTTGAAAATAAAGAAATTATGAAAAATAATGATATATTTAGATTGAGTTTCTATAGTTTGTATCATATTATTATTAATAATTGTTTAAGATTTATTTAGTTATTTTAAGGGAATGAAATTAGATAACATTAATAAAAATTCTAGGGATACGCATAATGGTTATGTATAAGAATAAGATAACATATTGATGTTCTGGTAACGTAGATATTATACAGTTATCCTAACTATTTCATCCTTATATGGATAATAAAAAGTGGAAGTGGCAGTGGAATAGATGCACCTAGTTGTAATAACCATGAAAATGTAGCTTGATCATGGAAACAATTTCCACATATTTTCATGGTGAATTATCCTAGGACTACAAACCTAGATAGACATGCCCATGTGATATAATCTTTTTAATAAATCAATCTTTAAAATCCATTATGAAGGATTTATTATGTTAATGATTTATTTAAAGGAATATGAGAAAAACTCATATAAATAAACCAATATTGAACTGAGATTGATTTTGGTTAATAAAATATAGTATAAAAAGTTTGAAGAGTATGACATTTTGAGGTTGAATCATACATGTATGTATCATAAAATAATTATCTTTTGGTGTTAATCAGTCACATTAATTATTTTTCATTTTTGGTAATGGAAAAATACCAATGGAGTCAAGTTAATATTTAATTCCATTTACAATGTAGGGAATGTGCCAATAAGAAGCATAAGAATATAAGAGTTAGAGTGAGAATTATTATGATTATTCCTAGAATCTATCCGTAATCAGGATTAAGAGCATCCATTTAGTTGATATTTCAAACAGATCAAAGAAGATAAGGATCCAGTCTCATGGAGGTAATGGCGATGAGGATGATAAATGAAAAAAAGGAAAACATTTATTTCCTAATAAGAATATTATACGAAAGACTAAGGGGAATGATTTTAAGTAATAAAGAAATTATCTGTGTTTGGAAAATAAGGGAATAAAGAAACAAATTTCCAAGTAAAATTGAATTGTTGAGTGAAAGCTATGAAAGGGAATAGTGATCACCGAGATGCAACAATAATAGTTAAATTTCCTAAATTTTGGATTCATGGGAACTATACAAATCAATACTCTATTATAGGGACTCAGGAAGATAATATGAATCGATAATTTTTGAGATTAAGGGAATAAGTGGAATCCTATAAAACCTCTACTATTGAAGTATGTTCCAAAATGATGTTGAGTGAAAGGAATCGATCCTCAATATAAGATGTATGAGTATTGTAATTGTGTCTTGTTGAAATGAATCCATTATACCCATTGTTTTTTCTAATAATATATAATCACCATCCCGAGGTATAAATTTTGAATTATTAATAAAACATTATCCTGCTACATTTATAGTATCCTAAGTATATAACACTTCTTTAATATATTTTAATAGTAATGTACTTTCTTCAAATCCTATTATATTTCTTTTACTGTATATTGATGTGATATTAAAAATTTATTGACTCTATTGAAAATGAAAATTAAAAATATAGGAAAATAAAATATAAATTTAAAACCATGTTCAACAATTAATTTATTTTTTATTGTAAACTCGATATGGAACATTAACCCATTATATTGTGGTATTTATCTTACATTGTTTAAGGAAAACACAACAGTAGTTACATTATCCTTAGAATGGAAAATATGAGTTCACTAGTAAAACCAAGGAGAAAGAAGGTGAAACCCTAATATAAATTAAAGTACATATTTATGAATATCTTATAGACACCACTATCTATTCCATTTGTCATAAATATTTAACATTAATGGGGATGGATTTTATTTTGGGGGGGGGGAATGTATCAACATGACATTTCACTATTTATTTCCCTTAAAAAATATTGTCTTAATAGATTTATTGATATGAAATAGTGAAGTAAAACTTAATCAATAGACATTTATATAATTTTTACAATTATAATATAACCTTTAAATCAATGAGTATAGAAGGAAGTTACTATGTTATGAAATTTACAAAGGAAAATGAAATAAATGACATTGGGTAGTAGATGCCTCCCTTATGATTGTAAATGAGTAATATTAATAAGGGTTTACCTAGAAAAATACATTGATAAATTCTAAAAAATATGATATGAGAGAAATCAAATACTAGAGAATTCATCCATGTGGAAATTACTACCAGAGCTATGTTAGTAGAATTAACACCCTCAACTAAACCCATAATTTCCTTATGTATATTTCTTACACAAAGATCATAATAGGTTACGAAACTAGATATCCATCTAATAAAATTTTGTAAATATTAATGTAATATGTTATATATCAGATGTATTTTCACAATTTTCATTTTGACTACTAAATTGGAGGAATTTTTATTTTTTTAATATTTTTTCATAATATTTATTTATTAAATGAAAAATTTATAAATAAAATTATATTAATTTGATTAAATGAAATTAATTTTTAAACTAATCATGTCAACATAACCTTAGGGTGATTTTTTGGATTTTTATAATTTAATGGATATTTAAGTGAATAGTGAAAAATACAGTTTTTAAGAAAATAATAAATTTTATGACTTTTTCAATATATTGGTAAGACCAAGATGTTTATAAATCCTATTAAGTGAATAATTATTTATTTATTGAGTAAAAATATTTATTATAAAATATAATTTTGATATTAGAAATCCTATGATATTTATTTTAGAATATAAGTAACATTTCATTCTAACACGAAGAATATTTTTAGTATTTTCACATAATTAAAACATTTAATTGTAATATTAAATTTTTGATTTCACGGGGAGATTTATAAATATTATTAGTTTTATAATAAAAATATTATATCTTGATATTCAATGAAATTGATAAATTTATACAACAGAAATTTTAATCTAAAAAACTAACTTTCCTTAAAATAAATTTTTAGCGTTATGTGTGCAAATATTAAAATTAAAAATTATAAACATTACAAATATTATTTTATAAAATTATTTTCCTATTTTAGATAATAATATTTAATTTACTTTGTATGTTTAATTTCATTTTTAGTGATAAAAATATGATACCATGGAAAATATTAGTTTTTATGGTAAAATATTTATTTTCCAAATAATTATACCAGTCTAAATATTTTTCATTTTCAAAATAAATTGAAATATTTTAAATTAATAATATATTTATATGTTTAAAATTATATAAAAATTAATTAAAACTAAAAAAATTTATAATCAGTTTAAAAAAATATTATGAACACTGAATTATTGAAAAACTTTTTCAACAAAAATAGTTTTTCAATACACTATATATGTTAGTTTAAATGCTATTTTTACCACATTTAGAGTTTATATAAGATTAAATGGAGTCTATAGTCAGATTTACCATTTTCAAATATAGTATGATGGGTCATATTAAATTTATAGTGGTGAAATAATAACCATGGTTAAAATTTATAAATTTTTAATAAATATAAGAATGTGTAATATAATATAGCTCAAATTTTTACTAAATAAACATGGGACATAATGATTTTAGAATAAATATTATAGGATATAAAGTCATACCAACTTGCATAAAAAATTACCCAATAAAATCTCCTAATTATCAAGAAATTCCATTCCTACCCCTTACCCATCATTATTTATCATTGATTTTCCCTCATTTTCACATTTAAAAGTTGTTCACTTAAACCCTTTATATGATGTTCACCTAGTTATAAATTCCCATGAAAATATTTTAAATTTACTTATTCTAGTGCTCCGCTATATTATTGTTACGTAGTTATAATAAGAATATAGTTGAACAAGATTTTCTAGAAACTAATTCACCCTTTATGAATATTGAATAGACAACATAGACGCTTCCACGCCCCTCCTCAATATTCAACCCACTCACAATCCTGATCAATCAACCTAGATTCCTTGAACTGAATGTATTCCATAAAGTTCAATCTTGAGAAGATAATATTCCTTCAATTCTGATCTCCCCCTGAAAATCACTACTTCTACTTTACTACTGAATCATTCCTTGGTGCATCGCATTGGAAATAGTCACCTTACATTTAAAATTTTGATAGGAATCTTTTTTTTCTCGTGGTATTTTAAAATCATGTGTTTATTGAGTTTTTGATTCCTCAACAATTTTTGATTCATTTTTCAACAGAAGCGGACTATACCATAACTTGAGAATAAGATACACACTCCATTTGTATCATCAATTCTAAAATTTCAGATGGTAATTTGATTAACACATGAGATGGGATGCTGAATTATGAGCTATTTGGATCTCTCTTCCACTAGTTCCTCTTCTATTACAGATCATGGTGATTATTTGGATGATTGATAACACGATGGGCTGTTTTCTACATGCTTATGATCACAACACACACATTTTTTCATCCAATTTATCCTCAGATATCTATAGAAGTTTACATATCTAATACTTCACTTAATTTCATATACATTGAGATTAATGTTGAAAAATTATTATAGCATCTAGCATGATATGAATCTTCATACTCTTTCTATTTAATATGTGACTGCCCGGGCCAAAATGCTTCCAAACTCCAGCAAAAGGATGAGTGTATGATACCATGAAGGAATGTAGGGTATAAAAGCCTTCAAATCTTATAGTTATTAGGTGGAAAGGTTTTATCCTCATCAATCCTAATCAAGGGTTGTATTTGTATATCTAGCATGAGGCATGACCTTGATCATTCTAACCAAATAAAGAGAGTGGGAAGGACATGATCCTCATATGTTTTCATTTACTTTGAAAAATAAGGTGGTTTAATTTAATGGGTATACATTTATGGTTATATGTGAGGGTTTTCGGAATGTGGTTGATTTTGGGGCTAGATAGTGGACTACCTCTCACACTAGGGACAATTTAGTGATTCATTCATTATTGAAGGCATTACATGATTTAAATGTAATAGTATCTCAAATGTGGGGGTATTCAGGCATAAGAAATCCCCAAAGATATTTCCCATTAAAAAATCAACCCATTACTCTAAATGAGAAATAATTGGATGATATAGATATTAATGTTTGGAAATTATTTATTCGAAGATGGAAATGGATGAACACTAGGTCAATGATCCATGTGGGTTTAGAGTTGATAGGAAAAGATATAAACTTATGAGTATCTTCGAACTATGAGTAGGATCACCATATGATATTGAATTTTGGGTATGAATTTATAAATGAGAATAAATGAAACTAAGTTTCAAGGATACTTCTATTCAAAAGGGTAAAATTCAAGGCAACAAAAAGACTACTCAAACTTAATGAAACCCACAGTCACTATATCCTTGGGAAAATATAAGAAAAATATGGTAGAAGTATGGTTGGTGGAATTATCACTTGAAGGGGGAGTTACCTAGGATTTTTTTAATTAGGTTAATAAATTTCCTCTCCTTTTATTGGAATTTTAGAGCCTAATGGTGGTAGGATGATGTATCTAGAACAATCTCTTGAAAAGGAGTTAACTTATGATGCTAGAAATGATATAGGAAATGAGTTAGTTGAAAAAGATATAGACTTAGCGACTCTCTTACACTACCAATAATAGATTGAGGAGGAGTAATTCAACATCAATGTTAAAAAGGTGATGAAATCTAGTATTTTTGAGTGGCGTCCCCATGTTATTCTTAATGATGAGGAAAAATTCTAGATTGACAAACAAGATCAGATCATGGATCATGGAATTAACAAGGGGAAAATAAATCTGGAATAATATATTTAAACATTGTAAATAATGGAATATCTCATTTAGGATATCATTATGGATAATATAGATAGTTATATAAGCACAATTGAATTTTGTTTATATTGAGAAGAATATTTACCCTCCTTTACATTTTTCTAGAATGGCATTGTTATTTCCACCATGGAGGAGTTTGCGGTAGGTTAACATTTTATTTTGGTTCTCATCAACCCCTTAATTTTATTTGAATATTAATTAATATTTTATGTAATTTAGAACACCAATATAGTTATAAAAACATTTATCCCCAAAAATGTTTATAACGTCTTTCATTTCCAATGGATACTTAAGAGAAGATTGAAATTCAATATATAAGTATTAATTACCCTTTAAATCCATTTCTTTGTCCCTATAATCCACCCTCGCACAGAACCATCTTATCCATATCAATATAATTACATAATTATAAATAATATACTAAAACAATATTATTGTTTGGGTATAACAATTAGTTTTTACCCTACCATTCAATTAAAAAATTAAAATTTTGATCATGTGAATGTGCATTGTATCACCTCCCTGAACATCACAATTTCAGCACCACATTTTTTGGGATGATTATTGAAATTGGTTTAGTGAATATATATTTTATTTAATTTATTATTTATATTCAAAAAATTATAATTATTAATTCTATAAATTATTTTCGAAAAATCGATCATTGTAAAACTATCCTCTTAAAACGAACATACAATGAGGTAAAATGATTCATATATAAGGGAGGAATTCTTTTTTCATCTATATTATTCTTATATATAATTCATTTTTTTAAAATATTTAATAAAATGTAAATAATTTAATTATACCTTTTTTATAATAATATTATATGAAATTAATGTCTTTTATAACCATACTTACACATAGATTTTAGAATATTGTTATTAGGTTAGTTTAAAAACCAATATAAAAATTGATATAATTTTTCTTCAAGTATGGAAATGTAAAATTTATATTGTTATTAATAAGTATATAATTATTATTTTTGGTTATGGATTTTTAATAAAATGATTTAATTAGTTAATTATGTTACCACCGTTCAGTTTTTAAAAAAAAAATATGATTATTTACAATTTTTTCTACAATAACCTTGAATAAAATAATGATACTTTTAAAAATCAAGAAACCGCAATTCTAGTTACTTGAATGATCTTGTAATGTTTATCTTTGGTATAATAATTAATAATAAAAAAACTATTATAAAACTTGGTAAAAAATGATCAAGATAACTCAAACCAATGTTAAAAATAGATAATTACTACCAAAAATACATTTAGAGAATAATTATATGTGATGATTATAAAAGGATATATACATGATTTTTTTTGGAAATAGGGTATTAAGATAGTTATTTTTTTGTTATAATGGTTATTTATTCTTTTTAGTAAAATTTAGGATATAAGGTAAGGGTTTCATGCATCAAATTTAATTTCTTGAGACTCATTTCTTATTGTCAACCAAGAAATATTATATATGGTGTGGTTAATTAATAATGTATTTATATTACCTTATTATTTTAATTTATAGTCATTTAAGATCCATATAAGTTTCTTTATTTATATACATTTTTATTTAAATGTTTCCAATATCACAGGTTTCTTGGTTAACTGAAGTCCCTTAACTGCATAAAATGATTCTTCATGAACATATTACTTGAACGATTTATTTATACCACTATAATATTAAATTTAATTAATATTAATATTAAATTATAGAGGAATTTAACTTTTAGATATAAATATTTTACATTGATAAATGTAATTCTATAAAAGTATATCACCCGTATATTAAATTTTCTTCATCTTTAACGATTGTTTCTCCTCCTTTTAAATTTTTTACCTTTCCTTAGAAGATATCATTTTATTTTGAAACCTAATTATGCGTCAAATCATGTGACATTAATTTTTACCGTCTCTTATTATAATATTATATTTTCATTAACTATTTTTATTATATAGGGTTTTTATCAATGTAATTTTAAAATATTTTTC
This sequence comes from Viscum album, assembly GCA_963277665.1. Taxonomy (NCBI): domain Eukaryota; kingdom Viridiplantae; phylum Streptophyta; class Magnoliopsida; order Santalales; family Viscaceae; genus Viscum; species Viscum album. The sequence goes on along the minus strand of OY728166.1, from coordinate 1,066,426,099 downwards.
TATCCTTTAAAAATTTAATGTTTTATCATCAATAATTTTTTAACAATTATGTAATTTAAATGATCTATAGTATATGATTAATTTTAAAAATCATGTATTTTTCAAAATAGTTACTTAAATTTTTGAAACATTTATTTCATTTTATATGCTTATTTATTGAACATTATTTTTTTTAAATGTACATGTTTTAAAATGTTTCCACTTGAATATTTTAAAACATTTAAATCCTTTAAAAGATTTATAACTGTAAATTATTTCCAAATATTGTTTTAAAAAAAATTATTTCTATTCCATTTCTCAATAGAAACCTTTTAGAAAATTAATTCTCAAAGTAAATATAAGTTCATATTTTATGCCATTGATAAAAGTACATAATTAAAAAAAACATTTATGATTTTTCTAATATTAAATATTTAGCTCTATATTCATTATTTCATTACAAATTATCATTCATGAATTTCCAAATAAATGTTTATATAAAATACTCATTTGGGGTGATTGAATCATGGGTATCCAATTTCTACATGCTTGAGTTTTGTAATGACCTCAGACCATACATCTCAGAGCTCTTGCATCAAATTATTACATTTACATAGATACATGATTCCAATCCCAATCTACTAAATAGTTTACAAAGTTTGGAAACCTGATTACATACAGGAACCGTGAAATATAATTTAAAATATAAAATAAAATATATAGAATCCTTTGATAACACCAATATTATCCTAGCATAATGATCCATATTAATCAAAATATTCATCTTGGAATCCTATGAAAAATAAAACATAAGAAAGGGTTGTTCTTAAATGCTCAGTAAGGGTTAGCGTATAGTGGAATCTATTATGAATAATAATCATGCAAATCAAGGAATGATGAATAACTAAAATGAAATACATTTAAATATAATACTGATCATAATATAAAATGAATAAATGAAAAGAATATAATTCCATATAAATAATCAAATACATATTATAAAAATAAAATAATCACATGAAATATTAATATCTAATCTCATAATGAGGGAATAAAAAATATTTGACATCATAAATATACCATCATTGCATCTGCTAAGACACCGAACATAAATGTGTAAAACATCTGCCAATTCCCAAAATAATTTATCTCATGAGACCCACCAATTCATCTATTGGATATAGCTAGCCCATCCCATAATTTATTAAGTATAATTCATTCCTCATATGAAAACATAATCATCATAAAAGTCGTATTAAAAAACTAGAATATGAAATGTGAATAATTTAACCATAAACCATGAATGATATAATAATAGAACATCTAGAGTCAATATAATCATTAAAAAATCAATAAAATATGGTGGATGGTATTATAATAGGTCAAAATTAGTCATGAATAAGATCCAACAAAGGATGTTGAAATAGATTAAAATACAAGAAATAAAATAATTAAAATATATTAAAATAAATAACTCTTTTTTACTTTGAAATATGTTATTTATATGGATGTGAAAATTTAAAAGAAAAAATTTTATTTGGAAGAAATATTATAAACATGAAAATTATGCTTATTTAAATTAAGGTGTCATGATGGAGGAAAAATAAACTAATTTTTTATAAGTGAAAAAATTCTTGTCATGTTTTTGTTGAAAAAGTCATGATGTACCATGATTAGAAAAACAGATTCCATTAAAACCATTTTATAAAAAGTAAATCATGGTTAAAAAGGAATTAATTTTTTTTAATATAAAATTAGAATTATTTTTTTATTTTTTTAATAACTATGGATATAGATGATAAATATTCCCTAGCAGATACATATGTATAAACAAACCTTGATAAAAATGTGATTGTAAAAGTATCCATTTCCATGTACATTCTACTAGTTAAATGTGATTTTTCCTCCAGTATAATTTTTGGAAACCTGTTATTAATTTATTCCAGAAGAAAATCCATATTTCTTATATCATATATGATTTTATTATATCATTTTGTTAATAATATTCTATTATTACCCATGTTTAGGGTGTTAACTACCTTATTTTCATATGCATGTTTTATCATGTATGTCATGTTTATTATGAATATAGTATATATATTTCTTGTAAATAATGATACTATGTTCATATATAAATTATTTAGTCATTATATACACTTTTATAATCATTATTACATGGTTAACGTAGGAAATTAATCTCATTGCATCGTGTAGATGGTAGGTCGTATAAACGCAGAAGCGAAAATATTATTCCCTTAATAGTGAAAGTGTATATAATTTGGAAATATGTAAATTGTAAAAAATAAGTATAATTTATATTTATTATTTATATCTAAAATTTCTATCAAAATACCCATACAAATAAATTTGTGGTAAAAAACAAATTACAACATGACGTGTAGACAGTAAGCCATACGTACGCACGCGTGGTGATTTCATTTTTTTATATGATGGATAAAAGTTGTAATTTGGTTTTTAATAACTATAATAATATATAAAAATAGAGATGATACTCTATTTATTACATTATAATGTAAGCAACACATAATGAGGAAGTAGAATATGAAATGAACTTGGGTGATTTTGTAAAAACGATTACCTCTTCTTCAATGGAGTTCATCCGATTTATTCTTCAGGGATCGAGGGTTCATATTTTTGGGAAACCAGAACATATATAACACAGATAAGGTTGTATGTTTGAGAAATTAGTAGGTTATAGTCTATATATATGGATCAATGTGGTGTGAAGAAGTGAGGGAGGAGGTTCCCTCTTATATTGAGGTGGGAGAAGCTTTGGAAACATTCAAAATATTAAATTAATATAAATTAATTTTAAAATTAAAAAAGCTCCAAAATATCTTATTTAAAATATAGATGACTAGGGGTCGAAATTAATTCATCTATTAAAAAAATATAAGATTTTATTATTTTCTTAATCCTCATATTTTTGTTTTATCCCTTATTTAACCCATTTAACTCTTTCCGTGAAATAATGTAAGTTACACTTTGAGGGTTAATATAATTAATAAAAAATATCAAACGACCAATAAATTAGTAATTTACAAGGTAATTAAATTCATATAATTCATTTTTTTGATGAATTTTATATTTTAATAAATTTCAAATCATTGAATAAAATATTATTTATTTTAAAATGTCATTAGTGTCAATATTTACACTATTTTGTTACATGGATTTTTAGAAACATCATAATAAAGTTAAATATTAAAATTAACCCTTTTAAAATTTTAATAATTTTTCAAATTAATTGATAAAATTAATTTCTCACATTAATTATGTAAAATTATATTATTTAAATATTGTTAATATCATTTTTTATTATTCTGTTAAGTAAACAATTAATATATAATCATTGTGTCTCCATTTATGGTAATTATTTGATCACTAAAAATAAAAATTAAATTAACTTTATTTACACAGAAATTTTATATTTCAACACACTATTTATAATCTATCATATCCCCTATATAACACAATATTTAAAATATTTTCCTTGTTAAAGACAAAAGTTTGGAAAAATGGATTCTTCATTGAACATAATATTATTAATGTGATACTCTCATAAAAGTGTCTTAAAATTGTTATATTTTATTCTCATATATTTTTTGGGTTATAAAAAAATTCATTATAATAAATTAGAATAGGTGCTAAGTTAATATTATAGTCTTTATAATCTTATTTTTCATATAATTAATTGATTTACCCAAATCTATAGTAAATAAATTATTAATAAATTTACTAATAATATTCAAAAAATAAAATGAACATATTTATATAAATTAGCCCCACTTATTTAAAATATGGAATTTATTTTTAAAAATAAAGGACAGCTATGTTTCTATAATTAATTTAAAATTGATCCTGTTGATGGAATGAGAAAACAAGTTTTTTATGTGAAAACATACAAAAGCTTTTAATATATTTTTTTAAATATTAACTATAAAATATATTAAAAAGACCTAAATTTTATAAAATTATAGAAAAATAATCTAATTATACATTCTAATAAATTAAAATTTTAATTTTAAATAGAAAATTATTTAGATAAAATGGAAGCTTTCAATTAAAATGCAATATATTATCATTATTTATCAAAACGTGGAACTTATCAGAAAATAAAAAAAATTAAAGAAAAGTATATTTATATATGTTTATTTAAAAGTAGAATTTTATTTTTTTCAAATAAAATATATAAATGTTTCAAAAATTATATTTGAAATTGGTTCTCTATTAAAAGGTGGTAAAATTGTCATTAGAATAATATAGTTTTTATGCATAAAATTAGGGTTGTTTTTATATTTTACTTATAAAATATATTGGATTAATATTGAAAATATTTTATTGAATAGATAACATATATATTTCATTAATATCATTCAATAATTATAATTAATTCAATTAATTAATATAAAACACCTTTCGTGTCATTAAAAAAAATATTTCCTTTATATTAAATTTTATTATATATTTATTTTAAATTATCTGATAACCAATGAATTAAATAATATATTTTCATAATATAGATAGTAATATTTATTAGAAAATATTTTTTGGCTGTGAAATAATATCATTTTAAATAATAATATTAGTAGTATATCATTGTTTTTTGAATCTCAGTGTTGCGTGTAATTTAAGATATCAAAATGATTAACTTTAAAAAAAGAATGCATACCATAAAATCTTGGGGTCTTACATTCTCCTCCCCTTCAATAAAATTAATCCCCAAAATTTTAAATTTCACTTCCAAACCGAAAGGCTAATACATGAAAATTCTTTTATGGGAATCCCATTTTAGAAATATGGTTAATAAAGCTTTAACTATAAAATAAAGATAGGGAAGTATGAATGCCACATGAGATAACATGTACTAGGGTCCCATTATGAAAAACAAGTACATAGAAGAGAAAAGTAAATATAAATTTATAATGGAGAGTGATTGGAATAATGTTCATGATAATGTTAATAATCACTAAATTATAAATTTTGGATTGGAAAAACCCCATTGATATTTTATAATGAAAAGTAAACATTTAATGTTTTTTTCAAAATCATTTTCCAAGAGTTAAAGGACTATTTTACTATCTAGATAAGAAAATTATTTATTTTTTCCCTTTTTTTAATCATAATATCATCATTTTTTGTGATTTGATCTATTTTTACTTCATCCCATACACCAAAAAAATGAATGTTTAAAATTAAATTCCCACTTTGGATGAACATTTATGAATCATAAGATCCATGAGACATTATTTAAAATTTAAAATGAATTCTTGAAACAAAATTGTTTGAAATGGGTTCCCAATATGATAAATCATACTTTAACTTCAAACAATAATATCCAATGTTCAAATTCATCAATTCCAACCTTAGAACTAATCCAAAATACATTTTTCCAAATTTAATTGCCAAAATTTTATATAGAATGCCAAAAATTTTAAATAATCATTCCTAATAATAGAAACTCCAAAAATTTAATGTAGATTTTATTATCACATATAATATGTATTAACATGTCGATAACTACATATATCAGAATGAACAATGTCATACTTTTAAATCCATAAAGGATAAGTATTGCATAAGAATCCACATATATTCTATAATTCATATGATGAGTAAATCCTTGATAAAATTCTCCAATGAATTATTCACTAATCAAATAATAATCACATTACTCATTCCTCTTAATATTTGTAAGTATCATTATATTTACCATGACCCATTATCATATTTTTGGGTATATAACTTTGACTCTTGTGAAATTGATTTTTTTAGTGTCCCATATCCATGCAGTTAAAGAATTTTATATCCACAACCTTATTCTTACAATTAAAATCACTAGTGCAGTGGCCTTTCTCTTCAAACTGGTAGAAAACATCCATTCCCTTTAATAACATAACCTGGTGTTTCATTCCATAATTATCACTTGTGGTAATATACTTATTTCCCTTCATACCTCTATCCATATTTCTTCTAGCTGTCCTTTTAATCTCTTGCATCACTTTAAATTCATATGTCTTGGATAATGATATTATATAATCAAATGATGAGAATTCATGGGAGACAACTTCCATTCGAATTATTGGGTTAATCAAATAAATGAAATTTTCATTACTACTATTTAGATCATGTTCATTGTGGAGGATCACATTCCTTCTAATAGGTACCATTTATAAATGATTAAATACACTATATTAGATCATATCATTATGAAACACAATTTATAATACAAATATTACAAAATAATTATCATAAATTGTAAAATTTATGAATATATAATCCCATAATCATTACCCTAGAATCTTTTGAAAGATCTACTATACTTATCATCAATGAAAATAATACATTTAGGTTTCTTAATCAAGGATTTCCTAAATCTAGCTCCAAAGGATTATACTAATATTCCTCTAATATCAAATATAATGACCCTGACCCCAGTATCCTAGAGGTGGTGCCTCACTGTATTACATTGGCATTGATACAAGATTTGAATCCAAAATTATTGATCGGTTTAGTTGTTTTCGAAACCAGATTACAAACATGAACCTTACACTACAATTTGAAATAAAAAATAGAACATATATATTCTTTTGAGAAAAACAATGTTATCCTAAATTAACCCTAAATATCAGTCATAATATATATCATGTAATCTTGGAAAATATAAAATATAATAAAGGGATCTTCTCTTATGCTCGTAAAGGGTAAGCGTACTTCAGAAGCTATTATGAATAATAAGAATAATCCTGAAGGAAAGGTGAATAACTAAGAATAAATCAATTTAAACAAAATCTTGAGAATAATATGAATTTAATAAATAAGAATCATATAATTCCATATAAATAATAACACGGATATTCAATTAATATAATAATCACATTTAATATAAACAACAAATATCATAATGATGGATTTTATAATTTCTCACATCATAAACATAACATCATGTTTTCATCCAATACGCCATACATAAAAATGTAACAAATCATCTAATACCCAATCTATTATGTCTCATGAGAGATATCAATGCATCAGGGTGCTATAACGAGTCATGCACATCACTTACTAAGTCCAATACTTTCCTGACATGAAAACATAAACATCATAAACATTCATATTGAAATAAAAACATAAAAATTTTGAATACTTAAATAAAAAACCATGAATTGTATAAAAATAGCCCATCTAGAGTGTAAATGATAATAAACCTTTCTATAAAATATGGTATATGGTATCATAAGAGGTGAACCTCAATCACGCATATGATCCAACAAATAATGTTGACATTGATGAAAGTACTCTAACAAAATTATTATTATTATTGAATGGAATACATTTATTTACATCAAAATTAGTTACTTAAAAGTCCACTCAATTTTAAAATAAAAACATTTAAATAAAAATAATTTCTTAAAGCTATAAAGAAATTTAATTACAATTTTGTGCCCTGATGAAAGAAAAATCAGCTCACGATGTATATGTTAAAAAAATCCATCCATATTTTTTTTTCATAAATGTGATAAAGTACGTCATTTGGAAAATGAAAAAAGTATTACTCTTAAACCAGTTTTTCAAAATTAAAACGAGGGAGAAATGGATTTTAATATTTTTAGGATAATAGTAAAAATGTTTTTGAATTTTCATTAGGAAACATGAACTTAATGCTAAATTTTTCCCAACATATTCATACATATAAACAATGCCAGATAATAATGAGATTGTGAAATTAACACTTACCTTACACATTCCATTGGAAGAATGCTTTTTATCCCCATGTATAATGGTCTAAAAAATGTTTTTAATTTATTCTAGAACCATATCAATATTTAAAATATCATACACGATCTTATTATATGTGTTTTTAATAATAATCCATTATTACTCTTCTTTTGGGTGTAAACAACTACATTTTTCTATGCATATTTTGTTGTCTGTATCCTATTTATTATGAATAGTATATATATATTTAATCTAAAGAATTATATTAAATTCATAGATATTAGATTTATTAGATATATAAATTTTTCAATAATTCTTAAATGGTTAATATGAAAAATGAATCTCATTGTGTCATAGAAACGGTAGACCGCATGTATGCATGAGCCACAATATCATTCCCTTAATGGTGGAGGAGTAAGTAATTGGATGGTATGTTAATTATACAATATCATTTTAATATAATTTTTATTATTTATATCCACTAATACCATTTTTATACCCATCCATATAAAGTGGTTAGGAAATCAAATTACACTCTAGAGTGGAGACAGTAAGCAATATGCACTCACACATGGTGATTTCATTTTTTTATAGGATTGATAAAAGGTGGAATATGGATGTCCCATAATTAAAATAACATTTCATCATATATATTATATTGTATATATTACTAAATAAGAGATAAAATATATAAATAGGAAGTAGAAATAGAAGTGAACTGGGATGAGTAAGTGAAAATGATTTACTCTTCCTCGTCGAACTTCCTTTAGATCTTTTCTTAAGGGATCCAGGGTTGGCCTTTTGGGAGACAAAAAACTCCATAAAATGGATAGTGATTTATTGAATATAAATATTTAGGACTTATTTTATATATAAGGAGAAATGTGTTGTATAAAAGTGAGGGAGGAGGTGCTATTTTAAAAATGAGGTGAGGGTCACGTTGGAAAAATTACAAAATATTAAATTAATATAAATATATTTTAATTAAAAATGGAACTGAAATGACTTATTTTGAAAAAAAAATTATTATGGCTCTAAATTCATGTACACAATAATAATTATAATTTTTTTTATTTTTTTAATCAGTTTATTAACCCTTATTTATGTATTTTAACTCTTACCGCGATATCAAATATGTTACACCTTAAGGGTTAAAATAATTTCTATAAAATGATAAGAAATTTAATAAATGATTCATTTATGATATAAATAAAATTACTACGAATAATTTGGTCTATTTTTATATTTTTCTGAAATTTATATCATTTAATTAAATATTATTTATTTTAAAATATATTTATTGTCAATTTTGACAAAATTCATTACTTTACTTTTTAAAAATATCATAGAAACATGGTATATTCAAAAATAATATTTTAACCTATAAATAATATGTAAAAAGTTTCTAGATAATTATTTTATGACATTAACTATATCATATTATATTTTTTTTAATAAATATAATTTATTTGATTTTCATTAATTTTATAATTTTTGTATCATCATTCTGTCACCATTTATCGTAATTATATTTCAAATTAAAATTAAAAATCAATTTCTATAATGTACATAGACATTTTATATTACAAAATACTATTTATAGACTATCATATCCTCTATATAACCTCAGAATTAGAATATTTCACTAGTTATAAATAAAATTGTGACAGAATTGGCTTTTCTTTAAAGATAATATTATAAATTCCATACTCTTATCCAAGTTTACTTAAAGGATTATAATTTAGAAGCGTAGATTATTTTGGAATATAATCTCATCCAATTAAATCCGGACAAGTGTCATGATAATTTTATAGTCTTCATAGTATTATTTTTACTAATAATTACATAATTTATGCTTAATCGTGGTAATTAAAATATTACTAAATTTACCATTCATATGACCCCAAACAAAATAAAACCATTTGCAGAATTCTGACCATATAATTCCAAATATGGAATACATTTTTAAAAATTCATAACATATAAGGTTCAATAATTAATTTAAAAATAATCATGTTGACCGAACAAGAACATAAGTTTTTATTGTAAAAACATACAAAATTTTGAAATATTTTTAAATTCATTTTAAATGTAAAATTTATTCAAATTATGAAAATTTTATTTAATGATATAAAATTAATTTAATTATAATTCTAAACAAATTAAAAATATAATTTTATGAAAAAAATATTTAGATGAAAATGTTGTTTTCAATTAAATTGTAATACTTTATCACTATTAATCAAAAAAACTTATCAGAAAACAAAAAAAATTCAACCAAAGTAAATTTTTATATTCCTCATTAACATAAGATGTTTATTTTTTCAAATATAATATTTTAAATTTTGAAAAATGTATTTAAAATATGTTCTCCATTAAAAGGATATAAAATTTCCTTTAAAATAATATTTCTTTTTAAACTTAAAAATAATTTTGTTCCTATCTTATGGATATAAAATTTATTAGATGAATATATAAAATATTTAATTGAATATATAAAATATATATATCATTAATATCATTCAATCATAGTAATTATTTTTATATTAAGACAAAATGCCTTCAGGAGCATACAAATAAAACTATTTCCTATATATTAAATTGGTTTGAATATTTTTTTAATAATTTAATAAAAATGAATTCAATAATATAATTTCATAAAATAATTAATATTATTTATCACCACAAATTTAATGGATTATCGATAATTTTGTTTTATATAGTAACATTAATTGTATATCATGATTTCATTTAAGCATTGTGTTTCATGCAATGTAATATATTGAAAATATTAACTATAAAAAGATAAAATTCCATAAAATTTTGGGGTTATTACATTGCTGATACCAATTTGAAGTGATATGAATCCCGTTTTTCTTTATATTAATTGTTTGTTATATAAAACATGTTTGGTTTCTTGTGGAACTAATATTTATGGATGATTGATGTGTGGGTTCATGCATCTCACCCCAATACATTTGTTAATGATTCCTGAGATATGTGATAAATAGAATTAACATGAAAATTTTGTTGTTCAAAACAAGCATTGTGGGAATTGTTTTTCTCCACAAAAGAATGCATTGAAATTTTCCTTATTCACAAATGGTTCTTTGGACACCTTCTTTTTCAGAACATGAAGAATGAACATTTTTTGTTTATAAATCTATATCATTCATCATATAATATTTGGAATAACATTCGATGTTATCCCATATTTCAGGAACATATTACATATCTATTCCATATGACCAAGAATATGCTCTATGGATCTCGTTTAGTATCTCTTGATCACTCGCCTTTTTAACATGATATATGTTTGTTCAATTGAGATCACACGACCTTCTATTATGACTTGTGAAAAACTCTTATTGATTTATATTCTTTAAAATAAAAATTCTCACTAGTCATGTTTTCTCATTTACATAGGATATATTCCATGATGAAATGACGACGGGTTTCCTTAACTTTTTGTTATAACTCAACCCATTATAATGTTTCCATTCCCCAGGTTATGAAGATTATTATAACCTATGAGAAGAATAGAATGTAGTGTAGTGTGGCTCAATTACGCAATAATATTCTCATTTGTTTTGGAATGAGTTTCTTATGTTTCTATTAATAATTTTTAGTAAACCTTCCATTCTAGGGATTGTGATATTATTATAAAATATAATGTTTAAATTCTAGAAATTATTTAAAAACAAGAAATATTTGGAGCATATAACTATAGAATTAGTTATACTTTTTATGAATTAAAAAACATATTTTATGAATCAAAATTTGAAAAATTACCTTTATCATTCCCTTATTTCCCCAATAATTGTCAGTTTGGGATAATTTATTCTTTTGATGCTTAATTTAATCACTATTCTCTAAATTTCTACATTATAAGAATTAAATCATCCCTTCCATTTCTTTTTAATTTTTTGTTATCATTGTAATTTTTTTCTTCTTATTTTTATACATCATATTAGTTCTTCCTTTTACAGTCAAAAATATTGATTACTATAATAGTGTTATGTAGTAAAATAGATAAATTTATTTGACTATTTGATGGATCCTATACTATTTTTAACACTATTTTAGGGAAGTCATATGAGATGAAGGTAGAAAACATTTCACAATAAAACTCAAAAAAGAAACCAAAACCCTATTTTTTCTATAAAATAGAACCTATTTTAAATAAAAAAACAAAAATTGTGTTTTCAAACAAAAAATTTTTTGTTTTAATTAAAACAAGTATAATTATTTGAAATCATGATCCTATTTTTCATTAGTTCAATGAAAATTTTTGTGCTCTTAAAAAATAATTCAAATTTATGATGGATTTGTTGATAGGGAGACTTTGTATTAATAATGAAAAAACAAAACAATAAGTTTCTCAAATACTTAGGATGGGGGTGTTTCAACACGTTTATGTTTTAGAAAATCCTTCATTAATTATGCTAACAAATATAGCCCAAAACCATGAGCTAAAATAGTTATACATCTTAGTATAATCATTATTCTATGGATTTCTTAAATAGGACACTCTAACCATTATTAGGATCCTATAGATTATGTTTCGTTGTTGAAAGATTCTATGAAAGATCTAAATAAACTAGTTCCATGTTTTGAGATATTTATCAATAATATCATATTTCCTATATATAGAGATCCCAATGCTTTCATTGTGGATAATATAATTCATTTTAAAAACAATAAATTGAAAATATTAATTGGAAAATGTGTCTATGTTCAAAAAACAAGATCTAAATTATATCTAAAATATAGTTGACAAGAAAAATTCCATAATATAGGTCTTATACAAATTCAAGATAAAATTATCTATAGGTATTGGAAATATTGGTCTCTAAAATTTGATTGGGATTTTGGTCTCGTAGAACAAATTTTAAAACCCCCTATTGATATCCCATCAAAGTTGTGTAATTGGTAATTCATCAAATTTATCTATTGAGCATACAAAAAAAATTTGGGTTGCCCAGTCTTGGTAACTTGTATTCAAAACATCTGGTGAGAGACGCCTACTTGAGTAGGGTTATCATTATATGATAAAAAAGATTACTAATATAGTGATATGATTTAATAATGTTGTGCACTGTGTTGCATTTGTTTTCAATAAGGTGTCAATGATTTAATGGATGACAAGGAAAATCAATATGTGAATGATAGAGGATGTGATGGTGATGGTGATGTTATTAATAAGATGTCAAGGATTGAGTGGATATGTGACTGACAAGGTGATGGTGATTGTTGGAGAATGACCATGGTACTAAGAAGCATGTCACTTAGGAGAATCACAAAGTGGCATAAAACGTAATGGGTGAAACACTCTCCATACTAAATCAGACGATTGTAGAGATGATCTTAAGTCCAAAGAACTTGTATCAAGAAGATACAATGTCACAACATTGTTTGAAGTCCATGCATTGGCTTCACAATGCATGAGGAGATAAAGAAATTCCATCCACAATTACTAAGTGGATGAGGAATGAAGAAGGGTTCCATCCACAATCACTACGTGGATGAGGAGAGAAAGGTGAACCATACACAGCTAATAAATGGCCGAAGTGGTTTGAAGAAGACCATGTACTATCTCTTAGTGCATGAGGATTAGAAGATGATCCAACCTCATCAATGTTTATATCAAAGAAGAACATTGAAGATCTAGTGATTTATGATTAATGGTTGATGAAGATATTTGATAGATTCTTGGGTATTCCATCTCCTAATAGGATAAGAAGAAGAGATTTTAAATAAGATAGGTGGAATTCCAATGATGAAGAGAATGGCATGATGTAGTCTTGTTCCTATATGGTAATTTAACCATGTATACATGGAGGGAGAGGAGCTTATCCAGAAAATGGGGCCAACCCACGAGCTAGCTACCCAAGCTTCAACCCAAGGCACATGTGGGACCAGGTCACCACGCCCATGAGGAGGCCTAGGCAAGAGCCAGCCAGCAGGATGCCGGGTCGTGTGTAAGACTGAGCTACGTGGAGGTCAAGCCCGTGCAACGTGGGTGTCAGAAGCTCACCCGTGGAAAAGAAGAGTGGGTGCTAGAGCGCGCCCGTAGAGAACCGGTGCGGGGCGACACCAGAGGGGGGAGATGAGTATTCTGGGATGGTAGCGGCAGAGCTTGTTTGTTAAACTGTGCAAAAGTCGTGGCGTGATTCGATGCGGGACGTGTTTTTTGAGACGCGGAGCTGATCTGGGTCGTCCATCTGATCCGCGTGTAATCGCGGCCTCTCATCTAATACCGTAGGGACACGATATAATCCCAGCCGTCTGCGTTCCTTAAACATAGATCCAACAGCGCTGGGGTTGTCTTCAACCTCCCACCGGCTGAGGGTCATCCCGCGACACCTCCCGCGTACCAGAGGCACCCGAGCGATGGAGAAGGAGATCCCGACCACCTCTGATGAAGTGAAGGCCTCTGTTGTGTTCGTCTCCCATTCACTAACACATGCATGCGTTAAAAGTCGCATGCATGTAGTGAGATAAAGAATTCGAGGGAGACCAAGGCAAACGAAGTTACCAAGGGTGCACTGCCCATTCGACGAACAAGGATAGGCTTTACATGTGTTCGTAAACGCATGAATATGAAGACAATGCACCATGAAGAAACCCACGCTGAACAGAGAATAAAAACAAGATTTGAGGAAAATATTTAAAACCTGAAGTTTTCAAGAAATCAAGATTTATCCACACGAAAGATACGAGGCATCCTTGCCTATAAAAGAAGCCGTATGAGGCCAAAGAAGGGTGCTGCTGATCGTTTGAGAGAAGAACCGCGAAGCTCTTGAGCATCACAAAGCTTGAAGATCCGTGCACGAGTTGCGCAGCAGAGTAGCCCAAAGCCACTCGAGGCTTCAAGAGTTCATTTTGTGCTACACGTGCGTGAAAGAAGTAAGGAGGAAGGCCTCCCGGCGCATTCCCCTTGCGCAACAGGGAAGAAGCTCAGCCGCGAATTTGCACGCCCGCTGCCCACATACTTGCGCGGTAGCAAGTGGCCGCACTTGCGCGCCCTATGTGCCCGCGAAATGGGGTGGCAGGAGGAAGCCACCGCGCCACCTGCCCGGTTGGAGGAAGCTGCCGCACCAGCGCGGCAGAAGGAGTTGTTGTGCCACCTTCGCGGTAGAACTTTCTCCCACACCTTGCGCACTTAAAGGCTGGAGTTGGCCGCATCACTTGCGCGCCCTCCTTTGAAGTGGGTTCGGGTGAAGTATATACCACACACATGGTGTGTGTGTGTGTGTGAAAAGAAACTAGAAGTGCACGCCTACGGGTTGTGTGTGCACGGGTTGAATAAAGAGTGTGTGCAAAAGTGGAGTGTGTACACATTGAATAAGAATATCACACCCTTTGAGTGTGTGTGTGCATATAAACAAGAAGGCTGAATCCTTAGTGTGTGCACAAGTGAAGGAGGCCATGCCTCTTGTGTGTGCCCAAGTGAATGAAGAAGATACATGCATATTCATGCATGTGTGAATAAGTGAAAAAGTGGGTGAACACCTGCAGATGAAAGAGAGATTCACTCTAAAGAACAACACACAAATTGATTTGTGTGAAAAATAATTAAAAAGTGTGACTCGAAGAAGAAGGTGTGTTTGCTAAAAGAGTTTACACCCTTTTAAGGGTTTATCACACCAAGAAGAAAAGGGGATTACATGCATTCATTCATGCACATGCACACATAATCAAAGTTAAAGTCAGCGTGTGTGCATTTGAGCAGTCCAAGAACAAAGGTTCTTGAAGATATTTGAGAATCCATGCAATGAGTGCATGAAGATTCAGAGATGCTATGCACTCAGTGCATGAAGTTGAATTGAAGAGAGACTGAAGCCATACTAAAGTTAAAGACATCATTCATATGAGTTTTCAGTAGTTGATAAGACCAAAAAGATTGAGTGGGCATACTGAGTGCAAGAACATATTTGCCAATCAAGATTCTTGAAGACAGTGGCCGGGTCATCCTTAGAAGAAGGAGATAAAGCCCGAGAAAATAAGAGGAGTCATGATCACCACAAGTGATCAGAAGAAGTGAGCAAGGCCATTAGACCTTATCCAAAGCTGCTGAAGACTCTTGAAGAGCTTAAAAATAAGAAGAGCTAATCGTGTGACTCGAGGAGCCAGGAGAAGACCCCCTGTGAGACTCAGGGTGGAGAAGTCTTTGGTGGAAGCTGAAGCAGGCCAGTGGGACTCTGGTAACACTGTGGGATGCAGTATAAAGAACCTCATGTGGGACTCAAGAGGGATACCATGTGACTCTGTATCGACCATTCTAATTACTAACCAAATTATAGTAGAGAAACCATGTTGGGGTGTTTAACCAACATGGCAAGGACGTAGGCATTTGGAGCATAACCTTGTAAATCCTTGTGTCATGTGCCTTTAAATTTACTGCATTACTTGAGGAAAGGATGAGAGATACAAGAAGAGTGGATCGAGGCCTTAACAAGCCATAGAGGTTTAATTAATAAATAATTAATTAGTAAAAAGTATAAAAGGGTCACTGATTCACCCCCTTCCCGTCTCAGTGATCAAACTGATCGGGGCACTTCAAAAAATAAATAACCAAGAATTTTTAAGCATCACCATTTAAAATAGAAACATAATGACGGGATAAGAAAATTTACATTTAAATTCTAGGAATAATCAACTTCATGGAAATCCCAGTCCAATTATAAACATAATGGTGGTATTAAATGAATTATAGAACTTTTAGGAGAGGAAAATAAACCAAATTTTAATTTATAATGGATCAAATCGTAAATTGATGTTCAACCAAAGTTTGTGGGTGTTTTTTTATTGATTATTATAATTTCAATGATTATAATTGAAGAATTTAAAATTCAGTTATTCATGAGTGTCGACACATTTTCTGTTACTATATTTTTCATTATAAATATTATTGAAATAATAATTAAATAATTATCTTCTTTTTCCCATTCTCCACTTATATCTTCATAAATAATAATTTTTAATAATTAAAATATTTTTTTAGGAAAAAACCAAGATAAATCACTCTAATATTCCCTATATACATGGGATTTTGTACTTTCAATGAAATTTACTAATAAAATAATGATTTCAAAACAATTTTTGGAATAAAATTAATTAATTTTTTAATATTAAGAGGAGTACTGAATTAGATATAATTGGAGACACCAACGCTTTCACCCAAAATAGAGTTATATCTCTTATTTTGATTTATATTCCCAGATTATCACTCTATAATTTTCATTATTAAGTTGTTTAATTTTTATAATTAAATAGTTATCTTAGGTGTTAAATAAGGGCACTGTTTTAGTTTTAATTAAAATAGAAAATAATTCATATTAAGAGAGTTATTTTTTATTATATATTTTTTCTATATATTTTTGAGTCTGCAAAAAACTTTATTCATTATTCATAGATAGAATATCTAATTGATTTTTATTTTAAATTTCTATTACATAATACAAATAAATTGAAAAACATAGTACTGGTGAATATAATTACATTGATGAAATTTTTTTATGAATGAGATACAATTTATTCTTGTTTTCCACATTTCTTGAAATATTATTGAATTACTTGTTTACAAATGTATACTGCTTGGATATAAAATGTCTACACTAGATGTTTTAAGTAGTAACTAGATAGAAAATCTACTTTAATGTTCGGATGTTTTTTTGAAATTTATTGAGTGGTAAATTGATTTTTGATCTTTATTGTGACCCATAACCATGATTTATAACTTATAATATTTCAAAATATATTTTAACTTGAATTATAAAAATTTGTTCTTCCAATTTTATGTTCAATATTGGGGACTATTTCATGTTTTTTGTGTATGCTTGGGGGCTTATTAATGTTCATTACAATATTTTATTGAAGTTCGTATCAAAATACCCTAATGGTTTTCAAAATTTATTCTTTAGCTTAATTTTACACATTCTATGGATGAATGGTTTTCTAAATAATGAAGTTTGTTTTGAAAAATGTAGTAGACTAAGTCCTAGTACTCATTGGATTTAGTTAGGAACATAATTTTATTTCCCTCAGGAACAGATTCATTTCGACAATATATTTTCAGTATATCTAATATTTAGAATTGAATCAGAGATTTATTGTAAAGACCCAAACTCCTATATCTTATATTATAAAATTAATTAATAACATTGGAATTACATATAAAAAATCATATCCCAAAGGTCTGAATAGTTTCAAATTATTGGAAAACTATATACACAATTAAATATCACATACATTTAAAAAGATAAAATAAAGAAAAGTATTTTCATTGAAAACATCATTATTCTCTATAGATTATCCTTTCATAACCAATATAGTACAGATCATTTCCTCCTAGAGAATGGAAACAATATAAAGGTGAGATTAAATCCTCAGTAAGGATAACATACAATGGAATATTTCTTAACTAAATAAGTAATAATGGACATAGAACAGTAAATAACTAAAAATTCATTCCATTTAATATGTAAATTGACTTTATAAATTAATATGGAAAGAACAATTGATAATCCAAAAATTCGATATAAATATTCTCATAATATTTAAACTTATAGTTGGATAATTTTACTATTGAAATAATCAAATGTACATCAATAACTAATTTCATAATGGTGAAATGTATAATTATATGAATATTAAACATACCATTAAGGCCTCATGCTATGAAATCATAAATAAACTATCAATGAATCATTATTATACGTCAAACATAAACGAGTGATACCTCAATCATATAACTAGACTATTTTGACTCATGAGACCGATGATGCATCGCAGAGCTACAAAAATATGGGACCCAAAAATTAAATATTATTATAATTCACTCATTATTGGAATAAATAATTTATATTAATCCACATTCCGTAAAATCTATAACCATAAATATTGGAATAAAATAAATATAGAGTGTAAATAAATTCCCCTATAAAACTAATCAGAAAACATCCCAAAAATTAATAACAATGGTATCATTAAAACATATCCCCAGTAGACCATATATTCAAAATAATGGGTTATTTTTATTAATGAATTTAAATTAAATAAAAATATAATTTAATATATTCTTGAGAAAAATAATCAATTCACTTTGAAATTAACTTTTACAAACTAAAAGTTACAAAATATTAGGAAAAAATGTTAGTTGAAAAGAATCATCAAATCTTGTAAGGGAAGTTTAAATTAATAGAATGACCAAGATGGTAAAATAATATATTCATACTGAGTATGTTAAAACAATGACCTTGTTCACATTTTTGATAAAAATTAAAAACATATCTTATATTAAAATAATAATATTCCTTTGAATCTTTTTTAAAGTAAAGAAATTGATAAAAATGAATTTATGAAATCATATGATAATATTTATAATTATATTGCAAACACTGTAATAAAAATATGGACATGGAATGAAAATATTCATGACTGAATTGAAAACAATGTATGTTTTCCTTAAAAAATCATTCTTTTTAATGAGTATATAAAAGGTGGAAAATGAATGAAAAACATGTAACTTCTAAAAATAACAAGAATATAAGAAATATATATATGGGGTTTAAGATATAAATAACATAAAAATTAATTAATAAAAACAAAAAAACAATCAATCCTAAATAAGGATGAGATTGTGAAATAAACCCTTACAACATTGGTTAGTTTTGAATGATAACCCCCATGGTAGAAAAAAATTAAAATAAAACTATAAATAAAATTGTTATAAATGAAATTATAATATATCATATGATATGTTAATTACAAAAATCCAATGAAGAACACATGTGGGGAATAAGTTATATATCTCATGAAGAAAATATAGAAAGAAACTCTCACCTCATGCTCAATTGGATTCAAAAGCACCATAACACTCCATATAATTAATTTATATTTATTATAAATATATAAAAAATTATATAATTAGTTTTAATATCATATATGTTCCACATATAACAATTAAACACCCATTATTCAATACGATATATTAATATTGCTTTTTTTAGGTGTTAACTATTTCATATTTCATTGATGTTTTGGTTATGTAGTTTTGGTCTATATAATGTGAGATTGGTTTCAGAACCAACACAATGTTGATGATGATATAAATAACATATATTTTCATTTTTTTTTTATAGCAATCCATAAATTATTTTGACAGGAAAACAAATTATACACTTCGTTGAGACTGTTTGTCAGACATATTCATTAATGATATTTCCATTTTTTGGTGGATGAAATAAAAGAATGATAAATAATAAATAACCATTACAGAATCATAATAAAATAATCAATAAAATATTTTGTTATTAAATCAATCAATAAAAAATCCAAGTATATTGGTAGTGAAAATCGAATTACACTGCAATGTGGAGGTAGTAAGTTGTACACATGTTTGAGGGATGTTTTCTCCTTCTATAGGATGGAATGAAGGTGTGAAATTATTATTCTAACATTCTAGTAACAATTAAGTATATTTATTATATTTAATTTATTATTTTATATTATTTATCAGGTAATTATAAGAGATATAATAAGAAATAAAGTTGAAAACACTCAATTAAGAGTTATAACTCTTCATTCTGAAACCTCATTTAAAATACCCCTTAAGCCATGATGGCATGAAATTTTTGAAATACCAGGCACTATAGGATGGGGTGAAAGAATATGTGAATCTAATATGGTATTTATTGGAAGAGATTTATGAATAATGTTTTTTCCTAATAGAGTACAATAGGTTCCCTTTTATATATGATGGTAGGGGGACTCTTTGAATTACTTTAAGTATTAAATTAATATAAATTAATTATTATAATCACGTGATTAAATATTAAAATAATTAAATTATTGGGCATGGATATGTATGAATAAATTTATCATATAAATTTAATAGATTTTTGTGCTATTTTATACTTATCTTCAAATTTTAACACCCATTAATGTATTTGATAATAAACACAATATCAAAGTTTTCTATTATTTAATGGTCAATAATGTCACCATAAATTGATATGTGACCCTTAAATGGTCTTGTGATGATAAATTAAATGAAATTAAATTCATGTTTCCAAAATATCTTATTTATTTATATTTTAAATCATTTAATAAAATATTTTTTAATATATAATTTCATTATTTTTATTTTAGGGTAATATATGAATATTATAATATAATATGCTCCACAAAAATATAAAATGGTACCAAAATTAAATTTATTATACATTAATGATTATAATATATTAATATAATAATCTAACATAATTTTGACAGGTTTACATAATATTTTAAACATTATGTTTTGGTTTAGCCCCCTGGTTAACCAATTTTAACCTTAACTTTGGTAATGAATTGTTTATTAGTAATGGGTTATAATTTTAGTTACAAGGAGAAAATTGGATTATAAATGGAAAATTGATGAACTATTTCAATATTTCAAAAACCTAATTTCCCTTTGAATATGTTTTTGATTTTTAAATAATTTAATAAATAATTATTTACATAAAATACCGTTAATTTCATTTTTCACATGATTCACATAATTTGACATTTCAATCAACATGGTAGTAATAGAATTCAAATATAAACATTTAAAATTTCAATAATATTCTATATTAATTTTTATATTTTTTGGAACCTTTTAGACACACAAAAAAATATAACTTTTAATGTAATTAAAATCCTATATTTTATTTTTCTATTAATTGATTATATAACGTGTTAATCTTGTATAAGAACTTAGAGAAATTGTTAAATAAGTTTAAATTATAAATAAATTACCATGTTAAAAAAAAATTATTTTATATACAAAATAAACATTTATAATGACAGTTATCCATTTATTATCCTTTTATAAAAATCATAGAGTATTTGAAGACAAGAGGCTCACATTTTGTATTTATTCCATTCTTAAAATTAATATAACTGTCATAATCAATGAAAAATTAATTTTTTTACAATATATTAAAAAGATTTATGGAAATTTGAGACATAAAATCATAAATTTGGATATATTCATGTGTTAAATAAATTTTATATCCTTATATGTTTATTTTAACAATTTTTACCTATTTTACCACAATAGAATTCAAATTTTTAATTCAGAATTAAAATCCATAATGAGGAAAAATAAAAAGTAAATATTTATAAAATTTTATCATACAAATAACATATATATAAACTATTTTTAAATATCTAACTCACAAAAGTGATATAATTCAATGTAAAATTTAACATTCAAAATGCAATGAAAAGTAGCTTTCCCAAAAATATATATTTTTAAGTATAAAATATTTATACCAAAATAAAAACTAAAACTAATTATAATAAAATGAATTTTATTATTAATATTATAAATTTACTTATTTTATATTTTATAACATTTTCAATAAAATGGGACATTATAAATTGTTTAAATCAAAAGACAGTTATAAATAAAATTAAGTGCTTTCCACCATTCATTAAAAAAATTGATCATTTTATAAAATTATGAACAATTCACACATAGATATTGTAACATCCCAGGTAAATAAAGAATATTAAATTTTCATATTTATCCATATTTTTGAATATAATATTAATATTACTTTAAAGGGAATGCTATGCTCGAGGGCGTACCCAATACGCAACAACGAGTTTCTTTGAAATCTTACGTTGAACTCTAATAATAAAATAATATTATTTTAAAAGGAAATTAACGCCAAGCCATTGTAATGGCGGGAATGAAAGGAACTAACTACAAAATTATTATATATGTTTGTCAATTTTTTTTTACTTTTATCCAATAAATTTTGGAGGCTTAAAATGAAAATGAATCCAATTTTAAGCAAAAATATTCTAATATTCTTTAAAAGGCCGATTAATCGCCTTTTGATGGATAACCCTTTTTAAATATACTTTTGACAATTTTATATGTTTTATTTGAAAAAATAAAATCCTCCTTTAGAATCTGGACTTCAAAATTTACTTTGTGTAACATTTTGTTATTTTTCCGATAAAGAACATTTTTGTTGAAAAAGATGCATTTTAATTCAAAACCCTCTTTTAATCTTCTTTATTTATATAGATAGATTATATTTTTAATTTAGATTAGAGTGTATTTAGAATATATTTATACCATTTAATAAAATGGTGGTAATTGAAAATAATTTCACTTTGAAATTGGACTTAAACTAGTGTCAATCTTTTAATTGATATTGTTTCTTAAAAACACACTATTTGTTTTGACAGTGGGAATTAATTATTAAATTAATTAATGCAACATATATGTTTTGAATTTTTTACAATAGGAATCATTTTTGAGTTTGTAATATCAAATATATCTTAGGGTGAATATTTGGTTTTTTTCTAAAAAACATCATTTTTTGATGAATAGTGAAACCACTAAGTGGTAGTTTAAAAACAGATTTTTCGGTTAAATGAAACGTTACGACTTCTGTGATTTGAATTTCAAAAATTTGACTTAAAATTTTTTCATTAGTATGTAAAATGTGGTTCAATGGGATTAAAATAATTTTTTGGTGAATAGTAACTTTTATGTTTTTAATCGCGATTATAGGTAATTAGTGTAATTTAAGGTAAAAATAATGTTTTAATAATATGAAATGACCTAGAAACATGTGATACCCTCATTTTATATGTCATGGCCGACCAATAGAATCCATGGGTCAACTTGGGGACCCCATGGAGCCACTTTGGTTGGGAAATGACATAAATAACTTTTTATTTAAAGTTAAAATAAAAATGTCACAAGCATGAGTTGTTTTACTAAAACAATTTTCAAATGTTGTTATACAAGTTATATTTTTGACTATAAATAATAATTAGAAATTTAAAAATATTTCCTAAATCGTGATATTTTGTTTTATAATTTTTAGACATTAAATAAATTAAATTATTTATGACATCATGATGATGTAGCGATTACCTCATTAATAAAGGATTTAAATAAAATGAAAAGATAATGTTAAAAATATAACATAAACATGACAAAGACCTATTGGATGAGTATATTTCGAACCCTTACCACCTTATACTCGAAATAAATCATTGTGGAACCTTTAAAATCCGAAACTCATTTGAAAATAAAGTAACATTTTGTAACTTTCCAAGAGTGCCCCTCCTCTCCTCTTATAAAAGGCCCCCACATCTACCACCTTACCCGCACCTCTAAAGCCTTTGTCTTGGCCAAAACCATATCATTTTGTCTCTAAAAATCCCTATCTTACTCCTAGAAGCCTAACTTTGGTAAGAAGTCTTCTCAATGAATCCTTTGATCTCAAATCAATGAGAGATACCCGATTTTAAGGTAATGTCTTCACTTGTGTTCTTTTGTTTTATTTTTCTTCTACAACCCCATAAATAATTTTTATTCATTTATTTTGTTACAAATATAGTATCTTCAATATAATAGGTAGTTTTTATAAGAAGGATTCGATCTACAGTTACACACTCCTACATATAATGGTTAAAGAACATACTGTTTCTGTGGATGGTGAATTTCTGCCTCACGAAACGATGATTGTTCAATATTATTTTAACTCCCTAAAAGGTGGCTATTATGATGTCAATATATTTATATATGATATATAATATGTTTATGTTTTACTTAAGCTTCTGTATTTTTCATTTATGGAATACCTTTATGGTTTCCATTATGGTTGAACGCGATATCTTCATTTTAGGAAGGGCGGACTACCGCCCCCTCAAAGTGATTTGATTCGTTAAAACCATATGTGGTCCTTATAAAGGATAGATTTAATGATATTATATATGATAACATACTGAAATTATAATACTATTATATATCATTATGTTTTAATTCCATTAAATAAGAAATAGAAATTGAAGTAGCGTTCATGCGTACGTATGGCTTATCGTCTCCATGAACGATGCATTTCATTTCTTACCTCTAAATGTTATGTAATATTATAAATTCATGTATATAATGGAAATATATGATATAAATTATATCTAAATAATGAATATAATTCTGGATATAATATATATTTTACCACATGAACAACTTGTAATTATAAAGAGTTTATTTCTGACTGAAGTAGCAATGATCTACAAAACGACCATTACTAACTTAAATAATTACATAGTGTTCATAGAATGGTAGTAAGTGATATAAAAGGAATAATTAACTTGAAAAAGGTTCTTAAGAAAGTATAAAATAACTCAAGTATATTATTCAGGAGGTTAAAGAACGATCGAGTCATGTCGGACCCGAGGTAAGGGATCCTACCTCTCTCTTTCTTTTTAAGCACTCTCTTTTATGTCATTCCTTTTAAGCTCATATTTATTATGATTGGGATGTAATTTTATATTAATATTACTTTAAATTTTATGTTCATTTGATGAGAGACTCTATTTTCACTCTACAATCCATTTTAGAAGTTTTAATTGGCGCTGTTAGGCTGCCGAAATTTCGTAAGGGGCTTTTTATCTCACTTTGTGTTTTCGTGAGATTCATGCTACATTTTCCAATTCATCCTTTTGAGTGTTGTAAGTACTGTCCATTATTCTACTCTTTGTGTAACATACTTTTGTTTTTGAGAATTTACATCACTGTTGTATAGTCCTTCTTTCATGGGGTGTACGTTTCGAAAGTTACCCAAATCGGTAAGAGAACCTTTCACCCTCCTCTTTTTAAAAGACTTCTTTTGTTATGTCTTTTAATTTTCATCTTATTGTCTGGGGATATGTTCTTATATATACTTATTGCCATAAATTTTATGTCCAAGAGATGAGATACCCTTTATCCCTCTCCTCTACTCTCTTTCTAAAATTTCATGTGACGCCGTTAGGCTGTCAAGGGAACTTCTTAACCCAATTTCGATTTCTTTGGGTTCAACATGTAGTTATTGAATATGTCATCCTTTTAATATGTGTGAATTACCTTTTATTATTTTACACTTAATATCCACTTATATTGGGTGTATTTATATTTTTCTCATATAATTATGAGATTGATTTATCTTTAATTTAAGGATACCATCTTTATAATGGATTTCATCTCAATTTACATTTCCTTTGAGACATCATTGTTGTTATGCACCAATTCACTCTTATATGGTGTATATACTGTCCTTTGGAATATTATATCATGAATCCCTTTATTCTTGTGATATTATAAAGTTTTTATTAAATGTTATTCCTCAATTATTTTATTCAAGTGTCTCTCATTTTGTTAAAAACCCTTTAACTAAAATAACATTTTAAATGTTTGAATGATTTAATCTTATATATATTTCTCATTAATATCCATGTTTTCAAAATTGTTTTAAGGATTTATTTATATGGATATTAATGGTTTAAAATGTTAAAAGCTTCAATGTGGTACGGGACACTTTGATTTAAAAATATCTTTATTAAATGTTTTAAATGGTTTTGAAAATGGTTTTTAGAATGGATTCATTATTTCAATATCTTAAAATTTTATACTGTTATTGCAATGTGGGAATGATATCTTTCCTCTATGTTTAAGTTATGTGTTATGATTATGTTATGGTTCTTGTGCATTGTTATGAAGACGAGTGGTTCTGTGATAAACTAAGGGCGGGTGAGCCTAATATAGCTCTCCAATGCATTGGGTAACACGAAGGAGTTAAACGTTAAGGTTTCTCCGAAGAGATTTAGGGAATATACTATGATGGGTATTCCAAACGTAACCAAGATGGTTACTCCCTACGTAAGAATGTTATGAATGCCTCAAGTTACCTTTATGTATTATGATTTCTATGATTTATTCATGATTTTATGAGGTATGTTAAAGTCGTTATGTTTTATGGGTAAAGTATGATTTCATTCTTATGTATATATGTACACATATTTCCTTTCCATACTTTTTATAACCCTTACTGAGCTTTTTATGCTGATCTCATGTTTTTGAAATGTTATTCACAGGTCAATGGACTTGTACATGATATGATGATAGTGTCAAGGAAGTGTCAAGAAATAATCCATGTTTTATATTAAAAATGTTTCTGTTGATGGGAAAAAATAAATACTATCTTTTATGTAACCACTTTGTTTAAATGTGGAATGTAATGCATGTTTTATGATCTAATTCTCTAAAACTCTAATCCTAAAAAGATCCTCAATGTGTAATCTTGTAATAACTCAAGATTAAGTAAGTTTTAAGGCTACGGCCTTATAGTTGGTATCAGATGTCGGTTTAGATAACTTTAGAGGTTAGAGTGTTGTTTAAGAAAAAGTGACAAGTTGTGTATAACCAAAATGGTTAATATATTAGATGGAGTCATCGTTTTTTTTTGAAATTTAGAATGAGTTTTAGATAACTTGGATAAGTATATCTTGGTGTTTATATTCTTCCTTTTTTATTTGATGATTTTACTGATATACTCACACTGACCTTTTTGGTTTTAGTAAATGACTAGATCTAGCAGGCACCAAAGTAACAGTGGATTTGAAGAAAACTATGACGGTTTTATGAAAGATCAACTGAATGATATGGGTGCGGCAATGAGAACTCTTGTGGTTATCCTCAACAAACGATCTGGAGTCATGATTGACGACTTGAACCTTAGTGATTTTTATAAGGAATCGTGTTTGTGAGAAACAAATCCCTACAGAAGTTCAGGTAATAATCATAAAGGTAAGTATGTTCAAAAACCTATGTGTAAATTATGTGGAAAGAAACACATAGGAAAATGTTTCAAAGGGACAGAAATATGCTATAGATGTGAAAATTATGGTCATAAAGCAAGAACCTACCATTGAAAAAGGAATCATCTAGTTGACTCTAGGAAAGGGAAAGAAGTTCTTTCTAAAGGATCAATTGAATGTTTTAAATGTGGTGTGCATGGTCCTTATACAGACACATGTCCTATGAAGAAGTTTCACGAATTGGGTCACTAAGATTGTATAAATATTCATTTACCAATACCTAATGCCATTCCGATTGAGGATGAAGAATCTGAGAATGAATAATGAAAGGTATGGATTATTTCATAACATTTGTTTTCCTATTATTGGAATCTTAGGATATGATTCATGATTTTGTTTGTAGGAAAGAATTATTTCAGAATAAGTTGAAAAGGAATGGCTAATGGATCATGAAGAATGTTGAATGAGTAAGAAGTCATCATATAAGGGATTCAAGGGATATGGTAGATTTTAGGATGGTCAAATTCGTAGATGTATTAAGTCTCTTTTGATGATGGGGTTACATTAGAAGACTTTTTATAGTAACCATGATGTTTGATATACGAAAATTTTATTCAAGGAATAATTATCCTTTATTTTGCGGATATAGTTATAAAGAACCATTTGGGTTTATATGATCTTTGAATTTGAGGCAATTACTGGTTAATACATTTTGGGGTGAAAAATGGAAGTTATCAGATAACCTTTGTGGTTAAAATATGTTTTTGTTATTTTTGATGAATTTATCTCTTTTTGAGGAATGTTATAAAATTATATAATATTTGAAAAGGGAAAACACGCAGACCATGTGGCAACCCATCATGTCGGACAAAGCTATGGGAATCAAACCCACAACCAAAGTGAAACTGGTATTTATCGCTTACCACTGGACTACGTGAAGTCTCGGGTTAGTTTGAATGATTCTTTTTTAGTTAGTTTATTTTATGAATTAAGAGTGTAAGTTGATTTTTTTGGTTATTAATGGAAATGATTATCCTATCATGGAGGATATTTGATTAGGTTAATTACATTTCGGTATGAGACTGTAAGAGTAACTGATGTTATTTTGGAGAAAAATGTTAAAATTCATCTTAGGAGACTATGTGATTAAATCCTTAAGAGAATTGGGTTTCAATTTTAGTTTGGTTTACTTTGTAGAATTTTATGGATAGATGTTTTTTGAATGGTCTTTGTTGAACTTTGGGTTTTAGTATTGGTTAAGGTCTAAAGACATGGGAAGTCTATAGTTCTCTTTTGTGGATTAGGTGATTCTCTAGAAGTTGACTATAGCTCATTTAATGTGAACAAGTCATCCTAAATACTCATCTTTTGGAGAAAATATGAGTTTGTTTAAGAAATATAGTAAAAGTTGAAAGTAAACATGACAATTAAGTATGCTTCCTTATGTTTTAGTTAAGATCATAAATAAATTCCTCAATAAAAAATAACTTAAATCAAAAATGTTGTTTGTTAATTTTTCCTACTGGGGAAACAAATACTGTTTAACCCATCACAAGTTTGTGATTTTCTTGTTGTTAACATTCTCCTAGACATGTTTACTATCACTCTCCATCAGAACACGACCCTTTTTTTCCTCCATATCTATATTTTCATACTTGGAATACTAGTATGGGTTATCTAAGGTGACATTTTTACTTCTCTCCAATTCTTTTAATGTGATAGTTTTACTGACTCTTGTTCTGATGTGGGATTTTCAATAAAGCTTCCAAGCCCAATTTTAAAATTGTGAGGACACAATTCCCAAAACGGGGGAAGGATTTAATACCCCAGGTAAATAAAGAATATTACATTTTCATATTTATCCATATTTTTGAATAAAATATTAATATTACTTTAAAGGGAATTCTATGCTAGAGGGTGTACTCAATACGCAACAACGAGTTTTTTTGAAATCTTACGTTGCACTCTAATAATAAAATAATATTATTTTAAAAGGTAGTTAACACCTAGCCATTGTAATGGCAGGAATGAATGGAACTAACTAAAAAATGATTATATATGTTTGTCAAATATTTTTACTTTTATCCAATAAATGTTGGAGGCTTAAAATGAAAATGAATCCAATTTTAAGCATAAATCTTCTAATATTCTTTAAAAGGTCGATTAACCGCCTTTTGATGGAGAACCATTATTAAATATACTTTTTACAATTGTATAATTTTTAGTTGACAAAATAAAATCCTTCTTTAGAATCTGGACATCAAAATTTACTTTGTGTAAAATTTTGATATTTTTCCGATAAAGATCATTTTTGTTGAAAATGTTGCATTTTAATTCAAAACCTCCTTTTAATATGATTTATTTATATGGATAGATAATATTTTTAATTTATATTAGAGTGTATTTAGACTATATTTTTACCATTTAATCAAATGGTGGTCATTGGAATTAATTTCACTTTGAAATTGGACTTAAACTAATGTCAATGTTTTAATAGATATTGTTTCTTAAAAACACGCTGTTTGTTTTGACATCAAGAATTAATTATTAAATTAATTAATGCGAAATATATGTTTTGAATTGTGTACAATAGACATCATTTTTGAATTCGGAATATCAAATATAGCTTAGCATGATTTTTTGGTATTTTTCTGAAAAACTTCAATTTTGATGAATAGTAAAACCACTAAGTGGTAGTTTAAAAACAGATTTTTCGTTTAAATGAAACTATACCATTTCTGTGATTTGAATTTCAAAAATCCAACATACATGGTTGTCATTTGGATGTAAAATGTGGTTCAATGGGATTAAAATAATTTTTTGGTGAATAGTAAATTTTATGTTTTTAATCGTGATTAGATGTAACTAGTTTAATTTAATGTAAATATAATGTTTTAATAATATGAAATGACCTAGACACATGTCCTACCCTCATTAGATGTTTCATGGCCAACCAATACATTCCATGGGTCAACTAGGGGACCCAATGGAGCCACTTTGGTTGGGAAATGACATAAATAAATTTTTATTTAAAGTTAAAATAAAAATGTCACAAGCATGAGTTATTTACTAAAACAATTTTTAAATGGAGTAATAAAAGTCATATTTTTACTATAAATATTAATTAGAAATATAAAAAGATTTTATACATCATGATAATTTTTTTTAATTTTTAGACATTAAATAAATTAAATTATTTATGACATCATGATGATGCAGCGATTACCTCATTAATAAAGGATTTAAATAAAATGAAATGATAATGTTGAAACTATAACATCCACTTGTCAAAGACCTATTGGATGAGTTTATTTCGAACCCTCACCACCTTATCCTCGAAATAAATCAATGTGGGACCTTTAAAATCCGAAACTCATTTGAAAATAAAGTAACATTTTGTAACTTTCCAAGAGTGCCGCTCCTCTCCTCTTATAAAAGGCCCCCACCACTACCACCTTACCCACACCTCTCAAGCCTTTTTCTCGGCCAACCCCTGATCATTTTTTCTCTCCAAATCCCTCTATTACTCGTAGAAACCTCACTTTGGGCAGAAGTCTTCCTAAGGAAGTCTTTGAGCTCAAATCAAAGAGAGATACCCAATTTTAAGGTAATGTATTCACTTCTGTTCTTTTGTTTTATTTTGCTTCTCCAACCCCCTAAACTCTTTTTATTCATTTATTTTGTAACAAATATAGTATCTTAAATATACTAGGATATTGTTATAAAAAGTATTCGAACTAATCTTACACACACCTACATCTAATGGTTAAAGAACATAGTGTTTATGTGGATGGTGAATTTCTGCCTCACGAAACGATGGTTGTTCAATATTCTTTTAACACCCTCAAAGGTGGCCATTAAGATGTCACTATTTTTATATATGATATATAATATGTTTATTTTTTTACTTAAGATTCTGTATTTTTCATTTATGGAATACCTTTATGGTTTCCATTATGGTAAAATGTGATATCTTCTTTTTAGGAAGTGCATATTACCACCCCCTCAACGTGATTTGATTCGTCAATACCATATGTGGAATGTATAAAGGATATATTTAATGATATTATATATGATACTATACCGGAATTATAATACTATTATACATCATTATGTTTTAATTCCATTAAATAAGAAATAGAAATGGAAGTAGCGTTCATGCGTACGTACGGCTTACCGTCTCCATGAACGGTGCATTTCATTTCTTACCTCTAAATGTTATGTAATATTATAAATTCATGTATATAATGTATATATATGATATATATGATATATACATAATGATTATAATTATGGATATAATATATATTTTACCACATGAACAACTTGTAATTATAAAGAGTTTATTTCTAACTTAAGTAGCAATGATCTACAAAACGACCATTATTAACATAAATAATTACATAGTGTTCATAGCATGGTAGTAAGTGATATAAAAGGAATAATGAACTCGAAAAAGGTTCTTAAGCATGTATAAATTAACTCAAGTTTATTATTCATGAGGTTAAAGAAATATCGAGTCAAGTCGGACCCATGGTAAGGGATCCTACCTCTCTCTTTCTTTTTAAGCACTCTCTTTTATGTCATTCCTTTTAAGATCATCTTTATTATGATTGGGGTGTTATTTTATATTACTATTACTGTAATTTTTATGTTCATTTGATAAGAGACCCTATTTTCTCTCATCAATCCATTTTGTAAGTTTTAATTGGCGTCGTTAGGCTGCAGAAATTTCGTAAGGGGCTTTTTATCTCACTTTGTGTTTTCGTGAGATTCATGATACATTTGCCAATATTTCCTTTTTAGTGGTGTATGTAATGTCCATTATTCTACTCTTTTTGTAACATACTTTCGTTTATGAGTATTTACATCAATGTTGTATAGTCTTTATTTCATGGGGTGTACGTTTCGAAAGTTACCCAAATCGGTAAGGAAACCTTTCACCCTCCACATTTTAAAAGACTTATTTTGTTATGTATTTTAATTTTCATATTATTATGTGGAGATATGTTCTTATATATCCTTATTGACGTAAATTTTATGTCCAAGAGATGAGATACCCTTTATCTCTCTCATCAACTCTCTTTCTAAAATTTGTTGTGACACTGTTAGGCTGTCAAGGGAACTTCTTAACCCAATTTCGATTTCTTTGTGTTCAACATTTAGTTATTGAATATGTCATCCTTTGAATACGTGTGAATGAACTTGGATTATTTTACACTTAATATCCACTTATATTTGGTGTATTTATATTTGTCGCACATAATTATGAGATTGATTTATCCTTAATTTCAGGATACCATCTTTATAATGGATTTCATCTCAATATACATTTCCATTGAGACTTCATTGTTGTTATGAACCAATTTACTCTTATATGGTTTATATAATATCCTTTGGAATATTATATCATGAATACCTTTATTCTCGTGATATTATAATGTTTTTATTAAATGTTATTCCTCAATTATTTTATTCAAGTGTCTCTTATTTTGATAAAAACCCTTTAACTAAAATATCATTTTAAATGTTTTAATGATTTAATCTTATAATTATTTCTCATTAATATCCATGTTTTCAAAATGCTTTTAAGGATTTATTTATATGGATATTAATGGTTTAAAATGTTAAAAGCTTCAATGTGGTACGGGACACTTTCATTTAAAAATATCTTTATTAAATGTTTTAAATGGTTTTGAAAATGGTTTTTAGAATGGATTCATTATTTCAATATCATAAAATGTTATATTGTTATTTCAATGTGGGAATGTTATATTTACTTTATGCTTAAGTTATGTGCTATTATTATGTTATGTTTCTTGGGAATTCTTATGAATACGGGTGGTTCCGTGATAAACTAATGGCGGTTGAGCCCGATATAGCTCTCTAATGCATTGGGTAACGCGAAGGAGTTAAACGTTAAGGTTTCACCGAAGAGATTTAGGGAATATACTGTGATGGGTATTCCAAACGTAACCAAGAGGGTTAATCCCTACAGAAGAATGTTATTAATGCTTCAAGTTATCTTTATGTCTTATGATTTTATGATTTAATCATGATTTTATGAGGTATGTTAAAGTGCTTATGTTTTATGGGTAAAGTATGATTTCATTATTATGTATATATGTACTCATGTTTCCTTTACATACTTTTTATAACCTATACTGAGCTTTTTATGCTCATCCCATGTTTTTGAAATATTTTTCACAGGTCAAGGGAATGGTACATGATATGATGATACTATCAATGAAGTGTCAAGTAAAAATCCATGTTTTATTTTAAATATGTTTCCATTGATGGGAAAAAATGAATACTATCTTTTATGTATCCACTTTTTTTTAATGTGGAATGCAATTCAAGTTTTATGATATAATTCTCTAAAACTCTAAACCTGAAAAGATCCTCAATGTGTAATCTTGTAATAACTCAAGATTCTGTAAGGTTTAAGGCTGGGGCCTTATTGATATTTATGAAAAGTTTATTTTAGTAATGGAGAACATTTTTTTAAAAATATATATTCTGAAAGTTTCATATTATAATTATACTATTTTTCTACAAAAATACAGAAAGTTATTTTTTGGAAGAAAAATGTTTTTTAAAGCATATAATTACAATAATTAAATATATAATTGCCTCATCTAAAACCATTAAATTTTTTAAAAGTGTTCATTAATATTAATTTATCCAATATAATATCTAGATTACAATGGTATAATATATTATTGTTCATTTAGGCTTGGGGTTGTTTCTATAACAAGCAATCAATGTAATTAAATTTATTTTAAGGGAAATATGTGATAAAATATCTGGGTGTTACATTATACACCGTTAAATAAATTGAAATGGTAAATTTTCGATTGTTCAAAAAAAAATTTCATTCTTTTTTGAAAACACACATTGTATATATGGATATTAAAACATCTCTTGAAATGAGAAAGTGGGAAGTATAAAGGTTACAAAAAATATATCATATTATTTTTCCTAGATAAGGATAACATTATAGGGAAATTAAATTATTTACATGTTATAGAAATATTACATCCATGGATAAATAAATAGTGATAGAGAACCTGTTCATGAGAATGTTAATGACAACAAACCCCTAATTAAGTTAGGGGTGAATAGATCGTAAAAAATTGAGAATGATGATTAAAAGAAAAAGAATTTACTCAAGGTACTTTTTTTAAAATTGAGGAAGTCCCTTACAATGTAGACTAATAAAATAAGGAAATATACTTACTTGAAAAAATAAAATTTTATCATTTAGTCCACATCCACTATAATCTAAATTTTTACACTAAACGATGAGTGTTCAAGATGGATTTTTCATTTCTAATGTACAAATATCAAATTCCAATTTAATCGTATAATACATAGAATAATAACAATATATTTTAAATTTCATTAGTAATACCAAATTGTCATCCTAATCTAAGATAATTTCCAAAATGTGCAAACCTTGACGTGGATAAATAGTATATAAATGTCCAATATTCAATAATAGAACAAAAGTATTAACATACATCATTACACAATTAAATAACCATATATTACAAATAACCATAACAGCATA
Source organism: Viscum album (assembly GCA_963277665.1). NCBI lineage: Eukaryota > Viridiplantae > Streptophyta > Magnoliopsida > Santalales > Viscaceae > Viscum > Viscum album. The sequence continues at coordinate 1,066,391,169 of OY728166.1, read as the reverse complement.
AACATTAAATAATGTTTTAACCTCAATTTTTATATTCTACCCTTCACTTTACATATCCAACAAGATAATAAAATGCATCCAATATAATACTCTATATTAAACTTAAAGGATATATATACCTTAAACTAATAAATTCCTTGTGGATTATCACTAAACAAAAAAAATCCCAAAAAATTAAAAAATATTGACCCTATATTTTGATTAAAATAATCTTCTTCTTCCTTATCCATTAAATCTTTTTAGTAAAAACAATTCTATACTAACCAGATCATCACCCTATCCAGTGGTAGGCGTTGCACCCATTTCACCCTTCGGTTGTAGGTTCATACGCCACTATCCTTATGGATGAGATCGGTTTCCATCCTTCCTATAAGGTTAATTTTTTAAATAATATTTTAATATAATTATAATTACATTAAAAAAAATATGATGAACATCCAAGAAAATAACACTCAACATAATATAACCTTTTAAATTTTTTTTATATACATATTATTTTTTCCAATAAATCAAATAATATTAACCAATTATTATTACCTTTAAATCATTGATTATATTAACCCGAAATGTTATTGTAAAGCCCTACCCCGACTCAATATATAACTAGTGGTTGGACTGGTTCACCACATGACCTCAGGTGTGCCACCCCATATGCAAGACACTACTGACTAGAACAAGGGGTGTAAGATTCTAAAATGAAGATAATATACCCCTATATAGGAATTCAAAATAGTAAATAAATAACCAAAATTATTCCATGATAATAAATAATCAGAGTACATATAAAAGAATGAACATCTAAAGAAATAAAATCAAATGTGGTAATGGCCCAAATAGACATCATGTATACAAAAGGATACCCCTAGGGCAAGATATACATTCACACTAAAAGAAAATAAATATAGAGAAGGCTCTACTACATCTCTGGTATAATATTATACAATATCATGCTACAAGATATGTTATTATTCTAGATCACACAATCCATTGATACATACAAAAATTACAGAAATAAACTCATAAATGGTTCTCCAGTAGCCAAGTGAAAGGGAAGACTAAGAAAGGTGTGAGTAAAACTGAGTTGGCTAACACTAATAAGTATAAAAAATGGTATTCTGTGGAATAATTTGAAGGAAATGAATTCATAAACTAAGTAATTAATTAATCTATTAATACTGACTAATAAATAAACATGATTAACCTAGAGTTCTTGTTTGACAACTAAGTTTATTCAAACCATATTCAACACATTTCAAGATATATCTAAGAACATCATGAAAATAATATGACCATAAAAATAATCAAACATCAATCATAACACTTCCAGATACCTCAGTCAAGTGGGGGATCAGCTTATATTGGGACGGATCACCCATGCCTTTTGAGATTCTCCTACCAAGGATAAATCACTAATATAATGTATCAAGAGAAGAGTGTATTAGCATAAAAAACACATAATAAAGAATAACACCCTAACATAAAATAATAAACCATACTCCTCACCCTCAGGCACCAAGTAAAAATATAAATCTAGCTTTCAGGCATCGAGTAATCACATGCCTATCCCTCTGGCAGTCTATACCACTCATCTATCCATCATACATTCCATAACCACACATCTATCACTCGGACCCAAAAATATAAAAGGAATAATAACAATAAAATATCAAAGGGGTCATTCGACATTCTTCCATTATGAATTACTCATAATAGTAACCCTCACAAAAATGGAAAGACAATAATGAAAAAACAAGACCATGAACAATGTATAATAACATTTCAACATAATTCTTATTGTTTATTTTATAAATTTTTGGTAGACAAATTGGATAGGAGAAAATACTTATTTTATGTGTTATTCAATTCATGATATAACGTTTTGTGAGGCCAGTGGGTACCATCATTTCAATTATTCTATTTTAAATCACATGTAGATGACATGCATAAACAATATCTTCTTGTTTTATGAGGAAAATACTATGTATTCATATAATCGTCATCAAAAAAATTAAATGGAAAGGCATACATGGATTTGTGGAATGATAACTACATGAATGAAATAACGACATGGAAAATTTTTATAGATAGATATAGAGAAAACTAGACATTCTTTTATTATAGAATGAGAAATAATTCCATTCCAATGGATAAAAACATGAAGAATAGGGGATCAAATTGTCCTCCATATGTATTTTATGTGTCTATCCACAAGTGGAATCCACTAAACACATGTTATTCTATTGTGATTGTTTGAGGGTAATTTGGAACATTATTGGTCAATGATAGAATACTCATATTTCTAGTGCCTCAGTATATGGGATAATTCCTTCATTGATTCTCAATGAAGGCCTGTTTGAAGATGTGGTTATGGCTAGGGTAGTCATTATTTAATGTGTGTTGGTCCATCTAGGAGGATTAGAATACAGTAAAAAAAGGTATAAAAAATTCATAGGAATTCCTTTATGTTTGTGTTATGTTGAATGTTTCTGATTTGGGTGCTCTTATTCATTATTGGTTTCTATACCTATCCATTAAATGATAGCTCCCATGGCTTGGATTCTATTTGGAAAAAAATAAGTGATAAATGAATATGGGTTCAATTGAAGGCTCTAGTCATATTAATCATGCTAAATGTGGATGAATCATGACTTTCAGGGAAAATTATATGGGGCAGCCTTTTGAAAGATAATAAAGGCTTAGTTTTTGAGGGTTTTAGTAATTTTTATTCTATAAAAAAACCATTAAGGTGGAGGAAAGAGTATTGTACATCGGTTTGATGTTGTGTATCTTGGAAAATATCCAAATAAAGTATGTTGAATCTAACTAGGATTTGTCAGATTGATTCCATAATAGGAATATCATATATATTTGGAGAGTTAAATTAATTATTAGAAAGTGAAGTATTCTTATCAATGATGTTATTGAGGGCAGAAAAATTTGGAGGGAGGAAATGTATTTGGTGGATATTCTTACAAGAAAAGAGATTCCGGATTGAAATATCGTGGTTTAAGATATGGTGGGATCTCTACCTAAAGATTGTAAAATCTTTATCAAGGGTTACTTTCTTTGTCTTCATCATTTCCGACCCCCCTTGAGAGTGGCTTAGTAATTTTAATCTTTTTTAATTGTTTAATTTAAATAGTAAAAATTAACTCTTCAATCATTAATTACCTAAATTTAGGTCCCTAACTTTTCATAATAATTGGAACATGTTCTGATCATTTATTATATTTGACGAAAATGCAATAACATGAAAAAAATTAAATTTTTAGCATTTTAAAACAACAATCGATTACACATATATTAACCAGTTCACTCAATGAAATATTATATAAAACAATCAATACATTTTATAATATATGGTTGGCTGATCAATTTATCCAGTTAATTAAAATAAGGAATGAAAAAAGTTTACATTCGAAACCAATCAACATTTTTGAACTCAAGTATAACTGAAATTAATTTTATTCAAGGAATCAAGGATTGATTTTTTTTATGTTCACATCAATGGTTAAATTATTTGAACACCGTTTTGGTGAAAATGTCCATGGATCAATTCTAATGGACCCGAAGGGATACACAATATGGTTTATACAAGTAAACACATCATTTTATCTAATTACATAGGTCACATGCATGATTTACAGGAAAAATCACACATATTTCACATAGTGGGATAATTGAAAAAAGGAAATTAATGAAAATATTTTGACCACGTACCTAAATTGGAGTTAACTAGAATCCAATGAATGTCCATTAACACTGATATTTTTTCCAGAGCCTAGTCGAGGATTCATCACGCACTGCGAGTTCCTACAGCATGGAAAAGTAACACAAATAATTATTTATAATTAAATTATAATTAATTAAATTATCACAAGGAACCTCACACCCAATGGTGAAAGAAAAAACTGATTGAAAGACTTACCAGATAATGATGTTTAGATAGAAAAATAACTAGTCATAATAGGGTGATCTGTAGTGTTCTTTTGAATCCATATAGAGAAAAATAATATTAATAGATCTTCTTTAAATTAAGAATTCATTAATATAGGATACCATCTCACCATAAAGATCCATGATCTCTCTGTAGATCATCTAGACCCATCTCAACAAAATGAAAACCATTCTAATACTAAGAATCAATAATTAATTAATTATAATAATTATAATTAATTAATTGATTAAATATAAACATGAAATATTAATGGTTAACTCTTTTGTCAACTAAATCAGGCTAAAAACATTGATATCATGGTTTGATATAGTTTTAATGCAACTCTAGATCTAGGATACACCAAAGACCCAATAAATTATACTTATTCAACAAATGATAATGTTTTTTGGCAAAACCCCTATGAAAAAATTGAAACGAAGTCATACTGAAACGTATCGACACATGAATGTAAACAATAATTTTCTATGGATTCAAACATTTAAGGATGTTAGGAATATTTGACAAACACTAATGATTGTCCATCATATTTATCAATTGGGATTTATCAATGTCTAAATAAAAAAAATTAAGAGAAAAGAAAATGTCCAATGATTTCATATGACATGACTCTCCACATGGAAACTATCACGACCCATCCTCAGGGACCATGCCGTGACTACCCAAGCTCAGATTATATAGGCCAGGGGTTGGTGAGTAGCATGAAAGGCGTAAATCCCTATGCTGGGAAGGAATTTGCTTTATAAAATAAAACAAAAACCATAGAGTGCACAACAGGTAGTAAACACTATGTAAACTAAATACAAAAGAGTGCACTGGAATGTAAATGGTCCAGTATTCAAACCCAACTGAATAATGAGTACATGTAATAAGGGACAGGCAACTGGTAGTAATGAGCAACTCTTGTATCATCCTCCGGGGTTCCAACCTGAAGGGCAGGTATAGATGGCCTCCACAGTGATCCATGTCTGTCAGTCTCTTCCAGGTACCGACTTGTTGTGAGGTCCACCTCCGAGTACCGTTTGGTCCTCGTAAACTCCGCCTCGGTCAGCGTTGTCCATCAAATGCGTCCAACACAACGAGGTGTGGTCATATCCTGTGCTGGTGTGAGTATAACAATACTCAGTAGGGACCCCGAGACCCTCAAGGTATCTCAAAATCCAGAGATGATAAACCACAAAAGAAAGATAAAACCACGATGTATCAACCAATCCTACTTAGGTATATACCCATTCATATTCCTAAGTTATCAATCTCATTTCGGCTCCAAATATCAAGCCCAAGCACTATCCAGTTCACACAGGATGTAATGTCAATATCATCGATGAAGATGATTGAAAGTCAAGACTTAACTCACATAGGTATACATATTTTGTATATCGATAGAGATGATCAGTTGTAGTCATTGAATCATCTAAATTTTCGAACCCACGTAGGATCCAAGTACATAAGTCGTCACTGTCGATCCAACGTAGGATCGAAGTACAGAAGATGTCACTGTCAAACCCACCTAGGATCAAAGTACAGAAGTCGTCACATTCGAACCCATATAGGATCCAAGTACAGAAGTCATAGCTATCAAACCCACGTACGATCCAAGTACAGAAGTCATAACTGTCGAACACAAGTAGGATCCAAGTACAGAAGTCATCGGTGTCGAACCAACGTATGATCCGTGTACAGAAGTCGTCGCTTCCGAACCCACTTAGGATCCTAGTACAGTAGTCGTCGAAGTTGCAGCCAGCTCTAGGGTTCCCACACACAGCACGCTCGATTTCGGGAGGGTCCACTCCTCGAGAAAAGGGGGTTGATACATCAAATATCATGATATCCAGAGTTGATTTATCCCAAAATTCTGTCTCAACAAAAGGAACCCAACGCGACAGATGACGCATCAATCAGACTCCCAATCTAAGAGTTATTGGTTTTTCCATTCCAAGGGCCCAGTTGGAATTATGCTCGTTCCAAACCCGGCCATTTTCCGAATATGTACAAAAATAACTTTGAGTATCGCAAAAGTACCCTCTTATCACAAGGATCCCAGTGCCGCATACGGAGCGTCAATCAGATGCGTGGTCTAGAAGTTATTCACGTTTAAGCGTAACGGGCTCGGCCCGTCAAGCCCAGTGGGGTAACTAGTCGGCCCGTCCTGGCTCGGCGGGTCTGACCCGGCTGGGGGGTCAGACCAACCGTAGAGGGTGCGGCCCTGCCCAGCGGTAGGCGTCCCGGACCGTGCAAGGGTGGCCCGGCCTGTGGTTGGCCGAGCGGAGCGGGAGGGCGTATCCCCCCCTTGGTTCCTTATAATGGCAGCGCCGAGCAGTGCCGCCTCTCTTGTCGGGATGGCGAAGCCTGCCGGCATTTCCAGCACAAGCTGCTCGCATAGAGGGCTGTGGCATCATCCACACAGCGATGCTTGTGACCGTGTATTCTTCTGCCCGACCGGCAAGTGTCTGGCCGGTTCGCCCGCCAAAGTGGCACACCCAGCGCATGTCGCGGTTTCTCCGTAGTGCGGCGCCTCAAGGCACCGCGGTCCTCCTATGCATTCGTCTTTAGCCTGTCGTTTCGGCTTGGTATGTGGCCCGCGGGTGCAGGCCGCACCTCCTATGCATCGCGGCACTTAGGGGCTCCCCTTTTCCTTCATCCCGGCCCGCATTAGCTGGCCGGTTCTTCTTCGGCTGAGAGGCATGCGCTTGTGGGCCGTGGTTTCCCCCCACACGGCTAGCACGATGACGCTAGTCCTCCCCCAACGCGGGTCGGCCAGGCCGTGGACTCTGATTTCGACCGACTCAAGGTTGTGGCCCCTTTCCTCTGGCACGATGCTTCGTCACTGCGCCCTTCTAGCTCCACCTCCATCACCAACATAAACAAGGCTCAACGGAGGGACATTGGGCCATGTTTGTTCAGCCCGCGCCATGCACATTAGTTGATAACAAATTGATCAACATCAACCAAAATCAAATTCCAAGGTGCGAGGGTAATTTACACACGTAAGAATAAATAAATAATCTATATTTCCCCTACCTCGATTCAAGTTTCATTCATCGTAGTCGCGGAAAACAGCGTCTTGGAAGATGGTGTCGTTCCTTCAATGTCGGAGGAAGAGTCGTTATCACTGGTCATGTTCCCTGCGGGTGGTGACTTCTCCCCTGACGTGGAGGATTTTCATTGAATAAGTTCTTCATGTTCTTCATGGGAAGAACACCTCCTCTCTAATCCTCCATGGTTCTCCAAAAATTATGCCAACCCTAAATAAAAGAAAGGATTCACTTATTTAATGTTGGAATAATGTTTTCAAAATTCAAACACTCAATTAAATTAATTAATTGTGGAGTTCAATTAATTAATTAATGGTGTTGGAATATTAACTTGAGTAAGTGGAAGGTGGGGAGTTCAACATTAAAAGAGGGGAGTTGGAATTTTAAGAGTTCAATGGAGGGTTTCATGGGGGGTTGAAGAGTTTGGGTTCGTGTTGGCACCACCACACAATTATCCTCTCATTGGAGGTTATGTGGGGGTGGGCCCCACCATCAACCTCCCTTTGGAGATAATGACCACCAACTAAATAAATTGTGTAACAAAACAATTTATTTAATTTATTATGAATATCCAAAATATAACTTCTACTCCCAACCAAACGCAACTACGGTAAAGGTCCCCTTAGGTGAATACTAGCACGGTGAGTTAGTCGGTGTCCTCAGATTTCAATTCTGAGGAACAGTTCAAAAGATAGAAAAACCCGCATGTACGTTTACTGAACGTACCAAAAAAAATTCAAAAAATTATTTCGGGCACACCGGGCCTCAGAATCAAACGCCATCAGAAACTGCGGACTCGTAAAATTTCAAAGTATTTAAGAAAAAACATTCATTGAAAATTTGGGGTCTTTACATTACCCCCACCTCCGGGATTTACGTCCTTGTAAAGCTACAACAGACACTAGGGAAGAAAATGAGGGTACTGAGCACGCATTTGAGCCTCCCACTCCCATGTGTTCTCCTAGAGGTTCTCGTGTTGCAAGCGAATGCGCACTAGAGGAATCCACTATCCACGTAGGACCTGCTCCTGTTGATCATCGATTTCTCCTGGGACCTCCATGAATATCGTCCCATAATCAATGTCTAGCACCACATGGTCGATGATGTGGGATGGGTCTTGCACGTATCTCCTCAGCTGAGATACATGGAAGACGTCATGCACCCGGTGAAACTGAGGTGGAAGGGATAGGCGGTAAGCCACCTCTACTACTCTACTGAGGACCTGTAATGGTCTAATGAAATACAGAGATAACTGTCCACGTAGTCCAAATATCTATAGACATCGTCGTGGTGAGACCCGTAGGAAGACGTGGTCGCCATCCTTAAACACCAGTGGTCTCTGTATCCTATTAGAAAAGGACTTATTTCTGCTCTATGCAGTCTTCATCTGCTCTCGGATGATCTGCACCTTTTCCGTTGTATCCTGAACCATCTTTGGTCCTACAAGTGCTGACTCCCTTGGGTTAGTCCAGCATAGAGGTGATCTGCAAGGTCAGTCGTACAGTTCCTCGTAAGGGGTCATCCTGATGGTGGAGTGGTAGATGTTGTTTTATGCAAACTCCACCACTGGTAAGTGATCCTCCCAACTGTGACCAAAGTCTAGGAAACATGCACGGAGCATGTATTTGAGAGTATGAATGGTACTCTCAATCTAACCATCCTTCTAAGGTTGGAAGGCGGTTCTCAAGTGAATCTGTGTCCCAAAAGCCTCCGGTAACCCCTTCCAAAGCTGGGAAGTCAAACGAGCATCTCGATCAGAGATGATAGTCGATGGTACACCATGAAGCCATACGATCTCTTGAATGTAGTGGCGTCCTAAGATCTCTATTGAGCCCTACTCTGTGATCTATAGGACATGGTCCGACATGGTGAGTTAGTCGACAATCACCCAGATAGAGTTATGTCCTCTAGATGTACGTGGAAGCCCTGTCACGAAATCCATGGTTATCTTGTCCCACTTCTACTCTGGAACCTCTATGGGTTGTACCAAGCCTGCTTGTACCTAGTGCTCTGCCTTCACTTACTGACAAGTGAGGCACCGTGAGACAAACTCTGCTACTTCCTTCTTCATACCTGGCCACCGGTACTATCGCCTGAGGTCCTGATATATCTTCACCACTTCTGGTTGTACTGCTAGAGGTGAAGTGTGAAACTCCATAAACACCTATTCCTATAGTGCAACTAGTACCATGGTACATCCCCTAAAGAGAATGACATGCTCCCCACCTTCAGAAAACCCATCAGGTGCTTTCCTTGAGGATATCTGGGCACATCGTGCCTCACAGTCAACATCCCCATGCTGAGCCTCTCTGACTCACTGAAGGAGTGGAGGAGTGACAGTGAGAGATTGTAGAAAGGAGGCTCCATCTCTATCCACAAAGGATATATGCAACGCGGCCAGCTGCTCTGTTTCCTCTCCTAGCAGCTGAATTCCCGATCTTCTGCTGAGAGCATCGACTACAACGTTCCCCTTTCTAGGAGTATAGAATATCTCAAAGTCATAGTCCTTGAGGAACTCAAGCCATCGTGGTTGTCTCAGGTTCAGGTTCTTCTGTGAGAAGATACACCTGAGACTATTGAGTTTAGAGTAAACCATAAACCTTTCACTTATTGAACTATGAGTGAGACTAGCCAAAATTAAAGAACTCAAGTACACCCTTCTTCTCCTAAGTCATACAAGAGCTACTAGGATTTCTCCTTTGTCGAGAAGTAAAATACAGTCTCATCCCCCAGATGAACTAGGTTATTTGACTAATACAGTCAATCCTGACATAAACGGTAGTATTTCATGCCATGGACGAGGTCGTAAGGCCTCGATGCTACTACCAAGAGATCCAACTGTCACTCTCTCCTCCAAGGGTTGAGTCACACTTTCGACATCAGTTTTTTGTCACTAGGTCTCTTCCAGTAGGAATCAAGAATGTGTGGGTGAAGTCAATAGTTTTTACCAGAACCACTCAATATCAACCACACATAATATGTAGGAAAACAAACATCACATGGACAAGTGCCTTTTATTACTGCAGCTCAATGTACAAAGGCCTAAAGAAACCACAAACAATGACATCAATGAAGCTAGTGGCATCTTGAACAATGGTCTCTATGCCCGGAGCTAGTTCTGTTCCTGTCCACCTGCTCCTGAAGCACTCTGGTCATAAGCCTCAGCTGCCGAAGCTGATCTATCCCCTGTCTAACCATTCCCTATGGTCAGGGTGGACCTCCTGGTGGTGGTGGTGGTTGGACGTCGTCCACCACCTACAGCTCAACTAGCTCCTCTTCCACGTCCGCCTGCTCCCGGTGGACCACCAAGGTCGAACCAATGCCTCTTCCTGGGAGGTCCCTCCACTGCCTACTACTCATCTACTGGGTGGGTTGGGTAGTCTCAAGCCATGTGACCCAACTGCCACATGCGTAGCACTGCCTGCTCTTCGTATGGATGGCTATATCTCATGTGCCCAGCACAACCGTACCTGTATCCTGGGGTCTCCCACTGGTTGGACTAATCCACTTGGACCTCTGTGACATCGTTCTATTGCTGGCTACAGAAGACTCCATTAAGGTCGGAAAGCCCAATGGAAAGAGAAGTAGCTCCTGTGCCCGCACAGAGTGTAGAGTCGCTGGTACAAACTCTGCCCTAAAAAGACCCTCGAATTCTCCCCAGGTGAGCGTCACCTAATCGTGAAACTGGAGCATCAAGATCCACCACCTCTCAGATTCTCCCTGAAAGAGACTAATATCTAGGTACACCATCAAGTTAGTGTGTGTCCCAACTATATGGAAAACTCATGCTATAACCTCCATCTAGAACCCGACCATCTGAAAGTTTGGCTCGCCTCGAAACATTGGAGGCCTCTATCGCAGGAACCCATCCAACGCACTCAAACGGTTTGCACCCTATACTACTGGGGATGGTGGCAACGGTAGCCCAGTATTTAGTGGTACCATTGGAGCCTCCACTGTGATGGGGCCCTGCATTGAGGCCTCGTCGCTCGGTGGGCTACCATCTCTTACGTAACTCAGAACCCTACCTGGCTTCTTTTGTGGGGCCATCCTGAAAAGAAACTGGTGCGCCACAGTCAAAAAACATACCTGGTGAGCTGACACAAAGTAATCACAAAGAACAAATTTCAAAGGAAACACACACGCAATCAGTTTTTTCGTGCATTGAGTCTGAAATCAGAGGTTAGGGTCCTGATGTATGGATATTTTGGCCACCACACCAACACTGGACGCCCTGGTCTGAACACGGAACTCAATACCCTTAACACTATTTCTTCACATAAAAGAATGATCAGATTCATGAGTTCTGCGGTAGAACCGACTACTCTAATACCAAATTTTCACGACCCATCCTCAGGGCACGTGCCGTGACTACCCAAAGCCCATATTCCATATGCCATGGGAATGAGACTAGCACCAAAGGCGTAAATACCTAAGCTGGGAAGGAATTGAATTTATAAAATAAAACAAACACAATAGAGTGTGAAACAAGTAGTATACACTAAGTAAACTGAATAAAAAAGAGTGTGGTGGAAAGTAAATGGGTCAGTATACAATCCCAACTGAACAACGAGTACATGTAAAAAAGGACAAACAACTGGTAGTAATGAGAATCTCCTAGATCATCCTTCGGGGTTCCTACCTGAAGGGTAGGTACAGATGGACTCTACAGTTCTCAACGTCCATCCATCTCCTCTAGGTACCAAATCGTCGTGAGGTCCACCTCCGGGTACCGTCCAATCCTCGAACACTCTGCCTCGGTCAGCGCTGTTCATCGTCTGCATCCAACACAACGAGGTGTGGGCATATCCTATGTCGGAGTGAGTATAACAAACCCAGTAGTGACCCCGAGACCCTCAAGGTCTCTCAAAATCCACCATGGATAAACTACATAAGAAAGATACAACCACGAAGTATCAACCAACCCTACATAGGTATATGCCCATACATATACATAAGTTATCATTCTCAGTTTTTCTCTAACTCTCGACCCCAAGCACAACCCAGTTTACACAGGAAGTAAAGTCAATCACATAGATTTAAATGATAGAAAGTCAAGACTCATCTCACAAAGGTATACATCCTTCGTATAACGATAGAGATGATCAGTTGTAGTCACTGATTCATCTAAACTGTCGAACCCACGTATGATCCAAGTAGAGAAGTCTTCACTGTCGAACCCACATAGGATCCATGTACAGAAGTCGTCACTGTCAAACCCATGTAGGATCCAAGGATAGAAGTCATCACTGTCAAACCCACGTATGATCCAAGTACAGAACTCGTCGCTGTCAAACCCACGTAGGATCCAAGTATAAATGTCATCGGTGTCAAACCCACGTAGGATCCAAGTACAGAAGTCGTCACTGTCGAAACCACGTAGGATCCAAGTATAGAATTCATTGATACTGAACCCACATAGGATCCCAGTACAGAAGTCGTCGCTGCCGAACCCACGTTGGATCCCAGAACAATAGTCATCGATGTCGCAGCCAGCTCTAGGGTTCCCGCACACAGCAAGCTCGATTCTAGGAGGGTCCACTCCTTGAGCAAATGGGGTCGATACATAAACTATCAAGAAGTCCGGAGTTGATGTGTCCTGAAATTACATCTCATCAAAAGGAACCCAATGAAACAGACGGTGCGTCAATCAGATGCTCGGTCTGAGATTTATTACCTTTTCTGTTCTAGTGGCCCGGTTGGAATTATGCTCGTCCCAAACCCGTCCGTTTTCCAAATTTGTCCACAAATCAATTAGAGTATCGAAAAATGATCGTCTCATCACAAATATCCTAGTACCATATACGGTGCATCGATCGGACGTGCGATCTAGAGATTATTCACCTTTAAGCATAACGGGCCAAGCCCGTCATGCCCAGTGGGCTGGCGGGTCGGCCCATCCTGGCTCGGCGGGTCCGACCCAGTTGGGGGGTCGGTATGACCTGGTGGGGCATGGCATGGCCCACGCAAGGGTGGCCCTTCTCACGCTAGGGAATTCCGGCGCACGGCTAGCCACGGGTCAGCCAGCTTGCCGAGAGTAGTAGGGGGGCACGACCCCTCGGTTCCTTGTAACGGCGGTGCCGAGCCCCCATGCCTCCCATGTCCGGCCGGTTTTTTGGTGCGAGAAGCCCCCACAGCGGGCCGCTGCCTTCTCCACGCGGCTCCTCTTTACACCATGGTTTCTTCCGCCCGTCCCGAATGTGGTAGGCCGGTTCGCCAGCCGAAGCTGCCCGCCCAGCGCGGCGCCATAAGGGGTCGTGGTCCTCCCGTCCGACTGGCTGTAGATGACCCGTTTGGATCGGCAAGTGGCCCGTGAGAGTGGGCTGCACATCCTACGCAGCGCAGCGCCAAGGGGCGCCATGGTTCCTTCAGCCTGGTAGGCTTTAGCTGGCCGGTTCTTCTTTGACCGAGCGGCCCGTGCTTGCGGGCCACAGTTTTACCCCACGTGGCCAGCACGACGGTGTGGGTCCTCCACCGCCATGTCCCGGCCTAGCCGTGGCCTCCAGTTGCTGCTGCCTCATGGTCGTGGCCTCTTTCCACCAGCGTGGTGCGTCGGCACTGCGCCCTTCAAGCTCCTCCTCTGTCACCAACATAAACAAGGGTCAACAGAGGGACGTTGAGCCGTGTTTGTTCAGCAGGCACCCTCTACTTTAGTTGATAACAACTTCATCACCATCAACCAAAATCAAATGCCAAGGTGCGATGGTAATTTACACATGTAAGAATAAATAAATAATCCATATTTCCCCTAACTTGATTAAAAGTTCGTTCGTCGTAGTTGCGGAAAATAGTGTCATAGAAGACTGTGTCGTTCTGTCAATGTAAGAGGAAGAGTTGCTATCGTTGACGATGTTCCTTGCGGGAGGTGCCTTCTCCGTTGACGCGGAGGAAGGTCATTGAAGAAGTTATTTTTGTTCTTCGCGGGAAGAACACCTCTTATCTAATACTCCAAGGATCTCCAAAAATTATTCCAACCCAAAATAAAAGAAAGTCTTCACTTATTTATTGTTGGCATAATGTTTTCAAAATTCAAACACTAAATTAAAATAATTAATTGTGGATTTCAATTAATTAATTAATGGTGTTGGAATATTAATGAGAGTGAGTGGTAGGTGGAGAGTTCAACATTAAAAGTGGGGAGTTGGATGATTAAGAGTTTAATGGGTTTTATTTGGGAGTTGAAGAGTATGGGATTGTGTGGGTCCCACCACACAATCATCCTTTCATTGGAGGTTATGTGGAGGTGGAAACCACTATCAACCTCCCTTTGGAGATAATAACCACCAACTAAATAAATTGTGTAACATGACAATTTATTTAATTTATTATGAATGTCCAAAATATAACTTCTACTCCCAACCAAACACAACTGTGGTAAAGGTTCCCTTAGGCGAATACCAGCACTGCAAGTTTTTCGGTGTCCTTATATTCAAATTCTGAGCACCAGTTCAAAAGATAGAAAAACCCGCACGTACGTTTACTGAACGTACCCAAACAAAACTTCAGAAAATTATTCAGGGCACACCGGGCCTCGGAATCAGGCATCGTTAGAAACCGTGGACTCGTAAAATTCCATAGTTTTTAAGAAAAAATTTTCCATGAAATTTCCGGGTCTTTCCAGAAACCATTAAATTTGATGAAAAATCAATACGATGATTGATAATTTTGCAGGATTTATAGAAATACAAAGCCTATGTCTCTTGTAAATTTCAAAATAAAGGGCTCAAAGGGATCAAATCATTGTCGGTTTCCAAAATAACTCATTCATTTAAAAACACCACAAAAATCATCGAGAAATGTTTCACAAAGTGTAAACTAAATTCATGTTCTAAAAAATTCAGTAAAAATTGAGTACTAGACCTAGAAATCCATTGTAATCATGCATGACACATGAGCCCTAATGTTCACATCTTATAACAGTACAACTATACAATGTGAAAAAATTTCACATCATCAATCATATTCATGATGTGTTCCTGGGGCTACTTTAAATAGCCTTGCATGTCCTCTTCAACTTTTTAGTTTTTTGAAACCCCTAGAACATCCTCTAAACCATATAACTCAAATTAAAACAGCTCATTTGGAATATCAAACACAAAGAATTTTATTTGAATTTCAAGATTCCAAAATGACTCTAAAACGAATAGAGAAATTTTTAATTCCCGCTAAAATTCTCAATACATAAGAATACATGATCTTAAATTGTCCCAAAATAAAACATATGATCCCAAAAAAGCCTCAATGATAATTTTATTGGAATAACCATCCAACCAATTCCATAAAACCATGCTCAAAACACAAAGCACTACTCTGGTGCTTAAAAATATCCTTTATTTCATGACCCCGATCCTAAGGCACATTACACACCAAACCGCGAGCCATTGCTCGTAGCCATTAATGAACCCATAGATGTTGTTACCTAACCCCCTTCCATTCCAAAATATCACCGTTTAATTAGAAATTTAACTAGATGATTCATGGTGCTCTCCAATATAGAAACCAACTTTCCAAGACTACTTTAAACCAAGGAAATTAATCACCAAGAAGCTCAATATTATAACAAAACACCAGTAGTCTAAAGACATGAACAACACCAATTCCATCCGACCTTGGTCAAACATATGAAAACAACTTCTAATGATGTTACCATATTATATAACTAATTTCAATCAAAATAGACTTGTATTAATTTCACACATAGAGGGAACACATATGTTTACCTATCCTTAGAAGGTCCCTTATAGATCTTAGAATACTACCATTATAATATGAATGAAGTACCCATGCCATGGTTTTATCTTCTTGAGATATTAAATACGTTTCACCCCAATAAACACATTTTGATAATTTATTTTCTTGTTTTACCCCTATAAACATGTCATAAATTATTTTTTTCACATGTCTCAGCCCCTGAAACATGTCATTAAACAAGAATTCACCCATTGAAGTAAGAGACCAAAATGGATCACCCCATAAACCAAGCAACAAACACATGGTACACACCATGCTACATGTCATGAATCTTGGGTCACCCCCTATAACGTGTCATGAAAAGGGTTCACCCCATGAATCACCTTATGACCACAATAGAAAATATTGATCCCGATATCAACACACCGACTCCATCTAGTGTCTCATCCAATAAAATATATTGTTTTTGTAGAATATGATAAATTAGGAATTACATCGTGAAGGTGTTCAAATGAATCCCAGACTATCCAATGCTAAATTTAACCAAGAAAAGGTCCCTTCACACCTGAGGATCATCCTATAATAGTTCATGGTGGTCACCTTAGTATATTGATTTCCTTACACTACTTTGTGAATGTAACCCCAAGGAGGCCCTTCAAACGCCAAATAGTACAACTGGTAGCTAGGCGTATAGCCTATTAATTAATAGAAAAATCAAGATGATTTCAAGATATGCAGTAGGATTGTCTCTATTCTACCATTAAACTAATATTTCACCAACATTAAAAATATAAACCCCACCATTGGTGATGTCTCCTATTACTATAGGTACATGAAAAACTCATTAAATGGTCCCGAGACTCCCTTATTGAAAATATCTATTCAGTTACCAACTATATTGATTTAAGAGGGATGCGTAAGACAATAATCACTAATGCCTCATGAATATCTACCAATAATACTTGAACAAAATATTTATAATATACAACCGTCAATAAACAACTTGTTTTCCATTATCTGAACATAGAATATTTATGAGGACAATACAACTGATTCTATATACCATAATAAGAATGAATAACTATGATCTATCTAAAATGAAAAGGATATTACTCATAATCCACCTATTTACAAATCCAAAATATGATTTCAAAACTCAAATATGTTCCAAAGTCAGGTTCTCATCATTAACCCGTGGGCTCTCACCTTCCTCGACTATTCATTGATCCTGACTAAAAATTCACTGAGTCGTATGTCACCAAAACTATGCTCAAAAAGTCATTCATAGAATGCACATGCTTCATGGTATATCATACTTAACATGATAGACGATCCCGTGGAACACCTATTAAAAAATAGGCATGTTACTAGTATAAATTCTTTTCACATGACCACATGCCTCATAGAATTATTCTAGCACTGTAGGTGATTATCCATAGCTGATGTAATTTTATCCTTATCGATATGTCTATCCAATACCCAACAATGATATTTTCATGAACACCCACCTACTCTATGTCTATGCAATTAATTTGTACTCAACACACATGACGAAATTTTACCATGGTCCTGTCTTGAAGACCAAACATTGATTTTTCCAAAACTAATACTCAATTTTCTCATCTATAAAACCCTGTGGACTCTTATGCATTATTCAAAATAACAAAAAACAAATTCCAACTCACTAATATTCGAGGAGAGAAATAAGGGCCTCTATTCCTCCCACTGTACCCAAATAGTCAACTCTAAAGAATCTATTATGCTATTGCAAAAAGTCCACATGTCAAAATTAGATAAGGTCACAAATCATAGGGAATGAAGAATGCTCTTATTCTACATCACAAGTTATAAAAAATATAAGAAGCTAGTATATATGTATCACATATAATACACATAAAAAAGGAAATCTTACTACTCACAAATGAAACATTTTTTCTCTCTGAGTATATCAACAATAAACTGTTCCCTCAAAGAAAACATCCACAAAACCAAACCCAAATAAATTCGACTTGTAAGTGGTGTAAGGTATAGCAAAAAGTTTCCACGCCATCCTTAATTTGGTCAATGGACCTCTTATTCAAGAGGATTGGGTCATTGTTTATATCATCACACCTCTCACCAAAGATCCACACAACATTCCATCTAATGGAATTCATTAACAAGTCAGCATAGTTATGTATAGTCAAACCAAGTAATTATATGCTAAAATTACATACGATTAATTATGGAAACTATAAATAACTATTCATCTCTCATCAGTGAAATCACACAACTGCCGTCCTAAATGTCACAAGAATCCCATGTGCCTGATATGATTCATGAGACACCTCTTTCCTTAGTAGGTCATGAGTAAAAGAAAATCAATTAACTGACCTCTCAACAATGGAAAAAAACCCAGTTATCTTTAATAAGTCAAAACAACTGAAACACATGTGTGTCACACAAAGAGAGAATGAGTTAAAATTGATACCATAAGGATCATAAAAAATAATCCCATCCTTGGTAACTAAGAATTTTGACTAGAACATGTGTTTTTGATGCACCTACCCAGTATCCAACACAGGCTCTAATAAATTCCTAAATTTCCATTCTACCAAATTAAAAAATCACAATAAATAATATTTATAATCCTATAATACCACTTCTAATATACTACTCAGACTCACTATATAACTAGTGGCCTGACCGATTCCACACATGAACTCTGGCACACATCCCCCTATGCCACATGCTTCTAACTAGCAGTGGGAGTTTAAGATTTTTTAATGGGTAGATAATAAACCCATTATTATAGTACAAAATAATAAATAAATAAATAATTTTATCTTGGATAATATCAAATTATAGTACGCACAATGTAATTAACATCACCAATAATAAAATGAAATGTAGTAAAGGCCCAAAAGTCATATTTTACATAAATGAAAACCCACTAGGCCGACTTCAGAAACATACTAGAGTTGGAAAATAATTAAAAAAAGAATTTATATATCACTAAACATAATCTCATCTAATATCCTAGTAAAAATTAGTCATCTTTCTAATCCAAACTATGACAGGAAAAGAAAAATATTTCCTAAAATAATCATTTAAAAGTTTATCGGATACCCATATGAAATGGTAGTCCACGAATGGTATTTGTAAAATTTTGTAGGTTAATTCCACAATGTATAATCAAATATAGAATGAGGAATATAGTTCTTGGAATAAGGTGATAAATATGGTAATCAATTAATTAATTAATACATTATAATAAATAAACCTATTGACACTTAAGGTCCAGTTTGACACCTGATGTCAGCCAAACCCGATTCAGTATTTTTGTAGATATCATTTAGAAAATCATGGAACCTAGCAAATCATAAATATAATCAAAACTAAATTGACACATTTCATGATAACTCGGTCAAGTAGTGGATCAGCATGTATCCAGACAGATCATCCATGCCTTTCCAGGTTCCCCTACCTAAGAATCGCCAATTTCATACATCTAGAGAAAAATGTTTTCCCTACGAAAACACCTAATAAAGAATATTATACTTGAATCTGATAATAAACCACCCTCATCTCTCTCATACACTAGGAAAAATGTACACCTTGACCACATAAATCAAGAAATCAATTGTCTATCTCTAAGGTATTCTATTACATGCATATAGCCCTCAGGCAAGTATCATCATTAATTTGTCCCCAATTCAATCTGTAACCATGCACCTAGCCCTTAGGCTCCAACATACACAATGAGTAATGAAAAAACGTTCTCATAGTGGTTATGTAATTTCCACCCATAGGAATTAATCAAAACAATGTCTTCTCAAAATAGAATTCTAATAAGAAAAAAACGTGATATAGAACCCATTATAAACACATTTCATCAGAATTCATACGAGTAAATTTATTAAACAACCACTTATTTATCAATTTTAATTCCATATGGTCAGGTTCTCGGTTTTTCAAAATATTTGGAACTGAGTCTATTCATTTATCATTTACGCTAAAAATACACTGACATACTAATCTCTAAATATTATAATGTTACTAGAATAACCGATTACACATTTTTAATTGTTGTAATCCATGAGATCATATCTCTAAAAATCACAATAATTTATATTCAATGAGAAGGTATTAAATTTATCCATTTAATGAAAACAAGGAAATAAAATCATTTACATGTCAACCCAACAAACATGGATAAACCAATGTATAACTGAAATTATTTTTCTTCATGCGATAAATGTTGATTTATAATAATTTTCCTATCATTGGGTTAAGTGTTGTAACACCCATTGGGAGGCCACAAGTGTTGTTCTAACTGTTGATTAACAAGAATTTAACTAAAGGTCTATACATGCACTACACATGAATTTATCTAACAACAAACATCATGAAAACCATGTTCCAACACAATCAAACATATTGGACAAACTATAGTAAATTTAAACATACAATTATAGATATCTTTTAGAAAAACTACATCAAATGGAGTTAACCTCGAGCCAATCTTTTATTAACAACCCTTCTTAAATTTACCATGTCTTATCAGTCCTTCCTGATGTTTATTGTGTTCCAATCCCATTCTTGGGAATCCCAAATATTAAATTATAATTAAATTGTAGTTAGTTAAGATATCAAAAGTAAACTCTCATCAAATAGTGATGAAATTCCAAAATATATACCAAACACTATCATTTATCCGGAAAAATTACCAACCATACAAGGATATAGTGAAACATTATTCTTGAACCATCCCTATTAATGGCCTTTTAGCAGATTTCCCTTCATCGATGTGTTCATTAAAAATGATTCTTTATCTCCAATAAGATCCATGATTTTTCCTTTCATCATCTGACCCATCTAAAAAAAGGCTCCTAACCATTTATAAGAATCAAAACATAATTAATTATAACCACTATAATTAATTTGTTAAATAATTATAGAATTGGAATATTTCTAATTAACTCACTAGGAAACTCTATCACACTGAAATCATATTAATTAGGGTGTATTATACGCTTAATGAAACTCAAAGAACGGATGTATAAAATATCATGTTTATTATACCTACTCAATAGCTTGTAAAAACAATTTATAGAAAACCCCCCTTTTTAAAAAATCCAAACTGGGTCATACATCAACAGATCGATACAAAAACATAGACAAACATCATATTAGGATCCCTTTTTTCTTGTTTTCACTGAATCTTTGAAAAAAACCTATAACTCACCATCCAATTTCCAAATTAGGATTTATACATAACCTAAAGTAGAAATGGATTTGAAAATAAAATGAAAATTCCAAGGATAAAAAATTATAGGACACACTGATAGGAATCCATTTCAACTAATGTCACTTCAATTGGATGAAAAATGAGTTCGTTGGAGTTCCCAGAAGCCCAAGACTCTATCTCTAATCACTTTACACGGAAGGGGTTCAAAGGGGAAAAATCAGATAGGGTTTTGAAAATACTATCATCATTTAAAAATTCATCAAAATTAAATATTAAGGTTTCAAATGTGTAAAATAAATTAATTTCATGAAAATATTAAGTAAATGGGTTTATTTGACAAAGCCAACATGTGTCACGACATGCATATATTATCATGTCATGAAAAAAATTTCCATAACCTTGTGCCTTAATATTCTGGTCTTGAAATAGTATAACTACATCCAATGAAAACATTTCACATTGTGAACCATATTAACAACTTGTATTCACTCCTAAGGCAGTTTTAAGTAGACTAAAATGTCTTTTTCCTCTTCAGTGTTTTCTAAAAACCTTGAGACTTCCTTCAGATCATATAAATCTCTCGAAAACACCATGTTCATAGTAAAAAGTTCATGGAGCCTCAATCCAAATTCATGATTTCGAAATGTCTCATCCACAAATGGATAAATTTTAAATTCCCAATAGAACTCTCGTAAAATATGAATGATGGTATATAGAGTAGTTAATAAAATTAAACATATGTACACAAAATATAAAATAATTATTCCTCAAATAACCTTCTCACTAAAAAACATACTAAACCAAATGGTTTTATTCTAATAAATTTCTACCAATATATCCTAAATAATGTTAAACTCTCAATACAGAAAACATGAACATGCGATTCTATTCCCTTAAAGATATGACTAACCATTAAATATTTAATCAAAAACACTTTAGGTTTATACTATTTCAAAATGGAATATCATATGTTTCAATAGTTTATATTCTATCAATCATTAAAATAATTATAAAAAATGAATATTAACCAAAGAACACCCCTCATGAGTGTTAAATAAGGTACACAGTATGGTCATCCTAACCATGCAATAGAATGATGGTCACGACATACTCAAAAAATATTTTTTGGGTTATTTAACCTAGAACAATCATTTAAAAAACTATTTACCCTTATAGTGTTTAGAATGGGATATATTTCTGGGAAAACCACAAAATCTCCACCATACCAAAAACATTATTATATTATCTTTCAAGTAGAGATATAATCATAGTCCATCATCGTGTTATGTTCGCATTTTATTTTTTCCCTAATCTATTTCACATGGTTTATTTTAAAAATTTTCTAAAATCAACTGTAAATACACATATTCTAGTGTGTCATAGTCATTGCAAAAATTATTTTGTTGGAAGAAGATAAAAGTAATCGTATCCAAAAAAACAAATTTTTTTTTTATTTTTGAAAACAAGGTATACAAAATAATCTCACATATATTTAAAAACATAAAATATAACAAATTATTTTCTTTTAGAAAATAATTATTATCTCTATTATATCCTTACATATCAATCATCATAAAATTCATGACATCTAGGTGAAAGGAAAAAACTTATGGTGACCACAAATTCTCAATAAGGGTTACGTATAGTTAAAGTTATCATTTTTTAATCAGATATAATTAAAATGGAAGGATAAATATAAAAAATATTTTCCATTTAATAAATAACTTGAGAATAAAGAATAATATATAAGGAATAAAGGATATTACAATAATTTCATAGAAATAATCACATGAAATTAAAAATTATCCATGAATATCATGACAATTAAAATAATAAAATTGATATCAATAATAAATTTTTTAATGATGGAATGCATAATGTGGTACATATTAAAATTAAATCAATTCCTTATTCCACGATATCGTAAATATACCATTAAGGGTTCATTCCTAGACATCTTACCTAAATCGGTAAGGCATTAGCCAAATACCCAAACTACTATGTCTTTTGAGACCTATCGATCCATTTAGGGGATATGTAATTCTGTGCCCCACCTTTCACATAAAATTTATAATGTATTGATCATATAAATTGACAAAACATCTTTATCAATAATAATTATAATCATTTTCTTCCCATATTGAAAAACAGTAAATACAGAATACCAATACATTCCCAAATAAAACTGATCATAAAATATCTTGAGAATGGATAATGATAGTATCATTGAATCATTAAATAGAGTATAATAAGTAAAATAATGGTTTATTATCATTGATGAAGAGAAATACCATAAAAACATTAAAAAAAATTCATGAAGATAATCCCCTTTTCAAATTATAATTCTCTTTTAAAAACTAAAAAATAATGTAAAATTTCTAAAGACATATTATTTGAAAAGAATCAAGAACAAAAGTATGTAAATCATTAAATAATTTATTGTTAATAATGGTTGGAAACTATTTTCATGCTGAATGCATTAAAATAATGATTACATTCACATTTTTTGTAAATATGCAAAAAGTACCTCATTCGTTGAATAAAAAGAATATTCCTTCTAAATAAGATTATAAAAAGTATAAAATGAGTAAAAATGACATTAAATAATCATATTATAATAGAAAACTTATTATTGAAAACTTGTTAATGAAAATATTGACATATAAGAAAAGGATTCCTGACTAAATATAAATGAAATCCAGTTTTTCGTAAAAGTAATCTTTTAGTCTCTTTAGTATATAAATAAGCGATAATGAAAGGGAACCATGTAATTGAAATTAATAAAATTTGTATTATAATATATTTGGGTCTAATATAGAAATATCATTTAATTCACTCAATGAAAACCTAAACATAAATAATCACAAATAAGGATGATACTATAAAATAAACTCTAACCACATTAGTAATATTGGAATCATTACACTCATTAAAGGAATCTTAAAGTAAACCATTAAATAACACTCATATAAATACAATAATGATTTATCATATCAAATTATAATTATATAAACCATATTAATAAAACATATGTTAATATGGAATATGTCTCATGAAAAAATGTGATAGGGGAAGCCCTCACCTCTATCTCAACTAGATTCTAAATCACTCAAAAATCTGGTGAAAAAAATTTAAATTTGTCATAATTAAATACTCTAATAATTTAAATACTTATAATAATATATTTTATATACTTATTAAATTTCAATTTCAATTTATTAATAATTATTTATTGAAATCACAGTTTCTATGTTTTAACAATTTTTTTTCAATAACGTTTCGATTATGAAATTTATGTCATCGTAAATTTATCATGGTTCCAAAATATATAGAACAGTAATAATGATATAAATATAATATATTTTCATTACATATATATATATATATAGTGTCATATATTAAAGGTGGACATACAAAAATAAATTACACCATTCATGGAGATGGTATGTCATACATATCCATGAACCTTGTTTCCATTTTTTGGTGAATGAAACAAATAATAAAAATATTAAATATTAAATAATAATAATATCATTTATAATATATATATATATATAATACATCCTTTAAATATCAATTGAAATTTATGATGAAAAATTAATTTCATGACAATGTGGAGATGGTAAGTCAGAAATACAAAAAAAAAAACAAAATATACACTTTCCACTGGATAGAAAGAATGTGGAAATACTTGTTCCATCAACATAATAAAAGTTAATTAAATTTAATATAATGAATTAATTATATTATAATTTATAACATGGATTTATAAGAGGTATAATATGAAATAAAATTGAAAATTTTTGGTTAAGTTTTATACCTCTTCATTGATAAAACTCTTTTGGCTAAAACCATATTCCATAAAGCGATAGTATTTTAGTAAGAAATATTTCTCTAGGATTAGTCAAAGGAATATAGGAATGTATAATGGATGTTATTGGATGACATATAAGGGTTGTAATTTTTGAGGAAGACATGATAAGAGGTTCACTTTTATATGTGAGGGTAGGGTCACACATGGAATTATATAATGAATAAAAATTAAAGAAATTAATTTTATTAATAATGTGTCTAAAAATTAAAATATTTATAATATATTATGTATATAAGTATAAATAATACTTTAAAATAAAATTTATAAAAGTTTATGTGATGTCTTAACCCTTGTCCCTTAGTTTCAACCCTTGTTATTCTTTTTTACTATTACTTGTTGATCAATGTTTTTTGTCGTTTAATAGTCAATAATAATAACATAAAAGGAAAAATATCTCTTAAATTATTAATGCTTTATATTTAATTAATTTACAATACATTTGTCTAGTTATTTTATTTTTAGTAATTTTAAATAATTTAATAAATTATTTTATTATAATATATAATGAATATCATTTTATGAATCAAGTGAAATATTATAATAAAATTTGTTCTCAACTCATGTAAAATAGTTGAGAAATGATATGTATTAATATTTAAGGGACTTTAAGTACTAATATAATCATTTTATAAAATTTAAAGAGTTTTAAATACCATTTTAAAGCATAAAATTTTGTTCCATACCTTAGTGAACCAATTTTAACCGTAACCAAACTGATGGATTATTCAATATTAATGGTTTATAATTATATATATAAGATAAAAATTGAAACATAAATGGAAAATTTATAAAACTTTTCACTATTTAACATCATAATTTTAACCTTTAAATATTTTTACGATTCCCAAATCATTTAATATATATATATATATATATATATTTAACATTAAAATCTACTAAATTCATTTTAATAACTATCCACAAAATGTTTTTTTGAAAATAACATCGAAACATAGAAATCAAATATAAGAATTTAACATATACTTAATATGTTATATTTATCATAAAAACGTTTAGGACACTATAAATAAATATAATAATATTATACTAAATTTAATAAAAATGAAAAATAAATTACCATGATAAAAATAAAAAATTATTATACTAAATTAAAATATTAAACTAAACTTAGCCTCTTATTATCCATATGAAAATTTTTAGAGTTATTAAAGTCATGAGAGTGACATTTTCTTTTTATTCTTTTGTAATATAAAATAAATAATTATAATCAATGATAAATTGAATATTGCGGCCATATATTTTATAAATAGATCATAATTTCAAATATACACTCATCTAGAAGGAATAATACAAGCTTAATATAAAACTTAATTCCTTATCCCAAACTTTTAAACATTTTTATCCATTTTTCCCTTAGTAAGGAGACATATTTTTACTATGGTTACTATGTATAATGACTAAATATTAAAGGTGGATGTTTAAAAAATGTATCCTAAATATTCAAAAATATAAAATATTTTTATCAATATTCCATTCAAACGAATTTCCTAATTTAAATTAAAATTAAACCTGAAAAATGTGATGAAAACTATTTTGGTTGAAAAGATGTTATTTGATATACAGAAAATTTTATTTTAATATCAAAAATATAATTAATTCTAATAAACATAATTATATTATTTATAATATAAATGTAATAAATATTATTTTAAAACGATTTAATAAAAAATGGTTCTTTCTAATTTCATTAAACAAAAATACAGTATTCATTAAAAAAATATAATTTTTCACTATATATCTAAAAATCACTATATTTAGAAAATTATAGAAAATTCACTCCATTATATTTATGAAAAGATGATTTTGAAATTTTATTTTATTTTTTCAAAAAAAATTCCAAAATTGGATGATGAAAATTATATTAGTTTTTTTTACAAAAATATATAATTTTTTTGAGAAATATTTTATTTTGAAAAATGTAGTGTCTTTAATAAAAATATACATGCTTCATCTGAATCATTTATACATTTTTTTAAATTTTTTATTCCCATTCATCCCATTAATTTAATATCTATGTTATAATTTTACACTATATTATAGTTTACTTAGACTTCAAGATGTTTTTATCCTAACCTATAAAATAAAATAAATTTATTTTAGGATAAATATATCATAAAATACCCAGGTATAACATTCTACCCCCTTGAACTAAATTGTACCATCATAATTTTATCTTGGCCCTCAAATGTATATCCTTATTTTAAAAACGAAATAAGACATATGAATAATAAAATAATGTTAAAAAATGGGAATTGGGAGATGTTAAGGTGGAGTAAAATATTATATTATCATGTTTTCAGATAAGGAGACCATTAGAGGGAAGATAAATTATACGTCTGGAGGGATAAAACAATAAAATGACTGATTGGGATTTGTATATAACATGGTAATTTTTAGTGTTAATTAAAACAAAATCATAACCAATGAGGGGAGTAATGACCTTAAATTAATAGAAAATGATAGAAAATTAATAAATATTTTATTTCTATACCATTTTTATAAGTTAGGGATTTCCTTTACCATGTAGAATAATTACATAAGGAAATATACATACATAAAAAATATAATTTAATCCTTTAATCAATTTTTACTACAATATCATCTTTTTCCACAACTAATGTGTACTAATGATGGTTTTTTTGATGTAGTAAAATTTCCCTCTAACAGATCACGTAATCAACAAAATAATAACATACAATTTCCCCTATCATTTACTAAATTCAAAATTGTTAGAATAATTTATAGTAATAAATAAATGAAAAACCTTCATATTAATAAATAATATGTAAATCTTTAATAATCAAGAAAAAATTAATGGGTTAACATAGATAAGTCCAAAAATATATAACCTCATATCCCAAATAATTTCAATATGCTCAACATTAAATAATGTTTAATTTTGAAAAGTTATATGATACCCTTTAACTTATATCTCCAAAAATTTAATAACATTCTTCCCTAAAAATAAATTATGTTAATCGTAAACGTAATATATAGCTCATAACTAAAAATCAACCTTTAAATTATTTATAATCATAAAAAATCACAAAAAATAAAAAATACTTGATCCTATAATTTTCATCCCATAATCAATTAATATTTATCCATAAAATATTTTATGTATAAAATAATTTCAATAAAACTTAAATATCATGTAGCCCACTAGTACACTTTTCACTATTGCTGCTCTCTAGTGGTGGTTCTTACACTATAGCTTTACCAAATGTGATGGGTGGTCACTTGACCTATGTGTTTTTCTATTTTATAAATCTAAATTAATATAATTTCTAAAAAATTCCAAAAAATCTTGTTGAAATCATCAAACATAACATTAACCATAAAATCACTTTTAATCTATAATGTTTTTCTATACATATAATTTTTTCCACAAAATAAAATAATTTTAATTGATTATTAATAACTTAACATTAATGATCATTTTAAACCAAAATGATATGAATAATATTAATATTCTTTATAAAAAATATAATATCATTATTCCTGAAAAAACCTTCTCACTAAAACATATACTAAAACAAAGTGTTTATTTTCATAAATGTCTACCAATATATCCTTAATCTTGTGAAACCTCCGTCATATAAAATCTTCATAAATAACTACCTATCACATTCAAATTATGATCTTCCATGGAATTATCAACCCTTTAAACATTTAGTTTGTCAAATATTATTGTGAAATAAAATATGGTTCCCCATATTTTAATATCTCATTCATCATAGTGATTCCTAAAAAATTTAGATTAACCAAATAATATCCCTTATGAGTGTCAATCCCAGGTGCATAGTGTGACCCATTAATTTTGAAAAAATACGGTATAATTTATACTGACTAACACTTTTTGAATTTATTTACACTAGATGAATATATTCAAAATTAACATTCAGGTGTAGTATTTATACTAGGATTTATTTTTAAGAAACCCATATAATATATACCTTACAAAACAATTATGATATTATCCCATAATTACACAAATTTTTAGTGGTTTCTACAAGGTTGTGTTACCAAATATATGTTTTCCTAAATAGAGATCCCATGTTTTATACTTAAATTATTCTAATACCAAATATAATGACATGAAATCTAGTTGGTTTGAGTTGATGGTTTCTTTATAACATTAGCACTAGATACAAGTGATCATATCCTAAGGGACCAAATAGTATATTAGTCTTGTTAAACGTGATATATAATTGTATCTCATATACATTTTATAATTTAAAATACAATATAATATTTTATTTTAGAACATTATTATTATTTTTTATATATCCTTTTGTGTCAATCATAGTACAATTATAGACGTCATGTGGAATGTTTACAAAATAAAGATGGACCAAAATGATCAGTAGGGGTTATGTACAATAGAATATGTCATTAATAAATAAGTTATAATCAACATGGTTATAAAAATTATAGAAAAGTAAATCTATTTAATCAATTTCATCAGGATGAATAATAGTATGGAAGGAATAAAGGGTATTCATATAATTATATACAAATAATCAAATGAGTTTCAAATTTATCAATGGATATCAGAACTTTTAAAATAATCACTTAAACATCAATAAATAATTTTATAATAATGGAATTCATTATTTCACACATCAAAAAAATATAATAGAGGCCTCATACTAATACATCATAAACATACTACCATTCCCTCATTCCTATAAATCATACATAAATGGGTAGTACCTTGGATAAATACCCACCCTGTTTTTTGTAATGAGATATACCAACGAAACACGAGACTATATAATTATAGGGCTTAGCCATCACATAATATGTACAATGAATTATTATTTTTAAATGTTGGGGTCGAAGACTCAATTTATTATTAAAGCAAAGACCTCTTTAGAGGGTAGAGAGATACCCAACACAAAGCCCGAAGGCCCAAGGCCAAGTGTCCTGAATACAAGGCTTGAAAGCCCATTTTTATAGAATGTCAATACATTCACCACTCCAACTGATAATAACCGATCTAGCTAATTATTTAGGATCTTACCATTAAAATATATCTCAAATGTATCTTATGTGAAATAACGTTATTTTTCTTTTATGAATATAAATATAATATAAATATCTTGAAAATCATTGAGTAAAATACCATTTTCACATTGAAATTGTCTCTTAGAAATTAAAAATTTGAAGAATATTAGTAAAAAATGATTGAAAATAATTATGGAAACCTATGAGGGAATCTTCAAAACATTTAGTGGTCATGTTGGCATGAAATTATATTCATTTTGAGTATGTTAAAATAATTATTCCTTTCACTTTTTTTAAAAAACGTATAAAGGTACCTCATTTGGAAAATGATAAAAATATTCCTCTCAAACATTCTTATTGAATGTAAAACACGGGTAAATATGAATTTAAATAATCATAGTATAATTATAGGAACCTCAAATCCACTCTCCCAAATACGATGCAAAGTACATAAAAATTGTATTTTTGAATTTTATATGGATGAAGGTGACCTAATTTTCACTAGTTATAACTTACAACATCAAAAGGATATAATGGATCAACAACATTCCCAAGTACCTTTTAGGTTTATAGTTTTATTAATATCATTCTTGATAACTCAGGGAAAATAAATCATTAGAAACATGAGTTAAAATTTTTAGTAAGGGTAAACATAATAATTAACAATTGATTATCATCAAAGAGAATAATGTGAGCATAAGGGTATACAGACATAATCAATGTTCTTGATCATAATATAAGAATATTTATACCCATAAATATCTACACCATAAAACATGAAAACATGGATTATGGATTTTAAAATGGAAAAAGTCATTAGAATCAATAACAATGAGCCATGTGATATAAATAATGATCAATAAAAACATTTATAACCACAATAATAATAAATAAAACATATTGATATAAGAGAAAAGTATCTCCAAACCAATTTGAGAAATTGAATTACCTGTATTATTGGATTCCATCTCTATATTACCCAATTAATATGGATGTCTACCAGAGACCCTTATTCCCTTGGTTTATCTTAAAACCATTAATCATTAGTTAATAATGTAACCACCCACCCATGGATTATAATGGAACTAAGCATATATAGTTTATAATGGAACGTAACATAAATTGTTTATAATATAACCACTCATAATTATAAACAAATGATAAGAACTATGTCATGATTACATTATATATACCATTAATTTCATTAGAAAATCATTGAACCAACTTGTATTCTTTTCTGAGTGTCATTAACCCAAGGAAAAGAAATGAGCTCAATAAAAATTTATTTAAAACAATATTAATCCATATAAATAATTAATGTGGATGATATCATTATGTAATATGACCTTTATAATATGTAATAATAAGGGTTGTGGACTTTGAGGAAAGGAAATAAAACTAAATGATTAATAAAAAATTTTTATGTAAATTAACCTTTTCATTCAGAAAATAATTTTTAAAATAAAAAAATAAAAAATATAATTTTATTGTAATTTTAATTTAAAATAAACATGAAAAAATGTAAAGGAAAATTTATATAAAATAAAGGATATGATGGCTAGAAAATCCACTCATATCAGGAATGTTAAAAATAAACAATATTTTCAAAACATTTGAAAAAATGGATTTAAAAGTTATCCATTTGTAAAATGCTAAGAACAATTATTTGAAAAAAATTACAAAACATTTTCAAGATCATGTAAATTTATATTGGAAAAAATTTTATTTTCAGAAAAGAAGATTTCAGAAAACACTTATGAAATCATAGATTTGGACAAGAAATATATTTGTTCTAAAAGAATCTATAAGAACAATATCACAATCAAAATACATTTTTGATGTTTATTATATAAAAAATGAGAAAATAGAAATTATTAAATTTAATGAAATTCATAAACAATGGATAATAAAAGAGAGGTGGTTAAAAAGCATAATATCAAATTATTTCTTCCAAAAGAACCATGAACATAATCATTCCCAAATGAAAGGTGATTGTAGCATAAATCCTTTACAACATTGATAAATATCAAATCAAAAGCCCCATGAAATAATAATATATAATGATATATAAAATATAAAAAAACATAAGTAATTTATTGAAAAAACATGTAAACAGTATAATAGATACTCCACATAATAGAAGAGAATTGTGTATCATTAAATTTATGTCCCAATGAAAGGTAATTTGAGACAAATAATAATTAAATATAGCATATCACTGATATTTGAGTAATGAAATTAATTTATTAGGTTTTTTAAATGAATATCAAATAAAAAAGTAGAAAAAACATTTGAAAATAAAAATTAATTAAACACATAATCATATAATATTATATATAATAATGAAGTAATATATCCCAATGGAAATAAATTGTGTTATGAAATATTTTACCACTTCGTAAATATCAATTCAAATCCCATTGAATTAGATAATTCAAATTTAAAGATAAAATATAATTAATTAATAATTAATAATAATATTAAATTACAATAAGGTAGAATATACACTATATAAAATAAATTAGGTTCATTATAATAAAATATGCCTCAATAATTGAAAATTGAGATGAAACCTCATATAACTTTGATAATTTGTAGTCCTAAAGCCCATTAAAAATAGATCTTCACATGGATTCAGATTCCCAAATAATTCTATATAAAATAACTATAAAATACATTCATGTGAATTTAAAACACCACATAATAGAAATAAGTCCTAAATATGACATATGTCTCACCGAAGAAAAAGTGAGATGAGAAATCCTAAACCCTATTCTGACTTTCGTCATATATGTTCATAAATATAGAAAATAAACATGAAATAATTATTTTATTTTATAAAAAATTCCAGATTTAATATCTTATACGAAGATCATTAATATTTTTTAATTAAATGACATATTTAAATAGTTAATCACTCATATCCGCATGAAGTGTCTTGAGGACGTTCGATCCACTGTTCAAAACATTCTTGTCTCTGTCAACCATGGCCATTGTGGATATAATTTAAGAATATAAAAAATATTAATCACGAAATATGTATAGGTCATTTGGGACATTGAATATACGGTTTAGTATATTTTTATGTTTAATTACACCATAATCAATTTAATTAAATTTAATAACTTTCTTTAATTATTTTCGTAAAAAATACAGTTTTTTATTAGAATCAAAATATTATCCTGATTAAAATGGTTTATATTTATTATTTTAAATTGAAATAATATAAGGGAAAAATTAAGATGAATTCTAATATCACAAACGAGCAAGTTAACTGGTTTTAGTAGAAATATTTTCAAAAGATTATTATGTTTTTATATTAAATTTCAATGTGAAAATGATCATAATAAAATAAATTGTATCAATATTTGTATAATTTATCTAATATTACTTTAAAAAAATTAAAATATAATTTAACACTAATCATTCTTTAAAATAAAATGCTTATTTTAACTAAATTGCTGTAATTGTTTCTATTCATTAAAAATGATGTTTCTCAGAAAAATCCCAAAAATTCACCCAAGGATAATTTTGAAATTAGAAAATCAATAATGAAGTTTATTTCATAAAATTAAATTTATAATAGTGTAAAAAGTAAGATTTAAAATTGGTTATCAAATAAAATATAGTAAAATTTTATTTATAAAAATATGGAGTTTTATATGTGAAATAAGGTTTGATCTTATCATATTCATGTCAAAACTAATTGATAAACATGAAAAGTATTTGATTAATTATTTAACATATATGTTTCATTAACATAATCCAATAATTATAATTAATTATTTCTATTATGGTAAAAATCATTTCGAAGAAAAAAAAATATTTCTTTATATATCCAATTGGTTTTTATTTTCATTACTCCTTAATTGGTAACCCATTAATTAATTTTATATTTATATAAACCACAAACTACCATAAGTTAGTTTGTAATATTCATAACCACTAACATAACAACTAGTTTATATCATATTGTATTAAATAATACTATTTTCATAACACATTATTATTTGGTGAAACTCGGTCTTACATATAACACAAGCAATAGAGGAAGGATAATCTTTTTTAAATGAATGGTAACTCAGTGTTGTGTGAATTAATTTTTATATCATATATTTAATTTCATATAAATTAATAAATATATAGTAGAATGCCAAGATATTATTATACCATACACGCTTGGTTTTGCGTGTCACAAACACTATCACATACAAGGTTCTTACTTTATAATTTCAAGGTGTTACATTCACCTCACCATAATAAATTTGCATCCTCATAATTTAAACTAGATTTTTTTGAAATAATGTTAGATATTTCATATTTTCAGTCACACATCATGAGAATTGTTCAAAAACAATTATCTAAAAAAGAGATAATGAGTAGAAAATAGGTCGCATGGACTATCATACAATTTGTTCTCTATATAAGAGAACATTAGTAGAAAATTAAAATATGTACATGGAGGAAAAGAATAAATATTTATTTGGATTCAATGATGTCATCAATCATAAGAAATTGAATGATAAATAAAATGGTGAGGGTCTCAAAGCCAAAAATATATAAGGATTTGTGAGATAATCAGTTCAACATAATTGAAATTATTAGGAATTATTTTTCAATGTGATTATACTAATTGTGGGTAATTATTTTATTGAGAATGAATATAACAAAATATTATTACTTTGTAGGTTTCAATTTAATATGAAGAATTTGATATTTATATAATTCTTTGATCAAATTACAATTCATTCCATTACTCCTAGAAATTATTTACCAATAATGAAATTTTATGACTGATGTAATAAATGAAACATTAAAGTATCATATGTATAATAAAAGTGTGAGAAGTCTTACTATTTTTCATTAACTATATTCGAAGGATAATATAGTTAATAGATTAATACTTTATCATCAAAAAGATATACTACTGGATTTCCATTAACATTTATTCATCAAATTGTTTAACTAAAAACAATGAAAAATTAACAAGGACATTTATTAGGTTTGTGGTTATTAGGAAACACTTATAATATATCATTCATGGGTTCAAGACCCATGACCTTGTCAGATTTTATTGGTTTTCACACATCAAAAATATTTCCCCATTATAAAAAAATTATTAAAATTTTTAAAATAAAAATGTTATAAATCATTAAAATTAGATTAATAACTAAATGTCCTTTTAAAAATGGTTTTAAATAAAACTATAATATATTAATACCTCAACAATTTATTTTACACATAGGACCTTCTTTAGTGTAGTATTTATAAATAATATCATTTATACTATTTCTAAATCATGACACCTTATTGTCAATATAAAACACCTTAGGTTTATCCTAGGATATTAATTTTATTTAACTATTAAAATCCATCATAATGATTTTTAATAAAAAAGTGTATTATCATAAGAAAATCCCCTAAGAGTGTCAAACTGGGTGCATAGTATGGCCCATTTTCGTGTACCTGGTCACCCCGAGTATGGCCCAGAACACATTGTCAGAGTTGTTACCCCATGGTATATCTATTCTCGAACAACATCCACTTGTAGTATTTAGACATGTATATATTTCTAGGAATACCCACATAATATATACTTTACCATAATTCTACTATGTTATTCTATACACACCAGAAAATTATACCTTATAGATATTTTCTCTAACCTATGTTTTCCTAAATCTAGTACCCAAGGTCACTAGTAATCTTCCTTTCACACCTACTGCAACAAGACATCCCTAGAAGCCCATTTTTTTTGTCTTCTATCATTTACAATGTCATGATTACTAAAAACCAATCACTAAAGGACCGATCAGTTTATTAGTTATTGTAAACCAGATGGATAAATGAGTCTTTTATTACACATAACTACACTGATTACAACATAATTTTTTTCTTATAATAACTTTTTTGAAATAAATAAATATCATTGAGGATAACTCTAATACGACTAGGAAATCAATGGATATCATTCATTGTAATATTTTTGGATTCCTAGGGAAACAAACATAATATGGGTTAGCTCAAATGATAAATAAGAGAAAAATATTGCGGATGTAATAATTATTCAATTAGTATAGTAAAATGCGATGGTAAAAATTAAACATAAATTATATATAGTTTATAATATTAATGGAAGTACATAATAAATATTGAAAGGTATTAACTAGAAATTCATTAAATTCAAATAAATTGATAAGGAAATTACACTAGGGCAAGATATGAAACAAAAATACATGTTATTTAATCGATGAAATGAAATTAACTATATCTATAGATATATCGATGCAAAGTATAAAGATTGAATGATATCTACCAATAGTATATGGGAAATTATTAATTTTTGGATGTTATTTCTATGGAACATGAACACCCATTACCATCCAAACCATTCACAAGATTGCATAAAAGGAAGTGTAGAAACCCATTCACATAAGTATTTGTCTAATGAGAACCCGTCGAGGCATCGAGGATCTATATAATGTCTGGATTCATAATTAATTAAAAATCCAAAACATTACTTGTATTAAAAAATCAAAATATCTAATATTACTTATCAAATAACCATATTGAATAAGAAATACAAATTTTTTCAATAATTTACCAATTAATCAAATAACCGTTAATGTAAACACCGTATGAAAAATGGTAAATTGTTTAGGAAATAGAAATATCAACTATATGAGAGTATTTATATTCAAGTAAATTTCAAATAATTAATTATTATAATAATGTATTAATTACAAAAAAATTTAACAATCAAAGAATAAATTAAGATGGTAATGATAAACATTTACGAACAATCTTGAGGAAAATAATCATTAATCATTCCAATATGTCCCACACAACATTAAAACATTTAAATCCTAACGAAAATAAAGATATGACATTAAATTAAACATAAAATATAATTATAATAAGGTAATTCATGATATTCTATTAAAATGGTAGTCTATACACCAAATAAAAGTTAATTGATGCATAATAACAATTGAGTCTCAATGAATTTAAGTTGAGATGAAATTACATTAATACTTGAGTTGGATTTGATTCGAGAGATATATAAAAGAGTAAAATCAAGTTAAACATTTAATATAATTAAATAAAGGGAAATAATGATATAATATATCAAAATGGGTAGTAGTTATACCAATAAAATAATTTATTATTGAATATTACATTAATATCACAGATTTGATAAGTGAGATTAAAATCCCTTTCACATGAATCGAAAGAAAAATAATAATAATAAACTATTAAAAAATATAAATATCCTGAGGATAAAATAATTCATGATATTCCTTATGAATGGGGTATTATTTAGACCATATTAAAGAGAGTATGTGGAAATCAATAATGTATTCATCATGGAAAGAATAGTGTTAACAGAGTCCCTTGCCTTTGGTTTACAGTTAGGTGAACATCCTTTAACATCCTATATAATAAACTTTAGTTAACATTATTATTTCTTGAGTAAATTTTTCATGTTTATAATTACATTTATTAAACTTATTACTATGTTGTATATAACTACTTATACCGTTATTTTTACATCTAGTGTTTTGACAAAATTTGTTTTATGTGTCAAAACCCACATTGGTAAGTAAAATATTGTAAAAAAGGTCCATATATAACATATCTAGAATGATAATAAGGAAACAATTATCACATTTTTATATTAATATTAATTTTAAAACCAGTCATTAAACATGGTTGTGAAAAATGAACAAACCTTCTAATCATAGAGATGGTTGGTTGTGCGTATGCATAAATAACATTCTCATTTTTCAAAGATTTCTATAGAAAGAAGGTTATTTTCATTATTTCCTTATATAATGATAATAAAATCATTAATATTGTATTATTTAGTAATATATACATATATATGAACTTCTAATTATATAAATGTAATCGAATCATATTGTCGAGGTGATATTCTACACGTTCATGACCGACATTATCAATTTTTATTGTGCGAAATGACAATAAAGAAACAGATATGAATATATATATATACACATAGAAAGATAATCATGTCCTTAATCTAATATATATGATTTTAATTTATCATATTTTCAATTATAATCATCATTTATACATTCCATGGATCTTGTGAATTAATCACATCGCTTTGAGTGGGAGGTAGTCCACAAGTCCTCAAACGATGATATTGTATTTACACAAAACTGGAAGTATATGGGTATGTATTTTAAAAGAATCAAATAAGATTAAAGACATAATTAATATCATATTTAATATATATAAACACGTTTTCCATCATTATGACCCACCATTAATGTTGTAAATGGAAAAATATTAGCCATCCTTTTATGGGGTAATAGTTTTCAATACACAGAAATATTATGTTCATTAACAATTAGATAGAGGTGTGTGTAAGTGTTGTTAGAAATATTAACCTAAAAATTCTTATTATATTTATAATACTATTTATGTTATAAAATCATATAATAATAAATGTATAGTGGTTGATGAATTGAAATGAAACTAAAAAGCATGAGAGAATAGTTTACCTCTTAATTGGGTAACTCCTTTTGGTTTGTAGCCAATGGATTCATTGGAAGGATTTGTGAACAAATGAAGGGTTATAATATTATGCTCTGTATTTTATAATAATTCATAGGTAGGTATTGGATGATACACTATGTCTAGAGAGGTGTGAGATATGGGGAGAGTTGGTTTCCTTTTAGAGGGAAGAAAAAGGACTCACATAGATTTTTTGGAAACAGGTTAGGTGTAAACATGTTATTTCATAAATGACATAATACTAAACCTACCAAACATAGTAATATTAGGTGAATGGGATAATTAAGCAAAAAATGGGGTTTGGAAATGTTTCTACGTCATTTGGTCCTTTTAATGTATGGCTTAGTCCATTTTAATCACAATTACACCTTAATCGATGTAATTAATTTTAATCACAATCAATAATGTTTTTGGTCAAAAATTATATTGATAATATTAGAATAAAAATATCATCTTTATTAAAATGGTTTATGTATAATTTATAATTCTAATAAAAGAGGTGAGAAAATTTATATTAACTATAATCTCACATATGGGTGAGTTAACTAGATTTAATAGAAAAATATACAAAATATTGTTATGCTTTTATATTCAATTTCAAAGTGATATTTATTAAAATAAAATAATTTTTTTAATAACTTTACTATAGGTGTAATTTGAGTTTATAAAAAATTTAAAATATAAATTAACACAAATCATTATTTAAATGAAAATGTTGTATAAAACTAATCTGCTATATTTTTTACTTTTAATAAAGAAATTAAGAGTCACGTAAAAATAATAAAAATTCACAATGTTATGATTTTTAATTTATGAATTCAATAATTTTTTTATTATATAAAATTAAATTCATAGGATTGTCAAATTATTATTTAAAATATGTTTTCCATTCAAAGGTGGTAAAATTGTCTTTTTAAAAATATAGATTTTTTTTGTGTGAAATATGGTTTTTTCTTATCTTATGCATATAAAATTTAATAGATAAATATAAAAAATATTTGATTTAGTATATGAAAAATATGTTTTAATAAAATCATTCACTAATCAAAATTAGTTATGTTTATTAATGTAAAACTCCTTTGGAAGCATAAAAATATTAATATTTCAATTTATATCTAATTTGTTCTTATTTTCACTAATCATTAATCGGTAAAGCATGAATTCATTATATATATATATATATATAACAGATTTTTTCATATGTTAGCTAATTATATTCATAACT
This sequence comes from Viscum album, assembly GCA_963277665.1. Lineage (NCBI taxonomy): Eukaryota > Viridiplantae > Streptophyta > Magnoliopsida > Santalales > Viscaceae > Viscum > Viscum album. The sequence goes on along the minus strand of OY728166.1, from coordinate 1,066,351,584 downwards.
ACTAACATAACGACTATATTATACCAAATTATATCAAATAATAGTATTTAAATAATATATACATTCTAATTTGGTGAAACTCTGTCTTGCGTATAACGCAAGCTATCTAGGATAGTCACTAATACGTGTAATGCAAGATAACTTAGTGTTTCAATCATTAAAATATTTATCATGTATGTAATTTATTCAAAATAATAAATATATAGTAAAGGCTTGAGATATTATTTTTCCCTTACACGCTTGGTTTCACGTACCATACATGTTATCACATACAATGTTCTTTAGAATTTTTGGGTGTTACCCTTCCCATAAATTCATTTAATGATTATTATTCAAAAATTTATAGTTATTTACATATCCATACTATGATATTTCATTCATGGGGTTCATGTTTCAAAAGTTGGAAAATTTGTGAGATAATATTGTCTCAATTTTCTTTCTTTGAGACACATGCCATGTTATGACACTATATTTTTCCTTGATGTGTATATAATACCATTGAATGTTTATATCATAAACATAAATCTTTACATGTTATTTTAAGATTAATTAATGTTAATATTATCATATTGGTAGTATGGTTCAATGTTACCATGTGGTAAGGGTTTATTGAAATAATGTCATTTATTTTTAGTAATTTTCATGTTTATGCTTATTTAAATAAAAATTGTAATTTATATCTCATGCAAATTTATTAATACTTTTATACTCTAGTTATTCATAATGTATTTATGTATTGGTGTAATTTTAAACTAATTTTACTTAATATAATAAAATAGTTTTATGAAAATAATACTTTATTTCACTTTTATATCCGAAATCTATGTTCCTTCAGAAAATGGATTATAAAAATGTTTTCAATTATTATTTATATGTTTTAAATATATTAAAAAAATGGATTTCAAAATGATTTAAAATTTTTTTTTCTTTCAATGTGTTTTCAATGATGTTTTCTTCAAAAAAAATTCAAGATTATGTCATATGTTTTCATGGGAAATGGGTTTCAAAAATGTTTTCAATAATATTTTATATGTTTTCAATGGGAAATGGATTCAAAATAATTTCAATCATTCATTATTTGTTTTCAATTAAATTTTAATTAAACTTTTTCTCAAAAGTTTTTATGTTTTAAAAAAAATTCAATGAAGAAATGATATTTTCCTTATGAAATTGTTTCAAAATATCTTTCCATGTTATTTTCTATCTAAGGTAACATCAGTTGATGATAGTGATGAACTTATAGGAAATGATACAATGTTTACATTCACATTATGTTTTTTAATAATCTCTATTTTAATGGAATGATGTTTATGACACCAATTTCCATTTTTTGGGTTATATGATTTTGAAAAACTATTATTTTCATGGGTTATGATTTTATTAAATGATTATGAAACATATATATTTTCAATAGGATATTATGTGATTTCATTTTAATGGTACCTATATCATTTTTTGGTTTGTTATTTAATTTTTATAAACCTAATCTCTTTTTAGGGGTCATACTATGATTCATGTTTTATTATATTGTGGAACATGTGTGTACTATTTGATCATGTGGGACCTGTATTTCCCTCTAATGTATTAGGTAATGATACATGTTTTATGATCCCAAAGGGTACATAGTAGGGAATCGCAAGACAAAAACAAGATGGTACATGGGAGGTAATCTGACGCTTGAAAGAATTGGGAACACTGGAGGACATCCTAAGCCCCAAAAAAGTGGATACATGGAGGAAATCCCAAGCCTAAATAAAAGATGGTATATGAGAGGCCATCCCTTGTAAAAATCATTTAAATGGTTGATTTTCCCAATACTGACATGTTACGAAGGCATTGCTAAGTAGCATAGAAATAATATGTTATATTCTTATGTGGTTTCCACAATTCCATGTTTTATTCATATTATTTGATTTCCTAGATTGTGTTCATTATTTCTTTATTATTCATGTCTTATGAACTATCGAGATTTATTCCATGATTTGGGTTAATGATCTTTTATATGTAGGGTATGATCATCTAATGTTATAATAATGTTCTCATAACCCTATGTTATAGTTTATTCTTAAAGGTATCTCATTTTCCCCTTACTGAGGGCAAGAGATCACCCATTATTTGTTTACTTCCACGTGTTATGAAGACATGTATTAAGTATGTTGTGTCTAAGATGGGTGATAGTCATGAAGAACCTAGTTGGAGGTAAGGTAGATTTCTGATGTACCCGTGTTTATGTCTCTATATCTCTAAAGGTTGTAGACCAATTATGGTCATTGGGAAACTATTTATATAATGTTTAAAGTATTCCAAAAAAGTTAAGTAGTGTTAATGTATTTGAAGACATGTACGTTATATTTATTATCATTTTGAAGGTATATTTATCATTTTGAAAATAAGATGAGAAATATTATGTGAGATCCATTGAAATATATCCAAGGATACATATAGAGATGTCTCTAAAGATAATTGCAATGATGAGCTAATGTTTATTACAATGTTCTGAATTTTTGTTAAAGGATATAGTGAGTGGTTTATTAGAAATACATCCCTTTCTAGATTCTATATATGGATGTGCCTTTGGATCAAATTTACCTCTGGGTAACAACTTTCACAGGAAGTGTGTGGCCTGGCTCGAGGTAATATAGTACACAAAAATATACCTTGTTGCCCACTTGGTTTAACACTTCTGGGGGATATTCTATACAAACTCTTAAAAAATATTTTAAAGGATTTTAATATATGTTTAATATGTATAACCAATTATAAATCTACAATGTTATAGAATAAGGAAGCATTCATAACTAAGAAAACATAAAACTGACTTTTCGTGATTATGTTGTTCTTTAATATGATAATTGTTTCTTATTCAATGTTATATAGTTTTACACTATAGAGGGAATCATAAAGAACAAGACTAATTTTGAGAGTGATTGAAAATATACTAATGTGAAGTCAAATGGAATGACCCCTAGAGTGAATAATGTTGTGATCATGCCTAATCAGTTTTCAAGGAACATGATAAAAAATGTGTACCTTAACCAACTATTAAACTCACCAAAGAAGATAAAGTAGTTAACTGAGTGTTTAGGTAATAAAGAAAATGGATTGAAGAATATTTGGTTTCCATTATGTATACAATTTGAAGATAACCACCTAATTGAATTTATTAGAGGAACAAAAAGATATTTTAATTTTGTAAAATAAAGATACAAAAAAAGGCAATATAATGGAAAAATGATGAATTTACTTAAATGAATGGATGATAATGTTTTATTCTCTAAGATATTTTGAATTTATGATTATATTAAATGTATAATTTTATGGAATTAATAATATTAATGTCTTATGTTGGTTACTCATGAAGAAAATCAACAAAGTTGTAAAAGTAATAGTTTTTCTACTGATGGTGAAGAGATTATTATAAAATATGACATATATGTTCATTTTTAATAGAATATTTTATAATCATGATTAAATTGAGTTTGATAAATTTTAAGACATCATTTACAATTATTGTTCTTGGAAAAAGGTATTAGGGAATTAGTTAATAAAGAATAAGTGATTGTTTAATAATAAAATTTGACTATTTATGTGTATATGTTATATAATTAAAATATTATCTTAAACGTATTAATAAATATATAAGTATTTGTAAAAAAAAGTTCTTTTAGAATTTTAATGGATATTTAGAATGATACTGGTGAGGTAAAAAAGTGATTTCACTGAAAGGGTATATTTTGAATAGGGGAAGGTAACCCTAAATTAAATCCTGATATTCATATAATGATGCTTGTATAATTATATATTGGATACGAATTAGTAAACTGGATAGTGTGGATTACTCTAGAACTAAATATCGAAAAAGTGGGTTGTGTTTTCAAAGATTATATTTACAACTTATTTGATTTATAGAATGTTTCCAATAATCATTTGAATAAGGAATCATATATATTTTCCAAATTTTTTATTATAGTATAGGTTATTAATATTTTTCAATGGAATATACAATGAGGGTATTAAAATGTTTGGGTGGTGACAACCACATGTAACTTTGAGATATATGGGGGATCAATGTTAAGTTGATTTCATGAACTTCTTTAAATATTTTTTATATCCATCTTTGGGAACTGTTATACAGTTGATAATTTATAGAATGATTAAGAAAAACATTAGATTATGTTAGAGAGAATAATTTATTTTTTGAAAACAATAAGATTTATTAATAATGGATAACCGACTCAGACAATTTTCTGTTAATTATAACTGTATAGAGATATGATGACATATCATGGATATCTTGATCTATTAATGCCTTAAAAATTAAATTCGGATTCATTTCATGGAATGAGAGATGAAAGGGATGTAGATCAAGGGGAAATTAAGAATATGGTTTTCTTGAAATAATGTAAATATATATTCTCATGAAAAAATTTCAACCATATGGAAATGATACTGAAAACCAAAATGTTATCCTAGTACCTTATTTTCTAATGAATAAAGTGGTCCCTTAAATAATCACATTTTTTATTGTTGAATGATTGTTAAATTCGTCATGTCTATGTGCTTTGTGAATCTTCCTCAGAACTTGATTTATATATTTCCCTTCCATATCCATGTTTTCACATTCCATATATCTTCTCTTTAATGCAAACCCAACTATGCATTACTATGGGTAATACTTATGGTTCCAACATTTTATTTTAGATGATGTTGTAGTGTTAATTTTCCTAATGTGAGTTTCTATTAAATGAACTAAAAATTATTAAAACATTGATTAACAAGACATAATTTGAGGGTGAAGATAATTTCAGGGGGGAATGTAACATCCCAATATTTTGGGATTGTTGTTGAAATTAATTCCAAATTTTTGAATTTTTTTATTTTAATCAAATAAAAACATTGATTTTTCTTGTATTATATGAAACACCATGTTATTCTTGTGTATATTCAACAATTATATTAGCATATGGTACACGTAAGATCGAGTTTTACCACCTTTCAATGGAACTGTTATGTTTAAAAATAAATTGTTTCATATTTATTTATTTTATTTGTAAAAATAACCATTATTTTTTAATTCATAATTTTCAAATTATCTTATGGTGAAATGTTGGGATTAAAAAGAGAAAATTTATTTTTGATGAATAGTTAAAAATATTATATTTGATTTAAAATCCAGATCTTCATTTATATAATTATTAAAATAAAATTAGATTATAAATTGGTTTCAAAAGAAAAAAATAGATATATTATATATATATTAATTCAATTTCGGTCATTATAATCATTTTTATATTAATATTAGATATAAAAACAGATTCAACATTTTAATGTTTTAATTTAAAAACCCACTTTCTCACCAAGTCTTCGGGATTAATGTTAAACATAATTTTTCCACCTTTGTGAATTGAATTTTTAAAACACCAACATACAAAATTTTAATTTGTATAATATTTATGGTCTAATAATATCAAATTATTTTTTTACCAAAACAATTGGTGATACAGATTAAAATTAATTACAACGGTTAAGGTAACATTATGCCTAATAATAGACAAAAACATAATCAAAAGGGAAAAATATAATATAAACTTATCGAAATGAAATTGGAAGCTAATAATTCAACCATAACCCACTTGGTTTTAATTTTATGTGTTATTTTGATATTATAAAATTTAATTTCCTTACATAAAATTTTACGTCAGAAAAAAGAACAAAATTGTATTTCATTACCTTTAAAATTTTTAAAACATTAATATATGTAAAAAAATAATATTTTAGATTATACAAATAATTTTAAATCTTAATGGTTAGTTTTTATCAAAATAATTGAACATTAGTTTTTAGATATGATCTAGTAACATAAAATTCTTAAGAAACCCTAATGTAGTGATTATTTAGTTAATAATTTACTTAAATAAGTGATACTATAAATATTAAAAGATAAGTAAATGGTATGAGTTATTATCTCATATTATTAATTTATATTAATATTTCATGTTACACATAAATTTACTCAATATATTTTAATTCCAATATTGTTTTTGACATCTTAAAAAAATAATATAAATAATGTCAAAATTGACATTAATGTTATATTAAAATAAATGTTATTTTATTAAATTATTTCAAATTAAAAAAAACTAAATTCTACAAAGATACATTTAAGTGTTATTAAATATTATATATGGTATATTAATTTACCAATATATCTTTTATAATTTATAGATTTACCTATAGATTAAAAAACATTTTTAGCATGGTTCGTGTTCAATTAGTGTTTTTGCGCGTAACATGCATTTGTTTTAAATTTAATTTCCAAAATAATAATAATATTATTTAATAAATTAGATATAATATTAAAAATTCAGTGGATCTATACTATACAATAAATCTCACTTTATTATATTCTTTATGGATAAATTATATGGGTTAGAAAACTAGATTTTTTAATAAAAACCGAAATGATGAAATTAGAGAATCCAAATATTTAAGTAACAATATTATTTAAATGTACATATTATTTCATTTTTGTGTTTCATATCTATCATTATTTCCATTTAATCCATTATTTTTATGTATTTTAGGCACATTAAGTAAGGTACACCCCCTATTAATGAATATCATTTGGTATTTACAAGAGTTCTAATCTCCTTCAACTATAAAAAGGAAAGAACTCTGCCACTTCCTCACACCTCTAAATCCTTGTAGTATCATAAAATATAAACCCAATAAACATAAAAGCAACCATAAATTCTTCTGGCAATTCAGAATTTTGCTTTAAATACTTCCAATGAATATATTTGGTGAAAATCAAACAGAGTTACCCAATTAGTGGTAATACCCTCACTCAAGATCCATTCCTTTATTTCCATTATCTACTCCCTAAACTATTCTTATTACATTATTTTACAACAAAAACGTATCCTAAATATACTGGAATTTTGTTAAGATAAGTTTTTTACCTCAAATTACACACACTTCTATTTAATGTGTAACAAAAATACAATTTATTTTTACAGTGAACTACCACCTCAGGAAATGACGACTGTTCATTTTTCCTTTAAGACCTCTCATGATGGAAATTAGGATGTAAAAATATTTAAATATTATATATATATATATATTATTTGTAATGTATTTATTTTTATTTATTTTAAATTCATAACACACCCTTATGCTTCCTATCTTGTGTAAATACAATAACATCATTTAAGGAAGTGTGGACTAACGCCTCCTCAAAGAAAGGTGATTTGTTCACACAATACATGTAATTTATTGAAAATATATTTAGTGAAACTATATTATATGTATTATATAATAATTATAATATAATGATATCATATATATATATATATATATGTCATTTACAAACTTACTAGAAATACATCGCTAAAATAGAAACAACATTCATGCATACGTATGACATAACGTCTATATGAATGATGCATTCCATTTAATATTTATATATTGTTTAGATTGATATAATACACATATAATTAATATAAATTATATATATTTAAGGTTTTAAGTTAATTAAATCATGATATAATCATAAGGATCAAATATATAACAAATTATGGCACAAGTGAAAAACAAAGCGAATATTACCCAAATCGTAACCTTAACATGAAATTGCTATCAAGAGGATAATATAAATTCATAATGAAAAAATATATGGTATTAGATATAATAATATATTAGTTATAAAATATTTCTAATGAACATAAATTTATTTTATAGTAGTTGTGAATGCGTATAACAAAATTCAATACACAAGGTAAGGGAATTGCTTCCCATTTATTATATCCATGAGATACATTCAATATTCACCACTCTTTTTAATCGTGTGGTATATATAATAACCAAGAATTTATTATTCTTTAATATATGGGTATTTACATATCCATTATATGATCTTTATTTCATGGGGTTTAAGCTTCAAAAGTTCCCAAATTGGTAAGAATATTTTCTCTCAACTTCCCTTTTTTGAGACACATTCCATGTTATACACCATTATTTTTCCATAAGGAGTATATATTGAATTTGAAATGATATATAAAAAACCACCATCATTCCATTATATTTTAAGGTTCATGTAATTTTATTTTCTTACATGGGGTGTACGCTTTATAGTTACAAAGTGTTAATATTGTATTGAATAAATCTCATTTCTTTTCAAGATTCAATATGATTATGACACCTATGAAGATTTATTTTTATCCATATCTAAATAAAATACTTAATTTTCTTATAATATTGTTATGTATTGTAAATTCATGAATTTTTACTATTTTTAAACTCTTTTTTACTTAATATAATGAAGGATTTTTACGAAAATCTGAATTTAATTCTCATTTTGGTCGGAAATCCTTGTTCTTTAAAAATAATGATTTATAAAAATGTTTTCAAGTATTATTTATTTTTTATAAATGTATATTCAGTAGAAAATGTTTTTCAAAAGGTTATCAATAATTCATTAAAATTTTTCAAATTATTTTTAATGAATTCTTTTTACTATATTTTTAATGTTTTCAAGGAAATGGATATTAAATATTTTTCAAAATTTATTTATATGTATTAAAAGTGTTTTCGAAGAAACTTCCTTCCATTTTTTTGAGATTATTTTTTATGATTTCAAGGTAAAAGGAATTGGAAGCATTTTCAATCTTATTTTATAATTTTTCAATGGGAAATATTTTCTAAATCATTTCAAACCATCTATATATTTTTTCAATAAATTTTAAAAGAAAATGGTGTTATAATGTTTTTATGATATATAAATGGCTTTAAAAGAGGAAATGATAATTTCCTCATAAAATGTTTTCAAAATATCATTCCACATTATTTAATATCTAATATTACATCCATTTATTTTACTCAATCCCTTCAAGGAAATGATCCAATTGTTCTACTCATATTATTTCTTGAATGTATTCAATTTTGATGAATTATTCATATGAAAACAATTTCAATTAAAATGTTTATATAATTTTTAAACAAAATTCATTTAATGGGTTATGATTTTACTATATTATTAGGAATCCTATCACATTTACATAGGCTATGATGCAATAAAAAATTAATGATACCACATTTCATATCGTGGGTTATGATATTATGTTTATAAAACTCATTCCATTTAAATGTAATATTTTGATGAATGTTTTATAATCTTGTGCAACACTTGTGTATAATATTATCATGTAATGGTTAAGACCTATATCTCCTAAAATTTATTGGGTAATCATAAATGTTTTATAATATCAAATAGTACACAATATGGCATCCTCAAGCCAAAAATAAGAGGGTATATGGGAGGACATCCCAAGAAAAATGTAGAGGGTTCACAAGAGGGAATCCCAAGCCTGAAACAAGATAGTACCTGAGATGACATACCAATACAAAAAAGGGTACAAAAGAGGGAATAATAAGAATAAAAAGGTACACGATGGATTATCCTAAGGAAATCATATTACAAAGGATGTGGTAGGTAGGTTAGAAATAATATTTTTTCCCATACATTTTTTTCCACAATTCCATGCTTTAGTCCTATTCTATGATTTCATGGATTATGTTCATTATTTCCTTATGATTCATGTCTTATGAACGTCTATTATTTATTCCATGATTCTTGATTACGATATTTGATATACAGTCTATGATAATCATATATTAGGATCAGATTTTCATACCCCTATGCTCATGTTTATGCTTAAATGTCTCCCTTGTTTACCATAACTGAGCATCTGATCTCATGCCTTTTAATCTTTTCATCCATGGGTTATGAGGATATGAATTATCTTTGATGTGTCTTAGACAGGGTTCTAGTCAGGAAAAACATAAGGGGAGATAACATAGCTCAATTATGTACCAATTTTTATGTTTCCATGTCTCCTAAGGTACTAGACCAATTATTGTTAATGGACTCTTCTAATACAATGTTTAATATATTCTAAAATATTAATGTAATGTTAATTTATGTTAATACTTGGTTATTATACAATATTTATTAAAAAATCTCATAATTCCCCCCAAATTAATTTTTATATGAAAAGATAGAAATATAATTTAACGTTATAAAATAAATTTTCTAAAATTTCCAAAAATTAATTCATTTATTTTCTCACAAAAGTAAATTATATAAATTATTGAAGAAGACATATATTTAATGAATAAAATTATATTACAAAAAAATTAATAAATAATTACTTAAAAATTATCAACAAATTTATATTGACAACGAACTTATATGTATATAATTACTAAATCATTGAATACTATTAATTCCAACAAATTTATTATCTAGGTTACACCAATTATATAATTTTTTGGCTATTTAATCTCGAGTATTCATGTTGAATACAACATTCATTAAAATGATTTTATTTTAAAATATCAATTTGTTACATCAAACCACAATTAATAAAATGAGCTATTGAAATTTTAACTAGAAATAAATAATAAAATATTTCATATTTTAAAATTACCTATGCTGGAAACCTACACTGTAAAAAGGGTTAACAAAAAATCCTCTTTATAAGAGTGATATGGATATATAAGGGTCATATAGAATAACATATACTAGGTTTCAAAATAAGATATCATATAATGTATGTGGCGATTTGGAAATGGAATAAATGTGTAATTTCAAGACAATGATGGTGAGCGATAGAACACATTGATAAAAAATTGAATGATATAGAGAAAATTAAAAACCATAAAAACATAAAACAATGTGGTGTGAAAAGATTATTTATATTATTAGGAAGAATGGTAATGGGAATATTATGTGTTTCTTCTACTTTTTCCTAGAGTTGGTAAATCATTTTTGTAACACCCCAAGATTTTATAGTGTGTTATTTCTTCAAAATAATTCAATAACTTTCACTACACGCAACACCGAGTTCAATCACACCATGACTTACAAAAAAGAAGCCATTAAAAGAGGTCATGAATAGCATTAACTACATTTTAAACTTTATATAATCCTTATAATTTTAGAATCCATATTATGAGTTTCTTAGTCATAATGCAAGAACAGATTCATTTTCAGTATTGCACTTTTATCAACTTTTAATAGTGAAACCTTTTTTAAATACAATATTTTAAACTTTTTTACTAAATGGGGACATCAAAAAAATTAAAATGAAACATCCCCAGCTTACACGGTACGCTTTCCTTTGAATAAAACAATAGCGTGTGTTGTACGCAACTTCGAGTTTTAACACACACCACAACCGATCAAACTAACCGTTATGGATAGTAATACCTAAATTTTGAAATTATATATATTTAATATTTTAAAATGGACTTCATTTTTGGATTCGGAATATCGAATTTAGCCTAAGGTGAAATTTTGGTACTTTTCGGATAACTTTCATATTTTGATGAATAGTGAAAATTACTAAATTTTAATTAAAAACAACTTTTTTAATCAAAATAATTGATAGTGATAAATTGTGAATTTGAGTGGTTTTAAATTATATTTAGAATATATTTTTACATTTTAATATAATGTTGGTCATTGGACATAATTTTACAATTAAACCGAACATAAACAAGTGTCAATCATTTGATAGTTATTATCTCTTAAAAACACGCTTTTTGTTTTGACAGCGGGAATTAATTTTAAATTAATTTCTGCCACTTCTGTGTTTTGAATTTAGGAAAATGGATTCCATATTTGGAATCAGGATGTTCAAATTGTGTAAATAGGTAACTTTTATTTTTAGACATTTTGAATAGTTTCTGTGGTAAATATTTTATTTACCATGGTTAAAGGGTAAATCCGGTAAATAAGGGTTAAAAAAATAATATTATAATAATACAAAATTACCCTAAAACGTGTCCTAACCTTATTGGTGGACGCATACCCGACCATGGGAATCCTTGGGTCAATTTGGGGACCCCTTGGAGCCACTTGTATGTGGTAGGGACACATTATATTAATAAAGTTAAAATAAAAATAAAAATGGCATAAACTTACATCTTTTAGAAGAACAATTTTTAAATAGGGTTATACATGTTGGATTTTCGATTATAAATATTCATTAGAAAGCTAAAAAGATTTCCTACATGATGATATTTTATTTATAATTTTTAGACATCAAATAAGTTAAATTATTAATGACAAAATAATGATGCAATGTTAACCTCATTAATAAATCATTTAAATAAATAAGATTATAATGATTAAAATATTATCTAAAACCTGTCCAATTATTATTGGTTGATGTTATTTAGAATATGAGTCATCTTATCTTCGACCTCAATGATTTTTGGACCATTATAAACCGAATATAATTATATTATAAAGTAATACTTTCACACTTTCCTAAAGAGCCCCTCCTCTCCATTATAAAAGGAGACCACTTCTACTCATTCCTCACACCTCTCAAGCCACTTGGCTCGTCCAAACTCTGCCCAACTAAGCTCCCCACATCCCTCTCCTCCTCCTTGAAGCTTCCCCTTAGGCAGAAAGCATTTCAACAAGTCCTTTGGTTCCAACCAAAGTGAGTTACCTAAATTAAAGGTAACGATTTCTCTTAAATTATTTTCATTTATTTTGCTTCTCCAACCCCCAAACTCTTTTTATTTCCCTTCTTTCGTAACAACAACAGTATCCTCAATATACTAGGATATTGTTATAAGAATTATTCAAACTACACATACAGACAACTCCATCTAATGGATGATGAACATAATGTTTCTGTGGATGGCAAATTAACGCCTCACGAAACGATGATTGTTCAAATACATCTTACCGCCTCTCATGGTGGCCATTATGATGGAACTGTAATTAAATATGATATTAATGATATATATTTTATATATAATCTTCTGTAATTCCATTTTATTTCATACCATTATTCGTTTCATGTTGTATATACATACGATAATTTCATTTGAGGAAGTGCGGACTACCGCCCCCTTAAAATGATATGACTCGTTCATACCACACATGGAACGTATAAAGGATGGTGTTAATGAACTTAAGTAACACATATAAAATATTATATTATACTGGAATAGTAATATACCTTTGTATCATTTGGATTCGATTATTTTAAAATAAAAATTAAATGGAAGTAGCGTTCGTGCGTACGTACGGACTACCGTCTCCACGAACGCGATGAGATTCATTCTCCATCGTATCCATTCAAGTATAATTATCATTTGGTGATTTAAAAATGATGTTTAAGGACTTAATATCATTCTGGATTTGAATAATATACAACCTATCCTTTACAAACATGTCTTACGTAACAAAACATACAAAAGAAAACGAGTAAGTTAACACCCGAAACAACGATAATACTAAGATATTATTATCAAATCAATATTAAAAGATCATATATGATATCATATTAATATATATGATTCTTGTATAATTTAGTAACAATTATTTCACCATTATACAGGAGGTTAACCTACCTCAACCAAGGAAAAGTACAAGGTAAGGATTTATTTCGCAATCTCTTCATTATCCGAGATTGTTTATACATAATTACCTACTGGGACCTTGTTATCATCCATGTCCATGTTCCTTCAAAATGTATTTCAAAAGATTTCTAATATTTAAAATAATATGGGTCAAAGTAATTTATACCCTTGTTTGACTTTTTATAAGAGGTTTATAAGGGAATCTTTCCGTCGTTTTCCAAACAAGGTGCTTTTAACCTTTTCGACAGAATTAAGATAAGAATGTTTTTTTAACTTATACGGCGGGTGCGGTTATTTTCCGCCGTTATAAAATCTTCAAAGCTTCCCTTACAAGCTTATAAGAACATTTTCAAGAAAATGTTTTATTTTATATGGCTCTTAAATGGTTTCAATAATAGAAAGAGATATTTCTCTAAAAAGTGTTTTGATTTCATCTATGTCAGCATCCTTTGATGGATTTTACGCTTATTTGAAGTTGATTTATTATGATACAAAACTTCCATATTGTAATAAAGTTTTGTGATATGTTTGACTGTGGATGTGCCATTTATATAGCATTCATGGTTTATGAGTAAAGTATTGACATTTCGTATGCTAGTTCCAATAATAATGTTTATGTTATATTTCAACCTTTACTTCATATGAATGTGTTCGACAAGTATGTTCCAGGTTGGGGACTGGTTAAAGTAAGCCCTCCAGGTTGGGGACTGGTAAAAGTAAGCCCTCCAGGTTAGGGACTGGTAAAAGTAAGCCCTCCGGTTTGGTCTCCGGTTATTAGAAGGACTCCGGGTTGGTGTCTGGTTATTAGAGGCACTCCGGGTTGGTGTCCGGTTATTAGAGGCACTCCGGGTTGGTGTCCGGTTATTAGAGGCACTCCGGGTTGGGTTCCGGTTACAGTTAGCCCCAAGGTCTTGGGATGAGGCCTTGACAAAGAAATTAAAGTTCAACATTATGCATTCCATAATTATGAAAGTGGTTATTGATATTGCATGTGATTATTCGATTAGTAGAATATCCATGTGAACAAGTAAATGGCATTTTTTTCATTTTATTTATGCCATACCATGTTGAAAGTTCATGTTTAAAAGCCTTTTGTTTTAGTTATACATTGCCTTAAATGTTTATTCTTATTTATGAAAGTTTCCGCTATATTGTTATCCTTACTGGGCATTTGAGCTCACCCCTTTTCTATGTTTTATTTTTCCCAGGAAGTGAAGATGTAAGTTATGAATGACCTGCAGGGATATTATGAGGGGATTATAGTGTGGACTGTGGAAACATTATGTTGTTGTAGTAGTTTTTCATTTTATGATGTAATGTAAAACTTATGAATATATCTAGTGTTTCCAAGGCTACTAAACCAATCGGTCTTTCGAGATTTGATCTTCTTGTGATCATGCCAATGTTACGAAGTAATGCACCGACTCTCGGTACCTGGGGTCGGGGCGTTACAGTTGGTATCAGAGGAAGTTTAGTACAAACCTTGGAAGCTAGATTTAGATAAACTCTGATTAGAGCACGTAGACCTAAGATGAACTTTGAGGATTAGTATAGAAGAACTTCCTAGAATTTTGATATTGTATAGATTTTGTGAGTTTTCCGAGCAATACATCCCTGTCTGGATACGAGCAGGTAGAGGCGGCTCTGGCACAGATGTACCTAGGGGTAAAACCCGAAAACACCGCTTTGAGCTAGACTCGAACGGGAACTGGTGCATGACAACGGGCCTTGATGCACTTTTGGTTACGACACTCCCGGGGGATATGCTTAGGATAACTCTCATTTTCTTTACAAATCATTATGAAGGGTTTATGAGTATATACTTCCTCAAAAAAAACATTTTTATGATTATGGATTATATCCATAAATAGTTCAATTTATGTTAAGTGTTTTATAAGTATGGGATTATGTATTTTGATTCATAAACTGATCTAGTGTATGCCATTGTTTAGAAATGGCGCCCAGTAGAAGGAATGAGAACTCCAGCAAAGCACATGATCCAAAGAGAAAGAAGGATCATATCTTTCATGGTCTTAAGCCAGAATTTATAAGAGAAATAGTTTCCCATGTATTATCATCATATGAAGAAATAATATCATGTGTTGATAAGATAAGTAAAGATTTTGCTGAGTCCTATGGATTTGAAGGGAAGCAAGAGAAGAAAAGGATGGAAGAGAGAAATATGGATAAAGGGAAGAGGGAAAAGAAGAATTTTCCTATATGTGGTAACTGTGGAAAGAAACACCCTGGAACTTGCCTGAAAGGAATGGGAGTTTGTTATAAGTGTGGAGGAAAAGGGCACAAAGTACGTGACTGCAAGGGTAAGAAAATGGTTTCAAATGTACAATGCTTCATTTGCAAGGAGTTTGGACACTACGTGAACCTATTTCCCAGTCGTCAAACTATGCCGCAAATGATGTTATTGGATAATAATCAAGTTATGATACTACCACAGATGAAGAGGAATGATTAGAGTTCTTATGTTGATTATTTCAATTGAGTGTGTATCAACAATTTACTTGTTATAATAATTATGGAGTATGTAAGGATTGTACTGCAGTACTATTTCATTAAGGACTTGAGATTGTGTGGAACAAAGAAAAGTGACTCAATAGAAGGTTAAATTTTCGGAAAATATATGGTTGAGAGAAAGATAAACCATAATATGGTTCTGATACCGAGGTAGTGATTTTAGAATAATAAATGATTGATTTGGATAAATTATATTGGATATTATTGACTACCTTGAAGCTGATTAATGATTTGTATATTCCATCATTATGAGGTTTAAAACATTTTTGGATTGATGAAGTATATCCAGCATTCTATATGGAATAAGGGAGCATGAATGTAATCAATAAGGATTATGGTAAATCAGGATGTTTAAGTGTTTTAAAAGAATACATGATGAAGGTATTAATATTCTATTACAGGGTAAAAAGGATCTACATTATGTTTACCTTCCTTATAAATGTTGGATTGTGAGTTTGGATAGAAGTATTTTGGATAGTTCTAGTTTGGATTATTTTGGATTTCCATAAAAGGACAACCCGGAGGTCGGGCGACAACCCGTCGCGTCCGGCAAGGCTGCGAGACTTGAACCCACAACCGAAGGGCGACAAGGGTGTAACACCTACCACTGGCCCACGAGATGTCCTGGATTAAATAATGTAGTTTTTTTAAAAAAGATCTGGTAGATGAATTATAAATTCATTTATTTTGGAACCCTGTACGAATAGTATAAATAGAAAAAAAATATTACATTCTAATATCTTTTAGAGTGAAAGATGAGTTTTTGGTAGGAATTTATTAATGGATAAAACTCAAATTATAAAGTAAGTATATCTCCCTATGATCTTAGCCAATCTCATAAATAAATTCCTCAACAGTAATAAAAGGAACTTAGAACAAAAATTTTGTCCTAGATGGTGCCTTAAATCATCACTAATTTATGGCTTTGGGATTTTTGGCCTTTTCATAGCCATGTTCTCTACCACTCTCCATCAGATAATTGATGGTTAGATTTCTCCTCCATATCCATATTTTCCTACATGGAACCCTAGTATGAGATATGTTCGGTAATCTTTATACTTTCCACTCTTTGTTTAAAATAGAGGCCTCATTAATTCATTTTTCGATGTGGGATTTCAACTAAGATATTTTCAAACGTCAAAAATGTGTGATCCTAATATCCTATGTTCTGTTGAACCGATGGTATTTCAAATCTTCATAGATTGATGAATTTAAGGACCTCAATTTTACACTTGTTTGTGATTGATGACCTCAATCACTACCTATAAATATTTACGTTTTTCCTCCAATTATATGGCTCTAATTGCCACCAATGTTCTCCTAATCGAGATCATAATTTGGTGGTGACCCTTTCATTTCTCTTTTCCTCATATTGAGTCTAAATTTTAGTAACCCAATTTCCGATGTGGGTTTTCCCACAAAGATATTTTCTATTTTCAACCTTTTCTTTTCTAAGAACAATTTCAAATTGCGAGGACGCAATTTATTGAAGGAGGGGAGAATGTAACACCCCAAGATTTTATAGTGTGTTATTTCTTCAAAATAATTCCATAACTTGCACTACACGCAACACCGAGTTCAATCACACCATGACTTACAAAAAAGAAGCCATTAAAAGAGGTCATGAATAGCATTAACTACATTTTAAACTTTATATAATCCTTATAATTTTAGAATCCATATTATGAGTTTCTTAGTCATAATGCAAGAACAGATTCATTTTCAGTATTGCACTTTTATCAACTTTTAATAGTGAAACCTTTTTTAAATACAATATTTTAAACTTTTTTACTAAATGGGGACATCAAAAAAATTAAAATGAAACATCCCTAGCTTACACGGTACGCTTTCCTTTGAATAAAACAATAGCGTGTGTTGTATGCAACTTCGAGTTTTAACACACACCACAACCGATCAAACTAACCGTTATGGATAGTAATACCTAAATTTTGAAATTATATATATTTTATATTTTAAAATGGACTTCATTTTTTGATTCGGAATATCGAATTTAGCCTAAGGTGAAATTTTGGTACTTTTTGGATAACTTTCATATTTTGATGAATAGTGAAAATTAATAAATTTTAATTAAAAACAACTTTTTTAATCAAAATAATTAATAGTGATAAATTGTGAATTTGAGTGGTTTTAAAGTATATTTAGAATATATTTTTAATTTTTAATATAATGTTGGTCATTGGACATAATTTTACAATTAAACCGAACATAAACAAGTGTCAATCTTTTGATAGTTATTATCTCTTAAAAACACGCTTTTTGTTTTGACAGCGGGAATTAATTTTAAATTAATTTCTGCCACTTCTGTGTTTTGAATTTAGGAAAGTGGATTCCATATTTGGAATCAGGATGTTCAAATTGTGTAAAAAGGTAACTTTTATTTTTAGACATTTTGAATAGTTACTGTGGTAAATATTTTATTTACCATGGTTAAAGGGTAAATCCGGTAAATAAGGGTTAAAAAAATAATATTATAATAATACAAAATTACCCTAAAACGTGTCCTAACCTTATTGGTGGACACATACCCGACCATGGGCATCCTTGGGTCAATTTGGGGACCCCTTGGAGCCACTTGTATGTGGTAGGGACACATTATATTAATAATGTTAAAATAAAAATAAAAATGGCATAAACTTACATATTTTAGAAGAACAATTTTTACATAGGGTTATACATGTTGGATTTTCGATTATAAATATTCATTAGAAAGCTAAAAAGCTTTCCTACATGATGATATTTTATTTATAATTTTTAGACATCAAATAAGTTAAATTATTAATGACACAATAATGATGCAATGTTAACCTCATTAATAAATCATTTAAATAAATAAGATTATAATGATTAAAATATTATCTAAAACCTGTCCAATTCTTATTGGTTGATGTTATTTAGAATATGAGTCATCAAATCTTCGACATCAATGATTTTTGGACCATTATAAACCGAATATAATTATATTATAAAGTAATACTTCCACACTTTCCTAAAGAGCCCATCCTCTCCATTATAAAAGGAGACCACTTCTACTCATTCCTCACACCTCTCAAGCCACTTGGCTCGTCAAAACTCTGCCCAACTAAGCTCCCCACATCCCTCTCCTCCTCCTTGAAGCTTCCCCTTAGGCAGAAAGCATTTCAACAAGTCCTTTGGTTCCAACCAAAGTGAGTTACCTAAATTAAAGGTAACGATTTCTCTTAAATTATTTTCATTTATTTTGCTTCTCCAACCCCCAAACTCTTTTTATTTACCTTCTTTTGTAACAAAACCAGTATCCTCAATATACTAGGATGTTGTTATAAGAAGTATTCAAACTACACATACACACAACTCCATCTAATGGATGATGAACATAATGTTTCTGTGGATGGCAAATTAACGCCTCACGAAACGATGATTGTTCAAATACATCTTACCGCCTCTCATGGTGGCCATTATGATGGCACTGTAATTAAATATGATATTAATGATATATATTTTATATATAATATTCTGTAATTCCATTTTATTTCATACCATTATTCGTTTCATGTTGTATATACATACGATAATTTCATTTGAGGAAGTGCGGACTACCGCCCCCTTAAAATGATATGACTCATTCATACCACACATGGAACGTATAAAGGATGGTGTTAATGAACTTAAGTAACATATATAAAATATTATATTATACTGGAATAGTAATATACCTTTTTATCATTTGGATTAGATTATTTTAAAATAAAAATTAAATGGAAGTAGCGTTCGTGCGTACGTACGGACTACCGTCTCCACGAACGCGATGAGATTCATTCTCCATCGTATCCATTCAAGTATAATTATCATTTGATGATTTAAAAATGATGTTTAAGGACTTAATATCATTCTGGATTTGAATAATATACAACCTATCCTTTACAAACATGTCTTACGTAACAAAACATACAAAAGCAAACGAGTAAGTTAACACCCGAAACAATGATAATACTAAGATATTATTATCAAATCAATTTTAAAAGATCATATATGATATCATATTAATATATATGATTCTTGTATAATTTAGTAACAATTATTTCACCATTATACAGGAGTTTAACCTACCCCAACCAAGGAAAAGTACAAGGTAAGGATTTATTTCTCAATCTCTTCATTATCTGAGATTGTTTATACATAATTATCTACTGGGACCTTGTTATCATCAACGTCCATGTTCCTTCAAAATGTATTTCAAAACATTTCTAATATTTAAAATAATATGGGTCAAAGTAATTTATACCCTTGATTGACTTTTTATAAGAGGTTTATAAGGGAATCTTTCCGTCGTTTTCCAAACAAGGTGCTTTTAACCTTTTCGACATAATTAAGATAAGAATGTTTTTTTAACTTATACGGCGGGTGCGGTTATTTTCCGCCGTTATAAAATCGTCAAAGCTTCCCTTACAATATTATAAGAACATTTTCAAGAAAATGTTTTATTGTATATGGCTCTTAAATGGTTTCAAAAATAGAAAGAGATATTTCTCTAAAAAGTGTTTTGATTTCATCTATGTCAACATCCTTTGATGGATTTTACGCTTATTTGAAGTTGATTTATTATGATACAAAACATCCATATTGTAATAAAGTTTTGTGATATGTTTGACTGTGGATGTGCCATTTATATAGCATTCATGGTTTATGAGTAAAGTATTGACATTTCGTATGCTAGTTCCAATAATAATGTTTATGTTATATTTCAACCTTTACTTCATATGAATGTGTTGGACAAGTATGTTCCAGGTTGGGGACTGGTTAAAGTAAGCCCTCCAGGTTGGGGACTGGTAAAAGTAAGCCCTCCAGGTTAGGGACTGGTAAAAGTAAGCCCTCCGGTTTGGTCTCCGGTTATTAGAAGGACTCCGGGTTGGTGTCCGGTTATTAGAGGCACTCCGGGTTGGTGTCCGGTTATTAGAGGCACTCCAGGTTGGTGTCCGGTTATTAGAGGCACTCCGGGTTGGGTTCCGGTTACAGTTAGCCCCAAGGTCTTGGGATGAGGCCTTGACAAAGAAATTAATGTTCAACATTATGCATTCCATAATTATGAAAGTGGTTATTGATATTGCATGTGATTATTCGATTAGTAGAATATCCATGTGAACAAGTAAATGGCATTTTTTTTCATTTTATTTATGCCATACCATGTTGAAAGTTCATGTTTAAAAGGCTTTTGTTTTAGTTATACATTGCCTTAAATGTTTATTCTTATTTATGAAAGTTTCCGCTATATTGTTATCCATACTGGGCATTTGAGCTCACCCCTTTTCTATGTTTTATTTTTCCCAGGAAGTGAAGATGTAAGTTATGAATGACCTGCAGGGATATTATGAGGGGATTATAGTGTGGACTGTGGAAACATTATGTTGTTGTAGTAGTTTTTCATTTTATGATGTAATGTAAAACTTATGAATATATCTAGTGTTTCCAAGGCTACTAAACCAATCGGTCTTTCGAGATTTGATCTTCTTGTGGTCATGCCAATGTTACGAAGTAATGCACCGACTCTGGGTAGCTGGGGTCGGGGCGTTACAATTTTTCCCGAATGACTAAGTTAATAATGAAATATAATTAATTAATTAGTATATTTTCATTGTCTTAACCATTTCCACCATAAAAATAATATTTTTTACTATAATATTAGTTTTCAAGATCAAATTATTTTCCATTCCTTAAGCACTAAAATATACTTATAAATTATTTCTGAAGCATAAGGTGGTTTAAAATATATTCCTTATATGTTATAAAATTAAACAAAACCAAAATGGTTATCACATGTTCAGAAAATTCCCAAATGAATAAAACTAAAATGATAAATTAATACATAAATATATAAAATTCAATAGAAATACCCCCTGATTAAACCTGATAATTCCATAAACAAACAACCCCAAATCCCAAATAATCTCAATAAAATCAACATTAAAGAGTGTTTTAACCTTAAAGTTTATCTCATACCATTATTATTACAAGTTAAAAAATATATTGATGTTCATCAGGACATAGCATTGTCTAGTGGTATGTAATGTACCACATTTTCCCTTTGGTTATGGGTTCATGCCCCATGGACATACCAGAAGTGATGGGTTTTCACTTGAACTTTGAGTTTTCATTCTTAAAATAGTATGTCCTTATAATGTTCAAATAAATATTATGAACATCCTTAAAAATAACCTTAATCATCAATGATCATATTAAACTGAGAGGTTATCAATACCTTTAACCATATGCTAAGATAACTCCTCCTCAGGTAATACTACATGTTTAACATACAAGTTACACATACTCTCTCAAAACAAATTGTTTCAAAAAATGTAATTAATCACTTAGAAATTTCAATATATAAAACCTAAAAATTAGATTCTAATACTTGAAGATATAAAAAAATCTAAAAATTTAATCCCATTATGGAATCTATATCTTTTATAATGAAAAAACATAAAATTCAATGTTAGCTAAATGTTTCCTATAATACCAACTACAACAGCCCAAGACTCTCACTAGAGAATCCTATACTAATAACATGAAAATAAAATTTATGGATTTTATACTAATTAAGGTGAACTAATTTTCACCATAAAAACATACAAAATCAAAATGAAATATTTGATCACTTACATTCTCAATGACCTTTTTTGGTTTTGAGTTTCAATGAATTAAGACAAACACTTAATATAATAAGGGTGACCTCAAATGCTTAGTATAGGTAAACATAAGAATTAACAAATGAATATATTTCCTGAGGATATTATGAGAATAAGGGAATAATTAGATAATCAATGTTCATGATCATAACAAAAAAAATTAATACCCCTAAACATCAAGATCATTTAACATGTAAACTTTGAATATGTATTCTAATAAATCAAGAGTCATCATAATCTATTATCATAACCAACAGAATAAGAATATTAATCAATTAAAATATTTATTACTATAGAATGAATAAATAAAAAGTGTTTGTATCATATAACACTTAATTAAAAGCACTCTTTTAATTGAAAACTAGTGTGTTTGACATCCATCTACAGAGTTCCCAATGCTTTGGAGGGCTACCATAGAACCATCCGTCTTTATTTTATCACATAATCAACCATACATGGTTAATAACTCTACTTCCCATCATTGATTTATAATAAAAAAACCCAAACATATATTATAAAGTAACAACCCATAATTATAAAATATTTAATACACCATATCATGAATAATATATATATATAATTAATTTCATTATATACTCATTGAAATAACAATTACTCATTTTAGAACACTATTTACACATTGAAAATAAATCATTACCAAGAAAATCTCTTAAAAAATCCTCATATATTCAAAAAAAGAGTATGGATGGTACCATTACTAAATATACCCATTAGAGCATCAGTAACAACAAGAGATGTTGTTATTGATAAATGGAAATAAAATTAAATTATCTTTAATTTTTTTGAGGAAAATAACATTTTCATTTTGAAAATAACCTTTCAAAACTAAAAATTCTAAAAATATTTTGAAAAAGATTTTCCTTGAAATCAAAAATGGAAACATATAAAGGAAATATTCTGGGAAAATAATGTACAAGACAATAAGAAAATATGTTCATGTCATAAATGATTAAAATAAAAATTCATTTCCAAATATTTTGAAAAAGGGAGCCCAATGTGACACATTTTTGAAAAAGTTAATAATTTTCATTTTAAAAACGTTTTAAATAAGGTAAATGATCATGTAAAATTTCCTTATAAAAATTATTTATTTTTAAGAAAGAATAGTTTTGAAAATAGTTTTGAGATTTTTTTGAAAACATAGTTATAAAAGTGATATATAACTGATCTAAAATAAAATACAAGAACTATATAACTTACAAATGAATTTATATAGGTTTTATCAAAAAATATGGGAGGAAATGGAAATTACACATGTAAAAAAATTCAACAAAGGTGATGAATAAGTGTTTTTGTCAAATAATATAATATCAAATTATTTCCACCAAAATAAATTGAATATAAACAATCTTAAAAGAATGGATTTTGTAAAATAATGACTTTACACATAGGAAATAATTCAATAATAATCCCCATGAAATAATATCTTCATATGATACTTTGGAAATCATTAATATAAGTATTTTCATGATATAAAGAGTCAAATGGGTTGAAGATACACCTCATAAAAGTAGATATGTACAAATTATTACATTTATGTCCTAGATAACGGTGACCTGAAACGAATAACACTTACAAAGATCATATCATTGAAATAAAAGTCAATAATCAAATAAATTATTTTTATAAAATAAAGATACACATATTAAAATTTAAAATTAATAATTATATAATCAAAATCCATTATACATATTATCATAGAATATTAGATATAATGAAGAATTAATATATCACAATGAAAACAAATTGAGGCATGTAATTAATTTCCACTCGGTAACTTTCAAATTAAATTTCCATGGATGATTTAATAAAAATTATATATTAAAACACCATTAATTATATAATATTCATTATATTAAATTTAAATGGAGTATTTTATACAACATATAAAATAAATTCGGTGTATAACATTAAAATGTACCACAATGAAAGAAAATGTAGAAGAAACCTCTTACATATTTTGTAATATCTAGATCAAAACCCAATGAAAGAGAGAACCAAATATTGATTGATAAGTTGAAATAAATTTCATTAAATAAATACTATAATACATTTATGACCCATATATACAACACAACAATAGTTTTTGGTTTTATGGAATATGTCTTATAGTTGTAGAAACAAACATAGATACCATTATATATGGTCTGACATTCATTGTATGTGTTCTAACCCCATGTTTAGTAAAATTAAATTAATTATTTTATTTCATAAAACAATTATAAATTTTTAATAACATATCCATTAATTATTTATTTTATTTTTTAATGGAATTTTTATGTACTTAATCTGTTAAGTCAACTTCGTGTGTTTTGAGGATGTTCAGTTGATCGTCTCAAAATGGATTTGGTCTGTTGAAGATGGTAAAAATGGTAATTATTTAAATATATAAAGAATAATTATCACATAATATTTCTCATATTTCCACATAATTTATAATTTTTAAACCAATCATGAAACATGGTTTCGATAAATGAACTATGTTACAATCATAGAGACAGGAGGCTATACATATTCATGAATAATGTTTCATTTTTTCAGTTATCATTATGGATGGGAAGTAGTATTTTAATTTTATAGAATGATCATAATGTCATAAATACCATATTATTTTATTAATTATAAAAATATATATATATAATCAATGGGTTGTGGTGTTGGAAAAATCATCATATCACATTATGGAGGATATAATCTATATGTACGCAATAACGACATTATCATTTTTTAGCATTATATTGAAAATGATATATTATATTTATAGAATTATAAATATTAAATGAAAATATTAATTATTTTAGTTTTCTAAAATATATTCATAAAATTAAAAATTATTACATTCCATGAAAGGTGTTAGAGAAAATGAGTCCCATCGATATGCGATGCAACATTCCGTCGTACGCACAAGCAATATTATCGTATCCCTGAAGGAATAGAAAGTAATATAGTATATGTGATATAATAACTCCATAATTATAAATATGTAATAAATATTTTATATATAATTAAAATCCACCATTATAACAAGTTTTTAGAGGAAATGAAGGAAAATGAATGACATTGGTTTGTGAGGCGAGTGTACTCATTATGGATGAATGATGATTTTGTATCCTATTTGATAGAATATTGTATGAATTTAGGTAATAAAATTATCATAATAATATATCAGTATATGTGGGTTAGTGTTTTTATTATATCATAACAATTGAATAATACTTTAATGAGGTGAATGATGAAATAAAATAAAAATAGTTGATTATTCTTGATACCTCTTCTTCAGAAAACCTCACTAAGTTAGCACCAAAATAATTTATAGGATTAACTTATCATCAAAATAAAGGATATAAGTTGTGGAGAGAGATGTTATAAATTAACTTTCATATTTATTTTCTAAAACATATAGCTTAGAATGTTTGAAGATGATAGGATAGGTGACGATGTTGTAGAAGTGAACTGAGTAACAAACTTGTATTTTTCAAAAATAAAAAGGTATATCTACATTTTTCACATGAGAAAAGTATCCAAACTGAACAATTATAGATACATTGACATTATATGGTAAAAATAATTTCATATAATATACATTATATAATATTTAGGTCATTTTATCCCTTATCTTTTTATTTTAAAGCCTATGTAACCCCATTTTAACCTTAACTACAATAATAAATTTTTACTATTTTACTATTCAACATGGTAAAAAAACTAAGTTAAATTTATTGAATAATATAAATAATGATAATTAAAAAAATATTCTATTTTATATAATTGAATTAAAATAATTGGATCAAATTAAATTAAAATAATACCAATATATAAGATGAAAAATTTGTTTTCAAGAGACAAATTTTGTAAACTAAGATGGTTTTATAATAACTCTACTACTAACAGTATTAATTATATGGCTCTATAATAGTTTTTTTCAATATTTAAAATATAAATATCATTTAAATAATTCATAGATAGTGTATTTTAATTAATAAAAATGACTAATTATTATTTAATTAAAACATGATTTCGGAAAAATATGGTTTTTAATCCTAAAAATAAAATGAAACTAAAATAAATGTAAATAAAATTATAATTTAGTTATATGTATTAAATATAAATAAAAATTAATTATGTTACATTAAATCATATTCAAAATATATTGGGACGTTCAAATTACATATGTTATTGAAAAGAAGTGATAGTTTTAAAAAAATCGATGTTCTTCACTATTTAATATAGTTAATATTTTCATAAAATTAAAAAAATGTAAACTAAAATAAATTTTGATATCCCAATATAAAAAAGTAATTAATTTATATACAACATACTTTCTAAAATTTTAGAAAAACAAAAAAAAATCGACACAAAAATTAAAAAATCAATTTTAAAGAAGACATATTTTTAGTAATAAATTTATTTTACTGAATATTATTCATTATGAACTATAAATTAATCAAAAAAATTATATAGAGTAGGAAATTTATATAATTACTTCAAAAATTAGTTAATATTATTCATACCCCCTAATTTAATGACAAGTTTATAATGATTATATATTTCATGGGCCGTTTAAGCTTGATGTTGCATATTGAATACACTATCAAATGAATTGCTCATATTTTAATGTATTTGGATGTTCAATACTCCCCAACATTAATAAATTTCAATATCTTAATTTTAAATTTAATTCATTAATCAAGGGTTTTACATTTGAAAAAAATTACTCATGATGGAAAACTATATTATAAAAAAGGTTAATAAATTTTTATATGTATAATAGTGAAAGGGAGTTGATAGGGTCATCAGGAAGAACACATAAAAATTTTCAAAATAGAATAAAATATTATTTAATTTACAATTTAGGTCTCGAATAATAGTATATGGATCAAATAATTATGCATAGTGGAATAAATCATTAATATAAAAAGTGAAAGATCATGATAAATTCAATAACCACAATACCTGAAACTAAAGAGTTGAGGAAAATTACATTGATAACATTATAAATGATTGTTATAGGACAATATTTTGTTTCAATATTGTTTTCCTAGAGTTTATGAATTTATATTACATCTAAACTATGAACATAAACATGTATACTTTTTTTATGAGAAACATTTCATCCTTTCATTAATTTTATCAAAATATTAATTTTTTATCTAAATGATGAGTATTCCAGATGTGTTATTTCATACTATATAAACTATCAAAAACATATTAAGTATAAGATTATCATTATATGGTTAATAATTGATTTATTATATCTACTGACATAAAACAAAAAAATTATATGAATAAGGCTGAGTAATTCCGAAAATGAATTAAATATCATATTATGAAATGAGACATTAATATACAAAATTCGACAGAAATACACATATTTAAACCAAATAACCCCTAAATTTTTGAGTGATTAACTTTTAATGTTAATTTAATACCACTAAAATTATTAGTCCATTAACATAGAAATATTTTGTGGGACATCACATAGGCCGATGGTAGAAAATAATAACATGTTGACCATTAGTTACAGGTTCAATCCCAAAAACATTTCCTGATATGATGGTATTCCTCATAGCCTTGGGTTTTTCCTTTTACTTATTTATATATTATAATAATATTTTCAAAAGTAGAATTATAAACAAAAAATACTAGAAATATAATGAAAATATTTATAAATAACCATAATCATAATATAACATATAAAACCAAGAGGTTATCAATTCCATAAAACATATAAAAATTAAAATACTCCTCAAATAATACTTATTGATGAACAGGAGGTTTAAACCTACCAAAACATAAGAAAAAAATATAGCAACATTTCATTAACTGCCTCGAAATTGCATTATATAAAACCTTAAAATGTGTGTATAATACTTGAATATATAACTAAACATAAAAATCTAAAACCATGATGGAAATCATAAATATTAATATGGACAAAAAAAATATCCAAATATAAATAATGATTTCATTTGATACCAACTATAATACCCCTTAAATCACACTCTTGAATTGGGTGCATAATTCATATATGTTGGATTTCCGGATTTGATACCATTTATGGCGGCCAAATTTTCACTATAAAAAAATGAAAAACGACAAAATTAAATATTTGACCACTTATATTTTAAAAGGACTTATAGGATTATATTTTTTGAAATTTATGAAAATATCATAATACTATAGATTAAGAAATAAGTAATTAATAAATAATAACATCATCCCACACTATAACCAACTTTTCATATTCCATATTAGGATATCATCATCATCATATATATGGAACTCTTATAGAAATAATTCATTTCACATCACACTTTATAACCTAGGGAAAATGACATATATGATGGGTGATCTCAAATTCTCTGTAAGGTTAAACATAAGAATTAACAGTTGAATATTATCAGTGAGAATAATATGAATACAAGATTATGATGACATGATAAAATTTCATAAGAATGTAACAAGAATATTTATACCAATCTATATATAGATCACCAAACATGAAAACATGGAATAAGGATTTCACAAAGTCTAAAGTCATCAAAATCAATAATAACAAGCCTTGTGATATCAATAATGATCAAATAAAACATTTTTAATCATAATAAGTGTAAATAAAATGTGTTGGTATCCGAGAAAATTATCATTTAATCACTATAAAAAAATTGAATAACTAGTATAATTGACTTCAATCTTCCAAGTTCCCAATTCGTTATAGGTCTTTCACAGACCCACATATCCTTCGTTAATCATGGAACCACCATTCTATGGTTAATAATGTGACCACCTATCCATGGTTTATAGTGAAACCAACCATACATGGTTTATAATTAAAACACATTTCCCTGGTTTTAAATGGAACAAACCATTAATATAAAAAATTTACAAGAACTATATCTGGATTAAATTACAAATATCATTAATTACATGATAAACTCATTATTAAAAATTCATTTTTTTAAAAAATGATTACCTTATGGAAATAAAATGGGTTCTATGTCAATCTATTTGAAATAATCATAATAAATAACGATAATTAATTAGTATGGTATTATTAGAAAATATCACCATTGGATAATGTGTAACTATACGGTTATTTGATTTTGATAAATAAAAATACCACAAAAATGTCATTAAAAATATTTGTGAGGAAATGAACTTTACATTTTGAAAATTACATTTAAACACTAAAAATTCACATAAATAATTCTAAAATACTTCTTGCTGAAAAATAAATGAAAAATCTAATGAAAAATTCATGTAATATAATGGACAATATGGAGTATAAATCCACTAAATTCATAAATTTAGTAAATAAACTGTTATTTCATAATATTTTTAAAAAGGGAGTTAATAATGACTCATTTTGAAACTATTAACAAAATTTATTTTAAAAATATTTTAATTGAATGTATTAGATCATATAAAATTGATTTATGAAATAATATATTTTTATGAAATAAATTTTTTTGAAATTTTAAGAAAAAACGGATATGGAAGTGAATGATACACAATATAATAGAAAATATAATAACATTATCACTTCAAAATGAAATTATTTATGTTTATTCAATCAATAAGTGGAAATAGAAATTAAACAAATGAAGTATAATAATAAAATGAATGGAATAAAATATATGTGGTCTATGAAAAATATTATCACATTTTTTCGTCTAAAATATCGTTGAATATAAACAATCCCTTACGAAAAGAGATTATATCATAACGCCTTTTCCACTTTGATAAATTCTATATATAAAGACCAAGTAAGTAATAACATCAAATAATACCTTGAGTATTCTGAGTATAAATATTTTCATTATATAACATGTCATAGTTGTAGTATATACACCTCATAAATGAAGATAGGTGAATACCATAAAATGTATGCCCCATTGAAAGAAAATTTGAGACATATAATCCTTATAAGGATAATATCATAGAATCGACAGTTAATCAAAGAATTGTTTAAGTGTTTGAGATGAAAATACACATAATACAATTCTAAAAATCACATTAGATAATAAAAATTCAATACATAGATAATATTATAATATTTGATATAATAAAGATGTAATATAACACAATGAATAAAAATAGTGTTATGAAATTCTTTTCCTCATGGTAACATCAATGTGAAATCCCCAAGGATGAGATATTAAAATTGAAATATAAAATTCCATGAATTATGAATGAATCATGATATAACGTATAAATGGGGTAGTATAAAATTCATATATAATAAATTATGATCATCAAAATAAAATATGACTCAATGAATGAAAATCAAGACGAAATACCTTATGGATTTTGTAATATCTGGGTCAAAAGATCAAGAATGATAGAACCTAGTATGGGTTCCTATGTTCGAATAATTTTAATTAAATATCATAAAATATATTCTTGTGTTATATATACAACACATAATTAAAATAAGTTGTCAATATGGCACATGTATGAGATATGTAAATGCAAAATTAGAAATTATTAACTCCTGTTTGAATTGCTTAAGAACTGTTTGAACATCCTGTATAATAACCATATATTAATTATTTTATTTATTAATAAATCTCTAAATGATTAATAAGTTATACCTAAATAATTTAGTTTATTTATTTTTATGACATATTTAAACTCTAAATAACTTACTTTCCCATTGAATGTTTTCTGGATGTTTTGATCATTGTTTTTAAATACCTTATGTGTGTTAACCTTGGTAAAATAGGTTATTATTTAAATATCTATAGAATAAAAATAATGGTATATTTATCACATTTATATATTAATTAAACTTTAAAAAAATCATAAAACATGGTTACTAAAAATGATATATATTACACTCATGGAGACAGTAGGCCATACGTACCCACGAGTAACATTTCCATTTTCAACGATCATTATGGAAAGTTGGTAGGTAATATTTTTTCAATCCATAATAATAACAATATCATAAATAAAATATTATTTAATTAAATTTGAACATATATATATATATATAAATATAATTATTTATTTATCAACCATGTGTTTTGGTGATGAAAAAATATTGATAACATCTCGTGGAGGCGGTAGTCCACCCATACGCATGGACATCATTATCATTTTTAGTGCAAGAAAGAGAATGATATATTATATTTAAATGAAGATAAATATGTAATGAATATCATAATTATTTCATTTATATCACATATATTAGTAAATATTATCTTTATTACATTCCAAGAAACTAATTAGTGAAAAATGAATCGCAAAGCTTCACGAGGATGTATTCCATCGTACACTGGAGGGATTGTATCATATCCCATAGAAAATGAAATGTAAAAAGGTATATGTGATATAATAACAAAAAATCATAAATATGTTACATATATTATATATATTTTTTAATCCTCTATTAAAAAAATCTATGAGATTTTATTATGGAAATAAAATGACCTTAGTTCATAATGTTATTGTCCGACACACACACGAATGATTATTTCATTTCCCATTTGAAGGAAGAGGTGAAAAATTAAGGTTAAAAAATTGACATATTAAAAAAACTATATTTGAGATAATTTTTTTATATTATAACAATTAAATAATATTTTAAGTATGGGGATGATAAAATAAAATAAAAATAATCGGTTAAGCTCCATACCTCATCTTTAGACAAGATCCTTAGGTAAAAAACAAAAACATCATCAGATTAATTTTATCACAAAAAAGGTTATATAATTTGGGGATAGAATTTTGGAAGGGTTATGGGAAGGTATTTTCGGATCCAATGGGGTTTGAAGGTATGACGCGGAGAGAATAGTGGGTGGGGTATTTTAAGTGCAGTTAGTGGCACACTTGTAATTTTTAAATAGAAAAAGGTGTACCAATTTTTTTAAATGAAATAAGGACAAAAATTTGATAATTATCTAAAAATAGAAATTTTAAATTCTAAATATTTCCATAAAATATATTTTAGATATGTTTTTAGGTGATTTTAACCATTATCATTTTCTTTTAACCTTTGATAGACCCGTTTTCTCCAAAAACCCAGATTATTTATTTTCACTGTTTTCAGAAATTCTAATTTTAAAAAAAATTTAAATTATTATATATAACACATTATGATGATTTTAAAATTTTAATCTATTTTACCAATTTCAATTCACAAAATTTTAAAAAATAATTTTTATATAAAATTCAAAGAGATGATGAAAACCGGTTTTCAAGAGATGTATTTTTAATGAAAAATATGATTTTATATTAACTCTAATACAAATAATAATAATAATTATTTGAAAACCCATAATTATTTATTAAAATATAATATATAAATTTCAAGTAAATAATTCCTCATATGGGGTTATTAAATTAATTAAAATGATAAAAATTATTCACATTAAAACATTTTTTCGAAAAATCATTTTTTAAACCCAAAAGTAATCTTACACTAAAATCCAATATAAATATGATTCCAATATATGTAAATTTATTATATATGAATAAATTTTATTTATTTTACTCAAAATAATATTAAAAACATAATGTGACTTTTGTTTTACTAATTTTATTGAAAATAAATGATAGTTTTACAAAAAATGATTGATTTTTTACTATTAACTGAAAAGTCAATATTTTCTGAAAAATCCCAAAATTTCATCCTAAGATAATTTTTATGTAATGATATAAAAATGGAGTTAATTTTATCAAATTGATTTTCTAAATGTTTCAACAATTAATTTAAAAAAATTTCACAAAATTCAATAAATATCATTTCTGAAAAAAAAATATAATTGTTAAAAATAATATTACATTTCTAAAAATAGACTATTTATATACTATGAATTCATGAACAACACTATATAGAGAAATAAATTAATATGAATTTATTTTATAATGTAGTTAATGGTATTCACACACAACAATTTAACACCAATGTTATAATGGCTTTATATTTCGGGGTTCGTTTAAGCTTGATGTTGTGTGTTAAGTATGATATCAAAATAATGAACTTACTTTAAAATTTGTTGATTTTATAATAATAATTCGAAAATTATTGATAAAATGTTAATGAAAATTTGGACCTAGAAGAAAAATATATCAAACTGAATTGAAAAAACATGGGTTTCATTAATAAAACTATTTAAGAGTCTAAAGTATTTATAGAATCAAAATTAAAGGAAAGATTATAATTTCTAGAAATTTAAATATCATAAGAAAATATATGGATTTAACTTCAAAAAGATAGTTAAATCCCTCAATTAATAGTTACACGTAAAAAATTCCAAAAAAAGGATGATATCTTGAAATAAACCCTTACCACTTCGGAAAAGTTTGAATCATAACACCCATGAAATAAATTACATCACCTAAAGCATGAAATAAGATGAGTATAATTTGAATTCATGATATATTATTTCAAAGGAAATGTATATAAAGAAAATTAAGGGAAAAAATTCATGAATATGAATTATGACTCATGGAAAAAAAATGTGAGAGGAGAAACCCTTTCCTCAAGCTCAACTATTATTAAAAAAGATATGACATCCTATGTAATAACATTAAATTTATTATAATAAAATTTAAAAATACATTATAGACTTATAATAGAATATATTATACCTTATTAGTATTTAAACACATATTTATTAATAATTCTATATCAAAATCATAAGTTCAATGTTTTAACAGTTAAATTTTTCACGGATGTTTTAGTTATCAAATTATGGTGCTTATACATTGATCATGATTCCATAATATCCATAATTTTAATCATGATATTAATGTAATATATATTCATTACACACACATACACACAAACACATATATATATATATATTCAGATAAATCCATAAAAGGATTTGATAGATTAATGAATTGTAGTATTCGTGGAGATGGTTGGTCATACGTACTGATGAACATTGTTTCCATTTTTTATGGATAAAATAAAATAAAGGTGAATAAAAAATCAACATTTCCAAATCAAAATTTTACCATAAGTAACATATTTTTTATTTATAGATTCATTATAACAATCCAAGTAAGGTGGTGATGAAAAATGATTTATACCGTAACATGGAGACTGTATTCCATACATACGCATGAGTAATTTTTTTCAGATATCATTGGAAGAAAATAAGATGGATAATGGTTTTTATATCATTATAGTAAAAATGTATTAGATTTAAGATAAATTACCCATAATTTTATATTGGATACCATATATTTATAGGTGGTGGAATAAAAAGTAAAATTGTAATGGCTTAATTTAGAGTTATAGTTGTTTGTTGGGAAAACTCTTTTGGATTACATATTAATCCTTTAATGGATGGTATTTTGTAAAGAGAAATATCTCTATAATGTGTATATAGAATATATAATTTTATTAGGGTAGTTTTTCTGATATAGATGTATTCAAATTTTCAAGGAAGATAGGATAAAAGGATTCCTTTTATATGTCAACTGCGAGGATCTATTAGAATTACCTAAAGAAATATATATATATATATATATATGTGACTTAAAATTTTCATAATTTGAATGTAGGATAATCATATGTATATATAATCTCATGAAAAAAGGTTTATATGTTTATGTTATTTTTTAACCCTTCTATCATAGTTTTAATCCTTATTAATATTTTTTAAAATTTTCACAATTTCAAAGATTTCTACATTTAAATTGTTAATAATTTAACCATAAAAAGAAAAGAGACATATAAATGGTC
The DNA here is from genome assembly GCA_963277665.1 of Viscum album. NCBI lineage: Eukaryota > Viridiplantae > Streptophyta > Magnoliopsida > Santalales > Viscaceae > Viscum > Viscum album. Next base: position 1,066,316,205 of record OY728166.1, on the reverse strand, counting down.
TGTTGAAGATAATTCCAAATATATCCCATTATGTTAATAGAATATAATATTTTAATTAAATTGAAATCATTTCATAAAAAAAATTTATATTAAAATATCGTTTATATAGTTTTCAGAAATATATGAAATATTATAATATAATATGTGGAAAACTTATAAAAATTCGTTCAAAAGGGAATGTATTAAAATATAATTAATATAATTTAATAATAAAATCATGTAATAAAATTTTATATTGGGGTTTGACATCATTTTATATCCTATATTTTTGTATAACCACATGGTTAACTAATTTTAACATTAAATGTGGTAATAAATTTTTAATATTATATATTTATAATTCTATATATAAAATGGAATTTGGATCTTAGATGTCCATGTGATGAAATTTTATACCATTTCCCATCCTAATTTCATACTTTATTTTTTTTAGATTTTTCAATAATTTAAATAATATAATATTAATGTCATTTTTATTACTATTCATATAATATGACATTGAAGATAACATGAAAAATATATAATTTGAATCTAAAACATTAAAACATATTTAAAATATTTTATCTATATTTAATGTTAATGGAACATTTAAATTCCCCTAAATAATATAACTTTTAGTGTTTTTAAAATAATTTTTTTTATTTTTCTATTAATTGAATAAATATGGTGCGTGTGTTGTGTAATAAGTAAATGTAAATATTCAGTAACTAGTAATTAAAAATAAAATAACATGATAAAATATTAATTTATATTTTAAATAAAAAATTAAAACCAAACATATCATATTTTTAAATTTATGTAAATGTTTTAGAGATATTAGAGTCAAGATTGAGACATTTTAAATTAATATTGTTTAAAAAAACAAAGGTTATAATCAATGAAATATAACACAATGTTGAAAAAAATCATGAATTGGATGGAAATTGTATAAATAAACTAATCCAATCGGATAAAGGAATGTTTTATATAAATTTTGAAGCCTTATCCTATTGATTTAACCACTTTTTACCCATTCTACACTTGCCATAGTGACAAATTGTTTTCCACAGTAATTTTTCATAATGAAAAAAGAGAAAGGGAAATATTTTCTAAATTTTTCCATCCAATTTATTAATATGGAATCCATATTTCAAGATCAAATTCATTGAATTGAATGATTTTAATTTATAAATGGACCCACAAAATTCTATAAAAAGTACTTTCTAGAAAAAATTTCTTTTGATGTAAAAAGGTATTAATAAAAAACAAGAATACAATTAAATCATGTATCATTAATTAGATTATGAATTCTATTATTAAATTAATATTAATGTTGAAAACCTTAAAAATGGTACATTTTAAATTATTTAACCCAAAACAATTGTTTCATTAAAAATCATTATTTTTCACTATTTATTTAAAAATCAACAATTTTATAAAACAAAAAAAAAATAACTACATAATAAATATGAAATTATAATTTCCAAAAATAAACACATTTTTATGATATAAATTTTATAGATATTTTAAAAAGTAATTATATATTTTATTCACAAAAATGAAATAAAACAATTTTTTTATAGAAAATTTTAGTTGTTTTTAAAAAATAACGACTTTACTAAAATATTAAATTTATTTATCTATAATAATTAAAAAAAATTGGTTATTGTCATTACATGACCAAGAGGTGCCTAAACTGTGACAACCCCATGCCCGTCTACTATAGGCTAGGGGCTGGTGACTAGCACCGAGTAGGAAAATCCCACAAATGGGAGGCCTTTGCCTAAAGTACATGTTCACAAACACACAAACACAAACACACTCCCACACATATACAAGACAAAAAATGATGAAATTTAAAATAATTTAATGGCTGAATTAATTCATCTAAGATTCCACAATAGAGTGTGAACAAGACAGTATTGAAACATAACCAATGTCAAAACAAATCCAACAAACAAAGTCAGTAACCACAAGGGAACTCTCTCAAACAATACTGGTCCAAACTAAAAACAACCATTAATATAAAATTTATCACCATAATGTTATGTTATCAATGCCAAAGATGGATCGACGATTTTAAACTCTATTTAGGAGATATGATAGTTTAATCCAAACCATACATAGACCAGTTGTAGGCATGTGGACCTACCGCCGAGGTTGGAAGAAAAACAATGAGGACTATATATGTGGTCACTGAACTTATGTTCGACCATCAAGATAAATTATCACGGTCAATCGTCACATTTGGTGAATCTAGGGATGCTCGATATGAGGCAGCCCTGCGACTGAACATCATCGTCTGCCATTGTTGACTGCTGTAACTCGGCACCACCCCAGCTTTCCCAGATCTGACTAGGGTATGATCCGACCTATTGACCTACATGTCCCATCTTCATGACATGGAATTCTAGGACCATCCCACTTTACTATGAAAAAACTGCTCTACAGCCACTGCAGTCCTCACCCCACTTCGGACGACGCTGCCATTGTGTCTGCCATTGTAGATTCTATCACAACTCGCGACTCCTCCACCCACACATGCATCACCACCACACTCTACATCAAGCCCCAAATCTCTATCACCATAAAGGTCATCCATTTCATAGACCACCATGCCTCCTCTAATGCCTAAAAATTTAAACAGTCCATGATCTGATCTCTTTAGGACCCGATCTACACATCATCGGCCTCAGTTGCCGATTCACCTCGTATTTGGGGATCCAATCGAGTTCCGAACCACTTAGCAACTTCATTTCAAAAACTACGGGGTTCCAAAAGTGAATAAAATTAATAATGGAGGTTGGAAAGCACAATAAAATCAAGAGTTACAAACCCCAATAGATTTTTATGTCGACATTGGTTCTTCATTGTTCGACCAGAAAATAAAAACCGAACATAACTCAAGAATCAATACCCGATAATCCTTCAAAATTAATCTATTACCACAATCACAAAATCCAAGAATAAATCAATTAATTTATTGATTCTAATTCATTATATTAATTATGATCATTGAATTGAACAACTAAAACTCATTCCCCATCATGATTTGGATCGGTCATTGACGAAGAACGGTTGTTTTGTCTGTGTTGATCGTTGATTTATGTTTTCACACCAATGATCAAATCTTAATATATTGGTGTTTATCAATGGATGCTCCTCCACCAGTTCCTCTCTTACATTACTATTTTATGGGGAAAACCCTGAAATTTTGTTATAACTGGGTTTATAATGGTTTTTATTATTTTACTCCATTATTAAATAAAAATAAATAAATAAAATTATTATTTAAATTTGGAATGTCTTTTTCCCAAATGCATCACACTGAAAAATGTTATGTCACATGTAGGGAAAACACCAAATTTAAAACTCGAACGGTGGTCATAGATTTACAATGTATGTTTTGGCCGAAGAGTTATTATGATTTAAAAATAAAATATTTTAATTTAATTTTTTTATTTGGGTTATGTCCTTGGTTACATTATATATAGATGACCCACATACACAAAAGATTGGTTTCACCTAGGGTAAAGATAAAGTTTGGAATACAACAGTACCCTCATATTTCTTATCCAAACATCCATTAATGTCTTACACCACCTTTTCTAGAAAATCCCACATTCTTTTTATTAAGATATTTTAATATTTTCAAACATTAATTTCAGCCACATAGGGCCTCAAAATAGCACGTCGTATCAGCAGCGGGTCTCAAAATCAATCCATAAAATATCCTAAAATAATACATGTAGAATATTATATGTTATATTCTATCATCCATGGAGCTTTATATCCCAGAAAATCTAAGCACGAGATGCTATAAAATATTGGTGTACGGAGCATGGATCTGAGACTCCCACTCACATACGATCTCATATTGATTCCCATGTTTCCAATATACATGAGCTAAAGGAATAAATCACCCATTAATGATCTACTATTTAAGATCATTGATCTTAAATGGGTTTACAATAATGTTATCTCTATCTTCAATGTCTAGATATCCATAGTTGAGGACATGTGAATGGTCATGCACAAACCTCCTCAGCTGCAACATGTAGATTACTTCATATACATGATATAACTATGGTGGTAGATCCATGAAGTATGCCCCCTCACCACCTCTACGATGTATTTGGAAGGAGAAAATGAACCTCATAGAAAACATTCCACCCCATCCAGATCTCCATAATCCGTGTCAAGGTGGTACTTGAAGGAACGCATGGTCTCTTTCCTCGAACACCATAAACCTCCATTATCAATCAGTATAAGACTTTTGATGGATCTGTGCAGTCTTCACCCAACCCTGGATGATCAGAACCCCCTCTGAAGTAAATTGCACCAACAATGGACCCATGAGTGCTATATCTCATTGGTCATTCTAGTTATGTGGTGAACTTCAGGGCCACCTGTAAAATCCTTGAATGGATCCATGCCAATGGTTTAATGGTGCCTATTTTTTTATGAATTTTTCACCATTAGTATGTAATCCTCCCAATTAGGACCAAAGTATAACATGAAATCCGACCGCATGACCCCCCAGAACATGAATGTTCCACTCTGTCTAGCCAAATGTCTTGGGGTGAAATGTTGTTATCAAGCATAGCTGGGTCCCAAAGGCCTCATTCAATACCTTCCACAACCAGGATGTAAGGAGAGAATCATGATAAAAATCAATTGTTCAATACACTCCATGAAGTCAAAATATCACTTATACACAGAGGCTTCCCAATATCTTTATTGGTCTATAATCATAGATAGGTAGGAAGTGGGGTGACTTGGTGAGTCATTCAATGATCACATATATAGAATCATGTACCCAAGACATATGTGGTAAAACCATAATGAATTTCATTGATATCCCTTCACTCATCAATTCTGGAACCTCAAGGGGTTGAGTTAGTCCTACTGGAACCTGGTTCATGGCCTTAAGTTGATGACATGAAAAACATTATGAAACAAACTCTGCAACTATATTCTTCATTTATGGCTACCAATACTAATTTCATAGGTCCTGGTACACCTTCTCAACACCTAGATGTAACACCAATGGGGTTGAATGAAAATCCCTCATAACGTCTTCCCTAAATTCCAAAAGTACTAATGTACTCCCACTATATAGAATGACATTATCCCTCCCTTTTGAGTATACACCAGGAGCACAACCTATGGATATATGAGCACATAAGATCTTGTCGTCGGTATCCCCATTCTATTTCTCCCTGAATAAGTATAAGAGTGGAGGGGTGACAACCATCAGTTAGAGGTAAGCTACTCAATCTCCATCTACAAAGGAAATCTGTAGTGGGGATAGTTACTTCTATTCCTTGTTCATTAATTATGGATTGGATCTCCTAGTGAGAGAATATGTCACCATGTTCCTCTTCCTTTAAGTGTATACAATCTGAAATTCATAGTCCGGGGCGAACTCTAGCCATTGAAACTATCTCAATTTACGATCTTTTGGAGAGAATACATACATGAGACACTTTTGACCAGAGTATATGATAGATTGTTTTCATAACAGGTAGTGTCACCACATCATCAATGTGAAGACCACCGCTGCTAATTCAATGTCATTATTTCTATAATTCTACTCATGTGGTATCAATTGGGGTAATCCCTAGGCAATCACTACTTACCTCTAAGACATGAAACAAACAAGGCCAACCCCTGATGCATCACAAAATAACACATAAATGATTCCTTCCTCTTGTAAATTCAATATGGGAGTTCTCATATGTAACATCCCAAGTAAGTAATGAATAATAGATATTTTTATATATGTATATTAGTGAATTTGATAGTGTTTTAGAGGCTTAAAATGAGAATAAATCCAATCATAAGCATGGAATAAACTAATATTTTTTAAAGATTGTTTTACTGCCGTATGATGGAAATCCATTTTTAAATCTATCTTTTGACAATTTTATAAGATATTTTTGTCAAAATAAACTTATTATTTATGATTGGGACATCTAAATTTACTTTGTGTGATTTTTTGGTATTTTTCCGATAAAGTTCATTTTTTAATGAATAGTGATAATGTTGTATTTTAATTCAAAACCTCTTTTTAATATAATTTATTTATATGATTATATTATCTTTTGACTTGGTTTTAAAGTTAAATTACAATATATTTTTACCATTTAATCCAATGGTGGTCATTGTAATCAATTTCACTTTGAAATTGGACTTAAACTGGTGTCAATCTTTTGATACTTATTATTTCATAAAAACACGCTATTTGTCATGACAGCGGGAATTAATTATTAAATTAATTAATGTATCTTATATGATTTGAATTTTGTAAAATAGACAATATTTTTTAATTCATAATATGAAATATAGCTTAGGGTGAAGTTTTGGTATATTTTTGAAAAACATTAATTTTTTATGAATAGTGAAACCACTATGTGGTAGTTAAAGAAACTGATTTTTCTTTTAAATTAAATTTTACCACCTCTGGTTTTTGAATTTCAAAAATCTGACATACATGGTTTTCATTAAGAAGTAAAATTTGGTTCAATGGGATTAAAATAATTTTTTGTTGAATAGTAACTTTTAAGTTGTTAATCGTGATTAGAGGTAATTAGTGTAATTTAAGGTAAAAATAATGTTTTAATAATATGAAATGAACTATACACATGTCCTACCCTTATTGGATGTGACATGGCCGACCAAGAAAATCCATGGGTCAACTTGGGGACCCCATGACGCCACTTTGGTTGGAAAATGACATTAATAACTTTTTATTTAAAGTTAAAATAAAAATGTCACAAACATGAGTTGTTTTACTACAGCAATTTTTACATGGGGTCATACAAATCAAATTTTTGACTATAAATATTCATTTGAAATGTTAAAATATTTCCTACATCATAGTATTTTTATAATAGTTTTTAGACATTAAATAAATTAAATTATTTATGATACCATGATGATGCAACGATTACATCATTATTTAATGATTTAAATAAAATGGAATGATAATGTAAAATATAAGACATAAACATGTCAAAAACCTATTGTATGGGTGGATTGAGAACACTTATAGCCTTATCCTCGAAACAAATCAATATGGGACCATTAAAATCCGAAACGCATTCTAAAATAAAGTAACATTTCCTTACATTCCAAGAGTGCCCCTCCTCTCCTCTTATAAAAGGCCCCCACCTCTACCTCCTTACCCACACATCCAAAGCCTTTGACTCAGCCAACCCCTGCCCATTTTGTCTCTAAACATACCTATCTTACTCCTAGAAGCCTCACTTTGGTCAGAGGTCTTCCCAAGGAAGCCTTTGAGCTCAAATCAAAAGGAGTTACCCGATTTAAAGGTAGTGTCTTCTCTTGTGTTCTTATGTTTTATTTTGCTTCTCCAACCACCTAAACTCCTTTTATTCCTTTATTTTGTAACAACTCCAGTATCTTCAATATACTAGTATGTTTTTGTAATATGTATTTGAGCTAAACATACACACACCTTCATCTAATGGTTAAAGAACATACTGTTTCTGTCGATGGTGAATTTCTGCCTAACGAAACGATGATTGTTCAACACTCATATAACACATTCAAAGGTGGCCATTAAGATTTAACTATATTTATATATGATATATTATATGTTTATGTTTTACTTAAGCTTATTAATTTTTCATTTATGGCATACCTTTATGGTTTCCATTATGGGTAAACGCGATATCTTCATTTTAGGAAGTGCGGACTACTGCCCCCTCAAAGTGATTTGATTGGTTAACACCATGTGTAGTACGTATGAAGGATAAATTTAATGATATTATATATGATACCATACTAGAATTATAATACTATTATGTATCATTATGTTTTAATTCCATTAAATATTAGATAGAAATGGAAGTAGCGTTCATGCGTACGTACGACTTACCGTCTCCATGAACGATGCATTTCATTTCTTACCTCTAAATGATTATGTAATATTATAAATGCATATATATACTTGATATATATGATATATATGGAATCTAAATCATGTATATCATTATTTAGATAATGGATATTTCAATACGTGAACAACTTTTAAATATAAGAAGTTCACTTTTGACTCAAGTACAAAATATCGACAAAACGAACATTATTATCCTAAATAATTACATAGTGTTCATGACAAGATAATAGGTGATATAAATGGAATAATGAACTTGAAAACATTTCTTAAGAAAGTATAAATTAACTCAAGTTTATTATTTATGAGGTTAAAGAACAATCGAGTCAAGTCGGACCCGAGGTAAGGGAATTTCTTAACCCAATTTCCATTCTTTGGGTTAATATCCTACTTTCAAATTATGCCATGATATTATTATGTCATATATTTTATTATTACTTTATTTATGTCTAATTATAATTAATACACATAATATATCTATTTTATTTAAAATATTATCTTTGTAAGGGACTTCGTCTCAATCTCCTTTCATTGATGCATATTTCATTTTATACACAACTGTCATTTATATAGTGTATAAACCCCTTTGACATTTAATTTTATACAAAAGGAATCTTTTTCTTCGAAGCGTTTTACAAAACGACAAATAGGAATATTTCTTTTATCGTACGCGGTGACAACGACCTTTTCCGCCGCCGGGAGTATTATTTGGTCTTTGGCTTCCTCAACAAGCCATAATGTTTTTAAAATGAAATAAATACCATATACTCTTTTATGTATTTTGGTATTGAAAATGGTTTTTATAATGGATTTGTTATGTCAATATATTTATGTGATATATTGTGATTAAAGTGTGGAAATGTTTTCTTTCCATTATATTTGTTTTATGTCTTATGATATTATAATGGTACTTGGACATTTGACGGGTGGTTACGTGATAAACCATATGACAGGTGGTGCCGTGAATACCTGGACGGTTTGTTATGTTATAACCTCCAATGCATTGGGTATGGAAGTCAGTCGTATGGATATTCCATTAAGTATGTATGGAAGTTGGCCGAATGGCTATTCCATTAAGTGATATGTGTGGAAGTCGACCGTATGGTTATTCCACATAAATATGTTTATGTCCTAAGTTACCTTTATATGTTATGTGTTCTTTATATGGGTTTTATGGTAATCTTTTGGTTACAAAAGGGTAAGTAATGATATTTTATTCAATGAAGAGTTTTTAATATTTCATAAAGGTGAAATTATTACTTTGATAAACTATACATGGTTTACTTATTGTTTTAAAAAATAACAGTTTTCATTCTTTGTGTATCCCTTACTGAGCTTTTTATGCTCACCCCAAGTTTTTTTGAAATGTTTTTCACAGGACTTAATGTGGAATCGGGTCAAGGATGGGATCAGGGGAAAGTCATGCTATCTAAAACATGGAACTAGACATGTTTGTTTTTAAGAGTTTTTATTTTATGGAAACTTAGTAGAAGTGTATACTTTGTAATCTTTTGAGATGTTATAGTTATGTCCAAATTCTCTAAAACTCTAAACCTAAAAAGATCCTCAATTTGAATTATTCATTTAATTCCATATTAAGTATGGTTTAGGGTCGGGGCCTTATAGTTGGTATCAGAGGTCGGTTTAGACAAATTTAGGAGTTAGAAAATTATTAAATTATAAGTTATTTTATTGTATGATTGAAATGATATTGAATTTACAGATTACCATGTTTCTTTACCTAAGGGATTTTAGTGTTAAGAATTGTTTTTCATAGATGAAATAGAGATGTTTTTTTTGGGAAGGCATGCTTGGGGAAATGACCTTCCAAATTAGCATACTGAGATAGTCAGAATCAGAATTGAGCAGTTTACTGTAGTGATGGCTCAGTTGACTTAGGTGATAAATCATGGTTGTTTTCATTGATAATATTTTAGTGTTTTCTAAAAGTAAAGAGGATAATGCAAGTCATTTAAGTATTATCTTGAAAACCTTAAAATAAAATAAACTGTATGGAAAATTTAGGAAGTGTGATTTTTGGTTACAAAAAATTTCTTTCCTTGGTCACATTGTTTCAAAAAATGGCATAACTGTTGATCCTGCTAAAAAAAAAGTTGTTTAAGAATGTCCAAGACCCACAAATGTAAACGAGATCCGTAGTTTTCTTGGTTTGGAAGGTTACTAACGAAGGTTGGTTGAAACCTTTTCATGGTTATCTAGTCCAATGACTAAGCCTACTCGGAAGGGTGTTAAGTTTATCTGGACAAAATAATTTGATGATTGTTTTCAGGAGTTGAAAAGAAGATTGATGAATGCTCCAGTTTTGGCACTTCCTTCTAGGAATGGTGATTTTGTTATACACAGTGATGCTTCTTTGAAGGTACATGGCTATGTCCTTATGCAGAATGATTAGGTAATTGAATATGCTTCACGTCAGTTGTAAAATCATGAGGTAAATTACCCTACACATGATTTGGAATTAGCTGTTGTATTTTTTTGCTCTGAAAATATGGAGGCATCATTTGTATGGAGTAAAGTGTGAAATATATACTGATCACAAAAGTTTAAAGTATATATTCACTCAGAAATAATTGAACATGAGACAGAGTAGATAACTAGAATTAATCAAGGATTATGATTGTACAATTCATTACCATATGGGAAAGCCAAATAAAGCGGCCAATGCTTTGAGTCGAAAAAGTAATGCTTCATTAACCATGCTACGTTTGGAACAAGATCCTTTGGTTTTTTATTTGATGAATTTTGGCATGGAAGTTGTCTGTGCAAGAAGTCCTTCTGTTTTGTTTCAGGTATCAGTGAAATATTCTCTATCTGACTGAATCAAGAAAGCACAGAAGCAAGACAGTGAGTTCCTGAAAAAGGTATAGCTGGTTTAGAAGGGTAAGTTGCCTGAATTCAACATTGATAATGATTGTGTTTTGAGATTTGGGAAGAGATTGTGTGTGCCTTGTGATTCATAGTTGAAGAGAGAGTTGTTATGTGAAGCTCATAGTTCTCTGTTTTCAGTTCATCCTGGTAGTACTAAGATGTACAGAGATCTACGGGAGTATTACTGGTGGGATGGAATGAAAAGAGATATTTCTGATTTTACATTGAAGTGTTTAACTTGTCAGCAGGTTAAAGCAGAGTGGCAGTTATCGAAAGGGATGCTTCATCCTTTACCAATGCCAGAGTGGAAATGGGAAAATATATCCATGGACTTTGTTGTGGGATTACCGAAGACATCTATATGTAATAATGCAATCGGGGTTATTGTTGATCTCTTGACTAAATCTGCTCATTTCCTTCCTATTCGAGATACTTTCTCTCTATATCAAATTTCTAGTTTGTATCTTAATGATATATTTAGGTTACATGGAGTTCCTCTCTCCATTGTATCTGATCGTGATCCCAGATTTACATCTAACTTTTGAAAACTCCTTCAGAAGTCATTGGGTACTGAATTAAAATTTAGTACAACTTATCATTCGCAGTCAGATGGGCAGTCAGAATGAACAATACAGACTTTGGAGGATATGCTACGATCTTATTCGATGAATTATCAGGGATGTTGGGAACAACATCTTTCTTTGGTTGAGTTTTCTTATAATAACAGTTTTCATTCCAGTATACAGATTGCACCATTTGAGAAATTCTATGGGAAGCGGTGTCGAACTCCAGCATTTTGGGATGAAGATGGTGAAAGGAAACTGATGGGACCATAATTGGTAGATGAGATGGTCGAAAAAATTCAGTTGATTCAGAAACACATGAGAACAGCTCAGAGCAGACAGAAAAGTTATGTGGATAACCGGAGGAAGGATATATCTTTCGATGTAGGTGATCTTGTTTTTTCTCAAGGTTTCTACATGGAAAAGTGTGATGAGATTTGGTAAGAAAGGAAAGATAAGTCCATGGTTCATTGGACCATATGAAATTCTTGAGAAAGTTGGATCAGTTTCTTACCGAGTGGGTTTACCTCCGAGTTTATCTCAGGTACACAATGTTTTTCATGTTTCGATGTTGAGGAAGTATATTCCAGTTTTATCTCATGTTTTGAGCCTAGAGGTAGTTCAGCTGTAAGAGAACCTATCTTATGAAGAACAACCATTCCAGATTCTTGAATGAAGAGAGCAAGTGTTTCAAAATAAGGTAATTCACCAGGTAAAGGTTTTGTGGAAAAACCATATGGTTGAAGAGGCAACGTGGGAATCTGAAAATGCTATGAGGGATAAATACCCCCACTTATTTTGATAAGTGAATAAAATTGCGAGGACGCAATTCCCAAAAGGGGGTAAGGATGTAACATCCCAAGTAAGTAATGAATAATAGATATTTTTATCTATGTCTATTAGTGAATTAGATAGTGTTTTAGCGGGTTAAAATGAGAATAAATTCAATCTTAAGCATGGAATACACTAATATTTTTAAAAGATTGTTTTACTGCCTTTTAATGGAAAACCATTTTTAAATCTATCATTTGATAATTTTATAAGCTATGTTTTCTAAAATAAACATATTCTTTATGATTGGGACATCAAAATTTACTTTGTGTGAATTTTTGGTATTTTTCCGATAATGTTCATTTTTTAATGAATAGTGAAAAATGTTGTATTTTAATTAAAAACCTCTTTTTAATATAATTTATTTATATGATTAGATTAACTTTTTAATTGGTTTTAAAGTTAAATTAGAATATATTTTTACCATTTAATCCAATGGTGGTCATTGGAATCAATTTCACTTTGAAATTGGACTTAAACTAATGTCAATCTTTTGAAACTTATTGTTTCATAAAAACATGCTATTTTTCACGAGAGTGGGAATTAATTATTAAATTAATTAATGTAACTTATATTATTTTAATTTTGTAAAATAGACATCATTTTTTAATTCAGAATATCAAATATAGCTTAGGGTGAAGTTTTGGTATTTTTCTGAAAAACATCAATTTTTGATAAATAGTGAAACCACTAATGGTAGTTAATGAAACTGATTTTTTGCTTAAATGAACTTTTACCACCTCTGTGTTTTGAATTTCAAAAATCCGACATACATGTTTGTCATTAAGAAGTAAAATGTGGTTCAATGGGATTAAAATATTTTTTTCGTGAATCGAAAATTTTAGGTTTTTAATCGCGATTAGAGGTAATTAGTGTAATTTAAGGTAAAAATAATGTTTTAATAATATGAAATGAACTAGACACATGTCCTACCCTTATTGAATGTGTCATGGCCGACCAAGACAATCCATGGGTCAACTTGGGAACCCCATAAAGCCACTTTGGTTGGAAAATGACATTAATAACTTTTTATTTAAATTTAAAATAAAAATGTCACAAACATGAGTTGTTTTACTAAAACAATTTTTACATTAGGTTATACAAATCTGATTTTTGACTATAAATATTTATTGGAAAGGTAAAAATATTTCCTAAATCATAGTAGTTTTTTATAATTTTTAGACATTAAATAAATTAAATTATTTATGACACCATGATGATGCAGCGATTACCTCATTATATAACGATTTAAATAAAATGGAAAGATAATGTAAAATCAAAGAACTACACTTATCAAAAACATATTGGATGGGAGGATTTAGAACCCTTATAACCTTATCCTCGAAACTAATCAATTTGGGACCATTAAAATCCGAAACTCATTCTAAAATAAAGTAACATTTCCTTACTTTCCAAGAGTGCCTCTCCTCTCCTCTTATAAAATGCCCCCACCTATACCTCCTTACCCACACTTAAAAAGCCTTTGGCTCAGCCAACCCCTGCCCATTTTGTCTCTCCACATCCCTATCTTACTCATAGAAGCCTCACTTTGGGCAGAAGTCTTCCCAAGGAATCCTTTGAGATCAAATCAAAAAGAGTTACCCGGTTTAAAGGTAGTGTCTTCTCTTGTGTTATTATGTTTTATTTTGCTTCTCCAACCCCATAAACTCTTTTTATTCATTTCTTTTGTAAAAACTTCATTATCTTCAATATACTAGGATATTGTTATAATAAGTATTCTAGCTACACATACACACACCTTCATCTAATGTTTAAAGAACATACTGTTTCTGTGGATGGCGAATTTCTGCCTCACGAAACGATGATTGTTCAACACTCATATAACACATTCAAAGGTGTCCATTAAGATTTCACTATATTTATATATGATATATGATATGTTTATGTTTTACTTAAGCTACTGTATTTTTCATTTATGGAATACCATTATGGTTTCCATTATGGGTAAACGCGATATCATCATTTTAGGAAGTGCGGACAACCGCCCCCTCAAAGTGATTTGATTCGTTAACACCATATGTGGTACGTATAAAGGATAAATTTAATGATATTATATATGATACCATACTGGAATTATAATACTATTATGTATCCTTATGTTTTAATTTCATTAAATATGAAATAGAAATGGAAGTAGCGTTCATGCGTACGTACGTATTACCGTCTCCATGAACGGTGCATTTCATTTCTTACCTCTAAATGATTACGTAATATTATAAATGAATGTATATATTGTATATATATGATATATATTGAATCTAAATCATTAATATCATTCTTTAGATAATGGATATTTGACTACGTGAACAACTTGTAAATATAAGAAGTTCACTTTTGACTCAAGTACAAAATATCGACAAAACAACCATTATTATCAAAAATAATTACATAGTGTTCGTGAAAAGATAATAGGTGATATAAAATGAATAATTAACTTGAAAAAGGTTCGTAAGAAATTATAAATTAACTCAAGTTTTATATTCGGGAGGTTAATGAACGATCGAGTCATGTCGGACCCGAGGTAACGGAATTTCTTAACACAATTTTTGTTCTTTGGTTTAATCTCCTACTTTCAAATTATGCCATGATATTATTATGTCATATCATGTATTCTTACTTTTTTTTATGTGTAATTATAGTGAATACACATAATAGATCTATTTTTATTTAAAAGATGATCTTTGTATGGGACTTTGTCTCAATCTCCTTTCATTGAGGCATATTTCATTTTATACACAGCTTTCATTTATATAGTGTATAAACCCCTTTGACTTTTAACTTTATACAAAAGGAATCTTTTTCTACGAATCATTTTACAAAACTACAAAAAGGAATGTTTCTTTTATCTTACGTGGTAACAACAACCTTTTCCACCACCGCGAGTATTATTTGGTCTTTGTCTTCCTTAAAAAGCCGTAATGTTTTTAAAATGAAATAAATACCATATACTCTTTTATTTATTTTGGTATTGAAAATGGTTTTTATAATGTATTTGTTATGTCAAAATATTTATGTGATATATTGTGATCAAAGTGTGGAAATGTTTTCTTTCCATTATATTTGTTTTATGTCTTATGATTTTATAATGGTACTTGGACATTTAACGGCTGGTTATGTGATAAACCATATGACGGGTGGTGCTGTGAATACTAGGACGGGTGGTTACGTTATAACCTCCAATGCATTGGGTATGGAAGTCGGCCGTATGGATATTCTATTAAGTATGTATGGAAGTTGGCCGAATGGCTATTCCATTAAGTGATATGTGTGGAAGTCGACCGTATTGTTATTCCACTTATGTAGGTTTATGTCCCATGTTACCTTTATATGTTATGTGTTCTTTATATGGGTTTTATGGTAATATTTTGGTTACAAAAGGGTATGTAATGATATTTTATTCAGTGAAGAGTTTTTACTACTTCATAAAGGTGAAGTTATTACTTTGATAAAGTATACATGGTTTACTTGTTGTTTTAAAAACTAAATGTTTTCATTATTTGTGTATCCCTTACTGAGATTTTTATGCTCACCCAAATTGTTTTTGAAATTTTTTTCACAGGACTTAATGTGTAATTGGGTCAAGGATTGGATCAAGGTAATGTCATGCTATCTAAAACATGTAACTAGAAATGTTTATTTTTAAGAGTTTTTATTTTATGGAAACTTAGTAGAAGTGTCTACTTTGTAATCTTTTGATATGTAATGGTTATGTCCAAATTCTCTAAAACTATAAACCTGAAAAGATCCTCAATGTGAATTATTCATTTAATTCAATATTAAGTAAGGTTTAATGCCGGAGCCTTATAGTTGGTATCAGAGGTCGGTTTAGACAAATTTAGGAGTTAGAAAATTTTTAAATTATAAGTTATTTTATTGTATGATTGAAATGATATAGCATTTACAAATTACCATGTTGCTTCACCTAAGGTATTTCAGTGTTAAGAATGGTTTTTCATAGATGAAATAGAGTAGTTTTTTTTGGGAAGGCATGCGGAGGGAAATGACCTTCCAAATTAGCATATTGAGATGGTCAGAATCAGAATTGAGCAGTTTATTGTAGTGATGGCTCAGTTGACTCAGGTGATAAATCATGGTTGTTTTCATTGATGATATTTTAGTTTTTTCTAAAAGTAAAGAGGATAATGAAAGTCATTTAAGGATTATCTTGAAAACCTTAAAAGAAAATAAAATGTATGGAGAATTTAGAAAGTGTGAGTTTTGGTTACAACAAATTTATTTCCTTGGTCACATTGTTTCAAAAAATGGCATAACTATTGATCCTGCTAAAACAAATGTTGTTGAAGAATGGCCAAGACCCACAAATGTAAACGAGATCCGTAGTTTTCTTGGTTTGGCAGGTTACTACCGAAGGTTGGTTGAAACATTTTCACAGTTATCTAGTCCAATAACTAAGCTAACTCGGAAGGTTGTTAAGTTTATCTAGACAAAAGAATTTGATGATAGTTTTCAGGAGTTGAAATTAAGATTAGTGAATGCTCCAGTTTTGGAACTTCCTTCCAGGAATGGTGAGTTTTTTATATACAGTGATGCTTCATTGAAGTGACTTGGCTGTGTCTTTATGTAGAATGATTAGGTAATTGCATATGCTTCACGTTAGTTGAAAACTCATGAGGTAAATTACCCTACACATGATTTGGAATTATCTTCTGTTTTTTTTGCTCTGAAAATTTGGAGGCATCAATTTTATGGAGTAAAGTGTGAAATTTATACTTATCACAAAAGTTTAAAGTATATATTCACTCAGAAATAATTGAACATGAGACAGAGGAGATTCCTAGAATTAATCAAGTATTATGATTGTACAATTCATTACCATCCGGGAAAAGAAAATAAAGTGGTCGATGCTTTGAGTCGAAAAAGTAATGCTTCATTAACCATGCTACATTTGGAACGAGATCCTTTGGTTTTTGAATTGATGAATTTTGGCATGGAAGTTATTTGTGGATGAAGCCCTTCTGTTTTGTTTCAGGTATCAGTGAAATCTTCTCTATTAGACAGAATCATGGAAGCACAAAAGAAAGACATTGAGTTGCAGAAAAAGGTAGAGCTGGTTCAGAAGGGTAAGTTGCCTGAATTCAACATTGATAATGATTGTGTTTTGAGATTTGGGAAGAGATTGTGTGTGCCTTGTGATTCAAAGTTGAAGAGAGAGTTTTTATGGAAAGCTCATAGTTCTCCGTTTTCAGTTCATCCAGGAAGTACTAAGATGTACAGAGATCTACGGGAGTATTACATGTGGGATGGAATGAAAACAGATATTGCTGATTTTACATTGAAGTGTTTGACTTGTCAACAGGTTAAAGCAGAGTGGCAGTTACCGAAAGGGATGCTTCAGCCTTTACCAATGCCAGAGTGGAAATGGGAAAATATATCCACGGACTTTGTTGTGGTATTACAGAAGACATCTAGAGGTAATAATGCAATCTGGGTTATTGTTGATCACTTGACTAAATCTACTCATTTCCTTCCTATTAGAGATACTTTCTCTAGATCAAATTTCTCATTTGTATCTTAATGAGATATTCAGGTTACATGGAGTTACTCTCTCCATTGTATCTGATCGTGATCCCTGGTTTACATCTAACTTTTGAAAAGGCCTTCAGAAGTCGTTGGGTACTGAATTAAAATTTAGTACAACTTCTCATTTGAAATCAGAGGGGCAGTAAGAACGAACAATACAGACTTTGGAGGATATGCTACGAGCTTTTTCGATGGATTATCAGGGAAGTTGGTACCAACATCTTTCTTTGGTTGAGTTTTCTTATAATAACAGTTTTCATTCAGTATACAGATGGCACCATTTGAGGCATTATATGGGAAGCGGTGTCGAACTCCAGCATTTTGGGATGGAGTTGGTGAAAGGAAGCTGATGGGACCAGAATTGGTAGAAGAGATGGCAGAAAAAGTTCAGTTGATTCAGAAACACATGAGAACAGCTCAGAGCAGACAGAAAAGTTATGCGGATAACTGGAGGAAGGATCTATCTTTTGAGGTAGGTGATCATGTTTTTCTCAAGGTTTCTCCATGGAAAACTGTGATGAGATTTGGTAAGAAAGGAAATATGAGTCCAAGGTTCATTGGAACATATGAAATTATGGATAATGTGGATCAGTTGCTTAACGAGTGGATTTACCTCCGAGTTTATCTCAGGTACACAATGTTTTTCATGTTTTGATGTTGAGGAAGTATATTCCAGTTCCATCACATGTTTTGAGTCTAGTGGTAGTTCAGCTGGAAGAGAACCTATCTTATGAAGAAAAACCAGTCCAGATTCTTGACCAAAGAGATAAAGTGTTGTAAAATAAGGTAATTCACCAGGTAAAGGTTTTGTGGAAAAACCATATGGTTGAATAGCCAACGTGGGAATCTGAAAATGCTATGAGGGATAAATACCCCCACTTATTTTGATAAGTGAATAAAATTGCGAGGACGCAATTCCCAAAAGGGGGGAAGGATGTAACATCCCAAGTAAGTAATTAATAATAGATATTTTTATCTATGTCTATTAGTGAATTAGATAGTGTTTTAGAGGGTTAAAATGAGAACAAATTCAATCTTAAGCATGGAATACACTAATATTTTTAAAAGATCGTTTTACTGCCTTTTGATCGAAAACCATTTTTAAATATATATTTTGAAATTTTTATAATCTATGTTTTTCAAAATAAACTTATTCTTTATGATTGGGACATCAAAATTTACTTTGTGTTATTTTTTGGTATTTTTCCGATAAAGTTCATTTTTTAATGAATAGCGAAAAATGTTGTATTTTAATTCAAAACCTCTTTTTAATCTAATTTTTTTATATGATTATATTACATTTTTAATTTGTTTTAAAGTGAAATTAGAATATATTTTTACCATTTAATCCAATGGTGGTCATTGGAATCAATTTCACTTTGAAATTGGACTTAAACTCGTGTCAATCTTTTGATACTTATTGTTTCATAAAAACACGCTATTTGTCATGACATTGGGAATTAATTATTAAATTCATGAATGTAACTTATATTATTTGAATTTTTTAAAATATATATCATTTTTTAATTCAGAATATCATATATAGCTTAGGTTGATGTTTTGGTATTTTTCTGAAAAACTTCAATTTTTGATGAATAATGAAACCTCTAATGGTAGTTAAAGAAACCGATTTATCGCTTAAATGAAATTTTACCACCTCTGTGTTTTGAATTTAAAAAATCCGACATACATGGTTGTCATTAAGAAGTAAAATGTGGTTCAATGGGATTAAAATAATTTTTTGGTGAATAGTAACTTTTAAGTTTTTAATCGCGATTAGAGGTAATTAGTGTAATTTAAGGTAGAAATAATGTTTTAATAATATGAAATGAACTAGACACATGTCCTACCATTATTGGATGTGTCATGGCTGACGAAGACAATCCATGGGTCCACTTGGGAACCCCATGAAGCCACTTTGGTTGGAAAATGACATTAATAACTTTTTATTTAAAGTTAAAATAAAAATGTCACAAACATGAATTGTTTTACTAAAAAAAATTTTACATGGGGTTATACAAATCCGATTTATGTCTATAAATATTCATTGGAAATTTAAAAAGACTTCCTACATCATAGTATTTTTTTATAATTTTTAGACATTAAATAAATTAAATTATTTATGACACCATGATGATGCAGCGATTACCTCATTATTTAACGATTTAAATAAAATGGAAAGATAATGTAAAATCTAAGACCTACACTTGTAAAAAACCTATTGGATGGATGGATTTCTAACCCTTATCACCTTATCCTCGAAAAAAATCAATATGGGACCATTAAAATCCGAAACTCATTCTAAAATAAATTAACATTTCCTTACATTCCAAGAGTGCCCCTCCTCTCCTCTTATAAAAGGCCCCCACCTATACCTCTTTACCCACACTTCCAAAGCCTTTGGCTCGGCCAAACCCTGCCCATTTGTTCTCTCCACATCCTTCTCTTACTCCTAGAAGCCTCACTTTGGGAAGAAGTCTTCCCAAGGAAGCCTTTGAGCTCAAATCAAAAGGAGTTACCCGATTTAAAGGTAGTGTCTTCTCTTGTGTTCTTATGTTTTATTTTGCTTCTCCAACCCCCTAAACTCTTTTTATTCCATTATTTTGTAACAACTAAAGTAACTTCAATATACTAGGATATTGTTATAATAAGTATTTGAGCTACACATACACACACCTTCATCTAATGGTTAAATAACTTACTGTTTCTGTGGATGGGGAATTTCTGCCTCACGAAACGATGATTGTTCAACACTCATATAACACATTCATAGGTGCACATTAAGATGTAACTATATTTATATATGATATATAATATGTTTATGTTTTACTTAAGCTTCTGTATTTTTCATTTATGACATACTTTATGGTTTCAATTATGGGTAAACGCGATACCATCATTTTAGGAAGTGCGGACAACCGCCCCCTCAAAGTGATTTGCTTCGTTAAAACCATATGTGGTACGTATAAAGGATAAATATAATGATATTATATATGATACCATACTGATATTATAATACTATTATGTATCATTATGTTTTAATTCCATTAAATATGAAATAGAAATGGAACTAGCGTTCATGCGAACGTACGGGTTACAGTCTCCATGAACGGTGCATTTCATTTATTACCTCTAAATGATTATGTAATATTATAAATGCATGTATATACTTGAAATATATGATATATATGGAATCTAAATTATAACAACCCAAGCTTCTATGGTACGTTTCCCGTCGAATAATGCGATAGCGTGTGTTGTACGCAACCTCGAGTTCTAACACACACCACAACTAATTAAACTAGCCGTTGTGAATAGTAATACCTACTTTTTGAAATCATATATATTCAATATTTCAAAATGGACTTCATTTTTAGATTCGTAATATCAAAATTATCCTATGGTGAAATTTTGGTACATTTCAGATAACTTTCATATTTTGATGAATAGTGAAAATTTCTAAATTTTAATTAAAAACAACTTTTTTAATCAAAATAATTAATAGTGATAAATTGTGATTTTGAGTGGTTTTAAAGTATATTTAGAATATATTTTTACCATTTAATATAATGTTGGTCATTGGACATAATTTTACAATTAAACCGAACATAAACAAGTGTCAATCTTTTGATAGTTATTACCTCTTAAAACACGCTTTTTGTTTTGACAGCGGGAATTAATTTTAAATTAATTTCTGCCACTTCTGTGTTTTGAATTTAGGAAAATGGATTCCATATTTGGAATCAGGATGTCCAAATTATGTAAATAGGTAACTTTTATTTTTACACATTTTGAATAATTACTGCGGTAAATATTATATTTACCATGGTTAAAGGGTAAATCCGGTAAATAAGGGTTAAAAAAATAATATCATAATAATACAAAGTTACCCTAAAACGTGTCCTAACCTTATTGGTGGACACATACCCGACCATTAGCATCCTTGGGTCAATTTGGGGACCCCTTGGAGCCACTTTTATGTGGTAGGGACACATTATATTAATAAAGTTAAAATAAAAATAAAAATGGCATAAGCTTACATCTTTTAGAAGAACAATTTTTTACATAGGGTTATACATGTTGGATTTTCGATTATAAATATTCATTAGAAAGCTAAAAAGAGTTCCTACATGATGATATTTTATTTATAATTTTTAGACATCAAATAAGTTAAATTATTAATGACACAATAATGATGCAATGTTTACCTCATTAATAAATCATTTAAATAAATAAAATTATAATGATTAAAATATTATCTAAAACCTGTCCAATTCTTATTGGTTGATGTTATTTAGAATATGATTCATCTTATCTTCGACCACAATGATTTTTGGACCATTATAAACCGAATATAATTATATTATAAAGTAATACTTTCACTCTTTCCTAAAGAGCCCCTCCTCTCCCTTATAAAAAGAGACCACTTCTACTCATTCTTCACACCTCTCAAGCCACTTGGCTCGTCCAAACTCTGCCCAACTAAGCTCCCCACATCCCTCTCCTCCTCCTTGAAGCTTCCCTATAGGCAGAAAGCATTTCAACAAGTCCTTTGGTTCCAACCAAAGTGAGTTACCTAAATTAAAGGTAACGATTTATCTTAAATTATTTTCATTTATTTTGCTTCTTCAACTCCCAAACTCTTTTTATTTCCTTTCTTTTGTAACAACACAAGTATCCTCAATATACTAGGATGTTGTTATAAGAAGGATTCAAACTACACATACACACAACTCCATCTAATGGATGATGAACATAATGTTTCTGTGGATGGCAAACTAACGCCTCACGAAACGATGATTGTTCAAATACATTTTACCGCCTCTCATGGTGGCCATTATGATGGAACTATAATTAAATATGATATTAATGATATATATTTTATATATAAGCTTCTGTAATTCCATTTTATTTCATACCATTATTCGTTTCATGTTGTATATACATACGATAATTTCATTTGAGGAAGTGCGGACTACCGCCCCCTTAAAATGATATGACTCGTTCATACCACACATGGAACGTATAAAGGATGGTGTTAATGAAATTAAGTAACATATATAAAATATTATATTATACTGGAATAGTAATATACCTATTTATCATTTGGATTCAATTCTTTTAAAATAAAAATTAAATGGAAGTAGCGTTCGTGCGTACGTACGGACTACCGTCTCCACGAACGCGGTGAGATCCATCCTCCATCATATCCATTCAAGTCTTATTCTCATTTTAGGGTTAAAAATAATGTTAATATCATTCTGATTATGAATAATATTTAATCTATCCATTACAAACATGTATTACGTAACCAAACATTTAAGAAGAACGAATCGATTATCACCTGAAACGACGATAATACTAAGATATTATTAATAAAGCAATGTTAAAAGATCATATATGATATCATATTAATGTATATGATTCTTGTATAATTTAATAACAATTATTTCACCATTATACAGGAGGTTAATCGACCCCAAAAAAGGAAAAGTACAAGGTAAGGGTTATTTCACAATCTCTTCATTATCCGAGGTTGTTTATACGTAATAATCTACTGGGATATCTTTATCATCCACATCCATGTTTCTTAAAAATGTATTTCAAAACATTTTTACTATTTACATGAATATGGGTTAAATTCATTTATACCCTTGTTTTACTTTTTATAAGGGGTTTATAAAGGAATCTTTCCGTCGTTTTCAAAACAAGGTCCTTTTTAACCTTTTCGACAGAATTGAGGTAAGAATGTTTTTTTTAACATATACGGCGGCTGCGGTTATTTTACGCCGTTATAAAATCTTCAGAGCTTTCCTTACAAGATTATAAGAATATTTTCAAAGAAAATGTTTTATATTATATGGATCTTAAATGATTTCAAAATAAAAGGAGATATTTCTTTAAAAAGAATTTTGATTTCATCTATGTCAACATCCTTTAATGGATTTTAAGATTATTTGAAGTTGATTTATTATGATACAAAACTTCTATATTGTATTGAAGGTTTTGTGATATGTTTGACTATGGATGTGCTATTTTTATACCATTCATAGTTTATGGTGAAATTATTGACATTTCGTATGCTAGTTATGTTTAAACCTTTTCATATGGGAATGCATTGGACTTAATAAGTGACGGGTGGAGCCCGCTATAGCTCCTCGATGCATCAGTTGGTCTCATGAGACAAACTAGTGTCTTGTCACAAGGCCTTGGCAAAAATCTTATTTGTAGTCTTGGCACGAGGCCTTGGCTATGTGGTTATGATAGTCTGGCATTATGCATTCCAACATTATGAAAGTGGTTATTGATTTTTGCATGTGATTATTCGATTAGTAGAATATCCATGTGAATAAGTAAATGGAATTATTTCATTTTACTTTTGCCATACTATGTTGAAGTTAAAGTTTAAAAGGCTTTTGTTTTAGTAATGCATTGCCTTAAATGTTTATTCTTATTTATGAAAGTTTCCGCTATATTTTTATCCTTACTGGGCATTTGAGCTCACCCCTTTTCTATGTTTTATTTTTCCCAGGATGTGAAGAAGTAAGTTATGAATGACCTGTAGGGATTTTATGAGGGGTTAGTAGTGTGGATTGTGGAAACAATATGTTGTTGTATTAGTTTTTCATTTTATGATGTAATGTAAAACTTATGAATATATCTAGTGTTTCCAAGGCTACTAAACCAATCGGTCTTTCGAGATTTGATCATTCTTGTGATCATGCCAATGTTATGAAGTAATGCACCGACTCTGGGTAGATGGGGTCGGGGCGTTACAGTTGGTATCAGAGGAAGTTTAGTACAAACCTTGGAAGCTAGATTTAGATAAACTCTGATTAGAGCACGTATACCTAAGATGAACTTTGAGGATTAGTATAGAAGAACTTCCTAGAATTTTGGTATTGTAGAGATTTTGTGAGTTTTCCGAGCAATACATCCCTGTCTGGATACGAGCAGGTAGAGGCGGCTCTGGCACAGATGTACCTAGGGGTAAAACCCGAAAACACCGCTTTGAGCTAGACTCGAATGGGAACTGGTGCACGACAACGGGCCTTGCTGCACTCTTGGTTACGACACTCCCGGGGGATATGCTTAGGATAACTCTCATTTTCTTTACAAATCATTATGAAGGGTTTATGAGTATATACTTCCTCAAAGAAAACATTTTTATGATTATGGATTATATCCATAAATAGTTCAATTTATGTTAAGTGTTATGTATTTTGATTCATAAACTGATCTAGTTTATGCCATTGTTTAGAAATGGCGCCTAGTGGAAGAAATGGAAACCATATCAATGCACGCACTCCATGTAGGGATTTCCCTCCTGCTCAAGATAATTATAGTGGGGCTGGTGATGCAACTGGTGATGATCAGCTAATCACCATACTGGGACAACTTACTCAGGTTATGAATAATAACCTTACCCGTATGGAGCACCCTGATCCGCAGCGTGGAGGATCAATGTTAGATCGATTCATGAGACAACAACCACCAACGTTCAATGGGAATACAAATCCCTTAGTAGCTGAGCAATGGATATTTTCCCTAGAGAAAATATTTCAGGCTTTGGGGAGCAGTGAAAGGGAAAAAGTTATCATGGCAGTTTACCGCCTCACTGGAGATGCTGATCAATGGTGGTCATTGATTCAAAATACGAAGTAAGATGATGAAGTATCAAATATGGAATGGAGGGAGTTCAAAGATATGTTTTCAGAAAAATACTTTCCTCGCGACCATCGAGCATATATGGAAAGACAATTTCTGAGTCTGAGACAAAAGGAGGATGAGAATGTCACAAAGTATGAGGCTAACTTTACAAGGTTAGCGAGGTACGCTGGTGATTATATTCACAACCCAAGAAGTAAGATTGATTGTTTCTTTGATGGGTTAAAACCATTTCTCGGTCGAGCATTAGTCTCACAATCCTTTTCATCGTACGAAGACATTGTCTCATGTGCTATCAAGACCGAAAAGGAATTCTCTAAGTCTTATGACTTTAAAGCAAAGCAAGAGAAGAAGAGACCTGCTGATCAATCTGGGAATGGAAATAAGGGGAAGAAGGGAAAGTTTGAATATCCATCTTGTGGTAAGTGCGGGAAGAAACACCCCGGTGCTTGCCTGAAGGGAATGGGAGTCTATTACAAGTGTGGTGAAAAAGGCCACCAATCTCATGATTGCAAGGGGAAGAATGAAGCTACCAACGTTCAGTGCTACAATTGCAGGGAGATGGGGCATTATGCAAATGCATGTCCTAAGCGTCAGGAGAACTTACCTAAGAAAAGGCCAAGGGATCAAGGCCAGGCTTATGCTATCACTACTGCTGAGGTAGAAGCTCCGAAAGATGTGGTGGCAGGTAATTTAATGGTTTCCTCAAGTTTAGAAAATGCATTATTTGATTCTGGATCATCGCATTGTTTCATATCTTCCCAGTTTGCTAAGAAAATTAGATATTTCCAATTTGATTTAATAAGGGAGTTGTCAGTTAAAACTCCTAAGGGAAGTATCGTTGCAACAAAGTTTTTTGAATCAGTCCCCATTAGAGCACATAAATTTTCTTTATCTGCTGATCTCATCGTCATACCTATGATTGAGTTTGATATAATCCTCGGTATGGACTGGCTTTCGGACTATGATGTGAAGATTTATTGTAAGAAGAAAGAGGTTACGATTCTTGATGATAATGATAAGGAACACCTTATTTTTAGAGCAGAATCGTCACCACCTAATTCTTATTTAGATCCACCCTCAATAGCTCAACTAAATTCAATTATTGGGGAGGAAGAGAATGAAATAACTGCGGGTGAGGAAAGGAATGTTCAAATAGAGGATGTACCTATTGTGAAAGAATTTGTAGATGTATTTCCATAAGATTTACCTGGACATCCTCCAGAACGAGAAGTTGAGTTTTCCATTGATTTGATTCCTGGATCAAGGCCTATATCGAAGACCCCTTATAGAATGGCCACTGTAGAGTTAGTCGAACTAAAGAAACAACTAGAGGAATTGAGTAATAAGGGATTTATTCGCCCTAGTGTTTCTCCATGGGGAGCCCCTGTTCTTTTTGTTAAAAAGAAAGATGGATCTATGAGGTTATGTATCGACTACAGGGAGATCAATGCTATAACGATAAAGAACAAGTATCCCCTACCTCATATTGATGATTTATTTGACCAACTGCATGGAGCTCAATACTTTTCAAAGATTGACCTTCGATCTGGATACCATCAGTTGTGTGTGAAGAAGGAAGACATTCCGAAAACAGCATTTCGAACCAGGTACGGGCATTACGACTTTACTGTAATGCCGTTTGGATTGACTAATGCACCCTCTGTATTCATGGATCTAATGAATAGAGTTTTCAAGGAGTATCTTGATGAATTTGTGGTGGTATTTATTGATGATATCTTGGTATACTCCAAAACCTATGAAGATCATGAAAATCACTTGCGCATTATCTTGAAGACTCTGAGGAGGCATGAATTATATGGGAAGTTTAGCAAGTGTGAATTCTGGCTTCAGGAGATTTCTTTTCTTGGCAATATTGTCTCTAAAGATGGAATCTCTGTTGATCCTTCTAAGACCAAGGCAATACAAGAATGGCCAGCACCTACGAGTATAACTGAGGTACGTAGTTTTATTGGCTTGGCAGGTTATTATCGACGTTTCGTCCAGAATTTTGCCCGATTGGCTAACCCATTAACGAAGCTCACACGTAAAGGGGTTAAATTTGTTTGGACAAAAGAGTGTGAATAATGTTTCGAAGAATTGAAGAAAAGATTATTCAATGCTCCTATATTGACTCTACCATCGGGGAATGATGGGTTCGTTATTTATAGTGATGCATCAAAGAAAGGACTTGGTTGTGTCCTTATGCAGAATGATAGAGTTATTGCCTATGCATCACGACAGTTGAAAATTCATGAACAAAACTATCCTACTCATGATCTTGAGTTAGCAGCTGTGATCTTTGCTTTGAAGATATGGAGGCACTACCTCTATGGTGAAAAATGTGAGATTTATACTGATCACAAGAGTTTGAAGTATATTTTCTCACAAAAAGAACTCAACATGAGGCAAAGGAGATGGCTTGAATTACTCAAGGATTATGATTGCACGATACACTACCACCCGGGGAAAGCAAACAAAGTAGCAGATGCTTTGAGCAGAAAAGACCATGGAGTTCTGAACATGATGAGAATTGAAAGGGATCCAATTTTCATGGATCTAGAGAAGATGGACATGGGAATAACCAGGGAAGGTGAAACATCAATGCTTTTTCAAATGGTTGCCAAACCATCTTTACTAGAAAGGATTAAGAGTTCTCAGACCGATGATGAAGAATTCCAAAAGAAGATTAAAGCTGTGAATGATGGGAGATTGAGAGACTTTGTGTATGAAGATGGAATTTTGAAATTCGGGAAGAGACATTGTGTTCCCAATATACCTGATCTAAAAAGGGAATTGCTGGATGATGCTCATAGTTCCAATTTCTCTATACACCCTGGGAGCACCAAAATGTATAGAGATTTGAAAGATCATTTTTGGTGGGACAATATGAAGAGGGAGATTGCTGATTTTGTGTCAAGATGTATGGTTTGTCAACAAGTGAAAGCTGGAAGGAAACAGCCTGGAGGAGTCATGCAACCTCTTCGTATACCGGAGTGGAAATGGGACAATATTACGATGGACTTTGTCATGGGGCTACCGAAGACTCCTAGAAGGAACGATGCAATATGGGTTATTGTTGATCGTCTTACCAAGTCAGCACATTTTCTTGCTATAAGAGAAGATCTACCCCTGGAACGTCTAGCAAGACTATACATTAATGAAGTTGTGAGACTTCATGGAGTACCCCTATCGATTGTTTCTGATCGTGATCCCCGTTTTACTTCAAGATTTTGGAAAAGTCTTCAGAAATCCCTGGATACTGAACTTCATTTGAGCACTGCTTACCACCCTCAGACAGATGGACAATCAGAACGGACTATTCAAACCTTAGAAGACATGTTGAGATCTTGCTCACTTGACTTTCAGGGTATGTGGGATCAATATTTACCACTGGTAGAATTTTCCTATAACAATAGCTTCCATTCAAGTATTCAGATGGCACCATATGAAGCGTTATACGGAAAGAGATGTCGTACACCAACCTGTTGGGATGACGTTGGTGAAAGAAAACTTGTAGGCCCAGAACTGGTGGAGGAATTGGTGGAAAAGGTGAAAGTAATCCAAAATCACATCAAAGCAGCTCAAAGTAGGCAGAAGAGCTATGCCGATAATCGAAGGAAGGATTTGGAATTTCAAGTCGGTGATCATGTTTTCCTGAAGGTATCTCCGTGGAAGGGAGTCATACGTTTTGGTAAGAAAGGTAAATTGAGTCCCAGGTACATCGGACCTTTCGAAATTCTAGAACGAATTGGGGCTGTAGCTTACCGATTGGCAATGCCGCCAAGTCTCTCCAAAGTTCACGATGTGTTCCACGTATCTCTGTTGAGAAAATACATGCCTGACCCAACGCATGTACTCACCTATGAGGAATTAGAACTGGAACCTGATCTGTCTTATTGCGAAGAGCCTGTCAGGATTCTTGATACAAGAGAACAAGTACTGAGAAACCGGATGACGCGTCTGGTAAAAGTTTTGTGGAGAAACCATAAGATGGAAGAGGCAACGTGGGAACCCGAGGAACTTATGATGAAGAACCACCCGAGTATTTTTATGTAGTAATACCCTAGAAATTGCGAGGACGCAATTATTTGAAGGAGGGGAGAATATAACACCCCAAGCTTCTATGGTACGTTTCCCTTCGAATAATGCGTTAGCGTGTGTTGTACGCAACCTCGAGTTCTAACACACACCACAACTAATTAAACTAGCCGTTGTGAATAGTAATACCTACTTTTTGAAATCATATATATTCAATATTTCAAAATGGACTTCATTTTTAGATTCGGAATATCAAAATTAGCCTAGGGTGAAATTTTGGTACATTTCGGATAACTTTCATATTTTGATGAATAGTGAAAATTTCTAAATTTTAATTAAAATCAACTTTTTTAATCAAAATAATTAATAGTGATAAATTGTGATTTTGAGTGGTTTTAAAGTATATTTAGAATATATTTTTACCATTTAATATAATGTGGGTCATTGGACATAATTTTACAATTAAACCGAACATAAACAAGTGTCAATCTTTTGATAGTTATTACCTCTTAAAAACACGCTTTTTGTTTTGACAGCGGGAATTAATTTTAAATTAATTTCTGCCACTTCTGTGTTTTGAATTTAGGAAAATGGATTCCATATTTGGAATCAGGATGTCCAAATTATGTAAATAGGTAACTTTTATTTTTACACATTTTGAATAATTACTGCGGTAAATATTATATTTACCATGGTTAAAGGGTAAATCTTGTAAATAAGGGTTAAAAAAATAATATTATAATAATACAAAGTTACCCTAAAACGTGTCCTAACCTTATTGGTGGACACATACCCAACCATGAGCATCCTTGGGTCAATTTGGGGACCCCTTGGAGCCACTTGTATGTGGTAGGGACACATTATATTAATAAAGTTAAAATAAAAATAAAAATGGCATAAGCTTACATCTTTTAGAAGAACAATTTTTACATAGGGTTATACATGTTGGATTTTCGATTATAAATATTCATTAGAAAGCTAAAACGATTTCCTACATGATGATATTTTATTTATAATTTTTAGACATCAGATAAGTTAAATTATTAATGACACAATAATGATGCAATGTTTACCTCATTAATAAATCATTTAAATAAATAAGATTATAATGATTAAAATATTATCTAAACCCTGTCCAATTATTATTGGTTGATGTTATTTAGAATTGTATTCATCTTATCTTCGACCTCAATTATTTTTGGACCATTATAAACCGAATATAATTATATTATAAAGTAATACTTTCACTCTTTCCTAAAGAGCCCCTCCTCTACCTTATAAAAGGAGACCACTTCTACTCATTATTCACACCTCTCAAGCCACTTGGCTCGTCCAAACTCTGCCCAACTAAGCTACCCACATCCCTCTCCTCCTCCTTGAAGCTTTCCCTTAGGCAGAAAGCATTTCAACAAGTCCTTTGGTTCCAACCAAAGTGAGTTACCTAAATTAAAGGTAACGATTTCTCTTAAATTATTTTCATTTATTTTGCTTCTTCAACTCCCAAACTCTTTTTATTTCCTTTCTTTTGTAACAACACCAGTATCCTCAATATACTAGGATGTTGTTATAAGAAGGATTCAAACTACACATACACACAACTCCATCTAATGGATGATGAACATAATGTTTCTGTGGATGGCAAACTAACGCCTCACGAAACGATGATTGTTCAAATACATCTTACCGCCTCTCATGGTGGCCATTATGATGGCACTATAATTAAATATGATATTAATGATATATATTTTATATATAAGCTTCTGTAATTCCATTTTATTTCATACCATTATTCGTTTCATGTTGTATATACATACGATAATTTCATTTGAGGAAGTGCGGACTACCGCCCCCTTAAAATGATATGACTCGTTCATACCACACATGGAACGTATAAAGGATGGTGTTAATGAAATTAAGTAACATATATAAAATATTATATTATACTGGAATAGTAATATACCTATGTATCATTTGGATTCAATTCTTTTAAAATAAAAATTAAATGGAAGTAGCGTTCGTGCGTACGTACGGACTACTGTCTCCACGAACACGGTGAGATCCATCCTCCATCGTATCCATTCAAGTATTATTCTCATTTTAGGGTTAAAAATAATGTTAATATCATTCTGATTATGAATAAGATTTAATCTATCCATTACAAACATGTCTTACGTAACCAAACATTTAAGAAGAACGAATCGATTATCACCTGAAACGACGATAATACTAAGATATTATTAATAAAGCAATGTTAAAAGATCATATATGATATCATATTAATGTATATGATTCTTGTATAATTTAATAACAATTATTTCACCATTATACAGGAGGTTAACCGACCCCAACAAAGGAAAAGTACAAGGTAAGGGTTATTTCACAATCTCTTCATTATCCGAGGTTGTTTATACGTAATAATCTACTGGGATATCTTTATCATCCACATCCATGTTTCTTAAAAATGTATTTCAAAACATTTTTACTATTTTCAAGAATATAGTTTAAAGTCATTTATACCCTTGTTTGACTTTTTATAAGAGGTTTATAAAGGAATCTTTCCATCGTTTTCAAAACAAGGTCCTTTTTAACCTTTTCGACAGAATTGAGGTAAGAATGTTTTTTTTAACATATACGGCGGGTGCGGTTATTTTACGCCGTTATAAAATCTTCAGAGCTTTCCTTACAAGATTATAAGAATATTTTCAAAGAAAATGTTTTATATTATATGGATCTTAAATGATTTCAAAATAAAAGGAGATATTTCTTTAAAAAGAATTTTGATTTCATCTATGTCAACATCCTTTAATGGATTTTAAGATTATTTGAAGTTGATTTATTATGATACAAAACTTCTATATTGTATTGAAGGTTTTGTGATATGTTTGACTATGGATGTTCTATTTTTATACCATTCATAGTTTATGGTGAAATTATTGACATTTCGTATGCTAGTTATGTTTAAACCTTTTCATATGGGAATGCATTGGACTTAATAAGTGACGGGTGGAGCCCGCTATAGCTCCTCGATGCATCGGTAGGTCTCATGAGACAAACTAGTGTCTTGGCACAAGGCCTTGGAAAAAATCTTATTTGTAGTCTTGGCACGAGGCCTTGGCTATGTGGTTATTATAGTCTGGCATTATGCATTCCAACATTATGAAAGTGGTTATTGATTTTTGCATGTGATTATTCGATTAGTAGAATATCCATGTGAATAAGTAAATAGAATTATTTCATTTTACTTTTTCCATACCATGTTGAAGTTAAAGTTTAAAAGGCTTTTGTTTTAGTAATGCATTGCCTTAAATGTTTATTCTTATTTATGAAAGTTTCCGCTATATTGTTATCCTTACTGGGCATTTGAGCTCACCCCTTTTCTATGTTTTATTTTTCTCAGGATGTGAAGAAGTAAGTTATGAATGACCTGTAGGGATTTTATGAGGGGTTAATAGTGTGGATTGTGGAAACATTATGTTGTTGTATTAGTTTTTCATTTTATGATGTAATGTAAAACTTATGAATATATCTAGTGTTTCCAAGGCTACTAAACCAATCGGTCTTTCGAGATTTGATCTTTCTTGTGATCATGCCAATGTTATGAAGTAATGCACCGACTCTGGGTAGCTGGGGTCGGGGCGTTACATAAATCATTAATATAATTCTTGAGATAATGGATATTTGACTACGTGAACAACTTGTAAATATAAGAAGTTCACTTTTGACTCAAGTACAAAATATCGACAAAACAACCATTATTATACAAAATAATTACATAGTGTTCATGACAAGATAATAGGTGATATAAAAATAATAATGAACCTTAAAAAGGTTCTTACGCAATTAGAAATTAAATCAAGTTTATTATTCAGGAGGTTAAAGAACGATAGAGTCAAGTCGGACTCGAGGTAACAGAATTTCTTAATCCAATTTCCATTCTTTGGGTTAATCTCCTACTTTCAAATTATGCCATGATATTATTATGTCCAATCTTGTATTCTTACTTTATATATGTGTACATATAGTGAATACACATAATAGATCTATTTTATTTAAAATATGATCTTTGTAAGGGACATCGTCTCAATCTTCTTTCATTGAGGCATATTTCATTTTATACACAACTTTCATTTATATAGTGTATAAACCCCTTTGACTTTTAATTTTATACAAAAGGAATCTTTTTCTACGAAGCTTTTTACAAAACGAAAGAAAGAAATGTTTCTTTTATCGTACGCGGTGAAAACCACCTTTTCCGCTGCCGTGAGTATTATTTGGTCTTTGGCTTCCTCAACAAGCCGTAATGTTTTTAAAATGAAATAAATACCATATACTCTTTTATGTATTTTGGTATTGAAAATGGTTTTTATAATGGATTTGATATGTCAATATATTTATGTGATATATTGTGATCAATGTGTGGAAATGTTTTATTTCCATTATATTTGTTTTATGTCTTATGATTTTATAATGATACTTGGACATTTGACGTGTGGTTACGTGATAAACCATATGACGGGTGGTGCCATGAATACCATGATGGGTGGTTACGTTATAACCTCCAATGCATTGGGTATGGAAGTTGGCCATATGGATATTCCATTAAGTATGTATGGATGTTGGCCGAATGGCGATTCCATTAAGTGATATGTGTGGAAGTCGACCGTATGGTTATTCCACTTAAGTATGTTTATGTCCCAAGTTAGCTTTATATGTTATGTGTTCTTTATATGGGTTTTATCGTAATATTTTGGTTACAAAAGGGTAACTAATGATATTTTATTTAGTGAATAGTTTCTACTACTTCATAATGGTGAAGGTATTACTTTGATAAAGTATACATGGTTTACCTGTTGTTTTAAAAACTAAATGTTTTCATTCTTTGTTTATCCCTTACTGAGCTTTTTATGCTCACCCAAAGTTTTTTTGAAATGATTTTCACATGACTTAATGTGGAATTGGGTCAAGGATGGGATCAAGTGAAATTCATCCTATCTAAATCATGGAACTAGACATGTTTCTTTTTAAGAGTTCTTATTTTATGGAAACTTAGTAGAAGTGTCTACTTTGTAATCTTTTGAGATGTAATAGTTATGTCCTAATTCTATAAAACTCTAAACCTGAAAAGATCCTCAATGTGAATTATTCATTTAATTAAATATTAAGTAAGGTTTAATGGCGGGGCCTTATAGTTGGTATCACAGGTCGGTTTAGAAAAATTTAGGAGTTAGAAAATTGTTAAATTATAAGTTATTTTATTGTATGATTGAAATGATATAGCATTTACAGATTACCATGTTGCTTCACCTAAGGTATTTCAATGTTAAGAATGGTCTTTCATAGATGAAATAGAGAATTTTTTTTAGGAAGGCATGCTAAGGGAAATGACCTTCCAAATTAGCATACTAAGATGCTCAGAATCAGAATTGAGCATTTTATTGTAGTGATGGCTCAGTTGACTCAGGTGATAAATCTTGGTTGTTTTCATTGATGATATTTTAGTGTTTTCTTAAAGTAAATAGTAGAATGAAAGTCATTTAAGGATTATCTTGAAAACCTTAAAAGAAAAGAAACTGTATGGAAAAATTAGCAGGTGTGAGTTTTGGTTACAACAAATTTCTTTCCTTGGTCACATTGTTTCAAAAAATTTCATAACTGTTGATCCTGCTAAAACAAAAGTTGTTGAAGAATGGCCAAGACCCACAAATGTAAACGAGATCTATAGTTTTCTTGGTTTTGCAGGTTACTACCGAAGGTTGGTTGAAAATATTTCATGGTTATATAGTCCAATAACTAAGCTAACTCGGAAGGGTGTTAAGTTTATCTAGACAAAAGAATTTGATGATTGTTTTCATGAGTTGAAAAGAAGATTGGTGAATGCTCCAGTTTTGGCACTTCCTTCCAGGAATGGTGAGTTTTTTATATACAGTGATGCTTTGTTGAAGGGACTTGGCTGTGTCCTTATGCATAATGATTAGGTAATTGCATATTCTTCACGTCAGTTGAAAACTCATGAGGTAAATTACCCTACACATGATTTGGAATTAGCTGTTATTGTTTTTTCTATGAAAATTTGGAGGCATCATTTGTTTGGAGTAAAGTGTGAAATATATACTGATCAAAAAAGTTTAAAGTATATATTCACTCAGAAATAATTGAACATGAGATAGAGGATATGGCTTGAATTAATCAAGTATTATGATTGTACAATTAATTACCATCCGGGAAAATCAAATAAAGTTGCTGATGCTTTGAGTCGAAAATGTAATGCTTCATTAGCCATGCTACGTTTGGAACGAGATCCTTTGGTTTTTTATTTAATGAATTTTGGCATGGAAGTTGTTTGTGTAGGAAGTCCTTCTGTTTTGTTTCAGGTATCAGTGAAATCTTCTCTACCAGATAGAATCAAGAAACCACATAAGCAAGACAGTGAGTTGTAGAAAAAGGTAGAGCTGGTTCAGAAGGGTAAGTTGCCTGAATTCAACATTGATAATGATTGTGTTTTGAGATTTGGGAAGAGATTGTGTGTCACTTGTGATTCAAAGTTGAAGAGAGAGTTGTTATGTGATGCTCATAGTTCTTCGTTTTCAGTTCATCCTGGCAGTACTGAGATGTACAGAGATCTACGGGAGTATTACTGGTGGGATGAAATGAAAAGAGATATTGCTGATTTTACATTGAAGTGTTTGACTTGTGAGCAGGTTAAAGTAGAGAGGCAGTTACCGAAAGGGATGCTTCAGCCTTTACCAATGCCAGAGTGGAAATGGGAAAATATATCCATGGACTTTGTTGTGGGATTACCGAAGACATCTAGAGGTAATAATGCAATCTGGGTTATTGTTGATCGCTTGACTAAATCTGCTCATTTCCTTCCTATTCGAGATACTTTCTCTCTAGATAAAATTTCTTGTTTGTATCTTAATGAGATATTCAGGTTACATGGAGTTCCTCTCTCCATTGTATCTGATCGTGATCCCAGGTTTACATCTAACTTTTGAAAATGCCTTCAGAAGTCATTGGGTACTGAAATAAAATTTAGTACAGCTTATCATTCGCAATCAGGTGGGCAGTCATAATGAACAATACAGACTTTGGAGGATTTGCTATGAGCTTGTTCGATGGATTATCAGGGATGTTGGGACCAACATCTTTCTATGGTTGATTTTCTTATAATAATAGTTTTCATTCCAGTATACAGAAGGCACCATTTGAGGAATTATATGGGAAGCGGTGTCGAACTCCAGCATTTTGGGATGAAGTTGTTGAAAGGAAGCTGATGGGACCAGAATTGGTAGAAGAGATGGCCGAAAAAGTTCAGTTGATTCAGAAACACATGAAAACAGCTCAGAGCAGACAGAAAAGTTATGCAGATAACCGGAGGAAGGATCTATCTTTCGAGGTAGGTGATCATGTTTTTCTCAAGGTTTCTCCATGGAAAATTGTGATGAGATTTGGTAAGAAAGGAAAGCTAAGTCCAAGGTTCATTGAACCATATGAATTTCTGGAGAAAGTTGGATCAGTCGCTTACTGAGTGGCTTTACCTCCGAGTTTATCTCAGGTACACAATGTTTTTCATGTTTCGATGTTGAGGAAGTATATGCTAGATCAATCCCATGTTTTGAGTCTAGAGGTAGTTCAGTTGGAAGAGAACCTATCTTATGAAGAACAACCAGTCCAGATTTTTTAGTGAAGAGAGAAAGTGTTGCAAAATAAGGTAATTCACCAGGTAAATGTTTTGTGGAAAACCCA
Organism: Viscum album; assembly: GCA_963277665.1. Lineage (NCBI taxonomy): Eukaryota > Viridiplantae > Streptophyta > Magnoliopsida > Santalales > Viscaceae > Viscum > Viscum album. Next base: position 1,066,279,002 of record OY728166.1, on the reverse strand, counting down.
TATGGTTAAAGAGGCATCATGGGAATCTGAAAATGCTATGAGGGATAAATACCTCCACTTATTTTGATAAGTGAATAAAATTGTGAGGACGCAATTCCCAAAAGGGGGGAAGGATGTAACATCCCCTGTAAGTAATTAATAATAGATATTTTTATCTATTTCAATTAGTGAATTAGATAGTGTTTTAGAGGCTTAAAATGAGAATAAATCCAATCTTAAGCATGGAATACACTAATATTTTTAAAAGATTGTTTTACTGCCATTTGATGGAAAACCATTTTAAATCTATCTTTTGACAATTTTATAAGATATTTTTGTCAAAATCAACTTATTCTTTATTATTGGGACATAAAAATTTACTTTGTGTGAATTTTTGGTATTTTTCCGATAAAGTTCAATTTTTTATGAATAGTGAAACATGTTGTATTTTAATTCAAAACCACTTTTTAATCTAATTTATTTATATGATTAGATTACCTTTTCAATTGGTTTTAAATTGAAATTAGAATATATTTTTACTATTTAATCCAATGGTAGTCATTGGAATCAATTTCACTTTGAAATTGGACTTAAATTGGTGTCAATCTTTTGATACTAATTATTTCATAAAAACACGCTATTTGTCATGACAGCAGGAATTTATTATTAAATTAATTAATGTAACTTATATTATTTGAATTTTGTAAAATAGACATAATTTTTAATTCAGAATATCAAATATAGCTTAGGGTGACGTTTTGGTAATTTTCTGAAAAACTTCAATTTTTGATGAATAGTGAAACCACTAATGGTAGTTAAAGAAACTGATTTTCTGCATAAATGAAATTTTACCACCTCTGTGTTTTGAATTTCAAAAATCTGACATAAATGGATTTCATTAAGAAGTAAAATGTGGCTCAATGGGATTAAAATAATTTTTGGTGAATAGTAAATTTTATGTTTTTAATCGCGATTAGAGGTAATTAGTGTAATTTAAGGTAAAAATAATGTTTTAATAATATGAAATGAAATAGACACATGTCCTACCCTTATTGGATGTGTCATGGCCGACCAAGAAAATCCATGGGTCCACTAGGGAACCCAATGAAGCCACTTTGGTTGGAAAATGATATTAATAACTATTTATTTAAAGTTAAAATAAAAATGTCACAAACATGAGTTGTTTTACTAAAACAATTTTTACATGGGGTTATGAAAATCCGATTTTTGACTATAAATATTCATTGGAATTATAAAACGATTTCCTACATCATAGTATTTTCTTTATAATTTTTAGACATTAAATAAATTAAATTATTTATGACACCATGATGATGCAGCGATTACCTCATTATTTAACGATTTAAATAAAATGGAAATATAATGTAAAATATAAGACCTACACATGTCAAAAACCTGTTGGATGGGTGGATTTCAAACCCTTATCACCTTATCCTCGAAAAAAATCAATGTGGGACCATTAAAATCCGAAACGCATTCTAAAATAATGTAACATTTCCTTACTTTCCAAGAGTGCCCCTCCTCTCCTCTTATAAAAGGCCCCCACATATACCTAATTACCCACACTTCCAAAGCCATTGGCTCGGCCAACCCCTGCCCATTTTTTTTCTAGACCTCCCTCTATTACTCATAGAAGCCTCACTTTGGGCAGAAGTCTTCCCAAGGAAGCCTTTGAGCTCAAATCAAAATGAGTTACCCGATTTAAAGGTAGTGTCTTCTCTTGTGTTCTTATGTTTTATTTTGCTTCTCCAACACCCTAAACTCTTTTTATTCCTTTATTTTGTAACAAATACAATATCTTAAATATAATAGGATATTGTTATGATAAGGATTCGAGCTACACATACACAAACCTTCATCTAATGGTTAAAGAACATACTGTTTCTGTGGATGGAGAATTTCTGCCTCACGAAATGATGATTGTTCAACACTCAAATAACACATTCAAAGGTGGCCATTAAAATGTCACTATATTTATATATGATATATAATATGCCTATGTTTTACTTAAGCTTCTGTATTTTTCATTTATGGAATACCTTTATGGTTTCCATTATAGGTAAACGCGCTATCATCATTTTAGGAAGTGCGGACAACCGCCCCCTCAAAGTGATTTGATTTGTTAACACCATATGTGGTACGTATAAAGGATAAATTAAATGATATTATATATGATACCATACTGGAATTATAATACTATTATTTATAATTATGTTTTAATTCCATTAAATATGAAATAGAAATGTAAGTAGCGTTCATGCGTACGTACGGCTTACCGTCTCCATGAATGGTGCATTTCATTTCTTACCTCTAAATGATTATGTAATATTATAAATGCATCTATATACTGTATATATATGATATATATGGAATCTAAATCATGAATATCATTCTTTAGATAATGGATATTGGACTACGTGAACAACTTGTAAATATAAGAAGTTCACTTTTGACTCAAGTACAAAATATCGACAAAACAAACATTATTACCCAAAATAATTACATAGTGTTCATGAAAAGATAATAGGTGATATAAAAGGAATAATGAACTTGAAAATGGTTCTTAAGAAATTAGAAATTAACTCAAGTTTATTATTCATGAGGTTAAAGAATGACCGAGTCAAGTCAGACCCGAGGTAAGGGAATTTCTTATCCCAATTTCCATTCTTTGGGTTAATCTCCTACTTTAAAATTATTCCAAGATATTATTATGTCCTATCTTGTATTATTACTTTATTTATGTGTACTTATAGTGAATACACATAATAGATCTATTTTATTTAAAATATGATCTTTGTAAGGGACTTCGTCTCAATCTCCTTTCATTGAGGCATATTTCATTTTATACACAACTATCATTTATATAGTGTATAAACCCCTTTGACTTTTAATTTTATACAAATGGAATCTTTTTCTATGAAGCGTTTTACAAAATGACAACAAGGAATGTTTCTTTTATCATACAGCATGACAATGACCTTTTCTGCCGCCGCGAATATTATTTGGTCTTTGGCTTCCTTAACAAGCCGTAATGTTTTTAAAATGAAATAAATACCATATACTCTTTTATGTATTTTGGTATTGAAAATGGTTTTTATAATGGATTTGTTATGTCAATATATTTATGTGATATATTGTGATCAAAGTGTGGAAATTTTTTCTTTCCATTATATTTGTTTTATGACTTATGGTTTTATAATGGTACTTGGACATTTGACGGGTGGTTACGTGATAAACCATATGACGGGTGGTGCCGTGAATACCAGGATGGGTGGTTACGTTATTACCTCCAATGCATTGGGTATGGAAGTCGGCCGTATGGATATTCCATTATGTATGTATGGAAGTTGGCCGAATGGCTATTCCATTAAGTTATATGTGTGGAAGTCGACCGTATGGTTATTCCACTTAAGTATGTTTATGTCCCAAGTTACCTTTATATGTTATGTGTTCATTATATGGGTTTTATGGTAATCTTTTGGTTACAAAAGGGTAATTAATTATATTTTATTCAGTGAAGAGTTTTTAATACTTCATAAAGTTCAAGGTATTACTTTGATAAATTATACATGGTTTACTTGTTGTTTTAAAAACTAAATGTTTTCATTCATTGTGTATCCCTTACTGACCTTTTTATGCTCACCCAAAGTTTTTTTGAAATGTTTTTTACAGGACGTAATGTGGAATTGGTTCAAAGATGGGATCAGGGGAAATACATGCTATCTAAAACATGGAACTAGACATGTTTCTTTTTAAGTGTTTTTATTTTATGGAAACTTAGTAGAAGTGTCTACTTTCTAATCTTTTGAGATGTAATAGTTATGTCCTAATTATCTAAAACTCTAAACCTGAAAAGATCCTCAATGTGAATTATTCATTTAATTCAATATTAAGTAAGGTTTAAGGCTGGGGCCTTATAGTTGGTATCACATGTCGGTTTAGACAAATTTAGGAGTTAGAAAATTGATAAATTATAAGTTATTTTATTGTATGATTGAAATGATATAGCATTTATAGATTACCATGTTGCTTCACCTAAGGTATTTCAGTGTTAAGAATGGTTTTTCATAGATGAAATAGAGAAGTTTTTTTTGGGAAGGCATGCTGAGGGAAATGACCTTCCAAATTATCATTCTGAGATGGTAAGAATCGGAATTGAGCAGTTTATTGTAGTGATGGCTCAGTTGACTCAGGTGATAAATCATGGTTGTTTTCATTGATGATATTTTTGTTTTTTCTAAAAGTAAAGAGGAGAATGAAAGTCATTTAAGGATTATCTTGAAAACCTTAAAAGAAAAGAAACTCCATGTAAAATTTAGCAAGTGTGAGTTTTGGTTACAACAAATTTCTTTCCTTGGTCACGTTGTTTCAAAAAATGGCATAACTGTTGATCCTGCTAAAACAAAAGATGTTGAAGAATGGCCAAGACCCACAAATGTAAACGTGATCCGTAGATTTCTTGGTTTGGCAGGTTACAACCGAAGGTTGGTAGAAAATTTTTCACGGTTATCTAGTCCAATGACTAAGCAAACTCGGAATGGTGTTAAGTTTATCTAGACAAAAGAATTTGATGATTGTTTTCAGGAGTTGAAAAGAAGATTGGTGAATGCTCGAGTTTTGGAACTTCCTTCCAGGAATGGTGAGTTTGTTATATATAGTGATGCTTCGTTGAAGGGAATTGGCTTTGTCCTTATGCAGAATGATTAGGTAATTGCATATGCTTAATGTCAATTGAAAACTAATGAGGTAAATTACCCTACACATGATTTGGAATTACCTGCTGTTGTTTTTTCTCTAAAAATTTGGAGGCATCATTTGTATGGAGTAAAGTGTGAAATATATACTAATCACAAAATTTTAAAGTATATATTCACTCAGAAATAATTGAACATGAGAAAGAGGAGATGTCTAGAATTAATAAAGGATTATTATTGTACAATTCATTAACATCCGGGAAAAGAAAATAAAGTGGCCAATGTGTTGAGTCGAAAAAGTAATGCTTCATTAACCATGATACATTTGGAACGAGATCCTTTTGTTTTTGATTTGATTAATTTTGGCATGGAATTTATTTGTGCATGAAGTCCTTCTGTTTTGTTTCAGGTATCAGTGAAATCTTCTCTATCAGACATAATCAAGAAAGCACAGAAGCAAGACAGTGAGTTACAGAAAAAGGTAGAGCTGGTTCAGAAGGGTAAGTTTCCTGAATTCAACATTGATAATGATTGTGTTTTGAGATTTGGGAAGAGATTGTGTGTGACTTGTGATTAAAAGTTGAAGAGAGAGTTGTTATGTGAAGCTCATAGTTCTCCGTTTTCATTTCATCCTGGCATTACTAAGATGTACAGAGATCCACAGGAGTTTTACTGGTGGGATGGAATGAAAAAAGATATTGCTGATTTTACTTTGAAGTGTTTGACTTGTCAGCAGGTTAAAGCAGAGCGGCAGTTACCGAAAGGGATGCTTCAGCCTTTACCAATGCTAGAGTGGAAATGGGAAAATATATCCATGGACTTTGTTGTGGGATTACCGAAGAAATCTAGAGGTAATAATGCAATCTGGGTTATTGTTGATCGCTTGACTAAATCTGCTCATTTCCTTCCTATTCGAGATACTTTCTCTCTAGATCAAATTTCCCGTTTGTATCTTAATGAGATATTCAGGTTACATGGATTTCCTCTCTCCATTGTATCTGATCGTGATCTTAGGTTTACATCTATCTTTTGAAAAGGCCTTCAGATGTCGTTGGGTACTAAATTAAAATTTAATACAGCTTATAATTCGCAATCAGATGGGCAGTCAGAACGAACAATACAGACTGTGGAGGATATGCTACGAGATTTTTTGATGGATTATCAGGGAATTTGGGACCAACATCTTTCTTTGGTTGAGTTTACTTATAATAACAGTTTTCATTCCAGTATACAGATGGCATCGTTTGAGGCATTATATGGGAAGCGGTGTCGAACTCCATCATTTTGGGATGAAGTTGGTGAAAGGAAGTTGATGGGACCAGAATTGGTAGAAGAGATGGAAGAAAAAGTCTAGATGATTCAGAAACACATGAGAACATCTCAGAGCAGACAGAAAAGTTATGCGGATAATCGGAGGAAGGATCTATCTTTCGAGGTTGGTGATCATGTTTTTTTTAAGGTTTCTCCATGGAAAAGTGTGATGATATTTGGTAAGAAATGAAAGCTGAGTCCAAGGTTCATTGGACCATATGAAATTCTGAAGAAAGTTGGATCAGTTGCTTACCGAGTGGCTTAACCTCCGAGTTTATCTTAGGTACACAATGTTTTTCATGTTTCGATATTGAGGAAGTATATGCCAGATCCATCTCATGTTTTGAGTCTAGAGGTAGTTTAGCTGGAAGAGAACCTATCTTATGAAGAACAACCAATCCGGATTCTTGACCGAAGAGAGCAAGTGTTTCAAAATAAGTTAATTCACCAGGTAAAGGTTTTGTGGAAAAACCATATGGTTGAAGAGGCAATGTGGGAATCTGAAAATGCTATGAGAGATAAATACCCCCACATATTTTGATAATGAATAAAATTTCGAAGAAGAAATTCCCAATAGGGGGGAAGGATGTAACATCCCAAGTATGTAATGAATAATAGGTATTTTTATCTATGTCTATTAGTGAATTATATAGTGTTTTAGAGGCTTAAAATGAGAATAAATCCAATCTTAAGGATGGAATACACTAATATTTTTAAAAGATTGTTTTACTTCCTTTTGATGGAAAACCATTTTTAAATCTATCTTTTGACAATATTATATGCTATTTTTGTCAAAATAAACTTATTCTTTATTATTGGGACATCAATATTTACTTTGTGTGAATTTTTGGTATTTTTCCGATAATGTTCATTTTTTAATGAATAGTGAAAAATGTTGTATTTTAATTCAAAACCTCTTTTTAATCTAATTTATTTATATGATTAGATTATCTTTTGAATTGGTTTTAAAGTGAAATTAGAATATATTGTTACCATTTAATCCAATGGTGGTCATTGGAATCAATTTCACTTTGAAATTGGACTTAAACTGGTGTCAATTTTTTGATACTTATTATTTCATAAAAACGCGCTATTTGTTATGATAGTGGAAATTAATTATTAAATTAATTAATGTAACTTATATTATTTGAATTTTTTAAAATAGACATAATTTTTTAATTTATAATATCAAATATATCTTAGGGTGAAGTTATGGTATTTTTCTGAAAAACTTCAATTTTTGAGGAATAGTGAAACCACAAATGGTAGTTAAAGAAACTGATTTTTCGCTTAAATGATATTTTACCACCTCTGTGTTTTGAATTTCAAAAATCCAACATACATTGCTGTCATTAAGAAGTAAAATGTGGTTCAATGGGATTAAAATAATTTTTTGGTGAATAGTAACTTTTAAGTTATTAATCGCGATTAGAGGTAATTAGTGTAATTTAAGGTAAAAATAATGTTTTAATAGTATGAAATGAACTAGAAACATGTCCTACCCTTATTGGATGTGTCATTACCGATGAAGACAATCCATGGGTCAACTTGGGAACCCCATGAAGCCACTTTTGTTGGAAAATGACATTAACAACTTTTTATTTAAAGTTAAAATAAAAATGTCACAAACATGAGTTGTTTTACTAAAACAATTTTTACATGGGGTTATACAAATCCGATTTTTGACTATAAATATTAATTGGAAAGGGAAAACGATTTCATACATCATAGTATTTTATTTATAATTTTTAGACATTAAATAAATTAAATTATTTATGACACCAATATGATGCAGCTATTACCTCATTATTTAGAAATTTAAATAAAATGGAAAGATAATGTAAAATATAAGACCTAAAAATGTCAAAAACCTATTGGATTGGTGGATTTTGAACCCTTATCACCTTATTCTCGAAATTAATCAATGTGGGACCATTAAAATCTGAAACTCATTCTAAAATAACGTAACATTTCTTTACTTTCCAAGAGTGACCCTCCTCTCCTTTTATAAAAGGCCCCCACCTATACCTCTTACACACACTTCAAAAGCCTTTGGATCGGCCAACCCCTGCCCATTGTTTCTCTACACATCCCTATCATACTCCTAGAATCCTCACTTTGGGAAGAAGTCTTCCCAAGGAAGCCTTTGAGCTCAAATCAAAACGAGTTACCTGATTTAAAGGTGGTGGCTTCTCTTGTGTTATTATGTTTTATTTTGCTTCTCCAACCCCCTAAACTCTTTTTATTCCATTCTTTTGTAACAACTCCAGTATATTAAATATATTAGGATATTTTTATAATAAGGATTATAGCTACACATGCACACACCTTCATCAAATGTTTAAAGAACATACTGTTTCTGTGGATGGCGAATTTCTGCCTCACGAAACGATGATTGTTCAACACTCATATAAAACATTAAAAAGTGGCAATTAAGATGTCACTATATTTATATATGATATATAATATGTTTATGTTTTACATAATCTTCTGTATTTTTCATTTATGGCATACCATTATGGTTTCCATTATGGGTAAACGTGATATCATCATTTTAGGAAGTGCGGACAACCGCCCCCTCAAAGTAATTTGATTCGTTAACCCCATATGTGGTATGTATATAGGATAAATTTAATGATATTATATATGATAACATACTGGAATTATAATACTATTATGTATCATTATGTTTTAATTCCATTAAATATGAAATAGAAATGGAAGTTGCATTCATGCGTACGTACGACTTACCGTCTTCATGAACGGTGCATTTCATTTCTTACCTCTAAATGATTATGTAATATTATAAATTCATGTAGATACTGGATATATCTGATATATATGGAATCTAAATCATTAATATCATTCTTGAGATAATGGATATTTGACTACATGAACATCTTGTAAATATAATAAGTTCACTTTTGACTGAAGTACAAAATATCGACAAAACAACCATTATTATCCAAAATAATTACATAGTGTTCATGACAAGATAATAGGTGATATATAATGAATAATTTACTTGAAAAAGGTTCTTAATAAATTATAAATTAACTCAAGTTTATTATTCAGGAGGTTAAAGAACGACCGAGTCAAGTCGGACCCGAGGTAAGGGAATTTCTTAACCCAATTTCCATTCTTTGGGTTAATCTCCTACTTTCAAATTATGCCATGATATTATTATGTCCTATCTTGTATTCTTACTTTCTTTATGTGTACTTATAGTGAATACAGATAATAGATCTATTTTATTTAAAATATGATCTTTGTAAGGGACTTCGTCTCAATCTCCTTTCATTGAGGCATATTTCATTTTATACACAACATTCATTTATATAGTGTATAAACCCTTTGACTTTTAATTTTATACAAAAAGAATCTTTTTCTATGAAACATTTTACAAAACAAAAAAAAGGAATGTTTCTTTTATCGTACAGCGTGACAACTACCTTTTCTACCGCCGCGAGTATTATTTGGTCTTTGGATTCATCAACAAGCCGTAATGTTTTTAAAATGAAATAAATACCATATACTCTTTTATGTATTTTGGTATTGAAAATGGTTTTTATAATGGATTTGTTATGTCAATATATTTATTTGATATATTGTGATCAATGTGTGGAAATGTTTTCTTTCCATTATATTTGTTTTATGTCTTATGAATTAATAATGGTACTTAGACATTTTACGGGTGGTTACGTGATAAACCATATGACGGGTGGTGCCGTGGATACCAGGATGGGTGGTTCTGTTATAACCTCCAATTCATTGGGTATGGAAGTCGGTCGTATGACTATTCCATTAAGTATGTATGGAAGTTGGCCGAATGGCTATTCCATTAAGTCATATGTGTGGAAGTCAGAGGTATGGTTATTCCACAGAAGTATGTTTATGTCCCAAGTTACCTTTATAAGTTATGTGTTCTTTATATGGGTTTTATGGTAATCTTTTGGTTACAAAAGGGTAAGTAATGATATTTTATTCAGTGAAGAGTTTTTACTACTTCATAAAGGTGAAGGTATTACTTTGATAAAGTATACATGGTTTACTTGTTGTTTTAAAAACAAAATGTTTTCATGCTTTGTGTATCCCTTACTGAGCTTTTTATGCTCACCCAAAGTTTTTTTGAAATTTTTTTCACAGAACTTAATGTGGAATTGGGTCAAGGATGGGATCAAGGGAAAGTCATGCTATCTAAAACATGGAAGTAGACATGTTTCTTCTTAAGTGTTTTTATTTTATGGAAACTTAGTTGAAGTGTCTACTTTGTAATCTTTTGAGATGTAATAGTTATGTCCTAATTCTCTAAAACTCTAAACCTGAAAAGATCCTCAATGTGAATTATTCATTTAATTCAATATTAAGTAAGGTTTAAGGCCGGGGCCTTATATCATCAACTCATTCATCATCTCTTGAATGCAATTATATCTCTTGTTTTTTCACATGAAAGGATGAACATTGGAACTAATCAAAAGGGGTCATCAATCCTCTGTAATCGAAATGTTTTCTTCACTGCAACTTAGTATTAGTAATAATAATCCAAAAATAACCTTAAAATACCATATTTCATGATGAAAAACAAAACCGTGGATGCTAAGGGTGGTGCACTGGGTCTCATGAATCCCATCCTCTGCAAGTCCTCATATGTTATCCTCAGCTCACGAAGCTTTGGGGGAGCAATATGATATCCATGTGTAGATTTCAATGATGTCATATGGTGTACATCAATGCAGATGTACATCTCTCTATGGGGTGGTAAACATGGAACATCTTCAGGAAAGACGTCCTCATACTCTGCCACCAATTTAGGAAACTGGAGACTCATATCAACTTACAAACCATGGGTGATGCATGATAGTAGATGAGTAATCGGATGCACCCACATATGAGTGAGTCAATCATGTGTTTCCTATGTTTGCTTTTCACTATAAATGGTTGGCCTAGTACTATCACTAATGACACACCCCACCCTACTCCTAAAATATTCAATCTGAGCATTAAATCTGGATAACCTGTTCATACAAATAATTATGTCATAATTCCTCGAAAATGAAATAAAGAGTTCCCAACTAAATCTATTTCCTCCATGATTCAGGTCACACTGTTAGAACAACTGACTGATCATCGACACTCCTCCAGTTGGAGTATCTATGTGTAATGGTAGATCCAACGTCTCAACCAAAATTTCAATGTCCCAACATGATTCATGGAATGAAAATAATGACTAGAAAATGAGTCTATCAAAAATGCAAATATGGTGGAAATGATATACATCATAAATCACACCATCCCTATATCCTATAGGTTATAATCCTCTATCAATTGTTCTAGAACTCATCTATATCCACCAGCTCTCTAAGTATGGTTTGGAACACATGGGGGATGTGGTGGTAATAGTCAAACCTCTAACCCCCTCCTACTGCCCTACCAGTCCCTCTTCCATGTCCACAGGACAACAGAACACCATGATCATATATCAACATCAAATGTTGTGGTCCCTCTACTATATCCTGATATTATAGGCGAAAGGTTGAGAAATCTCATTCCATATGTCCCCAACCACTGCATGAGTAACACCATTTGTTCCATAGTACATTAAACCCACCCTGAGATCCCAACACCACTGACCCTAATTCCTAGGATTGTCCCCTAGATCACTTGACCCATTTGGATCCTTGTGAAATCCATTTGATATCTGTTATTGATGTCTAATCTATATGGTTCCTCTAAAAGATCCCACTATTAGTATCTACTCTGCCAAAAATCATTCCACTAGTAGGGCTCCCTCAAGTACTCCCACAAATGTATGAATTCTAAGGGATACCATAGGTTCCCCAATGTCATTGTGTAAGAACTTCTTGATGGGTTGATACCTGATGAAATAGTATCGTACCATATCCAAGGAGTATCATGAAGGATCTATTAACATTGTCGAATACTCCATTATTATCATACATCCATACAGTATATGAAGGTGCTCATGTATTCTTAGTAATCAAAATGTGGTCGGATAGAGATCCTATCTGAATAAAACCTTAATATCTTTCCAAGAGAGAGCTATCTCATAATGTGACTGAGTCACCAATCGCCACCATCACCCTACATAGCCCTGAACAAAACTCACAAAAAGGAAAACCATCTGATTAGAAGGAATACTCCCATGGAAAAAAATACTGGTGGCTACCTCTATCCAATCCTCACCCATATTGGGGTATGTCTCACCCCAAAGCCTGTGAGGTCGCAGCCTCAAAAAATCAGGCAATGCAATCAGTTTATGTGTGTCAACAGCTGGTAATGTAGATAGTAGCTACTGCTTGAAGCATGGTATTATTACTGGTAAAACACTCATAGGTGATATATTTTCGTAAATTCTCTTGAATTGATGCATCATTACTAGGTAAATCATCATCATGAACACTTGGTGGAATCCTGGTTGGCTTCCTATGTATATGCATCCAAAAAAAACAAGACATAACATGATAAATTTTTTATATCTAGGGAGCCGAATCATGAGTGAAACGGAAAATAAAACTACTCATATATGGTTCATTCAAAATTTTTCTATTAAACTTGTGTCTTCATATACCGATTCGAAAAGTAGGAACCCAGAGTCTTGGTGTATGGATATGTTGGTCACCGCACCAACAATGTAGTCTCTCGCTTAAAATCCCAACTCGAAACACTTATAATTCTTTCCCCAAACCAATCTCTCAATCTAATATTCCTAATGTAGAAACTCCACTATGATGCCACTATTTCACGACCTATCCTGCAGGGTTCAATAGCAGGAATACCCCAATCCTTACTCTAATAGGACGGGGGTTGGTGACTAGCATTGAGTAGGCATATCCCACAAATGGGATTAATTAGCCTAATGTACATGTACACGCACACACATATCAAATCCATGAAATTATGAAATGTAAATGAACAGAAATAATTCATTTATACATCTAATATTCAATAATAGATTACGAAAATGAATGTACTATAACATTAATAGGGCTAAAACCATCCCAACACAATTAGTCTATAACCAGAAGTCTAACCTAAAAGTAAAGGGTATTAATACTACTATCTAAAATCCACAAGAACACACCCCAGTCTTTCTGGTCTCACTAAGAACCACTTGTTCATGGTCCACCAAGGACTCGATCAAATGGTCAATTGTATGTACAATACACAACGCACATAGGAAATTCCAGTGTAGGGGAGTGTAAGGAAAAAATCAATAGGAAAACCCAAAACTACAAAGAAAAAATGGAATGTAATGTCATATATACATAGGTATATGTATAGAACACATATGAACAAAACATCCTTATATTCTCAAGAGAGACACTACACCATCAGGTAGTCATAGAAAACTACTGGACACATGATTCCTCTAAAAGCATGATTGTTATGTGAGAACAAACTCCTTGAGCCACCATATTATTAGAGACCCTAAATGAAGAAGTAAATATAATTTGGGACCTATCCAAAGAGAATTAATAGGCCATGGAAGACTATGATACATAAATATGGTATAATAGACAAACTCATTGGGGGATACAACAGACCCAATCTGGATTAACCTACTACATAGGGGATCACACGTAGAACCACTTGGTGATCCCACGACCCAATTGATATGGCCCACTAGATGGAGGACCAACACCATACTCTAGGTGGTTATAGTGAATTCAAAACTCCGTAATGGGAGATAAAGGATCACACTCAAGTATTGGTGAGGGATACCAGAGTCTATATGAGACTCAACCTCTAAAAGGGAGTATAATCCAATTATGTGGATGTAAGACCTTACTAAATAGACAATGAAATTGTAAAGAAAAAACGTTCATCCAAAAATTTTCCAAAATAAAAACTCACAGTTTTCCTTAGAGTGACATTCTAAAAATTATGGTCTCAATGCGGCATAAGGATTGTCGATTGGATGCTCTATTAAATAGATATTCTTGTTTGAATGAAATTGTATGTAGGCGTTCCAGCAGTCTGTGGACCTACCACCGTGGTCAGTTAACTTACTGTGATAATCAACTAGGGGATCACTACATTGACAGTTGACCATCAAAATTTATTTTCATGGTCAACCGCAACTGAGCTCCACCATGGATATGACTGAGGTCCGGCTAGGCTCACCGATATGAACCGACCCAATAAACTGACCTGACCTATCTTCTTGGACCTGCCTTCCTAGACTGACCCAATCCTAATCCACCGCCTCCCCTCTACATTTTCCACTCTGTGTCATCCCCACCACCTCGCATTTACAGCTCCTTGTTCATCGACGCTGCTCCGCATCCACGATCACTGATCTATTAATCAACATGTTCATCGATATACTAATGTTCATCAATGAAATTATAAAGAATGAATTAAAAAATTGAAACACACATCCTATATCGATTTTGATTAGTTTCTGGAGATGAATGGTCACTACATCGGTGTTTATCCTCAATTTACATTGGCATAATGTACATAAATGCTCAATATGTCAATGTTTATCTATAGCAGCCCCTCCACCGGATCCTCTCTCAAATTTCTAGGTTATGAGTCAAAACCAGGAATTTGGTTATAACTGGGTGTATGAAATATATTATTTGTTAAATTCCTAATCAATTTAAAAAAAATAAATACATTTATTTAATTGATTATTTACATCATTGATAACTTTTTTACAAATTACATGCACTAAGAAAAATATACGCCACACCTAGAGAAAACATGACATTATGATTTAAACACTGGTATTGGATTTCCAATCCATATCCCCATTTTTTTGTTATTAATATTTAAAAATAAATTAAATTTATTTAATTATTTTCTTTATGGTTACAACCTTGATGGATTTTTCAATAGATAACACATGCTGAAAAAATCTAGGTTGTGCCTAGGCTAAAACAGATCTTATGATTCCACGTATTCACTTGGGTTTCTATTCTGGGACACTATATAAGATTTCGCTCACTTTTTCTAGAAAATAACATGCGTGTACAAGTAAATATTTTCTTATTTTTAAAAATTTTATTGTGCAAACACTGGGCCTCATAATTTCACACTTTTTGAGTTCCTGGTCTCGAAATAAATCCTTATAATATCAAAAAACTAATATATGAATAATTTATAAATATTGAGTTATTCACTTTAATTTTTCAAATTTAACAAATAGGTTATAAAATTATAATATTTAGAGGTTAATTTAGTCTTGGGGTTACGTGTATCAGATGCCATTGAAGGAACATAATTTAATTGAAGAGAAATATATCTTAAAATATATAAGTGTTACATTTTTTGATATTTTAATAACTCATAAGATATGTCTCTAAATGTGATATGAAACAAAAATCCAAATTTATATTGAACCCTTTGTTCATTACTCTATTAGTATTATATGGATTACTTATTATGTGATTTTCAATATTATTTTCAACCCATCCAATAGCGTATTTAAATATATTCAGTTCTTAATTTATTCATATCTTTTCATATACATTTATAAAGGATTTTAGAATATTAAGTTGTGTCAAAATTGATGTGTGTTCATTTTTTTCAATATATTCATCTTCAACAATTTTTTGTCAAAATGGACAAAAATTTTCCCTAACCCCATTTAATTTTATATGTAAATAACATTTAACCCTTGAGAGGGTCCATTGGATAAAATTCGTTAAAAATATATTATTTATAGAATTCTATTTTTTCACTCTTGAGAATACTTTTCTTCTATTAATTTTTTTAATTGATAGGTTTAGTGAATCCAATAACTTATGTTTGAGGGATTTTGATATGAACATTATTAATACATATTTTCCACATATTTATGATGTATTTGTTGAGTTTTTTAATCTAAAAATCAGATTATATTAGTGAAATACTTCATTATGTATTATTTTGAATGGAAATTTTTAATCACTGAATATCTTGACGAAAATATTATTTTTTGGTGTTTAATTGATTATTTGTTCTTTCATTAATTTATCATATAATGTTCTAACAAATCTGATGGCTAATGCTTATTAATATTACAAAAAAATTAATTTTGAAATCATAATTCAAAATTTCTCAATATGATAATTTCTTTTTCAATGTGCATAACTGTTATTACAATTAATCGTTTATGAAATGAATTTTATTTTTTGTTAATTATTTTAATTTAAACATTGATATTGTAAGGATTTTGGGTTTCTAGATTTATTTTAATCAATTCACTTGATTTTATCATATATATATATATATATACTCTTGAATATTTTTAATTTTTTTTTAATTATATTAAAAATTGTTTATGTCATCATTTTTGTATTATTTTTCATGTTTTTATGAGAATATATCATTTTATAGGCCATTATGACATTCTTAATTTTCATGGTTCTAGGATATATCATATGAAATTAGTAATAATATCGCCATGCTTGTGTAATTGGTGAAAGGAGATTACCAAGAACTATTAATAATTGGGCCTTTTTGATAATTTATATCGAAAGAATCATGTATGTGGGGAAGTGGGAAGAGAAATATCTCCCACTCGCACTAGAATATATAGATTAATTACCTCTATTAATCTAAAGAAAAGTTCAAAGGTAATGAGTAATGTTCATCAAACCACACGAAGCCCAAAGAATTTGAGATGAGTTTTAGGTGACCCTAGATTTTAATGAGGAGGATGAAGCTTCATCATATCATTCTTATAGAAGGTATATGTATTGATTAAATTAATGAGTTTTTTCACTGAACCAATGTTCATTCATTGTTGCAATGACATAACCATTTGGGAGATGTTGAGATTTCAGTCAGACGATTTGGAGGAAAAGGATTTCAATTTTTAGGAGTTACATAAATTATGAGCCACTTTTTGTAGAATTGATTCATGTTTTCTAGGTGGACTTATTTTTGAGTTTCAATTGATAATGGTAGGGCCTCCACATTTCCCAACATTTCTGATACAAGAATGAATGTACATGCATACCACAACATCAATTTAATGATTATTAGGGCATATAATTTCTAGTATTTGGATAAAGTCATGTATTATGAAAACAAATAAGTTATTATTATTTTTGAGTTGTGTTAACTTACTAATTTGAAAGACTGAGTCACATAGATGAATAACTTCTGATGATCTCAACTAATGTACAATTGTGTTAGTTTATTTATCAATTTCAATGCTAATTAATTTATTCCTCTTCCTTAAAAATATATTTATATTTGGAGGCCGGGTTATGCAACTTTTTTAATGAGTTATGAGGTGTTTAATTCTATGATAAAATATAGTATTAGAAAACTAATTAATACATATATAATGTATTGGTATAAGTGATAAAGAGTTTAGTATGGATTTATATGATTAACCTGTTGTTGATTTGTGTTATGTGATATTATTATAAGGAGATGTGATCACTAATTATTAGTTTAAATTTATGTTGAGTAATGGAAAATTATATAGAGTACAATTGGTTTTCCAAGTTCTTTCTATGTTGGATGCATGTATAGGGAATTAATCATTTAAAAAGCTATGGATACATACTGGTCTTTGAAATAATGGATTGAAGTAACAATGAAGCTACCACCTAGATTAAATTAAATTAAATAAAATTCAAGCATAAATTATATGAAGTGAATATTTCATAGAGCGGGACAAACACATTTTTTATGAGGGAAATAAAAGACATAATGAGGCATCGACAATGGGGATCTGGAAGAGAGTGTTTTTGTAGAGGATGATGTACATATGGGGAATATTATGTGACTTCTTCCTTTTCATTGTCTTTCTTATGTATTAGATATGGAGGTATTTTATTAAATAAAATGTAAAACAATTCTTCGATAAAACTATTTGTGGAATTGGATTGTTTTTATTCTAATCATTGACCTCATCCTTGTTATCATTTCAAAATTTTTGGCTCCTCTCTAATTAAATTTCACTCAAGATAAGTTTTTTTCTAAAATTATTTATGTTTTATCAATTATTAAAATTGGAAAAGATTGATATATATATTTTTTTCTTTTTTTTGTGTTTTTTGATAATAAGAATTTTTATTTTTGGTTGGAATTCACCAAAATTGAATACTTTTATGATCTTGTTGGAATCAAAATCACCATCCCTCGAGGGTGATAAAATTTTATAGTTATAAAATTATAGGATTTAATAGACTAAAATTAAAAAATTATTCATAAATAAAGCTGGGAAATTTTTTAATACTATTGACATAGTTATATTTTACCAGAATGGAAGACATATTTCAGGATGTAGACCTTTAAAATTGCACTCAGTCTTTCACTTCTGGATAAATTTTAGGTTTTAATGGAACTATTTCATCCTGTTCTACTTCTTTTCAATAATTTATATCACCATTATATTACTACGTTAATTTTGAGAATTCAGACATCACTATGTTTTCTTCTTATTTTTAGCAGTTTTTTGTAATTGGTATAAATCATATCATTACATCCCCAACGAATCAACCACACTTTTTAATATACAAGTTTTATGTTGAAAAAATATATTTATTATTTCCCTGACTCCTAAAAGTATAATTTTAGGGTAATCAAGCCCATTGGAACATTGTAATCTTTATTCAAAAACCCCCTATCCTGAATTTTATCCTGATGAGATATTATACTTTCTAATATCTTGTCAAGGTAACCATGGATTATAGTGGTGGTACATATGGAACTATATCTATACAAACAATTTTTTTTTTCTATTTGTAAATTCTCATTAGGAGACCAAATTATGTTTACCATTATATCCTAGGTTCTCCCTGATATATGGTCATGGTATATATGCATCCATATCTCACTTTTCTATATTTGTTAGAGGACATATATTAAATAGATAGGAGTGGATTCATATGTCAATACTGAATCAAGTAGTTGGAGATTATTATTTATTGGTTCTATCCATATATAATGTTTAAATGGATTCAATTATCATGCTATTACAATTTATTTTTTCATATATTATGAAGAATTGATATGTTTTCAGAATATAAACACATTGTGTTTGGATTATTCCCTTAGTGGGAAAAAAATACTAATATCAAGATCCAATTCTTGGTGATCATCCTCTTATTGTTGAATCAACCAAAAAACCTAAAACAATTCATTTAATGGGAAAAACTTCTATATGATACCTTATGATAATTTTTTTATTTTGAATAAATATCACTCAATGTGGGATGTATTCTGAAGTCAAAAATCATGTTCCCCATATAATTCTATAGAAAACATGATATGAAACTCAACATATTGATTTAGGTCATGTATGAGTAAAAACGTTTCTATATACATGATAAAGATTAATATGGGTCACATAGAGGGATAGTGATACTTTAAAAGACTGATCAGTCTGATAATGTGGTGGTGAGAACAACCCATTGGGAGTAAACATTGTATTGTTTTTATTAAGAACAAAAAATGGTTATCAAAAAGATGAAATCCTTTTTTGGAGACTTCTGAGAAATTCATGGCCTATTAAATCATGTTTTATAGGGAACCCATTATCCAAGCCCCGGTTTTATTTCACTATATTCCATATGACAGATTATAGATCCAAAATAGACTTATGTATCAAAAGATATAACTATTTAAAGTAGGATAATTTTTTTACAAATTCAAGTCACGTGTCTGGTTTCTATGAAATCCTTGGTCACCTCTATTCCCCAGTCATGAATCTTATTCCTATATTCCCTAGCATGTTCCCAAACCTCAATGCGTAAATCTCATTATATTGGTTTATTCACTATATCCTCCATCATGAAAAATAGTTGCACACTAGCCTTAATCCCACCATGTCTTTCCCTTTATGCGGGAAAACCTATTTCATGCACCAATTTTTCAGGCATGATCCACTCATACATTAAGGGATGAAGGGAGATTTTTTTATTTCCATGTGCTATATTATCCCCTTAAATATTAATAGACCCCATGGGTCACTATTTATATACAAATTGTGATACAATAAAAAGGCACAAAGAGTCCCCAATGCGCACCCGAGTCTCCCGTAATTTCTTTTTAGTTTCTCTTTAATTGAAAAATAAATGGAAATAAAAATAAATTAAGGCATAGTCAGTTAGATTAATAGGTTAACATTTAAAAATTCATGAAATACCACTTCTTCTATGATCTTTAAGGACTATAGATAAGGACCCCATCTTGTTGACTTCTCACTAGGGTGACACATCACCATTCTCTCCAATGTAGTGAAATTATTTTCCCTACCCACTATACTAGGGAGAAACAAAACCCTTACCTCTACACCTTGGAGATATTTCTCCCTACCATATAAAATAGATAGATACATCATCTTACTAGTCTGATAAAATCTCCATAAATATAGAAGGTGGGGTAGGGGTCAATTGAATTATTGGAAAAACAATTTACATTAAACCAACCACTTTTATGGTATAGTAGATCCCAATTTAATATTATTATAGGGTAGAAATTTATATCATATATAGTAAGAAAACATATTTAACAAAGAAGATTTATAGTTGTCTAGTGTACAAATATCGACATTTCCAATTAACCAACACTCAACTCATGGTGCTCAGTTATTTGACTAGAACCATTTATTTTACTAGGGGATACTCGACTAAGTGTAAGTAGACACAAATTAGTAAAAATATAGGATAATATTTTGAGATTCTATAAGGAAAAATATAATTAGAAACCTTTAACAGACTATTTAAGGTGCAATGAATTATAGTTAAAAATAATGAATAGGAGCGTTTATAAGTTAAGTCATATAGTATCATGGTAAAATTGATAAAATAGAATATTTATCTAATAGAGATTATAATAATGATTTATAACTCAATGAGACTTTTCAAAACACATCATGATTAATAATTAATGATTTCTATAAAAACACATAACACTTTTTATTATTCATCTTCTTTATATCATATAGAAGAAGAACATAAAAATTTGAGAGAGAGAGAGTATGACTATTATTAATTCTATATTTTTCCATGAACTATTATATATATTCACCCAAACATTTTCACAGCATGAAATATAATAAAATAAGTCATTGGGGTAATTATCAAAATGTCCTTTTAATAAAATTTCATTGGGAAGAGTACCTAGAAATAAAATTATATCTGTTAGTTTCATTATTGTTTCAGAAACCTTTTTGAAATTTATTTTACCATAAATAGGTCGACCGTTTTTTAAATCATAAAAATTAGCATTAATTTTCCCTTTAAATTATTCAATAGTAATATATACCAGAGTGATGGAATGAGGTGGATGATTCTAGATCACCATAGAGTTGAAACTCAGGTATTTAATATATACTAGAGTGATAAAATGAGGTGGAAAATTCTAGATCACCATATAGTTAAAATTCATGTATTTAAACTCGTAGAGATGAATTGATCAATGTATGAATTCTTCACGTAGTTGATTTATTCACATACCCAAACTACATAGACAAAATATTAATATCTGAATGAATCAAATATACAATTGGAACCACATAGCCTAATATTTCATGGATCCAAACTCCATTTCCAATTAATCTATGTTTCCAATTTATCATAGCTACTTAATTGATGTAGCCATTTACGAAATAGAAAATTTATATATGTAGCCAATTATGACATAATAAATTCTATACTTTATCCAATTCCCATATGTGATTATAACACATTTCTTTCTGATGTTATTAATTTCTCGATTTATTTAAATATCCATGCATCCAAAGTCCTCACAGAGGTAATTTTTCATGAACTATCAAAATTTTAGAAAACATCAAAAATATTTCATATTATATTAGAATTAAGCTAAATAAGATTAAATATATATATATAAACACAGAAATAGAATCATTTAAAACATATGAATTTTTTTTGAGATTATCAAAACATAAATCACATGGTATATGATGGAACACCATCAGTAGTCTAGTAATATCCCCTTCTTTGATAATCAAAATGCCCAACTAAAATTAAAATCAGAATTTTAAAAGGATTAAAGGGTTTGTTTAGAAAAATAATTAAATGAAAATGATTTTTTATACATTATTCTACTTCTTTTTCTACATTCTCCCATAATTTGTTACATTAAAATAGAAGGGAAATGAGTGGAAAAAAACCTTCATTATTTCACCTTGGGTCATTAATAATTAAAATATGATATAGAAACTTAATTTTAATATTGTATGAATGAAATTTATAAATACAAAAAAGTAAAATATCCATAATGATAAAAAGAAATTATATGAATAAAAATCACATCATAAAAAAGTAAAGAGATGATTGAATTTTATATAACATTAATAATTATAAAAAAATGAAAATTCAAAAAAAAATGTAAAGATTGAATCAGTCAGATTACCCATGATTATGGATGGATTCAAATTCTGAGAGAGGTCTGGGTGGAGGTTTCTTAAATAATAGAAAGGAGGAAGTGGTAGTAGGTGGGTCAACAAATAGGGTAAGGACAACTCTTCAAAGGTCTCTTAAATATCATTATTCATCACAAAAAAATAGATCTGTTTCATGGTATTTGGGTAGTCCTACATAAGATTTTGTTAGAATTCTCAGAAGCAATGTTCATTTCATATGATCCAGAACTAGAAATGGACACCTTCTTTTACAGTACTAACAATATATCTCATGTTTTATAAGGTTTATTATAAATAGAAGTAATATCTCTATATTTTTCTCTTATAAATAATAGATGTGAAAAAAATTCATCTAAATTATAGTGATATTCCTTATAGGATATTGGGGGTACTAGTCAAATTAATATTCTTCCTCAGAGAGAAGAAAGTGAATTAGTAAATATTTTAATAAATATTATAGTAATTGACATTATATATCAAAAAAGATATAAAATCTTGTTGATGGATCAAAGAAATTGAAGAGTTGATACTATTCATCAATAAATTATGGGATTTCATTTATCCAGTGGAAGATATTTGAGAATACATAGAAAATAAAATAAGTTGATAAGAACTAGAATGATATTCAAGATTATCTAAATTTGTTTTGGATAAAATTTTGTTATCTGAGACTTACAATATAATCCTCATTCCTTCCATTGATTATATGATTTTTTTTCAATTTTAGCTAACATCCCTACATAGACTTTATGAAGCTCATTGACATTCCTAGATTGTACTTGAGAAAATGAAGCACTGGAATGAACTGAGACAGGTGAAATAATTTTATTAACCTATATATAGAAAACTCCTTATCTTTACCCATATCTAATAGAAAATAATATTATTTCAAAGCCATGACCTTGGATTCAAGTTATTTATAGGATTATAGTTCTATAAAGAATCGTTTTGGTGGCGATTTGAGATCTTGAAAATTTATTCAATTAAAGAATCAATATTTTATGGTATGATAGATTATGATATTTTTATATCATAATAAATCAACAAAAGTAATACATAGTAAGAAAAATAATGAACATGAAACAATTATCGTGTTTTGGGGTATAAAGATCTCCAAGTCAATTCTGAAAACACCGAATTCATAGATATTAGTGAATTTACTATAATAAGTCATTTTTGTAGGGGTTACATGACTGAATTCATGTATCCATCACTTTTTATAAAACCAAGGTCTTCTGTCGGGCCCTTATAAAGGTTTAAAAAAACAAAACCATTCACCAATCTATATAATGAGTTATCACATAAAAATATAAGAATGAATAATGATAAATTACCAGCTAAATATCATCATTTCTAGATTAAAACTTTAGAATGTAGTTATCTATGATAGAGAATATGAATGACACAATGGTTGATGTGATTCTTCAAAACATCACAAGATTAATTTTGAAATCCCAATTGTAGAAAAAAATGATTCTGATTTTTCATCTTCATATTTTTATCACATAGTTGCAATAAATAAATAATTTAGAAAAATATATATTGAGGGAAAGTGAGTGTTCATGATTCTGTTGTTTTCTGAAATCTAATTTATTTGTTCTCCCATACTATTAAACAACATAATAACCAAGAAAATAAATCATCAGGGTAAACATCCATTTTAACATTTCTTAAAACTACCTCAACAAAAAATATTGATCAATAATATATTATATGTTATTTTGATTCATGTTAAAGAAATCATTTTTAAATCTAATTTACATTAATTATTTTTTATATTTTTAAATGTATCAAAATCAATATAAATATTAAGATTATATGATCCAGTGATAATAAATAATTAAGTCTCAGATTTATGTAGCTGATTCTAGATCAATACTAAAAAAGAATCCACATATTTGAATTCCCATTGATTAATTAATCCATATATCGATTCTTCTCATAGTTAGTTTCTTTACAAAATCGAATCATATATCCGACTTGAGCACATCACTAAAATTTTCATAGCTAAATAAATAACTTAGATTATTAGAATCATATGGACAAATGTTTCATGGATCTAAACAACATAACTGAATCTTCATAACCAATTTAATTGTTGTATCCATTTATCACAAAGACAATTTATCATCATAGATGATTATCATATAGTATATTTTATGTTATAACTGATTCACATTTTCAATTCTATCACATAACCATTTTATGAAGCTAATTTCATGATGTAGAAAAATATCAGCTTCGCTAAAGTACTCATGTATTTGAATTACTTATACTTGTCCAAATTTTAGTAAACAATACTAGAATGATATATGAAATCATAATTGAATTAAATAATTTTAATTAATGATAAACACACCAAAAAATTCAAGGATTCGAATAAAGAGTTTTTGAGATCATATAAACATGATGGAAAAGAGATATATTGGAAAAATATTAGTATTATAAGAATATATCCCTTTTCTATGATCATAGAACTCATTATACATTAAAAATGAAATTATTTTGTTTTAACGAATTTTGAATAGAAACTATATAATATATAAGGATTTTGAAATTTTGTGTATAGACAATCTTATCCAACTTTATCTATCTTATTCTCCTTTAGCGGCATTAAAAAATAAGGTTAAGTATAAGAAACCCGTATTAATTTTAGAAAATTAGGTTATGAATAGGTAAAATATTATAACGAAATTGAATTTGAACAATATTGTACAAAAATTCAGAAATTGTAACAAGTGAAATTTT
The DNA here is from genome assembly GCA_963277665.1 of Viscum album. Lineage (NCBI taxonomy): Eukaryota > Viridiplantae > Streptophyta > Magnoliopsida > Santalales > Viscaceae > Viscum > Viscum album. The sequence goes on along the minus strand of OY728166.1, from coordinate 1,066,253,892 downwards.
TAAGAATAGGAAAAAATGGAAAAAATAGCTTCATTGAAATATTAATAGATAAGTAAGAATTTCATTAAACATGAAAACTTGTAAAAAATAAAATATAACGAACCTAAAATATGTATATTGATTACATAAGTTAAATAATATAGGATTATGGATGGTATTAAATTCATATGGAGGTTTTGGTTAATGTTTCAAAATTGTTGGAGATGGGGAAGAGGTAATAGGATGGTCAACCACTAGGTAAGGAAATACACTTCAATGATATACAAAAAAAATTATTCTTCAACTCAAAAATAGGATCTATCTTTAGGTATTTAGGTAGGAATGCTTATTATTTTTTCAAGGTTCTTAGATTCATGGATAAAGTCTAATTAACTAGAGATAAGAGGTGCATATTCTTTATATGCGTAGAAAATGTAGCTTCTATTCCAGCATGTTCATCATCAGTAGCTATAAAATATCACGATTTCTCTTACTTATAGATACTTTCTGGATCAAAAACAAGTCTAAATTATTTTGATATTACTTATTAATTTAATATGTGATGTTATAATGGATCTTCTACCAATAATATTGTATGGTGAATCAATAAAAATGCCAAAAATCTTGGTAATATTGGATTTTATAATGTCTAGAATATATGTAAAATAATGTCGATGCATATGATAAAATTTGGAGAAAAAATTATTTATAAATAAATTAAAGGATTCAATATTTTTTTGGTAAATATAAAAGAATATGTTCAAAATACTGTAGTTGTATTTGAATCACTAGAATTAAATTTAGGAGGTTCCATACATATCATTACATGATGCTCATTAGCCAAGACATTCAATTTGCTCATCCTTCATACATATGAAGTTATATTTTTATCCAATATATTTAACTACTCTATAAATAATTCAGAAAAATATTGTAACTTATTGGATTGTTTTTCAGAAAAAAATGTATTGGTATTAGATTAGATATTTTCAGTAGTTATTATTGGCATGTACACAAAAATCTATTTTAATTTGTCTATTAATGGTTTAACATGAGATTATTTTGAAGATATGATCTGATATACCAATTTTTCATCTGATATTATCTACAAAAAGAACTAAGAATGTGGGTTGGGGTTTGGAGGGATATTGAATTGAGTTGTAGAAAATTTTGTTACTAAAAACAACCTACATTTATGGTCAAGTATATTATAGTTTTTCTTTATCATAAGAAAGAAAAAATGGATCTCCCTAAACCTAGTTACCTAGAGTCGGAGCATTATTACATAAAATTGTCCTGATCACTAGAGATCATGTCTCGAAAGACCGATTTGTTTAGTAGTATTGTATGTACTAGATATATACATACATTTTTCATTACATTATGAAATGGAAAAACAACATCATTTTGTCTCCTTTGAACACACTTATATCCCACAGCCTATTCCTGCAGGTCAATCATAAAATACTTCTTCACATCCCCAAAAAAGAAAAATATAAGAAATAGGTGAGCTCATATTCTCAATAAGGGTAAGAATATATTAGAAACAATCATAAAGAAAACAAAAACATTTATTGAATTTCACAAGACTAATAAAAAATCCTTTTAAACATAAACATTGGCATAATATGGAAAAGATATTTCAAATAATGATATTTACTTATTCACCAGGATATTATACTTGTAAAATAGTCACATTTAATATCAATAGCTAATTTTAAAAATGATGAAATGCATAATTCCGGACATCATAACCACGTAATAAAGGCCTCGTTCCAAGACTACCACAAATATTTCATTATGACCCTATGCAAGGACACTAGTTTGTCTCATGAGACAAACTGATGCATTGAGGGGCTATAACAGACCCCACCCATCACTTACTAAATCCAATTCATTCCTCATATTAAAATATTGAAACATAATTTAAACATTCATATTAAAACTAGCATAAAAAATGTCAATTCATTAACCGTAAACCATGAATGTATAAAAATATCACATCCACAATCAATCATATCAAAAAAACATTCAATAAAATATGGATGATTGTATCCTAATAAATCAACTTCAAATAATCATCAAATCAAATGAAGGATGTTGTCATAAGTGAAATCTATCCAAAATCCATTTGGTTGAAATATCGATTTTTATTTTGAAAGAATTTAAAAGTATGGAAAAATTTAATTTTAAAAATATTTTTCTATGCTTGTAATGGAAGCTTTAAAGGTCTTTTAATGGTGGAAAATAGCCACACCCACCATATAATATAAAAAAACATTCTTTCTTTAATTTGTCGAAAAGTTTATATAGTACCTTGTTTGGTAATCGGTGGAAAGATTCTATTTAATACATTTTATAAAAAGTCAAACGAGGGTATAAATTAACTTAAACTAGAGTCTAGTAAATAGTAAAAATGTTTTGAAATACATTTTAAAGAAAAAACAATGTGGATGATAAAAAAGTCCCTGTAGATACTTAAGTATAAATAACCTCGAATAATAAAGAGATTGTAAAAATTAACCCTTTACTTATACTTTTCATTAGTGGAGGGTAGGTTAAACTCCTGTATAATGGTGAAATAATTTTTATTGAATTATTAAATAACTACATAGATAAATATTATATCTAATATTATCTTCTAATATTTAATTGTTAATGATATTTCAGTAGTATCATTGTTTTGGGTGTTATCTGATTCGTTTTCCTTTATATGTTTTATTATGTTATTCATGTTTATTATGGATAGGATGTATTTTATTCACATACATAACTATATTATGTTCTGAAAAATTATTTTTATTTATCAAATGAAATATATTATTTAATGGTTACTATGGCCAATAAAATCTCCTCGCGTCATGGAGACGGTAAGTCATACATACACATGATTGAAAATATAATTTTATTAGTGGTGTAATCATATGTAATTGGAGGTTAAATTATATATAAATAATAACTAACATGTTAAATTTATTATTTTCATCAATTATAATCATTATTATAACCATCTAAATAATGAAGTGTTGAATAACAAACTACACCACGACGTGGAGATGGTAAGCCGTACCTAAGCACGTATGCTGAATTCTTCATTCATATGATGGATAGAATAATGAATATAGTTATATCATATTTTTTTATCACATATCAGAATGTAGAAGGTAATATTGTTTTTTTATTATGGAAGAAACAAAGAATGATAAAGTGTAAGAATAAACTAACTTTGAAAAAGGTGATGAAGTAATTACCAATTCTCAGAGTTCTTCCATTTGATTTGATAATAGGTTTGTTTAGGTTGGATTTATTATCAATGTCAGGCCTCTTGGTTGATGTGAGAGTATTTGGGAGGATATTTGAGCAGGGTTTGGTCGAGACAAAATGTTCTGGAGGTGTGAAATTAAGAGAAGGGGGAGTACACTTTTATAAGAGAGGTGAGAGTCACTTTAGGAAAATTTAGAAATATTATTTTATTCTAAAGTAATATTCCATTTTCAGAATCCCAAAATGGATTTATTTCAAGGATAAGGGTGTTATGGGTCAAAACCTACCAACCAATAGGTTTTGGATAAGTTTAGGTTACTATATTATCAATATCTTTTAGATTTAACTCCTAGTTAAATAGTTTAACATTTAACATGTCATCTTGCATTTTTATATTATAAAGTTAATAAACATAATATATAATTACAAGAGAACATAAAGTGGTTATTTAATGACATATATATAATTATGTAAGACTTTTGGATGAAAATTGTATTTTTAGGATTATTATATAAATTAAAAAATTAGTATTAAAAAAAAACTAATTTATGTCAATTTGGATAATATTTAGTATTTGGTTTTTTAGAAAGTCATAACTAATTTATTACATTGAAAAAAAAAACTAATTTAATCAAACTTTACATGTCATATTAAACTATAAAATTTGTTTAATTCATCAAAATATTCAATTTAAATTTATTTTTATATTTATAACATTTAATATTTTAATCATTCATTAATAAGGTAATAATTGCATCATAATTGTGTCAAAAATAAATTTAATAATTTAATGTCGAATAAATTATAAATAAAATACGATGATGTGATAAATCATTTTATTTTTCTAATGATTATTTATAGTCCAATTTATCTTATGTGTAACCCAATATTAATAATGTTTTAGTTAGTAAACATTAAATTTATCACATTAACTATTCTTTAAATAAAAAAAATTAGGAAACTAATCTAATCCAAGTGGATAAAAAAGGATCATATTTTTTCTACTAAGTTTGATTTGGGTATAAATACACTTATCCAATCAAATTAGTACATGTGTTATTGCAATTATAATATCATTTTTACCTTTAATTTCCATGTTTACTTTTTATCGTGGTAAATAAAAATCAAAAGTTACTATTCACAAAAAAATTCAACCGATTGAACCACATTTTACATACTGATTTCATCTGTGTTTCTCGGATTTTTGAAATTCAATTCATAGAATTGGTAAAATAATGTTTTATGCAAATTTTAAAATGCGCCTAGAAGGTGGGAAAAAAGCATTTAATAGTTCAATTAAATATTATATATCTAATCTTATTATAAAATGACACCAAAAAAATTACATTTAAATTATATAGGTATTATTTATCTATTTTTACGTAAAATAAAATTCAATAAAATAAATAAGTATTGAAATAAAAAGTCATTTTTAAACAGTAGTGCAGTGTTTTTCACTATTCATCGAAAATTGAATGTTTTGGGAAAAATACCAAAAAAATAAACCGAAGCTAATATTGACTTTCCGAATCCAAAAATAAAGTCCATGTTGAGAAATAAAATTTATAAATTTTCAAAAAGTGGGTATTACTATTCATAATGTGTAGATTGATTGTTCGTGGTGTGCTAGAACTCAAAGTTGTGTACAATTAATGTTATTGCATTATTCAAAAAGAAATATACTTGGAAGCTTGGGGTGTTACATTCTCCCCTACTTCAAATAATTTATTCCTCAAAATTTATGGAATATTACTACATAAAAAATTCAGGTGGTTCTTCATCATATGTTCCTCAGGTTCCCACGTTGCCTCTTCCATTTTATGGTTTCACTAATGAACTTTTACCAGATGAGTCGTCTGATATCTGAACACCTGTTCTCTGGTATCAAGAATGTTGATAGGCTCTATATAATAATAAAGATCTAGTTCAAGTTCTAATTCATTATTGGTGAGTAAATGTGTTACGTCAGGAATTTATTTTCTCAATAGTGATACGTGGAACACATTATGAAATTGGGAGAGAATTTGTGTCATTGCCAAAAGGTAAGATACAACTCTAATTAGTTCTAGAATTTGGAAAGGTCTGATGTACATGTGACTTAATTTACCTTTCTTATTAAATTTTTTAACACCCATCCATAATGAAACCTTAAAGAAAACATGATAACCTTCTTGAAATTCCAAATCCTTCTGTCGGTTATCAGGATAACTCTTTTTCATACATTGAGATTCTTTGATATGGGTTTGCATAGTCTTCACCTTTTCCATTGTTTCCTCAAAAAGGTCCAGGTATACATGTTTTCTTTCACCAACATCATCCCAACAAGTGGGTGTGTGACATCTCATTCCATATAATGCTTAATATAGTGTAATTTGGATACTTGAATAGAAGATATTATTCTTGGAAAATTATACCAGAGGTAAATACTAGTCACACATACCTTGAAACTCAAGTTAAAATTATCTAAACATGTCTGCTATGGTTTGAATAGTATATTCTGATTGTCCATCAGTTTTAGGGTGGTTGGAAGTTCTAAAATGAAGTTAATTCTCTATGGATTTATAAAAACTTTTCTATAATGTTGATTTAAAATGGGGCTCGTGATCAAAAACAATCGATAGGGAAACACCATGAATTCTTACATATAAATTAATATATAGTCCTTCTAAACGTTCAAGTGGTAAATCTTCTCTTTTAATAAGATAATATGCCGACTTGGAAAGTCGATCAATAATGAACCATATTAGTTAATTCCTTTTAGGAGTCTTTGGTAGCCCCATGATAAATTCCATCTTAATATCATTCCATTCCCACTCAGGTATGGGAAGATATTGCAACTCCATGATTTTGTCTACCATCCTTAACCAGTTGACAAACCATACATCTTAATGCATAATCAGAAATCTTCCTTTTCATGTTATCCCATGATAAATGTCCCTTCAAATATCTATACATATTTCTTCAACCAGGGTGTGTAACGAAAATGGATCTTTGAGCATCATCCAACAACTCCCTTCATAGATCAGGTATATCGAGAACATAAATCATCTTCCCAGTTTTCAAAAGTCCACCTTCATATACAATGGTGAACAATCTCTCAATGTTCACAACATTATCTTTAATTTGAAACTCCTCATCATCAGTCTAAGAACTTTTTGTCCTTTTTATTAATGATTGTTTGGAAACCATATGAAAAATTATTGATGTTTCAAATTCCATTATTATTTCCATATCCATCTTTACTAGATCCATGAACATAGGATCTCTTTAAACTCTCATCTTGTTCATAACTACATGATCCTTTATACTCAAAGCATCTTCCACCTTATTTTCCTTCCCCAGGTGGTAGTGTATTGTGAAATCATAATCCTTGATTAGTTCAATACATTACCTTTGCCTCACGTTTAGTTCTTTTTGTGAGAAAATATACATCAAACTCTTGTGATCAGTATAAATCTCAAATTTTTCACCATAGAGATAATGTCCTTATATCTTCAGAGCATCGATTACAGCTGCTATTTCAAGATCATGAGTGGGATAGTTTTTCATGAATTATTATCTACAAGGATTCCTAGAAAATAACTCTATCATTCTACTTAAGTACACAACCAATACCTTTCATTTAAACATCACTATAAATAACAAACCCATCATTCCCCGATGAGAGAGTCAAGATAGGATAATTGACTAATATTCTCTTTATTTCTTCCAAACATTCTTCGCAAAGTTTTTTCCAATAAAATTTACCCCCTTTATGTAAGATCTTGGAAAATTGGTTAGCCAATCATGAAAAATTCTGGACAAAACCATGATAATAACATGGTAAACCAACAAAACAACATATTTTAGAATAGTGCACAAGTGATTTTCATTATCTGCATATCTTTTGGGGTACAAATAGATATCATCAATAAATACCACTACAAAGTCATCATGATATTCCTTGAAAACTCTCTTAGTTAGATCTATGAAGACATATACTGCATTAGTTCTTCCCAAAGGCATTACTGTAAAATCATAATGCCTATACCTGGTACTAAATGTTGTCTTCAGAATGTATTACTTCTTCCTACACAATTGATGATATCCAGACAAATGATTAATATTTGTAAAATATGTAGATCTATGAAATTGATCGAATACATCATCAAATAATGTTAAGGGATAATTTTTTTTATTTTTATAGCATCTATCTCTCTATAGTCAATGCACAACCACATAGATTGATCTTTCTTCTCAACAAGAAGAACATGGGATCTCCATTGTGAAACAATGGAAATAATATATCCTTTATTACTCAATTCCTCTAAATTTTTATTTAGTTCCACAAATTATATAGTTTCTATTAAATAAGGGGTCTTCGATATGGCCCTTGAACAAAAAATTTAATCTATGGAAACCTATATTTCCCATTCTAGATGATTTCCAGGTAAATCCTCCGGAAAAAAATCAACATATTCTTGTACAATAAGTACAACTTGTATTTGAACATTACATTCCTCACACATAGTTATTTGACTCTCATCCTCCATAATAATTGAATTTAGTAGAGCTACTATGGGTGGATCTAGATGAGAATCATATGGTGATGTTTCTGCACTAAAGATATGGTATTCCTTATCATCATCAAAAAATTTAACCTCCTCCTTCATAAAATAAATTTTAGCATTGTGGTCTAAAAGAATATCCATACCGAGGATTATAAAAAAAATTCAATCATGGGTTTGATGATTAGATCAATATATAGAGAACATATATATGACATAACGGTAACTGATTCACTAAATGTTTTTGCAATGATACTTCCATTAAGAGTTTTGAATAACAAATCCGTTGTTATATCAAATTGGAAATATATAATTTTCAAGAAAACTGAAAAAATGAAAGAATGCAATGATTCAGAATCAAATAAAGCATTCGATAAATTTGAGGAAATGATTAATGTACCAACCATCACGTCATTTGGAACATGAGCCTCTATAGTTGTGATCGCATAAGCTTAGACTTTCTCCCTTGGCCTTTTCTGAGGAATGTTTTGATGATACATAATAAATTCATGTTCATAATTCACTTTTTCATTACAACTGTAGAATCTTACATTGACATCCTCTTTCTTCTAATTTCAATCACAAACATGGTGGAATTTGTTTCCACACTTATAACAGACTCTAATTCCTTTCAGGCATGTACTGGGGTGTTTTTCCCCACATTTACCACATGATGGGAATTAAATATTTCCATTATTCCCCTTATTTCCATTTCTAGAGTGTTCATTAGATCTCTTCTTCTCTATCATTTATTTAAAGTCATAAGACATAGAGAATTCCTTATCGGTCTTGATAGCACCTAAGATAATATCATTGTAGGATGAGAAGGATTTTTGGACTAATGCTTCACAGAAATGTTTTTTTAACCCAACAAATAATTGATCAATCTTACTTATTGGGTTACATATATAATATGCAACATGCCTTTCTATCCATGAAAATTTATCATCATACTTCACGACATTATCATCCTCCTTTTGCCTCCGACTCAGAAATTTCCTTTCCATATCTTCTCTATATTCCTAAGGAATGATTTTTTTCAGAGAAAAGATATTTGAGCTCCTTCCATTAAAAATTTGATACTTATTCATCCTCCATTGTGTTTGGGATTAATTACAACCATTAATCTGCATCTTGTGTAAGGTGATAAACTGCCATGAAAATTTTTCCCATTCACTACATACCAAAGCATGAAAGTTTTTCTCTAAGGAACTTATCCATTGTCCATATACAAATAAATTATTAGTCCCATTGAATGTTGGTGGTTGTTTCCTTAAGAATTTTTATAACATTGATATTCTACATTGTAGATCAGGGTTCTCCATATGGGTAAGGTTATTATTCATAACCTGAGTTAGTTATCCAAGTATGATTCTATGCTTTTTAGAACCAGTTTCATCACCAGCTCTACTATAATTATCTTGATTAGGAGGAAAATTCATACATGGATTACGTACATTAATATGGTTCCCATTCCTTCCACTAGTTTCTATTTCTAAACAATGGAATACACTTGATTAGATTATGAATCTCAATAAATAATTCTAAAATTGTAAAATACCCGACATAAATAGAAAAGTTTATGTATATAATCCATAATAATAAAAATTCTTTTCGTCCAGGAAGCATTTCTATGCCAGAGCCACCTCGACCATCTCGTATCTAGACATGGATGTATTTTTTGGAAAATTCATAAAATATCTAGATTACCAAAATTATATGAAGTTCTACTATACTAATCCTCAATGTTTATCTTAAGTTAATGTTCTCCAAACATATTTTTTCAAAATCTAGTTTCCATGGTTCGTATTAAATTTTATTTGATACCAACTATAACGCCCCGACCCAAGTTACCCATATTTAGTGCATTATTGCATATCATTGGCATGATCACAATAGATCATGTCTCCAAAGACAGATTTGTTTAGTCACCTTGGAAGTACTAGACAAATACATACATTTTAAAAAACATTATGAAATGGAAGAACTACAACACTGTGTCTCCTTTCAACACACTCGTATACATTAACCTATTCTAGTAGGTCAATCATAAATACATAATCACAACCTGGGAAATACAAAACATCAGTAAGGTGTGAGCTTAGATACTTTGGAAATATAAAAATATTATAGAAACTATCATAACAAAACATAGATATTTAAGGAAATATATAAGACTAAAACACATGAAACTTATACATAAAATTCAGTATAATAATTAAAATATAAATCAAATAATTCAATTTATTTATTCACACATATATTCTACAAGTCTAATAATCACATGTAATATCAATAACTAATTTTATAATTCTAGAATGCGTAATACTGGACATTATAACAACATATTTAAGGCCTCGTTACATGATTACAAATAATATTTTTTCAAAGCCTTGTTACAAGAAACTAGTTTGTCTCATTAGATCTACTGATGCATCAAGGGGCTATAGGAGGACCCACCCATTAATTACTATGTCCAATGCATTCCTCTTGTGAAAAGGATGAAGCATAACATAAAAATTCATATTAATACTAGAATATGAAATGTATATACTTTAACCATAAACCGAGAATGGTATAAAAATCACACATCCACAGTCAAACATATCACCAAATCTGCAATACAATATGGACAATTGTATCCTAATAAATCAACATCAAACAAATGTAAAATCCAAAAAATGATGTTGACATAGATGAAATAAATGTAAAAACTATTTGAGTAAAACATATCATTATATTATGAAATAATTTAAAATTAAATAGATCAATTATTTTAAAAATACTCTTATAATCTTGTAAGGGAACCTTCAAAAGTGTTATAACAGTGGAAAATAGCCACACCCCCATATAAGATAAAAAACATTCCTTCATAAATTTTTCTAAAAGGTTATATAGTACCTCATTTTGAAATCGATGGAAGGATTCCATTTAAACAATTTTATATAAATTCAAATGAGGGTATAAATGAAAATAACCCAGAGTCTAGTAAATAGAAATAATTTTTTGAAATACATTTTTAAGATAAAAAGATTTGGATGATAAATAAGTCCCAGTAGATACTTACATACAATTAACCTCAGATAATAACAAAATTCTGAAATTAACCCTTAACTTGTACTTTTCCTTAGTTGAGGGTAGGTTGACCTTTGGTATAATGGTGAAATAATAATAATTAAATTATACAAGAACCCCATAAATTAATATGATATTGTATATGATCTTATAATATATCATTGTTAAATATATTTTATAAGTATCATTGTTTTGGGTGTTAACTGATTCATTTTACATTATATGTTTTGTTACGTAAGTCATGATTGTTATGGATAAGATGTATTTGATTCATATCCAGAATGATATTAAGTTCTTAAAAATTATTTTTAATCAAAAAAAATTATTCTTGAATGGTTATGATGGAAAACAAAATCCCATCATGTTATGGAGGCGGTAAGTCGTACGTATGCCCAAGCGACAATATCATTCTATTAGTGGTGAAATCATGTGTAACTAGATGGTATATTATATATACAGAATAATTAACATGTTATATTTATTATTTAAATCAGTTATACTCATTATTATACCCATCCAAATAATGAAGTTTTGAATAAAAACTACACCACAACATGGAGATGGTAAGCTGTACGTATGCACGTATGGTGACTTTGTCACGTATAGGGTAGATAAAATAATGAATATGGTTGTAACATATTTATAATAACATCTCAGAGTGTATATTATACTGAATTTATTAATTTATTATGGAATCAACAAAGAAATAGTAAGTAGAAGAAGAAATAAACATTGAAAAAGGTGATGAAGTAATAACCTCTTCTTTTGGTTCTTCATTTTGATTTTAACAAAGGGGCTATTTAAGTAGGAATTATGATCAAATATTGGCATATAAGATGAATTGAGTGTAGTTGGGTGGATATTTAAGTAGGATTTGGATGATCCAAAAGGATTTGGAGTTGAGAAATTAAGAGTAGTGGAAGTACCCTTTTATAATAGAGGTGATGGTCACTTTAACAAAAACTTGTAATATTATATTATTATAAAATAATTTTTAGTTCATAATATCTAAAAATGAATTTATTTCTAGGATAAGGAGGAGATGGATCTAAAACTTCCGAAAAAATAGGTTTTAGAACTGTATAGGTCACCGTATTGACCTTATCTTTTAGATTTAACTCATGGTTAAATAGTTTAACATTTAACATGTCTTCTTATATTTTTAATTTAAATGGTTAATAACCATACAATAAAATTCCAAGTGAACCTAAAGTTTTTATTTAATAACATATCTATCCTTATATATGTTTTTTGGATGAACCATAGATTATAAGGACTATTATATAATTTAATAAAATATTATTTGTTTTAAAAAAGCATTTTTGTCAATTTTGACACTATATAGTATTTGGGTTTTATGAAATTCAAAACAACATGATAACTTCTAAAAAATTAATTTTATTGACCCTAACATGTCAAACTATACTATAAAATACGTGGAATGAATCAAAAGTATCAATATACATTTATTTTAATATTTATTACATCAATTATGTTAGTCGTTAATTAATAAGGTAATTATTGTATCATCATTGTGTAATAAATAAATATGTTTATTTAATGTCTAAAATTTATAAAGAAAATACCAAGATATATTAAATCTCATTATCATTTTAATTAATTTTTATAATAGAATTCATTTTATGTGCAACCATTTATTAAAAATGGTTTATTTATTAAACATTGAATTTAACAATTTTAACTCTACTTTGAATAAAACATAATAAAAGTCCTAATATAATGCATGGTGATCAAAAGGGTCATTTTATTGTCCTAAAGTTGATTTTGGTCGAAATAAACTTATGTAATATAAATAGGAGAAGTGTTAAGGTAATTAAAATATCATTTTACCATTAATTACCCAACTTACTTTTAATAGTGGTAAATAAAATTCAAAAGTTACTATTCACCAAAATTATATTTATCCCATTGAACCACTTATTACTTAATGATTTCAATCTTGTCTCATATATTTGTGAAATTAAATATATAGAATTGGGAAAATTAAATTTTATGAAAATTTTCAAATGTGCCTTTAAGGTGGCTAAAATGCCTTAAATAGTTCAATAAAATTTTATAGATCAAATCATATTATAAAATTAATCCAATGAATTACATTTAACTTATATTGGTATTATGTATCTATTGTTATGTAAAATAAATTACATAAAATTAAATAATTATTTATATAAAAAGTCATTTTTAAATAATAATGCAATGTTTTCATTATTCATAAAAAATGAATGTTTTTATAAACATACCAAAAGTTCAACCTAAGCTAATTTTGATATTCCAAATCCATAAATGATGTCCATTTTGAAAAATAAAATTTTAAAAATTTAAAAAAGTGGGTATTATGATTCATAATTGTTAGTTTAATTGGTGGTGGTATTATATAATTCAAAGTTGCGTACAATGCAAGATACTGCATTATACTAAGAGAATCATACAGTGGAAGCAAGAGGTTTTACAAAATAGAAAAAATCATAATAAAAATTTAAAATTATTTAAAAAATTTTGGGAACAATGATCCTATAGTCAACTCCAACAACACTCAACTCTAGGAGTTTTGTGATTTCACATAAACTAGTCCATTTCATTGGGACTGCCCATATGAGTGTAAGTAGTTGTCACATGGTATAAAACATGGTTATTTTTTTTGGAACCAATAGATCATTTAGAAAATAAAATATATATTATCACTCAGTATACAATGTCTTCTATTACATAAATAATTAAAAAATGGATATTAAAAAATAGAGTACACAAATGAAAGATTTAACTAACATAAGATAATTTTTCTCCAAGTCAGAAATAATAATGATGTATAGTTCGAGGTGAGTCCTTAAAACACATCAACAGTAATCGTGAAAGAACAAATGTTGAAAAAAACGATTCTTCATCCTCTTATATTATGATTGGTAAGAATAATAGATGGCTTCAATATATAGAGAGTGATTTTGAGGGTAATTGTTTTTGTTCATGTTTTAAATATATTATATATGTTATCTCAAAATATTTCTAAACATGATTTACAATAAACTCAGGCATTGGAGTAAAATTTATGATGATTTTTGATAAAAAAACCTTATTAATAATACATAAGAAGTAATATAATATGTTCTATTTTCTTTATTGGTTGTTGATTTTTTTTACAAATTTATGATCATATAAAGTTGTAGTCAATTGTTTAATGCCTCAAAATTAAAATTAATTTTCACTTAAAATGAATTTGTGGTAATAAATAACCATGTTTTAGAATGACATAGAAAGTTTTGTATCACCTTTAACATGAAATCCACTTATCTAAATTCACATAGATTAATTGATCTGTGTAGTTGTTCATTACATATCCAATTTCTTCACGTAGAGAAATCACATAGCCGACTTTATAACATAGCTGAATGATTCACATAGATGATTAGAAAAAAATATCCAATTATTCCATGGATAAAAATGATATAGTTAATTATTCTATATAATTGATTCAATGTTTCTGTTTTATCAACATAGCCAATTCTCATGTAGGTGATTCAACTAAATATCCAATTCCCTTGTAGTCAATTCTATGAACTAGTTGATTCACTTATGTGATTATATTATGTATTTGATTGACATAAATGATTTCTTAGCCCAACTAAACACCCACACAACCAATGTACGAACATGTAGAATTTTTCTATAATAGTCCAAAATTTTGAAAACATCATCAAAATTATATATTACAATGGTATTTAAGTAAATAATATTAAAAACAGACATAAACACATAAAAAGAATAATTATATACATATGAAGGGTTTTCAAGATTCATTGAAAATAAATCACATGAGATATGTTAGAACAACAATTGTATTCTAACACAACCTTCCCTCCACACTATGGAGACACTTCACCCAAGTAAATACTAGGTTGACACTTTTCCCTAGTAACCACTAGGGTGACAATTTACCAATGAACCAGCTAGGGAATATTTCCTCCAAGGTAACCACTTAGGAAAAATGTCTTTATGGTACCCACTAGGAAGATAATTCATCCTAGAACCTACATCTAGACACTAATTTCCTAATGATATTATACATGGATGCCAATTTTTCTAAGCCCTTATTCATGAGGGAACAACCCCTTATGTCTACTTCCTCATATCCATCCTCAGATGAGGAATATTCACGAGTTTCTACCTACCGAGACCACATCACCACCCTCTTTATTCTAATGATCAGGGATATCTGTATTCTAGAGTGCTTCCCATAAATCTTATATTAAATTGATAAATGTATTTTAAGATATTTTCATCCTGGTATTAGAATACCCTCATGGGAATAATGATCATATAGGGTTGCAATCATGATGATATGAGTGAAACATCCCATGGACCATGGAACTCATTTGGTTGACCCGTATCTAGCATTCAATCAACCTAAACACCCAATAGACCTCTTTCTTCTACATAATGATTTATATTAATTACATAGAGAATTGTACAAGGTTCAAGACCTATATATTCCTATCATCAATTAAGATATATACCATTTTAGGGACCTCCATGTACCATATGAATAATCATTACACATATCCTTTAAATACAAATATCGGATAGGGCCTTCGACCTTGTGTAAGCCCCAAATCCCATCACTTATGGCCATATTACCCATGAGAGTGGTCCTAAATCTTAATATTATTACTAATAAAAATGGGATAGGAAACTACACTGATGGGTTTCGCATGTATAAACACATGATTATTTCTTATATGTACATATTTCCTTTGAGTTATAATTCATCAGTGGTCTATATTTCTTATGAGTCAATATTCAATGTGATTAATCAATACTAAAAGGTCCATACACAATGTGAGTCAAACATTACTCAATAGTCTATATTTATTAAAATAAACCATTTTTAATGGGATATATTACTTGTGAGAAAAGTTACATCAATGGTCCATACTATTTAGAAGATGTACCAGATATGCACAACCATGTATAAGTCTTAAACTATCCATTATTATGATAGTTTCACCTTGTTCTCGTAATTACATGAATTTAAATTTCAAAATGTACCATATATTCCATAAGAACACAATTACTCAGAATTGGTTTGGGATTCATGAACATAAAATAAAAATCACTTTTTCTTAGATGCATTGCCTTAATGGGTTTTCATCTAGTCATGGATTCCTGACATGAAAGATCAGCATATTAGTACTTGTTTCCAGAATGTAAATGGTATGTCGAGTCTCATTATGTGGAATTAAACTATATATGTTCTAATTCAATTCAAATAAATAAATATAAATCTATTTCACCTGTTTTTGATCCCAACAACACAACACCCCTCACCTCCCTATATGAAAAAATACTCCTATGTATCAAACGAAGTGGATTTAAATTTTTATATATTAAAAAAATAACAAGATAAATATATAAAAACAATCATACATATAGATTTTTACATCAATGTGTGGTGTTTATTTATAAATCCACATTAAAAACATGTTACATGCCTAGATTCAATAAGGATTCATAATACTATTTGAAATCATTAAGAGTGTCCCATGTTTAGAAGCAATTCCAAAAAAGGTGAGATGATTCTCACTTTTCATCCTCTTGATCAATATTAAATTCAATGTGTCACTACTAAATCCCTAGAGACTATATTACTTTATATAGAACCGTCAATGTAACTAAAAAATTCATAGACACATATTCATGTTGTAAATAATGTTACACCATAATAAATTTTACCCAAGGAGAAATGTTCAATGTTCTTAATGTCTCATGTTAATACCCTGTTAGTTTCACTGTGACCTAGTTTAAGTATTTAAATATATTATGATTATAACTTGTTTATAGATTTTGGTAAGTTTATTTTTTCTTTTTTACCTCGAATCATTTGTTTGAATATTTTTTATAGGTTAACATTTCTTCCATCCCATGAAATAACATCTTCACTCATGATATATTGTTACCATATCATTAGTGAGTAGTCTCTTAAGGGATAATAAATAAATATTATGAGAATGGTGATTTCATATAAATGATGTCTTCTTGTAGATTGACTATTATATGTTAGTATCAAATTGATCTCCACTTCTATTTCAATTCTTATTCATTTTCTATGATAATAGATGATTACCAAAGGATTCACAATGCAGAAGGGGAAAATGTTACTATGAGAGTTCAAATTATTTTAATTTTATATTCAAGATTAGTCCATAACAATCCTGAGTATAATTATTTTTATTTGAATATAATTAATTGAATTTAATAATGTATTGTTAATAAATAGTCAAAAAATAAAAATTAACTACCTGGTCAGATTCGTAAAAATAATCAATTCAAGTCATTCAAAAAGTTAATAAGAAAATTCATATAATAATACACATCTTTTAAATTTGGATCATTTTTTGTAATTAGATGATTTTTATTGTCATTAAAATTTTATATTATTTATTATCTAGAAAATAACTTTTAATGAATAAATGAGAACCCATATATAATTCCAATAAAAAGTGTTAAACTATATGGATACAATCATAACAATTCCATTTGGAATAAAATGTCTTTCATCTATGAACCTTATGAAGACTCCTCTATGTAATATTTTCTTCAAATTGCGATTCTTTTAAATTAAATCCTAAAAATCATATGTCATGTTGTTCCATGTCACAAAATTCTATTCTAGGTTGAAATTACTATTGTTACCTTCATGAAAAAAATATACCATATTGACTATCAATCAAATCAACCTATTTATTATTCAGTTAAACTTTTAACATTCATTACTTTATCTTATCAAATGACTCATCTGATGCATTAACATCCTAACATTATTATGCTCTATCCTCAATGGAATGAAAAATAAATTCCATACGAGGTTAATGGAGGAGTGGGGAGGGATCTTCTTCCTCTATCACCATCCTAAATTTAGCTCATTTTTAATTAGGGAGTGACTCGATGTAGTTAAACAATATTTATCTATAATACAACCTTCTCATTTTTTATTTACTTTCTAGTATAAATACTATTATTAGAATATAGACCCCATTATATTATATTCATTGTCCACCATTCTAGAACCAGCTTCTTTTCCTACTGGTCAAGTATTTATTGGCATATGTGTGTTACTACAATCCTTATGTTGTTTGGTTTTCTTCCCTTTGTTATGTTTATATTCCTAGAGTAAATAGATCATTTCTTCCCAAAATAGACTTATAACATCAATGTTAAACTATCCTACGCATAACCATAGAGTCCGTGGGGAAACCATCACCCCCATTTATCCAATCATAAAAATATTATACCCCATTTAATTTTTCATCCCAGATCCCAAAAATTTTATACATTAAAATTCAATGATCCCTTTTCAATTTAAGAATAACTTCATACTAACCTTGAGATTTATACTTAACCTTATTATATTCTACTAAAAACATGTTACTATTCCATAATTGAATGTCCTTGGAGTATTATTGATCCTTTTTACCCTTCACGGTTATAGGTTAAATAATCCCACACTCAAGTGACCTTGGCCAAGAAATATATGCTCAAATTTCATCCTCCCATAGTTGAGGGCAGTTTCCGTAAACAAAAGAGTGTGGTGTCATAAGATTATAGGGTTCTAAAATATGAGTAAAATTTTATACACGTTTCACCAATCCATATGATATACTCTTTCTTTCCTCATCATCCTTTCATGTTTCAACATTTTTCAAATTATCAATAGGTGTCCCCCAAGACATTGCTAATAGGTTCATTATTTGAACTTCTCTTAATGGCTAAAAATACCAATGGTAATCCTCCTATTAATCACACAAGTCCAGCCTCTCCCTCAATTGATGTGGTCTGTTGAATATTAGTCTCTTGAGGAAAAAAATTTTCCCATACCCTAGGTTTATACATCATTGATTCACTATACCTCTCAACATGATGATCATTAGATGCTACACTCATATGAGTTTTTCTTTGAATAAGAACTTTGAAAGAAAATTAAAAAAACACATGTTATATTGGTGTTGGATTATCAATAATTTATATATTGTTATATGAAAATTCAAAATTACTCAAAATGGAGATTATATATTTCACCCTAGGCATAAATATATGACCATATTGGGGTTTTCAATAAGAGAGATACATGAGTATAACATCATATGCTCCCTAAATAAAAAAATATATTTAATGATATTGGGTATATATAATATAAAGGGATTATTTAGGAAATATTCCCATACCACATATTGTCGAGTATCCTAGGGTAATGAAAAATTGAACATCCACCTTATCAAGAAGAGACAAAATGAACTAATGTTTTGGGAAACTTGTGAATAGGATAAAGAAAATTGAACTTCCTTGTTGAGTTTAATGAGATTGTGCTGAGTATCTAAGACACCCACCACCACATAATAATTCAAGCCTCATTTATGTTGACATGCTGATTGAGATCAATCGCTGAAGGTCACTGATGATAAAAACTAGTAAACAAAGGGAGACCGGGCAGCTTCAATGAATCAAAAAACATTTATAGAGAGATATACGATGCGGGTTAAAATTTAATCATAGGGAAAGTATAATGAGAAATATTAATAATGGGGAAATATAGATGGGTGGGGAGGCTCACCTTTCAGAATCCCCCCTATATAGGGGGTGGCGTTAGGCCGATTGACATCAGAGTTAGGGAAAAACTATCTAGGTGTCGTAAGATAA
This sequence comes from Viscum album, assembly GCA_963277665.1. Lineage (NCBI taxonomy): Eukaryota > Viridiplantae > Streptophyta > Magnoliopsida > Santalales > Viscaceae > Viscum > Viscum album. The sequence continues at coordinate 1,066,234,321 of OY728166.1, read as the reverse complement.
AATTACCAGATGAACAGTAATATTAACAAACGTGATTTGTATTTACAATTTTTTTGAAAATTGTTGTCAAATTTTTTCAATCAAATAATTCAATCAGAGAATTAAGAAGTACCCACAAATATTATATTTGTTAACCATTCCTTATGGTTTGACCATTATATTCTCCATTGTTATATAATATTGTATATATTTTCTAAAATGGGGTTATGCATATAAATTCTTATCTTTTAACCAAAACCCTCTAGAGGTGATGGAAATAAAATTCACATAATGAATTTGGAATTATTTATATATATGGTTCTCAAAAAACATGTTTAATTTTTTTAGTTTGTATTTTAATTATTTTCATTTATCTTTCCCTTTTTTAATTTTATAACTTTTAACATTAAAATATTTTGTTATATAATTATTTTATATGTATATATCACACCATATTCACTCGAACAAGGATGTTTTATAATAAAAAATCACTTGAGTTATGTCTCTATATCAACAAATATATTTTTCTACTCCATAAAAAAGTGATGAAAAATATATTTCACTATGTGGTTAATGGGTATATAAAACATCTCATTGATGGAAACCCAATAGAACTATAAAAGATGATGTTGATGAAATATTGAACACTATTCAGGAATAAAGATACACTTATACCAGGGTTGCCAAAATTTTTACAAAATGTGTTTGAGTTGAATCTGACTGCCCTATAGAAGATTCAGATTATGGGTTAGTTTGGATAAATGGAATGTGATTAAAATCATGAAAACAATTCTAAATATTCATATATATATGGTACCTAAAATAATAACGAGGTTTCAAATGATGTCATTGATTTGAGAGCCTTTCCTTTCCCTTTTAATGATAGATCTAAATAATTATCCTTATCTCAACCTCTTTATTCCATGATTATATGTGATGATCATGAAGGAATATCTATAGAGAAGTATCATTAAATGATAAAAATGGAGAATATATGATGTGACATTGAAAATTATCATCAACTATTTGATAATTACACTTATGAGGATAAATATTGCTTCAAATCGATTCTGTTGAAATTACCTCATCATAGAGTGTCACATTTGATACAATTTCATTCCATATACAATTATTTGCAAAAAAATCCTAACTTTTAGTTGAATCACTATATAGATGAGGGATTATAGGGAAGATATCATCCAAGTCTTGAAAAATTTTGTATAATCTTTCCAACAGTGTCTCAAAATATAATGGAGAAACATTCCCTCTAAAAATATTATCTCATTTTATGGAGGAGACTATACATTCAGATGATTAAATGATGACTCTGTAGAAAAAAAATTTGGATCTATTATCTATCCATGATTAAGAAACACCACATAAGTCAAACATGTTCTTTTATGTCAACTGTTTGAAGGTACACACCTGTTTCATTATTCTTATGCTTGGATGGAGGAAAATCTGTTGGATAAAGTTAGTTTCATTCAGTATAACTAATGTAAACCATATTTGAAAATCATTTTGATCAATAAATGTGGTAGGTTAGGAAAAAATAAGGATAAAAGAATAGAGGAGTAGAATAAATATTTAGGTCAAATTCCCAATAATGTTTCAACATGTTTAGCATGTACTTAGATCTACTAGGAAATAATTTCTATACCTTAGAAAAAAATATGTATTGAAGACTCAAAAATTATAAACATTGGTTGAAGAACCGAAACCATAATTCAAGGGATTGGTGACACAACAGAAAAAAATAGGTCATAATATATCTTTTAGATACTAACCTTTAATCGATTGAGTCCTACATGGAATACATGTAATCGTTTTTCTGATTCATTGAGGACTTATTTGAAAAAACATTCTCAAATTCTTTCTAATAGATCATTCAACTCTTTTATAGGTAAAAAATATGTTCCAATATGAGACGATAAGGAAATGATGCATCGAATGAGAAGAAATATCATGGGACCTAGTTGAACTGAAGCACCCTGATAGGTAGGGGAGGGGTGAATCAAGGTTCACATCAAATGAAACATTATTTTAGTTAAATTTTATGTCTGGTTAGATATTTTACCCTAGATTACAGGAACATATTTAATTTCACATTAACTCTTTCCAAGGGAGTCTAATAATAAAAGATAATTTATAAATGTAAATCATCCATAGAATAAAAGGATTTCAATTTTTTCATAATTAAGGGATAATATAAGGGGAATACATTAATGACGTCTCAATATACGAGAAGAAAAAAATATAAATTGTATTTGTTATTATTTTTTAATAATGACACACTGTTTTCATTGGGGAACCCCATATTGTTTTATTTTTTCACTCCATAATGAAAGGCTTGTGATATTTATAAACATGAAGAAATTATTCAACTATTTTTAGACATGGGGGTCTTTCTCTATTCATCATTAGACATTAGCTGTATCATAAATCTTGATTTTATACTACTTTGAGTTTAACTTTTGTCTATTCTCTTCTTATTGCATTGGGATTTTGGGACATCTCATTTTATCCTTTCAACCCAGTCCAATAGTATATTATCTAGAGCAAAATTAAGGCTTCAATATAATTAGAAGCATGATGAGATCAAAAAAATATGATGATTGAGTCTTTGTTTTCCTGTACAAAAAAACATCAAACACCTATTTTGACCGATAATTATAATTCCAAACTAGAATGATCATTGAATGAACCAAATACTTATAAAAATTTAATACATCCACCTTATTTGATCTTTCTCTTTCAAATTAAACTATATTTGGATATAGATATTTTATATGTTTATTCTCCCTTTCCATCATTATATCATATAATTTTTTATGATTAGAATATATCACATCAATATTATGAATTGGAAATTCAATATTAATCTTTATACATTCCTTAACTACTATGAGTAGTTATATAATCATCCAATAGCCTACAGCTTTGATCATAGGGTTGGAATTAATCCATCTCAATTTCGTAATATCAAATTATACTAGATGTATCACATGATTTAATGTGGACATAAAAATTCATTCAAATTCATTCCATATCCTAAAATATTATTCCATATAACCTACATTTAAATTCAAAATGAAACTACATGATAATATTACAATCACTTATTCATGGTGTGAAAAAATTTATTGGAGAATGACCTTCTTGAGTCCATCTATTAAATATTATGGTCTTGTTCACTATATATTTACCTTAATAAATTAATATTTCCACATTCTCTACCTAATATTATTATATTTAATTCCCTTAATATCAATACATGTTTCATATATTACTATTGATATGTTTTGCAACATCCATTGATTGTAGCATAATGGGCTTATAATAACCAAAACTACTCAAACTCAACTTTACACCCACCACAATGATGCATCTATCTTGTGACTTGGATGATTTAAATTTGAGTTTATGGTATTCACTAAAAAAGTTTCACCTCATAGAGGACGTGGAAAACTATCTTAAGAATGACAATTATAAATTATTATGCTTTACTAAAAAGTATACACAACACTGAAAAACAATAATCATGCCATTTTTCTACTTTAAAATACCGCACACACCTCCAAATTACATTTTAAATATATATGGGACTTTATTGCTTTTACTAAATTTATATACATAAAAGAATATATTATGTCATATATAATATATACTTCATATAAATTATCAGATCTAAGAGATTTTTATTTCTACATTCTCTAGAATATATTTTGTGTCACCTCAAATATGTTACATATATATGGGTGGTTCATGAAATTTACAATTCAACATTTTCTAATCATCATACTCATATTTAAATGAATATAACATATTAAAGTATTATTTTTCATTTTCCATTTTTTTCCTTTAAAAATGTTATGCAACTAAAATGTGTTTCGAATCACTTTTCCTTTAAGAATTTTTCATTTTATAGTATAAATAAAAATATTTCTGAAGCAAGAATATTCTTTTTAATATTAATGCTATATAACATTACTGATTTTATAACATTATAAAATATTATGCAGCTTTGAAATATTTATTACATATCATGTGATCCTTTGGGCCTTTACCATTTTTTTCAGAAATGTATAATATTACACATAATATGTCATAAACAATTATAACAATACTTTTTTGAAACATAAATCATCTATATACTAGGAGGTGATCAACAATATTACAATTTATATTCATGAAAATCTTCTTCTTTCGGACATCAAAATACAATTAGTTCTTGAACAGTATAAATAGGTTCCTGAACATTGTCTACTTTCATGTAAGAAACCTTATAAACATTAAAATGTTTTCTCTATGAATATGGTAACCGTATTATCAAAATATTCCATCAAAATCTAGATATCACCAAGTATTTAATGTATTATCATAAATCAGTCATACTTTATAATTATTATGATAGAAAATAAATCAAAAACCAAACTCACCTTTGGTTACAAAAATATTTCTCTTTGGATTTTGTTGTTAATATTATATAATGTCCATCAACTAAATACCATTAATGATCCACGAGTATAAATTTATTATTCATTTATTTCCACTAAATTTGATATAAGAATGAAATGTTCTGTATGGTGCATATTCATCTATTAATTATCTTCACATTTCTCATACTTTAATCTATATTTGATTTTAAATTTTGACCCTATATATCTTATAATCCTTTAGGTGAAAATTTCATCTCAGCTATTAAATCAAAACAAAACATTCTGTATGAGGTTATTATTAGGGATGATCGACTCCCTAACTTTTTAAATATAGAATTTTGGAATATTTATTCCCATTTTTCATTGATTCTATATCATCCTATTTGTCATCACCATTTTACATATTGAAAACCTCTTGGTTTTGTCAACCATTTGAATGATATATTTAGAAATATCAGAAATCCATTACCACTTCCCAAAACATTATTGAATATTTATCATATAACCATATTAACCAACCACATATATCTAGGACTAATCACTTATTGGATGATCCATTTAATCTCGTATCACTTTTTAATACTACCAATTAGAAGCTCTAATTTTCAATTCAACCAAAATTACACATATTGAATAAACACACTTAAAAAAATTCATTTAATCCGTTGAGAAATTTTTTTAATATAATTATTTTTGATTTAACAAATTTCAAAATTTGAGACACTTTTTACTATTTAACTATATTTTACTCAATTATTTTCAAGAAGTGAGCTTACCACTTAAGGTTAAATCATGAAAAAATCATATAAGTCTATTGAGTTGGAAGTCAGTGTTGGAAACTAGATTTTTAGTCAACAATACCATAGATGTCCATATATGATGATTACATTAATAACTGAAATCACCTTGAAATTTTTCAAATCTTTAAATAATATTATAATCTGAATCATACTTAAAAATATCACAAGTAAATAAAGAATAATTCACATGCCTATGGGATATATCACTTATTGAACCAACTCATACCACGTTTTTGTGATAAGATTGTAATAAAAATTTATATTCATTAGGATTTATCATTTTACCAAGCCTCTATTTTTCTCCAAGATGGGATATATAGATTTTGGGAATAATGAAAAAATCCATTTATTATCTTTAGTTCTTAGTGATATTTTAGATATTATTTTTTTAATGGGTTAGTAATTGTTAGTTTTAAAAATTACCTCCTATAAAAATTTTGTATATTGAAAACAAATAGATAATAAAATATTTATTATTGCATAAAAAAATAACCATGAAATCTATGATAATTTATACTTAATTCATTATTCATCCTTACCCTTAAATGTAGTTTTTTAGTATAAGTGATATTACATGATATCCCTTGTTTTCTCTCACCAGTGACACGATACAACTAGAATATTCAAATGAAAAATTGGTAAAATTTTAAATTATTATTAGGATATTAATTTGTTATAATGATTTATTTTAGTATACAACATCATATTTGGATTCGAGAATCATAATGAATTCATGAAACCATATATTAAGTGAATTCAACATTTTGATACCATTTTATCTAATTTTCAACGATTGATACCAACATAGAACATTAGTTCTACCACTTATCTTATTGCACATATTTTTTTTCTCAATTATATTTTATTTCTTCAATTTCATATATCACCTCTTATTAAAATCACCCATTGATTATATTTACACCTTTTATATGCACTAATTTAAAAAATCATTAATGTAGATTACTTAAATTAGGAGAGAGGTACCTATGACATCCTCATATGTTGGATTGTGGTTGGCCTTTATAAACCAATCATTTAATTAAAAATATCTTCCAAGAAATTTGAGTGGTTATTATTTATTAAACAAATAAAAATTTTCATTATGGAATCTCTTTCTAGGGTCCATATACTTATTAATCTATGGTTCTATATCTATTTTGATATTAATCCCACATGTGTTTGGGTAAATCCCAGGTAAATAAAGCATATGACACTTTCATATTTAATAATATTTTCGAATTAAATATTAATTTTACTTTAATGGGGATACTATATTCGATGGCGTACTCGACACACAAAAATTGGTTTCTCCAAAATCTCATGTTGCACACAAGGCTGAGTCAAAAATAATAATAATATAATATTATTTTAAAGGGAAGTTAACATCAAGCCATATTATTGGATGGAATGAATAGAAATATCTACAATATGATTATATATATTTGTTAAATGTCATTACCTTTATCCATTAAATGCTAGACGCTAAAATTTGAATGAATCCAATTTTAAGCATAAATACCCTGATATTTTTTAAAAGGAAGATTTACATCCTTTTGATGGAAAAACCTTTTTAAATCTATTATTTGTCACTTTTATATGCACTATTTTAAAAAATACAATTATTACTTATAACTGAAACATAAAAATGTACTTTGGCAAAATATTTGGTATTTTTCTGATAAAGATCATCTTTAATGAATACTGAAAAATATTGCATCTTAATTCAAAACCGTATTTTCATCTATTTTATATATATAGATATATTTTACTTTTACTTTATTTATAATTTTTATTGGATTATATATTTACCATTAAATCCAATTCTGGTCATTTTTAGTAATTTCACTCTTAATTTGGACATAAAAAATGTCAATCTTTTGATTGGTATTATTTCTTAAAAACACTCTTTTTTTCTTTAGGCTACGTGAATTAATTTTAAATTAGAAAATTCCATTTCTGAGTTTTAAATTTTGAAAAATGGATTCCATATTTGTAATAAGGGGTTCAAAATTTGTTGAATAGATAACATTTATTTTTTCACATTCTAAATATTTACTTTAGTAAATATTTTATTTACCACAATGAAAGGGTAAATCTCTTAAATAACGGTTACAAATAATACTATAATAATATTATATTAACCATACACTTATCCAAAGCATATTTTATTAGATATTTCCGACCATGGGAATCCTTGGATTTGTTTTGGGACCCCATGGATGTACCGGGGAGTGGTAATGATGTTTTATATTAATTAATTTAATGTACAGACAAAAATAACATAAACGTATATCTTTTAGTAAAACAATTATATATGGGGTTACATAAGTGATCTATTAGACTGTAAATACTAATTTAAAATATAAAAATATTTCACACATAATGATATCTTATTTAATATTTTTAGACATAAAATAAAAAAACTAAATTATGAAACAATGGGGATGTAGTAATTGCTTTGTTAATAAAGGATTTAAATAAATAATATTATAAATGTTGAAATAAATTTATTTAAACTTTTTATGCCATCCATGAATTTTAGGGATACAAATTACATGTCATATTGGAATTAATGATGGGCTTTCAAATGAATAATGTTTTTATTTATTTATTAAAAGTCTTGATCTAAATAATTTCAAAACTGGAATAAATGAGTTTTTAAAATAATTAATATTTTATTAAATGATAAAATAATCCTAAAAATATAACATTTTTTCAAATGAAATAAATAGTGAAAAATATATCATAAATTATCCATTTTGGGTCTCTTGAGATTTTATAATAAATATATTAACCATATAGAATGAGTATATAACCGGACATGGTGAAAGTTAAATAAGTTTACAAACGGTTAAATAAAAAAGATAAGGATTAAAAAAATATCCAAAACCTGTCCAATTCTTATTATAGGATTTTATTTAGACTTATATTTAAATTATATTATAATTAAAAAAATTTAGGACCTTTGGAAACTGAAAAATATTTTGTAATAAAATAATACATTCAAAAATTCTAAAAGAGCCCCTCCTCCCCTTATAAAATACCATCTCCTCAAATACATTACTCAAAAATCTCAAGACCCTTGGCTCATCAAACATCTTCTAAAGGAAGATCAATACTTCCCTGTATTCCTTATATAATACTACCTGTAAGAAGAATGCAACTACATAGATCCCTTTGGATCAAATCAAAATATGTTACCTGATTTGAAGGTAACGTCATCTCTTAAGTTATTTTATTTTATTTACCTTCTACAACCCATTAACTATCGTTAATAAATTATTTTATAAAAAAACAATATATTCAACATACAAGGATGTTTTTATGAGAATTATTCTGACTACACATCAATACACCTCCAATCTAATGGATACAAATATACTGTTTTTGTGGACTGCGAACTACTGTCTCATGAAATGATGATTGTTTAATAATATCTGAACACCTCTTATGGTGGCCATTAAGATGGAAAAATATTTATATGTGATATATATTATATATATATTGTCTCAATACTTCTGTATTTTTCATTTATCACATACCTTTATGGATTCCATAATGTGTAAATACAATAATTTAATTTGAGGAATTGCGGACAACCACCCCCTCAAAGTGATATGACTCATTCCTGCCATACATGGGATGTATAAAGGTTGTAGTTAATTAAAATATATTTTAAATTATACCATCTAATAATATTCCTATATATCATTATGTTTTAATTCCATTAAAATATGAAATTCAATTGAAATTATCATTCATGTGTATGTACAGCTTACCGTTTCCCCAAACGGTGTATCTCATTTCTTATCTTCAAATGTTATGTACTATTATATACACATATATATATACTGGATATATATATGATATATATGAAATATATATCATTAATATCATTCTGTATATAAGGTACTTTCGACCACATGGATAACATTTAATTATAAGAATTTTATTTTTGACTCAAGTACCAAATTTCAAAAAAAATTACCATTATTAACTTAAATGATTATATAATCTTAATAACATGGTAATACGTGATATGAAAGGATTAATATACATGAAAATTGTTCTTATGCAAGTAGAAATTAACATTAGTTTATTATTCAGCAGATTATAGATCAAACGAGTCAAGTCGGACACGAGGTAAGGAACTTCGTCTCAATCTCCTTCCATTGAGGCCTATTTTGATTTTTTACATTACCTTATTTTTTACGGTGTATAAACACCTTTTAATTTTCTTTTCATTCAAAGGTAATCTATTTTCTATGAATATTTTTACTAAATTAATAATGGAATAATCTTATTTAACGTACATAGTGACAATGACCTTTCCACCACCGTGAGTATTATTTGATCTTTTGCTTCCCTAACAAGCCGTAGTGTTTTTTTTACAAGGAAAATAAATACCATATACCCTTTTTACATATTTTGGTATTGAGAATTATTTTTAGAAATAATTGATTATTTCATTATCTTTAAATGATATATTGTGATTGAAATATTGAAATTTTATCTTTCATTGATGTTTTTTACGTGTTATGAATATGTTATGGTTCTTGGGACTTATTTACAAATACGACTGGTTCCATGATAAACCTATGGCAGATGTGCCTTAGATAGATCTCTAATGCATTGGGAAACTTGTCAGAGGTAAATTTTAATGTTTCTATTAATGTATTTAAGGAATATAATGTGATGCGTATTCAAAATGTAACTCTATATGTATATGTGAAAGCTACAATGTAAGTATGTTATGGATGCCACAAGTTACATTTATGATTTATGATTTCTATGTGTTATTAATAAATCTTATGATTTAATGTGGTATGTTAATGAGCTTAATATTGGTATGTATTGATGGACTAATGATTTATTTGTTTATTTTATAAACCTTACTGGGATTTTTATGCTCATCACATGTTTTTTGAAATGTTTTTCACATGACATAAAGATGAATATGGTCAAGGATGGAATCATGAAAATGTCCTAATGTCTAAAATTTATAACATGACATGACTCTTTTTTTCAAGAGTTTTTAGTTTCTGAAAAAAAATTGATACTGAGTAGAAGTGTCTACATTCTAATACATGAGATGCAATGTAATAGTTATGGCCTAATTCTATAAAAATATTAACCTAAAAAGATCCTTATTAAATTAATTCAAGATTATGTATTGTATATGTATGGGGCCTTATAGTGGGTACCAAAGGGCAGTTTAGATAACTTTAGAGGTTAGGGTGTTATTTATGTGTAAGTGGCATAACCATAAGGGTTAACATATTATAAAGTGTCACAGATAATTTAGATAAATTGAATGGGTTTAAAATGGTATGAATAAATATATCTTAGTCAATAACATCATCATAAGATATTATATGATGAATTTATTGATGTAATCACATTGAACATTTTTGTTTTAGTAAATGTCTAGATCTAGAAGGCACCAAAGTAACAATGGATGTGAAGAAAAATGTGATAGTTTTTTGAATAAGGAACCAAAAGAAATGGGAGCTTCAATTATAGCTCTTGTGTTTATTATTAACCAACTATATAGATCCATGATTGACCACCTGAACCATGGTGATTATTATAAGGAATTTTATATGTTAGAAACAAATCCCTATAGATGTTAAGGTAATAATGATAATGGTAAGAATATTCAAAAACCTATGTGTCAAGGATGTGGAATGTAACACCATGGAAAACGATTCAAATGGACGAGAATATTCTATAGTTGTGGTAATGGGGGTCATAAAGAAAGATCCTACTATCGATAAAGGAAGAATACAGTTGAATCCTGAAAGGGAAAGTTTTTCTTTCTGATGGATCAATTGAATGTTTTAAGTGTTTTATGTATGGTCATTATACAAATAGATTTCCAATAAAGAATGTTCGAGAATGGGATCTGTATAACCATAAAAATATATTCCTACCAATACCAAATTCCATTACAATTGAATATGAGTAAACTGATAATGACTAATGAAAGGTATGTATTTTTTCTTAACTGATGTTTTGACATTATTAAATCTTAGGGTATAATTAATGATTTTGTTAGTTTGAAAGTATTATTATACAATAAGTTGGGAAATAATGGTTAATGGATCCTGAAGAACAAGGAATGAGTAATATGTCTTTATATATGGTTTTAAAGAGTTATCCTTGATTTTAAGATGATGAAATTCTTAAAAGTATAAAGTCTCTTTTGATGATGAAAGTACATTGGAAATTTTTTTTCTAGTATGTCTAAACCTAAAGTTTGATATGGGAAAATGTTATTCAAGGAAGAATTGTCTTTTCTTTTGTGGATATAGTTATAAATAACCATTTTATTTCATATAATCATCGAATTTGAGGTAATTATAGGTTATTACTTTTTTGATGAAAATTTGAGGTATGAGATAACATTTGTGGTTAAAATATATTACGGTTATTTTGGTTTAATTTATTGATTTTTTTTTGAAACTCTATAAAATTATATAGTTTTTGAAAATGGAAAACACGAAGACCATGTGGAAACCCGTCACATCAGACAATGCTTAAGGAATGGGACCCACAACCAATGTGAGAATAGGATTTATTTCCTACCACTGGACAATGTGAATTCCTTAGTTTGTATGACTAATGATTTTTAGTTAGATAATTTTATGGATCAAGGACAAGTTAATTTTTGGAAATTATGTTTTATCAAATAGATATACTTTTATAGAATTATGACCTAGTGAATTAGTGATAAAGTATATTTTGGAAGACATTATCTCTATTGAGAACATTATATTCTTAAGAAAAATGGAAAAACTATAGGATCTAATTTGTAGAGTAATGGTTGAAATTTTATTTCTGAAGAATATATGTTTTTATTGTAGACATATATAAATTTGGTTTATGTATAGAAATGATTAAACTTTCATAGATAATATATGATTATGTTAATTACTCTTTAGTATGAGAAATTAAGATTAGTCGATGTTTTTTGGAGATAAATGATATGATTTATTGTGGATGAATATGTGATTAAAACCTTCTATGTTTTGGGTTTCAATATTAGTTTGAGATACTTAGAAAAATTTTAAGGGCAGTTGTTTATTGAATGGAATTTGATGAACTTTGGGTTTTATTGTCAAATTTTGAGGATTAAAGGTATTATTTATTTTATTAAAGAATTATCCATTTTTTGTATTATCTTATATTGTACAAACCATTTTTTTTGGAAAATTTATAGTTAAAGGAGAAATATATCATTTATTTTTTTAGATTAGGTGATTCTCAAGAGGTTTATTCTAGATTATTAGGTGTTAGCAAGTCATCTGGAATAGTCATAGTTTGGAGAAAAGATGTGTTTTTGGTAAAAACTTATTGAAGGATGAAACTCTACATGAAAAGTAAGTATATTTGTATATGTCCTTAGTCGATATAATAACTACATTCTCTATCTTTACAAAATGAAACATCAAACAAAAACATTTCCATTTACTTTTCCTACTGGGAACCCAAAGATCATTTAACATATCACAAGTTTGTGGTTTTCTGGTTGTTAACTTTATCCGGATCATGTTTTTTATCACTCTCCATCAGAACATGACACTTAGTTTATCCTCCATAACCATTTTGACATGGAATCCTAGTATGAGTTATCTCGGGTGACCTTTTTAAATCTATTTCCTTCCTTTAATATGATAGTATTATGAACTTTTTTTCTGATGTGGGATTTTCAATGAAGTTTCTGAGAATAATTTTAAAATTGCAAAGATTAAATTTCTAAAAGGGGTAAGGATGTAACATCATGGGTAAATAAAGAATATGAAATTTTCATATTGAATAATATTTTTGAATTAAATATTACTTTTACTTTAAAAGATATTCTATATTCGATGTCATACCTGACACACAAACATGGGTTTCTCCGAAATCTCATGTTACGCACTTGGGTATGTCATACTAAAAATAATAATATAATATGATTTTAAATGGTAGTTATTGTCTAGTCGTTGTATTGGTAGGAATGAAAATAACTAACTACAATAAAGTTATACATGTTTTTTAAATTTCATTACCTTTATCCAATAAATGTTAGAGGAAAAAATGTGAATGAATCCAATTTTAAGCATAAAAACTCTAATATTCTGTAAAAGGATGATTTGCCGCCTTTTAATGGAGAACCCAATTTAAATATTGTTTTTTTAGATTTTATAAGTTATATTTGGAAGCATAAAATTCTTCCTTATAATTGGGACATCAAAATTAAATTTGGGTAAATTTTTTTTATTTTGCTGATAAAGTTCATTTACAATTAATAGTGAAAAATACTACATCTTAATTGAAATATATCTTTTCATAAAATTTATTTATTTAGTAATACATCCCTTTAAATTTGTTTTACAGTGTAAATGGATTATATTTTTACCATTTATTTCAATGTTGGTCATTGAATGAAATTTCACTCTCAAATTGGACATAAACAATGGTCAATCTTTTGATAGGTATTATTTTTTAAAAAACACGCTTTTTGGTTTTGACAACAGGAATTGATTTTAAATTAATTTCTACCAAAAATGTGTTAAAAATTTAGAAAAATGGATTATATATATATAATTAGTAGGTCCAAATTTTGTATATAGGTAAATTTTATTTTAAGCATTATGAATCTTTACTTTAGTAAATATTTTATTTACCATGGTTAAAGGGTAAATCTACTAAATTAGGGTAAACAATAATATCATAATAATATTAAATTACCCTTAAACATGTTCTAACCCTATTAAAAGAGATACTAACGAACATGGTAATACTTGGTTCGATTTTGAGACCCCATTAATCCATTTGGGAGTGATAATGACATTTTATATTAATTAATATAAAGTAAGGACAAAAATAACATAAACATATATCTTTTAGTAAGGAAATTGTATATGGTGTTATATAAGTGATATATTCGACTATAAATAATCATTTGAAATTAAAACATATTTCATAAATCATGGTATTTTATTTTTAATTTTAATAAATTAAATAAATAAACTCAATCATTACACAATGGTGAGGCAGTAATTGCTTCATTAATAAATGATTCCAATAAATGATATTATAAATATTAAAATAAATCTATTTTGATACTTTTTATGTCATACAAGAGTTTTAGGGATATTAAATACTTGTTATATTTGAATTAAAGATGGTTTTTTGAAATAATCATGTTGTTATCAATTTTCTAAGAGTTTTGAGATAAATAATTTAAAATTGTCAAAAATGAGTTTTTAAAACAATTAATATTTTGGTAAATGATAAAATAATACTAAAAATCTAAGATTCAGACAAATGAATTAAATAATGATAAACATTTCCCAAATTATCCATTTTAGTTATGTTTTCATTTTATAATAAATATATTAACCATATAGTGTGAATATATAAGAGGACATGGTAAGTGTTAAATATGTTAACAAAGGGTTAAATAAATATGATAAGGATAAAACAAATATCCAATAACTATACAATTCGTATATAATGATTCTATTTAGACTTATATATATCTAATATCTTAATTAAATAATTTTTTGACATTTTGAAACTGAAAATCATTTTTAATGAAATAATAATTTCAAACATTTCTAAGGATCACCCCACCCCCATTATAAAAGGCCATCACCTCTAACCAGTTACTTAGAACTATCAAGCCCCATGTGTCCTCCTATCTATGATAAAATAACATAAAAAAAATCCCCAATTCCTCATATAATCCTTCTCTAAGGCATAAGGAAATTAAATAGATCTCTTTTTCTCAAATCAAAAGACGTTACCCGATTTAAAGGTAAGGTCTTCTCTCAAGTTATTTTCTTTTTTTCCTTCTCCATCCCCCTAAACACCCTATATTATATTAGTATATATCTAAAATTATATATTCAATATAATTGGATGTTTTTATTAGGTTTATTTTAACTATGCTTCCCCACACCTCCATCCAATGGATACAGACATACTGTTTCTCTTGACGGTGAAATACTGTTTCATGAAACGATGATTGTTCAATCATCGCCTACCACCTCTTATGGTGGACGTTAAGATATAACTGTATTTATAAGTGATATATATTATATATATATATATATATTCTCTATAAATTATTTTTAATAATTTATATCATACGATTATGTTTTTAATAATGGGTAAATGTGATAATTTCATTTGAGGAAGTGCAGACTACTGCCCCCTCAAAGTGATATGACAAGTTCATACAATACATTGGACGTATAAAATGTGGATTTAATTAAATGAAATATAATATTATACTGTAATTATAATATACCCATGTATCATTATTTTTTCATTCCATTAAAATACAAAATATAAATGAAAGCAGTGTTCATGTGTACGTTCGGCATACCGTCCTCCTGAACGGTGCATTTCATTTCTTATCTCCAAATGTTGTGTAATATTACAAATACATATATATACTAGATATATATGATGTATATGATATCAAAATTATGAATATCATTAGGGATACAATGGACTTTTTAGCAGATGGAAAACTTGTAATTATAAGTTCAGTTTTGACTTAGGTACCAAATATCGACAATATGATGATAAAAACATAAATGATTATATAATGTTTATAAAGTGGAAATAAGGGATATAAAAGGAATATTAAACATGAAAAATGTTCTTATATAAGTATAAATTAACTTTAGTTTATTATTTAGGATATTAGATAACAAACAAGTCAAGTCGGACATGAGGTATATAACATCGTCTCAATCTCCTTTCATTGAAGAATATTTTGATTTATACATGACATTATTTTATATGGTGTATAAACACAATTGAAATTTAATTTAATTAAAAGGGAATATTTTTCTACGATGTGTTTTACAAATTAAAAAAAATGAATGTTTCTTTTTAACGTACGCGGTCACAATGACCTTTTTGCTGCTACGAGTACTATAAGATCTTTGGATTCCTTAAAAATCCAGAGTGTTTTTTTGAATGGAAATTTAAATAACATATACCCTTTTATGTATTTTGGTATTTAAAATGGTTTTTATAAAGTATTTATTATTTTATTATATTCAAATTATATTATTGGATTGAAATGTTGAAATTTTATCCTTCCTTTATGTTTGTTTTATGTGTAATGAATTTTTTATGGTTCTTGGGAATTGTTCATGTATATGGGTGGTTCCATGATAAACCTAGGGAGGGTGAGCCTAAGATAGCTGTACAATGAATTGGATAACATGATAGAGGAAAATATCAATGGTTCTCTTATGAGATTTAGGGAGTATACTATGATGGGTATTCCAAACATAACTCCCTAGATAGATTTTACTGCTACAATGTATGTATGTTGTGGATGCCACAATTTACATCTATGATTAATGATTTCAATTTTTTATTCATAATTCTTATGATTTAAATTGTTAATTTAATGAGATTATACTTGGTATGTGTTGATGGGAAAATGTTTTCTTTGTTTATTTTATAATCCTTACTAATATTTTTATGCTCATCTCATGTTTTTTTGAAATGTTTTTCAAATAACATAATGATGAATAGAGTCAAGGATGAAATCATAGAAAATCCAGGATGTCTAAAACGTGGAACTAGGCATGACTCTTTTTTTCAAGAGTTTTTATTTTAGGAAAAAATGGATATTGAGTAGAAGTGTATAATATTTAATAATTGATTTGTAATGTATTAGTTATAGACTAATTCTATAAAATTATTAATCTAAAGAGATCCTCAAGGTGAATTATTAACTTAATTGTATATTATGTATTGTTTAAGGATGGGTCCTTTTAGTTTGTTTCCTAAAATGATGCAAATTTCGTATATCTATCATAATTATTCATACACTATAAGAGGTATATTACACCAATAGTCATCTATTATATTTGTACATATTTTACATTAGTGAAACTTTTGGGATATATTATTTCAACATTATCATATCTTAGGAAACTTCCTTCTTTTTTGAAGATCACTCTTATTGAAATCCATGATGGGTTTGGTGAGTGTATAAGAATTGGTACTTGATACACCCTACCTTAAGATCCATTTTTTCAACAAAAATACTGACCATTTTCCTATCTTGAATGACTTATTTTCAATGAAATCTCCCTTACAAATATTCATACAAATTTTTAATTTCATTATGAATCTATTATCTCATTTCCTACCATAATTCCATCTTATATGAACAAAATTACCACAAATAAAACGCCTACAACAAAATTCATCAATGTTATTTTCACTTATTGGTTGAGATATGGTCATAATATAATTATAATATTTTGGACTATGATATTCAAGACACACAGTCATGGTGTGACATAATATTCCAATAAGTTTTCATTTCAAGGAAAACATTCCGTGAGTGAATTTTATTGATTATTTTGAAAGATATTTATATTTACATAAACAATTAATGATTTGAAGATTCATTAATTTTACTTATTGAGGATACCAAGGAGGTAATTTCCAGATTTTTTTATTTTCATTTATATAATTATTTCTTTAAATCAAGATCCTTAATAATCTCATCATTATGCATAAAATGGGTCACTATCACATTTTTTTTAGAACCAACATCCATTTTATATTTAATTCATTCAGAATGATTAATTTTGAGAGGGATCGTAATATCTGTCAATGATATCTTTGTATCTATTTGTTTTTGAATATATATATTTTAATATTTATGTTGTAAAATATGGCCCTTCATTTTTTCACCCATTTCTATCATATCCACATTTAAGTCCACTTATTATATATTCATACTTTTAGTATACATGGTAAAATATTTTTTAAAATCATAGTCCACTTTATCCATACTTACTGATTGATCCCAGTTTCCATGTATGCATTAGATCTATTTTTTGAAACTGTATATATTTTCTCTAGATTGATGACTAGATGTTTATACAACATATTCTATTAAATATTCAATTCATTCCTTATCTGAAGAGAAATATGAAATCATAGAAGTATAATTATAATCCAAAATAATGTTATTATTATATTTAACATTGATATTATTCACCTTTATCTCTTTGTTTGTATCTTTCATTTTATAGTCTTATTCTTACTTCAATCCTTATTTCATTAAACATAAGACAATATTATTTTGAACTGTGTTTTTAAAACTTGTTTTCTGTAATTTTTTTATCATAAATAATTTCATGAGTATTACACATCGTGAATCCATTATCAAAATTTGAGGTGTTATTTCATAAGTTATTGGAAAATGATTTAATAAAGATCTTGTTTTTCCTTGAATCACGAACACTTTCTATGTAATTTATTTAAAAAACATAATGAAAACTTTACTATATCACCTCTTTGTTATAAGCCTATATGAACATTATGTTTTAATTTTTATAAACATCAATAATTTTTTCATTGATAAATAGTGGATTCATAATTGAACCCTGGTTCACATGAAATCAAAATAGATTTAGATATTGAAACCAAATCCAAAAACTTTTGGATATGATACTACTTTTTAGGTCTATGATTATATGAACCAACCTATGATACATGGGTAGGTGGGTGGGGGTTAATCATTGTTAAAACTGATTAAAGCATTCATTTCATTATGTCTTTAAGGTTATTTAGATAATTTTTCCCAGTTAACGGGAACATGTTCAATCTCCCAATCACTCTTTGAAACACAACAAATAATAAACAGTGAAAAAAATATATTTTATATATAGGATGCGGGTAGTTTACATCGGTATTTTCGTTAGAATTAAAAATATTATATAACTATGTATATTACTTATCATCTTGTTCCACCATTCCATTACCAAATTTTCATCTTTAAAATTCTATACACAGGATAAAAAATTAGATTATTCATCATATGGTCCTCCAAGACATTACTATTTTTTAGAAACATAGAATATGACACATAGAAAAACATAAAATTATTATGATCATGTCAACTCAGCACTATAAATATTATGTATAGAAGGTACTAATGAAATGTTATGCAATATTCAGATTCT
Organism: Viscum album; assembly: GCA_963277665.1. Taxonomy (NCBI): domain Eukaryota; kingdom Viridiplantae; phylum Streptophyta; class Magnoliopsida; order Santalales; family Viscaceae; genus Viscum; species Viscum album. Next base: position 1,066,215,097 of record OY728166.1, on the reverse strand, counting down.
TCATGAAAATAATAAACTTATTTAATTTTAAAGGATTTTTCTTTTTTAATAACTATAATAACTTTTGTAACATAATATATTTCCACGTATTAACTATAAAAAACATCCAAATGTGTCCCCATGTGTATGGTAATTATCTTCTTCAAATATCCATTGAATATCCAATCATCCCAATGTTTTCAATGACTTATCACACTATATTAATACTTCGTGATTTTAGTTATAGGATAAATATATGAAATTGAAATCAATATTGGTTATAATAGATATAAATTAAATGCATTCTGATAAGATAAATTTGAATGAGAAGTGAAAAGTAATAGATGAAAAGTAAAAGGTAACGGAGAAAGAATAAGAACCTATAAATGATGTGTATAATGAGATTATTTTGGATAAAGAAAGGATTAGAATAAAACACCATAGAAACCCAAAAAATTACCCTATAAATCCCCTTTTTCATTTGAAGAGAGAATATTAAAAAATATGGTTGATGATAAATTCTATAAAATTATTGATATGTTCAAGAAGTGCCTATAATTACTCCATTCACTGATACAATTCCGCAACTCCTGATATATGACAAGTTCCTCAAACAACTCAATTCAATCATGAATATGTTATAATACTTTGGTTATATTTATTTAGATGAAAAATATTAATGTGTTTATTAAAGGAATATTCTCTTATAATTTTCAAATATTTTATTTTTTTCTATTTTGTTATCTATTTTAAACTGAACTTTTAATAAATAATATTTTTAATTGAGGGATAGTGTATAGTTGATGACAATGAATATAGTCAAGAATCATTTAGGAAGAAGGATATGTACTAGTCATCCTTGGTAGTAATATTATATCCCAAGGGAAAGAACTCATTGATTTTAATAAAGGGAAGTTGATCTTTCATGTGGGAAAAAGAGTAGGTTCAATTCATTCATATAAAGATATTAATGAATTTAGAAAAAAATGAGGACATCCATTAAATTATCATATATAAATAATGTTATTTATTATTGGAAATGTGATCTAACAAATAATTGGCGACGATGTTGATAATTAATAATGGTATGGAAATATAGAAATAAGGAAAGTGAGAGAAGCAAGAAAAAAGAATGGATTGGTAGTTACATAGCCCCTTTTGAGGAATTAATTTTCTAATTTTAATATCTAAATCATCAACCCTCCAAAACAATAGCTGAAATGAAAAAATAGTAATCCAGAATACATATTCTTATAAGAAGAAGAATACCTATTGGTGATCATAAGAACTAGAATTTTAATTCATCAATACAATTGGTTAATTAAAGGAACGAAACAATGGATGAAGAACATTAATTATAGTATTACACATATCATGAGAATTATATATTACCTTAATATACAAAATGTGGGTCAATTATATTATTAGAATCAGTCATGGAAGTCGCAAAGCATGTTAACATATCCGATGAACGATTTCATGAATAATATTATTATGGAACTCTTGAATTATCATATCATTTATATCAATTTAGATAGTGAATTGGTTAGATCACTCCATATCATTCTCATAGATAAGGGATAATATACATGAAGAGAATTAATAAGATGATAACCATTGAAATAGTGAATATGTGTAGTGTTTATGTCCATTTTATAAAAATTAAGGGAGAAAGGAGGATGGGTCATTTCCCTTTGTATTCATCAACCAGATTATCCAAAGACAAGTCATTCGTGGGTATTACTACCTTCCAGAAGGATATTATAGATAATGTCAAATTCTAGTGGATCCAGAAGAAATAGGCAAGATTTGGGTTTCATTTATCCATAAAATATTTCCTTACCAATAGGTTTCTTTTAGTATGCATAATGAAGTCATTATTTATAGTGTTGCATAACACAAAATTTTCATGGGATTGATGAGTTGGTTCATTAGGCCTCTATGGAGGACTTTTATATATGTTTTACCATATTTGGTGTTCCAATCGGAATTATACTAGGTTTTTCAAAGACATTAGGAGACATGCATTGTACTCAATTAGTAGAACATCCATTTTATGGTAAAATATGATATTTTTTATTTAAAACATATCTCCAAGGATGATATAGATCTAGATATCACATAAATAAATATAATTAATAATAATATATAACATTAAAATGATATTGACATTTTTAGCTTTATGGGACATGAAGGTTTTTATCAAAGGTTCATAAGATATTTCTCCTAGATTTCCTAACCCCCCACTTATCATATGTAAATGTATATGGAGTTAATGTTTGATAGATGTTTCAAGAAATCCTCTTACTATTTAAATACATATATAATAAATTCATATATAATGCTGACCAAAAATTTGGAAGATCACATTGATTTGATGTGCGATGTAAGAAATTACTATATAAGTTTAGACCCCAAAAAAGTAATTAATATAATTTTATGACATATCATATTTTCTATTAAGAATCATATTGAAGTGACACTCAAAGACACCATGGAAGATAAAGATTAGATTCCATTATTATTATATTTTTAAAATTTTAAACCTCCCTTATCGTGACATAAATAATACATTAATCCCATTTTTTGAATATTAAATCTAAAAAATGTTATATATAACATGGAAAAAATATTTAGTGTCTTGAAAATTAGTAATATAAATATCTTATTTGTTTCAGTTGTGATAATTTCTCGATAATCATACTCATGTAGACTAGTTTATAGTCACTTAATGTGGTATAAAAATAATCATAACATGAGAACTAGAAACATAAAAATGAGATGTGATTAAACTATTAGAAAGGGAAAAATATCTAACATTATGGAATGAATTATGAAGGTAGAAATATCATAATAATTTATCAAAATAACTTATAATATAATCATAAAACATGTTATTTTATCATAATAATTTCAAAATATGGCCATGAAAGCATAAAATATAGAAACTGGCTCAAAACACATATCAATAGTCTTTAAATATGAGAGCATGAAACACCAGTGAAAAATAATTTAAAAATAATGAATAATATTGGAAACATAGATTTCTATTAAAGTGGGATGCCTATTTTAAATTTATTTTAACATGATTACATACTTTTAAATATAATGAAAAAAAGATAGTAAAACTAATATAATAAATTCCATTACTCCCACAACTAGGTGAACAAACTCATTATGTCCATGTACGAAAATGTGTGGAAACCCATCATGCCCAAATTATTTTGAAAATATCATTATTTCTTTATCTAACGATATCATGAGTTATAAACATAAACCAATGCATTGGAGGGTGATATAGGGACCAACCTATCATCTTCCATTTATATGTGTGCAACTTGAAGTCAAACATCTCCATATCTGAAGTAACTCAAGGATAAAATAATTGGTTTCATAAAATTATTAAAAACCTGACCTTAATATATCATAGGAAATCAAAATTTAATTTTATAAAATGATTAAAAAAATAATATATAGTCATTGAGGAAAAAATAGTTTCATGATAGATAAGCCTTTGAAGAAAAATTATAGTGAAGATACAAAAGATTTGAGAAAACAATGTGAAAATTGTTATTAAATATGAAGTGTAAATTAAATTTAAATGATTTTTTATAGAGTGAAATATAGAATTATTTAAAATAAAACTATAAATAATTCATAGTAAATGTTCTTTGAAAAGAAAAAAATATTTCCAATAGGAAAAGTTGAAATATATTGATTTTTTTTCTTTTAAATGAATATTTAATAATTGAGACTTGAAAGAGAAATTAAAATTTTCAAAAAACGTTTTTGAAAATGCAATGAAAACATTTAGTCTTAAAAATAATATTTAATAATGGAAAATTGAAAAAGGAATAACTGTTATCAAAATAAAATGTGGAGTTGTTAATAAAACTTTTATATTAAAAATATGTAAAAACCATATGAACATTTTGAAATGACCTTACTGAAAAACCACATAATTAAAATGATGACATATAGTCTTATTTTAAATAAATTAAGTACAATAAATGAATCAGTGGAGATAAAAATATTGAGCTTCACCAGATTATATTTCCCCATATGACTTTACATGGTTTTTTGTTCTCCCTAGAAAATCTTGGCTGGTGGGTGGTTTTTTAACTATGATTTGGTTTACTCTGTATAGACTTCTCACTAGTGAAATGTTGATCTCTCTAATGTTTCTACCAGATTTTGATAGTTCATGCACATCGGTCTACTTGCATTTGATTTTGAATCAATAGCTTTCACTTGGTTATATCCTTTTTCCTGGATGTTTACACTTTTGAATTTTGTTGATGTGATTCTGGTGGAAGAAAATTTAGTTCTCAGATTACTCCACAGAAAAGCATAGGCTTGTCATTAAGCTTCATCTCTTTGTGTTTATCCAGCTCTTCAGCCTAAATCAAAAATTTTTTAGTATCATTTATGCATCATGAGGTCCGGAGGAATTTGGAAGGAATAATATGAGAGCATGGATTTATCTTTGAAAAATAGGATTTTATTTTCTTTTCTAGAGGATCCATGAATGCAGTCTGCATTGTCCAGCACATCCTTGGACTATCTTCAGCTGGACTTGGGAGTTTATGAAGGCTCTGTTATTGGTGGAAATAATACTAGTCACCATTGTGGACTTGTGACATCTCTAAATATATTTTTTTCTTAAGGAATACACATTTCATGGAGAAGGGGTAAAGCAAGTTTTGTCTCCTTTTATATTAATATTCCAATAATTGATTCCATAATTTATTGATGGTGTAAATTCATTACACTTCGAGTATCCTATCGTAAAACTCTTGATTTAATAAATTTCTTTGGGCTTGAATTGGGTGGCCAATTTATGTCAATTTCCCAAAAAACATACATTCATGGTTAGTATGTTGACCATATTTATATAAAATTTTTTCATAGCATTAAAACACTTAGGAATGAAGATAAGTGGAAATGGAAAACTCTTACCACCTTTCCTTGCTTAGGTGATAACACTAAATCCTCATATAAAAAAATTATCTAATATTATAGAATCTTACTCATATTTATTTCATTTTTATAATTGTTTATATAATTATTTAGCATGAGTATATGAATTAATTATATTGTATTATGACTAATATGTGTAAATAACATTAACTATTTATGATTTATTTAATAATTTTGATATCATTTTCCAATATTTTATTGAATATTAACAATTTATATATCATTAAATATTATATAATATTTAAATAATATTTATTTAAAATGTTCTTACATATTTTTATATCTTTTTGGGTGACATTATGGGAAAATTGAATTGATATGGATTTTTTCGATAATTTTGGTGCTCAACATGCATTTGTTAATAATAAGTAATTAAACTTTTAAAAACCCATTGAATTATCATAATATTATTATAAACATGTAATGATATCAGTATTCAGTTTCTCATTGTAATCTATGATCATATATTAATTCATTGTTCATTTAGGTGGTTAAAATGATTCAATATTGAACACACATTAACTCAATTGGTGAGTGTCATTAAGGAGGTTTTTTAATTTAAAATAATATCATTATAATAGATTAATAATATTAATTTTATGAATATTATATTATACAATATTTTATCCCTTTTTGATTGTCAAATAAAATATAAATTAAAAATTAAAAAATCATTTATTTTTTAGGAGGTAATCCGCTCATATAAAAGATTGACATTCATTTTTTCTAAGAGGATGGAAGTGAATAAATTTTGGTTTTACCATAATTATAAAAATAATAATTTTATTATAGTTATTTTAAATTGATAAAATAATAATTGTAAAAATGAATTTTGAAAATTGATATTATCATGAAAAACAAAGTAAGGAGATAATAACTATGTTGGTGAATGTATCTTTTCAATGTAAACCCCTTGAAATTGATGACAGTATGCAAACAATGATGACCATGGAATTATTTATGTAGACTATGTTTCAAATTAGAGTAAAATTTATTATTTTTTACATTTAATTATAAGGATATATTTTAATATTATGGGTAAAAGGGGAAGCATTTTTTAATAGGAGAAAAGGGGTACTTTTGGAAACACACATCTCTTTTCATTAATTCCATCACAAGATTAAATTGTAAATAGATTGAAAATGGAAAAAATTAAAGTGTTTGGAATGTTTGGGTCGTATAATCATCAACCATGTGTTTCCACACATATTTTATTCAAGCTATAGGGTTTTTACCATTACTTTTTTTTATATTTTACTCTTATACTTTAAAAAATGTAACTAGATTTGAACTAAGTTAATATTATTATAATAAAAATATAACAAAACCCATTTAAGAAAATTTTTCTTTGAAAGAAAAATAAATTTATCCTACATTTAATATAATTACATTCCAAATGATTTTATAATTGTATTTTAAATTAAAATATAAAATCTATCAAAAACCTTTTTTAGTTTGAAATTACATTTTTTCAATTATTGATTTTCAATATTTTATATAATTTATTAAAAACTAAATGGGTGTTAATAAATTTATTTAAATATTAATATATAATATTATATAAATTACTTTACATATTTAAATTTAATTGATTTCATATAAATTATTTGAAACTATTTTAACAATAATTTAAAAAAACATATTTCACCATTATCATGCTAATAAATTTATTCTTAGTATTCTAAATATTATACATAATAATTATTTTGGAAATATTAAATAAATTTAAATTATTATCCCAGATAAAATAGTTATATTATCAATGTTAATTCTTATTTTTATTGAAGTTAATCATAATGTTAGCGCATGAAACACATAAAATATTTTCTTATTAAAAGTGTATTTTTAAGCATAAATCATATATATATGAATTAATTATCAATCATATTTATTATAATGTTAATATTAATATTTTAGTTATTGAAATAAGTTTATGTGAAATTAAAATAAATCCAAAACCAAATTTCCACACACATAAATTTAATGAGAGAAATATACGAACAATAGTTTTCATAAAATATTATTTGACATTCTAAAATGATATTCATGGGAATTTATAAATTGAAAATAATTCCTTAAAATGATTAATATTATTTTATGAAAATATTTATGGTGTAAAAAAATCAGTCAAAAACCTAAATTTCATATAAAAGCGATACTATTATAATAATTGGTATTTTACATATTTCACTGAATAAATGATTATTTAAAAAAATATCAAATATTCATATTATGATAATATGACCATGATAAATCCAAAAATGACATTAATTTCTTTCAAATTCACATTCTAAAAATTATAAATTTAATGATTCATAAAAAACATAAAATATAAAGAAAAACATTTTTTATTAAAAATTACATTTGTATATTAACATTTATTGACTGTTATATTACTAATATTCTTATTATTAATAAATCAATATAAACTTAGCTTCTAAAAATAAAATTACATTGATCTAAAAAATTAAATTTTATGGAATAATAAAATTTATAAAAATGTACATTTGAAGAGTATATAAATTCATGAAATATTTATATATATATTATTACAGGTCGATATCATCCAAATTTCAATGTAAAAACCCACCTACAATATCCATGAAAGACTAAAGATTGAGTACAACTCTTGTTGTAGATTCATGTTATGGTTCAACAAACGTTGATCTTGTAGAAATCTCCATGGGTTCTACCTTCTCCAATATTTTTTTCTCAACATGTCATATATCATGTTCTTCTAGGGGTTGGTCATGTGAATAACCTAATGATGCTACCTCCATTCCTTGTTTGAAAAAATAAGATTCATAAGAAATAATATTGCATTCCAAATCCATTTCATCCTTTTTTCCATTTTTTGGTTTTGGGATACAGTTACTCCAATTTATACATGATAATTTAACAGCCAAGTATTAATTGTAAAATATATTATTTACTAAATATCATGGTTATTTTTTTCATTAGTTTTTTTAATATGAAACAATATATTAAAAAAATATTTTATTAAAGATTATATATTGTAAAATATCCAATCCCTACATCCCCCCCCACATTAAATAAATTTCATCATTAAAATTTAAATTATTACATAAAACAAATTTTAAGTAATATGATTTATGATTTAATTTATTTATGAGGTATCAATCATGGATATTTATATACAATATGCATAATTCTGAAATTGTGACTTTTCCGAACAATTTGAGTTAATTACCTTTCATGGATTGGTGTTTAAAATTATTTTAATTTTCATAGAGTTTATAGTTTAGATATATAGTGGAAATTATCCTAAATTTTTGTAAGCAATTAATGTGATCCCATATTTTCTAAAAGATAAAGAGCTCACTCTTATCTCCCGTCTCCCATGCTTCCTCAATATAAATGTTCTCGTGGAATGTAGAGGTCAAATGATGAATTTGATAAAGAATTATACTCCTTTGAATAAGCTTCATTGAGATCCAAATTCAGACCCCTCTTCGCCCTTCCTAGAGAATCCATTTCTAATACACCAGCCTCTACCCTCTCCATCATATCTCTCACTAAAATTTATAGCATTAATAGATATGCAACCATTTCTTCACCCACCTGTTGTGATAGTGATATAATTGTACTCTATATAAAAACTTAATGGCTAATGTTTTTGGGGTTATATATTCCTCATGACATCCCCTAAAAGTATAATTTTATATTTCTATACAGTTACTTCCCTGAAATGAACTATTTCCCACACACACCTCATGGGATCCTTTTTCTAGGGCATCAAACTAATTTTTGAAACTAATCCTAGCTCCCAGAACACAACATCTCCTCTCCATTTTCAACATGATCCAATTTTCTTGATTCACTATCGGTGGTCTCAGTGGGTTGTATTCCAAATCATCCATTTTATGGGGCATTCATATTGTCCAAGAATATTGGGACCTAAAAGAAGTGGTGGTGCATTGATAGATGATGTTGGTGATGACATATTTCTACCATTTTTATACTAAGGATGTTAATATATCTTAGTATTGGATTTTGGTTATTGTCTCTATGCACTTTTATTTTTCTAAAAAAGATGATTTACTGGTTAAAAAAACCACAATACATGAATTGGAATCCTATATATAATTATACAATATATTCTTTTTAATATATATAAAAGACTGATACTATGATTTATATTATCCTTAATATAAATTTCATAAAGTAACCCTCATGATATAAGATTTATTATTGGATGATAAAAAATTATGGTGGTTCACTTGTAAAATTAAACTATGTACATATCGTGTCTAGAATACAGATAACATATCCACAATTCCAAAATGGAAGATTCAGTTATCACAATCCACCTTATTGGAATTAATTGAATGAGAACCATCTTATAACCTCATGTTTTGTGGTTATTCGCACCAATAATTTTTATCTTCATTAGATTTATGACATTAACCACGAAAATGTCCAATATTTCCAAACATAATGAATTAGATTGTAAGTTGGGCCTTTGGATTCAAATTTTCCAATCCCTCCATGCTAACCAAACACTTCATTTTCTTATGACAGTTTGATGCTTGATGATCTCCTCTTGGACTTGTAAAACAACATACAATCACTTTATAGAAATTCTAATAGATATATTCAATAGTTTTCGACATATATGAAATTGATAAATTTTTCCTTAATCATTTTCATCACATGATCTTTCATAAGAGTTCATATGTCTCATACATGGTGTGTTTTGGACATTGAATATACCATAATTATTAATTATATTATGTGATTGCCAGTTTTCAATAATCAAAGTATTTTTGTTTCTATCTTCTACTTTTATGAGTTCTTTGATGAGGTGATCTATATTTTATTCTTTCCAAAAATGGGATCCAAATAGTTATACCCATTACTAAAACAAAAATGATGATAGTAGTGATGAAAAATTAGAAAAATAAGAAGATGTTATGATAGTCCTAAAATTAATTACTTCAATAAAAAATCATGTAATTATACATTATAAAATTGATCTCTAATTCTTTATATCCAACCCATATCTATCATATATTAATGTAGGTTTACTAATTTTATTTATCTTATTCATCTCAACATTATCCCTCTAAATAATTAGGAAATAAATCCATTATATTGGTATGTAATGAGCATATGATCCTTGTTTCCAACGCCTTCACCTGGGCACACACATCCGTCACGCAGAAGATGCGCTACTGTTACCCCGCATTCCCACTTTCCAAAGGCAGACGACATCCCCTCCATATTTAGGTATGTATGCTCCTTTAACAAAATGGTATGATGGGATGTTGGTTCTTCCTTCCATGGATTCCTCCTCGGAACTCGTCACCTAGTCCGGGTCTCCCTCATATTTTTAATACGTAGTTCGTGAAGCTCTTCCTGGAACCATATCTTCATGGACACCAGTTTATTACGCCACTTCTGTCAGGACTATCCAAGGGGTCCGGTTAGGGAAACAACCTTCAGTTAGGAGAGTAGTTATGTTGGGGCATCACAGACATGTCTCGAGGTTGAGGATTGTCTTGTATGTGTTTTGTCTCTTATTATAGGGCTTCTCGAGGGCACGGAAGCCTGAGGAATCCCACATCGAACGCGAGGAATATTATGCCATTGGCATGTATCTGAGGTTTTCCTTATCTTCCCATTTTTATCACAGGGTATGCCGCAAGTTTGATGTCCAGCGGAGATGGATCAGACTGATCAGAAATCTAGCTAGAGTGGATCAGATTGTGGAACCCCCTGTAGGGAACACCGATGTTGGTGCCTGCAAGTGGGCAGCTTCTCGAATGCTGTGGAGGGAAATGCGGGATGAAGTGGCATGATCCCATCAGGATGTGGTGGCCAGGGTAAGAATCAGGATGAATGATGGATTTGGGTTTGATCATCAAAGAGACTTCCTACGTATCCTCGTGGCAGGGAATCAATGTTTGCGTAGTTCAATGAAGCGATGAGACTCATGAAGAGGGGACCCGTGAGAATGGATGCATGGATAGGACCCAGAAGAAGTGAAACCTCTAGGTTAGGGCATCAGCTTCCCGAGACATGTGGGCTCGAGGGAGGGATCATGATGAGTAATGGGTGGTGGGTTTGAACCTCGTGGAGGCTTTCTACGTATCCCTGTAGTGGGGAATCAAAGACCATGTAGTTCAGATGGCTAATATAGTTTGACATCATGTGGGATGGGCATGGGATTTACACTCTAAGGCAGCCCAAGGTTGTGGAGAACCGACAGGAATTGGGTTAGAACGACCGAGTGGTGGTCTTGAACCTCGTGGGGGCTTCCTACGTACCATGACTAAGTATGGATCAAGGTCACGTTTTTTGGGAAGGATTGAAGTTTAACGTCATGCGCGATGGGGGAATTTGTGGCTTATGCTCTGAGATTACCCAATGATGGAGTGGGTGAACTGACGTGAATAGGGACATGGGGTCCAGATGGATTTGAGCTTACACTCTGAGGCAGCCCATGGTGGAAATGGGGATTGGCACACCGACTTGGAGATGGTTGGGGCCAATGATGGTTTGTCGGGATTGAACCTCGTGGAGTCTTCCTACATACCATGTCATAGAACGAATCAAAGTCCCCATATTTTGGGTTTTATGGGGATTACGCTCTGAGACGACCCATGTTGGTGGGGCTTGAACATCATGGAGGATTCCTACATATCATGCCTTAGCATGGATCAAAGTCCCCATAATTCTGGTCTAAAATTTAATGTCATGAGGGACGAGGGTGATTGGCAGATTAATGTCCCGTAGCTCGGACGAGGGAATTCGGGGCTTATGCTCTGAGATGACCCAAAGTGGTGGGGCTTGAACCTTGTGGAGGCTTCCTACATACTATGCCTTAGAACGAATCAATGTCCCCATAGTTCAGGTTGGATGGGGCTTACGCTCTGAGATGGCCCAAGGTGTGTCATGGCCGGTGCCCACTCTATGCTAATGGGAGTCGTTCTTGGTGTGAGAAACAAGAGTTAGTAGATACCTAACGATCACATCGCGAAGGGTGTGTCCTTGGGAAGCGAAGAGGGGCTTATGTGTTGATCGGCCCATGGTACTGGGACTTACTCCACGATGGAGGCCCGAGGGGAACAAAGCGCATCAGGAGAGTGATTTGGCACCCAGGGAGAGAGGAGGAGCTATGTTCCCTATCACACCCTCCTTCGGCCTTGGGACTGAAGAAAGGAGGAGCAGGGGTGCTACCTCCAGAAAAGAATTCTAGGAGCATTCACCATGGTGACTTCCCTTCCCCACGGACAAATGCCACTCCAACAAGGAGGATATCATCCCCTGTGAGGGGTGATCCCATCCTCGTAGAGACAAGTGGTCGTGGATAATGTTTGAGGATGGGGGGCCCTACGTGAGAGGCATGAGGCCAGGTCATAGTATAACGTCGTGTGTTGAGGACGAGGTGCTTGGCAGTTTAACGTCCTGCAGATCGGATGAGGTGGGTTTTCTCCTTACTCCTAGGTCTTACATAACTGGTACCCTATGATCCTTGTGGGAGGGAAGGAATCGGCAAGGCCGTTCTAAGGGGGTGTCGTAGAGCAAACCATTGATGGGTCCACGTTAGCATGGCTATGCGAAGAAGCAATAGTCGTTAGAATGCCTATGAGAAGAAGCATGAGACGAAGAAACACAATTGGAAGGATTGTACAAGGGACTTTGAAGAAAGTTCCTATGTTCCTATAAGGTTGTACAAGAAAACCATGTATGATACAGATCCTCAGGGTGCACAAGACACGAGGGAATGACATCCAGAAGAAGGGCACCAGGCGTTCACGAATGGGTGGTGCCTGAGGAGCACCGAGGTGAAGGGCCCCAGGGGATTTCATGAAACCCTTGAGGTTTGCGCGAAATAATGGGGCATGGTGCGGAAAGCCTCAGGTTGTTGTGGAATCAGTGATGCTTGCACAAAATAGGGGGCTGAGGTTTTGCAAGAAGCTTGAAGGGATTGCGCGCAAAAGAATGGATATCGCGCAAAGGAAGTTATTGCGCGCAATGGAAGGGATTACATTCCATGGAAGGGTTGCACGCGCAAAGGGAGGATTGCACGCATCTTGTCCGGCCTGTGTGCGACGGAGGGGATTGTGCACAATGGGAAGACCCTGAAAGGGTTTGATTTTAGTCTAAGCCATGGCGAACTTGCCCGAAGGCGGATCCTGGTGCGACATGGAATGAAAAAGAACCATACCTGAAGGCCATATTTAACACGCGCACAATGCCGATTACGCACACGAGAGGTGGTTCGAATTCTTCAGCCCTGAAAAAGAAAGGGGTATCCTTCTATTTATAGGTATCTGGCGGCATAGAATTCAGGGCTATGTGAAATAATTGCGTGACGGAGGCAGCGACACGAATGATCAACCGCACGGGACGCGGGCGTGAAATTATTTCGCACCGGCACCAGGACACTTCACGAATCCCAGTACTTTCTGCATGGTATAGCTTTTTGGAACACATCACCATTTATTTCGCGCAACACCTTTGAGCCCTCCGGAATAGGTCTCCAGGTCCGAATATGACTTTTCTTTTTCGTTTTAGAACAATCTTCAGCACTTAAATAACTTTTCGGCGTCTACACTCACCAAAATAATATCCTTTAGTATTTTCAATCACAGTGTGTAGTCTTAGACCCCCACATTTTCCATCACATGGGATGATCAGTTCAATTATCAACCAAAACCATTCAGGGGAAATAACACCTTGTCTCATCTATGCCAAAACCACAACAACATTACAATATCCATATAAGGATTTTTATTGAAAAATAACTTATTAAAAACATAAACATTATTTTAGAATATCATCCAACATATGGACTTAAATCCAGGGTTTTCAGTAAGGTTCAGTAATCCTAAAAACAAAGGTAACTAAATCTATCACTAAAACCCACTAAATTAATATCCAAAATAAATAAATCCTCATTTGATACCAAATGTATCAAACCATGATAAATAGTATGAAAATAATATATTATACCATGATTTAAATAAAACATCTCACAATAGTTGTGAAAAATAATGAGCAAATGGTTTAAGGCCTTGGAAATTCCCAACATAAAAATATTATTATAATTTAGTTCTGAACATATCTCTATAATCATTATCCTATATACGATTTTCAAGAAATACAAAATTATATAACAATCTTCATAATCCAGGAAATATAAATACATGAAATATGTGAAATCAAATTGTTAGCATGAGAAATGATATCATAACATTATAGAAAACACGTGGGAGGTATACATATTATACAAAAAGATCAAAATAACTTAAAATATAATAATAAAACATATTATAGTAATATATTATCATAAAAAGTTAATTATAGAAGCATAAAATATATGATGTCACTAAAAACACATCTCAATAGTCATATAACTTGTGAACCATTCATACAAGTGAAATATACTTTTAAAATAAAAAATTAATAAAAATATTGAATTTTATGGAAAAATGCATATTCAAAATTTATCATAACTATATGAATAAACTGTAAATGTTTCATAACCCTAAACATATGAAAACCTATGTGAGAAAAACCATTATTCATATACCTATATGAAACTCCCATTACTTCCACACTTGAAAATGTGAGAAAACTCATCATGCACACTGGTATGTGAACAAAATCATTATATCAACACATGACTATATCTTGAGATAGAAACATAAAATAATTCATTAGAAGGAGATATAGGTCCATGTTGGAAAAAATCCCTCATGGTGTCTTCTCAGTATTATTTTTGTGTGATTGTGCCTATTGACAACACTAGATGATTGTGAATGAGTATGGTTGGTGTTTTCTGAAGCACACCTTTAAGGTGGTGCAATTTCCTAGGGTTTTCTAAATATTTGGGCCACAAACATAGAAATTTAATTTTTTAAACGGAAGGTTTTAAGAAAAGGAGAGAACTGTCCACAGGCGATGAAGGTTGGTCTGTGAATGATACATGGGAATGAAGTAGGGTATGCAGATCGCGTGTGGGAAACAATCCGTGTTGGACGAATGGTTTTTGGAGTGAAGGAGGTTTGTGGGATTGAATTCGGTTTGCAGGAGGAAAATGGTTCATGGGATGTCTGGTCA
Organism: Viscum album; assembly: GCA_963277665.1. Classification (NCBI taxonomy): domain Eukaryota; kingdom Viridiplantae; phylum Streptophyta; class Magnoliopsida; order Santalales; family Viscaceae; genus Viscum; species Viscum album. The sequence continues at coordinate 1,066,200,046 of OY728166.1, read as the reverse complement.
TGTGGGGAAACGAGGAGGTGATTTGAGAAGTCTAACATGACATTATTGTCAAAAACAAGATGGTGGTAAGGTCCATCGTGATGGAAGTTATGTGGTATATGGACCAAATATGGAATATAGTTAATGGGATGATTTTTCTTCATTGAAAACTCATAGTATGTATTGAAGGTGGTACCACATTGAAGATTTGTTAAATCTCATTTTAGTGAATTTTGTGGATATATGTTTCTATATAAGCAGCATGTATCCAATCATTAAGGTAGTGTGATTTTAATAGGAAACCTTCTTTGCTCTTAGAATTTAGTGAATTCTGAAATATAGTTCCCAATAATCATTCGTAAAAGGGTGAAGCAGTTTCCAGATGTGATTCCATAATAGAGTGTTTGTAGAGAACTGTATTCCACAAATCAAGAAGTGGTCCATGGGGACAAGTAGTCTGCGAACGATGAAATTCCATAGAAGCGAATGTGATATGCCGAAGTAGTACACAGAATCAGTAGGTAGAGGTAGTTCATGAAGGTGGTATGGGAATGAATTACGTGGAGGGAGTTCGAGAAAGTAGTGCACGATATAAGTACATAAAAACAGATGTGGTGGAAGTTCATAGAATAGGTGGTAATTGAAGAATATGCACTAAATTGTTTGAAAAAGATAAAGACAGTTCATAAAGGTCTTGATTATAATGACCCATACTTTATATACATTGTTAATACTTCAAAATTTAAGCATACTTATTACAACATATAACAAAACCACAAAAGGACCATATAGGTATAGTGTCTTTAGAAACTGGGAAACATAAACAACTGGTTCATAAAGCATCAACTTTGCCTCCAACTTATTTCATCATATCTAGAGTCCCTTTTTGGCATATCCTACTTAATAACCTTCTTCCTGACCTGGGGAAAGAAAACATACAAAAGGGTGATCTCAAATGCTTGGTAAGGGTAAACAAAATAAATATAAATCACATCATATACACAAGCACATAACGTTTGGAAATCTAAACCTGTAAAAGAGATCATAATTTCATAACATGGGAGAAATCATGGCAGTGAAATTTAATCACAATAATCATAACATAAAACATGAAACTTTGTGGCATACAGACATAATCATAGAGAATAATTTCTTGTTAGTCAAGACTCATTGCCAAGACTATCTTAGGGGACAAAGTCCCTTTCTGAACCGAGTCACCCTCATTTCAGTCCTGTTTCACTGAACCGGTATAACCTACCGTTCCATCCATGTCTATATCATGAGATATAAAATCTTTACCCAATGCATTGGAGGGAGATATAGATCCCACCTATCTCATAATGATACCATTCTTATGTGTGCCACAAAATCATAAATCATACATCATTTCATAACCCATGTAATAAAAATGGGAATCTTAAACATCGTGACATCATAAAACAATTCATATAAGATAAAGGAATTCATAAAAAATATTTCCATCACAACATAATCAATGTAATAATAAGGATAGAAACAGACCCCTATATTATCTTAGATGGAAAATAATTTTGATAAAACACTTGAAATGAATTTTTGAGGAAAATATCCTTTCTTCTTCAAAAACACTTTTCCTTTCTTAATATGTCATACAATTATAAACTAAAAGAAGTTGATTAAAAATAAACTTGAAAACATGTAAAGGAATATTCTTGGAAATAATGTTTTAAAATCCATTCATGCCGTATAAGTTAAAAAACATTCTTCTTATACTTTTGTCGGAAAAGTTAAAAAGTACCTCGTACAAAAAACGACAAAAGATTCCTTTCATATCTTTTACTAAAAACTCACCGAAGGGTAAAATTGGATTTAAACAATTGTATATGGATGGAAATAATATTACATATTGAGGAATCATGGATGTGGATGATAAAATACACCCTAGTAAATACCAAAGTAGAAACAATCTCGGATAAAAATGAGATTGTGATATTTCCCTTACCTTAGGTCCGAATTGCTTTGTAAGTGTCCAAACCTCTTGTATAATGATTTAAATAATGTTATTGACTTATTCCAGAATCATACTTATTTTTATGATATCATATATGGTCACATTCTTATCTTCTTAGTAGTAATATTTCATTGCTACTTGTTATTCGGGTGTTTATAACTTTTTGTTCTTTATGCGTGTTTTGTCGAATAAATTCTTATTATTTTCTTTAGGTTATAGATACCTCATTTCCAGAATGGTATTAGTGAAATAAATATCATATTCATTCATTAAATTCATTTATATAATCATTATTAAATGAAGATCATGTAGAACGAGTCGCATCACATCGTGGAGACGGTATTCCGTACGTACGCACGAGTGATGATATCGTTCCTATGATCGTGGAATTGTATTGGAGTGTATGTATACTATTTCAGAATCAATATCACTTTATAATAGTCATATATAGTCATTATTTACACCATTATACCCATCCAAGTAATAGATTACACCACAGCGTGGAGACGATATTCCGTACATACGCACGCGCAATGATTTCTTTTTTCATAGGATGGATAGATGGTGAAATAGGGTTGTATCATACTTATAATAAAATATCAGTATATGAGTGATACTGATGTTATTACTTCATAATGAAACAACTAAAGAAGAAGAAGTGGAAGAATAAATAAAGATGAAAGAATCGGTAATGGACATTACCTCTTCTTTGAAGTGCTTCTTTGAGACCTTATTTTAGGGCACTAAAATTGGTCTTTGAAGAAGACCAGGACCTCTAGGATGTCTCTAGGGAAGTGTAGAAGAGAAGGTGGCAGGGGTTGTACGAGATTGAAGTCTCAAAGTGGTGTGAGGAAGAGGGGGAGGAGGTGTCCTTTTATAAGGGAGGAGAGGGGCACCTTTGGAATAACTAAAACTATTATTTTATTATAAAGTGAAGTTCGGTTTTAAATAGCTCCAAATTTATATATTTCGAAGCTAAGGTGGGGATGGGTCGAAATAATCTCATCCAATAGAATTTAGACAAGTTTAGGTTCCTATTCTAACCTTATCATTTAGATCTAACATTAAGTTAAATAATTTTACTTTTACCATGTCTTCTTGTGTTCTTATACTATAAGGTTAATAAACATACTATAAGTAGCCAAACGAACCCCAAGTTGTTTATTATTAATATATATAATCTTATCTAAGTCATTTGTCCGAACCTTATATTTTTAGGAATAAAATAACAATTACCAATATAATATTTGTTTCAAAAACTATTTTATGTCAATTTTGACACTATTTAGTAATTGATTTTTGTGAAAATTATAACAGAATTATTAGTTCGAACCAAGTTAATTAAATCAATACTAACATGTCATATTAACCTAGAAAATTAGTCGGATTAATAAAAAGTCTCAAATTACATTTATTTTGGTGTTTATAACATCAATTATGTCAATATTTCATTAATAAGATAATTACTGCATCATCATTGTGTCATAAATAAATTATATTATTTAATTCCTAAAAATTACAAATAAAATACCATTATGTAGAAAATACTTTTATCTTTCTAATGAATATTTATAGTCGAATTTATCTTATGCATAACCACATATTAAAAATTATTTACTTATTAAACTTTGATTTTATGTATTTTAACCCTTTTTTAAATAAATTAATAATAAATGTCCTAATCTAATCCAAGTGGGCCTAAATGGTCATATTTTATTCCTAAGTTTGTTTTTGGTCGAATTAAACTTATCCAATAGAATTAGGACATGTGTTATGGTAATAATAATATCAATTTTACCCTTAATTACCCTATTTACTTTTTACCGTGGGAAAAAAAGTAAAAAGTTACTATTCACCAAAAAAATATTTTCATCTCATTGAACCACATTTTACTTACTGACATCAACCGTGTCTCTCGGATTTTTGAAATTCCACTCACAGAAGCGGTAAAATTAAGTTTTATGAAAAATTCAGTTTTTTAACTACCACTTAGTGGTTTCACTATTCATCAAAAATTGAAAGTTTTCAGAAAAATACCAAAATTTCACCCTAGGCTAATTTCGATATTCCGAATCCAAAAATGAAGTCCATTTTGAAAAATAAAATTTATAAAATTTCAAAAAGTGGTTATTACTATTCATAACTGCTAGTTTTAATAATATTTTAATAGCATATCGTTGTTTAGTGAAACTCGGTATTGCGTACGACGCAAGCTATCGAGGAAGGTCGCGATTTCGTGTAAATAAAGCCAAGAAAGTTTTGTGTAGAAAAAGATTCCTTTGATGGTTCCTCCATAAAACATTCACCAATCGAGTGGTCTTATTTCGTATGACTTTTTCACTACGATCTAGAATCTCTATCGGTTGTTCGTCATAAGAAAGATCTTGCTCCAGTGGTACAACTTATGAGCTAAGTACATGTGAAGGATCATGTATGTACTTTCTCAGGACAGATACATGGAACACATCGTGAACTTGAGAGAGATTCGGTGGAAGTACCAATCGGTAAGCTACCTTCCCAACACGATCCAGTATTTCGAAAGGACCGATATATCTAGGGCTCAACTTCCCCTTCTTTCCAAATCTCATAACCCTCTTCCAGGGAGATATTCGTAAGAACACTTTATCACCCACTTCAAACTCTAGGTCTTTTCTTCGGTTGTCGGCATAACTTTTCTGTCGACTCTGTGCTGCTCTTATGTGTTGTTGAATAGATCTGACCTTTTCTGCGATTTCATCAATGAGATCAGGTTCTAATAGCTTTCTTTTCCCAACTTCATCCCAGCAAGTTGGAGTCCTGCATTTCTTTCAATAGAGAGCTTCATAAGGAGCCATCTGAATACTGGAGTGAAAGCTATTATTATAAGAAAATTCCACAAAAGGTAGGTGTTGATCCCAACCACCTTTGAAATCCATAGAGCAAGCTCTCAACATATCTTCTAGGGTTTGAATTGTTCTCTCAGACTGACCATCTGTCTGAGGATGATAAGCAGTGTTGAAACTCAACTCTGTATCCAGAGTATGCTGAATACTTCGCCAGAACTTCGAGGTAAATCTCGGATCCCGATCAGATATAATAGAAAGTGGTACTCCATGCAATCTTACCACTTCCTTTACATATATCCTGGGAAGCTGATCCAGAGAGAAATACTCTCTAATAGCAATGAAGTGTGCAGACTTTGTATGACGATCAACTGTGACCCAGATAGCATTATTTCCTTTGGATGTTTTAGGAAGTCCTATGACAAAGTCCATAGTAATGTTTTCCCATTTCCATTCGGCTATGGGTAATGGTTGTAACATCCCCTTAGACTTCTGTCTCTCAGCTTTAACTTGTTGACAAACCAAGCATTGAGAGACATATTCAACAACATCTCTTTTCATGCCATCCCACCAGAAGTACTCTTTCAGGTCCCTATACATCTTCGTGCTTCCAGGATGAATAGAGAATGAAGAACTATGAGCCTCATCCAGCAGCTCCTTCTTTAATTCGGGGATGGGAGGAACACAAGACAGATTCCTAAACATTATTATCCCATCACAATCAAGGTGGAACTCAGGAACATTTATTACCTTCTTTTGTAACTCGACATCTTCTTTCTGTTCCTCTTTAATCATCACATGTATAGATGGTTGAACATTCATTTGATAAAGATAAGATTTTTCCTCATCCATTATAATTCCAAGATCCATCCTTTGTAAATCCATAAATATTGGATCTTTTGTGATCCTCGTCATGGATAAACTAGCATGGTCTTGTCGACTTAAGGCATCTTCCACCTTGTTGCTTTCCCAGGGTGGTAATGGATTGAGCAGTCGTAATCCTTAATCAACTCCAACCATCTTCTTTGACGCATATTCAGCTCTTTTTGTGTGAAAATATACTTTAAAATTTTATGATCAGTATAAATATCACACCTTTCACCATAAAGGTAATGCCTCCAATGCTTTAATGAAAAGATTACCACAGCTAACTCCAAATCATGTGTTGGGTAATTTTTCTCATGGATTTTCAACTGTCCTGAGGCATAAGCTATCACCATATCATTTTGCATAAGAACACACCCTAATCCCTTCTTGGATGCATCACTATAGATCACAAACCTTTCTCCACTACAAGGTAGTGTGAGCACAGGTGCACTGGATAAACATCTTTTTAACTCCTTGAAATTCTCTTCACATTATTCCATCCAGACAAACTTAACTCCTTTCCGAGTCAACTTGGTGAGTGGATTAGATAATTGTGAAAAATAATTCACAAAACGTCGATAATATCCAGCCAAACCAAGAAAACATCGGATCTCAGTTACTGTTGTTGGTATCGACCATCTTTCGATGACCTCTGTTTTTGCTGGATCCACAGATATCCCCTCTTTTGAGATTATGTGACCCAAAAATGCAACTTTTTGAAGCCAAAATTCACACTTGTTAAATTTGGCATAAATCTTTTCCTTTCTCAGGGTCTTCAATATAATTCTAAAGTGATCTTCAGGTTCTTCCTTGATCTTTGAATAGACAAGAATATTGTCTATAAAGACTACCACAAATTGATCAAGATAGTCCCTAAAAACACTATTCATCAGATCCATGAAGATAGCAGGGGAATTAGTAAGACCAAATGGAATCACTATAAATTCATAGTGTCCATACCTTGTACGGAAAGATGTCTTTTGTATAACCTCCCTTTTGACCCTTAATTGATGATACCCTGAACGAAGATCAATCTTGGAAAAGTATTGAGCTCCGCCTAGTTGGTCAAATAGGTCATCAATGTGCGGGAGAGGATATTTGTTCTTCATAGTGATCTTGTTAAGTTCTCGATAATCAATGAAGAGTCTCATTGATCCATCTTTCTTCTTAACAAATAGAACAGGTGCTCCCCAAGGTGACACACTAGGGCGTATGAATCCCTTATCAAGATTCTCTTGGAGTTTCTTCTTCAATTCCAGCAACTCAATTGGGGCCATTCTATAAGGTGTCTTTGAAATAGGCAAAGCACCCGGTACGTGTTCTATTGAAAACTCAACTTCACGATTTGGTGGAAGACCCGGTAATTCCTTCGGAAAGACATCATCAAACTCTCATACAATGGGAATATTCTAAATCGTGAGTTTCTCACCAACCATTTAGGATAAATAACCTTCATTTAGTGGAATCAATACCCATAAAATGGATGAAATTTCCACTAGAAGGTTATGTTCATCCTTGCATTGATAGACGATCATAGATTGATCTGGAATATGAAATGTGACTTCCCTTCTTTGGCGATTGATATGAGCTCCATATAAAGAAATCCAATCCATGCCAAGAATCACATCAAATTCCACTATAGGAAGGATCACAGGATTTGCAGGAAGCACTTTCCCACAAACATCTATCAGAGAAGAATTATAAACTTTTGATGCGACTGTTGTGCCATTAGGTGTTGTCACAGCTAACTCAACATCTAATTGTTGAGGTAATACGGTGATACCCTTAGCAAATTACTCAGAAATAAAAGAGTGGGTGGATCCAGAATCAAATAAAACATTTGCTACTTTAGAGTGGATGGTAAGTGTACCTTTCACCACATCGTTATCGTACTCCACATCGCTGATAGAAATTGCATGTGACTTTTCTTTGTCTTTAGCCTTAAGAGATTGTTGAAATCGACCATCATCATCAACCCTTGGATTAGGGAATTTATTTTCATAATGTTCCATCTCCTTGCACTTGAAACATTGAAGTGTAGTAGGTTCATTCTCTGTATCCCTTCCTTTGTTTGAATCATTAGACATCTTCTTCCCATCATCGCGGCATTCAAATGCCCGATGACCTTTATTTCCACATTTGAAACATTTACTTGTCCCTTTAGGACAACTCCCTCCATGTTTCTTTCCACACTTTGAGCATAAGGGAAAGCTCATCTTCTTGTCAGTGTGCTCTTTAGATTTTCCTTTGAATTCCATTTTCCTCTTCTTATCAAACCCATATGACTGATGGGTTACTCCAATCTCCATCTCGAATTTGAGAGAACATCGAACGATTTCCTCGTAGCTATTGAAGTCCCTTATGGATAACGCCCTTCGAAGACTTGGTTTTAAGCCACTAAAGAATCGATCGATCTTACTCTCATGTTGGATAATAATACCAGAAGCGTACATTGCAAGTCTTGTAAATTTTGCTTCATAGGTACCAATAGATTCATCATCCTTTTGCTTCAGTTCAAGAAACTCTTTCTCCATCTTTGTTTGGAGAATACAAGGGAAGTACTTATGGAAAAATAAGTTCTTGAAATCGTCCCATTCCATGGACTCAATTTCTTCCCTTTGCCTCGTATTTTTAATAAGATTCCACCATTGATCAGCATCTCCTTCCAAACGATACACTGCTAGGATTACTTTATCATGTTCAGAACATTGAAGAACTGAAAATATCTTTTCAGTAGAACTAATCCATTGTTCAGCAACTAATGGATCAGTAGACCCGCTGAAAGAAGGTGGATGCTGCCTCATGAAGGATTCAACAAAATGTTTCTCCTTCCTTTGCTCGTTTGGAAGTCCTACATGATTCATAGCTTGAGAAAGTTGTGTGATTATGGCTACAAGATTTTCCATTCCAGCTCCCATAATGTTTGGTTGCTCAGGGGGACAATCATTGCATTGCCCGTCGCATTCCGCATTAACATGATTCCTTCGGGTTCCAGCCATTGACTAAAACCAAGAAGAATAGTGTGAGCAACACTAATTATAATAGGAAAACCACATAATTAAGAATAAAATTTCACACTTAAGGCCTTATCCTAGGTTGTTCATGGCCATTTCTAAAACACTAAGATTGTGTTCTATGCTTAGACTTATCCTTAGGGTTCTTACTAAGGCTGTTACATCCTAGTTTCCAAAGGTTGACTATACCTTTCCTCTAATACAAACTATAACGACCCATACTTTTCATACATTGTTAATACATCAAAATTGAAGCATACTTATTACAACATATAACAAAACCATGAAAGGACCGTCTAAGTATAGTGTCTTTAGAAACTGGGAAACATAAACAACTAGTTCATAATGAATCAACTTTCCCTCCCACTTATTTCATCATATCTAGAGTCCCTTTTTGGCATATCCTACTTAATAATCTTCTTCCTGACCTGGGGAAAGAAAACATACAAAAGGGTGAGCTCAAATGCTCAGTAAGGGTAAAAAAAAGAAATATCAATCACATTGTATACACAAGCACATAACTTTTGGAAATCATAACCTGCAAAAGAGTTCATAATTTCATAACATGGGATAAATCATGGTAGTGAAATATAATCACAATAATCATAACTTAAAACATGAAACTTTGTGGCATACACACATAATCATAGAGAATCATTTCTTGTTAGTCAAGACTCATTACCAAGACTATCTTAGTGGACAAAGTCCCTTTCTGAACAGAGTCACCCTCGTTTCAGTCCAGTTTCACTGAACCGGTATAACCTACCGTTCCATCCATGTCTATCCCATGAGATATAAAATCTTTACCCAATGCATTGGAGGGAGATATAGATCCCACCTATCTCATAATGATTCCATTCTTATGTGTGCCACAAAATCATAAATCATACATCATTTCATAACCCATTTAATAAAAATGGGAATCTTAAACTTCATGAGATCATAAAAAAATTCATATAAGAAAAAGGAATTCATAAAAAATATTTCCATCACAACATAATCAATGTAATAATAGGGATAGAAACAGAACCCTATATTATCTTAGATGGAAAATAATTTTGATAAAACACTTGAAATGAATTCTTGAGGAAAATATCCTTTCTTCTTCAATAACAATTTTCCTTTCTTAATATGTCATACAATTATAAACTAAAAGAAGTTGATTAAAAATAAACTTGAAAACTTTTAAAGGAAGATTCTTGGAAATAATTTTTTAAAATCCATTCATGCTGTATAAGTTAAAAAAAACATTCTTCTCGTACTTTTGTTGGAAAAGTTAAAAAGTACATCATACGAAAAACGACAAAAGATTCCTTTCATATCTTTTACTAAAAACTCACCGAAGGGTAAAATTGGATTTAAACAATTGTAGATGGATGGAAATACTATTACATATTGAGGAAACATGGATGTGGATGATAAAATACACCCCAGTAAATACCAAAGTAGAAACAATCTCGGATAAAAATGAGATTGTGATATTTCCCTTACCTTAGGTCCGAATTGCTTTGTAAGTGTCCGAACCTACTGTATAATGATTTAAATAATGTTATTGGCTTATTCCAGAATCATACTTATTTTTATTATATCATATATGGTCATATTCTTAGATTCTTAGTAGTAATATTTCATTGTTACTTGTTATTCAGGTGTTTATAACTTTTTGTTCTTTATGCGTGTTTTGTCGAATAAATTCTTATTCTTTTATTTAGGTTATAGATACCTCATTTCCAGAATGATATTAGTGTAATATATATCATATTCATTCATTAAATTCATTTATATAATCATTATGAAATAAAGATCATGTAGAACGAGTCGCATCACATTGTGTAGACGGTATTCCGTACATACGCACGAGTGATGATATCATTCCTATGATCCTGGAATTGTATTAGAGTGTATGTATACTATTTCAGAATCAATATCACTTTATAATAGTCATATATAGTCATTATTTACACCATTATACCCATCCAAGTAATAGATTACACCACGGCGTGGAGACGGTATTCTGTACGTACGCATGCGCGGTGATTTCTTTTTCTGTAGGATGGATAGATGGTGAAATAGGGTTGTTTCATACTTATAATAACATATCAGTATATGAGTTATACTGATGTTATTACTTCATAATGAAAAAACTAAAGAAGAAGTGGAAGAAGAAATAATGATGAAAGAATCGGTAACGGACATTACCTCTTCTTTGATGTGCTTCTTTGAGACCTTCTTTTAGGGCACTAAAATTGGTCTTTGAAGAAGACCAGGACCTCTAGGATGTCTATAGGGAAGTGTAGAGGAGAAATTGGCAGGGTTTGGCTGAGCTTGAAGGCTCAAAGTGGTGTGAGGAAGAGGGGGAGGAGGTGTCCTTTTATAAGGGAGGAGAGGGGCACCTTTGGAAAAACTAAAACTATTATTTTATTATAAAGTCAAGTTCGGTTTTAAATAGCTCTAAATTGATATATTTCTAAGAAAAGGTGGGGATGGGTCGAAATAATCTCATCCAATAGAATTTAGACAAGTTTAGGTTCCTATTATAACCTTATCATTTAGATTTAACATTAAGTTAAATAATTTTACTTTTACCATGTCTTCTTGTGTTCTTATACTATAAGGTTAATAAACTTACTATAAGCAGCCAAACGAACCCCAAGTGTTTTATTATTAATATATATAACCTTATCTAAGTCATTTGTCCGAACCTTAGATTTTTAGGAATAAATTAACAATTACCAATATAATATATGTTTTAAAAACTATTTTATGTCAATTTTGACACTATTTATTAATTGATTTTTGTGAAAATCATAACCGAATTATTAGTTCGAACCAAGTTAATTAAATCAATACTAACATGTCATATTAACCTAGAAAATTATTGGTATTCATAAAAAGTCTCAAATTACATTAATTGTGTTGTTTATAACATCAATTGTGTGAATATTTCATTAATAAGATAATTACTGCATCATCATGTGTCATAAATAAATTAAATTATTTAATGCCTAAGAATTACAAATAAAATACCATTATGTAGGAAATAATTTTAGATTTCTAATTAATATTTATAGTAGAATTTATCTTATTTATAACCCCATATTAACAATTATTTACTTATTAAACATTGATTTTACCTATTTTAACCCTTCTTTAAATAAATTAATAATAAATGTCCTAATCTAATCCAAGTGGGCCTAAATGGTCATATTTTATTCCTAAGTTCGTTTTTGGTCGAATTAAACTTATCCAATAGAATTAGGACATGTGTTAGGGTAATAATAATATCATCTTTACCCTTAATTACCCTATTTACTTTTTACCGTGGTAAAAAAAAGAAGTAAAAATTAACTATTCACCAAAAAAATATTTTCATCTCATTGAACCACATTTTACTTATTGAAATCAACCATGTCTCTCGGATTTTTGAAATTCCACTCACAGAAGCGGTAAAATTAAGTTTCATGAAAAATTCAGTTTTTAACTTCCACTTAGTGGTTTCACTATTCATCAAAAATTGAAAGTTTTCAGAAAAATACCAAAATTTCACCCTAGGCTAATTTCGATATTCCGAATCCAAAAATGAAGTCCATTTTGAAAAATAAAATTTATAAAATTTAAAAAAGTGGTTATTACTATTCATAAAGGCTAGTTTTAATAATATTTTAATAGCATATCGTTGTTTAGTGAAACTCGGTATTGCGTACGACGCAAGCTATCGAGGAAGGTCGCGATTTCATGTAAAGCAAACCAATAAAGTGTTGTGTAGAAAAAGACCCATTTGATGATTTATATAACATAAAAGTCTCAGGTGTAACATTGATAATGTATGAAAATGAATTAAATAGTTCGTAAATGAAATATCCTCTAACATAATAGTATAAGAGAAAGAGAATTTCATCTATGGATGAAACATTTACTCCAACAAAGAATATACCTTTATTTGAAGATATGTGATTTCATGCAAATGAATGGATCTACAGGTCTATAAACTATGAGTGGATCCCTTCCATGTTTTCTGTGAAAATGAAGAGGAATATGGTGATTATTTCCACTAGAAGTGAGCCAAATAAAGAGACATATAGATTGTTCTATGAGAATGTAGTTAGTAGATCATAAATCCTGTAAAGGTAGTGAGCCTGGGAATAGAATTGATCTGGCCCAAACATCATTATTTGCAGTGAGACTTAGTGAATTTGGTATAATCAGCACATTGTCTTTATATGATGCATGGATATATCGTTGTTGGGGTAGACCAAGTAAAAATATACGTATCCTTGTGATTTATTTGTTCCTTTGATTTCCATGCATTTTCATCTGATAAATCTAGAATGGAAATGATCAACATTAATATTAATGATCATATGAAGTGACCATTGTAATAAAGTAGTAAAGATCTAGTGGGTCAGGATGAAGATTTGCACGTATATTCATACCATAAATAACCCCATCTTAGGGTATATTGGAACCTGTTGGACCTAACAGACCCAACTAGTTTTTATCCATTCATATATGTTTTATTTAAAGTCAATCGATATCATATATTAAATAACCCATGGAAATATAATTTTTTGAAACATTTCACATACCATGAACATAAGAAATGATAATAAAAAAAATTCAATTTACTAAAGTAAAAAAACATTCTAATATTTAGTGGACGATCAAAACATAAAATCGTCAGAGATAAAAAATTTTAAAAAAATATGCGTGAAGTTGAAAAATCGTTCAAAAAAAAGTTTAAACAATATTATAAAAGTGAAGGAGTAAATTGCATCAAAAAAATTATATTTATGAAAATAGAATTCATTTTAAATCCTTAGTATAAATATTTAAAAATACACAACCCTTGAAAAGACAACATGATTTAAAAAAATATCGCCCAAAATAATATGAAATATTTTACTTTTAATTGAATATTTAATAAATGCGACTTAAAAATTAAATAATTTTTTTAAAAATATTATGTGAATATAATTTTAAATTTTTTTAATTTTAAAAATAAATTTTAATAATATAAATTTGGAAAATTCATGAAAGATGAAAATAGAAAAGGTGTAGTGTGTAATAATACATTAATATTTAATTTATAGAATATTGTTTTTGAAAATTCTTAAATCACATTTTTCAGAACCCAAATCATTTAATGTATAAAAAAATTTATTTAAAATTACTTATAATGAATAAAATTATCATTTGAAAAAAACTGAGTTTACATTATGGAAATTATAATATTTATGGGAAATAAAAAAATTGGTATGAAAGGAAAATTAATTTAATGTAACATGAATTATTTTTAACAATAAAAATTTTAATGAAACAATAGATTCATCAAAGAAGAAGAATTTGGCATGAAACATGATTTACAAATAAATTAATATGTATATAAAACATAAAATAATTATTTTTTGGAATATATTTATCTTTAAGTATTATATTCCATGAATAGTGATTACAACTTAAATAAGGGAATTTATTTAGGAAAACCACCTGTGTGTATATAAACTTTTTAATCAAAATTAATTGGATGACAGAAAAACATATGGTTATATATATCCCAAAAATTAATTAATGTAATATTAAAAAAATTATTTGGAATTTTATTCAACCTAGAAATATGAAACTTGCTCATAACAACAATACATATCTCAATAAATAGAAGTTTAAAAGAAAAAACCTGACCCTGTATCCTTACTTAGGTGATCCAACTCTTTACTACATTAAAACCAAAATTAATTTTTTATAATCTATTTCATAACCTTAATCATAAATATTACCATTTTATAGTCCATATTAAAATTCTTTATCATGAGTACCTTAATTTGTTATAGCATATTATGACAATCTTGTTTTAATAACTCTAACTATTTAACAAAATTTTAATAATTTTGATATCAATATCCATAATATAATACCAATTTTATTATTTATATATCATTTAGGATTTTATAATGTATTACATATATTTATTTAAAATATTAATATTTCATTCAACTTATGTTTTTGATACATTTTATGAATATCAAATTGATAACACCTTTATCAGTAATTTGTTAGTCCATGATGTTTTATTAATAATAAATTATATAAAATATATAACAGTTTTTAAAAACATAAAATGGACATTATTTTGTTATTTCTCTATAATAATATAATTATTTATTTTCTCTTTATAATCCATTATTTTATTATTATTCCTTGTTAATGATGATGGTTAAAGTGACGCAAACATGAACACACTATAACTTGATTAGAGAGTATGGATAATGAGGTGTTTCCTTTGACAAAATATCGTTATAAAATATTAATAATGATATAAGTTATATTTAATTATGATATAAAACTTCTTTTTAATATTTTCATATAATTAATAAAAAATATGAATAAAGAGGGAAAATGACCCATCATGATAGAGTTTGTCCGCACACATGCACAACTGACATTACATTGTTTTTTATGAGGATGGATAAGAATAAAAAAGAGTTTAACAGTTAATATTAAAATGTATATGAATAAAAATGATTCCTAATTCATAATTTCATTATGAAAATATTGTATTTGGAAGATTATGATTACGAAAAAAAACTTATGAAGGAGGTAATAGTTACATTGGAGAGTTGAATATTTCTCTATAAGTCCCCATAAATTTGATGGACATAGGCTAAATATGATTGACAATGGGAGTTTATTTATGAGAGTAGGTTCTAGGGAGAGTAAATGTTTATATTTTTAATTTTTATATTAATTTTAATGTGAATATTTGTGTGGTGGATGTGGAATCCTTTTACAAGTGGATAAACATGGAAATTTAGTAAATCCTCATCATTTTTCAATAATGTAATGCAACCATTCAAGGGAAAATAGATAAAAATAAAAAAAGAAGAATTTGGGGAATTTATTGGTTAGAAATTACTCAAACATGAATTTTCAAATTTTTTATAATATTTTTTAGGGATATTACTTTTATGTTTTTACATGCTATTATTTTACACTAATGGATGAAATTAGTTTTTATTTAGGCAAATTTATATTTTTTAAAACATATAAAATTACACTTTTAACCAAAATTTGGTTTGGTGAAACAAAATTTAAACCCTATTTAATCATATTCCATTTCCAAATATTATAAAATTATATTTCAAAATAAAATATATAAGGTGTAGAAAAACTGTTTTAGTTGGGAGAGGGAATTTTTTCCATTACAGATTATTAATAATATTATTATTTATTTCCAATTAAATTATTGTAAGTATATTTATTTATGTTTTTATAAATTCAATTAATTTATTTTTATTGTTTTTTAAATTAATTTATTTGATAATTAATTCTAGTATTTTTATAGAACAATAATTTTAATATAATTGTTTCACCATTCTTACGGCAATTAACATTAATACTAATAATGAATTTTATGAATATTAAAATGTTATTTAAAAAAATAAATAACATGAAAATTATTATTTAAAATATAATAATCATTTTATAAAATTATCCTTCAAAGTGTTGCAAAATCATTATAAATGTTACCTCATGTAACATGTTAAATCCGATTTTTAGGAAAAGTTTATTTCAATTCAAATAGATTATGTATATGATAAAATTATCAAAGGTATTTATTTTAGTGATATTATAAATATTTTATTTTTTCTAGGATGAGTTATGTGACATTTAAATATATAAAAAATATAATTTTCAATATATGTAAATTTAATTAGAGAAATAAACAAAAATTAGATTTTATAAAATATTACTTAATTTTCTAAAATTATATTACTTGTGTTTTATAATTTTAAAATAGTAATTTTAATGTAACTAGATTAATTTATAAATAAATATATTCATATAAAAATGGTTTCAGAAACCAATAAGTCATACAAAAGTGAAAGGATTAACAAAATCTGTATTTTTTACCATTAACCTAAAATAAGATTATTTTAGTAAAATGTATAAAAATCATCTTAAGGTAATATAAAAATGATAAATCCAAAATTAATGTTAATTTTGGCAATTTCACAACCTATTATCTATAAATTTCATTTTAAATTAAATACCAAAAATATAGTGAAAAACACGTTTTCTAAAAAATTAATTTTGGTATATTGACTACTATAAATTTATCTAGTATGACTTTAACATTTTATTATAAAATAAATACTAAGATATTTTCTCAAAATGAAATATATTTATCAGAAAAAAAATTATTTTTATTCATATATTTTAAAAGTTACATTTCTAAGACTATAAAAAAATTATGAAATATATATAATTTTTTTTTATATTTTATTATAATCATAATTTATACATACATAACCCCATATGATATTATCATAGTTCATAAGCCTTGGGTATGAAATGGTTTCATTTTTGGATGATGGTTCAACTATTATTGATCCAACAGAAATATCCATGATCTTGAGCTTCTCATACATATGATTTTTCTCAAACCATAGTTTCTCAAGATCGTCATGTGATTGTTCGAAGGAAATACTATTAATGTCAACTACCTTATTAGTTTGGATAAATATGATTCATAAGGTTGATTTTTTACTTTAGTATTATATTTATTCTTCTTTAGTTATTAGTTTTTTGATACTATTATTCCAATTTATATTTGTTAATATAATTTTATTGTCATAATGTTAATATTTGTAATATAAAATTGTTATTTTTGGACATTAGTTTTGATTAATATGTGAAAAAATATATTAAAAAAATATATTTGAGGATGATATATACTGAAATATTAGGTCATTATAGCCACAGTGGAATATATAGATTAATGAAAAGTATGATTCAATGAATATTATTTTAGACAAAATATTATAAATATGCACATAATTGTGTGATGTCATGCGACCATTTCGAGTATAATAAAAAATATCATGAATGAATATGAGATATTGCAATATTCTATAAGTGATGTTGATGTTTCTAGTGTTTTATAGAAACAAATTCATTTGTTTTTACCAACGTTATTTCATTCCGACATATATCCTAGGTTTTTGTTATTATATTTAAAATTGAGTTTGTACAGGAGATAAATTCACCAATACAGAAATGTTGGTTATTAAATTTTTGATGTGTAATATATATTATACTTTTGGAGATCCAATGTTATTGATATAGGGTTGTTTGACACATTTTTAGAACCAATTTCTATGTGAAGTGTAGGAGAAATTTGTAGTCCAATAAAATAAAATTATTATGTATCAACCTCAAACAATTTGATAAGTAGAGATATAAAATAGTGTCCTAAAACCAATATTAGAGGAGATCATATATGTAATTATGAGGGATACGTTTATAAAACACAATGATTTATTTTTGTACAATAGAATGGTTTAAATAACAATTTTGGGAATGTATCCATTTTGATTAGTATGTGGGTAACCATGAAATGATCTAGTATAACACGATAAAAAATAATATTGGGAAGTTACTGCTCGGAATTTGAAGGAATACATAGCTATAATGAATATAATTTTGCATCAAGATGTGGTTGAAGAAAATTAGATGTATGATTATGATAATTCATCCATTTATAATTAGAATACTAGGAAGTTGTATGATCAATAGAATCTATAGAAGATATTTAACATGGGAGATGAGAATTTATTATTTAACTGACATTTTCATTTTTCATAGGTAAACCAAAATCAAATTGGTCTAGTTTTTTCACGATCAAATGAAAATTACCATATAGAGTTGTAGAGATGTAAACGAATGAGGAACAAATATTTATACATAATAATCATCACCTGAAACACTTTATTGATAATTCTCAATTGTGGTGTATCCATTATCGTTTTCATGACTATGTATGATAAGTTATGTTGAGCTATGAAACATAAATAATGTAATTTTTGGGAGGAAACCTATGAGAATTTTATTTTTGTTTTTCAATCATCATTCATACTAGGGGTTGGGTTTGAATTTATTGGGAAGGATTAATTTTAGAGACTCCGAGGTAAACTACTCATAATATATTTTTGAGAACATCAGCACTCTCCATAATTGATAAAAATTAAATTGAAATGAGCTATACAGGATGAAATTAGTTGATAAATGGAAATATTTTTTTAAAATGGATTTATAATCAGGTCATTTTAATCCATTCCATACCAAAATACTTGATCTAAAAATATTTTCAAGAGGAACTGTGAAGCACTATAGATAAAAACAATTCTAAAGACTATTGAGTATGAAATTTGAAAAACATTTATGACATTTTTTATTTTTTCACAATTAAATAAGGAAAATATATCAACATAATTTTTGGTTCATTGATTTTTTATTATTAGTTTCACATTTCAATTTCGAATACTACATCAAAAAAGCAATGAGATTGAAAATACATGTATTTTCATTCCTAGAAAAAATAATTATAATCATGATGAATAGGTTGGTTCATGACATAATAATAATGGTTTTAGAAAAAATAAGACCACCAAAATATCCCCGACATAAATATAGGCTACAACTACACATCCTATAAATATATATTAGGGTAATCCATGAGACCTCACGATAAAGACCCACAAACAATGTCGTAAAGGCAATATGACTCAAATTATAGGAAATTATGTTACATGGAATTAAAAAACGTCCACTATGTAGTGGTAATTATATGATAAAATCCATTAGGAAATTAAAATATTTAAACAATACAGGAATATAGGGTACACCATGAAGTCCTATACCATGAATAAAAAATATTGGGAATTTGGATTTCAAATCTCATTGGATTAGGAAAATGTCACATCACAATAAGGATGACCACAGTATAATGATTAAAAAATTTATAGACACAATGTGCACACCATATGATCTCAGTTTGATCCTTCACATCCCTTCCATGACCCACTCTTGAATTATATTCTGTACTTTTTACATCTCATTATAAAAAATTCAATCAATAATAAAACCTTCTCTAAACATTATTGTTTTGATTCATAAGCCTAAACAATTTACCACCAATCAATTATCCCCTTCTATAATTGACACCACTATTAATTTTTTCTAAACAAAGGATTATACATATTTAAAAAAACTCCAAATCCCTTAATAAATATTCTCAGATATCCTCCAATCTACCTCCAATCCATCACATAATGGCTCAAATACGAAATGAATACCCTCTCTTTAATTCCAATCCATATTAACCCCTTCCCCCAGGACCTAAGAAATTACATTCATAGGTACCCAGAACACACATTATTAAGAACCAACCTGAATATTAGAATCCACACATATTCCATAATCATCCCCATACATATCTACTTATCATATATAAGACAATTTTGAGACCTCTAACAATTACTCACACTCTAGAGACAACTAATTCCAAGAAAATATCTATTTATCTGTTAGTTTCATTGACCCAAACCCCTAAATAAGGCAGGAAAAGGTATATCAAAAAAATAATCAAGGAAATCAAGACCCTAGATATGGGAATCTTAAAATAAGTCCAATATTTTTGGAATGTTATAATAGAATTTAAAGAAATTAAATTTGAATAAATATTTCTAGTTTGTGAGTATGATTTTTCGGAGTTGATATTCTATTTTTTACTGCAAATTGAGTTAACTTTGGATGGAATGACATTCAGGTATATCCATAATCCTTAGAATGTTCCTAGAAAGCGTTCATGTAAGGAATATAAATTTACAGAGTTGATTTTATAAATAGAAGAATATATATTAATCTTTAGATTTATCCAATAATCGAAAATTCACAAATATATTATGTAGTACTTGCATAAACCCAAAATGGTTTACCATATTTAGAAAAAATAAAACGTAAAAAAATTGATGGCCCAAATTTTTAAGACCATTAACTATGGGGTTATAAATTTATAACTGGACAAGGGATATTTAAAAGGGTAACTGAGATTTCTAGATTCTATTAGGTTTATTCTATGTAAATTCCGAGGAATATTAATATAGAGATGAAATTTTAATAATATTTTTAGGGGTAATGAATGACGTCTAATGGAATATTAATGGTTGTAAAATTTATTATCCCCTAATCTAATCACATATTAATTTATTATTAGTCACTACCACTTACTTAAATAAGAACGATTCAACTTATTATCCACTTTATTTTGGGAAATGTTGTCTTATTGAGGAAGAAGGTGAAGGGATATGTTTAGTTATTGGAGTATACAATCATTGCAGTAGAGTAAGAGGCTGGAATGGAACCTATATGGATACCTCACATTCTTATGTTGCTTCTGCACCCATAGGTTTTTCCACAAACTATCATAATTAATATCTACAAACCTCAATTATCCAGGGGGTGTAAAATATAGATATTTGTAAAATACCTCTCGTATCTAAATTTTCATTATATCAGCATGTTATAAAATATTGATTTTTCATATGATCCTCCATTACCACCACTACAGTATACATTATATACCCCCACTATCGTAGACACTCCACATAACACCT
The DNA here is from genome assembly GCA_963277665.1 of Viscum album. NCBI lineage: Eukaryota > Viridiplantae > Streptophyta > Magnoliopsida > Santalales > Viscaceae > Viscum > Viscum album. Next base: position 1,066,178,922 of record OY728166.1, on the reverse strand, counting down.
CCCACATAAACTCCTACACATAGATTCAACCAAACACAACTATTTTCTTTAACTAATCATATCAGTTATCCTTTTATTCCTTATTAGAATATATATATATATATATATCAGAGGATCATTATACTATACAATACCATGCCTCATGAGTTTTAGAACATTCCAATGTTAAGTATGTATTGTTTTTAGTTGGACATAGATTACTAAAGTAATAGAAAGTCTAGAATGTTTATAAAATATCATGAGATATCATTTATTTATTAAAGTGATAAATACATGAACTTCCTACAAATTATAAAGATGTTGGATCATATGGAGAGTGAGTAGGCTCATAAAATAGTTGATTTCCCAAACACTACTACTGAAACTACTATGAATAAACCAACCACTAATTCTGATCATGAGTAGAATATGGGTATGAAAATTTAGTTAAAACAATATTTAATTTATTTAGTCACCATAGATACCCCTATTACATTAATTTATCTTACAATATCACATGTATTAGAGTATACCCAACCCACCAGAAAGACAACAACATCCCTTACTACCTAAATTTCCCATAACCCTATAGCAACTGTTACTTCCATTCCCCCAGTTGAGCACATTTCATAGTAGTATATAGCACACTTATTGTTTAAAAAGTTTTTATAATAGGAGATGTTAAATATTCAATAGATATAGCTACAACCCTAGTGGAGAGGTAAGATGAGGAGTATAGTGGGAGGATGAGGTGTCCACTAAAAAGACATTGGATTCCCACATCCATTATTTTCTATATTATCTATTATTTGTACTCTTTTAAAAAAATTATAAGCCCCTTTGTAGTAATTACCTTAATAATATTTTATTTTTATCTATAACAACATACATAATATATATAAGACTTAATTTTTTGAATCACATTCTTCTTGAACTTTATTGGTTTATCAGTTGAATTAAATTTGTTGATAGTATTGATATTACTAACATCAATACTACAAAGGATCAGGGATTAAAAACAATATAAACCTGGGAAAAAGTTATTTTTTCTTATATTTTTAGTATTTTACTTTTCATTATTGCACATTAAATTTTAAATATATCTCTATCACCTTATTCAAAAAATTGTGGAAATTATCAATTTATGTAAGGGGAGGTTTATTTTGTCCCAATTTATGTTTTACCATTTTTATGTTGAAGTAGACATTATTAGTTATGATATATATTTTGAAATTATAGAAATAAATTTTTAGTTTTAGTCATATACTATTAATTAAGAAATTGTATTTTCTTAATGTCCCATGATCATTAAAATTTTCATTTTTCTTATGTGACTTCCTCTATAATTTTGATTCATATTAATTTTTCTAGAAATTATCATATACTAAATAATAATTTTTTTAATGATTTGACATAATCGACCTATAGTTTTGAACATAAATTCCTAAGAGACATAGTAAGCCCCATTTTCATATTCTTTTTATACATTTTTTAAAATATATTCTTGCTATATTAATAAAAACTAGACAGGGATAATTGAAATCATTTAACTATGATGATTTTAAACAATATTAACATGATTTAGTCGATCAACTAAATAATTTTCATCCCATTTTATCATGAGATCAACCATAAATTTTATCATTGACAATCCTAAATTTCCCATTAAATACCTTATAGTTATCCACATTACAAGCCTATATATCTTTCCTACCCATATTTTATGGTACAATTTCATTTTTTTAATTAGTATAAAAGAATAAGGTGGGTGATTTCATGGAAGTATTGGAAATTGTTTTGTGATGAAAAGAAGAAAATGGGGAATTATATCATGATTATTTGGGATGATTTTTCACAAAACATTTATATCTATTCTCATGTGATTCCAATACATTTTGAAGAAAAATGTTTAATGGGATACAGTGAATTGACCTTTGTATAACCAATTTAACGCACTAATTTTAATAATTTCATGTATTATATGGATGTTATTTATATTAGGGATCAACATATTTGTTTTATATTACCATAAAAAGGATTAAACTTTTATTACAAAAATTCCATTTAAAAAGGAAAAATTTTGGGATATAAGAGATATTATAATTATTTTTAACGCCGATATTTTAATCCTTTGAGAATGGAGAAAATGAACTGGCGGTTACATATATTTTAATGTATAAGGAGAAGGTTAATTACATTAATATTAATTAAACATCATAAAATGTACTAAAGAGACAATCCTCAATATTTTGCCACAAATTTCAAATTTTTACATAAATACCACCCATACATTAACCTTAGTGACTTTATTTACTTTTTTTAAGTCCTCGTTTTTTTGGTTTAATTTAATTTGATTATTGAAATAGCATTAGAGACTATGGTATATTTCACGTAATTGAGATTGAGCATAACTCTCATTAAATAATATTGAGTAATTTTTTACTATTTTTTCTTAAAAGTTAGATCATAATTGGAAAGATTCATGTGGAATAATTGAAAAATATGGTTGGTAGAGAAGAAAAATATAAAATTTGAAATTATAAATGATCCATGACTTGAACACATTGAATTGTGTGGGTTATGACTTTTTTAATACTTTTCAATTATGACTCAAATTTTTTAAGTGTCATTCTAGAATGTATCTATTGTGTAGATTTTACTTATATTTTGATTGATGATTATTTTTTATTAGGGAAAATAATGTTTATTTGTGGAAAAGTTTTATTAAATAAAAATATAAACACCATTTATTTATTATCTTAATTATTAAATTGATTAAATACTACATAATATTTTCATTCTAATGGTTTTTTTGAAAGGAAAGGAAGTTATAGATTTTGGGTGGAAGGGAAAAATTTAATGTAAATAGGGTATTATCATGCCACACCCCCTACCATCATAGTATGATTAAGTTTATATTATTATTTGAGTGGATAACTAAAAATAGCCACAATGTTAATGATTTCCTGACACTATAATTCACCTCTATATGAATAACCAGGAAGAGACAAGGAGAAGGGATTCACTATGATTCATATCACTTTGCCATTTAGCTACAATGTATATCAACCATATAGTTTCATATTATTAACTAATTTTAGAATATTAAACTATGCCATTATAGAAAACCTATAGTGTAGATGTCTGATTGCAACATGTTTCAAAAAAAAATAGATAAAAGGATAGATATTACTAACCCATATTGATCACATGATCCGGCCAAGAATATAATGGTGAACTATTGATCAATGGATATGATCCAAATAATAAAAAGTCTATAAATAGGGTTATATAATAATATCATTGTGTATTTCTATAAGAGAATATATTAGTGTGGCAGGGGATATAACTCATTATGATATACCACCACATAATATTACAATTCAAGGATAAATGATATATGTTGATGGTGATAATATTATGTTCTTACCCATATCATATTTAATGTTAGATGAGGGTGGAATTATAGTGAGAGGATATTATAACATAATATAATCACCCACCATAATGAACCATATATAGTATTAGACCAAAATACTCCATCTATTTTGATTCTTATTCTAAAATATTAAAAAAATGAAATAATTAGTTAATCTGATGATAGATAAAATTTAAACCATTATTTTACAAACCAGAATCCATTCAATGATGTTTGAAATATTTCAGGATGTTTTGTGGAGATATTCATCAATAATCTTATAGCCTGTGGTATTTCTTAATGATGTAGTTCACCCAATGAAAGAAGTTAACGTTTTTAATTCATAATTTCAAAACATGGTTATTTTTCCTAAAGATGTATATATCATTAAATAATTTATATTTTTGACTTATTAATGGTTTTTGGGTTCTTTTTAATAATTTCAACTCTTTTAGAGATTACATGGATTATGTGAATAGGTCGAATAATCATAAAATTTAATCTTTTATTGATTTTTGTTTTTTCATAATTTTATTTTATTCTGCAATTGATTCTCTTATCCAATTACTTATTTCACCATTACATAAGTGAAATTATTCATTTCTAATAAATCCTCAGTTTATCATGGTTACTATTCCATTAATTGATGGTGATTAAATAATTGGAGGATGGTGATTTCATATGGATGGTTGACTATCCTTTTATAATGTATTATAATTGTTTTTATCTAATGATCTCAACTAAATTGTTATTACATAGTTGTTGTTTGATAGAAGTTAATGTTCAATAAGGATTCAATGTGTTTTAGGTAATGATGGGACTACGACTGTAATCTTTAATTATATTATACTTTTGAGTCTAGATCATAATATACCATAGTTTAATAATGATTCCCTGAAAGTAAGTAATTGAGTGAGTTGGGTTAGTATTAATCAATATTCTAAAACAAAAAATTAAGTACCTTAAGAGAATATATAACAAAATAAATAATTTAATTCCATAAGTTAATGAAATTGTATTTGTTAGAAAATATATTCTCAAACGGTATTTGAAATCATTATTTTAAATTTTAAACTTTTAGTAGTTTAAAGTGGTTTATCTTTACTTTGTTTTCAATATTTTTATATATTAAGTTCTATTAAAAATTTTAACCAATTACTAATAATAACCAATTAATCAATATTTTTATACCATTCCTAAAGTTTGACATCATTACTATATTTTATCAAAAAATATTCTAGAAGTTTTAGTGATTGTGGGATATGCATATAAAATATAAAAGGATTAACCTACACACTATGGAGGTGATGATTCTTAATAAAACTTGTCTGAAATTTATTTGGCCTTTACCATATAAAATTATATCCTTCGCTAATATAATTAGATTTTATTTTGAATTAATCTTTCACGACATAAGTTTAAATACAAAAATAACTTTACTGTCTATTTCATTAATGAAGTGATGGAAGGAGGATTTGGGATTCTTAATACAATGCATGAATGAAATTTTTTGGACATTTAATTCTATTTAATGGTATTTAATTTGACATATAATTTTTCTTCAAATTTTGATATTTGAGTAATGAATTGTGGGTGTTTGTAGACATAGTTTAATGTTTAGTATGTGATACTGGGATTGGAATGTCTTGATAGTTGTCTCACCTATATCATTTTATTATAAAATAAATTGATTACCTAATGGGTGCTCAATTAGTACCTTGGGAGTATGGTCTATGAAATGGTTCTAATGTGGGTCCACCATGTTCCCAATGGACCTGGACCAAATTTCAAAGGGGAATTTGTTTATTTTTCTTTGTCCCTTTCCTTTTTTCCATTAGAGGGTTTCTTATACCATTATTTTGTCAACCCCAATGGGATCACATCCTTGGTATCCTATAAGTCATCTTATTCCCCTCCTAAATCCATACAATTCCTATATATACTTAAGTGAGTTTCCCAAACCAAATATGAAGTAAATATTCAAAAATTATTACATCTTCCTAAGTTATCCATTACTTTTCAATGTATCATGATGTTTTATGACTCAATGATTTAAAATTGACACTAATTAATAGTTTCAGTAATGGAATGATGATGAACGGGGTAGTTGGGTTAGAGGAAATGATGTAGTTTTTAACAATAACCATTTTCTTTTCGTAAACAATTGTTAGAAAAAACATATACTTTTTTAGAATTATTTAACAAATATTAAATGATAATCATTATAATTGTTCATTTCAATCATTTCCCAATTTATTTCCTTTACAAAATTTTCTTCATTTTGGGATCGTATACCATTCCCATTTTAGGAGAATTCAATTTTAATGATAATTATATTGGAATAATTTTTTTTTACAATGTTTTAAAATATATGGATTTTATCTAATATAAATATGTCTCTTTAAGGGAGTATATGACCTATATTATGTTTTATGGATGGAAAACTATATTAAGAAGAACCACACCTTTGAATCAATATTTTAATATTATTGTTTTAATTCCACTTTAATAATTCATTCGTTTACTACTGGAATGTATGGGTTATGAACAATTTTATAATTAATCAATGGACTAGTTTTGCATTATTTAAAACATTTTTAACTCTTAACCACAATTAGCACATCATTTATTTTGAAATAAGTAAAAGGTAGGAAGTACCCACATCATAGATTATTGTTGGTCTAACATGTTACTAGGAATATTGAGGGAAATTTAATTCCATAACATGTTTCATGTTTGGATTTACTATTTTTACTTGTTCATATCCCATAGTGTAGTTATTTTTGTATCATTATGTTTTTTAAGATATTTATGTGTAGTTAGATTTTTTTTCATAGTTCAATAATGAATAAAATCGTGTCTACTATTTATCTTATAATGAATGTCAATACCAAATTGATCTTATATATATCTTATATATTTTATGTAAATTATTAAAGTTGGTATATAACATGGGATAGGTTATTGAGACCTAACAATGCAAACCCATTTCCTCCATTCCACCAAATTCTATAAGTCCTAGAATAACAATACCATTTACCATATCCTATAGGATGATTCTTTGGTATATAAATTTATATATTAGGATATTAACACTTCCTTCTTTTGAGGATGGTATTGAGGAATCATCTCATATTTTTGTTATTGACCCAAATTTTTTATTATAGGTATGGATTATACTTGTATAGATTTATCTTTAATAACCTTTTTAACCATACTTCCATGACTTCTGTGATCATACTAGAATGCTATTATGACGTATTCTTATTATATATTTACTATAAATATATTATTGAGTATAAATTTTCATATATATATATATACATATATATATCAATATATTTAATATTTATTTGAATCTATGTTTTGGGTCCCTATCATGTATATATATGATCATACTCTACATGAATACTCTAGTGTTCATAATGTATATTATTATATATTTTATGTTGAAAAAAATATATTGATTTTTTTTATGCTTATAAAATTATTGATCTTGGAGGATATTATGTGCTTTGATTTTGGGCGAGATGGAAGTCCTATTTTTTTGATGGTCATATAGGAAAGTTTTCTGTGAGCTATCTATAAATTCTAATATGAGTGTTTATTTTTGGAAATACATAAATTTATTTCCATAGATTATTTTTGGATTTTCATTTTTGGGAAGATATTGTTTTTGACACATTTTCAATTTTTTATGAAATTTGAGAATATCATGAAAAATGGTGTATCATTTTTTCATCTTCATGTAGTTTCAACATATTTTATATCTAGTTTGTTTTTTAAACATCAATCTATGATGGATAATATTTTATTTAGGGTTTTGACATCCATATACATAAGGGTAAGAAAATATTTACCTTAGGTCTCTAATCTTGGTTTTTTCATTTTTCTTAGGGAAAATACCTCCCAACCTTATTGTATTAATCCCCTAGAATATATGAAATCATGTTGAGACTGGGAGGTGTACATGAGGTGTTGTAGAATCCCGACATGATATTATTTTGGATAATTATGTCACCTAAATATAAATGATATTAATGTTGTTAATTGAGGATCTTTTGGATTTGTGATGTCAAATATTAGATAAATGATATCATATTGGGACTCAGGAGCTATGTTGCATGCATCTAAAATGAAAATGATGGAACCTACATTTCCAAGGAATTTTGGGGGTGTAATTTAAAAACCCTAAGTGTTTTTCAACTTTAATATTATGGAGTTCAAAGTGATATTATAATGAGGTTAATAGTGGAATAATATTTTATATCTTTACTAGGATCCACTCCTCATATTTTTCAATGTATAATCCTATGTTTTGATAGGTAGGAACATATAGATTTCATTCTATATTTAACACTTTCCAATTTTTATTATATTGTGATTGAAATAAAATTGAGGTTTGAATTAACTAAAACATATTAGATATATGTACATAATAGTTTAAAATATATAATTATAATTAAATATATATATATTATTGAAAAATATTTAATGTTAATCAACAATAGGTTCATTTGGTTGTAATGATATCATCTATAGAATTTTATTGTAGTGCATGTCAATATAATTTTCATATTCCTTAATCAGTCATAATACATGTTACATTTTAATCATGTATTATTATCCACTATATATGATATTTCATCCCATATATATTCCCTATCTAATAATTCTAATTGTTTAATTCTTAGATCTTACCATCATTCATTCTGTATTCCCACTTTTTATTGTTGTCTATTTTTAAATATATATTATAAATATCTCTAAATAAGATTTAAATTATGAAAAATTGATACTCGATGCCTATTGTCTATTGAAAATAGTGGTTTATAGTAAATTATATACATTTTTCATAAAAATTATTTTATACGGATTTCAGAAATGTGGGCATAACTCATATATAAAACATTTTCAAATAAATAATTTAGTGGAAACAAATATTTAAATATCATATTTTTAATTAAAAAGTATTTCAATATGTGATGAGAAATCAAGAATATATATTTCCTGATAACATTTATTTGTGGTTGTATTTCCTTAAACTGAATCCTTATATAAGATGTTATTTTTCAATGTAGAGTTTTTGGAAATTTTTTCCATATTATAATTATTAATTTGAGATGGATTTTACTAAAATTTATTCATGCAATGAACTATGTTCATAAAAATAATTGCGTCTAAAATGGATTGATATTTAATTTTTAAACTAGAAATTATTTAAGTAAAACTCGTTATGATAAATTAAGTTTAATTTTTGTTTTAAAAGAAGAATACATTTGTTGTGAAACCATTTTTAATGATGAGTATTTTAATAAATTGAAACATTTTAGTTGAACATGGATGGGTGAAACCCATAAATATTTAATAGTGGAGAGGATGTAAGAGTGAGAGAATATTAGTTGATGAATTTTAAAATTTTGGTGCACCTCTATATATTAGTACTTTTGTTTTTTACTGATGCATTTTTTTTAGTTTTTTTAATAATTTAAAATATATATTGTTATTTTTTCTAACTAGAAATAATTTTAAATGAACACATATTGACATTGTCAATTATATTTTGGGGATGTTAAGGAAATTGAAAAATGTATTGGGGCTATAATAGTATGTATTAGAATGGATAATTTGAGTTATTTATTTTTGTTGACTGGTTTTAGATTCAAGATTCATGCATTAGAAACATAATAATACATTGGATAATATTATAATTTTGATTATGTTTTGGGTATTTGGAGAGTTATATTATTTTAGTTGGAGAATATTTCCTGCTTTATAGAGATGTAGGAACTTGAAATAAATGGTTGGTTCATCATTCCAAGGATGAAATGTTTTATAATGGGGGGAATTGTAATATCCATATCCGTAAAGATCCAATTAATGTTTGAATATGGAGAGTCTGTATAAAGGGATCCATATCCTTTTTATAAATTTTACAATTGATTAGGGTTAAATTTTTAATGGGATTCAGTTGAAAATTTTAAATTTTGGTAATATTATCAGCAAAGTTTCTTGAAACGTTTTGAAGCTATGTTAGTGACACTTGGATTCAAAAATATTGGATAGGGATTTCACTTTCAATATTTTACTATAGATGACACTAGCTACTCAGTGGGTTCTCATGAAGTAATCCTTGGGCTTGGAAGTGGAAATAGTGCCTAGGTGGTCCATCTGATATCCAATAGCCTCCAAATGGGTACCCATTATGAACATGTTTAATTTATATTTTAAAAATGACATTATGGTATATTGGGTACCTTTCTTATCTTCCCATTTGATGTTTCTTTTTAGAATCATCTTCTTATCCATAAAGATATTTTCACTTAGGTCTTCTACATGTAATCTTCTCACACTACTTATACTATGTGATCCTTGGTAGCATAAAATATGTTAGTCATGATGAAACTAAGTTAAACCTTCTCATATTTTTCGATATTACTTTATTCATAATTTTCTTTTATCATCATCAAACTGTGTTGGGTATTTAGATTCTAATTTCACAATAACAGGGAGAAATCAAATTAGATCATGGGGATTCCTTCTCCCTTAAATAATGAAAGTAAAAAAGAATAATTTTCCCATTACACATCACTATCATCTCTTGGAATGATATTTTATGGATTATTCCATGGTTTTGTGGATTTTGGGTCGAAATTAGATGATGTTTTGGTAGATTTATTTTGGTGTGTTTATTACGATGAGGTTTCATGGATTTGAGCAGTGATTCTCCTTGGTTTCTATTGAGGTCTATTTAATGATTGATTTTGGTGGATTTATATTCTAGATTTATTTTTCAATTTAATATTTCCAAATCATTGATAAGAAATGTTTTGTTACCATTGGAACATCTATTGAGGATAGATTGATGTCTATATATTTATGTTTTTAAAATATGTGTAATCAAAAATTTGGTTAATATATAAGATACATATCTGAAATGAATTCCATTTTTCATTAAAAATAAAATAAGAAGAAATGAGATTTAATATATTGAAATTGTTTATTTTTGAGTTCTAAAGATTCATTATTACTCTATTTAAAAAACTACCAATGATATTTAAAGGAAGTAATATTATTAAAATGAATTGAAACATCACTAAATATTTTATTCATGTAAATATTATATTAGTATCTTTTCCCAAAAATAAAACAAAAATAAATTTATACCATAAAATTTTAAAAAATATTATTATTTTTATAGTATAGCTATTAAATTAGACGGTGCAAAATGAAGTAACCGTTTTACAAAATCTCATATAAAAAAGGAATGAAGTAACATCAGTTAGCGAATGACATCATTATGAAACTCATGTATCTATGATTGGGAAGGAGGTAAATATACAACCAATAATTTTATATATATCATTACATTATTTTAAGTATAATTAAATATTAGAGTACAAGCCCAGGATAGTAAAGTCTAGTGTCTTGGAAGACTAGGTAAATAAAACCAAAAAACATAGGGCTAAAAAAATTTCTTTATTTAATCTCCATTAAGAGAACCTGGCATCCTTTGAGCCCTTACATCTGCATAGGGTACCATAGGGAACACATTATCCAAGGGATGAGCTAAAAGACCAATAAGGGAAACAACAGAAGGATACATCTTAAGCACATGAGTTAGGGGGCCTGATATAATGACAACCAAGAATGGAACATATGAAATCATATCATATAATCATTGGATCATATAAATATTTAATCATATATTTGTGTAAGAATCATAAAAAAATTCATTAGTAATAGTCAAATCTAACCATCGATCCCATTTCCAATTTTCGTATGGGTCATGGCTATCCGCCAATCCGGTTTGACATCGCATCTCATGAGACATAACTTTACCAAATGCATTGGAGGGATATATGGGGGTATAAATCTCAACATTTTCATGAATATTCTTGCACATAAATATTCTTACAATATAAATATTCTTTCCAGAGAAAGAATTATACATAATCAACCATAAAAAAATATTGGAACCAAGAGAACGAATTGGGTACCACAAAAATGACAAAAATCATAACCAATGGGAGTATCATTAAAGTGTCCATGAAAAAAAAGTATTAGAACAAACATGGATGTTAATAAGGTAAAACCTGGCATATACCATGGTAGGGGGTGTCAAATAAATGTGACAACATATAAGAAATGTAATAGAGATGCATTAGCATTAAAACATTTTTGTGCGGTTTTAAGGAAAATACTATAAAGATTTTACAAATAAAAATGAAGTAATATTTTATATAAAAACCAGAATTGAACCAAGAAGTTTTTAATAATAAGGATACTTATTTTATCAAAAAAATAGTGTCTTAAAACATAGTATATAGTACACTTGATATTGGGTAAAAATTTGGGAAGTTCTCTTAAATCGGGCGTGCTTATTTGGAAGTATCGAGGAGAGATTCACTTAAATGGATGTATATCCCCAAAAGACAATTGGAGATAGATCATTGAACATGGTTTTGGAGAATATAAATAGAATGTAGAAGTTTAACATAAAATTAAATGATGACTCAATTTTTGAAAAAAGAATGATAGAGTAACCTAAAAGAATAAAGGATGTTTAGATAGAATTCCTTAGAGTTTATCGGCATTGTATCTGGTATACCTAAAAGGTCTTGATGAGAGAGAAAAGTGTATTCTCATCACTTAGAAATCAATAGGTAAGTATGGGGGGTGCAAAAATACCCCATAATATTCTATTACACATAAAGATGCATAGCATAGAGGAAAATCTTGATTAAGAGTGAAAAGTGGTGGATCCCTTACGTTAAATCCGTTGATGTTCTCCACTTGTTATTGTAAACCTGAATAGAAAATTTATGACAATTAATCCATAAGTCCAAAAAATAGTCTATATGTAATTTATTTATTATTACCATTTTAGTATATTCACAGTCATTTTTATTAGTTATAACTTTCAATTTTATTTGTTCAGTCTCGTTAGGTTACTTGGTTTTAAAAGATAGATTCAATTATATTCAAGTTCAAATAAACATGAAAGATGGAAGGGGTTGTCTAGAAATGATGTTATATGAAATTAGTGAACAACTTTTAGATTACATGGTTTTAAATTTAATTTGGTTACTTAGATTGAATTCGAACTATTATATAAAACCATAGTGACAACCGTTTTTGTTAATAAGTGTATTTGATTTCAAAGACCATGTTTTTCTTTATAACATAATACAATTTGTAAAAAAGGATTATAGAACTGAAAAAAGGAAATATTAATTATATAATAATCTGGTTCAACCATAACACAAATGGTTTCATGACCAAAATTAATGATTATAATAGGAATTCATAAAATGTTTTCCTTGAAAAAGCTGAATTAGCATATCTCAAAAACTGATTTCATTACATTCAAATAAAGGGTGGGGAAATGAGAGAAGTTAATTAAATATCCCATTAGCAAGAAAAAATTCCCATACATGTATGGTAATGGAGATATCATATTATTATGGTGATTGGAGGTGAATAATTAAACAAAAATAAAAGAACTTAAATGAAATAATGGAATTTGAAGGAGGAATTTACCTCTTGATACATCCTCCTTTGAGAACATCTTAAGGGGAGAGGATTCAGTATCTTTAAGAGGATTGGAGATTTTGGACGTGGGGAGGATCTTAGGGTGATATTTGGATAGAATATTTGTAATGAATAAGCCTTGAGAAGAGTGATGAGAAGAGGGAGTGAGGGGGTGTTTAGAGTGGAGGAGGGAGGAGATTTCTCAATATAATATTCCTTAATTTATTATTTCCCCACCAGGAAATTAATAGTGAGACTTCCATGACCAATAATTGTAATTTTATCTTGTTATCCTGAACCAATTGGTCTAACATCACTACACCATCATCAATGACTCAATAAATCATTTATTTAGCATTTATCATAACTTATCACATTTTTCAATTCATAAATAAATTCATGTACTTCCGAAAAATCCCAAAAATTCACCCTAACCATTTTTTGATAAGTAGAATAAAAAAATAAAGTCCTTTTCTCATAAATAAATGTCTAATTTTTTTTATTTTGTAATTTAATTAAAATCTTAATTTATTATCAAAAACCAGTTTCAAAACATTCATTTACTAATTATATAATATAGGTTTGTCATATTTTCAACAAGATTATTATTTTTCTACTATCGTAGGTAAGGGTATTATTAATTAGGGTATATCAAAATTTATAAGGGTATGTTACTATTCATTAGGGTAGGTGAATTTTCACCAAAAATTATGTTTTTCTTATTTGACTACAAATAACAAACTGATTACAACTGTGTATGCCAGATTATCGAAATTCCAAATACAGAAGTGAAAATATTATGTATAAAGGACACATAGCACATAGTAGTTCATTATGTTTTGTTTGACATGATTTTATGACATATTTATAGGAAAATAATTTCCATTGAAAAACATTGGGCCGTTATATTCTTCCCCCCTTATGAAATTTTTCCCTTGAAATTTCATATTACATTTGTTGACAAAAACAAGTGTGGGTATTTTTCATTCATTACTTCATCTAGTTATAATTTTTTCCATTTGTACTTATAGTTTCACCAATGTAACCTGACTAAATGAATAATCTTGCTGCATAGAACTTTGGCTCAATGATCCAAGATATTAACTTGCTACTCCTCATAGGAATGATCATCCTCAAACTGTACCACGTCTAAAGAGAGTACATGTGATGAGTTTGGTATGTACTTTTTTTAGAAGAATACATGAAATACATCTTGTACTTTTGACATGGTAGGTGAACGTACCAGTCAATGGGTCATATCTCCGACTCAATCAAGGATCTAGAAGGGGCCTATGTACCTGTGACTTAACCTCCATTTCATTCCAAGCCTCATGAACTTCATCCATGGAGATATGTGTAGAAACACCATGTCCCTAACATTTATCTGAAGGTCTCGTCGATGGTTATCTACATAATTCATTTTTTGAATTTGGGCTGCCTTGATATGCTACAAAAAATTTTCACCTTCTCTACCATTTCTTTGACCATTTCAGGTTCTAGCAGCTTACTTTCACTGACTTCATCCCAACACACATGCGTTCTTCACCTTCTCCCATAAAGGGCTTCATATTTTATCATTCAGATGCTTGAGTAAAAACTGTTGTTGAAGGGGAATTTAACCAGTGGATGATGTTGGTCGCATCCTCCTTTGAACTCCATAAAACACACTCTCAACATTTATTCCAGTGTCTGAGTTGTCCGCTCATATTAGCCATCAGTTTGAGGATGATAGGCCATACTGAAGTTCAGTTTAGTGCTTATAGAATGTTGGATACTTTTCCAGAACATCTAGGTGAATCTTGGATCACGATTGGATATAATAGATAGTGTTACTCTATGCATACATACCACTTCTATGAAGTAAATCTTTTCAATTTGATCCAATGAGAAGTCCCCTTGAATCATAATAAAGTGAGTTGTCTTCATAAGACGATCCCCAACGACCCATATAGCATTGTTTCTTTTGGATGTCCTTGGATTTCTAGTGACAAAGTCCATGGTAATGTTCTCCCACTTCCATACTGGAATGGGTAGTGATTGCATCATCATTTTAGTCTTTTTTCTCTCAACATTCACTTGATGACATACTAGGCACTTTGATGTATATCCAGCAATCTCCCTTTTTATATTGTCCCATGAAATGTTTCCTAGGAGATCTTGATACATCATTCTACTCTCTAGGTGAATAGAAAAGGTATAGCTATGTGAATCACTCAATAGCTCCATTTTTATCTCTGGATCAGTTGGTACACATAATCATATCACAAATCTTACAACTTCTACCTCATCAATTTTGAAATCAGCGGATTCTCCATTTTTAACAGATTCTACATTTTTTTTGAATTTCGACACATTTTCTTTGAGCACTTTTTATTTTCTCCAAGAGCATTGGTTGAGATATCATTTACAAAAGGATTTATTATGTTTCCTTTCATAATGATTCACATGCCCATACTTTTTAAAATCTTATAAGATCAGATCCTTTTCAATTCTAATCATTGATAAAGATGCATGATACTTTCTACATAGATAATCTGCCACCTTGTTTGCCTTTCCAGGATTGTAGTGGATTGAGCAGTCATAATCCTTAATGAGAAATATCCATATTTACTAGCGCATATTAATATCTTTATATGAGAATATATATTTGAGACACTTTTAGTCAGTATATATCTCACACTTCTCCTCATAGAGATAATGCCACTAGATTTTGAACACAAAGATCACAACCACCAACTACAGTTCCTCTGTAGGATTATTGTTTTCAAGGAATTTTCATCTGACATGAGGAATATGCTATCACTTTATCATTTTTCATTGATACACAGCCTAATAAATTCTTTAAATCGTCACTATAAACCATAAAGTGTTATCCACCTGTAGGGAGTGTGAGTACTAGCGCAGTGATAAGCCTCTTTTTTAACTCATCGAAACAGTCTTAAATTCTTATGTACAGACAAAAATTACTCCCTTTCGTGTCTGTATGGTCATTGGGTTTGAAAATCATGAAAATTTATTCACAAATTATCGATAATACCCATCTAGAAACAAAAAACTAGGAATCTCCATTACAAATGTTGGCTTGGGTCACTCTTCAATTGACTTTGTCTTTGAAGGGTCCATGGATATCCCTTTACTGGGGATAACATTCCCAAAGAAAGATACTTCCTCCATAAAGAAGTCACATTTAGTATAAATTTCATACAACTTCTCCCTTCACAAAGTCCTTAACACAGTATTCAAATTCTCTTCATGTTCTTCCTTGATCTTGGAGTATTTATGAATATCATCAATAAAGACTACAAAAAATTTGTCGAGGTAACCTCTAAATACTATTTTCATTAAATCCAGGAATCTTTTTAGATAATTAGTGAGTCCAAAGGGCATCACTATGAACTCATAGTGTCCATACCTCATTCGAAAGGTAGTCTTGGGAATATCTTCCTTCCTCACCATTAATTGGTCATATCTCGAACGAAGGTCCAGCTAGGAGAAATAATTGGCTTCGTGAAACTGATCGAACAAGGAATCTAGTTGTGGTAGGGGATACTTGTTCTTTATTTTGATTTTATTGAGCTCAAAATACTCAATGAAAAAGTGTATTGATCAATCCTTCTTCTTGATGAAGTGGACTGGAGAACCCCATGGTGAAGCAGTCGGGCATATAAAACCCTTATCCATATTCTCCTATAACCGCATCTTATACTCTTCCATCTCTACTGTGGCCATTCTATAAGGTGTGTTTGAGATAGGAATAGATCAAGGGATATGTTCAATTGAGAACAATACCTCTCGATCTGATGGAAGACCATGAAACTCTTCAGGGAAAACATCAGTGTAATCCCTCGCGATGGGCATGTCTTCAATCATGATTCTCTCCTTTGTCTCAATAATTTGAGATAGATTTTTCTTATTACATGGAAACAATATCCACACTATATATGATGATTCTAAAGGAAATTAATCTTCCTCCTTACACTTGAAAAGAATCAGAGGATGCTTCTGGATGTGAAAAGTGATATCCCTTTCCCAAAAATTGATGTTGGATTTTTATAAATACAGCCAATCCATGCCCAAGATTGCGTCAAACTCCACTAAAGGAAGTATAAAGAGATATTTAGGGAAGTTCAGTTCACAAAACATAGCCGGGGAAGAGTTATATTACATGGAATCAATGACTTCCCCATTCTTTTTTCTCACAGATAACTTTTCCTCCCAATTTTGAGGTGTTGTTTGAATAGTTATACTAAACTTGAAAAATATGAATAAATGCATAGAACCAGAATCAAATAGTATGTTCTCTATTCTTGAATGAATAACTAGAATACCTGTCATCACATAGTTTTCTGGATCCACCTCAGTAGTAGTGATAGCATAAGCACTTCCTTGTTTCCTTAGAAGTTGTTGTTGATTTCCTCAAAAACTCTCAGTTTAGGAAATTGTTTGCATAATGTCCTTGTCCTTGAATTTTTAACACTGCACTGCTAGCTAAGTATTGACCAGAACCTCCCATTTATCCTCAACATTAGCGGGATTTTTCATATCCCTTCAATAATTCTTGTCCAGTTGACCAAACATTCCATATTTGAAGAAATTATTAGTTCCCTTCAGACAATTACCATGATGATTCTTCCAGCAAGTTTTTCAAGGGGAAAAGTAAGGCTTCATTAAATAATGGTATTTATTTGATTAACCACCCATGTTGTTCTCCATATTCTAGTTTTTTTCACTAGGCCCACAAGACCACTGAGAGTCTCCAATCACTATTACAAAATTTAGGGCACAATGGACAATATCCTCATCACTGTCGAAGTCTCAAATCACCAAAAAATTTACATAGACTCGGCTTTAGTCCACTAAAGATGTGATCGACCTTTCTATCGGTGTTCATGACAAAGCTAGAGGCATACATTGCATGCCTTGTAATGTTTGCTTCATACACCAATATGGAATCATCTTCCTTCTTAACGAGTCTGAGGAACTCTCTTTCAATCTTGAGATGGAGGGTTTGAGGAAAATATTTATAGAAAAACATCATCATTAATTCCTCCCAATCCATGGAATACATTTCCTATTGGGACATTGTTTTCTTGATCTATGTCTACCACAGATCATCTTACCCATAAAAATGATAGACCTCCAGTACCACTATCTCTTATTTCGAGCACTGGAGGACAAAGAATATCTTTTCAGAGGAGTTAAATCATGGTTCTTCAAGGAGGGGATTAGAAGATCTTCTAAACATGGGTGGACTTTTCTTTATGAAGTATTCTACACAAACATGCCCTTTCCATGGAGGAGGAGGGTTTTCCACATGATTCATGTTATTATTCATAATATGAGTGAGCTGTGCAAGTATTGTCATGATGTTTTGGGCAGCCACACCTGTCATATCAGGCATATCATTAGGGAAATAATCTCATTGCCTATCACATTGGTTTTTGGAACATGTTCTTATATTTCCCATCATTAACTATGTAAAATAATGTATAATTAGTCGTCTTGAATACTTAGCTATTAAGAATAAAAAATGAATCATTGAATATAAAAGTATAAACATATAAAGAAGATGTATATCCTATCTTGTGATTCCTTAGGTTTATATCTATGTTATTTTTGATCTATTAATTAACTTATATTCTTTTGAGATTTTTCCCATAATAATTTTTTTAATAAGCTCTTGAATCTACCAAATCATATCCCCAGGAGTGTCGAAACCAAGAGTGCTGAAATGCCTGTTGTCGTATACCAGGATACCCCTAATCAAACACGAAACTCCATGTTTGAGTTTTCACTCCTAGGTATATCTATGACATAGCTGCCTCTACCTTCTCATATCCAAATATGGATGTATTTACTTAATAAAACACTTACTCAATAGTAACCAAAATTTAGTATCTTTTTCTTATACATAGTCTCATCCTTAAGTTTCTCAGTAAGGTTCTCTATTCCTAATCTGCAAAAATAAGTAGACCATTATCAGATATAAACTATAGCGACTCAAGAATTTTATATATAACATTACATGATTTTAAGCTTAATTAATCATTAGAGTATAGACCAAGGGTTTTTAAGTCGAGGGTCATGAAAGACAAGGTACATAAAACAAAAAAATGGTTCTAAAAAATAAATTTATTTATTCACCATATAGATCTCCTAACTTCCTTTGAGTCCTTTAATCTGCATAGGGAACCCAAGGGAACACATTAATAAAGGGATGAGCTAAAATCCCTGAAAGGGAATGAACATAAGGATAAGTCTTAAGCACATGTATTATATGGCTTGACATAATGACATCAAAGAATGTAATATATGAATTAATATCATATAATAATGGGATCATATAAACATGGAATCATATATATGTTGATGAATCATAAAATGTTTCTTTAGTATGGTTCAGGGCTAACCGCTGATCTCGTTTCCCATTTTAGTATGGGTCAAGGCTATCTGCCAATCCAATTTCACATCACATCTCATGGGACTTAACTTTACCCAATGTATTTGACTATCTAGGAGCACCCATTTCATAATTTTCATGAATAATCCTACCACATAAATATTCTAACCACATAAAAATGATAGAAAAAGCATATTTTTAATTTTTATTTACAATATAAAAATTCCCATAATTGTTAATATTATTTCCCATGATCCATGGTTGTAAATTGAAAATTTTTTCATCATTATTCAATGAATTTTATTTTAAAATGGTTTCTATAGAATAAACATTTGATCATTCTTGTCAATGTGAAATTATACTAGTATTACAAAACAATTATTCATCTAATATTTCATTCTTCCCTTTTTTTCACAATTTAGAAACATTAATTATCTATAAGAGAATTGATAAATAATTTTAATTTTTTTCCTAATCATACTCTATGCATGTACATAATTCATAGTCTATTGTAGTTCCCCAATAAATACAATATTTTTTATTCCTTCAATTGAAGGGTGTCCCTCAAGATTCCAATAATTGATTAATTTTTGAAATTATTAAATTAAACCTATGACCCATTCTCTTTATGGTATTATTTGACTAGAAATTGTAGTAGAATATATACAATTCCTTTATTTAGGAAATATAGACAATACATATACATGTTATTTCAATATAGTTGTTTATTTATTAATATAAACTTTGGATTGTTTTTTTAAATTTAATTAAATCCTTTCTATAAGAAATTCAATTGTATTAATTAGGAATGGTTGGGGCCCCGTATAAATATATCCACTTAATGAATTGATATCTATCATGATACAAACTAGATCAGTTATTTTGGTTCATTCTATCCAGAATTAGTTTCATAGACACTTGACCTTAATTTTAAGATCATGATGGCTACGATCATAGTTTCTTATCATAGGGAATGAAATTAACTATAAAATATTATGATTTTCATCACAATAGAACCTACTATTGTTATCAATGTGATATTTTAAATTATATTATTATTCATGGATATATTATTATTTTCATATCATTCTATTATAAAATTACCTTTGGTTAATTATTCCTCCTATATTATTTAGGATGATTATTTTCTCTGTTATGTTCTTTGTTTTTATCACTTATATTCACCCATACTATGCATTTGATATCACCATTATTATGTTAAAAGTACACAATGATGAAAATGAATTCATTAAAAATGAAATAATATCTAGCGTGAATAATTTTCTGGAGATTATAAAGTCTTGTTATGGATTATGAAGTTTTATATATATTAGAAAAACATTCATTGTTGAGAAATAACTTGTCTTTATTAGTTAAACGTTTTTATTGGCTATCTAAAAATATAGATATAAAATTTCCTCCCAATATATGTGAATCAATATTTATTTAGTATATATTATGTATTTTTGGATAAAATTGGGTCACACCAATTTATTTCAAATCCAATTTGTAAATAAGGTATTGGTGATAACTGGATCAATGAGTGTAGGTCAAGGGATTCATTGCGGGTATCCAAGGAGGTTTTAGATAATTTTATATATTAAAATGGTATTTTATAACAATTTAAAGAGTTATTAGTTATATATTATAATAGTAACAATGTTATAGACAACACATTAGGGTTTCTAAAATAATATGGAATATTTCAGGGATTGGGATATTAGAATGTTGGTGTAACCCATTGGTATAAATAAAAGGGATATGTCTTTGTGTTTGATAAAAAAATTATTTTTAAAGAAGTTATTGTGGGTTTTCAGGTGAAATAAAATCTTTAATCCAGATACTACTAGTTGATAGAAGATATATAAAATGTGTTCCTAGGGGTAATAATCAAAAAAATGATATGTTGGGGGTATTTATCAATCATCATCTTGTGCATGAAAAATATGTTTAACTAGACACCCAATTTAAAACTCTATGTGAACATTATATAGATAATGAAATTATATTTACAATCCATTATGTGGGATTTATAATTTTATGAAAATACGAAAATTTTATAGGAGTTACTAACCTAAATAATCCAAAATTACATGGATTTTGATTTTGGTTGAACTAAAAGGTCATGTAATAATTTCCAAATGTAATTCATTTTGTGGTTTGATTTTACATGTAATTATCTTACAATAATTATATTATAGTGATCATGATTAAATATCTAATATAAACTCTTTTATATTTTATTAATGGATGAAGGTCAAAGGAACCAAGTCTGCAATGGAAGTCATGGAAAATTAAGAGATTGCCTAAACAAGAAACCTATTAGGATAATATATGGAGTAAGAATCCATTTGAATACCCTAAAAAATATATTTAGTTGTAATTAAAAATACAAACATTGTTGAGATTTAAAATAATATAAATAAGATAATGATATATTGTCATGATAAATAATGTGTTGAATTTGGGAAGGAAAAAAAATTCAAATTTCGACATGTCAAAAATTTGGGACGAAGAAAGAATGAAATTTTCTTAAAGGATGTGGAAGATACTCTGTCTTTAGTAAGGTAAGGCATACATAAACTATATTTTTTTGAAAATTGAAGAGCTCAATTTACAAGGTGAGAAGAAAAAGAGTTCAACCAGATAAATAACTAAAAATTAACTATCTTAAATTTATGGATCATGGATATTCATCAATTCAATACCCTAATCCAAAGTCCAATAAAGATAATAGGAAGAAAAATAATTCTTGAAAAAGTAATGACAATGTAACCACACATCTAGATGTGTTTTTTGAATATAACATATAGTGGGGATGAAAGATCACACAATGAATAACTATGACTTTTTTATTTATATCTAATGCAATTGAATCCTCTATTCCTAGAATTCATTAAATGAACAAAAAATACTCACTCTAATGGCTATATGTTTAATTATTATTAATTTTTTTTGCAATACAATTATTGACAACCTATAATGTAAATCAAGTCTAATAGATTTGTATAGAAATGGTCTTCCTATAAAATACTATAATCAATCCTTATTCAAATGTGTTGTGATATTATGATTGTCTTGAAACTCTGGAAGTAGAGGCCATGATAATTTCGAAATTTTGGAAATTAAATATATAAAACCCATGATCACCTATTAATACAAGGATGGAATGAAATCCATGTGAAAAAATTAATCCCATTATATTTATGTATTGAATTCAATATTACTAATATTAAAACATTGAGGGAAATAACGAGTTTACTAGTTATAATAAGGATAGTAAGTATGAAACATGATTAGAAAATTGATTTCATATTTTTTAAATCTAATAGGATCCATTTAATTTTATTAGTAGTTAGGAATAATTAAATTTGCGGGGGAAAAATTATTTAAGGGGTGGGGGAATGCATAAACCCAAAACTACACTATATATTTTAGTTATATAAATTTAACATTAATATATAATTATAAATGAAAAAATAAAATAAAAAATGTGTGATATGATAAATTAAAATTTTAAAATTATAATGTAGATATTATGTTAATAGGTATAATTGGATGTAACTGTATTACAAAATCTATGAAAAAAATAAATAGAGTAATATCAGGTAATGAAAGACGTTCTTTTGAATATAATTTATATAAGAATTATAAGGACCCAACTTATCTATTGGCTTCTCTACAGCAATCCCAAAATGAGATCAAATAATTATAGTATGATTTAAATCATATATGAGCGAATTTTAAGCTTTTGGAAAATTCCATGTGCTCTATGATAGTCGAATCACCATGCTAACATACCACCAAAGCTTACATTATTCAAATATAATACTTATAGATCATTTTCGGATATGTTACTACAACTTATGATGATTAATAATTTTTTTATGATTTTAATATGTTTTCTAGAATATTTATTTTTGAAATTTTACATTTTAACATTTAATGAATTTAATTTAATAACTATATAACTAATTTTTATTTATATTTCATATTTTGAATATAAATTTATAATTTTTTGAACCATAATTAGATAAAACTAAATTAATTTTTTTAGAAAAAAGAACAATGTATTTTTTGGTATATTTATTAAAACATTGGGATTTAGTTGAGCTGCGAAAATATAAAAATATCGCTAAAACCTTAACGTTTATTACATTATCATAATAAAACATGAATTTGATCCATTTTAAATATTATTATAATATATATATTTATATATTCAAATTTATAAATAATAGAAATATTTTTAATTGACAATGCTATTATAAAACCCATAAGTAATGTTTTACTATAAAAACAAATTTCATTTTTTATATTAAAATAAATTCCTTCGTAAGTATTAAATATTAAATACTAAAAAATGGATTAAAAGTTTAATAAAAATATATTAATATTATTTATTAATATCAATCTCAAATTTTTCTCTTAAATTATGATTACAAATATCCATCTTAATGACCATGATAATAATAAATGTTATATCTTATTAGATTTATATAATTTAAATTTAATTCATTAAATTATTATCATCTCAAAATTTACATTAAATTTTTTAGACATACATTTTAGATAATTATAACCTATTCAATTGGTAATAATAAATAAATAATATTATGAACACATAATTGTGAAAGCAATAGTTTTCTTCAAAAAAAATTATATTTATATAATATCATTTAAAATGAAATATATTATTATATTAATTATAAATTTAATTATATTAAATAGAGAATAAGTTTTTTTAGTTCATCAAAATTTTTTAATAGTGATTTTTTTAAATTTTACAGAAACATAAGTTTATGTGGTAAAAGATAGTTAGTCTGATTAATATAATGATAAAATTAATAATTATAAGTAAAAATTACTGAAAACATGTCTAAAAAATTGTGGAATTAATTGAATGATTATTTATCTACAAATTATCTCCATAAATTAAAATATTTTTCAGTTTTTGAACAACTATCCCCCAAATAGTTTCGTTACATTATTGACAAATAACAGGTGTTCAAAAAAGTTGATTTAATTCACTTATAATTTTTTTTAAAGGTGATACCTTGGTCAAAAATGACCAACGCATAAACATTATTAAAAAAGAAAGATTACAAGTGTTTAAAAGACAAGATCATATTACAATCATTTTCATGAATGGAAAAAATGAGAAAAGGGAAGGTCTTCTAACCAAGTATTATTTTGATTGACTCCTATGCTGGCCAGACAATCTACAACCATGTTTTCTTCTCAATAAACATATATGATGATATAGTTAAGATTGCTAAGCAGACTAGATCATTCCATCCAGTGGGTAGTAATCGGACAAGCAAGGTGTATTATGCCATTCCAAATTTCTCAGATGATAGTCGTCGGGTCACTTTCGATCCAAATGTTATTCCAATCAATGGATTTGGAAATGGTAATGGAATGAATAAATCCTAGAAACTCATATTTGATGGAGGTGGAAATGACACATTTACCCATACTGCATCCAAGGATCTGGCTGTGGTGATTTCTGAAGTCATCCCCACACAATGCATGTCTCGAATTGCCCTTGGAGGCACGATCGATATTGATATTGATCCATCATGTCATGGGGGTGCTCTCTAGAACACCTCAAGAGTACAATGCAGCTGACATAAATTGAATTTAATAATGAGATGCCTCAGGATCACAGTGTCATGCATGGTGTTTTGCCAACGTACCATTTGAATCAAGGATTCTTCTTGTATGGAAATAAGGATCCTCATCCAACCTAAATTTTGATTGAATTGGTAATTATTATGAATAATAGCATTAAAATCATACCAAATATAATGGTGGATCTCAGAAACCGCAGCATGAAAGTGGTTTATGATTTGTTGAGAGCCATCCATTTCGGCACTTTTGTTATGTTGAGCTTTGATAGAATTAATCCTTCACCATCTGCAGTAAAAAATGTCAACAATATAGTTCCAGTGAGTATAAGTAGTAGAAAAATAGAGAAAGAGGTGGTTAGAATCTTCTCTGTGAAGATCACATATTTTTTATTTAGAGTAGATATGGATGCCAAAATATTGGTGTCAAAGTTCAGTGGGCACTCTATTGTGACCAGGACGCCATATGAGGTTGAATTGCGATGGTTTTATCCAATGTTTGATGGAGTTTTTGAACTAACTATAGTAGTTTTATGAGTTAAAAAATGATTATTGTTTAAATTTTTTGAGGTGAACATACCATTGTGAGCACGTTCCCATGTTAAGAAATTAATATCATGAGAGAAAGAGTAGTTTTCAACAAAGTATAGAATATTTTTTGGAAGCTGATCACGATGAGAGTTTAAAATGTCTCTGATACCACTGTTGGATTTATCAGGGGTTTGATCAGGAGGCATCATGGAAATTAAAGGCATGCCAGTCTAGTTATCCCACTAAAATCTCATGGAGGAGTCTTTGGAGTCAATCCATATAGATTTATGCATAATATTACTGAAGGTGTTTTTTATGGAAGGCCAGATAGATGAGTTAATGAAGTTCGAATTGCACATTTTAGGTTTGTCAAGAAACCTATTTTTTAGAAAGGCGATATCTTCAAAGGTATTGTGAAAAAGGTTCCAAGTGAGTCTTCAGTGAAGGGATTCATTAAATTACTTGATATTTTTAATACAAATACCACCATTTTCAATGGTTTTGCAACATGTTGACCAGGGCACAATTAAATGATTTCTTTCTAGAGTGCTTCTAGTACATATGAAGTTATTTATAGCTAATTTCATTTTTAATGATTCCAACTAGACATTTATATACCATCATTGAATAAACCATCTTAAAGACAATAGTGGATTCGATGAGGCAATTTCTACCTGCTATAGAGATATATTTACCTTTCCAAAAAGATAGTTGATTTAGAACTTGGTAAAAAATTGTCTTAAAGTGAAACTATTTGGGTTTAACCCAAAAAATGGGAACACCAAGATAGTTGAAAGGATGTGTACCTTCATTAAGACCTAGGTCGCGGAGAATGTTAAATTTTATGTTAGGAGAAAAATTCATCCCCTAAGGATGTAAGATTTGTTCCAGCTAAGGGTTTGAACAGAATCCTCTTCACAGTGTGAGAGCTCATTTTTTAGGTTAAGAATGTTTCTTTTATCCCCATTAATGAAAAGGATGATGTCATCACCATAAAAGATATGAGTTGAAGCATTCGTGTTCCTAGAGACACGAATGGGATTTATTTTCTTCTGGTTCACCAGCCTATTGATCAGACGGCTACGGTAGTTTTCTACTATCGACAAGAGAATGGCAGAAAGGTGGTTGCCTTGCCTGACACCTTTTGTGCATTAAAAATATCATTTAAGGGCACCATTGACCAGGATGAAGATAGATGGTGAGATAAAGAGGGTTATTATTATAGATATAAAAGTGGTGTTAAAACCATAACCTTGATGGACTTTGAAGATAAAACTCCATTCCATGGTGTCAAAAGCTTTTTTGATGTCAATCTTAATCGCTATGTTGCCTCCACTGTTAGTTTTTATTAAATTATTGACACACTCAGAGGTGAGGAAAATGAAGTCTTGAATGGATCTTCCCATTATAAAACCAAATTAGTTCCAGGAGACAATTTTGTTCATCAGACTAGAAATTATGCTCAAAATGATTTGTGTGTGAATTTAAAAATGGTGTTGATAATATCAATGGGTCTAAAAAAAGGAATCTCAGAGGTGTTATCCACTTTCGGTATCAAAGTGAGAAACTCGGAATTTAGGGCGTGAGGGAGAACCCTATTGGTGAAGAATGTTTTTACAATTTTACAAACATCAATTTGAATCACGTCCCATTAATGCGGGAAAAAACCATTGTTGAAGCCATTAGGTCTCGGGACACTATCATGGTTCGGACTAAAGACGATTTCTTTGATTTTATGATCTATTGGCATGTTACGAAGGAAAGAGGTTTCCTCATCATTGAACACAAGGGGAATGACCATAGGTAGGAGATCTTTTTTTATATCAGGACAATACAAAATGGTTTCATAGTGGGAGATGATATGATGATCGATGTCATCCTCATTGTCAAGGAGCATGTCTCCATCCATTAAAAGAGTTAATGGCATGTTTTCATTCTTGATTCATTGAATAGAATTGTAATATTTAGTATTTATATTACAGTCTATTAACTATTTAGCTTTAAAAATTTGTTTTCCCGTATTTTCTTTTAATGTGGGAAAGGGATTAAGTTTGACCGCAATGTTTAGTTCATGATTAGGATCAGTGTTGAGATCATAGGGGGTTTTTAGGTTTTATAGATCATTGATATCCTTCCCAAGAGTCATGATTTCATTATTGATTTGTTTGGATTTAGAGCTGCACCATATTTTTAGAGTCTGTTTTAGATGTTTTAATTTGAGGCTACTGTCAAGGACATTATTGTTACGAGACATTGAGGACCAAAAGTTTTGAATGATGTGAGATCACTCATCATCAGAGAACCAATAATTATTAAATCTAAAATGCATACGAAGTTTCATTTCATTGGTGGAGACACTGAACAGGATGGGATGATGATTAGAGTTTATCCTATAAGTGTAATACTGAATATTATATCCCAATTATCTAAAGAAAGGACATCACTGAAGGCTCTGTCCATATTAGAGGAAACTATATTGTGGTAGGGCCTTCTATTACAAGTGTATTCTGAACTAGTGAGATTAATTTCTATGAGGTTGTTTTCATCTACTGAGGTTTTTAAATTCTCTTTTTTAAATAGAATCATAAGAGGGTCCAATTTTGTCGCTTTAGTTGATAATGGAATTAAAATAACCCATAATAAACCAGGGTGCATTAATATTTGTGCCAAGATAAGAGAGGTCATTCCGAAGCATTATTCTCTCATTGTATATATTCTTAACATAAAAATATTACAAGAAAATGCGTGTGTCATCAATATTAAAATTGAAAGTTAGAATATGATCAGATATATTGTGAACACTAGTATTCTGTAAAGATAAATGCAAGAAAATCCATAAAGATTCTATATTAACGTTATTAGTGATTACACCAGTAATATCATAATTTTTTGACATAAGTAAGAGTATTTAGAGGAATAGTTTTTTTTGCATCAAAAAAAAATAGAAAATAAAAGAGCATGATGAGTGTCAATCACTCTTTTTAATGCAATAAAGTTGTCAGAGTTAGCAATTCCCTAATAATTCAAAAAAGGATCTTTTTTTAAGGTGTAGTTTTAGGGTTGGAACCGATTTTTTGCTTTTTTTTCCAGAGCCTTTATTTATTGAAGATCTTCTGACTTCCTAATTTTCAAAGTTTTGGTCTTTTTTATTTCAGGATTTTGTGGTATTCTTAAGAGAAGGATTAGGTATCAGGGTACTCATAGTATATAAAGGCAGGGAGAGAGTTGTACCCAGCACCTGGGAAGTTGATACATATTGTTTCTTGATGCTGTCCAAGTTTGCAAAGCCATGCATTTTCACTATAGAATCATTCATAACTGGATTGAGTTTAGTTTCCTATGCTGATAAATTTCTATTGAGATCAACCAGTTCAGGTGCCATGACATCAGTATTACAGGGTTTATTTAGAGTCTCAACACTTCCATAAACGGCAGGGCTGCTAATAGTGTTCGAGTGCTGTGGGAAAATAGAAGCTGGTTCATCATTCTTCATTTTTATTTCATTCTTTAGGATTAGAAAGGTGACTTTGTTAGTAGTTTTCATTTTTTAATCTTTAAGGTTTGGAGTTTTGGGTTTCATGTTATAGGACAACATGGAGAAAATATTAACACTAGACCCATTAGAAAAGGAATGGGTAACTGTAGAGATTCCAGTAGCAAGTTCTTCTACCACCCCAGGTTGCTCGACTGCTATATGTTTTGTGTAGTTTTTGGTGTTTTGGGTTTGTGTAGGAATTTGTACTTAGGGTGGAGTTCCATTAAAAGGGTTGATAGGTTCCAGTTTCTTTTTTGTTACAGTTTCAGTCATTTGATTAGTAGTGGATTGTGTTATGACCAGAGTGTTGTTCAGTGTGGCCAATAGTTTGTAAGAATCTGATGTGTGTCCAGTGGAAGTATGATTTTTAGAGCTAATAACATATGAGCCTTGACTGTGAGGAGAGTCTACGTTATCTGTTCTATTGTTGTATTCAATATTTAACTCTGAGATTTCAGTGCCATTTACAGGATGTGTATTCGCGATCTGTCCAGTACTTGAATCCAGGGCGTGTTTCACCATATTTTGAATTTCAAAAGTCTCAGGACAATCATCCTTATGTAGAGGGGCATAAAATGTGTTTCAAGTATTACAGTTTACTTGTTCTGGTGACATATCGCTCTTACCCAGATTATGATCATCATCTTGGATGAGGTTGGGCCTTGAGGTTTGACCTGATTTTTCCTTCTCACTCTATATCCTTATGGTGTCTAAGAGTATATTTTCTAGTTCTTCCAAAATGCTTTGGTCATTAATTGAGGTGTCTTCCTCTTCTGTAACATCTGCCCAATTTATATCTAAGGTGTCCCTAGGTTTGTTATACTGTGTTTTTTGACACAGAGTTCAGGTTCATTTTGGGGGGGGGGGGGGGGTTCAGGTATCTCCACCATGGGAGATTTATCTTTTTTATTTCTCCTAGTTTCCTTCCCATTATTCTCAACTGGTTGGATTACTGGCCTTCTAATCACCCTACAATTAGAGATTGTGTGACCAATAATTTTACAAAGTTCACAAAAGGGAGGTTTCCTCTCATATTCAATTCATATTTTTGTTTTGTATTCATTTGTAGAGAAGTTGATTTTGTAAGGGTGTTTTGAATCTAAACTAATTTCCACCATAATTATTGAAAAGATCCATGGGTCAACATTTAATGTTCTGTGATCAATTTTCATTGGGGTCCCTATGCATGAAACAATGTCATTTAGAATTTTTGGGTGCCAAAAGAACCAATTAATTCCACAATGTTTAACCCAAACATGTGCCATTGTGTTTCTGTATGTGTGCAGATTAAAAGTAGAGTCCCAATCAGCAATTCTATGCAGTCCCGGATTTAGATTAAGGTTTCCAATTTTCCAAGACTTCTCTAAGTCTTCTTTTTATTTTAACAGTATGTGAAAGTATCCTTCTCTATTGGAATCATTTTCCAGTTCAATATATTCCAACAATGAGAAATATGCATATGAAAATCAGAAAGAGGGAAATGATGATCACCATTATGGTAGGAGTCATGACCCATGACACAGAATTTTCACATTTGTGTGCATTGATGAGGAGCATCCAGATCCGCTTCCACCAAGAACCCACCATCATCAAGTCGCTTAACAAGGGTAGTATTATTCATAATATTTGTGCTTGGATCAGAGCTATTATATGCATCTAGAAATGAGATCCCTTGGGGTCTACTAATGAATGGACAGATGTATATATGCTCATCAAGGTCATCTTCTGTATGCGCATTCACGATAGAATCTTGAAAATGGACTGTCTGCCTCTTACGATGAGTCAAAAAGATAATGTGATTCGAACCTCCAGGGCTTGAGGAATTCATCCATGTCTATCTGATCGATTGTTTTAGGAAGAGGATCCTGAAGTGTTCCAGGGTTCTAGTTATAGAAGGTCAACCATATCTCCTCTCGTCCTTTCATTAATTCACTTATATATGGAAAACCCTTAAGACCAATTATGAAACACCCATTCCATATAGTTTATTCATAAAAATATTCTATTTTTCACATTTGATAAATCTATATTATTATCTTCCACTGGTCTCAATTATTCTCCCCAAGGCGTTCATTTCCATGATTTCCTTTAAGAGGTTGTTAAAGGTCCCAAAGTGTGTATTACATAATACTTATATTTTTCTTATTATTTTTCCCTTGAAAACCTGTAATAACAATAGTTATATAAAAAATAATTTTAATTATTATTATAATGAATTATTTTATTAATGGGACAAAACATATTTATTTTTTTCAATAAATTTGTAAAAATAGAAGAACGTTC
Organism: Viscum album; assembly: GCA_963277665.1. Taxonomy (NCBI): domain Eukaryota; kingdom Viridiplantae; phylum Streptophyta; class Magnoliopsida; order Santalales; family Viscaceae; genus Viscum; species Viscum album. The sequence goes on along the minus strand of OY728166.1, from coordinate 1,066,147,612 downwards.
ACTATGACTTGTGCGAACTAACTCCTCCTTGAATAGATATCATTAATTTTTACCCACAAACTCTTTTCAGATTTTATAAGGATGGAATTGAAAATTATTAGTGACATATATAAAATAAATATGAATATGAATATAAAAAATAAAATCCACTTTCATTTCCTCACACTCATTAGAAAATGAAATCATTTATAGAGCCATGCGTAGACCACCACCACAATGAACTATTATATTTAATTATTTATAAAAACCTTTTAAACCTAACTCCAATATATAGAAACATATAAATAGTAGAATTATTATTCTATTATAATGATATTATATAAAAATAATCAATTTAATAACCATACTCACCAAATGAATTATGATATGTTCATGTTTGAATCAGTCTAAACACATAAATGAACAGTACTAGAAAAATCATACCTGGATGACTACGAGAACCTAAATACAAATATTATTATTATTTAAAATGAAAATTAATTTTTTTATGTTCTTATAAATTTTATTTTATTTATTTAACTTATTAATACAATTTTATCTTTGATTCCAAATATTTCTGAAATAACCCGAAAAAAGTTTTATTATTTTGGAACATAAGCAAATGGAGTGAGAAAATATATTTATACACCTTGATTTCTTAGGAATGTTATATATACTACCACTTTATCATTTTTTATGATCATATCATTATTTTTGGTATTTAATGTTTCCTTTGAAATCATATTTTAATAGGATTTTTGTACAAACTTTTTAATGTCCAAAAGGTATTAATATCTCGATTATCCTTAAATTAGGTCTTATTCTTTATTACATGATATAATTTAAATATTTTTTAATCTATAAATTGACCTTTTTAAATTGTTTTCCCTCTTTTTTTATTTGGTAAATTTTTCTCATCATCAATAAAAACTATTTTACAAATATTTCTCTATATATAATTATAACAATTACAAGATTAACTCTGATTATTAGTAATGAATCACTTCTTCCTTGTTTATATTTCACTTTCTAAAAATTTTATCATATTTTTTAAGGAACACAATAAAGGATTAATTGACATTATGATCTTCCTTGTCATCACCATTAATCAAATGAAATTTTTTTTATCCTATTTATGATGATTGTTTTTAGTAAATGTATTTCAAAATATTAAATTTAATTGCATACTAGGGATATATTTATTTTTATCTAAACAATATTTTATATATAAAAACATTTTTAATTTCTTAGGACTCAATTATTGGATAATTATTAAATATGTAAGGTTTGGATATATCCTAAAACAGTTCTTTCCAAAGCATTTTTTTAAAATATCTTTTCACAAGAAATTTGTAATTTTTTTAACATAGACCTTTTTAATAAAAATTATTTTTAAAATTATTTTTAAAATATCATCAAAAGAATAAATTTTCCAATATTTTTAATAATATTTAAAAAATTTAATGGTATCACAATGTAAAATATGTTACCATTTTCTCTGAATTTTATTTAAAAATGTGGTTAGTGGAAAAATATTAATTTTGATCATGATTTTCAAGGTAGTATTTTAATATTATTCTAAAAGTATTTTTTTCATAGGTTGATTATTTATCTATTTTTTCAAAATTTATCATCACTAAATCCCTTTAAAAGAAATAATCCATCACTAATTTTTTATATATGATAATATTTTGGGTATAAATATAATTCTACTTTAAATTCAATTACTATGTTAATACCATATATTTGATTCCCTTGACCGAAGGGTGTTTACCTGGATTACATATGTCGATTGATTGAAGAAATTATTAAATTACCTATATACCTATTTCTATATGGGTTAATTTGAGTGTTGCATAACTTTAAACCTATTTAATTTCATTGTTGAAGATGTTCTAAATATTTATATACTTGTTTTTTCTATAATTATTTTTATTTATTAAAAATGAATGTTGGTTATTTTTTATATATTTTATGCATTGTTTTATATAATGAACGAATTTAAATTAGTTAGTGATGGGTGGGACCTAATATAGATATCACCTTGATTCATTGATAGGTATCATTGGTATTTTTTGGTTTTCCTGCCTCTAACAAATTAACTCCTAGATAGACATCCCAGATGGTATGATAATGATGTCTATGGTCATGGGGTCATGGAGTAGGGAATGTAATTAGCTATTTAACATAATGAGTTTCATTGTTAAGGAACTATTTATTATTACCAAAGTGATATTTTATTTACATTACTATCTATGGATATATAATTTTTTAGATTCATTTTATTATTTAATTATTGTTTTGTATCTATTACTTAGATATTATTTACTCTCATCTTATGGTAAGTTATGATCAATGATTTCTATAATAGTATTTTACCCGTATTGAGTGTCTTATCTCTCCCAATATATGTTTTTGTTTACAAATGTTATGAATAAATATATTACACATGATATGTCTTTCATAATAGTTGTGTGCAGAAGTTTTGGGAGAATTCAAAGACTAATAATTAATTATAAAGTTTCTCATATAGAAGAAAACATGTTAATTTTATGATAAATACAAATTATTTGTTAGTTAAATTTTTTTCATTAGACTCTAAAACTATAATCCTAAATGGTTCTTTGAATTTAGGTGACTTCATATTTTTTACAAAATATTTTAATTATTTATTGATAAAATTTGTTTTATTTTCATCATTTCCAATATAGTATGAAATGAAGTTATTTTTTATCACAGGATCTCTGAGTGGGGGTATGGGGATTCATATATTACGGGATTAAAAATGATTCAAGTTTATTTAAACTCAGGTAGTATAAATGGGATATGATTATTTAAATTAATGAATAGATTATTTTAACATATTAGTTCACTTTATTCTATATGTGGACTTGTTTTTATGTTTTTGATAAATTTTCCACTACATTACTTCTGATGTTTTATGGTATTTGGACACTCATTATTTTTTATTCTATCTTCATGTTTTATATTTATTTATTCTATGTCTGTAGATGTTATAATATGTCTTTTGGGTAGTAAAGAATAAGGGAGGTTATACATGGGATTCACTCTTATGTTTTTATTATGTATATCAATTGTACTTTTCATTTGAGTAGTAATAGTTTAACCATTTATTATCTGGCATATCCTTGAGTGGATTTATAATGTTTTCATGTGATATAAATTTATTTTCACCATAACATAAATGATTTATATGTTAATGATGAAAACATAATTATTTTTAAGAATTATATAAATGATTAGGTGAGGATTGGGCTAGTTGGGATGGAGGAAATAAATCTATTTTTAATCATAATTAGTTTTATCTTAATCTATGTTGTTAACTAATCAAAACACAGTTTTTTTAGTTAAAATGATTTTTTTTCGAACTATTTTTTTCTAATAATTATAATAGTGAATTTCTATCCATTAACCTATAATTTTTATTTACAAATTTTTTTTATTGGAACATTAATCTTTTCTCAATTTTATATATGTGTCCTTTTTTATAAAAATTAAATGTAATTATGTTTTTATAATAATGAAATAAAATGAAATGTATTTACCCACTCTAAATGAGTCTCTTTTGAGAACTATATTAACTACATTATGTAATATGAATAGAACCTTTTTTTCAATGTACAACACCTTAAAATAAATGTTTTCTATGAACGTTTTTAGTTCAATTTTTTTAATCCTTAACTCACAAAAAGTATATATTATTAATAGATAATGATATAATTAAATAGATACAATGTTTTTTAAGAGATTTTACTTATTTAACCCTTAACCTCATATATTTCATTTTTGTACATGAATAATATAAAATATAGGTGGTACCCACAACATATATTTTGTTATATCAAGCTAGTTTCAAGAATGCATCAAGGGGAATACCATTTCATAACTTGTCTAGTGTTTGAATTGAAAATTGTTTACTTGGTTGGATTCTATATTGTTGTATTTTTTAAAGTTGTAAATTTTTTTATTTTTTGATAGGTAGAGGGAAATTATTTTTGGTTTAGAAGTAGAATAATTTTAAGTACCCACGATTCTAGTATATATTTTTTTTAATACTCTAATAATTTTCATTACACGTAATAGTAAACTAAAACATCGATAAATAAATGAGAGGAATATTATTTGGAAAATAAAATAATAATAAAACCTATCATGAATAAAATTATATTAATCAATTGTCAAATTATTTTATTTTGAGGATAATTAATTAATATTTTTAAATTTTAAAAATATTATTTTTATCAAAGAACCATTTTTATTAAATTGTTGGGTATTTTATCATTATAAAATTTATTGATAAACATTATATGATTAATATGATGAAGTAAAATATATAAATTTGTAAAATATTATATGAATAATTATGAGTAATTGATATGAAATTACATTAAGAAAACATAATGTTTTAGAGGACCTTTTTTTAAAACGAATATTTATTTATATTTTATTTTTCAACATAAATGATAAATAGATATATTATTTAGTTTTTATTTTATAGAATTAACTAGATTTATTTATTCAACTTCTCAATATTATTTTATGATTACTTTTTAAATTTTTATCTAAATGGGTAGATTTTGGGGGCCATTGTGAAAATTTATGATTTTTGAAATATCATCACTTTTAGAAAATTTTAATAATACTAGATCTATTTGAATTATATAGGAAATATTGATGGAATAAAAAATTTATTTATAAATAAAAATAAACCATTTATAAATAATTTTTTTTATAAAACCCATTTTTAACATTTTTGGAAACATAAGTAATATTTTACTATAATAAAAACGATTTTGGTCTATTTCATTTATATAAGTATCTATTGGGTATAATTTTAATTTTAAGTTTTTTTTAAAATTGAAATAAATATTAATCATTTAATAATAAGTCAATTTATTTAATATAAATCGAAAACATTGAAAATTTTATCTTGATCGTAGTTGTAAGCATAAAAATTCACTATTTCTAACAATAGTATTTACACTTTATGTGTGTTAAAATTCAAATTAATTTATATCATCCTTGGGGAATAAATTTGAAAAAAACTATTAAATATTTATAATCATTAAGAAAATTTTATTTAATAAGAACCATTTTATTTATGGTATTATAATTAAATTACTTATTTATAAACTAATTGACACAATAAAAACCAAAAAACGTAAAAGTAAACATTATAACAGAAAATGATGTAAACCCATGATAAAACATGGGGTTCGATGTATTAATAATTAAATATTTACTTTATACCTTCCCCACTCTATTATTTTTCATTTATTGGGTCTAATTGACCTTTTAATAGGGTATTGACCTTTTATATTATTAAAATAATGGTGATCCTCTTCCGTATAAAAGTATCCCTCACTAACCCACTTATCCTTACACACGGAGCATCATAGATTCATTCAGTTACTAACTCAGTAACTCTATAACACTCTTTGACCAATACTATGGGTTACAGTATCCTGAAATTACACCTCCCCAACAATTAATCAATTTTGAAAATGAGTTATTCGATGGAGTAAGTTAAAAATAAAAATTAATCATTTTTTATTTATATTTATTTAATTTTATATCCTCTCAAAATAAAATAAAACCATGTTGAAAAAAATTAAATACTTATCATTATTAGACTTAAATTTTATTTTATTTATGGGATAATCATTTTTTACTTTCCTTTAAAAAATTCCAATAATGTAATTTCGCTTGTATAACATGCAGAATACCATCTCAAAATGAATTGTTCTCCATTTTTCATAACTACCTAACATGCATACTTCAATGAGAGTAATAATTAAATAAACATGATATTTCAAAATAAAATTAATATCATTAAAATATATTTTAATTCAGGTCTCATAATATTTTTATGGGAAATGAGAATGTCTCTTGTATATTGGTGAAGAGTACTACCTCCATGAAGTAAAAAAATTAATTTATCATGTATAATTTTATTCACTATAAACATAACTATAAATTTTATTCAATACCTTTAAAATGAAAAAGAATAATATCCTTATAATTAGATCATAGTTATATTCTTCCAAAGGAATAACTTTTTTAACCATACTCACGCATCAATTATAAAATGTTATATCTTGGTTTTGTTTAACCACCTACATGAATAGTGATATAAATTTATATCATAGATGAATATGGAAAAATAGAAACTTTTATTATTATAAAATAATGATAAAATTATAATTTTTATATTTTTATAATATTTATATTAATATTTATCTTATTATAAATATACCCCCTATATTTATTCAAATCATCAAACTAGGAATTCGATTTATTTCATCTCCAATTACTATAACAAACAATATCATATAATGAAATTAAATCATTATATGTTACTGGAAAACATATATTCTATTACCTTAAATAATATAATAATTTTTAACTTTTTATAAATGAATGGTAATCAACATAGTTAACATAAATAACATACAAAATAATTATTATTAAAAAGATCTAATCGTGGAAATAATCAATAAATAACATGTTAATGTACAATAAATAATTATAATGTAAGATTATAAAATGTAATATATAATAATAATGTTTAAAAATAAATTATGATGATATTTATGAATCTTATATAGGATGTTAGAGCACATTCGTCAAATAAAGAATATAAGGTGTGGAATTATTATCTCAATATTCCTTTTTACGACTTATTTCATATTCACAACTTATTTCATTTTCTAGAGTGTATTTACACCCAATGTATTATGTTTTATTATGTTAATTATAAAATTAAATGGATTTAAAAACTAATCATATGTTCTAGCATTCATGGTTTTACTATCTAAAATATAATAAGGTTTTAAAAGATTTTGTTTTATCAGACCCCCAGTATTAATGTAATAATGATTTATATTTTAAATTCTTACTTCAATGATTAGTTTCATAAAAAAAAATTTATATTTATTTTATTTTCTTCTATGTACAAATCAATACTTTTTTATTAAAATCTTTTACTTTGTTGAATTTTATCCCATAAAATTATGACATTATTATAGAAAATTTCTCATTATCTTTAACAATTAATTTTTCTCTGTTCATATATTCAATTACTACCATTGTATTTTTTTAGAATCCTAGTTATCTTTAATCTAATTTGGAAATCATATTTCACTTTCCCTCTTTTCAAAATGTAAACTATTACCTTTTTTATGATGTTTCTTTTCAAAAAATTTATTTTGAAATAGTAAAAGGGGTTTCCAAAATTGAATAATAAAATGTTTTATCAACCAATCTATATTTCATTAACATATAATTTATATATTTTAAAAGATAAATTATTGAAAATACATTTTTAATGTAACTATTTTTTAATACTATTTGGAAAATAGATTTTATACGTTTTATTTCTATCAATGTGTTTTTCATCTACGTCAATATCCCCTAATTAATCTATTACTACATAGGGGAAATGTCCTAATATAAGAATACAATTTTTGATTGATGTATTGTGGAATATTAATTGTTTTTCTTATTGATAAACCATCTATATTATTTGATTTAATTATGTGATATAATGAATAATAATGTTCTCATTCTCTCATGGATAACACATATATGGATTAATATTATAATGATGGTTGGGGTCTTATATCACCCTCTTATTCATTTGAAAAGTTTTTAAATAAATTTATATTATTAATTACTTCTTCGATGTGATATGAAAATATTTTTTCAAGATTTTTTTAGGTTTACATGATTCATGTGGTGTTGTTCAAAATTATGTTTGGAAAAAGTGATGATGGTAGCCCTGATCAATGTTTTTTTCCTGAACATGATGTCTTAAAATTTTTCACATTTTTTTATCTAAAAATTGTGACAACCTCATGTTTTAACGAATATACGATGGTTAATATTAGGGAATAAAGAGATAAGTTAAACTCTTCATTCATGTGGAACTAGGCTTTAAGATGTGGTGAATATTTTTTAATGTAGATCATATGACTATGACATGGTTGTGGAGAAATCTTATAGTGATCATCATGGGTAGATATTATTATTTTGGGATAGTAAAAGTTATTGAGTGTTAGCTTCTATGTGAATGATAGTTGTTTATGTTAATTTAGTAATTAAAAATTTGTAATCCTTACACATTAATGGTGGTTGTATACTATTTTTTTATTAGACATTTGAGGATATAAAATGTCGATTAAAGAAATTTCATAGTCACTTCTATAGTTTTATATGACCTCAATGTTGAACATGGGGTGGATTTTGGACATTATTTTTACTGGGCACTAATATGTTTTGGCTAAATCCTTTCCGCTGTTGTGCTTACTAATTTGGTACCCAAATCTGTAAAAATATAACTATTGCATCATGATACATGATTTTTAAAATTAAAAATAAATTCTAAAGAACCCTGTTAATCTACTATTTCATAAAATTTACACATTAACAATGGATATTATTGGCCATTTATAAGACCCCATATATCCATCATAAATTTATCATCATATTCAATATTAGAGGAGAACTATTAGCAATTTGAGGTGTACTCCTCCACAAATATACATGGATTTACTTCTTCCTATTTGGATAAAATTTATATCTAAGCCTATTATTAAATATAATTCTCAATAATTTCTCAATTATCTTTTTTTTTTGATTTGGTTGTGGTTAAAAGGGAACTTGGATTGTGGGATTGAACACCTATGTGGGGGTTTAATTTGGGTATTTGATCATATAAAATCATGATTTCGACATTGACATGTTTGAGGTAGGAAGATCATTATAATATAGAGCCCTTATATATGATTTTTAGAATGATATTATTGTATATTACAATTTGTATGAGTCCCAAATCATAAGTTGATCACAACTGTGTGTCTATATGTAGCTTTTGGGACCAATGATGGATGTTTATCACATTTATTTGCATGTGTACTCATGAGACAAATGTTTTATAGTGATCACATATGTGTGCGCGTGTTATTATGGCTACATATTATCATTATTGACTTTCTTTGTTATACCTATATCAGTTATTCCTTGTTGAGTAGTAATTTATATCCTTTGTATGATTTTCGTCTTATAGTGAATAATAGTTAGACCATCATGGATTGGTGAGTCCTTATATGGTGAGAACGTGTGATATTGAACATTAAATATGATAGAACAAGACTTATGATTGTTGTATGATGACCTTGTAGAATGACCTGAGATAATTGTTAAATATGAAAATTTTTTGTCCTAATCCAAGGTGGTGTTTGGATATGATGATTGTGTAGCCTCACCTAAGGTAGAGGCAGTGTACGGTTACCTTTTTGCCTAACCTATGATGGTTATGGGGAATTATGGCCTTATGTCATGACAATAGACACATTAGAAAAGTTTATTATTATAGATATATAAGGAAAAAAAATTAATTCATGATCATGAATTTTTTTATGACCATTATATTGGCATAGATATGAACAAATTATAACCAGGGTTCATGGAGGCTTAGTTAGTACATGCTCCCTCAATACATTTTTGATTACTATTGGATAGAGAATTTATCTATTGTGAATAAATCCATATCCTATGAACATTAAATTATATTGAATACATAGTGGTAGTCTCATATTGGGTTTATACGCATACCCTACATGGTTATCTTGATGCACATACAGACTTCATGAATAGGGATCAAGAGAAGGTCTATTTTCTAGTGATAGAGTGTTGAGTAGAATGGTCATGGTATTTCAATGTAGTAATAGACAGACTCCAAAGTGTTACGATAATTTTTTTATGTATATTCCCATTGTTTCTTATATTCTTGGTTTTCCTAACACTTTAGGTGTCCTAAGATTAACTATTTAATATCCTAAGATACATTCTATGTTAAAAAATATAGTATTTTAATTAATCATTCTTCTTAATATTTTCTTTTTTATTTATACATATTTATGAGATTGTTTCATGACTTTGGATACATAGGTTCCAGTATCCGCACAAACAATGTTTGGGCCCTTTCTGTTAGTCGGAAACATAATTTAAATGTGGTTGAATATATGTTTTTTTGTGTCACCCTTTCCTGGACTAGGTTATTTATACAAGGGAGTTAAAAAGTGGTATAAATGAGGTTTTTCATTTATTTTCTTATGAAATTTGTTCTGGTGAATGATATAATGGAGTTATGCTTTTTATATCTCAGGTATGGGTGCCAAAAAATTTCCTGACATTTCTTACGTGATAGACCTCTCAGTTATAGGTGATGTGATTATTGTAACAATCATATGAGATTTTCAGTTTGGTAATGTATCATGAATTGGAATCTAGGATCACAGTTCATATATATATATATATATATATTATTTACCGTATATAAGTTATTTTATTAAATTCGATGATTTTTGTTAACCTGTCCGATGATATATCTGTATTATATATTTCTTAAATAGATCTGTGATGGAAATAATTAATTTACTTTTAAATAATTTTATGATATATATATATATATAATTATGTTTAATACATAAGAATGGTTATCTTAGATTTGTGAAATAGTAGAACTAGTACTGTTATACCATGTGTATGAGTATCTCCAAAGACATGTCTTCTAGTAAAAATCCTTTGATGTGCCTTAAAAATATTTAAGTATTTCTTGTATGAAATTTGATATAGAAATTATAAATCTCAATTGGTATATATTAATGAACTATTTTATAAAAAATTACTATGAATTTAGTAAATTTATTTTATTCATTAAAAAATTGATTTGCCTTCAAATGAGTATTATTTCCTTTGATGGGTGATTTTTGCAATTAATTTATAGAAATTTTTAAACAATTATTTGAAAAAAATAATTTCATTTTTTTATTTAAAATGAACATATAATATTTATAATAATTTTTCTAATTTTCTAGAAAAGAATAATTTTTTAGTGAATAATGAAACATTCTGATTTGCTAAAAACAATCATTTTGATTATATTAAACATTCTATTTATGATTTTAATTTAATCAAAAAGTTATTGAAATAATCTTTCTTTTGAAATATTATAATATATTATATTATAATTATCCTTATATCTTTGTTTTTTCAAATTAATTTTTTTCCTGAATCACATTTTTTTAAAAACTACTTTTCATTATGTTAGAAAGGTTTAATTTTTAAATAAACCTTGAATATTTTTTGTTTTTAAAATTTTAAAATTATTTTTGTTATATTGAATTAATAGGAACAAATATAGTAATGTGGTAACATTTTTCTATATAAATAGGGATATTAGAAATTTTATTACCTTAGAAAATGGTAAACTATGTGAGTTAATTTGCAAATAAAATGATATAGTCCCTAAAAAACATAAAACACTTCCTCAATATTACTATATTAGTATATAATAATAATAAAAATCCATGGTTTAATTATATGAAAATTTTGGGCTAGAAGGATATCATTATGACCATTAAAATATTTTATTTAATTAAATTAAAACAGGTCACTCATGCATGTTTAATAAGATTAAATTTTTTATATGCTATTATATAGAGGACATGTTTGATTATAAAAATAATTTTAATGTGTAAAATAATAATCTCTATTTGAAAATTTTATTTTAAATTTTTTGTGATGAAATATTTTCCATAAATACTTGTACAACACTTATTTAATAATTATAAAATTATTGTAATAGGGAATAAATTATATTAAAAATAAGAAAATACGCGAGATTAATAATTTTATCATTGAATTATATAGATTACCATAAAATTTTAGGGATATAAAAGATATTTTCATTTCTAATTTAAATGTTTTATTGATAAAACAAAATACAATGTAATGAATATTCTAATAAAGGGAATTATTGATATTTTACGATAAATAAAATTTTATTAAATGATATAAAATTAATAAAATATTAAATAGGAAATATTTGTATATATAAGGTTTAAAATATCAAAAACAATTCATATATAAGTCACCTTCCATTTTATAGTAACAATATTGACCCTCAAGGAACAAAAATCCATGTCATCACAATAATCATTAAAGGGGTTGTGTAGTAGATAATATAATAACATAAGAGTAAAATATAGTAAAAATGTATAATTATCATTGAATTAGTGTATTCAGACCCATAATTATATTATTTTCCGTATTAATCCATTTTAACCAATTTTAAATGGAAATTTATTTTATAATATTTTAGTGTCCTGATAAATGAAAAGACTGCCCCTACCATCTCTTAGAAAAAGGAACCTCTTATCATTAATTCAAACATCAGAACCCTTTTTTACTAACCAATATTGGCCAAATATCTTTGTATAATCACTCCACTTATTCAATGGGTATTTTTTTAGGTATAAAAATTACATTAGTTCCCTTTGGGTGTTATAAAAATGATATTGTCCAAATAAGTGGCATCATTTTAAATAAAACATTTTTTTGTTTACATTTACAGATACCAAAAAATCAGAAAATGATATAACAAAAAACTTAGTATAATAAAAATACTTATATGTTATTATTTTTTCCCATTTCTTATATCATTCCCTATTTCCATCAAATTGGGAAATAATTAATAATTCGTGTGTATAAGAGATTACCATCAAAAGAACTGATATAATTTTTCCTCCATCAACATCTTTCAAGACTGGTCGTAATAAGGGATTTTTTCTTTATATATGATATTATTTACATTTTTATCATTCTAAAATAATAATGTATCATTTACACTCTTACCTTTTCATGCGTCGATATTTGATAACGTCGTTCATGTATTGGTGTGGATTTCCACATCTTCTTAATAATGTGATTTATTTTTCATGACCAAATAAAATGAATGATAAATATTAGAATATATAAACAATTCATATAATATTAGAGATATTATTAAATTTATTTAAATATAAAAATATAAATTCATTCTTTCCATATTGATCGTTTAAATATATAAATGTTACTCATGTGTATATAGGACCAATCATCACCAAGATTGTAATGTATTTCATTTTTCATGAATATATTTAAGGGTTATATTTAAATGTATAATTAATATATAAAATTGATAATTATTTCATGGTTATTGTCACAGATATGATTTAATAATGAAAATTTTACCAGTATTCAACATACAGAAGCCATTTTGGCCTTATGAATCCAATGTTGTCAAAACATCTGATGTGAACATAAATTATTACGTATTTTTTTATAACATAGAAATAAGTGATATAAAATGAATAATAAAATTATAAATGGTTCTTAATAATGAAAATAATTTAACTATGTTTATTATTATGGATCATAAATAATGTACTTCATGAATCAGAATCAAGCAAATAGACTTTCTTCAAAAAAATCTATTTTCACTGTTCATATTTCAACTATACATAAAAATATGTAAAGAAATATATTTTTTTAACTTATACAGTATGAAAAAATTTTGCTTCTATAAGGAAAATTTAATTCATTTAGTTTTTCATTATATTTTTCAAAGGTATTTTATAATAAAATTTGTTCTTTACGATGCATATTGTTTTTATATTTTAAAAGTATTTTTATTTATAAAGGGTATTATGATATCCAAAAAAATTTCACATATGATTTTACATGTGTTTTGAAGGATTTTATTAAGTATTTGTTCCATGGAAATTATTTAGGAATTTTAGATCCCCATTATATCTCACGGGTGAGCCGAATATAACATATATGATGGATGCGCCCAAATATCACCCCAATGCATTGGGTTCTCGAGAGATAAAATTCAACTAAATGGATATTCCATTTGTATGGGTGATTGTAATAGTGATTGTAAGTGTTATATGGCAATAAAATACCATGGAATCAACATGGATTTTATATTCTTGATAATTAATTTTCATTTAAATTATTTTATTTTAAAAGGTAAGATAATTTATTTCATGAAAATTGTTCCCCTTTTTAGATGAAAAGTATTTTATTTAATATAAGGGTTTTTAATGAATTTTTTTAACTAAAATAATAATTAAATTAATTTATTCCCCTTACTATTATTATTATTCCTAATGAAAAAATTTCAAAATTACTTCAATATTTTTTAAGGTAGGGTATTAAAAAATCAGAATTCATGTTGAATGTCAAGGTAATATTTCATAAAATTAAAAGATAATTATTTTTTAAAGATTTATATTGGGGAAAATAGATACTAAGTTGTGGTGTTGTGTTTTTAATATATAGTATTTTTATTCAAGATTTAAGACCTAATTCTATGGACTCCAAACATAAAAATATCTTCAACTTCAAGAGATTGATTTCTTAACTTACGTTTCTAGATTATTTGATATTTACGGGTGGGTACTTATAGTCAGTATCAAATGATGGATTAGAAATTATTTTAAACTGTAAAATGTTCATGAGTGGTTATCTTAATAGTGATAGATAATGTCATCGAATTATAATTTTAATATCAATAATAAGTTTAATTTTTATAGAAACCCTTTTTGGAATATGGTTATGAAATTTTATGTTGACTAAGGATATTTTTGGAGACATTTATTTTTTAGGTAATTATGGGTTTTTAATATTTTTGGATTTCAAATGAAGGGGATGAGATACGAAATGAAGTTAGAACATTATTTCTATTTTGAATATATTAAGGTCATATTTTATTATATTTCTCATATTCCTTTAATTTTATAAGGATAATATTTATATATTTTTAGAAAATGATGAACTACAATTTCAGTGGAAAATTTACATATCCTGCAAGTTCATGAGGATTTATCCCACAACCAAAGGGTAACATGGTAATATTCTCTACCACATCCCTATATAATGAGCCGATTATATGTAATTTTATTGTTAGATAAATTACTTGAGGGATAAAGATAATGATCATTTTCATAAAATATGTTTCATCGTTTAGTTAAAAAATTTTAATTGAAACTGATTGGGTTATTAATTGATTAATGTCATTTTGGAAGAGGATTACTATAATTTGGTAGAGCATTATAGGATTAACGTAAACAAAATACTATGTAAATTTCTTTTACGAGTTAATGTTGAATTATCTTTTAAAAGAATATATGATTCTAATGTGGATTTATGATTATTTAGGTGATTTATAGAAATAGATATCATATATTAAACATTATATGATTATGTTAAATACATTTTGTTATGATACAACAAAAGTAAATGATGGTATTTATATATAAATTTTAAAATTAATCTTGGATGAATATGTGATCAGATACTTCTTTATTTTTATTGTTTTCAATCAGATTCTACAATATTTTCATGGAATTTTAAGGATACTAATATGTTGAATGTTCTATGTTTATTTTTGGGTATACTATTGAATTTTGACAGTTAAATTTGATTTCATAGTAAAATTATTTATTCCTTTTAGAAAAATATCTTATCTTCTACTGACCTTCTTAACGTTTATTCCAAATAATATTTGGAATGGATAATTATTATTTTAGGGATTATGGTATTCATTGGAATGTATTCTTCTACTTTAGGCATGAAACATTCATAGTCACCATTTGAAGAAAATTATGAGTTTGTGTTGGAAATTTATTAAGGGTTGAAATTCTACGTATCAATTATGTGTATTTAATAATTATATTTTTATAGATGGATAAGGAAATCATCAAATCTAGGTAAATGTTATTGAAACAAAACCATTATATGGTTACTATTCATACTGATAAATCTAGATAATTTTAAAATTTCAATAATTTATAGTTTCATGGTGGATAAATTTCTCATAAACAAGTTATCTATCACATTATATCATTTTTTTGGACTTATTTACCTATTTCAAATCCATGTTATCTCTTAAAAATTATGTTATTAAACATGGAAGATAAGTATGTGTTACTCTAGTTGAACTTCAGATTTCCTTTTTCTCTCTTATGAATGTGGAAGTTTTATTAAACCCTTTTTATTGTGTATTTTGAGAAGTATACCACTATTTTTTTCTCCCTAGTTCAAATTATGAGGATTAAATGTTTTCAATGGTGGATAATGTGACATAAGGAGAATTACGAAAAAAATAAATAATATGTTCAATAGTATAAAAAATAAAAAATATTGAGCTTAAATGAACACATAAATATTAATATTTAAATGTTTCCATTATATCTTACATATTAAATTTTAGAGAATTAATATTATTAACAAAATTAAGACAGAGGTAAAATTCTTACTCAATTTTAATGTATTAAATAATATTTTTAAAATGTACTATATTTTATGTATAGTTCTTATATTCCTAAAGAAACAAGTTTTCTTCCAAAATGATTTTTATTTATTTTCATCTGTGGTTATTAACTTTAATTTCCAAAATTTTAGGAAAAAATTTATTTTACATTACAAAATTAATTTTTGTATGTATATTTTCAAAATAAGCTAAGGATTATTTTTACAGAATTTTTGGAAAGGGATAAATTTTTAGTTAATAGTTAATGATGAAATTTTTTTGAAAAATATTATTTTATTTATATTCAAAAATATATTTATAAGTACAATTTTATCTCAAATTAACAAAATTAATATTTATTTATATATAATATAAATAATTAAATTTTAAAAATCTCTATACCGTATTTTGTTGTTTGTATATATATGTGAATAAAACCAAATTTTTAGGGAAATTGTATTTCATTATGGTTTTCAAGTTTAATTTTAAATTAAATTTATCTACATATTTTTTTAATAACCAAATGAATTTCATATTTAGAATAAGGATGGAAAAATTAAGTATATTGGTGTTCTTTTGGTAAATATGAACAATAAACATAGGCAATTTATTACCATGGAAAAGGGTAAATCAGGTAATATAGTTTAAAAATAAAATGATTAGAACAATGAAATAACCTTATAATTTTTATAACTATTATTTTATGATTAATTATTGGCCATAATATTACAATGGTATATTTTATGACCTTCTGGGGTGACATGGAAAAAATTTATGACTTTTTGGCTATTTTATTTTATGAAATGTCAAACTTGTCTTACTAATGTTTTTAATAGTTGTAATATTTTAAATATTGTATCATATAAAGGAATGATTTTACTATAAATAGTATTATGAAATTAAGTAGATTTATAAAAATCATGTATATTTATTTTTAATTTTATGGGAAGAAATAATTAACATAAATTCGTACACAACTATGAAGCAGTAATTAATCAATTATTAGAAACATAAAATAAATGATATTAAAATTATTAAAATTACTACAATATGTGGAAAATACAGTGAAAAATAAAATTTATATAAGAAAATTTAATTTTTGGTATATAATAATTTTTTGATAGTTTTTGATTTTTTATTAATATTATTAATTTCAATGTATTGATTTTTTCTAAAAATTGGTATTATGGATATTTTCAATAAAATGCAGATTTATTAAATGAAATAAAATTCCTAAAAATATTAAATAAATAATATTTTTAGTATAAGGTTCATAATATCAACCATGGTCCATATATTGGACTTTTTTTATTTTATAGTGACTATATTTACCCTTGAAGAGTAAAAACCATATTTTCATCGGAAGAGTGAATGTGGTTAATTAATGGATAAAACCAAATGATAATTATAGAAATATAGATAAATATATTCTATTTTTTATTTTATGTGGGGAATAAAACCATAATTATATTACCATATAAATAAATATGTTTTTTTTATCCATAAATGAAAAATAATGTATATTAATTGAATATTTACAAACTGCTATGAGTGACCCTCTCCTCTCTTGTAAAAGGGAATGACATATTTTAATTTATACACAGTGAAAAACAATTATTATTTTGGTAATACCAGATAATACCTTCCTAGAATACCTACACTATATATATTTATGATGAAATCCAATGGTGTTGGAATTAAGGTTTTAAGAAACAGATACTATCTAAAGAAGATATATCATTTTTAATCAAGGGTTTCTATTTTAATTATTCTTTCACATACCAAAAATATTATAAAACAATTATAAAATAATAAATCTAGTATTATATGTATAATGATACATTATAATTTTATTTTCATAAAATATATCCATCTCGACATCAATAAAATGAAAATTAATTTTTTTATAATGTGTATAAAATATTACTACCCCACGAACCGATGTAATTAGTTTTCATCACCGTCTATGAATATTGGTTATAATTATGGAGTTAATTTATAAATAAAATATTAATAATACATTTTTCATTCTGAAATTAAAATATTTCCTTCATTTTATTACCTTTTAATGCATAGAAAAATTTTATCGACGTTCATGTATACATGTGGATTACCAGATCCAAGAAGTGATATGATTTGTTTTTCATCAACATATCACATGGACAATATTTATAAGTATATATGAAGAATTAATATGATATTTAAGATATTATGATAATTTTATAAAGATAAAATGACAATTAAACCCTTTCCATAATGATTTATGAAAAATGAAAATGTTATTAATTCATATGTATGACCTACTGTCTCCATGATTGTAACATAGTTCATTTTTCAAAACCATATTCAATGATAGTATTTAAAAGTAGAATTTATGTATAGAAATTAATACTAATAAATGATTAATATTAAATATGGTTTGTAATATTTACCTTTTAGATCATATTCATCCTACTATAGCCATTTTATATATTTAAACCAAATGTCATCAAATTGAAAAATATGAACATAAATGATTAAGTAATTATATATAACAAGGAAACAATTGATATATATGGTATAATAAAAATAAAAAAATATTTTAGAAAATTGAATAATTATACTTCATTTATTATTTATAAAGTTAAAGAACATCCATGACAAATCAGAATAATGAAAAGAGACTTTCTTTGAAAAATCCTTTTTTAAAGTTCCTCTTTCAACACTGTTTACAAAATTAAAAAACAATGCTTATAAAACAAGATTTTATTTTACCTTCTTCATTTTTAATTAATTAATTCAGGTTTATTTATTTTTTATAGATATTTTTAATGAAAATGTTTTCATTATGATTTGTGTCCATTTTAGTTTTTAAAATTTATTTTTATGATAGAATATTTTGATAACTGAAGGTGTTATTAAAATTTGTTTATAAGTTTTTAATAGGATTTTAGTAATTATATTGACATTAATATCATTTATAATGTTTTTATCCCCATTATTTATCATGGTGGGCCTATTATAGCTTATATTATTAGTTCACCCAAGTAGCGCTCTAATACATTAGGTTCTCTTGAAGAGGATGTCAACCATATACTTATTCCATTGGTAAGAGTGGCTATAATAATAATTTTAATATTGATATAGAAATGATTTCCCAAGGAACCTACCTTAAATTTTAATGAATTAAAGTGTTTTTTGATGGAAATATTTTGATTTTAAAAAGGTAAGATAATGTTTTCGAATGATAAATGATTCTAATTTTTGGATAAAAACATCTGTCTTTACGAAAAAGTGTTTTAATTTATTTTCAGGTTTTTCATTAGACTAATAGTTTTCTTCTTTTATGTACCTTACTATTATTTTCGGGGTAATCCCATGTTTTCAAAATGTTTTTCACTAAGATTATAGATTATTATGAAAGAATAATAATTCATATTGAAATTCATAAAGTTTTTTCATGAAATATAATAATGTTTCTTTTAAAATGTGTAATATTATATAAAAAAGGATACAAAAAATTCCCCCTTATAATATGATGGGTTTTTATGTAAGAGTTATGGCCAAATTTTCTAAATATATAAAAATAAATAATATCCTAAAATTCATGCGAGTGAATTCATGATTTAAAAGTTAGGATTATGTGATTCCAAAGGGAAAGTACATACATTAAATTCCCATTCCACCAATAGATATGCATGAAGATGTAGTTTAGAATTCCAAAAAACTTTCTCTAGTTATTAAAGAGTTAAACACTACCTGTTAAAGTTAAATTTGTTTCTCCTACCAAGGAAAATTTGTCTCAATATACAATGGTTGATTATTCAATATACATTCAGATTCAACATCCTCCAAAATTCTGTGAAACTAGTATTGTGTAGGATGTTGAGGACTATTTTGAAATTATCTATGGACTCACTGATTTGATAAAAGATTTTAATCATAGGAGGGTGATGATCCATATGCATTAGGAATATTCTAGGATATTTTGGTATATAAAGAGATGTTCATGGAGTTTTCTTAAACAAAACTAAATCTACTATAAGAAAATATGATTATGAAGAATTAGAAGTGGAAAATGATAGTTTCTACATACTCATCCAACTTTATATTTTTTTATGATTTACCCTTTTTTGGTTGGGAATAATGCACATAAGGATAGGAAGCGTGGAATGGTCGTCATCTAGTTCATAGAAACAATGTATAGGTATTTTAATTGAGGTTATATGGATAACTGATTCATATATATCTAAATTTTGAGAATGGTGTGAAAGGGGATTGAGTGGATTATGGTCATACATCTCTTTAATGATTACATGGAAGACTTTCCAGTACTACAATGAGTCATTTTGTTGGTTGTTGGGAGTTGAATGTTGAGGAAGTATAATAGGTTGGAATATATAAGGATTATATTAGGGTCTTATAAACCCCATCATTGAGAGGATCACGATCCCAATGTTTAAACAATTGGAAAATTGTAATTATCAAATATTATGATCACGATCTAAAATCATGTGTCATGTTTATGGAATAATGAGACATCGTTAATAGTTTTGTATGAGAGAATTGGGGGAAGTCTCTCACCAGGGTGTGAAGTAGATGCATACTATTTTCTATGGAATTGATTAGTGTCCCCCATTGTATACCCTTTCCCTACATACAATCATGACATAGTGAGTTATGACATTTAAGTGTATACCAATGGAATTTAGTAAGTAGGATTGTATTCCATTGACTAGGTCCCCTCTAAAAATGGAGAGGGGTCATAGAATCTATGGGGGGTTTATCATATTCATTTTTTGAAGCTAGAGCATACCATTATTTTATTTCTTCTAATGTTGACACTGTGATATATTTGATGGTTATGTTTCATTTTGATATACACTCTCTTAACAAGAAATTAAGAATAAATGTAAACTATGTATATTGATTACCTAAATTTAACATTTCATTTACTAATCATTCACACATTAGGGAAATTATGATTTTATAAATTACATTATTTGATGGAATATTTAGAATGTAATAACTGACCAGTTATAGAGATCATATTGATTTAATCAAAATAGTGGTGTACTTCACCATTCCATGAGGGGAAAATTTACTTTTAATCGGTGTGTAGGATCATAGAGATGGTAGGATGATATTGAAACTAAGACATATTAGATCTATAACATTGCAAGATGTGGGCTTGGATATTGTAGAGTAATTAATAGTAGAACTTTCTATCCTCCCTCTAGTGGTGGACTGTTATCAGAATGTTTTCTCAAATAAATTCTCATGTCTTCCTCCTAATAAAGGATTTAAATTTGATATTTACTTCATACTAAGGGTGAAACTACCATTGATTTATCATAATCAAATAATTCATATTGAGTTGAGGGACCTATAGATAATGTAATAATATTTGGAGGTGAAGGGATTTTCATTCCATGAAAATGTTCCTTTTTTTTAAAATAAGGCACATAATAGTCTGTGAATCTATATAGACTATTAGAATATGGATTAGGTAATAGTAAATAATTGGTTCCCTTTTCCTAGTATTTTTGATATGTTTAATCGATTATAAGAAGTTAATTGTTTTCCAATATTGATCGAAAAAGGGATTCCATCAGATATGTTTCTAGAGAATAATATTTCCAGGAAAACATTAAGGAGTATATATAAAATGTATGATTCTATTTTCAAACCATTTGGGTTGAAAATAATAATCTTAAATGGTGTTCAAATAACTCATGAAAAGTAGCCTTCATTTATATCTTGATTCCTTCATCATTTTGTTTCAGAAAAATTAAATTATATATTCTAATACATCAAAAATTCATGTTAGGAATATATATATTGTATTTAGTACGCTTTGAATACATTATATTTATGTTAACCCATCAATGAGTTGCTTATAGAATCTGGAGGTTTGGTTCCTCATGCATCTAACTTCAAGGTTCAGATTATTAGTGGACCCGAATATGGTATATGAATTAGTGACCTAGTAATGTGTATGAGATAATTAGTTTTATTTTTTTACAGGATAAAATCAACATCTCATATCATATCTATACAAAATTTAATCAATTATTATGAATCTGACCTAATAGATTATGAATTTTGAGTGGTGTGATTATTGTGAAGAGTTATCCTTAACGAAGAAGGAGTGACTGATTATATATCCTATTTTGATCCTTCCATTGTCTAGGATAGGATATATAGTGTAATAAGTTTTATGAGGTGTTGTCATTGAACTATATTGATATATAGAAATTAGTTGTTGCTTACTAGTGACATCATCCATCACTCTATGAGTGGAAATATCTAAAAAGGAAATTGATTTGGAAATTTTGGTCCACACTATAATGTATTATTGATAATATTTCTTCAATGAGAGTTTTCTCATCTACATAGACCACAATTTATTGTAATAAATATTATTATAGTGAGATATAAATCTATAGAATAGGTGTTGGGTAATGTATGTAATGATATTGGACTTTGAGATGGATTACAGTCTGGGAAAAGGTAATTTCATTACATATGATCTTAGTATGAAAACACTAGAGATGCAAGAATGTAGAGAGTGGACTTCCCATGAGAAATAATATATGATGAGTTTAACAGATGAGTGGAAGGTGGATGTCTATGAATATAATGGACTAAGGAAAAGTGAACCATTGATTAACTTTACACCATATTGGGTCAGGTAAAGGCCTTCCAATAGTTAGTTCCTGATTGTTTTGTGATTTAAGTGTTCTTGGTGGGGGGATAATTCTTTTCATTGGTAGTCCTTAGATGAAAATTAAATGATTTATATTAATAAGAGATTAATATAACTTTTTTCTTTATGGGAGGATCTGATGAGAGAGTTTAATTCTTCAAAATTGGGAGTGTATCTTAGGTAAATGAATATGTACCATTGAAAATGATTTTAGTATTAATAGATACTTCCCTAGTTTTATTTCCTCGCCAATAATTTACTAGATGTTTAAGTCTACGAAATAATATCATGTTAGTCTTCTTTAAACATTTATGTTGCTAATGTTGAAGTGTAATGGTGTAATGATGGACTTCATAATGGTATTACCCAGCACTTCAAGCATTCATGACTTTATTATTGATGTAATCAGACATCTAATGAAATTGGTTCATTTATTACTAATTCAAGAGGCCTTTGGGTTAAATTAGATAGATAATTGTTATGTATGGGGTATTTTCATCCTATGTGGAGGTCCTTAGGAAATTATATCAAATAATGATATTTGTTTGAATGGATTTTCCTTATAGTATTAAAAAACTATTTTGGAACCCCAGCTGAGACTGAGTAAAATTTATCATCCAATGACTAATGGGTAATTAGAGCGGAAGATCTGAATATTAGAGAGTAAGTTTACAACATCTATTCTATACATTATTGGTGTCTGGGATAATCTAATTTTCTTAGGACATTACTTATATATATAAATCTTCCAGGATATGATTCATATGGAGCATTATAAGTATCTTAATGTATATAAATTTTACTAATTAGTGTGTTTCATGAGGTGCTATTGATAGTAGTTGAATGGACATACATGGTATCAGATACCTATGAGGGATTTTAGTTGATTTAGACGTGTTTATTCACCATATATGAAAAGTCATATATCATATCATGATAAGAGAAAATGACCCTTGGATTTCATTATAGTAATCCTTGTTTCATTATGAATGAGTCTTCAAATATGGTATCAAATATTTCTAAATAAATGGATGCTAAAAATGAGATTTGTTTGATTTTTTATGATTAATGATATTTCAAGGAATGTTTCCAATAGTATCAATACTTCTATATGTTATAGAGGTATGAATGTTATGATTAATGAATCTTAAATTTAGAGTTACATGATTCATCAAATGTATGTGATTGACTATGAGGACATTGAGCTATATCCAGATGCATCCTTTGTTGAGAACCTAATATATTTCATTTTTTATGTGAAAATTTGTTTTTAGGGAAAACAATTCCACTTCTCATAGTCTTACGGAAATATGGATAAATCCAAACTAAGATATAGGATTTGGAGTCTGATGTTGAAGTCTAACTCCATATTTATTCAAGAAATAATCCTATAGGGACTTATTTAGTTTGATAAGTCATTAGACAGTAATATTTATGTAACCATTACATTTTAATGAATAAGAAAAAATAAGTTTTAGGGAAGAAATATGGAAGTGGAAAAATATTTTTTGGTTGAAATGAGTTCTAATACATGGTGAATATTTCACACCGTGTAAGGTATAACTATGGAATGGTTGGGGATATGTCATTTGATGGTTTTATTTTATCTTCTTCTTTGAAATAGTTGTAGAATGTAGGGAAAATTATGGAATGTAGGATAGAAGTTGAAGTTTAAAATGTTCTTCTAGCTTTGAAATCATTGATGGATGAAGGGTTATTGTGTCGTAATGTTCTTATGATGTCTTGGTTGTTAAATTCTGTTTAGGATTATTTCATTATATTCCCTTATATAGGGTTATTGTATCTCTCTATTGACCATGGCATGGATTTAGGGGTTGATTTTGACTAATCAAAACCATGGCCTGTTCAACTCCCTTGCACAGTAGTCCTTTCTTTCTTGGGACCCAATGTTGGGTATCCATATGTTATATCTTGTGATTATTATTTATCCATATTTCTCATAATTACACAAGGAATGTTAAACCCTACCATTTCCTTCCCTACAACTCTTAATATCATATCAAATGATAGAGGATCAACTGCAGTTGAGTCATGATGTCCCCGACTATTTGTTTTATATTTCATTGTTCCTATTAGAATAAATAACATATCTATCTTTATATAACTATCCACATATATGATGTTATCCAAAAATTTATATTGTTATTATTTAGAGTTAGTTCTAAGGGTCCTTATCCTATGGACAAGATCCAAATTGTTTAGGGGTGTGTGTCGGGTATTGGTACTTCTTAAATATTAATATTGATGCATACACATTTTAGACAAGAATATTCCTACCATATAAAGAGAATTTAATTTATTTTTAATAGGATATTATGGTATAATGTTTTTTGTCTGAGACCTTTGTTTGATATTGATATGTTTTTAATGTATATAGCTTTTAGGATCCATATTTGTTGTTGATCATATGTGTGGCTATGTGTAACTCTTGGGAACCATGTTGATCACTTCTATGTGTGTATATATGGATATTGATTATCAATCTAGAAATTCTTTATTTGTCCAAATAGTATTATTCATTACTTGGAGATGAGCATAAATTCAAAAGATTCTATAGTGGAAGTGGTTTTTGAGATTAATGATACACATATAGAGGTCGAAGAAATGATGGGAAGACCAATTAACATGGACACTAATCATGCACATGGTGCATGGACTAAGAATAAAGACCTTATACTGATAATAAGATTAAATGAATGTAATATTAAAAAATATGAGTACATGAAATATTGGGAAAATTGGGGTATCACATCTAAGGCCTAATAAATTACAATCCTATCACTTACCTAAGAACTATTTCTTCAAAATTAATTTGGAAGAACTCTTATAATAGTATTAAGTTATATTTTAATAAATACGATTTTTTTGTGTTTGACCTAATTGTACTTTGTGGTTTCATAGATTTTCCATAAAAGGGTTTTAATTATAAAATTTCATTAGTCATGTTGTTATACCTTGTTGAGTATGGATGTATGGACTTTGGAAGATTTTATTCTGGAAGCACAAAATTGGTAGACAATCTTGTCTTGTATACCCATTAGTGGGGGAGCAAGTGCACCATGAGGCATTTTGAGTGATTAAGTAAGACACAGTGAAGGAAAATTATGGAATTGTGGTCTAAACGAAGACAATGACATGATATGATTAAAATTTTCAAAACCCTGAGGTTATATTGGGATATGATGGATATGTTTCTAGACCAATAGTTTAGGTAGGGGAGTGATAACCTTATAGTCTGACCAATGATGAGGAAGAGTCTTGATGACCATGAGGCATAAACCGAGACTCATTTCCCTTCTGGATACTTGAAGATATAAGTGGTGACCTTATTATAGACTCATGATCATGGTTTTTCATACAACACAGAGTATAATTAGGTACGATTGGGGTATGTGGTAGTTTGGTTAGTGAATTGCCACTTGATCCATGATAGATTGTATTCTAAATTTATGTTTCTGTTATCATGGAATAAAACTATAATGCATGTAAATTTATGTTAGAGAAGTATTAAAGGAATCCATATAGGTTTAGGATCACTTGTTACATGGTCATCTCAGTTAGTGTGCAATGATCTGATATATCAAATAAATTTTTTGGCATGACCACTTCTATTCCTTGGATTATAACCTGTTACATGGTTCAAGGATAAAATATTTCTTCTAAACGGTAACTCCATAAATTTCACTTCTATTGATCACCACCCATGGAAATTATCACATCATTCCCCTTTATTTGGTAACTTTTGGAGAAAGAATCCACGCACTATTTGTGGACATGTAGTCATTTGATTATCAATAATTAATGAATCCCCAATTTTAGTAATATTCTCTATTAAATCTCTATATTCATCCAGTAGTGTAACAACACTTTTTACTAGATTTATTTTTAATTCCATTTAGGTTTTCAGGACTATTTCATTCACACAACCATTATTTTATTTTGGTGAAAATATACCACCTCGCATGAAACATTATCACTTGGTTACGAATCATCCAACATTTAGGAAACTTTTGGTTTCTAATTAAACTTACACTTATGTTCATGTCTTTACACTTAGTGCAACTTTCTTATCCCTTGAATACATGAGTTATTTTCATGATGTAACAAAAAATTGATTCATTTTTTCCGAAAAAAATGGCAGGAAAAACATTATTTTTATTTTCATACACCTATTATGATATTCATTGCCCAAATATTTTCTAAGGGTTGTGAAATATAACTAAATGGGGTATACAAAAATTTATAGACCCAAATGACAATGCACATAAAATCTTTACACACCTTCTTCATTGTGAGGAAGAAATATAATTTTTTTCATAACTCCTAGAATTTTCACAAAATCCTTAGATTACTATACATTATAATTTGATTTCTTTTTTTGTGTGTATGCTTCTTGCACAGCTGCATTAGGAATTAAACATTAGTATCACAACAAATTCAATAATAATGTGATTTTAGATCTTACATAAATCATTTCCAATAAAAATAATGGTATGGTGTGATCCATAAACATCACTTACACAAAACATTATGGACCACTATCACTCTGGCATGAAACGTTTTACATTTATTAAAAAAATACATCTTTTTCCAAAAACACCTTTTTCATCCACCAAAATTTAGACCCAACAAAATTGGAAGACAATGGGAAACAATTTCCCCTTGTATACATTCATTTATGAAACACCTATAGATCATCTATTCATTTTTCATGGATATTTGGAAACAATAACTATCAATATTATTTTCAAAAATATCTTATAACTTCACCACTAAACATGGAACATTCATTATTAACAAATAAAATAATCCCAAAACACCACAATTTTTCTTTGATGCGTTTTTTCCAAAAAATAAACAATATTGTGTTTGAGGAAAACTCTTATCATTTTAATTAATCAATAATTCATCTTTCATATTCCATAATAAATTTGCTTCATGCGATTCATTTTGTGATCAAATATTTATTAAATAAAATCAAATACCAGTTGAGAATTGTATTGTGTATTGAACAAGAGTATAATAAAATGATCCTCAATAAATTACTTCATTGTGAGACCACTCAGGTGGTTTCATCATGAACAAAATCTATATTGTTATATATCCATTAATCAAACATAATTAGCATTTTCTTATTTAAAACTCCCCCTAATTCATCAGTTCCCCGATCAACTTATTTTCTATATAGATGATTTCATTTCCCCCCATTCATTGAATATAATTCTCCCCCTTTGTTAATGAACATGTTGGTCTCTTCTTGTGGCATGAAATAGGGCAATGAACAAAAATCAACACATTAAGAAAACACACCATACCATTGGGAGAGGGTTCCTACAACAACATTTCTAAAGTGTTAGGAGTAGACTTAACTCAAAGAGATAGCTGATCCTATTAAAAATTTAGTTTTTTGTTATGACATCATTATAATGTCTACAACCTATAGTTCTATCGACACATACATTAAATTCAGAAACCCATGCACCACCTTTTCCTGGATAAAATGATACTTCATTTCAATGTGATTTTTCCTTTAGTCATGTAATATATTTTTATATGGTTTAAAACACTTGATTTATCACAATGGAATCTGATTAATGACATCAGTTCAACTGAAATTTCTTCAAGAAAGTGCTTCGGCCACAATAACTAAATGCATTCTTGAGTAGCCATAGTATATTCAGATTCTATGGTTCTCAACGAAATAAAATATTATTTCTTGGTTAGCCATGAAATACCCCATCCCACATGATATATTGTAGTACCTTATGTTTATTTTCTATATTCAAATTATCTGTTTCAATATAAATTTATTATATCCCAATAACCCTGAATATGATTCTTTGTTATAAAGAAAACAAAATTAAAAATTTCCCTTGATATACTGTAGTATTCATTTCACTGTATGAATGTGAATTTAGGTGGTATTTATTTTATATATTAATTACAATAATGTGGAAAAACAATATCAAGTCTGGTTACAATCAAGTATAACAGAAAACCAATTATTTTCTTATATTCAATGACATTAACTACATTTCCTTCATCATCCCAGGGCATTTTCATCGATCTAACCACTCGATTCATTATTTACATGGAATTATGCATTCAAAATATTCTAATTTTTTTTATCATATTTACATTGACAGAAAAATGTTCCATTCATTCCTTCTGTCACTTGTAAAACAAGGAAAAAGTTTAACTCATGAATCATTGTCAATCCAAATTTACTTTTCATTAATTTTGTGAACTATTTTCACTACACCTCATTAGATCCACATATAATTATATTATCTATATTCAAAAGAACTATTATCCTTTTATTACTTCCATTTTTAAAAATGATATTGTAATAAACTCTACCACACAGAAAATCACGTTTCCAAAAAAAACTGATCATGTATAGAATACCATGCTCTTGGGGCACACATCATCAAATATAGTTCCTTATTTAGTAAAAAACTATTTTCCCAGATTAATGAATAGGAAAACCATCTCACTACTAAATATAAAATTATTCTTCTAAAACCACATTTAGAATCATAGAATTGGTTTCCATCTAGAGAACATAGACCATTCATTGAACTATTATGAACAAGACTAATTTGATTAGATAAATCATTATAATTGGTTAAAATGTTTCATCCAAATAAATACCATATTTCTAGGAGTAACCTTTGCACACTAGTTTCTCTATTTTTTCAAATCACTATACCATCATCATGAATATTTTTGTGAAAGGGAAATTTAGACCTAATGACATTCTTATTTTTCTGTCGTGAAACAATATCCCATGTGTTATTCTTATCAATTTGTTAAATCTATTCATTCATTTTCCGAAACTGGTTCTCATATTCAGTTTCCTAATCCATTTGTTTTGGCTCTACATGATATAAAAAAGATTTATACAATAAATATTTCATTAATTGAGTTTGAAAGGAGGTTCCAAATTACAAATGATGTTCTGTCAATCAATTTTTGATCAAATACTCATATTTCATGCATATTTATATGTATTTCACTTCCTCGTGTTCATAATAAATATATTTTATTAAATCATAATTTTCAACCCCATATCCCACTGAGGTGATTACATCCCCATCACATTCATCTTTCATCTAGTCATTGTGTCATATAATATTCTATTTATTATATACTATATTGAAATCATTTCATTCAACACCCTTTAAAGACTAATTTTGAAACATTTATAAGCCATTCTATTTCCTAAATTTCCAATAAATACCCCCAAATCTCCTTGGGATTCAAATTTTATTTGTTTCTTATTATTGAGAAAACATAAATTACTTCCAATGATTGAATAGAAATTTAATTTTCAATTATTTTCAAACCAAATATAATACGGAGTCTATCCATCATATGGACATAACGTAATCCTATTATATATGTAGGCTGATGTTATGATAAATTCCTTGTAAAACTTATCTTATAAGACCATTTCAAAAATAATTGTTCCATCCATATTGTTGATGATCCAATTCTCATCATGAATAATTGATTTTTTAGGATATTTCCTACTACCGAAACATGATTATTTTTCCCGTATTTTTCCAAATAATATTCTACCTAACTATTTTTTGAATTAGATACCAATATTATTAAAAAAACATCTTAATATTCTGTCCAATATTTCTTTTAGATGCCATATGATACTATTTTGGTGACTAAATTAGATAGACTTCTGGGGAAAAAATATTCCAAAACCATCCTATATAAATAATCAATAAATATAACTTAATACCACTTCCTTTCAATGAACCAAATCAAGAACTCCTGTTAATATTTTCTGTGTTTCATGGAATATAATTTCTATGATCATTCATTCTTGACTGGCATAAAAAGTGCGTGTATGATCAGCAGATATCATCGGTTATTCTTGAGATTCAACACATTTGAATATATATACCAAGGATGTTTGAAATAAATAGCGATTTTATTTTTCCCCACATAAGTTTTACTTATTTTGAAAAAAATCACAAATCTTCTTCTCCACATAGAAGTTAAACATTCCCATTTATTCTCTTTCCCAATATACAAACTTCACCACCTCCTCCTTTGATAATAACCATATTCTTTGTAAATATTATATCATTACCTAAGTCACATTGTTTATTATGACTAAAAAAATTGCGATCAGGACATTAAAAAATTAATACATCAGTACGACTAATTTTGGTACCCCCAAATTTGTATTTTTCGGATCTAACAATCATCAGGCCTTCATCATTTCAAAAATAGGAAAAAACAAATTTTTCATATTTTATGCCTATAACAAATTCCATATTGTGTATCTTATGGGATGATCATCCACTATCAAGGATTAATGAATTATAATGATATGATGCATTAAGGTAAATATCGTCAACTAGTACTTATTCAGATATATTATTTTAGTTCCATTTCATTTACTTCATAACCATCCTAGATTGATAATATTGATCATCCATCAAGTATAATGGACTATCATCATCTTGCAAAGATGAAAATAAATTTATTATTTTCAAATCATTTAATCATAAATTTTTCTTCTTCTTCTGACCACATTTAATCTATTTCCACAATTTTTTATACATTGTTTATGATAAATATCATTCCATGTGTCATAATAATTAACACCTTAAATGATTAATATCAAATAATTTCCTAGAATTCTGATCTATATAGGGATACCTTTGTTGACCTTGTTCCCTTCCATATGTATTCTCTAGTGAACATACATTTTTTGAGTGTCATATTTTCACAAAACAATAACATGAAATGTGAGGCTCTTTCCTGTGTGTCAATAAAGAACAACTAGTTTTTACTTGGGTTCTTTAAATTTAATGGTTTTGATTAATACGAAAATAAATCATCAATATCATAGAATGTTCGTGCGATATCACATTAACCATTACTATTTTCTATTTTTAAACAACCCCCATACTTGGCTTATCATATGAATTTGATTGTTTCTTCATCTTGGATGGACCTTTATACTCCACTTTTGTCTTTTATGTTAATGAATAATATACTTTATCGATGTCATATTGATATTCAAGAGTTTTTTCTAATCATTTACAGTTAATCATTTTATGATGACATCCTCTTTATGTTCTTTGATATCCCTGATTTGATCTTTTCCAGTTTTAGAGATACTATATATTTATCTCTTGAATTCTTCAATTATGATCTTGTACTCAATAGAATTACTTGAGATCTCTAGAATTAAATATTTTAGTTTTTCAATTTCATCATTCAAATCAAGATTCTCCTTCCAAATGGAACATATAATTATTGGAATCATAGAGAACATTGTTGTATCTCATCGTTTTCGCTCTCCAGACTTATATCTACTCAAAAGTGTATTCTAATTAAAACTACAAATCAAATCCTAAGTAAAATTCATTATCATAATTTCAACCTCTTACTTTTTTTGGGAGCTACTAATAGATAACACAATCTTGTTTTCTCTATGTTATTTCTATTTCTTTATCCCACCAACCTCATATTATTATGAAATGTCATGTTCTTGTGAAAGATGATGATTAATTTTGATGAAACTACTAATTATTATTTTATTAACATAATTATAGGCTAAAGAATTCTACATTGGAATATCAACTTTATCATGACTATTTTCTTGATACCTATTAAGACACCTTGCTGCATGATGTCCAATATTTCTATATCGAAATCGTGCAAGTGGGAGATTCCCATAGAACTCTATTTCTCATCTTTGATGATTTGAAGAAATGATTTATATCACTTAATACCTCTCTTCTTCTTCTTATTCATCTTCAATGATTAGATTATTCACGGATTTAATTACACCCTTTTGGACATATCTTTTTGGAAAAACTCAATATCATCCTTTCTCATCTCAAATAAAACAAGAGTATTGTGCAAGCTATCCAATTTTAGATGATTTGGATCTTATCTTCCAATATATAAACCTTTAGATTTAACTAATATGGAATTATTATCATGGTGCGATTAATAATATTTAAATCATCAATAATTCCTATGAGACAAGACATGTATTCCATAAAAAACATTCACCATGTCAATTAATGTATCAACAGACTCTTTTGGGTACATACTGAGATCCTCATACCAGTTCCATTGTACACGCAATGTTTCTTATCTTACTTTTGAGTCTCCCTCATAACATTTTTCTTCTTTTCCCACATATCATGTGGTGTATTACCTAATATAACTTTTTTATATATTTTATTGTATTGGTCTCCCTATAATTCATTTATTCTATTGGAATTTGGATCATGTTCCCTACAATTAGCTTCTAATAGTACTCCACAACCCATACATGTCAAAATACCTTACATTTTGTCTATAAAAACATATATACCTAATGATAGATGGAAGTGATACATCTGATTATTCCATATAAATAAATTCCTTAAAATATAGAACCCCTTTATGATTGACCTCCTCTATTGAATCTCCATAGATAGAGACATGAAAATTAATCTTTCAGTCTGATAGTATTTTTTTCCCAACTCAGTTAAATACCAAGGGAGGGGGAGGAATTAGGTTATGGCATATTATAACAAATACGAATTAAAATCTAGTTTCATTATTAGATAAAACACACTTCTCTATCTTTCCCATAGAAATGTATGAATATAAATGAAAGACCATATTAGAAAAACAATTTTACTCGGTTCAACATCACAGGCCTACGTCCTTGAGTATACAATTACAAGGATCCAATATACCAAATAAAATAGTATCAATTCCGAATAATTTTTGGCATATATCAATTCTCTACATAGACTCACTTCTATTAAAATGTTTCGGAATATCTCACTACTTATCAATGGCCACTTATATAATGTTCCCTATATGGCTCACTAGTAGTTGTAAATGATCACCATCTTACACTTTCTTTTCTCACTTCTCTACAAAAGGATCCACACACATATTGTGAATATGTAGGTCCCTTGATTATCAAAAATGAATGTATCATTAATTGTAGATAGTTATTCTCTTGAATTTTAATTTTAATCCACTTGATGAACACCAGTTTACAGTATATTTATTAAGAAATCCATCATTATTAACAAACCTATTTCATTCATGCAAAAGTTTGATGAATTACCCACAAATATATAATTTTATTGATCCTATTACGGGATTTAGTGAAATGATATTTGATATGTTTGAGATATAAAAATTGGGGGGGGGGTTGCTGCCAATATATAAACCCATCTAACCCTACATGCAAAATTCATATCCCCCTTACAATGTTCATGGATGATATTTATTTGGTTTCGATACTCTGAGTTTTCAAGAAACATCCTTTGATAACTAAAATTTTTTATTTGAGTTTTTCTTTTGGTTGTGAGAGTCTTACGCACCTACATCTTACATGCAAGTCATGTGTTAGGAAAACCCCAACTTTGCTGCAACTATAGATCATACACACACCTTTTCTCTTAAACATATTTTGTTGTGGTGAACATGAAACATCACATACATGAAAAATAATTAGTCACCTTCACTCTTTTTTTAAAAACATGACTTCTTCATGAAAATTATTCCTTTTCCCAAAACACATAATTCCATTATCCTGATTTAAGACCATAAATGTTTTTCAATCTCTAGTAAATGACACCTTCTTGCATATAATGTTTTCTGTAATACCTCCAAAGAATCCATTTCTTTTTTTTTTGATCTTTAGATACATAAATTGTTAAAAAAATTGTCAAAAATATATATGGAACATCACAACTAATCATGGAAATTTTCATTTATAAAAAAAACAATTAACCCAAAAACATCACAATGTTACCTTGAGGTATTTTTTTCAAAAAAAAACATAACATTCTAGTCATGGGATTGTGCATTTATTGTGAGATATAAGTTATATAATATGGAAATATTTTGTATGATTATTTTGTGTATTCACACTTGGTATCAATTATCATATGTAAAGAATGTTTTTTACAACCCGATCTTGGAGTGTGGGTCTAGGTATCCTTAGTTTTTGTCAAGGAAGTTATTATTTATTATTGAGGATTTTTCGTCTTTTTTGGAGATTATGATGAGATATATTTAGTGAAATACTTGTGGATAAGTCAATGTATAAGATAACATCATGAAATCTTGATAAAATATTTTGTTTTGGATTCCATGAAAATACTCCCCTACCAAGATACAAATAGGTGGACGAGAGATCAATTTTAGATTCACCTAATTCTAATAACCCCAATTTGTTG
The DNA here is from genome assembly GCA_963277665.1 of Viscum album. Taxonomy (NCBI): domain Eukaryota; kingdom Viridiplantae; phylum Streptophyta; class Magnoliopsida; order Santalales; family Viscaceae; genus Viscum; species Viscum album. Next base: position 1,066,112,523 of record OY728166.1, on the reverse strand, counting down.
GTTGGTTATTAACTCGATTTTGACCTTGTGTATGATAGATATTCCTAACTAAAACCTTGTCTGACACACCAATGTGTTATTATTTTGAAATTAAAAAAAACATTATGAACTATTATAAATGATTTGAAAATATTCAGTTCGTAGAACCTGATAGGGTTATGACCATGAAGAACATAGGTTAACGGAAGGTGATATAGGTTGGTCTAATTATTTCATTGGTGTATAAATATAGGGATTTAATTTTTAATTGATCATTTATTATTATTTTATGTGATAGTATCACAACCAATTTAGGATTATATTTTATACATAAACATGATAAATAAAATGAATCTATGGAATGTATGTCCATCTAAACTCATATAAAATGTTATGAATTCATATTTTTTTAAAATAATAGAGATAAACTAAAATATCATTACATTTTTATTTTCTGAAAAATGATGAGTCTCTAAGTATCTATGTTTGGGAGGTTAGTATATCAGTAGAAACCATATTTTTTTGTCTCATATGGATACATTTTATTCTATTATTAATGAATGATAAATAAAATTGTGATGATTGAATTTATTTAATAGGAGAGAATGTAACACCTTTGAATTTTATTATATATTTTTACTGATTTAAATACTATGTTTAATTTTTTTTATACATGTAATACCAATCTAAACAGGGTAATCACATCTTAGAGGAACATTTATTGGAAAACATACTAACAATAAAACATATAGTAAGTGAAAAGATAAAAATCAATTATAAATTATTATATTTAGTGAATAAATAAATAATATGGTTTAATGTTAAATATTATTGAATTTATGAGAGAAATGTATTTTTTAATGTTTAGTGTATTTTATCATGATAAATTGAATTGGAAAATTTTAAAACATTATTATTAAAATATTTAATATTTCAATCTGTGAACAAATATATTAACATTTATTAGTAATTTATATGATATAATCATATGAATAATTAATATTTTAATTTCAGTTTTCTATAAAATTATGTCTTCATTATATTTTATACATTCATTTAAATGTTATATTAATCATAGTTACAATTTCAATTTGAAAAACATGAATATCATATATGGATCATGGATTTCAATATTTAAATAATAATTTCTTTCTAAAAAGGTTGTTTTTGTGCTGTATAGTGAAAACCAGATTTTGAAAATACTATAACTTTTGTGAGATGGTCATAAACAATAATTATTAGAATGTTTATGAAACATTTTTTATATATTTATTTATAAATTATAATAAATAATTTAAAAATATGTGTTTGAATTTATAAAAGTAATGTATAATAGTTTGGAAAAAAACTAATATTTTACAAAATTAAAAACTATTTTTGGTCGGTTTGTTTAAACTAAATATTTATTCCGAAAAAAGTACATTTGGGATTCCTTTTAAAATAAAATAATTGTTAATATTTGAATAAAATAGCCATTTTTTCATATTAATAAATAATTGATAAATTTATATTCATCATATTTTTAGCCAAAAAATATTTAAAAAAACGGGTTTCACATGTTATATTCTATATTATTAAAATTCATTTTCACCCCACATAGAAATAATATTGAAAGAAAATAATTTCATAATTGGAATCATTAGTTATAAACTATATAATATGTTTTAATTTTTTTAGTCATTAAATATAAATTATATTTGTAAAATTAGTCACCACTATTAAAAATTGATAAAAAAATGAAAAATCTAAGTGTAAATGATTTAATAACATGTTAAAAACATGTTCAATAAAGTATTTATGAGGATTAATGAAACATATATCTTCCAATAATTCATTTATTTCTTTTATTGGATCCAAATTACCTTGGAAGATTAACTTCTCCTTTAATATTATTACAAAAAATTACATGACTCTCTATTATAAAAGGATCCATCACCACCCCACTTCTCCCCATATAAAAAGCCTCTTATATTCAAAACATATGCACAAATATTATTCCAAACACTCCTAGAAATGTATTAGATGTTATTTTATTCTCAAAATACCACTACTCGAATTCATAATCCAATTTTTAAAATATTTCTTCTATAGAGTAAGGTAGAATTCTCAATTAAATTTTCATATTTATTTATCCCCTCTCATCTACCTCACCATAAAATAATCTAACCACTTTAAAATAATTAACTATGTATTATAATTATATAAATATATTGTTATGTTGATTGGATAACCATTTCCAATATTCCTGATACCATTTGAAAAGAAAAAAACTACTTGTGTTGAGTATGGACTACCACCTCTATAAGCTATGAAATTGGTATTTAAAAACTACTTTACATCAATGGAGAAATTTTAGAATTATATTAACATCTATATATTTTACTAAATATTTCTTTTTATATAATTTTATTTCTCTAATAGTAAGTCTTTCATGTAACACCGAGATTAACTGAACTTCAAGACACTATTAAAATATTAATATTTTAAAATATTTAATATAACAGAGCTATTAAACTAGAATGAATTAATATGAATAAATTAATTATGAAATAAATATTAAAATAAAATTGAACAAGAATGTATTATAAAGTGATTAGAAAATGAAAACATAATTTATAATAAACAAATAATTCTTCAGAAAAACGTTTCCATCCAAACAAGAGTCTTCGACGTTATGTAGAAATTCTAGAAAATAAATTTTAAAACATATATATTTATTTAATTTCGGATTATAAAATTATATTTAATTTATTTTAATATAATTTTCCAAAAACATTCATTTCATTCATGAAATCATGAAAATTTCGATTTCTATTAAGAATAATACTTTTTGTTAAACTATTTACAATGTAAAGTTATGATTTGGATTACTCTTGAATATTAATTATATATGAAGAATTTAAAATAATCCAATTATAATTTTTTGAAAATTATTTTATACATGATTTTTATTATAAAAACATTTTATGTTTTAAGAAAATAATTTTCTACAAAACTGTATTTCGATGAATTTTATCGGTTTTATTATAAATTAAATTTTTTTACAATCGTAAAGGATAAATTGGGGAAATTAGGTTAGATATATAACGATGAAAACTATAAAATTACCCTAACATATTACTACATTTTATGGAATTACTATAATTCGATCATTAAAATAAAACGATTTCAAATAATATATTTAATGGACATGATTCAATGAAAATAAATTATATAATATTTAAATCAATGAAAGTAAAAAAATTATATTTCTTTGACTTCAATATCTCTTGTGTGAACACATTGAGGAAATGGGTTTTTATGAATGAATATAACTATAAATTTTGAACTTAATATGTATATTTTCATGATATAAAGTTATTCTTGAATTTTTGGGCCACAGAAATGAGATTAAGACATTTATAAAATTTTATTTAATATGTATTTAATGATTTCGTAATCTTATTTTAAATACTATATAAATTTTAATATAGGGATAGAGAAACGTTATATGTTATTATTAATTTTATTATTAAATATAGAAAAATTATATTCATCATGTTTGTTTATTTATAATATTTAGTGAACAAATAAATATTTTAAATAAATACACAATGTTGATGCATTATTAATTTTAACAAATAAATGTAAATAAATATTTTATAAATTATTATATTTTTGGATAATTAATATGGTATACTAATTTCATATTTGAACATGACATATTAGTGGTACAATTATATTTTTTTTTTAAAGTTGACTTTGTATCGTTATATTTTTAAAAGTCCATGTAATGAATAGTGTCAAAATTGACACTTTTGACATTTCAGCAAAATAATAATATATTATATTATTTAAAAATCATATAACATATTTTAAAATAAAAATTACTTAAAATATATTAAACATGGTTATTAATTGTTTATTTATGGTCAATTTGACACTATATATGTAAGAATTACAATCTTTTAATATTCAAACATTTTATACCATTGTAAAAATTAAAATATGTGAATAAACAGGTAATCAAAATGATATGTATTAAAATAATACGAAAACATGTCTAAAATCTACTAGTTTAGGATATTAATACCTTTTATGATATTATATTTTCATACATTTATTTTTTATGTATTTATATGGACATTAAATTTATTTAAAATTAATATTTTGAAAAATTCCAAAGTACTGCTCACCTCAATTATAAAAGGGAACATCCTCAATCCCTTATTCATATCAGATTTATTATTAAATAAAAAACAAACCCAAAAAATTTCTATTATAATATTATCTATCAAAATTATTTAGGTTCTAGAGTCTTGAAAATAACAAACCTCATGTTTTTTTGAGGAGATCTAGTGTTAGTTCACCTAAGAAGAGATAATCTTATTTACCGACACTTTTATCTTTATTTATAATTAAACATATTTTTCATATTTTCCACATATAATGTAACAAATCTAGTATCATCTATATTCATATATGTCAAATTTATTATGGAAAAACTATATTCCTCCTTTTAACTATCCTAATAAAAATAAAACCACACATCATATGTATGTAAGGCTAACTATCTCCACAATGTGGTGTGATCTTTTTTTCAACCCCACATTATTTAGAGATTTATAATGAAATGAATAATATATATATATATATATGACAATTTTTACATTATATTAATTCTTCAAAAAAAAAAGATTCCATCCACTTAAAATCCATTTCGCTATTAGGAAAATGATAGTATCACTCATGCATATGAAAAACCTACCATTTCCACATTGTGATGAGAATCAGAAGGAAGGGGATACTAAAAACAAGGTATATTTATCACTTTTAAATTATTGATTGCATATCTATGGCAGCATATCGACTTGAACTTCCCATGAATCTCTCCAATGGTCATGATGTATTCCACGTATATATCCGAAGAAAATACATAACTATTCTTTCAGGTGTAGTAAACTATGACATTGCATCACTCGAGAATGATCATTCTTAAAAATAAATTTTGATAGAGAATTTGGATCATAGAAAAATAGTTCATAAAATCAGAACACTCTCTTGGTTAATGTTAAATGGTGGAACCGCCAATTTGAGGAAGCTATGTCAGAAGATGAGGAAGTGATGAGGTACATTTATCCTTATATTATTGTATTAAAATGATGAATTTCAAGAATTAAATTCAATTTAAGGGGTTATAATGTATCACTATAATATTTTAATAAATTTGTTCGTTTAAAAATTTTGATGTCTTTGATATATTGTGTTGTATGCAACACAGATTTTAAATCAATTATGAGGCACTATTAAAACTATATTATATTAAAATGATCAAAATAACCTAGAATAAAAATTCATGGGAATTGATAGGAATAACTAATTTTCGAAATAAATATAGTGTCCTAAACCATGTGTAATGTATGGGAGTGTTCTTCGAAAATTTCCATAGAAGTAATAGAAAATTCATATCACTCATCAAGAATACAATTCCTTCTAAAAATGAGTTTTCTAATGTTTTTAAAAAATATTTTTAAAGACCCGAATATATCAAAGAAATTTGTTTTCTTAATTTTCTTTGGATTTTACAAGAACACAGTTTCTGACAGCGCCTGATTCCAAGGCCCGGTGTGCCCGGAATCAATTTACGAAGTTTGGCTCGGGTACGTTCAGTGAACGGACAAGTGAGTTTTTTCTATCTTTTGAACCGGTGCTCGGAATCGATTTCCGAGGGCACCAATGAAACCGAAACGCCGGTAATTGCTTAGGAGAACTGTTTCTGAAGGTGCATTTACTCGGGAGGAGTTGTTAAAAATGTGAGGAATAAAAATAATTGTTTTACTATTTTATTTTATTTTGTTACAAGGAGGTTTAAGTGTTAAGTGAAATAATGTTTTGTCACAACTTTATTTCTCTCTTCTATGTGGTTTAACATCCATGTGAGGGAGTTGGAGTGGGACCCACAAAATTCAAACTTCTCTTGTTATGATATTTGTGAGGTGGGGCCCACACGAGCCCCACCCCTTCAAATTCATAAAACTCCCTCTAAAGTGTGTGACCCTTAAAAACTCACCATTGATTAGGGTGACTTTCCCTCTTCCCAATTTAATTCAAAGCCAACACATTAACTTAATTAAGTGAGTTATGTGTTTTGAATTTTGAGTTTTTGAAAATGTTTGCATAGGTAAATAAAATAAGGCAAAGCCTTATTTTATTTCAGTTAGGTTTTTGCTATGGAAAATTGTGAGAGGGAGAGTTATATACTTTTAAGAACTTCATATTCCACGTTGAAGAACGTGAAGAATGGTTCTTCTCCAACGAAGAACATCTACCCTTCGACTTAAAAGACTCGGCGACCCGAATTCTTCCATCTTCATCTTCCTCAATGACAAGGGAGAAGTCTCCGACCGGGGTGATCATCGCCAACGACAACATACCTTCCTTATTTATCATAACAACAAGTGAGGAGACGTCGTTTCCTCCTCGGACGCACCCCGATGTCCACAGAATCTACGTCCGACCCCGCAACGCCGTTCTCCGCGACACCCGACGTGCGATGTGAAATATCCAAGTAGGGGAATTTATTTGGTGTTCTCCTTTTTTTTGAGAAAAAAACGACGAGTGCAGACCAACCAATTCTAGGTTAATCTATGGATCGTTCGTTCATGCGGATTAATGTTGAGGATTATTGTTTTTTCTGTAAATTATTTTATTTGTCGTACGTCAACTTCTATTAGATGGCCTCTTGCTATCATTATTACGGGAGGAGGTCGAACCGCACGAACACGGTCGACCCTCCTCTCCCCCTTGATGTTGAATTTGTTGCGGCATGTGAAAGGCGGTGCGGTGCCGTTGCACCGCGCAGAAATTATGAGGAAGGGCTAAGAAGCGCGGAGCCGTCACACCGCGCCGATGAAGTTGAACAATCCACGGAGCCATCGCACCGCACCAGAAAATGACAAATGAAGCCGCACGGGCGTTGTGGGATCTTTGCAGCGAAGGTTGGGTCCTGGGATGATCACTAGTGAAGACCGCAGGTGAATTGGACCACAGGAGCGTGTCCGGTGGTCTGCAGATGCCCCCGCCGGCGCGCCCCGCCGGCGCGGCGGCGCCCGAAGCGCCGCCGAAAGAATCCGCCGCGGCGGCGGAGCGCAGTCCCATGACCGTGCGGGACCGGATGGGGACGGCGGGATGCATCCGGCTACCGCGTCTGTTGGCACAGGTGGCCCCACGCGGGGCCACTGTTCTTCACGCGGGGGCAGTGCCCCGCTCTGCTCCGCACGACCGTCACCGGCCAAGCCGACCCACCGGCCGGGCCGGGTCACGCCCAGGTCGGGCCGGGTCGCGCCAACAGGTTCGGAACCAGACCCTGGTCGGGTCGACCCGTTTCGGTCCGACCCAGGGGGGGTTGGGCCGGGTCGGTCCAGGCCCAGACCCCCCGTTTTCGGATCACTTTTGGTTAAATGCCCATATCTTGGGCTACAGACCTCCGATCGACGCACCGTTAGCAACGATGCGATCCTTGGACCGAGACGGCCGTTTTGACATATTACACTTAAGGTTTCGGAATACTTTGGGTTCGGCAGGGTTGGTTTGTGCACGGAACCAACCAGGCCCTGGGAGCGGAAACACTCATAACATGAACTCCAGACATCCGATTTACGTGCCGTCGACTTTGATGGATTCCTCTAAGTGAGACAGATGTTTTGGCTTACTCCGCTCGAGGTTTGGATGTCGTCGGAGTGCAGTCTGGTTGGTTCGCTCACGAAACCAATCGGGCCCCTGTAAAGAAAAAGCCAATAACTCATAGACCAGGCGTCCGATAGACGTGTCGTCTGTCTCGTTGAATTCCTCTTGATGATACAGAACTTTTGGCATATTTAACCCAAGTTTTGGTTGTTGTTGGATAGTGTTCGGGTTGGATTGTACCCGAAATCCAACCGTGCCCCTGGAACGGAAAAGATGATATCTTTCAGACCAGACGTCCGTTTGACGAACCATCAGTGGCGTTGGTGATCACATTGAGAAACGGTCCCTATGAGTATACCCTATGAGAGTTCGGGGTACATTTTAGATATGGCTGGGTTGGTTCGCACATGAATCCAACCGGGCCCCGGGGACGAAAAGGCTAGTAACTCATAGACTGGGCGTCTGATTAACACACCGTCTATTGCGTTGAGACCCCTATGATGAGGCGGTCCTTTGAGATATTTCTTAGTGGGACTTTGAGATACTTGGAGTATCGACCTATAGCTCATGGAGCGGTCCCTCCCGGAGACAAGCATACGGAGTACGGAGATAGTGTGGACGACTGAGACCTGACGACTACTAGACCGACTCGACTTGGAGTGAGTCGACTAGCCCAGTAGACGGAGCACCCGGTATTTGAGGCAGACCCATGGCAGACGGAGCACCTGGTTGTTGGCAGTAGACCCGCAGTTCTCGACCAGAGGAGTACCTCTGTATGCTATTAGGGGGAGTGCCCTGTATTTGGCGGCAGACCCACAACGGACGAAGAGCACAGTATTTGGCAGCAGACCTGCGGTACTCGACAGGAGGAGTACCTCAGAGACTTGGATTAGTGAGCAGTACCTCAGAGTCGTGACAGGACCACTGTACACTCTAGAGACGGGGCTCTTCAGCAGTTACGGTTTCGATAATGAAAATCCTGGTTTGAGCTGAGTCTTTGAACTTTGTCATTACCTCATGGTTGATATGGGTCACTTGATAACCTAGGTATATGTGTGGGCATATACCTATGTAGTGGTTATCCGTTTATTTCATAATCGTTGTGTTTCCTCATGATTGAGATGGGTTACTTGATAACTTAGGTATATGTATGGGCCTATACCTAAGTAGAGGTTAACTGTTGAGATTCGCTTATGGTTATCCTTGTTGGTTTTAGTGAGACCTTGAGGGTCTCGGGGTCCCTACTGGGTATCGTTATACTCACCCATGCACGGTCTATGCCCGCACCTCGTTGTGTTGGTTGCATACGACGGGCAGTGCTGGCGGAGGCCGAGTGTTCGAGGACTGGATGGTACCCGGAGGTGGACCACACAACGAGTCAGTATCCGTAGGTGGACTTCATGATGAGACGACACACGGAGGAGGTTGACAGGTGAGAGCATTGTGGAGGCTATCTGTACCTACCCTTCTGGTAGGATCCATGGTGAACGATCCAGGAATTGCGCTATTTGTACCTACCTTTCAGGTAGGATCTGAGGAGGATGACCCAGGAGCCACTTCGGTTCTTCGAGCTGTTGTCTTTTTCTGTTGTACTTTTGTTCAGTTGTAGCTGTATTTTCAGTTGGGTTTGTATTCTGGCCCATTTACTTTTCAGCACATTCTTTTGTAATTATTGTTTTACATATGCTTGTAATATGTGGTGTTTGTTTGCTTTTATAAAGGCAATTCCTTCCCAGTTATCAGGATTTACCCCTTTGGTGCTAGTCGCCAGCCCCTGGCCTATGGAAGGCGGGCATGGGGTAGTCACGGAACGGGCCCCGAGGACGGGTCGTGACAATATTGACAATTATTTTGAAAAAGTTAACATCATTTATTGATTTTAAATTTCAAAATGATATTAACAACTTTTGGATAATTGTTTTCACATATTTTTTCAAGGATTACTGAAACTACTAATTTTTGTTTATAGATGTATTTTATTTTAATGTATTTTAGATGTAAAATTATGTTTTATATTTTTTTAATTTTAATTATTAAATTTTTATTTAAATAATCTTTTTATGGTATTAGAAAAATATTTTATATATAGATTTATTATAAAAAAAATTATTTTAAAAAGGGCATTTGTAGAAAAACTTTTTAACAGAGTGTTTTATCGGTTTTTATAAATTAAATTATGAAACATCTTTCTTCATTATTTTGATAAATTGATGTCAAATATAGATTCATAAGGTCTATATTTACTGAATATTTCTCTTTTTTTTCAGAAATAGGAATTTTAACATTTAAATATTTTGTTACAATAGTAATGGGTAAATTTGGTAATTTAGGTTAAAAATAAAATGACAAAGACAATAAAATGATCCTAAATCCTAACAAGTTTTTATTGGAAGTATATAATTCTTTCAATAAATCCTTATGACCTAAATTAAGTTAGTTAATGGGATATTTTCCATGAAGATGTTATATATAATCTTTTAATTAGTGAAAGTCAAAAAAATCATGTTCTTTGTGTTAAATATCACATATGTTTACACATGGGAAACCATGTTTTCTATGAAGGAATATGAATTTAAATTTTTAACTTAATAAACTTATTTTCATTATATAAATTAATTTTTGACTTTTTTGGCCATATATATGAGATTCTAATGTTTATATCATGTTATTTAAAAAAATCAAACATGTGACATTCTGGTTTATAAATTATATCATTTTAAATATATTGTTAAAGATTAATATATTTGACTATACATATTATATTTAGTGATAAAATATTTATATTCATTATGATATTTTAGTTTTCATTTTAATGAATAAATATATATATTAATCATTTAAACATTGCTGATGTGGAAATTATTTTATTAATGGAAATATCCAATAGATGATATTATAAATATTAAAATAAATATAATTTATGAAGAACTCATGATTCTTACACATTTTATTACATAATTTTAAATATAAAAAACAATAAATAAGTATACAATGAGATTCCAAAAAATTTAGTGTCATGGAAAAATTTTAACCACACATGACATTTACAAAATAAAACATAAACATTTATTTAGTTCCTTATTGTATAGATTATTGTTTTCCATTGAATTATCCTAAGTCCATGTAATCACCTGAGGATATAAAAAAAAAGTGGTGAGATAAAATTCCAATAAGACAATACATAATAACATATTACGATTTAACTTGGGGTGAGTAGGGTCATAACATAGACATTGAATCATAGTCATGATATAAAGAATTTAAAAAAGTGACAATACATAAAAATGAAATATCATGTCTTTGAGGCCAACTACTAGACATAGTTGTGAACAAAGATAAAATGATGTTCATCAATATTTCAGTTTTCTCATGATGCACATCACATTAACCTATTATTTGGAGCACATTATAATTCTGGCCACACACGTCTCATCATAACATTTTTTGTGCTATATAATTTCAGGTACAACCATCACATCCAGACATTAACATTATCATGAATACATCATAAAAGATATAAATAATGTTGAACATAACATAACCCCTAGAAAGAAATGGGTTTTATCTCAAAATCAAACATTTATATACCTTGGTTTCCCAAATGAAAGAGGATATAACTTACTTTAATCAATAACCATGAATAAGGAAGAAACAATATTGAGAATTTAAAGGTGTTTTCTTGAAAGAAGAGTTGTTTTGAAAACCCATATCTTTCTCATAAACTAAAATTGAAAACAATTACATCATAGAAAAGTTAATGTATGGATTATTAAATTATATTTAATGAATATCTATACTGGAAATGGGGTGAAAGATGGAAGACCCATGGAAAGAGTGATGGGTTCAAGCATTCCACTTACCTTGTGTCCTAATGATTTCTTCAAATTAATGTCATGTATAAAAACATTATAATATGAATTAACAATTTCAAAAAAATTAATAGATGTATTTCTTTCCTTATGGAATTATTAAGTTCATTTAAGAGCCATTCAGTGAGTTATGACATTTAATTTCATTGTTCGGGAGCATTCATTTCTTGGTTTTCATGGTTTCCATGATTGATGAATTGTATTCATGGATGAATGTTCAATTAAAATGAGGATAAATATCCTAAATTATTATTATATGTTATTAATGATATTATAAAAGTTTATACGATATTATAAAAAATATGGTTTTATAATATGAGGATGAATCATTAGATAAAAGTTAATGATGATCATTTTAATTTAATTTTGGCCGGTTCTCTATCACAATAAACTCATTTGGTTTTTTCATTTACTATTATTTATAAAATTTATTTTCAGATGATAAAGAGGGTTTTAACAACTGAAATAAACCTTGTTTTAATCATTTAATGGTTTTTTCAATATACTTGAATGTGTTCAAAGAAAATGAAAGTGCATCACCCACAATGTCGATAAATTGACACATCACAGGTGACACTTTCATTTTTATAATTACATTGTGAGATTGAGGAGATTAATGATGGATTATCCATTAAAATTATATAATACCATTATATCAAAAATATTGTAATTATCATTCAATTTGGATATGATAAGTTGATTATAATAAAAAAATGGAATGGCAAGGAAAAGAAGTTAAAAGAAAGATAAATAGGATATACCTCTTGAATGTTTCCTCCTTAATGAATGGTTTTTGTATTTTGTTGAGAACAATATCTCCTAGATGTGGGATAGGAGATTAGGGAGAGGTTTGGCCAGAATTTTTATTAGGATAAAATTTTGAGAGCTGTGAGGAGATGAGGGGGTGAGGGTGGCATTTAAGGTGGAGGAGAGGGTTGTTTTCACATTATTTAATTCCTGATATTATTATTTTTCTCAATACAAGAAATAAAGTTGATTCATGAGACTAAATAATATAATTAGATCATTTTAATTTGAACCAATGGTGCTTATATCAGCGATGACTCAATGAATATATTATTTAGCTTATAATTTATATATACAATAAATTTACCTATATCACTATTCACTAAAATTCAAATAATTCAAAAGAATCCAAAAAATTATTATTAACCCTTATTAAATGTGTATATTATAAAATTAAATACATTTTATTAAAATAATTTTCAAAATAAAATTAACTAAATTTTTAATTAAAATTATTGTTTACATGGAAAATACGGATTTAAAAAGTATAAATAATTTTTAACACCGCGAAAAATTACTTAATTTCTAACAATACTCTATTAAATTTATAAGACATAAAAATATTAATTTATGAATACATTTTATGAATGTATATTTACTTTTTAATTTTTCAATTAATCATAAAATTTTAGTTATTTAATTATGAATTATATAAATTCCAATAATTAATTAATATTTTTTAAAATATTTAGTTACTTATACTATTATATAATTATATTATATTTTAACTTATAATATCCTAAAATATTATTTATAATATCATGGGTGATGATACTATTAATTTGGTTGGTTTATTATTCATAAGGATAATATTACTATCCATAAGGTCAAGTTACTATTTCATAAGTAATGGCTCCTTAACTTCTAAAAATTATTATTATTTTATTAATTAATTATTTATAAATTTTGATTATAGACCCGAATTGATTATATGTTCTTTATACTTTATGAAATTATAATAATAATGGAGAAATTTGGTTTATAAATGTTTGGGTCATTACATTCATCCCCCCTTTTGTAATTTTTTCCTCAAAAATTGGTTTTACATAAATATGTGAGGGTAATTTTCCCTCATCTCTAAACCAATTCCCATGTTAAAACTTCATACATATGGTACCTCTGTAATAATTTTTCCTAGTGGGTTTTTTGTTGTTGTGTATAACCTTATCTATCTGATCAAGAATATTTATTGGCTGATCCTCAAAAGATATATCATCTTCCGGATTTACCACCATTGAGTTCATTACATGTGATGGATCTGGTATGTTCTTCCACAGGACTAATACATGGAACACATCAAGAACCTGATCCATATTTTTTAGATGTTCATGTGAATATTACACATCACCTATGTGATCAAGGATCTTAATGTGGCCAGTGTACATTATATTTTATGTCCTTTTCTTTCTAAACCACAATAATATCTTCCATGATAATATTTGAAGTAAGACATTATCTCAAATGTCAAAATCTAGGTCCCTTCAATGTTTATCATCATAAATCAATTTTTCCACTCATACTATGAGTTATATGTTTTGTATGGATTTATCCTTATCTATAATCTCTTGAAAAATATTAGGTCCATCTTTCTTTATTTCACCAACTTTAACCTAATAGGTGAGAGTTACAGATATCTTTCCATACCGAGCATCTTATAGAGCCATCTAAATACTCGAGTGGATTCTATTGTTGTAGTAGAACTCAACCATCAAGAGATGCTGATCCGCAAAACCATTAAATTCTTTCAAGTAGTTTCTTTGAATATTTTAGAGAATATGAATAGTACTTTTATATTTGGCATCGATTTGGGGGATGAATGGAAGTAATGAAATTTATTTCATTACTCAAAGCATGTTGAAGGCTCCTCAAAAATATACATGTTAATCTGAGATCATGATCAGTGAAAATGGATTGTTGAACTCCATGAATTCTCACAACATCCTTTACATATATCATATAATTTCATTCAAAAGATATATCTTCTTGAACAAAGATAATGTGGGAAGTCATGGAGTTTCGGTCTACCACAATCCGTATCACATTATTTCATTTGGATGCCTTCGAGAGACCCATCAAAAAGTCCTCATGTGATTTTATCCCATTTGCACATGGGTATAAGAAATGGTGGGATCAACTATTTGGACTTCTTTGACTCTTCTTTAACTTACTGACATATCAAGCACCTTGAGATATACTCATCAATATCCTTCTTCATGTTTTCCCACCAGAACTGATCTTAGAGATCACAATAAATCTTAGAACTCCTGGGATGGATAGAAAATATTGAAGCATGTTCATTTTACAAAAGATCATTATTTATACCAGGTGATGAAGGAATACATAGGCTTGTTCCAAACCGAATCACACCATCAAAATATATATGCAACTCTTGAAGTTTCCCTTCAATTACAACATTCACCGTCTTTTGTAACTCTTGATCATCCCTTTGTTCCTCATTATCTTCCCTTTTATAGATTGTTGGGAATCATTTGGGATACTTAGAATTTATTCCACTACCATTATAATTTCATAATCCTTACTATGCATATCTATGAAGATATAGGCATTCTCAATACATAACATGGATGGAGTAGTGGGTTCTTTTATACTAAGGGCATCAACTATAATGTTTTCCCTCACAAGATTATATTGAATAGAGAAAAAAATAGTTTTTGATTCACTCTACCCATATCCTTTGGTTCATGATGAGTAAATTTTGTGTGAATATATACATTAGGCTCTTGTGATCAGTACATATGTCACACTTCTCACCATTGAGATAGTACCACTAGATTTTCATGGAAAAAATATTTGCAGCTTGGTCAATATGATTCATTAGGTTGTTCTACTAACATATCATCATAATTTCGGTGGTTTTTGTTTTAAAATTATCATTTTTTCATGATTATATAACCTATGAAATTCTTTAAAAAATCACTTTATAACACGAATCATTCTCCACATTTAATAATTATCAGCATAAGTGCAGCGATTAGAATTCTCTTTAGATCCTTGAATATTTCTTCATATTTTTCCATCCAAAAATAGTTTACCCTTTCCCTTGTTATCTTAGTCAAAAAGATTGAAAATCATGAGAAATTAATCACAAAATATTTATAGTACCCTTCTAATCTAAGAAAACTGCATACTTCTGTGACACTAGCGGGTTTTGGGCCATTCCTCAATTGCATTTGTTTTTGAGGGGTCTCCAGAAATACCCTCATTTTTTATCACATGCCCTATGAATATGAATTGTTATATCTTAATTTAACATATTCTGAACTTGGATTACAACTTATTATTCCTTAATGTCACCAACACAAGCCTAAGATGTTATTCATTTTCTTCATTTTCATATGAGTAGACGATGATATCATTGATAAAAACTACAAAAAAATAATTAAGGTAATTTGAACACTATATTTATCAAATCCATAATGATTACATGGGAATGATAAAGCCTAATGTGAATCACTCAAAAATCATAGATCTCATTAATTTTACAGAACGTATCCCTATGAATATCATCCTTATTCACCTTTATATGATGCTATCCAGAACATAGATCCAACTTTGAGAAGTGTTGTGCTCCATGTAGTAGTTGGAAAAATTATTCAATATTTTGAAGAGTATAATCATTCAATATGGTCATATTTTTTGTTTCTTGATAATTGATAAACTTATTCCCTAACCCATCATTATTCAACACAAATAACACTGGAGTACCCCATGGTGATTCGCAGAGGAGTATGAACCCTTTGTCCAAATTCCCTTGCTGATACTTCTTTAACTCCTCCAGTTTAATAGGAGACATCCTATAAGGACATTATGATTTATTAATAGATCTAATAATGGGTTATATTGAGAAAATTACCACACAATCCAAGGGATGTCTAGGTAACTCTTTAGTAAAGACATCATTTTATTCCCTCATAATTCTCACTTCCTCTAGTTTGAAACCTTCCATTGAATCAACAATTTAAGTGAGGTATGATTATTTATATGGAATAATCACCCACACCATTGATGTATTTTCAAAATGAGATTCATGATCTTCCTTGAATATATATATGATCATGGGATGGTTTATAATTTAAAAATATATTCCCTTTTTCTAATAGTTCATATGTCCTCTATATAATGAGTGCCAATCCATCCATTCTATAGTGTAGAATTCCACTAAGGGAATTTATAAGACATTCACTGGAAGAATATACCCATATATTATAACAAGATAAGAGTCTCAAACATGGGTTAAATTATTTCACAACTATTTGTTTTTAAAAATATTTATAGTTTAATCTATTGGTGCTTTGACCAATAGTTCTAGAAAATGTTCACATATAAAGGATTGCGTAGACATAGAATAAAATATGATTTTTTCCATTCTTGTGTAGATAGAATGTGTACCTTGTGTGACTCAATTCACTTTATCCACTTATTCAATTGTGATGGTATTATCCTTCCCATTCTTATTTGGATTTTTCTACTGATGAAGCTGATAACCCTCAAGAAATTGAGGTTTAGTTAACTATATTGCATAGTTCCCTTACTTTATACATTTTAAAGATTGGAACATGGGTAGTTCTCTACTTTCATCCATGACATTTTCTCGAATTGTCATGTATTTTTTACATTCATGTGCTCGATGGAATTCTCTCCAACAATTTAATATTTTCCAAATCCCTTTGAGGTTGTTCCCATGATGCCTCTTCCCATGTTTTTTATATGTGTGTGGATGAGTTTTCTTCGCACCTTTCTCATCAGATACTCTTGCATGAAACTCCATATTCTATTTATTATCACCATATCCATGGGAATATTCTCCAAACTCCATATCAACTTTTAGACATAATAAAAAACAATTCCACATAACTCCCAAAGTATATAATTTAATGAGCCACTTCAAGGTGCGGTTTTAATGAACTAAATAATCTATCAATTTACTACCATTTTTGATAAAAAAACTAAAAGAATACCATGAAAGATTTGAAATTTTTTTCATAGGCTGTGATAGATTCTCCTTATTTTTATTTATCTCAATGAATTATGTCTCCATATTTGTATGAAGAATTGGGGGGAATACTTGTTTAGAAACATTTTATTAATGACTTCCCACTTCATCGCTTCGGTTTTATCCATCGGATTCGTGTTATTAATCAAATACCATAATTGGACGACCACTCCATATAATGGACAAATAGGTTGATTCACCTTATCTGTATCAAAATTGGTAATCACTGAAAAGATCTTCTCCTTTGAGTTGATCAACTATTCAACAATTAGTGGATCAGAAGACCCACTAAACATTAAAGGTTATTTTTGTACAAAACACGTGATATCTATTTTCTCCATCTTATGTTATGGAGTATGTTTTACATTATTATGCTTATCATTTATAACATAATACATCTATGTAACAATCATCATGAAATATTAAACTCCAAATCCCAAATAAGTCTGGGATGTCATTCAAGAAATTGCTTCATTGTCCCTCACACAGGTTGTTCACATGGATTCTCCCGGTTCCAATATTCTTCTAAAATAGAGATGGTTATATTAAAAATAAGTAAAAAGGTCCTAAATAAATAACACCTTCCCTTGATAGTTTATATCTAAATAAATTTCTTGTGGGATCCCTATGTTTTACATTTTCTAAAAATATCATCTAGGATGCCTACTTATATTTAGCCTCATATGAATAATTTTCACTATGGTTCTCAAGTACTAATTCCTATATTAACTAAATTGTCCTACGATACTAACAATAGTGACATTCATTTTCTTACATATCATATTACATAATTTGATAGATAAAAAAGGTAAAATAATTACACAATGAGGATCCTGAAGGATTAATGTCCTTTGAAATTTTGGACCATATCTAAAATTTAGAAAATAAAACATAAACATTAATTTAGTTGGTTTTTCTCTAGTTTATTATGGGATCAAGAATTCTCCTTATTACAAGTAATAATATGGAGATATAAATAAAATACAGATGATATGAAATCTTAGTAAGAGTATAGATAAGAACATGTATCAACAAACATGGGTTGATCATAATAATAACCTCGATATAGGTTTATAATCATGAGAGAAAGAATTTAGAAAAGTGGCAATGCATAAATATGAAATATCATGGCTTAGTGGTAAAATACTAGACCTAGTTCTGAACAATGATATCATAATGTTAACACATATATCACTTAGTCATGAGATACATTATATTACCGAATATGTTGGAGCACTATATAATTCCATTTTCACTTGTCACATCATAACATATTTATTACGCTATAAAATTCTTAGAATACCCATAACATCAAAACATTTACATTATCATGCATTCCAAATTAAATAAATATGATTCATTGTGGTTTTATTAACTTAATTTATAGGTAGTTGGATGAGTTATGTAGTTTAAACTCATCATTCTAAAGCATTTGTTTTCATTTTATTCATTATTGGGTCACCTTTATACATGAATGGAAGTTCATGTAAAATGATGATGAATAGATTGAATTGTTATTATATGTAATTAATTATATTACCTATTATTAAATGATATTATAATGAATTTGGCTCTATACCATATGGATTAATCATTATATAAAATTTAATGATGATCGTTTTAGTTTAATTTTGGCGGTTTTTTCGATCACAATGATGTCATTCTGTTTTATCATTTAGTATTATGTATAAATGAGTGTTCTAGAACATTAAGAGGGTTTTATCATAAACATTAAAATATTTTTTAACCAATTTAATTTTTTTAATAACATCCTTGAATGAATTTATGGAAAATAAAACTGCATCGCCCATAGTGTCGGTAAATTGACACATTATAGGGGACAATTTCATTTTTAGGATAAAATAATGAGAGATAGGATCGTAATGATAGATCTTCTATTAAAATTATATAGTATTATTATAATAAACATACTATATTTTTTATACCATTTTGGTTAATATAAGATGAGTATAAGTGAAAAAATGAAATGAAATTGAAAGGAAATTAATAGAAAGATAGAGAGGATTAACCTCTTGATTTTATTCTCCTTTAGAACCTCTATATGGAATGGTTTTGGTCTTTTTATAAGACCATGAGATTTTAGGCATGTGATAGGGGGTTGGTGAAAGTTTTGGGCTGAATTTGGATAATGATAAAATCTTTGTGGTATAAGGGGAAGAAGGGGTGCGCTGTGGAATTTATACTGGAGGAGAGGAGTGTTTTATTATTCTTTAATTCATTTTTTTTATTTTGTGCAATACAAGAAATAGTGTTGATTCATGAGAATAAATATAGTAGTTAGATCACGTGAGTTTGAAAAAATGGTTCTTAAATTATTAATGACTCAATGAATATTTTATTTAGATTTTAATGTATATATACCATAAATTACTGTATTTCAATATTCACTAAAAATACATGTAATTATGAAAAATCCCAAAAAAAACAACCCTAAACAATATTTGATGAGTAGAAATAAAAAATGAAATCCATTTTATGAGAATAATTTTTTAAAAATGAGTAATTTAATTTTTTTTATAAAATTGTCATTTCCTTGGAAAATAAATATTTAAAAATTATAAATTATTTTATAAAAAAAAATTTCCATTGAAATTATTTAAATAATCATAAAATTGTAATTAAATATTTACGACTTATAAAAATACCAACAATTATTTTTTAATATTGAAAACATTTACATGCATATACTATGATTAAATTGTTTAATATTTTCACTTATAAGAGGAAACAATTATATTTATAATTTCACAGGTGATGATAAAATTCATTTTATTGGTTCTCTATTAATTGGTGTCATATTACTATTCCTAAGGCCAAGTTAATTTTTCATTATTATTGGTTCCTTAACATCTTGAAATAATTATTATTTCAATAATTAATTATTTATATTGTTTTTTATTTTCCATAAGTGATTATATGTGATTTATACTCTGTGAAATTTCTACAAGAAGAAGAAATTCCATTGATAAAAGATTGGTTCATTACATAATTTGAGATTATTAATGTCATAAATGAAATTTTGAGATGAAATTTACCAAAATATGATATTATAAAATATTCTTATTTTTGTAAGCCTTTTCTCATGATAATTTTCAAATTTAATATAATTAATTGTGTTATAATTGTATGTAATTGTATTTTATCAATGTAATACTATATTATATTACTTAATAACATATTTAAAATAAAAAATAATTATAAAAGGTCCAAAATGTTATAAATGGTTCACTTTTTTTTAATTCACATCACATAATTAAAAATGACAACATTTAAATATTTAAAAAGTTAATATCATAGTTAAAATTAATATTGATTGACTAAGGGTTAATCAAAATTATAATGTTGAAAATAATACCAAAACATTTATAAATTCTTTTGTTTTTACAACCTTACCAAATTTTATATTTATATCCACTAAAATTTGATGTAATAAAATTATGAATGAATTCATTCTAAATTATTATTCTTGGAAATTCCAAAAGCAGACCTCACCTCAATTGTAAAAGGGAACTTCCTCTATAACATATTCACACCATATTGAGCATTCCAGATCGATCACCCACAAAACATATTTCTTTTAAACATTCCTATTTAAATTATAGAGGTTCTAAAATTATTAAAAGACCAACCCTATTGTTCGTAAGAGGATATCTAATGGATGTTCATGGAAGAATAGGTAATATACAATACCCACTCATTCAGGTTTGTTTCTTATTCTAATTCTACATAATGTATTCTTTCAATTATAAATTAAAAACCCTAAAATAAAATGTATTCTGATATTTTATTAGGAATATTAAACAACCACAGTACAAATTTTATCTATCCAATGAAAAAAATCACTTTGTGTGTGTATGTATGACTTACTGTCTCCACACTGTCGTACAATCTTTTTTAACCCATTATTTGGTTGGATATAATTACGTTTAATATATATATATATATGTGTGTGATAAGTATAAATTTAAATTTATCCTAAAAAACAAGCCACCAAATACCATAAAATTTCTTCATTAATGAAATGATACAATCGATCAAGTATATGTACGACCTACCATCCCCACAACACAATGCAATTAAATTTACATGTTTGCAATTAATTAATGATTATATAAATAAATATAATAAATATATATGATATATTACTTCAATATAAATATATTTAAGATTAAACTAAATCTTTTTCAACAAATATTTGACTTATACGACAAAACAATCATATGAAAATGATGAAGTGAAAATCTAAATGAAGGCTAATAATGAAATATTATTAAAAAGGTGTGATAAGATTATATAAGTGGATAATATAAGATATAATAATTATTAAAATGGTTCTATGATAAATTAATAAAATTTCTAAAACCATTTTGTTTTTAGTTTCATGTAAGTATGGTTGAAATATGACCAAAGTTAATGAATAATTTTACAATCTCATTATTATTAAAGATTGTTTATATGTAAGTATCTGATGAGAAATATTTATCTTCTATATAAATGTTTCATAAAAAAGGTTTTCCAATTTTTTTAATATTATTATCAGATTTTTAATAGTAATTATTACACTTTTGTGAATGTTTACTAAATGGTGTCAAATGAATCATTTTATCATTTTCCAAATGAGGTTATGTGTGACTTTCTAGGAAAAGTATAAAAGTAATTTTTTTATCATATATGAAATGAAATTATTTTTACTCTATGATGAAATGTTATTTCCTTAAATATTAACTCACAATTGAATAAAGATAATTTAAAAGAGAATGTTTTATTTTAAAATTTCATGGAATTTTAGGATACAGAAACATTTTAAATGAACAAAGGATATTTTTCTCAAAAACTATTATAAGTTATCTCTCCAAAATATTTTCCATTTAATATTATGTTATTTTTTATTACGTATGATTTACAAGTGATATTTTTGAATGAAACTATCCGTATTATTTATATTATTTTTTAACGAAGGAATTATATTTATGAGACCCATTTATTTTCCAGGGTTATGTTATGATGAAATGGTGTTTATGAAACCTATTTCATTCCATGGTTTCTGATATGATTAATGATTTCTGTTCTCATGGAACTAATGTGTATGGTTTTCATTATGTGATGGTTGGGACCTTTATCTCCCACTAATGCATTTGTTAATGATTTATATATCATGATATAGACAGCTCTATAACAGGTGTAAACTCATTTTACTAATAATTGCCAATAACGTGGAGTGAACATTGAACAGTAATGGATTTTATTCGCTATGATGGATTTGACAACGAGAATTGAATAATATGAAAATGATTTTATATGCTTCTCTCTGTTCTATAAATTAATGTATTGTGGTATACTACCACAAGTTATGTTCTTATATTACATTATAAATCAATTATTATGAACATCCATGATTTATTCCACGACTCAATATCATGATATTTGATATACAATATATAATTTTTAAAAGTAATTTAATGTTCTTATGTCCATATGCTTATTTTATCTTCCCTTATAACCATTAACAAGAACCTTAGCTAGGACTTTATTAGGATTTATTTCCCTAGGATATGAAGTATAGTTTTTTGTACGATGTGTAAACAGGGTTCTAGATATGATGGAAAAATGGAGAGATGATATAGTTTTTAATGAATTAGTTGTTTATTATTCAATATTTCTAATTAAACTAAACCAATTTGGTTATGGAATGGTTTTATTTTGTTATGTAATGAATATTATTATATATAGATGTGATATATATATATAGAGAAGGTATGGGATGCTATATATTTAATGACTAAATATGTAATTTAAAACATTATTAATGTTCTTGAAATATAATCTAATTTATAACTTCTCTCTATTATATGAGAAATTAGAAAATTACAAACATGTGCATGTATACTATCATAACTACAAAGATAATTATTTTTTCTATGTATCTAATTTATTCAATTATTATAAAATATTATTCAAAAACATAACAAAATATAAATAACAATATTACTTTTTTTAATAATTATATTATGTATAGGGAAGCACTTTATTTTCAACATTCACCCATTGATTATAGAGTGCTATTTTTTTAATCGGTTTAACCTTCTATGGGAATAATTCAATAAATATATATCCTATATGACTAAGAGATCCAATTTACTAGTATTATTAGAAATAAATGGGAAAAATGTTTTTTTAATATTCTTAAATTATTTTGTTAATATATAACTTATTATTAATTGACTCGCATTGTTTGTAAGAAATTAATAAAACTAGTATTCCAATGATTTCATCTCCAAGACAGATAACTAAAAGGCCAATTAAATGAATATGGAAACTTATAGGTCATTTTAAAACATATATTTCATTTTCTTCAGTAATATATCAATTATGATTTTGTTATCATTGAATGCGTATCAATATCAATATTTAAAACCATGTTGACAATAAACTGAAATTAGAATAATCTGATGATGAGAATAAACTATAACTAAATTTAAAATTAATAAAAATTACTTATAAGTTAATTTTAAATTTTTTTATAAGTATCAATAAGTATACTAAATAAGTTATTAATAGTGTTATATATGTCATATATCACATTAGATCGCATTCAAATAATCTAGAATACAAGGAAAGAGATTATCATCTAAATTTTTAGTCATTACGATTTATACTATATTTACCACTTGCATAATTTTGTTGGCTACATAATTCCAATGTATGAATTTTTATCATGTTATTCCGAAAATTATAAGAATTTAAGAATCCATTTTATGTTATAACATTAATTAATTAATGATTCCTAAGATATTTATGGCATAATGGATTTTGTTAACGTAAAACCACCAATCATTGTGTGACAATTTTTCCCAGTAATCTTGTAATGTTTAACCTTGGTTTCATCCAACCTAACATTTTACATATATATTTTTATTTATCTCCAAGGAAAATAATTTTTTTCATTCAAACCATATCCTTTGTCTAGTTTTATCTCCAAAAATAAATGACATTGTCAATAAAAATTCTCATTCTCTGTAATGATAATTTATCTTCAATATTCGTATCTTCTCTTGAAAAATTTATTTTAAATGAGAATTATATGTTATATTATTTGGAAGTAATATTTACCTATTTTTTGAAAGGATATTCTATTAAATTTTTAGGATGTATGTGTTAACAAATTTGTTTGAAAATATTAATTTTTTTGTAAATTTATAATAAAATTATTTATCTCCCACTTCACATTCTTTTAAGATATAATTAATGTATTTTCAAGGAAAATTTATCGAATATTCTTCTAAATATTATGTTTATTGAAAAAATTAATACATTGTATATAAATAAATATTAAAAGTGATCCGGAAAAATTTCATTTATGATGATGTAAAAAACATTTTCTAAAAAAACATTTGTGGTATCATTTCTATTTTCCAATTTATCAAAAAGGGATTTATTCCCCTTCAAATTAATTTTATAAATTTTTATGAAATTCAATTCCTTGTTTTTTATTTTTGGGTATTAAAATATTTGTAAGAAATACTCCAATTCATGATCCATTTTTAAATGTTACCATTAAAATATTTGTTGTTGTGAAAGTGTTTTTAATATATGTCAACATCATTAGAATATTTTTTTTCACTTGTTTTATGTTCTTATGGAACCACCACCTCAATTAATTGTATGGATTAAAAAATATTCATGTATTATTTTCATATAAAAACATATATTTTCCTTGTGTTTATTATTTTATGTTTTAAATAAGAGTACTTCCATGCTCTATTAGATCAAAAATATTTAAATTTTTATTATTATGAATGGAGGGGTACCTATATCACACCAAAATGAATTGATTATATTATTATATCACATGTTATGTTTAATTGTTCTTTAAAAATTATTCATGTATCTTTTTTTCATTATATATTCCGTGAACATTGTGTAGGTAACTTCGATCATAGGTTTTTTGTGTGAACGTGATACAAACTACATAGTTTATATACCTATTGTGGGAAAATGAGGTCATTAGACTTTTTCAAATGTTTTTTTAACATGAAATATGTATATTTGATCATATGTTATTTGTGTGAATTTGATGTTGGAAACACTGTTCAAAAAGGTTTTATGTGTGAACATGATGTCGGTAGCTTTGTTCAGAAGTTTTTTTTAAATGTGAATTAGATCAAGTTTTTCACAATTGTATTTGTGTGAACATTATGAATGATAGTTTTTAACAATTTTTTTAAACATTATATAGATGTATTTTTTAATGAACATAAGGAATATTTAATTTTCAAAATATTTTATGTACTTATGTATTTTCAACTGATCTTTGTTATTCTTTTCAACATCATTATATAATACACCTATGATTATGATCCATAGATGTTAGATAATATATTATGTTTCCATTCTCTTATACCCAGATATATGTCTATTCGTTTTACAATACATGTACTTAAATAGTGAAATATGTAAAAAATAATTAACAAATATTATTTTTAAAAAGATATTTCTTCCATTCCCATCTGCTCTAATATTCTTTTAATTTAACACATAACAGTATGTTTTCCCTTACTGACCGTTTGATCACACCACTTTATTATTTTTCCATATCAATTTTATAAATTTTCGTACAACCTATGAGTAGTGTAAAGGAACACTAGAATGGTTCGATTATGTAAATATGTTAAAAATAATATAAAAATTAGTTTTTCATAAAGTTGATTATAAAATACACTAAACCATCTAGTAATAGGATTGTTTGTCTATAATGAGATATAATTTTTATCTTATAGAAATATATATATTTTGGATTGATTCACGAAACTTGGAATAAATGATGTCATGTAAAGAATATTTCTATAGATCTATATTTAGTGGATCTTGTAATAGAATATATTTTAATATATGTTTCCCAATAATTATGCCAAATATGTTCAATATCTTGCTCACACAAAACACTAAACAAGAAAAAACCCATAGTGCTTGTATATGTATACTTTAAGTATTAAAAATGGAAACTAAAAATAGTAATTTTATTTGATGGTTTGAATAAGTATAACCAAATAAAAAAAATATTGATATATATTTATATCTAATGGTTATTTTATATAAATTATCTCAAATAAATATTGTGTTTAAATATCAATATTTTTATGCGTTGAAAATATCATAATATAAAACTATATATACCATTTCTAAATGATGATGTTAATAAAATATAATTATTTATGATTAATTATATATTTTACATGTTTTTATATAATTTAATAATAAGAAGAAAATGTATTTATAAAATTTGATTCCATATAAAATCTGTTTTCACCATGATTAATAATTTTATTTAAAAGTTACATTCATATATTTTAGAATTTTAAATTAAAAAAATTATAATTTTCATTATATTCATCAAAACAATGTTATCTTAAGATAATAATTTTTTCATTTTTCAATAATGATTGATTTTATGGTGATTAATTCTATATTCTATTTTTACAAATATCATGCCATTTATGGGATTATTAGTTTATATGTATTTAGTAAATAATAGAAAACATTTTATATATATAATTGTATTTTATAAGTGACTTTATATATTTAAAAATATTAAATTTTATTTACATCCCTAGAGTTAATATTTTATAACATCAGTGATATTTTTCAAAAAAAATTATTTTTTATATGTTTTTATTTTATAATTTTGAAATTATTTTTTCTATATCAATATTAGAAATAGATCAAAAAAAATTTATTTTGAATTTTGAATTAATATTTCAAAATAATTTAATAAATACCATATTATTTTTTTGTGAATAGAGGATAATTTAACGTAATTAAAATCATGTTACCACAAGAAATTCTAAAATTGTAAAAGTTAAAAATTAAATGTTAATGAGATGAAGATATTTATAAAACAGTACATGAGAATGGGTGATTAAGGACTATAATGACTATACCCCTTATCCTATTAATTATTTATATGTTTTGGAGCCACATTCATTGAGGGTGACATCCTATTATTGAAATGTTTTTGGTATTAAAAAAATAAAATCACTTTCAACAAATAAAAGGGACTCTCCTATCCTCAGTCACCGACACTCCACAAACCACATAGTTCATCTGAATTTTTTTCAACAATATTCTAAACATTACTATCCACCTTCAAGATTCTATTGAATGATCAAAAGATGACACCTCAATGGATTAAAAACCATTGAAATAAAGAAAATCCATGAAGTTAGGAGGTTAGAGTGTACTCAACTATCTTGAGAAACAAGGTAACGGTTTCCCTGGTCATAATTTTGATTATTTAGGACATATTACATTTTATTAATAATGATTCAATTTTATGGTGTTATATTTATTTAGTATCCCATGAATTTATTATAATTAATTTTATTGTAATTTAAGGGATATAAAAATCCCAAAAAAAATCATTTCATCAAATATAGTTTGGCTCAAGTGTTATCCCAGTCATAAGAGTTTTTGTAAATTTAATTTTGATTAATTTATTTATGATCATTATCTTTAAATTATTTCATATGTATTGTGAAAAATACTTCCTAATTTAGATATTTTGTTTAATTACCTAATTTGTTTTTATATTTTGACCCATAATCAACAATTAAAATATTTCATACTTTAAGGAGTTTGTTGTATATAAGGGATCCTAATTGCAAAAAAAATCATTCACTTTGTTATATAATTCTTAATTGAACCTTATCCTCCTATGAATGGGTTATACCACCGTAATATTTTATTATATAGAACTTTAAAATCCTATTTTTTAAAATAAAATGTTAATATTTAGAAAAAATTATTAATCTTTTTACAATGTAGGTTTTCAAAAAAATATAATCTAAAAGTTTTAAAAATATTACTTTCATAATCATGTGTTACTATTTGGATGTATATTTTTAGAAAAAAAACTATGTCATTCTCAAGGTACCAATATTATATATTTTTTAAAAAAAAATAATTCAACATCAGTCAAATAAATGTTTCTAATGTTACGTTTCTGTGTGACATATAAGTTGGAATTTTTTTATAATGATAAATATTCTTTCCAAAATATCATTTATATTTTCGCGTCCATTTTAATTTTCATGCACAAATTTATTTACACTCATGGGATTTATTATACATAATTTCTTCTTTGATAAATATATTTATTTTTATTTTAGGTGATTCAATTTGGGACAACAAATACATTGATTCATGATTACTTATTATGTTAAATTATTTGAAAAATTCTTCTTCTAGTATGTTTTAGAGTTACCTCAAAAACCTTTTGAGTATTCCTCATTACATTGGGTATATGTTATTATGAAAGAATCCAGTTTTTTCACTAGACTGATTATGTAATGTTATTTATGAAATATATGATCCAACACCACCTTTGTATTACCTAAAAATTCACCATTAATAGACATAACGTTTCTTTTTAATTACCATTATTTATGAATAAATTATTTTCCATTAATTTGATTGGATGATGTTTACATCGATTCCATTCATTGATTGATCATGGAAATTATATCCTTAAAATTATACTATTTATCTTTATAGTGTAAATATCATAATATTTATCTTTAAGATTGAATTTTATTTTCTTAAAATTTTACATAATATCATTTTATACCCATATATTTTTCATGTTTTTATCATGCATGATTATTTATAGAATTATTACTTTTTCTCAATGTGAATCCATTTTTTAAAGGATATGAAACCCATTTTTTCATAACATATTTATTTTATTTTTAATGGATCCCATTTTATCAACGAGTTATTAATTTTATAAAAACAGAATGAATTTAATTTGAATGTTTTCTAAAACCCATTATTATTATTTGCTGTTAATTATGTGAATGTAAGATGTTTTATTGTGGCACAAAAGTAAATGATTAATCTTTAAGAAATTTAGAAAACCATATATCGGTCAAAATCATTATGTATTGAAATAGATATCAAGATATTATGCTTTAATGACATTTTTTGATCAACACAAAATGTAAAACTGGTTGTGATTAAAAATATATTATGGAAAAAATTAGATGGATTCATAATCTGCCTAGGGAAACCGTTGAGTAAAACCTTATCCATTAGTGTAAACAAGCTATCTTACATGATATGATATGTTATTCATTATATTATTATATATATGGTAATAATATTGAGTACACACCTTTCCTATGATATATTTAATTTTAATTATGTATTTTTATGTTATAACATGATTTATGATATATTTTGTGGGTGATTACCATCTTCTGGTTCGTGATTGTACCTCTATGCTTATCTGATGATCACATATGATAACTGATTATTATCACTAATGTTTACCCTTACTCAGAATATTATTTCCTAACCCACAGGGTCCTTCATCTTCGATTGAATGTTGATCCACTACAACTCAAGACCGCTTCCATTGGCTAGGGACTAGAGACATGTATAGAAATGTATAACAAAAATTTGATGTCTTTTCATAATATGATTATATGCACAAACCCATCCACCTCCAAGGAAAATATTGGATGAATAATAATAAAATATTGTAACATATAGAGTAAAAAATATACATGTAATAACTTGTTGAAAATATAAAATAGTACGATAGTGTATTCTAAAATGAAAGATAAAAAAAGGATGAACCAGGATCGATGTCACAACATGAAAATACCTGTAAAAATAACTACAGGGGGGATCCTAGCTCCAAATATCCATGACTGAAATCCTTATGTATTTTATACAACAAAGTAACCCTATTATTCTACAATATCTTCTCTAACCTAAAAATTGTCTTCATAAGAAACAACATGTGTGGGAAATTCCTATGTAGGGGTGAGTGTATACATTCCCAGTATGACACCGTGAAAACCTAAGAGTGAATGATAAAAGATACAATAGAAGTATTTAACTCAACCCAAAACGGTATTTCAATTAGTATATGGAACAGAAAACCATAACAAAAGCAAACACCCATATTTTTTGAACAAGAAGACCAAACAAGAGAGAATGGAGATCTCCATCTCCATATCCCAGCTATGAACAATGTGTCTATCAGCATCTCTAAAAAGGAACCATCCTCAATGAAAATAATTCAATGTATATTTTCGAATAAGTTACCATGTGAAGTACCAAAACATTTCTATATTATATCACAGTTTATATGGGGACAATCAATTAGTTAAGGACCTGCACCCTATTACATTATAGAGGTACCACTCATTAGATAGAGGACTAGTGAACTAGTGCATTAGGGGGGGAACTATTCAATAGATATAGGGTTCATTCCGTATTCCATCAAGGGGAACCACATAGTAGGTAGAGGGTACACACCTAGATGTGTTAGTGAGGTACCACTTTGTAGGTAGTGGACGAGTTCCCTGGTGTATCATGGGGGTATCACCCTGTGTGTAGAGGACCAACACACTAGTGCATCATGGTGGGTAACACTCATCAGGTAGAGTATCCACTCCGTAGTGTGTCAGGGGGTACCACTTAGTAGATATAAAGCAATGCCTTGATCATGTAGTAGGGTTACACTCTACATATGTAGGATAATTATAGAGGCCATGAACCCTGGTTTAAAAGGGGAGTACGGTCTCCATGGGTAGAATACATGCACCATGGTGTGATGGGGTAGATCCATCTCTATATCAAAAAAGTGAATTGAGTACCTTGACCCTAAGGAATCTGGGGTGTAATCTCACTATATATAAATGGATAGTTCCATGGTGTGATAGGGGAGTACGGTATCAATCTGAACAAGAAGTATAGAGGACACACAAGTCAATGAGACATGAGTGTATTGTCTCTATATATGTATTCTTTAATGATTATGTATAATCATTTCCAATATCAAGAACCATATACTGAATAATCAATCATGTAACATCTGACATCATATCTCAAAAGCCTCTAAACATTTTACCATCACATTCTACAAGAATAAAAACATAGGGTAGTCTACTCATGAACCAAAATTTCATTCCAAATGAAGAATATACAAGAAGAAGAAGTTTTGAAGGGAAATAAATGACATTTATAGGGGTTCACACACCTTGTTACGCTTAGTTGTTCTTGGTAATGCACGGGTATGGGTATGTACCTATGTACCCAAGGGAATTCTCTTTTACTCCATGAGTATATGGGATACCATACAACAATATTTATTAATTCTAGAGGATCATTGGCAAACCAAAAGAAAAAAAACCTAATTCCAGTGATATTAATCTGTAAACATTTTATGTTTTTCAAAAAATATTCACCCATTTAAATATTTAAGGAACATTTATTGGAAAATACTATTCACTTTCCCAAACTAGAGAACTAGTGACGAAAAAAATTATGTCACCACATCACCCTCGAATATGGATTCATGGGATTCATGAATGAGTACTAATTATTTCAAAATATTGGCTTGGAATCTTTCTCTTCAATATCAAGGCCACATACCATAGAAGGTATGTCATTTCACCTCTAAATGATGATCATATGTAAGATATCAAATTTTATAATGATAATAATAATAATAATAATAATATTATTATTATTATTATTATTATTATTTGGTGATCAATATTTTTATCCTGACCACATGATATTCTTGGGAAATTCAATTTGAGTGTCACACATCTGCTATGCTGAACAATGTACATAATCCCTCAATAAAACTTTTTATCCATTTTAGAAATCCTATTAAACCATACTATGCCCTGATCATTCTCTAGATCCCAAATTGTATCCAAAAATTATATTCGTTGTCTCAAATATTGGTTTCAAGATAATTTATTCTCATGTATTTGTTGAATCATTATTCAAAAAATTTTTGTTAATGAATTATCAAATAAGGAAGAATAAATGATCAATAAAAATATTTATAAAATAACATCATTCATTGTATAAATTGGACATTATTCATTTACATCCGATTAATTAATGAAGTTCCCTAAAAATTATTAACAAACTGTGGGCTCATGAAAATAACGTTAATGGAAGGTCAAAGAAGGATAATATCAATTATCAATAATATAATCAAATGTGGAGGAAACCAAAATTTTAAAGTCCTAACTTACTTATGGATCCATCATTGATGAATAACACATCCTCTAGTGATGAATGTGATATACTATGTCTATTTTCAGTCAATTAAAATTGATCTGAACCCATATCATCATCTGGTCTCAATATGAAAATGAAGAATGGGTTGAATAACATCACAAATATCAGGGTTATATGGATAATCATATGAAATTTCCATAACCATATATTAATATAACAACATTTAATTTATATTAAAAGATATAATTATATAAATATTTCAATTTATATTATTATTTATTCCATGATAGAGATCAAGACTAACACTAAACACTTACCAATATTATTTTTCACCTAGGTTTAAAACTACATTCCACAATCAATGGTGGTCTCAGATTTCCAATCTGATTTCCCTTCAATAGGTTGTTTGGGTTAGGGTTACTAAATAATTTAGTTAAATTTATTAACTTATATAGTGCACCAAACAAAAACCACCTCATCCGAACTCCCCACACTGACCAACCATAAGTCATCCCTAGGGTAAAACCCACAATACATATTTAAATATTGAATTAGTTTTCTGATCCATGAATCCTTTTAGTATATATTTCTCTTTTTGATGAAAACCACACATGAGTGATATTAATTTTTTTAATATTTTTGAAAATTATTTCTAGGCTCACCAAGAATCATAATCATTATACATCATAGTGCGTAGCACCGAAAATATTCTTTGGAATATTCAAAACTCATGTATGGTAAAACCAGAGTGTTTACATTATTTCATTTTTCAAAACAATTGACCAATGAAAGAATAATATATGAAAACATTTATAGATACCGAGATCTCAAATAATTCTCCCACTCTGAATAGCTCATAAAATGGTTTCTTATTCTACCAATAAACACATCCCCAAAGAAATCACTTTCCTATGAAGGGTCTTTCTCTACTGATTTTCAAATAAACCATAACATTAAAAAATGATATTGTAGTTTCAAATCCCCGTTTGTCAAGGTTTTTATCAAAAAATAAGTCATTAAAATACCTCCTCAGCTATAGCGTATGGAGAACACCAAGAACCCAATCTTAATGCAAATAGGTCAATTGTTCCATCACATAACTTGACAATAAAAGATAGAAAATCTTATTGTGATCATATTATTCAATGAGCATAACCTAGGTGGATATCAAGATCACACCACATCAATATATGTATTGTACACACTCAATTACATGTAAGAGATGACATATTATGAGAAGTGGAAATTTACATCAAGAACAAGCTCTATGAGAGCTACCATAGAACTACCACCTGGAGAGAATGTTTCACACCATCCTCTTCTGTCTTGATTGCTCCAACAATGATGGAAGGGACACAAGGGTAGTATCACAAAAGACTACCATAAAGTAACTTAAAAAGTTAATGGATCTATCTCATATGTCTTGTGAACTCTATTGTGAGATTCAAAATGCTAAAAGGGTATCTCCATGAACTCAAGGAAACTGCAGTAGCACTAGGTGACCATGCTTGGTACATCCACCTCTTAAACTCTGAGATGGTGATAACCTATCTTGAGTTAAAATTCCAAGATCAAATTCTCCACCACCCACTAGGTGAATAGTGCATCTATTCATGGTGGTGTATTGTCCTCCAAGATAGTCACATAGATCAGGGGATGTCAATCCACCATTGATGAGATGCTCCCATTTTTCTACTAGGATAAGAAAATAGGGAAATCGAGGAA
Source organism: Viscum album (assembly GCA_963277665.1). NCBI lineage: Eukaryota > Viridiplantae > Streptophyta > Magnoliopsida > Santalales > Viscaceae > Viscum > Viscum album. The sequence continues at coordinate 1,066,078,395 of OY728166.1, read as the reverse complement.
AACATACATGGTATAACGAATCCCCCAGTTTATAGAATCATCCAACTTTAACTTCAACTCATACAAATATATGGGGTTAAAAGATATCCTTAAAAATAGTTGGTTGTCCCTAGTGAATGTCCATGCAAAAAACAAAAACTCTCAATTGTGGGGCTAACCTGAAACAACATCTAGAAGGATTCCCGCATCCTCTTCCACTATCATAGGTATTGAGAATATAATGGTATCAGCTGTTTTAATATTAATACTATACAACTAATAATTAAGTAGTTGTAACCTCCATTGAATGAGCTCACCTTGCCTCAGTCAGAGATCACTCTAAATCAATGGTGAAACCTTCATCCCATAAAACCCAATGAACATAACTACTCACTAGAGTCAATCATCTAAGAATTGATGGTAAATTCCCAAAATATAATAGCGAAGATATTATAGGGTCCCACAATATTCCCATTAATATTTTATTCAAGAATTTCTCTCTTATTATAGTTCGGTTATACATTCTAAAGAAGCATTTGGCCATAGATCATCTCTATTGTAACACCCCGAGATTTTATGAAAAATATTCTTTTTAATTTAATTAATGTCTTGTGTTTTACGCTACACCAAAAGGAGCTTTCACAACACGTATCCTTGACTTGCCTTTCATTACACGGAATCGCGACCTTCCTTGATAGCGTGTGTAGTACGCAATACCGAGTTTCACTAAACAACGATATGCCATTAAAATATTATTAAAACTAGCCGTTATGAATAGTAATAACCACTTTTTGAAATTTTGTAAATTCTATTTTTCAAAATGGACTTCATTTTTTGGATTCAGAATATCGAAATTAGCTTAGGGTGAAAGTTTGGTGATTTTCGGATAACTTTCATATTTTGATGAATAGTGAAAATTACTAAATTTTAATTAAAAACAACTTTTCAATATAAATAATTAATAGTGATAAATTATTAATTTGAGTGGTTTTAAGGTATATTTAGAATATATTTTTACAATTTAATACAATTTTGGTCATTGGATGTAATTTCACATTTAAACTAGACATAAACAAGTGTCAATCTTTTGATAGTTATTATCTCTTAAGAACACGCTATTTGTTTTGATGACAGGAATTAATTTTTAATTTAATTAATTAAACTGATATGTTTTGAATTTGGTAAAATAGAAATCATTTTTGAGTTCATAATATCAAATATAGCTTAGGCCTAATTTTTGGTATTTTTCTGAAAACTTTCAATTTTTGATGAATAGTGAAACCACTAAGTGGTAGTAAAAAAACTGATTTTTTCATAAAACTTAATTTTACCGCTTCTGTGAGTGGAATTTCAATATTTCGAGAGACATGGTTGATATCAGTAAGTAAAATTTGGTTCAATGAGATGAAATTAATTTTTTGCTGAATAGTAACTTTTTACTTTTTTTTACCATGGTAAAAAGTAAATAGGGTAATTAAGGGTAAATATGATATTATAATTATTCTAACACATGTCCTAATTCTATTGGATAAGTTTAATTCGACCAAAAACAAACTTAGGAATAAAATAGGACCATTTAGGCCCACTTGAATTAGATTAGGACATTTATTATTATTTAATTCAAAGAAGAGTTAAAAGAGTTAAAATCAATGTTTATTTAATAAAACATTTTTAACATAGGGTTATACATACGATAAATTAGACTATAAATATTCATTAGAAATATAAAAGGATTTTCTACATAATGGTATTTTATTTTTAATTTTTAGACATTAAAAAATTTAATTTATTTATGACACAACGATGATGCAGTAATTATCTTATTAATGAAATATTGACATAATTGATGTTATACATACCCAAATAAATATAATATGAGACTTTTTATGAATTCCACTAATTTTCTAGGTTCATATGAAATGTTAGTATTGATTTAATTAACTTTTTTCGAACTTATAATTCTGTTATGAGTTTTACAAAAATCAATTACTAAATAGTGTCAAAATTGACATAAAATAGTTTTTAAAACAAATATTATATTATTAATTGTTATTTTATTCCTAAAAATCTAAGGTTAGGCAAAATGACTTAGATAAGGTTATATATATTAATAATAAACAACTTGGTGTTCGTTTGCCTTCTTATAGTAAGTTTATTAACCTTATAGTATAAGAACACAAGAAGACACGGTAAAAGTAAAATTATTTAACTCAATGTTAAATCTAAATGATAAGGTTTAAATAGGAACCTAAACTTGTCTAAATTCTATTGGATGAGATGATTTCTACCCATACCCACCTTATACTCTAAATAAATCAATTTGGAGCTATTTAAAACCGAACTTGACTTTATAATAAAATAATATGTTTAGTATTTCCAAAGGAGCCCCTCTCCTCCCCTATAAAAGGACACCTCCTCCCTCTCTTCCTCACACAACTTTGAGCCTTCAATCTCGGAATACCCCTTCCAAATTCTCTTCTACACTTCCCTAGAAACATCCTAGAGGTTCTGGTCTTCCTCAAAGACCAATTTTAGTGCCCTAAGAGGAGGTCTCAAATAGGCGCTTCAAAGAAGATGTAATTTTCGTTACCAATTATTTCACTATTATTTCTTCTTCCACTTATTCTTCTTAGGTTGTTTCATTATGAAGTAATAACATCAGTATCACTCATATACAGATATGTTATTATATGTATGAAACAATCCTATTTCACCTTCTATCCATCCTACGGAAAACGAAATCACCGCGCGTGCGTACGTACAGAATACCGTCTCCACGCCGTGGTGAAATCTATTTTCCACCACCACCTTACTTGGATGGGTATAATGGTGTAAATAATAACTATATATCATTATTTTAAAGTGATATTGATTCTGAAATAGTATACATACACTACAATATAGTCCCACAATCATGAGAACGATATCATCGCTCGTGCGTACGTACGGACTACCGTCTCCACGACGCGATGAGATTCATTCTCCACTTTAAACCATTCATGAATGATTATAATGTATATATATAATAAGTTATCATGAAATATATGACATAATAATGATACTATATTTATGTGTATATATATGAATGTCATCTACTTAATTCTGTTCAACTCAATAAGGAAACGAAAACAGCGTTCATGCGTACGTACGACCTATTGTCTCCATGAACGGTGTATTTCTTTCCACTTACTGATTTATTATATATATGTATATTCTGAATATATATATATATATATATATATATATATCATGTTTTATATTATGGAATTAAGTAATCATGATCTAAGGAATAATATGAATAATTACAAGTCAAAACACAGACGACAAATGAAACAATTTTACCCAAAACGCTCTTTAACATGGAATTTACAAACGAATGGGTAATATAAAGTCATAAGTGAACCACATATGATATCAAAATAATGAATATGATTCTGTAATAAGTCAATGACATTATTTAAATCATTATATAGGAGGTTCGGACACTTACGAAGCAAATAGGACCTAAGGTAAGGGAAATATCACAATCTCATTTTCATCCGAGATTGTTTATACTTTGGTATTTACTGGGGTGTATTTTATCATCCACATCCATGTTTCCTCAATATGTAATATTTATATCCTTATAAAATAGTTTATATCCAATTTTACCCTTCGGTGTGTTTTTAGTAAAATATATTAAAGGAATCTTTTGTCATTTTTTGTACGAGGTACTTTTTGACTTTTCCGACAAAAGTACGAGAAGAATGTTTTTTTAACTTAAACAACACGAACTGATTTTTACGGTTTTATAAAGCCTTATTTTCATGAAGCTTCATCCAAAATATTTTATAACTATTTTCAATAAAATCTCTTTCTTTTAAAATTTCATGATGTTTTGTGAAAAGAAATTGATGTTTTAAGAAGAAGGATATTTTCCTCAAGAATTCATTTCAAGTGTTTTATCAAAATTATTTTCCATCTAAGATAATAAAGGGTTCTGTTTCTATAAATATTTTTACATTGATTTTACTATGTTGTGATGGAATTATGATTATGAATTCCTTTATCTTATATGAATGGTTTTATGATGTCATGTTGTTTAAGAATCCCATTTTTATTACATGGGTTATGAAATGATGTATGATTTATGATTTTGTGGCACACATAAGAATGGTATCATTATGAGATGGGTGGGACCTATATCTCCCTCCAATGAATTGGGTAAAGATTTTATCTCTCATGAGATAGACATGGCTGGAATGGTAGGTTATACCGGTTTTGTGAAACAGGACTGAAACGAGGGTGACTCGGTTCAGAAAGGGACTTTGTCCACTAAGATAGTCTTGGAAATGAGTCTTGACTAATAAGAAATGATTCTCTATGATTATGTGTGTAAGCCACAATGTTTCATGTTTTAAGTTATGATTATTGGATTTTCATTTCGCTACTATGATTTATCCCATTTTATGAAATTATGCTCTCTTTTGCAGGTTATGTTTTCCAAAATGTTATGTTCTTAAGAAAAGGATGTGATTGATATTTCTTTTGTTTACCCTTACTGAGCATTTGAGCTCACCCTTTTATGTTTTCTTTTCCCCAGGATATAAAGAAAGGTTTTAGGTATAAAAAAAGGAAGATCTTTATGGGAGATGTTGAAGATCTTTCACCAGGATTATAAGATTATATTCCGAGTTTCCAAATACACTAAACTATTACGATCCTTGTGTGTGTGTTTTTGTTATGTACTAATTATTCTGAAAATGTAATGTAATGTCAATGTACGTCAAGCTTCGGGTCTCTACAGTTGGTATCAGAGGAAAGGATTAGACAACCTTTGGAATCTAGGATGCGAAAACGTTAGTGAGATCCCTAGAGATATTTCTAAGGTATGTCTGGGGATGTCCCTAAGGTTAAGTATACGTATAGGTTATAGTACTAGAATTACTCTAAAGATCATAGAATTAAACCTAAGATGTTATATATTGAAGTTACTCTTCCATTATTATGATTTTTGCCTCTAACAGTATTCTTTTTGAGTTTTAGAAAATGGCTAGAAACAAGATGATTCACGATAATGGAGGATATTATGGACAATGGAATGATATTCTTCATGAGCAACCAAATGAAATGGGATTTGGAAGTCCAAACATAATTATTATGCCGAATCGGAAATCTCATAATATGATCAATAAAGTAAAATTTGGTAAGTTTCCTGACTCGGATAATAAGAGAAAGATGGAGTTTCATGATGATCATAGAGGAAAGAAAGTTCAATTTCCCCTATGTAAATCATGTGGGAAGAGGCATCAAGGAGAATGTTTCAAAGGAACTGGAAGATGCTTTGGGTGTGGAAAAGAAGGACACAAATCTAGTAAGTGAAAAAGAAAAGGTTCAGTTAACACCAAGGATGAGGATAATGGTATTGCTACGACATCAACAATGGTTAAATGTTTTAAATGTGGAATGTACGGGCATTATGCAAACCAATTCCCTAAGGTAAAGATTCATGAAGAGAATCAGTATGGTCGTATGGGTAGTATTTATGTTGATGATGATGAAGATACTACAAATGATATGTGAGATTAAATAATTGTTGAAGATCGGTCAATGGTTTAAGAATGTAGTGGAATGATTACATGTTTATCATGTATAATGTTGTATAAGTAATCTCATGGTACTATGGAATAAAGATACATCTATGGATTGTTACACTGTTGTCTTTCCTTGGGTTTTGAAAGTGTATGATTAATGGTACCAGTATACATGAAATATTATTCAGACGTTTTTGGAATGTAGATGATATGCACATAATGAAGGGATAAGGAGAAAATTAAATATTTGATAGTATTCATGAGCTCATGACTGATATAAGGAAATAGTTATATCATGGTTTGAGTATATAGAATTTTGGGTTTTTGGTATGTGGAATGCATTAACTTTTGACAGCACTCATGTTTTTTCTAAGATTCAATGTGTATTCATTTTTCAAGAGATTACATGATTATGGTATTCACATGACTGGAATGTGACAAACAAGATATATGAGGGATAAATGATGGCATTCACGTGATTGTTCTGTGACATTTCAAGTAATCATTTTCTTTATACTATGATCTTGGACCGAAGTATTTCCGATAAGCCTAAAGATTAGAATAGATTATGTTGGACATAAGTTTGGATAAAACGTTTTTCGATATTATTGATGGGATGTTATAGTAATATAGCTTTAGAAAAAGGACAACCTGCAGGACGGGCGACAGCCCATCGCGTCGGAAAAAACTATGGGAATCGAACCCACAACCGAAGTGCGACTGGCCTTATCACCTACCACTGGCCTACAGGAAGTCCCTGTTTAGTAGAAACTAGTTTTATTATATTAAGCAGTATGATATATGATGTATAAGTCCATTTTAGGAACCATATATGATTAATCTCACTATAGAATGACTTATGTATATTTAATAACTTTTGCTAACCTTTTGTTTGAGATAGATGGAATGACCCGTCATTCTATCACATGATCTGTAAACACTTCACGAATAACAAATTCAACTTCATTTATTTATGAGATGAAGTGGAAATTGTTCAAGGCACGAACAACAGTGAGATTGTACCAAAATAAAGTAAGTATTTATTCTAATTCAAATTCATCAACTTTAGGGAAACGATCTTGAAAACCAAAAATGTTGTCATAGTGCTCTTATATCTGATTAATCAGATGGTACCTTAGATCGTCACAAATTTATGGATTTTTGATTGTTGGCTTTTCCATATCCATGTTCTCTACCACTCTCCATCAGAACATGATGGTTTGATTTCTCTTCCAAATCCATATTTTCACCTATGTGGAAACCCTGTGATTAGTTTATTTGGGTAACCGTTAGGTTTCATACTTTTGTTTTTAAAGATTAGTTTTGGTATTCCTTTTTACGATGTGGGTTTCTAATAAAGAAACTTTCGAGTAGTAAACCATTTATAACCCCGACGAATTTCGAGGGCGAAATTCCTTTTAAGTGGGGTAGAATGTAACACCCCGAGATTTTATGAAAAATATTATTTTTAATTTCATTAATTTCTTTTGTTGTATGCTACACCAAAAGGAGCTTGCACAACACGCATCCTTGACTTTCCTTTCATTAGACGCAATCACGACCTTCCTTGATAGCGTGTGTAGTACGCAATACCGAGTTTCACTAAACAACGATATGCTATTAAAATATTATTAAAACTAGCCGTTATGAATAGTAATAACCACTTTTTGAAATTTTGTAAATTATATTTTTCAAAATGGACTTCATTTTTGGATTCAGAATATCGAAATTAGCTTAGGGTGAAATTTTGGTGATTTTCGGATAACTTTCATATTTTGATGAATAGTGAAAATTACTAAATTTTAATTATAAAAAACTTTTTTAATAGAAATAATTAATAGTGATAAATTATTAATTTGAGTAGTTTTAATGTATATTTAGAATATATTTTTACAATTTAATACAATGTTGGTCATTGGATGTAATTTCACATTTAAACCAGACAAAAACAAGTGTCAATCTTTTGATTGTTATTATCTCTTAAGAACACGCTATTTATTTTGACGGCGGGAATTAATTTTTAAATTAATTAATGCAACTGAAATGTTTTGAATTTGGTAAAATAGAAATCATTTTTGAGTTCATAATATCAAATATATCTGAGGCCTAATTTTTGGTATTTTTCTGAAAACATTCAATTTTTGATGAATAGTGAAACCACTAAGTGGTAGTTAAAAAACTGAATTTTTCATAAAACTTAATTTTACCACTTCTGTGAGTGGAATTTCAAAAATCCGAGAGACACAGTTGATGTCAGTAAGTAAAATGTGGTTCAATGAGATTAAAATAATTTTTTGGTGAATAGTAACTTTTTACTTTTTTTTACAACGGTAAAAAGTAAATAGGGTAATTAAGGGTAAAGATGATATTATTATTACCCTAACACATGTCCTAATTCTATTGGATAAGTGTAATTCGACCAAAAACAAACTTAGGAATAAAATATGACCATTTAGGCCCACTTGAATTAGATTAGAACATTTATTATTATTTAATTCAAAGAAGAGTTAAAAGAGTTAAAATCAAAGTTTATTTAATAAAAAAACTTTAATATAGGGTTATACATAAGATAAATTCGACTATAAATATTCATTAGAAAGCTAAAGGGATTTTCTACATAATAGGATTTTATTTGTAATTTTTAGATATTAAATAATTTAATTTATTTATGACACAACGATGATGCAGTAATTATCTTATTAATGAAATATTGACATAATTGATGTTATAAATACCCAAATAAATATAATATGAGACTTTTCATGAATTACACTAATTTTCTAGCTGAATATGACATGTTATTATTGATTTAATTAACTTTTTTCGAACTTATCATTCTGTAATGATTTTCACAAAAATCAATTACTAAATAGTGTGAAAATTGACATAAAATAGTTTTTAAAACAAATATTATATTATTAATTGTTATTTTATTCCTAAAAATCTAAGGTTAGGCCAAATGACTTAGATAAGGTTATAAATATTAATATTAAACAACTTGGTGTTCGTTTGGCTTCTTATAGTATGTTTATTAACCTTATAGTATAAGAACACAAGAAGACACGGTAAAAATAAAATTATTCAACTTAATGTTAAATCTAAATGATAATGTTAAAATAGGAACCTAAACTTGTATAAATTCTTTTGGATGAGATGATTTCGACCCATCCCCACCTTATCCTTGAAATGAATCAATTTGGAGCTATTTAGAACCGAACTTGACTTTATAATAAAATAATATTTTTAGTTTTTCCAAAGGAGCCCCTCTCTTCCCTTATAAAAGGGAACCTCCTCCCTCTCTTCCTCACACAACTTTGAGCCTTCATGCTCGGCCAACCCCTGCCAAATTCTCTTCTACAAATCCCTAGATACATCCTAGAGGTTCTGGTCTTCCTCAAAGACCAATTTTAGTTCCCTATGATGAGGTCTCAATGAGGCGCTTCAAAGAAGAGGTAATTTCCGTTACCAATTCTTTCACCTTTATTTCTTCTTCCACTTATTCTTCTTAGGTTGTTTCATTATGAAGTAATAAAATTAGTATCACTAATATACTGATATGTTATTATAAGTATGAATCAATCCTATTTCACCATCTATCCATCCTACGGAAAACGAAATCACCGCGTGTGCGTACGTACGGAATACTGTCTCCACGCCGTGGTGAAATCTATTTTCCACCACCACCTTACTTGGATTGGTATAATGGTGTAAATAATAACTATATATTATTATTTTAAATTGATATTGATTCTGAAATAGTATACATATACTCCAATACAGTCCCACGATCATGAGAACGATATCATCGCTCGTGCGTACGTACGGACTACCGACTCCACGACGCGATGAGATTCATTCTCCACTTTAAACCATTCATTAATGATTATAAAGTATATATATAATAAGTAATCATTAAATATATGACATAATAATGATACTATATTTTTGTGTATATATATGAATGTCATCTACTTAATTCCGTTCAACTCAATAAGGAAACGAAAACAGCGTTCATGCGTACGTACGACCTACCATCTCCATGAACGGTGTATTTATTTCCATTTACTGATTTATTATATATATGTATATTATGAATATATATATATATATATCATGTTTTATATTATTGAATTATGTAATCATGATCTAAGTAATCATATGAATAATTACATGTCAAAACACAGACGACAAATGAAACAATTTTACCCAAAACGCTCTTTAACATGGAATTTACAAAAGAATGGGTAATATAAAGTCATAAGTGAACCATATATGATATCATAACAATTAATATGATTCTGTAATAAGTCAATGACATTGTTTAAATCATTATACAGGAGGTTAGGACACTTACGAAGCAAATCGGACCTAAGGTAAGGGAAATATCACAATCTCATTTTTATCCGAGATTGTTTATACTTTGGTATTTACTGGGGTGTATTTTATCATCCACATCCATGTTTCTTCAATATGTAATATTTATATACTTATACAATAGTTTATATCCAATTTTACCCTTCGGTGTGTTTTTAGTAAAATATATGAAAGGAATCTTTTGTCGTTTTTCGTACAAGGTACTTTTTGACTTTTCCGACAAAAGTACGAGAAGAATGTTTTTTTAACTTAAACGGCACGAACGGATTTTTACGGCTTTATAAAGCCTTATTTTCATGAAGCTTACTCCAAAATATTTCATAACTATTTTCAATAAAATCTCTTTCTTTTAAAATGGCATGATGTTTTGTGAAAAGAAATTGATTTTTATGAAGAAAGGATATTTTCCTCATGAATTCATTTCAAGTGTTTTATCAAAATTATTTTCCATCTAAGATAATAAAGGGTTCTTTTTCTATCCATATTTTTACATTGATTTGACTATGTTGTGATGGAATTATGATTATGAATTCCTTTATCTTATATGAATGTTTTTATGATGTCATGTTGTTTAAGAATCCCATTTTTATTACATGGGTTATGAAATGATGTATGATTTATGATTTTGTGACACACATAAGAATGGTATCATTATGAGATGGGTGGGACCTATATCTCCCTACAATGCATTGGGTAAAGATTTTATATCTCATGAGATAGACATGGCTGGAATGGTAGGTTATACCGATTCAGTGAAACAGGACTGAAACGAGGGTGACTCGGTTCAGAAAGGGACTTTGTCCACTAAGATAGTCTTGGAAATGAGTCTTGACTAAGAAGAAATGATTCTATATGATTATGTATGTATTCCACAAAGTTTCATGTTTTAAGTTATGATTATTGTATTTTCATTTCACTACTATGATTTATCCCATGTTATGAAATTATGCTTTTTTTTTGCAGGTTAAGTTTTCCAAAATGTTATGTTCTTAAGAAAAGTATGTGCTTGATGTTTCTTTTGTTTACCCTTACTGATCATTTGAGCTAACCCTTTTATGTTTTCTTTTCCCTAGGATATAAAGAAAGGTTTTAGGTATAAAAAAAGGAAGATATTTATGGGATATGTTGATGATCTTTCACCAGGATTAGAAGATTATATTCCAAGTTTCCAAAGACACTAAACTATTACGATCATTGTGTGTGTGTTTTTGTTATGTACTAAGTATTCCGCAAATGTAATGTAATGTCAATGTATGTCAAGATTCGGGTCTCTACATATATAGTGGGCTATAAAATATGGGTCGAGAAAAAAGGCCTCCAATATTGTTTCTATGTCTCAAATATGGGATACTTCTAAAGAAATGTGGCTTAAAACTATTTTTTAGGACTGCAGTCGGAGAAGTGGAGACATATTTCTTACCCCAAACCAAAATTAAATACACCAAATGAAAAGTTTCTCTCACATAATGATATCCATTCATTTTTGAGCCTTCTCACCAAAAACATGGTAAACACTGACACCTTTGTATACCGAAAAGAACTAAAACACAAAGTGAGTGAAACTCTTCTACCATACCACAATACTACTAGCTTCATGATATCACTAAAACACCCAAATAGTTTATAATCACATCATAAGAATGTGTTTTGGTTGGGGAAGTATCCCTATATCTTTAATGTATGAAACTATGTTCAACATAATTAAAAAATAGCACTACTGATGAATCAAGTGACCCTAAAAATGTCTTACCTCTAGGACGAACCTCATGAGAGGTCCAATCTAAGCATGGAATTCAATCCAGAGGCTCGATCAAACCCTTAAATGCCTATGAAGGGTGGATCTGGGAACCTCAAAAACCCTCAGAGATCGCAATATAAGAAAAATATGATGTCCCCTCAAAAACGACGCATCATCCATCAGTACCTACAAATCCAACAGCTACGGCCTAGAGAATAATAGTATCATTCCCACCCATCTCATCAATGAGGGTCTATACTAGATAGGGATTTTTTTCCATAGCCTCTAAAAAAAGTATTTATAGAGGTTATATCTAATTGTCAAACCTCAGTGGTCTCAGTCCCTAAAACATTCATAACATTCTAAGAATTCAAATTCCATTAGCCTTTACTTATAGAGATATTGACTTCTAAACACATGGATAGTCATATTTCTAATCCATGGAATTATCCATGAACTACTCAATAGGTTTTAACAATGCTCGGTTCCCACATGTAGATAACACTATGTGGGTGGGTCCCTAAACTAAGGACTCATCGATCAACTTGTATTAATCATGAAACTATATGAAAATACAATTTGTACATCAGTTGATAATCAACATGAAATATATCAAGACACACCATGGTCAATGATAATATCTAGGTAGTAGAATCTAGAAGTAAAGTCAAAGGACTCAATCCAGTAAGATTCATGTTCTATTGCACCCTACAACAATGTCTCGATACTATTAGGAAACTACGAGGTTGTCAAAGTCCTGGTGTATAGATACATCTCACCACAACAACACAGGGTTCCCTAATTTGGAAGCATCATTTGAGACACCTTGAAAAAGTTTCCCAAATTTCCCAACAAAGTCCTTATAAGGGTACAACTCCAAACATCATCTGAAAGAACAAACATCTCTAATACCATTCTATCCTGGACTAAATCAATGAAGACCACCTAGCCTGTGTATGGAAAATATAAAAAGAATTATTGTCGTCCCCCTTAGGCTAGGGTTGGATAAAATCATTTAAAGGTATTACTAAAATTGGAGGCCTTTTACAAATATACTTGTATGAAGACTCCCAACAATATCCGTGATGAACTACAGAGTAATTATAATAAAATGAAGAAATATATATAGTAAAAAACATACTTGTAATAACGTATAGGGATTAAAATAGTATTAAATCATTATCTGAGTTGTATAGGAGAAAAATACAAGCCCAACTAGAAAATATGTCCTATCATGTGAATAAATGGAAATCTAAATTCTTAGGGATCCAGAATCCAAATATCTAACCCCAACCACCGTATGTGGTGTATGTATCCAAGTATCCCTATGTTCCTCTGAAATTATCTCCTACCTATACCTCATCATCATAAGACTTGACAACTTTTTGAAATTCCCCTGTACGAGTGAGAATATACATATCTTGTACGAATACTTAAAAACTAAATAGTGAGTGATGTACGACACGATATAAGTAGTTATCACAACCCAAAAAAGGAATGTCAATCAGTATATGATCCAATGACCATAATGGAATATAAAAAATATATATTATCAAAAAGATGCCAAAACAAGAGATAAATGGGTTGTACATCTCCACAACCCATCTAAGAATAATGTATCATCTTGTACCTGTAAAAAGGGACCATCATCGATTCCCAAAATATATTTTATATTCATGGAGAAGTAAGCTTGTAGTGAACTCCCACAATAACATTATTTCACATAGTAATGGGGGTATGATTTCATAGTTGAGCACATATGAACCAGTGAATTAGGGCATACCACTGGTTAGATAGAGGACCCTTCCCATGTGCTTCATAAGGGTAGCATTTAGTAGACATAGAACTCATTCCTTAGTTCATTTGTGGGTACCACTAAGTAGTTAAAAGTCCCATGCCTCAGTGTCTAAGGGGTACCACTCAGCATGTAGCTGACCCTCTCCCTAAAGCATCAGGGGGTACCACTCAGTGGGTAGATGAAATGTTCTTTAGTGCATCCAAGGGTACCACTCAGTGGTTAAAGGACCCAAGCCATTGTGCATCATAGAGATACCACTTAGTAGATAGAGGACCCATTCCATGACATAATAGGAAGGTTAAAATATGTATATGTAAAGAATATTTGGGGGGAACATTCCCTTTTACAATATGGGTGTAATGTATCTAGGGTTAGAGGATCCTCACCCTTGTGAAAAAGGGGAGTACCATCTCTATATGAATAATGATAATAGAAGAAATACACCATGATGCAATAGAGGAGAACCATCTACATGGATAGAGGATTTTTTTGTGGCTTGATTAGGGGTACCATATCTATTTGAATACGAAGTATAGAGGGAATATGCCCTCATACAAGAATAGAGTATCACATCCAAATCCGTAGTCTCTAATGATCATGTCTGACCAAAAACATCATGAAGCACCACCTAAATATTCATCATGAATTGAGAATTTATCATCATATATGAAAAGACACTACAAAATCTATCCCTATGTTCAACATGGAATAACACTCAGTATAGACTACTCATAGGTCAAAATCAAAAACCAATCAATGTACATCTGAGAGGAATAATGTTTTTAGAGAAATAAATCATGTTTATTGGGGTCAACTTGTTTGGCGACCCTATTACACCCGGAATTATTATGGACTGTTTTTTTCTAGAAAAAGTTAAATTTTCATTTATTTCTTTCACTGCACTTAGTATGTCATTAATTTCACATGACATCGACTAAGCATATGTTACACAAAAAATCGACTTAGTGTATATTACACAAAACATCGACTTTGAATATGTTACGAACAACACATACTTAGTGAATGTTACATGGAACATCAAATTGGGGTACGTTACACAAAAGACTAACTTGCTAGATGTTAAAAACAACCCAAATGATTTTACGAAACATCATTTTACATTTATAATTATTTAAATGAGATAATTACAACCGAGAAATTAATCATAGTTATATTAATTTTAATAACTAATTTTCTAATATTTTTTATAATTTTTTATATAAATAAAACATATTGATAATGAATGATAATTTTTTAATGTCCTCATTTGTTTAAAAATACAATTTTCCCAAATGAAAGATATTTAACGTTATTCTATGAAATGATAATAAAATTATTTATAGCAGCATTTATAAAATTAATTTTAAAAAATATTCATTATTTTTAAATTTATAATGGTTAAATTATTTGTAACACTCCATTATTTCACAGTACGTTATTTTTTCAAAGTAATGCAATAACTATCACTACACGCAACACTGAGATATAGCGCCCCACGACTTACCAAAATAGACGTTCAAAAGATGTTATGAATAGTATTTACTGAATTTTGAACATTATATAAAACTTATAATTTTAGAATCCATATTATGAGTTTCTTCGAGATAATGTAAGAACAAATTTTTTTAGATAAAAGAGTTATTTTTAAAAAAAATGCAATTTTACCTCCTTTTAATGGCGAACCATTTTTAAATTCAATATTTGTAAATTTTATATATTCAATTTTACAAAAAAAACATATTCTTCAGAATCAGGACATAATAATTTAGTTTCAATAAAGTTTTGGTGTTTTTTTGAAAACTTTCTTATTTAGGTGAATAGTTGAAAAATACTATATTTTAACTGAAAAAACAATTTTAATCAAAATAATTTATAGTGTCTAATTTTAAATTTTAATGGTTTGGAAGTATAATTAGATTATATTTTTACCATTTAATCCAATTATGGTCTTTGTAGCTAATTTAACTTTAAAATTGGTCATAAATAAGTGTAAATATTTTGGAAGTTATTATTTCGTAAAAATACAGTTTTTGGTTTTGACAAAAGGAATTAATTTTAAATTAATTAATGAAACTTAAATGTTTTGAAATTTGTAAAATAGAATTTATTTATTAATTTGGAATATCAAAATTTTCTTAGGGTGAATTTTTAGTATTTTTCTGAAAACATTCAATTTTTAATGAATAGTTAAAAACACTAAGTTATAGTTTAAAACCGAATTATTATTTCATTAATTATTTCATTTATTTAAATTTATTTTATGTTAAAATAGATACATAATACCTATATCAGTTCAATGTAATTCTTTGGAGTTAGTCTATAATAACTTTAGATATATAAAAAGTTTATTGAACTTTTTACCGTCTTTACTCACCTCCTAGGAGAATTTTCAAATTTATATAAAACATAATTTTACCACTTATGTGAGTTGAATTTAAAAAATCTGAGAGACATGGTTGATATAATTAAGTAAAATGTGGTTCAATAAGATGAAAATAATTTTTAGTGAATAGTAACTTTTTAATTTTATTTACCAAGGTTTAAATTAAATAGGGTAATTTAGGGTAAAAATGATATTATTATTACCCTAAAACATGTACTAATTATATTGGAATAGTATGATTCGACCCAAAACAAAATTAGGAATAAAATATGAAACTTTTTGGTACACTTGGTTTAGATTAGGACATTTATTATTATTTAATTCCAAGAAGAGTTAAAAGAGTTAAAATCAATGTTTAACACTTAAAACCTTTTTAATATAGGGTAACACATAAGATAAAATCGACTATAAATATTCCTTATAAATATAAAATAATTTCCTACATAATGGTATTTTTTTGACCTTATATAATTTAATTTATATATGACACAATGATGAGGCCGTAATTACCAAATTAATGAATGATTAAAATAATGAACATTATGAATATCTAAATAAATGAAATTTGAAACATTTAATTAATTCCAATAATTTTCAATGTTAATAAGACATGTTAGAGTTGGTTATATGAATTTTTATCTCAATAATAATGCTGTAAAGAATTTAGCAAAAACAAAATACCAAATAATGACAAAATTTCCGTAAAAGAGTTTTTTAAAAAAATATTATATTTTTAATTTATATTCTATTCCAAAAAAATCAATGAATCATCTGAAAGACTTATATAATGATAGTTGTATCATTAATGAACTACTTGGGGTTCTCTTGGATGTATATAGTATGTTTATTAACCATATAATATTAAAATACAAAGAGACATGGTAAATGTAAAACGTTTTAACTAAGAGTTAAATCTAAGAGATAATGTTAATATAGTGACCCAAAGCTGTATAAAACCTACTGGATGAGTGTTTTTAGACCCATCCCCACATTAACCATTAAATAATTCATTTTGGAGCCATTATAAACCGAAAATGATTTTTATTATAAAATAATACTTCAAGATTTTCCTAAGGTGCCCTCACCCCTCTTATAATTGGGAACTTCGCATTCTCTCTAATTCACTCCTTCAAAACCATTTGGCTTAGAAAAACCATACCCAAATATCCTCTAAAATGTCCGACCTTAATCCTAGAGGCCTTCCTTTAGTCATAAATCTAACGTTAGGAGCCATTTTGATCAAATCAAAAGGAAGAACCAGAAGAAGAGGAAAATATTTCATCACCTCTTTCAAGTTCCTTTCTTCTTCCACTTCCTCTTTCTTTTTTGTTTCTAGTATAAAATAATAACCCCATTATCGTCTATATACTGTGGTGGTATTATAAATATGGTACAACCATATTCATTATTCCCTCTATCCTTTGTATGACATGTCACCATACATGCGTATGTATGTCATACCGTCTCCACGTTGTGGTGTAATTGTTGTTCAATACATTGTTTTTTGGATGGGTATAATAATGATGTGTAATTGATTTAAATAATATTTACATCTTGATAATGATACTGTATATATGATATAAAATGTAATTATATTTTATTTTAATATCAATAGAATGATATTGTCGCTCGTGCATACGTACGGATTACCATCACCACGAATGCGATGAGATTCATTCCCCATCATATCCATTCAATATTAATTTTTATTATATGTTTAAAAATAATGTTTAAAGACATAATATCATTCTGAATATGAATAAGATACATCCTATCCATTTCAATCATTACTTTTGTAACAAGGAATATAATGGAAAATGAATCAGCTAACACCTGAAATGATGATAATACTAAGATATTATTTACAAAGAAATGTTAAAAAACTATATATGATATCATATTAATGTAAATGATTCTTGAATAAATTAATAATAATAATTTCACAATTATACAAGAGGTTATCCTACCCTCAACGAAGGAAAAGTTCATGGTAAGGGTTAATTCCTCACTCTCATTATTATTAGATATTTTTTATGGGCATTTTTGTACTGGGAAATATTTATTATCCATGTCCATGTTTCATAAAAGAGTTTTCAATGGGATTATTTTATGGGACTCTATTATAAATAAATCATTTTAAATGTTTTAATAATTTATTCTTCTAAATCATTCTCATTAATGTACATGTTTTCAAAATGGGGTTTTAAGGATTTATTTATTTGGACATTAATGTTTTTAAAATGTTAATTCCATTAAAAAGATTCTAAGTGGTATGGGGAACATTGAATAAAAAATGTCTTTAAATGTCTTCTTTTTAAATTGTGTGAATTTTAAATGTTTTCATGAAAAAAGGATATTTCTCCCACAGAGTTTTACAAATCATATTCAGCTATGTCAACATCATTTTATAGATTTTAAAATTGTTTTTAGTTGATTTATTATGATACAAATCATACATATTGTATTGACGGTCTTGTGATATGTTTGACTGTGGATGTGTAATTTTTATACCATTAAAGGTTTATGGTTGAAGTATTGACATTTCGTATTCTAGTTCTAAAACAAATTTTTATGTTATGTTTCAGCCTTTTTATATGAGGAATGTATTAGACATAGTAAGTGTTGGGTGGAGCCCGCTATAGCTCCTCGATGCATCGGTAGGTCTCATGAGACAATTAGACTTGGAATTGGCTGAGGACTTTATCAATTTGATATATGGTTTTGGCCGAGGCCTTAATCATTTTTTGATGTATTGGATGAGGCCTTAACATAATGTTTTAGAACTTCCAGCATTATAAATTCCTTCCTTATGAAAATAATATAGATGGTTCATGTGGTAATTCTACTAGTAGAATACCAATGATTATGTTTTATTATGGAATTATTTACTCAGCTCATATTCATTCCATAAAAGTATTCATGTTTATTATTGGTAAAGGAATGTGGCTTCATTTTTTCACGATGCTTTGTATTTATTTTATCTTCCGCTGTATTTCTTACTCGTATTGAGCATTTGAGATCGCCAATTTCTTATGTTTCATTTTCCCAGGATATGAAGAAGTTAGTTATGAGTGACTTGAAGGCATAATCTAGGAGGCTTGGATGTTTCTAATAGAATGATTTCATGTTGTATTTATTTTCAAGATGTAGAGTTTAAATTATGTATGAATCTTGTTTAAAATAATACTGAATTGATCGGTCTTTCGAGACACGATTTCCTTGTGATCATTCAAATGTATTAAAATAATGCACCAACTCTGGGCTTCTCAGGTCGAGGCGTTACAGTTGATATCAGAGGAAGTTTAGTACAAACCTGGGAATCTAGATTTAGATAAACTATGATTAGAGCACATAGCCCTAAGATAGACTTTGAGGATTGGTATACAAAAAAATCCTTGAATTTTGGTATTGTAGAGATTTTGTGAGTTTTCCTAGCAATACATCTCAGTCAAGATAAAAGAAGGTAGAGGCGGCTCTAGCACATATGTACCCAGATGTAAAACCCAAAAACACCGCTTTGAGCTAGACTCGAATGGGAATGGGTGCACGACAATGGGCCATGCTGCACTCTTGGTTACAACACTCCTGGTGGATATGCTTAGGATAATTCTCATTTCCTTTACAAATTGTTATGAAGGATTTATTAGTATATACCTTCTCAATGGAAAGATTTTTATGATTATGGATTATATCTATAAACTGTTCAATTTACGTTAGGTATTTTACAAGTTTTGAATTATTCATTGAAACTCATAAACTGACCAAGTGTATGCCATTGTATAGAAATGGAGCCCATTATAAGGAATGTGAACTCCCACAATACGTATGATCCAAATAGTAAGAAGGATCATATATTTCACGGTATTTAACCAAAATTTAGATGGTAAATAGTCACCAATTTATTATCAACATATGAATAAATAGTATCATGTGTTAATAAGATAAGTAAAGAATTCTTTGAGTCCTATGTCTTTTAAGGTAAGCAAGAGAGGAAATAATGGAAGAGAGAAATATGGATAAAGGGAAGAGGAAAAAGAAGGATTTTCCTATATGTGATGACTATGGAAAGAATCACTTTGGTAAATGCTTGAAGGGAATGAGAGTTTTTTATAAGTGTGGAGAAAAAGGACATAAAGTACGTGATTTCAAGGGTAAGAAAAAAGTTTCAAATGTACAATGCTTCGTCTGTAAGGTGTTGGGACACTACGCGAATCAATGTCCCAGTCATCATAGTATACCTTAAATAATTCTATTGGATAATAATAAAGTTATTATACTACCTCAGATGAATAAGAATGACTAGTTTTCTTATGATGTTATTATAGAATTATTTAATTAGAGTGTTGTATCAACAATATACTGTTTATATGAATTATGGAGATAAATAATGACTATGCTACAGTAATATTATATTCTGGATTTGAGATTATATAGTTCTATGAAAAATGACTTAATAGTAAGTTACACTATTTGGAAAAAAAACATGGTTTAAGGAAATTTAATCCTTAATATGGTCCTGATAATATGGTAGTGATTTTGGAATAAGAGATGGTTGATTTGGATTAATTATATAGGATATTCTTGACTACCTTGAAACTGATTAATGATTTGTATATTCCATCAATGATGGAGTTTACAACATTTTTGGATAGACGGATTATATCCAGTATGAAGTGCATTGTGTTGCATTTGTTGTCAATGAGGCATGAAGTTGTCTTGGAATGAATGGATGTCAAGGAGTCAAGATGTGAATGTCAAAGGATGTGATGGTGATGGTGGTGAAGGAGAATGGCCATGATACTAAGAGGCATGTCACTTAGGAAGGAGATTCACTAAGTGGCATAGGAGATGTGGTTGAAACATTCTCTAGTCAAACCAGACGATTGTGGAGCTGTTCTTTAAGTTCATAGAACTTGTATCCTGATGATACAATGTCACAACATTGATTGAAGACCATGCATTGTCTTCACAATGCATGAGGAGTTGAAGTGATCCATCCACAATCACTAAGTGGATGAAGTGGTGCTAATGAAGTCCATGTACTAATTCTTAGTGCATGATGAATTGAATGTGATCCAACTTGACCTCTAATTGTATCATTGAAGAACATTGAAGAATTATTTGATTCAGGAGCTTCGGTTGATGGTGAACCTTTTGAATTCCATATCCTAAGTGAAGATCATGAGAGGAGAAGAAATGGAGGAATTCTTAAGAAGAAGAAGAAGAATAGAGATGGGAATAAGAAAGGCTTGAAGTGGCTTGGCATTTGGTACTTGATATGGCTTGATTTCATGGGGGACATTGTTTTTTGACAAAGTCTTATTCAAGACTTAGCCAAAAATTAGGCCCTCAAGGGCCAGCCTTAAGGGTTCAACCCAAGGCACATGTGGGAACCAGGTCACCACGCCCAAGGGGATCCCATGGGGCCAGCCCAAGAGAGGTCGGGGCCGTGTATAAGCCCCGAGGGCACGCGGTGGTGAAGCCCGCGCACCCAAGTGTGCATGGTGGGCGCTTGGAGCGCGCCCGAAGGGAGCATAGTGGGCGCTTGGAGCGCGCCCGCAGGAGCAGAGTGGGCGCAGAGCGCGCCCGCAGAGAGAACCCGGTGCGGGGCGGCACCGGGAGGGGAGAAGTTCAACTGGCGAGTTGAAGGGAGCGGCTGAGTAATAAGCCGCGTGAAATCCGCAGAAGGATTCGATGTGGGACGCGCAAAAATTCCCGGGAGAGAATCTGAGCCGCTCGATCAATCGCGCGCTCGATCTGGACCGCTCATCGCATCCCGTGCGAGATCTTCAGATCCAGGCCGCCCGATGTATCTCAAACGCCTGATCCGACGGACGAGAGCTCGTCCTCTTCCCCGAGCTCGGATGAGGCCTCCCCGAGCATTCCCGCAGCCGCCGCTGAACCAGGCGACTCCCGAAGATGGTTTTTGAGATTCCGGCCATCTCTCTCGAAGCCGAAGATAACCTCGAGCTCGTCTCTCCACACTGAACACGTCCATGCATAAAAAATGGTGTGCATGCAATGTATGGAAAATTTCGTTCGAGGCCGAGGCAAACGAAGTTGCCAAGGCATCAGGGTGTTCGTCCTTTGCATGGATTGGGTTTTAACAGAGGCGAAGGCCGTGCATGCGTTATAAATCGCATGCACGAGGAGGAAAGAAAATTAAGGGAACCCGCGTGGAAACAGAGGAAAGAAATCAAGATTTGGAAAATCTTGATAACCCGAAACTTTCGGGAGTTCAAAGATTTATCACGCGGATGTTTAAAGGCTCTCCTCGCCTATAAAAGGATAGCCCGAGGCTCTCTGATTGCTTGCTGATGCGCTGATCCTCTGAAGAAGAGAAGTTCTGTGAGTGCACCTTGTGCCTTGCGAAGCCAAAGCCCCGCGCAAACACCCTTGCGCGGCTGTTGTCCCGAAGCCACCCGAGGCTTTGAAGTGTTCCCTGTGCGCCTACTCCCTTGCGCGACAGGAAGAACTCGAGGCCGCATCCTTGCGCGCCCGAGGTTGCCACCCTCTCTGCCCGCACACTTGCGTGGCAGGAGGAAGGAGCCCGCGGCAGTGTTGCACCCTTGCACACTTGAGCCTTGCGCGGCTGCCCCTTGCACCCGAGGAGGTTTCTCTTGCGCGGCCAAGTGATCCTTGTGCCTTGTGCTTGCGCGGTTGTTAAAGTGAAGGAAGGCCGAGACCCCTTTGCTTGTGTGCCAAGTGAAGGAAGAGCACCTCGTGGGCAGTGTGTGTGCATAAGTGGAGAAGTACACACTTTGGGTGTGTGCAAGAGGAGGCCGAGGCCTCAGTGCCTCGTGTGTGAACATTGAGAAGGCCGAGGCCTTTGTGCCTTTGTGTGCAAAAAGAACAAGAAAAGGCCGTAGCCTTGTGTGTGTGCAAGAAGAGAAGGAAGGTTGTGGCCGTGTGTGTGCATAAGGAGGAAGACCACACTATTTGTGTGTGTGCAATTCAAG
This sequence comes from Viscum album, assembly GCA_963277665.1. NCBI lineage: Eukaryota > Viridiplantae > Streptophyta > Magnoliopsida > Santalales > Viscaceae > Viscum > Viscum album. The sequence goes on along the minus strand of OY728166.1, from coordinate 1,066,055,591 downwards.
TGAAGGCCGAGACTTGCATGCCTTGTGTGCATAGTGAAGATAAGATCCTATGGCTTTGTTGTGTGCAAGGAGAACCCAAGGCTTGAAACCTTGTGTATGCAAATTGAAGAACATGCCTTGAGTGTGTGTGTGCAAACAAGAAAAAGAAGGCCGAACCTAGGTGTGCACTAAAAGTGAACACACTTAGAAGAAGTTGAAAGGAGGACATCCACACTAAAGTAGAACACACTCTAAGTGTGTAAACAAATTGGATAAAGTGTGTGCAAGGAGGAGAATTGGCCAAGTCTCAAGTGTGTGCAAAGTGAAACAAGTGTGAGCAAAAAGACAACATGGCCAAATCTAAGTGTGTGCACTAAGAAGTGTGTATACACTCAGAAGAAAGAAGGAGAGACCCACACAAAGTATAACACACGTTTCAAGTGTGTAAGCAAAAGGAATTAAACGTGTGAAGGAAAAGAAGAAAGGTGTGTGCTTAAACAGTTTACACCCTTAGTGGGTTTATTGCACCAAGAGAAGAAAGAGGGAAGTGCATGCATGCATGCATGCACGTGCACACGTGAAGAAAGATAAATCAGTGGTGTGCATCTGAGGAGTCCAAGACCAACAGACCTTTTCAGAGGCTGTTGAAGATTCTTGAAGAAAGGGGCCAGGTCATCCATAGAAGAAGGAGATAAAGCCTGAGCAAGACGAGAAGACCTGATCATCACAAGTGATCAGAAGTACAGAGCAAGGCCAGCAGTCTTTATCCCAGACTGCTGAAGATACTTGAAGAAGCTGAACAAGAAGAAGAGCTACTCGTGTGACTCGAGAAGCCAGGAGAAGACCCTGTGGGACTCAGGGAGAAGAAGTCTTCAGTGGGATTCTGGAGCAGGCCAGTGGGACTCTGGTAACACTGTGGGACGCAGTATAAAGACCCTCATGTGGGACTCAGGAGAGATACAGTGGGACTCTGTATCGACCATTGTAATAATAACAGATTATAATAGAGAATCCATGCTTGGAGAGCATGGCAAGGATGTAGGCCTTTGGTGCCGAACCTTGTAAATCCTTGTGTCCTGTGCCTTTTCATTACTGCATCATTCGGGAAAGGTTGAGAGATACAAGAAGAGTGGATCGAGGCTTTAACCAGCCATAGAGGTTTAATTGATAAGAATCAATTAGTAAAAAGTTTTAAGGGATCACTGATTCACCCCCTCCCCCTCTCAGTGATTCACACTGATCTGGGAACTTCAATTGGTATCAGAGCGAGGTTACCTCTAAAAGATCCAAGAGAGTCTTTATGAAGTGCAGATTTGAGGAAATGAGTGACCAGCCTCAAATGGAGATATCTGCCAAGACTCAGAAAAATAGAAAGAAGAAACAGGCCAAGAAGATGAAGAAAGCCTGTCCTAGCTGTGATGAAGTTGAAACAATGAATGATCTTCAGAGTGCACTCAAATATCTTCAGAAGACAATTCCCATGGAAGTGGCAAAGTGCATAGCTACAGGCATCCATGATCTTCATGAAGAAAAATCACAGTTAGAAGAAGAAGCCAATGCAATGGAAGATCAATTGGAAAAAAGGGTTGGAATAACCAACACTCTCAGAAAGCTGGTGAAGGCTAAAGATGAAACAGTTTCTCTTTGCAATGAAAGATATGAAGACACTGCTGAAGAATTGCAGAGAAACCTTTCTGAGAAAGAATTATTTAAAGTGATAATCAAAGATGTGTTTCATGCACTGGAGAAGTTGCACAAAGTTTCAATGAATGTCAGAGATGCTCAACTCAAAGACAAAGTCAAAATGGTGAAGGAGCTTGACAACTCATTGCATAAAATAAAGAAGGTGCTTGATGACCAGATGGAACAGCTGGAAGAGAAATGGGAAGGAAGGCTAAGAACAGTTGAGGATGAGAAGAACTCCCTCAACATGAAGTGTTTAGAACTGGAGGTGATATTGAAAAATCTGCAATCACCTAAAGCTGAATCCTCCCAGTCAGCTGATAGAAGAAATGTTGCTACACAAGTATGCTTTGAGAAGGATGATTCTAAAGGAAAGACATCCTCTAGTGAAAGTGCAACAACTTCTAAAAGGAAGGTACCATCCATCCCATCTTGTACTAATGCTTCTAATAGTGTTTCCACAAAAAGTGCAGGATGGAAAAATAATTCCAAACAAGTATGGATGAAGACAATGAAGAAAGAAAGCTCTCCTAAAGCAGCACAACAATTCAAGACAGGTACCCTACAATCATAATGAATCAAGAGGTCAAGATTTGTGGGTCAATGTTGGTGTTGTAACAAGTATGGGCATTGTGCAAAGGATTGTTGGTACAATCCACTGAATGCCAAAGCACAAAGGAAGCCCATGCTTAGGGGGAGCAAGCCAGAAGGAAAGAAGCAACATCCACAGGTCCAGAGACATCTGTTTACTGCAAATAGATTTGGATTACTTGACAACATCTGGGATGATTGCAAAAGTGGTCAAAAAGATACATGTCAGTCTCCAACTGTATCCAGAGCTCAAAAGAAGAAAAGATCACAGAACCTGGCTCAAAAGGATTCCTTGGGAAGCAAGCAGAAGAAAGTGGAAGATGCTCCCAAGAAGAGTTTGAAGAATGAAGAGAAGTCCTTGGAATTTAAATCCAAGAAGGGTGAGTCATCCAGTAGGACCACCAAGAAATGCTTCTACTGTGGAAAGAAAGGACACATCATGGACCTTTGTAAAGAAGCCATGAAACTAAATAGAAGCCAACTGAACTCAAACAGACAATCAATCCAGAAGAAGCAGAAGGGATTGATTGAAAACAAGTTGCCTAAGATAGGTAGCTTGACAGCATCAAAAGAACCATGTGGAATTTCCAAAACTGATGCCACACTTCCAAGTGATTTACTAGTCATATGGCCAAATCAGTTGCAACTTGCCAAAGATCTGAAAAGAGCTGAAGATGAAGTTCTGGCAATTGCTAAGGCAAGAAAGAAGAAAAATATTTCACATGAAGATGTATTGAGATCCACACCAGCACCAACATCATTGAAGATCAAATGTGCAAGTGTGAAGAATGGTGAAAATGGGACATCTCGGTTGAGAGAATCTTCTCAACCTTGTTGTTCACATTGATGAACCAAGGAGGTTCCATCTTATTCCCTTATACTATTGGTATTTACATGTGCTGACATTGCAGGGAATTGAAGATGATGATCATTCTCAGCTGGAGGATGGTTTGGAAAGAATGGAGTGCACCCCTTGAGGGGGAGCCAATCTGGAGAAGATGGTATTCTAAGATTTAATATCATCTTGATAAAAGTGAAGGTATTCCAATCATACTTTCATCCCTTGTTTCTTGGTTGAGTTTATCTTGTCAATTAAGGGGGAGTATGGATTGAAGGCAAATGGATGAAAGGGGGAGCTTTATCTTTGCACCTGAACTTTCTAATAAGTCTTGTGAAGTATGTGCAGGATTTAGCAATTCATTGTTATATCTGAAAAATTTCAAACCCCTAAGCATGATCTCACATGTATAGTGAATGTTGGACAGCATTGAGTTCCTTGGTTACATCACTCTTGTTTTCTACACTGGGCTAGCCCAAGTAGACTTAGAGTTGATCAACTAAAGGTTCTTTGCTAAAGAAGAATATGTGACATCATCCCTCTCTCAGTGTTTTTCAAGAAAATACTTTTCAAAGGGAGGAAGAGATTTTTGAAAGAGAACCACACCACACCTTTGCATTTGATTGCCAATAAGGGGGAGAAATATTGGCACACATATTGACCCATTCAAATGTGCTGAAGGAGTGTATTGACAACAAATACAAAGGGGGAGATTGAAGTGCATTGTGTTGCATTTGTTGTCAATGAGGCATGAAGTTGTCTTGGAATGAATGGATGTCAAGGAGTCAAGATGTGAATGTCAAAGGATGTGATGGTGATGGTGGTGAAGGAGAATGGCCATGATACTAAGAGGCATGTCACTTAGGAAGGAGATTCACTAAGTGGCATAGGAGATGTGGTTGAAACATTCTCTAGTCAAACCAGACGATTGTGGAGCTGTTCTTTAAGTTCATAGAACTTGTATCCTGATGATACAATGTCACAACATTGATTGAAGACCATGCATTGTCTTCACAATGCATGAGGAGTTGAAGTGATCCATCCACAATCACTAAGTGGATGAAGTGGTGCTAATGAAGTCCATGTACTAATTCTTAGTGCATGATGAATTGAATGTGATCCAACTTGACCTCTAATTGGATCATTGAAGAACATTGAAGAATTATTTGATTTAGGAGCTTCGGTTGATGGTGAACCTTTTGAATTCCATATCCTAAGTGAAGATCATGAGAGGAGAAGAAATGGAGGAATTCTTAAGAAGAAGAAGAAGAATAGAGATGGGAAGAAGAAAGGCTTGAAGTGGCTTGGCATTTGGTACTTGATATGGCTTGATTTCATGGGGGACTTTGTTTTTTGACAAAGTCTTATTCAAGATTTAGCCAAAAATTAGGCCCTCAAGGGCCAGCCTTAAGGGTTCAACCCAAGGCACATGTGGGAACCAGGTCACCACGCCCAAGGGGATCCCATGGGGCCAGCCCAAGAGAGGTCGGGGCCGTGTATAAGCCCCGAGGGAACGCGGTGGTGAAGCCCGCGCACCCAAGTGTGCATGGTGGGCGCTTGGAGCGCGCCCGAAGGGAGCATAGTGGGCGCTTGGAGCGCGCCCGCAGGAGCAGAGTGGGCGCAGAGCGCGCCCGCAGAGAGAACCCGGTGCGGGGCGGCACCGGGAGGGGAGAAGTTCAACTGGCGAGTTGAAGGGAGCGGCTGAGTAATAAGCCGCGTGAAATCCGTGGAAGGATTCGATGTGGGACGCGCAAAAAATCCCGGGAGCGAATCTGAGCCGCTCGATCAACCGCGCGCTCGATCTGGACCGCTCATCGCATCCCGCGCGAGATCTTCAGATCCAGGCCGCCCGATGTATCTCAAACGCCTGATCCGACGGCCGAGAGCTCGTCCTCTTCCCCGAGCTCGGCTGAGGCCTCCCCGAGCATTCCCACAGCCTCCGCTGAACCAGGCGACTCCCGAAGATGGTTTTTGAGATTCCGGCCATCTCTCTCGAAGCCGAAGATACCCTCGAGCTCGTCTCTCCACACCGAACACGTCCATGCATAAAAAATGGTGTGCATGCAATGTATGGAAAATTTCGTTCGAGGCCGAGGCAAACGAAGTTGCCAAGGCATCAGGGTGTTCCTCCTTTGCATGGATTGGGTTTTAACAGAGGCGAAGGCCGTGCATGCGTTATAAATCGCATGCACGAGGAGGAAAGAAAATTAAGGGAACCCGCGTGGAAACAGAGGAAAGAAATCAAGATTTGGAAAATCTTGATAACCCGAAACTTTCGGGAGTTCAAAGATTTATCACGCGGATGTTTAAAGGCTCTCCTCGCCTATAAAAGGATAGCCCGAGGCTCTCTGATTTCTTGCTGATGCGCTGATCCTCTGAAGAAGAGAAGTTCCGTGAGTGCACCTTGTGCCTTGCGAAGCCAAAGCCCCGCGCAAACACCCTTGCGCGACTGTTGTCCCGAAGCCACCCGAGGCTTTGAAGTGTTCCCTGCGCGCCTACTCCCTTGCGCGACAGGAAGAACTCGAGGCCGCATCCTTGCGCGCCCGAGGTTGCCACCCTCTCTGCCCGCACACTTGCGTGGCAGGAGGAAGGAGCCCGCGGCAGTGTTGCACCCTTGCACACTTGAGCCTTGCGCGGCTGCCCCTTGCACCCGAGGAGGTTTCTCTTGCACGGCCAAGTGATCCTTCTGCCTTGTGCTTGCGCGGTTGTTAAAGTGAAGGAAGGCCGAGACCCCTTTGCTTGTGTGCCAAGTGAAGGAAGAGCACCTCGTGGGCAGTGTGTGTGTGCATAAGTGGAGAAGTACACACTTTGGGTGTGTGCAAGAGGAGGCCGAGGCCTCAGTGCCTCGTGTGTGAACATTGAGAAGGCCGAGGCCTTTGTGCCTTTGTGTGAAAAAAGAACAAGAAAAGGCCGTAGCCTTGTGTGTGTGCAAGAAGAGAAGGAAGGTTGTGGCCGTGTGTGTGCATAAGGAGGAAGACCACACTATTTGTGTGTGTGCAATTCAAGTGAAGGCCGAGACTTGCATGCCTTGTGTGCATAGTGAAGATAAGATCCTATGGCTTTGGTGTGTGCAAGGAGAACCCAAGGCTTGAAACCTTGTGTATGCAAATTGAAGAACATGCCTTGAGTGTGTGTGTGCAAACAAGAAAAAGAAGGCCGAACCTAGGTGTGCACTAAAAGTGAACACACTTAGAAGAAGTTGAAAGGAGGACATCCACACTAAAGTAGAACACACTCTAAGTGTGTAAACAAATTGGATAAAGTGTGTGCAAGGAGGAGAATTGGCCAAGTCTCAAGTGTGTGCAAAGTGAAACAAGTGTGAGCAAAAAGACAACATGGCCAAATCTAAGTGTGTGCACTAAGAAGTGTGTATACACTCAGAAGAAAGAAGGAGAGACCCACACAAAGTATAACACACGTTTCAAGTGTGTAAGAAAAAGGAATTAAACGTGTGAAGGAAAAGAAGAAAGGTGTGTGCTTAAACAGTTTACACACTTAGTGGGTTTATTGCACCAAGAGAAGAAAGAGGGAAGTGCATGCATGCATGCATGCACGTGCACACGTGAAGAAAGATAAATCAGTGGTGTGCATCTGAGGAGTCCAAGACCAACAGACCTTTTCAGAGGCTGTTGAAGATTCTTGAAGAAAGGGGCCAGGTCATCCTTAGAAGAAGGAGATAAAGCCTGAGCAAGACGAGAAGACCTGATCATCACAAGTGATCAGAAGTACAGAGCAAGGCCAGCAGTCTTTATCCCAGACTGATGAAGATACTTGAAGAAGCTGAACAAGAAGAAGAGCTACTCGTGTGAATCGAGAAGCCAGGAGAAGACCCTGTGGGACTCAGGGAGAAGAAGTCTTCAGTGGGATTCTGGAGCAGGCCAGTGGGACTCTGGTAACACTGTGGGACGCAGTATAAAGACCCTCCTGTGGGACTCAGGAGAGATACAGTGGGACTCTGTATCGACCATTGTAATACTAACAGATTATAATAGAGAATCATGCTTGGAGAGCATGTCAAGGATGTAGGCCTTTGGTGCCGAACCTTGTAAATCCTTGTGTCCTGTGCCTTTTCATTACTGCATCATTCGGGAAAGGTTGAGAGATACAAGAAGAGTGGATCGAGGCTTTATCCAGCCATAGAGGTTTAATTGATAAGAATCAATTAGTAAAAAGTTTTAAGGGATCACTGATTCACCCCCTCCCCCTCTCAGTGATTCACACTGATCTGGGCACTTCAATTGGTATCAGAGCGAGGTTACCTCTAAAAGATCCAAGAGAGTCTTTATGAAGTGCAGATTTGAGGAAATGAGTGACCAGCCTCAAATGGAGATATCTGCCAAGACTCAGAAAAATAGAAAGAAGAAACAGGCCAAGAAGATGAAGAAAGCCTGTCCTAGCTGTGATGAAGTTGAAACAATGAATGATCTTCAGAGTGCACTCAAATATCTTCAGAAGACAGTTCCCATGGAAGTGGCAAAGTGCATATCTACAGGCATCCACGATCTTCATGAAGAAAAATCACAGTTAGAAGAAGAAGCCAATGCAATGGAAGATCAATTGGCAAAAAGGGTTGGAATAACCAACACTCTCAGAAAGCTGGTGAAGGCTAAAGATGAAACAGTTTCTCTTTGCAATGAAAGATATGAAGACACTGCTGAAGAATTGCAGAGAAACCTTTCTGAGAAAGAATTATTTAAAGTGATAATCAAAGATGTGTTTCATGCACTGGAGAAGTTGCACAAAGTTTCAATGAATGTCAGAGATGCTCAACTCAAAGACAAAGTCAAAATGGTGAAGGAGCTTGACAACTCATTGCATAAAATAAAGAAGGTGCTTGATGACCAGATGGAACAGCTGGAAGAGAAATGGGAAGGAAGGCTAAGAACAGTTGAGGATGAGAAGAACTCCCTCAACATGAAGTGTTTAGAACTGGATGTGATATTGAAAAATCTGCAATCACCTAAAGCTGAATCCTCCCAGTCAGCTGATAGAAGAAATGTTGCTACACAAGTATGCTTTGAGAAGGATGATTCTAAAGGAAAGACATCCTCTAGTGAAAGTGCAACAACTTCTAAAAGGAAGGTACCATCCATCCCATCTTGTACTAATGCTTCTAATAGTGTTTCCACAAAATGTGCAGGATGGAAAAATAATTCCAAACAAGTATGGATGAAGACAATGAAGAAAGAAAGCTCTCCTGAAGCAGCACAACAATTCAAGACAGGTACCCTACAATCAGAAGGAATCAAGAGGTCAAGATTTGTGGGTCAATGTTGGTGTTGTAACAAGTATGGGCATTGTGCAAAGGATTGTTGGTACAATCCACTGAATGCCAAAGCACAAAGGAAGCCCATGCTTAGGGGGAGCAAGCCAGAAGGAAAGAAGCAACATCCACAGGTCCAGAGACATCTGTTTACTGCAAATAGATTTGGATTACTTGACAACATCTGGGATGATTGCAAAAGTGGTCAAAAAGATACATGTCAGTCTCCAACTGTATCCAGAGCTCAAAAGAAGAAAAGATCACAGAACCTGGCTCAAAAGGATTCCTTGGGAAGCAAGCAGAAGAAAGTGGAAGATGCTCCCAAGAAGAGTTTGAAGAATGAAGAGAAGTCCTTGGAATTTAAATCCAAGAAGGGTGAGTCATCCAGTAGGACCACCAAGAAATGCTTCTACTGTGGAAAGAAAGGACACATCATGAACCTTTGTAAAGAAGCCATGAAACTAAATAGAAGCCAACTGAACTCAAACAGACAATCAATCCAGAAGAAGCAGAAGGGATTGATTGAAAACAAGTTGCCTAAGATAGGTAGCTTGACAGCATCAAAAGAACCATGTGGAATTTCCAAAACTGAGGCCACACTTCCAAGTGATTTACTAGTCATATGGCCAAATCAGTTGCAACTTGCCAAAGATCTGAAAAGAGCTGAAGATGAAGTTCTGGCAATTGCTAAGGCAAGAAAGAAGAAAAATATTTCACATGAAGATGTATTGAGATCCACACCAGCACCAACATCATTGAAGATCAAATGTGCAAGTGTGAAGAATGGTGAAAATGGGACATCTCGGTTGAGAGAATCTTCTCAACCTTGTTGTTCACATTGATGAACCAAGGAGGTTCCATCTTATTCCCTTATACTATTGGTATTTACATGTGCTGACATTGCAGGGAATTGAAGATGATGATCATTCTCAGCTGGAGGATGGTTTGGAAAGAATGGAGTGCACCCCTTGAGGGGGAGCCAATCTGGAGAAGATGGTATTCTAAGATTTAATATCATCTTGAGAAAAGTGAAGGTATTCCAATCATACTTTCATCCCTTGTTTCTTAATTGAGTTTATCTTGTCAATTAAGGGGGAGTATGGATTGAAGGAAAATGGATGAAAGGGGGAGCTTTATCTTTGCACCTGAACTTTCTAATAAGTCTTGTGAAGTATGTGCAGGATTTAGCAATTCATTGTTATATCTGAAAAATTTCAAACCCCTAAGCATGATCTCACATGTATAGTGAATGTTGGACAGCATTGAGTTCCTTGGTTACATCACTCTTGTTTTCTACACCGGGCTAGCCCAAGTAGACTTAGAGTTGATCAACTAAAGGTTCTTTGCTAAAGAAGAACATGTGACATCATCCCTCTCTCAGTGTTTTTCAAGAAAATACTTTTCAAAGGGAGGAAGAGATTTTTGAAAGAGAACCACACCACACCTTTGCATTTGATTGCCAATAAGGGGGAGAAATATTGGCACACATATTGACCCATTCAAATGTGCTGAAGGAGTGTATTGACAACAAATACAAAGGGGGAGATTGAAGTGCATTGTGTTGCATTTGTTGTCAATGAGGCATGAAGTTGTCTTGGAATGAATGGATGTCAAGGAGTCAAGATGTGAATGTCAAAGGATGTGATGGTGATGGTGGTGAAGGAGAATGGCCATGATACTAAGAGGCATGTCACTTAGGAAGGAGATTCACTAAGTGGCATAGGAGATGTGGTTGAAACATTCTCTAGTCAAACCAGACGATTGTGGAGCTGTTCTTTATGTTCATAGAACTTGTATCCTGATGATACAATGTCACAACATTGATTGAAGACCATGCATTGTCTTCACAATGCATGAGGAGTTGAAGTGATCCATCCACAATCACTAAGTGGATGAAGTGGTGCTAATGAAGTCCATGTACTAATTCTTAGTGCATGATGAATTGAATGTGATCCAACTTGACCTCTAATTGGATCATTGAAGAACATTGAAGAATTATTTGATTCAGGAGCTTCGGTTGATGGTGAACCTTTTGAATTCCATATCCTAAGTGAAGATCATGAGAGGAGAAGAAATGGAGGAATTCTTAAGAAGAAGAAGAAGAATAGAGATGGGAAGAAGAAAGGCTTGAAGTGGCTTGGTATTTGGTACTTTATATGGCTTGATTTCATGGGGGACTTTGTTTTTTGACAAAGTCTTATTCAAGACTTAGCCAAAAATTAGGCCCTCAAGGGCCAGCCTTAAGGGTTCAACCCAAGGCACATGTGGGAACCAGGTCACCACGCCCAAGGGGATCCCATGGGGCCAGCCCAAGAGAGGTCGGGGCCGTGTATAAGCCCCGAGGGAACGCGGTGGTGAAGCCCGCGCACCCAAGTGTGCATGGTGGGCGCTTGGAGCGCGCCCGAAGGGAGCATAGTGGGCGCTTGGAGCGCGCCCGCAGGAGCAGAGTGGGCGCAGAGCGCGCCCGCAGAGAGAACCCGGTGCGGGGCGGCACCGGGAGGGGAGAAGTTCAACTGGCGAGTTGAAGGGAGCGGCTGAGTAATAAGCCGCGTGAAATCCGTGGAAGGATTCGATGTGGGACGCGCAAAAAATCCCGGGAGCGAATCTGAGCCGCTCGATCAGCCGCGCGCTCGATCTGGACCGCTCATCGCATCCCGCGCGAGATCTTCAGATCCAGGCCGCCCGATGTATCTCAAACGCCTGATCCGACGGCCGAGAGCTCGTCCTCTTCCCCGAGCTCGGCTGAGGCCTCCCCGAGCATTCCCACAGCCGCCGCTGAACCAGGCGACTCCCGAAGATGGTTTTTGAGATTCCGGCCATCTCTCTCGAAGCCGAAGATACCCTCGAGCTCGTCTCTCCACACCAAACACGTCCATGCATAAAAAATGGTGTGCATGCAATGTATGGAAAATTTCGTTCGAGGCCGAGGCAAACGAAGTTGCCAAGGCATCAGGGTGTTCCTCCTTTGTATGGATTGGGTTTTAACAGAGGCGAAGGCCGTGCATGCGTTATAAATCGCATGCACGATGAGGAAAGAAAATTAAGGGAACCCGCGTGGAAACAGAGGAAATAAATCAAGATTTGGAAAATCTTGATAACCCGAAACTTTCGGGAGTTCAAAGATTTATCACGCGGATGTTTAAAGGCTCTCCTCGCCTATAAAAGGATAGCCCGAGGCTCTCTGATTGCTTGCTGATGCGCTGATCCTCTGAAGAAGAGAAGTTCCGTGAGTGCACCTTGTGCCTTGCGAAGCCAAAGCCCCGCGCAAACACCCTTGCGCGGCTGTTGTCCCGAAGCCACCCGAGGCTTTGAAGTGTTCCCTGCGCGCCTACTCCCTTGCGCGACAGGAAGAACTCGAGGCCGCATCCTTGCGCGCCCGAGGTTGCCACCCTCTCTGCCCGCACACTTGCGTGGCAGGAGGAAGGAGCCCGCGGCAGTGTTGCACCCTTGCACACTTGAGCCTTGCGCGGCTGCCCCTTGCACCCGAGGAGGTTTCTCTGGCGCGGCCAAGTGATCCTTGTGCCTTGTGCTTGCGCGGTTGTTAAAGTGAAGGAAGGCCGAGACCCCTTTGCTTGTGTGCCAAGTGAAGGAAGAGCACCTCGTGGGCAGTGTGTGTGCATAAGTGGAGAAGTACACACTTTGGGTGTGTGCAAGAGGAGGCCGAGGCCTCAGTGCCTCGTGTGTGAACATTGAGAAGGCCGAGGCCTTTGTGCCTTTGTGTGCAAAAAGAACAAGAAAAGGCCGTAGCCTTGTGTGTGTGCAAGAAGAGAAGGAAGGTTGTGGCCGTGTGTGTGCATAAGGAGGAAGACCACACTATTTGTGTGTGTGCAATTCAAGTGAAGGCCGAGACTTGCATGCCTTATGTGCATAGTGAAGATAAGATCCTATGGCTTTGGTGTGTGCAAGGAGAACCCAAGGCTTGAAACCTTGTGTATGCAAATTGAAGAACATGCCTTGAGTGTGTGTGTGCAAACAAGAAAAAGAAGGCCGAACCTAGATGTGCACTAAAAGTGAACACACTTAGAAGAAGTTGAAAGGAGGACATCCACACTAAAGTAGAACACACTCTAAGTGTGTAAACAAATTGGATAAAGTGTGTGCAAGGAGGAGAATTGGCCAAGTCTCAAGTGTGTGCAATGTGAAACAAGTGTGAGCAAAAAGACAACATGGCCAAATCTAAGTGTGTGCACTAAGAAGTGTGTATACACTCAGAAGAAAGAAGGAGAGACCCACACAAAGTATAACACACGTTTCAAGTGTGTAAGCAAAAGGAATTAAACGTGTGAAGGAAAAGAAGAAAGGTGTGTTCTTAAACAGTTTACACCCTTAGTGGGTTTATTGCACCAAGAGAAGAAAGAGGGAAGTGCATGCATGCATGCATGCACGTGCACACGTGAAGAAAGATAAATCAGTGGTGTGCATCTGAGGAGTCCAAGACCAACAGACCTTTTCAGAGGCTGTTGAAGATTCTTGAAGAAAGGGGCCAGGTCATCCTTAGATGAAGGAGATAAAGCCTGAGCAAGACGAGAAGACCTGATCATCACAAGTGATCAGAAGTACAGAGCAAGGCCAGCAGTCTTTATCCCAGACTGCTGAAGATACTTGAAGAAGCTGAACAAGAAGAAGAGCTACTCGTGTGACTCGAGAAGCCAGGAGAAGACCCTGTGGGACTCAGGGAGAAGAAGTCTTCAGTGGGATTCTGGAGCAGGCCAGTGGGACTCTGGTAACACTGTGGGACGCAGTATAAAGACCCTCCTGTGGGACTCAGGAGAGATACAGTGGGACTCTATATCAACCATTGTAATAATAACAGATTATAATAGAGAATCCATGCTTGGAGAGCATGGCAAGGATGTAGGCCTTTGGTGCCGAACCTTGTAAATCCTTGTGTCCTGTGCCTTTTCATTACTGCATCATTCGGGAAAGGTTGAGAGATACAAGAAGAGTGGATCGAGGCTTTAACCAGCCATAGAGGTTTAATTGATAAGAATCAATTAGTAAAAAGTTTTAAGGGATAACTGATTCACCCCCTCCCCCTCTCAGTGATTCACACTGATCTGGGCACTTCACAGTATTATATAAGGAATAAGAGAGAATTAATGTAATAAATAAGGTTTTATGGTAATTCATGAAGTTGTAGTGTTTTAAAAGAATACACGATGAAGGTGTTCACATGTTATGACATGGACAAAAGGATCTTCATTGTGTTAAAATTCCTTGTAAATGTCGGACAGTGTGTCTGGGCAGAAGAATTTTGGATAATTATAGTTTGAATTTATTTTTTGATTTCCATAAAAGGAAAACCCATAGGTCGGGAGACAACCCGTCGCGTCCAGCAAGATCGTGAGACTTGAACCTGCAACCGAAGGGCGAAATGGGTGTATCACCTACCACTGGTCCACATGATGTCCTGGATTGAATAATGTAGTTTTTTTAAAAGGTCGCATAGATTAATTATAAATTCATTTTTTTGGAACGCTATATGAATAGGATAAATAAAATATTTTTTTATGTTATATTGTCTTTTAGAGTGAAAGATGAGATTGTGGTAGAAATTAGTTAATGGATGGAACTTCACATATCAAGAATATATTTTTATCTTCTCTTATTCTATGAAGAAATAAATTCTTAAACATTAGTTAAAGTATCTTAAAACTAAAAATGTGTTATCTAAATACCTTATGATTTTTTGAATAGATGATTTTTTAAATCATCATAGATTGATGGATTTGATGCCCCCAATTCTAAAATTTTTTTTGACTAATGACCTCAATCACAACCTATAAATATTTAAGATTTTCCTCCAATTATGTGTCTCTAATTTCCACCAATGTTATCATAATCGAGATGATTATTTGGTGGTAAATTTTTCATTCCCCTTTTCCTCTTATTAAGACTAAATTTTATTTACCCAATTTCTGATGTGGGTTTTCCCACATAGGTATTTTTTATTTTCATCATTTTATTTTCGAATAACAATTTCAAATTGGGAGGATGCACTTTATTGAAGGAGTTAAGAATGTAACGCCCCAGGATTTCATAGTACGTTTTTTCTTTAAAGTAATGCAATAACTTTCACTACACGCAATACTGAGTTCAAGAACACCATGACAAACCAAAATAGTCGTTCAAAAGCGGTTATGAATAGTATTTACTGAATTTTGAAATTTATATAATCCTTATAATTTTAGAATCCATATTATGAGTTTCTTAGACATAATGTAAGAAAAAATTATTTTTTTCGGATAAAAGAATTAGTTTTTCAAAAAACGAAATTTTACCACCTTATAATGGAAAACCCTTTTTAAATCCAATATTTATACTTTCATAAATTCAAATTGGCAAAATAAAATTCATCTTCAGAATCAAGACATAATAATTTTGTTTCAATAAATATTTGATATTTTTCTGATAACTTTTATATTTGGTTGAATAGTGAAAATACTATATTTTAACTGAAAATAACCTTTTTAATCAAAATAATTTATAGTTTTGAATTATAAATTTTAATGGTTTGGAAGGGTAATTAGATTATATTTTTACCATTTTATCTAATGATGGTCATTGTAATTAATTTCACTTTAAAATTGAACATAAACAAGTGTCAATCTTGGGATAGTTATTATTTCTTAAAAATATGCTTTATGGTTATGACAATGAGAATTAATTTTTAATTAAATAATGAAACTTATATTTTTTGAAATTGGTAAAATATAATTCATTTTTGAGTTCGGAATATCAAAATTAGCTTAGGGGTTTTTTTGGTATATTTCTAAAAACATTCAATTTTTTATGAATAGTGAAAAACAATAAGTTATAGTTTAAAACTGAATTTTTATTTAAATATTTATTTATTTTATGTAAATATATTTTAATTCAAAATAGATACATAATAACTATATAAGTTCAATGCAATTAATTGGATTCAGTTTATAATAACTTTAGATATATAAAACTTTTATTGAACTTTTTACTGTCTTTACTGACCTCTTAGAAGCATTTATAAATTTAAATAATAATTAAAATTTACCACTTCTGTGAGTAGAATTTCAAAAAATAGAGAGACATGGTTGATATCAATAATTAAAATATGGGTCAATAAGCTGAAAATAATTTTGGATGAATCGTAACTTATTACTTTTATTCACTATAGTTAAAAGTAAATAGGGCAATTTAGGGTAAAAATGCCATTATTATTACCATAACACATGTCCTAATTCAATTGGATAAGTATAATTCAACCCAAAAAACCTTATGAATAAAATATGAACCTTTTTTTCTACTTGTAATAGATTAGGACATTTTTTATTATTTAATTCAAAAAAGAGGTAAAAGAATTAAAATCAAAGTTTAATAACTAAAACATTTTTCATATAGGGTTACACATAAGATAAATTAGACTATAAATATTAATTGTAATGATAAAAAGATTTATTATATAATTAACATTTATTTATATTTTTTAGAAATTATATAATATAATTTATTTATGACACAATGATGATGCAGTAATTACCTAATTAATGAAAGATTAGAAGAATTGAAATTATAAATATCCAAATAAATGTAATTTGAGACTTTTTATGAAGTACACTAATTTTATAGGTTAATATTACATATTAGGGTTGGTTTGATGAAATTATTTTGGAGTAATAATGCTGTTATAAATTTTAAAAAATACTAAATAGTTTCAAAATTTACATAAAATAGTTTTCAAAACTAATATTATATTATTAATAGATATTCTATTCTTAAAAATATAATGTTAGGCCAAAAAACAATATAATGATATTTTTATCATTAATTAACCACTTGGGGTTCTCTTGGTAGTATATAGTATGTTTAATAGACATATAATATAAAAATACTATGGGACATGGTAAACGTCAAACTATTTAACTAAGAGTTAAATCTAAGAGATAAGGTTAATATAGTGACCCAAACCTGTCTAAAACCTATTGGTTGAATGGTTTTCAACCCATACCCACCTTATCCTATTGATAATACATTTTGGGTTGATTAGAAACTGAAATGAATTTATTATGAAATAATATTTCTATCTTTTCCTAAGGTGCCTCTCACCCATCTTATAAAAGGGCACTCCCCCTTTTCTCTAATTCATACCATCAAAGCCATTTGGCTCGGCCAACCCTTGCCCAAATACTCTATCAAATTTTCTTCTTTCATCCTAATGTCCTTCCTTTAGATATAAATCCAACCTAAGTATCCCTTTTCATCAAATCAAAAGGAAGAACCCGAAGAAGAAGTAAATATTTAATCACCTCATTCAAGATCCTTTCATCTTAGACTTCCTCTTTCATTGTTATTTACATTATAAACTAATAACTCTTGTATATTCTATATACTGTGATGTTATTATAAATATTGTACAACCATATTCATTATTCTATCTATCCTTTGAATGACATGTCACCATACGTGTGTACGAATGGCTTACCATCTCCATGTCATGCTATAATTTTTATTCAACTAATTATTATCTGGATGGATATAATAATGATGTTTAATTGATGTAAATAATAAATATAACATGATAATGATTCTTTATATATGATATACCATCCAATTATATATTATTTTAATATCAGAATAATGATATTGTCATTCGTGAGTATATACGGATTACCGTCTCCACGAACATGATGAGATCTGTTCCCCATCGTATCCATTCAAGACTAAATTTCATTAGATAATTAACAATAATGTTTAAATACATAATATAAATATTAATATGAATAAGATAAATTCTATCCAAAACAATCATTACTTACATAAAAAATCATATAAAGTAAAATGAATAAGTTAACACCCGAAATGACGATAATACTAAGATATTATTAACAAAGCAATGTTAAAAGATCATATATGATATCATATTAATGTATATGAATATTGTATAAATTAATAACAATTATTTCCCCATTATATAATATTTTATCCTACCCTCATCAAAGTAAAAGTACAAGGAAAGGGTTAATTCCTCAATCTCATTATTATTCGAGATTGTTTTTCAGTAAGTTTTTACTGCAACATATTTATTATCCATTTGCATGTTTTATAAAAGAGTTTTAAATGGGATTATCTTAAGTGACTCTATTATTAAAACATAATTTTAAATGTTTAAAAAAATTATTCTTCTAAATCATTCTCATTAATTTCCATGTTTTCAAAATGTTTTTTAATGATTTATATATATGGAAAGGAATGTTTTTAAAATGTAAAATCCATTAAAAATTTTCAATGTGGCATGAGACACATTGATTAAAAAATGATTTTAAATGTTTTCGTTTCTAAATTGTGTGACTTTTAAATGTTTTCATAAAAAAGGTATATTTCTCTCATAGAGTTTTACAAATAATTTTCATCTATGCCAACATCCTTTGATGTATTTTAAACATTTTTGAAGTTGATTTATTATGATACAAATCTTCCATAATATATTGATGGTTTTGTGATATGTTTGACTATGGATGAGTTATTTTGATACCATTCACAGTTTATGGTTAAAGTATTGACATTTCTTATGCAAGTTCTAAAACGAATTTTTATGTTATTTTTAAACCTTTTCATATAAGGATTGTGTTGGACATAGTAAGTGATGGGTGGAGCCCGGTATAGCTCTTCGATGCATCAGTAGGTCTCATGGGACAACTATACGTGGAATTGAATAGGGTCTTTCCCTATTTGATATATGGTTTTGGCCGAGGCATAAATCATTTTTATATGTCTTGGCCGAGCCCATGACAAAATGTTTCAGAATGTCCAGAATTATACATTCCCTCATTAAGAAAATAATATTGATGGTTCATGTGGTCATTATATTATTAGAATACCCATAATTATGTTTTATTATGGAATTATTTACTATGGTCAAATTTCTGCCATAAAAGTATTCATGTTTATTATTGGAAAAGGAAAGTGGTTTCAATTATTCACCATGCTTAATATTTTGTTATATTCCACTGTATAGCTTACCCTTACTGAGCGTTTGAGCTCACTCTTTACTTATGTTTCATTTTCCTAGGAAATGAATAATTTAGTTATGAGTGACTTGTAGGAATAATCTAGGAGTCTTGGATGTTTCTAATGGAATAAATTAGTGTTGTTTTTCTTTTCAAGTTATAATTTTGACCATATGTTTGAATCTTATTTCCAATAATACTAAACAGATCAGTCATTCGAGACATGATTTCCTTGTGATCATGCCAATGTGTTAAAATAATTCACCGACTCTAAGATTCTGGGGTGGGGGTTGCATTAGCATAGGGGAATATATTATATTTTTCTGAGAAACATCATTTTTGGATGAAAAGTGAAAAATACCAAATTTCAATCTAAAACTTTTTTTAGATCTAATATATTTTTAATGATAATTATATTTTAATATAATTAGAAATTATGATTTTATTATATTATTATAAATTAGTCCAATTTTTATCTTTGGAATCAATTTCCCATTGTAATTGAATATACAATGATAGAAAATATTAGATCATTTGTACTTCAAAAACTAGCAGTGTCATCTCGTCCACAGGATTATGTTTAAATTAATTACATCTACTTATATGATTATAGATTAGGAAAATGTATTTTATATTTGGAATAAATTTGTTTAATAATATTTAATAACTTTAATATTTTTTTGACCAAAAATATTAGTGAAAGTAACTAAAATTAATTACATCCATTAAGGTAAAATTATACTTAACTAAGGACTAAACCATAAAATTTAGACCCAAAATACATATAAAATAATATAAAACCAATGTTATGGAAACTATTCCACCATGAACCTTACATTATTGAGTTTGGTAGGTTTGGTATGAATAGTT
Organism: Viscum album; assembly: GCA_963277665.1. Classification (NCBI taxonomy): domain Eukaryota; kingdom Viridiplantae; phylum Streptophyta; class Magnoliopsida; order Santalales; family Viscaceae; genus Viscum; species Viscum album. The sequence goes on along the minus strand of OY728166.1, from coordinate 1,066,036,384 downwards.
CAGTTAAAAATGTGGGTACATGTAACCTGTTTTTAAAATTAACATGTGTGTCCTTTCCCTCCCATAAAAAGTGCACAAACACTTTCTCTTCATTACCCCTATAAAAAACATAAGCTCAGACATTAGAAGACCAATACACTTCCCAATCTCCCTTACTTACTCCTATAATACTCCCCTTTTAGATAATTTAATCCCATGAATCCTTTTGTCACAAACCCAAAGGAGTTACTCAATTAAGAGGTAACATCTTTCCTCAAGTTACTTTTTAAATTTTATTTCTCCATCCCCTCTAATTTCTTTACTACATGATTTTATAAGAAAACTAGTATCATAAATATACAATGAATTTTTTATTACAAGGGTTCTACCTACACTTACACACACCTCCATATAATGGGTAACAGACATGTTATTTACATATACAACAAATCACCGCCTCACTAAACGATGATTGTTCATTTCTACATTACCGCCTCTCATGGTGGAAATTATGATGGAAAATCTATTTATATATTATATATATTTTATTTACTAATTATTTTATATTATTTAAATATTTTACAATATATATCATTAAACATTCCATATGGTGTAAAGATAATAATTTTATATGAGGAAGTATGAATTACCTCCACCTCAAAGTGTTGTCATTCTTTCAGACTCTACATGAATAGTATTAAGAAAGGGTTTAGTGAACATATATAATATATATTATATAATAATTCTAATGGAATAATGATATTTATACATATATATACATATATTCAAATTACCTTCTATCATTAAATACAACAATTAAAGAAAAACAACGTTCATTCATATGTACGACCAATCATCTACTTGAACTATGTATTATATTTCATAATTCTAAATTATATAGATTATTAAAATATACATATAATTTATAAAAATGATATTTATATCTTTTTTTAAATAATTAACTTCATGATATAAGTATAAATACCAATGAAATAAAAAATAAATACATATGAGAAGAACATAGAGAATATTACTGGAAGTGACACCTTAACATAATATTGTTAAGAAAATGATAATATAAGGTTATCATAAAACCATTTAGTTTAATACATATTTCAATATGGTTATGTAAAATATTTATAACAAATTTATACTTATTATACAAGTTATTTGATTATATATGATGAGAATTAAGAAAAAAGGTAAAGTAATCTCATCTAATATTTATTTTCATGTGATACTTGCCTTAATCTCCACTCACATAATTTGCGTGCTATATATAATAACTATTAATGTATCCAATGTCTCTTAAAATTAAATTTATGGGTATTAACATATCCATTGTAAAATATTTCTTTCATGGGTTTTATGTTTCTAATGATAACAGATCGGTAAATAGTTTTGTCTCAATTTGAATTCTATGAGACTCGTGTATTGTTATGCACATCAATTATTTTCATGGAGTATATAAACCCATTTTACATTTTATATAAAGAGACTCCTAAATTTCATGATATTTTAATATTATATTAATTTCCTTTTCAAACATGGATATTATGAAGCCATGTTACCAAGTCATAAGAGTTTGTTCAAATAATCTCCTCGCATTATGAGATTGTTTCTGATTAAGATTCAAATTATAAAATATCCTGATTAATATATCAAGAAAACTCATGAATTTCATCCATATCTATTTATTCATTACATACTAATTTATTAGTAAAATTTTAAACTCAATATAACTTTATATAATATTTTTAGCAAAATTGGATTGTCCCTTTCTTTAGTTTGAAATCTATTTTATTCTGAAACAATGTTTTGAATTTTTTTCATAATTGTCATCATTATATATTTTAATCCTATTTTCAAGGAAACGTTTTTAATAGGTTTTTATAGTATTAAGTGTTTCATTTATAATTTTTCAATTATATTCTCAATGAAAAAAGTTTTGAAAAGGATTACTGTTTTAAAAAATAACTTTTTAATTTTAAAATAATATTTTACTCAAGAAATGTTTTTAAAATATCATAATAAATTATTACACATATAAGATAATATATGTTGGTGTAATATAAGTATTTTTAGAGAAATTATTCAATATATAAATACATATTCTATCTCTGAATGGATTATGTTTTGATGGCATTATGTTTTTGAAACCCTTTTCTCTTTCACAGGTTCAAGTATTTTGAAACCAAATTCTTTTCACAGGTTATGCTTATGATTAAATGATTGTTAAGCATGTCTTTTTTCAATAGGTTATAATTTTATTACATATTTTTAATGACCACATGATTTCATGGTTTATGATACAATTGTTTATGATCTACTAGAAAATGTATGTATTATTTCACTATGAGATGGGTAGGACCTTTATCTCCATATAATGTGTTGGGAAAAGTTTAATTTATAATGAGATAGACTAAGATAGTTTTGGAGGTAAACCTTGACTAATAAGACAAACAAAAGAGTGAACCACTCAAACCAAGATGGTAGGAGGAGTGATGTTATGATACTAAGATGGACATGGCGGTGAACCATTACTATCAAAATAGTACGGGGAGTGAACCCATTCTATCAATATGGTCTTGTAAGAGATTCCATGGCCAATATGAAAATCATATTATATAATTACGCGTTTTCCATAATTATTTGTTTTTATTTCTATGTTATTCTTATTAGGATTATGTTCTTTATTTTCTTTGTTATTTTAATCTTTAAAATAACCCATCATTATGTCATGATTTATGTTTATGATATTTGATATATATATATATGGAATGATCATCTATTTTCATGATAATGTTCTCATACCCTAAGCTCATGATAAGGAGCATGTGACATTATTGTTTAACCTTATTGAACATCTAGCCTTACCCCTTTGTATGTTTCCATCCCCCAGGTTATGATGATATATATTGTCTTTGATGTGTATAAGAAGGTTTATAGCCAAGAAGAACATTGGGAGAGACGATTTATCTAATTTTTGTGCCAATGCTTATATTTCCATTTTTTAAATGGAACTATACTAGAATGATATTTGGGTGTCTGTTTGTAAAATATTTTAAGAATTTCAGAATGGTTTTTTAATGTAAATGTATGAAAAGAGGGGGTCATTATAGAACACACCTAAGACCTATCCATTCTCAGGTACGGGGACATTCCAATATACTGCTTTGCATGTACATGTACTCCCATATTAAATTAAGTACATGTATGAATGTTTTACGAACACTCAAGGCTCATAATCAGCCCAAAAGTAAAAATTAAATTCCACTGATATGCATCTGAAAATAGAAATAGATTTACAAATGTATCAAAATGTTGTGATCCTCATGGAAAAAATGCTCGATGTAGGCTATTCATGTGAAAAAAATAAAACACTTAGTAAAAAAACATTCCACCACATCATACTCGAAAGATATTTTATAGACTTTGACTTAGGTACAAATTAAATAGTTAATAGTAGTATTAAAATGTCTGCCTCGATTTCAGGGCTGCAACATTGTAGATAGGTTTTCATTCTGGAAATATATAAACAATATATTTCTGATAATATATTTCCTTATGATATTATTATTATTATTATTGTTATTATTGGGAACAATGTAACACCACAAGCTTCCACGTTATGCTTCTCTTTGAATAATACAGTAGCGTGTGTTGTATGCAACTTTGAGTTCTAACACACACCACAACCAATCAAACTAGCCGTGATGAATAGTAATACCCACTTTTTTGAAATTTTATAAATTTTATCTTTCAAAATGAAATTCATTTTTGGATTTGGAATATCGAAATTATCTTAGGGGGAATTTTTGGTACTTTTTCGATAACTTTCATATTTTTATGAATAGTGAAAATTACTAAATTTTAATTAAAAACTAATTTTTTTATTCGAAATAATTAATAGTGATAAATTATCAACATGAGTGGTTTTAAAGTATATTTAGAATATAATTTTACCATTTAATACAATATTTTTCATTGGTCGTAATTTCAAATTCAAACCGGACAAAAACGAGTGTCAATCTTTTGATAGTTATTATTTCTTAAAAACACACTTTTTGTTTAGACAGTAGGAATTAATTTTAAATTAATTTCTGCCACTTAAGTGTTTTGAATTTGTAAAAATGGATTCTATATTTGGAATCAGGATTTCCAAATTGTTTAAATAGGTAACTCTTATTTTTAGACATTTTTAATAATTACTTCAGTTAAAATTTAATTTACCATGGTTAAATGGTAAATCCGGTAAATACGAGTAAAAAAATAATATTATAATAATATTAATTTACCCTAAAACATGTACATACCCTATTTTTTTATACATGGCCGACCATGGGCATCTTTGGGTCGATTTTGGGACCCCATGTAGCCACTTTTAAGTGGCAGGGACACTTTATGTAAATTTAGTTAATGTAAATACAAAAATGACATAAGCATATATCATTTAGCAAAACAATTTTTACATAGGGTTATATATGTTATATTTTCGACTATAAATATTCATTAGAATGATAATCATATTTCCTATATAATTATATTTTATTTATAATTTTTAGACATTTAATAATTAAATTTATTTTTTACACAATAATGATGGAGTAATTTCATTATTAATGAATGAATCAAATAATTGGTATTATAAATTTTAAAATATATATAATTTGAATGTTTTGATGACATACAATATTTTTATTTGTTAATAATACCTTTTAGTTTTTATTAAAGGAGTTTTTTCCGAATTAATTATTTTGTTAAGACTTTAACAAAAATTAATTATTAAATAGTGTCAAAATTGACATAAATTAGTTTTTTAAAAAAATATTATATTATTAATTGATATTATATTCCTAAAAATATGAGGTTTGGCCGAAAGACTTATATTATAATAGGTATATTCTTAATGGACCACTTGGAGGACTCTTGGAAGTTTATAGTATGTTTATTGACTATATAATATAAAAATACAAAGAGACATGGTAAATGTCAAACTATTTAACACTGAGTTAAATCGAAACGATAAAGTTAATATAGTGACTCACAGCTATCTAAAACATATTGGTTGAGTAGTTTTAGACCTATACCCACCTTAATATTTACATAATACACTTTGGAGCCATTATAAACTGAATATGAATTTATTATAAAATAATATTTCTAGCTTTTCCTAAGGTGCCCCTCACCCCTCTAATTAAAGGGTACCTCCCCTTCCATCTAATTCACACCATAAAATCCTTTTGGATCAGCCAAACCCTACCCAAATATTCTCTCAACATCCCTCACTTCAAACTAGAGGCATTATTTTGATCATAAAGCAATACTAAGAATCCCTTTTGATCAAATAAAAAGGAAGAACCCGAAGAAGAGGTAATGTTTTCACCACCCTCAGTCAGGTTCCTTTATTCTTACACTTATTCTTTCATTGTTATTTCTATTCTAAAATAATAACTCCAGTATGTTCTACATACAATGATTTTATTATAAATATCATACAACCATATTCATTATTCTATCCATCCCTTGAATGACATGTCATCTTACGTGCGTACGTACAGATTACCGTCTCCGCGTCGTGGTGTAATTGTTATTCAATACATTATTATTTGGATGGGAATAATAATGAAGTGTAATTGATGTAAATAATAAATACAACATGATAATAATTCTATATATATATATATATGATATACCATCCAATTATATATTATTTTAATATCAAAAGAATGATATTGTCGCTCGTGCATACGTACAGACTACCGTCTCCACAAACGCGATGAGATTCATTCCCCATCGTATAGATTCAAGAAAATTTTTTTTGATGACTAAGAATAATTTTTAAGGACTTGATATCATTCTGGATATTAATAAGATACAACCTATGTACAACAAACATGTATTATGTTAGAAAACATATAAAATAAAACGAGTTAGTGAACACCAAAATGACGATAAAACTAAAAGGCAATATTAGAAGATCATATATGATATCATATTAATGTATATGATTCTTCTATAATTTAATAAAAATTATTTCACCATTATACAGGATTTTAGCCTACCCTTGACCATGGAAATGTACAATTGAAGTGTTTATTTCACAATCTCTACATTATCTGAGGTTGTTTATACGTAATTATGTACTGGGACCTCTTTATCATCCACATCCATGTTTCTTAAAAATTAATTTCAAATCATTCTTACCATTTTATGGACTTTGGGTTAAAGTCATTTATTCCCTTGTTTTAGGTTTTATAAGAATTTTACAATGTAATAATTCAATTATTTTCCAAACAAATTCCTTTTTAACCTTTTCGACATAATTAAGGTAAGAATGTTTTTTTAACTCATACAGCGAGTGCAGCTATTTTCCACCGTTATAAAATCGTCGAAGCTTCCCTTAAAATATTATAAGAATATTTTGAAATTAAATGTTTTATTTTATATTTATGTGGCGTTTAAATTATTTGAAAATGAATATTTTAAAAAGGTACTCTTTATCAAGAATAGAATTTTAAATGTTTTAATGATTTATCTTTCTAAATATTTTAAAATAATGTCCATGTTTTCAAAATGATTTTAAAGATTTATTTATATGGACATTTATATTTTGAAATGATATTTATTTCAAAAAGTTTCAAAGTGGTATGGGACACTTTGATTCGAAAATCTCATTTATATTACTTCCATTATAAATATGTGACTTTTAAAATATTTCAAAAAAAAAAGATATTTCTCTCAAATAGTTTTGATTTCATCTATGTCAACATAATCTGATAGATTGTAAGCATATTTGATATTGATTTATTATGATAAAAAACTTCCATATTGTATATAAGGTTTTGTGATATGTTTGAATATGGATGTGTTATTTTTATACCATTCATGGTTTATAGTGAATGTTTTGACATTTCGTATGCTAGTTTTAATATGAATGTTTCTGTTAGGTTTAAACCTGTTCATATGAGGAATGCATTGGACTTAGTAAGTGATAGGTGGATCCCGCTATAGCTCCTCGATGCATTGGTAGGTCTCATGAGAAAATCTATTGTCTTGGCACAAGGCCTTGAAAAAATATTATTTGTAGTCTTGTCACAAGGCCTTGACTATGTGATTATGATAGTATGGTGTTATGCATTCCATTATTATAAAAGTAGTTATTGATATTGCATGTGATTGTTCAACTAGTTGAATATCCTTGTGAATAAGTAAATGGAATTACTTTATTTTATCTTTTCCATATTATGTTGATGTTTTACTTTAAACGGCTTTTGTTTTAGTTATACATTTCCTTAAATGTTTATCTTTATTTATGAATGTTTTCACTATATTTTTATCCTTACTGAGCATATGATCTCACCCCTTTCAATGTTTTAATTTTGCAAAGGATGCGAAAAGTATTTTATGAATGCCCTGTAGGGATAGTATGATGGGATATAAAGACAATATGTTGTTTTAGTTTTTTTTCACTTTCTGATGTAATGTAAGACTTATGAATATATCTAGTGATTCCAAGGCTACTAAACTATTTTGTATTTCGAGACATGATCTTTTTTGATCATCCCAATGTTATGTAATAAGGCACCAGCTCTGGGTAACTGGGGTTGGGGATTTATAGTTAGTATCAGAGGAAGTTTAGTACAATCCTTGGGAGATAGATTTAGATAAACTCCGATTAGAGCACATAGACCTAATATGGACATTGAGGATTAGTATAGAAGAACTTCCTAGAATTTTGGTATTGTAGAGATTTTGTGAGTTTTTCGAGCAATACATCCTTGTCTAGATACGAGCAGGTTGAGGTGGCTCTGGCATAGATGTACCTACGGGTAAAACCCGAAAACACCGCTTTAAGCTAGTCTCGTACGGGAACTAGTGCATGACAATGGGCCTTACTACATTCTTGTTTACGAAACTCACAGGGGATATTCTTAGGATAATTGTGATTTTCTTTATAAACCATTATGAAGGGTTTATGAGTATATACTTCCTCAAAGAAAATATTTTTTTGATCATGGATTATATCCACAAACATAACAATTTACGTTAGGAATTTTACAAGTTTGGAATTATTCATTACAATTCCTAAATTAACCTAGTTTATGCAATTGTATAGAAATAGATCTTAGTAGAAAGAATTTGAACTCTAGCAATACGTATGATCCAAAGAGTAAGAAGGATCATATCATTCACCGTATTAAGCCACCATTTAGAAGGGAAATTTTTTCCCATGTATTCTCAACATATGAAGAAATAGTATCATGTGTTAAAAAGATAAGTAATGAATTCTATGAGTCCTAGGTCTTTTAAGGGAAGTAAGAGAAGAAAAGGATGGAAGAAAGAAAGCTGGATTAATGGAAGAGGGAAAAGAAGATTTTTCCCATATGTGATAACTGTGGGAATAAACACCCTAGAACTTTCCTGAAGGGAAGGAGAGTTTTTTAGAAGTGTGGAGAAAAAGGACACCAAGTACGTGGCGGAAATGGTAAGAACATGGTTTCAAATGTATAATTCTTCATCTGCACAGAGTTTGGACACTACGTGATCCAATGTCCTAGTCATCAGACTATGCTAGAAATGATGCTATTGGATAATAATCATGTTATTATACTACCACAGATGAAGAGGAATGACTACTGTTCCTATGTTGATATTTAAAAATTATTTCATTTAAGTGTTGTATCAATGATGTGCTGGAAATAAATAAGGATTATTCTACAGAACAATTTAATTGAGGATTTTAGATTTTATGGTACTATGAAAAGTGAATGTACAACGAGTTAATCATTTTGGAAATTACATGGTTGAACAAAAGATAAACCTTAATGTGGTCCTAATATTGAGGTACTGATTTTGGAATAAGAGATGGTTGATTTGGGTAAATTATTTTGGATATTATTGACTACCTTTATACTAATTAATGATTTGTATATTCCATCATTGTTGGTTTTTAACACGTTTTTGGATGGATGAAGTATATCCAGTATTCTATATGGAATAATGGATCATGAATGAGGTTTTATGGTAATTCATGATGTTGTAGTGTTTTAAAAGAATACATGATGAACGTTTTCACATGTTATTATGCGAAAAAAAGCATCTCCATTATGTATAACTTCCTTATAAATTTTGGATGCTGAATTTGGAACGAATTATTTTGAATAATTCTAGTTTGAGATTATTTTTGGATATTTATAAAAAAGAAAACCTGCAGACCGTGTGACAACCTATCGCGTCAGAAAAAGTTGTGGGAATCGAACCCACAACCATAGTGCGATTGGGATTTATCGCCTACCACTAGACTACGTGAAGTCCTTGGAGTGTATAATGTAGTTCTTTTATGTTCTGATAGATAAATTCAAAAATAATGTTTAGATCCCTATACGATTAGGATAAATATAATAATTTTGAGTTCAATTATCTTTTGGAGTGAAAGATGAGTTTGTGGTAGAAATTAGTTGAAGGATGAAGATCTATTTGTCATGTATATATATATATATATATATATTTCTCTTATTATATTATGAAATTAATTCTTAAACATTAGGTAAGGGATCTTAAAACCAAGAAAATGTGTTATCCTAATACCTTATGTTTTATTGAACTGATGATATTTTAAATCATCATAGATTGATGGATTTGAGGCCCTCAATTCTACAATTTTTTGTGACTGATTACCTCAATCACACTATATAAATATTTATTTTTTTCCTCCAATTATGTTTCTCTAATTTCCACCAACATTCTCCAAATCAAAATCATAATTTGGTGGCGACCCTTTCATTTCTATTTTCTTCTTTATTAAGACTAAATTTTATTAACCCCATTTTTGATGTGTGTTTTCCCACAAAGATATTCTCTATTTTCAACATTCAATTCTCGAAAAACAATTTCAAATTTCGAGGATGAAATTTATTAAATGAGGGTATACTTTTACACCCCAATCTTCCATGGTACGCTTCTCATTGAATAATACTGCAGTGTGTATTGTACGCAACTTCGAGTTCTAACACACACCACAACCAATCAAACTAGTCGTGATGAATAGAAATACCAACTTTTTTTTGAAATTTTATAAATTTTATCTTTCAAAATGGACTTAATTTTTGGATTCATAATATCAAAATTATCTTAGGGTGAATGTTTGTTACTAATCTGATAAATTACATATTTTTATGAATAGTCAAAATTAATAAATTTTAATTAAAAAAACTTTTTTAATCGAAATAATTAATAGTGATAAATTATGAATTTGAGTTGTTTTAAAGTATATTTAGATTATATTTTTACCCATTAATTCAATTTTGGTCATTAGACATAATTTCACATTTAAAAAGGACATAAACAAGTGTTAATCTTTAGATAGTTAATATTTCATAAAAACACACTTTTTGTGTTGAGAGTGGGAATTAATTGTAAATTAATTTATGCCACTTCTGGGTTGTGAATTTGGAAAAATGGATTCCATATTTGGAATCAGGATGTCCAAATTTTGTAAATAGGTAACTCCTATTTTTAGATATTTTGAATAATTACTTCGGTAAATATTTTTTTACCATGGTTAAAGGGTACTTCCGGTAAATAAGGGTAAACAAATAATATTATAATATTATTAATTTACCCTAAAACGTTTCCTAACCTCATTTGTTGATACATGGACGACCATGTGCATCTTTGGGTCGATTTTGGGACACCATGGAGCCACTTGTATGTGATAGGGACACTTTATATTAATTAAGTTAAAGTATATACAAAAATGGTATAAGCCTATATCTTTTAGAAAAACAATTTTTCCTTACAGTTATATATGTTATATTTTAAGAAAATACATATTCATTAGAAAGATAAAAAGAGTTTCTACATAATGGTATTTTATTTATAATTTTTATACATTGAATAATTAAATTTATTTATGACAGAATAATGTTGAAATATTTTCTTTATTAATGAAAGAATCAAATAATTGGTATTATAAATGTTAAAATTAATATAATTTCACTGTTTCGATGAAATAAATGAATTGTATTTGTTAATATGACCTGTTAGTATTTCTTAAATGAATATTTTTATAATTAATAAAGCTATTATGACTTTAAGAAAAATAAATTATTAAATAGTGTCAAAATTGACATAAATGAGTTTTTAAAACAAATATTATATTATTAATTATTATTCTATTCCCAAAAATCTATGGATCGTCCAGAGGATATATATTATCATATTTTTATTAATAATTGACCACTTGTAGGTCTCATGGAAGATTATAGTATGTTTATTGACTATATATTATCAAAATACAATGAGACATGGTAAATGTCAAACTATTTAACTAAGAGTTAAATAAAAAGGATAAAGTTAATATAGTTACCCAAACCTGTATAAAAACATTTTTTTGAGTGGTTTGAAACCTATCCCCACCATAACCTTTAAATAATCCACTTTGGAGCCATTAGAAACCGAATATGAATTTATTATAAAATAATATTTCTAGCTTTTCATACGGTTCCCCACCCCTCTTATAAAAGGGAACTTCCCATTCCCTCTAATTCACACCATCAAATACTTTTGGCTTGGAAAAACCATACCCAAATACTCTCTAAACTTCCCAAAATTCAACCTAGAGGCCTTAGTTTGATCAGAATGTCAACCTAAAGATCCCTTTTGATCAAATCAAAAGAAATGACCCGAAGAGGAGGTAATGTTTTCACCACCCTCATTCAAGATCCTTTCTTCTTTGAATTCTTCTTTCTTTGTTATTTATATTCTAAAATAATAGTTCCAGTATCTTCTTTATACTGTGAGGTTATTATAAATATGGTTCAACCATATTCATTATTCTATCCATCCCTTGAATGACATGTCATCATACGTGCGTACTTACTGTTTACCGTCTCCACGTCGTGGTGTACTTGTTTTTCAATACATTATTATTTGGATGGGTAAAATAATGATGTGTAATTGAGGAAAATAATAAATAAAACATGATAATAATTCTATATATCTTATATACCATCCAATTTTATATTATTTTAATATCAAAAGAATTATATTGTCACTCATGCGTATATACGGACTACCGTCTCCACGAACGCGATAAGATTCATTCCCCATCGTATACATTCAAGACTAATTTCCATTTGATGATTAAGAATATTGTTTAAGGACTTTATATAATTATGAATATTAATATGATACAACCTATGGATACCAAACGTGGATTTGGTAACAAAACATATAAAATAAATTGAGTTTGTGAACACCGAAATGACGATAATTCTAAAAGGCAATATTAGAAGATCATATATGACATCATATTAATGTATATGATTCTTGTATAAATTAATAACAATTATTTCACCATTATAAATGAGTTTAACCTTCCCTAGACCATGGAAATGTACAAGGTAAGATTTTATTTCACAGTCTCTACATTATCCGAGGTTATTAATACGTAATTATCTAATGGGACCTCTTTATCATCCACATTCATGTTTCTTAAAAATGAATTTCAAATCATTCTTACAATTTTATAGAATATGGGTTAAAGTAATTTATACCCGTGTATGAATTTTTATAATATTTTTATAAAGGAATATTTATGTCATTTTCCAAACAAGTTCCCTTTTAACCTTTTCGACAGAATTACGGTAAGAATGCCTTTTTTTTAAATTATAAAGTGGTGCGTCTATTTTCGGCCGTTATAAAATTGTTGAAGCTTCCCTTACAATATTATAAGAATATTTTGAAAGTAAATGTTTTATTTTATAATTTTGTGACTTTTAGATGATTTCAAAATGAATATTTTAAAAAGGTACTCTTTATCAAGATTAGAATTTTAAATGTTTTAAAAATTTATCTTTCTAAATATTTTTAATTATTGTCTATGTCTTGAAAATGATTTTATGGATTTATTTATATGAACCTAAATGTTTTGAAATGATATTTCTTTTAAAATGTTTTAATTTGGTATGGGCCACTTTTCTTCGAAAATCTCTTTTATATTACTTCCTTTATAAATGTGTGACTTTTAAATGATTTAAAAAAAGATATTTTTATCAAATAGATTTCATTTCATCTATTTCAACTTACTTTTATGGATTTTAAGCTTATTTTAAGTTGATTTATTATGATACAAAACTTACATATTGTATTGAAGGTTTTGTGATATGTTTGACTGTGGATGTGTTATTTTTATACCATTCATGGTTTATGGACAAATTATTGACATTTCGTAGCTAGTTTTAGTACAAATGTTTATGTTATGTTTAGACCTTTTTATATGAGGAATTCATTGGACATAGTAAGTGACAGATGGATCCCACTATAGCTCCTAGATGCATCGGTAGGTCTCATGAGACAAACTACTGTCTTGGCACAAGGTCTTGACAAAATTTTATTTGTTGTTTTGGAATAATGCCTTGACTATGTGGTTTTGATAGTCTAGTATTATGCATTCCATCATTATGAAAGTGGTTATTGATATTGCATGTGATTATTTGACAAGTTGAATATCCATGTGGATAATTAAATGGAATTATTTCATTTTATCTTTTCCATATTATGCTGATGTTCATGTTTAAAAGGATTTTGTTTTATTTATACATTTCATTAAATGTTTATGTTTATTTATGAATGTTTCCGCTATATTGTTATCCTTACTAAGCATCTGAGATCACCCCTTTCAGTGTTTTAATTATTTCCAGGATGTGAATATGTATTTTATGAATGACCTCCAGGGATAGAATGAGGGGATATGAAGACAAGATGATGTTGTAGTTTTTTTTTTCACATTATGATGTAATGTATGACTTATGAATATATCTAGTGATTCCTAAGCTACTAAACTATTCGGTCTATCAAGACTTGATCTTTTGTGATCATGACAATGGTATATAATAATTCACCAACTCTGGGTAACTGGGGTTGGGGTGCTACACACAAGGTGGACCCACACCAGAAGCCCAAATTAAATATATATCATTGCTCTTAAAATGGCCTTCTCATCGTCAGGTTCATGATTCAACTGATGGTTCACCAATGTGATGCCGTACATATGAGTTATGATGGAATTAGAATTTATATATTAATAATAATAATAATATTTTATTTATTTATGATATTGTTTAATTTGAGAAGAGAGGATCATTATAGAAACCACATGTTATTTTCCTATGCATGTAGGCATCACTCCACCTATCGTTTTTTAATTTTTTTTCTTTCTATTCAACTAATTTCTTAGGGACCGTAATTTACATCACCACTTCCACAAAATATAGAGGGTCCAACAAACTTGCTTTTAGATCATGCTTCCTGCAATGCCACAAACTACACAACCACCCAAGGACTAGGGATGTATAGAAATCGAACACCAACTGCCACCATCACTCAACATTGCTACCTCCTCTAGGTACATGACCATCAACATCCTCTTATTACAACCCTGGACACCACTTGATACATCCTTAGTAGTAAGCTCTTATTCACATCTTCTTCTTGGGAAAGTCAACTAGAATGTCGCACCTCTACTACACCAAATCACATATAGAACCCCCCTGATTCATTCCTTCATACATTTTGGATATCTTGTGAAAAAGTATTTCACCTTGACAATTCTCTAGATCATGGATCTATATCCCAAAAATTGATCAGTTCTTTCAATGATTGGTTTCACAACAATTTATTATCACATATTCTTTGAATCTTAAGTCTAATAAGACATAGATAATCAATGAAAATAGAAAAAAGAAGAAAACAAACAAAAAGAAATTGATAAATAATCCTTGTCTATTGTTTGAATTCCCCTCAACTCATTTCCATTGGATTAATGAATTAAGATCTATAAAAATAATAATTAAACTATATGCTCATGTGATGAATGTTATTCATAGATTGAGCTGGGATTAAACTTATTTTAATTTTTTTTTATCAATATGGGTAAAAACCAGAAATATGATGTCTGATATAAATTATGCATTATTTTTTTTTGGTGAAAATCATATCTAATATCGTTGAAGGTTATCAATGATGTCTGATTTTTATCTATTCACCTCAATATGATCATCCCTCATTATCTGACCTCAATTTGAAAATAAAGATCGAGTGGACGATCCTCCAAAATCATAGGGTTATATGCCTAACCCTATGATTTGTACATACACATATATTAATATAGAAGTAATATTTAGTTTAAGGTATTTAATAAAATAAATAAATAAAATTTTCAATTTATATATTTACATCTCCCCTGATAGTACCCATTCCCATTACCTAAGGTATATCATGGTTGGGTCACGCATAAGGTAAATCTTGTGTTCTAGACACAAGCATAGCCTCATATATCACATCCCAATAACTATATGTGTTTATTTTGGGTTAGTTTTATTTAATAAATTCATTAGATTAATTAATTTATCCAATGGACTAACCAGATACCACCACATCAGAATTTCCCCTGATAAGAAACATTAGGTGATGCATAGAGTAAACCCCAAAACAAAGATTCGACAGTAGTTTAGGATTTCTAATCCAATATCCAATTTAGAATATATTCACTTTTTTAGGAAAATCACATGAGTTTGATATAAAATATATTTAGTTTTTTGGTAAAATTTATTATTGGATCATTAGGTCTTGGAATCATGCATCGCCATAGTGCCTAGATCCAAAAAATAAAGGAAAATTATAAATTATTACATGACAAAAACATAGTCTCTAGATAGAATATAATCTCAACCATTTCTCGTGTTTTCATTTCCATAGGCTTTGATGATAAAAAATAACAAAATTTCTAATAGAGTATCTTATATAGAGAAAGAGTAAGATATTTCAAATATATATATATATATATATATATATTAAGAAGATGATTATATGGCAGTAAAAAATCCATTATTTGAAAAAGAAATGTGTTTTTCAAGACATGGTTTTATACTATTTCTCTGAAACTCTAATCCAAAATGGTATTTGGATATTTTTAAAATGAAATATTTTCCAAATTTAATGAAATTATATCATCACATATGCATTGTATTATAGTTATTAGTAGACCAGTGTTTCGAAAACATTAATGATAAATATTATATATATTAAGGATAAATTAGAAGTTATAAATTTAATTGAAGGATTAAATATTATGGTTGGTTATAATATAAAATAATTATTTGAAAATTTTGTACAGTTGAGGTAGAATTCTATCGATTAGTATAAGAGGACATTATTGACATCCATAGGGATATGGGTGATGAAAATATATAAGCGTACGATAACATACTGAAACATTGGTAAAGTGTATAATTTGTGTTCTTCCTCATAAGAACATCCATTTCCAGATACTTCAAATGGATGTAGGCTCTGTCTAACATATATCTTGGGGAAATATCCCAAAAAGTGGGTATTTATAATTAACTCAATCCATACTAGGTGGGTGAAAAAGATGCCTAACTCCACAAATAGTCTAAAACTCCCATGAGATTTTCACTGGTCAATAAAATTATCTTTATGAACCATTATGAAGGAATTATTTCCTATTTAATTTAATAGATTAGGATAATAAGTACAAGAGAACCTAACTTAAATAAAAATTTCTAGAATTTAATGTTTCAAAAGATAAAATTATTGTGTTGTTAGAGAAGACATGTTAGGTTTGGATTTCCACATTCATGTCATCATTTTATAAGAAATTATTGATATCTGTTTTGGGTTTTAGAATTTTGTTGAAAGATGATCGAAAAAAAAATGCAGGGAAAGGATTGTATCTAGAAACCACTATGTCTTATAACCAACAAAGGGAGCATACTGTAACACCCTAAGTATTTATAAAATACTAAATTTTAATATATATTAATATTTTTTAATATAATATTAAATTTAGTTTAAATGGAACACTATTTAAGAAATCATACTTGACAAGCATCAATGGTTTTTTCTGAAACATTACATTGCACACTACATTGAGTTATACCGAAAAATAATACAATAATATTTTTATTTTAAATGGTAGTTAAATACTTTCTATTTTATTGTTGGGAATGAAACTAACTAAAAAAAATATAATTAAAATTGCTTTTTAAATGTATTTTAAAATATCCAATTAATTTTGGAGGCTTAAAATCAGAATGAATCCAATTTTAAGTATAAAATTCTCTAATATTTTTGAAAGGTTATTTTGCCACCATTAGATGGACAACACTTTTGAAAAATACTTTTGGACACTTTTATATGTCCTATTAGATAAATTAAATTTATTATTTTAGAGTGGGACATAAATATTTATTCCAGTTTAAATTGTGGTATAGTTTTATGAAATCTATATTTTTATGAATAGTGATAAATACTGCATTTTAATTAAAAAATGTGTTTTCATCTAATTTATTTGTATGGTAATATTGTAATTTTAATTTATTATAAAGTTTAATTCAATTATCGATTTATCATTTAATCAAAAATATTTATTGGAAGTAATTTCACATAGAAATTTGATATAAAGACGTGTCAATCTTTTGATAATTTTCACTTCGTAAAAACCCACATTATTATTTGGAGAATAGAAATTAATTTCACATTAATAAATACAATTTATGTGTTTTAAATTTCGAAGAATGTCTTCTATATTTGGAATTAAAAATTTTAAATTGTTTAAATATGTATTGTTTATTTTTGGACATTACGAATAATACCTTGAGTTATTATTTTTATTTACCATGGTTAAATAGTAATTCAGTTAAATAAAGGTAATAAAATAATATAACAATAATATAAAACTACCATAAATATTTCATAATTATATTTGATGAGATATTTCCTAACATGATCATCTTTAGGCTGAACCATTGGCATTTTGGAGCATATTCGGTGTGAAAATAATATTTTATCATATTTAATTTAAATAAAAGAGAAATACTACATAAACATGAATATTTTACTAAATCTATTTTAATATATGGTAATATAAATGATATATATGACTATATATTTTCATTTTAATGAATCAAATTTCTCCTACATAATGGAATTGTTTTTATAATTTTTAGAAATTATATAACTAAATCTATTTAGGACACTATGATGTTGCAGGGATTATCTTATTAATGATTGTTTCAAATAAATGAAATTTATAAATATTAAAAAAAAATTTTATAAAATTTATATTCCATCCAGCATTTTTTGGATGATTAATACATCTTATATTTTATTTAATGCTTTTGGTTGGATGGAATCAAGTTTTTATGAGTTTATCAAAAATCAATTACTAAATAGTGTCAAGATTGACGTAAATGATATTTTAAAATAGATACAATATTATTAGATGATATAATAGTCCTAAAAACTATGATTCGGACAAATGACTTATAAAATGTTACAAATGATATTAATTATCCACTTGTAGTAATCTTTGTATTTTATAGTAACTACAGTAACCTTGTATTATGAAAATACAAGAATAGATGGTAAGAGTTAATGTTTTTAAATTAGGGCCAAAGCCAAAATATATGGTTGTGTTTATAACATAAACTTGCCTAAATCATATTGTTTTATAGTATTTATACCCATAAACATATTATACTCTAAATCTATTACATTG
Source organism: Viscum album (assembly GCA_963277665.1). Taxonomy (NCBI): domain Eukaryota; kingdom Viridiplantae; phylum Streptophyta; class Magnoliopsida; order Santalales; family Viscaceae; genus Viscum; species Viscum album. Next base: position 1,066,017,822 of record OY728166.1, on the reverse strand, counting down.
GAACTATTATAAATCAAAAATAATATTTTAAAAAAATAACATTGGAAGACATTCCTAATGTTCCACTTCTCCATCTTATAAAAGGGAATCACCTATACCCACATACTGACACCTCTAATGGTACTTGAATCATCAAAATAATATTTAAATAATCTCCCAACATATATACCTTCATATTAAAATACTTAAATTATACATAAAGAAATTCATGAATTTTTTTTGGCTCAAATCTAAATAATTTACCCGATTTAGAGGTAATATCTTCTATCAAGATATTTTCCAATATTTTCTTCTCCTAGCCCTATAATATTAATATTATATTATTAAATAAAAAAACTAGTATCCTCAATATACTATGATATTTGATGAGAATTCTTATAACTACACTCACACACATATCCATTTAATGGATACAAATATATTTCTTATGTGTACAGAAAACTACGGCCCCACGAAACGATGATTGATCAATTATATCCTACCAACTCTCATGGTGGCCCTTATAATGACACGATATTTTAAAATTACATATATTATATTTATATTTTCTCTATTCTAATGTATTTTTTATTTACATCATACCTTTACACTCTCCATAATATGTAAATATGATAATTTCTTTTAAGGAAGTACGAACTACCACCCCCTCAATGTGATATTACTTGTTCATGCCATTTACTGAACATATAAAAGATAAAGTTAGTGAAATTGTGTGACATATATAACATATATATTATAATTTAATTACATTATACTGATGTATTAGTTAATTTTCATTTCATTGATATAACAATGAAATGAAACCAGCGTTCATGCGTACGTACGACCTATGGTCTCCATGAACGATGCATTTTACTTCATTTATCCAAATATGTTGGATATAATAAATACATAAATACATAATATATATGATATTTAAATCACGAATATCAATATTCTAGAGATGATGGACTTATAACTACATTTACAATTTACATCAAAATGAGTTTATGTTTTACTCAAGTACCAAATATCGACAAAACGACCGATATGAAATTAAATAATTATGTAATTTTTATAAAATTGCAATAAGATATAATAATGGAATAATAAATATGAAATATGTTCTCAAGAATGTATAAATTAACCTAGTTTTATTATTTAAGAACATAACAATTATATGTGATGAGTCACACTCAATGTAATGAAATTTCTAAACACAATTTCCACTCATTTCGTTTTACACATACTTATTTGATTATATTATACCAATATTACATGAGGAATAAATATTTATTTATTTATTTTTTAATTTACACATCCATTTGGGTGGATATAATGTTTTCACACATAATCACACTGATGATAAATTCTTACGACATTTATTTGAACTATGTAAGGGAAATCTTAACTCAATTTCAATTCATTGAGCTAAATATCTATGTCATTAGTTTTGTTTTTAAAACAAATGATTTAATGGCATCTGATATTTTTACAAGGAATATCCACAGATATTGGGTGTATTAACAATTTTTACACATAAACATGACTTTGATGTATCCTTAATCTAAGGATACAATCTTTGTAAAGGATTTTGACTTAATTTATATTCCATTAAGATGTATTTGTTGTTATGAACCAATTCCCTCTTATATAATGTATACACAACCCTTTGAAATATAATATCATCAATATTCTTATTCTAATGATATTATAATTTTATAGTGTCTTTATAATATTATTTTTATTCAATTATTTTCTCAGGTGGTGCGGGATACCTTAACAAAAACATCCATTAATATATTTTAAAGATGTGTTATTCTAAACCATTCTCATTAATGTCGATGTTTTCAAAATGGTTTTAAGGAATTTTTATATGGACATGGGTGTTTTAAAATTTTAATTACATTCAAATGTTTCATAGTTTTTTGGGATACTTTTATTCCACAATCAACTTTTTAAATTCTTTAAATGTGTTTTAAAATTCAATTGATTATTTAATTAACATGGAATGTTTTATTTAACGTATGAATCATGAATGGAATTTATATATTTTACGTAAATATTATTTATTTATGGTTAATTTAATATTTTTCAAAATTTTTTATAATATATTTTTTCACTTATTAATGCCAACTTGTATAGATGAATTTTGATTTCAAAGTGAAAATGTTATTTTTTTTCTTTATTCATCGTTTATTTGTTATTATTATGTTATGGTTAATGGGAATCGATTAATTATATATGTGGTTATATAATATACCAAGGGATATTGAGACTGTGATAGTTCTCCAATGCGTTGGGTAATGTGATAGAGGTAAATGTTGATATATCTTCTAAGAGATTTAGGGAATGTAATGTGATGGGCATTCCAAACATAACCCTGACGATTACTCCTTATGTAGTTGTGGAGGATAAAATGTATGTATCGTACAGAATCCAGAAATTATCTTTATGTTTTATGATATCTATGATTTTTTTATGAATCTTATGATTACATTATCCATTCTAAATAGTTTATCTTTTATGGGAGAAAATTATGATTTTTTAAAATGGTTTCATGGGTTCTAAATATTCATGGAGTGACTATTTTATTCATTTTTTATATTCCTTAGTGAAATTTTAATGGAAATCCCTTGTTTTTTAATCTTTTTCCATTGGTTATAAGGTTGGGAAAGAAAATGGAATAAGTTAAGAAGATTTTCCCAATAAAAAGAATTCATGTTTTATTTTAAATTGTTTTAATTTATGAAAAAATGGATAGTGTGTAGATTTGACTACATCATAAATTTTGAATTGTTATGTAACAGTTATGGAATAATATTCTAAAACTGTAATCCTAAAAATATTCTCATTGTGAATTCTTGACTTTACTGATGATTAATTAATTTTTAAGGTTGAGGCCATATAATTTGTAACACCCGAGACTTTTATGAGAAATATTTTGTTTTTATGTTATATAAATCATAAAAGGAATCTTTCACTACACACAACACTATGTTGTCTTTCTTTACACACAACTGCGGCCTTCCTCAATAGCTTGTGTCATACGCAATACTGAGTTTCACTAAACAATGATATGCTATTAAAATATTATTAAAACTAGCCGTTATGAATAGTGATAACCGGTGTTTGAAATTTTGTAAATTTTATTTTTCAAAATGGACTTCATTTTTGGATTCGGAATATCGAAATTAGATTAGGGTGAAATTTTGGTACTTTTCGGATAACTTTCATATTCTGATGAATATTGAAAATTACTAAATTTTAATTAAAATAACTTTTTTAATCGAAATAATTAATAGTGATAAATTATAAAAATGAGTGGTTTTAAATTATATTTAGAATATATTTTTACAATTTAATACAATGTTGTTCATTGGATGTAATTTCACATTTAAACCAGACATAAACAAGTGTCAATCTTTTGAAAGTTATTATCTTTTAAAAACACGCTATTTTTTTGACGACATGAATTAATTTTTAAATTTGTTAATGTAAATGATATGTTTTGATTTTTTTAAAATAAACATCATTTATAAATTCATAATATCAAATATATCTTTGGCTTAATTTTTGGTATTTTTCTGGAAACATTCATTTTTTGATGAATACTGAAACCACTAAGTGGTAGTTAAAAAAACTGAATTTTTCATAAAACATAATTTTACCACTTCTGTGAGTAGAATTTAGAAATTCCGAGAGACACGGTTAATATCAAGAACTAAAATGTGGTTCAATGAGATGAAAATAATTTTTGGTAAATAATATCTTTTTACTTTTTTTACCACGGTTACAAGTAAATAGGGTAGTTAAGGGTAACAATGATATTATTATTACCCTAACATATGTCCTAATTCTATTGGATAAGTTTAATTCGACCCAAAACAACCTTATGAATAAAATATGACCATTTAGGCCCACATGGATTAGATTAGGACATTTATTATCAATTTGTTTACTGAAGGGTTAAAATAGTTAAAATCAAAGTTTAATAACTAAAGCATTTTTAATATAGGGTTATACATAAGATAAATTCGACTATGAATATTCATTAGAAATATAAAAAGATTTCCTACATAATGATATTTTGTTTGTAATTTTTAGACATTAAATAAGTTAATTTATTAATGACACAATGATGATGCAATAATTATCTTATTAATGAAATATTGACATAATTTATGTTATAAATACCCAAATAAATGTAATTTGAGACTTTTTATGCATTCTACTAATTTCCTAGGTTACTATGACATGTTATTATGGATTTAAGTAACTTTATTCGAATTAATCATTCTGTTATGATTTTCAAAAAAATTAATTACTAAATAGTGTCAAAATTGACATAAAATAGTTTTTAAAACAACTATTATATTATTAATTGTTATTTTCTTCCAAAAAATCTAAGGTTAGGCAAAATGACTTAGATAAGGTTATATATATTAATAATAAACAACTTGGGGTTTTTTGTCTTGTTATAGTATGTTTATTAACCTTATAGTGTAAGAACACAAAAAGACACGGTAAAAGTAAAATTATCTAACTTAATGTTAAATCTAAATGATAAGGTTAAAATACGAACATAAACTTGTATAAATTCTATTATATGAGAGGATTTCGACCCATCCCACCTTAGCTTCGAAATAAATCAATTTGGAGCTATTTAAAATCGAATTTGGATTTATAACAAAATAATATTTTTAGTTATTCCAAAGGAGCCCCTCTCCTCCCTTATAAAAGGGAACCACATCCCCCTCTTCCTCACACCACTTTGAGCCTTCAATCTCAGACAACCCCTGACAATTTCCACTCTCCACTTCTCTAGAGACATTTTAGAGGTTCTGGTCTTCTTCAAAGACCAATTTTAGTGTCCTAAAAGGAGGTCTCAAAGAAGCGCTTCAAAGAAGAGGTAATGTCCGTTAGCGATTCTTTCATCTTTATTTCTTCTTCCACTTCTTCTTCTTTAGTTGTTTCATTATGAAGTAATAACATCAATATCAATCATATAATGATATGTTATTATAAGTATGAAACAACCCTATTTCACCATCTATCCATCCTACGGAAAATGAAATCACCACGTGTGCGTACGTACGGAATAACGTCTCCATGCCGTGGTGTAATCTATTTTCCACCACCACCTTACTTTCATGGGTATAATGGTGTAAATAATAACAATATATGATTATTGTAAAGTTATATTGATTCTGAAATGTTATATATAAACTCTGTTACAATTTCACGATCATGGGAACGATATCATCGCTCGTGCGTACGTACGGAATACCGTCTTCACGATGTGATGCGACTCGTTCTACATGATCTTCATTGCATAATAATTATATAAATGAATTGAATGAATGAATATATTAAACTAATACCAATCTGGAAATGAGGTATCTATAACCTAAAAAGAAGAATAAGATTTTATCCGACAAAACACACATAAGAACAAAAGTAATAAACACCCGAATAACAAGTAGTAATGAAATATTACTAATAATAAGCTAAGAATATGATCATATATGATATCATAAAACTATGTATGATTCTGGAATAAGTCAATAACATTATTTAAATCGTTATACAGGAGGTTCGGACACTTGCGAAGCAAATCAGACCTAAGGTAAGGGAAATATCACAATCTCATTTTTCTCCGAGATCGTTTATACTTTGGTATTTACTGGGGTGTATTTTATCATCCACATCCATGTTTCCTCAATATGTAATATTATTTCCATCCACATACAATGGTTTAAATCCATTTTTACCCTTTTTTGGGTTTTTAGTAAAAGATATGAAAGCAATCTTTTGTCGTTTTTCGTACGAGGTACTTTTTGACTTTTCCGACAACATTACGAGAAGAATGTTTTTTTAACTTATACGGCATGAATGGATTTTTAAAACATTTTTTCCAAGAATATTCCTTTACAAATTTTCATTTTTATTTTTAATCAACTTCTTTTAGTTTAAAATTGTATGACATGTTAAGAAAGGAAAATGTTTTTGAAGTAGAAAGGATATTTTCCTCAAGAATGGAGTTCAAGTGTTTTATCCAAATTATTTTCCATATAAGATAATATAGGGTTCTATTTCTATCCCTATTATTATATATATTTGATTATGTTGTGATGGAATTATTTTTATGAATTCCTTTATCTTATATGAATTGTTTTATGATGTCATGTTGTTTAAGAATCCCATTTTTATTATATGGGTTATGCAATAATGTATGATTTATGGTTTTGTGGAACACATATGAATGGTATCATTATGAGATGGGTGGGACCTATATCTCCCTCCAATTAATTGGGTAAAGATTATATATCTCATTAGATAGAAATGGTTGGAACGGCAGGTTAAACTGGTTCAGTGAAACAGAACTGAAACGAGGAATGAAATCGGTTCAGAAATGGACTTTTTCCACTAAGATAGTCTTGGAAATGACTCTTGACTAATAAGAAATGATTATATATGATTATGTGTGTATGCCACAAAGTATCTTGTTTTATGTTATGATTATTTGGATTACATTTCACTACTATGATTTATCCCATGTTATTAAATTATGACCTCTTTTTCAGGTGAAGATTTCCAAAAGATATGTTTTTATGAATATGATGTGATTGATATTTCTTTTGTTTAACCATAACGAGCATTTGAGCTCACCCTTTTGTATGTTTTTTTCCCAGGCCAGGAAGAAGGTTATTAAGTATGATATTCCAAATGAGACTATAGATATGATGAAATAAATTGGAGAAAGTGTAGATGCTTTATGAACCAGTTGTTTATGTTTCCCAGTTTCTAAAGACACTATACCTATACGACCCTTTCATGGTTTTTTTATATGTTGTAATTAGTATGCTTCAATTTTGATGTAATAACAATATATGTAATTTATGGTTCGTTATAGTTTGTATCAGAGGAAAGGTATAGTCAACCTTTAGAAACTAGGATGTGAAAGACTTAGTAAGAACCCTATGGATAAGTCAAAGCGTAGAACACAATCTTAGTGTTTTAGAAATGGCCATGAATAAACTAGTATATGGCCTTAAGTGTGAAATTTTATTCTTTATTATGTTGTTTTCCTATTATAATTAGTGTTGCACACACTATTCTTCTTGGTTTTAGTCAATGGCTGGAACCCGAAGGAACCGTGTTAATGCGGAATGCGACGGGAAATCCAATGATTGTCCCCCTGAGCAACCAAACGTTATGGGAGATGGAATGAAAAATCTTGTATCCATGCTCACACAAATTTCTCAAGCTATGAATCATGTAGGACTTCCAAACGAGCAAAGGAAGGAGAAACATTATATTGAATCCTTCATGAGGCAGCGCCCACCTTCATTCAGCGGGTCTTCTGATCCATTAGTTGCTGAACAATGGATTAGTACTACTAAAAAGATATTTCCAGTTCTTCAATGTTATGAACATGATAAATTCATCTTAGCAGTGTATCCTTTAGAAGGTGATGCTGATCAATGGTGGAATCTTATCAAGAATATGAGGCAAGGAGATGAAATTGATTCCATGGAATGGGACGAGTTCAAGAACTTATTTTTCAATAAGTACATCCCTCGTATTCTCCGAACAATGATGGAGAAAGAGTTTCTTGAAATGAAGAAAAAGGATGATGAATATGTTGGTACCTAAGAAGAAAATTTTACAAGGCTTTCAAGGTACGCTTCTGGTATTATTAACCAACCTGAGAGTAAGATCGATCGATTCTTTAGTGGATTAAAACCAAGTCTTCGAAGGGCCTTAGCCATAAGTGACTTCAATAGCTACGAGGACATCATTCGATGTGCTCTCAATGTTGAGATGGAGATTAGAGTAACCCATCAGTCATATGGGTTTGATAAGAAGAGGAAAATGGAATTCAAAGGAAAATCTAAAGAGCACATTGAAAAGAAGATGAGCTTTCCCTTATGCTCAAAGTGTGGAATGAAACATGGAGGGAGATGTCTTAAAGGGACAAGTAAATGTTTCAAATATGGAAAGGAAGGAAATCGAGCATTCGAATGCCACAATGATGGGAAGAAGATGTCTAATGATGCAAACAAAGGAAGGGACACACAGAATAAACCTACTACACTTCAATGTTTCAAGTGCAAGGAGATGGGTCATTATGCAATAAATTCTCTAATCCAAGGGTTGTTGATGATGATCCACATCAAAAAATCTTAAGGCTGTAGACAAAGGAACATCACATGCAATTTCTATCAGCGATGTGGAGTACGATAATGATGTGGTGAAAGGTACACTTACCATCCACTCTAAAGTAGAAAATGTTTTATTTGATTCTGGATCCACCCACTCTTTTATTTATGAAGATTTTTCTAAGGGTATCACCGTATTACCTCATCAATTAGATGTTGAGTTAGCTGTGAAAACACCTAATGGCACAACAGTCGCATCACAAGTTTATAATTCTTCCCCGATTGTAGTTTTTGGGAAAGTGCTTCCTGCAAATCTTGTGATCCTCCCTATAGTGGAATTTGATGTGATTCTTGGAATGGGTTGGATTTATTTATATGGAGCTCATATCAATTTACATATAAGGAAAGTCACATTTCATATTCCAGATCAATCTTTGATCGTCTATCGATGCCAGGATGAACATAACCTTCCAGTGGAAATTTCTTCCATCTTATGGGTCTTGATTCCACTGAATGAAGGTTATTTATCTCAAATGGTTGGTGAGAAACTCACAATTAAGAATATGCCCATTGTATGGGAGTCTGATGATATCTTTCCGGAGGAATTTTCAGGTCTTCCACCAAATCATGAAGTTGAGTTTTCAATAGAACTCGTACCAGGTGCTTTACCTATTTCAAAGACACCTTATAGAATGGCCCTAATTGAGTTGCAGGAATTGAAGAAGCAACTCCAAGATAATCTTGATAAGGGATTCATACTCCTTAGTGCATCACCTTGGGGAGAACCTGTTCTATTTGTTAAGAAGAAAGATGGATCAATGAGACTCTATATTTATTATCGAGAACATAACAAGATCACTATCAAGAACAAATATCCTCTCCCACGCATTGATGACTTATTTGACCAACTGTGCAGAGCTCAATACTTTTCCAAGATTGATCTTTGTTCAGGATATCATCAATTAAGGGTCAAAAGGGAGGATATACCAAAGACGGCTTTCCGTACAAGGTATGGACACTTTGAATTTATAGTCATGCCATTTGGTCTTATTAATGCCCCTGCTATCTTCATGGATCTGATGAGTAGAGTCTTTAGAGACTATCTTGATCAGTTTGTGGTAGTCTTTATAGACGATATTATTGTATATTCAATGAGCAAGGAAGAACATGGAGATCACTTGAGAATTATATTGAAGACCCTGAGAGAGGAGAAGCTTTATTCCAAATTTACCAAGTGTGAATTTTGGCTTCAAAGAGGTTCATTTTTGGGTCACATAATCTCAAAATAGGGGATATCTATGGATCCATCAAAAACAGAGGTTATCGGAAGATGGTTGAGACCAACAACAGTAACTGAGATCCGAAGTTTTCTTGGTTTGGATGGATATTATCGACGTTTTGTGAAATATTTTTCACGATTATCTAATCCACTCACCAAGTTGACTCGGAAAGGAGTTATGATTGTCTGGATGGAGGAATGTGAAGAGAATTTCAAGGAGTTGAAAAGAAGGTTATCCAGTGCTCCTGTGCTCACACTTCCTTGTATTGGAGAAAGGTTTGTGATCTACAGTGATGCATCCAATAAGGGATTGGGTGTGTTCTTATTCAAAATTATATGGTGATAGCTTATGCCTCACGACAATTGAAAATCCATGATCAAAATTACCCAACTCATGATTTGGAGTTAGCTTTGGTAATATTTTCATTGAAGATTTGGAGGCATTACCTTTATGGTGAAAGGTGTGATATTTATAGTGATCATAAAAGTTTAAAGTATATTTTCACCCAAAAGGAGCTGAATATGCGTCAAAGAAGATGGTTGGAGCTGATTAAGGATTATGACTGCTCAATTCATTACCACCCTGGGAAAGAAAACAAGGTGGCAGATGCATTAAGTCGACAAGACCATGCCAGTTTATCCATGATGAGGATCAAAAAAGATCCAATATTTATGGATTTACTAAAGATGGATCTTGGAATTATAATGGAATGGGAAAATCGTATCTTTCTCAAATGAATGTTCAACCATCTATACATGTGAATATTAAAGAGGCGTAGAAAGAAGATGTAGAGTTACAAAAGACGGTGAGAAATATTCCTGAATTCAACCTTGATTGTGATGGGATAATGATGTTCATGAATCGGGTTTGTGTTCCTCCCATCCCCGAATTAAAGAAGGAGGTGCTGGATGAGGCTCATAGTTATTCATTCTCTATTCATCCTGGAAGCACGAAGATGTATATGGACCTAAAAGAGTACTTCTGGTGGTATGACATGAAAAGAGATGTTGCTGAATATGTCTCTCGATGCTTGGTTTGTCAGCAAGTTAAATCTGAGAGACAGAAGTCTAAGGGGATGTTACAACCATTACCCATACCCGAATGGAAATGGGAAAACATCACTATGTACATTGTCACAGGACTTCCTAAAACATCCAAAGGAAATAATTCTATCTAGTTCATAGTTGATCATCTTACAAAGTCTGCACACTTCATTGATATTAGAGTGGATTTCTCTCTGGATCAGCTTGCCAGGATATATGTAAAGTAAGTAGTAAAATTACATGGAGTACCAATTTCTATTATATCTGATCAGGATCTGAGATTTACCTAAATGTTTTGGTGAAGTCTTCAGCAAACTCTGGATACATAGTTGAGTTTCAGCACTTCTTATCATCCTCAAACAGATGGTCAGTCTGAGAGAACAATTCAAACACTTGAATATATGTTGAGAGCTTGCTCTATGGAATTCAATGGTGGTTGGGATCAACTCCTCCCTTTGGGGGAATTTTATTATAATAATAGATTTCAGTCCAGTATTCAGATGTCTCCTTATGAATCTCTCTATGGAATGAAATACAGGACTCCGACTTTCTGGGATGAAGTTGGGGAAAGAAAGCTATTATGACTTGATCTTGATGATGAGATGGAAGAAAAGGACCATTCTATTCAACAACACATAAGAGCAGCTTAGAGTCGAACGAAAAGTTATGTCGAAAACCGAAGAAAACACCTAGAGTTTTAAGTGGGTGATAAAGTGTTCTTACGAATATCTCCTTGGAAGAGGGTCATGTGATTTGGAAAGAAGGGGAAGTTGAGCCCTAGATATATCGTTCCTTTCGAAATATTGTATCGTGTTGGAAAGGTATCTTACCAGTTGGTGCTTCCACCGAATCTCTCTCAAATTCACAATGAGTTCCATGTATCTCTCCTGAGAAAGTACATACCTGATCCTTCACATGTACTCAGCTCAGAAGTTGTACAACTGGAGCAAGATCTTTCTTACGAAGAACAGACGATAGAGATTCTGGATCGTAGTGAAAAAGTCCTACGAAACAAGACCACTTGATTGGTGAAAGTTTTATGGAGGAACCACCAATTAGAAGAAGCTACATGGGATCATGAGGATATGATGAGGGAGAGGTCTCCTCATCTTTTTGTTACAATGTGACGAATTCCGAGGGCGAAATTCATTTTAAGGGGGGTAGAATGTAACCCCCGATACTTTTATAAGAAATATTTTGTTTTTATGTTATAGAAATCATCAAAGGAATCATTCACTACACACAACATTGGATTTTTTTGCTTTACACTCAACCACAACCTTCCTCAATAGCTTGTTGTCGTACGCAATACCGAGTTCTACTAAACAACGATATGCTATTAAAATATTATTAAAACTAACCGTTATGAATAGTGATAACCAATTTTTGAAATTTTGTACATTTTATTTTTCAAAATAGACTTCATTTTTGGATTTGGAATATTGAAATTAGATTTGGCTGAAATTTTGGTACTTTTCGGATAACTTTCATATTCTGATGAATAGTGAAAATTTCTAAATTTTAATTAAAAACAACTTTTTTAATCGAAATAATTAATAGTGATAAATTATTAATTTGAGTGGTTTTAAAGAATATTTAGAATATATTTTTACAATTTAATACAATTTTTTTCATTGTATGTAATTTAACATTTAAACTAGACATAAACAAGTGTCAATCTTTTGATAGTTAGTATCTTTTAAAAACATGCTATTTGTTTTGACAACGGGAATTAATTTTTAAATTTTTAAATTTAACTGATATGTTTCGAATTTGGTAAAATCAAAATCATTTTTAATTTCATAATATCAAATATTGATTAGGCCTAATTTTTGGTATTTTTATGAAAACTTTCATTTTTTGATGAATAGTCAAACCACTAAGTGGTAGTTAAAAAACTGAATTTTTCATAAAACATAATTTTACCGCTTCTGTGAGTAAAATTTCGAAAATCCAAGAGACACGGTTAATATCAATGTGGTTCAATGTGATGAAAATAATTTTTGGTGAATAGTAACTTTTTACTTTTTTTACCACGGTTAAAAGTAAATAGGGTAGTTAAGGGTAAAAATGATATTATTATTATTACCCTAACAGATGCCCTAATTCTATTGGATTAGAGTAATTCGACCAAAAAAAACCTTAGGAATAAAATATGACCATTTAGGCCCACATGGATTAGATTAGGACATTTATTATCAATTTATTTATAGAAGGGTTAAAATAGTTAAAATCAATGTTTAATAACTAAAGTATTTTTAATATAGGGTTATACATAAGATAAATTCGACTATAAATATTCATTAGAAAGATAAAAAGCTTTCCTACATAATGATATTTTATTTGTAATTTTTAGACTTTAAATAAGTTAATTTATTCGTGACACAAAGATGATGCACTAATTATCTTATTAATGAAATATTGACATAATTGATGTTATAAATACCCAAATAATTGTAATTTGAGACTTTTTATGAATTCCACTAATTTTATAGGTTAATATGACATGTTAGTATTGATTTAAGTAACTGTTTTCGAATTAATCATTCTTATATGATTTTCACAAAAATCAATTACTAAATAGTGTCAAAATTGACATAAAATAGTTTTTAAAACAAATATTATATTATTAATTGTTATTTTATTCCTAAAAATCTAAGGTTCGGACAAATGACTTAGATAAGGTTTTAAATATTAATAATAAACAACTTGCGGTTTGTTTGGCTTGTTATTCTATGTTTATTAACCTTATAGTGTAAGAACACAAAAAGACACGGTAAAAGTAAAATTATCTAACTTAATGTTAAATCTAAATGATAAGGTTAAAATAGGAACATAAACTTGTCTAAATTATATTGTATGAGATTATTTCGACCCAACCCTTCCTTAGCTTCTAAATAAATCAATTTTGAGGTATTTAAAACCGAATTTGGCTTTATAATAAAATAATATTTTTTGTTTTTCGAAAGGAGCCCCTATCCTCCTTTATAAAAGGGCACCTCCTCCCCCTCTTCCTCACACCACATTGAGCCTTCAGGCTCGGCCAAACATTGCCATTTTCTCTTCTCAACTTCTCTAGAGACATACTATATGTCCTTGTCTTCTTCAAAGACCAATTTTATTGTCCTAAAAGGAGGTCTCAAATAAGCGCTTCAAATAAGAGGTAATGTTTGTTACCGATTCTTTCATCTTTATTTCTTATTCCACTTCTTCTTATTAAGTTTTTTCATTATTAAGTAATAACATCAGTATAACTCATATACTGATAGGTTATTATAATTATGAAACAAATCTATTTCACCATCTATCCATCCTACAGAAAATTAAATCACCACGCGTGCGTACGTATGGAATACCATCTCCACGCCATAGTGTAATCTATTTTCCACCACCACCTTACTTGGATGGGTAAAATGGTGTAAATAATAACTATTTATGATTATTTTAAAGTTATATTGATTCTGAAATTGTATATATACACTCTGTTACAATTTCACGATCATGGGAACGATATCATCGCTCGTGCGTACGTACGAAAGACCGTCTCCACGATGTGATGCGACTCATTCTACATGATCTTCATTTCATAATGACTATATAAATGAATTTAATTAATGAATATATTATACTAATAACAATCTGGAAATGAGGTATATATAACCTAAAAAGAAGAATAAGAGTTTATTCGACAAAACACGCATAAGAACAAAAAGTAATAAACACCCGAATAACAAGTAGTAATAAAATATTACTAATAAGAAGCTAAGAATATGACCATATATGATATCATAAAAATAATTATGATTCTAGAATAAGTCAATAACATTATTTAAATCATTATACAGGAGGTTCGGACACTTACGAAGCAAATCAGACTTAAGGTAAGGGAAATATCACAATCTCATTTTTATCCGAGATTGTTTATACTTTGGTGTTTATTGGGGTGTATTTTATCATCCACATCCATGTTTACTCAATATGTAATATTATTTACATCCAAATATAGTTTTATAAATCCATTTTTACCCTTTTGTGTGTTTTTAGTAAAAGATATGAAAGAAATCTTTTGTCGTTTTTCGTACGAGGTACTTTTTTACTTTTCCGACAAAATTATGAGAAGAATGTTTTTTTAACTTATACGGCATGAATGGATTTTTAAATCATTTTTTCCAAGAATATTCCTTTACAAATATTCATGTTTATTTTTAATCAACTTATTTTAGTTTAAAATTGTATGACATGTTATGAAAGGAAAGTTTTTTTGAAGTAAAAATGATATTTTCCTCAAGAATGGAGTTCAAGTGTTTTATCAAAATTATTTTCCATATAAGATAATATAGGGTTCTGTTTCTATCCCTATTATTAAATTGATTTGATTAGGTTGTGATGGAATTATTTTTATGAATTCCTTTATCTTATATGAATTGTTTTATGATGTCATGTTGTTTAAGAATCCCATTTTTATTACATGGGTTATGCAATGAAGTATGATTTATGATTTTGTGGAACACATATGAATGGTATCATTATGAGATGTGTGGGAACTATATCTCCCTCAAATGAATTGGGTAAAGATTTTTTATCTCATGAGATAGACATGGCTGGAACGGCAGGTTAAACAAGTTCAGTGAAACAGGACTGAAACGAGGAATGAACTCGGTTCAGAACTGGACTTTGTCTACTAAGATGGTCTTGGCAATGAGTCTTGACTAATAAGAAATGATTATCTATGATTATGTGTGTATGACAAAATGTTTCATGTTTTATGTTATGATTATTGGGATTACATTACACTACTATGATTTATCCCATGTTATGAAATTATGATCTCTTTTGTAGGATAAGATTTCCAAACGATATGTTATTATGAATATGATGTGATTGATATTTTTTTTACCCTTACTGAGCATTTGTGCTCACCCTTTTGTATGTTTATTCCCCAGGTCAGGAAGAAGGTTATTAAGAAAGATATGCCCAAAGGGACTATATATATGATGAAATAAATCGGAGATAGTGTAGACGCTTTATGAACCAGTTGTTTATGTTTCCAAGTTTCTAAAGACACTATACATATACGGTCCTTTCATGGTTTTGTTATATGTTGTAATAAGTATGCTTCAATTTTGTAGTAATAACAATGTATGTAAAGTATGGGTCATTATATAATTCGTATCATAGGTCTGTTTAGACAACTTCAGAGATTATGATTTTTTATAAAGGGTTAGGGATATCCTCATGGGTTTATACATTTAAGGTAGGTCGTATATTCATTTCATAAGAACCCCTTTTTTAGGCTTTAAGATCTAAAATATTAAATTAAATAATTTAATTTTAGAAAAATTTCACTATTGAGGAAATTATGGTTTTTAAATTTCTGGAATTGAAAATCTGGGGTATGATAAAACATTTGAGGTTAAAATTTGTTTTGGTTATTTTTTAGGATATTTTTTCATTTTAGTCAGTGTTATAAAATTAAATCGATTCTGTAAAAAATAATAGGCAGACTGTGTGAAACCCTGTTACTTCAAAAAAATATGAAAGAATCGAACCCACAACCAAAGTATGATTTGGATGAATCGCCTACCACTAGCCTACGTGATGCCTCAGGTTAGTATAAATTATTATTTTTAGTTAAATTATTTTATGGATTAAGAATACATTGATTTTAGGAACTATTGTTTATCAAATTGATATCCATATAATTAGCAAAGAATTTGGTTATTAATTGATAAATATGATTTTGGAAGACTTTTTCTCTTTTGGGAACAATATGTTCCTATGGAAAAGAAAATATTATGTGATATAATTTGAGGTGAAATGGTAGATTTTTATTTTGGAAAAATCTGAATTTTATTGTGGAAAAACGATGATATGTTTTATTTTTTTAAATTATTAACCTATAATTGAGAATATGTGATTATGTTAATAAAATTTTTAGAATAAGAAATTATGAGTGGTCAATATTATTTGGAGATAAATGATAAAAAAATATATTGGAAAAGTTTGTGACCATATCCTTTAGAGTTTTTTATTTCAAAATTAGTTAGTTTATTTTTAGGAATTTTAAGGGTTTTATGTTTGTTGAATGGTGTATATAGAAATTGGGGATTACTATGGAATTTTGGATATTTAATATAGTACTTATCCTTATAAATAATTATTATTTTGTCAGGATTAAATAATATCTTACGAACCATTTTTGTTTGATAATGTCTAAAGATGGGGGAAATATATCTCTAATATGTATTTTGGATTATTTGATTATCTAGAAGTTGATTCAAGTGCTTCAAGTGTGACCAATTCATCATGGATACACATTGTTTGGAGAAAAGAAGAGTTTGTGGTATATATTTATTAAAGGATGAAACTGCACTTGACAAGTAAGTTTGTTTCCATACATTCTTAGTCAATCTCATAAATAAATTCCAAAATATTATGAAAATGATATTAAATCAAAAACGTATTCCATTAACATTTAATATTGGGAAATCAAAAACCATTTAACCCCCCACAAGTTTTGGGTTTTCTAATTTTTAACATTCTCCTTATCATGTTATTTTTCTCCCTCGATCAGAACAAGATATTTAGTTTATATTCCATATCCCTAGTTTCATAAATGAAATACTAGTAAGTGTTATCTCGAGTGATCTTTTTTACCTATCTTTCGTTTATTTATGTATTAGTTCTATTAACACTTTTTCCGATGTGGGATTTTTAATGAAGTTTTCACGGCAAATTTGAAAATTGTTAGGAGTCAATTCCCAAAAATGGGGAATGATATAACGTCCCTTGTATTTATAAAATAAATCATTTTCATATATATTAATATTTTTTAATTTAATATTAATATTAGTTTAAATGGGACCCTATGTACCAAATCGTACTCGACATGCAACAACAGGTTTCTCCGAAACCTTACGTTGCACACATCATTGTGTTATACCAAAAAATAATACCATAATATTATTATTATTTAAATGGTAGTTAACAACTAGCTATTGTATTGGTGGGAATGAATATAAAAACCTAAAATTTGATTACACATGTTTGTAAAAGGTTTTTATATTTACCTAATAAATCAAAGTGCCTTCAAATGTTAATGAATCCAACATTAAGCATAAAAATATCTAATATTTTTTAAGGGTTGTTTTACTACCATTTGATGGAGAATCCTTTTAAAAATATTTTTTTTCACATTAATAAGTTCTACTTGATAAAATATAATTTTTATTTATATTAGGGATATCCAAATTTACATTAGTTGGAAGTTTTGTTTTTTTATGATAAAGTGAATCATTTTTTGATTTTTAAAAATATTGTACTTTAATTCAAAATTGCCTTTTTATCAAATTTATTTATATAGTTATGTTTTCATTTTAATTCTTTTTATAGTTTAATTAGATTACGTTATAAAATTTTAATCAAATTTTGGTCATTGGATGTAATTTTAAATTGAAATTGCACATAAATACATGTCAATCTAATGATAATTTTGGGTACTGAAAAAACTACGTTATCGTTTTAACAACAAAAATTAATTCTAAAATGATCACTATAATTTATGTGTTTTAAATTTTGTAAAAATATTTTCATATTTTTAATCAGATGTTTCAAATTGAGTATATAGTTACCATTTATTTTCCGACATTATGAATAGTAACTTTTGTAATTATATTTATTTACCATGGTTAAAGGGTAAATAATGTAAATAAGGGTAAACAAACAATATTATAATAATATAAAACTACATTAAAACGTATCCCAATTCTATTAGATGATATATTTCTGACCATGATCAACCATTGGACAAACATTTGGTATTTTGGAGCCACTTGGGGAGTGAAAATGACATTTTATAATTTTTAATTTAAAGAAAATAGATTTATAACATAATCATGCATCTTTTACTAAATCAATTTTAATATAATGTTATGTAAATGATATATTAGAATATAAATTTTAAATATAAATCTATAATGTTTTCCTAAATCATGTTATTTTATTTATAATTATTATAAATTAAAAACATTTATTTTTTTATGATATAATTATGATGTAGTGGAAACCTTATTAATGAAAGATTCAAATAATTTATATTTTAAATATTAAAATAAATGTAAATTGAACATTGTGATGCCATAAAAATTTGTTGGGCATGATTATTAAATTTTAAATTTTATTTAATTATTCTGTTATAAGTAATAAAGTTGTTATCACATTAACGAAAATAAATTACTAAATAGTGTTAAAATGAAATAAATTAGTTTTTAAAACAAATACATTTTTATTAAATGATATAAAAGTCCAAAATATATAATATTCTTCCAAATTAATTTTATAATATTAAATTTCATTAATTATCCACTTCATTCTCTCTTGGAATTTTATAGTAACTATATTAACCAGATATTATGAAAATACAAAAAGATGTGGAATGATTTAGCAATTAAAAATAAGTGTTAAAGACAAATGATAAGGATAAATGTATGAACTAAACATGTATAAAATATAGTGGGTAAAATTAATTTGAACCATACTCATCTTATCCTAGAAATATATTACATTAAAACTATTATAATTCAAAAATTAATTGATAATTAAATAATACATGAAGACTTTCCTAAAGTGCCGCTCCTCCTTCTAATAATAGGGAATCCCATATACCCACTTAACCACACAACTAAATCCCCTTGAATCCTCTTAATTCTTCTAAAATAATCTTCCAACATCTCTCCCTTCATCCTAGAAGCATTAACCTGGGACCAATAAAATTCAAGAATGACATTTGGCTCAAATCAAAAGATGCTACATGATTTAGAGGTCATGTCTTCCATCAAGATACTTTTCATTATTTTCCTTCCCTACTAACTATAATCATATTATTTTATTATTACAAAAAAAAATCTAGTTTGATATAAATAATTGATTGTTTTTAAGAGATGGATTATAACTAAACTCACACACACCTCAATCTAAGGGATATGAACATACAATTTCTATATATGATGATGTACTGCCTCACGAAACAACGATTGTTAAATTGTAACATACTACCTCTCATGGTGGCCATTATGATTGAAATGTATTTATATATGATATATATTATGATTTTATTGTTTTTATTATTCTGTAATTTTTTTACAATAATCTTTTATGATTTTTATAATGTGTAAATACGTTAATTTCATTTGAGAAAGTATGGACTACTACCCCCTCAATGTGACATGACTGGTTTATGCCATACATGAAATGTATAATGGATAGAGTTAATGATGTTATGTAAGATATATAGCTTAGATATTATACTATAATTAAAATACAACTAAGTATAATTTACATTTCATTCCATTAATATGAAAAGAAATGAAGGTAATATTCATGCATACATAGGACATACCATTTCCATGAATGGTGAATTTCATTTCTTATCTCCACATATTATGGATATAATAAATACATATATACGTAATATAAATTATAATTAAATAATTAATAATATATTTTTTATGATGGACTTCAGACTACGTGGGTAATTTAAATCGAAACAAGTTCATTTTCGACTCAACTAACGAATATCTAAAAAAACAATAAGAAATAAAATAATAATGTAATTTTAATTAAATTGTAATAAGTGATATAAGATTAATAATAATCATGAATTTTTTTATGTTAGTATAATTAAACCAGATATTTTTATTCATGAACATAACGATTGTATGTGACGTGTCAGACTCAATGAAAGAGTATTTCTAAACTCAATTTCCACTAATTAGATTTTAGGCATACTTCATTGACTATATTATGAAAAAATTATGTGAGGAATTTTTTTTAATTTCTTTATGTTGTAATTTAAACTTAAATTTTTTTTATATAATCTTTCCTCACATAATGATCCTGTTTATAAATTCTTACATCATTTATATGATCTTTTTAAGGGAAATCATAACTCAATTTCCATTATTTGATTTATACATCCATGACATTGGTTTTATTTTTCCAAGAATATATGTAAATGAACTTGGATTTTTACACTAAATATCCAGTTATATTTGGTGATTTATATTTTAGATGAATAATTATGTCATTGATTTATCCTTATTCTAAGGATACGATCATTGTAAGGTATTTTTCGTAATTTACATTCCTCTTAGACTTACTTGATGTTACACACAAATTCCCTTTTATATGGTGTATATACTACACTTTAAATTTTTTTATCCCAAATATAATTATTCTAATGCAATTATATGTTTTGTTTAATTTTAATACTTCATTATTTTTATTCTATTATTTTCCAATGTGGTAAGGGACACATTAACTAAAACATCGTTTTAAATATTTTAAAGATTTATTATTCTCAATCATTATCATTAATGTCCACGATCTAAAAAAGGATTTAAATATTTATTTATATGGATATTTGTTTTTTAAAATATTAATTACTTTAAAATGTTTCTAAGTGGTATGGGGAACATGGATTCAAAATTATTCTTTTAAAATATTTTAAATTTGTTTTAAAATTGGATTTATTATTTCAAAAACATGGAATGATTTATTTAAAAATAATCCATGAATGGAATTTATCATTTTTATGTCACTATTATTGTGAAAGATAAAATGTATGTATGATATGGATTACAAAAGATACCTTTATGTTTTATGATTTCGTTGATGTTTTTTATTTATATTATGATTATATTCTTTAAGATAAATATTTTTTGTTTTATAGGTGAAAATTACGATTTTCTGAAAATGTTTTCATGGGTTTGAATATTCATGGACTAATGGTTTTATTCCATAATTTATATTTCCTATTTTTATTTTTATGATTATCCCATGTTTTTGAAATGTTTTCCAAAAGGTATAAGGATGGGTAAGTGAATGTAATTTGTTTATAGTATTTTTATCAAGAAAAATAACACATGTTTTATTTGAAAAAGTTTAATTTTTAGAAAAATTGGATAGTGATTATTTTTGGCTACTTAGTAATTTTTGATCAACAATGTAATAGTTAGGGATTAATTACCTAAAACTACAATCCTAAAAATATACATAATGTTAATTCATGAAATAACTAAATATTAATTAATTTTTAATCTTGGGACTTATACATATTCACTAGGTTGTTAATATTGTTATATTCCAATCACGATTAAAAGAATTAGATTCAATGTATTACTTCTGCATGTATTATTGGAATCATAGTATGGATCAATTACAAATAATATTCACTATTTTAACAATTAATTGGTATTTATTTATGAAATTATTGTATATTAGAAAAATATATTTAAATTTTTTGAAACACCAATAAATATTTATCTAATATTTTTTCTCCTTATAATATTGGAAACATATATTAATTGAATCCAACAATAATGAAAGATATTTTATGATAAGTATTTATTTTTGGAATTACTTTTGGAGAAAAAATAATCTATATATTAACAAGTATTAGGTTTAATCTATACTTTTCATTGTGGTAATAAAATTTTAATTGATTTTGAGAAATGTGATTTAGATAGTATTAATAAACATAAAAACTTTTATTGACTAAAAAAAATTAATCCATGATTATTTTGGTGATGATAAATATCATTTTTCGGATTGTGATATATTTTTATTGGGTTTTGATGTTATGAAATAGTGATTAATTCATTTGAGGGTTAAAAGAGAGTTATTTTTTACATGAATATATAATTTTTCTATGGTTTAATTTCATGGAGATTCAAATTGTTTTGGGAGAGGTATGTTATGGAGAATTCATGATTAAGATATACACATTTATACGTACATGATTTTATGAATGGTAAATGTTGATTGAGGAAATATGAGTAATTTGATATATCCTTATAGAGTAAGGTAGAAATCATACTAGAAGGTATACTCTAAAAGATGAATATGTTAAGGAAACCCTCACTAACATTCATTTTATTTAAAAAAATTTAATTTCATGTATGTAATTTACTATAGTGGAATAAAATGTAATGACCCAAGATTTTGATATATTATTTACACTAATTATGTAAAATATTTTAGATAGATTTTGTTATAAAACCACAATGTAAAACTAAACAATGTAATACATCTATATGTTTTTAACTAGTAGTTAAATAAATTGTTATTAATATGAGTGATTGAATTACAAATTATATTAATATATGTATCTATGTATGTGTGTGTATTATTTTATATAATTTTTCATAATTAATTAATTTTATAGAACATATCTTCTTATGCATTACATATTTTATAAAATAAATGTATGTGTATTATTGTTAAATGATGATGGTAATAAAATAGAATATTTATTGATTACAGATTTCATAGATAGTGTTTTATATAAAATAGAATAATTAGAAATGGTATTTAAAAAAAGATATTTTACAATTAAAATATATTTTTTTCTATTGTTATAAAACTAATTTAAATGTTAAAAATTAAAATTTCATAATGATAAATTAATAAAAGTAACTACCATTTTGTATAGAATATAACATTATTATATTAATATTTTCTAACTATTCTAAAAAATTATTTTAATGAGAATAGTGAAATATATTTTTTTCCAAAATATCATTCCTTTTAAGGAATAATTAGTTAATAATTATGATATAATTATTTATAGAAGCCATTTTATTGATAAAAAGTATTTTATGAAAGAAATTTAAAATTTAAAATAATTGTAACAACCCAAGATTTTATATGATATATTCTTTTTAATCTCTTTCATATATTCTACTGTACGCTACACCAATATTATCTTGCGCTATACACGACACCATATTAGCTTGCAGTATATGCAATACTAATCTTGAATCGTGTTACACACAATTTCAAGTTTGTTTGATAGTAGTTACTCTAAGCAACATTGAGAATATATATATATATATATATATATATTCAATGTATTAATGAAATATTGTTTGATTTTGTTATACTCAATAACAAAGGAGTCTTTCACTAAATGCAACCCTGACTTGGCTTGCATTACACGCAATCGCGACCTTCCTCGATAGCGTGAGTTGTACGCAATACCGGGTTTTACTAAACAACGATATATTGTTATAATATTATTATGAACTAGCCATTATAAATAGTATTAACTATATTTTGAATTTTATAACATTATTATTCATCTTATACATTTTCTAGAACACCTTATAAGAACAAAATAATTTTTTCGGGTAAAATGTGTATTTTTCAAAAAATGTAATTTTTCCTTCTTTTGATGGCGCACACACTTTAAATATAGTTTTTTATATGTTTATAAGTTCAATTTGAAATAATAAAATTCTTCTTTAGAATCAAGAAATAAAAATTGACTTGGGATAAATTTTTCATATTATTGTGGTAACTTTCATATTTTGATGAATAGTAAAAACACGCTATATTTTAATTAAAAAAAAAATTTCATCGCAATAATTTATATGGTTAAATTATAATATTTAATGGTTTTAAAGTATAAATAGAATATATTTTTACCATTTAATATAATGTATGTCATTAACATTAATTTTGCATTGAATTCATAGGTAAAAATATTTCAATGTTTTCCAATGTTATAACTCTTAAAACACGTTTTCTTTACAATGGGATTAATTTTAAATTAATTTCTGCAAATTTTGTGTATTGAATTTAGAAAAATGGATTCCATATTTGGAATCAGTGGATCCAAATTGTGTTAAAAAGATAATTTTTATTTTTGGGCATTATGAATAGTAACTTCGGTAAATTTTATTTACCATAGTAAAAGATAAATCAGGCAATTAAGGATAAATATAATATTATAAAATTACCCTAACACTTGTCTTAATATAATTTGATGCTTATATTTTTTCCTAAGGCACATTTGGGTCTAAATGGAATCCATTGGAACCCACTTGGAGGTGATTAAGACCTTTAGTTTATTTTATTTAAAGGAAAGTGAAATACGTCTCACTCAACTTTAATAATTAAAGTATTTTTAATATAAATTTATACAGAATATAAATTCGGTTATAAATACTAATTCGAAAGATAAAGTGTTTTTATTTATCATGGTAATTTATTTGTAATTTTTAAGAGTTATTTAATTACATTATTATCTTATACATTAATGATGCTGAAATTATTTATTTAGTGAAAAATCAATAATATAGTTTTTATTGATATAGTAATACATATTAAAAGGCCCAAAAATCTACACAAGAATTATTATTAGTGTATATATATAAACCCTAATCATCCACTGGCCTAATTGTGGACCATTTGGATCATTATTAAGGTGATTATGACACTTATAATATTTTATTTTAAATGATTCAAAGTTGTAACTTTCATAATTTAATAAACATAAAAATTTACAAGTTTTTATTTTAAGATGATAAATTCTAGTAAAATTATTATTATAAAATATTTGATATTTATCTTCATCAGAGGATTTTATTTTTATTTTTTATGAAACAAAAAAGTATATTAAATAATTAAACAAAAATGTTGTACTAATTATTTTATTAAGAGATATACCAAATAAATGATTTTAAAATTTTAAAAATAAATAATATTGGAATTGTTTAATGTGATCCACGAATTTTCTAGACAACTTTGAAATTTTAGGAATCTATTAAATATTTTATTTCGAATATATCCTCTGTGTAGATTTTATTTAAATTCAAATAAATTAATAGTGTCAAAATTGACACTATTGTTATTTTATAAAAATAACCTATTATTAAATTTTATTAAAATCACAAAAATATTTAAAAAATATAAATTGAAATTTATATAGTCAAAACTGGCATAAAGTATCCAATTATGGAAAATTAACATCACATTAGTGATTATTTATAACCATTTAAAATTTATAATTTTATTACCAAACATAAACTTAAATAGATTAAATAAGGGTAAATAAACATTATAAGGATTAAAATAACATCAAAACATGTCTAAATTTCATTGGTTCATGATATTACAACCCTATATCATATAATATTCGAATTGATCCATTTTTTGGAGGTTTTTATGTGGGTTTTAAATTTATATTAAACTAATATTTTTGAGGATTCCATAGGTGCCCCTCTCCTCCCTTATAAAAGGGAACCTCCTCCCTATCCTCCTTACACCACTTTGAGCCTTCATGTTCGGCCAACCCATGCCCATTACACTTACCCACTTCCTTAGAAACATACTAGAGGTACTGGTCTTCTCAAAAGACCAACTCAAGTTCCCTAGGAGAAATTTTAAAGGAGGCACTTTGAGAAAGAGGTAATACTTTCTACCGTTTTCTTCAAGTTCCATTCTTCTTCTACTCCATCTTCATTAGTTATTTCATAATTAAGTAATAACATAAGTATCCCTCATATACTGATATGTTATTATAAATATTAAACAACCCTATTTTATCTTCTATCCATCCTACGGAAAACAAAATCACCGCGCGTGCGTACGTACAGAATACCGTCTCCACACCGTGGCGTAATCTTTTTTTCCACCAACACCATACATGGATGGGTATAATGATATAAAGAATAACTATATATGGTTATTATAACATCATACTGATTCCGATATATTATACCATCCACTCCAATTCTATTCAATAATTATGGGAATGATATCATCGCTCGTGCGTATGTACGGACTACCGTCTCCACGACGTGATGAGATTCATTCTCCATGTTAACCATACATGAATGATCATAAAGTTTATATAATGAATAATAATGAAATATATGAAATAATAATGCTACTAGATTTATGTATATATATATGTATGTCATCCATTTAGTTTCATTCAATTCAATAAGGAAATGAAAACAACGTTCATGCGTACGTATGGCCTACCGTCTCCATGAATGGTGTATTTCGTTCCTTTTATCGATCTATAATATATATGTATTTTATGAATATATATTATATATAAATCATGTTTTACATTATGGAATTATGTAAATCAGGATATAAGTAATAATATCAAGAACGAAAAGTCGAAACACATACAATAAATGAAATGATTTTACCCAAAACGCTGCTTTAACATGGAATTTACAAAAGAACGGGTAATATAAAGTCATAAGTGAAACATATATGATATCAAAACTATGAATATGATTTTGTAATAAGTAAATGACATTATTTAAATCATTATACAGGAGTTTTGGATCCATACAAAGCATATTGGACCTAAGGTAAGGGGTAATTATTCCAATCTCATTCTTATCTGAGATTGTTATTCGTAAGTATTTTCTGGGGTTATGTTTATTATCCACGTCCATATGTTCACAAAATGTTTTCATACAATGATTAATTTTATTTCATGTAATTTTAATGTCCTTTTTACCCATTTTTTTCTTTCACTACATGGTGTGTAAGGAGTCTTTCTTTTACAAGATACTTTTTGACTTTTCCGGCAAAAGTATGAGAATACTATTTTTTATACTTATACGGCATGAAAGGATTTTTATGGTTTTATAAAGACTTATTTTCATGAAGCTTCCTCCAAAATATTTCATGACTATTTTCCACAAAATCCTTTTCTTTTAAAATTTCATGACATTTTGAGAAAAGAGAATGATTTTGAAGAAGAAAGGATATTTTCCTCAAGAATTCATTTCAAATGTTTTATCAAAACCATTTTTCATCTAATATGACATTATTTCATATGTGTATGTTTCAAGTATCATGTCTCTAGGATTTACATGGTTTAAATTTTCTTATTATGAAATGATATCCATTTCTTTTATATGGATTATTTGATGATGGGATGATGTTTATGGAACCCATTTTATTCGTTGTGTTATTATGAATGATGTATGTTTATTTTGTAGAAAAATAAGAATGATTTCATTATGAGATGGGTGGGACCTATATCTTCCTCCAATTCATTGGGTAAAGATTTATATCTCATGATATATACATGGCTAGAATGGTAAGTTATTCCTGTTCAGTGTTACGGGACTGAAACGAGGAGTGAACTCGATTCAGAAAGGGACTTTGTCCACTAAGATGGTCTTGGAATCACTTCCTTGGATACTATGGAAATCATAACATGTGATGAATGGTTTCCACAATTACATGTTTTATTACCATTATATTTTATCATGTTTGATGTTCCATTATGATATATGCCTTACGTACTTCCACGATTTATGTCTTTGCTCAAGATTTTGATGTTTAAATTTCATGTTCATGTTTTTTCATTCACATGTTTATGGACTGTTTTATATTCTCTATGTTTGCTCTTACTGAGTATTTGAGCTCACCCTTTTTATGTTTTATCTTCCCCATGAAATAAATAAGGGTTTTAGGTATGGAAAAAATAGGGTATGATCATTATGGGAGTTGTTGAAGATCATTCAACATGATTAGAAGTTTATATTCCAAGTTTCCAAAGACACTAAACTATTACGATCCTTGTGTGCCTGTTTTTGTTATTTATTATGTATTCCTCAAAAGTAATGTAATGTCTATGTACGTCATGCTTCGGGTCTCTACAGTTGGTATCAACGTAAAGGTTTATTCAACATTTGGAAACTAGGATGCAAAAACGTTAGTGAGATCCCTAGAGATATTTCTAAGGTATGCCTAGGGATGTCCCTAAGGATAAGTATACATATAGGATATAGTCCTAGAACTATAGTAACGATCTTAGAATTTATCCTAAGATGTTAGATATTTAGGGTACTCCCCATTTACTATGTTGTCTTCCCTAGCATGATTTTTTCCTCTCACACTATTCTTTTTTGTTTTTAGAAAATGGATGGAAACAGGAAGGTTCACAATAATGGAGGATATGATGGACAATGTAATGATATTCTTCATGATCAACCAAATGAAACGGGATTTGGAAGTCCAAACATCTTTATTATGCCTAATCATAAATCTCATAATATGATCAATAATCTCAACTTTGGTAGGTTTCCCGACTTAGATAATAAGAGAAAGATGGAGTTTCATGATGATCATAGAGGAAAGAAAATTCAATTTCCCTCATGTAAATCATGTGGGAAGAGGCATCGGGGAGATTATTTCGAAGGAACTAGAAAATTATTTGGGTGTGGAAAGGAAGGACACAAAGCCAGTAAGTGAAAAGGAAAAGGTTCAGTTAACACCATGGATAAGGATAATGGTACTGCTACAACATCAACAATTATTAGATGTTTTAAATGTGGAATGTATGGGCATTATGCAAACAAATTCCCTAAGGGAAAATCCCATGTAGAGAATCAGCATGGTCATATGAGTGGTATTTATTTGGATGATGATGAAGAGACTACAAATGAAATATGAGATGAATCAAATGATGAAGCTCATTCAGTGGTTTAAGAAGTTAGTGGAATGATTGTATGTTTATAAAGAATAATGTATGGTACTATGGAATAAAGAATCATCTAAGTATTGTTACACTATTGTTTTTACTAAATTATTTGAAAGTATATGTTGAATGGTACCGGTAACCAGGGAAGGTTATTTAAATATTTTTGGAAAGTAGATGATATGCGCATAATGAAGTGATAAGAAGATAATGAGATGCTTGATTGTATTCATGAGCTCATGACTGATATATGGACTAATTGATATTATGGTTTGATTATATATATATTTTGGGATTTTGGTATGTGGAAAGAGTTACCTTTTGAAAGTATTCATGTTTTTAATAAGGTTATATGGTAATTTATGTTTCAATAGAATATATGAATAAGGTATTCATGTGTTTGGAATACAACCAACAAGATATATCTTATGATATATATGGGATAAATGCTTGTATTCACATTCTTGGTAGATAACCTTTATAGTAATTGTTTTCTTTATACTATGAGCTTGGACCGAAGTATTTTAGATAAGCCTAAAGATTGAAATGGATTATGTTGGACATAAGTTAGCATTGTTTAAGGATATAACTTTTTTCGATATTATTGATGGGATGTTATAGTAATGTAGTTTTAGAAAAAGGACAACCTGCAGGACGGGCGACAACCCATCGCGTCGGACAAGGCTGTGGGAATCGAACCCACAACTGAAGTGCGACTGGCCTTTATCGCATACCAATGGCTTACATGAAGTCCCTGATTTGTAGAAACTAGTTTTATTTTATTAAGTGGCATGATAGATGAAGTATAAGGTCATTTTTGGAATCGTATATGATTAACCTCACCGTAGATGGACTTATGCATATTTGATAACTTTTACTAACCTTTTTTTTGAAACAAATGGAATGACCCATCATTCTATCACATGATCTGTTAACACTTCATGAATAAAAAATTCAACTTCATTTCATTAATAGATGAAGTGGAAATTGTTCAAAGCATGAAAACCAGTGTGATTGTACCAAAATCAAGTAAGTATTTCTTCTAATTCAAAATTTTATACATTAGGGAAATGATATTGAAAACCTAAAATGTTTTCCTAGTGCTCTTATATCTGATGAATCAGATGGTACCTTAGATCATCACAAATGTATGGCTTTGTGATTGATGGCTTTTTCATAGCCATGTTCTCTACCACTCTCCATCAGAACTTGATGGTTAGATTTTTCTTCCATATCCATATTTTATCCTATGTTCTCTTATATAGAAACCCCGTGACGAGTTAGATTGGGTAATCATTACGTTTCATTCTTTTGTTTTTAAAATTAAGTTTTAGTATTCCTTATTACGATGTGGGTTTCTATTAATAGTAAACGATTTATATCCCTGACGAATTTCGAGGGCGAAATTCATTTTAAGGGGGGAACAATGTAACAACCAAAAATTTTATAAGATATATTCTTTTTAATCTCTTTCATATCTTCTACTGTATGATACACCAAGATTATATTGCACTATATGTGACATCTTTTTAGCTTGTAGTATATGCAACACTAATCTTGGATCGTGCTACACACAATTTCAGGTTAGTTTGATAGTAGTTATTTTACGCAACATTGAGTATATATATATATATTCAATGTATTAATGAAATATTGTTTGATTTTGTTATACGCAACAACAAAGGAGTCATTCACTAAATGCAACCCTAACATGGCTTGCATTACACGCAATCACGACCTTCCTCGATAACGTGTGGTATACGCAATACCGGGTTTTACTAAACAACGATATATTGTTATAATATTATTATGAACTAGCCGTTATAAATAGTATTAACTATATTTCGAATTTTATAATATTATTATTCATCTTATACATTTTCTATAACATGGTATTAGAACAAAATAAATTTTTCGCGTAAAATAAGTATTTTTCAAAAAATGTAGTTTTGCCGCCTTTTGATGGCGCACCCACATTAAATCTAGTTTTTGAGATGTTTATAAGTTTAATTTGACAATATTCAATTTTTCTTTGGAATCAAGAAATAAAAAATTTACTTTGGATAAATTTTTTATATTATTCTGGTAACTTTCATATTTTGATGAATAGTAAAAACACGCTATATTTTAATTAAAAACAACTTTTTTTCATCGAAATAATTTATATGGTTAAATTATAATATTGAATGGTTTTAAAATATAAATAGAATATATTATTACCATTTAATATAATGTTTTTCATTAACATTAATTTTACATTGAATTCATTGGTAAAAACATTTCAATCTTTTGCAATGTTATAACTTTTAAAACACGTTTTCTTAACAACGGGATTAATTTTAAATTAATTTATACAACTTTTATGTATTGAATTTAGAAAAATGGATTCCATATTTGGAATCATTGGGTCCAAATTGTGTTAATAATATACCTTTTATTTTTGGGCATTATGAATAGTAACTACGGTAAATTTTATTTACCCTAGTAAAAGATAAATCGGGTAATTAAGGGAAAATATCATATTATAAAATTACCCTAACACTTGTATTAATATAATTAGATGCTTATATTTTGTCCTAATGCATATTTGGGTAAAAATGGAATCCATTGGAACCCACGTGGAGGTGATTAAGACCTTTAGTTTATTTTATTTAAAGGAAAGTGAAATATGTCTCCCTCAACATTAATAATTAAAATATTTTTAATATAAATTAATACAGAATATAAATTCGGTTATAAATACTCATTTTAAATATAAAATGTTTTTCTTTATCATGGTAATTTCTTTGTAATTTTTAAGAGTTATTTAATTAACTTATTATCATATACATTAATTATGCAGAAATTATTTATTTAGTGAAAATTATTAATATTGTTTTTATTGAAATAGTAATACATATTGAAAGGCCCAAAAATCTGCACAAAAATTATTATTAGTGTATATATAAATCCTAATCATCCAATGGCCAATTTGTTGACCATTTGGATCCTTATTAAGGCGATTATGACACTTATAATATGTTATTTTAAATAATTCCAAAGTTGTCACTTCCATAATTTTGTAAAGATAACAATTTAAATGTTATTATTTTAAGATGATAAATTTGACTAAAATTATTATTATAAAAGATTTGATATTTATCTTCATCAAAGGATTTTAGTTTTAATTTTTATACAACAAATATGTATATTAAATAATTATACAAAAATGTTGTACTAATTATTTTATTAAGAGATATACAAAATTAATTGTTTTAAAAATATTAAAATAAATATTATATGAACTTTTTAATGTGTTCCAAGAATTTTCAAGAAACCTTTGAGATTTTAGTAATCTATTAAATATTTTATTTCGAATATATCATCTGTTTAGATTTTATTTAAATTCAAATAAATGAATAGTGTCAAAATTTACACTATTGTCAGTTTATAGAAATAACACATTATTAAATTGATTAAAAAACACAAAAATATTTAAAAATTATAAATTGATATTTATATTGTATAAAATGGAATAAAGTATCCAATTATGGAAAATTAACAACACATAAGTGATTATTTATAACCATTTAAAATTTAGAATTTTATTACGAGAGATAAACTTAAATAGATTAAATAAGGGTAAATCAAAATGATAAGGATTAAAATAAGATAAAAACATGTATAAATTTTATTGTTTGAATAGATTAAAACCTTACCTCATCTATGATTCTAATTGAGTCATTTTTGGAGGTTTCTATGAGGGGTTTGAAATTATATTAAACTAATATTGTTTAGGATTCCAAAGGTGCCCCTCTCCTTCCTTATAAAAGGGAACCTCCTCCCTCTCCTCCTTACACCACTTTGAGACTTCAATCTCGGCCAAACCCTGCCCATTTCACTTACCCACTTCCCTAGAAACCTACTATAGGTACTGGTCTTCTCAATAGACCATCTCTAGTGCCCTACGAGAATGTTTAAAGGAGGCACTTTGAGAAAGAGGTAATACCTTCTACCGTTTTCTTCAAGTTCCATTATTCTTCTACTACCTCTTCTTTAGTTGTTTCATTATGAAGTAATAATATCAGTATCCCTCATATACTTATATGTTATTATAAATATGAAACAACCCTATTTCACCTTTTATCCATCCTACGAAAAACAAAATCACCACGCGTGCGTACGTACGGAATACCGTCTCCACACCGTGGTGTAATCTGTTTTTCCACCAACACCTTACATGGATTGGTATAATGTTGTAAAGAATAACTATATATGGTTATTGTAACATCATAATGATTATGATATATCATACCATCCACTCCAGTTCTATTCAATAATTATGGGAATGTTTTCATCGCTCGTGCGTACGTACGGACTACCGTCTCCACGACGCGATGAGATTCATTCTCAATGTTAACAATACATGAATGATCATAAGGTTTATATAATGAGTAATAATGAAATATATGAAATAATAATGATAATTTATTTATGTATATATAAATTTATGTCATCCATTTAGTTCCATTCAATTAAATAAGGAAATGAAAACAATGTTCATGCGTACGTACGGCCTACCGTCTCCATGAACGATGTATTTGATTTCTTTTATCGATCTATAATATATATGTATATGATGAATATATATAATATATAAATCTTATTTTACATTTTTTAAATATTTAAATCAGGATATATGTAATAATATCAAGAACAACAAGTTGAAACACATACGATAAATGAAATGATTTTACCCAAAACGCTGCATTAACATGGAATTACAAAAGAACAGATAATATAAAGTCATAAGTGAAACATATATGATATCATAACGATGAATATGATTATGTAGTAAGTCAATTACATTATTTAAATCATTATACGGGAGTTTCGGATCCATACGAATCATATTGGACCTAAGGTAAGGGATAATTATTCCAATCTCATTCTTATCTGAGATTGTTATTCATAAGTATTTACTGGGGTTATGTGTATTATCCATGTCCATATGTTCTCAAAATGTTTTCATAAAATGATAAATTTTCATTCATGTATGTTTAATTTCCTTTTTACCCATTTTTGACTTTCACTACATGGTGTGTAAGGAATTTTCTTTTACGAGGTACTTTTATGACTTTTCCGCCAAAAGTATGAGAATAATGTTTTTTGACTTATACGGAATGAAAGGATTTTTACGGTTTTATAAACCCTTATTTTCATGAATCTTATTCCAAAATATTTCATGACTATTTTCAACAAAATCCATTTCTTTTAAAATTTCATGACATTTTGTGAAAAGAGAATGATTTTGTAAAAGAAAGGATATTTTTCTCAAGAATTCATTTCAAATGTTTTATCAAAACCATTTTTCATCTAAGACGAAATTATTTCATATGTGTATGTATCAAGTATCATATCTCTATGATTTACATGGTTTCACTTTTCTTATTATGAAATGATATCCATTTCTTTTATATGGACTATGTGATGATTGGATAATGTTTATGAAACCCATTTTATTAGTTGGGTTATTGTGAATGATGTATGTTTATTTTGTAGTACAAGTAAGATTGATTTCATTATGAGATTGGTGGGACCTATATATACCTCCAATTCATTGGGTAAATATTTATATCTCATGAGATAGACATGGCTGGATCGGTAAGTTAATCTGGTTCAGTGTTACAGTACTGAAACGAGGAGTGAACTCGATTCAGAAAGGGACTTTGTCCACTAAGATGGTCTTGGA
This sequence comes from Viscum album, assembly GCA_963277665.1. NCBI lineage: Eukaryota > Viridiplantae > Streptophyta > Magnoliopsida > Santalales > Viscaceae > Viscum > Viscum album. Next base: position 1,065,983,326 of record OY728166.1, on the reverse strand, counting down.
AGTAATAACTTGGCTACTATGGATATCATAACATGTTCTGAATGGTTTTAACTATTACATGTTTTATTCCCATTATATTTTATCATGGTTGATGTTCCATTATGATATATGCCTTACATACTTCCACGATTTATATCTTTGCTCAAGATTTTGATGTTTAAATTTCATGTTCAAGTTTTATCTTTCAAATGTTTATGGATTGTTTTATGTTCTCTATGTTTTCCCTTACTGAGAATTTGAGCTCACCCTTTTTATGTTTTATCTTCCCTAGGAAGTAAAGAAAGGTTTTAGGTAATGAAACAAAAAGGGTAAGATCGTTATGGGAGTTGTTGAAGATCTTTCAACATGATTAAGAGTTTATATTCCATGTTTCCAAAGACACTAAACTATTACGATCCTTGTGTGTCTGTTTTTGAAATGTATTAAGTATTCTGCAAAATTAATGTAATGTCCATGTACTTCATGATTCGGGTCTCTACAGTTGGTATCAAAGGAAAGGTTTAGTGAACCATTGGAAACTAGGATGAAAAAACATTAGTGATATCCCTAGAGATATTTCTAAGGTATGTATAGGGATGTCCCTAAGGATAAGTATACGTATAGGATATAGTTTAGAACTATGGTAACAATATTAGAATTTAACCTAAGATGCTAGATATTGAGGGTACTCCCCCTTTACTATGTTGTTTTCCCTAGCATGATTTTTTCCTCTCACACTATTCTTTTTGGGTTTTAGAAAATGGCTGGATACAGGAAGATTCACGATAATGGACGATATGACGGACAATGGAATGATATTCTTCATGATCAAGCAAATGAAATGGGATTTGGAAGTCCAGAAATCGTTATTATGCCTAATCCGAAATCTCATAATATGATCAATAATCTCAACTTTGGTAAGTTTCCCGACTAAGATAATAAGAGAAAGATGGAGCTTCATGATGATCATAGAGGAAAGAAAGTTCAATTTCCCTCATTTAAATCATGTGGGAAGAGGCATCGGGGAGATTGTTTCAAAGGAATAGAAGATGATTTTGGTGTGGAAAAGAAGGACACAAAGCCAGTAAGTCCAAAGGAAGAGCTTCAGTTAACACGATGGACAATGATAATGGTATTGCTACGACGTCAACAATGATTAGATGTTTTAAATTTGGAATGTATGGGCATTATGCAAACCAATGCCCTAAGGGAAAATCTCATGAAGAGAATCAGCATGGTCATATGAGTTGTATTTATGTGGATGATGATGAAGAGACTACAAATGAAATATGAGATGAAAGAAATGATGAAGCTCAGTCAGTGGTTTAAGAAGTTAGTGGAATGATTGTATGTTTATAAAGAATAATGTATGGTACTATGGAATAAAGAATCATCTAAGGATTGTTACACTATTATTTTTTCCTAAAGTATTTGAAAGTATATAATGAATGGTACCGGTAACCATAGAAGGTTATTCAAATATTTTTGAAAAGTAGACGATATGCCAATAATGAAGGGATAAGAAGATAATGAGATGTTTGATTGTATTAATTATCTAATGACTGATATAAATACTAAGTGATATTATGGTTTGATTATATAGATTTTTTTGGATTTTGGTATATGGAAAGAGTTACCTTTTGACAGTATTCATGTTTTCACTAACGTTCTATAGTAATTTATGATCCAATAGAATATATGATTAAGGTATTCATGTGTTTGGAATACAACCAACAAGATATATCTTATGATATATATGGGATAAATGCTTGTATTCGCATTCTTGGTAGATAACCTTTCTAGTAATTATTTTCTTTATACTATGTGCATGGACCTAAGTATTTTAGATAAGACTAAAGATTGGAATGGATTATATTGGACATAAGTTAGTATTGTTTAAGGATAGAACTTTTTTCGATATTATTGATGGGATGTTATAGTAATGTAGTTTTAGAAAAATGACAACCAGTAGGACGTGCGACAACCCATCGCGTCAGACAAGACTGTTGGAATCGAACCCACAATTGAAGTGAGACTCGCCTTTATCGCATACCAATGGCCTATAGGAAGTCTCCGGTTAGTAGAAACTATTTTTATTTTATTAAGCGGAATGATAGATGAAGTATAAGTTCATTTTTGGAATCGTATACGATTATCCTCACCATATATGGACTTATGTATATTTGATATCTTTTTATAACCTTTTGTTTGAAACAAATGGAATGACCCATAATTCTATCACATGATCTGTTAACACTTCACTAATAATAAATTCAACTTCATTTCTTTAAGATATGAAGTGGAAATTGTTCAAATCATGAACAACAGTGTGATTGTACCAAAATCAAGTAAGTATTTCTTCTAATTCAAAAATTTTCAACTTTAGGGAAATGATATTGAAAACCAAAAATGTTGTCCTAGTGCTCTTATATCTGATGAATCAGATGGTACCTTAGATCATCACATAATTATGGCTTTGTGATTGATGTCTTTTTCATAGCCATGTTCTCTACCACTCTCCATTATAACTTGATGGTTAGATTTTTCTTACATATCCATATTTTAACCTATGTTCTCCTATATAGAAACCCAGTGATGAGATACTTTGGGTAATCTTTACATTTTATACTTTATTTTTTAAAATTAAGTTTTAGTATTCCTTTTTATGATGTGGGTTTCGATGAATAGTAAACAATTTATAACCCCGACAAATTTCGAGGGAGAAATTTATTTTAAGGGGGGTAGAAAGTAACAACCCAATATTTTATAAGATATATTCTTTTTAATCTCTTTCATATCTTCTAATTTACACTACAACAAGATTATCTTGTGCTATACGCGACACCGTATTAGCTTGCAGTATATGAAACACTAATCTTTGACCGTGTTACACACAATTTCAAGTTTGTTTGATAGTAGTTACTCTACACAACATTGAGAATATATATATATATATATTCAATGTATTAATGAAATATTGTTTTATTTTGTTATATTCAACAACAAAGGAGTCGTTCACTAAACGCAACCCTGACTTGGCTCGCATTACACGCAATCACGACCTTCCTCGATAACGTGTGTTGTACGCAACACCAGGTTTTACTAAACAACGATATATTGTTATAATATTATTATGAACTAGACTTTATAAATATTATTAACTATCTTTTTAATTTTATAACATTATTATTCATCTTATACATTTTCTAGAACATGGTATAAGAAAAAAAATAAATTTTTCGGGTAAAATAATTATTTTTCAAAAAATGTAGTTTTGTCGCCTTTTGATGGCGCACCCACTTTAAATATAGTTTTTGACATGTTTATAAGTTAAATTTGATAAAATAAAATTCTTATTTGGAATCATGAAATAAAAATTTACTTTGGATAATTGTTTCATATTATTCTGATAACTTTTATATTTTGATGAATAGTAATAACACGCTATATTTTAATTAAAAACAACTTTTCTAATCGCAATAATTTATATGGTTAAATTATAATATTTAATGGTTTTAATGTATAAATATTATATATTTTTACCATTTAATATAATTTATGTCATTAACATTAATTTTACATTGAATTAATAGGTAAAAACATTTCAATCTTTTGCAAAGTTATAACTTTTAAAACACGTTTTCTTAACAACAGGATTAATTTTAAATTAATTTCTGCAACTTTTCTGTATTGAATTTAGAAAATTGTATTCCATATTTGGAATCAGTGGGTCCAAATTGTGTTAAGAAGATACTTTTTATTTTTGGGCATTATGAATAGTAACTACGGTAAATTTTATTTACCCAAGTAAAAGATAAATCGGGTAATTATGGGTAAATATAATATTATAAAATTACCCTAACACTTTCTTTAATATAATTGGATACTTATATTTTGTCCTAAGGCATATTTGGGTTGAAATGGAATCCATTGGAACCCACATGGAGGTGATTAAGACCTTTAGTTTATTTTATTTAAAGTAAAGTGAAATATATCTCACTCAACTTTAATAATTAAATTATTTTTAATATTATTTTATACATACTATAAATTCAGTTATAAATACTCATTTGAAAGATAAAATGTTTTTCTTTATCATTGTAATTTATTTGTAATTTTTAAGAGTTATTTAATTACCTTATTATCTTATACTTTATGATGCAGAAATTATTTATTTAGTGAAAAATTAATAATATAGTTTTTATTGAAATAGTAATACATATTAAGTGGCCAAAAATCTGCACAAGAATTATTATTAGTGTATGTATAAACCCTAATCATCCACTGGCCGAATTGTGGACCATTTGGATCCTTAGTAAGGAGATTATGACACTTATAATATTTTATTTTAAATGATTCCAAAGTTGTCACTTTCATAATTTAGTAAAGATAACAATTTACATGTTGTTATTTTAAGATGATAAATTCGAGTAAATTTTTTTTTATAAAATCATTGATATTTTTCTTCATCAAAGAATTTTAGTTTTAATTTTTATGCAAAAAATATGTTTATTAATTAATTATACAAAAATGTTTTACTAATTATTTTATTAAGAGATATACAAAATAAATGGTTTTAAAAATATTAAAATAAATACAATATGAACTGTTTAACGTGCTCCACGAATTTTCTAGACAAACATGACTTGTTAGGAATATATTAAAGATTTTATTTTGAATATATCATCTTTTTAGATTTTATTTAAATTCAAATAAATGAATAGTGTCAAAATTGACACTATTGTTATTTTATAAATAAAATATATTATTAAATTGTTTAAAAATCACAAAAATATTTAAAAATAATAAATTTAAATTTATATAGTCGAAAATGGAATAAATTATCCAATTATGTAAAATTAACAACACATAAGTGATTATTTATAACCAATTAAAATTTAGAATTTTATTACCACAAATAAACATAAATAGATTAAATAAGGGTAAATAAAAATGATAAGGATTAAAATAAGATCAAAACATGTCTAAATTTGATTGGTTGATGAGATTACGACCCTATCTCATATAAGCTTCGAATTGAGTCATTTTTTGAGGTTTTTATGTGGGTTTTGAAATTATATTAAACTAATATTTTTGAGGATTACAAAGATACCCCTCTCCTCTCTTATAAAAGGGCACCTCCTACCTATCCTCCTTACACCACATTGAGCATTCAAGATCGGCCAATCCCTGTCCATTTCACTTACCCACTTCCTTATAAACCTACTATAATTAATAGTCTTCTCAAAATACCATCTCTAGTGCCCTATGAGAAAGTTTAAAGGAGGCACTTTGAGAAAGAGGTAATACCTTCTTCCGTTTTCTTCAAGTTCCATTCTTCTTCTACTCCCTCTTCTTTAGTTGTTTCATTATAAAGTAATAATGTCAGTATCCCTCATATACTGATATGTTATTATAAATATGAAACAACCCTATTTCACCTTATATCCATCCTACGGAAAACAAAATCACCGCACATGCGTACGTACGGAATACCGTCTCCACGTCGTGCTGTAATCTGTTTTTCCACCAACACCTTACATGGATGGGTATAATGGTGTAATGAATAACTATATATGGTTATTGTAAAATCATACGGATTCTGATATATTATACCATCCACTCCAATTCTATTCAATAATTATGGTAACAATATCATCGCTCGTGCGTACGTACGGACTACCGTCTCCACGAGGCGATGAGATTCATTCTCCATGTTAACCATACATGAATGATCGTAAAGTTTATATAATAATTAATACTGAAATATATGAAATAATAATTCTACTGTATTTTTTTTTATATATATATATATATATCATCCATTTAGTTTCATTCAATTCAATAAGGAAACGAAAACATCGTTCATGCGTATGTACGGCCTACCGTTTCCATTAACGGTGTATTTCATTCCTTTTATCGATCTATAATATATATGTATATGATGAATATATATTATATATAAATCATGTTTTACATTCTGAAATTATGTAAATCAGGATATATGTAATAATATCAATAATGACAAGTCGAAACACATACGATAAATGAAATGATTTTACCCAAAACGCTGCTTTAATATAGAATTTACAAAAGAACGGGTAATATAAAGTCATAATTGAAACATATATGATATCATAACAATGAATATGATTATGTAATAAGTCAATGACATTATTTAAATCATTATACAAGAGTTTCGGATCCATACAAAGCATACCAGACCTAAGGTAAGGGATAATTATTCCAATCTCTTTCTTATTCGAGATTGTTATTCATAAGTATTTATTGGGGTCATGTTTACTATCCACGTCTATATGTTCTCAAAACGTTTTCATTAAATTCATACTTTTATTTCATTTATGTTTAAATTCCGTTTTACCCATTTTGACTTTCACTACACGGTGTGTAAGGAATCTTTCTTTTACGAGGAATGTTTTTGACTTTTCCGAAAAAAACTATGAGAAGAATGTTATTTTAACTTATACAGAATGAAAGGATTTTTATGGTTTTATAAAGACTTATTTTCATGAAGCTTCCTCCAAAAGAGTTCATGACTATTTTGAACAAAATACTTTTATTTTAAAATTGCATGACATTTTGTGAAAAGAGAATGATTTTGAAGAAGAAAGGATATTTTCCTCAAGAATTAATTTCAAATGTTTTATCAAAACCATTTTTCATCTAAGATGACATTATTTCATTTGTGTATGTCTCAAGTATCATGTCTCTATGATTTAAATGGTTTCACTTTTCTTTTTCTGAAATGATATCCAGTTCTTTTGTAAGGATTATGTGAGGATGGGATAATGTTTATGAAACCCATTTTATTCGTTGGATTATTATGAATGATGTATTTTTATTTTGTGGCAAAAGTAAGAATGATTTCATTATGAGATTGGTGGGACCTATATCTCCCACTAATTAATTGGGTAATGATTTATATCTCATGAGATATACATGGATGGATCTGTAAGTTAATCTGGTTCAGTGTTACAGGACTAAAACGAGGAGTGAACTGGATTCTGAAAGGGACTTTGTCCACTAAGATGGTCTTGGCAGCAATGCATTGGCTAATATGGAAACAATAACATTTGTTGAATGGTTTACACAATTATATGTATTATTCCCATTATATTTTATCATGGTTGATGTTCCATTATGATATATGCCTTATTTACTTCAAAGATTTATGTCTTTGATCGGGATTTTGATGTTTAAATTTCATGTTCATGTTTTATATTTCAAATGTTTATGGATTTTTTTATGTTCTCTATGTTTGCCCTTACTGAGAATTTGAACACACCCTTTTTATTTTTTATCTTCCCCATGAAATAAAGAATGGTTTTAGGTAAGGAAACAAAAAGGGTAAGATCGTTATGGGAGTTGTTGAAGATCTTTCAACATGATTAGAAGTTTATATTTCATGTTTACAAAGACACGAAACTATTAGGATCCTTGGGTTTCTTTTTTTGTTATGTATTATGTATTCCACAAAAGTAATGTAATTTCCATGTACATCAAGCTTCGGGTCTCTACAGTTGGTATCAAAGGAAATTTTTAGTCAACCTTTGGAAACTAGGATGTGAAAACGTTAGTGAGATCCCTAGAGATATTTCTTTGGTATGTCTAGGGATGTCCCTAAAGATAAGTATACGTATAGGATATAGTTCTAGAACTACGGTAAAAATCATAGAATTTAACCTAAGATGTTAGATATTGAGGCTACTCCCCCTTTACTATGTTGTTTTCCATAGCATGATTTTTTCCTCTCACACTATTCTTTTTGGGTTTTAGAAAATGGCTGGAAACAGGAAGATTCAAGATAATGGATGATATGATTGACAATGGAATGTTATTCCTCATGAGAAACCAAATGAAACGGGATTTGGAATTCCAAACATCGTTATTATGCCTAATCATAAATCTCATAATATGATCAATAATCTCAACAATGGTAAGTTTCCCGACTCAGATAATAAGAGAAAGATGGAGTTTCATGATGATCATAGAGGAAAGAAAGTTCAATTTCCCTCATGTAAATCATGTGGGAAGAGGCATCAGGGATATTGTTTCAAAGGAAATAGAAGAAGCTTTGGGTGTGGAAAAGGACACAAATCCAGAAAGTGAAAAATAAATGGTTCAGTTAACACCATGGACAAGGATAATGGTATTACTATAAAATCAACAATGATTAGATGTTTTAAATGTGGAATGTATGGGGATTATTCAAACCAATGCCCTAAGGGAAAATATCATGACGAGAATCAGCATAGTAATATGAGTAGTATTTATGTGGATGATGATGATGAGAATACAAATGAAATATGAGATGAAAGAAATGATGAAGCTCAGTCAGTGGTTTATGAAGTTAGTGGAATGATTGTATGTTTATAAAGAATAATGTATGATACTATGGAATAAAGAATCATCTAAGGATTGTTACACTATTGTTTTTCCTAAATTATTTGAAAGTATATGATGAATGGTACCGGTAACCATGGAAGGTTATTCAGATATTTTTGGAAAGTAGATGATATGAGAATAATGAAGGGATAAGAAGATAACGAGATATTTGATTGTATCCAAGAGCTCATGACTGATATAAGGACTAAGTGATATTATGGTTTTATTATATAGAATTTTTGGGATTTTGGTATGTGGAAAGAGATACCTTTTGACAGTATTCATGTTTTCACTAAGGTTCTACGGTAATTTATGATTCAAGAGAATATATGACTAAGTTATTCATGTGTTTGGAATACAACCGACAAGATATATCTTATGATATATGTGGGATAAATGCATGTATTCACATTCTTGGTAGATAACCTTTCTAGTAATTGTTTTCTTTATACTATGAGATTGGACCGAAGTATTTTAGATAAGCCTAAAGATTTGAATGGATTATGTTGGACATATGTTAGTATTGATTAAGGATAAAACTTTTTTCGATATTATTGATAGGTGGTTATAGTAATGTAGTTTTAGAAAAATGACAACCAGCAGGATGGGCGACAACCCATCGCGCCGGACAAGGCTCTGGGAATCGAACCCACAACTGAAGTGTGACTGGCCTTTGTCGCATACCAATGGCCTACTGGAAGTCCCTGGTTAGTAGAAACTAGTTTTATTTTTGTTAAGCGACATGATAGATGAAGTATAAGTTCATTTTTTGGAATCGTATACGATTAACCTCACCAAAGATGGAGTTATGTATATTTGATAACTTTTTCTAACCTTTTGTTTGAAACAAATGGAATGACCCATCATTCTATCACATGATCTGTTAACACTTCACGAATATCAAATTCAACTTCATTTCTGTAAGAGATGAAGTGGAAATTGTTCAAAGCACGAACAACAGTGAAATTGTACCAAAATCCAGTAAATATTTCTTGTAATTCAAAATTTTCAACTTTTGGGAAATGATATTGAAAACAAAAAATGTTTTCCTATTTCTATTATATCTGATGAATCATATGGTACCTTAGATCATCAAAAATTTATGGCTTTGTGATTAATTGATTTTTCAAAGCCATGTTCTCTACCACTCTCCATCAGAACTTCACGGTTATATTTTTCTTCCATATCCATATTTTAACCTATGTTCTCCTATATAGAAACCCATTGATGAGTTACTTTGGGTAATAGTTACATTTCATACTTTAGTTTTTTTAAAATTATGTTTTAGTATTCCTTTTTACAATGTTGGTTTCTATGAATAGTAAATGATTTATAACCCTGACGAATTTCGAGGTCGAAATTTTTTTTAAGGGGGGTAGAATGTAACAACCCGAGATTTTATAAGATATATTTTTTTAATCACTTTCATATCTTCTACTGTATGCTACACCAAGATTATATTGCGCTATACACAACACTATATTAGCTTGTAGTTTATGCAACACTAATCTTGGATCGTGTTACACACAATTTCAAGTTTGATTGATAGTAGTTATTCTACGCAACATTGAGTATATATATATATATTCAATGTATTAATTAAATATTGTTTGATTATTTTATACGCAACAACAAAGGAGTCGTTCACTAAACGCAACCCTGACTTGGCTTTCATTACACGAAATTGCGACCTTCCTCGATAGCGTGTATCGTACGCAATACCGGGTTTTACTAAAAACGATATATTGTTATAATATTATTATGAACTATCAATTATAAATAGTATTGACTATATTTTGAATTTTATAACATTATTATTCATCTTATACATTATCTATAACATGGTATAAGAACAAAATAAATGTTTCGGGTAAAATTAGTATTTTTAAAAAAATATTGTTTTTCCGCCTTTTGATGGCGCACCCACTATAAATATAGTTTTTGACATGTTTTTAATATCAATTTGAAAAAAAAAATTCTTATTTGGAATAAATAAATAAAAATTTACTTTGTATAAATTTTTCATATAATTCTGGTAAATTTCATATTTTGATGAATAGTAAAAACACGCTATATTTTAATTAAAAACAAATTTTTTCATCGCAATAATTTATAAGGTTAAGTTATAATATTTAATTGTTTTAAATTATAAATAGAATATATTTTTAACATTTAATATAATTTATGTCATTTACATTAATTTTACATTGAATTAATAGGTAAAAACATTTCAATCTTTTGCAATGTTATAACTTTTAAAACACATTTTCTTAAAAATGGGATTAATTTTAAATTAATTTCTGAATATTTTGTGTACTAAATTTAGAAAAATGGATTCCATATTTGGAATCAGTGGGTTCAAATTGTGTAAATAAGCTACTTTTTATTTTTGGGCATTATGAATAGTAACTACAGTAAATTTTATTTACCATAGTAAAAGATAAGTTGGGTAATTAAGGCTAAATATAATATTATAAAATTACCCTAACACTTGTCTTAGTATAATTGGATGATTATATTTTGTCCTAAGGCATATTTGGATAGAAATGGAATCCATTGGAACCCACTTGGAGGTGATTAAGACCTTTAGTTTATTTTATTTAAAGGAAAGTGAAATATGTCTCACTCAACTTTAATAATTAAAGTATTTTTAATATAAATTTATACAGAATATAAATTCTGTTATAAGTACTCATTTTAAAGATAAATTATTTTAATTTATCAGGGTAATTTATTTGTAATTTTTAAGAGTTATTTAACTACTTTATTATCTTATACATTAATGATGCAGAATTTATTTATTTAGTGAAAAATGAATAATATAGTTTTTATTGAAATAGTAATACATATTAAAAGGCCCAAAAATCTGCGAAAAACATATTATTAGTGTATATATAAACCCTAATAATCCATAGGCCGAATTGTTGACCATTTGTATCCTTATTGAGGCGATTATGACACTTATAATATTTTATTTTAAATGATTCCAAAGTTGTCAATTTCATAATTTAGTAAAGATAACAATTTACATGTTGTTATTTTAAGATGATAAATTCCAGTAAAATTATTATTATAAAATATTTTATATTTATCTTAATCAAAGGATTTTATTTTTAATTTTTATGCAAAAATAAGTATATTAAATAATTATACAAAAATTTTGTAATAATTATTTTATTAAGAGATATACCAAATAAATGGTTTTAAAAATATTAAAATAAATACTATATGAACTGTTTAATGTGCTCCACGAATTTTCTAGACAAATTTGACATGTTATGAATCTATTAAATATTTTAGTTCGAATATATCCTCTGTGTAGATTTTATTTAAATTCAAATAAATGAATAGTGTCAAAATTGACACTTTTGTTGTTTTATAAAAATAACATATTATTAAATTTTTTAAAAATCACAAAAAAATTTAAAAATGATAAATTGAAATTTATATAGTCAAAAATGTCATAATGTATCCAATTATGGAAAATTAGAAACACATAAGTGATTATTTATAACCATTTATAATTTATAATTTTATTACCACAAATAAACTTAAATAGATTAAATAAGGGTAAATCGAAATGATAAAGATTAAAATAAAATGAAAACATGTCTAAATTTGATTTGTTGATGATATAACAACCCTATATCATCTAAAATTTTAATTTAGTCATTTTTCGCGGTTTTTATGTGGGGTTTGAATTTATATTAAACTAATATTTTTGAGGACTCCAAAGGTGACCCTCTCCTCCCTTATAAAAGGGGACCTCCTCCCTCTCCTCCTTACACCACATTGAGACTTCAAACTCCGCCAAACCCTGCCCATTTAACTTACCCACTTCCTTAGAAACCTACTACATGTACTGGTCTTCTCAAAAGACCAACTCTATTGCCCTAAGAGAATTTTTAAAAGAGGCACTTCGAGAAAGAGGTAATACCTTCTACCGTTGTCTTCAAGTTCCATTCTTCTTCTACTCCATATTATTTAGTATTTTCATTATGAATTAATAACATAATTATCCCTCATATACTTATATGTTATTATAAATATGAAACAACCCTATTTCACCTTCTATCCATCATACGGAAAACAAAATCACCGCACGTGCATACGTACGGAATACCGTCTCCACGCCGTGGTGTAATCTGTTATTCCACCAACACCTTACATGAATTGGTATAATGTTGTAAAGAATAACTATATATGGTTATTATAACATCATACTGATTCTGATATATTATACCATCCACTAAAATTCTATTCAACAATTATGGGAACGATATCATCGCTCGTGCGTACGTACGAACTACCGTCTCCACGATGCGAGGAGATTCATTCTTCATGATAACCATACATGAATGATCATAATGTTTATATAATGAATAATAATGAAATATATGAAATAATATAGCTACTGGATTTATGTATATATATATGTACGTCATCCATTTAGTTTCATTCAATTCAATAAGGAAACAAAAACAGCGTTCATGCGTACGTACGACCTACCGTCTCCATGAATGGTGTATTTCATTTATTTTATCGATCTATAATATATATGTATATGATGAATATATATTATATATAAATCATGTTTTACATTCTATAATTATGTAAATCAGGATATAAGTAATAATATCAAGAACTACAAGTTGAAACACATACGATAAATGAAATGATTTTTCCCAAAACGCTGCTTTAACATGGAATTTACAAAAGAATAGGTAATATAAAGTCATAATTGAAACAAATATGATATCATAACAATTAATATGATTGTGTAATAAGTCAATGACATTATTTAAATCATTATACATGAGGTTCAGTTCCATACGAAGAATTTCGGACCTATGGTAAGGAATAATTATTCCAATCTCATTCTTATCCGAGATTGTTATTTGTAAGTATTTACTGGGGTTATGTTTATTATCCATGTCCATATGTTCTCAAAATGTTTTCATAAAATGAATACTTTTAATTCATGTATGTTTAGAGTCCTCTTTACCCATTTTTTACTTCACTACATGTTGTGTAAGGAATCTTTCTTTTAAGAGGCGCTTTTTGACTTTTTCGGCAAAAGTACGAGAAGAATGTTTTTTTAACTTATATGGAATGAAAATATTTTTACGGTTTTATAAAGCCTTATTTTCATGAAGCTTCCTCCAAAGGATTTCATGACCATTTTCAACAAAATCATTTTCTTTTAAAATTGCATGACATTTTGTGAAAAGAGAATGATTTTGAAGAAGAAAGGATATTTTCTTCAAGAATTCATTTCAAATGTTTTATCAAAACTATTTTTCATCTAAGATGACTATATTTCATATGTGTATGTTTCAAGTATCATGTCCCTATGATTTACATGGTTTCACATTTCTAATTATGAAATTTCATCCATTTCTTTTATATGGATTATTTGATGATGGGATGATGTTTTGAAACCCATTTTATTCGTTGGGTTATTATGAATGTTGTATGTTTATTTTCTGGAATAAGTAAGAATGATTTCATTATGAGATGGTGGAACCTATATCTAACTCCAATGCATTGTGTAAATATTTATATCTCATGAGATAGACATGGCTGGAATGATAAGTTAATCCAGTTCAGTGTTACAGGACTGAAATGAGGAGTGAACTCGATTAAGAAAGGGACGTTGTCCACTAAGATGGTCTTGGAAGCAATTCCTTGGCTACAATGGAAATCATAACATGTGATGAATGGTTTCTACAATTACATGTTTTATTCCCATTATATTTTATTATGGTTAATGTTCCATTATGATATATTCCTTACGTACTTCCATGATTTATGTCTTTGCTCAGGATTTTGATGTTTAAATTTCATGTTCATTTTTTTTCTTTCAAATGTTTATGGATTGTTTTATGTGATCTATGTTTTCCCTTACTAAGCATTTGAGCTCACCATTTTTATGTTTTATATTCCCCAGGAAATAAAGAAAGGTTTTAGGTAAGGAAACAAAAAGTGGAAGATCGTTATGGGAGTTGTTGAAGATCTTTCAACATGATTAGAAGTTTATATTCCATGTTTCCAAAGACACTGAACTATTACGATCCTTGTGTGTCTGTTTTTGTTATGTATTAAGTATTCTGGAAAATTAATGTAATTTCCATGTACTCCAAGCTTCGGGTCTCTACAATAATGATATTTTTTGAAAATCTATAATTAATATTTTAGAACATTTTTTTTATATTTCTACAAAAAAAAAATCAATACAATATACCTTAAGTATTTTGAATTTAATTTTTATTGATTTTAGAAAGTGAAATAGACAAAATAGATTTAAAAATTATAATTGGATGGTCTAGATTATTTCATAATACACATTTTGTTTTTGGTCATAAATTATATGTTACCATCCTTAAAATATAGTTACTATAGAAAAAGATAAAATCATAAAAGTGAATCATCAAATGGTAATGACCTGAAGACATGTTTAAAAATGTGTGGAAATCGGTTGTTGATTCCTAGAATGACTGTATCACTTATCCTCTCTATTATTTCACAAATTTTGATCCTCTTTACAAGATTGTGTCTTACCATTATTGAGATGTTTTGGGTACTTTAAAATCACCACCCCTTTTAACTTATAAAATATATTCCCATCTTCCCACATCATTAATGAACATATCCCGCTTAGTTTATCCAAAAAATCAATACAAATCTTTCTAGTGGATTCCACGCCACCATCATGAGGTTATGTCCTTCTCCAAATAACATCAATAAAAGGCCCAACTCCCTTTGAAAAATAGAAAACCATGAAGTGTGTTGGTTAATGGTTATTCATCTAAGAGGGGTAACATGGTAAGAGTATTATTTTTCTAAATTCAGATTATTTGTGACCTATTACATTTTCTTATAAATGTTTTAATTGTATGGTGTTATATTTACTTACTATTTGATGAATATTAAATACTTTTTGTTATTATAAGTTTGTCTATATACTAACAATATAATATTATTTTATTCAAATGTCATTGGTCTCATTTGATACCCAAGTTATTTGATATTTTGGTAATTCAATTTTCATTTATAGGGAAATTATATTTCTATAGGAATTATTTCACAAATCCTTGGGACATTTTCACTTTAATTTATTATGTGTTATTGAATAATTTATTTTAATTTTACAAAAAATAAACCTTTTCAAATATTTCATTCTCACCTAGAGTATATCACACAAAAATGATATTAATGTATCAAATATCATTTCTTTTAGTAACAATGTTTTACCTTTAATTTTTTTCTTCCATTCATAGTTATCCATTAAAAATATTTTATTTTATGGAATTTTATAATCTTATATTTGAAAATTTAGTTATAAAAATTATTGCTTTTAGTACTATTTTTACATGTATGATTTTAAATAATTCCACCATCACTGGATTAAAAATGTAATATTCAAAATAAAAAGTTTTATCTCGGGATTTACATTTCCAACAGAAAATTAAATGTTATTTTTAAGGATTAATTAATTATTTTTTTAAAAGAATAAAAATTCAAGATAATTCACTTCACTTTAAAAATTTAGTAATAAAAGTGACATGTCTATTTTTATTTATTTTTTAATGGTAACAAATCATTCCAAAAGTTATTTCAAACTTTCACCACCATTTAACATTTCATATTATAAAGGATTTACACACATGGGACTTATGTTAAATGATTTATTTATGGACAAATATATATATATATATATATATATTAATTCATTTATTGAACTCACTATATTGAACAATATAATTCTTGATTGATTCCTATGCGACTCCATTTGAAGAATTCTTTAACGTGTATGTCTTTAATCTATGTCAGTACCATTCTGATTTACATTATTTTTCTAGGGATATGTTTTTTTGCAGATATCCACCTTTATTACTAGGATAAATAATGTAATGATCTTTTTAATAAAATATTTAGTCCATCACATCCTTTTTTCCCTAACCACCCACCTTGAATAGACAAAAAATTTATTCTTTTAACATTTATTTTTGGAAAACCTTATTTTCCATTAATTTTATTTAATGTTGTTAACCTAGATACCATTCATCAGTTTAATATAAAAATTTTCATCTAAAATTTATATCCTTTATCTATATGTAATAAATACCATATGATTTGTTGTCTGGATTGAGTGTTATTTAACTAGAATGTTAGTAAACATCATTGGAACCCCATTTATATTCCAATGTTTTATCATGTATTTTTATTAATGGAATTATTAATGATTTCATTATGTGAAACCATTTATTAATAAGATGAAACCCAATTTACTTCTATGCATTAATTCATATATGTTTAATGAAACACATTTTATTTATATGGTTTCATTTTTCAATGAAAAGTTAATTATTTAAAATTTATGGTTATATAAAACTCATCTTTATTCTCGAGTTTCAATGATTTTATGGTTATATCTTTTCTTGTGGAACCCAAGGGTAAGGTTAATCTCTCAGTGAAATGTAGGCATTATATATCCACAAAATACACTATTAAAAGAGTCACATCTCATGTTTTAATTGTGAATCAAGTAGTAATGGATGATTAAAAATATGAAATATGTTGTGATGCCTGGTCAGATATGCATAACATGTGAGTGACGCATGATACACCTACAGAAGCATGCATGTGAATCCATATCTGTCATGGGAAATGGGTTGTTAAACCTTACCCACAATGTTATGATTTCAATACTTATGGATGTTTTAAAAATATCATGTATTCTTTATTTACTTGATATATTAAATTTTCATGATATATTATTTGGTTTTGAGATGATTTATGATCTTTGAGTTATTTGGTATTACTATATTTTTTATTCAGATTATACTGATATATGTATCTTATGGTCACTTATTGTATTTTTTTATTATCATATATGTTTACCCTAAATAACCATATAATATGACCCCAATATTATTTTCATATATCCCTATATTATAAATATTATAAAATTATGAAATGAATACAATATAATCATATGTTGAGAAATAGTGGGAAATGTTGATGACTTGTAATCGATTTTATAGTTTCTTATATAGTAGAAAAAATATCTATTTGTTGAAAAAACACAAGTCTTGATATTTAATTTTTTCCCAATTGAAAAAAACTCAAATAAAAAAATGTAATTGGGATTGTATTGTAATGTTATATATTTTAATATCATGTAACTAGAAATAAATATTTTTTGTGATGTTATTATAGGGTCCTCATGTTCATTAATAATGATTTGACAGTGAATTACCTTTTACCATTTCATGGATTTTAATTACATATAGATAGTTTATAATTTACATTATGAATTTCTGTAAATTTTTATGTATGTATGTATTTTGGGATGGGTTATAAATCCTTAATTTAGTATTCCCATTTACCGTATTCCACATGATAGGATGAGGCCCTATCATATTATGCACCTTCCTATCTTTCATAAGATATATCTCTAGGATCTAACATGTATTATTTAAATATACAAATTTCCATGATTTTAGGATGATATTAAAGAATCATAATTTTTTAGGTGTTATCCATAATCATGTAGAATATGTATTTATTCTCAAGGTATATGTTGTTCTATAGGATATACTTTTTAATTATCCTTACACTACATGTGTGATCATAATGGCATGTTTTTTATGACATCATATAACGTGTTCTATTATGATAATTTAAGTGAGTATACATGTTCATGTATACACCAAAATTTCCATTATTGAGTTGAGGAATATTTTTAGTTCCATAATAAGAATATATACGCTAATATTTTGGATATAAAATGAAATGGAAATGCAGTTTCGTGTCCTATATTATTGGTTCAAATTAGTACAATGACAGTAGTTGGTTGTTTATAGCACTATTTCTCTCATAAAAATTTAAGAACATGAAGTATGGGACAAATTTAGTATTATTATAACTATTATGGTTATATTTATTATGTTCATTGGGGGTGTATATTTAGGAATCCCTTGACTCAAATAACCTACAATCGGTCCAGACATACTTCATTTGTACAAGATATAGGGGATACAACATTTTTGGATCAATGAGTTTAGAAATATTGGAAATGTAAATATATAAATGAATTGACTATTACATTGGAAATTTAAAATAAATTTCGGGAAAAATTCACAATTTCTTGAAAATCATATTAAATATTAATTTTCATATCTCAGGGAAATGAAAACAAAAATGGTAAGCTTAGATACTC
The DNA here is from genome assembly GCA_963277665.1 of Viscum album. Lineage (NCBI taxonomy): Eukaryota > Viridiplantae > Streptophyta > Magnoliopsida > Santalales > Viscaceae > Viscum > Viscum album. The sequence continues at coordinate 1,065,964,716 of OY728166.1, read as the reverse complement.
AATAGGGGATAAGTGTAGAGGAAACATTAAATAATGATAAAAAATATGATCTGTTCAATAATAAAACACATTCCATACAATTAAATAATTTATTTCATAATAAATACATTGATAATATCAGTATACTAATCAATTGGGTATTTAGAACTAAATTCTCAGTAATGGAAATGCATAAATCCTTACATTCATGAATATTCAATTAGGGCCTCAACTAAGTAATCTTGAATCATACCATCAAGGCATCAACCAAGAAACATTCACTGAATGGATTGGAATAAACCAAATACCCAAATACTGTGGACACCAATGTTGACTCATGATAATACATAATGCATCTTAGGGATATCAGTAACGAATTCACACCAGTAAGTTTTAAATCCTACTAATTCAAAATATTTTTAACGATAAAAAAATTATATTTCAAATTTCTTTATAAAGAAACTTTTATCTACATATATTGAATAATGTATAATATTTCCCCCATTAAATGGGGAAATCAATTTCAATCAACTAAAATAAAATAAAATGTTATCTTCATGTTGTTTACGGTTGATATGATTTCAAATTTGTAAAAATGATTCCATTTAAATCAATGGTACTAAAATCATGGACATGAAGGAGAAAATATTTACCAATTAAATAAAGGATCAAGATAATGAATGTGATCTTGATAATTTCAATGACCACTAAATTTTGAATCGATAATGCTTGAAAGAGAGCCATTAATTCATCATAAACAATGTTTTTATAATAAAAAAAGAATTTTTTGAATAGAAAATAATGTCAAAGAAACACATTAAAAATATCATCCTCGAAATATTCTGTAAAAAATTAATTTATAAATAACATTTTAAATTCATTTCATCACTTTAATAAAATAATTCCCTATTTTTTACAATATTTTAAATAAAAATTAAAAGGATATTGAGAAAAATAAGGTCATTGATAATAACTAATGATAATTATAATCAAATATCTAATGTAAATAATGATATTAAATGTAGGTATATCAATTTATTATATTTATATTAAAATCTATCATTTTTATCATTTTGTAAAAATTCACGAAAATCACATTTTTGGGAAAATATTTAAAAATATTCCTTTTAAAAAACTCTAAATAAACTAAATTTTATGAAAAATATACTTTTATAAAGTTTTATATTTAATTATATACATCAATAAGATAGTTAATTGATTATGGATATGAAATATAAATATTAACGACCAAAAAAATATATAATATTATAATCCCATATGTTTAATTTAATTAATTATTTTAATCATTCAAAAAAAAATAAACATTTAAACCATAGTTTTAGGAAAATATAAAAAATTAATTATGTTTAATATATTAGTATCGTAGAGATTCCCTAATGGAAATATGAACATAATCCTTCTAGAAAAAATATAACTCTAATGAGAATCCCTTAAAAATTTAATAACTTTTGAATAAAATACCCCTTAAATGAGTAAATATGAACATTATATTTAAATAAAATTAATAAATAATAATTAATTATATTATAGTTCAATGTTTTATCATATACACAATATAAATTTAATTATCATCCTAATTTATAGATCTAATTGAAATGGAAATGATACCAAACCCTTACGTTAGGTCTCCGCTTAGTCACACAAGTTTGATCCCCCGGTATAATGAATTAAAATTTACAAAATACTTTATAATTAAAAAAATTAATATATAACTAATTTATGTTGTATATCTATAATAATTTTAAATCCATTCGTTGAATAGTTCATGCATACATTTACCATATAAGTCTGGTCATTTAAATTCTCTAAAATTTCATAGGTAAATTGTCAATGGTTAAAGGAGTAATAAAATTTTATCATCATGTATATAATCTTAAAAATATTATTATTATAATCTTTATTAATTTTATACAATTTGTTAATAAATTATTTATAGTGGTAATATAAAAAATAATGATATCACTTCCTGTAGGTGGAAGTCAACTGGTATGAACGAGCAACATTATGATTTTTCAATGGATAAAAGGGGAAGAATGTAGATGATATATTATATTTATATAAAAATCATGTTATATGAAATATCATAAATATTAATTAATAACACCACTCTAACATTCCTATTAATGTTATGATGATAAAATTTTCAACATTACATGGATATGGTAGGACAGACACACACAAATGAGAGATGTTTTCATTTTATATGGGATAAAAAGGTGGTGGAAAATTGCTTTCAGATAATAATAATACAATATTAGTATAATGGTTATAATTAAGACTTTATTATTGTATATACACATAAAAATTTTATTAAAAAAGTAGGAGATATAATATTTGAATTCTTTAAGAAATATGATTGCATATTCCTTGTGATACCTTCTTTAGCATAGAGTGAAAGTCTTCTAAGGGTGGTTTTATAGACTGAACAAGTGATCAAAAACCCAATTAAGCATGATAGAAAATTTTTTCATTAGGCCTTGGATGGTATGTTAGTTTCAATATTTTTGAATATGGGTATATAATTGTTTCTCTTTTATAAAGGACCATAGGGACATACATGGAATTAAATAAAATATTTAAATAATATAAAGCCATATTTTGGGTGAAAAAAGAACAAAATTTTCATCCAAAAATTTATAATAAATGAAATTTCAAATGAAAATAAATCGATGAGATTTAATAAGATCCATTTTTTTATCTTTAGGCCTTGTCCCCTTATTTAAACCCTTTAAACTCATTTTACCATTAACCGAGGCGATGCATATCTTCAATTCTAACTATTTATTATTAACAAACAATAGGTTATAATTGTTACATAATATATTTTGTTCTAAATAAACATATGGAATATATTTTACAAAATTCAACTCATATAATAGGTTTAATAAAATTTAATTCATGTTTATAAAACACAATGAAAACAGTTTTTTTTGAAATAATTGTTTTAAGAATAAAAAGAATTTACATAAAAATAATGCATAATATAGATTAAAAATGTATTTACTAGACTATTTTAAATAAAATTAGGCATATATTTACTTAAATTAAATCTAAAACTGAAGGGTACATTTTAAATCCTTTATTAATATAGAAGAAGTACATAACATGTTATCTAAAAACATTAAACAGATTTCAAAAATGTTAACAACATATTTCTATGTAAAAAATTATTTTTTATGTGAATTAAATTAATTCATATATATATATATATATATATTCTAAATAAAAATTATTTCGCACTCAGAATCATTATTTAATTTCCATTATAATGTTATACAAATGTTGTTTTTGGTAAAATTGGTATTTTCAACTATTCACTCAAAAATCAACTTTTCAGAAAAATATAAAATATTCATTTTATTAAAATTAAAAAAAATTATTCTCAAGAATGATAGAAATTTTTTAAATTAAAATTTATAATCTTGTAGGAAATTATCTACAATATCTATGCACAATGTGCAATAAAACACATTTTTAATATTTTTTAAAGCTTATAATAAATTTACTCTCATTAAATTTATATCAATCAATATTAAATGAATATTAATTCATTAAATTGGTTATATATATATTATAATTATTTATATAAAATAATATATAAATATTAATAATCATAATCCATTAATATTAAAATATATTTGACACATTAAAATAGTTTTACACAAAATATCTCTTCTACCTACAATTGATATTATCTTTATTTCCAACCAAATAATAAATTTTTGATTTAATATAAAAATAAGGAAAATATTTATGCCTAGATTTCATAATATGTATATTACTATTAAAACCCACCAAACAAACATCTAAGTTATAATAGTAATATTTAAATTATATTATTTCATCATTCCTTTTTATTCGGGGTTGTGGGTGGGGTACACCACCAAACATAATGTTCATTAAAAATAATAAATTGCTCCAAAATATAATTATATAAAAATTATTATATTATAAGGTTTAGTTATTAATTTTCCTCTTTATTTCCTTAGGCCACATTTGGTTTGGTCATTTTTATGTATCTAATGTTTTTCCTCATTTTTAATTTTGATAAAATTTGTTTTTATTCTGGACGTCGGTATATAATTCATGCATCTTTATATAGTTTCTATGTTTTTTTAATATGGTCACATGAATATGTATATATGAAGTGTACCACATTATTTTAGTTTTTTATTTCCATTTTCCAAGGGATAATACTATATTTTTAGTACGTTTATGGATTTTGTTTTTTTATTTTCCTTAGGGGGAAACTATCACCACAAAATTATTACATCAAATGTCCGAAATTTATACCAGCGTCTAGTTACTAAGTAATGAACCTAAGGTGTTTCAGTATCCTAACATGTAATAATATAGTTTATTGTTTCATGTCTATTACTATATAATTTTATTCCTTTTTGACCTCATTTAAAATAGAATCAAGGTGGTTTTATTTTACTTCACTATATTAACCAAATTGCATTCATCATCTATAAAAAAATTAATTTCATTCATATTTTTCACATTTAATAACATACTTTAATCAATTCCAATATATTTAAGTAGTTTAATTTCTTTTTTTATATTTTTTAAAAAATATCCATGTTATACATGATAAACCTACAATATGAAGATAAATTTTCACTCCTCAGTCAAGGAAATAATATAATAATAATATAAAAATATAGAAAAATATTTTCATTATTCACTACTAGAGTCTCTAATAATTATATCATTCACACATGTTATATAATTATATCATTTATCATAGAACTTATTTGTACATATATTATGATCAAATTTTCCACATAAGAATATAATATTTAAAAAAATTTATCATTCCTTAAATAACATACACTTATGGTATCAAGCAACTAATATGGTAAGTTATTGAATAATTACACCATTTTTTTAATATAATGAATGTGAAATAATTTCATATTTTAAATATAAAATTATTCATGGATTAAATTTATAAACCCAAAGTTTATTCCTATTTAGAATATCATAAATTATATTTAGATATAAGTAACAAAGAAGATACCCATGTTTTCTAAAAAAATGAATGTTAATAAATATATCATAAAAATATATTACATAATATGAGTCCATTCATAGCACACATGTGTTTCTTTGTTTCAAATAAGTATACATTTTTATTTAGTTTTTTTATGAAACCCATGTAGATATAATATTATTAATGATTTTATCTTAGAAATAATTTCAAACATTTAATTATTTCTGAATTTATATAAATCCCTGTTCAAATATTTCATCAAAAATTCAGTAGACACATCCTTTGGAAAAATATTTGGCTCTACAAGAGAAAATAGTTTATTTCACTTTAGATTAATCTTCATTCAATTTTATATGGATTAGTTTTTTTATGTTGATATATATATATATCATTTATTTCACCTCCATTTTGTAAAATTAGTTAAAAAACTAGAATAATGTTAGTGTTTATCAATAAATTACTCTGAATAACTATTGATATTTAGTGCTACTATAAAATGAATCATTTCATTAAATTGATTTTCATGAACATTCTCAAAATTTTGTTTAACAATATACAGAATCAGTTTGGTAGTGTCACCTTAAATTTAAATGAACATTATAAACCTTTTATTATAGATCATGAACGATTTTTTTTGTAACATTTTTGAAAATTTCCGTTATCTTATTGTGATTAATTTTATTGAACAGTTGTCTTTTTTTTATAATGAAAAATTTTCTTGTAATGATTTAGAAATATTTTAACATAATTTTTCCAATACTAATGAAAATATGTCTCATTCTCTTCACTTAGAAACAATAAATCTCTATACATAATTCATAACACATTTAATAGCACACATTCCAAAAAAATACGTAGTCCCTCCTTCATGATCAATTTTCAACAAATATTGTTAATTATCAAAAAATTACACAACATAATTTTATTAATGGGTTATAATTTTCAAAATATTTTTCTTTATCCTATATTTTTCAAGATATTCCTGCAACTATAAAATCATGAATTTAGATAAAATGATAGTTTAATGTTTCATAATTCACAACCAAACTTTATCCTCGAACCTATGATAATAAGTAATGAAGTTGAATTAATGATTTTATGAGTATTCACCATGTGATATTCAGGTAAACTATAATGAATATTCAATTTTATATAGTAACATCTTCCATAATCATATATTGTCTCATTGTCCCAAAAACATAAATATTTTGTATGATAATCAATAAAATTAAATTATTTTCAGTTAGGTTATATATCCTTGGGACAATTTTTTCTTTTTGAAAACTCACCATATATATGATTGAAATAACATATTAGACTAGTAACATCCAAATAACCATTATTCCTTACAAGGACTTATAAATATTTTCGGATTAACTATTATAGTTGGTTTTTTCCAATAATTATCTTACTATAATTTAGAAAAGAAGCATATATCTTATCCACCAGTTATATTAATGATATATCCAATCACCCACATACCATGTATCACACTTGAAACAGCATTTTAATTAAAAATTAAAGACTTGTTGGTGAATAAAATATTGTTTCCAATTTCACACAATTTCCTTGTGCTTAATTAATTTTGAATATGTCCTTCCACCAGATGAAAATTATCAATTCATATATATTTGTATTAGATTTTCTCAATTATTAAGAGAAAGATCATTAATAATTTATTATTTCCAAGTCACATTAATATTTAATTTTCATAAATAATAATCTTAATGAGATTATTTTTTCCCTTTATTCGATAAGTACAAAATTATTAAGATTCAATAATCCTACACGACCCATTACTATTAGAGACATGTTTTCCATTAAACCCCTTTAAACATTATACCTTATTATCCATATATAATATTTTACATCCTCTTGTGATTTATAATAATTATATTCTTTTAGATATTATAATACCCAATACATCTTGAAAATAATGAAATATCTATTTTAAAATTCCACTATTCTAAACACCTTATTGGACTATGTCTTAACACCGTTGCTGATATCCTTTAATAAAAAATTACTCTTTCATGATATGAAATATTTGACATTATTTCCATACTATATATATTAATAGTAATAGCATTCAAAATCATTATGAGAGAATTTAATTATGAGCATTTTTCTCTATTTATTGTATCTATAATTCCATTTTTTCGATAAATAAACAATTTTTTTGAGATTAAAATAATATTATAAAAAAGTAGTATAATATTGGTAATATTTTTTTGTTTTATATACATGGGGATGACTTTTATTTGGTCTCATTAAATTCAATATATATTATATATTGGTATATTGTTTCCTATATTTAATTTTTATTTAATTTTTTTAGCATGATGTCTCATGCATGCCAGTAGTTTAGGATGAGATTACTATTTTTATATGAAACTCCCAATATTATTTGGGGAATATACTTTAATATAATTTAATTAACTAAATAGAATAGTGTCTCAATTAGTAGATTTTATTTTTTATTAATATATTATTATTGGTCATATATCTTATACCATGTATAAAGTATCTCACATTAATGTTACAGAATTAATTTAATATTCCTATTTGACCTATTGGTCATAAAAATAATTATTTTAAGGTTTTATAGTAACACCCACATTTTTAATAATTTTTTAGATATAATATTTGTGTTATAATGTAAATATATATGGGGATTATTTTAAATTTTTAATCAATGGATTGTGTATTTGTATTATGGTAGAATAATATAATATAAATAAATGATTTCTTTCGATTTATGTGGTGAGTCAATATTTTAAGTAGTTTAATTTTCTATAAAAACAATTTATAAAGTAGATTTTTTTTAAAATGTATATCATTAAAAATAGATATGTGTTAACGTATAAATATAGTTTTTATATAGTTTGTATATGATTAATAATTGTTTAATTGGATTATTACTATTTCCATTATTTGTTTTATTTTCTATAATATAAAATCTAATTATATCATCCTCAGTACAATTATTAAGTACCTTTTTAATGAAGGGGGGAAAGTACACAATTATTAATCATTTGTCTGTTACACTTGATACTTGGGTTATCCTTACCCCTCACCATTATTCTAATTTAACCTCTCATTATTCATATTATTCTATGGAGGTGTGACCCTGAAGCAAGGTTAGTCTAATTTTATATATTATTCATCCCCCATAACATCTCATAAATATAACTTTCCCTAATGTATATTTTCATCAAAATATTCGTATTTAATTTTGATAATGAAACCCTTTATTTTATATATTCTTTTTTTCTTTATGATGAAAGAGGGTCTTGAGGATAACCCCACAAAAAAATTTTGAAGCCTAAACATAACCGACTAAATTCTTAATTAGTATTTAAATATACATACCCTTAAGAAACCTTCATATATCATTTAATAAATAATTTTATTCACATTTTATACTTTATTTTTAATTTATTCGTGGTAAGTGGTGTAATGTAAAGTTGTTTCATTGAATCTATGATGATATGTGGTAGTAATTATAAAAAACATAGGGGAATAAATTATTGTTGTTGGTTTAGGTTTATGTTATTTTATGAATTGAAATATTCAAAAAATTTAATTACATTAATATATCACAATTAATTAATAATGTCAACCAATTTAAACATGATCATGAAAAAATAATTATAAATATAACAAGACATGACCCATTTAACATGATTAGTTTAAAATAACATAAAAAAATTATTCAAAATGATCCATAATGACATATTTTGAAATGGTATAACAAAAAATATAAAATTATTACATGAAATTTAAAAAACATAACATGTTAAATGGGTTAAATGGGTTAAAATAATCTTATATACATGGGTAAACATGTGACACATGTACTTAAATGGGTCATTTCATCCGAAATTCTGGTTGAATAAAGAACCCAAATCTAGAGAATATTATTAAACACATAAACACCAAAAACTAACACTAATTATTCATGTTAAAACATTAAAACCAATTCACAGTAAATGTATGTAATTTATGAGTCATTTTATAGTGTAGTTTCATAAATATATGCCCATACTTTTTCAATAAATTTATTTAACATGTTTTAATATATTTTTAAAATTATTAAATTTATCATAGATATTTAAATGTGAAATAATATTTTTTTTGAAACAAATTAATGTGTTGATTATTTAGTATGTGGGTTTTAATATTGTGTGGGTAAAATTTAGATGTTAAAATTATACAGACAATATTTTAATGATATCTCTTATTGATGAAAATTACAACATGGATTCTAAAGGGTAAAATGAATCATTTTTAAGGAATAATATTTTTACCCATGTAAAGAATAATTAATGTGTTTAAATTATTGTTCTAAAAAATTAATGTTTTGATTGATTTAATTTTTTATTAAATGTTCTAGAATTATATCATCCAGAGCTAATTTTCTTTAAAATTAATTTATTCTATGTCATTGATTGATATTAAGTTGATATAAATAACATTTCTAGTAAATGATACCACTTTACCAATTCGATGAACTTCTAGTGGTCATGCCACTATAGCTTGAGTCGACTAGTTATTATTTCACTCTGACTAGTTCTATTATGGGGACAATATTGGATTTGTATTCAACTATGGATAGTACATATACAGACTAGTGTATGATAACACACTCTATAGTATTCTATTTTTATATTATTATAGATATGTACAGAAATGGGGAAATATTTAATATAATTATGATGATACAAGGACACTCGACCCTAGACTAATTGGGATACTCTCATAAAAAAATATCTTTGATTTTTTATAATTTCTTTTCAATCCACATCTCCATCTATTTTTATTCTTCTATTTATTCTAAAAGAATATTTTTTAGTACAAATCAAAATATTTATCTACAATGGATAATTTTGATGGCTCAAATTTTATTTATTTTTAATAAGAAATGATACTTTATTATATATTCACCCGAAACTAGAATGACTGGGTTATCTTATCAAGTAATTATTATAGATTCCTTTGGAGAAATTTATATTGGGTATGTGTGAACTCATACCCGACAAACACACTCAGTTGAAAATGTAAATTTTATCATATTCTTATTTTTTGTAATTGATTGTCCCATTTAGGATCTTTGACATTACTATAAACATTTCCCTCATAGAGTTTGGAGATATGTTGATTCTGTTCTGTAAAGGATCCATAATATATAGGAAATATGTTAAATTTATCCCTATTATTTTATTGTTTCAATTTGAAGAAGATATATAATTTTTCTTATAAAATTTGATGTAATTATTCATGTATAATTATTTCCAGACCATATTTTATATGTTAATGGAAATCAAAAATATGGATTGAACATGATTGAGGGAGATTATTAAATCATATTATAGTGTGATAACTATAATAATAATGATTAGGGGGAGAATATATGATGTTTTTTGGAAGGAAATCCCATGTGTTGAGAAATTATATGGGGGATAATTACATATTCTCTACCTTTAGATTGTTCCCAAACAGGTCCTCCAAGATTACTATATTTTTTCGTTTTATATTTTCAATTTTAGACTTCAATTCTTCCTCCAATGATTTACTATCCATTATTTAATTTCTAGATGTCTGGATAAAATTTAATTATTTCATTTTTTTCACTATATAAATATAAATTTCATCAAGCAGAACCATTATATCATATTTAATGTTTAAAACACTATTTAGGATTGATTTCTCCCTTTTAATATGCTTATAATTTTATTTCTGGTCTTTAGTAACCCTAATAAATTTTTTATCGAGGTATTTGCAACTTTCAATCTAAAATACTTTAGATTTGTTCAATCCATCAACATCATTAAATAACTACATCACCATTTTTAATGATTAATTACTAGATAACATATTTATTTTTACCCTATTTTTAGTTTTTTTCATTTATTTATTATTCTATTAATCTTCTCATAATTTATTTTTTTGCACATTCAATGGGGTTCCCAAAATTTACACATCATTATCTTTTTAGTAATTTTTTCCCCTAAATTTTTATTTCCCCTTTGAAGGGTTAATTAATTGCATAATATCAAATTATAAACACTCTACTATTTTAGATAATCCTCAATTATGAACCCCTTCATTTATTATAATTAAATTTCCATTAGTGCATTCATTACTCTATGATTATCCTTATTTATATTTATCTTAAGAAAAATATTACAATCATACAAGAGGTATAATAAAAATTGTGTATATGAAGAAAATGAAAGTTAATTATAACTTTAGTAAATAAAAATATATATAATACTCATGGGATATTGAAATTAAGAAATAATATTTCATAAAGGTTTTAGGTTCCATCACGCAAATACGGATTTCTCAACTACCCATGTTACATTACGTATATCCACATAGGGTTAAATCTATATCATAATGTAATATTATGGCACTAAAGGTCTATTTTTAGGTTTATTTAATGTTATCCTTTACATAGAATCCCCATACAAAATTAATCCGCTGATTGAATCAAAATTAAAAAATATTATTAAAAAATAATCTAATAATACTTACACCATATATCATAACATTTTTTTATGATGACTCGAGTTTCTTTACTAAATATACTTTCATAAATAAAACTATAATTAATCATTTAACATAATGTGAATCTCGTGTATTTTTTAAACCATTGGTGACATAATTATCCCAAAATGTTTAGCCTATATGATTTAATAAATATTTCTCTAGTACAGTGTTCCACCACCATTATTTTTAAAAACCAGCATGATTCTTTATAATAACAGAATCCACGCATTTTCCATCCACATTTAATAATGGGTTTTCACATGTATTAGTCTATTAAATCACTCAGTTATTTTCTAAATACAATATTAAAATGACATGGCTTTGATAATTAATTTTTGATTACCAAATATGGGCTTTTCCCTTAAAAAGGTGTAATCGTTCTAATAAATAATATCAACCATATAATGATAAATGATAAGATCATTTCAAGGGATGATGATCATTATGAGTATGATTTTTCCACTTCTATAATAATTCTTCACACATTTTTGAATATTTTTTATAATATATTTAGGATAAGTAACTATAATATGCAATTCCACTCTATCAACATTAAAGCGTTATTGTTGTATTTTTTAGATCAAGATAATTAATAAGATATATATTTCATATTTTTTCATTTATCTCTTTTAATAATTTATATTCACACATATAGACATAATTATGATAAAAATGTTATATTCTATTAACTATAACGATTCCATGAAATTCGAATATTTATTTCATCTCAATAGAAAAATTAATCTTGAACAACAAAATCCTCTTACCTTCAAATGACTTATAATTTTTATGTATTTACTTCTTATAGTATTAAATTATTTTGAAAATATTTATCTAATTATGTAACCTCTATTATTTTTCTTCAATTCACTGGGAAGTGGAAGATCAAGTAGAGTGGAAAACCGTATAAAATGATATTCTTATTCATATACTTCTCTAAAAAACAATAATATAAAGAATTATTATTATTAAAAATTGAAATAGTAATATGGATGATTCCTATTAATAATCATTAATCGATAAATCAAGTGAATTAGAATCATAAATAATAGAACATCATCAAGGATTTACATGTTTATGTATAGATTCTGGGATGATAAAAGGTTCTAGTGAGCATGACAAATATGAAAATTAGGTAGAATATTGTAACATTTAGAGTTAGGTAACAACAGTTGTTCAAGAGTGTAAATCTAATGAAATATTTTAGTAATGGTTTATTGAGTTCATGATATAAAATATGTTAAAAATTATTTTTTTTCAGTGAAATGTTCTGATTTAAATTTCCAATGCAAACACCAATTTGACCATCTGATGACTTGAGGTTGGAGAAATTATATAAATTCAAATTAATGAATTTGGGGTAAATAAGACATATATATTTAGATGATAAAACATTTATGAATATGTTCAATTTAGCATATATACACTTTTTATCTCACTTATATATTTTATTGTGATATTTGTGGTCTACGTATTTTAAATCTCCTCTCTTATATTCATATAGATTCAGTTTTTTACTTTCCATTAATTATTTAAATAGAACCTCTCCATAATATAAATCCTATTCATTTTTGTAGGGATTGTATAAAAAAATACTAGAATATATAAGGGTGGTAAATTCATATAAGTTCTTTTGAATCTTTTTCTACATTTTCTTATTATGGATTATATGGAGGTTTGTTTTTTCAAAACTATCCATGCAGAATAATAAATTTTTTTTAAAATTAGTAATTAATTGTAGAACGAAATTAAAAAATCATTAAAATTATTTATACCTTTTAATTGAAAAATGTTGAACTATAAAATTTTCAATTCGTCTTACAATACGAGGCCATAGATAAATATTACCCTATGAGATAAGCATTCTACAAAAATCTATTTAATTCTATCCAACCAACACCATCTTCTATAAGAGAAGAAATATATTTGTTTACTATTTTTTTATAAATTTAATAACATCACATAATAAGAGTCTATGTAAGGAGATAAAATAATAATATCCTTTATATTGAATAAACAATTCTTTATAATTATAATAATAACCCTTAAAATAACTTTTAGACATAAATATTATGTGATTTAAAGGCCAAATAGAAAAACATTAATGTGAAAATGATGATCTAGAATAATACATATTATTTTATACTTATATAATTATTCTGAATCCATTTTTCTCCTATAATACCAAAAATAATAATTTTACAATTACTATGTTGTGGGTAGCTCGCCAAAAAGAGTCTCCTAGTTTGGTTGTAAAAACATGTCACCATAAAAATAATAATTAAAAGGCTAATAATAAACCATAAGTTTTCATTTACCTATAAATTGTTATAATTACCTTTTGACATAAAATGTTTCAAAATCACGTGGGAACTTTATGGCCTCAATAGAAACATATTCGAAAATATATATAAAAAATTTAGATCACTTTAAAACAGATTATATTTGTAACATCCCAGAAAAATAATAAGTAATACATTTTCATATTTATTAATATTTTTGAATTAAATATTAATTTTACATTAAATTGGATTCTATGTTTGATTGCGTACCTGATACACAACAACATGTTTCTTTGAAATCTTATGTTTCTCACAACATTGAGTTATACAGAAAAATAATAATATAATATTATTATTTTAAATGGTAGTTAATGCATAGCCATTGTAATGGCAGGAATGAACAAAAATAACTAAAAAATTATTATAAATGTCTGTTAAATGTTTTTACATATATCCAAAAAATATTTGTGGCTTAAAATATGAATGAAACTAATTTTAAGCATGGATACTCTAATATTCAGTAAAATGACGACTTACAGTCTTTTGATGGTGATCCCTCTATAAATCTAGTTTTGTTTATTTTAATAAATTCTATTTTACAAAATAAATTTTTTATTTATATTCGGGACATCAAAATTTACTTTGGATAAATTTTTGGTATTTCTCCGATACGGTTCATTTTTGATGAATAGTGAAAAATACTGTAATTTAATTCAAAAGTTCTTTTTAATATAATCAATTTATATTGTCATATTATCATTTTAATTGGTTTTAAAGTTTAATTAGAATATATTTTTACTATTTAATCCTATTTTGGTCATTTTAATTAATTTCACATTGAAATTGGACAAAAACAAGTATCAATCATTTGATAGTTATTATTTCTTAAAAATAGGTTATCAGTTTCAACAGTGGGTATTAATTTTAAATTAATTAGTGCGACTTCTATGTTTTGAATTTTGTAAAATATACATCATTTTTTAATATGGAATATCAAATATAGCTTAGGCTGAATTTTTGGTATATTTCTGAAAAACATCAATTTTTGATGAATAGTGAAACCACTTTGGGGTAGTTATAAAACAGACTTTTTCATTTAAATTAAATTTTACTGCTTCTGTGAATTAGATTTTGAAAATATAAAATAGTTGGTTGTTATTAGTAAGTAAAATGAGGTTTAATATTATGAGAATAATTTTTAGTGAACAATAACTTTTGACTTTAATTTATCGTAGTTAATGTTAAATAGGGTAATTCAAGGTATAAGGAATATCATAATAATTTAAAATTACATTAACACTTGTCCTAACCTTATTGTATGTGTCATTTCTGACCATGGTCATATTTGGGTCGATTTTGGGACCCCATGGATCCACTAAAGAGTGATAATTACACATTAGATTAATATCTTTAATGTAAAGGGAAAAATAAAACAAACAAATATTTTTTAGAAAATTAATTTTTACATGGGGTTATATATATTATCATTTAGACTATAAATATTAATTGGAAATCTAAAAATAATTTCCTACATCATGGTATTTTTTTATAATTTTTATATATTAAATAAATTAAATTATTGATGATACAATAATGATGCAGTATTTTCCACATTAATAAATTATTTAAATAAATTAGATTATAAATATTAAAATAAAATCCAAAAAAATAAAATTATTATTGGATGATTTTATTTCTACCATGAGTCATCTTATATTATACTTTAATTAGTTTGGGACTTTTAAAAACCTTATATCATAATATAATAATCTAATATTTTCACACTTTTTTAAAGAACCCCACCTCTACCTTAAAAAAGCTCTCACTTCTTACTCATTCCTCACACCTCTCATGCCCCTTGGATCGACCAACCCCAGAACAAATAATATCTCAAGATAAAATTCATCCTCCTAGAAGCCTTACCTTAAGCAGGAGGCACTTCAAGAAGTCCTTTTGCTTCAAACCAAATGGGAATTACCCGAATTAAAGGTAATGGTTCCTTTTAACTAGTTTTCTTTTATTTTACCTCTCTAACCACTAAAATATTTTTATTCCTTTATTTAATAACAAAATTATTATCCTAAATATACTAGAATATTGTTTTGTGTAGTATTAGTTATATACTTACACACACCTCTATCTGATGGGTGAAGAACATGTTGTTTCTGTGGATGGAAAACTAAAGCCTCACGAAACGATGATAGTTTGATTATCGCCTACCGCCTCTCATGGTGGCCATTATGATGATAATATATTTATATATGATATATATATTATGTTTATGTTTTCTCTATTCTTATTTATTTTTCATTTACATCATACCTTTATGGTTTCCATTATGGGTAAACACAATAATTTTATTTGAGGAAGTGCGGGCAACCGCCCCCTCCAAGTGTTACGACTCATTAATGCCATAAGTGGGACATATAAAGGATGGATTTAATGATATTATATATGATATTATACTAGAATTATAATATACATATGTATAATTATGTTTTAATTCCATTAAAATATTAAATAGAATTGAAAGTAGCCTTCATGCGTACGTACGGCTTACCGTCTCCATGAACGGTGCATTTACTTTCTTACCTCTAAATGTTATTTAATATTATAAATACATATAAATATATATTATATATATTATATATATGATATATTAATCATGAATATCATTTTGGAGAAAATGGAATAATGACCACAACGACAACTTGTAATTATAAGAACTCCATTTTTGACTCACGTACCAAATTTAGACCAAACGACCATTGTTAACTTAAATGATTGAATGATGTTTATAACAAGTTAATAAGTGATATAAAAAGAATAATAAACTTGAAAAATATTCTTAAGAATGTTATAAATTAACTTTAGTTTATTATTCAGGAATAACAAGGAACATGCAAGTCAAGTTGAACACGAGGTAAGGGATATCTTATCTCAAATTTAATTCTGTGAGATTTCCATGGTTAGCCACATAATTATTGAATGTGGTGTATTACGTACTTAAATTTGATATATATTATCCTGATTCTATATATATTCATGTTATTATGTGATTCATTTGGTGGTTATTAACTTTTGGTCATATGAATCGATTGAATTACAACGTGGTAAGGGGTTTTCATCTCACTTTTATTCCCATGAGGTTCATGCAACATTTTCCACTATTTTATTTTTTTATGGAATATGTACTACCCATGATTGTATTAATTATGTAATATAATTTTATTTATGGGTATTTATATCATAATTCTATGATCCTTCCTTCCTAGGGTGTATATTTTGTAGGCTTACAAATTTGTAATGGAAACGTTCACTCTCTGCTTTTTAAAAGAATTCTTTTTTGTTTTGTATTTTAATTTATATCTTATAATGTTTGGATATGCTCTTCTATATCCTTATTACTATAAAATTTATGTACAAATGATGAGATATACTTTTTCTCTCTCATCAACTCATTTTCTAAATTTTAATGTGACGCCGTAAGGATGTCGAATATCTGTAAGGGAACTTCTTTACCTAATTTCAATTATTTGGGTTAAACATCTACTTAATCATTATGTCAGGAAATGATTATGTGTGAATAACCTCTAATTTTTTTACACATAATATACACTTATATTGGGTGCCAAATCATTTTTTTTATTTTAATAAAGGTCGGTTTACGGGTGTCTGGTACCCAACAGACAACGCCAAACAAGTTCAAAATAACCAGAACAATAAACAAAACAAAACAACACCAATTTAAACATCATAATAACCACATTCATCCAAATATCCCATGCAGGGTTCGTCTTCTCTCGTACCCGATTCCCATTCCTAATTTCTCCAAAAAATTTCACTTTGAACCTGATTGCAAAGAATGTCTAGATTATTCATAACTGCTAATTCCTTCTTAACCCCACTGCCATTTTGGACTGCGAGGACCACCTTATTAGTCTTCTTAGAAGTAGACCTTGTCCGCATTGGACTCGGGAGATATGAGTAGTCTTTTCTTGTCCTCCTTGATGAGGTTGTAAATAAAGTTCGAACATCAATAGACTCGTTCTGATTCCCATATTGAACAATATCTCTAAATGAATGGTCGTCAAGGGTATTATAGTTCTTCTTCCCTCCCCCAGAGCACTCATTTCCCACCCCGGACTGTTCCTTCAACCCAGATTCATGACCTCCAGCCAAAAAATCCAGCCTCTATTCAGGATGATTACAGTCCACCAAGGATTTTCTCCCCTTCTATCCACTTATATTGGGTGGATTATTATTTTTCACACATAATTATGTCATTGATTTATCCTTAATCTAAGCATATCATTTTTATAATTCATTTCGTCTCAATTTACATTCCATTAAGACTTCAATGATGTTATGCACCAATTCACTCTTATATGGTGTATATACTATCATTTTGCATATTATTTAATTAACCCATTTATTCTCATGATATTATAATGTTATGAGTAAATATTGGTCCTCAATTATTCGTATTCAAGTGTCTATCATTTTGTTAAAAAACTCTTTTACTAAAATATCATTTCAAATGTTTTAATGATTTGTTATTCTAAATATTTCACATTAATGTCCATGTATTCAAAAAGGTTTGAATAATTTATTTATATGTATAATAAGGTTTTGAAATGTTAATTCCTTTAAAATCATAAAAGTGGCATGGGACACTTTGATTCCAAAATATATTTATGAAATGTTTTAAATGGTTCTGAAAATGGTTTGATAAATCAGTGAATAGTTCAATATCTTTAAATGATATATTTCGATTTCAATGTGGAAATATTATCTTCCCTTTATGAGTTGTGAATATGTTATGGATCTTGGGAATTATTTACGTATACAGGTGGTTCTGTGATAAATCTAGGGTGGGTGAGCCCGAAATAGCTCTCCAATGCCTCAGGTAAAGCGATGGAGGTAAATGTGATGTTTCTCCTAAGAGATTTAAGGATGTACTGTGATGGGTACTCCAAGTGTAACTCCCTACGTAGTTGTGATATCTACAATTTATGTTTGATATGGATTTCATATGTTAAATTTATGATTTATGATTTCTCTGTGTTATTCATTAATCTTATGATTCCATGAGGTATGATATGATTGAAAATCATGGTTTCATAGATCTCTATTTGGGAAAATGTTTCTTTTAATTTTTTATAATCCTTATTGAGATTTTTATACTCATCCCATGTTTTGAAATTCTTTTCAAAGGACATAATGATGAATAGGGTCAAGGATGGGATCATGGAAACGTCTTTCTATCTAAAACATGGAACTATACATGACATTTTTTACGGTTTTTTATTATATGAAAAATTGGATTCTATGTAGAATTGTCTACAAGTAATATTCATGTTGTTATGTAAATATTATGACCTAATTCTCTAATACTCTAAACCTGAAAAGATCCTCAATGTGAATTATCCACTTAATTCAATAATATGTAATGTTTATGGTTGGGTCCTTATAGTTGGTATCAAAGGTAAGTTTAGATGACTTTAGAGGTTACGATGTAATTTAAGCATAAGTGACATAACCATAATGGTTAACATAATATTTAGAGTAATAGTTATTTTAGAAGTGATAAATGGTTATTACATTTTATGGAGAAAAATGAATGGTATTAGAAAACCTTTGAGGAAAAATTATGTTTTGGTTATTTTTGAGGAATTTGTCTCTTTTTTTGGAATGTTATGAAATTGTATAGTTTTTAAAAAAGGAAAACATGCAGAACGTGTGACAACTTGTAACACCCCGACCCCAGAAGCCCAGAGTCAGTGCATTATTAGGTATCATTGGCATGATCACAATATATCATGTCTCTAAAGAACGATTAATTTAGTAGCTTTGTAAATACTAGATACATTTATAAGTATTACATAACATCATAAAATGGAAAAATACAACAACATTGTTTCCATGTGAAACACTGAGATCCCAGATACTATCCCTGTAGGTCAGTCATAATATACTTCTTCACATCTTGGGAAAAATAAAACATAGAAAGGAGTGAGCTTAGAGGCTCATTAAAGATAACAATATATCAAATAATTTCATAAATAATGATAAAAATTTAAGGAAATGTACTAGAATAAACAAAATCCATTTAAACATGAACATCAGTATAATATGGCAATGATAAAATCAAATAATTCTATTTACTTATTCACATTTATATTCTAATAGTAGAATAATCACATGCAATATCAATAGCCACTTTCATAATGATGGGATGCATAATGCCAGACTATCATAACCACATAGTCAAAGCCTTGTGCCCTGACTACAAATAATATTTTTTCAAGGCCTTGTTCCAAGACACTATTTTGTCTAATAGACCTACCGATGCATTTAGGAGCTATAGCGAGCTCCAAATGTCACTTACAAAGTCCAATGCATTCCTCATATGAAAAGGTTTAATAATAACATAAACATTCAAATTAAAACTAGCATACGAAATGTCAATACTTTTTATATAAACCATGAATGGTGTAAAAATAAAACATCCACATTCAAAAATATCACAAAACCTTCAATACAATATGAAAGTTTCGTATCTTAATAAATCAACTTGATATAAGTGTAAAATCCATAAAAGGATGTTCACATAGATGAAATCAAAACCAATTTTTAGAGAAATATCTCTTTCTATTTTGAAATCATTTAAGAGTCACATAATTATAAAGAAGAAATTTATTTGGAAAATATTCTTATAATCTTGTAAGGGAATCTTCGACAATATTATAACAAGGTAAAATAACAGCACCCGCCGTATAAGTTAAAAAACATTCTTACCTTAAATTTTTCGAAAAGGTCAAAATGTACCTTGTTTGGAAATTGATGGAAAGATTCCATTATAAAAATCTTATAAAAGTCATAAAAAGTTATATATGACATTAACCCATAGTCGATAAAATATTAAAAATGTTTTAAGATACATTTTTAAGAAACATCGATGTGGATGATAAAGAGGTCCTAGTAGATACCTACGTAAAAACAACCTCGGATAATAAAGTGATTGTGAAATTAACCCTTGACTTGTAAATTTAAATGGTTGAGGGTAGGTTAACCTCCATTATAATGGTGAAATATTTGTTATTAAATTATACACGAATCATATACATTAATATAATATCATATATGATCTTTTAATATTGCTTTGTTAATTATATTTTAGTATTATCATCGTTTCGGGTGTTAACTAATTCATTTTACTTTATGTTATTTGTTACATAGGTAATGTTGTTTATGTATAGGAGGTGTCTTATTCATGTTAAGAATGATATAAAGTATTTAAACATTATCTTTAATCATATAATGAAAATTATTCTTCGAATGGATTGTGATGGGGAATTAATCTCATCGCATTCGTGGAGACGATAATCTGTATGTATGCACGAGTGACAATATCATTATTTTGATACTAAAATAATATATAATTGGATGGTATATCATATATACAGAATCATTATCATTTTAAATTTATTATTTAAATCAATTAAACATCATTATTATACCCATCCAAATAATAATATATTGAATAACAATTACACCACGACGTAGAGACAATAAGCCGTACGTATGCACATATGGTTACATGTCATTCAAAGGATGGATATATTAATGAATATTGTTGTACCATATTTATAATAAGATCATAGTATATATAATATACTGTATTAATTATTTTAGAATGGAAACAACAAAGAAAGAGGAAGTGGTAGAAGAAAGGAACTTGAACGAGTTGATGAAATATTTACATCTTCTTCGGGTTATTCCTTTTGATTTGATAAAAAGGGCTTCATAGGTTGGCTTTCAGACTAAAATAATTCCTCTAGGATGAAGGGAGGATAGGTGATAGGGTATTTGGGCATGGTTTGGTCGAGACTAATGACTTTGAAGGTGTGAATTAGAGAGAAGGGGGAGTGCACTATTATAAGAGGGGTGTGGGGCACCATAGGAAAAGATAGAAATATTATTTTATAATAAAATAATATTTGGTTTCTAAAGTCTCCAAAATGAGTTATTTAGATTATAATGTGGGTATGTGTTGAAAAAATCTCAACCAAGATGTTTTAAACAGGTTTGGGTCACTATATTAAACTGATCATTTAGATTTAACTCATAATTAAATAGTTTGACATTTACCTTGTCTCTTTGTATTTTTATATTATATGGTCAATAAACATACAATATACTTCCAAGAGAACCCTAATTGGTTCATTAATGAAACAGCTATCATTATATAAGTCCTTTTTTTGATCCTTATATTTTTAGGAGGAGAATATAAATTAATAATATAATATTTGTTTTAAAACAACCTTATGTCAATTTTGACACTATTTGATATTTTGTTTTTTCTAAATTCATAACAGAGTTATTACATCGAAAAAAATTAATCTAACCAACCCTAAAATTTCATATTAAACAAAAAAGTTTTTTTAATTCATAAAAAGTCTCAAATTACATTTATTTTAATATTAATAATTTCATTTATTTTAAAATTTCATTAATTAGATAATTTATGAATCATCATTATGTCATAAATAAATTAAATTATTTAATATCTAAAATACAAAAATAAAAAACAATTATGTAGGAAATATTTTTACCTTTCTAATTAATATTTATAGTCTAATTTATCTTATGTGTGACAAAATATTAAAAATGGTTTAGTTATTAAACATTGAATTTAACACTTTTAACTCTTCTTTGAATTTAATAATAATTAATGTCCTAATCAAATCTATTTGGAGCTAAAGGATCATATTTAATTCCTAAGGTTGTTTTTGGTCAAATTTCACTTATCCAATAGAATTATGACATGTGTTAGGGTAATAGTAATATCATTTTTACCCTTAATTACACGATTTACTTTTAACTGTGGTAAATAAAAGTAAAAAGATACTATTCACCAAAAAAATACTTTCATCTTACTGAACAAAATTTTACTTACTGATATCAACCGTGTCTCTCAGATTTTTGAAATTCAACTCACAGAAGTGGTAAAATTAATTTTTTTGTAAATTTGAAAATGCTTATAGGAGGTGTGTAAAAGATGGTAAAAAGTTCAATACAATTTTTATATATTTAATATTATTATAAACTAAATCCAATGAATTACATTGAACTTATATATGTATTATTTATATATTTTGACCTAAAATAAATATGAATAATATAAATAATTATTTAAATAAAAATTTGGTTTTAAACTATAACTCATTGTTTTTCACCATTCATCAAAAATTGAATGTTTTCAGAAAAATACCAAAAATTCACCCTAAGCTAATTTTGATATTCCAAATCCAAAAGAGAAGTCCATTTTGAAAGATAAAATTAATAAAATTTCAAAAGGTGGATATTACTATTCATAACGGCTACTTTTTTTGGTTGTGGTGTGTTAGAACACAATGTTGCGTACAACACATGCTATTGTATTATACAAAGAGAGGCGTACCATTGAATCTTGGGGTGTTACATAACCCGTCGCTTTGGATAGAGATGCAGGAATCGAATCCCCAACAAAAGTACAATTGGGATTTATAGCCTACCACTAGAATATGTGAAGTCCCTGGTTAGTATGTCTAAATATCTTTAGTTAAATGATTTTATTGATCAAAAATAACTTTTTTTTAGGATTATATGTTTTTATCAAATGGCCATTCTTAGTATAGAAAAATTATTTGGTGATTGAGTGATAAAGGATATTTTGGAAGACATTCTCTCTTTTGGGAAAAATATATTCTTAATGAAAATAGAATACCTTGGGATTTAACACTACTTGAAAAACAGGTATTTGCGACGGGTCATTTGCGACGGGAACCCGTCGCAAATGGTTTTAGCGACGGGGGCCCGTCGCAAATAGCCCGTCGCGGAAAATGGCGTCACAACAACAATTATTTGCGACGGGCTCGTCGCTAAAGACATTTTTTGGAACGGGGATCCTTCCCGTCGCAAATATTACTCCGTATATTTGTAAAAAAATTTTAAAAATACTAATTGCGACGGGGCCCGTCGCAATTACTATTTAAAAAAATATAAAAACTATTAATAAATTATTTTAATGAATATAATAATAATACTATTTTCAACGGGCATAGTATCCCGTCGGAAATACTATACAAAAATAAAAAAAATAAATTATTAATAAATTATTTTAATTAATATAATAATAATCCAATTATATTTCAAAAATAAAAAATAATAAAATATTAATAAATGATTTTAATTAATATAATAATATAATTATAATTCAAAAATAAAAAAAAATAAATTATTAATAAATTATTTTAATTAATATAATAATAATAGATTTATAATTCAAAAATAAAAAATAATAGAATATTAATAAATTATTTAATTAATATAATAATATTAGAATTATAATCCATAAATAAAAAAATATTAATAAGTTATTTTAATTAATATATAAATAATAAAATTATTTTACATTCAAATATTAAAATAATTCAAATATTACAAAAAAATATAATTAAATTATAATATTATAAAACTTTAATATATATATAAAATTTATAATTTAAGATATAAATAATATTATAATTCATATTAATATTGTTATTTCAAAATATAATATTATTAATATTTTATAATGAGACAGAAACTACGAATAGAAAAAAAATTCATATTTTGATTTAACATAATTTATAACATAAAAACAAACTCTAATCTGAAGGAGGGGGGAGGGGGGATCTGCAGATGCTGGTGGAGGAAAATCCATCCCTAAAGCATGAGTGAGTCGGCGCATGTACTCCATCTGCCCCTAATGCTGCTGCTTCCACCGACTCCTCTGCTCCTCGTACAGCTGCTGCTGGCGTCGACGCTCCTCCTCATGTTGCTGCTGCTACTGACGCATCTGCTCCTGCTCCTATCGGAGACTCTCTATCAGTGCAGTCTGAGATCGCAACTGATCCTCATATTGTGTAGCATAAGAAGATGCCCGAGCTCCTCTCGAGCTGGGCGCCGACATCACATCACTCCCATAATAATCTCTGGGTGTCAGTCGAGAGATGATACAAACTACCCGGCCCTTCTCGAAGGCATACTGGGTGGCCTGTATCCATGCCGCCTCATCAAACTAACATCCATTGGTTTGATATGATGACTCAGCCTGACTCTCAGGCCGGGTCTGTGATGCTGCGGCCTCATATGACTCCTGTAATTGCAATTTAAAATTAAAATTGTGAATATATTATATGTAGTTAATTTTTAAACATGAAAACAAATAATACTGACCACGATGTGATGCTGACGATCACCTCTGAGCTCCCCAGTAGTAGGATCACTATACATCCTCCGATATATGTCGTACTCCGTAATATCAGGGTGCTCGACATCCTATATGAATAAAAAATTAACTGTTTATATTTATAGTTATATAAAATATTTATAAATAATGTACGTACCAGATGTTGTCTATGAGTATTGAAAGAACGGCTCCCAGCTCGATGAGTCACCTCCTGTCTCCCCCGATTCTGCCTTCCCATCGATGATCTCCTCTGAAAGGCACCACTCAACCAGTGCACACATAATCCAACCCATACATGGGATGAAATGTACTCTGATCGGTGAGATCTACATGAATCGTCAAAATCTGACACTCCTACTTTCTTCGTGGTAGATTTTATTAAATTGTGCAAAAACTGACAAAAGAGATCACGCATGGCCACCTCCCATGCCTCATGGATGGCGTCGCGCATGGTATCCTCGATCAGATACCATAAACCCTACAAATAAATCTAAATATCCAGTTAGAAATGAAATAATTTTCAAAATAAAAATTATTTATTTACGTACGTACCAACCAATGGCCGAACATGGCCTACTTCACATCAATGGGAATTTACTCCCATGTGTTCCACAGCTTAGATAAATAGTTGCGCAAAATAGCGCTGCCCTGTCCGACTGCTATATGTGGAAAACTATAAAAATAATAATCATTTTTAGGTGAATAGATTAATGAAATCTTAGTCAAATCCACAGGTTATCACACAGGTTATCAAACATTCGTGTGCGTGGATCAAACCCAAGACGTGGACGTCGCTCAAGGACGGGGTCAGGAATCATCAATCCTGCAAGGCCGCGCTCCCTCCGCGTACTCCCTGGAGCGCCTGTAGGCTAAGGGTCATCTGCCAGCAACTCATCCGCATCAAAAGGCAGGTCAGCATCTGCCAAATCACGAAATGTGTCTTCGTCCATCTGAAACAAAAAATGTTAATGTTGTTATAAAATAATTGATAATTACTATTATATATATATATATATTATGATTGTATATAACTACCATGGAATTCTATCAGTGTTCATCTTCATCATCATCTTCATATATGTCAATGTCATCTTCATATTCCTCATCAACATCATCGACATCCATTCATGTTTCAGTTGCTTCATCTCTTACCATTTCAAATTCATATGTGACATCATTAACATCATCATCATCACCGACTCTTAAATGTGGGGTGTCGTCATCGATACTCATGTCTCTTTGTAAAAAAGCTTGATTTTGAGTACTCTCTAGAAAAACATCAATTCTTTGCACATCAGTGAAATAAAATTCACTTTGACTAAACTGATTGTCTCGAATTTTGATTTTTATTACACTCCACCAATCAGTCAAGTCTCTTGATGTAGCATATTACTTTGCGTAATATACTTGGTGTGCCTATTGAGCCAATAATAATGGTTCATTTACTGTAAGAACACTTTTACATTTAATATCGATGATTCCATGCGTCGGATGAACACGCACGCCTCTCTATGTATCCAACCACCGACATTTGAACATGGTTATGTAATGTTGTCCAAGATAACAGATTTCAATGATTTCATCAAGTATGCCATAAAATTCAACTTCATTTTCTCGATGATGAGATCCTCTCAAGCTAACTCCACTGTTCATTGTTTTTTTTTGATTCCCCATATGCATGTGTGTGAAATCAAAATCAATTCACCACATATGCATTATAAGTTTTAACAAGTTTGGAAGGTGGGTTACTCAATATACACAGCCGTTTGTCAATTTTATCAGCATGTCGAGACACCTGAAAATTTGTGAAATAATTATCAATATAGTAAACTATACATTGAATGAGTTGCTAAAAGATAAAGAATTTATGTTAACAGTTTTTGAAACCACTGAGAGAAATTTTTCTGTCGGCGTTCTTCGAGAGCAGCTGCTGTAATTTGTGGAATTTTTTTCTTGATACGATTATCATACAACCTATATAAACAAAGTTATTTACTGTAACATAAATGATAGAATAAGTTATATAAACACTTACAGTATAACTGATTTCATCTCTTCACAGTTGAGCAGAACATACGTATGAGCTCTGGGATGTTCATCATCCGAAATCCAGCGTTCATAAACGCCACCAAAACCAAGCTCTGGATGGTTGAAAACAGATAATTGATTGTCGATTTCACCAATATTCTTGTCGTTCCGTCCCATTCGGTTGTGTTTTGAAGGATAATTAGATTCAAAATAATTAGAGCAGAAAAAAGATATTTCCTCTTGAAAATAAGCTTCTGAAATAGATCCTTCAACAGATGCTTTGTTACGTACTTTTCTTTTCAATTTTTGCATGCATCTTTCAAATGGGTACATCCATCGAACCTGTACTGGAACTCCACATTTGTCTTTATATGGAAAATGTAACATCAAATGTTCTATGGAGTCGAAGAAAGACGGCGGAAATATTTTTTCCAGTTTCCATATAATTACAACAACATCTTCTTCAAGTTTGCATAGAACATCATAATCTGCTGTAGCCGCAAAAATATCCTGAAAAAAAATGAGACATGTCTGTTATGGAATCGCAAATCACATTTTTCAATAGACCACTTAATCCAATGGGTAGAAGTCTTTCCATTATAACATGACAATAATGACTTTTTAATCTAGTAATATGACCATTCTTTACACATCTACCCAAATTGGAAGCACAACCATCTGGAAGTCTCAAATCTGAAATCCACTGACAAAATAATAAATGGTTTTCTTTAGACAGTGTATAAGCTGCTTTTGGTTTCAGTAACCTTTTTGTTCTGACATTCTCAAACAGTTCCAGTTCTAGAAACCTATAAATTTGGGCAAGATCTAAACGTGCATTTACATTGTCTTTGCTCTTTCCTGGCGTATCCAAAACTGTATGAAACAAATTATCAAAACAGTTCTTTATAGTATGCATGACATCCAACATGTGGCAGACCAACAAATCAGAACAATATGGAAAATCCCAAAATATGCTACGTTTAATCCAATTGTGTTCTTTCCCAAAACACGAAATTTTCTGTTGGTTTATTGTGGGACCAAAATTGATGGGAGGTAATGAAAATACAACTGATTTTAACTCCGAACCTGATAGCATTTTTAGAGGTCCATCCCTTTCAATTGTTCCTTTTCTGAAATGAGATCTGTTTCTGCGAAAAGGGTGATCAGCTGGAAGAAATCTCCGATGACAGTCAAAATAAATAATTTTCTTTCCAAGAATGAGCATAAATGATTTGTTCTCTCCCATACAGTAAGGACATGATTTCTGACCATGTGTACTCCAGCCAGATAACATCGCATAATCCGGGAAGTCACTAATTGTCCACATCAATGCTGCTCTCAGTATAAAATTATGTTTCACAGAAACATCATATGTACTGACACCAGTACTCCACAATAAACTTAATTCATCAATAAATGGTGTCAAATAAACATCAGTATTTTTCTTCAGATGTCCTGGAATTAGTAAAGTCAAAAAGATATATGGATCCTTCATCAACATCCATGGAGGTAAATTGTACGGAGTTAAAAAAATATGCCAACATGAATATTGACTACCATAAGATCCGAATGGATAGAAACCATCAGTGGAAAGGCCCAGTCGAACATTTCTAGCTTCTAAAGCAAAGGATGTATGCACTCTATCAAAATGTTTCCATGAATCACCATCGGCTGGATGATTCAATCTTTTATCGGTTGAAATATTCGCTTTATGCTATGACATCATTGTCACTATATTCTTAGACATGAATAAACGCTAAAGTCTGGATGTAATCAGAAAATATATCAACTGTTTTACAGGAATCAAACCAGACTTCCCATGTTACCCTTCTTTTTATCTCAATTGCCCACATGTGGGACAACTATCCAATGACTCATTTTCCCTAGAATATAAAATGCATTAATTTGAACATGCATGAATCTTCTGAAAAATAAGTACCAAATTTCGAACCAGCCTCTTACTCTCATAGTAATTTGCAGGCAAAACATTTCCTTCGGGTAAAAGTGTTTTAAGCAAAGAAAATATCTGGTCAAAACAGGTGTTTGACATTCTGTTATCTGATTTGATAGCCATAAATTTTGAAACTGCTTCTAATTTTCTCATCTTGCAGCCAGGATATAATGCATCCTCAACAGACCTCAACAACTCATAAAATTCAGACAGTACCAACTCAGGATTTGAATCTATATTAGCCGGAGTTTCTGTATATTGAACAGATGAACCGGAAACATCATGTACTAAATCTTGAAACCGGGATGGATCTAGAATCAAGTTGGTATCACCTACTCTAGAACTGCATTCACCGTTTTGATACCAAAAATCATAATCTGGTTGAAAACTAAAACGCAAGAGATGTCCCCCCACTTTTTCAAATGTGTCAAACGTTCTCAATGCACATTTTATACAAGGGCATTTTATTTTTCCTTCTGAAACAAATTTTGGATTTGATGCCGCAAATGATAAAAAAGTCTCCTCACCCTCTATATATAATGGATTTAAACCAGAACAGTTTGGATTTTTATGTTGATTTATTCATATGCGGTCATCTAATAATGACTGTTGACGACCTCGTTGTTCCATATTTTTCTATAAAATATAAAAGCATTACTGTTTTTGAATAATTTGTTAGAAAAAAACACTCAAGCAAGGATTGAATATGTTGAGAATAAAGCAAAACCTGTTACAAATATTGGTAATTTTAATATTATATTTATTTTTTATTTTTTAAATAATACTAATATAATTTTTTCATAAATATTAATTATATAATAATAACATTATTACATTATTAGTATATTTTATTATTAATATTAAAATAATATAATTTTCTATATTATATACAATTCTCCTTTCAACTGTGTGTTTAACATTGTGTCTCCACATGTAATATTTACATTCACTTTCACCTCTCCATTGGCGAGTAAGTTGATAATTTTGAAAAAGAATGCAAAT
The DNA here is from genome assembly GCA_963277665.1 of Viscum album. Taxonomy (NCBI): domain Eukaryota; kingdom Viridiplantae; phylum Streptophyta; class Magnoliopsida; order Santalales; family Viscaceae; genus Viscum; species Viscum album. Next base: position 1,065,934,624 of record OY728166.1, on the reverse strand, counting down.
ATTACATGTGGAGATAGAAAACACACAGATGAAAAGATAATTGTATATAATATAGAAAATTATATTATTTTAATATTAATAATAAAATATAAAAATAATGTAATAATGTTATTATTCCTATTTATTGGTAATTATTCCAAATTATTGGTAATTATTCCAAATTATTGGTAAATATTGGTAAATATTGGTAATTATTGGTAATTATTGGTAAATATTGGTAAATATTGGTAAATATTGGTAAATATTGGTAAATATTGGTAAATAGTGGTAAATATTGGTAAAAATTGGTAAAAATTGGTAAAAATTGGTAAATATTGGTAAATATCGGAAAATATTTGAAAATATTGGTTAATATTGGAAAATAGTGGTAATTATTGGTAATTAATACTAATTATTACTAATTATTACTAATTATTGGTAATTATTACTAATTATTGGCAATTATTACTAATTATTGGTAATTATTCCTAATTATTGGTAATTATTGGTAATTATTACTAATTATTGGTAATTATTGGTAATTATTGGTAATTATTGGTAATTATTGGTAATTATTACTAATTATTGCTATTTATTGCTAATTATTGCTAAATATTACTAATTATTGGGAATTATTACTAATTATTGCTAAAGATTGCAAATTATTGCTAATTATTGCTAATTATTACTAATTATTGCTAATTATTGCTAATTATTGGAAATTATTACTAATTATTGTTAATTATTACTAATTATTGGTAATTATTACTAATTATTGGTAATTATTACTAATTATTGGTAATTATTACTAATTATTACTAATTATTGGTAATTATTACTAATTATTGGTAATTATTACTAATTATTACTAATTATTGGTAATAATTGGTAATAATTGGTAATTATTGGTAATTATTACTAATTATTGGTAATTATTACTAATTATTGGTAATTATTACTAATTATTGGTAATTATTACTAATTATTACTAATTATTACTAATTATTGGTAATTATTACTAATTATTGGTAATTATTACTAATTATTGGTAATTATTACTAATTATTGGAAATTATTACTAATTATTGGTAATTATTACTAATTATTGGTAATTATTACTAATTATTACTAATTATTGGTAATTATTGTAAATTATTGTTAATTATTAGTAATTATTACTAATTATTGGTAATTATTACTAATTATTGGTACTTATTACTAATTATTTGTAATTATTACTAATATTGGTAATTATTACTAATTATTGGTAATTAGTAATAATTATTGGTAATTATTACTAATTATTGGTAATTATTACTAATTATTGGTAATTATTCCTAATTAGTGGTAATTATTACTAATTATTGGTAATTATTACTAATTATTGGTAATTATTACTAATTATTGGTAATTATTACTAATTAATGTTAATTATTACTAATTATTACTAATTATTACTAATTATTGGTAATTATTCCTAATTATTACTAATTATTGGTAATTTTTACTAATTATTACTAATTATTGGTAATTATTACTAATTATTACTAATTATTGGTAATTATTACGAATTATTGGTAATTATTACTAATTATTGGTAATTATTACAAATTATTGGTAATTGTTTCTAATTATTGGTAATTATTACTAATTATTGGTAATTATTACTAATTATTGGTAATTATTACTAATTATTAATAATTATTACTAATTATTGGTAATTATTACCAATTATTGGTAATTATTACTAATTATTACTAATTATTACTAATTATTACTAATTATTACTAATTATTACTAATTATTGGTAATTATTACTAATTATTGGTAATTATTACGAATTATTGGTAATTATTCCTAATTATTGGTAATTATTAATAATTATTGGTAATTATTACTAATTATTGGTAATTATTACAAATTATTTGTAATTATTACTAATTATTACTAGTTATTACTAATTATTGGTAATTATTTGTAATTATTACTAATTATTTGTAATTATTACGAATTATTACTGATTATTACTAAATATTGGTAATTATTACTAATTATTGGTAATTGTTACTAATTATGGATAATTATTGGTAATTAGTAAATTATTACTAATTCTTGATAATTCTTGGTAATTATTGGTAATTATTACTAATTATGGATAATTATTGGTAATTATTACTAATTATGGATAATTATTGGAAATTATTACTAATTATTGGTAATTATTTGTAATTATTATTAATTATTGGTAATTATTACTAATTATTGCTAATTATTGGTAATTATTATTAATTATTCCTAATTATTGGTAATTATTGGTAATTATTACTATTTATTACTAAATATTGGTAATTATTACTAATTATTGGAAATTATTACTAATTATTGGTAATTATTACTAATTATTGCTAATTATTACTAATTATTGGTAATTATTAATAATTATTGCTAATTATTACTAATTATTGGTAATTATTACTAGTTATTACTAATTATTACTAATTATTGGTAATTATTGATAATTATTACTAATTATTACTAATTATTCCTAATTATTGGTATTTATTACTAATTATTAGTATTTATTCTTAATTATTGATAATTATTACTAATTATTCCTAATTACCATTACCTTTGAACAATGAATACTAATAATTTAAATTTATTAAGTAACAAAACAATGTAAACATAATTAAATTACAACTAATTAAGAATAATTGAAACTAATAAAAAATTTAAAATAAATATTAAATTAAAATGAACATAAATACCTTTAAAATTGATCTGAGGTTGATCTCTGATCGTTGTTAAAAACTTCAATATCAACTCCGGAAAAAAATTACACTTAAGAAACGCTGAACTCTAAAAATAGAGTGTTGAGAGAAGTAGAAGATAGAGTTTGAGAATGAATGAAAAAACGGATGGGGGGTATTTATAGGTTAGATTATTTGCGACGGGTACCCCGTCGCAAATAGTGTAATTTGCGACGGTACCCGTCGCAAATACCTTAGCCCACATTTATTACGGTCAACGGTTAAATACTTTTTTGCGACAGGGCCCGTCACAAATAATAACCTGCTGACATACTATTTGCGACTGGGGTATATTGCCGTCACAAATAACTTTCCCGCGATTTGGCGCGCAAAGCACGCCAGTCGTTTTGCGACGGGGAAAGCTATCCCATCGCAAATAACTCGTCACAAATACCAATTTTTCCCGTAGTGTAAATATTGGACTAGTGTTCAGAATATTATTTTGGAAGAATATATATTGATTTGGGTTATTTATGGAAATGATTAACCTATCATAGAGAATATGTGATTAGGTTAACTACACTTCAGTATAAGAATTTCAGAGTAGTCGATGTTTTGGGGATAAATATTAAGATTTACTATGGAAGACTATGTGATTTAAATCCTTTTGAGTTTTGGTTTTCAAAATTAGTTTTGAATATTTTGATAAATTTTAAGGACAATTGTGTATTGAATGTTAGTTCCTGATCTTTGGGTACTTTTTGTTGAATTTTGAAGATTAATAATAGTACTTTTTTATAAAGGATTATCCTTTTGGGGGATTATATGATCTCATAATAACCATTTTGGTTTTAGTTAATGTATAGAGACAGGGGAAATATATTGTTTATCTTTTTTGAATTATGTGATTCTCTCAAAGTTGATTATAGCACTTTTAATGTGAATAAGCCATCGTGAATACTCATTGTTTAAAATAAACATGAGTTTGTGTTAGAAATCTAGTAAAGGATGAAAGTCTGAATAACAAGTAAGTATGTTCCATTATGTTTTTAGTTAACCTCATAAATAGATTATTCAATGAAAAGTAACTTCAAATAAAAATGTGGTCGTTGACTTTTCCTAATGGGGAATCAAAGACTATTTAACCGATCACATGTTTGTGATTTTCTGGTGGTTAACATTATTCTGATCATTGTTTCTATCACTCTCCATTAGAACTTGATGGTTTGTTTTCTCTTCCATATCCTTGTATTCATGTAATCCTAGTATATGTTATCTCGGTGGGACCAATGTAATTCTCTTTATTTCTTTTAAAGGGATATATTTATTGACACTTTTTTTTAATGTGGGACATTCAATTAAGTTTCCATGCCCTGTTTTAAAAATGCGAGGATGCAATTTCCAAAAGGGGTGAAGGATGTAACATCCCCGAAAAATAATGAATAAGATATTATCATATTTATCAATATTTTTGAATTAAATATTAATTTTAATTTAAAGGGGATGCTATTTTTGATGGCATACCCAATGCACAACAATAAGTTTCTCCGATATCTTACGTTGCACACAACATTGCGTTACACTAAAAAATTTAATGTAATAATATTATTTTAAATAGTAGTAAACGCATAACCGTTTTAATGGTGAGAATGAACAGAAATAACTACCAAATGATTGCACTTTTTTTTAATTATTTACATTTATCCAATAAAAGTTAGGTGTTTAAAATATGAATGAATCTAATTTTAAGCATGAATACTCTAATATTCAGTAAAAGTTCGATTTACTAACTCTTTTATGGAAAACCCTCTTTAAATATAGTTTTGGTCATTTTTATATGTTCTATTTGACAAAATAAAATCCTTCTTTATATTTTAGACATCAAAATTTACTCTGGGTAAATTTTTTGTATTTTTCCGATAAGGTTCATATTTTGATGATTTGTGAAAAATAATGATTTTTAACTCAAAAGTTCATTTTAATATAATTTATTTATATTTTTATGTTATATTTTTAATTAGTTTTATTAAGTAATTAGAATATATTTTTACCATTTAATTCAACGTTGGTCATTGTAATTAATTTCACTTTGAAATTGGACATAATGAAGTATAATTTTTTGTTATTGTTTCTTAAAAACACTCTATTTGTTTTGAAAACAGGAATTAATTTTAAATTAATTAATGCGACTTTTATGTTTTGAATTTGGTAAAATAGACATCATTTTTGAATTCAGAATATCAAATATAGCTTCGGCATAATTTTTGGCATTTTTCTAAAAAACATTAATTTTTGATGAATAGTGAAACCACTTTGTAGTAGTTAAAAAATGGCTTTTTCATTTAAATGAAATTTTACCGCTTCTCTAAATTGAATTTCAAAAATCTGACATACATGGTTGATATTAGTACTTATAATGTGGTTCAATAAGATGAAAATATTTTTTAGTGAATAGTAACTTATGACTTTTATTTACTACTGTTAAAGGTAAATAGGGTAATTTAAGGTAAAAAATATATCATAATAATGCATAATTACCTTTACACTGGTCCTAACCTTATTGGATGAGTCATGGAAGACCACAGGAATATTTGGGTCGATTTTGGGACCCCATGGAGCCTCTTAAGAGTGATAATGACACTTTAGATTTATAAATTTAATGTAAAGGAAAATACGACAAAAACAAATTACTTTATTAAATTTTTTTTACATGGGGTTATATAAGATATCATTTTGACTATAAATATTAATTTGAAAGATAAAAATATTTCCTACATCGTGGTATTTGTTTATAATTTTTAGACATCAAATAAATTAAATTATTTAAGACACAATAATGATGTAGTATTTACCTCATTAATAAATGATTTAAATTAATAAGATTATAAATATTAAAATAACATAAAAAAACCTGTCCAATTATTATTTGATGATTTTATTTCAACCATGAGTCATATTATCTTATACTTTAATATGTTTTGGACTTTTAGAAACCGAAAATAATCATATAATAAAATAATATTTTTACACTTTCCTAAAGAACCCCTCCACCTTATAAAAATCCCTCATTTCTTACTCATTACTCACCCCTCTCAATCCCCTCTTTTCATCCAAACACTACCCAAATAATCTCTAAATATCCCTCCTCTCCTCCTAGAAACCTTACATTAGGCATAAGGCACTTCAAGAAGTCCTTTTGGTTCAAAAACAAAGGGATTTATCCAAATTAAAGGTAATAGTTCCTCTTAACTTCTTTTTTTCTATTTTACTTCTCCAACCCCTAAACTCTTTGTATTACATTATTTTATAACCACACCAGTTTCATAAATATACTAGGATGTTTTTATGATATGTATACGAACTAAACTTACACACACCTCCATCTAATGCAGGAAAAACAAACTGTTTTTGTGGATGGAAAACTAACGCCTCACGAAACGACGATTGTTCGATTATCTCCTACTGCCTTTCATGGTGTCCATTATGATGGAACTATATTTATATATGATATATATATATATTATGTTTATGTTTTCTTTATAGTTATGTATTTTTTACTTATATCATACCTTTATGGTTTCCATTATGGGTTAACGTGATAATTTCATTTGAGGAAGTGCAGACTACCGCCCCCTCAAAGTGGTATGTCACATCAATGCGATATGTGGGATGTATAAAGGATGGAGTTAATGATATTATATATGTTATTATACTGTAATAATAATATAGCTATCTATAATTATTTTTAATTCCATTAAATCCTGAAATAGAAATTAATGTTGAGTTCATGTGTACGTATGACTTATCTTATCCATGAACAGTACATTTCATCTCTTACCTCAAAATGTTAAGTAATTTTATAAATACATATATATAATGGATATATATGATATATAAGATATACAAATAATGAATATCATTCTGGAGATAATGTAATATTGACCACAAGGAGAACTTGTAATTATAAGAAGTCAATTTTTGACTCAAGTACTAAATATCGACCAAACAACCATTAATAACATAAAGATTGCAAGATGTTTATAACAAGGTAAAATGTGATATAAAAATAATAATATACTTGAAAAAGGTTCTTATGAAATTTGGTATTAACTTTTTTTTATTATTCATGAAGAACAAGGAACAAATGATTTATGTCGAACACGAGGTAAGGGATTTCTTATCTCACTTTTAATTCTCTGAAATTTCCATTGTTCGCCACTTATTTATTTCATGTGATGTATTGTGTACTTACATTTGATATATACTATCATGATTATATTTATATTATTGGTATTTTGTGATTCATTAGGGGGTTATTAACTTTTGTTCATACAACTCGATTGAATTACAACATGGTAAGTAGATTTCATCTCACTTTTATTCCCGTGAGATTCACGCTATATTTTCGACTATTTTCTTTTTGTATGAAATATGTACTGCTCGTTATTGTATTATTTGTGTAATATAATTTAATTTATGGGTATTTACATCTTCATTGTATGATCCTTCCTTCATGGGGTCTATATTTTGAAAACAACCAAATCGGTAATGGAACCTTTCACTCTCTGCTTTTTAAAAGACTTATTTTTGTTATGTATTCTAATTTGCATCTTCTTAAGTTGCGATATGTTCTTCTATATCCTTATTTCTGTAAATTTTATGTCCATGTGATGAGATACCATTTTTCTCTATCATCAACTCATTTCATGAATTTTAATGTGACTTCATTAGGCTGACAAATTTCTACAAGGAAACTTCTTTACCCAATTTCTATTATCTAGATTAAACTTCTATATATTCATTATGTCGTGCAATGAATATTTGTGAATAACCTATTATTTTTTTACACATAATATAAAATTGTAGTAGTTTTATTATTATTTATCAAACATAATCATTTTATTGATTTATCATTAATCTAAGGATACCGTTTTTATAAGGGATTTCGTCTCAATTTACATTCCATTGAGACTTCAATGATGTTATGCACCAATTCACTTTTAAATTGTGTATATACTATCCTTTTTCATGTTATATCATTAATACCTTTATTCTCTTTATATTATAAAATTCTATTTAAATTTTTTTTCTCAATTTTTTGTATTCAAGTGACTGTCATTTTGTTAAAAAACACTTTAACCAAAATATCGTTTTAAATGTTTTAATGATTTATTCTTCTAAATATTTCTAATTAATGTCGATGTTTTCAAAATTGTTTTAATGATTTAATTATGTAGATGTTAATGGTTTAAAATTTTAATTCCATTAATATATTCAATGTGGTATGCATCACTTTGATTCAAAAATCTATTTATTAAATGTTTTAAATGGTTTTGAAAACTGATTGATAAAGCATTGAATATTTCAATATCTTGAAATGATATATTGTGATTGAAATGTGGAAATGTTATCTTTCCTTTATGAGTTGTGAATATTTTATAGTTCTTGGGCATTATTTACATATGCATGTGGTTTCATGATAAACCTAGGGTAGGTGAGATGAAGATAGCTCTCTAATGCATTAGGTAACATGATGGAGGTAAACAAGATGTTTCTCTTAAGAGATTTAAAAAATATACTATGATTGGTATTCCAATTGTAACTCCCTACGCATCTATGATAGCTACAACGTACGTTTGATATGGATTCCATAAGTTACCATTATGATTTATTATTTCTGTGTGTTATTCATAAATCTTATTATTTCATGAGGTATGTTATGATTGAAAATTATGGTTTCATATATTTTTATTTCAGATAATGAATATTTTTTTTATTTTATAACCCTCAATGATCTTTTTACGCTCATCCCATGTTTTGAAATGTTTTTCACAGGACATAAAGATGAATAGGATCATGGATGGGATCAAGGAAAAGTCTTGCAATCTAAAACATTGAACTAGACATGAAATTTTTTAAGTGTTTTTATTTTATGATGAAAATGGATACATAGTAGAATTTTCTAAATGTAATATTCATGTTGTTATGTAAATTTTATTACCTAATTATCTAAAACTATAAACCTGAAAAGATCCTTAATGAGAATTATCCATTTAATTCAATAATATGTAATGATTATTTTCTGGTCCTTATAGTTGGTCTTAGATGTAGGTTTAGATAAATTTAGAGGTTAGGGTGTAATTTAAGCATAAGTGACATAACCATAATGGTTAAAATAATAGAAAGAGTCATATTAATTTTAGAAGTGGTAAATGGTTTTTACATTTTTGGGTGCAAAATGAAAGGTATTAGGTAACCTTTTAGAACAAATTATGTTATGGTTATATTTAAGGAATTTCCCTCTTTTTTTGGAATGTTATGAAATTTTTATAGTTTTTGGAAAAGGAAAACATGAAAAATGTGTGACGGCCTATTGCGTTGGACAAAGCTGTGGGAATCAAACCCACAACCAAGTTGCGATTGGGATTTATCGCCTACAACTAGACTATGCAAAGTCCCTGGTTAGTATGACTAATTATTTTTTGTTAAATGATTTTATTGATCAATAATATGTTTATTTAGGATTATATGTTTTATCAAATAGATATTCATTGTATTAGAAAATGATTTGGTGATTAAGTGATAAATGTTATTTTGGAAGATATTCTCTCTTTTGGGACCACTATATGCTAAATGAAAATAGAATACCTTGGGATTTAAATTGTGGAGTAATGGTTGATATATTATTTTGGAATAATATATTTTGATTTGGGTTATTTGTGGTAATGATTAATCTGTCATAGATAATATTTGATTACGTTAATTACACTTCAGCATGAGACTTTAAGAGTAGTCGATGTTTTGAGGATAAATATTAAGATTACTATGGAAGAATTTGTTATTAAAATAAATCTGATTTTTGGGATTCAATATTATTTTTGATTATTTAGATGAATTTTAAGGAAAATTGGGTTTTGAATGGTCTTTCTTGAAATTTCGGTATTTTTTGTTGAATTTTGGAGATTAATAGTTGTATTTCTTCTTATAAAGGATTATCCTTTTGGGGGATTATATGATCTCGTACTAACCATTTTGGTTTTAGTTAATATCTAAAGACAAGGGAAATATATTGTTCATTTTTTCTAGATTATGTGATTCTCTAGAAGCTGATTATAGAACTTTTAATTTGAACAAGTCATCCTGAATACTCATCGTTAGAGGAAATATGAGTTTGTGTTAGAAATATAGTAAAGGATGAAAGTCCTCATGACTAGTAAGTATGTTTCCACATGTTTTTAGATAAGATCATAAATATATTACTCATTGAAAAGTACCATAAAACAAAAACATTGTCTGATAACTTTTCCTACTGGGGAATCAAATACTGTTTAACCCTTCATATATTAATGATTTTTTGGTTGTTAACATTCTCCTAATCATATTTTCTATAACTCTCCATCAGAACTTGATGATTTGTTTTCTCTTCCATATCAATGTTTTCATTGAATCCTGTTATCTGTTATCTCAGGTGACCATTGTACTTTTCTTTATTTATTTTAAAAAGATATATTTATTGACTCTTTTTCTAATGTGGGATATTCAATTAAGTTTTCAAGCCCAGTTTTAAAATTATAAGGAAACAATTTCCAAAAACGGGGAAGGATGTAACATCCTAGGAAAATAATTAGTAAGACATTTTCATATTTATTAATATTTTTGAATTAAATATTAATTTTAATTTAAAGGGGATGCTATGTTCGATGGCGTACCTGATACACAACAATATGTTTCGTTGAAATATTATTGAGTCAATAAGGATTTCTTTATAAATTTTCCATTCCTTCTTGGTTTGAAAATCACAGACACCTTATCTTTAAGAAAATTTGTTTCACCATTATTTTACTTCTCTACAGAAAATTTCTTTTCTTTAGGAAATTTACCTCTATATTTTTTCCATTGTTCATATAAATTTTTTTCTCAAATATAAAAATCGGATTCATATCTATATTCTTAGAATCATATAATACATAGATATGAATAATTCTGTTTCAGGATCTAAATTCTCATTCATAATTCTATAATGAAGACTCATTACGAATTCTAATGCAGAATACTCATTATGAATTCTATGACGAATTCTTATTACGAATTCTATGACGAATTCTAATTACGAATTCTGGGATTAATTCTCATTACGAATTCTGTGATAAATTCTCATTAAGAATTCTGATGAAAAATTCTCATTTATAATTATAATGATGAATTCTCATTACGAATTCTGTGATGAATTCTCATTACGAATTCTGTGATGAATTCTCATTATGAATTCTGTGATGCATTCTCATTACGAATTCTTTGGTGAATTCACATTACGAATTCATGTGCATAATTCTAATTACGAATTTTGGTTGTGAATTTTGATTATGAATTATGGTTATAAACATTTATGAAGCTAGACTCCAAATTCTTCGGATAAACGAAATCCGAATATCCTTGTAATATAGACTCCGAATATAATATTTGGTTAGCCTCTGATCTTTTTACTTACACTCTGATTTGTTACATTTGTTATAAAATGATGGCATGCCTTCAGTTACACATGTTTTTTATAAAACAATGTCATCCATTCTGTTTTTAACTAATCATTGGTTTAGTGACACGTGTATATGTCCCTCTGAAATTTAAGGAAAATATGACCGTTGGAGGAGTGAGCCGATCGTTGCTACCAAGCCTATAAATATGAGATAATTTCAAAGAGCTCAATAAGAAGTTGATCACTATATAGACCACAGGCTGTTAAAGTGATTTCTAGGGATAGAATATTTTCATGCCTTGTGCGTACTGAACTGCTCGTTCAGATTGCTTCGTGCGACTCCAAATGTTGGTGACTACATTTGAGGGCTTCCAGGGTTAGGAATACAGATGTGTCGACTACCATGAAGTTCGAGGGCTTCCTTGAAGAAGAAGATAGAGGTTCCAACTTCCTTGAAGTTGAGGGCTTGTGGGGATAGTAAGACAGAGACTCCGATCTTTGTATCGAGGGCTTACCGGGGTGTGGGAAAGACAGACTTTCATTAAAGTATAAATCATGGGACCTTTATCCAAGGTTGTTGGATACCCTTCTTTTTGGGTTAACAGATTTATATCTTGTTACTTGTTTTTGTTAAAAGTTTTTCTGCTGCATTTTGTATGTTTTAGAATGTATAAATATCATATACATCCTTACACTTGAATAATCCTATTCAGTTAGATTCTATATGCTTTAAGGTAGAATCTCATATTGTAAACTTTGGTTAAGTTTCATTTTCTGGATCCATATTTTGGGAACCATTTTTTCGGAATCACTTCCACATTTAAGCAAGTGTATAGAACTAGAAGTTTTTAACATCATACTTTGTCCCAATATTTCAATTGGTTAGAGGTGTTGTGAATTTTCTTAGTTTAACTTTGTTAAACTTGGATATTTCCTTGTTTAAGGAAATTTTTTAATGTGTACAATTCACCCCCTTCTTGTATTTTGAGCATCTACATCATTATTTCGATCCTACAATCAGTGTCAAAGGAGGTTTTAAATACTTATACTCACATATAAGTTTTTCTTGCTCAGTTTTTCATTGTTCTATATTTTCCTTGATTAGGAATATTTTCCTTGAGTTTGAAATTTTTTTATTAACAAGTTTTTGTGTAGAAATATTTTTAAGATGGAATTAATCAATGTTGGTTCCATAGACAACTTAAATCCTACAAGACCACCAATTTTTTATGGTAATGATTATGAGTATTGTATTTATCGAATAAAGACATTCATTATCAATACTGTAGTAGAAAATTTAGTTATTCTTACTGGAGTTTATCAAATTTCTGATAAGGAAGTTTGTACTTTCACAAACCAAGAGAAGCATGATTATCAATTAAAATATAAGGTATGCAACACTTTACTTTGTTCAATAACTAGGAACATATATAGACAAATTTCTTCTTGTGAAGCATCTAACTGTATATGGATGAAACTCGAAGTAACACATTTTGGTACAACCAAAGTGATTAAGACTAGATGAGACATGCTTAGTGCTGAGTATAATGGTTTTAACATTCCTTATAGAGAACCCATTTGAAAGGAGAAACAAAGGTTAATGACTATCGTGAATAGCTTACAATCTCTGGGAGAGAAAGGCCAGGATGATGAAGATCTTGTTGACAAGCTCATTGATATTATGTCCAATGAGTGCAAATTAAAGAGAACTGTTATTGATGAGAACAGTAAGGTTACTGAAATTTCTTTAGAGGAGCTGTTTGGAAATCTTCTACAAGATGAAACAAGGATAAAGAGAGATGCTGACAACATCAAAATGAAGAATGGGAATGGTAATGTTTCTTTTACTACATCAACAAGTCACATTAATGCTAAGACTCTTGAGAAAGTAACTAGATCAAAATCTAAGAAGGTTGTTATCCAATCCAAATCTAGTGAGAGTGAAGTCTCAGAAAATGAGTTAGAAAATATTTCTTGAAGGATGATCAAGATAGCTGGACAATCAATTTCCAATCCAAGTACGAGAATAAGGAAAGGAAATATAAGAAAAATTCAGAAGTCACATTCTATGAATGCAATAGAGATGGACACATAAGACCTGGTTATACTTTTCTCAAGAAGAAAGAAAGAAAAGAGAGGCATTCTGAAAGGAATAGGAAGAAGTATTATAAATATAAGAAAGTTCTAAAAGCTAAAGATTCTTGGAGTGCTAGAGGTGGTGACTCTTCAGAAGAATCTTTGGATTATGAATCTTCTGGACATAAGAATATTGGTCCTATAGCAAGATTACCTATTGAAAATCATTGCTTTATGGCTAAGGTACACAATGTTGAATCATTGACCAATGGTTCATTAAATTATAGTGATAGTAAATATTATAACTCTTCGGATAAATATTCCTCTTATGATGAAGAAAACACTTTACCTACCTATGAAGAAGTTTCTAGGATTGCTAAACTTCTTGAGATTGAACATTCAAAACTCAATAAAAAAACTTGATAAGGAAAATTCTAGAAATACTATTCTTACTATGGAAATATTAGATCATTATAAATATCTTGATAATAAAAATGATGATTTTATAAGTATTTCAAAATGACTTGAGGAATTAAATTTTTAGAATAATAAACTTTTTAAAGATCTAGAAAAATTATTTTCTAAGAAAAGTGTTTTTGAGCCTAGCTCTAGTTCCAAATCTAATGATTTTGAAGATAAAAACATGGTTATAAAACAAAAGTCCAAAATAATTTTCATTAAATAAGTGTTTTTCGAACTTTAACTTAGGTAAAGAAATTTTTTAAAAGATGTATTCACAAATATGAACTTTAAGAGACAAATCCGGATTTGGTTATACCCATGCTAAACCAATTTTTATTAACAATTATTTTGTTCCTCAAAGTGCCCCATTTTGTACCATGTGTCAATGTGATGGTCACTGGGCAAAGAATTGTTCTTTAAACAAAACCCAATCTCTAGGTATTCATAAGGATTATTTTTCTAAGAAGATGTGGGTACCCAATATTTTTCATTCTGACATTTCTGGATCCAAGCATCTCTGGATTTTGAAAACATAACTTTTTTTTATTTGAAGGAATATAGGGTATGTACCAACAACAATACATTGTAAATGGATAGTGGATGTTCCCGACATATGACTGGTTACAAGAACTATTTTGAAAATTTTATCAAGACGAAAGGAGATATCATTCTTCAGTTTATCGGAACTCATGATCAACTTGCTGATATTTTCACAAAATCTTTACTTTCTGATAGATTTGAATACATTAATCAGAAGTTATGAATGATAACTGTAAGGTAATTATCCTTTATTAAATTTTTATTGAAACAATATACTTACATTAATAAACTCTTTTTCATAGTGGGAGTAAATTTTTTTGTTATCGTTTAATAATTTTTCGTAATGGTCTTTTCAAACTTTTTCATAATGAGCTTTTCAAATATTTCATAATGACATTTTCGCACAAGAACTTTCGTAATGAAATTTTCATACTGGAACTTTAATAATGAAATTTTCGTCCTGGAACTTTCTTAATGAAATTTTCATACTGGAACTTTCGTAATGATATTTTCGTACCGGAACTTTTGTAATGAAATTTTTGTACTGAGAATTTTTGTAATGAAATTTTCATACTGAGAATTTTCGTAATAAATTTTTTTTATTGAGATTTTTTTCATACTGAAATTTTTCATACTCTTGTTTTCTTTACTGTGTTTTTCGTAGTCAAATTTTCGTAGTCAAATTTTCATCAAGAAGAAAATCACCTATTACGAACAATCTTCCTAGCTAATCCGAAAGGTATGACTTCCTTACTTAAGTTTTCGTAGTCATATTTTACTTTCTGGTATATTCTTATGTGTTTTAAAATTCATGGATTCTAGTTTTCTTAAATCTGATTATTTTTATTAAAACCTCAAAAGATCGGAGTCATATTTTCCATGTGGGTTGTTTCTGAACCGTCAGATCAAATGTCAATGAATCTCAATCGTTCGATCTACCATGGAATATGAACCTTCATCGCAACACCTATATAAAGGGGACCACTCGAGGGTTGTCCCACATCAGATATCAAGATTTTGGGTCTTGAAGCTCTATCCTCCTTACTTAAGGCCGCTCCAATCTTTACCAAGTCTGTTCCGATTTCTTTAGAAGAGATCAGTTACGATTGTCTGTAGAAGCCACTTCTCCAGATATATCAACTATGAAGCCCATTTCTAAGTTGTTACTTTACTGGGAGAGGCTGGTGCATCTAAATTTCTACAAGTATGATTCTATTATATCTAATAACATCAATCTCAATGGATGGGATAATGTATTCTTATCAAATCCAGTGAATCAGGATCGGGTTTATTCGGATATGCTTGTAGAGTTTTACGAGTCTGTTTCCTTTCTTGAGGAAGATGGCAG
Organism: Viscum album; assembly: GCA_963277665.1. Lineage (NCBI taxonomy): Eukaryota > Viridiplantae > Streptophyta > Magnoliopsida > Santalales > Viscaceae > Viscum > Viscum album. The sequence continues at coordinate 1,065,918,996 of OY728166.1, read as the reverse complement.
TGAGATTTTTTCCTTAATGTCTTATGGGAAGACATTCAAATTATCTTACACCAAGGCCACAAGCTTGGTGGGTCTATCATATGAAGGTGAAGCTGAATTTTGCTCACACAAGCTGCCAGATGAGCAAGGAAATTTCAATAAAGTCAAGGCTAAGGAATGCCATGGACATAAAGATGTTAAGACCACTAAGATTGCTCATCTCTCTTGGAATAATCAGAATCCACAGATGGGGTACAAGGTTTTTTCATACCAATAATGGGTGATAAGGATAATCTCAAGAAGAATGACATTTATATCTTTATTTTTTTGGTAAATCTAAGGAAGTTAAATTTAATGAGGCCTGTTTTGATTACAGTTAACAATATTAAAGAAGGGAATCTGAAAGCACAGATTATAATGTATCCGGCCTTGCATTCCAAGCTTATTAACAGATGTATTTATTCATTTAATGTTTCATGCACCTCTAAGCCATTAATTTGAAAGGTAATGATGGTAGTGATGATATGTTGAAGAGGTTGAAGATGGATTTTTCTGTTGAATCCAGAGAATAATATTCTTTAGCAGAGGTTGAGGCTGAGGCAGCTCAAAAATATCAAAAAACTCCAAAACCATCATAGAATGCTGGGAAGAAAAGGAAATTTAAGTAATTGGAAGATGATGAGAAAACCCCTAAGTCTAAGGAAACACAATTTGCACCTCCCAACCCCAAGAAACAAAAGGCTTATCAAGATGAGGTTGTTTCCAAGTGGAGGAAAGATAATGAAAAGAGAAACTAAGGGGAGAAACAATTCAAATTGGACCATGCTAAGGCTAAGGCCTTGAAAGAGAAAGTGGCTGATGAATTAGAAAAGAATTCCCAGGAGAATAAGATGGAGAAGAAGATGTCAGAGGCAGAGATTGTTCAATCTCTTCTGAAAGCCACTGAAGTAGAATCCGAAAAATTACCCATTCTGAAATACTTTTTGGTTGAAGGATTTTATGAAACTCTAGGTGAGAAGACTCTATAAAATTCTAAAAAGATTAAAGATGAGAAGGAATTGATGCTGAGAGTTCAACAAGTTGTGGAAGGAATTCAGCAAGTAGAGAACAGTGGTGGCTCTGGTGATGTAATCAAACAAGTTGAAGACTATTATGACAAGGATAGTGCTTCCGAGAAATTTTCACTTCGGACTTCTCAAGACGGATCCTAAAAAATTTCTACACCTAGAGTTTATGATATAGGTGAAGAGGATGTGAACAATCCTTCTGAGGAAGAAAGTCACAATCATGACTTTATACAGCCTGAGGATGTTGAAGCTGTAGAAGATAAGGAGAAAGATTATAAAGATGATATTGTTAAACTATCTGAGAGTGAGAAATAATCTCCGGATTAACAAACCATTCTGAATGTTGATAAGGGAAAGAAAGTGGTTGTTGACACTCCAAAAAAAGATATTATAAGAATTGATGAAGCTGGCGGATAATCCAAAAGGAAGCTGATACAGTCAGAAGAAGAACCATCTCCAACAAGAATATCAAATTCGAAGTCATCTGTCATTGGACATGACTTGTTGAATAGTCCCTAAAGAAGCTGGTGGACATCATTCCAATTTTTCCAAAAATAGAATCCATATGCCAGATGCTTCTGTATAGCATAAATCAAAAATCGGACTATGTATCCATGGTGATGGATAGGTGTGCCAAGTTTTAGGCTGATCATAAAAACTTCCTTATCAATTAAGATGCTCATAGATTTTCTTGCAAGAAGGTAACCAAGTGGTATAAGAAATTTGTTCAAGAGATGGAAGAGATTGATCAATTCCTTGTATATGTTAATGATTCTTTTGATACCGAAGACTCTATAATCAAGGATCTTACAAATGATTTTGAAAAGAAGTTAACTCTTGAGCAAAATGTTAGAATGTATGAGGTCAAAGATCTGAATCGGAAGATAAGTTCGCTGGTATAATACTACATGGATGAAAAAGATCTTCAGATTCAGTTGGAAGAAGAGGTTGTAAAGAAAGACGAAACTCTTAATGCTCAGAAAGTGGGAATGGAGGCTCAAGATACAAGAATCATTGCTTTAGATAAGCAAGTGGAGGAGGACCATAAAGAAATGAAGAAACTTAAGAAAATTGTCAAAATTCTTATGCCCATGTAAAAAAAATATACCACTCGGATCTTTTTTTGTACTGTTTTCCTTATACTAGTTCTTTATAATATTAATGAAATTTTGGTTACTTGTCTTTTGGTCAGTTGCATGCCCTAATATTTCATGTACATTATTATCTTTTCCATTCCCTCAATTATTTTTCAATATAACAAAAGGGGGATAAGAAAAATGAATTAATCAAAAGGGGGATAAGGAAGAATCTAAAAGGGAGAAAAAACATTCTATGTAAATAAGAACTATACATAAGTAAGGGGAGCTTATCTAAGGGGGGGTTTCTCATTACGAAGTTTTTAATTCTTATGCTAATGAAAATTCCATTCTGAAAATCAAGAATACAATCCTTAGAGTTCCAAATCCTAAGGGGAGTTAGTTATATTCACTATCATCCATAAACAAAGGGAGATAAGCTTTATTTTCATGTTCTAGAAATTTATTCTATGTCCTTATATTCTTTTTCATAAGGATGTTTGGGCTTTCAAAAAAGGGGGAGATTGTTGATTCAATAAGGCTTTCCTTATGACTTTTCCATTCCTTCTTGTTTTGAAAATCACAAACCCCTTATCTTTAGGAATTTTTTAACCCCTGTTTTACTTCTCTAAGGAAAATTTCCTTCCTTTAAGAAATTTAAATCTATCTTGTTTTCATTTTTAATATCAATATTTTTCTAGAATATTAAAATCGGATTCATATCTATATTCTCGGAATTGTATAATACTTAGGTAAATTGAATTCTGTTTCAAGATCTGAATTGTTATTCTGTATTCTGTAATGAAGTCTCTTTACGAATTCTAATGTAGAATAATCATTACAAATTCTATGAGGAATTCTCATTACGAATTCTGTGATGAATTTTCATTACAAATTCTGTGATGAATTATCATTACGAATTCTGTGATAAATTCTCATTACGAATTCTGATGGCGAATTCTCATTATGAATTCTGATGATGGATTCTCATTATTAATTTTGTGATGAATTCTCATTACAAATTCTGTGATGAATTCTCATTATGAATTCTGTGATGAATTCTCATTACGAATTGTGTGATAATTCTCATTATGAATTCCGATGACAAATTCTCATTACGAATTCTGATGTCAAATTCTCATTACGAATTCTGTGATGAATTCTCATTAATAATTCCGTGATAAATTCACATTATGAATTCTGTGATGAATTCTCATTAAAAAGTTTGTGAAAAATTCTCATTACGAATTTTTTTGATGATTTCTAATTACAAATTATGTGATGAATTATCATTACGAATTCCAGTGCAGAATTCTCATTAAGAATTTTAGTTGTGAATTTTGATTATGAATTATGCATAAATAAAATTTTATGAATTTCAACTGCAAATTATTCTGATAAACAGAATCCAAATATCCCTGTAATATAGACTCCGAATATAATATTTTGTCACACTCTGAACTTGTTACTTACACTCTGATTGGTTAAGTTTGTTATAAAACAATGTTGTACTTTCAGTTACACATGTTTTGTTATAAAATGATATCGTCCATTCTGTTTTTTGAATAACCGTTGGTTTAGTGACACATGTACAGGTCCCTGCAAAATTTAAGGAAAATATGACCATTGGAGGAGGGAGCTGACGGTTGCAACCAAGCCTATAAATATGAGATCATTTGAAAGTGCTCAATAAAAAGTTGATCACTCTAGAGAGCACATGATGTTAAGGTGATTTCTAGAGAGAGAATCTTTTCATGCCTTGTGAGTACTGAACATCTCGTTCAGATTGCTTCGTGCAAAACTGAATGTTGGTGATTACATTTGAGGGCTTCCAGGGATAGAAAGATAGAGGTGCCTACTACCTTGAAGTTCGAGGGATTCCTTGGTGAGGAAGATAGAGGTTCTAACTAACTTGAAGTTGAGGGCTTGCAGGGATAGAAAGACATAGAATCTGATCTTTGTATCGAGGGCTTACCCATTTGTGGGTAAGACAAAGGTTATTGAAAGTATAAATCAAAGGGACTTTTATCCAAGGTTGTTGGATACCCTTCGCTTTGGGTTAAAATATTTATATCTTGATACATGTTTTTGTTACAATTTTTTCCACGACATCTTGTATGTTATAAAAAGTATAACTATCTTATACATCCTTACACATGTATACACCGATTAAGTTAGATTCTATACGCTTTAAGGTAGAATCTCATTTTGTAAACTTTGGTTAAGTTTATTTTTATTGATCCATATTTCTGGAACTGGTTTTTTGGAATCACTTTCTAGATATAAGCAAGTGTATAGAACTAGAAGTTTGTAACTTCATACTTTGTCCCAATATTTTGATTGGTTAAAGGTGTTGTGAATTATCTTAGTTTAACTTTGTTAAACTTGGATCCTTCCTTGTTTAAGGAAATTTCTTAAAGTATACAATTTACCGCCCTCTTGTATTTTGAGCATCTACATCATTATTTCGATCCTATAAATCTTATGTTGCACACAACATTGTGTTACACTGAAAAGTAATAATATAATAATATTATTTTAAATGGTAGTTAATGCCTAGCCGTTGTAAGGGCGAGAATGAAAAAAACTAACTAAAAAATGATTATACATGTTTGTTAAATGTTTTTACATTTATCCAATAAAAGTTAGGTGCTTAAAATATAAATGAATCGAATTTTAAGCATTAATACTATAATATTCAGTAAAGTGACGATTTACTGCCTTTTGATGGAGAACCATCTTTAAATATAGTTTTGGTCATTTTTATATGTTCTATTTTACATAATTAAATACTTCTTCAGATTAGGAACATCAAATTTTACTTTGGATAAATTTTTGGTATTTTTCCAATAAGGTTCATCGTTTGATGTATAGTAAAAAATACAGTATCTTATTTAAAATGTGCTTTTTAATCAAATTTATTTATATGGTTATATAATCTTTTTAATTGGTTTTAAAGTGTGATTAGATTATATTTTTACCATTTAATCCAATTTTAGTCATTGAAATTAATTCCACATTGAAATTGGACAACATCAAGTATCAATCTTTTGATAGTTATTGTTTATTAAAAACCCACTATTTGTTTTGACAACGGGAATTAATTTTAAATTAATTAGTGAGAATTCTTTGTTTTGAATTTTGTAAAATAGACATAAATTTTGAATTTGGTATATCAAATATATCTTAGGATGAATTTTTGGTATAATTCTGGAAAACATCAATTTTTTGATGAATAGTGAAGCCACTTAATAGTAGATAAAAAACTATATTTTTCATTTAAATTAAATTTTACTGCTTCTGTGAATCAAATTTTGATAATACTACATACATGTTTGTTATTATTAAGTAAATTGTGGTTCAATACGATGAAAATAATCTTTAGTGAATAATAACTTTTGACATTAATTTACCACTGTTAAAGGTAAATAGCTTAATTCAGGGTAACAAGAATATCATAATAATATAAAATTTCATTAACACTTGTCCAATTATTATTTTATGATTCATGTCCACCAATGGGCATCTTTGGGTCGATTTTGGGACCTCTTGGGGCCACTTAAGAGTGATAATCTTTCGATTAATTAATTTAATATAAGGCAAAAATGACACAAACAAATATCTTTTAGTAGATTAATTTTATACATGGGGTTATATAAGTTATATTTTAGAATATAAATATTAATTTTAAAGATAAAATTATTTCCTAGATCATGGTATTTGTTTATATTTTCTAGACATCAGATAAATTAAATTATTCATGACACAATAATGATTTACTATTGACCTCATTAATAAGTGATTTAAACAAATATGATTATAAATATTAAAATAACCTCCAAAACGGGTCCAATTATTATTGGGATATTTTATTTTGACCATGAGTAATATTATATTTGATTTAAATTAGTTTTGGACTTTTTGAAACCGAATATCATTAGATAATACAATAATATTTTCACACATTCCTAAAGAACCCCTCCTCCCACTTATAAAATGCCCTCAATTCTTACTCATTACTCACAAATCTCAAGCCCCATTTCTCTTAAAAACCCTACCCAAATAAGCTCTCATTCTCCCTCTCCACCTCCTAGATGATTTACCATAATTAGAAGGCACTTAAATAATTCCTTTGGGTTCAATCCTAATGGAGTTACCCAAATTAAAGGTAACAGTTCCTCTTAACTTATTTTTTTTATTTTACTTCTCCAACACATAAAATCTTTTTATTACTTTATTTTATAGCCACAATATTATCCTAAATATACTAGTATGTTGTTAAGAGATTTATTTGAACAACACTTACTCACACCTACGTCTAATTGGGAAGAACATATTGTTTTTGCGAATGACAAACTAACACCTCACGAAATGATGATTGTTCGATTATCTCCTACCGCCTATCATGGGGGCCATTATGATGGAACTATATTTATATATGATATATATATATATTATGTTTATTTTTCTCTTTATTCTTCTTTATTATTCATGTATAGCATACATTTATGATTTCTATTATGGGTAAATGCGATAATTTCATTTGAGGAAGTGCAGACTACCTCTCTCTCTTATTGATATGACTTTTTAATGCCATATGTGGGACATATAAAGGATGGAGTTAATGATATTATATATGATATAATACTAAATTATAATATAACTATGAATAATTATGTTTTATTTCCATTAAAATACAAAATAGATATAAAAGTAGCGTTGATGCGTACGTACAACTTACAGTATCCATGAACGGTGCATTTCATTTCTTACCTATAAATGTTGAGTATTATAATATATACACATAGATAATGGATATATATGAAATATATGATATCTAAATCATGAATATAATTATGGAGATTATGGACAATTGACCACAAGGACAACATGTAATTATAAGAAGTCCATTTTTGACTCAAGTAACAAATATCGACCAAACGACCATTATTATCTTAAATGATTTCATTTTTTATAACATAATAATAAGTGATATAAAAATAATAATAAACATGAAATATTTTCTTATGAAAGTTGAAATTAACTTTAGTTTATTATTTGGGAAAATCAAGTAACAAACGAGTCTAGTCGAACATGATGTAAGGGATTTCTAATCTCACTTTTAATTTCGTGAGATTACCATTGTTCGCCACTTATTTATTGCATGTGGTGTATTGTGTACTATCATTTGATATATATTTTCATGATTATATTTATATTCATGGTATTTTGTGATTTACTTGGTGGTAATTATCTTTCGGTCATACAACTCGATTGATTTACATCATGGTAAGGGGGTTTCATCTCACTTTTGTTCCCGTGAGATTCATGCTATATTGGCCAGTATTTTCTTTTTGTATGGAATATGTACTGCCCCTGATTTTATTATTTGTGTAATATAATTTAATTTATGGGTATTTACATATTCAATTTATGATCTTTACTTCATGGGTTGCATATTTCATAAGATACCAAATTGGTAATGGAACCATTCACTCTCCGCTTTCTAAAAGACATCTTTTTGTTATGTCTTTGAATTTACATCTTCTTATGTTGGGATATGTTCTTTTATATCCCTATTGATGCAAATTTTATTTACATGTGATTATATACCCTTTTTCTCTCTCATTAACTCATTTCTAAATTTTAATGTTACATCGTTAGGCTGTCGAATTTCTGTAAGGGAACTTCATTACACAATTTCAATTCTTTGGGTTAAATTTCTACTTATTCGTTATATCATGCTATGAATAAGTGTGAATAAAATATGATTGTTTTAAACTTAATATCCACTTATATTGGGTGTATTATTATTTTTCACACATAATTATGTCATTTATTTATCAATAATCTAAGGATACAGTTTTTGTAAGGGATTTTGTCACAATTTACATTCCTTTGAGAATTTAGTGACATTATGCACCAATTCAATATTATATGGTGTATATACTGTCCTTTTTCATATAATATCATGAATCCCATTATTCTCATGATATTATAAAGTTCTGATTTAATGTTATTCATTAATTATTTTTATTCAAGCATCTCCCATTTTGTTAAAAAAACTCTTTAACAAAAATATCGTTTTAAATGTATTAATGATTTATTCTGCTAAATATTTATCATTAATGTACATGTTTACATATGATTTTAAGGATTTATTTATATGAATATTAATTGTTTAAAATTTTAATTCCTTTAAAATATTCAATGTGGTATGAGAAACTTTTATTAGAAAATCTCTTTATAAAACGTTTTAAATGGATTTGAAAATGGTATGATAAAGCATTGAATATTTCAAAATCTTGAAATGATATATTGTGATTTCAATGTTGAAATGTCATCTTTACATTATGAGTTTTGTATTTGTTATTGTTCTTGGCCATTGTTTTTATATATGGGTGGTTCCATGATAAACCTATGGCAGGTGAGCCTGAGATAGCTCTCCAATGCACTGGGTAACAAGACAGTGGTAAACGTGATGTTTATCTTAAGAGATTTAGGGAACATACTTTGATAGGTATTCCAAGTGTAACTCCCTATATATCTATGATAGCTACAATGTAATTTTTATATGGATTCTATAAGTAACCATTATGAGTTATGATTTCTGTGTGTTATTCATAAATATTATGATTTCATGAGCTATGTTATGATTGAAAAGTACAGTTTCATAGTTTAATATTTGGGATAATGTTTCTTTTCATTATTTTATAACCCTTAGTGAGTGTTTTACACTCATCCCATGTTTTTAAATGTTTTTCAGATGACTTATAGGTGAATAGCGTCAACGATGGGATCAATGAAAAGTCTTTCTGTCTAAAACATGGAACTAGACATGAATTTTTTTAATTGTTTGTATTTTATGAAAAAATGGATACTAAGTAGAATTGTCTAAATGTAATATTCATGTTGTTATGTAAATATTATGGCCTAATTCTCTAAAACTATAAACCTGAAAATATCATCAATGTTGTCATGACCCGTCCTCGGGACCCGTGCTGCGACTACCCGAAGCCCGCCTCCCATAGGCCAGGGGATGGAGACTAGCACCAAGGCGTAAATCCAGACAAAAGGGGAAGACGTTTCCTTTATAAAGTAAACAAACACCACAGAGTAAGCCAAAAGAATTAAACACTAAGTAAAACCGGGTACAAAAGTAAGTACGGAAAGTAAATGGGCCAGAATACAATCCCAAACTGAAAGTAAAGTACAATTGGAAAGAAAGTACACCAACTGAAAGTAAAGCAGCAACATCGAGGCGTCCACTGGAAGTCCCATCTGAAGGGTGGGTACAGATAGCCACCTCAGCTCCTCGGTCCAGCCGTCCGCTCTGTGTAAGTCCCACCCAGTGGTCCACCTCTAGGTATCGACTACTCCTCTAGCCTCAACCACGATCAATGTTTTCTGTCATCTGCATCCAACACAACGTAGTGCGGGCATAGCCCGTGTAGGGGTGAGTATATTCTACTCAGTAGGGACCCCGAGACCCCCAATGGTCTCCCAGAATCCACAAAGGATAAACCACAAAGGGAAGATACAATCATGAAGTAACAACCAACACTACTTAGGTATATTCCCATACATATACCTAAGTAATCAATTCTAGTTTGGATCCAACATTAGGGCCCACGTTTGATCACGTCCACACAGGATAGTACAACCCAATCCACACAGGAAATCACAACTCAATCCATAAAGGAAAAAAATTCAATCATATCGAAGATAATGATTGAATGTCAAGACTCAGCTCACACAGGTATACTTCTTCAGTGATAGAGATGATCAGATATAGAAACTGATTCATCTAAGATGGGACCCACGTAGGATACTAAACCAGCCAAGCTGCCAAACCCACATAGGATTTCAGTGCAGTATTCATTGCCGTCGAACCCACAGAGGATTTCAGTACAGTCTTCATCGATGCCGAACCCACATAGGATTTCAGTGCAGTCTTCATCGCCATCGAACCCACATAGTATTTCAGTATGGCCTTCCTCACTACCGAACCCACATAGGATTTCAATTCAGTCTTCATCACCGTCGAACCCATAGAGGATTTCAGTAGGGTCTTCATCGCTGCCGAACCCACATAGGATTTTAGTGCAGTCTTCATCACCGTTGAACCCACACAAGATTTCAGTACGATATTCATTGCTGCCGAAACCACATAGGATTTCAGTGCAGTCTTCATCACCATCAAGCCTGCATAGGATTTCAGCACGGTCTTCATCGCTGCCGAACCCACATTGGATTTCAGTGCAGTCTTCATCGTCGCAGTCGCAGCCATCTCTAGGGTTCCCGCACACATCATGCTCGTTTCCGAGAGGTTCCACTTCATGAGCCACGGGTTCGATACATCAACTGACACATAGTATGGATTTGATGTATCTCAATGTTCTTTATTGACAAGAGGAACTCAATGTGACAGACGGTGCATCAATCGGACGCCCGGTCTGAGAGTTATTGGATTTTTCGTTCGAGGGGCCCGGTTGGTTTTTAAGTCAAAATCAACCTGACCACACTCCAACTGCGTCCAAACCCCAGGCGGAGTAAGCCAAAAGGTTCTTCTCACTAATAATAATCCAACAAAGTCGACGACACCTCAATCGGACGTCCGAAGCTCAAGTTATAAGCATTTCCGCTCCAAGGGCCCAGTTGGTTTCATGTTCGAACCAACCTGGCCATACAAAAAGTTTTCCGAAACCTTGAGTGTAATATACTAAAACGACTGTCTCGATCTAAGGATCTCATCTCAGCTGACAGTGTGTCGATCGGAGGTCCGTAGCCCAAGATACATGCATTTGAACGGAACTGTCCTGAAATAGGGGGTTTTGGGCCAGGACCGACCCGGCCCAAGACCCCCTGGGTCGGCCCGAACCGGGTCTAACTGAACCGGGTCCAGGTCTGGCCCGGTCGGTGCGGCCCGACACGACCTGGCGCGCTCACGCGACACACATTGCCTACTCATCCAGCGCCGAGCTGAGCGGACAGTGGGGGGGGGGGGGGGCGCTTCCCCCCTTATTGAGTAACAGCGGCCCCACGTGGGGGCCGCTTCCTTTCCAGCGATGCGGTTCTGGTCGCCGCGTCTCCCCTGGGTCCCGCGCAGCCACGGGACGGGTTTCCTACCGCCGCGGCTTCAGCCATAGCAATCCCCCTTGGTGGCGCGCTGGGACGCTTCCGCCTCCGGGCAGCTGGCAGCCGGTGGAATCCGCGGGCCACCGGAGTTGCTCTAGTGGTTCTTTTTCAAATCCAGTTGCGCCATCGTTCATCTTGGGATTCGTAATTTACTACGGAAGAATCAAACCACCTCTATGGAATGTTCTGTCATATCCTGTTGATCCGCTGTCAAATAGACAATCTGCGGAGTCTTTGAATTGCCTCAATGGCGCCGCACGACGGCGCCGCACTTCTTCGCTCGTTCTTCATTCTTTCCGTCCGGTGTCGTTGCACCGTGCCTCCGTTGTTCGTACCACAATCAAGTACAACCATCAAAGGGGGAGGAGGGTCGGTCGTGTTCGTGTGGTCCGACCTCCTCCCATTATTATGATAACAGGCGGCCCAAAAAGAAGTCAATGAACGGAAAACAAATAATTCACGGGTAAAACAAATAACCCCTACCTCAAGGTGTCGTTGAATGAAGGTTCGTCACGGAAGAAAGCGTCATTGAACAAGCTTCCGTAAACTTCATCGACGTCATGGAGAAAAGAATCGTCGGCGTCGCGGTACCCGGCATCGCATCGTCGATCTCCAAGGATTCGGCGTTCTTCGTCATCCTTCGTCGGAGGTCGGCGTTCTTTTTCGGCGACAGTGCATTCTTCGCATTCTTCAAGGAGGACTAAAAGGATTCTAAGGGTTGAACAATTCCTCTCCAATCCATATCTCACAGCGAACCCCCGTAATGAAATAAGACTTTTCTTATTTAATTTTCACACAAGCTAACATCTCAATTTGAAATTCAAAATAAATCATTCAATTAATTGAATTATTTGGATAGTTTTAATCACCCAATTAATGTGAGTGTTGACTCGGCATTTAATAGGGGTGTGCGGGTGAGTTACCAAACTAAATGCATTTGTGAGGTGAAAAGGAAATAAAGGGGGTGGGGATCGTGTGGGCCCCACCTCACTAATACCCTACCTAGGAGTTAGGGTATTAGTGGGTCCCACTCCAACCATCAAGCATAGATTTAAGCTACCTTAAATAAAAATAAAATTGGTTGTACAAATTTTATTTTATTCATTACTTAACCCACTATTTTTAATAACCACACCCGAGTAAACACAACTCCAGAAAAAGTGTTCCTAAGAAATTATTGGCGCTGCAATTCCATCGGTGCCCTCAGAATTTGATTCTGAGCACCAGTTCAAAAGTTAGGAAAACCCGCTCATTCGTTCACTGAACATGCCTGAGCTAAACTTTAGTACATGATTCCGGGCACACCATGCCTCGGAATCTGGTGCCGTCAGAAACTGTGCTCTTGTAAAATCCCAAAGAAAAAAAAATTCCCTTGAATTTTATGGGTCTTTAAAAATGTGAATTATAAATTTAATTCAATAATATGTAATGTTAATGGATGGGTCCATATAATGTTTCCTACCATTTTTTATTTCCTTTGATTGATTAACATTTTTATACCCTTTAAATTGAAAAATGAAAAATATATCAGGATATTATCTTAAGAAATGATAACACTTTTTAATGAAAATTATTATGTGATTTAGTGCATGTTGGTTTCATAACATATTTTTATTGGATACCATACCAACTTCTAAATACATATTTGGAACTCTTTTATAGGAAAATTAATTATTTTAATGTCTATAAAACATAATATTCCATGTGACGCTCTTTAAATAATGAAAAAAAATTAAAATCCAGTAAGATGACATATAATTTTCATGTCAAATACATAAACATATTACTTAATCATATTTTGGAAAACTAAATATCTATGAGATGACTAACAATTTATATACTAAAATTTTTCCTATTTATATATATAATATATATATATATATATATAATTATTCCAATAGAGATTTAAGGAGAATTGTTGGCGTCATGATTTTTGATTCATATCTAGTATAAAAACATAAAATATTATAATAGGCAAATTTCATTTATATAGGTAAATATGAATACATTCCAATGGAAGAGTATGAGTTTCCATTAGAACATTTTCGATGAGGCATTCTCAAATATCACCATTTCTAAAAACAATTAGATAAAATTGGTTATGATTTTGAAAAAACTAGGAATTTATTCGATTTATATGATACAATATCATTTCATAAAATCTTATCAAATTTTTTTAAAAAATAATTATTCAATTTATAGATCATATAGATTAAATAATGCATTTATAGAATTTTTAGTTTGTTTTTTGGACATAGAAAACTTTTTATCCTCTAAAAGTCTCATAATATAAATGATGAATATCAAAATAGTATATGTGTAGATTTTAAGAAATATTAAAGGATGGTTAGTTGGAGTATGAAATGAGGAAACCTTTGATAATTCCCATAAGAAATATATATACCTATTAAGATTAGTGGAATACATAAAATACATATAAAGATTTAATATTAGTGGAATCGATGAGAAGAAATATGAAGAACAATAAAATAAGTATATTTCATGATTAATGATATTTGTGTTCATTAAAAATGTGTTTAACCAGGATCCCTCGGTACAAAATATTAGGTTCTTGTGTCAGACAATATCAACTAGTAGCTCTAGTCACTAAACCTTTATGTTGGAACCCCATTCCAAAATATGGTATTAATACCTCCTTTTGATGGAAAATAAAGAAAATAGAAATAATGAGATAGTTTTAGAAAATTGAAGTTGATATTTTCTATTCACATGAAGTGAGTGAAGTCCATTATTTATGAAACAAGCATCAAATTTAAATTTCCACTAAAAGTCATTACATTTCAAATATTATGAAATGAACAAACTCTTTTTCTCCAAAATAATTTATTAAATTGAATTTTAAAACACTTTAAATATTTTTATTTATTTTAAAAATAATCAAATATATATATGAATAAAATGATAAATTATAATCACTATAATATAGTTGATCAAATGATATTATAACATTGTTGGATTGGTGGGACGAAACCAATATGGAATTGAGGGCCCTGTTTTACCACAAAAATGACATGTCAAATTCCCAAGGCTTCCATCAAGTAGTGAAGGTATTATAAATCAGGTTGCAAGACTACACCCTAATGTATCATTACTAAAATTGACAACCAAAAAATAAATATCCATTATATGTTTCATATCATTGTATACAATATAAAATTAATGAAGAAAGTAGGCTATAACAATATTATAAGTATTTTTTAGTGAAATTAACATTTATTTCATTCTATTATACCACTTAATATGATTTCTCAATGGTCGGATTATATAAAATGCCTAACAACAATAAAAATAATGAAAATTAGGAGGACCAAAATTCTCAACATCACATTGTACTTGTACCCACATCATTTCCAAACTCTTATATCTCATCTACAAATACATAGGTTTTCAAAGAGTCCTATAAGCCAACCATATGATCTGTACATTCACAAAAAATATCATATATATTGTGTGAACAAAAACAACTACGTGATCACTAACTATGAAGAAAATAAAAAATAACATATAAACATATATCCAGTAGTACATTGATTATAAAGGAATATAAATCCATCACATGATATTCACCAATCATACTAAGGGTATTCATCAAGAAGATATGATAGTTAATTCATACCTTCTTTGGCTAGTGATAAGGATGGTTTATAGATATTACTAACTTTAGAAGCTAGTCTTTAATCTATGTAACTATTATTAATGAATGAGTTATTGTGTATCCAACTAGTTAATGTGTACCAATACTCTAGGTTAGAACTTTCCTCTATAGTGTAATTATACCCTATGTAAATGTATCCATAATAATCATACATAGTCGGGGGGAGAAGTGAGGCACTTTTGCACTTTATAGAATAATTTAATGAATAATGGGAATGGAATCCATTGTATATAAGGAAATCAACCCATAATGATAAATGGAAATGTGATCCAAATTTATGTCAATATTATCCCTTAGTCTTGTCAATCACTACATAGAATATCATAATGAAAAATTTTAAAAGGTTCCCAAGCCATCGAAAATCTCATCCCAAGGGCATATGAATCCATTCTTAGAACAATATAAAGACCCATGGGAAATGTGAGAAAAATACGTAACAACCTCATCCCAAAAGAATAAATATCCTTACAATGAATAACATATATACATATAGGAAAAGTTTCCAATGTATAAAAAAATCCTTGTATATATAAATATTTATCCATAACTATAAAAAAAATTAAAAAAAGAAATATGAATAATATAAATACTAGTATAATCCCATAGTATTCTCAATCATGGTGCATATAAATGAAAAGAAAATGGATATGGTTGACCCATGTCTATAATGTTGTTATACTGAATACATATTATTTGTAGGTTAAAATTATATAAATACACTATAAATATTGGCCCATAACATTAATCATATTAATATTTAACATGTAACTCAAGAACACATAACCATAGTTCCATATAAGGTGAATATGGTGTATAAAACCAATTTGATCGAATATATGGTTCAGTATCACAATAGATATCCAAAATTTAGGTTTCCATAATTAGGAAATTATCACTAATAACCATATGTATTAAGGTAGGTAATCTATAAATCATGATCACCTCAATGTATGAAAATCAGTTATTGGGTAACCGAAAACCCCCATCCCGTGAAAAGCCCCATGATTCAACTCATTTAAATTCACAACCCCTATATTAAAGGAGGTTATTTGGCTCTTATCATGGACTAATAAATCATAATATAACTCTAGGATCACCTCATTAGTTCCAAGGTATGACATTTATAATGGGACTATAGATAAACATATCTTAAATAATATACTAATCTCATGATTTAAATAACATGTATCATTAACAGCCACCCAACCCAAGGATCTAAAAGACTAGTGTCTTATAGATTATCTATATAAATATCTTAGTTTAATTTTTTTAAGAATAATAAAAAATATCACATAAAATATTCATCTTCTTGACTAATGTAATGGAAACAGAAGAAATGAGTGAGCTCATATTCTTAGTAACACATAAACATATCATAACCTAAAGGATTACATAAGGGAAACAAAAATATTATTATAAAAATCATAAGCTAATAATTGATAATCATAAACCATGTAATAGAAAGAAAATATAATGAAAATATTTTTTATTAAAAATAGATGATATGATATCGATGAAAAAACACCTTAATAATCATATAATATGTATAACACCCTAAAATTCTAAAATAAGATTATTATATTAGACAACATATATAAAATGCAATAAGAAATATAGAAGAAAATATAACACCCTAAGGCATAAAAATATATTTATTTTTAAAAAAATTAAATATCTTAATTATATTTCATTACATAAAACATTGTTTTTATTTTGGGTTACATGTAGTAATGAGTTTCCTTTATAGCTTGTGATATAGGCAAGACAAGGTTTTATAGAACAAAAATATAATATTAATAATATTTTTTAATATTATTTTTATCACAAAAACATTTGATGGAATATTTCAATTTGATTAAATAAATTACTAATTAATATATTTTTCTCTAATTTATTATTTTTATATTTATTAGTAATAAAATAAAAATAATTATAAAAGAAAATATTTTAAAAAAACACTATTTTTCTTAAAGAATTATTAATCACACATTCTAAACATAATTTAAATTATCTTTAATAAACATATAAAATTTATATTGCATAATAAAATTCATTTTTAATTCATGAAACCAATATAATATTATGTTATAATTTTATGGAATTTTTGAAACATATCATGTTTCAATGAATAGTGGAATATATTGTATTTCAATTAAAACATGAATTTTAATTTCATTAATTTATAAGGAAAAGTTATACTTTCTATTTGGAATTATTGTAAATATAGTTTAGCTTAATATAAAATATTCAAATTTGGGTCATTAGAAAAATTTTCATATTGAATTTATATATAAATACATTATAAACATTTGAACATTCTCACTTTAAAATACCTCCTTCATGTCACGTCTATGAGATTAATTTTAAGTTAATATTTATTAATTATGTAAATTTAATATGTAAATATAGATTCCATATTTTTAATCAAAATAATTAATGATTTATTAAAATTACTAATTAAATATTTACCCAAATGGATAGGGAATTCTGTAAAAAATAATTACCATAATTTTGGTAAAAAATAGTTTACAATGTTGTTAATCTAAAACGATAATGGTGGAAATGAACTATACCATTGTATAAAATATTTGGGATTGATATTTATATACCCTTAAACCTTATAGGTCCTATAATGGTCTATTTATGACAATTTTTACATATGATAATGTGAAATCAGTCAATTACTTTTAAAAATACCATATTTGTCATCTCCCTCAATTATAAAAGGACACAAAATCTCATCTATTAATCAAAACTTCACATAATTATTTACAAGAATATAATTTATCAAAATTCTAACATCGTTTACCTTATAATAGAGTCATATGTTGTGTATAAAGATGACCTTGGAAGGTTTAATGCCAAACTATAGAGGACACCTAGAGAAAAGGTAATGTTCATCAATGAGCACCATTATTTTATTTCTTCTCTAACATTCATCAATACTACTTAAGCCAATATCATATAACAGAATAAGTATATTTAATATTATTATATGTTTTTATAGTAATGCGATGAATCAAAACCTTCTCAACTTCCATAAAATGGGATATAGAATCATCATTCATGTGTACTGATGGATATTTCCTCTTAAATGAATATCAATCCTTTTTTAATTTTTACCTCTTAAGGTTGGGTATGATGATTGATAAAAAGTATATATTGGATAAATTTAAAATATATATACCAATAGAGTCATTATATCATATTTATATTTTTAATTTCCACCCCACATGAGATATTATAATGTCTCTCAAGAGTACGGTGCACTATCACCTTGCAAAGAAAAATGATTTTTCTTTCACGAATGCTTCATCGTGATGGTGATAAATATAATTTTAATAATTATTTTTATATAAATGATATAATTGTTAATTTTATGGAATATTTATCATTATTTAAATATAATATATATCATCTTTTTTTTCTTTTTCACTTATGTAAATATGATAACATTGTTCGTGTACTTGTAGACAACCGCATTCGTGAAGTGACATGACAATATTTTTATTGATGCCCCAAATAGATGATATGTAAAGTATAAATTATGGTATAATTGATATAATTGTAATTTTAGAATGGTAAAACATTTTATACCTTCTTTTCAAGATGATCATTGAAAAATGGAAGCATTTTTCATGCGTACGCATGTCCTACCATCTCCTTGATCGTAACACGCATAATTTTTAAT
Organism: Viscum album; assembly: GCA_963277665.1. Taxonomy (NCBI): domain Eukaryota; kingdom Viridiplantae; phylum Streptophyta; class Magnoliopsida; order Santalales; family Viscaceae; genus Viscum; species Viscum album. The sequence continues at coordinate 1,065,900,369 of OY728166.1, read as the reverse complement.
AACAATCATTAATTATATTTTTAATGTATAATTGTTTTTAAAAAATGAAAATTATCTCATTATAATTATTATGGTGATATTGGAATCATATAATATGTTGATGAACTAAATAATTCATGATAAAAAATGCAATAGAAAAGAAAGAAATTAACATAATATACAATGAAAATAATCAATGTTTTTTAATGAAAGGGTGATAAATGTTTTGGAGGATAATATATGGAATTATAAATATTAATATTGTTGTAGTTTATGTTAATAATTGTTTGTATACCACTATATAGGAGGTAAAATAACTTTCAATGAAAATTAATTGTGAGGCAATGGGCTTCATCACAATTTATTTTCGTTGATATATTTTAATTTTTGTAAACATAATATATTTTATAAAGTTCATGTACGAACCCTTTGATGGGTAATATAATGAATAATTTATTATTCAAGGAATATTATGTTTTAATTTTATTTATTTCATCTAGAGGGATTTAAATTAAAAATTATCATGGAGTATGGGATTTAATAACTAAATTTCTAGTCATTGGATCTATTGTATACATTATTGACTATGTCATTTTATGATTAGGTGTTTAATTTATTTTTATCACTTTATATTGTATATATATATGTTTAATGTGGATTTATAGTTAAATAAATTTATAAATAAATTTATTAATTCCCACTAAATGTTATGATCATTGTAATGGATTATTTCACAATCTCATTATAATAATGATTGTTTAAAATTAAAATTTATTTGAATGAAATTATTTCAATATTTACTAATAAAACCATTAAGTTTCAATTAGCAATGTTATTTAATGATAAATAATATAATAGTACCATTTTTCTAGTATTTGATTCATAAATTTATTTATATATATATATATATTTTTAATATGAAATCATTTATATTTCCATTTGGAAATATGTTTTCTTCCAAAAACATGTTTTCGAAAAATATATTAAAAATTTATTGAAATATTTTCAATTATTTGTATAGGAATTTTCACTAATTATTATTCATTATAAGAATATTTCAAATGTTATCTCAGGTCATTTCAAAAATAATTTTCATTTGGATTTTACTTAAAAAGTGAAAGGAATCCTGTAATCATTTTCTGAACAATGACCTTTCCAAAAATTTTTATTATAAAATATGAACGTTCTTTTTAACTTGTAAAAAATATACATAATTACCTTCCATCATGAAAATCATTTCAGTTGAGCTTATTTTTCAATTTTATGATGATATTTTAAGAAAATAAAATAAAATGTGATTTTATAATAAAATTATTTGAAAATCACTAGAAAAATGAAAATGATATTTTACTCAAGAATTATATATATATATAGGATTTGTATTCCTAATTGAAAATAATCCTTTATTCCTACTCCATTGGATATATGTTGATGTTATATTTATTCTTTCTCTGAATGGTTTATGATAATTTTTATAAAGTATAATATAGAAAATAACATCATTGTTTAATTTTATTTCCATTAACATCCCATTGAAAAATTATCCATCATTTGATTAGTAGAAATTAAATTTCCCAAAAATAACTATATTATTTATCATGTATATGATTTATCTTATTTTTATATCATTTATATATACGATGTTTTACTTTGATAGTTATTTTATTGATTTTGGAAATATTGATAAATCTATATCCTTTACTAGTTATAGATATTTATTGATAAGACACATTATTTATATATAAAAACGATTATTCAATATATGAGTAATGCCTTCGATGTGATGTGATTGGTGTGCCCTGATATTATTTATCCCCTCGATGCATCAATAGGTCTTATGAAATAATCAGGGTTTGTTAGCCTTAAATGAGATTCTTGCATTATTTTTATCAGTCTAGTGAAATGTCTTGATGTTAGAGTTATATTTATGCATGATATCAGGGAATTAAATAATTAGGAATCAACTTCATTATAAATTTTATTAATATTTTCTATGATATTTTCACTATGACATTATATATGGATGGATTTCATTTTCATTTTTTATCAAATGACAAGTTTTTTTAATTTATTTTCACATATTGAATATGACTTATACAATTATTTTAATTTCATGTGTTATTAGATTTATAAAATTATACATTAAATATGCTGATTTATTCATGTTTGTTTAAACTTTCTTTAAACCTTGTCGAGCAATTGATTTCAAGCTTACTCTATTTACTTATATAAGAATCTAGCAATTGTACTGTTTTCGATATTCAATGATTTTCTAGAGGTAATAATGTAGTTCACAAAATACATTATGTTGTAATTTCGGTTTTAAATATAATTCAACACACACACACACACACATATATATATATATGTTATCAATAATACTAAAATATTTGGTTTATTTGGATGTGATTCCTTAAATCTTCTGATAATGAAATAAATGATTCAAAAACACTGGCTACTAGTGTCCGAGGTCACTATATTTGTCATAGATAATGTTTAGATGAAACCATGGGAACATGATTTAGGAAAATGTAAATTATGGAACAATACCATCTGATTGAATTTGAGGATAATTATAGAATATCATCTTAATGTTATGTTCAGTAATAGATTATGTTTATTTTCCTAAAAATATAACTTTATTTAGATACTACATGTAGACAGGGTTCTTGGATAGATATAACTATGGGTAATGAATATAAAAAGGGTGCGTTGGTATTGACCAAATCATCATCTGATGCATGACATCTGGCCATACTGTGCTCTAAGATAGACACTCCTAGGGGATATTCTTATAATTTTCACAATTTCATTTTCAACCATTTTTAATTATTTTAATTGATTAAAAAATGAATTATTATGGATAAAATTATGATGTATTTTAATAGAAACTGATTTTATAATTTAAAAATCATTTAATGGAGTAACAGGGTTTTACAACTATGATTATTTTTTCTCACACTATGTTCTTTTTTTCTATAAATGGAATAAACCCAAAAGAATCCTTATTACATAAAACAAGAAAGAAAATGATGTGATTATGGTCAAACAAAAGTGAATATTATTGAAGTGAAAGATATAATTATTATTTCTAAATTGTAATCCCAAAATGGGATTAACCGCTTATACATTAATTAACTCTCAGAATCTTCAAAGAAGATATGCATGAATGTCTCTAATAAATATTATAGTGGATACCCTAGAGGAAAGAATAATCATTCTAAATTATGTTAGAAATGTTTAATGAGACACCCAGAATTTTGTCTTGTGAAACATAAAAATCCATTATCTATAGAAAAGAAGTGAATAAAGAAAATAACATCTAATGAACAACAAATAAAATGCTATAAAAAAGGAATCTAATAAAAAGGATCCATTTATAAAACAGTTTCTTAAATGTTTAGAACAAGGGAATTATCTATTTAAGTTCCTTATTATAATGGATAAACCATTGAATATTGATTACCCTATGTGTAAATAAAACAGAATAAGTTTTTATGTATTTTATGTTTATTAATTAAATTCTATAAGTTTTTTACCAATGGTATTTTAGATATAAGAATTATGTAGAACCTTGGTATTTTCTAATATTTTAGAAGAAATTATATATTCATTAACATAAAAGTTTTGAATATCATCATGGTTTTATAAATTTATGATTGATAAAATTTTAAAGTCTTAAAAACATCTTTTGTGGGGTTTATTTGACGGGTGTCTACCAAGATTAATGAAATTATGGATAAATCTATAAAAAGATTTTTTTTAGTGGAAATGAATTTGTGGAATAATCCATTTATATTTTATTAACATAGGTTTTAATGTATTGAATGTATTTTGGTTTAAAAATATCTATAATAAAAATAAAATTGTAATAAAAATATAATATTACACTTTTTAGAGAAAATTAATTTGAATTGAAAAAACTAGTTAAAATGTGATTTATTAGTTAATTAAATTTCATTGTTGTCTATATTATTTATTTTTGGTTAAATATTTGAATCATATTAACATAATTTAGAAAATGGAAAAATCGTTTGCTAGCTGAAAACCCAACACATCTGGAAAGGACACCGAGATTGATTTCATGACTGAGGGATAATATGGTTTTCATTGCTACCACTAGACTAGGTGACTTTTAGGTAAATATTTCATTGTTTTTATTTTAAATTATTAGGAAAAAATATTAATGATAGACCAATATTGTTAATTCTAAGGTATAGATACTAATTTATTATATTGTATATCTTGGAATAACTACATTGTTTTTTATTGAATATTTACGGACATATGGAATGACTTTCCAATATTTTTTGGAACTTATGATACATTAAATTTAATTTTTTGTGCATTATGAATAGAAATTAACTACTGGTTATTCATTTCCTTGTGTAATTGATGAATTGTATATTGATCGAAGAAAAATAAATGAATGAAATTTTAATAGTCAAATAGAAATGTGTCAAGTTTGTATATTTATTTATATTCATAAATAATAAAAGAATTCATCACTATTATTAAAATGAAATTTTAAACCAAAAGCTTATCATATTACATTCATATATGATAAATGATATAATCTTTTAATTCATCATAGTTTTAGTGTTTTATTCCCATTATCTTTTCATTGATCCTTAAATACCATGTTTTTAATTACAAATATCAATATAAATAATTTTTAACATTCTTTCCTTTCGCATGTTATCATTTCCAACCTATGTTTTCAAATTTGGAAACATAGTCATGTGTTATTAATAAAGAATTTTATAAACACTTCTCATTAATATGAAGGGGATGTTTTAATAAAATGTTCTATGTTTAGGGTTTTTCTTCAATGTTATTTCCAAATATCAAACTCTGTATTTCCAATAACAAGATTAAATTTCCAGGATGCAATTTATTTTATATATAGCTAATGAATACATTGAGATTATAAAATAAAAAAAATTTATTTGTGTACATAAATAACACATGAAAAAATGATTAGAATAAAATGTTACACCATAATTTATAATGGGATACTTAATTTTAGATATTTTCATTATAATTAATATATTTTATTACATGAAACACCAATTTTAGATTTCATTTCTTGGAATAACAAGTTTCTCCAATAGCTAGTGCCATACAGAAGGATGAGTTTCACAGAACCAAAATATAATATTAATATTATTTTTCAATATTACACTTATCACCTAACTTTCTGATGGCATATATGAATAATATTAAATAAATTATTAAAATATATATTCAGAAAAAATTTATTATGTATCAACTAATTAGACATAAAATACCATCTTTTTTAAAAAAATATATTTTTAGAGAAACAAAATTATTCAAACAAGACAATGTAGTCGTGTTTTGAAAAAATAATTTAAAATTAAATTTTAAAAATAATATAAAATTTCAATTAAAATATTAAATTAATTTTAGATGATGGGATAAAAAAATTCCATTGGATTGAATTTTGAAACTTCACGGAAAATTTTAATTTTTGGACGAATATTGATAAATAATGTATTTTTATTAAAAATACATTTTCATTTAAATAATTTATATTGTTCAAATATAATTTTTCTTTTTTAATAATAAAATTCAGTTAAATTTATATCAATTATTCAAATTTATGCCATTTCAGTCATTTTCATAATGAATTTTTGATATAAAAGCACTGTAAAAGTTTGATTATTTTAACATTAAAACCAACATTCTCGTTACTTATGGGGGATGGATATTAAAATAAAAATTTTCAAACTGTAGAATTGAATTTATAATAATGGAATAAATGTTTTGAATAATAATAATTTATAATTTTTAATAGAGAAAAAATTATAACAAAATTAATAGTGAATGTAGTAAATATTATTTACATTGGTTATAGTAATATTGGGCTTACTATGAGTTAGAATAAAATAATTTTGTTCAAAATGACATAAAACTTGTATTAAAAATATTCACAAGAAAAAGTTTAATCTTAACACCCCTAATTTTTCAGATTTAAAATTTTTAACACTTGTGACATCTGAAAATCATTGGATCACTTAATTATTTTCAAAAATACAACGTGTGTCCTCTCCCCTACATAAAAAGGCCACCCATTTCTTATCTGCTCAACATAATCACTCCCTTTTGGATTAGTGAATTTCCTCCCAAATAACTTCCAAAATTCCCTACCATCATCAAAGAAGCCGTATTTTTGGAATAAATACAATGTAGTAAGGATTTAGTGAAAAACTAAATTGGATACCCGAAGAAGAGGTAATGTTCTTAAATGGTCATCCATATTTCATTTCATTATTCAAATTATTTAATTATTATTAGACATTGATGATATAATAAAATAAGTATCATTCATATAATATTTTTTTATAATAATGGAATTACCTAAAACCATCACCTCATCCATCAAATGGGCGACAAAAATCATCATTCATGTGTACGACAGAATACCACCTCGCAAACTGAGGTCTTTCGTTTGATTGTTTCTACTCTCACGAATGGGTATTATGATATATATAAAGATGATTTGAGATATTTTTAACATATTTATATCATCATAATCACTACTTCACATATATATATATATATATATATATTTCTTAATATTCTATAGGAGATATGATAATGTTGCTCGTTTGTACAACTAACTACCAAATCGCAAAGCGATGTGTTTTGTCTTCCACTAAAACTTCACATTGAAGGTGATATAGGTAATTTTAATAATTATATGTGGTATAAATAAAATAATTATCATATTCATGAAACATTTATCATTCTGTGATTATAATATATATCATTGTATCTATTCCTTTTCACTTGCGTAAAGATGATAACATCATTCATATAAATATGGACTACAACATTCATAAAGTGATGCGACTTTCTTTTCACCACCACACCACATGAATTATATATATAAGTACATGTTTTGATATATATTATATTATTATAATTTTTTAAAAAATATTTATTACTTTCCATCATTCAATAAGGATCTTTAAAAAAATTCAAGTGTTACTGATGTGTATGTACAACATACCTTCTCATTGATCGTAACAAACATAATTTTTCATAACAATGTTTCCGGAATGTTATTAAAATTAAAATTTATTTAAAAATATTTTTATTATCTCATGATTATGATGATATATACTATAAAACCACATAATATGCATAAAAACCTCACCTTTTAGGAAAAAACCTGAAAGAGAAAACCAGTTAATTAGAAGCAAAAATAATGAAAAGAATGAATGGTAATTAATGAATGGTTGATAATATGTTTTATTGTGATAATATATTATGTTATTAATACTAATAGGGATATTCTGTAATTTAATAACACATTTAAAACCACAATAATTTATGTTAAATAAAGTTAAATCAAAAGTAAACATGAGGTAAGGAACTTCACGTCAACATAATTTCATTGAGGAATATTTTTATGTCACACGACTAATTTTGATGATATGGTGTATATTATACCCATTTTTCAAATTAAATATTGAATAATATATTATCCATGGTGTGTTATGTTTTAAATATAATTATTTCATCTTGGTGGATTTGAATTAAAAGTTATAAAGGGAGATGGTATTTTTTTACTCAATTTATATTCGTTAGGTTAATCTTGTAATTCATTGAAAATGTCATTTTAATAACATATATATATATAATGAATTTGGATTAACTTATTTGTAAATAATATTGTTTTATTTGGATTTATATTTTAATCACATAATCTATAAATTGATTAATTCACACTTCATTGTTATTATCAATGTAGTGGTTTATTTTTTAATGTCATTGAAATTTAGATTATTTACAATTGATTATTGGTTGAAGGAAATTATTTAAATATTTCATTAAAAACAAAATTAATTCTAATATTCCCTAGTTATTAATTATATTGTTATATAATTGTTGAATTTTTTACACTTTATAATATATATTAATTAAAAAAATGTTTTGAAGAAATTATTAATTCATTTCTTAATTCGACTGGAATCTATTTTTTGTAAACCATGTTTTCTAAAAAAATTATCCTTCTAAAAAAGTTCAATGAAATTAATTTTAATTATTTTTTACTCATTAAAAAATATATTAAAATTTTTCTTATGTCATTTTCATTATAATTCTCTATATATTTTTCCAAAAACATGGAAGTAATATTCTTGTCATTTTATGAACAAAGAACATTCCCAAACTTTTTACAAGAAAAATGAATGTTATTTTTAACTTTTAATACATGAAAAGAATTCCCCAACATCATGAACAAAAGTTATTTGAGGCGTATATTGAAATGTAACAAGGATATCAGTTTTTTTAATTGATTTTATAAAAAAAGAATTTTTAAATGATTTTTGTAAAGAAAATGTTATTTTCTTAAACATAATTTTTGAAGTTATTTTTATGTTATAATAATTAATCAATGAAAAATAACTAGTATAATTAAAAAAAGGGGAATATGTTGATATAATCATTATTCTTCTTCTAGATGGTTTATTATTTTTTTGACTAATGATATTATTGAAATTAAAAATCCTGTTTTTATCTTGTTGTCGTTAACTTCCATGTGGAATAGTTACTTTCTTATGATCATTAGACTTTATATTTATTCTAAATAACTATATTATTTATTAGGAATATTATTAGTCCTTAAAGTACATGTCTGTTTAACATATTTTGTTTTTCTTGGAATTTTATTTTATATATTGGTGAAATATTGATTATTATATATTTACAACAGAATAAAAATATTTTAAGATAAGGGACATTATTTTTGAATTAAATTGATTATTGGATATATGAGATATTATTTTGACCAATAATGAGGGTAGGGCCTAGAATTATGCACCCCATTGATGAATTAGTAGGTATATTGAGATAATCTTATTAATCTAGTATCAATTGGGTTTCCACCTATAGTTTAAACTACCATGTGAAGGGTCTTCATGGTATAGGTATCAAGATGCTTAAGATCATAACTAACTATAAATAATAATTTCATACAGTTAGAGTCACGTTATTATTTTCGGTGATATATAATTTATGATATTATATCTAGATGTATTTCATTTTAAATTTAGTTATTAAATGGTTATTTTTTCTAATGTATTAACCTTTACATATTACTGTTCTTTATCATGTTCTTTAAATTGCATGTGTTCTTAACTGCATAACATTCCATGTTGATTATCATTATTTAATAAAATAGATTATGTTTTACGTAACACTTATTAAGTTTTGTTATCACCCTTAATCGTATCTTTTCTCAGGATTCAATGAAGTGTACCTTGTTTGATATGATTGGATATGGTTGAGGGAATAACGTTATTATTTGAAAAAAATTTTGTTCTAATATCAGTAGTGAAATGTTATGAAAGACTCATGTATTTATCCAATTTAACAAGAATAATATTATATTTGGTCCTTTGGGGTGAAATTATATCATGACTCCCTCACTCAAAAGATAACACTCTTGGGATGGAAACGATGAAATAGAGATAATGACTACCCTATCCCACCTCTAATAGGCCCCAATTTGTAGACTAGCATATAGGGTGTACAAATATCACAATATGGGTGGCATTTCCATGTTATATGAAACAATATATGGAGATATGATGAATAATCCACATAAAATCTAATAAATATATTATACAGAAATCCAAAACCATCGTAAATTCATGAAAAATGTGGAAATGATACAAAAACTGTATAGTTTCCATCGTAAATACCCAAAATAAATCCAAATAAGAGACACAACAACTAGAAAATTTCTCAAGATATTAACACCTCGCACTATCCACATAGTCCTTATTGAAACTCGGAAATTGTTTTATGTAAATTGGGTGAGCATACATGTATACTCATAAGGAAATCTAATGTCTATTTTGTACATGTGAAAAGAGAATGCTATTGCACTGGTGATAAACAATGTAGAACCAAACATTACATATACTTGTATACTAACAGACCCCAACCTCACCAAGGAATGCTCACCATGTAATGAATGTCATGTAATATTATATGTTATAATGAACCTTGAAGATTGGGTACCCCATACCAATTTCTCATTGGTATAATTCTCTCTCCCGATGTTTTATTTCCTAATGCTCACATCCCTTATATATACCACATCACAGCCTTCCATCACACACATGGGACTCATAAATATTCACATCAAAAATAAAACCAAATAAATATAAGAAGGTACATCATAAAATATCCCAATGACAAATAGGAAACAACCACAATGACCATAAACAACTAGGCCGCAACATTTATGCCAAAGACACTTGGGCCACAAATGACCTTACCGTTGAACACCAAGACCATCACCACCACCATCTGAAACACCAACATATCTCCCACCAATATAGCATATTCCATTACTATCTCATATAGAAGTTATAATGTAAAATACTAGGATGAAACCCCTTCCATACTCCTCACTATAAGATGGGAAACAACCCCCCCCCCCCTCGATGACTACTCAGGTGTTCGACACATACTGCTCAACATGGGTGAGACACAAATAGAAATCATAATAATATAAAAATATGTGTATAATATCAAGCACTCCAGCCCAACTAATGTTTAAAAAAAATGATAACACAACACTATCAATTTTATTGAAACCTCTAAATGCATTTACTAGTTTATGGAAGAATCATTATAGAAGGTGAAGAGCCCTGATGAATTAAATTGACATCAAACTCACAGAATGTTTACCTTCCATTAATTTAAAATTCATTATCCGCTTTCACCTCATTAACCAAACCATGTCACTCCAGTTTTTATTGAAAGAAAAACATTTCTTCCATCACTACCCATGAATATTTCATCCACTAACCATGTCAAAAAAACATAGTAATATTTATTTGGGATTTGAATAACCCTAATAAATGAACACACATCATATTAATGACACATAAAACCGAAACATATAGATATGGGGAGAATCTTTATAAAAGTTATTAATGGAGAATTTTTGTGTGCATTTCCTATTCAAATAACTATTATCATTCATGAAACTCATACTATACAAACCCCAATAATTACCTAAATAATCCCTCAACTCATAATAACATCCAAAAACATTTTACAACATATTGAAATTCCATAACCTTGTTGTATAATTACACTACACCCATCACAACCCTAATGTATAAACACATGTCATTCACATCCTACACACACCCGAACCACATCAACCACACAAATCACATCATCTAACATACCATGGAAAAACACCATTTAAAATTTAATAATTCACCCCTTATTCATATACACATGTAAATTTTGTGGTCATCATAGAAATTGAATGATGATGGGTCGTCCCTTTATTAGCCAAATATACATTGTTATCCAACTTTTATAAATAAGTTTGCCACAACTATCCAAATAATATAGAATTCAAAAAACCATCTAGTGAGATAAAAAGGAAACCCAACGACTTTAATTTTCAGTGGGTAGTTATCCCATACAAATTAAATTGAAATGGGAAATAAAACACACAACAAGATCATGTGTCACTAGTTCCCAACCCTGTATACTACTTTGTAAGCCAATTCAGTTATCTTTATTAATTTGAAAACAAAAAGATTAGCAAAGGAAAACATATATATTCAAATCCCATATGATGTATACTTAACCAAGGTGGAGGAAAACCTAATTGGATGAAGAATGACAGAAACATTCTGGTTGTACCAAAAGCAGGGATGTGCATATTGCAGGTGACTCTCTAGGGAATCACACAGAAAACTCAAGATATTTCTCAAAGGAGGAATCCATTGGGAAAATCCAATAGTAAGATAAAAATATAGTATGGATGAAGTTTAGGGTATACCAACATTAGTAAGATCAGATCTAATTCAAATGAAATTAGATGCAATATAATATTTCTATTAATGGAGGATCTGACCAAGGCTATACTATTTGATCATTTTAAAGGCTCTTGAACCTTAGGGGAATAATTATATAATTTTTGGACCTTTAATCAATCAACAATCCTTTTAAAATGAGCCTTAAATCCATTTAATGTTAATAAAAGATGTCACAAGTGAAAAACCAGAAGAACTAGAAACACCTTTCATGAGGCACTGCCAGCGACACACAGTCAAATGAGACAATATCAAACATGGAACCACTAGTGATAAACATCCAGACAAGGCTCCCTTAGATGAGGAACCACTAAGATGAACCACCTATAACCATTAGTGATACACTATCTATAGAGACACTGTTAGGATTAATTGCTTTCCACCCTCAGTGAGACATTTCCAAAAGAGGCACCAGCCAAATGAACTGCCTACCACCATTAGTGTGACAATGCCAAGAAAGACACCAATAGGTGAGACATTTCTAGATGAGACACCACCATGGTGACCTAATTCTAAGCACAATGCACTACCATGAGAGACACCTCCATTATAGTGACTTCTAGGGTGAGACATCAGAAGTGAGCTACCTCAAAGGCGAGATTCCAATAGCGGGTAACAACAAGGTTGAGACACCGCTAGGGTATGACACCTATAGGGTGACACACTACATTTATGGGACACTGTCGGTGTGAGATAATATCTATGTGATTCACTATTGGAATGTTAAACCATTAGAAAACATGAAAAACATTTATTTTTTTAAAAGAGTTTAAATGAGTAATCTAGACTCTCTAAGACACCCACAACACTAGTTTTCCAACAATGTAATGGATGGGAAAGGTCTAGGACATTAAATAATACATGTGTCAACCTATTCTCACCCTCGAAAACTTTAAACCCAAAAAAGTAAAAGAAGATGAAGGGTCTAACCAACCATCCCCTGAGATAACTATCAAGCATCTTGTACCACATGAAACACTTCCATCAACAAAAAACGTTAATGTTGGCGTCTAAAACACTGCACCCAAGGACATTACCTCCAAAATCTGTTAACCATAATTTATCATCAAGGATGTTGACACATAAATACAAAATACCACAAAACATACTCCACAACCATATCCGCCTCATTTCATATACCCACAATACCACACATCCACTTCACAACCACAAGAAACAGCCCCATCCAAACACACAAATCATGCATCTTTATCCTTGATGTCAATGTACTATTCACTATGGGTGGTACTGACTCACCCACACTGGTTTAATCTCATCAAAGTTAATGTATCTCTGTTACGAATCATGTTCTCCATTTATCATATATCCAAACATTATAACACATCATACACAAAGTTGAAAACATATCATCTTATTATCAATAATGATCAAACATTACATCATAAGGAAAAAATTAAAAATTCAAAATATTAGTACAAAATCTTATACTGGGAACACATTTTTGTCTCTCACTCCCATGTACTCACCTCCTAGCCACTATGACTCCACATCACACGAACAAAATTAATGGGTTTTCCACAAACCAGAATCTCTCAATGATATTGGATCTCTACTAGTGACTCTACAATCCTTATTTAACCCTAGACATCTAACATTGCATAGTCAAGGGAAAGGATGTCACCATGAAGACTCTGATGAAGTTGATAGATGTGAAAGTCTTTGTGGATCCTCTCTAGCCATGGTGGCAACAACAACCCATATACCACTTCGCCATCTCACCCCAACACCTCAAAGGGCCCAATAACCATGGATAATTCTTACCCTGCTGCCAAACCACTATATCCCACATTTAGCGGAAACCTTCAAAAACATGTGGTCCCCAACCTCAAACTCCAATGGAATACTTCGGTGATTCAAATAAGACTTATTCCATTTCTGTGCTAATTTCATCCTCTCATGAATAAGATGAACTTTCTCTGTCATGTTATACACCATATGGGGACCAAGTGCAGTTGTCTCCATTTTCTCTATAAAGTATAACTGTGAATGAAATGGTCTCCCATAAAAATCCTCAAATGGGGTCATGATAATGGAAGATTGATAGATATTATTATAAGAAACCTTTTCCAAGGGAAGGTGTCTAACTGATAATCCACCAAAGACCAAAATGGATGCTTGTAATATATCCTCCAACATCTCGATTGTCTGTTTCTTCTCCCCATCTGTCTGAGGGAGGAATGTAGTGGTGAGATGTAATTGTGTTTCGAATGAATACATCAATCCCCTATAGAATCTTTAGTATATGTGTGAATCATGATCCGAGAAAATGGACCATTGAATACCACGAATTCACACAACTTTATCCATGAAATTCTTTTCCAAATAATCCATTGTGCTTGACTCATTTATCATTAAGAAGTGGCCTTATTTTGTCAGTCTATCCATAATCTCTTCGATTATATCACAAACTCCCTAAGATATAGGTAATCCTATGACTAAATCAATCAGGATTTCATTCCATTTCCATTAGGGGACATCGAAAGGCCCAATTAATCCACCAAAACATAGTGGTGAACCGTTACTTACTATCAAACCAAGAGCATACCCACAAATTATGATTCAAGATATTTTATTCCATTCCACTAACAATATATAGTATCAACAAATTATAGAACATATAAATTCACATGATTACCACCAATGTTCAGTTAAGAAACTCACAAATGACCTCATTGTGCATCACTATCGAAATATACAAATTTCAAAAAACAACATTTAGTTTTAGCCATCAACCTAACATCCCTATGGAGCATCACCATGGACAACAGTTTCACACATCACCTATGAAAATGAGTCTCCACACTGAGACTCATCTACCGGATGCATCAGAGAATATTACATAATCATTTGGAAAACACCCTCTTCCACCATTCACCATTTCATCTATGTGCAAGGTTTCCTAATCCTCTATCAAAATAAATGAATCCACTTATTTTAGAAAAACAACATCTAGTGACTATAATATTAACGAATCAAAAACGACATTCCCCTTTACTAAGGTGTTAAATATCTCAAAATAATAATCCTGAAGAATATACATCCATATCCTCTTCCAAAGGTTCAGATCAGGATGTGAAAAAGCAAACCACTACCACTCACGATCCATGATGACCATAAAGCACACCAAAATGAATTAATGCATAAAAAATTCACTACAAATGAAACTACTACTATCTTTATACCATGGGTGAAATAGTTATGTTTGTGATTGAATAATATCCCAGACCCATAAGAGATCATTTCCTTCTACTGTATCATCTCCCTCAGCATGCCAAAAAAGTATGTTTTACCAAACTCCATGAACATTACCCCATCTATAGATAACTCGAACATTGAATCATGAACTATAATAACATTCTCGTAACCCAGTGAGACCTATAATTGATCACTCTACACCAATTTTTTTCCTTTACTAGTAAAAGTTATCAACAGGGATGCAACGAGAGGGATTTAAGGTACTAACCTCTGATAATATTTCGAGAGACCAATGAATATCGTTTTGGATTACATTATAATGAGTTGGTGGAATCCACGAGCATGGAATAAAATTTTGAGATATTATTCATTCTCATCTTTTAACTCTAATTAGATAAAAATATCGTCGATGAAAATGACAAAGAACCGATCATGGAACTCACAGAACACAGGGTACATAAGCCCCATTATAATAGCTAGTTTGTTCATAAAACCATAATGAATAACTACAAACTCGATGTTCCCATAACTTCATTTGAAGGTAGTCTTTAGGATATCACCACACTTCACCTTCAACTATTGATATGATGTCTGCAAACAGATCTTAAAAAACCATCTCACCCATCTCAGCTGGTCAAAATGAACCTCTATCCTTGGAATATGGTATCGTTTTTTGACTATCACTAGATTTAACATTCGGGAGACTATACATAACCTCATACAATCATCTTCGTTCAAGGAGAAATAAACTAGAGATCCCAAAAGTGACACACTGGGCAAGATAAAACCCTTATTCATTAGATTATCAATCTAAATCCTTAACTATTGCAACATAGAAGGTTCCATCATATAAGGATCCATTGAAATTGGATAATCATCAGGCTGCAAGTCTATCTCTAATTCAAAATCACATCGAAGAGTTTCCCTCAAAAATTAAACGGGGAAAACATAAATGAACTCCCCAACAACCTTGAGAACCTCTTCCATTTTGGCATCCACTAATTACACCAACAAATCATCTAGCATGGAAATAAGGGGATGCAATTTCAGACTCCCCACATGATAACTCTGATCACAAATTAAAAAACATGTTGGCTATCCACATCTAAAAACATAACCCCCCTCAAGAATTAGTCGACATAATCCCATACAAAATACAAAAATTTGATGAGAGGATGTCATTGTATAGCTACATCTTTAGTAAAAAAATACCCTCATGGGATTGATGCAGAACCATCATTATTCTATATCCCCAACACACACCAAACAAGCTGTTATTGACTCCCAATGGAGTACTCAACACAATGGGCATGGGAATACCCTCAATGACTAGTATTAAATAATGGGCTAGAGTGGGTGAAACAAATGAGTGAAAAGATACTGAATCAAAGAAGGAAAAATTAATGGTAATAAAAAAACTAATCACACTTATAACTATCACAGGACCCTTTGGAATTGCTACTTCTATTGTGTCAAACTGGGGATTCCCAGATCCCTACCTCTCTAATGACATCCACCTCCATGTCCATGCTCAGGTAAACATCATTAAAAACATGTATCATCTTGAGGTCAACATATTCCTTTTTTATCTCCCATAAGAAGACCAACAACTTTCTTACCCTAATTCTGAAATGGTATCACGAGCATTTTCTGTTCAGGCTGGCACTAAACCTATCCACCTCTACCAAACATACGTGGGGTGACTACCAGGAACTAACTCTGGGGAAGACCGTAAACCCCAAAACCAAAACACATTGGTAAAAAGCATCAATGAAAAGCACAAAAATTCTTCACAAAAGTAGTCCAAAAAGGAAGATTACGAGGTCGAATCTTTATAGGTCAAAACCTTAATAGTCTTAATGTCTTTGTTCTTATTTTGAAAGCTCCACCGATCACAGAACATTGGTTCCTCCCCTCTCATGGTATACCTCCTCGTGAGTGCATCCTCTAGATCACATATCCCTTTTTTTGAACCTATTAATATCATAGTCTCATATAAGGAGTACCAACGTACATGATAGAAGGATGCATTTCATGCATGATATATCATGAATGAGACACCTCACCTGAAAATGTATGGGGAATAATGAATAACGTACTTGAACATGATCTTTATCCCCAACACTAACATACTCCCATATTGAAGGGATGGTATCTCGCACATCTTCTCACCCTTCATGGTGAAAAAAGGAACTCTACCTAGAACTACTTATGGAATTAAACCCATAACACATAACCTACATTCACTCCCATAGATGTGGCATCCACCTCTAATGAGAAACAACGTCCATCTGACTGACTACTAAAGGGACCCAATATTCCATCGTGGCCCAAATAAAACTGAAAGTGATCTCGATCTCCCTTATCCATCTCTCATTCTCCATGTATGAAATATATCCCTCATACATCCTCATATCCTACATCTTGAAATTATACAACATCTTTTTCCATAGATCATACTCCTCAACTAGATTAACCTTACGAAGATTAACTAGATCAGCCTACTAAATGTCAACTACTTGATCCACACATAGGAGATGCAAATGATCAATATTTGGATTGAGAAAATTTATTTCCTAATCATGATTAGTGTTATATTCTTATTAAGATTTATTTTAAATCATTTATCCTTCCCAAAAAAATCCAATTCAAATAATAACAGAATACATTATGATTCATGTACCCTTCTCATGTCTCCACCCTATAACTTGATCCATATCACATGGCCATTCAATAATCGTTGAGTCCATTCAGTGGATCATGGGGGCCCTAATAACTTGTTTCCTAGATAATCTCTCTATCCTATGTCATTCACTAGGGTCAATTGGAACTATTGTTATTCAATCCCATGAAGTCATCATAGTTAGAAACACCATAATCCTTCATATCTCTCAACCATCACCTCTAATACCACTCTATCACGACACTCTCCCACCAAAGATACCCCTCATTGGCTGTAAATGATTAAATGGTGATAATGAACCCCTCAAGTCCCACCTTTAGTAGGCCCCCGGGTTGGCGACTAGCACCATGGGTGTTCATATATCACAATATGAGAGGAATTACCATTTTATAATAAATATGATCTTGAGATAAGATGATTCATCCCAAACAACATCATGAAATATATAAAAGAGAAATCCAAAATCCTTCCCATATGCATTCAAAAAGTTTAATTGATACAAAAAAGTCAATATTCTAATGTAAGTATACAAAAGTAAACTAAAGATGCAAAATAGAAACCGTTCTAAGACTCGATCCAGTAATGCATGACATGGTCTACGTAATCCTCATTGAAATTTGAAAATAGTTTTATATAAGTTGGGTGAGAATACAAGTATACATAGTAGGATATCCAATGTCTCTTGTGCACATTTTAAAAGAGTATAATAATGCACCCATGAGAAAAAAAATCAAAATAATAAAAACCAATATTGGCATTATAATTAATGCCAACCATCCCAAGGAATTAACACCATATAAAATTTGTCAAGTATTAAAATATATTATAAAGAACATCGATGATAGCGTACCCCATACAACTTTCCCTCTGTTATACCGATCGTTCCAACATCATACATCTTGGTGACCCCATCCCATTCATAAACCACAACACATCCTTCCAACACACACCCTGTCCTCACAACCCCTCACATCACATCCAATCCTAAATAAACATTTGAAAAACCTCACAACTTATTTGAATACACCTGGGAAACAACAAACCCAATCCACAAACACCTAAGCCATCACATATCACCCAAAGATACCAAGTCCATACACCACCTCACCCGTAAATACCTGGGTAATCACAACCAACATATAACGAACTAATTTACCTTTGGATATCATATAATATTCCATAATTACCTCACCTAGGATAAATAGAGAGAGATATAGAGAGAGAGAGAAAATAAAAGAGTGGGTAACTATCCATCGGTACTCCTCACAGGATGTTGGAAAAAACACCCCTTTCATAAATATGTAGTTGTTCAGCACACAGTTCTCAACTTCTGTGAGGTGAATATAAAAATGACTAGAATATAGAAACATATTTAGAATATAAAAAACAATATCCCAAACCAGTGTTCAAAAAAATAAAAAGCATCTTACAACACTTTCACTTTTATTTCATTCTCTAAAGGCATTTATAAGTACCTACAACAATTATTTTAGATGGTGAAGATCCATAATGAATTATGGTGGCCTCACAATCACACAATGTTCAACACACATTCATTTAACATTTCATTAACCATTATCATCTCATTAATCAAACCATTCCACTATACTATATATAAAACCATAATTCATTTATTCTTTCACCACTTGGGGAACTATCAGGCCCAAAACATATCATGAAACATAGTAAAAGAAATTCAGGTGTTGAGAAGAAATGGTAAATTAATGAACTTCATATTAATCACACATCATAACAAAGAATTTTTATATACTGTGATACTTTTCGAATGTTCTTAACATAGAGACAACAAGATAATTTCCAATAAAAATCAAAACATACCATCATAAAACTAATCCATCCCAAACTGCCATACTAAAAAAAAGAAACCCCCAACTCAAAACCATTTCTGTAAATTTGTTACCACTCAATATAATCCAACAAATAAACTGCATAATCACACCACAACCATCACATCCATATTATACAACCATAGTCCACCCACTTCCTCCACACACAGAAACCCCATCAACCCCACACATGACATCATCTCATGTACCGAGGGAATAACCCTTTATATATTTAATAAGGAACCCATTATTATATAGCATTTGGTAATTTTGGGGCAATCATAGAAACTGTACAATCATAGGGAATCCATTTATTTTCCAAATATACACGGTTAACAAAATTTCATATAAATGCATTTATAAATGATCAAAAAATCACACATTACACAAACCATGTAGTTCAATAACAAGGACCCCAATGTCCATGTTATTTACTGGGTAGTTATCCTATACAAAACAAATGAAATATTTTATTCAAACATACAACTATATCATGTGTCTCTTTACCCAGCCATGCATATTGATTATTAAGCCAATTAGATTATATTTATTGATTCAAAAAATAATTACATTCATGAGGGAAAACATATATATACACATCGCACATGAATAGAAATTTATTAATGTTAAGGAAAAACTGACTAAGAAATAGAATTATCACCACTTCTTTATTGTTACAAA
The DNA here is from genome assembly GCA_963277665.1 of Viscum album. Classification (NCBI taxonomy): domain Eukaryota; kingdom Viridiplantae; phylum Streptophyta; class Magnoliopsida; order Santalales; family Viscaceae; genus Viscum; species Viscum album. The sequence goes on along the minus strand of OY728166.1, from coordinate 1,065,880,081 downwards.
AATAAGGGCACACATAGAGTATATGACTATCCAAGGAATCTTGAACCACTATATGGAAAGATTTATAAAGAGTATGTTTTTAGTGATGTTTGGTCTAAAGGGAATGATGATGGTATGGATGAAGGGAAGTGTATCGTGAATTTAAGAAGATTATATCTGATTCAACCAATGTTAGATACATTTTACTATTTCCATTAAAGGTGAATCTGACTAAGAACACATGGTTTTCGCAATTTAAATCCCCGAGACCCACAAAAAATAAAGATATAATTTATGGAGCTTATATCTATCTCAAATTATATTAAATATTTCCTTAAATACATTTTACTTAAAAAGGAATGATGTCATGGGGACAAAACAAGAAGAAATGGAAACCACTATTAAGGCACCACTGGAGAGACACCATCAGACAAGATATCACCAGACGAGGAACTATAATTGAGACACCACCCGGAGAGGCCCAACATGATGAGGAACCCTTAGGATGAACTGCCTCCCACCATTAGTGAGACACCACTATAAGAGACACTATTAGGATGAACTGCCTTCCACCATCAGTGAGACACCACTATAAGAGACACCGTTTGGATGAACCATCTACCACTATAAATGAGACACCACCATGCGGGACATCGATAAGTGATATACCACTATATGAGACACTTCTATGGTGGCCTAATGCCAGGAATGAGGCACCACCAGGTGAGATACCGCTAATCAAGAGATTACCACAATGAGATGCTTCCAGTAAGCTGTAACTAGGGTGAGATATCGATAGTGAGATACCAGTAGGTTGAGACACTGTAATGGTGACAAACTACTAGGATGAGACACCATTGGAGTGAGACACTGTCAGTGTGAGACACCATTGGTAAGAATGATATACTGTGATTTTTAGCAATGTGTTGAAATGGGCCACATTGAATTCACTAGACATCCCAAACACCATATCACCCAAAAAGTAATGGACTATAAAGGATCAGACCACAAAAATTACTTGAATCTTATGCTAATTTAATAAAGTATCATCTGAATCTCGAATACTATTGTTGGGGACCCTACAACATGTGAGAACACCATAGAAGTATAGTATTCTATTACAATAATGAATAATCATGAACACAAGGATTTTCCAAGAAATTAAATGCCAAAAAAATTCCCATATCCTAATAAACATGTTGAACAAATGGAACATCCACAATCATATGAAATCATTTGTGTACAAACAAATGTTTTCCACACTGCTGTGAAGAAACTTATCATGTTCATTCCAACAAATGTGAGAAAATAAACCATCCAATATCTATTTGAAAAAATCATTACCTCTATTCATTAAGATATCATTAAATATATGCTTCCAAAATTAATTGGGTGGTGATAAAGGACCCCAACTATCACCATCCGTACATATTTCTTCCACATAAATTAAATCGTAAACATATATTATATGAACCCATGGAAAATTAATTGGGGTTTATATAATATAACCTCATGTAATCATTGATATATAAATATAATTTTTCAAAAGGAATCATGACATGATAACATATAAAGATAATTTAAATATCAATTCATGAAAGATTAATCATAGAGGAAAACTAGAAGTGGAAAAAACTATTTCGACAAATCCTTTTGAAAAATTATATAAAATATGAAGGGTTTGTTATATTCAAAAATAAATAAATTAGTATAAGATAAAAAATTCCTTAAAACCTTATTATAAAGAGTTCCAAAAATAATATCTATAAAAATAAATAATGTATATCCCAAAAATGGAGAGTCGATGATATTGATATTTATTTTTATAAGGATTGAAAACACTTTTTCATTAAAATATTGAAATTACTCTATTAGAAAAGCAAAATCGTTAAAATTATAATAAAATAATTTCAATAAAATGAATTTGAAGTGATAAAATAATCCTTATAGAAAAAAATAAACCCCACTTAGGGAATGTATAATATTAGAGGTTATTAAATATATTAATATGGAAAAAAGACATTCATTAAGGGAAACATGAATTATTCTTCACCAAAATTATTTTTTATAAAACTATATAATCCCAAATGTAGAATAATTTTCTATAAATCATGATGTTCCCCATAAATAAGTTGTAATTACTAAAGAATAGCATCATAGTTCATTATCAAAAATAATATTTAATATTCAAATAAGAGTTATTATGAACCAAAAAAATGATTTGAGTCATAATATCCCCTTAAAACATTTGTAACATTAGAATTGAAACAAAATGATTTATTGAATATTAAATAAATAAATGAATATCATGAAATAAAATATAATAATAGAATAAAATCATAATCATGAGATATTTACACTATTTAATTGGAAACATGGTTTATAACATTAAAATGTCATAAAGAATCAAATTTGAGACAAAGAAACCCTTACATTATTTCCACGATTATTTAAATGAGATCTAAGATCCTATATAAAACATAAATATTGTTATTTATAATTTATAAAACATATAAATTAAATACAATATTTATAATTACTATTTAAAATAATTATTTAAAACTATATTAGTAACTTTTTTCCTATTATCCCACATCAGGAGTTTATAGTTTTGACTATTTTCTATAGTTTTGTAAGAGTGATGATAGTATTGATTACCATCCCAAAATTTATCATTTAAATTTTGATAACAATACATTAATAAATTATTTTTAATGATTTATTATGTTTAAATTTTCTTCTAAGAGAAAATTATTCATTATCTTTGAGAATACAATCGAGGAGAAACATTTTTAGTGATTTTCAACATATAATGCATAGTTTTCTTAATTATTAAAATAAATATTATTTTTTACATCCTAGTAACTCTAATAAACAATTATTTATATATTTATATCATATTATACTAGAAATGTTTTTATCATTATAATCCCTGAAATAATTTCATAAAATTGTTCAAGTATGTTATCAAGCTGACAAAAAACGTGAATATATCCTAACTATCAAGGATTATGAGTTGATATGGTTTTAATATAATTACACCAATAAATTTATGAAATGATTTAATTTTTATTAGTATGATATAAAATAATAATAAATTTTGTAAAATATGAATTAATGGATATGAGAATATTATATAATTTTAATTAATTATTTTCTCTTAGTATGTTTTGAAACGATTAGATTTATGATTATAAATTATTGATCATATCATTAATACATTCACTAATTTTTCCTAAAAATTATAATTATATAATTAATAATATTAATCATTGATAACAATTCTCATGACCATCCTTGTATGTCGATGATGAAATAAAAAAATGAAATTACTTGTCAAATGCAAGCAGTGGTCCACACATACACATGGTTGATAATTTCATTTTTCTAAGAATAGGTAAAAAGAGGAATATGGTTTATTAATTTATAATATAAATTATCCAATTAATTTAATAATTATTTATTAAATTATAATTTATTATCTTGCTTACATGGTAGTGAGGGAAGATGAAACATGTTCCGTCATGGAAGTGGTAGGCCAAGCAACACAAGATACATTTTTTAATTTTTATTAACAAAAAAGTGGAGGGAATTTAATTCATGTACCATCATTATAAAAACATAAATGGTTAATAAAGATACTTATTTGATAATTTTAATATATAGAAATTTAATTTGAGTAAGATGGAAGTAACATAAATAAACCGAAAAATAATTATATGTTTAGGAACATATACCATCCCTTTTTATATTATTTCCCTTGCGAAGGGGATTAATCAAATAAGGGATGGTATTATAAAACGATAATAACCTCATTAATATTTATAAGACTGGGAAAAGTGTTCTTGGAAGAGCCTTTTCCTAAAAAATATTTTGTCTAGGATAAGTGAGTAGAGGAGTTCCATTTGTATAAACGAAAATGGCTGATTTTTTAAATACCCAAAACAATTTGATAATGGAAAGTCACGCTCAAGGAATTATGAAATAAAATTGATAAATAAAGTAGTGGAAGGTAGAAGAGGTGTATTAAAATATCCACTATTTCAATAGAAATTCTATAAAACAGTTTAGAGCTTTTACCTCTAATGTTACTCACTTTGACCATTTTGGATTTGACAACATAAATTAGATTGTACATAGGTAACGTTTCAGTAATAAAAATAATAAATTGGGGAATTTTATATACCTTTGACATAATGACTTTAAATTAAAAATCCATTTTTATACAATTTCTATCTGTGACAAGATTAATTTTATCATAATATATATATAACAAAATAGAAACCAATTGTTTTGAAAAATATATCAAAATTTCAAAAATGTAAAATATGGGATTTAATTTTTTTTTAAATTAAAATTTATAATTTACAATATAAAACCAATATTTATCATAGAAAATCATTTCATTGGTTTTTAGTTAATAATTTAACTAGAAGATTCAATATCAGGTGAGCCCCAATCACAGAAATTTTATTAATTAAAAATTAAATTCAACAAATCGATGGAGTATGGGTCAACAAAGATGCATATACACCTCACCACATGCATCAACATCCACCATACTATAAAAAAATTTTGAGGTTACAAAGGTCCTGATAGAGCTAACCTATTAAATGTAAGACAATTAAAGTGTTTCAAAAATCCGATTTTCCACCTTATAAACATGAGTGACAACCAAGAAAAGATGCTCCACAAGCTTGAGACAATCATTCCAGGAAGAAAGCATCCCCCATGGAACATTCCTTGAACGATTTCTAAGAATGTGAACATCCAATGTTGAGTCATATTACATCCAAAAAACCATCCATAAATGATAATTAGCATACTAAACTACCTTAATAATAGCCCATAATTCAGCATCAATCACCAAACCATTTCCTACAAAGTGGTAGAAACCACCATCAATGAAGCCCCTATATGTGAAGAAGATGCCAAAACTACCCAAAGGTCCCAGTTCACATGAATATTCCCACCTATATTAATATTTAGACACTAAGAAATTAGAGGTATCCATCGTACATGCTTCATCATATCGGCTGCTTGCATCAGCCAGAAACACCCAAAGTTCGTAGCACAACCTGATCTGAAATATCAATATGCATGAGTTTAATTTCAGCCTGCATAGCAGTAAAAACACCAATATAGAGCTCCCGAATTCCAACAGATATAGGTTAAATCCGCTTCTCAAATATAAGAGTATTCTAGGCCATCCAAATAAAAAATTATTGCAGAAACTATATAGAGGAGCATCGGTTTTACCTGAGAACTGCAATCAGCCTAATAAATAGAATCCATAAGATAGCCAAAGCTCCCCACATTCAAATAGAAACCAAAATAATCCTATAAGTAACTCACTAAACAAGATGAAGAGAAAAATGAAAAAAATTAGTGATCAATGGTTTCATCCATAGCAAGACAACATAAACAAACATGTGCAAGAAAAAATACAGCCCACTAAAACAACCTTTCAAATGGAAGTCTAACTTCCAAATCCTCTACATGTGAAAATAATGAGCTAGAGGAATAAAGATGGAATAAATCCTAAGCATCCTAGAAACAACCAAAAAAGGTTCATCACAGTTGGATTTATAATTATCCATAGTATTAAAAAATCTATTTAAATTCGGCATCCAAAAAATAATATCCATAGCCAAATAATGAAAACAATCCAACTCCATTTTCTGAGGACATAAAAGCAACCCATGACTAGTGTTATTATAATTAAATTCAGCAATATAATGGTCCTTCAAAAAAGGAGGGATCTCAATATCCTCAGTAATAGAAGATGTAAACCAAATAGTCTACCAACAATTAAACGAGGAAATTATATAGACTACCCATTTCGAGGATCGTGAAATGCTCAAAAAAGCATGCTTAATGGAAGGCCATACCGAGGAAGGGAAATAAACAGAGTACCCACTTAACAGATTAGATCCCATTATATTAAATAGAAATTACAGAGAAAATTCATATAAATTCAAGATGGACCAAGTTAACTTTTCAATGAGAGATTCATTAAAAATTTTAAGATCCTTTAGCCCCATAACTCCCATGTGAACAGGACAAATGCAATCACTCCAAGTGATAGTAACAAGCATCCTTTCATTAAATATTCCAATCTAAATAAAATTAAAAATCAATCCTTGTAACTCCTTAAGATGAGTTATAGGCCTTATATATTGAGAAGAACCATAGACACTCATTGAGGTGATCACAGAATTGACAAGACATACACGTCCTAAATAAGACATTGATTTACCCTTCTAGGTATACATTTTATTATGAATTTTGAGATAAATTTTTTCCAAGTAACAGATTTTAATAAAAGCCCAAAATAGGGGAACCACAAGATATTTAAATAGTAGAGACCATCTCTAGAACCCAAGCTTCTTAGTAACCCTGTTTTTCTAAGAGATGATAACCCATTCCCCAAAAAACAAAGAAGATTTTCCCCAACTAATAACTTGGCCAGAGACCTCCTCAAAATGCTTAAAAGATGACTGAATATTTCTGATGTTGATTTTATCTTCTTTACCTAACAACAGAATATAATAAGCATAAAATAAATGAGAGGGAGAAAAATGCCTTCTCCCAACAGTCATTTGCTGATACAAACCACTATGCACAAGATCTAGGAGATATATACTTGTGTTATCCTCCGCAGTATTAAAAATAAGGCCATATTAAGGATCTCCATGTCTCACTCCATGGGAAAACTTGAAAAATCATCTAGGAGATCCATTAACAATAATAGATAGCATAGAACTATTATGTATTCATTCAATCAAATTGATAAAACCATTAAAAAAACCATGCATTCTCAGTACCGAAAAAAACAAAACTCTACATTATAGCATCAAAATCATTTGCTATATCAACCTTATGATCCATATTTCCATACCTCACCTTTTTTACTCATAATATTGACACATTCAGAAGTTGTATACAATCAATTTTAAATGTTCCTTCCAGGAACAAACACAAATTGATTTGTGGAAATATAGTCTTTTTCAATAATTCCAAATCTTATTTCCACAATTTTACAAATAAAATTATGCAGAGTATTCCCTATATTTGCAGGCCTGAAATCCTAAATATATAGAGCATTTCCCTTCTATAGAATCAACACAATAAATCTTGATTTTCCACTAAAAGGAATAGAAGCATGATATAAGAAATATCAATCCGCATCGATAAAGTCAATGTGAATAATATCCCAATAAATCCTGAAAATTTATTGTAGAAACCATCTAGATCCACCATGCTGTCATCATTTATAGAAAAGACAACTATCTTAATTTCCTCCTCAGTGGGTATATTAAGGTGAATATCATTCTGAGAAACCTCAATCAAATGACTTATATTTCACAACATTTTATGTGTATTATCAACCCCTAAATCATTATAAATGTTTTCAAAATAGCTACATGATGAACCAGAAATATCATCTTCAGAGATTAAAAGATCTTTATCAACCATAAGGGATTTAATGCCTTGTTTAACCTTATTTTTCCAATACATTAATTAAAAAGTCTTGTTTTTTTATCCCCACATTTCATCCACCTTACATTATATTGATTCTAGAAAAGGCTTTCCTTTAATGCTAGGAGATCATTAAATTTATAAAGAGCAAGAAGATCATCCCTAGATATAATATCATGGACCTCAATAAGGGCTTGAAACTGCATGAGATTATCTCAAGAACATTGAATATCATGATCAATAAGTAAAAATGACTGTTTATTCCACTCTATATGCTCAGTATTTACATAATTTAGCTTTATAACCATAATATGAAAAAAGATTCAAATAAAAGTTTTCTCTCATTCCTCAATAACAATCTGCCTAAAACCGGTAATAGTTTTCCAGACATCATTGAACATAAATGTAAGAGGAGATGATCTCAAACTGTAAAAAAACTAGATCCATTAAAATAGGATTATGATCATAATGAACACTTATAAGAGTTATACACGACAATTAAAAATCCTGATTTCCCACATCCACATGAAAAAAACACATCTCAATCATGCTCGCTTGTAACCCATGTAAAGTGTATCTTCTCCAAGTAAAATCATCCCCCATGATAAGTCCAAATTTAATTGTAAATTTTCCAAAATCACTAGTTAATATTTGAAATTTTATTTTTAATTAATAACATAATATATTTTGAAATTTTTTTTATAGAAAACTAGATTTGGGTATATTAATTATATTTTTAGTTAAATTACTAATCATTATAATTTTAATAATTTTTGTTATTTTTAAATCATAATATTCATAGATCCTAGAAATAAAATAAAAAATTATAAAAAAGATACATTTTTAAATTGTAATGGGATTTTCACAAAAATGCATTTCAAAAGGAATGAAAATATATGATATATAAAACTATTGTTATGCTTTGATATAATAAATTGTTCTACCTACATAACCCCTTCTGATAACTTCCTTACACCAAAATTTTATATAACCATTAGTTATAGTTTAAGGTAGTGGTTTAGTTAGAATGGGTTTTGGTGTCATCTCCTGGATCTCGACTGTAACACCCCAAGATTTCATAGTGTGTTATTTCTTCAAAATAATTCAATAACATGCACTACACGCAACACCGAGTTCAATCACACCATGACTTACCAAAAAAAAAGAGTCATTCAAAAGAGTTTATGAATAGCATTAACTGAATTTTAAACTTTATATAATCCTTATAATTTTAGAATCTATATTATGAGTTTCTTAGACATAATGCAAAAACAGATTCATTTTCAGTATTGCACTTTTATCAACTTTTAATAGTGAAACCTTTTTAAATACAATATTTTAAACTTTTTAAATAAATGGGGGACATCAAAAAAAATAAAATGAAACATCCCAAGCTTCCACGGTACGCTTTCCTTTGAATAATACAGTAGCGTGTGTTGTACGCAACTTCGAGTTCTAACACACCACAACCAATCAAACTAGCCGTTATGAATAGTAATACCTACCTTTTAAAATTTTATAAATTGTATCTCTCAAAATGGACTTCATTTTTAGATTCGGGGTATCGAATCTAGCCTAAGGTGAAATTTTGGTACTTTTCGCATAACTTTCATATTTTGATGAATAGTGAAAATTACTAAATTTTAATTAAAAACAACTTTTTTAATCAAAATAATTAATAGTGATAAATTATGAATTTGAGTGGTTTTAAAGTATATTTAGAATATACTTTTACCATTTAATATAATGTTGGCCATTGGATATAATTTTTCAATTAAACCGAACATAAACAAGTGTCAATCTTTTGATAGTTATTATCTCTTAAAAACACGATTTTTGTTTTGACATCGGGAATTAATTTTAAATAAGTTTCTGCCACTTATGTGTTTTGAATTTAGAAAAATGGATTCCATATTTGTAATCAGGATGTTAAAATTGTGTAAATAGGTAACTTTTATTTTTAGACATTTTGAATAATTACTGCGGTAAATATTTTATTTACCATGGTTAAGGGTAAATCCGGTAAATAAGGGTTAAAAAATAATATTATAATAATACTAAATTAACCTAAAACGTGTCCTATCCTAATTGGTTGATACATGTACAACCATAGGCCTCTTTGGGTCGATTTTGGGACCCCATGGTGCCACTTGTAGGTGATAGGGACGCATTATTTTAATTAAGTTAAAATGAATACAAAAATGACACAAGCATATATCTTTTAGAAAAACAACTTTTACATAGGGTTATATATTTTGGCTTTTTAATTATAAATATTCATTAGAAAGCTAAAACTATTTCCTACATAATGATAGTTTATTTATAATTTTTAGACATTAAATAATATAAGTTATTTATGACACAATGATGATGCAGTAATTACTATAATAGTGGAAAATTAAAATAATTGATATTATAAATACAAAAATAAATAAAATTTGAAACTTTTAATGAATTAAAATAATTTTCTAGGATAATATGATATATTAGTATTGATTTAATTGACTTTTTTCGAAGTAATCAATCTGTTATGATTTTCAAAAAAATCAACTATTGAATAGTGTCAAAATTGACATAAAAGAGTTCTTAAAACAAATATTATATTATTAATTGATATTAAATTCCTAAAAATCTAGGGTTCGGCCAAGAGACTTATATCATGATAGGTTCATCTTTAATGGACCACTTGGGGGTCTCTTGGATTTATATAGTATGTTTATTAACCATATTATATAAAAATACAAAGAGACATTGTAAAAGTGAAACTAATTAACATAGAATTAATACTTAAAGATAAGGTTAATATAAGTACCCAAACCTGTCTAAATTCTATTGGTTGAGTTTTTTTCGACCCATCCCCACCTTAAAATTTAAATAATCAACTTTTCAGCCATTAGAAACCGAATATGAATTTATTATAAATTAATATTTCTAGCTTTTCCAAAGGTTCCCCTCACCCCTCTTATAAAAGGGCACTCTTCCTTCTCATTTCTTCACACATTCAAAGCCTTTTGGTTCGGCCAAACTCTTCCCAAATACTCTCTAAACTTCCCTCACTACAACCTAGAGGCATTAGTTTGATCATAAAGCCATCCTAAAGAGACCTTTTGATCAAATCAAAAGGAAGAACCCGTAGAAGAGGTAATGTTTTCACCACCCCTTTTCAAGTTCCTTTCTTCTTCCACTTCTTCTTTCTTTGTTATTACCATTATAAAATAATAAATCCAGTATAATATATATAATGTGATGTTATTATAAAAATGGTACAACCATATTCAGTATTCTATCTACCCTTTGAATAACATGTCACCATACGTGCGTACGTACGGCTTACCGTCTCCACGTCGTGGTGCAATTGTTATTCAATATATTATTATTTGGATGCGTATAATAATGATATGAAACTCATGTAAATAATAAATATAACATGTTAATGATTCTGTATATATGATATAACAACCATTTATATATTATTTCAAAAGAATGATATTGTCGCTCGTGCGTACGTACGGACTAACGTCTCCACGAACGCGATGAGATTCATTCTCCATCGTATCAATTCAAGTATAATTATCATTTGATGATTTAAAAATGATGTTTAAGAACTTGATATCATTCTGGATATGAATAATATACAACCTATCCATTACAAACATGGCTTACGTAACAAAAAATATAAAATAAAACAAGTTAGTTAACACCCGAAACAACGATAATACTAAGATATTATTATCAAATCAATATTAAAAGATCATATATGATATCATATTAATATATATGATTATTGTATAATTTAATAACAATTATTTCACCATTATAGAGGAGGTTAACCTACCCCAACCACGGAAAAGTACAAGGTAAGGGGTTTTCATCTCACTCCTTATTCCCGTGAGATTCATTCCATATTGCCACCATTACCTTTTGTGTGGTGTATGTACTGCCCATAATTATATTCTTTGTGTAATACACTCTAATTTACATGTATTTACATATTAATTGTATGATACCTCTTTCATGGGTTGTATGTTTCATAAGTTACCAAATTGGTAGGGGTTATTTCACAATCTGTTCATTATCCGAGGTTGTTTATACGTAATAATCTACTGGGATCTCATTATCATCCACATCCATGTTTCTTAAAAATGTATTTCATAACATTTTAACTATTTACAAGAATATGGGTTAAAGTCATTTATACCCTTGTTTGACTTTTTATAAGAGGTTTATAGAGGAATATTTCCGTCGTTTTCCAAACAAGGTTCTTTTTAACCTTTTCGACAAAATTAAGGTAAGAATGTTTTTTTAACTTATACGGTGGGTGCGGCTATTTACCGCCATTATAAAATCGTCAAAGCTTCCCTTACAATCTTATAAGAATATTTTCAAATTGAATGTATTATTTTATAATTATGTTACATTTAAAATGATTTAAAAAAAGAGATATTTCTCTAAAATAGTTTTGATTTCATCTATGTTAACATCCTTTGATGGATTTTAAGCTTATTTGAAGTTGATTTATTATGATACAAAAAATCCATATTTTATTGAAGGTTTTGTGATATTTATGTCTATGGATAATCTATTCTTATGTCACTCATGGTCTTTTTTAATGTATTGACATTTCATAAGTTATTTTTAATCTGAATGTTTATGTTATATTTCAACCTTTCATTCAGATGAATGTGTTAGACAAGTATGTTCCGGATTGGGGACCGGTAAAAGTAAGCCATTCGCTTTGGTCTCCGGTTATTAGAGGAACTCCGGTTTAGTCTCCGGTTATTAGAGGCACTCCGGGTTGGTGTCCAGTTATTAGAGGCACTCCGGGTTGGTGTCCGGTTATTAGAGGCACTCCGGGTTGGGTTCCGGTTACAGTTAACCCCTAGGTCTTGGGATGAGGCCTTGACAAAGAAATTAAAGTTCAGCATTATGCATTCTGATATTATGAAAGTGGTTATTGATATTGCATGTGATTATTCGATTAGTAGAATATCCGTGTGAATAAGTAAATGGAATTATTTCATTTTACTTTTGCCATACTATGTTGAAGTTCATGTTTAAAGGCTTTTGTTTTAGTAATGCATTGCCTTAAATGTTTATTCTTATTTTTGAATGTTCCGCTATATTGTTATCCTTACTGGGCATTTGAGCTCACTCCTTTTCTATGTTTTATTTTTCCCAGGATGTGAAGAAGTAAGTTATGAATGACTTGCAGGGATATTATGAGGGGATAATTGTGTGGACTATGGAGACATTATGTTGTCGTAGTAGTTTTTCACTTTATGATGTAATGTAAAACTTTATGAATATATCTAGTGTTTCCAAGGCTACTAAACCAATCGGTCTTTCGAGATTTGATCTTTCTTGTGATCATGCCAATGTAATGTAATAATGCACCGACTCTGGGTAACTAGGTTCGGGGCATTATAGTTGGTATCAGAGGAAGTTTAGTACAAACCTTGGAAGCTAGATTTAGATTAAATCTGATTGGAGCACGTATACCTATAATGAAATTTGACGATTAGTATAGAAGAACTTCCTAGAATTTTGGTATTGTAGATATTTTGTGAGTTTTCCGAGCAATACATCCCTCTCTGGATACGAGCAGGTAGAGGCAGCTCTGGCATAGATGTACCTAGGGGTAAAACCCGAAAACACCGCTTTGAGCTAGACTCGAACGGGAACTGGTGCACGAAAACGGGCCTTGTTGCACTCTTGGTTACGACACTCCCGGGGGATATGCTTAGGATAACTCTCATTTTCTTTATAAATCATTATGAAGGGTTTATGAGTATATACTTCCTCAAAGGAGAAATTTTTATGATTATGGATTATATCCATAAACTATTTAATTTATGTTATGTGTTTTACAAGTTTGGGATTAGGTATTGTTATTCATAAACTAATCTAATGTATGCCATTGTTTAGAAATGGATCCCAGTAGAAGGAATGAGAACTCTAGCAATGCACATGATACAAAGAGAAAGAAGGATCATATATTTCATGGTCTTAAGCCAGAATTTATAAGAGAAATAGTCTCGCATGTATTATCATCATATGAAGAAATAATATCATGTGTTGATAAGATAAGTAAAGAGTTTACTGAGTCCTATGTCTTTGAAGGGAAGCAAGAGAAGAAAAGGATGGAAGAGAGAAAGATGGATAAAGGGAAGAGGGAAAATAAGAATTTTCCCATATGTGATAACTGTGGGAAGAAACACCCTGGATCTTTTCTGAAAGGAATGGGAGTTTGTTATAAGTGTGGAGGAAAAGGAAACAAGTAAATGACTGCAAGGGTAAGAAAATGGTTTCAAATGTACAATGATTCATTTTCAAGGTGTTTGGACACTACACGAACCTATGTCCCAGTCAAAAAACTATGCCGCAAATGATGATATTGGATAATAATCAAGTTCTGATACTACCAAATATGAAGAGGAATGAATAGAGTTCATATGTTGATTTTGTCAATTGAGTGTTTTATCAACAATGTACTTGTTATAATAATTATGGAGTATATAAGGATTGTACTGTAGTACTATTTCATTAAGGACTTGAGATTGTGTGGAACAAAGAAAAGTGACTCAATAACAGGATAAATTTTTGGAAAATATATGGTTGAGAGAATGATAAACCATAATATAGTTCTGATACCAAGGTAGTGATTTTGGAATAATACATGATTTTTTTGAATAAATTATATTGGATATTCTTGACTACCTTAGAACTGATTAATGATTTGCATATTCCATCATTGTTGGGGTTTAAAACATTTTTGGATTGATGAAGTATATCTAGCATTCTATATGGAATATTGGAGCATGAATGTAATCAATAAGGAATATGGTAATTCAGGATGTTTCAATGTATTAAAAGAATACATGATGAAGGTATTAATATGCTATTACAGGGTAAAAAGGATCTACATTATGTTTACCTTCCTTATAAATGTTGGAATGTGAGTTTAGACAGAAGTATTTTGGATAGTTCTAGTTTGGATTATTTTGTATTTCCATAAAAGGACAACCTGGAGGTCGGGCGGCAACCCGTCGCGTCCGGCAAGGCTGCGAGACTTGAACCCGCAACCGAAGGGCGACAAGGGTGTATCACCTACCACTGGCCCACAAGATGTCCTGGATTAAATAATGTAGTTTTTTTTAAAAGATCTGGTAGATGAATTATAAATTCATTTATTTTAGAACCCTGTACGAATAGTATAAATAGAATTTTTTTTACGTTCTATTAACTTTTAGAGTGAAATATGAGTTTGTGGTAGAAATTTACTAATGGATAAAACTCTAATTATAAAGTAAGTATATCTCCTTATGATCTTACCCAATCTCATAAATAAATTCCTCAACATTAATAAAAGGAACTTAGAACAAAAATGTTGTCCTAGATGGTACCTTAAATCATCAATAATTTATGGCTTTGGGATTGTTGGCCTTTTCATAGCCATGTTCTCTACCACTCTCCATCAGAAAATTGATGGTTAGATTTCTCTTCCATATCCATATTTTCCAACATGGAACCATAGTATGTGTTATTTTCGGTAATCTTCATACTTTCCACTCTTTATTTTAAATAGAGGCCTCATTATTTCATTTTTCGATGTGGGATTTCAACAAAGATATTTTGAAACGTCAAAAATGTGTTATCCCAATACCCATTGTTTTGTTGAACCGATGGTATTTCAAATCATCATAGATTGATGAGTTTAAGGACCTCAATTTTATACTTGTTTGTGATTGATGACCTCAATCACTACCTGTAAATATTTACGTTTTTCCTCCAATTATATGTCTCTAATTTCCACCATTGTTCTTCTAGTAGAGATCATAATTTGGTGGTGACCCTTTCATTTCTCTTTTCCTCATATTAAGACTAAAATTTAGTAACCCATTTTCCGATGTGGGGTTTCCCACAAATATATTTTCTATTTTCAACCTTTTATTTTCAAAGAACAATTTCAAATTGCGAGGATGCAATTTATTGATGCAGGGGATAATGTAACACCCCAAGATTTCATAGTGTGTTATTTCATCAAAATAATTCAATAACTTGCACTATAAGCAACACCGAGTTCAATCACACCACGACTTACCAAAAAAAAAGAGCCATTCAAAAGAGGTTATGAATAGTATTAACTAAATTTTAAACTTTATATAACCCTTATAATTTTAGAATCTATATTATGAGTTTCATAGACATAATGCAAAAACAGATTCATTTTCAGTATTGCACTTTTATCAACTTTTAATAGTGAAACATTTTTAAATACAATATTTTAAAGTTTTTGACTAAATGGGGGACATCAAAAAATTTAAAATGAAACATACCAAGCTTCCACGGTACGCTTTCCTTTGAATAATACAGTAGCTTGTGTTGTACGCAACTTCGAGTTCTAACACACCACAACCAATCAAACTAGCCGTTATGAATAGTAATACCTACCTTTTAAAATTTTAGAAATTTTATCTCTCAAAATGGACTTCATTTTTGGATTCGGAGTATCGAATTTAGCCTAAGGTGAAATTTTGGTACTTTTCGGATAACTTTCATATTTTGATGAATAGTGAAAATTACTAAATTTTAATTAAAAACAACTTTTTTAATAAAAATAATTAATAGTGATAAATTATGAATTTGAGTGGTTTTAAAGTATATTTAGAATATATTTTTACCATTTCATATAATTTTGTCCATTGGACATAATTTTACAATTAAACCGAACATAAGCAAGTGTCAATCTTTTGATAGTTATTATCTCTTAAAAACACGCTTTTTGTTTTGACAGCGGGAATTAATATTAAATTAATTTCTGCCACTTCTGTGTTTTGAATTTAGAAAAATGGATTAAATATTTGGAATCAGGATGTTCAAATTGTGTAAATAGGTAACTTTTATTTTTAGACATTTTGAATAATTACTGCGGTAAATATTTTATTTACCATGGTTAAGGGTAAATCCGGTAAATAATGGTTAAAAAATAATATTATAATAATACTAAATTACCCTAAAACGTGTCCTAAACTAATTGGTTGATACATGTTCGACCGTAGGCATCATTGGGTCGATTTTGGGACCCCATGGTGCCACTTGTAGGGGATAGGGACACATTATTTTAATTAAGTTAAAATGAATACAAAAATGACACAAGCATATATCTTTTAACAAGACAATTTTTACATAGGGTTATATATGTTGGATTTTAGATTATAAATATTCATTATAAAGATAAAAAGATTTACTACATAATGATAGTTTATTTATAATTTTTAGACATTAAATAATATAAGTTATTTATGACACAATGATGATGCAGTAATTAGTATAATAGTGAAAAATTAAAATAATTGATATTATAAATACCCAAATAAATAAAATATGAAACTTTTAATGAATTAAAATAATTTTATAGTATAATATGATATATTAGGATTGATTTAATGTACTTTGTGCGAAGTAATCAATTTGTTATGAGTTTCACAAAAATCAACTATTGAATAGTGTCAAAATTGACATAAAAGAGTTCTTAAAACAAATATTATATTATTAATTGATATTAAATTCCTAAAAATCTAGGGTTCGGCCAAGAGACCTATATCCTGATAGGTTCATCATTAGTGGACCTCTTTGGGGTCTCTTGGATGTATATAGTAAGTTTATTAACCATATTATATAAAAATACAAAGAGACATTGTAAAAGTGAAACTAATTAACTTAGAGTTAATACTTAAAGATAATGTTAATATAAGTACCCAAACCTATATAAATTCTATTGGTTGAGTTGTTTTCGACCCATCCCCACCTTAAAATTTAAATAATCAACTTTTGAGCCATTAGAAACTGAATATGAATTTATTATAAATTAATATTTCTAGCTTTTCCAAAGGTGCCCCTCACCCCTCTTTTAAAAGGGCACTCTTCCTTCTCATTTCTTCACACATTCAAAGCCTTTTGGTTCGGACAAAATCTTCCCAAATACTCTACCAACATCCCTCACTACAACCTAGAGGCCTTAGTTTGATCATAAAGCCATCCTAGGGAGCCCTTTTGATCAAATCAAAAGGAAGAACCCGTAGAAGAGGTAATGTTTTCACCACCCCTTTTCAAGTTCCTTTCTTCTTCCACTTCTTCTTTCTTTGTTATTACCATTCTAAAAAAATAATTCCAGTATCATATATATACTGTGATGTTATTATAAATATGGTACAACCATATTCAGTATTCTATCCACCCTTTGAATAACATGTCACCATACGTGCGTACGTACGACTTACCGTCTCCACGTCGTGGTGTAATTGTTATTCAATATATTATTATTTGGATGGGTATAATAATGATATGTAACTCATGTAAATAATAAATATAACATGTTAATTATTCTGTATATATGATATAACAACCATTTATATATTATATCAAAATAATGATATTGTTGCTCGTGCGTACGTACGGACTACCGTCTCCACGAACGCGATGAGATTCATTCTCCATCGTATCCATTCAAGTATAATTATCATTTGATGATTTAAAAATGATGTTTAAGGATTTGATATCATTCTGGATATGAATAATATACAACCTATCCATTAAAAACATGGCTTACATAACATAACATATAAAATAAAACAATTAAGTTAACACGTGAAACAACGATAATACTAAGATATTATTATAAAATCAATATTAAAAGATCATATATGATATCATATTAATATATATGATTATTTTATAATTTAATAACAATTATTTCACCATTATAAAGGAGGTTAACCTACCCCAACCAAGGAAAAGTACAAGGTAGTGGGTTTTCATCTCACTCATTTTTTCCGTGAGATTCATTCCATATTTCCACCATTACCTTTTCTGTGGTGTATGTACTGCCCATAATTATATTATTTGTGTAATACACTCTAATTTATGTGTATTTACATATTCATTGTATGATAACTCTTTCATGGGTTGTATGTTTCATAAGTTACCAAATTGGTAAGGGTTATTTCACAATCTGTTCATTATCCGAGGTTGTTTATACGTAATAATCTACTGGGATCTCTTTATCATCCACATCCATGTTTCGTAAAAATGTATTTCAAAACATTTTTACTATTTACAATAATATGGGTTAAAGTAATTTATACCCTTTTTTGACTTTTTATAAGAGGTTTATAAAGGAATCTTTCCATCATTTTCCAAACAAGGTACTTTTTAACCATTTCGAAAAAATTAAGGTAAGAATGTTTTTTTAACTTATACGGTGGGTGCGGCTATTTACCGTCATTATAAAATCATCAAAGCATCTCTTACAAGATTATAAGAATATTTTCAAATTGAATGTATTATTTTATATTTATGTTACATTTAAAATGATTTAAAAAAAATAGATATTTCTCTAAAATTGTTTTGATTTCATCTATGTCAACATCCTTTGATGGATTTAAAGCTTATTTGAAGTTGATTTATTATGATACAAAACATCCATATTTTATTGATGGTTTTGTGATATTTATGACTATGGATAAGCTATTATTATGTCACTCATGGTTTTTTTAAAGTATTCACATTTCATAAGTTATTTTTAATCTAAATGTTTATGTTATATTTCAACCTTTCATTCAGATGAATGTGTCAGACAAGTATGTTACGGGTTGGGGACTGGTAAAAGTAAGCCCTCCAGTTTGGTCTCCGGTTATTAGAGGAACTCCGGTTTGGTCTCCGGTTATTAGAGGAACTCCGGGTTGGTGTCCAGTTATTAGAGGCACTTCGGGTTGGTGTCCGGTTATTAGAGGCACTCCGGGTTGGGTTCCGTTTACAGTTAGCCCCTAGGTCTTCGGAAAATTCCTTGACAAAGAAATTAAGGTTCAGCATTATTCATTCCGACATTATGAAAGTGGTTATTGATATTGCATGTGATTATTCGATTGGTAGAATATCCATGTGAATAAGTAAATGGAATTATTTCATTTTACTTTTGCCATACTATGTTGAAGTTCAAGTTTAAAGGATTTTGTTTTAGTAATGCATTGCCTTAAATGTTTATGATTATTTTTGAATGTTCCGCTATATTGTTATCCTTACTGGGAATTTGAGCTCACCCCTTTTCTATGTTTTATTTTTCCCAGGATGTGAAGAAGTAAGTTATGAATGACCTGCAGGGATATTGTGAGGGGATAATTGTGTGGACTATGGAGACATTATGTTGTCGTAGTAGTTTTTCACTTTATGATGTAATGTAAAACTTTATGAATATATCTAGTGTTTCCAAGGCTACTAAACAAATCGGTCTTTCGAGATTTGATCTTTCTTATGATCATGCCAATGTAATGTAATAATGCACCGACTCTGGGTAACTAGGGTCGGGGTGTTATATCGAAATTATCTTATATATAGTTTTAAGAATAAGTAAGTGTACACGATTGAATTTACCATGGTTATGGGAAAACCCCAGTTATGAAACCTCCCTTATGAGTTTAGAAAAATTGGTTTAATAAGGAATTAATTTTGTTCTAAATTCATATTATCCTATATTTATTTATTCTTTTATATTATTAATTCAATTTATACTGGATAATTTAATGACTGTGTTTTAATGATCATATCTAATATTAAACAAATATCAATTTTTTCCTTTTTATTTTGTTTAAAATATGAATTATGAGATTAAAAAATATTAATTTAAGGATAATATATGTTGAAATCTTAGTTCAATTTAGTTCGTCACATAATAACTCAACCAAACTATTATTTGTGACCATGGAATCACTGAACTATGTACAAAGGATCCCAAATGTCTCCAAATGTCCTTACCCATCAGATATTTTCCATGTAGAACAAATAAAAATAATTTTAGTTTAAGGACACTCATTTCATGTGACTATATTCCACATAGAAAATACCATGGCAATACATTGGCTCATCCACATGTAATTATCCATGTGAGCATTATATATTGTTTCTAATGGAAAAATAATTGACTCATTTATTTATTATTGTTTTATATTAATTTTTTTGGTAGACCAAAATTACAAAGGTATGCTATCACAGGGCTTCGTACCAACGATTCTTCGAAATTCACATTGATTGAGAGAAATGGTGGTCAAGATCATCTCACACATTAGGTTAATGAGGGTTATTGAATAATCTAGGAATATCATATATATATAATATAGCTTCATGAATCCTTACCTAATCCCAAAATAATAGTTGTTACCCCTATGATAGAGATTTGATCAAAAATATTTCTTGTTGTAAAAAACTATATATATTATAGTTTTATCATCTTTTTTTTCATTAAGGGTTCTTAATTGGAATTCTATTGGTTAAATCCACACATCTGGGAACTCTAGATTTTATTTTCATTCTGGATGGTGATTATAATTATACTATTTTGATGAAGTACTTTATATAGACTTACAATATAACTTGATGAAAGTAATTAGGACCCACATAGTTTGATGACACATAACGGGTCATGTTGTGCCTTTTAGTGTCATATAAAAAGGAATGATTATGAGTAGTTTAATGTCATTCATAGTTAAACCTTAGGAGTGACATATCTAACCATGAATGCTTTTAGAATTATAAATGATCAACACTATGTGTAGAACTAAAGCCTATTATGGACCAATGAGGATGGATCAATTTCATATGGGATTTGGCCTTATGAGATATATCATTGGTTAGGTTCGTAGGGATTTCGCTTACTGAGAATGATATATTCTACCAAATAGTATGTATTGATGGGGATGGTCTTTAGGGAACAAGGTCCTATTAATATTGATATGGCGTATCATAGAATATTGAATGAATGCATGAGAATGAAATAATTAAACTTGTAGAGAATATTGATCATCAAGGGGTAGAAATATTTCCATTAGGATAATGGATTAATTTATGTATGGATTTGGATATTGAGTATTAACATCTAAGATGAATCATATGTATAATGATTAATAAGAATCAAATCCCACATAGACCAGGGGAAAAATTATGCAATTATGTTTTTAATATAATATGAATTTTATAATCATGAGGCAAGGATGTGTGATATACAGTTTAGATTCATTTAGAATGAACTATAAAGTGAACAGTACAATGAATCTCAATTAAGAATAACAAAAGAAAGAACCAAATCTCTTAGATCAGGTTATTCATACTCAGTGCGAGTAAACAAAGATATTTTATAAGGTCAACCATATTATATAAGAGTGAATCACAAGGGAATCATAAGGATATTTTGCATTGATGATACCCTTGGACATGCTTCTTCCAGAAAATATCCATTTGAAGGATGATTTTGGGAATTCACCTATTCGAATATGGCCCATGGATGTGTGGTATTAAAATAATGTTTTCTCACAGTAATGAAATCATTAGTGTGAAAAGTCTTGGGTATCATACAAGATATGTTTTCATATAATAGGGATGACATGGGATATGTTTGTGGCAAAAACATAGTGAGTTATCCCATAAATATCATGGAATCCATCTTAATATTTGTAAAATAATATTCGGAACGATTAATGGGCTCCCAAGGGAAATGGAATTATGAGGTTGGGAATATGAAAGTTCCACCTTTCACTTATTTGATTTATTTAATAAGGGCCAATGAGGGGTGAAAATGCAATTTATAATGGTCAAATTGAGAATTAAATTTATTGAATATGAATTAAATAGTTGTTTTAATAGTATTGTGTTAAATATGGGATAACATATGCATAGTGTGAATAATGAATTACATTATTAGGAAAATTTGTTTTAATACATGTTTGTAATAGAATATATGCGACTAAACCATCAATGAAATTCACATTCAGGACCATTAGATGGGGATATATTTTAAAAACCCTTGACAAAAGGAGGTGTTTTATGGTGGTAGCTTCATGGGGTGGATTCCCAAAGAACCTTCCTGAAGAATATTATTTGTGGTGTTTCATTTCAAATTAATGTTATTTTTATTTTTTGTGTGTTCCCATTTCTTATGAAGCTACATCATATTAGACGTAGACTCTCTGGGGATTCCCAAAATGTTCAAATATTCTTAAGGTCTCTCTATCACCTCCTCATATGTTGTCTCTGCATTATTTGGAGAAGGAGTGGGGTATTAATATACAACCTAGGTAATCTATGTTTAGAAATGGGTGCTTGTGTGGAAGTGGAAAAGGGGAATCATGGCTACATGTAATCATCAAACATCATCAATAAACGAATTATTCATTTCAATATGAGAAAAGTCACATATGAGTAGTTCTCACCTCTACTAATAAATACAATTTAAAACTCCATTGTTTTGTAGTGGATAAAAATGAAGATCTCATAACACTTTACCCAAACATTACAAATTATTTGATTTTTAACATTTATATCACATTACACTATATATAAAATCCACAAATGAGGATTCATTAATTCACTAAGGTGAGATGATGTACATTGGGTAAAATGTTTATTTTTCTTAATTATGGATTATTTATGGAGGTGGAATGCTTCATAAAAGAATCAAGTACCATTTTAGGAACATTGGATTACTTTGTTTGAAATCTTCCTTTCCATTTTTTGTTTCAATTGTAATCAACTAATAGGTTTTGGTCATTTAAGTGTGTTTTTATGGATATTATGGGCCTCATAAAATTCTCCTAGGAATAGGGTCTGATTAGAATGATGATGTTCTAATTATAAAGATGTAATGTTATTCTTCAATTCAATTCATGATCCATCAATAGGAGTATTATAAGTTATATATATAAATAGTATATAAGACTATCATTTTTTCATGTCCATCGGGGTGTCTTCAAGATCATCAAGTGATTATATAGTTTCATCTTCATTCCATAAGTGAGAAATTATTTGTTAGTGAAATACTAAAACTTTATCATAAAAACTGTCTTCTGCTATGATCATTTCCGTTTTTTCCAGGCACATATTTTTCTATTTGTTTTATAATATTTGATTTTACATTTTTTACCCATTAATATTTTTTTTATTACTTGTATATTTATTTTAAAAACCAATCTATATTTTGATGATAAATTAAAGTAAATAGTATTTATTTGGGGGATTATTATCATGTTGTAGTGTTAAAATATTTATCAAATCTTTATTAGTGTATAAGGAAGTCCAAAAATGCTTTTTTGTACTCTAAAAATAAAACGATTTTGCTACTTCAGTTTTCATAAAATCTTCAGTTCTCAGTTTTAAAACGTTTATGTATTTATTTTAATGTAACATCAGAAGATATTATATTTGATCAAAACGTGTTTTTATTGAAATAAAAAATTTTATCTTGAATTTACTAGTTTTAATCAAAGTCTAAAAATTTCATTTTTATGGTCATTTATTTACTTGAATTTATGTAATTTTATTTAACACCTGTAGTTTTAAAAAATGTTTTTGATTCTATTTTGAAATTATTTCAGTAGAAGTACATGTCATATTTATTTTATTAATTTTTAATTGGAATTTTTATATCTTTTTCTACAAATAATTACTTTTTATCAAATTCTAAATCATAATTTTAGAGCCCTTAAAATTCATTTATGTTTGTTAATGTGTGTAGTCTATATATTCACAAAGTGTTGTTCGATTACCCTAAATTCATAATAGCCAAATGTATTATAGAGAAACCATGTGTTACTATTAATTTTGAATGCTATGTTAATATTTATTCCCAATTATATGTTACTGATCATTCCCTATTCTACGTTATAATTCATTTTTTCAATGTAGTGTTTGGAGACCCTACATTACTGTTCATTGAATATAATATGTTACTTTTCATAACCAACATTATGTTACTCTTCTTTTATAAAATTTATGGTTTGTAAACCCTATATTATATTTCATTACCTATGCATTGGTAATTTCTATACCCTATGTTACTTTACTGTTCAATTCTTCAAAGTATTATTAGGAAACCCTATGTTATTATTCAAGCCCTAGTTTGATATTTATCCCTTTATTCTATGTTAAAATTCAATTTCTTACATATATATGGATTATTTTTAATGGTTTTTCGACTTGAAAAATTGACATTAAATCTAAGTATTTTGATCAAATAGTTTGTAATGTTTTTTGGTGTGTTATTTAAAGAGAAAGGTTAATAAACATATTTCAATGCCATTTTCCAATAATTTCAATGGTTTCAAGTTTATTTAAATTCCAATATTTTAATTTACTTTTGTCTTGGGCTACTAGTATTTAGGAACTATTTTGAATAAATTTAACATGGTATGAATGGCTTTAATTTTTTTTAAATTGATGAACAATGCAATTATTCTGGATATTTTATCCAAGGTATTATTTAGTTGTATTTTTGAATGATTATATTAGTGAATATTTCTACATTAATAAAGTATTAATAGTTCTGGAATTTATATTGAGATATTTATAAATGCTATAGACTCTATTTATTTTGAATTTTCAAACTGTTTTTCATTTGAAATAATTTGTGACTCTCTGTTTAATCATTTAGAAGTTATCGGCAGTACCAGATTATTTATACTTAGACTAAAATTTCATTAAAGAGACCTTTGAACCCAATTATTAACAACCATTACCAGTGTATTCATTTTATTATAATTTTCTCTGGATCTGAGTCTATAACAATATTTATCATTGTTCACACACACTATATTTTTTGGTTTATTCTTTTACAAATAAAATTTTTATTTGTTATTCTATTTCATTGGGTTGTGACTCCCAGATTCTAAATTAAGGATTTAAGGTTTGTGAATCCTTGTATCTAATGTATGGACTATTCGAGTGGTGACTCCCAGTATCTGAAGTCATAATTTAAGGGTTGTGAATCCTTGTATCTAATGTATGGACTATTCGAGTGGTGACTCCCAGTATCTGAAGTCATAATTTAAGGGTTGTGACTCCCTATACAAAAGTCATCATCAAGGTTATTAATTCACTAGAAAAGGATCATATTATTGGGTAATGATTCACCCTAAAAAAATAATTTATACTGAACAAAAATCTCTCACCATTTAGAGAGGTATAATAGTCGAGTAGGCCCAATTTGGACCAAACTACTATAAAAACATCCTTGTGTTGTCTGCATTTTCTACTTTTTATTTATATTAACAATTATAATTGATAAATAATTTTTTAATCAATTTATTTATTTCTTCTTCTTAATATTACTTATCCACCCCACCCTCTAGACCATATTTCATTACCCTTTTCGATCAAACAATTAGTATCAGATGGTAGCCTTCTTACGAATAGTTATGATCTTTCTTTTTCGTCAAAGTTTGTTCTGTCTCGAATTTATCCAAACCTTTTTTAGCATCTAATTTGATATTTAATTTTTCTAACCTATTCAAATACATCATAGTCAAAAAAATATATATCATATCATTTGAAAGGATGGAACCAAATGATACTTGGATTCCTCAAAATTATCTACACATTGATGGAAATGATTATGGCTACTAGAAATCCATAATAGAGGCTTACCTCAAACAGTTTAGAATTGAGAACTTGTATATCATGTAAAACAAAATACACACTGCCTCATTCTAATCCAAATACACTTTTCTAATATGATTCTACAAAATAGGTTTTAAATTAAATATTTGTTAATATTGTATATTGTTCCACTAACAAATGTGTTTTGAGTCATGTGTCTACTTGAAGGTCAATTCATAACCATAGATCATAAAAACTATTCCAAACCAAGCATAGAATACGTTGAGCATAGTATCAAGAAATTAATATGTGTGACGATGACACATTAAAAAAAATATTCCATAGATTCACAAGTATTGTGATTGGAATGAATTAAATTATATAAGAACTGGAAAACCAAGTACAAGTTGAATGAGTCCTATGATCCATTCCAATGAAATGGAGTTCCAAGAAGGCTGTCATTAATGAAATCAAGAAATTCAAAGAGTTCACCCGAGATGAATTTATTGGATCACTCCTTTAGTATGAATTGGAACTAAATAACATAGCTGGTAAATAGAAAACAAAAATGGAAAGGTGTATCATTTAAATCTATAAATATATTTTTTACTTAATAATCTGATTCAATTAAATAGGATTTTGAAAACTAATATATAGCTCATACTGTGAATTGATTCTATAAAATAATGTGAAAGAAAAGTTTCAATAATCGGTATATAAGAAACCCTCAATAAATACAAGGGAGATAACAAATGTAGTAATACTTTTAATAGATCAGATAAAACCTGTTATTTGTGTTGGAAGAAAGTCCATATCAAACACGATTATCCAAAATAAAATAACAAATAAAAAAATAGGAAAAAGGAATTAACACCTAGTTGGAGTCGTACAGAAGAATATGATTCCAGTGAAACATCTGGAAATGAAAAACGGTGTGCTAATTGTGCTTCATAAAATCCCTAGACAAGGTTAGAAATTATTTTTTATTCTTGATGTTATGATTCGGACTATGAATTTTAAAATTTTAATTTTTATGTATTAAATAATGAAATTCAATGATTACAAAAAGATATTTTCCAAGATTCTGATTTATATAATAATCATGTCAAAAATATTGAAAATAATTTTTCTAAAAATAAAATAAATTTTTTGTTATAATGAAAAAATATGTAATAATGGTTCTACTTATCCTTCAATAGTTTATGAAAATTTTAAATCTACACAATATAGGAATAAAAATTAGAAAAATGGAAGTTGAATATCTTAAACAATATTTTTCTTCTTTTATTCAATGTTGTGAAACATATCATGAAATTATTTCATTGATAAAAATAGATAAAAATAATACTGGGTTTTGTTATGAAAGAAGATGTCCTCAAATGTATAAAAGATATTTTGTTAAAAGTAAAAAATCGTTTTACATCAACTGTTACTTGTTTTAAATATGGCGTGGAAGTTCATTATGAAATTTATTTTTCTCTCACATATTAAAAATCATTGGGATTTACAAAAAATAATATTTATAAATACATATAATCTATTGTGTCTTACAATAAATGTTTAAATTATGAATTGGTAAATATAAATTGTATAAATAACCCCATTGTTCCCAATGTATCTTGGAAACCAAAATTTAGAATTAATTGATTATTGTATGAAAAATGACATAGATGTATCAAGAAAAAAATATGGTACATGGATAGTGGATACTCTAGGAATATGAATGGAGACCCTTAAAATTTTAACGCTTAAAATACATGTGCTATAGGAACTCTTAAATTTAAATACAATTATAAAGGAAAAGTAAATGGGTTCTGGAAAAAAAATTATTTCAAATTATACTTTAACTTATAATGTTTTATATATTGAAGGTTTAAAAAATAATTTAATTAGTATATCACAATTATGGGATGGTGGAATGGATGTTAAATGTAAAAATGAAATATATTTAGTTATTTTAAGATGATTCTTTATTATTTTATGCTAATTGAGAAATAATATTTATACTATTGAATTTACTGAAATAATTGTTCAACATGTTATGTGTTGGAATACTGTAATAAATGACATCATCCTTTGGTATATAATTTTAGGATATATAAATTTCAAAATGTTGCATAAGCTCTCAAAACATAAGAATGTGTTACAATTACCTTCCCTAAAAAAGGAACAACTTCAAGTTTGTGATGCTCACCTGAAAGGGAAGAAACCCAAAATTTCTATTAGACTAATAAATAAGACATGTAATTAGAGACCTTTATAATTGGTATATCTTGATTTATTTTTCCCCACTAAAATTTTTACACTTTGTGGAAAGAAACATACTTTAGTTATTTTTAATGATTATAGTATATTTACAAGGGTATACATTCTTCTTCAAAAAAAGTCATAAATTTTCCTGATTGAATTGTTTTTTTAAATTAGTTCAAAATAAAAAGGTTTGTCTGTTTATTTCTATTAATAGTGATAAATAAGGTGAATATCATATTTTAGTGTTTGAAAAAAATTAAAAATGGTTTTTTTTATAATTTTTTTCTCTAGGAACAGAACTTCAAAACGGTGTTGTAGAACGAAAAAACAAAACTCTTATATAAATTGTTCGAACACTGTTAAGTGAATATTAATTTATAAGATATTTTTTCTATGTGGATGTTTTTACATCATGTTATATTTTAAATGGATTCATTATTAGACCTTTGTTAATGAAAAATAATTATGAAATATTCGAAAATAATAATCCTAAAGTTGGTTTCATTATAGTCTTCAGTTATAAAATTTTAAATTAAAATTCCAAGGATAATTTAGGTAACATTTATGAAAAAATTGGTAAAGGAATTTTCATTGGATATTAAAATAATAGTAAATCTTATAGAGTTTATAATAAATTAACTATGGTAATTGAAGAGTCTTTTTATGTTATGTTTGATGAAAAAAATGTTAAATTAAATTCTGATTCTAATTCTATTGATAAATAGTTTAGCAAATTGAATTTTGTTGAAGAAATTCGTTAAGATAAGAATTAATCAATTCAGGGGGAGCGTACTCTATATCAAAAACATCCAAACTCATGGAATATTCACAATGATCATCCTATTTAAAATGCAATTTTCAACTGTGATTTTGTTGTTAAAACTAGAAATTAAATTTTGAATTATTATGAAAAATCAACTTTTTTTAAAAAATTTGTTCCTATTAATGTAAATGATGATTTCAAATATGAAAACGGGATTATTTCTATGCTCGAAAAATTAACGTAGTTTATTAGAAATTTTTTTGGACTTTATTAGAATTTACTGAGGATCAGTATGTAATTAGAACAATGTGGATCTTTAGAAACAATTGGGACGAATCTATAAATATTATCAAAAAAATCCAAACATGTTATACAATTATACTGTCAAGAAGAAGGAATAGAATATGTATATTTTCCCCTAATTCCTGGTTAGATGGAATTAGAATTTTGTTGGATTTTTCTTGTTTTTAGGGTTTTTATTTATATCAAATGGATGCGAAAATGATTTCTTAAGGGGTTTATAACTGAAGAATTTTTTGTATCTCAACCCCCTTGTTTGAAGGTGAATAATTCCCTAACCATGCTTTTAATCATTCTAATTATTTTACGGTCTTAAGAATGTATCTCATTCTTAGTATGAATGTTTTATGTTTTTTATTAAATATTAATTTTTTGAAAGGAAATGATTATCCTTTTGTTTTAATGAAAATTATTTCAATTGATATTTTAATTGTTCAAATTTATGTCGATGAAATAATTTTTAGATCATGTAGTGAAATTATCTATAATGAATTTTTTACTTTTATATCTTCTGATATTGAAATGTGTTCAATGGTACAATTAATGTTCTTTCATGGAGTTCAATGTTTCCAACAAAATGGTAGAATTTCTCTTAATCAGTATATGCTTGCTAACACGCCAGTTAGAAATGTGCTCTTGATTCTTCTAAAACTATGAAAAATCCTATTGTTATTAATTGAAAATTAAATATTGATGCATATGGAAAATCAATTAATATTAATATTTATAGTGGCATTATAGTTATCTTATTATATTTAACTGCATCGAAACCAGAAATCGTTTTCAGTGATTTCTTATGAGCTAGATTTTAAGAAGATCATATAGAAACCCATTTTAATTCTATCAAAAGAATAAATAGATATGTTAATGGAACAATAGATTCAGCTTTATTTTATCCAACATATAGTTTTTTTATTTAACATCTTCTTATGACTCTGATATTGAAGGATATAGGATTTACTGAAAAAGAACATTAGGTATGTGTCATTTTTAGGGAAAAATATGAATTTCCTTTTCATATAAGACTCAAATGTCATTTTCATTATCTACCACATAAGATTATTATATATCTTTTACCAATTTTTTTTCTCAAAGATTTTAGATTAAGAAAAAATTATGTTATTTTTGTGTTTATCTTTATAATCACCTATATATTGTGATAATTCATCTAAAATTTATATTTCGAAAAATCATTGATAGAAGTCTAGAACAAATCATATTGATCATATATTTTATTTTATTAGAGATCATGTAAACATCAGTGATATTGTTTTTGAATTTATACCTTCTGAAAATAAACTATCAGATATTTTTACAATTCCTTTATATCTTCTCAATTTGAAAAAATTGAACTTGATCATGGTATGTTGATATTATTAAATTTTATTGCTTCATTTTGGGGAGGGGTATGTCTTTGCATTATGTTTACATAATAAATGGGATAAATAACAAGGATCTATTTGTGTTAAAAAATGGTTTTGGGGAGAAATAAATTAGTTTTTATTTTTTAAAAATTGGTTTTAATTGGTTAAATATAATTTCTTTGTAATCAAAAAAATTGATTATATTGTTTGTGAATGTGTATGTATTTATTTATTTTGATAACATAATATTTAACCTTTTTTACCATTATAGATTTTATTTGATTAATTGTAATTTCCTTTTAAAAATAATTTTATATGTAGATGTAATATAAAACTACTTTATTTATATTTGGGTGATTATTATCACATTTTATAGATAATAGATTTATATAATAGTTATTAGTTTTTGAGGAAATCAAAAAATGATTTTTTTTGTAATTTATAAATTCAAAAAAGTAGTTGTTGTAGTTTTAGAAACACAACTATTTTCAGTTATGAAAATATGTTGAATTTATTTTACTTAAAATTCTACAGATATAGGATTATTTAATTTTTTTATAGAAATCCAACTTGTTTTTATTGATTTTTTTCATCGAGTCATTAAAATATCATTTAAGGGTCAATTAATTATCTGATGTTCTGTAATGTTGTTTCATTGTTTTAGATTTACAGATTTTTTTTGATTCTGTTTTTTCATTGATTCACGAGTTGTATATGTCAATATTATTTTATTATTGATTATTTGAAAAGATAATGTGTTTTTCTACAGAAAAGAATTTTTGACCATATTCAGAATCTTCATTTTAGAGACCTTAAATATTCTTTGATGTTTGTGAATGTGTGTTGTCTCATTTTTCACAAATTATGGTTTAAAAACACTATTTTTGAAATAGTGAAATGAATGGTTGGGATACCATAAATTACTATTCATTCCCTACACAACGATAGTGGTCAATAACCATAATATGTTACTATTAATTCCTTGCATTATGTTACAACTTATACCATATGTTACATTAGTTTTCATTTCTTCAAGTATGGTTGTGCCAACCTATGTTATACTTCATTCCCAATGCTTGGTTACTATTCATTACCTACATTATGTTATAGTTTATTTATAAAAGGTATGGTTTGGAAACCCTATAGTACTATTCATACCATATGTTATTGTTCATTCTATGAATTTATGTTGAAAATCTATTTTCTATATATATTTGGATTATTATCAATGGTTTTTCAAATGGTCAAATTCATAATAAATCTAAGGATTTTTATATAAGATTTTTTAATTTTTGTTTTGGGAATTATTTAAATAGAAAAATGAATAAAATTATTTCAAATTTTTTTTCCAATATGTTTGGTGGTATCCGATTTATTTAATTTCAAATATTCAAATTTACTCCCGGTTTGTGTTGTAGTTTTTTAAAACTATTTTTATTAAAATATAATGAATTTTGAATGGATTAAAATGGGTGTTTTAAATAATTGAATGGCAGAATTATTCAATTGTTTTTATTTAAGTTTAAATTCAAATTATTTTTTAATGATTTTATTCCAGAATCATTTTACCTCTATAAAGTGGAAGAAATGTTTTTTATGCATATATTTATGAAAGTGATTGACTGAATTTATTTTTAATTTCTAGAGAAAGAAGATCTGCTACAGCTAATCAATATTTTTTTTCTCTCACTATATATATATATGAAATAAACATACATATAATCATATTATATAACATATTTGATCATTTCTGAATAACAAAGTGCAACCAACATTGAATCTGAAGTGCATTTTCGATATCCAGAGACACTCTATTTCATCACACAGACATTCTTATATGTATAGAATTATTTCTTCATTGACTAATTCATTGAAAAGAAATTCTAATTCAAATCTCAACAATTAGTTTCTTTGATTTCATTTTTTATGTTCTTTAGTCTTGTTCTGAGTCTTTAAAACATTTTGACATCTAACACACGCACTCTATTTTTTCTATTTAGGATTTTTTACACAAAACCCTTATTTTATATTTTATTTCTTTGGGTTGTGACACCATGACTCTAATGTCATGATCTAATGTATGTGACTCCCTGTATCTGAAGTGACGACTATTCTGTTTGTGAAACCTAGTGTCTCATGTGAGGTTATGATTATAACAACCGAATGTTTTACAATGAAATTTATTAAAATGCATGAAAAAATAATTACCTTACTAAAAATAATTTTTTTTTAAAGAAATAGTTATTAAATATCCATTAAACATTATTATTTAGCTTCTATGAATTGAATATCAAAAATCGGACTTATATGGTTGTGATAAGTATGTTATTTGGAGCCTCATAACACCAACATTTTATATTGGTTAATGGTAACAAACTATTATTTATAATAATATGAATAATATTACGAACCATATCTACTCTAAATGATATTATAATTAATTTACTCCTATGGTTAAAGATAATGAGATCTTGATTAATTTTTAAATGTTATATAAATTGACTAATATTTTTAAAAATTTATTCCCTGAATAAATTAATATTTAATTTAAAAATTAAATTATTCATATTTAGAAAATATTTACAAAAACAAAGTTAATTTTTAAATTATACACTTCGAAATAAGTTTAGGGTGTTTGTTTTTGGATTTTTCAATGATATTTGAATTTTTGGTGAATAAAAAATTATTATTTTGTGTTTTAGTGTGTTTAATGACATAATAATGATGCAATAAAGATGTAATAATTATGGTCGACAATTGAGGACTAAAATATGATATGAGGTGTCCCATGTGGACAACACCATGGGAATCCCATGGTAAATCCCATGGTCTTAAAAATACCACTAATGATATGTCCATTGAAATTATCTAAAAAACTCCCTCACATTAACTATTAATACCGCCCTCACCTCATCTTCCTCCCACACCTATCAAGCTTTGATAATTTCCAAAATTCTTTCCAATATTTTTCCCAAGCCTCTTCCCCCACATCCAAGACCCGTTTCTCTCACCAGATGGTCAAAACCAAAGACCGAAAAGAGGATCCCAAGGATATGAGATCAAGAGGTAAAAATCATCATTAAATTTCAAAAGTTCTTTAATAAATTCATTTTTTTTAATATAATCTCTTCACATACCATTATCAAAGAGGCATAAAATATCAATTAATATAAATATTCTGAATTTTTTTCATATTTTTGGAAAAAATAATTATAATTCTTCCTCTTCACTTTCTTCTATTCTAAAAATTACAACTCTATCCTTGATGTGTCGATTTACTGAAATTGTGGATGATGTGCATTCAATTCCATTTAATTCTTTAATATATGGTTATAAAACCTTTTTAATGGTTAAAAAGAATGTAATGTGTACTATATTACTTATCTTAAGTGAAGGAATTTTTTAATATTCATAATATTAATGATATATGATGGAACAAGTTCGTGATTATCATAGAACCACAAAGCACATGAGCCTCAACCCAGTTGGTGAGGTATCCTTAAGTGCATCCACAAGTCCCAGGTTCAAAACAAGGTAGAGGCATATTCATGGGGACTGTAGCAGGTGCTATAGTAGACACTATAGAAGTTACTATAGCATGTATTATACACTGTGCAGGTACTATAGCAAAACTGTACACTGTACCGGTACTGTGCAGAACTGTACACTGTGTGGTACTGTAGCAGGCGCTATAACTGGTATTGTTTGGTACTGTAGTAGCTGTAACTATTCAACATGGGCAAACAGTTTAGGATTGGAGTCTTTAAGGATTTCAGTCCACCCAATACTTCGAGTCAGTAAGGATTTCAGGCCACCTGTAAGGGCTTTGGGCCACCTCAAGGCCTTCAGGCCACATGTAGTTGCCCCAGGCACACTATTAAAAAAAGAGTACGCCTGAAGTGGATTCAGAGAAGGTGCACTAACCATTTTAGAGCCAAATTGATTTTTCAGAATGATCGAGTATGGCTATGCCATCAGGACCAGCCTGGTCTTGCATGGGAAGCTTAGTCAGACGACAATGCGAAGGTGGAAAGCTACTATCATGATGGAGATGCTGGGGGGGGAATTCTATGTAGATAGTCTGGTTGAATTCCCTAAGACATTCGAGTAATGTAATCTCATAAGCCTACTGGCCATGTAATCTTTGAGCCTATGAGTCCTGTAAGGGTTCCCTTTCATCCCTTGAAAAAGGGGTTATCAAAAAATCAATAAAAATGAAGACCTTCGGACCATTCAGGGGTGGGGGGGGGGGTAAACCACCAAAATTATTGAAAGAATTATTATTAGTGATTTATCTATATATTCATCCCCATTATATATAACCAAAAAAATTTATAGAATCATTTAATATTTTGGATACATGTTAATAAAATTTTATTCCACTTCTGTAGTTTTTCTTCAATTCGATAAGAATATCCTTTATGAACCAACCATTGAAATCATGCAAGGTATGCACCCTAAAAAATTGAAATAACAAAATATTAATACTAAATGGGATGCATGATGTTATAAAATGGTGATATAGATTGTTATAAAGATGATAAATTTTCTTTTAAAATAGTTAAAACACTCTTGTAACCATTATACATGAGTCTTAAACATGTTTTATGTAAGTAGAACCCGATGTAAATGAATTATCAACCCAGTTTCCATTCAATGGGTTAACCATTTATATCATTAATTATGTTGTACATAGATTATTTATATAATGAATTTAGTTCATATTATTTTTTATTATTTTTATTTATAGTGTATACACATATTCCAATCATTGGATCAATTCTCCCTTTATTTATATGATATTTGTATGATAATTTTCTATGAAAATAATCTTTTAAAATTATATTTAAAAATTACAACAGAAATGTTTTTAGGAAATTTTCCATGTTTTATGACTATTTTGTGGTTCTTTGGAATTGATTATGATGAAGGGTGGGAAATATATCTCCAAATATTCATTGGGTATGTTTATGTTGGAGGTCAGAAGTATGGATTCTCCAATTTTAATTGTGAGGATTACCCATATTGCAGTTGTGAGGGTTATATTTTAAGGTATCCATGAGGTTTACAAATCAAAAGGTAGATATGAGGGTTAAAATATAAGTAATTAATAGAACAATATAATTTTTTGTTATATTTATGTTCTCTTTGTCTTATATAAATTTCATGTTTCATTGTGTATGTATCCGTGGGTAACCAATAAATCAATTTTAAAATGATTTCATATGTTTTTAAGTATTCATTGACTAACAGTTTTTTTCTTATTTTTATATCCTTAAATGATCTTTTTATACACATCACTTGTATTTAAATGTTTTTCACATGTTATATGGTTTTGTACAATAAAGAAGGACCTCATGTTAAATATTATGAAGACTTTTCCATGAAATCATGTGGTTGTTTTGTGTAAAAAAATTTATGTTTTGGAAGAAATTGATATTATATTAATGTTACCAACATTCTATACATTCTTGTTGATATGTATGAGTTATGTCATATCATTCTAAATCAATAAATTGAAAAGTTATGTGAGAATTTAACGAAGTGAAATCTAGTTTAAATTGCTCGATTATGTAATGTTTAAGGTTGTGCCCTAATAATTGGAGTCTGAGTACATGTTAGATAACATTATGAGTTAGTATGATGTTAAAAAAATACCATAAATTATTTTTAACATATTGTTATGTTGAAATGGTAAACAATTAAATGACTACCATGTTTCATCAACTATGATATGTCTGCTCAGAATGGGTTTCCTAAGAAGAAACATGGAAGTTAAAGTAAAAAGGAACTGAAAGGCTGATATCATTGTGAATCCCCAACTAGGAATTATTGGACTTGAAATGGATAAATTTATGTCATTAATGGATAAGATAAAACTTGAAATAAATGAAGGTGGAATCCATGAAAGAGAACAAATAGAGAGACCATAATGGAATATGATGATAGTGAAACAATTTATGAGGAAACACCCACATACATTCAGTGGATCTTCTAATCTAATTGGGGTTGAAGGATGGTTTAAAGCCCTTGAAAATACTATCAATGTTATGGTATGTTCATATAATAAAAATTCCAGTCTTTCCATTTATCATTTTGATGGTGAATAAGATCAATGCTTGTCAATGGTATTGAATAACAAGAATAGAGATGAGATTGTATCCTTAGAGTGCAATGCATTTAAAAGTATTATCCTTGACAAATATTTTTTTATGGCTGTTCAAAATAGGATAGATAAGAAGTTACTTGAATTGAGTGAAAATGAGGAATATTCACTGGTCATGTATCATGATTTATTCACTCAACTATAAATGTATTCTCCAAATCATATTATTGATATTGGTAGATAAACAAAATGTTTATACTTTGGATTGCAACCAATATATCAAAGGGAATTTGATTTTAGTTAGTTTAAATGTTATGAAAAACTTATCTGATGTGATGATTGGTTGGAAAGAACATTTTATGTTGATAAAATTTAATTGACGAAATGAAGATGAAGTGGTCCAGATGGAAAGAGATGGGTAAGAATCAATCAAATAAATTTCTAGGAAATAATTTCTAATTCATAATTTTTGAAAAGTGTGTTAAAAATAACCACATGGAATGTCTTACAAAAACAAGGAAGTGTTTTTATGTGGTATGTTTGGACATATTTCTCATGATTTTAATGTAAATTATCTTACGGTCAATTTTGATCAGAATATAGTAATATGTTTTAAATGTGGTGAGATGGTTCATAATGAAAATGTCTACCCAAAGAATGATCTAAGTGATGGAAAGTAGCCAAAATATAAGAAGAAAGGATTAGTGATATCCTTTGGTACAATGTGAGTAGATGTTAGGAAATCCAATGATGTTATATTAGTTACATTTTTATTTACTTAGTTTTTTTCAATATTCTTGTTTAGTATGGGGTATACAAATTCAATTATTGCTGAGAAATTCTCTGCTAAATTGGAAATATTAACTCAAAAAATAAGACCAAACATATTATTTAAATAACAGGTTTAAATGTTTCATAAAAATGAATTTTAAAAATATTATTCTAATTATCTATGGAACGAAATTACCTGAAAACCTTGTTTTTTCCCTTAGTAGAGTTTGATGTCATTCATGGAATGGATTTCTATTCTATTTATCATGATAAGATTGATTGTAGAGATAAATAATTTGTTTCTTAGAAATAGTTTTAGTTTGTATACAAGAATTAAACCATAATAATGATAACATATTAGAAAAAATAGAAATTGTTGAATGATGGAAGTGAATTTTATCTTGCTAATATGGTTGAAATTAAGAACCAATTCTCATTAAATATGTGAGAGTGGTAAATGAAAATTTTTATGTTTTTTCAAATGTGTTACCTGGTGTTATACACAATCGAGAAGTTGAGTTCAGAGTTGACTTAGTTTATAAAACTATTCCAATTTCAGATACCCCTTATCAAATGGCTCTTATAGAGCATATTGAAATGAAAAATATCAGTTCCATGGGTTTCATGATAAAAGAATTATTTATATTCGCACATCACCATGAGCACCAATTTTTTCATTAAAAATAAATATGGTTCCATGAGTCTTTGAATTGATTATAGATCATTAAATTACATTATTATTTAGAACAAGCTTCTCTTGCCTCACATCAATGACTTGTTTGATAATCTTTAAGGATCATAGTTTTATTCTAAAACAGACTTGAGAAATGGACCCATCAGCTGAAGTTGAAGGATAATGAAATTTGAAAACCCACTTTCGGAACTATATGCTGTCATTATGATTCTATGGTTTGGAATTTTTTGGGTAATATAATGCACCTTTGGTGTTCATGATTCTTAAAAATAGATTATTGCTTATGTTCAGGGAGAAATTTATGGTTTTATTATTTATAACATTCAGGTATATTCTACATGTAAAGACAAGAATGAAAAATCTCTAAGGGTTGTTTTGAGAATAAAAAAAATTGTATTGAAAATTCAGGAAGTGTGAATTTTAGGGGCAAAAAGTTTTCTTCCAAGGTCACATAATATCTAAATAATGAAGAAAATTTATTCCCACTAATGTGAAAGTTGTTAAAGAATGACCAAGATCTACAAATATAATTGAGATTTGCAGTATTCATTGGTTGGTAGGTTATTACTGGTGGTTTATTTGAAACATTACATGATTATCTATTTCACGGACTAAGTTAACATATAAAGGAGTTAAATTATTCTATAAAAAAAATAATGTGATGATTTGTTTCAAGAATTGAAAAGAATATTTGTGAATTCCTTAATTATGATCCCACCATAATAAAACAATGACTTTTTCATCTACAATGATGTTTCATTAAGGGGAATTTGTTGTGTTCTGATGTAGAAGGATCAGGAAATTTCTTATGCTTTAAGAAAACAAAATATTCATCAGTTAAATTATCCCACACAGTATTTTGAATTTGTTATTGTAGTTTTCTCTTTAAAAATTTGGAGGCATCATTTATACACATCCAAATATGAAATATATGTTGACCACAAAATTATGAAGTATATATTCACTCAAAATGAATTAATCATGTCGTAGAGTAGATTTCATGAATTGATAATAGATTATGATTTCATGATCAATTACCATACTAAAAAAGAAAAAAAGGCTTATGACTTGAGTCAGAAACATCATGCATCATAAAATATCTTCTGGCTAGAACAAGACCCTTTGATTAATGATATAATAAATTTTCTCTTGGATGTTATTGGTGTGGGAAATTACTCTATTTTGTTTTAGGTTTCATGGTAGTCATATTTGTTTGAAAAAATTAAACAATTGTAGAAGGTAGATGTGGAGCTATAAAAAAGGTATAATTTGTTAAATTCAGTATATTGAAATAATTTAATGCTGATAAAGATAGTGTTTGTGATTTTTAAAAACATAGTCTATGCCTTTTTTTCCTACTTAAAGAATGAATTTTTGTGAAAAGAACAAATTTCTCTGTTTTATGTTCATCCTGGTAGAAAAAATATGTATAGAGACCATTGTGAGTATTACTGGAAGGATGGAATGAAAAGAGTTATTGCAGATTTTAAAGTGAAATGATTGACACACCAATAGTTTAAAGTAGAGCAGCAGTTACCAAAGGGGATTAATTACCAATTAATAGTTTGAGTATGAAAATGGGAAAATATATCCATGATCGTAATTATGGGAGTACAGAAGACTTCATGAGCTAACAATGCAATCTGGGTTATTATTTATCTACTAACTAAATTATCGCATTCCCTTTCTATTCGAGAACGTATGTATTTTGATCATCATTCTCAACTATTCCTTAATGATATTTTCAGGTTATAAAGATATTCTCTTTTCATTGATTCAGACTATGATCCCAGGATCACTCTAAACTTTGGAATGAACTACAAAAGTTGTTGGGTGCAAAATTAACATTTAATACTATTTTTTAAATTCAGTCATACGATCACTTAAAAAGGGTAGTTCAGACATTTGAGGACATTCTTCAAGATTGTTGAATGGATTTGTAGGGAATTAGAGATCAATATCATTCATTAGATCAGTTTTTTATAATAATAGTTTTTATTCAAGTATAAATATGATACCTTTTGGGGCATTATATGGGGAGAGGTGTCGAACACCATTTTTTGGGAAGATGCCGGGGAAAGGAAGTTGATGTGACCCGAATTAGTAGAGGAAGTGGCTAAGAAAGTGAAGATGATTCTAGAAACACATGCGTACAACATAGATTAGTTAAAAAAGTAATATATATAACATGAGGAAAGTCTTTACTTTTGAGGTAGTTGATCATGTTTTTCTTAAAATCTCACCACAAAAAATGGTTATATGTTTTTCTTAGAAAGGAAATCTAACTCCATGGTTCATTAGACCTTATTAAATCATTGGAAACATTGGGACATTTTCTTACAGAGTATCTTTTCCTATGAGTTTATCTCATGTAAATAATGTTTTTTACATTTTGATATTGTAAAAGGATGTTCCAGATCCATCTCATGTTTTTAGCCCTGAAGCAGTTTAGATGGAAGAGAAAATTTCTTTTGAAGTGAAACCTATTCAGAATCTTGATCAATGAGAACAATTATTGGAGAATATGGAAATCAATTAGGTTATGGATATTTTATAAACACCATGGTTGAATAATAAGCATGTGAATCTGAAAATTAGAGGAGTGAAATTTACCCTCACTTGTTTGATAAGTAACTAAAGTTTCAAGGACACAAT
Organism: Viscum album; assembly: GCA_963277665.1. Taxonomy (NCBI): domain Eukaryota; kingdom Viridiplantae; phylum Streptophyta; class Magnoliopsida; order Santalales; family Viscaceae; genus Viscum; species Viscum album. The sequence goes on along the minus strand of OY728166.1, from coordinate 1,065,839,300 downwards.
TTCTAGAATGTGGGGAGAATGTTACACCCTAAGGATTAAGAAATGGATTTACTAAAATTAATGAAACACTATGAATCAACAAAAACAATTTTTTAATAATATAGTTATAATCTATCTATTAAATATAATATTAACCCTCTTTTTATTTGAATTTTGAAAAATATACAACTATGGGATTGATAAGTATATTATTTTGAGTCTGATAGAAAAAACATGTTTTGTTGAAGAATAGTAGCATACCCTTATTAAGAGTAATATGAAAATTAATATGACAATTAGGAATAGTAAATCATAATAATTGTTTCTTAAGGATATAAGATAATGAGATCTTGATTACATTTTACAAGGTGATATAAAATGAGTTATAGTTTTAAAATTGTTTTTTCATATAAATTATATTTTTATTTAAAAAATATTTAAATTATATTATGAATATTATTATAAAAAATTGAGTTTATTTTTGAGTTCTTCACATTAAAAAAAATTTACCGTGGTTTTTTGGGATCTTTCTTAGATAGTTGAATTTCTGATGAATAGTAAAAATATAGTTTTATGTTTTCATTGTGTTTAATGACATCATAATGATGTAATAATGATGTAATCAATCTAGTTGACTAATTAGGATTGAAATATGAAATTATATGCCCAATGTGGACAATAAAATGGGGAAAACCATGGGAAATCATGTAGTTTTTCAAATTCCACTAATGAGATGTTTTTGAAAATAATTAAAAACTCCCTCTCTTTTATTATAAAACCAACCCCAATTCCACCTCTTCCCATCACACCACTAAATATTTGAGAATTTTATTAATGTTACCCAATAAAAAATCCAAGTCTCTTACCCACATACTAGACCTACCGTTCTCATCCATGGAAAAATCCAAGGGCCTTTAGGAGGATGTCAAGGAGTAGAGATCAAGAGGGAAAATCCACTTTCATTTTCTTGTGTTTTCTTTTTCAATTATATTCTGTTCTTATACAATCTTCACCTACCCTTATAAAAGAGGCATGAAATCTATTGTATTATATATTTTTCTGATTTTTATCATGTTCAGGGAAAATTCATCATCATTCTTCTTCTCTTATTCCACTTATTCTAAAAATAAAAAAAATCATTTGTGATGTGTCGATTTACTAAAATCTTGGTTGAATTGTCTTAAATTTTTATTATGTCCTTAAATTATGGTTGTAAACCGATTTTAATGGTTTAAACATATATAAAATTGTATGATATGACCTACATTATGTTTTGGAATTATCTTATATTCATAAAATTAAAGGTATATGATGGAACAAGTTTGTGATCATCTTAGAACCGCCAAAATGCTCTTAATAAATATCACCAATGATTAATATAAGGATTCATCCTCATACCATATATCCAAAATTATTTATAGCATTATTTAATATTACAGAAACATATTAACACAATTTCATTACACTTTTTATGTTTTTCTTCTATTTGACGAGAAAATCCTTTATAAACCGATAATGGAAATCATGTAAAGCACAAACATGAAACAATGTAAATAAAAAATATTATTAACAAATAGGTCAAATGATGTTATAAAATGTTCATTTAAGGTGTTATAATCCTGATTATTCTTCCGCAAATAATAATAACACATTTTTAACCATTATACAAAAGGATTAAAAAAGTTTTAAGTAAGAATAACATGAGGTGTGGGAATTCGTAACCAAATTTCCATTATTTGTGTTAACCATTTATTTCATTAATTATGTGGTAATAAAATTATTTTTGTAAGGAATTTAATTTGATATTATATTTTATTATGTTTACTTATAGTTTATACACAGACTATATTCATCCAATCAATTCTCACTTTAGTTATATGATATTTGTAAGGGACTTTTCATTAAAAAAGATATCTTGAAATTCTATTTTATAAAATTCAAAACCAACGTTTTTATGAAATTATGCATGCTTCATGATTATATTATCATTATTTGGACTTTTTATGACGAAATATTGGGGCTATATCACCCTCCAATTTATTGGGTATGTGAATGTTGGAGGTTGTCCATATGGTTACTCTATATGTAACTTCAATGGGTAATCATAAGGCAGTTACGAGGGTTGTATTGTAAGGTAGCCGTGAGGGTTACAAATCATAAGGTAGCCTCGAGGGTTACAATATAAGTATGTAACTCCCCAAGATACCTTTATGATTTAATTTATTTTCTCTACGGTTTAAGGAAATATTATCTTTCACAATGTATGTTTATATGGGTGATAATTATGTCTTTTGAAAATAATTTCATATGTTTTTAAGTATATATGGACTAGTTGTTTCTTCCCTTATTTTCATTTCCCATACTGATGTTTTTATGCTCATCCAATGTTTTTATATATTTTTCATAGGTAATAATTAAGTTTATGATAAATAAGGAATTCATGTTAAATGTTATGAATATTTGTCAATGAAATCGTATAGTTTTTTTATGTTAAAAAAATTATGATTTGGAAGAAATGAATATTGTATTTATGGTGCACACATTGTATGATTCTGGGTTGATATATATGAGTTATGTCATAATAATTCTTAAACTATAAACCCAAATGATCATTGAGAATGTGAAAAATTAAAGTACAGTTTAAATAGAAAGGTTATGTAAAATGTACGACTAGGTCCATATAGTATGGTTTGTGACTCCCAATATTAAATTTAGTTTCGTGGTTATCCATCTAATATAAAAGAATTCTGTAATTGATTTATGATTCCCCCAAAAAAATTATTTTTTGTGCACATGTATCACTCACCGAGCAGAGAAGATTAAGATTAGCGTAGGCCTACATTGGACCGAACTACTATAAGAAAATATCCTTGTGTTATTTAATTTTTTCTGTTAAATATCCTTAATAATTAACATTGATAATTAATTTAATAAATTAATTTAATTGTTTAAATTTTTTAATTTGGTATTTTCACCCCCACCCCCTCATAACCATCGACCATTACCCATTTCGATCTAATATTTCCAATTCTAGGATTGTCCATGTACATGTATTCCATGCAAAACTTATATTGGAAACATAGTTCATCTTCATAGTAACTAGGAAACTCACATAACTCAATGTAATTTTTAGAGGTTCTACGTGATATTTTTCCCTTTTTTTATCTATCCAAATCACTTTCAAATCATCCAATTCATGTTTCTTGTTAGAATTCAGTGATATAGTGATTCCAACATAGATCATTGATTATACTATAGAGAGAAGAACTTCCATACTTGGAAGTGTTAATGAAGTTAATCAAAATAAAATTCAACCCAAATAATGTATTTTATCAACAATAACATGTTTTGGAACCCATTATTATGTAATAATAGATATTCTATTGATTTAGGGGTTAATAGTTCTTATTTAAATTATAAATATTACATCATGTAAATAAACAAAACATTATTCTAGATCAGCCACTATAGAGAGGTTGTTGAAGGGAATATCTTAGTAAAAGGGTATTATATTAGAGAAGATGATCATACTGAAGTGATTTTCATGGGCTACACTCAATAAATTTGGGAGAGGTGTGGGGAATACCCAAATAAGATGATCATAACTATATTTTATTCTAGAAAATAGATAAAAAAATTCTTAATCAAGCATGTTCACAGAACTCGATTCATTGTCCGTAGGAAACTCTTGGATTGTATCTGGGATGGATATTTTGTGGTGAGGTATTACTATGACGAATTTGAGTTGGATATCAAAGACATTGGCCTTCCAAAATCACTCTAGGTTTCTTAATAATTATTAAATTATTAAAAGGGAATGAAATAATAATTTCATTGAATAAAAATCATAGATACCAACGTGTTTCACAAGGTGCATAGAAAAGTTAATATTAAACTCTAGGAATTATGGATGATAATGTGAGTGCTAATAAATTTGGAGATGAATAATGATTTCATATCCATGTATCATTTATTAAGTATGTGGATAAAAATTCACCACATATGAAATAATTTCTCACCACATCTCAATATCATTTAGAAGCAGAGCATTTACATATTCTTTTTGTTCCCTTCCTCAATTGGGAGAAATATTTTATAACTACAAATTTTAACAAATGTTGTTCTAAGAGGTTGAGTATCTGAAAACATCATATGAACCACTGCATTGTAGAGCATATTATTCAATCAAATAATTGGGTAACTATACTAAATTAGTGTGGGTAGTTTCCTTAGTAGTTTATCGGCTGGTACAAATAGTATCATTCTATAAATAATTTAGATCGACTACATAAGGTCTATATTTTAGTCTCATAATGATGTTAGAGTGGAAATGTTTATGATGGAATCTCAATGTAAAACTCTAAATCAAATCAATTTTAAGATCCTATTACTATTAAATCCGTAAAATATTTTTGGAAACATTTGTAGGGGAAATCTTCCTCTAAGAACATTTATCTATTTCTAGTCATTTGAGGGTGAATTGTTGATCATTTGGGAATAAATGAGCTTATAAATGAATGAGATATCCCAATGTTTTAATACATGATGTATCTATATTCTAACATTGAGGACCAACCAATAAATTTTGATAACAAGGCTATGTAAAGAATACTAAACCAAAACACCAATTTTTCTACACACCTTTCAAAACTCCATCTAGTGTCATAATATATAATTAATCAAGAATCCAAAAAGAGTGAGATTATATCATATCACATGGAGAGAAAATTATTGATACAATTATTAAAGAGAATATGATCTTTGATCGGTATTTCTAATACATATTTTTGTGATTCATCATGGATATCCAAAATAAATTCACTTCTACTCTAAATATTATATGAACAAAAAAATTTATTGGGCTCTCATTAATTTTTTCTAATTATTATCAGAGAGGATATTACAATTCAATTGATTCTTCTTGATGACAAGTTTATGCTCTCTCTTTCGAATATGAATACTAATTCTTCTATTCACTCATACCTAAATGGGATTTTGTATAAACTAATCCCACAAATCAAATCTCCATCCACTATCAAAGAGGAATATGAATTATATAAATAACCACTCAAAATTGATATTGGTAGAACATGAAATTGATCGAACCTATTTAAGATTCTAATATCATAGATTTTGAGGAATACCATTTGGCAATTAGATCCCATTCCTTCAATAATAGGGTACAATGTACAATTAGAGAGGATCCACACCTTATATTTATTCCTCCTGTTGAGTCATTAAACATTATATAGAATAAATGGGATTCTTAAGGGAGTATATGATTTATAGAAGAGGTCTTGTTATTTATCAAGAAAGAGTAGACTAGGATAACAGATTTTTGGATTGTTTCTGTTTATATCCATATCTACTCTAGAAATCAACATTATGATGTGAATGTTGAACATGAATATAATAAATCAATAATCCATTCTATAATGTGATACACATTATATAGAGATCGAGTCTTCAAGATGCTTAATTATCGAGGTGTAATGACCAATGTGAAGGACATAACCATCCAGGAGTAATATAACTCTTCACTTGACATTGAGCTGTTATCAATTGGAGTGGAGAACTAAAACTTATACCTGTATTTTTGAGTGAATTGATAAACAAATAGTTATTATATCCTCTCTCGTGAACATTGTCTGATGAAAAAAAGTCCATATGGGAATTCCACATAAAAAAGAGCTGTAGACTAATGTTCCCATTTTCAGACCGATCCCATATAACTAGTGATAGCTTACCCTAAGCGGTCATTTCTAAAAACAATGCTACTAGTATTTGTTTCTTTCAAACTACCTTTATCGGAGGTCATTAGACAGTGAAAATTGAAATATCTAGAATTGTGTATTTTATCGGGGTGAATAAGTAATTTTTATACTTTCTTACCCATCTTATTAATATTCATCTAAATTTACTGATATATTAATTAGTGTATATGTTTGATTAATATATTCCCACATGAGGATAACAACCACCAGAGGGGGAATAAATCTTATGATTCCAAATGTAAAATCTACCAGAGTGGTGGTGGGGGAACCCAATGGTGATTGAGTCCAACATACAATCTGGTTGAATCACTAATTGTTTATCATGGGATAGTGGATGTGAATATAAGATCTCTTGATTCAGGGATATTAGCTCCCAAATAAAAAATTGTTTCAATTCCTCATGAAAGGGAATTTTAATTGGAGTTAGTAGATGGATTACAGGTTAGGCAAGACTAAATTGGGCTTGCTTCAACAATAATTTAGATGATTCTTGTAAATGATCACACTAGTGATGTATATTATTGAGTACTAATTCCTTGGAAATATACTATACATATACCTCGATATGGGACAACTATAAGAACATATTTGACCATATAACATGGTAAAATTAATTCATATATCTATGCAGATCCATTAATCATCATCCTTCCACATTCAACACCAGTGGATGTCCTCATAGAAGTCTCATATGAAACATAATACTCAACCACTCATTATGGTGATGTTCATGCATTCATATAATATGGTATATGACCTTGAGATTTAAATATTATTTATGTAATTATATTGAATTTTTTCATATTCCTTTCATATACCTTTATATTATAAATTTGAAAAATACTTGGTCAGTGGTTCCTTCTAGAAATACAACACCTATTATGTATATGATTCCTATGATATCGAATTAGACATCTCTGAACATTCTAGTGGTATTATTAGAAGTAGAATATCCTATTGATCTTTTTAAAGGGTAAATGAATTCACCTAAATAATATAACTATTTGGAAGAAAATATGTTCACATAAATTGTACCATCTCACTTCATTTCACACCTTACACTAATATACTCCAAGTGCCCATTTCAACCTTACTATTATAGGATTTTGAGGTTTATGGTTTCTCTACTTTGAAATCATAATTATAACATATTATAGGGAAATAAATTACTATAAAAAATAATCAATTATGAGGTGTTGAGATCGTGATATCATTGAATAAAATTGTTCTAGATTATGTTCAAATCCCTACAACTCTCGTTTAGTTAAGAAAATAAGAAACCTCATTTCACCAGAAATATTAGAGGAAAATTATAGAAAATGATTTTACCATGTATATGTGGGACCCATTTAAGAAAACTCATTGGTATGCGAAATATCATACATTTTATGATTTATTCTATGTTATTATTTCTGTATGACTATGACACATTACATATCGGGGTAATAGTAATAATTATTTATCACGAGCATACAACTATATGTTAATATGCTTTTTCTATTATAGAATCGATGGACCCATTTAGCATGAAATATAAATGTTGTATCCAATGAAGGATCCCAACAAAAAATGATATCCATAGATTGCAATGATCATTCCATGAAGAGAAAGTCCCAAAAAAGACGTATTGAATAAGAGTTTGACCAACTCCACCAAGAATTGGAACATATTTATAGGAACTGTCTATTTTTTTAAAAATTATATATAAGAGAAAAAAATCTCATTAATCTGTCTGATAAGGCTAGGACAGATGACTATATATGGTGTAATGGCCTCTTTAATATCAATGAGAAATAAGTTATTACTTTTGATAGATTGAACCAATATGCGAATGACTCTAGGAAGAATATAATCTAATGATTTTAATCCATTGAAAATGGCTTGTAATAGAATTATTTTTTCCATCTCATATTAGGAATGTGGTAAAATATTAATTATTGATGGACACTTATTTCTTTGTTAGATTATTTAAAAAAACTCTTTTAATCAAATATCAATTATAAAATCCCATGTTAATATTGAATAATAAATTTTCATAATTATTAATATTTACAAATTAAATATTAATTTTTCTATCAAGGGGTTTCTATGTTCAATGGCCTACCCAATACGCAACAACATGTTTCTATGAAATCATACATTGCGGACTAATAATATAATAATATTATTTTAAATAGTAGTTAACTTAAAGCACATTAATTATAGGTAATGAGTAGAAATACCAAAAATATGATTATCAATGTTTGTTAAATGTTTTTACATTTTTCTAATAAAATTTAGAGGCTAAAAATGTGAATGAATCTAATTTAAATCATAACTTACTTTAAAAGGTTGATTTACCACCTTTTGAAGGCAAACCATCTTTAAATATAGTTTTGGTCACTTTTATAGGTTTCTTTTTACCAATTAAAATTATTCTTCAGAATCGGGACTTCGAAATTCCGTTTGGGTAAATATTTTTTATTTTTCTGATAAAATTCAATTTTTGATGTATAATAGTAAATATTGTATTTTATTTCAAAACTAAAATTTAATCTAATTTATTTATATGGTATGATTATCATTTTAATTGGTTTTGAAGTGTAATTAGATTATATTTTTACCATTTAATCCAATTTTGGTCAATGGATGTAATTTTACTTCAAAATTGGACATTTACAAGTGTCGATCTTTTGATAGTTATTATTTCATAAAAAACAAGTTCTTTATTTTGTTAGTGAGAATAAATTTTAAATTAAATTATACCACATATATATTTTGAATTTATAAAAATTGATTCCATATTTGGAATCAATTGGTCCAAATTGTGTAAATATGTAGCTTTTATTTTTTCATATTTTATATATTTACTAAAGAAAAATTTTTTTACCACGGTTAAAGGGTAAATATGATAAATAAGGGTAAATAAATATTATTATAATTATATAAAATTATCTTAACATGTGCCCTATTCCTATTGGTCAATAAAGTTTCGATAATGGGCATCCTTGGTTCGATTTTGGGACCCCATAGAGCCACTTAAGAGTGATAATGACACTTTATTTTAATTAACTTAAAGAAAAAAATGACATAAACAAATATTTTTTAGTAAATCAATTCATACAAGGGGTTATATAAGTAATAATTTTTACTATAAATATTAAATATATATATAAAAATATTTCCTATATCGTGGAATATTTTTTTAATTTTTAGACATAAAATAAAAAAAATTATCTATCACACAATAATGATGTAGTGATTACCTCATTAATAATTGATTTAAATAAATAAGATTATAAACATTACAATAATATAGAAAACCTTTCAAAAAAATTATTCTATGATTTAATTTCTAACATGATTCATATTATATTCTACTATAAAAAGTTTTGGACCTGTAGAAACTAAAAATTTTTATATAATAAAATAATATTTTCACACCTTCCTAAAGAGCCCCTCCTCCACCTTATAAAAAGCTCTCACCTCTAAAGCATTCATCACTCCTCTCAAGTCCCTTATCTCATCCAACCCCTGCCAAATTAATCCCTCAATATCCATCTATTACACCTATAATCCTTAATATAGGAAGAAGGTACTTCAAGAAGTCCTTTGGGATCAATTCAAAGGGAGTTACCTGAATTAAGGGTAACAATTTCTCTTAAATTAATTTCTTTTATTTTAATTCTACAAACTCTAAAATGATTTTATTATTTTATTTTATAACAACAAAAATATCCCAAATATACTAGGATTATTAAATGATATGTATTTGAACAACACTTTCACACACCTCTATCTAATGGGTAAAGAACATATTTTTTCTGTGGATGGAAAACTAACGCCTCATGAAACGATGACTATTCAATTATCTTCTACCGCCTCTCATGGTGGACATCAAGCCGAAACTATATTTATATTTGATATATATTATGTTTATGTTTTTGTATGCTTCATTATTTTTCATTTATAGCAAAGGTTTATGGTTTCAATTATGGGTAAACGCGATAATTTTATTTGAGGAAGTGTAGACTATCGCCCCCAAAAAGTGATATGACTCGTTAATGCCATATGTAGGATATATAAAAGATGATGTTAATGATATTATATTATATTGGAATTATAATATACATATGTGTCATTATGTTTTTATTCCATTAAAATAATAAATAGAAATTAAAGTAGCGTTAATGCATATGCACGACTTATTGTCTCCATTAACGGTGCATTTCATTTATTACCTCAAAATGTTATGTACTATTATAAATACATGTATATACTAGATATATATGATATATATGATATCTAAATCATGAATATTATTTTGTATATAATGATGTTTTGACAACTTGAACAACTTGTAATTATAAGAAGTCCATTTTTGACTCAAGTACCAAATATCGACAAAACAACCGTTATAAACATAAATGATTACATAATGTTTACAACATGGTAATAAGTGATATAAAAGGAATAATATACATGAAAAAATTTCCTAACCAAGTAGAATTTAACTTTAGTTTATTATTCAAGAGATTAATGAACTAATGGGTCAAGTCAGACCGAGGTAAGGGACATCATCTTAATCTCCTTTCATTGAGCTATATTTTATTTTATACACAACTTTCTTTTATATGTTGTATAAAAAACATTAAAATTTATTTACATTCAATATTAATCTTTTTCTATGAGGCATATTACTAAAATAAAAAAATGAATGTTTATTTCAACGCAAGTGGTGACAATGACCTTTTTGCCGCCACGATTATTATTTGATCATCACATCCTTAACAAGCTATAATGCTTTTAAAAAGAGTGTAAATATAATTTATACTTTTTACATATACTGGTATTTAAAATGGTTTTGATAAAGTATTGTTTAATATAATATATTTAAATGATAGATTGTGATAAACATGTGGAAATGTAATTTTTTCTTTTATGTTTGTTTTATGTGTTATGAATTTTTTATGGTTCTTGTACGTTGTTATGTTTACGGGTGGTTACCGGATAAACCAAGGGTGGGTGAGCCCGAGATAGCTCTCTAATTCATTGGGTAACTTGATGGAGGTAAACGAGAATGTTTCTCCGATGATATTTAAGGAATATGTTGTGATGGTTATTACAAATGTAACTCCCTACGAAGCTGTGAAATCTACAACGTAAGTATGTTATGTATGCCACAAGTTACCTTTATGATCTATGTTTTTATGTGTTATTCATAAATCTTATGATATCATGAGTTATGTTAAAGAGCTTATGTTATGTATGCAATGATAAAATAATTTTTTTCATTCTTTGTTTTATACCGTTACAATGCTTTTTATGCTCATGCCATGTATTGGAATGGTTTTCACAAGAACTATAGATGAATAGGGTCAAGGATGGGGTCAAGGAAAATTCATGCTCACTAAAACATGGGACTGTACATGACTATTTTTTAGGAGTTTTTATTTTATGAAAAAAATGGAAACTGGGTAGTAGTGTCTACCTAGTAATTTTTGAGATGTAATATAATAGTTATGGCCTAATTCTCTAAATCTATAAACCTGAAAAGATCCTCAATGTAAATTATTCATTTAATTAAGGATTATGTAATGTTTAAGACCGATTCCTTATAGTTTGTATTAGAGGTCTGTTTAGATAACTTTAGGATTTAGGGTATTGTTAAATTAAAATCCATAAATTAATTTATGTTACTATTGAAATGATATAGCATTTACACATTACTATTTAGTTTCATCTAAGATATTTTATTATTCATAATGGTTTTCCATAGAATAAATAGGGCAGCTATGTTCAGAGGTCATCAAGAGGCAGACATCCTTCAAAATCAGCAACATGAAATGGTTGGAATCGCAACTAAACAGTTTGTTGCAGTTATGGATCAATTTACTTGGGCTAAAAATGCTAGTGGAATCCATGCACGAGATCAGCTAGATCATATATAGAGTAACATTTTAGTAGTGGAGAATTTCATGAGGCAACATCCCCCATCATTTAGAGGATCATCAATCCATGTTCTAGCTGAAGGGTGGATGAAAGCACTGGAAAAAATGTTTGATTTCAAGGGGTGTTCAGAACATCCAATGTTTAGTCTTGCTGTTTACCGTTTGGACGATAAATATGAACAGTGGTGGTCGATGGTGAAAAATATCAATGATAGTGAGGAGATTGATGATCTCGATTGGGATGAATTCAAAGTTATATTCCTTAAAAAATATTTTCCTATGGTGTATTTTCTTAGGATGGGAAAACAATTCTTAGAATTGATGTATAAGGATGACTTAGTGTCTACATTGGAATAAAAATTCACTCGACTGGAAAGGTATCATAAAAATTTCATATGAGATCATGACAGTAAAATTAACAATGTTTGCTTAGGATTAAAGCAAAAGTATAAATGAAATGTAGCTTCTCATGAGATCAAAAGTAATGAAAAACTTGTTCGATGGGCAGAGAAGGTGGAAATGGAGATTTCTGATGATCATGTGTTCTTTGTAAACAACAAAATAAGTGGTCATGGTGGTAGGAAACATGGAATAACTATTCAAAAAGTATGATGGTAAGAAACATATATTTACAGTTTGTGAAAATTTTGTTAAAAAAATTTGGGGAATGTTTTTTGAATTCTGGAAAGTGCTACAGATGTGGTAAAATGGGACATAAAGCTCGTAATTGCACTTAAAAATAGGAGGGTAATGGTAAGAAGAAATCTGATTTTCAATCAGAAAAATGTTTTAAGTGTGATGAAATATGTCATTATGCAAATGAGTGTCCAACGGATAACTCAAATGAGGGAAAGAAACCATCCTACAAGAATAAAGGGGTTGTGAACTCCTTTACAACTAATTCAGTAGATGTTGGTCCATCAAATGAAGTAGAATCAGGTACACTATTTGTTTGTTCAAGATATGCCAATATGTTGTTTGATTTGGGGATTACACATTCGTTCATTTCTGAGAAGTTTTCAAGTAAATTAGGAATTCCATATCAAGATATGAATCCTAAAATTATTGTAAAAACACCTAGAGGAAATGCTGAAACAAAAAAGAAATTATAAGAACCTTCATGTCCTTGTGTGTGGAAAGAATCTACCTATAAACCTTATTGTTTTTCATCTAGTAGAGTTTGATGTTATTTTGAATATGGATTGACTTTCTTTTCATTATGCTAAGATTGACTATAGAGATAAAGAGGATACTTTTCAAAAAGATTTGTAGTTTTTGAACAGGTTTTAACCCTTACTTTTAATAGCATATCAGGAAGATGAGAAACTAGTAAAAGATGGAAATGAATGTTACCTTACACATATTGTTTAATACAAATGAACTGCTTGGATTAATGATGTTTCAGTGGTAAATGAGTACCTTGATGTTTATCCTGATTGTTTTCCTGGTATTATACCAAATCAAGAAGTTGAATTTACTTTTGACTTAGTTCTTGATGCAAATCCAAATTACAAACCTACATATCGAATGGCTCAATTTGAACTTTAAGAGTTAAATAAGCAATTGTAGGAGTTATTAGATAAAGGTTTCATTCGACCTAGCCATCCCCATGGGGTGATCCTATCTTGTTTGTTAGAAATAAATATGGTTCAATGAGACATTGCATTGATTGTAGAGAAGTGAATAACATCACAATTAAGAACAAGTATCCTTTACCTCATATCAATTATTTGTTTGATCAACTCTATGGAGCTCAGTATTTTTTGAAAAATTATTTTTGTTCGGGGTACCATATTTTGAAAGTAAAGGAATCTTACATTTTAAAGACCGTATTTCTTACTAGATATTTCCATTATGATTTTGTAGTTATGCCTTTTGTTTTAACCAGTTCACCTTCTTTATTCATGGATCTTATGAATATAATTTTCTGTGAGTTTTTGGATAACATTGTCGCTCTATTCATTGATAATATTTTAGTTTATTCTAAAATTAAACTTGAACATAAAATTCATTTAAGGATTTTCTTGCAAACCATAAAAGAAAAGAAACTATTTAGGAAATTCAGCAAGTGTGAGTTCTGGTTACAACAAATTTCTTTCCTTGGACACATTATTTCCAAAAATGGAATAAATGCTGATCATGCTAAAACATAAGTTGTTGCAGAATGGCTAAGACCCGCAAATATAACTGATATTCATAGTTTTCTTGGTTTATAAGGTTATTACTGGGGTCTTGTTGAGAATCTTTCATAGTTATCTAGTCAAGTGACTAAGTTAACTTGAAATGGTGTTAATTTTTTTTGGATAAGAGAATGTGATGATTTTTTTTAGGAATTGAAATGATGATTGGTGAATGCTCCCATTTTGGAACAACCTTATAGAAATGTTGATTTTGTTATTTATAGTGATTCTTCGTTGAAAGGACTTGGTTGTGTCCTTATACAGAATGATTTGGTAATTTCATATGCTTCAGGACAGTTGAAACCTCATGAGTAAAATTACATTACACATGAGTTTAAAGTAGTTGTTTTTTTGAAAAAATTGGGGGCATCATTTGTAAGGAGTAAAATGTGAAATATATAATAACCACAAAATATTGATGTTTATATTAAGTCAAAATGAATTGAACATGAGATAGAGTAGATGGATGTAATTAATCAGGGATTGCGATTTCACGATCTTTTACCATCTAGGAAAAGAAAATAATGTGGCAGATGCTTTTATTCTAAAAAGTAATTATTCATTAACCATGCTATGTTTGAAATGATATAATTTGGTTTTTGATTTTATGAACATTGTCATAGAAGTTTTTTGTGCATGAAATGCTACTGTTTTGTTTCAGGTGATTGTGAAATCATCTCTATCAGACATAATAAGGCAAGAGAAGAAGGAATATAGTGAGTTGTTGAAAATGGTAGTGTAAGTTCAGGAGGGTATGTTGCCATAATTTAACATTGATAATTATTGTGTTTTCAGGTTTGGGATGATAATTTTTGTGTCTTTGGATTCATATTTGAAGAATGAGTTATTATGTGAGGCACACAGTTCACAGTTTTCAATTCATCCTGGCAGTACTAAGCTGTATATAGATCTTCGGGAGTATTACTTATGGGATGGAATGAAAATAGATATTGTTGATTTTATTGTGAAGTGTTTGACTTTTCAGCAGGTTAATGCAGAGCGGCAGTTACCAAAAGGGATGCTTTAATCTTTACTGGTGCAAGAGTGGAAATTGGAAAATATATCTATGGGCTTCGTTGTGGGATTAACGAAGATATCTCAAGGTAATAATGCAATCTGAGTTATTGTTGATCGATTGACTAAATCTTCGCATTTCCTTCCTATTAATGATAATTTGTCTGTAGATAAAATTTCTCAATTGTATGTTAATGATATAGTCAGGTCGCATGGTGTTCCCCTCCATTGTATTTGATCATTATCCCAGGATTACTTATAACTTTTGAAAATGAATTCAGAAGTTGTTGGGTACTGAATTAAATTTTATTACAACATTTCATCCACGATAGATGGGCAGTCAGAATGATCAACTCAAACCTTGGAGGATATTCTATGTTCTTGGTCACTAAATTAAAATGTAAATTGGTACCAACATATTTCTTTGGTTGAATTTTCTTACAATAACAGTTTTCATTCCAGTATACAGATGGCTCCATTTGAGGCATTATATAAGAAGCCGTGTCAAAATATAGCTTTTTGGGATGAAGTAGGTAAAAGGAAGCTTATGGGACTAGGATTTGTAGAAGAGATGGCATAAAAGGATAAGTTGATTCAGAAGCACATGAGAATAGCTCAGAGTTGGTAGAAAGGTTATGGTGATAACCGGAGGAAGGATCTTTTTTTTGAGGTAGGTGATCATGTTTTTCTCAAAGTTTCTCCATTTTAGAGTTTGATGTGCTTTGGTAAGAAAATAATGTTGAGTCCGAGGGTCATTGGACCTTATTAAATCCTGTAGAAAGTTGAATCAGTTGTGCCCGGAGTGGATTTACCTCCAAATTTTTCGATGGTACACAATGTTTTTCATGTTTTAATGTTGAAAAAGTATATGATTCATCGATCTCATGTTTTAAGTTCAGAGGTAGTTCAGTTGGAAGAGAATCTCTCTTATGTGGAACTGCCAGCCCAGATTATTGACCATAGATAGCAAGTGTTTCAGAATAAGGTGATTCACTAGGTAATGGTTTTGTGGAAAAACCATATGGTTGAAGAGGGAATGTGGGAATATGAAAATGTTATGAGTGATAAATACCCCCCACTTATTTGATAAGTGAATAAAAATTGCGAGGAAAAAATTTCCAAAAGGGGGAGGGAGGAAGCATCCCAAGTAAACAAGGAATAATACATTTTCATAATTATTAATAATTTTTAATGAACTATTAATTTAACTTTAAAGGGGTTTCTATGTTCGATGGCTTAACTGATACGCAAAAATGGGTTTCATTGAAATCTTACATTGCACACTAATAATATAATAATATTATATTAAATTGTAGTTAGTGCGTAGCTATTGTATTGGCAGCAATGGATAGAACTAACTAATATATTATTATAAATTTTTGTTAAATGTTTTTACGTTTATCCAATAAATTTTATATGTTCAAATGTGGGTGAATCTTATTTTAAGAATAATTTACTTTAAAATGATGATTTACTGCCTTTTGATGGAGAACGGTCTTTAAATATATTTTTTTGTCAATTTTATATGTTCTTTTTGAAAAAATAAAATTCTTCTTCAGAATAGGGACATCAAAATTAACTTTGGGTGAATTTTTGGTATTTTAATGATAAAATTAAATTTTTGATGAATAGTAGAAAATACAATATGTAAATTCAAAACATCCTTTTATTCTAATTTATTTATATTTCTATATTATCGTTTTAATTGGTTTTAATGTTTAATTAGAATATATATTTACCATTTAATCTAATTCTGATCATTATATGTAATTTACTTTGAAATTGGACATTAACAAGGGTCGTTCTTTTGATAGTTATTATTTCTTAAAAAACACGTTTTTTTGTTTTAACAGTGGGAATTAATTCTAAATTAATTGCTTCCACTTCTATTTATTTAATTTATAAAAATGTATTCCTTATTTGGAATCACTACTTCCAAATTGTGTAAATAGGTAACTTTTATTTTTAGACATGTTGAATATTTACTAGAGTAAATATTTTATTTACCATGGTTAATGGGTAAATCTAGAAAATAAGGGTATATAAATATTATTATAAAAATATAAAATTACCCTAGCATGTGTCATAATCCTATTGGTTTATACATTTATTCCCATGGGAACCTTTTGTGGATTTTAGGACCCCATGGAGCCACTTAAAAGTGATAATGGCACTTTATTTTAATTAACATATAGTAAAGACAAAAATGACATAAAGAAACATCATTTAGAAAATAAATTCATATAGGGAGTTATATAAGTTATCGTTTCAACTATAAATATTCATTGGAAAACTAAAACAGTTTCATACATCATGATATTATTTATAATTTTTTGACATCAAATAAATAAAATTATTTATGACACAATAATGATGCAGTGATTACCTCATTTATAAATAATTTAAATAAATAATATTAAAATGATTAAAATAATGTCTGAAACCTATACAATTATTATTGTATGATTTTATTTCGACCATGAGTCTTATTAAATTAGACTATAATAACTTTGGGACTATTAGAAAAAAAACTCATTATATAATAAAATAATGTTTCACACTTTCTTTAAGAGCCCCACCCCCCATAAAAATACCTCACCTCCAACCCATTCAGCACTCCTCTAAAGCCCCTTGGATCATCCAACCCCTGCCCATATAAGCTCTTAAGATCCCTATCTTCCACCTAGAAGCCTTAAATTAGGCATAAAGCACATCCAGAAGATCTTTTGGTCCAAACCAAAGGGAGTTAACTAAATTAAAGGTAATAGTTTCTCTTATATTCATTTCTTTTATTTTACTTCTCCAACCCCTACAATCATTTTATTCTATTCATTTATAACCACACCAATATCTTAAATACACTAGGATGTGGTTATGAGATGGATTATAACTACACTCTCACACACTTCCATCTATTGTGTAAAGAACATACTATTTTAGTGGATGGAAAACTAACGCCTCACTAAATGATGATTGTTCAATTATCTCCTACCACATCTGGAAATTAAGTTGGAACTGTATTTATATATGATATATATTATGTTTATGTATTTTTATTCTTCTTTATTTTCCATTTATAAAATACCTTTATGATTTCCATTATAGGTAAATGTGATAATTCCATTTGAGTAAATGCATAATACCAACCCCTCAAAGTGATATGACTCATTAATGACATATCTAAGATGTATAAAAAACAGAGTTAATGATATAATATTATATTGGAATTATAATATACGTTGGTATCATTATGTTGTAATTCCATTAAAATATTAAATAGAAATGAAAGTAGTTTTCATGCATACGTACAACATACTCTATCCATGAATGGTGCATTTCCTATATTATCTCCAAATGTTATGTACTCTTATAAATACATGTATATACTAGATATATATATGATAAATATTATATCTAAATCATGAATATAATTCTTGATATAATGAACTTTTGACCATTTGAACAACTCGTAATTATAAGATGTCCATTTTGATTCAAGTACTAAATATCGACAAAACTACCGTGATTAACATAAATGATTACACAATGTTTATAATAGGGTAATTAGTGATACTAAAGGAATAATAATCTCTAAAATGGCCTTAATAAAGTAGAAATTAACATTAGTTTATTATTCATGAGATTAAAGAATGAACGGGTCAAGTCAGGCACAAGGTAACGGACCTCTTCTCAATCTTCTTTCATTGAGGCATATTTTATTTTATACACGACATTCTTTTATACGTTGTATAAAAAACTTTGAAATTTCATTTCATACAAATAGAATATTTTTCAATTATTAATTTTACTAAAATGTAAAAAAATAATTTTCAATTTAACCTATGTAGTGACAACAACATTTCTACTGCCATAAGTATTATTTGATCATGGCTTACTTAACATGACGTAATGTTTTTAAATATAATGTAAATAACATTTACTATATTTACGTTAATTGGTATTGAAAATGGTTTTGAAAACATATTGAATATTTAAATATATATAAATGATATATTGTGATTGAAATGTGGAAATGTTATCTTTCCTTTATGTTTGTTTTATGTGTTATAAATATGTTACGGTTCTTGGGAATTTTTACGTATACGGGTGGTTCTAGGTTAAACCTAGGGTGGGAGAGTCCAAGATAGCTCTCAAATTCATTATGTTACATGATATAGATAAACATTAATGTTTATCCTAATAGATTTAAGGAATATATTTTTACGGGTATTCCAAATGTTCCTCCCTACATAGTTGTGAAAGCTACAACGTATGTATGTTATGGATCCCACAAGTTACCATTATGATTTCTGTTTTCTACGTGTTATTCCTAAATCTTATTATTTCATAAGTTATGGTAAAGAGATTATGTTATCTATGAAATTATGAACTACTGTTTTCTTTCTTAGTTTTATACACTTATTGAGATTTTTATATTCATCCCATGTTTTGAAATGTTTTTCACTAGACCTAATGATGAATAGGGCCAAGGATGGGATCAAGGAAAAGTCATGATGTCTAAAACATGGGACTAGACATGACTATTTTTTCATGTTTTATTATTTTATGAAACAATTTGAAACTGAGTAGAAGGGTCTACCTTGTAATTTTTTCAATTTAATGTAATAGTTATGGCCTAATTCTCTAAACCTCTAAACCCGAAAAGATCCTCAATGTGAATTGTTAATTTAATTCAAGATTATGTAATGCTTATGGTTGGTTCCTTGTATCTATAATATTTCCATTACTGTAATTATCTATTTATGTTAAAAAGTTACATCTTGAAGAGAAATCCCAAGATAACTAGAATCCTCTTAAAAATAATGTTGAGAGGAATGATGTCAATAAAAATTTCCAAGCACATTTTTTTGAGATGATTCATCTTCAATGTATCCCATTAAAGATAATACACAAAAATTTTATCATTATATAGAATATTAATCCAATTTGGTTGAAATATTTCCACCTAGGCATGGCTCCCAAATGAGTATATTCATAAGATCCAGAATCATTACACTATGGTTTTTTAATTTGGATAAACAATGGGCTGAATTAGTGTGATTATAATTTTTTTTGGAAATATTGGAATAAGGAATCCAATGTTCAAGAGAATTTGTGCACCGAAAAAATATTATTATGAGGATATTTACAGAAATATTCAATTCATTGCTCCAGGGAAAGACAAATGTAATAACTACCAAAAAATATAATTATTTAGTAAAATAACTGAATATTCACTATGAATGTCATATTATGTTTTACAATATATTCAAATATAAACACTATTAAATTTTATAAAAATAATACACATTTAGAAATAAACTTTTCTATAATTTATCAGAATAGTACATAGAGTTAAATGAAAAATAATAAATCACACATTATTATAAACTCCATAGATCTGAATTCTTTCAATATAATGAATCATATATGAAAATATATAAAAAGAAAAAAAATTAAAAGGGTTTTAATATGAATTATCATGGAAAGTATAACAACCATTGTTATTGGATTATTCAAATGATGAAGTATGAGAATGGTGGGGTATATGTAACTTTTAGAGGATAATGTGAAGGTTTAGATTTTACAATTATTTGACTATAACCAGACTAGTAAAAACTAACACGATCATTGAAAATAGTAAACTCACCATTGTAATAGCACAATAATATTCTAAATATAATATAATTTTTTTAGTTCATAAAATAATTTTATATAAGTGTTTGACAAAATAAATCATAATTATATTTTTGAAAAAATATATATGATGCAACTCAGTTAAAAAAAGTTATGGTATATTTATATTGTCTAAAAAATTATTTTCATAAAAAGGTATCATGAAAAAATATTTATTCATATAAATATTATAATATACTTTTATGAATCTATAATTAATTTTTATATGGATTAGAAATTTGATTGTTTCATATAAACTGATATTTTCAATAAATATTGTTTTAATTTTAACATTAAGCTTCCCATATTTATAAAATTATTTTGAGAAATGGATTTTTTTCGAATCATAATGTTGATTATTGTTTGGGTGAATTATCATTATTTCTCTGAAAGTTATGAATTTTAGTGAATAATAACATACAAAACAGATATGGTATAACATGTTATATGTCAAATGAGTGAGAAGATACATAAGTTAAAAAAAATAAAACAATTATTACATCCTTGCATGTATAAATTTATGTGAATATACTTACGAAGAATAAACATATGTAGTCTATAGAAAATATGATAAACTAATGAATATTATTTTCAAAACACCTCGTTATTCCCCTTATAAATAACACCCTAAAATTACCCACTTCTCCCAAAAATATACATTCAAAACCATTCCAAATAACTAAAGAATATCTCCTCAACCATATTTCATAAATTAAATCGATCAAATATTTATCAAATACCAAAATATGGTGCATTTGGGTGTAGCCTTACAGTAGTTATCCAAATTAAATAGATAAATTCCCAACCAAACACATTAAATTATTTTATGCTTCTACACCCTCTAGATTTTTTATATCCCCATTTATATAATTTATTAACTATAATAAACCTTCTAATGTTTTATTATGTTAAATAAATACCCATTATCCAACCTTATATCACTAAATTATAAAATAAAATCAATGTTTTTATAAGGATTACTTCACCACGCCCAGGAAGTAGACATCTTACATTATATCAATGTCTTTCCTAGATTATATTTTAAAAAGTATTCAATAAAAAAAATATGTATGATAGTATTAACATTACAGAAATATCATTTGATAATTATTTTATAGATATTACGATGAAAATAATATTGTAATTTTAATTGTATAAAACATGTTAATTAAGACCCATATTGAAAGTTGAAAATATTTTGGATTATTTATTGAAATCTAATACTCATATATTAATTTAATGGTAAAGAATAAATAAATTTAAACATATTTATATTTTGGAGTAGATTAATAACATCTTGATTAATGATCAGCTCATCTATGTATTTTTTTGAGGTCATCCAACAAATCCCAATCAACCAATGTAAAAAATAAATATATATTAAATAATTATTATATAATTAAAAATATACCTTTAAAAACTATTTATATGAAATATGGTTTTTGATAAATTAATTATTAAATTTTATTATATTATCTAGTAGGTAAACACACTCAACCAAAAAAATCATGGACCTAAAGCTAGGGATCATCCAAACTACCCTCATTACTTATGAGATATTGAAACTCTTTATTTTTCTAACATTACCTTATTTTATTTTATTTTATTTATTCTATATTATTTATTTATATTCCAAATAGATATGGCTTTCCAAATTTAACTTACCTTTTAATGGATAATAAATGTTTTGTTTTTATATTAATAAATCTTACATTTACAAAAACTCGATAATATCAATGTAGTTAAATTTTAATATATTTTCATTTACAACTTCATATAATATTTAATAGAAATATATTGTTCCAAAAAATAATCCAAATTCCATGGAATACAATTTTATTTCCTTTATGTTTTTAGAGAAATATTATGCACCATGTTTCTTTAAAATCACACAATAATTTTCATAAAACCCCTCAAGAGTGGTTTATTTCGAAACATACTTCCCCACTCATTTTAATACATTCAAAAAAATTGAAGTCCAATTTTATAAAAAATTATTATAATTACATTTACAATCATCTAATAATGATTTAATTATTTATTTAATGGGAATCATTAAAGTATCTAATTTTGTTATGATGATAAGAAGATTATGTAACCCATTGTATTTTTATAGGTTTTAATTATACTTATGTTTTACAATTGATTTCTTTATGTGGTGCACAAATACATGTACATGTTAATAATGATACTGGTGGGGTCATAATTATATAACCCTCAATCCATTATCTATGGTTATTATCTCATGATACACCATATATGGTGGACTGGCGATTGGCATAGAACACTATGTTATGTGTATTAGCAATAAGCCTTGACTTATGCTTATAATTTCATGTTTCAGGTTTTTATACATTTATTATGATTCAATGATATTATGATATAATATGATCATTTTAGGTTTCAAGGATATTATATATTATTCTCACCATTTATGATATTATGATATTCTTCTTGTTTCATATGTATAAACTTCGATCATGATTTACAATAATTATTCAATTATTGTACATTATATATCATCATTTTCATTATGTATAATCTCAAGGTATTATATATAGTATTTTTTGATCAAAATGATCTAGGAATACATTATAGATATTAAAAATATATATGATGTTGTTTATGTTTTTTTTGAGGCCGTTCACATGTAGTCTCCCATATACCCTAAACCACTATATCATTTGGGTTGTATTTTGTTGATTTCTATATTAGAAATGATGTAATAATATTTATAATATAATTGAGTCAATAGAGTTTGTATAATGTAATGGTATCATTATTTTTTTGATTTGTAAAATAGATCAATAATGAAAACCCATGTGATATATCTATATAGGAAAACATCCTACAATCATTGGTAATGAAATGATTCTGTGGTCTCTTGTTAATGAAATCACTCTATGGATAGTAAAATTAGATTATTATTTTTGAAAAAAAATTAGGGAAAATAATCCTTAGAAATATAAAATTGGATATTAATTCAATCTTCACCACATGCGAAACATGTGAAATTAACTACACACATAGTGGATTTTTCAGGGGAAGAGCCTAAGAGAAGAGGTGTCTTCTTTTCTATCTTACGCTAGGGCACCACCTCGAAGGTGATTCGAAGTGGAGGAGGCCATTGCACGACGTTAGCGTCGTCTCACCCTCTCCTCTTCTTTCTTCTCTATTGGTGGTTTTTGTTCTGCTTCTCCCTATTTTCTCCCTATCTGGATTTCTCTTCCTCTCTGGGTTTTTCTTCTATAGGTCTCGCTGGAAGGGAATATGACACAATTTTTCTTCAATCTTCCTGGTGTCGGTGGTTTGCTGCTGAAGTCTTTTTTGTCTCAATACCTGCTCTGACCCCTTGTTTCTATGTTCCTCTCTAGGATGGAGCATGAGCTTTGGTTCAATGGGGTTCTCGGTCATGTGTTCCATTGGTCGATGGGTTCTCATATTCTCCCGGTGTTTTCCTAGTTTGGTTCTGCCTTCTTATGTTCTGTTGGTCCTCAGAGGCATCGTTCGGAGCCCCCAAACCGTTGAACCCTGCTCTGACCTCATGTTCCTTAGCACCTCCCCTAGTCGTATTTGGAGCGGTGGAAGCTATAAGGTTCTTGGAAGTGTGGTTCGGTGCTATTCGGTGCTCCAGATGCTTCATGAGTGAGTTTTTCTTGTGAAGTTGGCCTCTTTTTTGTCATTTTTTATGTTACTTCTTCAAAGTAATCAGTGATGCCTTGGCTATTCTAAGATGGCTATTTTTGGTTTCTGGTGTTTTTGATTTTGTTCTTGGTGGTGCTGGACACTGGGGTTGACAGTGGTGGTGAAGGTCGAGTGACGATTATATGGGGGAGTTTTTTATACTAGTGACTAGTATTGGGATTTAGATATCAACAATGATGATGAAGAGTTTACGACAACAAAGAAGGAATCAGGTGGAAGATATCACCGACAATGGGGTGTGACGTGACAAGGTGCATGAATCATGGTGATCAGTTGATGTTATGTGGCACATGGACGAAGATGGAATGATGGAGGATCGTAAAATTTAATTTTTTTTAATGTTTTTTTGTGGGTTACCGCTTATTTTGCGATGGGTTACCGCTCATCCATAAAGCAGGTTCAAAATCAAATAAAAAATGTATTTTCAGGTTCAGGTTAACTACACACCTGGTTTGATAGCCCCAAGAGATATGATATAGTTGATCTTAATGTTTTCTATAGACAAATATAATGGATATTCATATATGTTTTTTTTTAAAAAATCATAAATTAAATAGACCATTAAAAACTATTTTTAAACCTATAAATTTATTAACTTGTTTATAGACTTCAATTATGAGTTATTATTTGAATGTTAATAATTTTCCCTTTATATGATCACTATTTATAGTTTCCATATATATAACAATGTTTTGATTTTAGAAAATGATTAGATCTAGAATAACATAGAGTTGTATTCATAATATTGATTGTTGAAATTCAAATATATTAAATAATTATGTTTATAAACATTATTTTTAATCAAACACTTTTACCAAGACTATTAAACCATGACATATAAACATGTTAGTAATGATATCAGTAAAAATAATAAATATGGAAAATCATGTATTTCATTGACATAAATACACAGTAGAAAATATTTGTGTGATGAATCTCCATGAAAAACCTTTATACTCCCTTTTGTAAAATTTTACACTCTTCATTGAATGAAATGGTTTTCGTTATATAGATCCATCACGGACTAATAAGATAATTAAATAATAGAATGTATACAAAATATTATTGTGATTCTACTCAAGTTTATAGAGGAGGATAAATATCATTTGGATTCTTATTCACAGGAACAACCAACATTACCTTATAAGAATGCATGTATGGAAAAAAATATTTATAAAAAGGAGAGTATCACCTTTGAATACATGCACATTTTAAAGATAATTCATTTTTGTATTTGTTGATATGTTTCATAGTCTTCCTCTTAACAGAAAAGTTGAGCTCTCAATCTGACTATTACTCATAGACCTATCAATATTAATGAATTCCTATAGAATAACCACAATTCAATTGTAGGAATTGAAAAATATATGTTAATTGAATATAGAAGTGGGTTTTTATTCCAATATTTATCACTCTAGAATGATTTTTCCCTATATATAATGAAGAAGGTTGATTCATCATGCTACAACATTAATTATTATGAACTCACAAAAATAATAATGAAAAATATGAATTCCTCAATATGAATGGACTAGTTTTAGAGTTAGGTATATAGATCCCATTAATTATCTAAAGTGTATCTTTAGTGTAGATATCACAAATTTATTGAGAATAAGGTGGATATTCACTGGATTTTAATTTTAAAACGGTATGAACCCTATAAGTAAATAGTAGTGTTGTTCAGACTCATTAATTATCCTATAATCATCAAAAACATAATAAATAATTACTTTATAAATTTACTTTTGAAAATATTTAATAATTTTATAGATTATTTTCTAAAATACTCAAATTACACGGAGGAACATGAAGATCACTTGAATATTGGTTTTGAAAATGATGAGAAAATGAGAGGTTATATAAATAGTAAAATATATGTGAATTATCGATGGAGTAAGTAAAATTAGTGTGGTTGGTTATCATATGTTATGGGATATATGTGGATCTATCAAATAGAAATGAGGTTTATTCTTGAACCAGTACAAAATTTTTAATAAAGATTGGTTGTTTTGTTTGATTATGTCAGAACTATAAAAGATTTTTAAGAAATATTCCAAAATTTTAAAACCCTCCAACTATGATAAATCAAAAGAGAGTAATTCTTTTTTTGACAACTGAATATGAAGATAAATTCATGAAGTTATAAAATATGTTTATCGCTACACTGGTACTCAAACTACACACTTGAGTTGAATGAATTTTTATCTATATTTATTCTTATAAAATTGATTTGGATTTGTCCCCATGTAAAATTGAATAGTGATAGACTATTCCTTTTGATAATTGATGATCTATAAGAATAACTATTTTGTTCTTGGTCTAGAGTTATGTGTATTAATCATTTCATTGAATATATATAAATATTTTCTCACTAGTTATATCTATGAAACATGTATTGATCATAATAACCTCATGTATATATTCACCTAGAACAATCTTAATATTAACTAACAATGTTTGTCAAATAATATCAATGATTATGTGTGTTAAATCTGTTACCAACCTGAGAAGGGAAAAAATTAGAAGATTTTATTTGTAGGAAAAGATCTTATAACATTAGTTACAATGTGGATTGAGAAATATCCAATATTGATATAGATGAAAATTATTGACATGATATTCATATTGAAAGAAACTACATCCCATCATTCTCAAATCATTACTCAACCATAAATTTTAGAGAAGAATAAGAAGGCTCAAAGGGATGATATTGAGATATAGAAGAACATGGGTTATATAATAAATGGGAAATCATTATAGATCAATATTGATTAAGAAAGAGTTTATATATTTAAGGTATTACTCTATTTATCATCATATCTTGAGATACAATTTGAGATATTTAATTATAAACATATCTCCACATTTAAAATCCACCCAATGATAAAATATATTTATAGTGATTTTTAAGGGAACAATTCATGAGAAAATATGAATAAACATTTTTAGAATGTGAATAAATCTCCTTACTACGTCTATAAGTGAAGTAATAATGTAAAAAAAACATAGAGGATGATGCAACCATTATTCATACATTAATGGATATGGAAAAACATTGCAATGGATTTTTTTTATGGGTCATCCATAGACAACCAAATGTGAATAAAATCATATGGGTTGTGTTGGGTAATATTATTAATACAAATCATTTAATATCCATTTAAGAGGACTTCCCAATTGATCAATAGGTAATGATATTCATTATAGAGGTGTTTATGTCTCATGGAACACTACTATCAATTGTATTTGATAAATACAGGAGATTAACCTCATTGTTTTGGAAAATTCATCAAAATACATTGAATATTGAGTTTAAAATTTGTATGGCCTATCACTCCTAGAATAATTTCAAATATTAAATCACTATCCAAACACATGATGATATGTTGAGATATTTCACTATAATCATTCATGGAGGTTGGGATGAACATATTACTCTGGATGAGTTCTCATATAAAAATAACATTCACTTGAGTACTCATATGTCTATTTGTGGAACACTCTATTGAACAAATTGTATAACTCCAAAAAACTAGTAACAATTGGGATACCATAATATATTGGGACATAAATTGTTTTAAAAAATTAATAAAGATCTCATGGCCATTTTTGGGACAAATTATAGAACCTCAAAGTAATCATAAGAGCTGTCTAAATAACTGTTATTGATAAATATAGTTTTAGGCTGGTGATAAATTGTTCTGTTTTATATCTCCTTAGAATAGGGTTACATGGTTCGGGAAGTAGGTAAATCTATATACTTGGTAGATTGACTCATATGATATTTTCATTGCATATGAACTATAGACTATAGACTATCATACCCACCAACCCCATATCAAGTATCATACATGTGTAATGTATCTCTCATGAGGAAGTCCATAGTAAATACTTATCATGTATCCAATCAATATGTGGTATAACACGATAATTATCATTCTTATGAGGAGAATATATTGATGATCATGAACCATATACCTAATTTTCTATGAAATAATATAACTCACATCATAAATTATCATTGGAGAAACTATGAGTATGTAGAAAAATCTTGGGAACAAAAATATGAAATAATATATATGTTTCATAAATATTTTCACCTTATTTTATGAAATGATATTTGGATGGTGATATTTTCTATGGGGGTGACTATAAAAACTCTATAATTACATTGGTTAATAAAATGACACATTTTTCAGAAGTATTATTTTATTTTATTTGAAACATATACACATATAAATAATAATTCATTTCATTTTAACACTACATGTCATGAAATAATGTTGAATATAATAACAAGAAATTATATTAGGATATATGTGAAAAATAAAAATGTGCAACCAATTTAAACATCATTGGAACAAATTCTCCCATGAAGATCACTAATTACATAAATAATATTAATCAAAGAGAATATTTATGAATATGATATAAATTTTCAAGGGAAGCGGAAGATCCATTTTATGTGAATAAGTGAATGATGGATTATTAGAATAATTGTCTATATATTGGATGTAATGGGAAATGATACATTTTTGATATGAAAATTATATGATCATTACCTAGACATTGGAATGCTAATATTTAGGTTAGGTATTGTAAATTGGCTAATTGAATATTAAAATAATATTTTGGAAATAATATAAGGACATTATATAAAAATATAATTAAACATAATTGTTTGACATAATGAAATAATAAATTTTTTGACAAAACAAATATGAATTATCGTGATTTAAATTAGTTTTTTAGGATAAATAATTATTTCATAAATATATCATTTTTAGTAAAATTATTTCATGTAAAAATATATATTTATATAAATAGGATAATATTAGTTATTTGAACCATACTTAATTTTTATGTGTTTTATAAATTTCATGTTTTTATTTTTTTTCAATATATAAGAAATTTATTTCAATTATAAATATCCTATATTTATAAAATAATTTTTATAACACAATATTTTTTAAATTAACATGTCAAAGTTAAATTCAAGTGATGTTTTTTGTTTTTCCAAAAATGTTGAATTTTTAAAGAATAAGAATATATAACAGAATATGGTATTTCATTATATATGGTAAATAATTAATTAATTTCATAAGTGGTTATATAAGAAAATGTTAGTTCAGTCTCACATGAAAAAATTATAATTTCATTTATCATGATTAATAACTATTCATAGGCTTATGCAATAATAATAAGTAATGTATTTACATTACAAACACCCCTATCCTCCCTTTTTAAATGCCACCCTTGAACACACCTATACTTATTACACTATATGTTCGTTAAATTGAGAAATATCCACCTGATTCACTCGTAAATCATAATATTTTTGTTCAATTATTTTTTTTCTAAATGAAATACCATTATAGAGAGGCTTTGGGTGTATCTTAAGAGGGAAAATATAAAAGAAAATGTAACATTCTCAACCATAACCTTATAATTATTTTCTTCTTTAATATTATATATATTTCTTCCATATATCATGACATTATTTACATAGTATAATAAATTAAATTATGTATTATAATATTTTCTAAATAAATAATATCTTACATTCTCTCACATTGATATAAAATGAAATAACTGTGAACATTATTCTTTGAACATTACGACCATGAATAATTCTTTTCACATTCCACCACCACCATTCGTTGTATTTTTAAAAAAATTAATAAAATAATAAATATATTCTTTATGATGTCATTAATATTTTAGAAATATCACTTCATTAGTACATTAATTATATTAAAACTAAATTATAATAGAAATTTTAATAATAAAAATGAGTTAATTGGAGATTATTTTGCAATCTGTAACAATTTTGGATCATCTTTTGAACTGTAATACTATTATGATAATGAAATTAAAAAAAGACTATAATTTTAAAATTTTGTATATTTTAGATTTCATTTTCAACACCTCAAACCATGATCAACACATCAAATTGATTTAAAAGGACTTGACCAAAAAAATTAAAACAACAATAGTAAATAAAAAATCTTTATTAATTGATTAACAATTAATTAAAAATGGGCATAAATAATATTTAAATTAATAGTTTTCTTAATAATTAAATTAATAAATTTATTCTAACTTTTCAGGATTCTATAGGAACACAAAGAATGAGTGGGGTACCTGATGTAAGGGAGCTACCAATCCACCATTGTCACTTCTGGGTTGTACGTTTTCTTTCATATCCAAAAATTTATTTTATCTTCTTATAATGTGTTTTTTATAATATCTATACATGTTCTCTACATTTATACCTAGCATATTATTATTTTCATTATTTATTGTAATTCATGTTTTTAATGTCCCCTTCTTAATTCATTCTTATATGTGGACTCGATTAAATCGAACAAGTCTAATCCTTTTGAATTTTCATGTATCAAAAAATATAATATTTTTATTAAATTTATTTGTTTTTTATGAACACTAATTATCTAATGTAATACCATTTTTCATTTTGATAATGAAATAGTTTTCTTTACCTTCATTAAATTCACATACCCATTTTCTTAAAACCCTACTCATGTGGTTAATTTCCAAATAGAACTCTTATTTTTTGTCTTTAATTCAACTTAAAATAATTTTTAGAATTATGCATATTATTTAATTTATGATAAAAAAATATTGATTAAATTCATTAATTACATGTAATTATTATTTTATTTTATTTAGTTATTCTCTGTGATAATATTATATAACGGATTTCGAATTCATTGGTTTTAAATATGATTATTCTTGATGATTAATCGTATTATATGGAAACAATATTCTTTTACATGTTATTCTTATGATGAGTGGGTTCTAAATTTTACTACCCTTAATATATTGGGTAATTATATTATTTCATGAGATAAAATATATGGTTAATGTGTGGTTATCCTTGAAAAGTTTATAATGTTTCCGTAACAGAAATCCATGACTATTTCTTATGATGTCTCGATTTATGGTATGTGCAAATTTCATTAGATTATAAGATATTATAAAATCATATAATCATTGAATTATAAAATTTTATTATATATTATTTTAATCCTATATTCAATCATTATATGATTCTTTAAGAATATGTATTACATGTCATCATACTGTACTCTAATTATTCCCCTAGTAGGATTTGTAGCTCACATTTTTATGTATGTATATATCCATGGTATCCTGCGAAATAATATAATTTGATAGTGATATAAGAGAAAAAATGGATACTAAAATAAATTTGATGCATTTTATTTTTCAATTGTTTAATTTCATATTTACTCCCCAAGGATATAAGACTTTTATATCTTCTAGTTTGTGTTTTGAGTATTTTATGTTGAAAATATAGTAATAATATATATTAGAGGCTTCAGATTCTATAATTTGAATTAGTTAATGGCCAAGATAATTTTATTGATTTTTATAATAAATAATTAGAAAAAACACTAGTTTCAAGTATATTAATAGGAAAATATCCTAAAATTTTGGTAAAGTGAAAGTGTTCTCCTAGAAATGATGTATCGTTCTCGATACAACTAGTGTGTAAAATCCCTAGAATAAACTAAAGAAAAATAAAAAATTCATGAAAATTATATTTGGGTATTAACTCAATATGTACTTAATGCACAACTTGTGATCTTAACTACACAACAAGTTTGACACTCCCAAGGGTTACGCTCTTGTTGATTCTCAAGTTATTTTCAAAACATTGTAAAGGATTTAATTAATTTGTTATGTAATAGAAAATAATAGGATATAGAAAAATTATATTATGGTGCTCCTATTTATTCATACATAATTATTAACATAATTCCTTAAAAAATACATTGTGTCTTCAAATGATATTTCTAGGTTTCTTGACCAAGAAAAAATGTAAATATTATATAAAGAATATAATGAAAACTTAATCATAATATTTATTAAATACTCATGCATTAATACTTTAAAAATCTAGGTTAGCTCACCTCAATGGATATGATTTCTTCATGACATACTTCAATTAATGGATAATGACAATAACCATTATGAGGAAAAATAAAATTTAAATTTAATGATCTCGATGGGTTAACAAGATCTATAATAACAAAGAATGATCATAAATACATGAGGAATACAATATGGTTAGGATCATAAGTACATGAGGCATAACATGGATAATTAATTGAAATTTCTACTTGATACATTCATATCCCTAGAGTTTATCACCAAGGTACCATAAAATGTATTATCAGGGTTTACACCATTGTATCATAAATCATTAACAAATAATGTTTTCTAGTTTTAATAAGCATGTCATATCTATAAATTAATTCATTACCTAATGAATTAGGGAATAATAAGGGAACTCCATCCACATGTATTACTTTATTTGTGCCACATTAATCAAATATTCTAAGAATGAATATCATTATACTATACTACAAGTGGGTAATGTGTGTTTAATATATGAAATACCCCAAGCAAATGTATATGGAAATATCAATGGGAATACCATTGAAATAACATGCAACTGTGTATTCAAAACATAGTTTTATGTCATGGAAATTAAAAAAATTGATGCATTAAAAGATTTGAATAAATATTTATAAATACTGATGAATAAGATAGAAAATTAATATCCAATTAATAAGAAATAATTTTTAAATTAAATGATTAATTATATATTCATGATTACAGAACCAATAGAAATAAAATGGATTAATAAAATATAAGTTCATTAATAATATGTAAGAGGATATAAATTTATTTTCCATGTAATGTCACTTCATATAGCTATAGAGAGAATAATTAGAACCTTAGAACCACATTTTTAAAAATACTAAGAGGGGTATGACATATTCTTCAAGATTAATATACTTTTAATTAAGAGAGAGTGGAAAATTTTGGATAAATAAACCTAAGGAATGGAGTATTTAACGGTAAAAATATATTTTTTATTAAGACTAAAAAATATTGGTTGTCAATAATTAGAAGTAACTTTTGGATAAAATAATTAATATATTATTAATTTAATTCAATAAATAAAACACCAATTTAATTTTATTTTATTTTATACCATTCCATCTTTATTTTTTATATTTTACAATCGTTTACCTTTATTTCTCTAGAACATTTTTTATATAGAAAATTTCGTGTTTCTAATAATAAAATTTCCATTATTATATAATTTATACCTTCTAAATATAAATTGTAAATCAATTTTACATTATTAAATTTATAAGAATGGTGAAAATTTATTCTAATATGATATATTTACAACACATTTAAATAGTTTTATTTTTAAAAGATAAAAATTATATTTTATAAATAGTTAGTATGTGTTCATAAATTTAAAAAATTATCAATTATTTCCTTCAATAATTAATTTTTTCACAAATAGAAGGATTGAATAATTTTATGTCAATATCTTATAATGATTATAACATAATAGTTATGGTACTTCTTAAAAAAATATTTTCATTTTTTGTCCCAGAAATTCACTATTCTAGAAAATTATCATAAATACGTAATATAATTTACACAAGTTTATTTATAGAATGAAAAAAATATGAAAATTATTTAATAATTATGAGAAAATATTTTTTTAAATAACATAATTATTAAGAAATAATATTTTTTATAGCATTATCAAAATCTCATCACATTGAAAAATTACTTGGGCATCATAAAGATATATTATCATGCATATCGACATATATAGAATCTCAAAACATTATTAGGAAAATAAACTTATTAAAATAAAATAAAATATATATGTTTTTTAATTCTAGAAAATTAAATTATTATTAAATTCTATATCGTACATGTTTCATCATACAAAAAAGATTAATTAATCATTCATGTATAATAATTTTTTTTATATAATGATGTCAAAATCATTATTAATATATTAATAACTATGACACAGACACATTAATTCATAAGGTAAATTCCACTGAGAAAATCATAGGTCGTCACATTATCCCTTCCCTAGATTCATAATAAAGTTATCACTTTTAATTTTTCTAGTGAATGATAACTTATTAATCGCATTTTTTAACATAAATGATATGTATAGTAAGAAAACATCATAAATACTTAGGTAATGATAATAAAATAGCTTAATAAATTTTAATTTTACCATAGTAATCTTTAGAGAATGGTTATCTATCTAAGGATCTATACCAAATTATTCACTGTCCATAAAGAGGGCTATGTGAGGTAGTTTGTGAAATGGATCATGCTTGGGTATAATTAACTATAAAAATAATTACTGGTTATCCATAAAAAATTATTTAGTTTATCTTGGAACTATACTTTTTAAACCGATCAAACCCTAATAATATATCAAATTCCACCACAAGAATGACCACAAAGCTTTTGGGGACATTCTACTCACTAAATTTAATAGAGGGATCTCTATATATGTATTCATAAAAAATAGTTCCACTAGGTGTTTTAGTTAATAAATATTCCACTAGTATCTTATTTTTTATATTTATGTGCATTTCAAACAATAACGAAATAAAATAATGCTTAGGAATAGTATCAGATGATTTTCCTTTAATATTTGACTATATAATGAGTGTACATACTCAA
The DNA here is from genome assembly GCA_963277665.1 of Viscum album. Classification (NCBI taxonomy): domain Eukaryota; kingdom Viridiplantae; phylum Streptophyta; class Magnoliopsida; order Santalales; family Viscaceae; genus Viscum; species Viscum album. Next base: position 1,065,804,473 of record OY728166.1, on the reverse strand, counting down.
AAATCATTTGGATCCATTATTTAATCCATCATGACAGATAATTTATGGGCATACACCCTAGTAATCTAGTAGTGTTAGAGGAGATTCCCTTCCATGATCATTAAATTTGACTAATTGTTAGCAAAGATTGTAGGCTTCCAATAATTGAACCATTTCCTTCTAGGATGTAGTTTTACAATATTTATTTCATCATTTTCATTCAGATTTTGATTATTTACATCTCTATGATAATTTAAAAGTATATTTATATCAATTTAGCACTGGTATCACTTTTCACTTCTATTTATACAATTCATCAAAAATCATCTTCTGGCACTTGTTCCATAGGTCGTGTTTTTGTTTCTACCCCTCTAGTTCATTATCAAAATTACTCCAAATATTTGACCATATATATATATATTTAATTCAACCCATGTGACCATATGTAATCTTTGAAAAAAAAATCATCTTTGAGAAAACATTATATTATCTACTCATAAATCACAATGTTTCTGATTGAAAAATATGTCCATAAATGAGGTATCATACCACTAAAGAATCGATTGATCTTCCAGTACAAATTACTGACAAAGAATGATGTGTAATGTGAACTCCTTGTGAAGTTTATACCATAAACTCTAAAATATTCACATTCTATTTTCTTCATCTTAACAAATTCCATTTTAATTTTTTCATTTTTTACTATACAAAACATATTGGAAAATAATTTTTTTATGCCATCCCACACTATAGTATCATTTTCATTCATAGGATTTCCATTTTTGATTAAAATCCACCATTAATCTTGTTCTCAAACATAGAGATATTCTACAATGGTTGTATTTTTTCAAAAAAATTGGGGAAGAGAAAATATAATTTTGTTATTATTGATCCTTTGTTCTATGATCAATGGTTCAAAGGGTCCACAAAATGTTTGTTATTGTTTCCACATCTTGTATTTAACATCTATCTGAAACCTCCATCTTGAGAATGGATGAACTATATTTTTTATGTTATTATTAATTATATAGGATAACTAATTTAACTACACTATGATATTTATTTCCTTTCCTTCCATCATATTATAATGGTAATAATCACATTTCCCATTGCATCCATTGGTCAGATGGGCCCTTCTATTTTCCACCAATATCTAAAAAAATATTTATTTAATTAAATGTGGACTATTAAGAATAAACTATAAATTTAAGAATAAAAATAATATCTTTTTATATTTCAATTTTAGGATCATATAATTTAATGTTTTATATTATTTAAAAAATAAAATTTTATAGCACATATATATACTATCATTATGGTACCTAAACATATTAAAATAATAATATAATATCACCTAAGAATGTCGATCTAGTTGTTTAGTATTATAACTCTTATTTTTAAACTTGGTTATGATTGAGGTAATACCAAAACAGATTTTTGGATTTATTACCCCTATGTACATCCATTCTACCACCATAACCACATTTCAATTTCCAGACATAGATGTATTTTCCCAGAAAACCACACACCCTACACTTTATAAATGTATAGATATGTTTTACTATATTTATCATAATCATTAATTTTTTCAGCAATCCATTATTCTATTGTTTATATAAAAAAATTAACTAAACATTTATTTTGGAACAAACTATGATGACCCATCATATTTATACATAATTTTAAATATAATTCCAAAAAAAATTTATTGATACGTAGAAGGATATTTTATGGTAAAATGTATTGGAAACTAGTTATGTATTTTATGAATTATACAAATAACCCATAAGAATATTATTTAATTATTCTTCTTGAATTAATCCCTTAAAAATTCATCATAGGTCACATCATGGAATACAATTAGCTAGGGATATACATCAGTATAAAAGAGTAAACATAAATCCCAATATGTGATATATATAAGAAATCTAATTTGATTAATAATCAATTGTACAAAATGTGGCATAAAAATATACCATGATAAAAAATACATGAGGAATAGAACAAGATCATGATCATAATATCATGAGGCGTAACAAGTAACAATGGCTATAATGTAGTAACGAAACATTTATGTCCCCTAGGTTTATAACCAAGGTGTCAGAAACAATATTTTCATGACTTTTTACGAAGATATCATAAAACATTTAGATTTTATACCCCTATGTTATCATCAAAATTTTAAAATAGAAGATTATTTCTTTACCCACCACATTGGTTAACATTCAAGGAATACCTGTAATATTCCTAACTCTACCTAGTCCACATAGATCCAAAATTTGATGAATGTATATCATCATTCATTCCTATAAGTAGTGAATACAAGTTTCATAAATGGAAATATCTATTAAATGGGGTATGTAAATATATATATGTGAGTACCCATTTAATTAAATTATGTTACATATTAATAATATAAATTAATGTAATATAAATTATAATTATAATTTTTGTAGCATAACAGGTTTTATTAAACACTTATAAAATGTATTTAACGACTAGGAAAGGGAATATATCATTAAAATGGAATCATTTTAATGGTAATTAAGGATTAAAAACAGACAAAAACATCACCAATTGAATAAATAAAATTTATAATAAAAATAAAATAATTAAATTAATGGAGAGAAGTAGAGAACTCCATACCTTGAAAAGGTACATACTAATGATATAAATAGACTGCATTTAACCTTGAAATAATCATAGAGAGAAAAGAGAGAGGCGGTATAATAGATGAATCATTATAATAGCATTTGGAGTGGATTCTGAGGGGGAGTGTGTGGGAATTTATACATGAGATGTGGTGGTCATATGGATTAAAACAATTATTATTATGTTATTAATGCTAATAAATTTTTTATTGAAATAATTTCAATAATTGTTTTGTGAAATTGATTTTTAAATTTTTCAGTAAAATCCTGAAATACCATCATATCCCATTAAATTTTCTGATATTTATATATCATATACCGTTCCCTTTTCATTTTATCCATCAAAATTATTTATCATTTATTGAAGAAACCCTTAATTAACTTATTACATATTTATTCCTAAATAGAATATTTACCTTATTACATAATTTATACATTATAATTCCAAATATTATACCCTTTATTACTTGAATTAATTTATAAAAGGGGAAAACATATTATAATATAATATATTTATGAAACATAGAAATATTTTTTAAAGAATATAAAAATCATTGTTAAAAAATACGATGAATGTGTTTCTAATTTTAATACATTATATGGGGAATCAATTCATAAATACATTTTTTTAAAATATATGGTTTAAAAAATTAATTTTCAGAATATATCATAAGGGTTACTGTTTTTTCTAAAAAATACTTTTTTTCACTTTTTACCCTTGAAAATCAAATTTTCTAGGATATTACCATAAAATCACACATTGATAATTTAAATATATTTATTTTAAAAAATAAATATATTTTATAAATATTTTATTCTATTTATGAGATATTTTATTTTTTAAAATAAAATTTTTATTTATTGATAATCACTGGTTTCAATTACATGACCAACATTATGATCATTTAAAAAATCAGTCAATGATTAATAAAACTACATTATTATTTATATACATAAAAATAATATCTAAAAAATATATTATGAAAATAAAAATTATTTTATAGAAAATAAAAAAATTTATAGGGAAAATGAAAATACACATTATTTATGTCAAATATTTATTTTATTATACATAACAATTTTAATTAAAGTTTTTGTCATATTTCCTGAATTTACACATTTTTAGGGTTGAAGAAGTCAAGTGTAGAATAACATGGCTTGTAAAATCCTTAGAGTCCTAAGAAGAAACCTTAAAACAGATACATTCTGTGGGAGGGGAATTTGATATGTTGTGTAAAAACTTGTTTTGATTTACGATTGTTAAAATGAATAATAAGAGATATATTTTAATATTTTTTTATATAATAATTTGATCCTAGGTATTGTATAAGGGTTGATTGGATGAGATTCAAAAATGATTTTAATGTCAAAAATTTTACAGTGTTTCTTTCAATGAAATGAGAACTTAAAACAACACACATTGATTTGGTGTTTAAATTTTCCATGTCTAAGAACCAAATAAAACAGGGTACAATATTCATGATCACTTGAAGGTAGATGATTATTCATGAAACCAGTGCATGAATCATTAAAATCTGTTAGATTAGATGATATGATTCATCATATAAGGGAAATCTCACTGAAAATATATGATTTAGACTAATTAGATTGAGAATTCACATCAAGTACCACCCCATGAAACATTTATTGATCATAACATAAGAGGGGTATCCTTAAATTGATGTTAATATATCAATGGAAGATGAAATTATACTTATAAAGGAAGAATTGAAGAGGTTAAAAATAATGGAACAATGATCACATCACCATTATATAGGGAATTTCATAGTTTTTTGTGGAAATAATTTCACACATTATGAAAATAGTATCAACATTCTAACAATAAAATAATAATATGTTAGTAATAATGATTTTATAAATTAAAATATTGTGATTCTATTAACTTATATGAGAAAAATTTAATATGTGATTGTAGAATAACAGTACAAACTTATAATTAAAAGAAAATAATATTTACAGCATATTCCTTCACCACCACCACAACCTTAAATAAGAACTATAGGAATCTAGGACCTATCCCCCATAATTTAATTTAATTATTAATTATGGTATTAAATGGTGGGTATGGAAAAAGAAAAGTGGACTTTTAAACTTTGACCACCAAAGGGCACATGATTCATGCACCCGAGTGATGTAAAAAATTGATTTTGACGATGACCATTTCTGTAAAGGTTGTGGAATATAATGTTTTCTTATAGATATTCTTTAATATTTGTAAAAACGTCTATTGAAATTGACTATCTATTGATATTTAATGATCAAAATTTTTGGTTGACTTTTTATACCATGAAATTTAGCCAATAGTTTAATCTTTATAAAAGGAATCCAGAATCAATATCATCATATGCAATTTATATTTAAACATAGTTGAATGAAATGTTACTAATAATTTAATACATCTAATGTAAAATATATAGAATCATTATGATGGAATTATGGGATACACATTTATTTAATAGGCCTAAGGCCCAATCTTCCTTTTCCTCAACTATATGCATCCATGGAAAAAAATTCTATCTCCACTACTGAATAATAAAATTATCAAAAAAAGAAAAATAGTATATAAAAATTATTCAATTGTATCATAGAATATAAAATTAATATAATGATATAATTTTAGTCACCATAATGATGACTAATTGGGACATCGTTTATACACTTCTAACATGAACTGAACATATTACAGGGAATGGAGTCAAATTATAAAGATAAAATAAAACCGATGTTGTTGAAAATTAATTAAAATGAATATATAAATATAAATATTACACTGTTAGTTTCTATTCAATCCCCCATCATGAGTTTTTATAGTATAAAGAAAAAATACATTTAAACTAGGAAAATTGATTTCACATTTCTAAAAATATTTTCGTACACAATGATCCCCAAAAGATATCAGGCCAAAATAAAATATAAGAATTATTTAACAGATTCTAGTTTCAATAGAATATATAAATCAAAATTCCATTCCTTCTTTCATATTCATCCCCACATTTTATCCAATTTCAATTATGCAAAATAAAGGGTTTTTTATCATAATAGACTCGAGGGGCTCAATTTTTTTCAAGGGTAATAAAAAATTATGTTATATGTCAAAATCACATTCAACATCAAAATTAGCATCAACATTTTATTTATATTTTTTTATTTTAACTTTTATTTTAATTTTAGAACCATAATTGGGATAAAAATAAAAAGACTCATTCAGATAAATAATGAGTCAATATCACAAAGTATAGAACGCCAAAAATTAGATAAATTAAATAATTTAAAAATAGATATGGGAATCATAATTATAGGAAAGATGACTATGGATTCATGATCCCAAATTATTATAGTCCACAGATTAGGGGATGACATTTCCTTACATAGTTATTTTTTTGGATACTCTTATTAAACAGAATGTGAAACCATGTTCTACATTATGAAGAATGAAAACAACTAATGCTAACTTAGACCCTAAAATCCAAAATAATTTAATTGAGAAAAATTGATTAAAAGGATGATAATGTTACAAGTGAAAAATAATATCACAAAAACCCCCTTTCAGAAATCAATTCTCATGATCTTAAAAAATCTTGAAAATTATAATCAAGGAATGAGAAACTACATGATATATATTTAAAATATTATCACAGTTTATTATCATGTTTATGTATTAGGAAATTAATTTCCCACTAATGTACACTTAATTTTTATTACTTGGGTAAAAACAAAAAAAATTCTTAGACCCATGCAACATTTATTAATTCTTAATTTTCACCACTACCTCACATAAAATAAAACTATTCCTAATGTTAATAAAGAATATTATTAAATGTAATATATGGAAGAGATATATTATATGATTTATACTTTAAATTAAAATATGGAATAACTTGACATGGTATTTCAAAAGACAAGACCATGTTGAAAAACATAGGTCTATTTCACTCTATGTCACCTGATGTTCAACATTAATGATTTATATATTTCATTATATTATTACAATAAATGTGATTTTTAGGAAAATACATCATCCTCATAAGACCATTAGTCTTATACACTATGATTAGTAGAATCAAATTAAAATCCCTTGAGCTTCCAAAAAAACAAATAAGAAGGAGGATGAAAAACATACCATTTTTTTAAACACTATACATTATGTCAAGGTAATTATAGAAGCCATTTTTCCTCCATGAATTTCATTTTCATAATATCATTATATCAAATTGGACTCTAAATATATCTAATATTTTTTAGTTCATAGTATGGATCTACTAATTCCTCCTCTATTTTAGGTCTGTTGAATGATTCAAGGGATGTTTTTAAATATTTACCACTAAATTTGATTATTTTACAACTAGTGGGGTCCTTATATAGACTACCCCATTAGGTTACAAATGACGTACTGTATAGGGCCATAGATATCTATACCTAACACTCAATGGATAAAATTAAGTAAGTAACTATACAAGAAAAATTATTTTCAAGCTTCAATGTTTTTGAAATTATGATTCTGATATTTTTATGGTTGAACTCTAGCATTATTTATCCTTCAATTTTTATAATTTTCTATTAGAATTTCCTCATGTTTATTATGGTCAAATGGTTTCCTCATTTTGGTGAAAGAAATATCCACAATTTTCTTTTTGAATTCAAAAAATGTAATCTAAAAAAAATTATCTAAATTAAATGTTTTTCCATACACTATCCAATATGGTGACCTAGGGAGGATGATTTTTATTGTAGTACTATTTTCCCAGAGGGCATATATGAGTTTCTAAAAATAAAATTTCTTAGAGAAAATTATGTTTTCCATAATTTTCATAATTTCCCAATTCACCAACTCATCTTGACCATAGGTTTGGGGGTGGAAATTAGTGGGTACTTTAAATAAATCCCATTCTTATATATGAATTTATATATGAGAAGGTGTCATGAATGGGTTCTATAGTTATCATTGATTTCCATTTTAATAACAAATATACAAAATATGCATCCTTTCAAGAAAATTGTCATAACTAGATAGCCATTAGACTATTTGGTAATTAATTCAATTAATTTTTTGACATAAACAATATCCAGATGCATACAAAGATATACCTTATCATTCTAGAAGGGACCCATGAAATAAATTCCACAATAAACAATGATTTTGAAAAATAGAATTGGAGTAATGTGAGTTTTATTAATTTGGGATATAGATGACAATAATTGACATCAAGGATATATTTATTGTAATTTTATTGAATATCTAGTTACTGTATGTCTAAATAAGCCACTCAAAGAAAAAATGATTTAGTTTTGTCAATAGAAAAGTACCCTCCACATGTCTCTCCATGGTAGAACTTATGAATGGACTCTCACTCGAACATAGGAACATATATCGTATCCACATGATGATAATAGAACAAGAAGAGGTATGGATCATCAAACTTATAATGTCTGAAATAAATATTTTTTCATATATAGAGTCCCACTGAATTTTTTAATAATTCCCAAATCTGAATTGTTTTATATGTCATCATATGATGATAAATTTCACACAAAATAGAGTTTCTTTTTGGTAAATGAATCCGACAATGAATGGTGATGTGGGTGGTCCCTGAATTACATACAATAGATTTTATCAACTATAGAAATTTAATAATAGTTTTGTTCATTATTAGTTATATAAAACTCTTATAGTAGTAGGGACCACCTAATCAATATTTCTTTTAAATCATGTTTTTTGGAAAAATTATTTTAGATCTGAATGATTTCTCAAGACAATGATGGGGAATCCTAAGAGATAGAATGCAATTTTTTCTAAGTTAATGGAAGTAACAAGAAACTATTTCTCAGTGCTGGTGTAGTTATTTAGTTAATAATTCAGTTAATTGATTTCATATTTGAGGATTAAGGGTGTTTTCCAAAATAATTATTCTATGATTGATCCTACAACAAGGAAACTATCATCACACGTGATTTCAAAATATAAAGATTACCATTTAAATATTTAATAATTTTTGGGGATTTATAATATAACTTGAGTGTATATATTGATTATTTATATCTCTCTATCTAAAAAATGGAGTTTCATTTGTATAAAGACCATGATGGGATTAATAAATGGAGATAAATATTATAATGAAAATTCTATAGACTCAAACATGTCTTATAAAGGACCTCCCATCATTGATAATTTTTGGAGAGGTAATGTGTTTAGTGATATATACATTGCATTTTTGAACATCAATCCCTCTATTAGATACCATATAGCCCAGAATAAGTCCTTCCATTACTGTAAAATTTAATTTTTCATAGTTTAAGAAGACATTATTATCCTTAAATGTAGAAAATCTATGAAAAAATTATGATTTAATCCTTAAAACATATACTTGAATATGGTTAAGTCATACACAAATACATCTAAATAATCCATCATTATGCTAGATATGAAACCCTTCATGCACCACCGGAAGGTAGAAGGAAAATTTGGTAAATTAAAGGGTATGCTATTGAAAGAAAAATGTTTCAAATAGATTGGTAAATTATGTTTCTACTTCATCATATAATAATTTCAATATTTTATTATACAATAATAATCCATTTAATAAGCATTAGAACTCATGAACTACAACTCACTCAAGGACATCATGAATGAAGGGAAATGGAAAATTGACTTTCTGGATGAATTTGCTTAACTTATTTTAGTTAATGAACACCCCACATACAATACAAAACCTTCTATCATAAGATCACCATTATTATTATTAATAACAATAATAAAATCCTTCTTATTATCGACCTGAATTTGGAGTATCCATGTACACTAATAGATAGTGTAGATGATATAAGAATTTGAAAACATTTAATGCCCCTTCATCACCACATACATGAGATTGGTATTGTTTCTACACTGAGGTTGTCCAAAAGTTATATAATTCAATATTTAAATATCCCCATGGATTTCAATGAGTGATATAATATATGGAATATCAAACAACTTCCATCCAATAGTTTTCATACGAATTCTCAATATTTCTAGGACCATTCTTAATTGGATGGATTCGACAGCAAATGGTTTGAAATTTAGAAGGGATTTATTTTCCGTAAGAATTAGTACTTATGTGTGGAACAAAGGACCATGAAAATGAATATTTATTGATTGAATGTTTTAGATTTTTATTGGGAATGTGAATAGTGTGTGGTATTTTCACCCAAATTGTTCGACAAAATTGGATCTATTAAAATAGAAACATTAACCACAAAATTTGATCGATTCGTGTCATGAATGGATATATAATCAATTTTTGAGATTTATCCAATGGTTTTTTTAAATTTTTATCCAAAAAAATCATCAAATGATCGATCATAAATTTATTTCAAAAAAAGGATAAAAATTTCCCTCATTTCAACAATGGAAATAAATATCATCTTGATTTAAACACCCTTACAAATATTCTATATGTTTATATAATATAATATCAACACTACATATCCAAATGAACACATAAATCTCCTAAAAATAATTAGTTTATGTTTTATCATGGTAAAAATCAAATCATAGATTATTTTAATGAAGGATATTGTTGTGTTCTCATTTCATACTCAGGTGACCGAGTTGATTGTTTCTAGGAAGGTACACCCAATATTTATTGGATTTTTTCCCTAGTTCAAATGTTTGGATGATTTTGAATTAAAATACAGTCACAATCCTTGATAAAGTTCTCATCATCCATTATAACATCCCTTTATATCCCTATTGTAACTCGAATACTATGATCATAGAGTTGAAGAGTGACTAATGTTTGATAGATTTCTATGATATCAAACCAAAAATACCAATCATATAGAAAGAGGATAAATAAATATCCTAGATCACAATTGAGTTTTAAGACATTTTTCTACTTTTAATTGAACATTGCGGTATGGATATCCTTTGAATTTCAACATAGGGGAATGTATCTATAAATATTGGTACACATATTTATAGTAAAAATGTGATTTTTTAATGTGGAAATCATATTTTAATGGTGGACATTTAATTAAGGTATATAGAGTTGTCATGTATTGTTTGAATTGTATCTAGAAGAGTTGTGTTCAACTTAACCTGCTAGAATATATCCGTTAATTTTATATTCATATTAGGTTTATATTTTTTTATGAAAAGAGGTTAAATGAACAGTCCAACAAATTCATGCCACCAGTAAACTTATTAAAAACAAAAGTCACATTACAAACACTAGGTGTAAATATTTTACTCTCATATGGAATAAAGGGCGGTAATGTATCAAAAATATAGGATGAACTTACGAAATGAATGATTTGCATAAATTATCTTATAGAAAATCTATCATCAACCAAACCTCTATTGTTTGGGTTGCCTCCATCCATTTGTGGAACCATATGGATGAATCAAAAATGTAAAAATACAAAGTCATTATAGAAGAGATGATGTCTAAAAAATAATGTGTTAAATTTTTTATGGAATCCAAAGCTTCACTAAATCACATGATTAACATTAAAGTATCATGAAAATATCCTAAAATAAAACTATAGTTTCAGCCAAGAAATCCGGAGAGAAGGTCAGCCATATGCACGCATAACCCAATGTGCATTCCAAAAGAAAACCAGTCAGAATAAAACATCCAACTCCCATTCGAAATAATGTAGGAGAAGTGTTGACATGGTTGGACCCATGAATTTGGCTAGAGAAGCAATAACATATATAAAGGAAAGGATCCAAAAATCTATCACTGGGTTTTTTATAAGTGTAGAAATAAGTATATAGTTAAACATGAAACAATATCATCACAAAGTTGATTAATTTCCAAGAAATATCATTGAAATTGATGATTGTATCGTTCTTTAAACTCTTATACCACTTTGATAAGCATCCTTTTTCTAATTTTAAGGTAGTTATCAGAAGAAATGTAACAATTTAGTTTTGAAACCAATAATATGTATCATTATCTACCATCCCATAGTTATAATCCTCTAAAAAATCAATTATGGTTTTGATTTTTATCCCATGAATTGAGGTAATGGTTCTTTACTGTGTATTTTTTTTGTTTAGGGTGGTTTATTTCACATTATAATTAGATTATCTAGTTTGGAAAATTGATTCATTATCATTATCCCAATTTTATATTGTTTTATATAGTTTTTCAGGGGTAGTTTAGAACTATAAATAAATTTTCGACATTTTAATATAGTCATTGACATGAGATGGTACGATATGATTGTATGTGGCTAGATTATCCCTTCATGTTTACTGTAACAAGGACCTAGTTATTAGGGGTTTTCCTTCTATTTTTAATTTCATATGGTATTGTTTATGTTATGAGACTTCATATACCATTTTACCATTATTGTAATGTTGTTTAAGTCTGGGAAATAGATATATTATTGATGGTCTTGTACAAGTTAGTTTATACCAGGATGATACATTTGTTTTTTAATTGGATATTGAGTGGGTTAATGGATATGATATTTGAATTATATAGTTGGATGTTAGTGTTGTACTTATTGGGATTGAAACTTGTAATGGGTATTGAATTTTTTTGAGGTAAGGGGTTGAGAAAATTTTTTTTTGTTTCTTATTGATTATCATTCCAAAGATATCATAGACGGCCATTTTTCATTATATTGAAATTGTTTTTGTACTATGGTTTTAGGAATTTTAATGCATTGACCTACACTAGAGATCCTCTTTAAATAACATATATTATAAAAGTTATTTTTAGTAATTTATTTTCATTTTGTTCATGTTCCTTGGAAACAATAAATACATGTTCAATAGTTTAAATTTCCGGGAACATCCAATGGTCGATATCCTTAAAAATACATGTGAGTGAAATTCAATTTACCTTAATAATTTTACCAAATTTATGACTGTTAATAACAATATATTTGTGTATCTTCTTATAGTATGGTTATATTTCGCATGATTTTTTTTATTTATAATAGTTTTATAGATACTAGTTTGCATCATTTGGTGATTTGTTTTGAAATTTCTATGACACATCTTGTCAATGAATTTATTATTTCACATACCCAAACATTCTTAAAATACTTGACCTTATTCATGGATTGAAAATCCATGGTTATGTCTTATATTGGTCGTGTATTTAATCAATTTCCATGTTTCATAAAATAATGTCCTTATTTTAATAAATTCATTGGATTCTATATTAATAGATTTTATTCTGATGGTAGGCATATTCAATATAGAATTATCATTGTAGATAGTCCTAGGAGTGTATGGAAGTTAATAAGAGATTGTTTAACCAATTCATTTCTCAATCCTTTAGGTAAAATATAAATAATGGCATTTTTTAAAATTCAAATTGATTCGGGGGGTCACAAGGTTTTAATAATGTCATTGAACTCTTTGACATGAAGTTATGGCATTTTATAATTCATACCATGAATGGATTGAAGGTGGTTATGGAAAATGTGTTCACAGATATTGGGGGAATGTCATAAAAAACCATGCCTATTGAATCAAGGTTCATTGGTCCAAGTAGGTGTTTGGTATTCATTCATGGTTTGATCTGTAAAATTCCCCTTGTCATGGGTTACTAATTTTGGTTTCCACATGTTTTTATGATTTAGATTTTTTTAGAAGGTTCTTCTTTTTGGTGAATTACATCCTAGGATCACTTTACTCATCACCCATAAGATTATATAACCTCATTTTATGACTATATGTTTCTTGAGTGTAGTCAAACATGCCCCAAAAAAAGAAGGGTGAAATGAAATTATAACATGGGGTGAGAATAATAATTTTTTTGAGAATACAGTGAGGGATTCTATGGTTTCATGGGACCTTAGAAAAAAATTTGGTTTCACCCAAATTTTTGCATGTTTTTGGTTGAAGTGGACTTTTGCAGTACATCTTGGGTTTTTGAATCTAAAAATAGATTTAATGAAAACTAAAGACACATACACTCCATGGGATGATATTCTTCAATGATGTAGACAAATGTAGATTGAATTGAGATGGTTAATATTATCCATAAAAGAAAAATATGAATTAAATTGTCATAAGGAGTTGTTCCAAGGTTGTTTCAAGGGTTTGATTGGATTTCATTCTTGAAATTATTAGAATGTCATAAATTGAAGACTATTTCATTCAATGAAATTATATATTCCCATGTAATTCACTAATTTTTTGTTTTCACTATACCAATGATAATACCCTATACATATAAGGGATTATATTAAAAAGAAATGAATGGTAAATGATCATTATATCATTTAAAAAGTGTAACATTAATATTTTTGATATCGAAGGAGAAAGTACATCACTGAATGAAAAAATAAAGTGGAGGAAATTATTATGAATTATTATAATGAGAAAGAGAATCTAATACATAAAATTCCATATATCACCCATGTTGATGTAAAACTCAAAATGGACAATGACTTAAGGTTTATAAAGTAGTAATTGGTTATGTGGAAAACAATGACATAACAATCACTGCATCATTTCTAGAGTAATTTCATAATTTTTTTGGGAATTAATTCAAAAAATATGACAGTAATATCAATTTGTTATCAAGAATCATAGAATATTATATAAATTTTTTTACTAAACAAACTAATTATTTTACTACAATATTGATGGTAGATTTTTAACATGCGATTACAAAATGACTTTGTAATATTACAATTGAAAAAACAAAAAATTATTCTACATATTAATCCAATCCCACCACCTTAAAAAGCAATTTTATGAGTCTAGCCTAAATCGTTGATCATTTAATGTAAAAAAATTAATTATGTTATTTAAATATTGGAGGGAAGAAAATGAACGTTGTCTTTCCAACAAAAACTATAAAAACAACTAGAATCACTCCCCAATTAAAATAAAAATTAGACATTGAAGATAGAATATTTTTTTTGTTCATATAAGTGAAAAAATCTTCTAGATATCATAAAATAATTGTAAATGTTTCAATACAATTATTTCATCCATTCATATTTTTTGTTCATAATTTTCAGATGACATTTTTCCTCTTAAAATCTAATAAACAATTTAATCTTCAAGTTTTGCTGCATAAATCAACATGAAAAATTCATAATTAAAATTAGACAAAACATAATTAAATATTCACTATATTGTATTACAAATATATTTTAAATATGACATTAAATGGGCATGAATTTTTCGATCCACATTAATTAAATTTACCTATGACTTAATTGTCATTGCCTAGGAATTTATTAATCTATGGAATAAAAATCCCATCTAATCATATGATTCATCCATTGACCCAAAATAGAAAATTTTATATAGAATTTGATAAAAAATATCATGATAAATAAGATTCATCAAATGAAAATACTTTATTCCAAATTCTAATGATTAATTGTTCCCAATTTGATACACATTAAATATGAATTTCACATATGATGACAAATGATGTTAAGTTTATATATTTAATTAATACCTATGTTTATGACCATTTTTTCAAATAAAAATAGACATATACAAACTGAAAATTTGACAATTTTAGTGGATAATTTTATTATGTAATATATATTTTTAATATGAGGATGGTAATTTGTTTCTAATATTTTTCAAATTATAATAGACCCATTATTTCAAAAGTAAAATTTTGTTGGTAAAATAAAATGTCATTATAGATTAGCAAGATTGAAACCTATAGATTTATAATTTTGGAATTATATTTGATTTTTGATTTATTTCTTCTATGATCATAAATAATGATTTATATGATTATTACATTGAGTATCATTATCCTTAACATTATTTTGATTTTAAAAAATTATTATAACCAGAATAAAATTGAGAGAGGTAAACTTAATATCCATTCAAGAACATAAAATATCATATATTATTTAATTTATACAAATTATTTTATATCATGACATTTTACTAAATCAAACCAAAAACCATCTTATAACATAGAGGAATAATTATAATTGAAAATTGAAAAAATGGAAATTATTATATCATTAGCACATAACGTCTACCTAGTCAATATATTTTGGATGTCACTCTAATCACATATTATATTACTACCTTCTATAGAATTATATTTTATACTATTCATGGATTGGTTGTCCTTATATAGGGACAAAATCAACTCATCGGGGAAAGAATACAATTTTTGTTTCTCGAATTATCCACTAATTCTATATAATTGTAATGAGGAAGATGAATATCCTTTATAATCGTATTTTTATGCATGGATGTAGCTTCTTTATAAGCATTTATATCTAGATCAAAGGACTAAGACAATGGATGTTATCACCCTAGAATACAAGTAAATTGTCAGTAAATATGTTAGTGAATTCATTGAGGTATTTTTTAGTCTTCCTCTAGAACAAGTGGTTAAGTTATTAATAAAAACAATACCTATATCACAACCATTATACCAAACTCCCTATATAAGGACCACAATTTAATAGGAAAAACATATTTTGAAATTTTATGAGTATCTAGGCATAGTTTATATATTCCATTATATTTATCCAGAGGGTGTATTTGTCCCCTTTTTCCAGAAAAATGGTATGATAATGGGAATATACATTGATTATTATGAAATGAAAAAATCATGATAAAGAATATATATACCCGAACACAAATTTATTATTTCTTTAATCAACCATATAATTCCCAATACTTCTCTAATGTGGAAATCCACCTAGAATATACTTAATTGATGTTTAAGAAGAAAGATTTTCCCAAGACTACCTTTGAAATTGGGTAATAAAACAATGATTTCACATTGATCCTTTTCATCATAACTAATTATATAAAAATAATCATGATTATTATTAATAGATATTTTGGATATTAACTCAGCAATTATTTGGTAGTCATTATATATGGTATTCCCATATACTTAAAAATTAAGAAGTTACATGTGGATAATTTAAATATTTTTATGAATACATTGAAAAATGGTAAGT
Source organism: Viscum album (assembly GCA_963277665.1). Lineage (NCBI taxonomy): Eukaryota > Viridiplantae > Streptophyta > Magnoliopsida > Santalales > Viscaceae > Viscum > Viscum album. The sequence continues at coordinate 1,065,787,908 of OY728166.1, read as the reverse complement.
CGTACAAAATATATAATAATGCTGAGTCATATATGGATAAATTGGTATTCTAGGTCCATGCTATCCCTGTAAAGGGAGTATATATGGATTATTCTATGATAAAGGTGGTTGAGAAATGGCCCCAATCAAAAGATATTAAAGTGATCTACAGTTTCCTTTGATAAAATGTAAATTATCTAGAATTTGGGATAAACTTCTCACAATTTTAATACAAGCTATCGAAGAAAATAAGATGGGTGTTATTTGTTTAATATAATAACGAATGTGATTGGGACATTAGGGAGATAATTTAGAGGATTCTTAATAGACCAATAATCACAATACCCATAAATTGGACGAATTAATTATCTATAATGAATTTGAAAATATTGTCTTGGGTTGTATACTCATGAGAAATGATAATGTGATAGCCTATTCATCCATAAAATTATATATCCATGATACGAACTATCGAACACATGATATAGACGTGGATAATGTAATATTCCCATTGAATATATAGGGAGATGATCTCTGAGTTGAGAAGTGTCCCATATAAATATATCATAACAACCTAATGTATATATTCACATAAAAAGAGCTCAAATATTCCCATAATGGGGTTTATAGCTGATACAACTTTATAAATATTTAATACATTACCATAATTTGTAGGTGATTATATATTTAGATCCTCTAATATTACATGATCCTCAAACTATATTTGAAATGATGATTGATAAGGATTCAATATTCATATATAAGAACATGATCTACATGTAATGAAAAATATTGTAACATATAAATTTCATATATAGTTAGAAAATATTTATTTATTAATATTCATTATATAACATAATGATTCACAGTAGAAATATATAGTTTTAGTATTTTTGGAAACATGGATATATAAAAAACAAGTTTATAAGTGGACTACATCATCTCCCACTGATTCATTCATAACTAGAACACTTATTATTCATATAAAAATTAATAGCATTTAATAGAACCTGGGTAAAGGAAACATAATAAAGGGTGTGCTTAAAATATAATTTATAGTAAACATGGGAGAAATAATTATATCATGAGAAAAATGGTATGAAAACATGAGATTAAAATTTGAAAAAAAATACAATAAATATCGTAGATAATAAACATGATTCATTCAATAAATCATGGATGTTTATTATACTATAATCTTAAATGAATCAAGGATCATAATTCATGAAATCAATAAATCATCATAAAACAAAAAACTGTGGAATACATATAAGTATAAAATACCTTATTTCAAAAAAAACCCACTATGATTTTTGTAAAAATCTAGGATTCCTCTAACCACACATTTGCACACATCAGGCTTGGGATAATATCCATTTCACCCTTTCTTAGGCTTCGGATAACCACAAATGTATCCCCTTATTTTCAAGATTGGGATAAACTCTCGTGCACACATTGATCTCACAGAACATTAATATTTACATAATTAACTATATATATATATAATTATACGCATATCCATTTCATAATTAATATTATATATATATATATTCCAAAAATAAATGGGTTACAAAAATGTTTTAATAGATAATAACCTATGGAAAATAAATAGGTTTCATAAACATAATGTATAGAAAAGAAATGTGTCTCATAAACATATTAAAAAAATCATCAACCTATAGATAAGGGATAAATATGGTACCTTTACGTTATATCCCTATGAAATCAAAAATGACATCCAATGTTTTTATGATTACATAATATGCATAAAATAAAATAATCATTGAATTATTCTTGAGGAATATATTCATTTTAATTTGAAGAAACATATTTAAAATTTTAATCATTATATAATATTAAAAAAATATTACATTGTAAATATATAAATTATTCTTTAAACAATGGTTTGGTCATGATAGTTGAATATACTCCTTATTTCGAACACATTAATACAATGATTCATTTCATTTTTTTATAAAAAACAAAAAAGTGTTCCTCATTAAGAAAATAAAAACTATATTTTATTTAATCAAAAATTTTAAAAATTAAAAGTGAAAATAGTTACTTGAAACAATTATTTGATTGAATTAAAATAAATTATTAAAAAAATTTATATAACACAGAAACAGAAGGGAACAATTTTTTAACCAAAGAGGGAAATTACTACAAGTTTCATTAAAAACATTAATTTGGAATATTGAAAACATAATGTGTGTAAAATAATATATAAAATGATAATTTATATAAATAAAAATAGGAAAATAAAATTTGTGAATTATTACAGATATATATATAATAATATTTCAACATTGGTTGTATAGTCATAAATAATCCTATTAAACACTGGGATTTTTTCGTAAACCCCTTATGAATTTAGGAAAATATGAATCATAAGACCACTGAAAGAAATAACATTATAATTATATGTATAACCTAATAATTTTCATGATAAGGATCCTAAAATACATTAAAGGATAATATATACACTATATAATAGAAACAAGTTTTGAACATGACACATGTCCCATAAAAAAGGTGATATGAAAATCCATTACCAGTTCAGTAACATTTGAATAATAATTACATGAAATAAATAACCTCATTTTCACATTTATTTGACATAATTTTATTGATAATAATCATAAAATAAGTTATTTTGTTGTTTTTTCACTAAAAATAGAAACAATTGATGGAAAATTCATGTCTCCCACAAAAATTAATGTCAACTGATAATCCCATACCACAATGGTAACATTATATTCATAGGCCCCATTAAATAAAATTGAGATAAAAATACCTTACATCCATGGTATATTTTGATTCATAAGCCCAATGAAATATAGAACCCTAGATGGATATTTATGTCAAAAAAATAGTTTTATAAATATCATAAAATACATTACTTGGATGTATATATAAACAAAAAATAAAATAGTTGTGAATATGGAATGTGTTCTAAACAAATAAAAGGGAGATAAAAATCCCATACCTCATTACTAAATTCCTTTAGAAATATTTGAAATCCCTAAAAAATGAATATATATTTATTTTAAATATATTATAACCCTATAGTCTTATTTATCATAAAATATATTATATTATTATAACCTCATATCAACAATTTTATAATCTTATACAAAAAAACATTGTTCGGGGTGATAACTCCTTAAATTTTCAAATATATTTTGGTTGGTATTTTCGGTCCTTGAAATTTTATTATGGATACATAATATAAATAATTTTAATCATAATAAAAATATAATATACATTAATTATTTACATATTTAATGTCATCAATAAAATTCATAAATAGATAATGAATTACACCGTTCATGGGAACAGTGGGTCGTACATACGCATGAATGTTGTTTCCATTATTTCGAAGGATAAAATGAAAAAAGATAAAAATAATTTCAAAATTAATGAATAATTATTATTTAACATAAATAATATATTCCCACTAATTCCATCACTTATACCATCTGAGTTCAAATAAAATAAAAAACACATCAGATCTCTTTGTAGAGGTAGTAGTCCACACATATGCACGATCAACTTTATTGTTTTCCAATAGATTAAAATATAATATGTATTATGTTATATTATAATTAAAAATTATAAATATGATCTAAATATTTTATAAACACAATTAATTTATCAATATATTTTTCCATGAGAGGTGGTTCTGGAATACTATTTAGATCGGTTCAAGAGGTTCTAGTCAGCCATAAACATAATAAACTAGTATATTTCCAATTTGATAGAAGAGGAGATAGATACTGGTAATTTAATCAACATGGTGACATAACAATATATAGAATATAATATTTTAGTTATATTTCAATTATTATTAATAGAATATAGGTTGTAATTTATGAAGAAAAAAGGATGATCTTTTTTTAGATAGTTACCTTCGCATTGAAAACCCCCATTAGATTTCTTTGTAAGGACATTGGGGTTGGTATTTTGGGAATATAAAAAGATTTAAATTTTGGATAGGGATTTTGGGGAGATATTTTCATATTTTTTTTGAAATATAAATTTCTTAATATATGTGAAGAAGTTAGGGGATTAATGGACCTTTTATAATTGAGTAGGAGTGGTATTTTTATAAATATCCATAACTATTCAATACTTAGAAGTCAATATCAACCCAAATACTAATGAAATTGATAAATATTATTGTGGATGGATTATAAGGTCTATTAACATGTTCAATTAAAAAAATAACTTATTTTAAACAATATATGACTATAAACTATACGGTTACTCACCTTTACCATTTTATTTTTCATAATGTTAACGAGTTTTTTTATTCACCCAGTTATTTAAAGCAATTAATACAAATGATATATAAGGCATAATAGCTAACTTGGACCCATTTATTCTATATATAAAAAAAATTAATCAAATAAAAGTAAAATGTATATGGAAAATTAAAATTTACATAAGATAATGTATTATGAAAAATCTAGGTTGACCTTCAACTGTCGAAATTAATTGTTATTATTGTTTTACCATTATTATTAAAAAAATTGATAAATTTATATTTTTTTATTCCAAATATGTAATATATTTCTTTAAATTAAATTCATATACCTATCATAATTAAATTTAAAATCAAATCGATAAGAATCACGAAAAAGACATCATCCTAAAATAAGATTCCATAAGTATTAATGTTTTTATATCATCATTCAACAACATATTGATCAAAATAACTAAAAGTGGATTAATAATAATAAAATTAATGTAATTTAACACTAAATTATTTTTAATAAAAATGTTACATTGTCAATTATTTAAATGAAAATTATGTTTTTTAATCATTAATTTAACAATTCGGTGAAAAAAATAATCATTTCAAAGAATTATAAAACATCAGTGAAAAATATATTTTCGATGTTTATTAAACAAATTACGTTAACTATTTAAAAAATATTTTATAAAATTAGATGAAATAAATTTTATTATTTGGTGACAAAATGCAATAAAAATCATTTTTTAGAAAAAAAAATCAATACAAATAAATTCATTACATAAAATTACGTAATTATTTTTCAATATGTTAAATTTATTTATAACCATACTATATAGATTTAAAATTTACATTGTTTATATTCATAACATAAAATTAAATAATAGGTTATAAAAACATTTTTTATAATTTTTTATCGATCGTTATTACTCGGTGTTTAGTTTAATGCAAGCTATAAATAAAAAAAAATTTATATGGATCATAATATTTAAAATAAAAAATAATTACATTAAACTTCTATTAAAATGAATATTTCCCTGAAAATTAATTTTCTTTGAAATAAAATAATGAGGATACTTTTTCCTCATAATGTATTTAGGTTTCTGTGTATCTTTCTCTGACTAGTGAGTCTCCATGAAACTTTCACATGGTGAGTGGTGTTGTTTCATATAAATTTCTTTCTGTAATGAAAAATTCACACTATTTATTTCTCATAAAATATATCATTCTCCAGCAATATAACCAATGATATTAGTAAATGTGAGAGATCTGCTAAATACTTCTCAGGTGAAATATAAGGAACACATTGTGAACTTGAGTGAGGTTCGATGGGAGCTCCAAGCAATAATAAACCGCCCTTAAACGATCAATAATATTGAAATGGAAACTATTCATTGGAATAAACTTTAATTTCATTCTGAATCTCATAAACATATTATTTGGATATATTCCCTTAAACACGTTCTCACAATCATCAAACATCATATCACAATGATAATTTTCCTCATAAATTTTCTATCAACCCTATACATCCATTATGTGTTGTGGAATATCTATAACATTCTCTCCCATTTATTCAACTTGATAAATTCTCAATATATTTTATAATCCAACATCTCTACAATACATGGGAGTTCTACAATTTTGTTAATATAGAAATCTCCTAAGTAACCATTATAAATCTTAACATAACAAAATATTTTTGGAAAACATGACTAGAGGAAGGTTTTCATCTAAGATTCCATAGAAATCCATATAACATTATATCAAAATATCATATAGTTGTTAATGGTTCTATCACATTGATATTGGACTATCGATGAAAAAATGTTCTAAAACACAAATCTATATAAATATAATCATGAATAGTTCTCCATAACATCAAGGTAAACCTTATAACTCTATTAGATAGAATATAATATGGTATTCAATACTACTATACCACATCATTAATGTATATCAGAAAATTTATTCCTAGAGAAGTATTTTCATATAATAGTGAGGTTTGACAACTTTTTTAAGGTGATTTACTACAATACAATTAATATTGTATCATTTATATATTTTTTATATTTTGATGAAAAATTTTATGGAGATATTATCCAATTTCCATCATCATTATGGTAATGGTTGTAATAGACCCTTATATTTTTTTCTCTATACCTTATATTGTTGATATTCCAAGAATTATGGTATATAACCCAAAATATCTATCATCATGTTGTCCCACCATAAATACTCATTCAAATATATTAAATGTATTGAACTTATAAAATTAATAGTTAATTATGAAATATGGGCCTACTATATAAACTAATTTTTAAATAGTTTGTGGATGTAACCTAAATATGGTTACTAAACAATAAAATTCCATCGATATCAATATTTAAATAATGGAAATTTCATATAATCTTTTGGTGATCTACATATATATTTTATTAATATTAAATACTAACTTGGATATATGGTTTAACAATAATTTGATCATGAAAAACATTCCCCCTTTCTTCAAATTTTTAAATTCTTTCCATTGAGAATATATAAATATTAGATATTTTTTTATCCTCAATATATAAAACATAGAATTATATTTTCAACTCAAAGAATCATCATCATTGTTTGTTTTCCCCAGGTGATAATTTATTAACAAGTCATTATATTAAATCTAATCTAACTATCTTTATTGGTTCATATTCGACTATGTTTTTACCAAAATAGACATTTAAAATTTAAAATCAATGTATATATCATTACTTTCTCTTTAAAGATAATCCCACACTATCTATAATTTATATATTAAAAATGATATCTCGAAATCATTTTTTTGTGAATGTTTTATCAAGAACATTGAATTTTTAGGAGGCCTAACTATGACAATGTCATTCTCGATGAGAATGTGTACCAATACCCTCTTCAATGCATCAATAGAGATTATAATCCATTCTCAACTATCGGGTAATATATTAACATGTGTAATAACTAATCCTCTCATATGTTCCTTGGAATTTTCTATACATTATTTTGACCATAGTAACTTCGATCCCTTAGATGTTTTCTGGTTAAGTGGATTTCACAGCTATGAAAAATTTACCGTAAAGGCTCAATAGAATCCATCCAATCCAAAAAAACTAATTATCCTAGTCAAAATGGTTAGTCTCGGCCTAATTTTAGTAATATCGATCACTTATTGATACATATATAAAACCTATCTTGGGATTATATGACCCATAATTGTAAAAATTTGTTTTTAGAATTCACAGTTTCTATATTCCCTACATAATGTATCATTCCTCATGGTATTTAACATAAATACCAAGTGATCATAATTCTCATACCCAACCGTTGAATAAATTTGAAATATATATATATAATAACAAAAATTGATCAAGGTAATCTCTAAATATTATATTCATCAAATCTATGATGATTGAATAGAAATTAGTACAACTATATAAAATCACAATATATTCATAGTCTCCATACCTTATAAAAAATTATATCTTGGGTAAATAATCATTAATGGACCTTAATTTATTATATCTAGAATGAATGACAATCATGTATTGAATTGAGCTATGTAAAGATGATCAAACAAGTCACAAATACAAGGAAGGGGACACATCTCATATATTATGATCTTGTTCTTTTTTTGATACTCAGTGGAGATTGACATCAATAAAATAGAATTATTATAAAAAATATATTCTATCCAAGATCACAAACATGGATGAATGAATCCTTTTTCAATATTATCTTTGAGTATATTCATGAGTTTGTGTAATTTAATTGTGGACATTTTATAAGGACTAATAGAAATTGGTTTAACAACTTGTATAAGTTCTACTGAAAACATAACATCATAATTTTGTAGAATAATATGCATATCTTCCATATAACATTTATAAATATATAGACAATATAAATTTCATTAATTTTGAGTTTTTCTCCAACTATGCAAGATAATAACCCCTATTCAATTTGAATCAGGACCCATATAATGGATTTGATTTCCGTTCGATTTTCTTATTTATTACCACACTAATATAATATTAAATGATGGTTTGGAATATTAATAATGGATTTCCTTCTTTAAAAATTGATGTCTTCTTTATGTATAGTAATCTAATCTATGAAAAAATAATTAAATTTCTACCATAGGTGGAATAAATATATTTTCATTAATAAAATTCCCTAAACAATAAAGAAGAGAATAATAAGACTTGATATTAGATAACTATGACATTTTAAATATTTACTACTAATTCATCATATAATTATTTAAGTTAGAATTATCATTCCAAGAGAGTTTTCCTAGTATATATTTATTCGTCTAACTAACAAAAAATAGGGTGATCCAATATTTTATATTACCTATTACCAACTGGACACCATCAATATGTCTTCAACACCATTCTAAATAAAAAATGTTTTTTTATCATAAATAATAATTAATCAGAGTTTTAATTCATATAATTATGAAATATCATTCATATGATTTAGAAACAATGACACCGTCATCTTAATCTATGGACCTTTAGAATTAACCTTGATCATCCATTGTCATCATCTATTAAAATAATTCAAGATGACTTAAATGGATTCTTTGAATTTCAAAATATATTCCCTAGTGGGTCTCAAACCATGTTTGTATCATAGACTATTATTTTGGATTGGGTGAAGATAGAGTGAAATAAAAAGGCACCATTTTCAATTTTATTTCCTCTAGGTATAACATTCATGATCAATATCAATCTTTTGTATCAATATAAGAAATAAATTTATTTTAAAATCACTCATTCTATTCTTCCATAAAATCCAAGTATATTTTCTAATACTTTGACTTATTAATAGTTTTATCACTAATGTTATATCACCATATTTTCCAATGGTAAGATAAACCTTTTCTTAATACCAACTCTAATGACCCGCACTTTCTATAAATAGATATCACATCTTAATATATAAATATTCATTATATATAAAAATGATTGACACCAAAACTATATAGGTACAGTATCATCAGGAACATGAATAAATAAAATCTAGTTTATCAGTGAATCAAATAGTCTCCTAATAATTTCTCCCTTTATTGAATTGTTTTTAAAGATACCAAACTAAAAACCTGCATTAATAACCATGGGAAATGACTGATTAGAAAGGATGAACATCAATTCTCAACAACGATAATGAAGTGTGATGTATATATAATCTAATCATAAGGTGATGAAAACATGGAAAAACAATCTTACCAGACCCAAAATATCATAGATCATAAATTTTTTTCATGGAATAAGTATTGGATGTTCATAAAAAGAGAATCATAAAAAAATAAAAGAGTATAATCCCTTGTAGAAAAGAATTATCACATGACAATGAATTGGAGAATACACATAATAAAATAAACTTTTTTGTAAATGATTGATACCAAGACATTTATATCATGTTAGGATTAGGATAAACACTATTGTACGTGATTTAGGGGGGGATGAAATACATTGTAATCTATTTTGTGCATCAGTTAACCTCTCATTTTCCTTATTATTTTCAGTATTGATGAATATTTTAGTGTACTGACATTTGTTTTCATGGGATAAATTCCCATGTACGCACATTTTTTGGGTTTAGGATAACCTTTCGTCTACCCATTTGAGATTATAAAACATTAATATTTAACCAATGTGTTGGGGGATATATAATTTCATGACCATATTTCACATGTTTAATATAATACATAAGTATTCCCCATGATCATAAATAATTCATCATGGAAAAACAAATATAACTAAAATTATATTCATAAAAAATTCAGCATTGTATAACCCATGGAAGTGAAATGGGTATTATAAATAAAACCCATAGAACAGAAACTCACTGGAAATTATTATTATTATTATTATTCAAACACTTTTATGGAAAAAGTGAGAAACCATACATGTGCTCACCACATCACCAATTCACCACCTCACCACATTAAATCATCTAAGTATAATGGATGAAATCCATTCAAGCCTAAAAACTGAAAAACCATCATAACTAGAGTTGAAGTCATCAAGAAATGGCTGAGGTACCACAAACTAGGGGAAACAAACATCAGGACAGCTGGACAAACATCTTAATCGGTCTCCTCAAACTCTCGCTAATGCGACCGTCGACACCATCCCAAATCCATAAAACCATTGGCAGACACCAGTCGGAATATTCCCAACCCTCCAGTGAAGTGAGATGGTCCCTAAAAAGAGCACATCCACAAAGGGTGACGAATAGACCATAGTGAGGAAGACCAGGCCATCCGAATGTTTCACCATACTTTGCAGTAAATAACGGCTCATCCTTGGACCAATTACATATGAAACATTCAAACTCCTCACCAAATCCAAATCCACAACACCTCCAGAAGACCAATATTGTCTAAAATCCATCCAAAATCCGATATACCAAACAACACACATCGAGAAAGATTAATCAAATATAGAATTATTCACATGGTATTTGAAATTCCACCTCTCACTAGCACCCCCACCGTCATGGTCACTACTACTAGCGTTGAGACCCACCATCTAGACCATCCCCATTATTGCACTGACTCCATCCATCCCCGCATATGCTCTCCACCATAGTAGAGGCAGACACGCCAAGGGATAGGGAGCCAGATCGCTACCACCTAGGGATGAATGACCCAACATCCTACCCAAGAAGAGTCACCAGAGAGGGGGCCAAACCTGATCCAACCAAGAAGCGCCACCCTGGGCTTGAATACAGGCGGATCTGAGCTGCGGAGGGACCCAAGCCGACTACCAACATCCAAGAGTGGACTGCCAGAGAAGGATAATGAAAAACGCAAAAGATAGTTGTGGATCTCTAGATGTGAGAATAACGTTTGATTCAGATGAACCCACTGGAAAACATATCCTCAAGAAGGGCAGAGCCGACGACAACAACATCATGAGGAGACCACCCAATTAACCATGAATCTAAACCCAGCTCCAATGAAAAAAGAAAGAAAACTCAAAACAAAATTTACACAAACCAGATCCAGAATACCTCCCCTCCCACGAGCTTCTCTTGAGCTGTCGAAGAGCTGTACTAGAGAACAACAAAGTCGAGCCACACCAACCCTACTACACTAAGGAATCTGGAGTCATCGAACTACAAAGAGCATGTCCACAATGCCTGATCTGATATCGGCCCATGCTGAGCTCCAGAGGACGACACACCGGGACTCGAAAAACCAAAGGAGGGAAGGATATGACTTCGGTGAAATACCCTAGCAGTCATGAGATAGGGGAACCCTCCGCACAGAGGCCCTCAACCCACCCTATAGAGATATAAATCATAGAAAAGAAAAAATTCTCACAAAAATCCCTATGTTATAAGTAGAAATGATCTATAGAATGTATACTAATGTTACCATTAGATAATATACCTAGTAAATCATATACAATATATGTCTTTTTCTATCATTAATTATTACTAATAACATAAAATGTCATTGAAGAATTTATGATAAAAATATAATTCCACTTGGAAAACAATTATTTAAAATCTTAAAATTCTTAAATAATATAGATTTTTTTATTTTAAAATATATTAGAAACATTTAATGGATTATATAAATCCTTTACCAGTAATGGTTACAAAAAATATTGTTCACGTTTTACATGTTTAAATATATATTCCATTCACATTTTAGGTAAAAAGTAAAAACTACATCATTTAATGAAAACAAGTAGATTCATTATCCGCATTTTTTAAAAATAAAATAAATTAAAAAATAAATATTAATATTAATATTATAACAATAAAAACAATATTTAAAAAATTTATAATACATGGACAAGGATGAGAAATTATTTTCGACCAAAGATAGAGAGGAAGTCGGTTTTCCATAAAAATATTATTTTGGAATCTCGAAATCATAAAGAGAGAAAACTGAAATAGAAAATTTTATTTTATATAAATATGTATAAGATAAGAAAAATTGTGAGCATATAGACATATTTATAATAATATTTCATCATTGGATTCTTAATCATTAACAATTCTTATAAAAAAGGTGATTCTAACATAAAACCATTACAAATTAGTTAACTTTTGTTTCATAAGAATCATGAAATAATGAAACTAAGTTGGATATTTATACAAAAAAATTAAAATAAAAATAATAATAACTTTTAGTTATTAGTAGTATATACCCCATAAAAATGAAATAGGTGGAGAATATAGCATTGGTCCTATAGAATGAAAGAGAGAACAAATTCCTTTACCACATTAGAAAATAGTATATTATATGTTCCGAAAAATAAAATAACCACATTGGTATATGTATATCACATAGTTTTTATGTTAATAACAACCTAATATATTAATGGGAAGTATATACACCAAATAAATAAACAAGGGGTGAAATGGCATGTATCCCATGTAAATAAAAGTGAAATGGAAATAACATTCCACTACAATAACATTTGAATAATAATCCCCATGACAGAAATCAATTTAAATGGATATTTATATCAAACTAATAACAATTATATTAATCATAAAAGAAAATAATGGGTTTATGTACACCACAAAACATAAACAAGTGTTTAATATGACATGTGTCCAAAAGAAATAAAAGTGAGATAAAAATCCATTACCATATTGGCAACATTTGAATAATAATCACAAATATATGAAAAACCATAAATGGATAATTATATAACATAATAATTATGATAATGACCCTAAAATTAATTCATGTTAATTATATACACTACAATAAAGAAACTTGGAGTGGATATGGAATGTGTATCATTAAAATGTATGTGAGACAAAAATTTCATACCTCAGGTATAAATATTATCATATGTGTTTGAACCTTCAGAAGATTAAATATATATTTATTATAAATATATTACGAAAAATTAATTACATATATAATACCATATATTATTTTATTTTGACCATTTACCACCTATTTATTAAAAATAATTTATTAAAATCAGTAATCCATTTTATTACATCTTCATTATTCATTGATGTTTTGTTTCGGTAGTTTCGGTCCCTGTATATTGATTATGTTTCCATAATATATATAATTTTAATCTTGGTATAATCATCATACACACTTATTATATACATATTTTGATTCATTAATAAATTTTAGAGATTGAAATTTTACTACACAATTCCTAGATATGGTAGCTCGAACGCACGCATGAACACACCTTCCATTTTTTTACAAATGGAAAAAATGGTATAAATATTAACTATTATAGAATAAATATAATAAAATATGAATCATATATTTTTATAAAATAAATAATTATTACCTAATATGTTTAAATAAAACAAAAATTGAATCACATCTCTTCGTGTGGGTGGTAGTCCACACATACACATGAGCAACATTATTATTTTATATAGGATTCCATGTTAAGAAGGTATAAGTTATATCATTATTCAAAAATTTATAATTATTTTATAATTAATATATATATATTGTCATTCATTATATACATTCAAGAGATCTGGTTATAGAAATTGAATTACATCAGCTCGCGAGGCAGTGCATCGACATAGGCGTGATTGATAGTTTTCTTTCAAATTAGAAGGAAGAGGATATAAAAATTGGTTATTAAATAATTATAATAAAATATAATTATATTATAATGTCAAAAATATAATGTAATTATTAATACATTAATGATGGAGGATAGAGAACATGTAAATAATAAAGAGCCTAGTGAAGACAATTAACTTTACATAGAAAACCCCCATATGATCTCTTATTAAGGACACTAGGGTTGGTATTTTGGGAAGAACAGTATATATATAATTTTTATATTTTTTTGGATAGATTAAATTATATTTTGGTTTATATAAATGTATTTATAGGGATTATTATATAAGTGATTTAGGTTCTATTTTTTAATTTTATGAGTAGTGGGATTGTTGTAAATATCCAAAATTATTCAATAATAGAAAGTCATGGCCAAACCATGGGAAAAAAATTCATAAATAATGAACATTAATGAATATTTGTTTTATATAATCATAGGAACAATATTATTTTAACATCTTATCCTCTTACCCTGTATGGTTACAATCTTTTATCATTTTAGTTTTTACTACATAGACTAGTTTTTTATATACCAATGTAAGTTACACAATATTGATAAAATTAAATGACCCTTATAAGATAATATGGACTCAATTATTTTAAATATTAATTCAATTTTATCAAATAAAAGTATTATTGGCGAAAAAATTAAATTTAACATAAGCAAATATAAAGGCCATAACCCGATTTTAACTATAGATGTGATAACTAATTTTTACTCTTTTCTTATTTGTTAAAAAAATTATGTCAAACTGAATAAATAAAATTATATTTTTTTATTATAATTATGGAATCCATTTTATAGAATACATTTTATATAAGTGGAACAATATAACATAATATAAAACCCACTATCATGACCGAAAAGTTTATTTCTAATGAACTTTTTTTCACAAGTATCAAAAGTTATTATATAAAAATTCAAATTGAAATTTATTCAAATTACATAAATTGGATTAATAAAAATTTATATGAAATAATATATCTTGAAAACAATTTTTAAATAAAATTTATATTTTTAAATTCATTAATTTAAAATAATTTATTTTCAATAAAAATTATTATTTTTCACTGTTCAACAAAAAAATAATGTTTTAAAAAATAATAAAACATTTACTCTAATATAATTAGGAATTTTTTTAAAAAAAATTGATTTTAATGATTCAAGTACATTTTTTAAAAGATAAAAAAAAATTTATAATTAAATTATAAAACTAAAAAATTGAGAAAAAAGTATTTATTATGCATATACTTACTCGATATAAAATTAAGATCTTATTAATAAAAGTATTCTATTAATTTGAAATCTTAATACATAGTTTTAAAAATATTTTTATTCCAATTCATACATTCAAATTTAATGGCTAGTTTATAGTAATATTTTAATGGTATATTTCAGTTCATTATAAGTCGGTGTTTCATGTAACACAATTTATTGAAGAAATTAAGTTTTCTAGAAAAATATATTTCATAAAATATTAGGGTGTCACACATAAAAGAAATAAATACATCCTAGCATAATAATATAATTGATAAACTATACATTTTTTTAATACTATTAAATATTATAACTCCGTGATATTTTATGATAAATGTTTGAAAAAATAAATTTAATTTTTTTCATCGCCTCTGATACTGACAACATCAAGATTAAGCAAATAACAATCTCTTACTAAAATATCATTTAAATGTGACTGTTATAACAGTGATAATAGAATATATGGGTAATAATAGGGATGAATACATTGTTAAATATTTGTGGTTTATATTGAATTTATTAACTTGTAATTAATAGTAAATGAAAATATTATTAATTGATAATTAAATTGATATTTTATAATAAAAATTGTTTTGTGTTAGTAAGGTTTTATTCAAAATGAATTAAACTGATAACTATTATGAAATTATATTAAGTATACATATAATTAACAAAATTTTTAAAAATCCATCTAATCCTTTTCAAGAAATATTATAAAGAATGTCTAGTTATATTTTTAAATATCATAATTTTTTATAAAAAGAGGTTTTTATTGAAATTTTCAAAAATAAATTAAAATTAATTTATACAACTTATAAGAGATGAATATTAAAAAATTGATTCTATATTTTCAATTATCGGTCCATATTTTTTAAAATAGTTCCCTTTTTTATTATGAATTGCAATATTGGTATAATTTATCACCTCACTTATGGCTAAACTAGGTTATTAATGTTTTAAACTAATGTAGAAAAGAAATAAACTTTCTCATGTATTTGAATTTATCAAATTGAAAAATTTTATTTCTTCTATTCTCATCATATTCTTTAAAATGTAGTGACTCGGTTCAATTTTTCATTAATATTGACATTTATATTAATTTATGTAAAGAAAAATAGAAAATGTGAATCTCTTGACATTGAAATTCCATTTTATGTTCAAATATTGTTAAAAGGATTTGAATTAATATTAAAGGTTAGTGTCTTAATAATAGAATTATTTTTAATATAGTAATTTATTTAAAAATTTAATTGACTATGTAATTTTCTTTAAAACATGCACATCATGTACACAATATCTATTTATTAAGTGAAAAATTACATGATTTTAAAAATATTATAATTAATATGATTTGGAATAATGATGATGTTATAACAATTTTATAGATAAATATTTCTTTTTAGGGACATGTGATGGATTATATTCTAATTACATTTTATATTATTGTCTTTAAATTATAATTATATGAATAGTGTCAAAATGAAAATAAAGATATTTTATGAAAATAATATTTTATTAAATAATACAAAATTTTAAATATCTCAAAATAATTAACGGGTATAAATTATGGTTAACAATTTTTTTTTTGTTAATTTATTAGACAGTTATTATCGTATGAGTAAAATTATAACCCTTTATGATTGATGAATTCATTATCGATGTAAAGGACTAAAAAGGTTAACTAAAGGGTTATCCTAAAAGATTGGACATAAAATAACACAGAAACTTATAAAAAAAGTAGTTGATTATATTTTGACTTTATACCACCAAATCATCAATTTTATGTCCATTTAGAAGAACATTCCTAGAGAATGAATAAGTTATATTTTAATGTTTTTTGTAATTACAAGGGTGGCCTTTTTATCCCATTTAAAAGTAGACACTTTACATCATTACTTTTCATAACATTGAGAAATATAGCTCTTATAAGAATTACATTGTTCAATTATCAAAATCATTTTCCATGTTATAGAGTTTATGTTTTTCCCAAAAGATTAATCCTATGGTCCTTAAGAGTAGACCTAATGGTGTACGTTCAAAGAATATTAATCACAATAACTGATTACGTTATTTTTACTGAATCATTTTCTCCTCTAATAATATATTATTTGATATAAAATAATTACCTAATAATAATAAATATATTAAAAATATCATTATGATTGTGAAGACACCATCATCTTCAATGTATTATAACAAATTAAAAATAATAATGTCACTCATGTGTATGTGTCTACTACCACCGACATAAAGAGATTTGATAAATTTTTTCATTTCGTATTTACATTGATTGTAATAAGGGTATATTATTAAATATATATTATAAATATTATAAAGTACATATTCTATAAAAGTTAATTATTATATATCTTTCTGACTTTCATTTTGTCGAAATGTGAAAGAATCATTCATGAATACATATGGCCAACCGTATCCATGAATAGTGTAATTCATTTTTCACAATCTATATTTTATGGATTACACTAAATAATAATAATATGAAAATATATGATATTTATAATATGAATATAATTATATATATAATATATACATGATGAATTTTAAAGGACCGGATCTACTAAACCAAATAATACATTACAATAAAAAAGTAGTTATTACTGTGAAAAATGATTTCAAAAAAGAATTATTAACAAAATGGTGATAAATGATTGAAATTAAATAATATATCATATGATATATATGGTTATGGTACTATAATATATTTATAATATTTATATTTTTAGTATAGAATATGTTTGAGTGTGTATGACAGAATTGAAACATGAGGTAAGGGTTTATTTTACATTCTCATCAGTGCTCATGATTATTTTTTTAATATATATTAGGGGAATTATTTAATACTTATATCTTAAACCCAATATATATTATCATGAAACTTATATTTCTATAAATTAATATTTCTTCCATAAATTTTCTTTACATTAAGTAATCAAGATACGAAAATAAGGATTTTTTTGAAAATTTACCTTATATTATATTCTTAGTCAACAATATTTCTCTTCAATATCACATTTTCTATAAAATATCAAATATATTGTTTTTAAGATTATCTATTGATATAATGAAGACACTATCCCAAAAATTTTACATTTTGTAAAATGTTTTAAAAGGAATATTATAATAGTTTTCTGAACTAGTTACATTTTGACCATTTAACAAAGGCCTGAAAGAATTGTTTTTAACTTATATATTCGGAATGAAATTTTCCTGTGTTGGGACCTATAGTTAAATTAATTCCTACATTAAATTTTTATTTGATTCATTTTAAAAATTTCAAAAATATTTTTGAAAAATATTTAGTTTAAATATTTTCATTAAATAAAAAATATGGTATTATTTTCAAGAACATTTCTATGATCTTTTGAATTTATTTTCATATATGTTAACAATTTATATTGCATATTATTCTTTAACAAGGTTATAATCTGACTATATCAACCACTATATTTCTATTGATGGTTTATGATCTATCTCACATGGAAGAGTATTGATATATTTTATGATAGTTTTTTCATTATGAAATACTATTGATTTTTATGGAATGTTGAATAATTTGTGTGGTTTATTTATATGTTGAGTTCATGGGAATTTTTATGTGATGGGTGGGGACTGAAAATAATAGTATTCACAATGAATGTATGAAAAGACCCAACTTTTTTTGACGGAAAGGACAATTAATTTTTTGGTATGAATTCTCATATTTCTTTTAATAATCATTCCATATAGCATAAAGAACGGTTCAAGTGCTTCTGGAGATTGTTCGAAGCCCAAATTTATGATAATTTGACAAATATAGTGGGTTTT
Source organism: Viscum album (assembly GCA_963277665.1). Classification (NCBI taxonomy): domain Eukaryota; kingdom Viridiplantae; phylum Streptophyta; class Magnoliopsida; order Santalales; family Viscaceae; genus Viscum; species Viscum album. The sequence goes on along the minus strand of OY728166.1, from coordinate 1,065,768,984 downwards.
ATGGTTAGTGCATGGTTAGTATTAAGCATAGAGATTTTCCACGAGGGAACTTGTTAAAAAGGTGATATCGAATAGTTTTTCCACAACTGTTCAAGTTTAGGTGCACTCCCATTCTAAATTTCAGACATTGGTGATAGTGGTTTTTGCATGGTATAGATTATCTTACCCTATGTTGATCTATTTTAGTGTGAGATAACTTTTCTTATTCGTTTTGAATTTTCTTCTTCTGGATATTTCATTTTTTCTCCAAATGAAATCACAACCCATTATGAATGGTATCCCAAGGATCAATGGTTGGTTTTCATGTTATTTTCCCTTGATGTCAATATTTTTTCAATGTTTTGTTATTTTGTCACATGAAATAAATTGCAAGAAAGTTCCATTAATTTTTTTTCCTTTATAGACAAATTTTTAATGTTTTTATACTCTTATGGACCCTTTTTAAGAAATTAAGAGTTCTTGACCTCATTCATTTCCACCCATTTTTGGGTACTAAGTCAATTTACACTATGATATAAATGATAATGGACCAAGACACCCCCTATATAGTTCAACATAAATCTGAAAAGGATCTTACCTAGTCAATAAAATTCAACAACATAGTTTAAGAGATTGGATTTGCGTGGAAAGGCCGTGTAGTAAAAATATTTTTAAAAAAAGTAAAGTGTATTAACTGTGATGACTTTTTTATATTATGATTGATGACTATCAGGAATAAGAGGTAACCCGTAATCATTATTATTATTTTTATTAGACCATGTAAAATTTTCTTGGGATGATGTACAAGGGACTTGCTAAAGATAAAGCTTTATTGTCTCTTACATTGGGCGTCGAGTAAGATTTCTCACACCATTATACTATAATATGGAAGATTGGAATAACGTTTTATGTCCCCCAGCTTTGGGTGTTGGGAATGATGAATCACCCCACCATGTTTACTGAAAACATGATTTCTCTCATTCATGTGATATTATGGTCTTGTACCAATGCTAGAGCCATAGGCTCATTAAAATAGTTATGGAAGCTTGAGTTACACCATGTGTCTAGCTTGAACCTAGTAATCATGTATATAGATATAAACAACCTCAAATAGACTGTGAATATACTTGTATAGAATATATATATATGATTACTATATATATGGGTACTAATAAGAATGTCATTTCATCCTACACTGAAGCTGGTAGAGCTAACCAAGTGTCCAATTGTAACATGAGATGGAGATTATTTATGATCTATCATTTTTAATTATTCAATATACCTAAACCCTGCTGTTCTATGTGTAGTGGATGAATTATTTCCCAACACCATTAGTGGTGGCCCACTAATTTTATGTCTCACCCTCCTCTATTTGGATTTTATACCTCAGTAGACATTATATGAACACATATGGATATGGATAAGAATCCTTATACATATTCTTTATCTATTTTATTTGTAGCATATTTACTAAGGAAATAGTAACCAGATTATGTTCGTGATTCTAGTGAAGAATTAATTTTTTATTTTTTGTATAATTTTATAGAATATGGTATATACATGGCCTCAATTACACTTTTTGAATCATTTAATGACATTAAATAATCATGTATATAATTCAGCCTATGGGTTTCGATTATTAGTCACGTTTCATTATCACTTATGTGTTGAGTATTGAATATTGTATTTATTTCAACTATACCATATGTTATTTAATTTTTCTGATATATATCTGTTTATTTATAAAATCATTCATTCCATCTGTATTTATGGGTAATGTGTCTCCACTGTCCACCATAGATCAACATTACTAGTTGGTCTCATCTGGCATACAATGCTCAATGTCATTGACCCAATGGATTGGGGCCTCTGTTAAGTGGATCCCAGGTTGGGGTGTTATGTAGTGGTACTCAATATGTCTTCACATTTTTTATTAATATTTTAGTTTTAGAAAAGATACTAGTATATAATGATGATTGGTAATGATCTTATTCATAGGTGTAGCTAACACATGTATAACGGAAACCCAAATTACCTAGGATAGATTATTCATATTCTGATTTTATGACTATTAAAGTTGATTAAATTTAATGGTTGGGAATCACACATTCCTTGAGATATTTTTTCTCATTGATATATACATAATTACTTGTTCGTGTATGGAAGATATTTACCATCTTATGCATCATTATACACACATTATGACATATATTCAATGCATTTTCCAAGTCATGTTTAAATTCAAAATAAAATTCCTATATCATATTGTTACATTCTTGATTCATATATATTTAAATGTGTTATCACAACACTTAGTTAAAATAAAATTCGATTAATCAAAATTCCTGCATCAATCTAAATTATTTTTTATATCATAGATCAGTAATGACAACAAAATTAGCTATCCATACAATGCTTTTTGGTCTCTACCTACATGTTTTGGAACATGATATAAATATATATAAACATATTAAATTATTATGAACTCAATAAAACATATAATTATAAATTAAAATGGTTATCTCTAAATGGGTATGAAAATATCAATGAATATTGAATCTTCCACTATACATTTCTATAAACACTGAAAATATCATTACCCATTCAGTTTTATATGAGACCTAGATGTGAACCCCACTGTAGTAGTTGGTATTTGGGGTTGTCTCTTACATCCTTATGGAATGTTATGGTCATTCCGTTATCACCTAGACCAAGATTTTGGATAAGGCCAAGAGGTGTGAAACTTTCTTTAAGAAGGATATCTAGATTTCCTTTTATCCTTATGTGATCTTTTCAACTGGTTAATTCACTTTTTAGGAATTTATTCCATTTTAGAAGAATTCCACCATGAAAATATTATGTTTTATGACATGAAGGTGTTGATGACCATGCTCTAGGGGTGATTTTCTGATAGATGACTTTGATACCTACAACAGTTCCACATATGGAACTGTATACTTTTCCTTGTATGGGAAATAAAACCTTACTTGAAGAGGTCCTTTTCTATATAAGGAAATCTATATAAGGTGTTTCTTGATATATATTGACTATAGTAGAGTTGACTCGGGAGTTCCAGCAGCATAGTCCTCTCCAATTTTCCAGGGATTGTGGACCATATAATGTGGATTTAGGGCTAGAGGTTATGTTGTTTTTTATCGAGCATACAGAGATGACTCAAGATAATTGTGTTAAAATAAATACATATATGACACTCTATTCAACCATGGGGTTTTTATTTTTTATAACCCAGGAATAATAGAATTGATATATGATCTGGGTGGACATCCACATGATATTTTATGATTAATTCATTCCACAAACATTAAGGGTTGATCGTGCTACAGAATATATGATCCTGCAATAGGGATCCATGTATGATATGGAATAACCTACTAGTTTTACTAATCTATTGTTGTTCATACTGAGCCAATATAGTGATGTTCTTTTACTACAAGAAGATTTAATGATTGGATAGTATACGCTATCAGATCTCATGTTAAAGTCATCGGGTTGGAAATACTTTCTGAGATTGTAATCCATGATCTAACTAATAAGAGGTATATGAGGGTAGACTATATTATGAACCCGGGTGTTTTAGTTCCCATACCAATCAGTGATTATTATATTGGGAGAATGTTTCTTTTTATTATTTCATATTGGGTTTTAAGTAGTCAGATATCTCATACTGACTACATCCTTATTTGTCTCCAATGTTCGAAACCATAACATTTGAAACCCCAATGGATGTTGGATATAGTGGAATGTAGAGGTTGTAGAAATATGGGACATATAAAACAATTCTAAAATGCTTTTACACTAGCTCCTAGATATATGGAATTTACAAATAAACCTTGATTCAGAGAGAGGGGATTCGTATCTCACCTGGAAGGAAGTTGGAAAATAAGTGTTCACTTGTGCTGATTTTGTGGTTAGGGAAGAGGTATTAAAATTCAGGACATGCAGTTCCAGAAGATAATAACTAATTAGAGAAGTCATGATGTGACCCAGGGTCATGGTACCAGATCATTACATACTATTAAGCATATTCCATAGGAGTAGAGCACCAAACATTCTATTGTTTGATGTACTTTTTTAGTAGCACGTACATTAGTGTCTGCTTTATTTGACATAGTTGTGTCAGAATATATTATATGTGAGAAAAATTTGGATATTTTGGGACACAAAATTAATTATAAGTATGGAGTCATGACTCTCATTGAACCATTCATTGTCTTATTAGAGAGTGTCCATCAGTGTAAGGGTCATCCCTTTGATATATGTTGATATCTCTTCATATGAAATCTTTTCATCATCAACATTATAGGGATTGAGTTAATTTTTTGGGACAGACTAGTTATTTTCCAATCAATCCAATATTTATTTTTTACACTGAATGGTGATATTACAACACCATAGGGTTATTGAAACATACATAATGGAGAATGGTTTTTCCATAAATATCGAGCAAGACCATGGATTTAGAGGATCGATAGTGTGAAAACTGAAATTTCCAATCTCTTTTTGGTGAACATGGGTTATAATAGACTGTTTTTCCTACAATGGTAATTTTTTCATGGAAGTATTAAATGAAGACTTTTCTACTCTACCTATAGTAAGAGAGGTATAATTCACTATTGAGCTAGTTTTAGGAGGGGTAACAGTGTCCATTCTTCCATACATGATTTCACTTACAGAACTTCTAGTGATCAAGAGACAGTTGTAAGACCTTGTGTCAAAGGGATTTATATTCCCCCACACTTCTACTTGGAGTTCAACTGTCCTATTTTCTATAAAGGTGGATGTTATCCTTAGGCTCTATATGAATTACCGATAGTTGCACTATCTTATAGTAAATAACTAGTATCCACTTCAATGACATAAAGACCAATCTGTTCAGATCTAAGGAGCAAGTGTGTTTTAAAATATTTATTTTTGTAATTCAATCATCATTTTAGTGTCATATTCTTAGAAATATCGCATTAATTTTTTTAAATTAGGTGTGTTCATTAAGAGTATCTCATAATGTCGATTTGTACCATGAATGTGGGAGATGTTTTCATGTCTCTGATGATTAGCGTTTTTCAACCATATATATAATCATTCATATTAGTATTTATGGATGGAATATTAGATTATTCTGGATCTCAACACTATCATTCCCAATATAATTATATCATTTGGAATAAACTGAGATAGAACCATCTTTACACAAAGCTCACCAAGTTTAACTGTTAGATCGATAATGTCCACTTCATGCATCCCATAATCTAAATGTCTGGGGAACTAGTAGACACATAGAAGGTGAGATATATTTTTCCTGGGAGAATCCCAAGAACATCATTTAAATACAATGTTTTTGTGGCTACCTTAGTATTATATATGATTCATCATGGATTTATCATGAAAAGAATTACCTCCTACTACTCTGACTAAGAATGTATTGTAATTTTTAATGTCAATAGGATAGTGGTGAATATGAAGATCATATGATTGTTTTTATATATTAATGTAGAGGTTCATGAGTATCATAGGTATATGTTGAAAACAGATTTAGTAGTAGCCAATACCCATGTTGAATATGTGAGAATGAGGCATATTTATGATCTCGAGGGAATATCCATAATGGAAATTATCTTAGAGTATGATTTATCTTCTGGTCATACTATGTATAGGGAAGATATCTTACTCATTCTTTGGTGTTATTAGGTCTTTGCAGACAACCTAGAGGAGATGATGTATGAATATCATTCCTCAGCTTGGGAAATTCATCCTAATTCCATAGAGATTTATTAATACATATGATTCCAGTATTAGTGGCCTAAAATGAAATGGGACAATGATAGATTAATCACATGGTGTTCAACCCATTAGTTGTTGAATGTTTAATATCAACAAAGACCTGTAATTCTATGGTCATGGTGAATTCCTGAGTTGAAATGTTATTTAATCACAATGGACTTCGTAGTATGTTTTTATAGACCTCCAAGAGGAAACAGTACAGCTTGGGTCAATATTGACCATTTGAACAAGGTCACAGACATCATACACATTCAAGATACTTTATTGTTTCATGATAGATAGACGATACATGTCCTGGATGTTGGATATATTCCTGGAGATCCAAAATTTGTCCTATCTAATTGGAATGCTCGTTTCATGCCATGGTTTTGGAATAGTTTACATAAATCCTTTGGTACATAGGTTCTTCTTAGAAATACATGTCACTTATATATCAACAAATAGATATTGTTTATGATTCATGTGTTCGAGGACAAGCTCTATGCATGTGTCATTAACATTGTGGGTTCTTGGAAGAAACATATTCACCTATTTGTGTTTTCTTTTAATAATAGATTTTGGGTTACCAATGAGATCAATAATTAATAATCCTTTTATAGTTGACCTTTTTTATCTTCTATAATCTTTTTATAGGAAATTGATGTATCGTTTCTCGGACCATGTCTCATCCTGGAGACATCGGAGTATTTCAAGTTGACCAGAACTAACATTTTTTATAACTTAGTCCTAGAAGAAGTCATATTCCAACCAGTGATGTTGAAATCTTCAGTTTTAATTCATGAATTATTTTTTCATGTGAGTTTTTAAATACTTGTTCCATTGATGGTTTCATAATATGTGTACGATTTCACAAAGGGTCATTGGACCCATTGAGGTTTTGATGTGAATTGGGCTAGTGTTTTTCTAGATAACTCTACCTAAGTGATTCCAGACCATGAATGATGTCATTTATGTATCAAATATATACCAATATATCCATTCCCTTAACATGTTAACAAACATGATGAGATTGAGTTATAGTTATATTCCTCTATTGGGGTGTACCCCAATTGTATTTCAGATCATAGTGTAAAACAGCCATGAAGAAGGATACATTCCAAAGGATAGGTTCTACGGCCGAATAAATGAGTACAAGATGAGACCTAGGACAAGGAGGATAATATATATTACCATTGGATGGTGTTTTTTTAGGTGATCTATATTTACACTCATAAGGGTAACTCTAGGTAGAGTATCTTTAAAGTGGGGATTTTGTAACGACTAGAAATTTTGCAAAGGTATGAATCATTTTTCTTCATTTATAATTCATTGGTTTCTCTTAGTAAGAATGAAATATGGCCAATGAATGTTTTAAGATAATTCATGTATTTTATTGATCATGGATATTCATTTATGGAATAAACAGAGAGTGGATAATTGTTTGGACATGGTTAGAACTAATTGTGCAGCTTAAACATGTGTAAAATGGTTATCATTGGATAAGATTAATGGTATGTCTATAACTATGTGAGCCAAGGTGTATGACCATCTGATATTTTAGTCTTTATTAATATTATATTTTACATGTATTTTTCATGGTTAGTAAAAATGTACACCTAGCCCATGTAGGGTCCCTCCTTAAATAGTGGAGGACATACTATTTGTTTAATGTTTTGACCAATCGTGTGGAGAAACCTTCTGACCCCATTATTTTAGGTGGAATTAATTTTTTTCAACAAATTTTTTCAATGCATTAATACATTCCATATTTTATAAATTTAAATATATATTCACTTCTCTAATCCTATCCAATGAGTTATGCCTCCTCCTCATCTAGCGATCATGATAAATCCTTATTCTGTCTTCTAATTTCATTACCATCGGCCAAATTGGATCTGTATTAGTAATATCTCTAATCCCATTTCTTCTTATCTTGGTTTATCATTTGGTATCTTAAAATATTTTTATGTTTGATAGATTTACCAATTAATAGGGTATTAGTTTATTTTTTTGTTTTAATCCATTATTCTTAGAATAAAAGATCAACATAGGATGAGTGGTCATCCACATACCTATGGTTGGTGGCATGTGTTTTTTCCCTTAATGTCGTGATGTTTTAATAGCTTCTGTATTATCTCACACACCATCTATTACCACCTATTTTCATTAAATTTGTTATTCTATTATAAAAAAAATACACATGTTGGTATACTCCCATGGACCATTCCTATATGAGTAAATGTTGTGAACCTCATTCATTGACAATGTTTCGGTGCCATAAGTTATTTTCTTTAATGATATAAATGATAATGGACCGAGGATCCCCAATGTGGTCTGTCTTGACTGTGAAATATAAGTTACCTATTAAATAAAATTCAATGTCATAGTTAAATGGATTAGAAGTTGGTTGAAAGGTCAACTAACAAGATATTTATTTGTAAATGTGATTTGTATGAACATTGACACCATTGGTTGTATTGGTATTAATGATTATAATTCCTAAGATTTAGCCCCATGTTATTATTATTATTATTCCAGTTCTATTTGATATTGTACAATGGGTAATGAAATTTTTTAGAATTACATTTCATTTTCCCTTACACTGGGTGTGGGGAATGACATCACACACAATTATATTGTTATCTGAAACATTGGAAAGATGCTCCATGTTCCCTTTCTTAAGGTGTCATGGAAGAAGATTCACCCCACCATCTCAAATGATGACATGACGTCTCATATTGATTTGATATTATAGTATTCTACAATTTCTAGATCTATTCACATGTTAGACTAGTTATGGATGCAGGAGTTACACCACATGTAAAGCTTGTACCTAGCATCTATATATACGGCTGAAAACATCCTCTTGTATAGTGTGAATACACATGTATACAACATATATATATATATATGTGTGTTTGTGTTTGTGTGTGTGTGTGCCTATGTGTGTGCTTTATATATATATGTTTACTAATTAGAATATCATTCTAGCCTATGATGAAGAAGGTAGAGCCATCAAGGTGTCATATAAGAACCTAAGCCAGCTAGTATTTATTTTCAAAACATTTTTACTATTTTTTAGACCTGAAATAAAGTATGATATGTACCCTAGAAGTATTATTTCTAGTCATAACTGGGGGTGTCCTAATGAGTTTCTGTTACACCATTCTCAGCCAACCTTTGGTACCCATGTAGACATTATGTAAGCTAGTATGGATAAGAGAAAGCACCGTGCTACAAATTTATGATTTTTTTACTTATATCCTGGAGCATCAGAGTAGAGGTTTGAGTATATTCTCATGAATCATGCATAGAATACTTTTGGTATTTAGGTATTGCTTTCTAGATTGTGGTATATTTGGGTCCTGTGTTTACCTTTTTCATAAAATCGTTACATGGATTCATCATGTATATGATTCTACCTATGGATTTTGATTATTATTTGTATTTCATGGTTTTTAATGCTTCCACTATTAATTATTTTATTTCCATCAAATGTGATATCTGTTATAATATGAGTGTTCAATTTTCTATTTATTTATCTTATCCACTATGATAATCTAATATGAGGGTATAGTCTCCATGCTCTACCACCATAGACCCTCCTAACTAGTTAGCAGTGTCTAGTATAAATGGAGGCACTCTTGAGGCCATGAGTCCCATTATCTCGATGCCGTAGTTATCTAGAACATGGGTCGAGATGTTGCTACATATAGGTCTCATGAGACAATGTAGAATTGATATTTAGCTGAGCCCTTTACCATTTCTGTAATATGGTGTTGCATGATTACTCAATTTAATGTTTATGACATCCAACATTATTATTTCCATCACTATGAAATAAATAACTAATACCCAATACATTATTCCAATAGTTATGAAATAAATGGATAATATTTTTTCTCATGTGATTATTTATATAGAATTATTAGACCATCATTCATTCATTCCATATAGTACATGTCATATTAGCTTCTGTTTTACACAAACCTTTACAAGGACTCTATGATCACCTTTTTTTTGTATTTATATTTCCAAGGAGGTTAGGATTTCTATTATGATTTATATGTGGGTTTATTCTAAGTGAATGATAGTTCTCTCAAAGAAAATATTTTTTAATGTTTTCAAATGTAATGTGAGATTCATGTATATATCAAGTCTTTCAAGACTACTAAATTATATGGTCATATGTGATGCAAGGACTTGTATCTAGTACCACTTTAATAAATTAATCCCTAGATATGGGACACTAGGTATGGGGTATTTATAGTAGGTATGAAAATATGTTTTGTAGAAATCATAGGAACTGGATTATGGAAAACATATTTTCAAGAATGTAACATTATGACTAAATTTTAGGATTTTATAACTATATGATTACATAAGAATGTTTTTTATATTATAGATTATGTATTTTTCCTATAAATAAATCCCTATATAGATACTAAATGTGGAAATTATTTGGGAATGGATGAATCTATATGTAATAAGCTCAAAATTCATTGGTCACGTATATCATGGCCATTATTCTATTGCATGATGTGTGTTACCTTATTAAAAATCTAGTATGACACTCATGAGTGAGATTACTAGGCCAATTCACACATTTTTTTTGAACAATTATAAAGGATTTTATCATTATTTTTTTTAAGTTTATTCCCAAAGAAAAATTATTTATAATTCTGAAATTATATATGAAAAATATTTTCTATTTATGTTATGATTTCACTTGTTTCAAAATTATAAATTACATTTAATAATGTTATGATCTAATATAGGGAATTAAAATGGTTAAAAATTACTTATATTGGATAAAAAGTAAACCTTATCAATGAACATAATCCCAAGAGGGATTTATCTCTAGGGAATGATAATGAAACTATAACTATAGTGGTAGTTGGAGATGAAACAATTATAATTTTATTGGTGAAGTTAACATAGTTTATGATTGATAGCATTTCTAATATAGAAATTTATACAAAAAAATGATTTCATGTAACAAGTTTTTAACCATTCATGCATTATTATCCTTTATAATTCAATGGTTCTAATAATTTATTTATAACTGAGAATTGGATATGTTTTGTAGAGAAGATATTTCTCATAGTAGTGTGTAAGAAAATGGAGTGAGTTTCCAAGAAAATTTGTTGTCTCTCAAGGTATGAGGATCAATGGATATCATTTACTCAAATATTAATGATGAATAGGAAATAGAGAGAATGGAATGGAAGGATTTGAAGCAAAAATTCATGGAAAATTAATTTCCCCCAAAACAACTCGTAGACATTGACATACAATTCTTGAGTGTGAGATAAAAGGAATATGAATATGTTGTTATATTAGAACCAATATTTAATATGTTAGAAATTAATATTGCAGACTATATATGTAATCAAACAATAAATATTGACTCATTCATTGATGGGATTAATACAATCCATTAGATTACACTTGTCTCCCAAATTTCCTCATCTTATAGGGATATAGTATCATGTAATATCGTGATAGAGAAATAATTAGACATGTCTTATAGATTTGATGGAATATAAGAGAATAAGTGGATGGTAGATAAAAAATAGATAATGGGATAAAGAAAATGGATAATTTTTTAAAATGGTATATTTGTGTAAAAGAAATACCTTTTCACATGATTTAAAAAAATTGTTTTCTTAAAATGTTCGGAAAAGTAAAAACATGATCGTGAATACAGGTGTAATGAAAAATACATCAAATATAAGTGATTTAACTACATGGAGATGGGGAACTATTCCAGCCAATACCATAAACATCAAGGGAGATTACACCATAAGAAACCAAGGGGAGAAGGCCATCCTTATGAAATTATTATTACCAATGTGTATGATCATAGTAATTTGGTGAAAGATAAACATATAATCTTCTCCAAGGATTTTTTTTATTATTGTATTACCCACTCTTTTATTTTTTAATAATTTTCAAAGGGAATCACATCACTATCTCAATGATTAGATAATTAGTTGGTGATAAAAAATATTAATGGTCGTATTATCACGTCTATGGTTTGTGAATCCATTACGATAGATGTTTGTGTGAATTTTCTTCCAATTAATAATTTTATTCTTCCTATATTTTAATTTGATATAATTTTTATTATGGATTATCTCTCTCTTAATATAACCAAAATAAATTGTTGAGGAAGGGAATCTATAATTGTTATTCCAAATAAAATTTCAATCACCTACTAATAAAATCATGATATTGAATAGTAAGTTGAAATTACTTCCATCTTATCGGTTTTGTAATCATTTTGTGAGGAAAATCTATCTAAAATGGTTGGGGGGAACTCAACATTGAAAATGTAAATATTTTTTGTGAAAATGCAGTGGTATTTATGAAGTATTTTATTAGTCTTCTCACTAACCATGAATATTAGTTTTAAATAAAACTCATAAATAGATATATTCTAATTTTAAAGAATCAATATAGAATGACACTAATTGAGTTTTATTAATGGTAAAAGAAACTCAAGGAGAGCCTATATAAGGGAATCGTTCACGCTAGTGCATCAGAATGGGGTGCATGTTTCTATGTAGATTAAAGAGGGGAGAATGCATATTTACATTGATTATAAAGAAATGTTTTTGAAAAATATTAACAGAAAAAATCCTCTACCCATTATAAATGATGTTCTATTCAATAATTGGTAGATTTATATGTTTCCATGATTGATATTTGATATAAGTATCATCATCTTAGTATTAAGAAGGAATATATACCCCAGAAAATGTTCCATGTGTGGTATGATCATTATTAACTTATTGTAATTCCATTTAGACTTAACATGTATATCTATACCCTTATGATATAATTAATATATTTTTTATAGAATAAGTTGATCAATATATGGTTGTGTCACCCATAGGCTTTGAGTATGTAACCCTTTATTTATGATTTTGAAATATGTAAATGATATGGGTTATATCCAAGAAGGTTTTGGAACCATTTAGAATGTTTTTTAGGATTTAATATAGGTGAACATTATGGATAAACCATGAAACAATGATAGGACACTATGAGGAGTGAATCATGGGCTAAAGGGAAGTCACATTGGTGGTGCATATTTTTCCATAATTGTCATAATTCCTATAAGAAAATGTGATGAGTTGAGCATATTTTTGAAAATCATATTTGTAATTGATGGCACACAGTTTTATAAACATGTGATCCAACCATGTGAGGTCTCCATTAACATAGTGGTTGGAGCACAGTTAGCATAAGGTTTTCTTAAATGTGCGACTAAACCATACCATGTCAAAATTTAGATCCTTAAACTACATATCGAACATGTTTAAACCTCTAAATGCTTGATTTTTATCTCAAAACATCCCAAACTCAAGATTTTTCAATATTAAAGGTTTTAGAACGTCTTCCCATCAAATTATGTGCGACCTATATTCATTTCATTTTGTGTTGAACCTTATTTTTTTTTAATAAGACTTCGTTCATCGTGGTTTTTGGTAGTTTTACATCGATCGACATTTTCTACGTCTCTGTTTCACTGATCAATGACAGATGTGGGTATATCTAAGCTTGGGATGCCCAATGTTCTTAGATTTCGACTTTTTTGTTGATAGGGGAGATGTCTATGGTGGGTTCATATATATTTAACCTAGTTTTGTGGGATTTTAAGTGACATTCATTGTTTTTATCATATAATATGAGGTAAGTGGAATCAACCTCGAATACTGTTTCTAAAAATGATTGTATTTAATTAAAATTTATTTTTTTGTGTGAAACTAATCCTGAATATTCTGTGTAATGAGGTTCAGGAGCTGTCTTGTGTGATGGTTTGTAGAAATGTTGAAATTGGGTGTTTAAATATAAAGTTCTTGGGTTCCTGGTTTTGAAATGTTTATTCTAAATAATGGATTTTTGGGAATTTCGTTAAATGGATTAATCCAAAAAAATCAATAAAATGGAAGGTTTTATTGAAATTAATTTGATGGTTGATTTTAATTGGTTTGTTGGAATATTTATAATAAAAAAACGATTTTTTTTCAGATGGATGAAATGGTTACTTTTGGAATTGGTTTGGAAAATATGTTTTATGTTGATATCAATCCATGATGAATAAAGATTAGGAGTATCCCTATCATTATTGGTATGGATAAGGGTCATGAATTTACTTTATAGAAATTGTTCAATAACTAAAAACATAGGGAAAATGACATACCAATCCCGATTAGAGGGAGGTCCAGGTTTCATGCATGGTTTGTTGTGTATATTAGATCAATTGAATAGTTATGTAAAAATAGGATTTGTGAAATGAGTTTTATAAATTTATTGGGTATCATTATTTAGAAATGGTAGTTGTTTTGAAATAATAGATTCACTAGCACATGTTTATATCATGTTATAAATTGTATTATGTAAGTTTTATATAATATTTTTATATATATGGGATAATATGTTCTGTTATAGTGGACTGAGTATATAAGTAATTAGGGGAATATCTAATGAGATTCATTAATGAGGATTTTTTGGACTTTGAGGATTTTGTAGATGTTCTTTTTTGAGTCATTGGAAAAGTTATAGTATCCCGCAACTTTAGCAGTACTTTTTGATACATGGGTTGTTGTGGAGTTGAATAATATATATTGTTTAGAGATTTTTTTTGTCAATATAGACTTTGTTTTTTGTATTCCATAGTTTAAATTGATATTTTAGTCTTCTATATTGGTACTTGGTTTTATTGTTATTTTTAACTATGAAATATTGAGTTGTATTTCCTAGTTATCATGAACCATTTTTTGGTTTTGTTGTTATGAATTTTTCAGTAACTTCTTTTGATCTCAAATAGAAAATCATCCCATATATGTAATAAATCTCTTCAAAATTAATTGATAGTCTTTGGAATCTTGTATATTTTCCTTAAGACCAAGTAGCACTATAGTCTCATATCATGATAATGGAAAGGGGAGATATGTTACAAATGGAATCAGTTTTTTTTGTTCCAAATATTATTTGAGGCTTATGAATCATGGACCTTTCATTATGGAACATGTATTTATCAGTTATTTTGGTCTCTAAGTTGAATTTAATTCATGTTTATTCCATGAATTGGGATCTTATAAAGTATTAGGATTTTCATAACTAGAAATTTTGAGAAAATATATTCATATCTATCATTTTAATGTTGAACTTCTTATTACTGGGGAGTTGGGTACATTATTGTTTTAGAGACACTTATAGGAATTGAAATATCATTATCATGGTTTTATCCAATGGGATGAACATGACATGAATTAGAGTAATGAAATCCCACTAGTAATGCATTTTAATTTTTAGTAATGATATATGATTTGGGTGCAAAGTGGTTTTTTTAATGTTGAAATTGGTTTCAAACAAAAGATATTGGATAAAGAATGATTTTGGTATTTTTGAAATTGATATGTTTTCAAAATCAAGTAGATATTTTTTTCAATAATGGTTGAACATGAAAAAATGGGGATTTTTTAATGAAATTTTGTGATAGTTTACGTGATAGAAATTGAAATGTTAGGTCATCCGTTAATAGAGAGTGACACTTGTGGAATTTTTTGCGTTCATATAAAATTACACCTAGTAGGCATCATATGTCCCATTTTGAAGAGGTCGTTAAAAATGTTGTTGCACTAGAGCCCTAGGTGGACCAAAAAAATCCAACTAATAGTTTAGGATTTTCAAACCATTGTGTCCGAAAAAAACTAGATAATATTTTTACAATATCTATCACCATTGAAAATCAAAGTTGATAATATATTGGTTTCATAATGAGAGTATTTGAGGACTCTATAACTAAGAGGAACACGAAGAGTGACAGTAATATTCAAGGTGGTGAAAAGAAAAAAACTATACCACATTAGAAAGTACCCATCCTCCGAGACCTTGGATCAAACCTGGATGTTATCAGTGTGGTTAAATGAGTCATATAAAGGGAAAGTGTACCACACCACAAAGATCATTCCACAATAGAAACAAGAGGGGACATTTTCATATTTATTATCATAGTGATCCATGGGATAGTGTTCAAGACACACCTCATGTGTCGTAGATGTCATGTATATGATGTGATAATGGATGTATAATCAATCTTATCATAGAACAAAATATAGCCACAATAGTTCAATGAATAACATGACTCCTCAAAAAGGGAAATCTAACAAAGGAAACCATAAGAACTTTGTAGAGAAAAATTAATTATATGAAGTTGGGAAAATGATTATAGATGGTCAGGCCAGACCATCTATGTAGAAAGGTACAATTATTTTTAATTGAACCCCTATGAAAGTATTGTTTGATACTGGTGCATCATATTCTTTTATTGTTTCTCATAACATGGATTTGATAAGTTTAAAACATGATATGATTCCCTTTAGGATAAAATATACAAATCCTCTTTTTAATAGATAATGTTGAGGATGTTTGTATAGATAATGTTCTAAAATCATTTATGGAGATGAGATGAAATTTGATTTTTCTTTTCTTGTCATGGATTTCTAGGATGTGAGTTTAGTTTTGGACTGGTTGAAAATATTCAAGAATCACATTGACTATTATACTAGAAAAAATAGTTTAGAAATTGGGTATGTAATCAAGCATATAATTAGAGGATAAAGGAATGTGAATATAGGTATAATGGACTTGTTGGAACCCTAATTGGGAACAATATCTCACCGGTTGGCAGCGTTGAATTTGGTATTGATGGAAGAGATCGAGAATAATTGTTTTCTAGAAATTATGTTTCAGGTTTTGGATGTGATTCCAAACAATTTCTCTAGGAGGGACCCCAACAATATCACTTAAATTTGGAAAATATAACCAAAAAAATTAAAGAAATCGAAGGAATAGTTGAAAGAGATTAAAATGAATGGTTTCATTCGGCCAAGAACAACTTTATGGGAAGCAATGATGTTTTTCTTCAAGAAGAATGATGAAACACTGAAGATATCTGTGTAATATCTCATGATTAACAAAGATTTAATTAAATATATATATCCACTTCTACACATTTATGAACTTTTTGTTCAACTGAGAGGATCTTAGTTGTTCTATAATATTGACATGTGATCAAGATATCACAAATTGTGAGTTCCGAAGGAGGACATTCTAAAGAAAATATTCAAAAGTATATATGGACATTATGAATATATAATAATGAATTTATGTATTAAGAATACAACATTTGTCTTTCTATATTTGATTAATTAGATATTTTAGAAATATATGAATTCATTCATGGTTGTGTTTGTGGATGACATACTGGTGTATTCAAGAACAATAGCTCAGCATGAAAAATGATTTTTGATAGTGATGGAAATATTGAGGGATAATAATTTGTATGAAACACTATGTAATTGTAATTTTTAGTTACTAGAGTAATTCGTTAATGGACATGTAATTTTTTAATGAAGTTTTATAATGTATATGGAAAATAAAGAAGTTGTTATCTCTTAGAAACCATCAAAGAACTTCTATGAGATATGGAGATTTCTTGATCAATTTGGTTATTATTGACAATTTGTTTTAGAAACATCACAACTAGAAACGCCTATGAATACATTGAAAAATAATACTTTTCATTACAATAGGCTAAGGACTGTCATAATCACTTTGAAGAACTGAATGATCGACTTTGTAATTCCTTGAACCTATAATCCCGGAGTTGGTGAATTAATTTATTACATTAGCAAGGTTGCATGGAATCAAATCTAAAAGGACTGATCAGTTTATTTGTCTTGGGTATCTAGATAACATACATGTTACCCATAATACATTGGGAAATATAATTAAAAACACAATACAAAATAAAATTAAATTAGTTGCATCCTTGAACACTTATTCCAATATTTCTTCTCCATAACATGGTGAAATGGAATATAATAAAGGTGTTATCAATTTCTCAATAAGACTATTTAATAGATATGAAATAATAAATATATAGGTTTCAATTAACATGATAAGTAAATAACAAATAACACATGCCACTAAAGTTTGTATATAAGTCAATATGTATAAGGAAAATTATAAAACTTGATATAAATTCCATTAAATCCATAAAGTGAAGATTATACGAATCCATAGATATGTGTACCCAAAGTCTCATGGATAAATAATAACCAAATCTAAATGAGAAAAATGCTTAATTATTAGACATCTTGTTTCCTAGGTACTTGGAACAAGTACCCTCAACACCTTTCACAAAAGAGATTTATCAATCGGGTAAAACCCATATAATTTGGCCAAAATTTTCAACTAACACTACTAATTCCCTGATGGTCCTACAATAACCACTCCACAACCCGAAGTGATTTTCATAAATTGTCCCAAAACCCTATATTTCTTATCTAAACAATTACTCACATATTAAATAAATATTGTGCCTTATAAAATTTCAAAAATTAATTAAGAATAAATATTTATCAACAATTCCTCATATGATATTAAGTAACTACAATATTGGTGGACATGAAAACATTTTTGATGAAAAATAAACATTACAGATTTCAAAGTGTCCCATGCGACTGGAGAAATTTAAATAATTATTTTCTATTAATAAAATTAATCTTATAATATAATGATAATATGTATATTCATGGTATATCATGTCAAATAGATTCATTTACATCAACTAAAATTTAATTGTTCCATAAAAACCAAGTCTTAATGGAATGTAAATTGAGATGAAATCTCTTACCTTATCCATTATTTTTTGTGTGGTATTTAGACTCCTATAGAGTGGTTTAAAATATATTACTAACTAATATCACAACCATTATCATAATTATCATACCATATATTAACTTACAATAATATCACACTACCCATTTGTTAAGAACATTTAATAATTTTACTAGTTCGGGTAATAATTTCTAAGTTTTCTCGAGTATGTTTAAACATGTTATTTTTTTTATAATTAATTAGATCATGGATTATTCATATAAAAAATTTAAACCCCAATATAATTATCAAATTAAATCTCTCTCTCTCTATTTATATATATATATATATATATTAATAATCCATTATATTTGGAGATTATAAATGAAGGGAACCATTCATGGATATAGTAGTTCGTACATACGCTTGTACACTACATCTATTTCATTGTTTAATTGAATGAATTAAAACTAAAAGAAACATATGTAAATTACCATTATGGAATCATATCTATGTTATATATGTTACATATTTTCATTAAAACCATCCATTATGAATTCCATTTATGGAATGATAGAGTCATATTTCATTGAGGTGGAGGTAGTCCACACTTCCTTAAAAACATTATTGTATTTAAAAAGTATGTAATGCATAAATGTATGTTATAAATACAAATTACAAAAGCATAAATGAATTTTAAATATAATATTTGAAGTATATAAATATATTTTCCATCAAAATGGCCACCATGAAATGGAGTAGTGTAAAAATGTGCAATCATTATTTAACGAGGCAGTAGTTCTTCGTACAAAGAAAGCGTATATTTGTTAACCATTAGATGGAGGTGTGTGTATTATTAGGTAGAAATATTAACAGAACAAAATCCTAGTATATTTAGGATGAGTTTTTTTTTATTTAATAAGAAAATAATAATATTATATAGAGTGGATATTGGAAATAAAACAAAAAATATTTAGAGAATACTTGACCTCTTAATCATGTATCTTTTTTGGATTAAACCAAATGACATCCATGGAATAATTTATGCCAAAAAAGAGGCTTTAAGATCGAGGGGATAGATGTTGGGAATATTTTTGGGTAGATATTTTCCAAACCATTATGTTTTTATAGGTGTGAGGAATGGGGAGAGTCATTGGCCTTTTATAGGGAAGGAAAATGATTCAAATAGATCTTTTTGAAACAGGTTAGGTGTACACATGTTCTTACATAAACAGATTCATACTAAACCAACCATAAAAAAATAATTGCAGGTTTATGGATGTTATATGTCCATAAAAATAATGTTTGATATGTTTCTAGGTCATTTTTCTATTCTTATAACGGTATAGTCATTTATTAATCTTAATTTATCCTTAATAATTGTAAGTCATTTTAATTACAAACACTAATATTTTTAGTAAAAAACTATGTTTAACTTATTAAACATTATAAATTATGTTTCTTATAAATATAGAATTAAAATTTATATATTATAATCACATAAATGGTATCAATTAATTAAACAATCATCTCGTAAGCGGGACGATAATGGGGGGTTTTAATGTACGAACATTCAAAAGGTTTCTATGTTTTAATAGTCAATCTCGAAGTAAAATTGATTATGATAAAATAAATTCGATTAAATAAAAAAATAACATCAATTTATAATTTAATAATAATATAAATAGAATTTAATTTTATAAATAAATAACATGAAAAAATAGTTTTGATAAAACATGTATTGTTTTTAATTATTCAGTAAAAAATATATAGTACTAAAAAATATTAACTATTCACCGTAACCTAATTATTATATATCTCCAAAAAAATATGATGCATATTTTGACATATTAACTCAATTAAATTTTCAATAAACAAATTTAAAATGGGTTCAACATTAAAAGGCGGTAAAATTGACTTTATAAAAATATATATTTTTATAGAAAAAATTTGGATTGTTCTTATCTTATTCATAATAAACATTATAGATGAATATAAAAATATTTTATTTAATATATATAATATATAATTCATTAAAATCATTCACTAGTTGTATTTAAATATTTTCAATAAGTTAAAACGCTTTTGTAATTAAATAAATAAAAATATTACATTTTATATGCAATTGGTACTTATTTTAATTTCTCATTTGTTGGTAAACATGAATTGATTTTATATTTATTTAAACCATATGTTTTCTTATTCTAGTGAATAATATTTATAGCTTCTAACATAATGTCTATGATATGTTATATTATATTAATAAATAATATTTTAATAATACATTGTTATTTGTATAAACACAATCTTGTGTGTAACACAAACTATCGAGGAAGGTCGCTCTAGTATGAAACACAAGTTAACTAAGGGTTGCATTCATTACAAGATATATCATGTATTGAATATATTTAAAATAGAGAATATATAATAGAGTATTTAGAAATTATGTTTCATTATGTGGTTTGTGATGCATGTCATACACGCTATCATTTACTAAGTAGTATACATGAATTTCTAGGTGTTACATTCTCCCCACATTAATTAAATTTCTTCCCTACTATTTAATACCAACCATAGTAATCTAGGGATTGAAAATTAAATATTCTTTTAATACCCAAATCATTACAATAAATTTTATAACATCTTTTTTGTAATAGAGAATGGAAAGTGCAACTGTCACGTAACTAGGTTCACTAGTATGAGAACATAGGTGGTAAATGAAAACATCGATATGGAATAAAAAGTCCATCAATAGGATTCTGATGGATATTTCTAGAGAACCTGTTCAGATGAACGTTTTTTCCATAAAACCATATTCCATAGGTGTGAATAAATCTCAATTATACCATGAAAAATGATGATAATAACACCAATTTTTTGTTTTTAATCATTTTCCATATAGTTATGGAATTATTTAACTCTATAATAATATAAGTGAATATAAGTTTCTATAAATATAATATTTTCCTTCTATTATGCCTTGAACTATTTCTACTTTATATATTAGAAAATGATGCATCATATGGTGAATTAACACATTGACCTATAAAATCTCATCCAATGATCATCTTAATCAATTTTATAAACTTTTAACTTTTCTAAAAAATTATTATCCAATATCTTCATAAAAAGATTCATTGTATATCCATAATTTACTTATCATTATCATTTAATCAACATGGTGCAGCTCTAAATTTTTTCATTTCAAACATGTGAACAACATCACCAGTTATCCTCTTAAAATAAGGCATTAACTCGAATCAACATATATACTTATTAGAGAAATGAATTCATACTTATTACTTAATTAAGACACATGTTCTTGGATATATTCCTCAAATCCAAATGTGTTTTAAACTACATCAATGATATCATAGAGCACTTTTCGACACATCATTAATCAATTCCAATGTAGTTATTACTTTTCCAAACCAATTGTTTCTTCTTTGTTATCTCAACATCAGAAACTTATTAAGGGTTTTCATTACCATTATCACTTGATTTATGAAATTTTTATTTTTATAATGATTAAATTTTCTTGGTACCATTCATCATATAATCACAAATCATTATAAAAAATTATTGTAGTACTATACCGATTTATTATTTAATTCATAACCATTAAATTTTGGATAAAATATTCAAATGAAATTATTCTTCAAGAGTATCATTAACCATTCCTGTTCATCTGTAAAATTAGAATAACTTGATCATTATAAAATATCACCATTTGGGTGTATTGATTTGATGCTTGGTAATTTGGTTCACATAGTTCCATGTCACCTATTAGTTGAGTCAATGTGAATTGAGAACCTTTTTCTTACCTTTTAAATTACAAACATTGGGTCCTTTTTCATTACACTTTTAAAACACTCCCTTTACTGTCAATAAAGTACTAGAGTGTTTCTTTCCACAATTATCAAATGTCGTAAAATCCATCTTTCCCTTTTTTTTGATATACTGTCATATTCATGGCCATTAGATGGCCTCTTCTTTTCTTGGATTCCTTTAAAGACATATGAATTGGTTATTTATTTAACTATATCATTTTCACATGATATTATGTCCTCATATGATGATAATTTATGGGAGACTATTTTCAATTGGAATATTATCTTAAGATAGTTAAATATTTGATCCTTATTAACTTTGGGATCATGTGAATCTGTGAGGATCACATTCATTTTACTAGGCAACATTTATAAGTCGTTGAATACACAAGATTAAACTGTAAAATAATGTATTATCCCAAAAATAAGGGAAAAAGAATCATAAGTTGAATTTTTTTTCATATATAATATTATAAGTGTAAACATGGTTTCCTTGCGGATATCATTAATTTAATATCCTTCATAATGGTTTGTAATGAAAATGTTAATTATTCAAAGAGTATCTGTAATGATTGTCAAACATGTTGTGTAGTGAGGAACATTTTCGAGTACGAGGTTACTCTGAATCAGGAAAAAACACCGTATTAGAGTTGTTACTCATAGGTACATCTATTACAGAACCATATCCACTTTTAATATCCATATAGGGTAATATTTCTTATAATACCCACGTAATCTCATCTTTACTAAACTTCTTGGATATTGTTGTATACTTTTCATCAATGCCTATATTAGGCTTCTTCTCTCTAATATATGTTTTTAAATCAAATTTCATGGTTTTTTATAAACATCCTTTGATACCAATAATAAAACCCTGACCCTAGAAGCCTGTAGTTGGTAAATTACTTTATTACATTGTCATTATTATAATGAATAAAATCTTGGAGGACTAATCAGTCGAACAGTCTTGGATTGCCAGATTACAAAAATGATACCCATTAAATAACGGGAAATTGAAATAAAAACATGATACATAATAAAATTAAATAAACTACATCCTAGAATTCTTATTAAATTATATCTTCTACATAACCTATGGAAATTAAACATAATAAAGTTGATCTAAAATTATTAGTAAGGGTATGTAAATCAGAATCATTAATGAATCAATAAAAATAAATTAACATGGAAAGGTAAGAAACTAATAAAATTTATCATAAAAATAATTAGATTAATAAATATCATTATAGACATTAAAGAAATAGAAAACACATTCCATTAGTTCAATTAAATAAAAAATTCACCTCATCTATTGATATGCTGACACAAATTCTCATGGATAAATAATAACTGAATATAAACAAAGTAATTTCTTAATTATTGGATTTTATTTTTCCTATGTACATTGAACTAGTACCATCAAGAGCTTTCACAATATTGTTTACCTATCAGGTAAAAACCCTTCTAATGTTTCCAACTATTTCATCTTATGAGACCACTGATGCATCTATGGGCTTGCATTAACTGATCCACAACCCACATGGCTTACCATAAACATTCCCCAACAAATGTACTTCATATCCAAGACATTCAACATATATAAAATAATTATTTTTCCATATTAAATATACATATTGAATAAATAATCCAGATTAATCAATTTTACCTCATAGGGGGATATGCAACAACAGGGGTTTTTGGAAATAAAACATTATCGAAGAAAAATAAACATTATTCATTCCAAAGAGTCCTATTCTATCTGAAACATTAAAAAAATAACTCCCCATGAAGTAAATGAATATTATAATATCATCAAAATAAGTAGATTCATTATATATCATCTCAAATGGAAGCATATTCACTAAATAAAAAATTAATTGGTGTATAATAATAATAAGTCTTAATAGAATGTAACTTGAGCAGAAATTCAATACCTTGTCCTTCTATTTTTTTTTCATTTTGACCCCAAATATAATTGTTTAAAATAATTTAATAACTAATATAATAACCATAATAATTTATATTAATCCATATATTTTCTTATTATAATATCTCATTACCCATTTATTTACAACATTCATTAATTTTACTATTTGGGGTGTTAATTGCCTAGTTTTCATGAGTAATTTTTAACTTGTAATTTGTTGTTATAATAAATTTGATCATGATTTAATCATCTCCAAAATGTAATACATCAATTAATTATCATATATAATCATTATATTTATTTATTTATAACATTACATTGTATTTGAATATTAGAAATGAAGTGCTCTATTTATGGAGATGGTAGCCGTACGTACGCATGAACAGTACTTTCATTTCATTGTTGAATAAAAATAATCGAATATTATTTATAAATAAGTAAATTAGAATTTCAGAATCATATATATGTTATATATGTTACATATGTTTATTAATACAATCCTTTATATGTTTTATGTATGGAATGAATGAGTCATGTTGCTTTGATGTGGTTGTAGTCCACATATCCTCAAACGAAATTATCATATTTACACAATATAGAAAGCATAATGGTATGATTTAAATAAAATTTAATGAATAAAAAAGAAACTATAAATATCATATATAACAAATAGTAATATATTTTCTATCATAATGGACACCATTATTCATGGTATTGGATAAATGAACAATCGCCATTTTGTGAGGTGATAGATCGTCGTACACAGAAATAGTATTTTCGTTGCCCTTTAGATGGAGGTTTATGTAAGTGTAGCTGGAAATAATAACATCCAAAAATATTAGTATATTTAGGATACTAGCTATGTAATTTAATTATTGAATAAGGGTATTATAGGTAGTGGTGAATGGAAATTAAACTAAATTTTTTGAGAGAAGACGTTACCTATTAATTGGGTAACATCTTTTGGATAATACCAGAAGACTTACTTGGAAATATTTATACATAAAATTAGGCTTCAAGTAAGAGGGAAGAAATTTTTTGAATAATTTTGGTTATATTTTTTCAAAACATATGTGCTTTTTTTTGTTTGGGGAATAGGGATAGGTGGTTGCCTTTTATAGGGATGGAAAAGTTCTAACTTGGAAACTTTGGAATCAAGTTTGTTATAAACACGTTCCAACCTAAAAAAATTCAAACAATAAAATAAATAATGGAAACATTAATGCTAATATATTTCAATCCAATGGGTATTGGAAATTATTATAGGTCATTTGGTCCCTTAATCTAAATGTTTAGTCCTTTATTAGGCATAATTGTGCCTTACTAATTGTAATTAATTATAATAACATTCACTAATATATTTTCTCAAAAAAAAGATTTCACATTATTATACATTATAAATTATTCTAATTATAAATATTTATTCTATAATTCAAAATTCCCATCACATAAGTGGCATAAATTATTTTAAAATTCATCTTGTAACAGGGACGCGAAAGATTGTTTTTAAAGAAATTTTTTTGAAGTGATTGCTATATTTTTATAGCCAATATGAATATAAAATTGATTGTAAAAACATTAAATTATTTAATTGATAAAAATATTACCTAATTAATTTTTGAATCCACTATAAAACATAATTTATCTCTATAAATAAATTATATTAAAAAGTTGTTTTGAAGTAAAATGTTGTATTTTTAAATATTCATTAAGAAATAATAAATTTCCGAAAAAATATAAAAAACTTACCCTAACATAATTAATATATTTTTATTTCATATATAATTTTTATTTTGACATATTAAATCAATTAAACTATCAATATTCAAATTTAAAATTGGTTCACCTTTAAAAGGCGGTTAAATTGCCTTTATAATAGTATATGTTTTTATATGTAAAAGGGTTTTGTTCTTATCATATTCATACCCAACATAATTTATGAATATAAAAAATATTGAATATATAACATATATATTTCACAAAAATCATTCATTAATTTTATTTAAGTGTGTTCAGTAAGACTAATATCTTAGGGAAGCATTTAAATAATAATATTTTTATATCCAATTTGTTCATATTTTTATTCAAAATTATTTGGTAACTAATGAATTAATTTTATATTTATATAAAACATAAATTTCACTGGTCATTTAATAATATTCAAACATACTAACATTACGTCTAGGATATATCATATTATCATAAATACTAAAATTTTGTAATACATTATTATTTCCAAAAACATGGTATTGCTTGTAACACGAGCTATCGAGTAAGGTCACTTGTTCATGAAATGAATGATAACATAGTGTTTTATTCCTTACAAGCTCCATCATGTATTGAATAGATTTAAAATTCATAATATAGTGTAGAGTCTCATTATATTTTAATCCCTTACATGGTTGGTGATTCATGGAATGAACGCTATAAAATATGTAGTTGTGAACTATTATTTTCTTGGTGTTATATCCATACATCAACACCTATGGTGATATTCCTTGAATTAAGATGAGGTTACATGGTGTATTTTGATGTTTTGGGATTAGTTTTGGGATGTGTTCTCATATAGGGAGTCCATGTTGTTAATTATGTGTCATGGTAGTTTCATGTTCATGAGAAGATGTGCGCAACACATGATTTGGATCTAGATTCCATAGTCCATTATTTGAAAACATGATATAATTATCTATTTGTGGAATAATGTTTTATATTTATGGATCATAATTGCTTGAAACTTATTTTCTCACAATGTAATTTGAATTTGATTCAAATTATATGGATGTATTATATTCAAATGTTTGACTCTAACTTGATGTATACATTGGGTAAAAGAAACTTTGTGGTAGACACATTTAGAAGAATGTCATATGTTTAGTTAGAAAAATAGGATTCCTAACATTGGTAGTTGATATTCGACCATTATGGAATGCATGTGAAATGTGAATATCAAGGTGGTGCTGCAATTTTCTTTTTAGTTTCATTGGTACCATATTTTTTTAAGATGTATAAAGAGGGAAAAACATGTGATTTATAATGTAATGTTATTAGTTAAAAACATAATTGTGGGGATAACATTGATGGATGAATGATGGATGAGAGTTCATTGTTGTAGCTCAAATATTGGGTGGTTGTACTGATGGTTTCTTTGGAGGAAATTCTCCATGCATACCACTATTCGAGATGGGTTCTCTATCATTAAATAAAAAAGATGTTTAAGGAATTAAAAGCGTAGTTTTTGTGGGTCACTGTGGAATGGAAGATGGATGAGTTTGTTTCAAGATTCATAACTTGTTATCAAGTTAAGGGAGAACATAATCAACTGGAATTTATCTTATTATATTTATGTATTTGAGTGTTAAAATGGTAGAAGGAATCTTTTTATTATTTTATAGGTCACCCACGAATTGTTTAGATACATGATTCTATATGGGTAATTATGGATTAGATTACAATGTAGGACCAATTCATCACTATTTGTGAAACATATAGGGTGTAGGATCTATCCAAAATCTATATTTGAGAAGTGTTAAGGAGACATGGAATACTAGTTTTGATAGTAAAAGATAGACATAGGATGTTCATGTATTGGTTCTGGAAATCCATACAGAAAGCCTTTAGGACTCAGTTGACTATGGGTGTGGTGTATCATCCTAAGATGGATGACCAATCTGAATAGATGATACAAATGCTTTATGAAGGAATTACGACTAGTGTAATGTATTTTTTTGGCTCATGCGAAGAGAACATACCCATAGGGCAGTTCTCATATATCAACATTTATCAAGACTTGATACGTATGACTCCTTTTGAAATATTTTATGGGTTTCTTTTTCGTTCTCCAGTTTATTTGGTGGAAACATGTGATACTTCACATGTTTGGAGACATCTTGTCCCAAAAAAATGGATATTGTTTATATGATCTAGAAAACAATGGAGATGGATAATAGAAATCATAAATATTATATTGATCATATTCGAATACCACTTTCATTCACTCTAAGAGAGAATGTCATTTTAAGGATCTCTCCAAGCATTTTACATCAATTTTTTTTTCAAGTGTGGATAGTTATATCCATGATACATAGACCCATTTGAGATAAAGGATTGGGTTTTTGAGGTGGAAAATTGGTTTGAATTACAATCATAGTTTAGTGTAGTGTATAATGTGTTCCACAAATCTTAGTTCAAATAGTTTCAACCAAATATTGACCATGTGATCGTATGGGATGACATTGACATAGATTTATATTCTATATTTGTGATCTTTCATCTGAAAATTCTGCATTGGAATGAAAAATGTATTTCACAGAAAAAGCATCGGTCTAGTGTTGATTTTGTGGAAATGTGGTCTTATTTATGAAGTGACTAGGGAATGTTAGAGGAAAATTGATGAGAAATAGATAAAACTATTTTATGTAAATGATGGTTTTAAAAATTACATGGATTAAAAGGCCAATTTTAGGGAGAATTTAGAACCACAATTTTCAGTAATAAACCCTTTATTTTTCTTTTTTTAGTATTAAAATTATATTGGTTATATTTGGGGAGGATTGGAGACTTTTGGAATGTTTTTTAGGCTTTTCAATAGGTTAATAGATTGATAATGGTTTGGGTAAACTGTGAAACTCCTCTAGTAAACTGTGCACAATGAAATAAGGACTGAATGGAAGGGGAACAAGTGGAACATGATTTTCCTAAACTGTGGAAAATCCTAGAAGAAACCATGATGTGTTGAGAATATGTTGAACAATGATCTTTGACATGCACTGCGTACAGCATAGTAACTGTGTGAGAAAACACAATGAGGTATCCCTTAAGGTAGAGTAAAGAGCATGGTTAGCGAATGGTTGTCCTAACCGTTCGACTAAGCGATGCACGAGTAAATATTTTGACCGTTAAATCTTTTATCTAACGCATTTTCATCTCTAAATGAAACTTTTTTTTCATAAATAATCCCTAAATCCGGACTTTTCTATCTAAAAGGTATCATAATCACTCCAAATAAAATTATAAGTGATCTAGAGTCGTTTCATGGGTTTTTAAAGCTTGATTCTTTTATAAAAGCTTCATTCTATAGGGTTTTTTCTGTTATCCATATATATACATCAACATATCTCTTATATTATTATATATACACCCATTGTGGGCATATATAAGGTTGCGGAATCCATATATGTTTATATTTTTCACTGTGTTCATAAGAGAAGATATCCAAGGTGGACTCATGGAGATTTTACTTGGATTTATAGGATTGTAAGTGTCATTCTTCGTTTTATTCATAAATCCTTACGTAGATGATGTAAATCTCTAATCCCTTTGATAGTACTGATTGTCTTGATTTCAAATAGATTTTCTTCTTAAATTGATTATTAATTTTCTGTGTAATTGATTCTGATAACCCTATTGTGTAACGGTTTGTGGAACATTGGAAATTTGGTGTTTAAATAGAATGTTATTCAGTTCTTGGAATTAAAATGTTGGTTTTAAACTGTGGACAATCTTGAATTTTTTTAAATGGATTAATCTAACTATTTTCAATAAAAGGGGTGGTTTTATTGAATTAAATGGAATTGTTTATTTTAATTTTTATGTTGGAATTTTTTCAAAAAAGAAAGGGTTTTATTTGAAATGATTGAAATGGATTATTTTTTAATTGGTCTAGCATAATGGTTGTGTGTTCATGTTTCTTCGGTACAGATAAGGCTATAGAGTATCTCATAACATTAGTGGGATGGATAAGGGTTATATCCCTCCCCCATCAAAATGGATCACTAGGTGACTATTTAGTGAATGGATGGCTCACAAATCATGAGTATAGGGTGGTCCAGGTGGCATGAATGGGTTGTTTTATAGATTGGTGAAATTTAATGGTTATGTCAAAAGAGAATTTGTGGAATGATTTTAAGAATTTTGATGTTTTATTTTCTTAGAAAATGATGTTGTTTGGATAAAATGGTTTCATTGACACTATTTTATATATAGTTTTAATCACTTTTTATGATTATTCTATATAAACCATTTTATATAAATGGGAAAACATGCTCCATCCTAGTGGAATGATTAGAGAAGTAACTGGGGAAGACCTATTGAGTTTCATTACTCACCCCTTCTTTATAACTTTGGTTCTATTACAGATGTTTTTATTGAGACATGGGAAGAGGTAAAGTATCTCCCATATTTAGAAGTACATCATTATACATGGCATGTTGTGGATATGGAGCATAGAGCATGTTTTGAGCTTGGAGTTTTCATTGGACTGTTGTTGTTTTTTCTTCAACGGTTTAAAATAATATTAGAGTCTTCCACATTGGTACATGGTTGATAATTGATTTTTAACAATGAAATTTTGAGTTGTCTATAATTTTTATCATGCATTGTATAGTGGTTTTTTGCTTATTAACTATTTGGTTACATATTTTATTCATAATGGTAAAATAATCCACCACATGTATTGAATCCACTCTTCATTTATTTCCGGCCTTTAGAATCATGGGGATGTCAGTTATGGCTATGTAGAACTTTCACTTTGACTCAATCCAATATGGATGGGTGGGATGTTACAATGGTTCCCTTTATAAATGATATTTATATATATTAAATGTGAACTTAAGGGATAAAAGAAATCCACAATTAATCTACAGACCCTGGAGATGGGTAATTTGTAAGACAAACATACCTAGTATGAAAATTTTCTCCAAAAAAGAGTCATTATTGGGAATTATATTCTCTAGTGTGGTTATATTACTGAATCCTTCATAGACTAGTTTTTTTTGAGAACTAGACTAGGCCAAAATTGGAAACATAAATTCTTATTTTTAGTGGGATTTTATGCCAATATAAATAAATTGTGAATTATTTGTAAGGACTATATAATCATATGACAATGTTTACACGGAATGGGGTTGTGTTCTTTTAGATAGATGAATTTGAAGTGATTTTAAATAAACTAAAGTGAAGTTTGGTTAGTTAAAATATTTATTCACTTCCCCATGGTGGATAAGGGGTTTTTATTTTTGTGAGAATAAAATAATTGACTAATATGTGTTTTCATATATAATGATGTTGTAACATAATATGCCTCTTTCAAAATAGAAGATCTCTTGAAAAACTATTTGGCTTAGTAGTTGGATTTGGAAGCTATAATTATTTCATTAATTGTATGGATCCATTATATGTATGGTAAATGTTTATATATATATATATTGATCATTAAATATTAATTTATTTATTTATAGTAAAATATTATAAAATGAAACAAATAAGATGGTCAGAGTTGATGAATGATTATGATTTATCAATATAGTACCACCATTATAAGGAATGAAGGTAGTTTATGCTCTTATATGGAAGCTAAAATATTGGTTTTCTTTGATAAGGATTCAAAGAGATCCAATATTTCTGAATTTCTAGAAAATATGTCTTCAAATAAAGTCTCAATGTGACAATTCATATCATTATTAGATAAATTTTTTGTTATACATCAAAGAGAGGACTATAAAGGCACTAATCTTATAAAAGAAATTGAAAATGAAGCTAATAAACTATCCTACATTCAATAAAAATCATTCTATAAAAATAAGGTTCTATAATCGAGTATTTTCAACATCTAAACAATAGTTCAATAAGGATCAGTGGGATGAAGATCATACTTCCTCATTCTCTATTCATCCGATCAGTATAAATGTGTATACGGATCATAAAGAGTTATTCTGGTGTTACAAAATAAAGAGAGATATTGTAGCATATATATATATATAAATGTTCTTAGTATTTTATTAAGTTAAATTTTTGATATTAAAATTAATGGAGATGTTATTGTGATTACCCATACCATAGTGTAAATGGAAATAAATCAACATGTGTTTTATCATCGAACACCTCATAACATAAAAATACTATAATATTATTTGGCTTATAGTTGATTACCTTATTAATTTAGAAAAAATCAATGCAATTAAATAATATTTCCCTCTTTATTAGATTTCCAATATATATCATAAGAAACTAGAACTGTTTCATGGAGTACCAGATTCTATTGTATCGCATAGAGATATGAGGATTAACACGATGTTATATCAATTAATATAGTGATATTTAAATATAGATATGAGTTTCATCACTTCTTATCATCCTTATATAGATGTTCCTTTTTTATAGTACCATTCAAATTATAGATGAAATTTTTAGACCCTGATCTTGTGATTCTAAAATGTTTTTAGGATCGAAATCTTCATTTTGTGGAATTTTATTATAATAATAAATTACATCCAAGAATTAAAATGAATCTTTATAAATAAATCCACTGAAGGATATGAAATATGAAAAAATATGGGGCTAATTTTATAGAGAGAGAGTTATTGGGACCTGAGCTATATGAGGAAATGAAATAAACAGTTAGATCTATTCAATAACACTAAAAAGAAAATGAAGAGTTGACAAAACAATTTGGGGACAACTATCGATATGACCATCAGTTTGAAGTTATAGAAAAGGAATTATTATGAATATATTCCTAGGTGATGGTATTTTGTTTCATATTATAGGGAATGTTTATTCTAAGGTATGTTATTGTAACAACCTAAAATATTATGAATGAAAATTTCTGTTGATCTAATTAAATGTATTATTATGTAAAATGGTTATATATAACATATACACTTCCTTGTTTTTAATTTTTTGTATTTTAAAATACCATTATGAATTTTTACTATTTCTAAAATATTCATTGAACGGTGATAACATTATTAGTATAAGTATAAGACTTTCACAAATCCAATTTACTGAGAAAATGGATGTAATGGCTTATTCTAGTTGAATTTCTCCATATGAAGATGATTTTCCTGATCTCGTAAATGAGATAGAATCCCTAGACTTTGCTCTTGATGAAGCTCAAGCCGATCTTCAACATGTTAAGCTTGAACGAAACCCCCTACAGAAGATGTGGATGTTAAATGAGATTACAACCTAAGCATAGTTATCTGAGCCACCCCAAGAATCTATCATTATCGCAGAACTTACCCTTAGGTTTTATTCGGGTGTTATAAGGGGTTATATAACAAGACCCTTGAACTATTATCATGAGCATTATTTTTTTATTCAATAAATAATATACATTCATTTTCTTATTGTTAATTTGGAAATGGTTTGTAAAGCACAAATAGTATTTTTAGTTAATATTCAATTAAGAAACCTATTTTTTTCTATTAATGTGTATTTAATTAAATAAAATTTCCATAAAATATTACTAAAAAATATATTTTATTAAATATAAATCATCGTATAATTTTTTGGAATAAAATTGTATTTTTCATTAAGGTTTGAAATCTGTTTTTGTCAAACAGTTAGAATTTTTTTTAAATGATTGATTTTATTTTAAAAGTAAAAATTCACTTATTTATAATATTATTTACATAAAATGAATATTATTTTTGAATTTTGGATGTATAAATTTTCTAACGGCGAATTATTATTAATTTATTGACACATTCGAATTTTTAGGTATAAATTAAATTACATTTTGATATATAATGTGATCTATGCCATCATATTTACCCAACTGTGAATTAATAAAATACTATTTATTGTATATTCTTCTAATATATGAGTTACCTTTAAAATAATGTTATTTTATATTTGTTTTATTAATTTTACAATGCCATTGTGGACCCTCAAAGACTTAAAAACTATTTTAACAATTTAAAATGATTTCTTTGAGAGTGTGACTCACCCCCACATAAGAAGAAATAAATTTTTATTTTCGTCCATTGATCTTATAAAATATTATTTTCTACTCCACTTTGGAAAAAATATGGAAAAACCATGGAATGTTTTTTTGTTTTTATTAGTTTAATTTGTAGTGTCCAAAACCATAATAATAATGAATTCTCTCCATTTTTCTATATAAAAACACTCAGTCTCCCATTACTCTTCACTAGATACCTTTGGATCATAACCAACCTCTTCCATCTATTCTTTTTAATCCTCCCAAGGCTCCCAAATCTCCTAATAATCCTTTCTAAATCATATACCTAGAATTTCAGATCAAACTTCCATGTAAGGTATTTCTTCCTTTCTCATTTTTGTCCATATTTATATATGTTGTTATACCGTTTTATTTTAAATTCAAAATGTCAGTAAATAATTTTTCATCTCCCCCATACTTCCCTCCATATGTTTCAATGATTGTATTCCTCTTTCTCCCTCAGTAATTCCTCCCATGTACACTCATTACCATGTTAAAATTCTGTAAGGAATTTCTCTCTCCTCATTTATATGCATGAAATAATTTTATATTATGAATCTAAATTCCATTAAATATGTTGTGATATTATGTCCAATAAACAAATTACTGTATATTTCATGTATAAATGATGAGATACAACATTCTCTCTCATCAACCCATTTTATGTATTCTATTTGATGACATTGTGCTGCTGAAGTTACACCAAAATTTCCATGCCAAAATCATTGTGTAAATGAATACCACATCCATTTATCTATTAAGGGTTTTCACCAATATTAAAATATACCTATTTAATGATACTTGAATTTATTTATTCCACATTACATCATCATTTAATTAATTATAATGTTGAATGAATCCTTTTTTAATGATCCATGTGGCACACTTATGAATGAAATGAAATGTTTATAATGGGTGCGCCCTGATAGTGATTTAAAGAATTGGGTAAAGAATAATATTCTAATATTACATTTAAAATGAGGGTTTACTCATCCTTATTCAATTGAAATGATTTTTTACTCAGGATAATTCACCTACAATGTGGGTTTACTCATGCTCCGTGTGAAATGAACCTTGGCTCATGATAATATCTTGTTAAATATTGTCACCACATTTCCACATTATGATAATCCTGATATATCATACCATTATTTTCATGTTTC
The DNA here is from genome assembly GCA_963277665.1 of Viscum album. Taxonomy (NCBI): domain Eukaryota; kingdom Viridiplantae; phylum Streptophyta; class Magnoliopsida; order Santalales; family Viscaceae; genus Viscum; species Viscum album. The sequence continues at coordinate 1,065,733,887 of OY728166.1, read as the reverse complement.
TATTGTGATCCATTGATATTTCTTTTTTCTAATAATTATTATATTCTTCATGTTATGCCTTTTTTACTCCCTTATTAGGATTTATATCTTAACCTTTTCTTGTGCATGTACTCGGGATATCCTGTTCAATGCTACATATGGAGGAATGTTATGGTCATGTAAAAAATTTCTTCAATAAATATATTGTGTTTTATGTTCAAATTTTTTATGAAATGATCCTAATTTCATGAGACACTATACCTATCGACAATCATATTTCTCTTAAGTGCATGTTGATGTAATAAATTGCGTTTATGTGTATAACAATGAGAAGGGTTGTTATAGTTGGTATCAAAAGATATGTTTAGTTATTTTTGAGAATGAGATTAGAAAAACCTAGTGAATTAATTAGTTACAATACTATGAATAATAAAAACATCCCATATTTGTTTTTAGTATATATTAAGTGGATTATCAATAAAATACATCCCTGACTGGATATGAACAAGTAGATCTGGGTTAGACACATATGAGTCTAGGGGTAAAACACAAACACGCTACTTTGATCTAGAATCGAACAAGAACTAGTGAATGAAAATAGGCCATGCTGCACTGATGGATACAACACTCCCTAGGTATATGATTTGGTAAATTCATAATCATAGTATGAATCATTGCTAAGGGAATTAAAAAAAAATTCCAAAGAACATATGTTGGGAAGTAGTTCATGGATAACATATATTGGAGCCTACAAATTAATAATATAAAAAAATAATTGTAATTTATATGTTATCCCTTTTTTTATTTGGATGAAATTTTATGTGCTAACCCTAACATTTATTTTATTCTATAAAATGGATGGTAATAAGAGGACTCGGGCTAACAACTGATGTAAAAAAAATTTGAGGAATGTCCTAATAAGATTCCCAATCCTATGAGAGAACAAATAGAAATATTTGTCGTGATAATATATCAGCTAACTAAGGTTTTGAAATGAAAAATAGGTAAATAGTAACATCCAACCACCCCAATGAATGAACAAGTTGTAATTGATAGATTCATGGGACAAAGGCCTCCTACTTTTAATGGATCATTAGATCCCCCAATCGCCAAAAAATGGATCAACTCCCTTGAAAATGTCTTCTCAAGCCATCAATGTTCTTAACAAGGGAAGTTTCTTTTAGCTGATTTCTATATGTAGGGTGATGTTAATCAATGGTGTATATTGATAAAAAATACAAATCATGAGTAATAGATCGAAACATTGTAATAAAAGGATTTCTAAAAAATGTTTTCTGATGAATATTTTATGTGCACCCTCTAAATTTAGATGGAAAGAAAATTCATTTCCCCCAAGATAACAAGATGATGAATCCATTAGTTTGTGCAAGGAAAACATCGCCAGGATTTCATGATATGCATTTGGATTTATCTTTACCACCAAATGTATGGTTGACCACTTCATTGTTTGGATAAAACCTACCCTACATGTGGACCTATAGATCCTTGAATTTGATAGATATAAGGAAATTGTCTGATGTTCCCTCATTTTTGAAATAGATATAAAAGAATCTCATGGGTATCATGGGGATAAGAAGAGGAAAGTGGAATTTAATTATGGAATTTCTATGGATAAAAACAAGGGTTCTAAAAAATCCCATCACCTAGTTTCCAAAGGTGTGGAAAGAAACACTGTAGAAATAGATTGTAGAGGTCAAGGAAATGATTTAGGTGTAGAAGAGAACGACACCTGACCATTAATTTCCAAAAAGAAAAACTTGTTTCTACGATGGAAGAGAGGACGGATCCATTTGACCCTCAACATGTTGTTATTTACTTAAACTACAAATGACCATGGAACGTTTCCAACAAGTTCCCTAATCCAAGGTTTTTTGGAGGAAACCAAAAACCACCAAAGTTGAAAGGGGGAGATTTTTTACTTCACTAAAGTTGAAGAAAACCTATAAAATTAAGTGGTGAGAGTTATGTTAGTTATTCCTTCAATAATAGTGAGAATTATTTTTAATTCTAGTTATATGAATTATTTCATTTCCCAAATGTTTAATAAAACAATAAGAACACAACAAATAATCAAAGAAGTAGAGATGTCAATGAGAATGGAAAATGGGTAAGTCATTGTATCCATTGAATATAACTCTCCCTATCAAAATTTGTGTTTTGAACTTAATGGAGAACCACATCATATTCCCTCTGGTGGAATTTGATGTATTTATTTGCTTGGATTGGATTTTCATGTATAGGTCCATCATAAATTGTTGTGATAGAGAAATCACTCTCCATGTGGAGAATTTACCCTTGATTCTATAAAAGTTCATGGAAGAGGATTAATATTCTTTAGCACCATCAACTCAAGAAGGTATATTACTTAACAATGAGCACATATATTTTCATCAGAGAATTTAGTGTAAGGAAGCAACCATCCTTGAAGTCATACCTATGGTGAGGGAATTCACTGAAGTGTTTCCTGAGGAATTTCATGGTCCTCCCCTTAAGAGAGATGTTGAATTATCGATTGATCTTCTACCTAGGTAATTTACAATATCCAATAATCCATAAAGAATAGATTTTGTGGGTATTGATGAGATAAAGAAACTACTACAAGATAATATGGATAAGGTTTTATACACCCTTGTGCTTCACCAAGTGGTGCACCAGTCCTCTTCATCAAGAAGAAGGATGGGTCAATGCACCATTTCATTGATAATTGTGAGCTCAAAAAAATAAAAATAAAAACAAGTATCATCAGCTACAAATTGATGAAATGATTAATCAGCTACTTGGGGAACAATAGTTCTCTAAGGTGGATCTATGGTCGAGATATTTCCAAGTAAGGGTGGAAAAATAGGATATCCCCAAGACTAATTTTCATACAAGGTAGGGGCATTATGAATTCATAGTAATGACTTTTGGGCTCACTAATTCTCAATCAATCATTATAGACACTATTAATAGATTCATAGAGATTTCATTGAAATATTTGTGGTAGTCTTTATAGAAGATATTATAATATTCTAAAAATTCATGTAGGAGCATGTGGAGCATCTAAGAACTGTACTATAGACCTTGAGAAAGGATAATCTCAATCTAATGTACAAAAAGTGTGTATTCTGGTTGAATGAAGTCTAATTCGTGCGTAATATCATGTAATGTAATGGGATATATTTGGATCCCTCCAAGACTGATGCAATTGAGGTATTTTAGGGGCCATCATCGGTGACAGATATTCGTAGCTTCCTTGGGATAGCTAGATATTATCAAGGATTTGTGAGAAAATTCTCACGATTGTCAAACACTCTTACCAAGAAAACATGGAAGGGAATCATGTATTTATGGAGTGATGAATGTGAACATATCATCAATGATTTAAAAACGAGGCATATCAGTTCACATGTTCCCACACTACCCACAAGTGGAGAAGTTTTGGTGCTTTATAGTTATGCCTCAAAGAAGGGCATGGGTTGTGCATCGATGCAGAATGACAAATTATTTCTTATTCTTCAAGAAAATTAAATTTTCATGAGAAAAACTATCCAACACATGATCTAGAGTTGGGTGTAGTAATATTTTTTTTATAAATAAGGAAACATAACCTCTTTGGGGAGTAGTGTAAAATATATATGAACCACAAAACCCTAATGTATATATTCAAATAGAAAGAGTTGAATATGCACCAATGAATATGGGTAGATCTGATCATAGACTATGACTTATCATTCAATTACCACCCTGGGAAAGTGATCAAGGTGGAAGACACTCAATGTAGAAAAGACCCAGCAATTCTATATTTTATGAGAATTGAAAAGCATCCAAATTTCTTAGATGTGATGAAGATGGACATGTTAATCATAAAGATTCGAACATCATCAATCCATTCAAAAATTATAACTCAATTGTCACTTTTAGAAATATAATAGGATGATCAAAAGGATGATGTGGAAATTCAGAAGAATGTGGAAACAATCGGAAAAGGGAAATCCTCAGCGATAAAAGTTAATGAATAAGGAATTGTGGGATTTGTTTCATGACTATGTCTTCCATCAAATCTGGAGTTAAAGAAAGAACTTTTGGATGATTCACATTGTTTGAATTTCTCTATTTGCCTAGAAAGAACAATGATGTACCAAGATCTGTGAGAGAATTATTGGTGGGATGACATAAAAAAATATATCATTTGGTATACAACAAATTTATTATTATATTAGAAAATGAAGGATGAGAGGCATAAGTATAAAGGGATGATGTAACTATTATCCATACCAACATGGAAATGAGATAACATCTCCATAGACTTTTTCACCAGACATCCGATGATATCCAAAGGAAATAATGCTATCTGGTTGGTTGTGGATCATCATGAAAATAATGAACACTTCATTTCAATTAAAGAAGATTTTGCATTGGATCAACTAGAATGAATATACATCAGAGAACTGGTAATGCTGCATGGAGTTCCACTATCTATTGTATCTGATCGAGATCCAAGATTCACCTATATGTTATAGAAGAGTCTATAACATTCTATGAATGCTGAGTTGAACTTCATTATGGCTTATCATCCTAAAACTAATGGAATAACTGATAGGTCTATCGAAACACTTGACTACATGTTCACAACATGCTCAATGGACTTGAATGGAGTATGAGATCAATGTCTTCTTCTTTTTGAGTTCTCTTATAATAATAGTATATACTCAAGAATCAAAAGGTATCATTATGAATCACTTTATTGGAATAGATAAAGAACACCATCATGTTGGGATAATGTTGGGGTGCAAAAACTTCTTGGTCCAGAAATGGTCGAAGAAATGGTATAGAATGTTAACACCATCCAGCAACACATTAAAGCTTCTTAGAGTCTACAAATGACCTTTTTGGATAATCATTTATGAGACCAAGAGTTTGATGATGGAGTCCTAGTATTCCTCCTCCTATCACTGTGGAAGAGAGTTATGAGATTTTGGAAGCGTTGAAGCCTTAGTCCAAGATAAATAGGCCCTTCTAAGGTCCTTGATTTCATTAGAGTAGTGGCCTATTGAATAACACTCCCACCAAACCTGCCTTAAGTACATGATGTATTCCATTTATCAATCTTGAAAAATTACATACCTGACCCATTGCATGTACTCAATCTAGAGGTGGTTCCATTGGATAATTACCTTTCTTATGAAGAGAAGTGGGTTATGATCATAGATCATACAAAATAATAATAATAAATAGTAAATTTCCCCTTATAAGAAGTTGTGGAAAAACCAAAAGCATTAATATGAAACGTGGGAATTAGAGGAAGTGATAATGCGGAGTTTACCTCATCTTTTTTAGTTTCGAAAAAGGAACTTTTGCGGATAAATTTTTTAAGCAGGGAATATTGTAATGAACCAAAATTTTATTATTTAAAATTCCTCTTGATCGAATTAATGGTGTTATTATGTAAAATGTTTATATAAAACAAATGAACTTCCTTTTTTTATGTTTTCGGATTTTAAAATATGATTAATAATTATTACCATTTCTAATATAGTCATTAAACAATGATCACATGATTATTCTAAATATAGGTATTTAGGAAATACAATATATTCATACAAAGGAATCGATGGCCTTATTGAGTAGAATTTCTCCACACAAAGCCCATTTGTTGGAGCTCATAAAGGGGTTAGGGTCACTGGGCTTTGCTCTTGAGTATGCCCATGAAAACCTTTATCATGTTTAGCTTGAACAAAAATGAATTCAGGATAATGGGCGTTAATAAGGATTACCACCCGAGCGATGCTATCTGAGCTACCCCAAAATTATGTCTTCAACACACACCTTATCCTTCAGTATTATGCGGGTGTTATAAGGGGTTATGTAACAATACCCTAGAACTATGATTATGTGCATTATTTTTTAATATAATAAATAATATAAAGACATATTATTATTGTTACATTGCAAATATTTTTAAAAATCACAATTTGTATTTTTAATTAATATTAAATTAAAGAATATTTTTTGAGGAAATAATAGATTATTGAATTGCATAATATTTTAATAAAATATTATTACTAAATTACTTTTTATTAGATATATATTCTCATTTAATATTTATGAAAATAATTGTAATTTTTATAAATGTTTGAAAGCTGTTTTTGTCAAAACCCATTATTTTCAATTAATGTTGGTTTTTATTTCAAAATTAAAAATTTACATATTTATAAAATTATTAAGGTAAATTGAATACTATTTTTTATTTAGGTTTTAAAAAGTATCCAATGGGTTATTTTTCTTAATTTTCTGAGATATGCTAATTTTTAGGTAAAATTGAAATACTATTTTAATATATAATGTGTTTTATTACATCATTATGACCCAATTGGGAGGTAATATAATACTATAAAAGGGTTATTTGGTCAATATATATTTTATCATTAATATAATGTGATTTTATATTTATTTTATTAATTTTACCATGCCTTAGTGGACCCTCCAAGATTTATAAAATATTTTATCATTTTAAAATGATTTCCTTGAGAGTGTGACTCACCTTCACATAAGCAATCCAAATTTTTTATTATATTCAACTATTGTACATATAAACTATTTTTTCCACTATACTTTGAAAAAACACAATTGGAAAAAACCATGGGATGGTTTTTGGTTTTGATTAGTTCAATGTGTAGTGTCCAAAACCTAAATAATAAATAATTTTTTCTCCATAAAATATAAACCCATTCAATCCCCCATTCCTCTTCGCTAAAAAACATTGCATCTCAACCAATCTCTTACCTCCTCTCTATATAATCCCCCCAATTCTCTCTAGGCTCCTAATAATCCACTCTCAATCCTCTCCTAATTCATTAAGATCACACTTCCATATAAGGGATTTCTTCCTTTCTCATTTTTTCCCAAATTTCTTTATATTGTTAAACACTTTTATTTTCAATTAAAAATGTTGGGTTATTATTTAACACATCCCCCATACAACACTCCTTATATTTAAATTATGATAGTACTATTTAACTATCATTAATTACTCCAATTTACTCTAGTTACCATGCTGTAATTTAGTAAGGAATTTCTCTCTCCTCATTTACATTAAAAAAATATTTTGATATTATGAATTTAAATTACATATGTTGTTATATGATGTTCCATTACCCAATTAATGTGCATTTAATTTATAAATTTTGATATACCCCTTTCTCTCCAGTCTACCCATTTTACGATTTCTATTTAACATCATTATACAGCTGAAGTTACAAAACAATTTCCCTACCAATATCATTGTGTAGTGAATACAATTTCCATTTCTCTATAAAGGGTATTCACATTTATGAACATATAAATATTGAATGATAATTTAATGTATTTATTCCAAATTCCTTCATTGTCGAATAAATTATTATTTTGAGTGACTCCAGGTTAAATGATCCATGTGGTGCACTAAATCTTGAAATGAAATGCATATAAATGGTGTGCCCTGATAGCGCTTCAATGCATTGAGTAAAAAATAGTATCCCAACACACCATGTGAGCTGAGGGTTTACTCAAGCTAATTAAACTTAAATTTGGTTATAATTATTTTAATTCAAGTGCAATGATGGTTTACTCAAGATCCATATTTAATGAGCCATGGCTCATCCAAATGTAATGTTAAATTTTGTTGCCACATTTCCATGTCCCGATAATCAGGCTATATCATACCTTTATGTTCGTGTTTCTCTTGTGTCCCTTTGATATTCCTACTACCTATAATGTAATATATTCTTCATTTTATTCTTTTTTTACACCCTTACTGGGATTTATAGCTCAACCTTTTCTTATGCATGTCCTCAGGTTATACCATGAAATGCTAAGTACAAAATAATGTTGTGGTAATGTAAAATAAGTTTTCAATAAAGATGTTTTGTTTTATAATCTATGTTGTTATGTAATTATCCTAATTTACCAAGACATTACACCCCCTTATCCTCATATTTTTCTTAAGTGCGTGTTTATGTAACAAATCATGTTTCTGTGTGTAATAATGTGAAGGGTTGTTATATTAATCCCCATCAATACTCATGATCATATAAGGATGATATTTTATCCATTGTAAAATCAAATAAATCCTCCACAAGTTAATGTTGATCTCCAAGTATCTCTTCTGAGAAAGTAAGTACCTAATCCTTATTATGAATTGAAACCACAAATCATTAAACTAAGAAATGATCTATCTTATGTGGAAACAATTGTGTATATTATGGATTATAGGAAACATTTCTATAATTCAACACCACCCACATGAACAATGTTTTGTGGAGAAAACATAAATTTGAGGGTGTAATATGGGAACACATGTATGTGATGAGGTAAAACAAAGCTTAGTTGTTTTGTATCATTGTGAAATATCATGGAGGGTGAATTTTGTATATGGAAATATGAATATAATACCTCATAGATTAATCAAATATATTTATTTAAATACATTTTACATCTTCGTTAACATGTATTACACGCACCACCGAGTTTAAATGAATATTTTTATGATACTAAAATATTATTTATGTGTGACAATAAATACCTTAGTATTAATGTTAATGGGTATTATTATGACTTACTAAATTATTAAAAATGTATTGTTAATAATGATCTTATTAGCTATCAATTGATTATAAATGATAATATAATCATTTGATGGTAAGTGTGATTATTTTATTAATTTTTTTCTATGTGCTATGTTTTTTTATCAAAATAAATTAAATTGATCACTATTAGAGAATTATATATAATATATTTTAAAAAAAATTTATCCACTATTTAATATATTTCTTGGCATGGGATAAGATTAAATCCAATTTTATTCTATAAAAATTAATTTATCTAAAAAGCAGTTTCCTCCACATTTTCTGAGAGATTTCAAAAATATTATTTCATAAACTTTTAGAAGTTAAATTTTGAAAAATGGATTCAATATTTGGAATCAAGATGTTCATGTTTGATAAACTTCCCTCTTTTATTTTTGGTCATTATGTGTAGAAACTGAGGAAAATATATCAGCTTAGTAAACGGTAAATTCGATAATAAAGGTTAAAAACAAATTTCATTAGGATTTAAAATTCATATAGAAAAATCCTATGCACCATTATATTAGTTTATTTTATATTTTTCTATTGAAATATATCAAATATGTTCACTTGGTTCCATATATCTTTGATATTGACCTTTATATTATTTTGGGTAATTAATAATATAAAATGTCACTCTCTTAACTATAAAATTACATTTTATGTTATAAAAATAATAAATATATGTTTTAAAATAGTATTAAAGGTTATATTTTTAATAGTGAAATTATTTTAAAAATAAATTTTTTTTATATTTTATAGTTAATATATAATTACCTTAAACAATTGCACAATAGCAACAAATTATTTAGTCAGTTAATGAAAAAATGAAAGATTAAAAATAGATTAAAAGATATATAATTTTTAATAATTATTGTGTTACATTAATTTTATAGATTAATATATCATATTATAAATCTATTTAAGTATTAATTTAAAATTATAAATTTTCCATGACATATTTAATGTCAAATTAATTGTACAGTGTAAAAATGAGAATAATGATACTTTATAAAAACACTAATTTATTAAATTAATTTTAAAAAACACGAAATATTACAATTGGGATAATATATTCTTTAATATATTACACATTTTCTATTTATGATCTAATTTGTACCTTATAATAAAAATTATATCCCTTTATTTTTGAAAATCTGTTATAATGGTTAATGTTAAAATAGGCTGATTAAGGGGTTAAACAAATATATGTGGTTTAAAAGATTGTTAACCTCTATAAAATTTATTATTCGATGATATTTCATCCATCTCTTATATTTAATTTGAATCAAAATCCCCTTGGAATAATTTTTATGGAGAACGACATAGTTATATTTTATTGATTTCTAAAATTCTAGTTGTGTCTTCCCCCCCCCAAGGGAACCCCTTCCCTATAACCTTTGCAACAACATGAGTAACCAAGATCCACCATATTAAATAATTTTTTTCTTATCAAAATACATTTACATGTTATTTATTTTTTGAAATTCTGGAAAGACTGTCCCAATGGTCCTTAAGAAGATATCTAAATGTGTTTTTTTACAAAGAATATATAATAATATTAAATAATAACGTTCATTTTTTACTTCTATTTTAATCTTAACTAAATATATGAAATATTTCAAAAAATAATAACATCTGTATCCAAAAAATATTTAAATGTTTTTATGATAATTAAATCATTATTATCCACTCACTATCTAATCAAATGACAAATGATGTTGTCGCTCGTGTGTATGTGTATACTAAAACATTTACGAAGCAATGTGCTTGGATGTTTGTTTCTTCTTTACATATATGGTATGAAGGATAAATTTTATAAATATTTATTATATACTTGTAAAAAATGATTATATAATATTGAGATATTATTTTACATTATTTCATTGCATTTGTAAAAATTGAAAAATAGTGTTTATGTATATATATGACCTACCATCTCCATGAACATTCTAATTTATTTTTCTATAATTATATTTTTAATATTAAACTAAAGACATATATAATGAATATATGTGATTTTAATTTAATTATTTAAATTCAATATATGATTTAACCTTGAAAAATTAGAATGAACTAAAACTAGAAAATCAAAATATACATGAAGAAAAAAAAAGTAATTTTTACATGGAATAATGATTTTAACAAATAAATGTTAATAATAGGGATATTTATTATAATAAAAACATATATGGTATAATATATGTGAGAATTGATCTATAATAGACTTATAATTAATCTATAGTTATTATAATGGTGGTTCAAACACATTCAAAGGTAGTCAAAATGATGTAATGGTTTATTTCATAATTTCATATTTATTTTAGATTATTAATATTTACTTCTTAAATGGTGGATTTATTTGATATTTATATATTGAAATATAATAATTTTCATATCCACTTTATATTTACTAAAATTAAATGTCTTCCTTCTATTATCCACTGTGTCTTTTTTGCAGATACCGATATTTGTTTTTTTTAGGAAAAAAATCCTTTTATTTTCAACACATTCAACAATATTTCTCTTCCAAATCCATATTTCCATTAAAATGTATAAAATAACTTTTTTACAAATCTCCAATTATTTATTAAAACTATTTTTACATATGTTTTTATTTTCATAATTTGTTTTAAATGGAATCATTTTGTGGTTTTCAAAAAAAATTAGTTTGACCTTTTCTCAAATGTTTGAATGGAATAATTATTTTACTTATACTACATGGAAAAAATCATCTACTATCATGAAAAATGATTGACTTGAATCATCTATTAATTTTTGGAAAAATTATTTTCAATGAAAATTATTTCCTTATTCTGTGGGATTTTTTTAGATTTTTGATATGTTATTTTAATGTGAAAAAACTTATTTTCATGAAGACATTTTCCATTGACCATTTGATAATATTTTAATCTATAAAAATAATCATTATTGGATTTTATGATTTTTTCAGGTTATACTCTTATGATACTATACAATATATTCCTCTAAATGAATTATTATTAGTTTTACTATTGAATGTATTTATATTATCTATGCTTTTTCATCCAATATGGATTGTTATTTAATTTTAAGGGATGTTGATAATGTTATATTGTTTTTTCAAATGATGAATTCATTGGACTTGTTATCTGATGTGTGGGGACATGAATTCAATTTCCCAAAAATAAATCTAAAGTTCTCATGAGACAAACTATTTAGGTATTTATCAATGTCCTTTCACATTAATGTAATATGGATTGGCACGACACCTTGACTACATATTTCAGATGTCTGTAATTATAAATTACATCATTATGAAATTGTTTATCAATATCCTTATTATTATTTGAACTGTAATGATATATATATATATATATATATATATATCTGTGTGTGTGTTTTTTTTTGTTACTAGCTAATGTGATTATTAATTTTTTATTATTTGATCACTAATTATTCTTTCCATATCATTCATGATTTATTATCTTCCAATTAATACATAAACTTACTAAGAATCTATGATCTCCCATGTCTTATGTTTCATTTACCTAGGATTCCAGTAAGTGTATTATTATATATATATATTGTAATGCAAGTTAAAATAATATTTATGTCAAATAATATTTTATTTTTTATTATATTTTCTCAAATGTAATGTTATATTGAAGTATTTATATAGTTATCCAAGACAACATAACTATTTTGTCATTTTGGTTGTGATTTTATTTTTATAGTTCAAATGTAACAAAGTAACCACATATTCTATGATTCTAGGGTAAGGGTCTCTAAAAATATTAGAGTGATGAAATAGAGATTCAAATGAATTTGGAATACGTAATAGAGTTCAAATCATTAACGTAAAAAAATAAAGAATTATTAGGGAGATTTTGGGATTAACTATGTGTACAATCAAAAATTAATATAAAGATGGTTATTTTTAATGACTCTGATAACATGATAGGATGTATCTACTTAAAAATAAAAAAATCATATTAATCAACAAGATAATTTTTTTATCTAGAACTTGTAGAAATAAATAATAGAGTATACAATAAAGTGACTTTAATGTCTATAATTGAAGTAATAAAGGTATTTGTCAAAATGGGTGATATAAGCATTTCCAACACCATCATTGAAATTGGATAAAATCACCTTCAATGTTTTGTCTGTATTTTGAAGATAAGTAAAGTAAAATATTAGATATGTATTATATTGGATATTCATTAAAATCTAACTCAATTTCCTTAATTTTGGATGAATTATAAATTGATCAACAAGCATGTATATATATTCGATAAGTAGTGAGGCTATATTGAAAACAACTATCAATTGTATAAGATCATGATCTGAGATTTACTAAAATAATCTTGAATATACAAAAACATAAAATAAATATATATTTGAGCATTAGTATGATATATTCCACTAAAACAGTTGGGAAATCTAAAATTACTTTCCAAACACTTGATGTTATTTTGAGAATGTTATCTATAGACTTTAAAGAAGGCTAGGATCAACCTCTTCCTCAAAACGAGTTATCATACAACAATAACAGTCTCTCAATCAATTGTATGGACTCTTATGAATCACTTAATGGATAGAAATTAACAACTCTATAATTTAGGGATGAAGTTGTAGAATTTAAGATATTGGGACATAAATTAGATAATGAAATGATTGGGAATGTTAAGGTCATTAAATAAAAAATCAAGGCAACATAATTTTGATACAAGATCTATGGTTAAATCCATTAATGCGTTCTTAGTTATTTTTAGTAATAGTTTTCCCCATTCATATCCCCCTGGACGAGATCCATGAGGTCTTTGAAGAATTTAAGATCAAGTCCTATGTTTATTGGACCCTTTTATATTAATTATTGCATCGCAACTATGGAAAATTAACCCAAATCCCAACCACTCATTTCTCAAGTATAATAAATGTTTTTCATACCCCTCTTAAATAAAAATATCCTAAGTGATTTTCATGGCCTAAATATAGAGGTGGTTTAGATGTATATGATATTTCTTTTGAGGAGTGATTGGTGATGATCATGGCCTGTATAGAAAAATATTTACATAATTAGACAACTCACCCAGTTAATGTTATTTAGTTAGAACCATAAGTATGATGAAGTAACATGGGAGCCATAAAAAGATTTATATTAGAATTACCCTCAATTATTTTCATATTATTCGTTATATTATATTTTTTAGGGTTAAATTTCTCAAGGAGTGGAAGATATTATTGACACAAAAATTATATTATTAATATATGAAATCACATTTCCTTATGATTGATTTATTATATTTTATGATAAATGCGCAAACAAAAAGTGTATTAAATTTCATAGGAACATTTCACATAATGAAATAATGTTTATTAAAAAACTCGGAATAATATATAGGACTAACCTAAATTTATTTATTTTCAAAATAATGTATATTGAATAGGTCCAAACTCTACCATGAAGATCACTCCTATCTTAAAGACTAATAAAATAGTTGAAACATTAATAATATGATATAAATTATCATGGAATGTTTAAGAATATTTGATATTGATGTATTGAATGTTAAAGTATTTGAATGCATTTATAAATATTGGGTGTAAAGGGTAATGTGACATTTATTATTTTAATATATTAATACTATTACCTAATGGTTGGAATTATAAAAAAAATTTGTAACAATAATAAATCACTAATGGAATAAGAAAATAATATTTATATGTAATATAATCATGGTATACCATAAGATAGTTAAATAAAGGTGTTTAACCCAATGAATTCATAATTAAATTATTAATAAAATACATATGATTTCCTATTATCAAATATTTTTTATATAATAAATTTAAAATTATTAATTCAGATTTCATTTTAGTAAAACAATTTCATGAAAAAATATTTATTCCTATAAATATGATTTTTTCAATTTTATGAAACCATAAGTAATTTCTTTGTGTGTAATAAATATCAAAAATTCATAAAACATGTTTTTAATATTTAAGGATTTTAAATAAATATATTATTTAAAATATTTATAAAATTATTTTTCATAATATGTATGTTGTTTTTGGTATTATAATTATTAATAAATAAAAATTTTAGCATTATAAAAAGACAATATTTTTAGAGTTATATTTCTTCAAATATATTTAACCATTGGGTGTTTTCATGACACAAAACACTATGTTTAGCATTGGGTATATGTTCCTTTGAGTTTAGATTTAGTGACACCAAAAACAAATAGTATTTTTCACTAAATAAAATATTATGATTCGGACATGTCATACATGGATGTTACATATTTTTAGATAAATATTAAATAAATTACACAAACAAACAATTTATGTTGATAATAGTTTAGCACATTGAAAATATGGATCAAAATCATCTTAACTCATGTTTGATATTCAATGTCACCAATAAAGATCTCCCCACTTTGCACTCTTCACTAACATACTATACAAAAACCATTCTATATAAATAGGGGAATGGAAACGTAAGAATGACTAGGGTTATATGCTTAGTAAGAGTAATCAATGGAGATATGGAATCATGTAATAAGAATAATAGAATGAAAACATGAGAATAATATTTGAAAAACACACCCTGTATATCAGAAAATAATAATCTAGAGTCATGGAATACTGATTAGGGGTTCATAAGACTTATATAATAAGGGAAATAAAATAACATGACATAGGAGTGTGTATTATTGGAATAATACATATAGTTGAGGAATAAACATCATATTATAACATTTTAAAAATGTTTAAATTGAAAAAAGTTCACTAATTAAGTTAAAGACATGAAATTAAAACCCCACTAAAACATTAAGACATGCAAACACGTCCATGCATAACACTATGGGCATGAAAAAATGGTCCATGAATACCACTATAAACATGTAATCATATTCTTTCATTAAATTGTGAAAAATTAATGAAAATATCATATTTGATTGTAATCATATGATGAGGACCACAACTAAGATATTTAATCATGAGTTATCCATCATTTTACAATGCATTGGAGGGATATATAGGTCCCACCTATCACATAATGAAAACCATTTGTATGCGTGATAGAAAAAATATAACACCCATCATATGATAAGCCATTAATTGATATTGGACTCATAATTATTTAATCATATCAAACCTATAGAAATGGGAAATATTTTTTAATAATTAAATCATTTTTTCATAACCTAACATATAGAAAATGAAGAAACTTTCATAATATTTTTATTATGGAATAACCCATGGAATAAAAATGGGTTTCATAAAAGTCATTAAATCATAAGTATTGAAAATTTGGAGAAAAAAGTTGCATAGTATCCTTGGATAATATCCATAATAATGCATAGGTATCATCAAAAAATGTCATCTTATATGGAGAATTATTTTGATTGATCTGTTAAAATATTTCTTTTAGAAAATACCATATCATATTTGAAAATAATTTTTAAAAAATAAATCATTATTAAAATATTTTTCATTAGAAATATCATATAAAACATGTCATGCAATCTTTGATGAATATAATGGACAAGTATATTTGATGTTTCATTCATGTTGTACATGTTAAGACAACAATTCATTTCACATTTTTTAGTAATATACTAATCGGTATTTTATGGAAAATAATACAAATATTACATTAAAATTTTAATAAAAAGGTACACAAGAGTAAAATTTTCCTTTTAAAAAATTGGATAAGAATATTTTTCAATAGTCATAGAAAACATGGTTTTAAAAAAAATTAACCGAAGAGAAAAATAAATTTTTATTTTGTTAAATATATTTACAAAATTAGTTTATGTATCAAAGACCAGAGAAAATGGTACTATTACTTTAAAATATAATTAATTGACATTGTATAAAAACATTAATTAGTTCCTTTATATATGGATCATACGAGTTTATCAAAAAAAAAAATTCATAATTAATCCTAATAAACGAAGAGATTTTAACAGAAAATAATTTCCACATTGGAAACATTGAGGCATAAGATACTTAAAGGAAAAATATAAAATTGAACATAAAATATCATCTGAATAAATATATTCCTGATAATAAATTTCAAAGGGGTTTTATGTACTCCTCATGAAATAATATATGGGAAAATCATAATATACGTCTCAAATAAGGTAAATTGAAATGTAAACCTCTTACCATATTGAAAACATTGAAACCATATACCCCATGAATGATATTTCCTAAAATGGATATATAAATATCTAATATATTAATGATAACTATCAATAAATATATTATTTTTTAGTATATACAATACATAAATGAAAAAGTGTTGAATATATCATGTGTCTCAATGAATTAGAAAATGAGATAGAAATCCCCAACCCTAAGACTTAACATCATTTGTAAACATTCTATCCTCTAATATAATAAATATTATTTTATTTTAAATATATCACAGAACCATAATTATATATATCATAACATATATTATCTAAATATGGCCTTTTATTACAAATTTTATAATAATTTAATTTTGATATAATTTTTTGGGTAATTATAACTGTTTTCATCTATGTTTTTATTTTCATTTTTAGTTCTCTTGATCATAGTTTATTTACCTAAAAGATAATATAATTTAAATTTTTATCATATTCAAAAATAATTAATACTCTTTATATCTATCATTAATGAAGGTTTTTTATAAATTATGTATATTTCTATAATGAGGATAGTAGACCGTATGTACACATGATAAACATCCGCATTTCTCATTGATAATTACTAAAAAAATAAAATTTAGATTTTTTCATTAATAAATGATAATAAAATCATAAATAAAATTTCATTTCATCAAAAATACTTATAAAAATAATTTATGTGTGGTTGTGATCAAAATATATCGACAGACTTCTTCATGAAGGTGGTAGTTCACATGTTCATGAATGCTGTTATCATATTTGAATGAGTTAAAAGCTAAAAAATCAAATTATATGTGCTAGTCCACCGTACATATGAATTACGTGATTATATCTCTTATTGAATGTAATTTATATTTTTATATAATATAAAATTAATCTAGAGATGTAATATTTCAGAAATATCATATATATACTATAGATACATCATCATACCATACCCTGAGAGGTGGTAATGGAATACCAAATGCTATCTATTTGTTAGGTTGTAGTCCCCCATACACAAGACCAATTATTTTTTAACCAACATTATAGTAGTGGAGAAGGTTGTAGCTTATAACTTTTACATTAAAAACAAATTATATATAATATTAAAATTTTATTATATCATAGTGGTATAATAAGAATTTAATTATATGGAAGACAAAATAAAACAAAAATATGTGTTGATGAATGTTAATGATTTTTCTTGTACCCTCATTAGGTTTTCACAAAAATCCTTACATGAAGAGATTAATATAAAATATAAGTCTTCAGGGATGGGATAATATAATCAAGGACATTATTTGTGTAGGTAATGTTTGAACCAGAATGGATTTATGATTTTATGTTTAGAGTATAACAAATGGCCTTTTATACATGTGGGGAGTTACACATATGTAATTGTTTTTAAAGAGATAATTCAACCATGTGTTTTTCATGTTAAAATGACCCAATAATGTACAATTATAGATCCAATAAGGTATAAGGTCTAAATATGTGCACAAAATCTATGATGAATTGGTTTTGGGAAATTTGTAACCCTTTTATTTTTAGAATTCTTTTTCAAAAAAACATTGTTATTATTTTTATTATATTTCTTAAAAACATAAGTTGAACATTTAAATTATTATAGAATGGATAATATAAACATTTAAATAAAAATTTTCACCCTGATTAGTATTTTAAATTTATTGATTAAAAAGGTGTTTTTAGACTAGAAAATTGTTTTTATGAAATAGAATTTCATTATTTTGAAATGGTTATTATTTTCATTTGAAATTTATTGTTCACAAAATTATTAATATTTTATAAATGTGTAAGCCATATTTTGATAATTCCGAAAATTTTATCCATACCCACTATTCAATCATATAGGTGATAACTATTATATTAAATTGTAATATATTAATAATTGGTCACACTTCGTTTAAACTAAGAGTTACATGTAAAACATGATAATATAAATTAACAAAACGCCCAGGGTTGAATCAAAGATCCACCCCTACCAAATATATTGAAAAATAAAAGAAAGAAACAAAGCATCATAAATGAGATTTACATAGTCTGGTAAACACCGTGCCACAAGAATCAGCCTCAACAAAGCGCCTGCAATATTCAGGAGCCAAAAAGGACCATTCAGAGCTTGATTCTTCCATAGGCAACTTTGATAGAGCATCAGCCACTTGATTGGCCTCCCTATAAACAGGAGTTACATCAAAGATAATATCATCAAGAAGGTTAAGACATTTAACCCAATAAGGTAGCATAGCCCATGGGACATTCCTGGATCTCTTTTTGATTAAATCCACCACCACCATAGAATCAGATTCTAGCCAGATAAAACACCAACTAAAATGAATAGAATATCTGATTGCTTTAATAATAGCCCATTGTTCAGCTTCAATAGAAGATCCTTTCCCAATGAAATGATAAAAATAGCATTTGACAAAGCCTCGATAGGTACGGAAGCCACCACCACAGCCTCAAGGTCCAGGTGTCCCTACAACCACTCCATCAACATTAACTTTCATCCAGAAGGTAATGGGGGGAATCCATCTAATAGACTTTATCATTAAGGGTTTTTTGGGTCTACCACTAACACCAAAATTCCTCAAAACAATAAGGTCAGTTAACTCATTTTTCATGCAACCAGTTTGAATCCTAGAAGCTGTGCAGACCGCCCTGTGAATAGTTTTGACACCAGAGTAAATACTTGGAGTGATATCGTTAAATAGATAATCATTCCGGACCTTCCATGTGAAGCCTATAGAGGCTGCAACAGCAACCATAGTCAGATTCCTCACCTATTCACTACATAGAGAATCAACAACAGAACAAAGCAGCCCTTCCATCGAGAAGATATTTAAAGAACACCCTGTCATATCTTAGATGTAGTTCTATAACCTGCAAATGATAGGACAATAGAGGAAGATGTTCTCAATGGATTCCTCAACACCATAACATAAAGGTCATGACGATTCTAGATGAATGCCAATCCTTTGAAGAGTGGATTGAACTATTAGTCTTTTCCTCTAGATTTTCCATAAGAGCAGAAAATCAGTGGGTAGTATGAAACAGGTCTTGAAAGCAAGAAGCCACTTGGGTGCTGGGGATTGGCCAACACAAACATAATGGTGCATAGTTCTGGTACTAAGTATCCCATTGATACTGTGATCCCAGATGATAGTATCCCTATCCATGTACTTATAATTCAGGAATTCAGATAGCCGATCGGAAGGAATGATATCCAAAAAATCTGGATTGTAATTCTACACCGATGCAATCTGGACATGCATCATAATCTGGGGAATGACAACGGCCTGCTGAATAGGTCTGGAAATCCAGGAAGTTGTCCAGACATTCATAGGTGAGTCCCTACAAACCATCCATTTTGAGGACATAAGAATCCTATTAAAGGAAGACTTTATAGCATGCCAAACAGAGGATGAGAGGTAATGATGATATTCATTCCAAAGTCTTAAAATAAACCAGGCACCAATGAACTCCATACAATTGTCCTGAAATGATATAAGATTCCATGTAAATTTTCTAATCAGGGCATCATTGAAAATAGCTAGATCATTGATACCAAGACCCCCCATATCAATGGGTTTAATGCATTCTTTCCAGGAAACAACCACTAGTTTCTTTTCATACAATGAGCCAGTCCATATAAAGTTTCTTATAAGCCTCTGCATCTCCTTGATTATATTTCTAGGACATCTGTAAATAGAAAAAACATAAACAAACAAGGACGTGACCACAGAGTTCACAAGACAGATTCTTCCTGCTTGGGATATTGCCTTCCCCTTTTAATTATCCATTTGATCGGTGATACGTGAGAAAATGGGCTGAAGATGAGATCTTTTAACTCTTCCCCAAAAAAGAGGTACACAAACATAATTAAAAGGTAGATAACCCTTCTTAACTCCAAGAGAACTAGAAAGATACCTCTTCCTTCTAGTAGTCACTCCTTTTCCGAAGACTACAAAGGATTTAAGGGAGTTAACAACCTGTCCAGAGACATCCTCATAGTGGGAGAAGATATCCTTTATCGAATTAACTATTCTGAAATCAGCCCTTCCAAATATCATGATATCATCAGCATAAAACAGATGAGAGGGGGCATGAATATCCCTTTCAACTTGAATTTTATTATAAAAACCCCCTTGGACCAGGTTATCAAGAGAGTGACTTAGATAATCCTCATCCAAAGCAAAAAGGAGACCAGAAAGAGGATCCCCTTTCCAAAAGCCCCTATGGCACTGAAAAAATCCCCTTGGAGATCCATTAATCAGAACAGAAAGATTTTCAATCTTGAGGATATCATGAATCAAATTGATAAATTTGCAATAGAACCCATGAATTTTCAAAATGGAGAAGAGAAAATTCCATTTCATAGTGTCAAAGGCTTTTGAAATGTCAATGTTCATGGAAAATGTACCTGGTTTTTCCTTTTTCCTCGTAGAATTGATACATTCAGATGCAGAAAAGATGCATGTTTGAATGCTACTTCCTATTACAAACCCAAACTGATTTGGGGTGATAATATTTTTGGCCACGTGATACATCCTGTTTGAAATGATTTTGCTGATAATTTTGGGAATTGTATTCCCAATCGCAACTGGTCTGAAGTCTTTAATATCAAAGGCATTATCCTTCTTAGGAATCAATGAAATAAAATTGGAGTTGGAGCCATAATTCATGGAGGTAGTGATAAAGAAATGTCTAACTACATTCACAACCTCATCATGAACCAACTCCCAGTTGAACATAAAGAATTTGTAAGTGAAGCCATCAGGCCCAGCAACACTATCAATATTAAGGGAGAACAGGGCTTCCCTTACCTCCTTTCCTCTCGGAATGTCCACAAGCTTATCATTAATTTGATCTTCAATAAAAAAATGATGAAAATATGAAAACATTTATTTCAGACTCATTTTACAAATGTTGAATAATTTTCCTAGGGTGATATACATTATCTATTTCAATACATTTCATAAGAAAAATATCTTCCATTGGTTGTGCCTTTACAATTTTCCACTTCTTCAATTACTCTAAAAAATAAAGGTGATTTTTTGTGCATTAAGCTCTAATGAATCATATGGTAAATAAATATAATGAAATGTCATTCTATATAACATTAGTTATCATCATTACAAAATTGTTAGCACATTTTATCAGATATTGATAACTCTTCTTTGGAAGAAGTAATAAATTAATATCTAAATCATTATACAATCTTATACTTAAACCATTTAATAAATTATTAACCTTATGAACCTTGAAAAGTATTGAAATCCAATAATTTAGAAAAAGGCTACTAAATTTCTAAAATGTTCTTTTCATTTTGTCCCATATACCATAATGTTGGTTCTTTATTGTTGTATACCAAATATGTGAATACCTTCATCATGTATTCTCTTAAAACGTAGTAATAAAAAATTACCATAAATCCTTATTGAAATAATTAATGCTTTATTATTACCAAAATAAAACATATATTATTTGATAAACTCCTTATATCCAAAATTTTTTTAATAAAATAAATTATATCATCAACCACATTTTCAAAATATCATTAATCATGTCCATGGTAATCGGTATTATCTAATTTTGTTACTGAAATAAATATTTTCATTTTACTAATAACATAAACTAAACATCCATACCATATTAATTGTTATATTCCCTTATTGAAAATATCACATTTCTATTGAATCACTTTTATAGTCCATTAGTACAATTTAATATATTCTAGAAAACATTAAATGGAAAATTTATACGAAAAAAACATATATATATTCATACAATATTATTCAAGAATTTCAGTACATAAAAACATTAATCAATATACCTCATACTTAACCCATTTTCAATGATACATCATGTTATTCCCTAATACATATTTCCTATCATATATCATTCACATTCTCTTTATCGTCATATGTGTTACTGTTACTCATAACACTTTACTAATTCTCTTCACATGATTTCCCCCTAGGATATCAATTTTCATTATTCCTTGAATTTAAACATTTAAAGAATTCATCAAATGATACTACCTTTAAATAAAATAATTCCCATCTCTTGTGTTAACAAAACATCTATTTTTCCCATGGAAGTTGTTTACTCTATGACCTTTTTTATAACACATAAAACATCTTATCGTTCATTGAAGAAAATCCTAGAAGATCTTCATCTAACATTCATCATATATAAGAAAATGAGTAATCATTCATTTATTGTATCCCCTATATATCCTCTTGGTTAACGCTATCCTTATATTATTTTGTGAGTTAAATAATTGGATACGTTGTCGTTGTTAATTATATTCCATGATAACTGATTATGAATAATCACAATATCATTTACTACATTCATTATCACATTTGTCTTATCTTAAAAAAAATCTCCATCACGTTCAATGTTAACTGAGTTTCTTTGGGTTCCGTGATTGACTAAAATCCAAATGTACGGTATAAGCAATAATTATAATAATTAGAAACCCAACAATCATCAAATTAAATTATCGGATGTGTAAATTATGAAAAAGTATTTTTAATATATGAGCTATTCTGTTTATCCATGTCCGTTCATAGTCTTAATTTATTAAAATAACTCATTAATATTACCATAGAGATTAGGAATTTATAAATCATATATCCATTAATGTAAAAACAATTGGGAAGAAAGGCTTATTTTCATGTACAAGAAAACAATCAAGTCTAGATCTATACAACCTTTTCATTGTTATTACCCCTAGGTACCTCTATGGTAGAGTCACGTAAGAATTTTGTATCTATAATAGGATTTAATTTATTATAAACCACTCACTATATACAGTCCCAAAATTCTAGTACTTTTTCGAATACTTATACACATTCTTTTATGTTTACTTATATACATCCCTAAACATATCCTTATAAATTTACCTCGGCACATTATTAAATTTACCTCATCCTAGATTCCAAATTTTAACAAAAACATTTCCTTAAAACCAATAATACTAACCCTATATTTTCATAAATATATAATACATCATTTTTTGAGAGTTTAATATATTAAAAAAATTCACACCCGATGACCATAATAGTTCAGTGCTTTGAAAACACAGAACATAATCTTTTTAACCGATGAAAGATATCTAATGTCTCCATTTATGAAGTTCCCCTAAAGTAATCATAACAACCATAGTCGAGTTAATCCATTCTTCATAACAATGGGAAAGGAAACATATGAATGGGTTTGATCAGGTACAATTTCAGGCTAATGACGGTGATATGTATGAAATACATGATCATAATGCTATGAGAAAATTATCACAAAATTTTAAAACAACACCATGAAGATCAAAGATATCAATCTCATGTCATGGGATAATTATTGATAGTTTATAACACATGAATCATATAGGAAATCATAGAACATTATCTATGAAGGAATAAAATTTTCAATAGACATAGATTATTTGGAATACACATCAGATTATTACAATTTGAACATCTGTAAATTGGAATAGTTTCAATCATTATATTAAGGACATCGAATCATGCATTCAAAAAACATATGGACAATAAATGAGGTCCACACATAATAGTTTGGAAATTACAAATATGTCAATAAAAAAACTATTAAGACATAATCAAGAATAGACATAACATTATAGTCATATATTCCAGTTCCCACAAAAAAATTTGAGCATGTATTAATGTTGACATATAACATATTTACTCATGATTTATCCATCCTTACCCAATGAATTCTATGGATATATGGGTCCCACAAATCACATAATGAAAAGAAAACATATGTGTACCACAATATCAAAAAAATTAATCATATAGTAACTCATGAAATGAAATTGGTTTTATAACCATTTGAAATGATTATATTCTATTGAAAAGAAAAAAGTTTAAAAATCATTTCATTATTTCATCATAACATAACCCATGGAAAATGTACTGTGTTTCATAAAATATTTTTCATTGTATAACTAATTTAAGAGAAATGGGTTTCATAAAAATAAATTCATCATAATCATAATAAATTCAAAGAAATAATTTCAATAGTATCTTTGTATCATATTCCTAGTTAGATATTAGTATCATTAATATATTTCATTATATAGAAAATTATTTTAATCATCCATTTAAAATATTTCCTGATAAAAATATCCTTTATTGTATATTAAAATTTTCATACATAAATCAGTTTTAAAATATTTATAAATGAAAATAAAAATGAAAAAATATTAATGAAACCTCCAATAAAATAATGTAAATGATCATGTGTACATGATAAAGCGAAGACTCTTTTCGTATTTCCATTATAATCCAAACAAAAATTGTTTGGAAAATAATATAATCATTAGTTTTAAAATATTTTTTGTGAAAATTAATAAATTTTCAAAAAATAACTATTAAAAATAATATTATTTTAATAAAAAGTTTTGAATTTTTTTTATAAAACATGGTTTTAGATGAAAATGAATTTTTGAATGAAGATGGAAATAATGATTTATTATCAAAAAACTATTTTCTCAACTAATTTAATTACCAAATACTTTAAAATAGATAATATTTCTTAATAATATCATTCATATCTTGAGTTTAATAATATTCACAACTTTTTTGAGATATGGATCATAAAATTTTATCATCAGAAACATAACCATAAACAATCTCAATAAACGATAAGAATGTAACATAAAATAATTACCAAACTAGTAAATTTTAATCGTAAGGAAAATGAAAGAATGATATTCAATGAAACATAAAATATCATGAATACAATTAAAATTGTGATATTAAATTTTAATTTTAGTGTTATTAATCGCCGTGAAGGTATATATCTAATTTACATAATGTATGTCTCAATGAAGGAAAACTGAGGAAAAAATCTCTTACCGCATTGATAACATTGAATCTGTAGTCCCCATTAAAGGGAGAACCTATAATGAATATTTAAATAATTATAATTTTAAGCATAATAATAATAAAATACATTTTAGGGTAGTATATAAACCACATAAAAGAAATTGGTGGTCAATATGGCATGTCGCACACAAAAGTAAAAAGTGATACTCAAGTCCCTTACCATCCTTATTGAATTCCATAATACATGTTTAAATATCATATATAATAAATATTACTTCATTATAAATATATTAAGGATCCATATATATATATATATTAATATATAATTCCTTATATTATTTACTTATACCATATATAACATATTTATTATCAATTTATTATTAAAATCATGTTTCGACTATTAAGAGCTATATTTTTTATATGTGGGTTGATTTGTTATTTTGAGTGCTTTTAATAAAGATAAATTATATCCACAAAAATAATGACATGACTATCATATATATAAATAAATTATACTCTTTATTGCAATCATGAATTATGGTTTTTGGAAATAAAGTATGTTTAAATAATGTAAACGGTATGGTTTATGTATGCACGAGTAACATTTACATTTATCAATTATCATTATATAAAGAAGGTAAGTAATATTGTATCTTTTAAAATTTATCAAAATATAATTACTAACATATTATTTCATTAACCATATATATATATATATATATCATTTATGTGGGGTGGTGATGAAAAGCGTGAGTCACATCGCTTCGTGAAGGCAGTAGTACACACGTATACAAACGATGTTATCGTTATTAAATAAGTTAAAAGTTAAGAAATAAAATGATATATTATTATTCAATAATTATAAAATTTAATTATTATTATATTTTTGAATAAATATGACATATAATTATCCTTATTGTCATCCATGTATTGTGTTAACGAAAATGAATCAAATCGCTTCACGAGGTGGTTGATTATTGTACAGATGAATTATATAATTGTATCCATTATGCAATGGGAGTTAAAAAAGTAATATAAGATATAAATATTTAAAATGTATAATAATATGCTAAATATCATATATATCCTTTATATCCATCATCAAAACCGATAAAGAGATTTGGTAATGAAAAAATGAATGACATTGGTTCGCGAGATAGTAGTCAACCATACACACCAATGATGATTTAATAACTCATATTTTGAAAATGGGGGTGGTATTTGGTAAATAACACTAGTAGAATACTAACCTATACCAACTGTTTCGAACCGTTGGTATAGGCCTCCAAACCGTTGGTATAGCCTATACCAACGGTTTGGAGAACCGTTGCGAAGTAAGCCGTTGGGATAGGTCTATACCAACGGTTTTCCCAAAACCGTTGGTATAGACCTATCCCAATGGTTTACAAAACCGTTGGTATAAGTAATATGAAAATCTATTCCAACGGATATAAAACCGTTGGTAAATGTATTTCAAAAAAAACATGTGCTGGGATTTGATCCCACGACCCATTGTTTATAATCGAACAACTTAACCACTAAGCTAACATCACTTTTGTAAACATAATTTCATAAATATATATATGTATTATCATAATTATTGAAAATTTAGATTTATATAATGTTCTCGGGTAGCAGACCTGGAAGAAATGAAAGAAGCTATCCCAACGGTTCTCAAAACTGTTGGGATAGGTGGAAATTTCCTGGGGTGAATGTTGGTTTTGGGGGTGAGTTTTCCCAACGGTTCTCTCAAACTGTTGGGAAAGGGGGGGTCTTTCCCAACGGTTTGGGAGAACCGTTGGGAAAGGGGCCTCAAAACCCCCCTTTCCCAACGGTTTAACCGTTGGGAAAGGGGGGGTCTTTCCCAACGGTTTGGGAGAACCGTTGGGAATGGGGCCTCAAAACCCCCCTTTCCCAACGGTTCTCTCAAACCGTTGGGAAAGGGGGGGGGGTCTTTCCCAACGGTTTGGGAGAACCGTTGGGAAAGGGGGGTTTTGAGGCCCCTTTCCCAACGGTTCTCCCAAACCGTTGGGAAAGACCCCCCCTTTCCCAAGGGTTTGAGAGAACCGTTGGGAAAGGGTGTATATAAGTGTTGGGAAAGATCCGATTTCCAGTAGTGTAACATAATATAAAAACGTATAAGTATATGTAAGATACAAATTTTATTATATAATAATGGTATAATAACAAATAAAGGAGGCCTATGAAGAACTAAAAGAAGAACGCTCATAGATGAACGTGGCCTATTCTTTAACTATAAATCATAAGTTTGCACAAAAGTACTTATTTGAGTAGATTTATTTCCAATATATGTCTTCTAGAATGAGGGGATATGATTTTAAATGTGATTTTCATGGGTTATGTATGATCCAATAGGGTTTTAATTTTTGAAGTGTAGAGGATAATAGGTAGCCTTTAATAGGTGATGTGATGGGCACAAATGTAATTATTTTGAATGATAGAATTATATCACATTGTTTTCATGTGAAAACTCTCCAATAATGAACCATTATCTTCCATATAAGTTATTGGTATTAAATATGTCCATAAATGGGGTTTATTAGATGTTTTTGGTAATTTGTAACCATTAATAGTTTAGTTTAAAACCCCATTAAAAATTTTTTCCCTCAAAAGTGAAACATAATTTTTACTATTTTTACTATTAATTTTTATAAAAAATTATGTTTATACTGTTAAAAAAAATATTATATTGATTGGAAATATAGATCCATCTTACCAAATTCCATTTATTGTGGTTGAAAATATTAATTTTAAACTTATAATGAAGACTCCACTTGAAAGAGAGGTTTTAATGAGAAAATATTCAAACACTTACAATGTTATTATATCAAAAATTAATTCAAATATAATTAAGAGGGTATAAATTGGATTAATTGATTTAAGGATTAATTAATTTAAAATTAAAACAAATTTAAATTCATTTTAACATTAATAAATTTTTACAAAAAATATAGTTTTTAATTAAAACTCATCATTTTTTACTAATCATGCAAAATTTAATATTTTAATGAAATTATAAATAAATACCATAATTTTATATCGATATCATGATCAATAAAGTATTTTTTTCAATAATATATTTATTTTAATAAAATCATAATGTAAATTTTAATTAAAAATACAAAATTTCACAATAAAACCTTTTTAGAAAATTAAGGTTTTTAAGCATAGAATTATATTTATTCTTATATATTGTCTAAAAATAACATAATATTATTATATAATTTTTAATTGAATATATAAATCCTAAATATAATTTTAATAAATTTTCAAAATTTATTTTTTAAAAATTTATTAACACAAAATTTGTTTTTGTTTTCGATGATATTTTTTTCCAAAAAAAGAATTTCTTTATTTTTTAATGGTTATTAATATCATTTCTAATTAATTTTTCAGCAAAGGATTCATCTTATAATAATTTATAAACTATTTTCTTATAATTTAGTCAATATTATTCATACCAATAGTTCTAATGGTTAGTTGATAAATATAACATTAAATAATAATATCTTAATAACAGATCATGTGATGTTTGAACTCAGTGTTGCATGTAATGTTAGCTAACCATGGTGTTGCATGTAACACATGAAAAAACAATGATTCATGTATTGAAATCCAAAATCATTAATTTTAATAAAATATGATAAACTTGGTGTTATATTAATATAAAATATCAAAAGTATAAAATTTATTTTAATTAAAGTTATATAAAATATCATGGTATTACACGCAACAAGTTTAAACGAAATTTGTAATACGACCAAAATATTTTAATTTAATAGTTATCACCTTGATTTTGGTACGGTTGGAATTCATATGCATAAATAAATTATAATAACATATCATTTATAAATGTTCTTATTTATATATATAAGTTTCTATTAAGCATTTAATTATATTTTAAAATAAAAACCATTCGAAAACAATGTAAATAATGTTCGAAAAACTATTTTTATGTGCACAAAATCATTTTTACTCAATAATTAAAAAATATATTTTATTGAATGGTATTAATGATATATATATATATGTATATATATATATATTATCCAATATAATTTTAAACACTCTTCAAATGTTTTTCCAAGACATGAGATAATTATAATTTAAATCATATTATTTAAAAAAATATTTTTCTAGAAATCAATTATGTCACATTCTACACGCTTATATTAAAATTAATTTATTACACTATTGGAATATTTATTTTAAAAAATTAACGTCATATTTTAAATAATCATGTCATAATTATCATTGACTTTTTTGTGAATTCTTGGAAAAGATAAATTTCAAGTGAAAAGTTTAAAAATGTTAGTTTTTATTGTGAAACTACATTTTCATCCCAAGAATTTATGAGAAAAATTTAATATTTAAAAACGAATTTAGTTCAATTATTTATATTTTAATACAATTTAGTTCATTGTAATCAATTTGAGATTGATTTTTTATGTAAAAATATTTAAACTTTTGAAATAATTCTATTTGGAAAAAAACACTTTTTCCTCATATATGTGGGATAAATATTAAATTAAATATTGATAATTTCATGAAATTAATTTGAATAAATGGATTTCATATTTGGAATTAGAAAATTTTATGTTATCTAATCAGTTGAAATTTATTTTTTAACAATATGAATAGTAAATTATGTAAATTATTAATTATTTTGGTTTAGGTGAA
This sequence comes from Viscum album, assembly GCA_963277665.1. NCBI lineage: Eukaryota > Viridiplantae > Streptophyta > Magnoliopsida > Santalales > Viscaceae > Viscum > Viscum album. The sequence goes on along the minus strand of OY728166.1, from coordinate 1,065,703,575 downwards.
AATTGGTTAACTGAGGGTAAATATAGAAAATAAGGTGTAGAATGACCTAGAAAAATTTAAAGAATCCATTTTATGATTATATATCATAATTATAAAATATAATTCTAGATAATGACCCATTTTTTAGCCTTTTACTTAGGAAAAATGTGGCCATAACGTTTTCTTTTCAAAAATAACCAGTGATCCAATCATATCACTTTTTAAAGCCCACCCCTCTCTTCTCATATTCAAACTTATGAAACCCATTAGTTCAAAAAATACCTTAAAAACGTCATTACTTACCTTCTCTAATCGTATAATCTCATATTATTTGTAATAAAATCCAAATAAGCCTATTGTTTCAATCCAAGAGGCGTTTTCCAAAGAAGATGCAATGTCCCAATGCGAGCATTTCATTTTATTTATTCCTCCCCTTAATTTAATTATTATTAGAAAATTATCCCATGGTAACCTCAATATATTCCATATACATATATATTACAATGTTAATGTAAAAAACAATATAAATCTCTTTTTTCAATCAAATGGGATATGAAATCATCATTTGTGTGTATGAAGAACTACCACCTCATGAACCGATGTTAATCATTTTCCATAGCTTCCACTCCTTGATGGATATAATTTTAGAGTTAATTTTTTTATTTTTTATTTCTCTTTTTATTAATCCTATATAATAATAGTACAACATATACCTTCTTACTTAAGAAAATGTTGGTAAACCATAACGTCGTTTGGGTGTATGATGGACCACCGCCTCACAAACTGTTTTTATTTTTTTTTAATTTTTTTATAGGGATAATAATAAAGAAATATTAAATAGATAAAAATTTTATATTTTACACATAATAATACAAGTTTAATTGATATATAACCTATAACTTCCTAGTTTCAATTTTCTGTGGATACGATAATGTTATTCGTGTGTCTAGAGTATTATCTCCTCACAACGATCTGTGATTTGTTTTTTCACTAACAGTTCAAATAGATTGTAATAAGGATAAATAATATTTATTTTTGTGATATATATGCCACATAATCTGTTCAATATTGGTAATAAATTATTTAAATTTAATACATCAAATCAGTTGAAGATGTGTAAGGAACATTCATGCATACATATGGATTACTTCTTCCTTGAGTGGTGTATTTCATTTTTTAAATTATGAACTAATATATATAAATAAATAATAAATATATTTTATATTTATATATTTTATAATATTTTGGATATTATTTAACCATTAACCAAGGTAGAGGACCAAAAATAACAAATCAAAAGAGGCATAAACATCAAAGTAGTCATTACCTGAAATGAGATTTTAACAACTGTTACTAATTTGGTAATAAATAGTAATATATAAATAATATATGGTATGATAATATAATTATTATTCATTAATGTATGTATAATATATATACATTTATTGTACAATAGGTTTCACTATTTTTAACGGAATTCAAGACTTACTATAAGGGATTTTCATATCACATCTTATATCTATGAGGTACATGCCATATACACCTCTTGTTTCATAGGTGTGGTGCATATATATTCAATGAATTAATTTTAAGGATATTCTATATAAAAATAATAATTTATTTACAAATCAATTTGATTATAGATATTTCATAGGATTAATGATTCAAAAGATACTAAAATTGTTAGAGAATTTTGTATCAATTTATCTTCATCTGGAAATATTTTATGTTATTAACCTCTTAATTTATGAGGTTCATACTAGCATTACCTAACCCTAGTTTCCTTGATTCATTGAATTATTTTATATTACATATTTGTTTGTCACAATAAATCAAATCTCAAAGGACCGATCATTTTTGTATCCTTTTAAATTCTAGGTACAAATGATATTTCTACATTACATCTTCAAATGAAAAAAAAACATATCTTCCCCATTGAAAAATATAAAATCCATTAAAATATACCTATAGGTCAATCATAATATTCATTTTTTCATCCTAGGGAAAATAAATCATAAAAAAGGGGTTTTCTCATATTTGTTGTAAGGATAAACAACATAGAGGAAGTAATCGTAAATAAAAAAAACATTTAATGAAATATATAAAACTAAAACACAGGACTTTAAAAAAAAATATTCATCATAATATAGAATGAATAAATCAAATAATTCCTTGAAAAATTACACATGAATATTCTATTAGTGTAATAATCACATGTAATATCAATAACCAATCTCATAAATAGGGAGTGCATAATGTGGGACATATTAAACATACCGTCAAGGCATCATCCAAGACAAAATACATAATTAGGTAAGACATTAGGCAAAACCAAAATATAATTTCCTCATGAGACATACTAATGTAGCAAGGGGCTATAAAGGGCCCCTCTTGACAATTAAAAAGTCTAAATTGTACCTCTTGTGAATGGGGTAAAACCTGACCAATATAAACATTCGTATTAAATCTAGAAGATGAAATGTCAGTAATTAAACCCTAAGATATGAATGTAATAAAAATATCACATCCATAGTCAATCATATCATAAACACTACAATTAAAAATCGAATATTTTATCCAAATAAGTAAACCTCAATTAAACCTAAAATCCAACAATTTATGTTTTTATAGATGAAAATAATCTAATAAATCAGAAAAACTCTTTGCTATAAATTTACATTTTCACTTTGAAATACATATAAATATTGTCCAATTATAAAAGGAATTTTTTTAAACAAACCATGAAATATTTTAAGGAAAGATTTAAGATGGTATTACATCATAATGGTGGGAAATAGTCACTCGTGACGTAGAAGTTAAAAAAACAATCCTTCTATAACTTGTCAAAAAGGTCAGAAAGTACATTATTTGAAGAGTGATGGAAAGACTCCTTTCAGAAAAAATTATATAAAAATTAAAAAATGTGTAAAATTGTATTTAAACCAATATTTATAATATTTTCAAATACATTTCAATAAACATAGACATGGATGGAAAATATATCCCGGTAGATACTTACGTATACACAATCTTAGATAATAATGAGATTGTGAAATTAACCCTAACATTGTACTTTCCTTAAGGAAATGGTGACTTGACCACCTGTATAATGGTTAGAGCATGTCATTAAATTATAAAAAGACCATATTCATATTTATGATATAATATATGATTCTCTTATATCAATTTGATAATAATATTTCTGTATTACCATTATTTCAGGTGTCAACTCCTTCATTTTCCAATTCTATTTATGTTATATAAGTCATGTTTGTTATGAATAGGATGTATTTAATTCATATCCAGAATGATATTAAGTTTTTATTTAATATTTTTACTCATCATATAAATTTTATAACCATTTTTGAATGGTGAACATAGATAATGAATCTCATCGCATCGTGGAGATGGTAGATCGTACGTACACAAGAGCGCCGATATCATTCCCTTGATGGTTAAATGGTATGTAATTGAATAGTATATTAATTATAAAAAAGAATTGTCATGTTATATACATTATTAAAATCCAATATTCTCATCATTATATCTATCTTAATTAATCAGTGTTGAATAAAAAATTATACCATGATGTGGAGATGACAAGCTGTATACACGCACACATGGTGGTATTGTTTTTGCTTGGGTGGATAAAATGAGTAATATGGTTTCCTAGAATTATAATAACATCTCAGTATATATATAATTCTATATTGATTAATTTGTTATGTAGAAAACATAAAATGTGGATGTAGAAGAAGAAAATATATTTGATATAAGTGATAAAACAATTACCTATTTTTCAGGGTTCTTCTATGGATTTGCACAAAAGGAATCCTTTGGATGGATTCATTAACAATGTATGAGTAATAGGATGTCTTGAGGGATGTTTTAATATGAAGTTCCACTAAATGATGTGTTCAGTATTTCGTTCTTGATTCAATCATCTTGACTATAAGGGAGGCCCACTATCTTGTTCTGTTGGGTTCTAGAAGGTCTGGGATTTTCCTGTAATTTCATTTAATGTCTTCGATATTAATTTAGGGATATTTTTTTCAGGGGACTCAGATTATAGATTCAATGTGTGACCTTCTTAACAAACCACAAAACATTACAAGAAAGGAGGGTCATAGGATATTGTGGATGCCTCCTATTAAAGGAATGAAGTTGAATGGGGATGGATCGTGTACAAGGGGTCGATGATAGGCGGAGGGGTGGTTCTGTAATCATTGAATTTACTACTTATAGGGTTAATAACTTTATATGGTCTAGGATCTTCATTATCTGTAGAGTTACATTAACTTTTATCTGGTATGATGATTTTTAGGAGGCATGAATTTCATGTGCTAGAGATAGCGTCTAATTTTGATGTTCTGGTGATGTAAATTTAGAGGCGACATGATGTTTCGTGGAATTATATATATATTATTCATAGACACATCATTGATATGATCATTGGGAAGAATTTAAATCATATTTGGAGGGATACTAACTTCTTGTAAGACCCACATGCTCGTTTGGGAAACCCTACTGAGTAGTTTGTTATTTATGAAAGCTTAGGATCACTTCTTTTAGAGTGCAGGACAGTAGTCCAAGGGTATGCCCTGGGTCAACACCACATATGTCCCCCTTGATGGAACTACCAATTTTGGTTTCCTTATATTTCTCATGTTTAATAAAAATTAATCTATATTCAGTCAATCAACTCAATTAATATTTATTTATGTATTTTTAATATCATTTATTTTATATTTTTATTAATAAAATAATTTATACTTCAGTATTATGTCATCACTAATGGAAATTTTTTTATTTATAAAAATTATAAATAAATATAAATGATTTATTTCATTCTATGATATTTATAGATACTATTTGAAATCAATATTATCACCAGGAGATTTCTATATTAAAAATATTATACTTATATTAAATGAGAGTATGATATTTTTTCTCATTCATAAATATTAACAACATTCCATCAATATTCAGGAAAAATTGTCCATTAAATTATTACATTTTTCAAAATAAGTGATAAGAGTCTCATTTAGTCATCAAATAGGATTTTGATAGGTGTTAGTTTAATTTTGTATTTTTAACCTTTAATTAAATGAATTATCCTTAACCTAATTAATAAAAAAATTTATAAACTTACTATTTGTTATATCCAAAAATCCCAACCTTGTAACATAATTTAAACAAAATATTCCCAAATATGGAATCCATTTTTCAATATTTAAAAATAGAAGTTGTAGTAATTATTTTACAAATAATTGCTATTAACAAAACGAGAAAATATTTTTTAAAAAAGTAAAACCCATCAAATGATTGACATGTGTTCATTTAAAATTTCAATGTGAAATTACATTCATGGAAAAACATTGTATTAAATGCTAAATGATTTATCTAATTAGACATCAAAACCAATTAAAATTATTATTTTACAATATAAATAAATTAGATGAAAAAGAAATTTGGCATTATTTTTTACTATTTATTAAAATATTAATGATATCCGAAAAAACACAAAAAATGTCTCCAAACTAAATTTTTATTTACCTCATGTAAACAAAATTATTTTTGTCAAATTGAATATATAAAAGCATCAAATATTGGATATCGAAATTTTTTCCATTAAAAGGTGGTAAAACTACATTTTAAAAAAATTCTTCTGTTATTTGAATAGTAGAATTTTTTATTATATAATGTATAAGAAACACAAGAGATTAATATTAAAATTATTTAAAATAAAAAAAATTATTCATAACCATTTTTTAAATCACTAGTCGTTATAAGATCGAACTCAGTGTTGGGTGCAACACAAGCTATTGAATTATTTAAAAAAAAGAATACAGTTTAACCTTGGGGTGTTACACTCATCCATCCTAAAGATAATTTCATCCTAGAAATTTATAGAATATCACTTTATAAAAATAGTTGGGAGTTTCTTCAACATACGATTCTTAGGTTCCCATATCTCCTCTTCCATTTTATGGTTTTTCCAATGAACATTTACCATATGAGTAGCCTGATTTCTCCTTACTTGTTCTCTAGTATCAAGAATTTTGATTGGATCTTTATAACAAGATAGTTCATGACCTTATTTTATTTTTTCATTGGTGAGTACTTATTTTGGGTCTAGAATATATTTCAATAACATTGAAATGTGGAACAAATCAAGAACTTTGGAGATACATGGAATCATTTCCAAATGGTAATCTAAAGCACTAATATGTTCCATAATTTCAAAAGGTATGATGTTCCTAGGACATAATTAACCCTTCATACCAAATTTTATAATATCATTCCATGTAGAAACCATCAATAAAACATTATGTCCTATATGAAATTCCAAATCCTTCCTTTGGTTATCATTATAGCTCTTTTTCCTATGTTGAGATGTTTTGATATGGGTCTGGATAGTCATGACCTTTTCCATCATTTCCTTAATATGTTCTGGGCCTATGATTTTTCTTTGACCAACATCATCCAGAAAAGTCATTTTATGACATATCTATCCATATAATACTTATTATGGAGCCATATGAATTCTTGAATTTAGGATATTGTTATAGGAAAATTCTAAACGAGGTCGATACTTTTCCAATATACCTTTAATGTCATGTTAGATAGATCACAACATTTATTCTAAGGTTGGAATAATTTTTTCTAATTTTCCATCAGTTTAAGAGTGGTAGGCAGTTCTCAAAGAAGCTCAATATTTAGGGCCTTCTGAATACTTTTCACAAATTGTAATAAAAAATGGGGATCATGATTAGAAACAATTAATAGGGGTATACCATGATGTCAAAAAACATTATTAATATATTTTCTTTCTAAATTATCTTATTATAAATATTTTCTTATTGTAAGAAAACATTCTAATTTGGAGAGATGATCGAAAATTAACCCATGTGACACCATTAGTTCTAGTAGTCCTTGGTAAGCCAATGACAATGTCTATTGTTATATCACAACATTTCCTCACATGTATAAGAAGAGGATGCATGAATCCTCTAGGATTTTTTCATCCAACCTTTACATGTTGACAAACCAAACATACTAGAACATAATCACTAATACATCTCTTTATGTTATCCCACCAAAACATTTCATTCAATTATATATACATAAAAGTTATATTATGGTGTATATATAAATTGTGGCTATGATCATCATCAAATAATTTCATTTTAACTCGGGTATTTTAGAAAAAAAATCATCTTCCAAAATTTTGAAATACCATCTTCATATAAGAATTCAGTCAATATCTCATCATTCATAGATTTAATTTTATTTTTAAACTCCTCCACATCAGTCTAAGAATTTGTTTTCCTTTCTAGTAAATATGTTTTGGAATCCATTTTAGGAAGTTGTGTTGTTTATCCTTCCATGATAATTCCCATATCCATTTTATTATATCCATCAACATAGGATCCCTTTAAAATCTGATCTTATTCATAACACAATGGTCCTTTCATCTCAAATAATCCACCAATTTATTTTCCATAACGGTTAGTAGTGTATTATGGAATCATAATCCTTCTGTAGCTCAAGACACCTCATTTTTCCTATGCTGAGTTCTTTTTGTGAGAATATAATGTTTTAAATATTTTGATCTGTATATATATTACACAATGCACCATAGTGATAGTGTCTCCATATCTTCAGAGCATATATTATAATTACTAACTCATGATCTTGATTTGGGTATCTTTTTGATTCATTTTTAATTTTCATGATGTATATAAAATAACAATATCACTCTACATAAGGACACAGACGAGTAAAGTCATTGACATATCACTATAAATCACAAACCCGTCATTCTTATATGGTAACTTCAATAATGCGTCATTGACTAATCTTCTCTTCAATTATTCAAAAGATTATTTACACTATATTTTTCAAATGAATTTATTTATTTTACTTGTGATCTTGGATAATGGGTTAATCAATCAGGATAATTATTAATAAAATTACAATAGTAACGTGATAGACCAATAAAAATACGTAAAACACTTATGATCGTCAATTCTGGACTTTCCTGGATTGCCTATATCCTTTTGGGACAAACAAAGATTCCATTCTTGGGGAAAACATGGCCATGAAAAGAAATTTACTCAAGCCATAATTCACACTTGTAATATTTACCATATAATTTTTATTATATGATAGTTGGGACAATTATTTTAAAGTTATTTTTTGGATGTTCCTATATTTTTTAATATATCATAATATCATCAATGAATACCACATCAAAATCATCATGATATTCCTCGAACACTATATTCCGGTTATCCATAAAAACTATTGGTTCATTAATTAGTCCAAATAGAATTACATTAAATAATTAATGACCATACCTCATCCAAAATGATATCTTTGAAATTTCATCCTTATTCACTCCAAATTTCTGATTTCCAGAACAAAGGTTACTCTTTGAAAAGTGTTGATCTCCTTGAAGTTGATAAAATACACCATATATTTGAGAGAGAGGATGATTTTTCATTAACTTAATAGAATTGATGTCCATATAATCAATGCACAGTCTCATGGATCCATCTTTTTCATGAAGAAAAGAAAAAGAAGAATCCCAATGGGGAAACACTAGGGATAATAAAATCCTCTTTACCCAAATCTTCACATTGTTTCTTCAACTCCACTAATTAAATTATATCCTTTCTATATGGATTATATTATATTAGTCTTATAATAGTGATTATATATATACAAATCTTATCTTCATGCTCTATGTGGTGTCCACATAAATATTTTGAAAAATCACCATTGAATTTATTTAATATAGGTACATCATCAATTTTAGGATTTATTTCTTCATCCCTATGTTTTTTTCTTTTTTATCCCCATGAATATAATTCAGTAAATCTACTATTGTAACATCCCAAGTAAATATTGAATAATAAATTCGAATGTTTATTAATATTTGAGAATTAAATATTAATTTTACTTTTAAGGGGATTCTATGTTCGATAGCGTACCTAATACTCAACAACAGGTTTCTTAGATATCTTACGTTGCAGACTAATAATATAATATTATTATTTTAAATGGTAGTAAATGCCTAGCTGTTGTATTGGTAGGAATGAATATAACTAAAAAAAATATTATTATATATGTTTATTTAATGTTTTTACAATTATCCAATAAATATTAAAAGCTTAAAATTTGAATGAATCTAATTTTAGGGATAAATTTCATTAAAAGGTCGAATTACCACTTTTTTATAAGTAACCCTCTAAAAATATAGGTTTTGTCACTCTTATATGTTCTATTTTACAAAATAAAATTCTTCTTTAGAATCGGGACATCAAAATGTAATTTGGATAATAATTTGGTATTTTTCTAGTAAAATTCATTTTACAATGAACAGTGAAAAATAATGTATTTTATTTCAAATCACCGTTTTTATCTAATTTATTTATATGCTTAGTTTATCATTATAATTGGTTTTAAAGTGTAATAAAAATATATGTTGACCATTTAATCAAATTTTGTTCAACGAAATTAATTTCACTTTGAAATTGGACATAAATAAGTGTCAATATTTTGATAGTTATTATTTCTTAAAAACACACTATTTGTTTTGACTATGGGGGTTAATTTTAAATTTATTTCATCCAGGTTTGTGTTTTTAATTTTGAAAAATTGATTCATTATTTGTAGTCTGTTTTCCAAAATTTTGTAAATAGGTAACTTTTATTTTCAGACATTTGAAATATTTACTTTAGTAAATATTTTATTTACCATGATTAAAGGAAAAATATATTAAATAAGGGTAAAATAGAATATTATAATAATTTAAAATTACCCTAACATGTGTCGTAATCCTATTGGAGGATACATATCCGAACATTGGCTTCCTTGGGTCAAATTTGGGACCCCATGGAGCCACATTAGAGTAATAATGACACTTTATATTAATTAATTTAAAGTAAAGACCGAAATGACATAAACAAATATCTTTTAGTAAATCAATTTTTACCTGTGTTTACACAAGTTATCATTTCAACTATTAATATTCATTGGAAATCTAATACAATTTCCAACATCATGGTATTTTTTTAATAATTTTTGAACTTCATATAAATTAAATAATTTATGACACATAAATGATGAAATGTATATCTCATTAATAAATGATTTAAATAAATAAGATTATATATATTAAAAAAATATTCAAAACCTTTAAAATTCATATTGGATGATTTTATTTCGACCATGAGTCATCTTAACTTCAACTTTAAAAATTGTTTGACCATTTTAAATTGAAGATGAGTTTGTAATAATATTATTGTTTCAAACTTTCCTAAAGAGCCCTTCCACTCCTTTATAAAAATACCTCAATTCTAACTCATTACACACATTTCTCATGCCTTTGGATCATTCGAACTCTGCTCCAATAATATTCCAAGATCCCTCTATTCATCCTAGAATCCTTACCGTAGGCATAAATTACTTTAAGATACCCTTTTGGTTCAAACCAAAGGGAGTTACCTGATTTAATGATAACATCTTCTCTTAAGTTCTTTTGTTTTATTTTACTTCTACAACCCCTTAACTCTTATTATTAATTTATTTTATAACAACACTTGTATACTCAATATAATAGGATGTTGTTATTAGAATGATTCAAACTACACTTACACACACCTCCAATGGATGGGTAAAGAACATAATATTTCTATAGATGGAACCTCACAAAACGATGATTATTCAATTAACTCCTCCCACCTCTCATGGTGGCCATTATGATGGAACTATATTTATATATGATATATATTATCATAATGGTTTCTTTATGATTTTGTATTTTTCAATTATTTCATACCTTTATGGTTTCCATGATTGGTAGATGCGATAATTTCATTTTAGGAAGTGCAGACAACCGCACCCTCAAAGTGATGTGGCTCGTTAATGCCTTATGTGGGATGTATAAAGGATGGAGTTAATAATATTATATATGATATTATACAGTAATTAAATTATACCTATGTATAATTATGTTTTAATTCCATTAAAATAAGAAATAGTAATGGAAGTAGTGTTCATGCGTACGTACGACTTACCGTCTCCATGAACGGTGCATTTCATTTCTTATCACCAAATGTTATAAACTATTATAAATACAAAAATATACTGGATATATATTATATATATGATATCTAAATCATTTTTATCATTCTGAAGATAATGTTTATTTGACCACATGAACAACTTGTAATTATAATGTGTTCATTTTTACTCAAGTACCAAATATCGACGAAACAACCGTTAATAATATAAATGATTACATAATGTTTATAACATAGTAATAAGTGATATAAAAGTAATTATAAACGTCAAAAAGGTTCTAAAACAAGTATAAATTAACTTTATTTTATTATACATAAGATTAAACAACAATCTAGTATTGTCAAACATGAGATAAGGGACTTCATCGCAATCTCCTATCATTTAGGCATATTTTTTTAATTTTCAACATTATTTTATATGGTGTATAAATACAATTGACTTTTAATTTCATTCAAAGGGAATATTTTCCTAAGATTTTTTTTACTAAATGAAAAATAAATAATGTTTCTTTTTAACTTAAGCGGCGACAATGACCTTTTCCGCCGCATCGAGTATTATTTGATCTTTGGCTTCCTTAACAAGCCATAATATTTTTAAAAGGAAAATAAATACCATAAATTATTTTTACGTATATTGGTGTTGAAAAGAGTTTTGATAATGGATTTGTTATGTCAATATATTTAAATGATATATTGTCATTAAAATGTGGAATTTTTATCTTTCCTTTATTTTTGTTTCATGTCTTATGAATATGTTATGCTTATTGGGAATTGTCTATTCATATGGGTGGTTTCGTGATAATCCAAGGGTGTGTGAGCCCAAAATATCTCTCCAATGCATTGGGTAACGTGACAGAGGTAACAGTTAATGTTTCTCCTAAGAGATTTTGGGAATATACTGTGATGGGTATTCGAAATGTGATTCCTATGTAGTTGTGATAGCTATAATGTAAGTATGTTATGAATGCCATAAGTTACCTTTATAATTTATATATTTTGTGTGTTATTCATAAATCCTATGATTTCTTTAGGTATGTTATGATTTAAAATTATTGGTTTCATTGATTTTTATTTATTGATGGGTTAATGTTTCCTTTCCCTATTTTATAACCCTTACTGAGTTTTTTATGCTCATAAAAAGTTTTTGAAATGTTTTCCACAGGAAATAAAGATGAATAGGGTCAAGTATGGGATCAAAGAAAATTCATGTTGTCTAAAACATGGAACTAGGCAAGTTTCTTTTTAACAGTTTTTATTTTAATAAAATGGATACTAGATAGTAGTGTCTACATGTAATTTTCATGTTGATATGTAATAGTTATGGCCTAATTGTCTAAAACTCTAAACCTGAAAAGATCCTCAATGTGAATTATTCATTTAATTTAAGATTATGTAATGTTTATGGTCAGGTACTTATAATTGGTATTATAGGTCAGTTTAGATTACATTAAGAGTTAGGGTATTGTTAAATTAGTATCGATAAATTAATTTATGTTAATATTGAAATGATAGAGCATTTACATATTACTATGTTGGTTTGCCTAAGATATTTCTATGTTAAAAATGGTTTTCCACAGAGGAAATATGGAATATATGTTGGGACGACATTAGGAAGAAGAAAAACTTCCAAATAAACAACCGGAGATGATCAGAATCAAAACTGAATAGTTTGTTGAATTGATGGCATTGTTGACTCAGGCAATAAATGGTGGTGGTATCAATGCACGAGACCAGCCAGATCAACCATAGAGGAATATATCAGTAGTAGAGCATTTAATGAGGCAACATCCCTTATCATTCAGAGAATCATCTGACCATTTTCTGGAAGAAGGGTGGAATAAGTTCCTGGAGAAAAATTTTGATGTCATGTGGTGTTCCTTACACCAAAAGGTTAGTATTGATGTTTACCATTTTGAAGGTAAATATGATCAATGGTGGTAGATGGTGAAAAAATATTAGCGATAGTGAGGATATTGATGCCTTTTATTGGGATGAATTCAAATGAATGTTCCTTGAGAAATATTTTCCTAATGTGGTTTGACTTAGTATGCAAAACAAATTCCTAGAATTGAGGCAGGAGGATGACTCAGCGGCAGCTTATGAAGAAAAATTCACTCAACTCGCAAGGTATGATCTGAATTTCATACGAGATCTTGATTTTAAAATCAACCATTTTTACTCAAGATTAAATCTAATGTATCGAAGGAGTTTATCTTCTCGTGAGTTAAAATGTTATTTAAAACTTGTTGTGTGGAGAAGGAGGAAATGGAGTTTGCTAATGATCAGGTGTTCTTTGAAAAATGACGTAATAAGAGGTCAAGGTGTAAGATGAAAGAGAAGAACTCTTCAAAAAGGTCTGATGGTATGAAACCAATGTTTACAGTTTGTAAAAATTGTGGTAAAAAAGCATGTTGGGGAATGTATTTGGATTTCTAGTAAGTGCTACCGATGTGTTAAAATGAGACATAAGGCCGAAAATTGCACTAAAAAAGATCAATGTAATGGTAAGAAAAAATACGATTTACAGACAGTAAAATGTTTCAAGTGCAATGAAATGAGTCATTATGAAAATTAGTGTCCAACAAAGAACACAACTACAGAAAAGCAACCATACTACAAGCAGAATGGGGTGGTAAATTCTTTTGTAACTACTTTAGCAGATGTTGGGCCATCAAATAAAGTGGTATCAGGTATATTGTTTGTTTGTTCAGATTATTCCTATGTATTATTTGATTCAGGGTCTTCACATTCGTTCATTTATGAGAATTTTTATTGTAAATCAAGCAGTCCATCTCATGATATGAATACGGAAATTATGGTAAAAACAAATGGGGGAAATTTTGGGACAAAAAGAAATTATATGAACCTTCTTGTCCTTGGGTGTGGAAATAATATACCTAAAAATAATATTGATTTGCCTCTAGTAGAGTTTGATGTTATTTTGGGTATAGTTTGTCTTTCTATTTATCATCCTAAGATTGACTACAGAGATAAAGTGGTTTCTTTTTAAAAAGATTTTCATTTTGTGTACATGATTGAACCCTTAATTTTAATAACATGTCAGGAAGCTGAGAAACTAGTAAAAGATGGAAATGAATGTTACCTTGCACATATTGTTGAAAATAATGTAGGTGTTGAGATTAATGATGTGCCTGTAATAAATGAGTACCTTGATGTTTTTCTTGATGAGTTTCCAAGTACTACAGCTGATCGTGAAGTGGAATTTACTTTTGACTTAGTGCCTGAGGGTAAACCAATTTCAATTCACCCTTATCGAATGGATCAAATTGAACTTTAAGAGTTAAAGAAGAAATTGCATGAGTTATTTGATAATGGTTTTATTCGACCTAGCACATCACCATGGGGTTCCCCAATCATATTTGATAAAAAACTATGGTTCAATGAGACTTTGAATTGATTATAGATCATTGAATAACATCACTATTAAGAACATGTTTCTTTTGCCTCATATAGATGATTTGTTTGTTCATCTCCAGGAAGCTCAGTATTTTTCAAAGATTGATCTGAGGTCAGGGTACCATCAGTTGAAAGTAAATAAATCAAACATTCAGAAGACCGCATTCCGTAATAGATATGGCCATTATGAATTTGTAGTTAATCCTTTTAGGTTATCCGTTGCACCTATTGTATACATGGATCTTATGAATAGAATTTTCAGGAGTTCTTGGATACGTTTGTGGTTCTGTTCATTGATGATATTCTGGTTTTTTCTAAAAGTAAAGAGGAGCATGAAAGTAATTTAAGGGTTGTTTTTCAAACCTTAAAAGAAAAGAAACTATATGGAAAATTCAGAATGTGTGAGTTTTGGTTACAAAAAATTTCATACTTGGGTTACATTATTTCAAAAAATTCCATAAATATTGATCCTACTAAAACAAAATTTGTTGAAGAATGGCCAAGACCCACAAATATAACAAAGATTCATATATTTCTTGGATTTGTGGGTTATTACCAAAGGTTTGTTAAAAAAATTCAAGTTTATCTAGTCCAATGAATAGGTTAACTCAAAAATGTGTTACGTTCATCTGGAGAAAATAATGTGATGATTGTTTTAAAGAATTTAAATGTTGATTGGTGAATACTCCAGTTTTGGAACTACCTTCATGAAATGGTGATTTTGTTATCTACAGTGATGCTTCATTGAATGGAATTGCATGCGTCCTTATAAAGAATGATCAAGTAATTTCTTATTATTCACATCAATTGAAACCTCATCAGTTAAATTACCCTACACATGATTTGAAATGAGTTACTATTTTTTTGTCTTTAAAATTTTGGAGGCATCTTTTTAAGGGAGTGAAATGAGAAATTTATAGTGACCTCAAAAGTTTGAAGTATATTTATACACTCAAAAATAATTGACAATGAGACAGAGGAGATGGTTGGAATTAATCATAGATTATGATTGCATGATCCATTACCATCTAGGAAAGGAAAATAAAGTGGCTGATATATTGAGTTGAAAAATTAATGCTTCACTAAACATGCTATGTTTGGAACAAGATTCTTTGGTTTTTGATTTGATAAACTTTGGAATATAATTTTTTTTGGGAAATTATTCTATTTTCTTTCAGGTGACAATGGAACCATCTTTCTCAGACAAAATCATGTGAGCGCAGAAAGAAGACAGTGAGTTACAGAAACAGGTAGAGTTGGTTCAGAAGGGTATGATTCGTTAATTTAACATTTACAATGATTTTGTTATGTGGTTTTGGAAAATATTATGTGTGCCTTGTGATTCATATTTGAAGAATGAGTTTTTATGTGAAGCCCATAGTTCCCAGTTTTCAGTTCATTCTAGCAGTGCTAATATGTACAGTGATCCTCGGGAGTATTACTGGTGGGATATAATGAAAAGAGATATTGTTGTATTTACTATGAAGTGTTTGACTTTTCAACATGTTAAAGTAGACTGACCATTAGTGAAAGGTATGCTTCATGCATTACCAGTTTCAGAGTGGAAATGGGAAAATATATCCTTTGATTTCATTGTGGGATTACCAAAGATGTCTGGAGGTTACAATGAAATCTGGGTTATTTTTGACCGATTGACTAAATATGCTCATTTCCTTTCTATTTGAGATCCATTATTTCTAGATCAACTTTATATGTTGTATGTTAAAGAGGTAGTCAATTTTCATGGTGTTCCACTCTCCATTGTATCTAATCATGATCCTAGGATTACTTCTAACTTTTGGAAAAGCCTTTAGAAGTCGTTGGGTACTGAATTGAATTTTAGTAAAGCTTTTCATCCTCAATCAGATGGGAAGTCAGAACGAACGATTCAGACCTTGTAAGATACATTACGTTCTTTCTCGATGGATTATTAGGGAAATTGGGATCAACATCTATTTTTGGTAGAATTTTCATATAATAACCGTTTTCATTCCAGTATACAAATGACTACATTCAAGTAATTATATGGAAAATGATGTCAAAAACCAGCATTTTGGGATAAAGTAGGTGAAAGAAAGCTCATGGGACTAGAATTGGTAGAAGAGTTGGCAAAAAAAGTTTAGATGATTATGAAGAACACGTGCATAACTAAGAGCAGGCAGAAAAGTTTTGAGGATAACCGAATGAAGGATATATCATTCGAGGTAGATGATCATGCCTTTCTCAATGTTTCTCCATTGAAAAGTGTGATGCATTTTGGTAAGAAGGAAATTGGGGTCTGAGGTTCATTGGACCTTACAAAATCCTGGGGATATTTGGAGTAGTTGCGTACTGATTGGATTTACCCCCAATTTTATCTTAGGTACATAATGTTTTCCATGGTTCAATATTGAGAAAGTATATGCCCAATCCATCTCCTGTTTTGAGCCCAGAGGTAGTTCTGTTGGAAGAAAATCTCTCCTATGAGGACGCAATTCCCAAAAGGGGGGAAGGATGTAACATCCAATTTAAATAAATAATAATACATTTGAATGTGTATTAATATTTTTTAATTAAATATTAATTTTAATTTATAATGGATTCTATGTTCGGTAGCGTACCCAATACGCATCAACGAGTTTCTTTGAAATCATACGTTCCACACTAATAATATACGATTATTATTTTAAAAAGTATATGATGTCTAGTCGTTGTATTAGATGGAATGAATATAAATAACTAAAATATTATTATATATGTTTCTTAAATGTTTTTAACATTATCCAACAAATGTAAGAGGCTTAAAATGTGAATGAATCTAATTTTTGGCATAATTTTCGTTAAAATGACGATTTACCGCTTCTTCATGAAGAACCACCATTAAACCTAGTTTATATAACTATTATATGTTAAATGTGAAATAATAAAATTCTTCTTAAGAGTTGGGACATCGAAATTTACTTTGGATAAAATTCTGGTATTTTTTTGATAAAATTCATTTTTAATGAATAGTGAAAAATACTGTATTTTAATTCAAATCATTCATTTTATCAAATTGATTGAAATGGTTCCATTATCTTTTAAATTAGTTTTAAAGTGAAATTATAATATATCTTTACAATTTAATATAATTTGGTCGTTGGAATTAATTTTCCTCGTGAAATTAGACATAAACAAGTGTCAATCTTTTGATAGTTATTGTTTCTTAAAATGACACTATTTGTTTTGACAATGGGAATTAATTTTTAATTAATTTTTTCCACTTCTATGTTTTGAATTTAGAAAACTAGATTCCATATTATAAATCAGTTGGTACAAATTGTCTAAATAGGTAACTTTAATTATAAGTCATTTCAAATATTTACTTCAGTAAATATTTTATTTACCATGATTAAAGACTAAATATAGTAAATATCGGTAAAATATCAAATTATAATAAAATTTAATTATCCTAACGTGTGTCCTAATCCTATTTTATCATACATATCTGAACATGGGAATCCTTGGGTCTAATTTGAGACCCCATGGAGCCACATGAGAGTAATAATGACTCTTTATATTAATTAATTTAATGTAAAGACCAAAATGACATAAACAAAAATCATTTAGTAAACCAATTTTTACATGGGGTAATATAATTTATATTTTTGACTATAAATATTCATTGGAAATATAAAAATATTTACTAAATGACTGTATTTTGTAGTAATTTTTAGACATCATATAAATTAAATTAATTATGACACAATAATGATGCAATATTTACCTCATTGATAAATGATTTAAATAAATATGATTATAAATATTAATAGAATATCCAAACCTTTCCAATTCATATTGGATGATTTTATATCGATCATGAGTAATCATGATTTCTCCTTTAATGATTTTTTGACCTTTTTAAATAGAATATGAGTTTATAATAAAATAATTGTTTCAAACATTCCTAATGAGCCCCTCCTCTGCCATATAAAAGTCTTCATTTATAACTCATTCTACACACTTCTCAAGCCTTTGGTTCTTACAAACTCTACTCCAAAAACCTCCTAATATCCATAACTTCATCCTAGAAGCCTTACTATATGTAGAATGAACTTTAAGAAACCATTTTTGTTCAATCCAAAGGGAGTTACCCGATTTAAAGGTAACGTCTTCTCTTAAGTTCTTTGGTTTTTTTACTTCTCCAACCCCCTATAATCTTTTTATTATTTTATTTTATAACAAAACCACTATCCCCAATATACTAGTATGTTATTATTATAAGTATTCGAACTAAACTTACACAAACCACTATCGGATGGGTAAAGAACATACTGTTTATGTGGATGGAAAACTAACGCCTCACGAAATGATGATTGTTCAATTAACTTCTACCACCTCTCATGGTGGAAATTATGATGGAACTATATTTATATATGATATATATTTGGATTATTTATTCTTTATGCCTTTATAGTTTTCATTTATATCATACATTTATGGTTTCCATAATGGATAGACGTGATAAGATTATTTTAGGAAGTGCGGACTACCACCCCCTTAAAGTGATGTGACTCATTAATGACTTATGTGGGATATATAAAGGATGGAGTTAGTGATATTATATGTGATATTATATTGTAATTATAGGATAACTATGTATCATTATGTTTTAATTCCATTAAAATAAGAAATTGAAATGGATGTAGCGTTCATGCGTACGTACGACGTATCGTCTCCATAAATGGTGCATTTCATTTCTTATCTAAAAATATTATGTACTATTATATATACAAAAATATAATAGATATATATGATATATATGATATCTATATCATTAATATCACTCTGAAAATAATTGATATTTCACCACATGAACAACTTGTAATTATAAGGTGTTCATTTTTACTCAAGTACCAAATATCGACAATTATCTCTTAAAAACATAAATGATTATATAATGTTTATAACATGGTTTTAAGTGCTATAAAAGGAATAATAAACATGAAAAATGTTCTTAAGAAAGTATAAATTGACATTATTCTTTTATTCCAGAGATTAAACAACTATCGAGTCAAGTCAGACATGAGGTAAGGGACTTTGTCTAAATCTCATTTCATTGAGGCATATTTTGTTTTATTATCAACTTTATTTTATATGGTGTCTAAATACCTTTGACTTTTCATTTCATTAAATGGTAATATTTTCCTATCGGAAGTTTTTCTAAACGAAAAATAATAATGTTACATTTTAACGTAAGTGGTGACAACGACCATTTCCACCACCGCGAGTATTATTTGATATTTGGCTTCCTTAACAAGCCTTAATGTTTTTAAAAGGGAAATAAATACCATAAACACATTTTAAGTATATTGGTGTTGAAAATGGTTTTTATAATCTATTTTTTATGTCAATGTATTTAAATTATATATTTTTATTATTATGTGGAAATTTTATCTTTCTATTATTTTTATTTCATGCGTTATGAATATGTTATGGTTCCTGGGCATTGTTTACGCGTACAGGTGGTTCCATGATAAACCTAGTGCGGGTGAGCCCAAGATAGCTCTCTAATGGATTGGTTAATGTGATGGTGGTAAACATTAATGTTTCTCCTAAGTGATTTACGGAATATATTGTGATGGGTATTCCAAATGTGACTCCCTATGTAGCTGTTATAGCTACAATGTTAGTATGTTAAGAATGCCATAGGTTACATTTATTTTTTATGATTTCTGTGTGATATTCATAAATCATATGATTTAGTAAGGTATGATATGATTGAGATGAAATGGTTTCATTGATCTGTATTTATTGATGGTTTAATTTTTCCTTTCCTTATTTTTAACCCTTACTGAGCTTTTTATGCTCATCCCATGTTTTTGAAATATTTTCCACAGGACTTATAGATGAATAGGGTTAGGTAGGGATCAAAGAAACGTCATGTTGTCTAAAGTGTAAAACTAGACATGTTTCTTTTGAAGAGTTTTTATTTTAATATAATGTATACTGAGTAGTAGTGTCTACATGTAATTTTCATGTTGATATGTAATAATTATTGCCTAATTCTATAAAACTCAATACATAAAAGATCCTCAATGTGAATTTTTCATTTAATTCATGATTATTTAATATTTAAGGACCGGTCATTGTAACTGTGGTATATTTTTACAAGAATATGGTGATTATTTTTTTTTCTTTTTTGATAATGGATTCTTCTTCTTCTAAACATATCATAACTTCCTTCTTTTTGCAATAATGTTTTTTATTTGATTTTTGAAATCCAATCTATAATGAGAATTATATCAAATTAAATCATTGGGATGATGAAAATTTTTGGAACTAAAGTATGTTTATGTCTCATAAATGAAATCAATAGACCAATATTTGTTACAATGGGACTTACCTTCTTATTTTTTACAGATTACTCCATTATTAAATCAAAATAGAAATTTCTAATTTTAATAGTTAACTGGGAAGATTTTAAAGAATATAATGATCCCAATTCAAATAATGAATTTTCTAAGTTCATGGAGATTATTAAATTACATTCCACCAAATCATTAGAAAATTCAACTTAAAGAGTTGAGACCGTATAAGACTCTCCTTGATCTATTAGCCTTTATGGGGTAAATGTCCTTAACACTTAGGACATTCATGTGTATAGTGACCCATCTCTGTACAATTAATGCACTGCACATAACCAGCTTCTTTATTTCCCTTGAAATTATGAGATCAGTGGCCTTTTTCTCCACACTTTGAACATGCTCTTATACATAATAAGTTTGTTCTTTGATGTATCTTTCAAAAATTATTGCATGATGGAAAATCCAAAAATCCCTTTTTCTCCTTTACATTTTTTCCTTTATAAGCATTCTCAATATCCCTTTACATCTCCTGCAACCCTTTAAAGTCATAAGTCATAGATAACTTCTTCTATGTGTTGATGGAATATGAGACTACATATTCATTTGATGAGAATTTTTGGAGACCGGTTCCCTACAATGTAATGGATTTAACCCATCAATGAATTGATCAATATTACTTATTCAGTTACATATGTAGTCTACAATATTCCTTTCTAACCTTGTGGATCTATTTCTATACTTTTCATCATTCACATCCTCCATTTTCCAATAACTTAGAAAATGAATTTTTTTGTCCTCTCGTTGTTCATAAAGAAATATATTTTCAAAGAAAAGTTATTTATCATTCCTCCATTCCATATTATCTATTTCATATTTATAATTTTTTTAATTAATGCCCACCATTTATCTACATCTTTAGAGAGATGATAGAATTCCATTATAAATTTCTCTATTTCATTACATCCCTTTGAAATAAATATCTTTTCTATGGAACATATCCATTAATGAGCTTAAAATGAGTTTGTTGTCCTATTAAATTTTTGAGTTTGTTGTATCATGAAGTGGTCTAACTTTGATACTTCACGTTGTGGGTTCGGCTTCTCCATAAAGGAAATGTTATTATTCATAATCTGATTTAGCTTTCCCAATAAGGTTATAATATTTTCAGAACCATTTGTACCACTAGATCCATTTTCATTATCTTTCATAAGAGGGAAATCCCTACTTGGATTATGTGTGTTGTTACAGTTTCCAATCGTTTAACTAGGTAGTTTTTCTAAAAAATGGAATAAACTATATTAGATTATGAATCACAATTCATATTTTCAACTAGTAAAATACAAAACATAAATTGAAAAAACAGACATATCTAATCTCATAATTATAAAAATGTTTTATTTTTGGACATATTTAATCATAAATACTTCATACTGGTTTGTTAGGAAAATTTTAATCATCCTAAAAATTTTCTTTTAGGAGTGTTAACTCAGGTGAGTTGTAAGACATGCTGTCATGTACAATGTCACCCTGAGTCAAGCCCATAACACCTTGTTTGAGTTGTTACTCCTAGGTACATATATTCTAGAACAACGTCCACTTTTAGTGTCTAGATAGGGATATATTTCTATGAATACTCACATAATATTTACATTACCAAAATCCTAGGATGTTTCTGCATACTTATCCTCAAATTATATCATTGGATAATGTACCCTAATCAAATATTTTTCTAAATCAAGTTTCCAAGGATTATACTAAACATCTCGTGATACCAACTATAATGCGTTGACCCCAGTTTCGCAAATTTGGGGACATAATTTTTTTACATCAGGATGATAACAAAAAATAAAATCACTATGTACCAATTAGTTCCATAGACATGGAAATAAAAGATATAAACATAAGTTTTACATTATATCTTGAAATGAAAAAAACAACATATTATCACCTTTGGAAGATTCTAGTATCCCCATTAAAAACTCTCATATCCCTTAGAATATCCTTTATAGTCAATAATAATATACTTATTCACATCCTAGGATGAAATGAATTATATGAAAGTGGTGAGATCAAATGATCAGTAAGGATAAACAATATAATAGAAGCTATCATAAGTTTGAATAAACATTTAAGGGGACGTATAAAACTGAAACACAAGACTTTCAAACATAATATTCATCATAATATAGAAATATTAATCACATAATTCCATTTTAACATTCACATGAATATTATAATATTTGTATAATGTCATGTAATAATAGTAACTAATCTCATAATTAGGGAATGCATAATTCATGACGTCTTAAACATACCGTCTAGGAATCTTCAATGAAATCATAAAAAATTTGGTATGACATTAACCAAAACCCAAACATAAGTCTCTCAAGAGACCTACCGATATATGAAGGGGATATAGAGATCCCCGCCCAACACTTAGAATATTCTATACATTCCTCTTATGAACGGGATAAAAAAACCAACATAAACAATCATATTAAATATGAAATATGAAATGTTATTACTTATACCATTAGAAATATATGGTATCAAAAGAGAATATCCATAGTCCAACATATGAGAAACCCTTCAATAAAATATGTATAATTATATCATAATAAATAAACCTCAATTAAACATAAAATCCAACACATGATGTTGATATGGATTAAAATAATCTCATAAAATCATTAAAACCCTTTAAGAGATATATCCATTTTTAGTTTAAAATTTATTTAAAGGCCTGCATAATTATATAAGAAAAATTTTATTTTAAAAACAACCATGTAATCTAGAAAGGGATGCTCCATAATTATAGTGTATAATAACGATGTAAAACTACCACTTTCAATGTATAAGTTAAAAAACATTATTTACTTAATTTTTCAAAAAGGCCATAATGTACCTCATTTTGAAAATGAAAGAAATATTCCATTCAAATTGGTTTATATAAAAATTCAAACATGGTGAAAAATTTATTTACAAAAATATTTATAATAAATTGAAATAAATTTCAAGAATCATGTACATGGATTATATTGATGTCTATGTAGGTACTTGTGTTTAAACAATCTCGGATAATAATTAGACTGTGAAATTAACCCTCACATCGTGCATTACTTTAGTCGAGGGAGTGTAAACCTCATGTAAATTGGTTAGGAAATTTTTTTAAATAATAATATGACCATATACATATTTATGATTTATTATATGATCCTTATATATCTTTCTTTTAATTAAATTCCATATTACCATCATTTTCAGTATTAACTTCTTCGTTTTCCCATTACAATTTTATCATATAAGTCACATTTGTTATGAATATGATGTATTTTGTTCATATAAATAATTATATTATGTTTATATTAATTATTTTTACTGATAATATAAATTTTTTAATTATTTTTTAATATTTAATGTGGATAATTAGTCTCACCACATCATTGATACGATAAGTCCTATATACGTACAAGTGATGGTATCATCCTCTTGATGGTTAATTGGAATGAAGTTTGATGGTATATTAATTATAAAAATAATTATAATGTTATATTAATTTTTCATATCTATTATACTCATCATCATATCAATCATAATAAAGTAGTGTTAAATAATAAATTACACCAAGACGTGGAGACGGTTAGCCGTATACACCCACGCAAGGTGATATTTTCATTCGTATGAAGAATTCAATTAGAAGTATAGTTTTTTCATGATTGTAATCACATATAAGTATATGTCTTATATTATTGTTATTACTTTGGTATGCATAAAAAATAGAATGATGAAGTATATGAATAAAATAACATTTAAAGAGGTGTAAAACAATTAACTCTTTTTCATTTATCTTTTTTTTATTTTCACCAAAGGACTCCTTCTGATGGTTTCATACAAATGTATGGCCTCTAGGATGTAGTGAGGGAATTTGTTAGAGGAAATGGTTAGGTTTTGGCTGAGTTAAAGGGACTAATATTTGTGAATTAATGAGAAATATAGGTTCCCCTTTTAAGAGAGGGGAGGGAAAATCTTGGAAACTCTTAAAATATTCATTAAATAAAAATTAATTATCCATTAAAAATGTATAAAAATTGAGTTTATTAGAATATAAAATTAATATGAGTCTAAATAAAAACATTAAATGAATTTTATACATGTTTAGGTCATTAAACTAACCTTATCTTTTTTCTTTAACACTTAGTTAAATAATTAACACTTTATTGTGACATCTTATTTGTTTAAAATATAGGGTTAGTATAGATACATAAAAATGCCAAAATAAGACCTATTTGATAATTTATTTCATATATAAAACATTTATTGATAGTTTAAGGAGCCTGATATTTTCAATAATTATATTACATTTAATTAATTGTTTTATTTTAATGTTTAATTTATATCAATTTTGATACTATTCAATATTTGCTTCTTTTTTTAAAATAAATCCAAAATGATAACATCAAACCAATACATAAAATATGTTAATAACTTGTTTATGTAATTTAAAAATATTATTTATTTCATTAATTAATTAAAATTTAATTTATTTAAAAAAAATTTATTACATTTATTTGATATTTCTATGAATAAAATAATTTCCACTTCACTATTGTGTCATCATTAATGATAAATATTTAATCTATTAAAATTATAAATAAATTTAAATTGATTATGTAAATATTTTTTATTTCATGGTACAATTTATAGTCAATTTTTTCTCTTTGTTATCTCTATATTAAAATTATTATACTAATAGGAAATTAGAGTGTGAAATTTTCTCCCAGTAATTAATTTTAATAATATGAATGTAATATTTAGGGGAAAGGGTACATTAAATTATTCCATGTATACAAATAGGTGATGATGGTATAATTTTCACACCTAATATTATTTTTTTTGGGTTTTAGCATAATTTTATATTATTATTTAAAAAATTAAATACCTGATTTACCATAACTATAGAGAAAAATTCATGTTAATATTCATATTATCCTAAAATAAAATTAACTTAGAAACATAATTTAGAACCTCTGATTCTAAATCTGGGTTTCATTTTTTAAAATTTAAAACATATAATTTTTAGTAATTAAATTAAAATTAATCCATATTTACAAAACAAGAAACATGTTTTTTCAAAGTAAAAAACATAAAAAGATTGATAAGCGTTTAAATCAAATTCCAATGTGAAATTAATTCCAATAAAACAGATTAAATAAAAAAGGTAATCTCATAGACTTCAAAACAAATTAAAAGGATAATCTAACAATATAAATAAATTTGGTGGAAAATTAGGTTTGCATTATTTTTCACTATTCTATAATATATGAATGTTATCTGAAAAACAACAAATATTTCTCCATACTAAATTTTTATTTCTTTATTCTAAATAAAAAATTTATTTTTTTCAAATTTAATATATTAAAGTTTCAAATATTAGATATAAAATGGGTTTTCAATTAAAAGGATACAAAACTGCCTTTTTAAAAAAATCATTTTTTAAATGAAAATTGAATTTTTTTCTAATATCATGTATATGAAACACATGATATGAATATTAAAATTATAAAAATTTGAAAATGTTGGAAATACTATTTATAAATGTTTTTTAATCAGCTTGTCATGGTGTGCTCGATCTTTGTGTCGTGTGCAACACTAGATGTTGAATTATTTAAAAATAAGTGTACCAATGAATCATGGTTGTTAAATATATACATCCCATTTGACATGAAATATAAAGAAATAATTTATTATAATGTGATTTTATGATTCATTTTATATAATTATTTATATGGTATTATTATTCATTTTACCAATGTTGTGATGGTTTTATGATACAATCTCATTGTTTATTAGGATTAAATATGTTTATGCTTCCAATGATGAAATATTATGATCTATCTTCAATAAAACCCTTGAAATTTGTCCTCCTCTAGTTATGTCATGAGATTTTATATTTTATTCATTTTTTATTCATTATTTTATAAATATTCCAATTGGAAATTTCTTAATTAAAATTGACTTTATTTCAATCTTTAATAGAAATCCATTTTTCCTCCATAAAATTGTTTTCTATAATTTTTATAAAAAGTATTATTATTTTTATTATTATTTAAAATATAAATTATTACCCATGAATGAATTATTAATAATTTTGTGAAAAATAATATATATTCAATTTTAAGAGATGTGATACATTTGGATTTTTAAAAATATTTTAAGTGGGTATTTTTTTAACAAATACGAAATGAAAGCTATTTTCCACCATTATGGCCATTCAATGTTATAAATGTTACCTTTAATGTTGCAAAATATAATTTAAGTGAAAATTAATTTTAAAATACTTCTATTTTAGAATGTATTTTTCATATTGGAAATGATAATTTCAATTATAATATTTAATGGTTTTTTACAATCTTATTTTATATGAATATAAGGGTATTCTTAGTGGAAAGAATTTTTAATCTATTTTCTGTTTTAAAAAATGTTTTTTAATGTGTAAAAAATATTTTTATTAAGAAATATTGCAATTTATGTTTCAAAATTATTTTTCGGTATAAGATGAAATCATTTGATGTCACTTATTCTTTATTTTGGACAAGATATAAAGAACCCATTATCATTATTTCCATGGATGATTTATGTTTATGATGAAAATATGTCCATGAAACCATTTTGTCGTCAATGGGATATATCAGGATATGATTCATGTGAAATCCTCTCTTTTTTGTATGAGTTTTGATTTTATTAAATGATGAAATTATTATTAAAATGTTTCATTTTAATTGTCTATGATACAATGAGGATTTTATAAAAATCCATTTCTATTATAGGGGATTTATATGAGGAATGTTTTTTTATCATGTGGAATATGTATATATGAATTTTATTATGTTATGGATGGGAGCTATATCACCCTCAAATGATTTGTTTAAATATTGATATATCATAATATAAAAAGGGGCATAATGTGTTATTAACCTTATTTTGTATGGAAATTGATTCACTATGATAGTATTTGAAGTGAACCTTGATAGAAATGATGATTTAGAGAGTGAACCAATTATTTTAGGATAGCATTGGAAATTATCCTTGATTGCTAAAGAAATTATTTTCTATAAAAATATGTATACCATAGTTCCATTTATTGTACCAATGTTATACTCTTATACATCAATTTTATTTTCATATTAATGTTTCATGTCTTATGAAATAGAAAGAGTTTTCCCATGAATAATGTTTGTGATATATAATATGAATGGTTTGGTTCCCAAAATGTTATTCACATGCTCTTAATTTTCTTTGGATAAGGTTATTCTTATATGATCAACGATATCTACCTTACTTACCCTTACTGAAAACTGAGCACACACTTTTGTATTTCTTATTTTACCAAGTTAGGAAGACTATTTTAATTTCTATTATGTCGATGAATAATACTATCTGGAATGATTTTTATTGTATACGATGATAATATATTTCAAAATAAGAAAATTTTACATTTACTCTCATAAGAAACAAAAATATTACTATCCTCTAGCATATGTTTTTTAAATTTAATTAACATTTATCTAAATATTTGTGATATTCAAGTATGAAAATCATATATCCCTATTATTGGTATTTCATAAGAGTCTTTACTAATCTTTTTATATTAGGATTAAATAAATATTTATTGAAATCCCTTCAGATATGACTAAGGATAAGTTTTAGGATATGTCAAAAGATATGTCTATAGATAAAACTATCATTTAGTAAAGGCATATGAAAAGTACCTATAACATTTTGTAAATGGTTGAGGGTGTGTTTTTCAAAAAATTACATCCCTATATGGATTCAAATATTGAATGTGACTCTAGAATTGAGGTAACTAGGGATAATAACTTGGAAAAGGGTGCAATAAGTTATTCTCGATCATTACAAGGTGAATAAAAACAATCATGGATTTACACTTAGTTTTATACACAAATTTTTTATGCATTATTATTTTATTGAATTGTTAAAAGCAATCAAAAATTATTAAAAATAAAATGATAAATGACCTTGGATAAGTCGATAGTGTCAAATAATGATAAGATATTTTCACGATTTAAACAATTTATCATTGGGTTTTCTAGATTATATGGTTCCAAGATATGAATATGTAACTCACATAATTATTTTTAGTTTTAACCAATGTAAGAACAAGAAGGAACTATATTAACATCAAATGTGATAGATAATTTTTATAATGGGAAACCAAATTGAAATATTAAAATTTAAAAGAATTTTGTGATTATTCTTAACCATTTTTCAAGATATATGACTAAAACATTTAACAATAAAACAAATATAGTATCACCACAAATGATAAGGATATATTTCAATGAGAGTATCAGTTGTTGAGGAAATAGAGGAAAGAAGATATATTTTCTTATATTTCAATAATGTGGAATGAATCACTATATAAAACTGATCAAAGGAAAAAAAGAATGTGTTTTACGATTATAGAAGGAGACTGAGTAAGAAACTTATGATATGAGAAACTCCTATTAACATAATAGATGATAAAAATAGTTTTCCTTAGGTATCATCAATGTTTCAATATTATAAATGCTCAATTTATGTCAATTATAAAAAATGATGTCCTTGGGCGAGGGATCAAGATGACGATATGAAAGGTTGTATAAGTAAAGGCTCTATTATTGATGATATAGAGACTACATATGGAATATTAAATGAGTGAGGTACTAATTAATAATACATAAATCATATCTAATGGTTTAAGAGTAAATTTGAATTATTTTAGTGTTTATGTATTGGAATTAGATAATAATGAAATATATCAGGATTATTTATTATACCTTTTTCATTAAGGTTTACTAGGATATGTGGAACAGTGAAGATGTCCTAGAAAAATTATTAAATAGAAATGTGATATTTTATAGAAAACCCATGATTTTTGTAATATAACCTAGAATATGTTCCTAATTTTGCGGTAATGATGTTATACTAAAGAGTTTGTGGATATGAATAAAATAAATTGGGTATTATTGAAGATATTTAAACTAAATAATGATTTGTGGACAAAGGCGCTTATGTTATCATTTAAAGAGTTTAACACCTTATTGAATTCAAGGAATTTATTTATTAATATTTCTTTTTATTCAAGGAATGAGTAATTATTTATTTATTCAATTTATAATTATGTAAAAAAAATTCATAAGATATATCATGAAAATATATGCACAATGTATACACATAATTTTTATATAACATTAATA
This sequence comes from Viscum album, assembly GCA_963277665.1. NCBI lineage: Eukaryota > Viridiplantae > Streptophyta > Magnoliopsida > Santalales > Viscaceae > Viscum > Viscum album. Next base: position 1,065,673,503 of record OY728166.1, on the reverse strand, counting down.
GACACTTCTTGTTGTTTGGAATATTAATGATAAGATTATTTTAGAAATTTAGAAACATCCTTTCAAAAAATTTGTATTTCAATTTTGGATATACATGTAGGATCCTTATGATTAATTATTAATGAAATATATTTAGTTGAACATTGGATGTTATTGGATGATATGTTATAACAACTACATTTTTTATAATTAACAGATAATGAAGGAATAAAATATTTATTAAGATACAATATATAGAAAGAGTGGAGAAACGTAACTTTTCGAATTAATGATGGTGAATTTTTAACGCTCCAATTTTTTTTGATTCATGTATTCATTTCACCCTAACAATTAATGCTTCCTTCAAATATGTGGTGTGGAATTATTGCACAAATGAAAGCCTCACTCTTGCAAGAATACATTGACAGAATATTGTCATAGTGTGAATGATATCCCCCCGTTGATCTAAAATTTTATATCCATTGAAAAATATCTTTATGGGTGTCATTCCTGTAGATATAATATCACCTAGACTCCCATTATAAAAAGATCATATGATGGAACTTTCACTATTGTCCTAACCTGGATGCTCTCTAGTAGACAATTAACCTTTAGAAATTATGTCTTCTTGGAAAAATGTCTTATTTGAAGGGTCATAAATCATGATCCAATTCGGATCTTAAATCCATAACTTTTCACTATAAGAATCATAAAAATGAACACTTTTCTTGATTAGAAAAAGGTACTTCCATATCATTCTGGAGTCTTAGAAGGATTTGAAAGTGGGTTGGAAGTGTTGTAAATCAAAATCGTAACATGGAGTCCTAATTTCATAATGGGACATGAACTTCAACACTTTCATCTACAGGCCCTCAAATTCGTAGGTCTGATCTAGGCTACATGGAAATACCTATGTTTTTTTGGCACTACAAAATTCTCAATGATATGTAATAATGCTTTTTTATTCCTTTAAAAGTGGACCAATGAACTCTTAATATGGCCATGGGAAATTATTTCAGAGTCCAAATTGTTATTAACATTGAAACAAAGCCTCCATTCATGATTATTATTATTTATAATGAGAATAAATTCAAGGTGAATGTTTAATATGAACATATATCTCCATTCATTTAGGTATTCAAGATGATTGGGCATAAAATTTCTAATTTTAGAGTAATTAAAAAAAATCAAGCCTACCAAAGATGAAATGGAATTAAAAGAGGTTAAAAATAGAAAAAAAACTCATGGAGTTAGAGAAGTGTAAATCTTATATGCGTATAAATGATATTAATGGATTAAATATTATGTTTGAAGACATGTGGGCTATACTTGTTAAGGAATAATAGAAATAGAATGACAACCCTAACACCTATGAAGGAATTGATTCTAAATATATTCATGTTTCCACAGACAAGGAATGCTACCCTTTGGAGGTTGTATTTGACAGTTATGTCATTTTTCCCTTAATATCACAATCTTCATGACATACCTCATTCAGGAGGAGTAACTATTGAAGGTGATTCAAATATATATTGATTCAACCATCCAAATTGATTTCATGAATACAGAAACAATTAATGAAAATAGGGAATAGGTTCCCCATTATTTCAATCATCCAATTAAAAATATTCTCTCAAATGGAACCTCTTATATTGAGGAAGAGGCTCTTATGGACACTCCCTTAATGAAAAATTCATATTTATGAGTTCTAGACAGTCATAACTCTGGTAATAGAAACTGGAATATGATAAAAAAAGGTGACATCTAATGGACTAGACCTATAATAAATTCATGTAGGTTAAAAATATGTGTTCATACGAGAAATGGTATAGCACCCCAATGTATCAAAATAAATGAAGATATAATTTTTTCTCTATTAGCGAATATCCAACCCTGACCTAATCAGTTTTCTCTATCTCTTTATTCTCTATCACCAACCTTAATTCATTTGTTTCTATGAACAAAAAGAGGGATCTCTTCAAAAAGCATATCTTTTGAGAATATAGAGTAACAACTACATGGGATGAATAAAACACCTTCTGAAATTAACAGGATGTAGTTTGTGGATCATGCTATTATTCAGAAGAATACTTTATTTAGTTCAAGTGAGCAGTATATAATATTCATTTTTCTAATGATGTATGATTTCAATTTTTCTATGTGTTTTATACTTTTAACTTCTATCAAGATAGAAGTCCGAATTGGAATGAAATCATTTACTTCTTGAGAAGCATTAAAGATACATGGAGTCTCATTATAGACTTTAATTATAGTTTTCACCATGATGATAATTTTATACATTTATCCCACTACACCTCAACTAGAAAAATTTGATTCTACATTGAAAATAGAAAGTTGATTTAGATAAATCCCGTAGGAGCTAAATGAACATGGTATATAATAAATATCTATATAATATTTTCCATTAAAAGTTTCATATCCATTCATAATGACTTCTACTTAAAAAAATGGGGCTCTATTTCATCTTTCTCCTTATATAGGTCCACTGTGATTTCATCTTATCCATATGATCCTCCTTTCTAAATAAAAGAGAGCTACACTTACATTAAGGTTTAATATTTTCAAGATACTACATCCTGAATGTCGTAAACTTGTCCATGACACCAATAATATTTTAGAGCATAAATATAATACATTTCCATGCATCTTCAAGCTGGAATTATTCATGATGAGAATGAAATAATGGAGAATAAATTCTTTTGTCTCCCTTGAAAAGGTGATTGATTATACTGAAATGTCTCTTCATCTCTGTAAAGACCCAAATTTTTTTAAAGAATGTTTTGTTTTAAATTTTTTCTTGGGCCTATTGTTTTTACTAGATATGTTTTTTCCAAGTCATTTAGAAGGATTAGGGGTTTTCTGTGTGTTTGGGACATAAAAAAGGGGGAAAGGGGGATCTTTGGGCATTCTTCACGGTTTGTGCATGGTTTAGAAAACCATGGAAGGGGAGACCGTTCAAGCAGTAAAAATCCATAGAGTTTCCACTTGGTCTAGAAATCCTTGTGGAACTCCCAGGAAGCCATGCAAAGGGGGTGTTTTTTAGGAGTTAGATTCTACATGGATTGCGCATGGTTTGGAAAATCATGCGAGTAAACTGTGTGGGTAAACTGTGAAGCCCGAAAATTTTTAAAAAAAATACAAATGTTCCATCCTGGGATTTTAAACCCTAACTCAGGTTTCACCTCCATTTTCCCCATGAAACCCTAGTAATGGTTATGGATGAACCATTATTCCCAATGGTTATTCTCATTCAATTCTTGGCCTTTTTTAGCATCGTTGGATATGGATCGATGCCCCATGTTAGTATAATGATCCTTTTGCTTATCTTTTTTGGATTATGTTTTGTGGTTTCTCCCATATCCTTATGAAGCCATAAAAACCCTATTTTTTGGGAGATATATAGGTTGGGGATTCAAGGGGTTCTTTAATCCAGATCAAAAGCCATGATTAAGTGTGCATTCATCAATAGATTTGAGGTAGGTGGTCTATATGTTATATCAAAATGTTTTGTACATTTGTGTTGGGATTTTGCTTCCTCTTGTTTTTTCTTGGTTATCTTGAGTATGATTTGGTAATTTTGGTTTCCAAATGATTTTCTTGAAACCCTCATGATCCCTGCGGGATGCGTAGAGGATGGATTGAACATCTAAGGGACCCTATGGGGTGCACCGGCCTTTCTGAACATAAAAAATTGTAGGGTTAAATGAAGTGTCGCAGTGGGATAATATAAAACCCATTTAGAACCTAATTTAATCGTTAATTATTTTAAAATGGAATGAAAATAGATATATATAGGGTGATAAGTCATAATGGGTATTTTTGGAATGGCATGAAAATGGGAAAAATGGGTCGAATGGGATTATGTCAATTATTTGATCAAATTTGGATAGAAATGCTTTAAATGATTAGTACATATTAAATAGTGAACTTGTAATTTGGGAATTTAATGGGAATATTTTAATATGTTAAAAATATGTAATAAATGAATGTATGATTTTGAGTATAGTTTTATTACAAGTCAATTAAGTGGTACACATTAATGATTTAATGAAATAAACTGGTTGTGTTATATGATATGATAATTTTTCTTCAAATTCATATATGGGTAAATTCTTGCGAAATGATAAAAGGGAACATTGGGTAAATGTGTGGTAAATTGTGGGTTTGGCTAATTCATATGGGTTTTTGAATACACCTAATGGGTTAATGTACAAAAATGGAAATTTGGTAAAATGGGTATGAATTGTAATTTGTAAAGGTGATAATGGGAAAATGCATGATATTATTAAAATGTTTTTTTCATGTGTTGTGAATTCTAATTGCATTGAATTTTCATGGATGTGTTATGGAATTTTTTTGGTGACTTGATAAAAAAGAATGTGAACATGGATTTCTAGAGTGGGGTATTGACTTGATGTGCTATTCCCATGGTTCGAGTTAAACTAATGCATTAAACTCCACCCCAAAATGAATCTGTTAGGGAACCAGACATAGGCCCAATTCCCATTAAGGTTTCATTCCACCCTGATAGAGGATTGGTGGTTAGGATAATGTGTTGATATGATTTGTGTATCCCTAGTGAAATAGGTACATGATTTATTCCCCCAATTAATTGTGATTGATTTCCTTAGACCCTTGTGTAGATGATATTTATGCCTAACCCAGTGAACATGTGATTAAATGGATTGGGTAATGACGATGGTATATGGAATGTAATTGGGATAAATTATTGGAATTAATTATATGAACATCAATAACATATGTCACCTAAAACGTCCATTGTTTACATAGTATTTATTTTGAACATGCATGCACTATTTATTAGACTGGATATTTTGTAGACCCAGTTGGTGGTGGCCTACTGAGTTTTGTACACACACCCTGCTGAGGTCGTCATTGGGTACCCGATCTGATCTCTTAGTTATATGTTAGGACAAGGGTAATGGGCATACAATATGATGGTGAGTTGGTCTTAGGATGTAAATGGATAAGGACCCAGATAGAGATTCAGGACCCATTAAGGGATTTTAATAGTTGTTTTATTTTGGATTTTATTTACTTTTCACTACTGGAATGGGATGACATGGTTGTATTTGATCTTAATGGTATGTACCCTATCGGGAATCATTTGGTTATCCTTGTCTATTGGTTGTTCATATTGTTTCCACTATTTATATTGTGTTCTTTTGTGGCTTACTCCTATAAAGAGGGTATAGTCTCCCCATGTGACTCATTGGGCCCTCACCGCTAGTACGAAACCTATGGCATATGGGGAGCCACACTTGAGGTCATGTGATCACAAGGCTCGGAGCACCAACTTAGTGGCTTCATGTTCTAGGATGTTACAATCTCAATCATGAATCCATTACAAGAATTGATGTTTTTATGGACATGAGATGGAATCCATGATGTCATACAAGTTAAATTATCTTATTTAACATGAATAAAATATTCCCAAGAATTATTCTAAAAATGTGTCTCAATTATGGGGAAATAAAAACTAAATTTGTTAACTCGATTTAGAAAATTAAATGGGTGAATATTCCTCTTTATCTTCTAAAAAATTCTGATTTTGGAAGATAGAAAACCCTTTTCTACCATGTTGCCTCTTAATACATGAATCAATTCAATGAAAATACCACCATTATAGATTTAATGTGGGTAATCATTCCAAAATTAACAACTACTGACGATAATATGATTATCACCTCCATCCCTATATTGTTTAAAAAAATTAAGGCAATCCTTTGATAAAATTATGGCACTCTATTATACTGAATGGGTTCACTAATCTTTTATTTCAAGCTTATTGGGATATTATTATGCAATATATTTTCAATTTGATCAAACTATTTTTCAATGGTGGTTCACAGATGAATGAAACTAATTACCAATTCCTTCCCATTATTCCAGATGTTGAATATGATAATGATATTGGTCAATTCATGAATGTTTCCCCTATTAAGAACATTCACCGAATAATTAGTAAAATTATGGAAAAAGGATTTGTAAATTATATAAAAACCCTTCTATTAGAATCAATTAGGATTTAATAAATGGGGAACCACTTAATAATTCTTCATCAAAAACATTAAATATATTAACATCTATATGAAAACTATCTTGGGAGTTAATATTATATTGATTATTTATGTCATGAATTAATTTGAATCCATGGACTATGGATTTATTGGTATGGTCATTATTGACTTTTGCTAAGATACAAGGTTTCATCCTTAGATTAAAAATATTATTGGATCTACTTGTATCTCAGTTCTTATAAATGGATCCCCAAAGGTATATTTCACTTGATTAAGTAGGTTCATGAAAGGTTACCCCATATCTTCCATTGTATTTTCAATTTTAGAGGAATATCTAGATACATCACTTATCAAAATGTTTGATAATGGTGAACTGAAGATAATCACCTCTTTTAGAGGACTAACTAGTCCTTAAAAATTATTCTAAGCTGATTACATCATTCTATTTACCTAGGGTGAAAAAAATATCAGGAACAAATAAATTCTCTCCTTTAATGTTAATAATTTTCAGGATAACAGATCTGTCATAAAAATTCATTTATTTACATTGAAAAAACTCATTGTTGTTTCTTGGAAAGTATGTATAATTAGTGATCTGGAATTTAGATAAGGTATTGTTTCTTTCATCTACTTAAGAGCTACAATGTATTGGGGAAGACCCCATGTAATGGAATGCTCCTTACAAGTCTGTTACATTGTATGTTTGGTTGTGGGATGTTCTTGGAAGAGACTTGGTGGGAGTTTGGAGAAGGTAAATTTTGAAAGGATGGATACATGGAGAGTACACATCATCTTAGATAATTTCAAGGTGTGAATCTTGGTTTCGTGGTTTTCATAGAAAAATTCAAAATGTGCAGACTTTTACAAATCATGAAAGAGGGATTCATGGAGTGAAATACTTCGAGGTCTGAAATATAAAATTAAATTCGATAGGCAATGTGTATTGTGGTAGATGTGGACCTTTATGTATTTCATGATGTGAAATGGGATTACACCTTGTATAATACCCTAATGATGTAATGTTTTACAATAATCTATCCACTTAGGGTTTCATAAATCCTACAACAACATGAAACACACTTGTTCCAGATGAAACCTAGCCCCCCTGGGGAGTTCATCAAACCCTCGTACTCCCTCAACAGTCTGTTAATCTCTGTGATCATTTTCTAGTAATCTATGTTGATCTGAGGAACGTTCTCTCTTTGTTTTTCTAGAATTCTCCCTCCATTTGTTCGTTTTATCTTCTATATCTCATCACTATTCAATAGTGTGTACTGATTTGTGATTCTTAATGTGGTATCAGTTGTTTTTATTTGGTTTGGTGCTGTCACATTGTCTATTGATGGATGTAGATATTACAAGATAGGCAACCATATGAATGTTATGTGATCCATTCTTATGTGAAGAACAATGATGCCCCTTAGAAGAAATATTTCCATTGATTCCTTTTATTGTGCTACATACTAGAGGGGTTTCTATTTTCTTACACTTGGATTGTATTTTTGCCAACATAATTGAATATACTATACTAGATAACTTAATTTTAAAGGGGAATAAGTTTTTTTGAAGGATTTTTAGATCCTTGATACTGATAGAAATGTTGTGACAATAAGGGCTGAACACCCCACTATAAATGGTGGCTTTGGTGATTTTTTTGTGGTCTATGTAGATTTCATGTGTTTTGGTTCATGTGGAATATATTTATATTAAAAATGGTAAGAAAAACATAGTACTTATAAGTAGATTCTCCATGATTTCACATTTTTTGGAATAAAAATTGATTAATTAACTAAAATTAATTACATGAAGGCCTTGCTAAATCAGATATTTGTGTTATGATTTGTTGTTTATGATGATGTGTTGTATTGGGTATCTAAATTTGATTGTTTGGTACTATTAGGAGTAGAACTGTTTATGTTTTGGTGTGTGGGATTGCTTTGGTTTGTGTTGTGGTCTGGTTTAAAATCATATGTATGTGCGATCTGCTGGTTTGGAGGGTGTTGTGGATGAACTTTTATACAATTCATCAACATGAAAGTTTAATGGAATCTCAGGATGAGAGATTGATTGTTTTTTAAGGTATTATCAGTTTTGTGCAGTGGGGTTATGACCGGGTTGTTCCATATTGTTTTATTAGATTTTTTCTAGAGTTGGGGACATGTTTTTGATGGTATGGGTAAATTTCACTCTGATTTCCACCATGTGTGGCATTTACTATGTTGTTGGTCATGGTTTTTTCATTGTAGTTTCCTTGATGGTAGAAGAATAATTTAAGAAATGATTTATTAATAAGGTTTGTAATTGTTTTGGGTTGGTGTGGTTAATGAAACAAATAAAATAAATTTTTAAATAAAGCGTGTAATTTGATAAAAGAATTGGATGTGAATATAGATTGAGTTTCTGGCTGGTTGTGTGGTTGTGCATTTAGAGGTAGCATCCAGAAAAGTTTGTGACTTTGTTATTAGTTGAAACCCATAGTTTCGGCTGAGTATTTGGTATCTATATGTATTACATGTATTTTCTTTGTGATTTGTATATTCACCCCACCTAAGTTGAGCACTATGTTCCAAACACACTCATCGTCATAGGGGAGGGTGATTTTCCAAAATATCAGGGTTAGAGAATGGAAGGATGGATACCCATTTTTCCATACTCCTTATTTCAAGTGGGGGTAGCCTAATATTCTTCAAGCAGTTTTTGGTTTCTGAGAGTCATGTGTTTGTGGGCGAGTTGGGTTTTCCTAGGTGTCTTCAGGATGGTGTGTGTTGTGATTTCCTAGGTGTTTTCAGTATGTGATGTGGTATGTGGACCAAGTGCATGTGAGTGGAATTAAATATGGTATAAGGCCTAGGTGTGTGCAGGTGGGATGTGAAGTGATTATTTTTACCAGGTTATTGGACTAGCTGTGATTCCCATGTGTGTGTGTTCAGGTTGTGATGTAGTTCATTCAGAAGACGTGGGATCATGAGAAAATTTTCTATTATGAAAGAGTATCCAAACTAGTGGTATATTTTGTGGGGTACCAAAATCCTCGATGTGCTTACTACATTATATTACATGACCTTAGATAAAAGGTCATCATGACTGGGTTAGGATGGGATGGATTGAATACCTTGTTAAGTGATGTTTTGTTATGATATTTTCTCACAGGGGAATTAGTACGCTCTCTTTCACATGTGAACGAGAGACTTGGGTTTTTCTACTGTGTATACTTGTATGCTCACCCTACATATATAAAAATATTTTTATATTTAAAGGGGGAATTTTTAGACCAATCTAGACATTAATAGCTCAGATCTTGACAATAGTTGTGCTGCTTCATTGGTTTACATTTGGTACTTAGTTTGGAGATTTATTTCATTTGTTACAGTTTTATTTTTAACATTCATGTGGTATGGATATTGAATTTAATTTATATATGTCATAGAGTTCTTTTTTAGGTTGATAAATCTTATATATGGATCATTCTTATTATAGAAAATTATATTTCCTCCCATTTTGTGTGATTTGTATACCCTTGGTGATGGCCTCCACCCCGGGGCCTATTAGAGGAAGGAATCAGGGGACAACATCTCCTTTTCATCATTTCCTTCCTATTATGGGTGTATTTGGAGGGAGGGGTCATGATATAATGTTATTAGAGGTGATGGTTGATTGATTGGATGGGGTTTCGATTTAATCATTGGTGGGGATTGCATGGGTTTGATTGGAAATCATGTCAGTCTATTTTGGTGCATGCCATATGCTATGGAAGACTAGCTAGGACATGGTATTTTATCCCCCCGGGTGATCCAATTCAAGGACTCTAATCCAACTAAATGACCTAGTGAAGAAACTCTGTTTTCAGTGTAGAGACCCTATGAAAGTTACATGCATCATAATGACTTATTTTTTTATTTGAATTGGGTTTTGGGACATTTGAAATGAATAATGAGTTAAAAAAAATATTTTTATTTTATTTAAATTCTATAATTTTTTATCTTAGGAATTCCTTATTAAAATTTAATTTATGGCTCTCCGTCATCGATCATGTGTGGCTCGGGTAGTTAAGTCTCATCAGGATAATCTGGTTGATCAGCATAGTGTTGACCCCATGGAGGAGGATGACTAGTGGTAGAGAATGTTACATGCTTTCAAGTGGAATGCCAAGGGAATGTAAGAAGGCAGTGTTCCAGACATAGAGAAGGATATCTAGCTCGAGGAGCATGATATCACCTTTTGTTTGATCCATTTCCTTCTATGTTACAGGGTTCCCTAGTCAGTGACTCATATAGGGGGAGATGAACATCAATGGCGGACATTATACCTTGGGGAGAGGAAGTATTTTTATGTTTTTTGGGAATATATCGAGAAATAAATCCAAGAAGAGTTCCATTAAATGAACATGAAGTATGAGAATAGGTATGAGGTACTCCTCCTGTAGTTAGGGAGATTATCAGTATGGAATCTAGGGATTAATTTCAAGGATCTTCTTTGGTTCCCCCTATATCTCTTGTTGGATGAGCAGTCTTGTGTGAGATGCCTGTAGGAAGCACTTCGTCCTTCTATAAAGTATGTCGTTACTCCCTTTCCATTTTTTACTTAGATAGATGTTAAAAATAATTTTGATGTTATTATTTAGATTCTATTTTGAGGAGGTCTCCCATGAGTGGGGAGATAGTAGGGTTCATGGATAGGTAGGTTTACCAGTAGAAGGTCTCAGGTTCTAGGTCCTTCGAGGTTTTGACTGGTTGGGAGTAAGCCTTAATAATTTCGGTTTTGACCTTCTGGTCCTTGTGACATTTCTTAAAACATGGGATCATGTTTCTTTCATATGTGGAGTCCATGAACATCTTCAGATCCAGTAACCAATGGATGTGTGATCGCAGTATGGTGGAGGTGGACAGTTTTAGCGCCAACCTAAATATTGGTTCCCAACTATGTCATATTAACAGCAGGGATAGTATGTTAATGCTCAATTGTGGAGGTATAGAGCAGCTATATATCAACATCTGATAGTTCCTTAGGGACCTCGCCTTGGGCGTGGTTATGGTGGTGGTCGTCAGTAGAGGGGAAAAGGAAATAGGTGTGATCATATTCACGTATCAAAGAAAGAAATTATAGAAAGTTATGAGATCAATATAGGTAAGATCATTTTTTTAGTACCATATGTTGTTCATTATTTGATTTGGGAGTTTTTAAATCCTTTTCTTCACCCACTCTATCCTATGCTATGGGACTATAAATAGAAAGGATTTTCATTCCCCTAGTTTTGAGTATTCTAGTCGGAGGCCAAACCATCTTGTATGATGTGTTTTGAGGATGTAGACTGATGATGAAACCATATTAGTCCTATGGGAAACATTGTTTTTAATAGGAGTATCCATATGATGTAATTAATGCAATTTAATATTAAATATCCATGTATTCCATTATAGATTTCTTCCAAAGAATTTTTTTTCATACAAGGATTGTTAAAAGGTGGGTTTCATTGGTGAGAAGAGCTTTCAGGTGGGCAGTCGATATATAGGGCCTCTTTATTCCATGTTGGAAGAGATTTCATTGAAATAGTAGATGTTGGGATGGTGAAGGTTCCGAATGTATTTGGGGAGTTTATGGATTTTGGTTCTGAGGAGATTGTAACTCAACCCCCCCCCCCCCCCTCAATGTAATGTTGAGTTTGGGGTATACAAGAATCTCAGTGCATCACTGATTTTGATGGATCCTTATTAAATAGAAACTTATTTGCTGTGGTTGTTGAAAGTATATGTTGACAATATACTGTAGAAGGTCTTTATGTATCCTATTATGTCATTGTGGGGTGCACCAGTCATATTTTTGAAGAAGGATGATGGTGATATGAGGTTTTGTATAGACTATAGGATTTTGAATTAGGGGATGTTTAGTAACTGTTAGCCTCTCTAAGGATAAATGATTTTGTAGACTAGATGATAGGGGAAAATTGTTTTTCTGTGACCAATCTGTGGTCTGGAGATCACCTGTTGGGGGTGAAGGAGATATATATCTTGAAGACTTCCTTCAAATGCCAGATTCAAAACTTCATGTTTTTTTCTATTCCCTTCGGTGTTATAAACGCTCCCTCTATGTTCACGGGACTTATTAATTCGATTTCCTTGAGATATTGGATTAGTTCATTATCGTGCTTATCAAATAAATAATTGTATACTCATATTCAATGTATGATCACACTAAGAATCTTAAAACCATCCTACTAGTTCTTCGATGCCATCATCTCTAATGAATGTTGTCCAAGTGCTACTTATTGACATGATATGAGCATTTTCATGGGAATACAGTGTCCCAAAAGGGTGTATTAGTTGACCCATTAATGGTAGAAGTAGAAGTTTCATGGGAATCACCTAAGCATGTGGTAGAGGTTTGTAGTGTTAGTTTACTTGTGGGATATTACTGGAGGTCTGTACCCAATCTATCCCAATTTAATACTCTATTGACTGCCCTAACCAGAAAGGACAAGATTTTGTGTGGAAATAGAAGTTCTAAGTAGCGTTTGGATATCTGAAAGGGAAGTTGGTCAATTATCTAGTGATTTGGTTGTAAGAGGAAGTGTTGATGTTTGAGGTTTTTTGTGATGCTTACCATCTGGGTTTGGGATGCATCTTGATGAGGTAATGCGAAATTATCTCTTATGGGAATAAGTATTAACATCCCCACGAACATAACTATGCCACCCATGATCAAGAGAAAACATCTATAATTTTTTGGCAGATGTTGTAGCAGCATTACCTCATTAGGGAGTTAGTTGGGGTCTTTAAGTATCATAAGTTATTGAGTTATGTATTTTTCCAACAAGATCTGAACTTATGAAAGAGTAGGTGGATAGAGTTTCCTTAGCACTACAATTTTGAGATCTTTTAGTCCATAATAAAGGGAAATGTTTTTGTCAATTCCATGAGAATAAAGCCACAAAAGGATGAAGTTTAATAATCCATAGATTCTTTGAAAGTGATGGAGGAGTTAGCACCCATTCACTAAGAATAAGGAATGGACTATGGTAGTGGTTTTTTCTCTAGACAACGGTACAATATTCTCTGATGTTTAATGTGGAGGTGTAATGACCCAATAATTCCTTAATAAAAATTCCTCTAGGTTTACTTAAATTTCTTCTTATGGTTCTGTAAAACATATGAACGTTTTCGGTTTTATGTTTTGGATTTTTAAAATACAATTAATAATTGTGACCGATGCTAATATACTCTTTGAACTGTGATCACATGATTAGTAAAAATATTGGTATTTAACAAATCCAATTTACTCAGAAAAAGGAAGTGATGGCCTCATCCATTAGATATTCCTCATATGAAGCCCATTTTTCAGAGCTCAGAATAGAGGTGGAATTAGTAGGATTCTCTCTTGACCTATCCCAATCTGAGTTTCAACATCTTTACCTCGAACGGATCAACCTACGGGAGAAGTAGAATTTGATAGAGATTACCACTCGAGCGATGTTATCTAAGCCACCCTAAGAGTATATCACCAATGCACACCTTACCCTATGGTCTTATGTAAGTGTTTTAAAGGATTATGTAACAAGACACTAGGATTATTATTTCCTACATTATTTTTGTTTATAATAATGAATATAAATTAATTTTTTATTGTTACTTGGAAAATTGTTTTAAAGAAGAAATATTATTTTTTTAGTTCATGTTCAATGATGGAATCTATTTTGATAAATTATTGGATTTTTAAATTAAATAATATTTTAATAAAATATTATTAATAGTAAATTAATTTTTATTATATATTAAAGATCATATAATTTTTATGAATACAATTTTAATTTTTATTATAGTATGAAGGCTATTTTTGTCAAAACCCATGAATTTTCGATAAATGTCAGTTTTTATTTTAAAAGTAGATATTAAAATTTTTAGAAAATTATCTGGATAAAATAAATATTATTTTTTGAATCAGGATGTTGAAATTATTCAATGGTGAATTTTTCATAATTTTCAGAGACAATCGCATTTTTGGGTAAAAACTAAATATCGTTTAAATATATAATGTGTTTTATGATATTATAATGTCCAAATATTGATATAATAAAATAATATAAATATTATGTTCGTCCAATATATATTTTACCCTTAAAATAATATTATTTTAGTTTGGTTAGATATATTTTACAAAGCTTTTATAAAAACATCAGGACTTATAAAACATTTTAGCTTTTTAAATTTATTTCCTTGAGAGTGTGACTCACCTCCACATAAGGAACCCTGTAATTTTAAAAATTCAGGCCATTGGTATTTTAAAATATTCTATTTTCACTCCCCTTGGAAAAAACCAAGAGCAAGAACCATGGTCTGGTCTATGGTTTTTATTAGTTTAATGTGTGGTGTTCCGAACCTAAATAATATTGAATTCTCTATGCTTTCTTATATAAACCCAAATAATCACCCACTTCCTCCTCACTCAAATCCTTTGGAGTTCAACAAACCTCTTCCCTCTCATCTCTATAATCCTTCCAAGGTGTACCAATATCCCAATAATCATCTCTCACGCCTCTCCCATGCTTTTGGTATCACACATCCAAGTAAGGGATTCCCACTTTCTTTATTTATGCCCATGTTTCCTTATACTATTATTCCCTTTTATTTTAAAATATAAATATTTGGGTATGATTCCACAACTCCACCATTTTTCCCTCTTAATTTTTTAATAGTTATAGATCCCCTTTATCTCTCATTAATGCCTCCCATGTACACCCATTACCTTGCCGAAATTCCGTAAGGAATTTCCTTCATCACATTTACATTCACGAAATTATTTTGTATTACATATGTAAATTCAATTAAATTTGATGGTACATGTATCTATATGACCCCCTTACATTCCATTTTATGTAAATATTATGAGACACTGATTTCTCCATAATCAACCATTTTTAGAATTTTTATGTCACTCTGTTATGCTGCTGAAATTTCACCACATTTTTACAAGATAAGATCATGGTGTTGTGAATTCCATTCCCATGTCCCTATCAAAAGAATTCACCTTTATACATGTATACATTTTGAGTGAAAATTTCAAATATTTATTAAACATTCTATAATCGTAGAATAACATGCAATGTTGATTTAATCAAGGTTATGTGATCCTTGTGGCACACTTATGAATGGAATGAAATGTTGAAGAAGGGTGCGCCCTGATAGTGCTCCAATGCATTGGGTAAAGTTTAGTATCATGATACGTCATGTGAAATGACTGTTGACTCATTCTAATTAAATTGTAATGATGTTTTACTCATACTTCTTATGCAATGATGTTTTACTCATTCTCTATTTTCAATTATCCTTAGCTAATGATAATTCTATGTTAAGTGATGTTGCCACATCTCCTTGTTATGATTGTCATGATTTATCTTGCCTTTATGTTCATATTTCTCTTGTGCTCCATTAATATTCCAAATGACTAACAATTATTGTATTCCTCTGGTTATTATAGGTTTATTCCCTTAATGTTCTTTATATCTCACCCCTTTTATTTGTATATCCTTAGTTTAACACATGCAATGATAAGTACGAGTGAATGTAGTGGTCATGTAAATGACAATTCCAATAAGATGTTTTGTTTCATGTTTTAAGTCATTATGTACTTTTCCTAAGAACCAAAGACACTAGACCTCTCATTCTTCTATTTTGTATCAAGTTAATGTTTTATGTAATAAATCATGTGTAAGTGTGTAATAAAAAGATAGGTTTTTATATTTGGTATCAGAGGATAGGTTTAGTTATTTTTTGGATTAAGAATAGAAAATCATTATGAATCCAAAGAGACTAAACAAAGTATAATAAAAAAATATCACAATATTTTGGAGAGTATTGATTAAGTGGTTTATTTAGAAAATACATCCATGTCTGGATACCGGTAGGGAGAGGCGGCTCTTGCACAGATGTACCTAGGAGGGAAAAATCTAACAATGAGTTTCAAGCTTCACCTAGGGTATCCTAGTACACTAAAACGGGTCTTACTAAACTCATGGTTAAGAAACTCCCAAGGGATATGATTTTGTAAATTAACAAGCGTTGTAAGAACCATTATTAATGGGAATTTGAAAAATTTCCTCTAAAAATACATGTTAGAAAGTAGATCATGGATAACATAGATTAATGCATATAGATTCACAAGTTAATTAAATAAATGTGATTTATAATTCATCCATTCTTTTCTTTAGATTACCCTTTATGTGTTACCCCTAATTTTACTTTTATTCCATTCAATGGTCGGTAATAGTAGAACTCAGGCTACCAACCAATGTGAACATCAATGAGATGACTATTCTAATGAGATCCTCGAACTGACTAGAGTAGAAATCATGAACATTGTCACGATACTCTCTCAGTTAAATAAATATTTGAGTAGAAACATGGGTCACGATGAACTTTCACCCCCCCCCCAAAGAAATAACAAGTCACTATCGAGTTCATAATGAGACGAAGTCCTCATAGATTTAATAGATCATCTGATCCCTCAATCATCGAACAAATGATATACTCCATTGAAAAGATCTTCTTTATCCTTCAATGTTCCGAACAAGAGAAAGTTCTCCTAGATTCTTATCATATGAAGGGTGAAGATGATCAATGGTGGTCATAGGTAAAAAATATGTTGCCTAAGGAGGAGATCTAGGTGTTGTAACGGATGGATTTCTGGAAGATTTTTTTTGATAAATATTTTCCACACACCCTCTAGCTTAAGATGGAAAGGTACTTCCTTGCCCTCAAGAAAAAATACGATGAATATGTCTGATCATATGAGGAAAACTTCATAAGGCCTGCATGATATGCCTCCATCATTGTCATTACACATGAATGCAAGGTTGACTGCATCTTTGGTGGGTTGAAGTCAAGCATGTGGAAAGACCTGGAAATCCATGACTTTGATGGCTGTGAGGAAATTTTCTTATGTCCCTTCAAGGTCGAAATGGAGATTGGAAAATATCAGTGGTATAATGGGGATAAGAAGTTTATGGTGGACTTCAATTTTTGTGGTCTGATGGATCAATCCGGACGTTTTAAAGAAATTTAACACCCCACATGCTGAAGGTGTGGAAAAAATCATCCCAGAAATTTTTTAAAGTGGAATTGGAAATGATTTAGGTGTGGAAGAGAAGGGAACCTAACTGTTAACTAATGACAAGAAAACCCCACAGTTGCGATAGTGGAGAGTAATGCTCCATTCATTGCTCAATTAATTTTTCATTGCTTCAACTACAAAGATCCTAGGCACCTTGCAAATGAGTGCCCTAATCCAAGGGTTTTTGTTGGCAACCAACTATTTCCCTGGTAGCAAGGGTGAGATTTTTCCTTCACTACAACTAAAGTGAACCCTGAAAATGATGTGGTGACATGTACTCTAGTTATTTTTTCATGAATAGTGAATGTACTTTTGATTCTATATCTATACATTTTTTTTTCATGAAAGTTTCATAGAAAAATCCCAACACCAACACAAATCATGGAAGTAAATTTTTCGGTGAGTATGAAAAATTGGCCAATCATTGCATCCCATGTATAAAACTCCTCCCCTATCATAATTTGTCGATTGAACCTCTCGGTGAACCTCTTAATTCTCCCTGTAGTGGAATTTGATTCAATTATTGGCATGGATGGTGTTTCCCTATATAGAGCCAACATTAATTACCATGAGAGGGACATCACTCTCTATTTGGAGTATCGACCCCCAATTCTATAAATGTTCAACAAGAAAGATTAATCTTATGTAGAACCATCATATAAAGCATGGATATTTCTGCCCTATGAGTACATGTATCTAGATCAGATGATTACGTCTAAGGAATAACCCATCCTTGAAGACATTCCTATTGTGAGGGAATTCACTGAAGTGTTTCTCGAGGAATTTTCTAGTCTTCCTCCAAGAAGTTATATTGAATTTCCAAATGATCTTATACCAGAAATGTTTCCAATATCCAAGACTCCATATAAAATGGCTGTTGTGGAGCTTAAGGAGATGAAAAAAAAACAACAACTGGAGAATCATGATAAAGGGTTTTTATGCCCAAGTGCTACACCAAGGGGTGCACAAGTTCTCTTCATGAAGAAAAAGGATGGGTAAATGTGCATTTTCATTGATTATAGTGAGCTCAAAAAAATCACGATAAATATCAAATATCCCCTTACACGAACTGATGACTTTTTCTATCAACTATGTGGATCAAAAAACTTCTATAAGTAATATCAGCAGTTAGGATATTATAAAGTGTTGTTGAAGAAGGAAGATATCCCCATGATTTCATTTCATTCCAGGTATGGGCATTCTGAATTCAAATTAATGACTTTCAGACTCATTAATTCTACAGAAATCTTCATGGACTTGAGGAATAGAGTCCATAAAGATTACCTTGACAAATTTGTGGTAGCTTTATATATGATATTCTAATATACTCCAAAACCAAGGATGAACATGAAGAGAATCTATGAATAGTAAAAGATACCTTGCTAAAGGAGAAGCTCTATGCAATGTACTGAAAGTGTGATTTTCGGTTGAAGGAGGTCTTATTATTAGTCCATATCATCACTAGAATTGGAATATATATGGATTCCTCAAAGATAGATGAAATAGAGGGATGGACGAGGCCAACATAGGTAATGGATATCAATTTCTTTTTTGTGTTAGCTGGATATTATCACCGATTTCTTTGAAAGTTTTCACGATTGTTAAACCCTCCTATCAATCCAACTCGAAAGGGAGTCATGTTTTCATGAAGTGATGACTACACAGAGAGCATATAGGAGTTGAAAAGGAGGCTTATCACTGTGCATGTTCTCATATTACCAAAAAATGCATAACGTTTAGTGGTATTCACTGTTTCGTCCAAGAAGAGGCAGGGCTGTGTGTTAATGCAAAATGAAAATTTCATTGCCTATGCTTCCAGACCAAAAAATCCTCAAGTATATATTCACATAGAAAGAGTTTAATATGATCCAAAGAAGATGGTTATAGATGATCAATGAATATGTTTGCTCAATCAATTACCACCGTGGGAAAGTGAACAAGGTCGCAGATGCTCTTAGTAGAATGGATCTAGAAATTCTATCATTGATGAGAATTGAAAAGAACCAAATCATCTTTGATTTGATGAAGATTGACATGGAATTCATAAATAAGGTAACATACTCAATCATTTCACAAATTATTCCTCAACCATATCATTTGGAAAGGTTAAAGGATGTTCAATGAAAAGATGTAGAAATTATGTTAAGAGAGGAAGCTATCAGAAATGGTAAATCCTCAGAGTTCATGGTTGAACAGGATAGAATTGTGAGATTTGGGTCATGATTATGGGTACCATCCTATCCAGATATAAAGAAGGAGCTTTTTAATGACCCACATAGATCAACCTTCTCTATTCACCCCGAGAGCACAGAGATGTATCGAGATCTATGAGAAAACTTTTTGTGGGACAATATGAAAATGGAGATTTCTGAATACAGGTCAATGTACCTGATATGTCAACAATTGAAGGCTGAGAGGAAAAGGTAGAAGGGGATGATGCAACCATTTCCCCAAAAATACATGGAAGTGGGGAAACATTACCATTGAATTTTCCCCTATACATCCCAGGACATCCAGAAGAAACAATGCTATATGGGTCATTTTTGAACATCTTACAACTACAACACACTTTATCATGATTTCAGAGGACTTATAATTGGATAAAATTATGCGGATTTAAAACAAAGAAGTGGTAAGGATTCACGGAGTACCACTATCTATTGTATCTGATTGAGATCCAAGACTCCCCTGTATGTTTTGGAAGAGACATCAACGTGATCTTGATACTGATATAATCTTTAGTACGACTTATAATACTCAAAATGATGGCCAATATTTGTTGACTACACAAACACATAGGGGCATGTTGAGAGCGTTCTCAATGGAAGCTAAAGTAGGATGAGATCAACATATTCTTTTGGTTGAATTCTCATACAATAACTATTTCCACTTAGTCATCCGAATGGAACCATATGAAGACCTTTATGGGAAAAGGTGTAGAACGAAAGTGTTTTTGGATGAAGTGAGTGAGCATAAGCAACAAGGACATTAAATGTTCTAAGAAATTGCCGAATGGTGAAAACCATTCATAGCATATCAAGGCATCCTAAATTTGACAGAAGAGTTATGAAGCTAACAGTCAAAGAAACATGAGGTTAGAGTTTAAGACATAGTGTTTCTTTGCATATCTTCAAGGAAGAAGGTCGTTAGGTTCTGAAGTAAAGGGATGTTATGTCCTGAGAACATCGTCCCCTTCGAGATTCTAGATTGTTCTAGGGAAGTGGCCTATAGACTAGCCCTTCCACCTACCATGTAAAAAGTACATGATGTCGTTCATGTATCCATATTATTTAAGTGAATAATAGACCCTTCGCATGTAATCTCTTCAGAGTTAGTACAACTACAGGATGATCTTTCTTACAAGGAGAAACTTGTGAAGATCTCAGATCATTGTGAAAAAATTCTAAAAAATAAGACAATGCCCTCCGTCAAGGTGTTTTGTAAAAACTACAATTTGGAAGATGTGGCATGGGAATTGAAAAAAGTGATGAAGTAGAGTTACCTACATATGTTTTATTATTGGAAATAGAAATGTTTGAGGGTGAAATTATTTAAGGGGGCATATTGTAACGACCCAAAAATTCATTAATGATAATTCCTATTGCTCTATTTAAATGTCTTACTATGGTTATGTAAAACATATCCACTTATTTGGTTTTATGTTTTGGATTTTAAAATACCATTAAGAATTGTGAATGTTCCTAATATATTCATTGAACAGTGATCACATGATTATTATAAATATAAATCTTTAACCAATCCAATTTACTCAGAAAAAAGAAATCGATGGCCTCATACAGTAGACTTTCCCTATATGAATCACATTTTTTAGATCTAGGAATGGAATTGGAATCATTGGGCTTCACTATTGACCATGGCCAAGTCAAGATTCAACATGTTATGATCTAATGGAACCACCTACTGGTGAAGTGGGATTTGATAGAGATTTCCACTCAAGCGATGTTATCTGAGCCACCCCATGAGTCTGCCTCCATTGCGCATCTTACCCTAAGATCATATGAAAGTTTTTTGAGGGGTTATGTAACCTGGCCCTAGAATTATGATTATATACATTATTTTTAAATATATTAAAGAATATACTTCAATTTTATTATTATTACTTGATAAATAGTTATTAATGTGAAAATAGTATTTTTTTTATTTAATGTTCAACAAAAGAATCCATTTTGATATACCGATGGATTTTTTAATTAAATTATCTTTTAATAATATATTATTGTTATTAAATTACTCTTTATTTAGTATAAATGATTATATAATTTTTATGAATACAAATTTAATTTTTATTATGGTTTGAAAGTTATTATTGTCAAACCCCATGAGTTTTATATAAATGTTTTTTTATTTAAAAAATAAGATTTCACATATTTAGAAAAATATATGGATAAAATTAATATTATTTTTGGAATCAGTATGTTAAAATAATTCAATGTTGAGATTTTTATTGTTATTTTAGACAGTCAAATGTTTTGGTAAGCTTTAAATTCCATTTAAATATATATTATGTTTTATGGAATCACAATGACCCAATAATAATCTAATAAAATACTATAATTATTATGTTCATCCAATATATTTTTTAGCATTAAAATAATACGATTTTATGTTTTTTTTATTTATTTCACAATGCTATAGTGGACCCTTCAAGACTTATAATACATTTTAGCATTGTAAATTGATTTCCTTGAGAGTGTGACTCACCTCCACATAAGCTATCCTATTATTTTAAAAAGTTCTACCATTAGCCTTATAAAATATTGTTTTCAAATCCCATATGTAAGAACCATGGAAAAAAACCATGTGCTAGTGTGTGGTTTTGATTAGTTTAATGTGTGGTGTATCAAACCTAAATAATAAAGAATTCCCCCTCCTTTCCATTATATTCCCACCCAAGATCACAATTCATCTACACTCAAAGACTTCGGAGTTCAACAAAAATATTCCCTAAACTCTCTATATTCTTCCATGTTCCCCCCAAACAACCAAGAATCCTCTCTCAAGCCTCTTACAAGCTTTTGGGATCACATTACCATGTATGGGATTCTCAATTTCCTTATTTATTTCCATGTTTCCTTATATTGTTATGACCCTTTATTTTTAATTATAATTGTTGGGGAATGATTTCAATCCTCACCCATAATTCCCCCTTAATTTTGAAATAATGATAGATCCCCTTTCTCTGTCATTAATTCCTCCCATGTACAGCTGTTACAATGCCGAAATTCTGTAAGGAATTTCCCTCTATTATTTTACATTCAAGCAATTAATTTTTATTATGTATCATAATTCTATTAATTTTTTTGGGAAATGTATATATATATGACCCCCATTACTGTACATTTCATAAATATATTATGAGATACCCATTTATCTCTCATCATCCATTTTTACAAATTCTTACGTCATAATGTTATGCTGCCGAAATTGCACCGCATTTTGCTGAGCCAAGATCATTGTGTAGTG
Organism: Viscum album; assembly: GCA_963277665.1. Classification (NCBI taxonomy): domain Eukaryota; kingdom Viridiplantae; phylum Streptophyta; class Magnoliopsida; order Santalales; family Viscaceae; genus Viscum; species Viscum album. The sequence goes on along the minus strand of OY728166.1, from coordinate 1,065,650,878 downwards.
AATACCATACCGATGTCTCTACCAAGGGAATTAAACTATATGAACATATACATATTTAATGGTACTTTAATTTATTTATTTCACATTGCTTTATCATGGAATAACTTATGATGTTGATTGATTCCATGTTATATGATCCATGTGGCACACTTATGCATGAAATAAAATGTTTGAGAACGGTGTTCCCTGATAGCGCTCCAATTCAATGGGTAAAGTATATTATCATGATACATCATGTGAAATGATTTTTGACTAAATCTAATTCATGTGAAATGATTTTTTACTCGTGCTTCATGTGTAATGAGGGTTTACTCATGCTCCATGTACAATGATCCTTGGCTCATGCTAATTCCATGTTTAGTGTTGTTTCCACATCTCCATGTTGCGATTAACATTATTTATCATTCCTTTATGTCCATATTTCTCTTGTTCTTCATTGATATTCCTATTGACTAACATGTATTGTATTCTCTATGTTATTCCATGTTTATTCCCTTGCTAGGATTTATAGCTCACCCCTTTCTTTTATATTTCCTCAGGTTATCCCATGCAATGCCAAGTACGAGGGAATGTAGTGGTCTTGTAAAGGTAGGTTTCAATAAGATGTTGTGTTTCGTGTTTAAGTCGTTATGTAATGTTCTTTATCCCTAATGACACTAGACCTCTAGATTTTATTTGTTGTATCATGTGAAGGTTTTATGTAAAAAATTATTTCTATGTGTGTAATAAAAAGCAGGAGTGTTATAAGAGGAGTCTCATGGGAATACTCCAAGGTAGAGTGGTTGTGTGATCACATAAACCATAGTGATACTCCAAAAGGATGGTCGAATTATGGTAAAAACCTGATATTGATTTAGGCGAAGTTGTTTTTTTCAAAAGATGATGAGTGAGGAGGTACTTCCTGAGTTTCACAACTCACCTTTAGAGGTACACCCATGAGTCTCTAAGATGTACAATGAACTGAAGAGGCAGTTTTGTTGGACCATGAAAAAATTGGATGTGGAAGACATTGTGGTGAAGTTCATAGTGTTCCAGAAGGCGAATGTTGAGTACTGTGTTACCAGTGGTTTGTGGAATCCCTTATACATCCCTAAGTGGAAGTGGGATAAATATCAATTTATTTAGTCATGGGGTTACCTAGGTACCAGGGATGATAGGATTTTATTAGGGTAAGAGTAGATCAGCTAAATAAATCTTCTTACTTCATAGTGATCAAGGAGTTGGGAACAATGGATGCTTCGAAAAAGAGGTATGTGGATGAGGTGGTGCAGCTATATGGAGTTCTGTGATGAATTGTCTCATATAGAGATACATGTTCACCTTGTGAGTTTGGAGGGGACTATATCATGATTTTTCCTCACAATTATGCCTCACTACTATCATCTACCCACAAATAGATGGGTAGAATGAATGGACAATCTAAATTCTAGAGGATATGTATGAGAACGAGTCTTAAACATTGGATTATCTTTGGATCAAATGTTTCCCTTATTCTGTTTTTCATATAATAACATCTTTCATTATTCAATTTACATGGATCTATTTTAAGCATTGTATGAAATACCATGTCGTTCACCTTTATCCTATATAGAGGTTGGGAGACAGTTGTTCTTGGCCCTGAGGTTATGTAGAGAATTACTGATAAGGTTCATCTTGTCAAAGAGAGGTTGAGAGAAGTGCATGAAAGGGAGGATTTATATGCCGATCATAGGATGCGGCCCTTAGAGTTCGAGGTTAGAGACCACGTGTTCTAGAATGTTACCCCTAGACATGGGAAGTAGAGGGTTTTCATATGGAGTAATCATTTTCCAAGGTTCATCAGATCCTTTGAGGTGTTTTGGTGAGTTGGCGAGCTAGCATACCAGTTGGTGCTTCCACCGTAGTTGGAGAGGATACATGAGGTCTTCTATGTATATCAACCTCGTCAGCATCTTCACAATGACTCCCATTTCATTGACTATAGAGAGTTTTATAGTAAAGACAACATGAAATATATTGAACGAATGATATAGATCAAGTATCATCTGGAGAAGGAGATGTGTGGATGGACCATTCCATTGGATTGCTTGATTTAGAGGTAGTGTGGCCCAGAATAGAGTACTTGGTAGTGAGAAAAGAGGATGAATTCATATTACCCATAGTTGTTTTGATTTGTTCTTCATTCTTTTTTTCTTTGTGGTATAAATATTGAAACTTGTTTTATATAAGATTATTTTTTCCCCTTTGGTTTATTTGTGTGTGGTGTAATGTTTGATAATGTAATGACATGTGAAAAGGTGGGAGACTCATTTCTTAATTGGGTCTCAATAACCGTGATCCATTTAAACCCTTGTGGGAGAGTAACTTTTCCCAATGTGGATAGTATCTTGACCTGGAGTATGAGATTCTATGATTATTGTGTTTGAGACAGTGTTTTTGTTTTCCCTGTGTGGTGTGTTACAAGTTATTTTGGGTGAACAGATATTAAAGTAGGTGTTCTTGGATGTAATGTTTTACAGCATACCTTTTAAAAAACATAGGGCGGTATATCATTGAATGTCAATGTGTTTGGTTTTTAGAGATGTTTCAATTGTAGTGAGATCCTCAAGAGGTATCTCACAGAGTGTTCGTTCGGACCCCTCTTTCTTATGTGATTGGTTTTGGATTCTTGAGGGAGGGAATAATTTCAAAGGTATCTAATGTAATGGTTTTGGCATCCTTGTCCATTTCATTGTAGTTTTTTTCATTGGATGTTCTTGGAGGAAGCTATGAGGGAATTTGGAGAGGTTTAGTTGTCAAAATAAGTTTACAAAGAGGTTACACGTTGTGTAATTTTATTTAATGGAAAAAATCATGGTATTACCACTTGTCCCAAAAATAATCACAATGTTAATACATTTACACTAAGTGAAATATGAATTCACATTGTGGAATACATCAGGGTCTGAGAAATAAAATTTAAACTGAGAAGCGACACATTTTTCTGTTGAAGTGGAACTTGAGGTGTTACACAACATGGAAAGAGAATAAAAATCATGTAATATGCTAATGATCTAATGTTTGAAAACAATAAATCCTTTCAGATTTTCATAAATACAATTATTTTATCAATATCTTTCATTCTGGATGAACCCAAGGAGCCCCCGAGGAGTTCATCAAACTCTATTCCTCCCTCATCAATTGGTTGATCTCAGTGATCTTTTCTTGTTAATCCTTTTAGATCCAAGGTACATTCTCCCATCGTTTTTATAGAAGTATCCCTTTGGTTGGTCACTTTCTCTTCCATATCTTCTCTCCATGCTATGGAATGTGATAATCTATGATTCCTAATGGGGTCTATCTTGGTTTTTTTTATTTTGGTTCCACGAGATCCTCAGATCGATGAAGATCTTGTGGTATAGATAATAATAGGATCATTACGTGATCTGTTCTCGTGTGGAGAACATTGATGACCCATTAAAGTATGATTTCACTTATTTATCTTTATTGTTAGACATGAGGTATGGGTTTTTTCACCATGGATATATAGTTCTTCCAACATGATTGATGATAAAGAACATTATAATTAATATAGAAAGGGTCAATAGGTTTTGATCAAATGATTTTTATATCCTTGATATTAATTGTAATGTTGTGACTATATGGGATAAACTCCCCACTGAAAATGGTGGTCATTGGTGTCTTTCTTTGTGCACTATTTGGATTTCATATTTTTTTATTCATGTTCAACACACGCAAAAACACACACACACACACAGATTTATATATATTTATATGTAAATTGCTAAAGCACGTAAAATTGGGTAATAAATGGATTCCCCTAGATTACCCAGTTTTTCTAATTACCCTATAATTAATAAGTGAAACTAGATAAGGAATTCTTTGATAACTCCGGAATTTGTGTTATAATTTGGCATGTTGGGGGATTTGTGGTTTTGGATAGCCACAATTTTGTGTGCGGGACCAATGAATGGTGAAGTGGAAATGTTGTGACATGAAGGTTTTCTATAGTTTGTGTTTTGGTCTCGTTGTGGAGTAAAAGTATGTGTTGTGGGTAGATTTGGGAGGTGTTGTGGATAAACATATAAATGATATATAAACATGGATTTATAATGGAATCATCAGTTTAGATAATGGTTGTTTGTTGAATAGATGAGCAGTGTTGTGCAGTGGTTATTTGATCGTGTTATGCTATATTGTGTTACTGGGTGAGATTAATAGTTCGCGACTTGTTTTGGATAGTATAGGTAAATTTTTTCTGAATTTTCTCCATTTGGGACTTTTTTGTGTTGGTTTTCATTGGATTCAATAGTTTCTTAGATATTAATTGAATAATTGAATAAACTATAGATTAATTATGTTTGTAATTGGATTTGGTTGGTGCATTTATTGAAAAAATAAAATGAATTATTAAATATATAGTGGAATCAGTTAAATGAATTGGTTGGTAATATGGATTGTTTTTCAAGATGGTTGTGTGGATTTTTTTAGAGGTAGCGGTAAAGGTCGTATTGTGATTTGGTAGTTAGCTGAAAAATCCATAGGTTGGTGGTGTTTGGTTTCTATATGTATTAAATATATTTTCCTTGTTATTTCTATAAGAACCCACCCAAGTAGAAAACTATGTGTCGGACACCCCCTTCATCATCAAAGAGGGTGATTTTCTGAAATATCATGGTGGGAAGATCGAGGGCTAGTTACCTGTTATTCCCGACTCCATCTTCTAGGTGGTGGTAATCTAAGATTCATTTTGAAGTTTGTGGTTTGTGATGACTAAGGGGTTGTGGGAGAGTTTTGTTTTACTTGGTGTATTTGGGATGAGATGTGTAGTGATTTCCCAGGTCATTTAGGGATGGGTTGTGGTATAAGGGCCACGTGTCTGTTGGTGGGATGGGATGTGGTGTGAGACCCAAGTGTGTGTGGGTGGGATGTGATGAGGATCATTTTTGCAGGTGATAGGACTTGATTTATCTCCAATGGTTGTGTGGGTGGGTTGTCACGTTTTTTTTTTCAGAAGATGTGGGATCACAAGGATGTTTTTCAATATGACTGAGTGTCTAAACTAGTGGGAAGTGGTTTAAGGTTCCAAAATCATCGACGTGATTACTATATTACTTTGCTTCACTTTTTTTATTTAGTGAACATAATGTGGTGAGGATGGGATGTCTAGTATACCATGTTAGGTGCCGTTTGGTGTTGCTATTTTCTCAAAAGTGAATTATTATGATTCCTTTCAAATGTGCTTGAGAGAAATGGGTTTTCCGACTCAGTATACATGTATTATCACCCTACATATATAAAACTATTTCTATGTTTTATGGTTTAATTCACAAACAGTTCTAGACTTTACTTGTATAGATCTTGACCATTGATGTGTTGGTTACTAGCATTACATTTGGTACATATTTTAGAGCTTTATTTAAATTATAATAGTTTTATTTTAAACATGCATATAATAAGAATTTTAGTTTTATTTTATATATTTTTTATAGTAGTATTGAGGTTGATACATCTTATCACCCTATCATTTTTACTGTAAAAAAGGGTATTACCTCCCATATTTTAATATTTATGTTCAATTGGTGTTGGTCGCCACCCTGGGGGCCTACTCGAGGCGATAATCAGGGGTCATCGGCTCCCTTTATTTATAGCCATCCTAGGAGGGGTATCTTTGGATGGTGAGGATCATGAAACCACATGTGGAATAATTCAGTCATATCATAGTCCAAATTCAATGAAAACTGGTCTATTGGAATGGAATGTCTTTATCTATCGTTGGAACAATACGTCTAATGAAGAACATAATTATTTCAAAATGTGTTTACCCATTTATGGTGTATAAATGACCTTATTTTTTACTGAAAATAAATAGCACCACTATAAATATTTTTTTGGATATGAGGCTCTTTTGAGAGAAGGATAATCCTAGTTCCATGGAAGGAATGTTCCTTGACTCATTCCCCCAGAATCCATGGAATTAAAAAACACTATCACTCAAATCTCTCCATTAAATATAATTTAATGAGGAGGCTTGTGAATGATAAATAACCTTATATGGAATTTATTAGATACATATTCCATGAATGATTAAAATATGATAACTCAATCTATGTCTACTTGTCCATCAGGACTACCATCAAATTATTTTTTATCAAAATCTCTATTCAATCTCACTGGTTGGGTAGAAATACAATTATATAATTTTTTAGTTTGAAAATTGGATTGTTATGCCAATATTCATCATGATAGACTACTCAAATTTCATGGAAGAACCTAGCACTCCCATCAGTAATCAAAAACCCTATACTCACATCCCCACTTTTTGAGACCATATCAATTTTCAACAATTATTATTTCATATGATGGAAAGATCCTACGATGTGGGTTCCTTATTTTTATGGTATGATAATTTAAAATTTTACTAAAACAATGAAATTCATGGATTAAATAGTTATATTGGGTCCTTTAACTAGAAATGGAATCTTCCATCAATGTTTTTTATGACCTATTTCATTCTCCGAGATTCTTATTGACTCCAATAATTTAAAAATTGGTATATCACTCTTCTAGAGACATGTTTAACATTATAATAATAGGGAATATTTGTGATTATTACTATTATGGGTGACAGGGATGATATAGACTATATATTTCTTATTTTTTGCACTCCATTAGGTCTCTGGAACATTATTCTTGACATCTATGATAAAACCACACCTAACGTGGACTCAATTTTGGACCACCTCAAAGAGTTATTTCAACTTTTGGCCTCCAAAAAATTCACGAATCATTTCAAGGCTTCCAATAATGAACAATTCCATATTATTGGACCATGAAACACCCTAATATTGGAGGGGTGAATAATGGTGTTTAATTTTGTTGTTGTTATGTATGATCTTTTCCCCATGTTGATAGGAAATCGTTAAACTATTATTATCGATTCAATCATAAATTATATATTCACATTCATAAAGATATCAAAACATGTTAACATGGTTCACCAATAAGGGCAAGTCCACTGAGCATATTATGAATGTGTTTCGGCCATACCTAAATCCACTAATCCTCACTAAATGAAGAATATAGATGTTTGTTCATAGTCATGTTGTTCTATGAACATTGTATTTACAATTTATTAGGCTTAGTACACTACATCCCTCATAACACTTCTTCCACCTCCCACTAGATTACTCTATTGAGATAATTATATCTCTGTGTCTCGACATGAAGGTATATTGAATGGTTATTTATTAATTTCCTTGTCCCTGAAATATCAAAAGACATGGCTAGCACAGTATACCATTATTGATCCACACAGAAATCCCTATCATTATAAACCTGATTTTCAATACTACCTCTCGAGAAATTCCTTTTCAAAGATCACTTCATACCCAAAGCTCTCTGGCATTGCAAAACAATATCCATTCATGAAGAAAACCTTCCTTGGTGGACCAAAATCCTTTATCAAGCTCACTCATTTATTATGAAATAATCGATAATTTTGAATCACCCATTAATCAAAAACATTTTAATCATTCATGAACACTAGCATTTTCTTGATTCTTAAAATCACATAAAATCTAGATTTAGTAAGATCCCTTAGATTTCAAAAATTAGATCATTTCAATATTTTCCTTGAAAAAAAATCCAATTGAAGGGGTAGCCACATATTTATATGATCGTCTCTCCACAATACTCCACCACCTCTTCAAGGAATTTCATGATCTTAAAAAAACCACATTGTGTAGCTCCTATCATGAATCTCCATTGAAGATACCTATTCATGATTCTCATAGTAATCACATTTCTTTCCGTAAAAACCATCATGGTTCGTGGAATCTCTAATTCTCATAATCATGGATATCACCATCACCATTCACAAATGCTCCAATTCTTCATTGTTTGCAATGCTAGTGGGTGTCCTGTTGATCAGCAACATATTTCACTATCCCTTTGTGAAACAAAATTGGATAGTACCATATTTGTGAAATTTATTCATTTACAATATTTTCTCAAGGACTTCAAGAAAATAAACTTTTCTCAATGATATCAATCCTTCAAATTTTGGACCCCCAAAATTCGGAACAAAATTGTGAAATAATGTATTCTTCAATAATGTTGTCACCATAAACTATATAATCCATTTCATTTAAAACTCAAGGATATTACATGTAAGGATTGATATGAAACACAATCCAAACTCAAATTCTAACCATGGATATCCTTGGTTCTGACTATATCTCCCTTTGAGATTGTTGGGAATCAATAGGTAAAATCAATGAAGCACCAACTGTAATAAAAAACTAATAACTAGGGAAAAACATCCAATAATTTATGTCTACATGAGAATCCATCAATGTGGAAGAGAATATGGGAAGTAAAAATAGTGCTCTCATGTCTCATAATTAATAATGATGTATAAGATAATATCTAATTGTTTCCTCATAACATCGACTAATCACTATGCCACAGAAGCATTTCATTCACTTGAATAGTTTCCTCACAACAACAGATTCTCACCGTGTCAAAAAAGCATTACATGCCCAGAACTATTACCTCGACACACTGAATTATGATTTTCCCCTTTTCAACTCATCAATCTCATCATTTGAACCACTTAATTTATCCATTATCCTAAATTGTAAATAAACTCGAGGAACTAAATTTTGATAGGCAGAGCCTAAAACACACTTCCCTGGATCGTATCTCTCCCATAAACCTACATTAGTTTCAAAAAAAGATTAAAATAATTAATAATATTTTGGATAGGGGAGAACTTGTTAACTCCTCATGAACTAGGAGGTGGATGAACAGTGATGTTCAACCATTGTTTCTGGAACACATGTGCAGACAACGGCCTGGTCAATATGCCATCCACATGTTAATCAGTCCTAGTTTTGTCTCCAGCTCAATCAGAGTCAATTTTTTTTTGGAATCACGTATATTGAATTTATCTTGTAACTCTCTTGTATAATTTTCCATAGAAATGAAAGTGTAATACTTATTATTAATCACTTGAAGCCCTAAGAAGCATGGATGTACACCAATCATTGTGATTTAAAATTATTATTTAAAGTGATTGTAAAATTACTCCACTGATCCCAACCTTCTTTCACCAAATAAAATATCATCTATGTACACCGGTACCATGAAATGATATTTCTATTAATTATTCATGTAAAAATTATTATCCAATCCTCCTATTTTAAATTCTATATTATTTAGATAAGAATCATGATGAGAGGACCAAATTCATGGTGCTTATTTCAGTCCATATAGTCCCTTCTTCATTCTCCAATCCTTTATTTCATAATTACCAACAAAAACAACCAATTGGTTGATCAATGTAGACTTCTTCATCAAAAACACCATTCATAAAATATGTTTTTACATCCATTTGATAAACATTGAATGCTATATGAATTTCCTTGTAAAAATTATAATTGACTCTACTATCACCACTACATAAAATGTTTCTTTAACACCAACACTATCAATCTGGGAATATCCTTTACACACCAATCCTAGACTATTTATGATATAATTACCTTGCTCCCCAAATTTATTTTTAAAGATCCACTTCTTACCAATCATATTGTGACTATTAGGTCTCATAATAGGATCATATGTATGGTTTTTTTCAATATGATCTAACTCTTCATTCATGGGATTATCCCATAATTCATCATTAGTATCTTCATCAAATAATAATGTTTCCACAATTGATAAGAATGCAGATTGTTCATTATTCCAAATTCTACATATCTGTGTTAGTGATTTCAAATCCACAATGATGTTAGATTGATCAATATCTTCTATATGATTTATGTTTTGATGTTTAAAATAATTTTCCTTATCCATGGTTTCTTATTTTGATTCATCTTCTGAGTCAACATTGTGTTGTGACCCCTGAATGTTTTAAATGTTTTTCTCAACATTTATATTTGTATATGATCCATGTCCACATTATTACTCATATTATATCATTTTAGAATAATAATTCATTGAGTTATTTGTGTTATTATATTCAATGTTATTCACGTTACATCTATCCATAATTTTCTATAGATGATTATTAAAACATTTTTTTTCTTTTCCTTTCATTGAATATCTGATGAATGTTTCTTTGTCTACAACATATCCATTATTTCATTGATTTCGTTCATCATTTCAGATTAAAAATCTACTTCTAAAAATATGAAAATGATTCAATGAGGTCCTAATTCCATGAAATAGCATATTTGGTGTCTTTATTTATCCAATTTAAATCCCAATTTGATTTTGACTATACACTACATCTTGAACAACATTTTTTCCAAAAATTGTGAGGGATACATCTATCAATCTAAATTGTTTGGGCCATATTGTTGACCAATTGATTCCTGCACTCAACCACACCATTTTACTATAGAGTTCTCACATCTACCATCTTAGGTTGTATTCCATGTTTTTTCATGAAATTTTCAAACTCAATTAATGTGTATTCCCATCTATTATTAGACCTCAAAACATTGATTGTCATCCAGTATCATTCTCATCTATTCAGTGATATGTTTTTATGAAATAAAAAAACTACCATTTTCAATGTATAACTAGAACACATGTAATTAAACTATAATAATTTATAAAAATGATGTACCTCTATCTATATATTACATCCACATTTATCAGTCCACATACATCTATGTGGCTGAGATCATAGAGATTTTTTCCCTCTTCTTTTTTGTTCGATGTGAATTGTAGACCAATATCCCTCATATCAAAGCATCACAAGTATTTTCCTGTTTACACTGAATATTGAGGATACCCATGAATATATTCAGATTAGATATATTTTCCATGTCTTAATGATTAATTTGACCCAACCTTTGACGACACAAGTTGTGTTCTTCTTTAGCTATCAGATAGAAAATGTTATCTTTACGGTCAACCTAATATAAGTTTCCATATATTATGTATACTTTCCTGATTTAAATCACTATATTCAGTTTTATAGTGAAACCATTTTGATTTAATGTCACTATAATTCATGAGTCAATTATTTTAATGACACTCAGGATATTATGATGCAATCAGTCCACATAATGAACTTCGGTCTTATTAAGCTTCAATTTTCCAGTTCTATAATCCCACATAAAATGATCTTCATTGCACAATAATTGATAAAAAATACTCTTCAATTAAACTATTTATTAATATTATTCAATAATTTGGCATTTTCCATCATATGTGATGGTCACCAACTATCAAGAATCCAGATGTTTCTACTCTTTGTATCATTGAGTTCTACTTTATAAAAGTTGGTTTTTTATATTTTCTTTGCTTCTTTCCATGAAATATTTGATCTATAAAAGGATAATGTTGGAACTTATAATATCTCTTCCATGTGAAACAAAATCATCATATTCATACTCCACTTCTAGAAGTGAAAACGAGTTTGAAATAGAAACACCAAATGTCTGATTACTATTGGCTTGTCTTGGTGTTCTGTATGAATTATGCATGCCTTACCTCTACATATATTAATAATAATTAGGAATATATTTAGAATAATGAAAATAATTTCCATATAAATTATATATTCTATAAGAATAAGGATATGAATTCATTCTCCTTTATTGACTTTGTAGCTCTTCCTCATTCAAATAGCTCCTTTCTTCTATATAGAGTGACATGGTATGGCCCCTATAGCCACAGAATTGAAATTAATTACATAATAATCAATTATATATATCAGTTATACTTTTTAAATCAAACCGTTCATTTATTTTATGAAAAAATGAACAACTTTTTAATCCTATAGATGGTAGGTCTTACGTACATATGAGTAAAGATTCCATCTTTCTTTGATCATTATGAAAATAAATGAAATAATATTATATATTTCAGGAATGATAAAAATATAATTAACATGACAATAACAATTTAAATATAGTTATATATATCATACATGTGATGGGGTGAATAATAGGGATTCATATTTCTTTGTGGAGGTGATAGTTCACACGTACGCACGAACGATGATATCATTTTTATGTGCATGTAAACTAGGAAAATAATTGATAAATTATTATCTTATAATGATAAATATTCAGTGAACATAATATATTAACATTAATTTCATCCTTATGACTAGTATTGAGTGACAATAATATAAAATTGTCTTTATTGGTTCACGAGGAGGTCGTCTTCCATACACATAAATAAAATGTTAATTTCCCATTTATGAAATTAGTTAAGGATTTGGATGATGATATTAATATAATAAAATCTTAGTAAATTAATGATTCTTTATTTAATAGTTCCTAATGTATGAAAAATATATAAAGGAAGTCGAAGAAGAAATAAAATAGAATCATTTAAATAAAAACAATGCCTATTCTTCATTTAATCACTTTTGAAGAAAACATTAACATCTATGAGGAGGGTGTTCAACCTAAAATAATCCCTCATGAATCTACATCGGGATAAAAGGAAGGGTTTGGGGAATATATTTTTAGAACCATATTTTTATTGATCGGTGAATATTAGAGAAGTGTGGGTAGCTTTTTATAGGGGAGGGGAGGGGCACCCTTGGAAACTCATGAAGTATTAAATTAATAAAAACAAAATTTTAATCCAAATAACTCCAATATAAGATATAAAGAATATAAGATTTTGATGGATATAAATAATCGCATCTAATTGTTTTTAGAAATGTAATTATTTCATTTTGAACGATATATTTTTGGTTTACCCATAATTTTTCTCTGTTAAGTATAATTGTGGTAACAACATTTTAAATATTAAGAAACTATAAATTTTACTTATATGGGGTAAAGTTTCAATAACTAGACGTATAATTAACGTTTAGAACTTATCATAAACATGTTTTTATTTTAAAATATATTTATATTTTTTAAATAATTTAATAAATTATTATTTTTATAAAATATGAATTATGTCAATTTTTACACTATTCATTTCACTAAATTTAAAAAAATCAAAAAATTGATATAAATTATAAAAACACATTTAACAAACATATAAAATTTCATATTAACCTTTAAAATTCTTTAATGACAAAAATTATTTCAAATAAAATTTATTTCAAAATTTATAATATCACTTATTTGAATCATTCATTAATAATTCAATCATTGGACCATCATTATGTCCGAATTAAATTTAATTATTTATGGTCTCAAAATTATAAATAAAATACCATGAATTATGTAATCATTTTATATTAATAATTAATATTTATAGTTAAATATAACACCTATATGGCCCCATATTAAAATTGTTTTAGTAATAAGTGACATGTTAATTTTTTTTCCCTTTACAATAAATTAAATGTTATAAATATCTTAATCACACCCAATTGTCATAAAAAGGCCGAATATTCAACCCAATTATTTTCTAGGTTGTAAATAACTCATCCAATATGTTTTGGAAAACTCTTATTGTTGTTTTGTCTTATTGTAAGATTATTTTAACCCTCATTTACCTAATTTTACAATTTTACCGTAATAAATAAAACAATAAATTGTGTATTCACCAAATATTATTTTGATACTATTAGATCTAAATTTTTATACTAATTAAAACCATGTTTTTACATTTTCTAAAATTTCATTCTTAAAAGTGATTGTAATTAATTTAATTTCAATCCCATTGACGGATTCATGAAACAAGTTTTTTAAAAAGTAAAAATCATCAAATGATTGCAACGTGTTTATATTAAACTTTTAAAGTGAAATTACATATAACATCCCAAATTTGATTAATTTATAAAAAAATAATGTAAATATACTTTATAACCAATTAAAAGGACAATCTAAAAATATAAATAATTTAAATGAAAAATTAGTTTTGAATTAAAATGCAGTATTTTTCTCTATTCATTAAAACATGAATATTAACCGAAAAATACCAAAAATTTATCCAAAGAAATATTTTATATCCCAAATACTAATAATATTTTTATTTTTCAAGTATAACTAATAAAATTTTAAAATCTATATTTAAAATGTTTTCACTGTCAAAAGGTGGTAAAATTTCATTTTTTTAAAAAATACATTGTTTATCTAAACATTAATTTTTTCTCATATCATATCTATAAAACATATTAGTTGAATTTTAATCATTAAATTGAATATATTACATATATATTTCATTAGTAAAATCCATAATGTTTTATCATATTATTTTATAATCTCAATGGTTTTCATTTAAATATTTTTTTAGATAAACACATCCTTTATTTTCAATTTGTTTTCATTGTCCTTTCCAATTAATTATCTAACCAATGAATAATTATATAAAAATTTCTAAAAACTATTTCAAAATTTAGTTAATATTATTTATTACCTTGATTCTAATGGTTATTCAATAACTAAATCTTAAAATAATAATATTAAAAATATATTATTTTTCAGTATAACGCAATCTTGTGTTCAACTTATGATTTTAGAGAAACCCATTCTTGTGTGTCAGGTACCCTATTGAACATAGAGCCCAATTAATGAAAATTCAAATTCGAAAATATTAATAAATATGAAAAACTATTATTCTATAATTTTTTGGAATGTTATATCCTTTCACCCTTTTGGAAATTTTGTGTCATCGCAATTTTAAATTTGGGATTGGTAACTAAGGATTTAAATTTAACAATTACCTCAATGATGTCCCACAGTGTAAAAAAGTCAATATAACATATACTTCAAAATAATTATTGTGAAGTACAAAAGTCACTTGAGATATCATATACTAGGGTTCCATGTAGGAAAGCATGGACATTAATTATAAAACTAACTCTCAGAAAATAATAGAGGGTGATATGGAACATAGTAATTGGAATGTTATCCATAAAAAAAATATACATATGTTATGGGTAAAAAGATAATTGAGAAAAATAAACAAATAATTTTTTGTTTATTTTGTGACCATTTTGATAGAATTGAGGAATTCATTTACATACAAGAATAATAACATAAATAAACATAGTTACTTGATTTATTTAGATTTTATAAGCACTATTAATACTCATAATATTACTAGAATTATGATGTATATCCCTAAGAATAACATATACATTAAAATATCACACAAACCATGATAGATATCAATATCTTAAAACTGAGGTCCCAAAGTAAAGCCATACATACACATTGAACAAAATACATACATTAAAATAACCCAACAAAACATATCCCAAGTGGTCATTAATAATATATTGCCACATCACATAAATCCTAAGATGGTGTGTCTAAAACCTTGAACATGCATTTATCCATAAAAAATGCCAATATCTTAGGAGATTAAATCACTTAAATAGATTCCTCAACATGAACTATAGTTGCAGAAAACGTTTTTCCTAAACCTTTTTTCTTCTAAAACTAATGATTTACATCCTATGTAATTATCTTCAGACACATAATTTCATAATTTCCCAAATCATTGTATCTATTGAATATTACTATAGGCTGGATTTCTGTGTTTTCATTGTTGGATTGTTCATTACCATTTTCCTTCCAATCATAGTCCTTGTGACCAAAATTACCACATGAGTAACCCTTTGAATATTATGATATAAATTCCTAAAAATGTATATTACAACACTTGGAAGAAGTTTTAGGATTATCACCATAATTATTAGTTGTTTTCTTTTGCATTTCCTTCCACATTGACAGTTTATTACTTTTATCATCTCATGGAATATAAGTGTCACTAAAATCAATTTCAACTTCATCGGCATAACAAATAACATTTTCATAAAATTAAATTTATTAGAAGTATAGAGCTCTCTAAAGACCATGATTCAATGCTGAGTAAAATCTATTAATTTTTTGGTCAATCTCTTCAATAAAATTCATAACATACATATCCAATCTTGTGAATTTATATTCATATGTGGCTACTAAATCTTCATCCATTTTCTCTAATTGCTAGTATTGTATCTCTATCCTAAGCCTAACAGCTTGAGGAAAATATTTCTTAAGGAAAATATCCTCAACATTAATCCCATTCCATGGAATCAATATCATTTTTCGTCTAGTATTTATAATCAATAAACATCATCGATAAGCCTCACCTTCAATATGATAGATAGAAAGAGTTACATTTTGATGTTAAAAACTTTCCATTACATCAAATATCTTCTCTGAGGAATTCATCCATCTTTCACCAGCCATTGGGTCAGATTATCCATTGAATGATTGTGGATGTTGGCAGGTCAGAATATATGAAACACCCAATAGTGGTTGTGGATAGTGTATTTTCAAAAACAATTCCATAATTTTGAATTTAATAACCCCCCATTGATTAGAGTGGATAAGCAGTGTTCTACATATGATAAATGAATAATTAGTGTAAAAATATAAAAAAGGAAATATATTTTTATTGTGGATTTTGGAAAAAATTTCTCCATGTCCACTCCATAAGAGGATATATCCACGAGTATGGTGAATTTTACTAGTCCGGTCCTCTTATCAGAAGACCAAAATTCAAAAAAATTAGTGTATGTAGTTGAAACCTTTACAATGAATACTAAAAAAATTCATATGGTTCTAAATAGGGAACCAATTATCCACAAATTAGCTGGAGAAGCCAAAACACTACTTCAACTGAGTATGAGTAGTCAAAACTCAAATAAATCAAAAGGAGATTTATTTTTTGGAAATAGATTGATCATCAAAGTTACAAAATCACAGAACTAAAAATTGATGGATCTTCTTCTTCAGAATTATAATCTTCATGATGAAATTAGTTTGAAGAGATCTCGAACCACAAAAGTTATTCTAATATTATAACAACATCAAAAATAGAGTAGATGTGTACTTACAAAATTGAACATATTTGTTTGCAATGTATAGTCTTCTTCATGAGTCATCTATTCGCCATAGAACTGTGTATATGATCAGAAGAATTATTGAATAACTATCAAAATATACATCACTCTCTATTATATGACGAAAATAATAATCTAAAAATATATAACCATCCTCTAGCTTCTAAAATTATAAATCCACAAAACTAACCTGACAAGCCATATAAATTCAAAATTGAATTTACCAGGGAGTCCTAAAATCCCCCAATAATAGAAGTAATTTTTTCCATTGAATATGGTTCATTGATTCAAAAAATGATCTTAAAATTTTGTTTAAAAAAAATTAACACATCTTGTAACTCTGTTGTGTCTATGGTAGAATTAATGGAAAATATAGTGAAAATAAATCTCCGAACATGAAATCTAAATCATAGGGTTCCTTCATAAAATGAAAAAATACTTAACATAGTATTAAAAAATGAAGTATTCATCTTCCAAATGTATGGTTTAAAACATATGGTTGATCATAAAGTTAATTTTGATGATCCATGTGTTTCCCTTTATAATGTAAGGTTCATTATATACGTAAGGGTTTTTAACTATACTTTCTTCTCTGGCCAAATGTATGGTTCCAAAAAAATGTAAGGTTATTTTACCATACATTAATGATAATGAAAGGTTGATTAACCATACATAATGATCTAAATGTAGGGTTGAGAAGCCATACATTCATGATAACGTAAGGTTGAAGACAAATTTAGGGATCACAATCCATACTCACTTTAAAAATGTAGGATTTATACCATACATTATTGTAAAACATGTATGAAAAGCTTTTACAGAATGCTTAAAAATTCATACATAACACAAAAATTATTCCATTTGAATTAAAAGAGGGAATAAAATTTCAAAATAAATAAAAATATAATATTTCCCTAAAATCGACTTAATGTAAAATCATTAGTAAAAAAAACAAGGGTATTTTTGAGCATCCAATTCATCATAAATTGTTGATTATTGTTTATACAATTTAGTCTTAACAATCTTGACCTTTTTAATGATCAAAATAGCAATAAATTTATAAAAATCATTTATAATTTTGAAACCTTTTTAATGAAAATAATTAAATTTTCCAAATTATTTTCTTAAATAA
Source organism: Viscum album (assembly GCA_963277665.1). Taxonomy (NCBI): domain Eukaryota; kingdom Viridiplantae; phylum Streptophyta; class Magnoliopsida; order Santalales; family Viscaceae; genus Viscum; species Viscum album. Next base: position 1,065,632,936 of record OY728166.1, on the reverse strand, counting down.
GAAATGTTGTGTTTATACAAAATTATACACTTTTTATGATATAAAAAACAAAGTATATAAAAATGATTAAAACACTTTTAATTTTTCACAGATTAGTATGAAAATATGTAAATATATTGTTTGGATAAATAAGACTTGATTTTTGGCAGTAGACATAAAGAAAAAATAATATCTAATAAAGCACAAAAAATAAGAATAGTGAGATTTCATTAATCAAAATCTGTATAAATACTAAATTTAGTACGAATAAGAAACCTGTTATTTAACTGATGTGGTTAGGGTAAATGGGTTTGGTCATGTTTTGTCTTAGGTTATGGTTCAATAGGAATTTTAGTTGCATGAAACACTTCTCTTAGCTCTTCCATATGTTATAGAAACGGTTTCATAACATTTTATCCCAACATCATAATAACAATCCTAGAATCTTGACTAATATATAGATTTTCAACAAGATTGAATTTGAAAAATTCATTAGAACTTTTCTCTTTCCACATGAATGAGTCTAACATACGTATGAATCTATTGGGCTTAAGTCAGACACTGGGTTTACCTGAAGTCAATTTCTCAATAATATATATCTAATTTTACAAAAAAACTAATAATTGAGAACTATTTTACTGAAGGTTCTACATACTCTCATTCATATCATCCCTAATAATTGTGATTTTTTAAAATCTTCTTATTATATACAGTGAGGTGGAAGGGGCAGAGGTAAAAGTACTGACATGAGTAACAATACCCTAGATGGACTCAAACTAGCTTCCTAAATACCACTTCAAATCATCAAAATATTTTTTTTGAAATAGACTCAGATCTAATTTTTCCAACTTCAGCTAATATGTCTCTATTGAACGAATAAAAATATTCCCTTGAGACTGAATTTTCATCCAAATCATGAAGTTAACTCTAAATAGACTCAAACAATGGCCTTGTAGTTGAAGAACTTTTAAAACCATTTAATGATTTCATTGATTCCACTATATTCTGTATAAGAACATAATTTACTTCTTTAATATTATAAAATTTAATCACAATATCTTCAACATGATTATTCAGTGAATCACATGTTCCTTTATCCTGATTCTAGGAATATCCAACAACTACAACCACTAAATATTTAAATCGACTTCTAGACTGATGTTTCTAGTGATTTTCCACTATAGAAAGATACATTGTCAGGAACCTATTTCATGTTTCTAGAAATATATTTCAATATCTTAATCAATTTACAAAAAAATGAACAATACTAATTATCAACAACTTCTATAGCCACATTTTTTGAAATGTGCATTTGTTTTTCTACCTGAACAGCTTCTTCTTGAAGAACGTATTCTTGAATATGAGTATCTTCTTCATAATAAAATGGAGTAACATCATCTTATACGTTTCAATCATGAATCACACCTTGTTGGTCTTGGTCAAAAACAGACTCTTCCAAATGAATCAATCTAGTAGCTTCACCTGAACCCAAAATAGGCTCTCCAATTGGTGGTTCTTCTCCATTCTTTGGTTTCAAAACGAGGTCATCTATAATGTCTTCTTCCTCTTATTCTTCTTCACCATAAAATCATAATTTTTCATTATTAATTTATAAATTACTTCAACTCTAGATTCTCAATTACCTTCATTTCCATCATCACATTCCCCCCTGAGAAAATGATCCTGACTTTTTATGATCATCGACACCAACGAGCATAAGCTATCCTTTCAGAGTACTCCAACAAAATCAAAATTCTCTATGAGAACCAACATTCAATACATTAAAATAATGAAATTTAACACTAAAAGTGAACCCATGAACTTTATTATTTATAAACAAAATAAAAGACAATATTATTCCATAAGGATAAAAATAAATACAAGCATCTTCAGAACAAGAATATCTCAAATACCTCAACATATTCCTTGGAAAATTAAAATTTATTTCACTTTTGGAAAGGAACATAACATACATGTATAGATATAATATTTTCTACACCTCATCTACTCTTGGAGAAATTAAAGTCTGAATAAATTTAATGAAAACATTTTGGTCAACTTTATGGTCCAAAACAAAAAAAAATTATGATTTGAGATTATCAAAATAGAAAGGAAATAATATCCAATGCCTAATGATCTTGATTACTAATATATTACAGATGAAAATAAATAACACCTTCTTTAGGAAATTTCTAGATTTAATCTATTTCTAGAGAGCAGATAAAAAATTCATTGTCCTCAAATTTTGTATAAATAGTGTCTTCGATCTCACCAAAATTGAACTAAACACTATTAAATAGGTTATTAAACTATATCTCAAAAATTAATTAGATATTTACCTAGTTAAAAATTAATTCCAAATATTGAAATGTCATTTCTTTCATAAGAATCAAATTGGTCTCACAGAACCGGTGGATATCAACAACATTTCCTTGATGAATATTTTTTTTTGATGAAACTCACTGACACTTTGGGTCACTGGGTTCACCCTCATTAGTTTTCTTGGTTTTTCCCATTTCTAAAAATTAGAAGCTCTGAAGCTCTCAGGGTCAATGGTTTTGAATGTAAATGGAGGCTTCGGTAGATGAAACGGTTTGAGAAAAAAAGGTAGGGGATACGAAAGGATTCAATATGCGAAACATTTATGAAATCACCTTGTTTTCCATGCCATTTTGTAAGTTAATTATGAGTATTTTTTAAAACATGTGACTTTTAAATTTAAAAACAAAATTATTTAAGCTAATAAACATAAAAAAACTAAAGAAACTAACAAAATTTAATACTGAGAATAATCATAAAATTAAAGATCACTTAGTTAAAATTAAATAAACCTAAATACACCTTAATAAAATTAACACCAGAAGAGGGAAGTGGATTGGTAAAAATATCATCCAGTTGATATAAAAAATTAAAAAATTCCAAATATATATCCTTTTTAAGGACATGACCTCTTAGAAAATTATTCCTTATATCAATGTTCTTAATCCAAGAATGACTTATAAGATTCTTAAAAATATTAATAGAACCATTATTATCAAATAAAATTGGAATATTAGTAAAAATGACTCTAAAGTATAGTAGAGTGTTTTTCATCCATAATACGTGTGCACAACATCTTCCAGTAGACACATATTCTGTCTCAGTGGTTCACAGAGCAACTGAATGTTGTTTTCTTCTAACCATGAAAATAGTGACTTTTATAAAAAGTGATGGGTTCATGAGGTATAGCTTCTATATAATCTACACTATCTAAATTCATCATATGAATATGAAATTAAATTAAAATAAGAGGTTTGGGGGTAAATCATAGATTGAAAAATATTGCCTTTTAAATATCTAAAAATTCATTTATTAACATTTATATGGGATTTTTGTTTGTTTGATTGAAAACATTTACGAAGAAATATTAAATACGTAACAGCTAGTATGCTTGATGTAAGATATAACAAACTACTAATCATACATCTATATAGCTTGTTGTCAACTCGATTCCCTGCATTATCCAAAATAATCTTTATACAAGTACCCATGGGAGTTGTATATATCATGTTTTATTGATGCCCAATATTTTTCAATAAATCTATAATATTCCTAATTTGATTTAAAACATTCCCATAATAAGTTTTATGAATTTTCAGTCTTAAAAAGAAATTCAGTTATCCCATCATACCCATTTTAAATTCATTTTTCATTAGATTTGAAAAACCATGACAGATATTTTTATTAGATGAAAAGAAATTAACAGCATAAAAATAACATTGAAATAATAAAACATTAGAAAAAACTATCTTCATAAAGAGTATTCGATCTTCCAAACCAAAATTAAAACCAATTTTCAAAATAAAATAACTTAATCTTTCGTACCATGATCTATGTGCCTGATTAAGGTTATAGAGGGAATTAGTATATTTAAAAACATAGTTGGGTGTTTGAGGATTTTAATAACTAGGTGTTTGTTCAACATTAAATTAATCCATCAAATAACCATTAAAAAGAAATATTTAACATCAATATAATATAATTTAAAATTCATATGGGATGCATAAGCTAAAATAATTACAATTCCTTCTAATATAGTTTTAGGGGAAAATGTCACATCATAATCTATACCTTCTTATTGATTATAACAATTTGATACAAACCAATGATGGTTTCTCGTTATTATCCCTTGATTAACGTATTAATTTCTAAATACTCACTTAGTTCCTATATCTGGATAATTTTGTTGGTATTTCTACAACTTCTGAAACACCATTCCTTTTGAACTGGTTTATCTCTTCTTACACTGCTGTCATCCAGCTCTCATCATTTAATGATTCATTAATAGTACTACATTCTAGATCAGATGGAAAGGGAAAAACTATTACAAGATTTACTAAATTTCTTTTAGTTTATTTTCTTATTTCTAGGGCTCCTATAACAGTTTCAAAAGGGTGATTCTTTAGGAATCAAGATTTTCAAGGAAGAACACTTTTAGGTTCTTCAGTTTCAAGTTTTTTTGAACTAGTATGAATATTATTAAAATCAGAATCTAAGTCATTTTTAAGGGTTTAATGTTTCATGTTATCAAAAGACTCAATGACCTCATTTGTTTATCTATTTCATAAATAAAGGGATCAGTTTTATCAAACATCATATGACCTAATTCTTCAAAAATCTGTGACTTTTAATAAACACTCTATATAATTTAGATGTAGCATAATATCCCAAAAATATTTTTTCATCATCCATTGGATCTAACTTACCATGTATAACATTAGTATTCATGATATAAACCTTATATACACAAAAAATAAAGTACTTAAAAATAATATCTATGTTATTCATAAGTCCATAAGGTGTCTACTTGAAAATAAGATGAATTTAAAAGCTGTTAATGATATAGCAGGTGGTGCTTACATAGTCTTCCATAAAATAGGTAGGTAGAATGTATTCATTCATAATAGTCCTAACCGTCTCTAGAATAGTTATATTTATTTTTCAACAATTCCATTTTTTGAGGTGTTCTTGGTGTAAAGAATGTATGTTTAATGAACATAATTGAGAAAAAAGAATTAAATTCTAGATTCTCAAGTTCACCACCAGGATAACTTATTAATGAAATTATTTTAAAACATTAATCAATGTATAAAATGTTAAAAAAAATTAAAAACCAAGGAAAACTTTTCTCTTAAGCATTAGAAAATAAACCCTGCTAAATCTAGAATAATAATAAAATAAAACATAAATATATAATTTATCATACACACATTATACTCTGGATGGTCCTAACAGATCCATGTGTATTAGTTTTAATTGTTTAGATATAGAAATATTTATAATTGATTTGCAAGAATATTGGGGTGGGTTTTCAAATTGTCATGCATCACAAAATATACCGTCATCAAATTTTAGACTAGGAAATTCATAAAAAAATAGTTTATTAGATAATTTATCTAATGAATAAATATTACACAAACCAAGTCTCATATGCTAGATCCAAGACTCACTTTTCCTAGAAGATAAATATTTCTGTTTTTGTCTACACATGGAATGTATGTTTAGATTATAAACATTATCAGTTCTAGGTGATCTAAATTTAATCAATTAATTTTTAAAGACATAGTATTAATTTTTTGATAGACCAACATAAATAGAATAATTACAATGATAAGAAATAAATATTATATTATAAACATAACTATCGTACATATAGTAATTTGATGATATATATGATCTTCAAATCCGTAATTGTTCCAACTCCCACAATTTATCCTTTGGCGTTATCATCAAAAGTAACATTACCTATACCCAATTGAGTTAGTGTGTCAAACATTTAGGGATATATTATCATATAACTTGAATAAAAAATGCTAGTATACAAAATATCATTTTTATTCTTGTGGCATGTTACAAACAAAATCATTTAAAAAATGCTTGTTTTGGTACCCATATCTTATTGGGTCCAACATTGTTAGATAGAGGATATATGAGAATCTAGATCTTCTTTTTTTCATAATGGATATCATTTTCTCCATATAAACCTTTTCAAATAAAAGATATTTTAATGTCACTAATTTGAGGATATCTCAAATAATTGTTAATTTTTATATGTCCTTTTTTCAACCAAAATGACATGTAATACTTTTGGTGTTCAAAACAACATAATTCTTATATAGTTGAGATTTTTCACCCCTACATACTATACTGAATATTTTATTTTTAATGACATTATTACCAAGAATTTTGATTCATAATATTTTTCCATTTCTAATGAAATGAGAATCACTTTTATACATTTCTACTTCATCTTGTAATGATTTCATTATATTCTCATAATCAAGGAATTTTATAGAAGATGACCTAAAGTTATCAACTAACTCCTGATTTTGTTTTAGTATGACATATCATTATCCTAAAAAAATTATGAATACTTTATAAAGATTAGTGGTCTATTAATAAAGTGTCATATTTCTCTTCTAGTATTGTGTTGTTGGAAGCCAATATATGATCTGAACAATTTGAAACTAAATTATAATTAGATGAGTAATATTTATGGACCATATATTCTTTATCCATGAATCAGATATTTTCTTTCATATTTGATTCTTCCTTTTCTAAATCTAATCTTGATGAGTTTCTAGAGTATTCATAAACACTCTGTGTGGTTTCTCTTCCCTTCTTCCTTTACTTTCACAATCAACATTTTTGTGATATCTGTTATATGTCTTTCTATTCTCATATTTTATCTAAGTACAATAAGGTCTGAGATGACACAATTTTTTCATTCATAGAATTTTAATTCTCTTTTTTCATTCTCATCTTTTTTGGAGGGCTTTTTGAATCCACTTTTCTTCTTATAAATTTTTCTAAACATTCTATATTATTGAGCCAGTTCTATTTCTGAATCAAATGAATCTGAATTTTTATCTTTTCTGACTTTTTGATTTATTCTTATGATTTTATTATAAGATGTTCTATTTATAGTAGTATCATCCTTTTTCCAAAGGATATTTTTATCCTCAACTCCATATTTCATTTAATCTTAATACATCATCCAATTCCCAATTAGTTAATTTTTTTCCAGAACTGTGATAGGTGATGATTGTCAAATACCACCAAATATTCCATTCCATTTAAATGTTAGTGATCTCATAACTTTCAACACATGATCAGATTTGGTGATAGGTTCATCTAAGGGTGTAATATTATTGAATTTTTCGAGAGTCTCAATTTATATGTGTGATGATTTCTCCATTAAACATTGAAATTGTGTCAAATTTTAGTTTTTTTGTCACATACCTCATCTGTATTACATGATCATATTTTTAAAAGTCAACTACAATAGATTCCCAAATTTCATAAGTAGTAGGACGTTTTGAAACATTATTGAACTCATCTATTTCATGGCCAAATATAATTTTATTTATATCTTTTGATTTCATATAATATTCATCTTTAGTTTTAGAATCCAATTTTTTGGTTTCATAAGAATCTTATATGGATTATTAATCTTTGAATAAAGTATAAATCAAATATTTTTTAAATAAATGATCATCCTTGATTACCATCACCCATAATGTTCCACATTTAAGTATGGATCATGAACCATGGACACCCATTCTCTTAGATCATCCATTTCCATATTTTTATATACCATTAAACTAACATATTGCTACATATTTATACAAAATCGTTCCTCTAATATCAATTGATTGGTCAGAATATAAAATATACACAAAATGTGGGTGAATTTTTTCTTATCAAAAACTCCTCCACAATTCTTATTTAAAACACCCTCCATCGATTATAAATGATAAGAATTGTTTTATATCTAAAAAAAGAATAATAAATGGAAATTAGAAATTAAAAAAATTACTTTTTATTGTGGTTTGCGGAAAAAGTTCCCAAAGTCCCCTCCACAATAAGCTATCTTTTCAAGATTAGTGACATTCATGTCACGACCCGTCCCTGGGGCTCGTTCCGTGACTACCCCAAGCCCGCCTTCCATAGGCCAGGGGCTGGTAACTAGAACCTAAGGTTTAAATCCCATTAACTGGGAAGGCATTTCCTTTATAAAACATAAACACATCTAACCAGAGTACAAGCAGATGTAATACACTAAGTAAAAAGAAACTGCTGAAAAGTAAACGGTCCAGAATATGAACCCAACTGAAAAGTATATCTACAACTGAGAAAAAGTACAACAGAAAATACTAACAGCTGGAAGATAGAAGCAGCTCATGGGGCGTCCACCTCAGATCCTACCTGAAGGGTAGGTACATATAGCCTCCTCAACGCTCTCACCCGCCAAAATCCTCTAAGTACCATCTCGTCGTGATTTCCACCTCCGGGTAATGATTCATTATGAGGTCCACCTCTGAGTACCGTCCAGTCATCCAAAACTCAATCTCAGTCAGCGATGTCAGTCGTCTGCATCCAATACAACAAGGTGCGGTCATAGCCCTTGCAGGGGTGAGTATATGATACTAAGTAGGGACCCCGAGACCCTCAAGGTTTCACTAAATCCAACAAGGATAATCACAAAGAATGTTCTCCATTGATAACCCATACTTAGGTATAATCCCATAATTATACCTATGTTATCATGTAACCCATCTCAGCCATGAGGAAAATACATAGGTCATTGACTCATCTCAAACCAGTATGTTATTCATGATGTCAAAACCATGGCTACTGGAGAAATCCTCCTATATCGAGCACAGTAGTCCTATCACGACTCCGAGGTGCTACTCACTAACCTTAGACCATTGAAGTACTCCTCCTGTCGAGTACTGCAGGTCTGCCACCTCACAAAGTAGTGCTCCACGCCATGGGTCTGCCACCACACACAGTAGTGCTCCCCCTCATATCCTACATAGGTACTCCTCTTTTTGAGTACCACAGGTCTGGCACCTGACAAAGTAGTGATCTTCCGCCATGGGTCTGCCACCTCACAAAGTAGTTCTCCCCACTGGGGTGTACATGTCACTCTGAATCGAATCGGGCAAGCAGTCATCAGGTCCATAGCTACTAGGTCTCCGCACTCCGTACGCTCGTATTCGGGAGGATCCGCTCCATGAGCTACTAGTCAATACTCCATGTGTCACAAATTCTCAAGAAGAAGTACCTCAAAGGACCACCTCTTCATAGGGGTCTCAACACAACAGACGATGCGTCAGTCAGACGCCCGATATATGAGTTATTAGCCTTTTAGTCCCGGGGGCCCTGTTGGTTTTGTGTGTGAACCAACTAGTCCACATCTCAACTGTACCCCGAACTCTCATAGGGTATATTCAAATGGATGGTTTCTCAACATGATCAACAACGCCACTGACGGTTCATCAAACGGACGTCCGGTCTGAATGTTATCAGCTTTTCCGTTCTAGGGGCCCGGTTGGATTTCAGGTACAATCCATCCCGGCCCTACACCAACTGTGTCCAAACCATATGTGAAGTATGCCAAAATAATCTTCTCATCAAGAGGAATCCAGAAAAGTCGATGAAATTTCAATCAGAAGTCTTGTCCTTATGTTATAAAGGTTTCCGCTCCAAGGGCCCGGTTGGTTTCGGGTTTGAACCAACTCGGTCGTAATTCAAATGACACAGGTTAACCAAACTGGTCACACCATTGTGATCCATACAATAAAACACATGATATGGACTACCCATTAGTCCAAAATGGATAGCTGGTGAAAAAGTTTCATTTCACCGCAACATGTGCGAAATGGGTGTAGAGACCCGAAGCCTGACGTACATGAACATTACATTACTTTTTCGGAATACTTAATACATAACAAAAATAGACACACAAGGACCGTAATAGTTTAGTTTCTTTGGAAACATGGAACATAATCTTCTAATCGTGGTGAATGTTCTTCAATATCTCCCTTAAATATCATCCCCCTTTTTTACCTAAAACCTTTATTTATATCATAGGGAAAAGAAAACATAAAAATGGTGAGCTCAAATTCTCACTATGTGTAAGCATGGATAAAATAAAACATACCATATACATTGGAACATAAAAAAATGAACATGATGTTTAAACATCAAAAGTGTGAGCAATGACATAAAACATGTAAGTACGTATGGCGTAGATCATAAAGAAACATTAAGAATGATAAAATAGCATGGGAATAAAACATATAATTGTGGCAACCATTCAGCACAAGTCATGATTTCCATAGTAGCCAAGGCATTGCTACCATGACCATCTTGGTGGACAAAGTCCCTTTCTGAATCGAGTTCACTCCTCGTTTCAGTCCTGTAACACTGAACCGGATTAACAAACCATTCCAGCCATGTCTATATCATGAGATATAATTCTTTACCCAATGTATTGGAGGGAGATATAGGTCCCACCCATCTCATAATGAAATCATTCTTACTCGTGCGACAAAATAAACATACATCATTAATAATAACCCAATAAATAAAATGGGTTTCATAAACATCATCCCATCATCACATAATCCATATATAATAAATGGATATCATTTCATAATAAAAAAAAGTGATACCATGAAAATAATAGAGACATTACACTTGAAACATACACATGTGAAATAATGTCATCTTAGATGAAAATGGTTTTGATAAAACACTTTAAATGAATTCTTGAGGAAAATATCCTTTTTTCTTCATAATCATTTTCCTTTTACAAAATGTCATGAAATTTTAGAAGAAAAGGTTTTTGTTGAAAATAGTAATGAAATATTTTGAAGGAAGCTTCATGAAAATAAGTCTTTATAAAACCATAAAAATTCATTCGTACCGTATAATTTAAAAAAACATTCTTTTCGTACTTTTGCTGGAAAAGTCAAAACGTACCTTGTAACGTAAAAAAAAGAAATATTCCTTACATACCATGTAGTAAAAGTAAAAAATGGGTAAAAAGGACTTTAAACATAAATTAAAACACTTTTATAAAACATGGACATGGATGATAGAAATAACCCCAGTAAATACTTACAAATATGCAATCTCAGATAAAAATGCGATTTGCAAAACTATCCCTTACCTTAGGTCCGATATGCTTCGTACGTATCTGAACCTCATTTATAATGATTTAAATAATGTTATTGACTTATTACAGAATCATATTAATTGTTATGAAATCATATATGGTTCACTTATGACTTTATATTACCCGTTCTTTTGAAAATTCCATGTTAAAGAGCGTTTTGGGTAAAATCGTCTCATTTGTCGTTCGTGTTTTATCTTGTAATTATTAATATGATTACTTGGATCATGATTACTTATATACAGAATTTAAAACATGATTTATATATAATATATATTCATAATATACACATATATATAATATATCTATAAATGGAAAGAAATACACCGTTCATGGAGACGGTAGGCCGTACGTACGCATGAACGATGTTTTCGTTTCCTTATTGAATTGAATGGAATTAATTGGATGACATACATAAATATATATACATAAATCTAGTATCATTATTATGTCATATATTTCATGATTACTTATTATATATACTTTATAATCATTTATGAATGGTTAATCATTGAGAATGAATCTCATCGCGTCGTGGAGACGGTATTCCGTACGTACACACGAGCGATGATATCATTCCCATGATCATGGAATTGTATTAAAGTATATGTATAATATTTTAGAATCAATATCACTTTAAAATAATAATATATAGTCATTATTTACTCCATTATACCCATCCAAGTAAGGTGGTGGTGGAAAATAGATTATACGACGGCGTGGAGACGGTATTCCGTACGTACGCACGCGCGGTGATTTCATTTTCCGTAGGATGGATAGATGGTGAAATGTGGTTGCTTCATACTTATAATAACATATAAGTATATGAGTGATACTGATGTTATTACTTAATAATGAAAAAACATAAGAAGAATAAGTGGAAGAAGAAATAAAGTTGAAAGAATTGGTAACGGAAATTACCTCTTCTTTGAAGCGCCTCTTTGAGACCTCTTCTTAAGGCACTAAAATTGGTCTTTGAAAAAGACCAGGACCTCTAGGATGTATCTAGGGAAGTGGAGAAGATAATTGGGCAGGGTATGGCTGATCTTGAAGGCTAAAAGTGGTGTGTGGAAGAGAGGGAGGAGGTTCCCTTTTATAAGGGAGGAGAGGTGAACCTTTGGAATTCTTAAAAATATTAATTTATAATAAATATAACCCCACTTAAAAACCTCCAAAAATGACTCATATTTGAATATTAGATGCTATATGGTTGTAATATAATCATACAATTAAATTTAGAGATGTTAGGAATTTATTTTAAACATTACCAACTTGATTTATCCTTATTTATCAATTTAATTTTATTTGTGGTAATAATATTCTAAATTTTAAATTAATAGTAAAAATTACATATGTGTTGTGAATTTTCCATAATTTGACACTTTATGACATTTTAGACCATATAAAGTTTAATTTATAATTTTTAATTATTTTTCGGATTTTTAAATAATTTTATAATATGTTATTTTTATAAAATAACAATAGTGTCAATTTTGACACTATTCATGTATTTGAATTTAAATAAAATATATACAGAGGATATGTTCGAACTAAAAGCTTTAATAGATTTATAAAATTCCATATGTGTCTAGAAAATTAGTGGAGAACATTAAATAGTTCATATATTATTTATTTTATTATTTTTAAAACCATTTATTTGGTTTATCTCTTAATAAAATAATTAATACAACATTTTTTTATAATTATTTAATATACGTATATGTTGCATGAAAATTAAAAATAAAATCCTATGATGAAGATAAATCTATTAACTTTCAAAATAATAATTTTACTCGAATTTATCATCTTAAAATCACAATATTTAAAATGTTATATTTATTAAATTATGAAGGTTACAACTTTGGCATCATTTAAAATAAAATAATATAAGTGTCATAATTGCTTGTATAAGACTCCAAATGGTCAAATATTCAACCATTGGATGTTTAAAGTTTAAATTTACATGACCAATAAGTTTTGGGCAGGGTTTTGTGCCTTTTATGGTCACTATTACTTTAATAAAAACTATATTCTTGATTTTTCACTAGATAAATAATTTCTGCATCACTATTGTGTCACAATTAATGATAATTATTTAAACCCAAAAAATTCTAAATAAATTTTCATGCTGTGGATAATTTTGTTATATTTCTGTAGACTATTAATGTTCGAATTTTCATGAAGTTTATCACTAACTTAAAATTATTATACTTATAGTATTTAAGAGAGTGACATGTTGTCACTTTCTTTGGTTTTAATAATAATTAAATCATTTTCATTGCAAAAAGTCCATTAAATGGATCTAATCCGACCCTTAGGTGATATGGGTATACTTTTAGTCATCATATAGGATTTTTCCAAGTGTTAGGGTAATTTTATAATTTTATATTTACCCTTAATTACCCGATTTACCTTTAACTATGGTAAATAAAATTACCGTAGTTACTATTCACAATGCCCAAAAATAAAAAGTAGCTTATTAACATAATTTGGACCCACTAATTCCTAATATGGTATCCATTTTTCCAAATTCCATACACAAAAGTAGCATAAATTAAATTAAAATTAATCTCATTGTCGAAAGAAAACGGGTTTTTCATTAAAACATTGCAAAAGATTGAATTGATTTAACCTACGAATTCAAGGTAAAATCAATGATAATGACATACATTATATGAAATGGTAAAAATATATTCTATTTATACTTTAAAACCATTCAATATTATAATTTAACCACATAAGATATTACGATAAAAAAAGTTGTTTTTAATTAAAATATAGCGTGTTTTTACTATTCATTAAAGTATGAAAGTTATCAGAATAAAATGAAAAATTTACCAAAGTAAATTTTTATTTAGTGATTCCCAAGAATAATTTTATTTTGTAAAATGGAACTTATAAAAATTTCAAATACTAGATTTAAAGTGGGTGTGCCATCAAAAGGCGGAAAAACTGTATTTTTCAAAATATACTTATTTTACCCGAAAAATTTATTTTGTTCTTATACCATGTTCTAGAAAATGTGTATAATGATTAATAATGTTATAAAATTCAAAATTTTGTTAATACTATTCATAACGTCTAGTTCATAACAATATTATAATAATATATTGTTGTTTAGTAAAACCCGGTATTGCGTACAACACACGCTATCAGGGAAGGTCACGATTGCGTGTAATGCAAGCCAATTCAGGGTTGCGTGTAGTGAATGACTCCTTTTTTGTTCCGTATAACATAATCCAACCATATTTTATTTATACATTGAATATATATATATATATATACACTCTCAATGTTGTGTAGAATAACTTCTATCAAATGTCCTTGAAATTGTGTGTTACACGAGCCAAGAATAGTGTTGCGTAAACTGCAAGCTAATACGGTGTTGCGTATAACAAAAGATAATCTTGGTGTATCGTACAACAGAAGATTTGAATGAAATTAAAGATAATGTATCTTATAAAATCTAGGGTTGTTACATTCTACCCCACTTAAAATGAATTTCGCCCTCGAAATTCGTCGGGGTTATAATCGTTTACTATTCATCGAAACCCACATCGTAAAAAGAAATACCAAAACTGAACATTATAAACTAAAGTATGAAATATAACAATTACCCAAATTAACGCATCCATGTGTTTCCATACAGGATAACATCAGTGAAAATATGGATATTGAAGAGAAATCTGACCATCATGTTCTGATGGAGAGTGGTAGAAAACATGGCTATGGAAAAGCCATCAATCACAAAGCCATAAATTTCTGACGATCTAAGGTACCATCTGTTTCATCAGATATAAGAGCACTAGGACAATATTTTTGGTTTTCAAGATCATTTCCCTAAAGTTGATGAAATTAGAAATAGAAGAAATACTTTCGTGATTTTGGTATAGTCTCAATGTTGGTCGTTCTTTGGACAATTTCCACTTCATATCATAAAGAAATGAAGTTGAATTTGTCATTCGTGATGTGTTAGTAGATCATGTGATATAATGATGTGGCATTCCATCTGTATCAAACAAAAGGTTAGAAAAGATATCAATAAGTCCATCTATAGTAATATTAAACATATATGGTTCCTAAAATGGACTTATACTTCTTATATCATACTTCTTAATATAATAAAACTAGTTTCTACTAAATAGGGACTTCCTGTAGGCCAGTGGTAGGCGATAAAGGCCAGTCACACTTCGGTTCTGGGTTCGATTCCCACAGCCTTGTCGGACGTGATGGGATGTCACCCGTCCTGCAGGTTGTCCTTTTTATAAATCTATATTACTATAACATCCCATAAACAATATCGAAAAAAGATCTATCCTTAAACAATAATAACTTATGTCCAACACAATCCATTCCAATCTTTAGGATTATCTAAAATACTTCGGTCCAAGCTCATAGTATAAAGAAAATGATCACATGAATTCCATCATTTATTCCCCATATATCATAAGATATATCTTGTTGGTCAAATTACAAACATGTGAATACCTTAATCATGTATTCTCTTGAAGAATGAATACCCATTGAACCTTATTAGAAACATGAATACTATTAAAATTTAACTCTTTCCACATACCAAAATCCTCAAAATTCTATATACTCAAACCATGATATCACTTCATCCTTATATCAATCATGAGCCCATGAATACAATCAAACATCTCATTGTCTTCTTATCCATTCATTATACGCATATCATCTGTTTACCAAAAATGTCTCAATCACTTTTCATGGTTACCAGTACCATTAAATTATTGAAAAACACAATATACCAATACATAAATATTCCAATATTCCATGATACTATATACAACATTTTTTTGGAATCCCATTACATAAACACTTAATCATTCCACTACATTGTTGTCATATTCAAAATCGTGAATAGTGCTCGCATGTGACTTCCCTTTGTCCTTTTCCTTAAGTGGATGCTCATGTCAATCATCACTAACCCTTGGATTAGGGCATTTATTAGCATAATGCCCCATTTCCTTGCACTTGAAGCATTGAAGTGTTGGTGGTTCATTCTCTACAGTCTTTTCCTTATTCACATCATTAGAAACCCTTTTTCTATTACTTTGGCACTCAGCTGCTCGATAACCATCTTTTCCACACTTAAAACATTTTCTAGTCCCTTTATGACAATCTCCACCATGATTCTTTCCACACTTTGAGAATAAGGAAACATTCATCTTTTTTTCACCATTATTCTGAGATTTCTCCTTGAACTCCATCTTTTGTTTCTTGTCAAAACTATGAGATGGATACGTAACACCAACTTCCAATTCTACCTTGATAGCACAACGCACAATTTCTTCATAGCTACTGAAGTCTCTTATAGCTAATTCCCTTCGAAGGTTTGGTTTTAAGCAACTGAAAAATTGATCAACTTTACTTTCAGGTTGGATGATAAAGCCAGATCCATACCTTGCATGCCTTGTAAAATTCTCTTCGTATATACCAACAGATTAATCATCCTTTTGCTTTAGTTCAAGAAAATTCTTCTCCATCTTTGTTTGAAGAATACGAGGTAAGTACTTATTGAAAAATAAGTTCTTGAACTCGACCCATTCCATGGACTCAATTTCATCTGTTGGACTCGTATTCTTGATAAGATTCCACCATTGATTAGCTTCACCTTCCAAACGATATACTGCTAAGATGACATTATCATGTTCATAACATTGAAGAACTGAAAATATCTTTTCAGTGGTAATGATCCATTGTTCAGCAACAAGTGGATCAGAAGACCCACTGAAAGAAGGTGGACATTTCCTCATGAAGGACTCAATAGAATATTGTTCCCTTCTCTGCTGATTTTGAAGTCCAGAATGATTCATAGATTTTGTAAGTATAGCAATAATATTTTGCACTCCATCTCCCATAACATTTGTTTGTTTAGGAGGAAAATCATTGCATTGCCCATTACATTGATCAACATGGTTCCTTCGGGTTCCATCCATCGTCTATAACCCAAAAAGAATAGTGTGAGAGGAAAAAATCACCCTAGGGAAAACAACATAATAAAGGGGGAGTACCACCAATATCTAACATCTTGGGTTACCGTAATTCTAGTACTATAACCTATACTTAACCATAGGGACATCCCTAGACATACCATAGAAATATCTCTAGGGATCTTAGTAAAGTTATCGCATCCTAGTTTCCAAAGGTTGACTAAACCTTTCCTCTAATACAAACTGTAGAGAATCGAAGCCTGACATACATGAACATTACATTACTTTTGCGGAATACTTAATACATAACAAAAACAGACACACAAGGACCGTAATAGTTTAGTGTCTTTGGAAACTTGGAACGTAATCTTCTAATCGTGGTGAAAGATCTTCAACATATCCCTTAAAGATCTTCCCCCTTTTTTTACCTAAAACCATTCTTTATATCCTAGGGAAAAGAAAACATAAAAAGGGTGTGCTCAAATTCTCAGTAAGGGTAAGCATGGATAAAATAAAACATACCATATACATTTGAACGTAAAAAAATGAACATAATGTTTAAACATCAAAAGCTTGAGCAATGACATCAAACACGAATGTACGTATGGCGTAGATCATAAAGAAACATTAAGAATGATAAAATAGCATGGGAATAAAACATGTAATTGTTTCAACCATTCATCACAAGCCTTGATTTCCATAGTAGCCAAGGCATTGCTGCCAAGACCATCTTGGTGGACAAAGTCCCTTTCTGAATCGAGTTCACTCCTCGTTTCAGTCCTATAACACTGAACCAGATTAACATACCATTCCAGCCATGTCTATCTCATGAGATATAAATCTTTACCCAATGTATTAGAGGTAGATATAGGTCCCACCCATCTCATAATGATATCATTCTTACTTGTGCCACAAAATAAACATACATCATTCATAATAACCCAATAAATAAAATGGGTTTCATAAACATCATCCCATCATCACATAATACATATAAAATAAATGGATATCATTTCATAATAAAAAAAAGTGAAACCATGAAAATCATAGAGACATTACACTTTAAACATACACAAATGAAATAATGTCATCTTAGATGAAAATGGTTTTGATAAAACACTTTAAATAAATTCTTGAGGAGAATATCCTCTTTTCTTCACAATCATTTTCTTTTCAAAAAATGTCATGCAGTTTTAGAAGAAAAGGTTTTTGTTGAAAATAGTCATTAAATATTTTTAAGGAAGCTTCATGAAAATAAGGCTTTATAAAACCATAAATATTCGTTCGTACCGTATAAGTTAAAGAAACATTCTTTTCGTACTTTTGCCGGAAAAGTAAAAAAGTACCTCGTAACGTAAACAAAATAAAGATTCCTTACATACCATGTAGTAGAAGTCAAAAATGGGTAAAAAGGACTTTAAACATATATGAAAACACTTTTATAAAACATGGACATGGATGACAGAAATAACCCCAGTAAATACTTACAAATATGAAATCTCGGATAAAAATGAGATTTGGAAAATTATCCCATACCTTAGGTCCGATATGCTTCGTACGTATCTGAACCTCCTGTATAATGATTTAAATAATGTAATTTACTTATTAAAAAATCATATTAATTGTTATAATATCATATATGGTTCACTTATAACTTTATATTACACGTTCTTTTGTAAATTCCTTGTTAACGAGCGTTTTGGGTAAAATCGTCTCATTTGTCGTTCGTGTTTTATCTTGTAATTATTAATATGATTAATTCGATCAAGATTACTTATATCCATAATGTAAAACATGATTTATATATAATATATATTCATAATATACACATATATATATAATATCGATAAATAGAATGAAATGCACCGGTCATGGAGACGGTTGGTCGTCCGTACGCAAGAACAGTGTTTTTGTTTCCTTATTGAATTGAATGGAATTAATTGGATGCCATACATAAATATATATACTTAAATCCAGTATCATTATTATGTCATATATTTCATGATTACTTATTATATATAATTTATAATCAAATATGAATGGTTAATCATTGAGAATGAATCTCATCACGTCGTGGAGACGGTATTCCGTACGTACGCACGAGCGATGATATCATTCCCATGATCGTGGAATTGTATTAAAGTATATGTATAATATTTTATAATCAATATAACTTTAAAATAATCATATTTAGTCATTATTTACACCATTATACCCATCCAAGTAAGGTGGTGGTGGAAACTAGATTACACCACGGCGTGGAGACGGTATTCCGTACGTACGCACGCGCGGTGATTTCGTTTTCCATAGGATGTATAAATGGTGAATTAGGGTTGTTTCATACTTATAATAAAATATCAGTATATGAGTGATACTGATGTTATTACTTCATAATGAAACAACCTAAGAGGAATAAGTGGAAGAAGAAATAAAGGTGAAAGAATCGGTAACCGAAATTACCTCTTCTTTGAAGTGCATCTTTGAGACCTCCTCTTAGGGCACTAAAATTGGTCATTGAAAAATCCCAGGACCTCTAGGATGTTTCTAGGGAAGTGGATAAGATAATTGGGCAGGGGTTGGACAAGCGTGAAGGCTAAAAGTGGTGTGTGGAAGAGAGGGAGGAGGTTCCCTTTTATAAGGGAGGAGAGGGGGACCTTTGGAATTCTTAAAAATACTAATTTATAAAAAATCTAATCCCACTTAAAACCTCAAAAAATGACTCATATTCTAATATTAGATGTGATAGGGTTGTAATATCATCATCCAATCATATTTAGACATGTTAGGAATTTATTGTAAATATTACCAACTTGATTTATCCTTATTTATCAATTTAATTTTATTTGTGGTAATAAAATTCTAAATTTTAAATTATTATTAAAAATTACATATGTGTTGTGAATTTTCCATAATTTGACACTTTATGACATTTTAGACCATATAAATTTTAATTTATAATTTTTAAATATATTTGAGATTTTGAAACAATTTTATAATATGTTATTTTTATAAAATAATAATAGTGTCAATTTTGACACTATTCTTTTATTTGAATTTAAATAAAATATATACAGAGGATATGTTCGAACTAAAAGAATTAATAGATTTATAAAAATCCATATGTATCTAGAAGATTAGTTGAGAACATTAAATAGTTCATATAATATTTATTTTATTATTTTTAACAACATTTATTCGGTTTATCTCTTAATAAAATAATTACTACTACATTTTTGTATATTTATTTAATATATGTATATGTTGCATATAAATTAAAAATAAAATCCTATGATGAAGATAAATCTATTAAATTTCACAATAATACTTTTACGCGAATTTATCGTCTTAAAATCACAATTGTTAAATTGTTATATTTATTAAATTATGAAGGTGACAACTTTGGCATCATTTAAAATAAAATAATATAAGTGTCGTAATTGCTTGTATAAAACTCCAAATGGTCAACAATTAGACCATTGGATATTTATAGTGTACATTTACATGACCAATAAGTTTTGGTCAGGGTTTTGTGCCTTTTACGGTCACTATTAGTTTAACAAAAAAAATATTCTTTATTTTTCACTAGATAAATAATTTCAGTATCACTATTGTATCACAATTAATTATAATTATTTAATCCCAAAAAATTCAAAATAAATTCTCATGATGTAGATAATTTTTTTAGCTTTCTGTAGACTATTAATTTTCGAAGTTTCATGAAGATTATCACTAACTTAAAATTATTATACTTATAGTATTTAAGAGAGTGACATGTTATCACTTTCTTTGGTTTTAATAATAATTAAATTATTTTCATGGAAAAAAGTCCATTAAATGAATCTAATCAGACCCTTAGGTGATATGGGTCGAATTTTAGTCATAAAATAGGATTTTTACAAGTGTTAGGGTAATTTTATAATCTTATATTTACCCTTAATTACCCGATTTACCTTTAACTAGGGTAAATAAAATTTACCGTAGTTACTATTCACAATTCCCAAAAATAAAAAATTGATTATTAACATAATTTGGACCCACTGATTCCAAATATGGTATCCATTTTTCCAAATTCAATACACAAAAGTTGCAGAAATTAAATTAAAATTAATCCCGTTGTCGAAAGAAAACGGGTTTTTATTTAAAACATTGCAAAAGATTGAATTGATTTAACCTACGAATTCAAGGTAAAATCAATGCCAATGACATAAATTATATTAAATGGTAAAAATATAATATATTTATACTGTAAAAGCATTCAATATTATAATTTATCCACATAATATATTACGATGAAAAAAGTTGTTTTTAATTAAAATATAGCTTGTTATTACTATTCATTAAAATATGAAAGTTATCAGAATAAAATGAAAAATTTATCCAAAGTAAATTTTTATTTCTTGATTCCAAAGAATAATTTTATTTTGTCAAATGGAACTTATAACCATTTCAAAAACTAGATTTAAAGTGGGTGCGCCATCAAAAGGTGGCAAAACTGTATTTTTCGAAAAATACTTATTTTACCCGAAAAATTTAGTTTGTTCTTATACCATGTTCTAGAAAATGTGTATGATGAATAATAATGTTATAAAATTCAAAATTTAGTTAATACTATTCATAACGGCTAGTTCATAACAATATTATAATAATATATTGTTGTTTAGTAAAACCCGATATTGCGTACAACACACGCTATCAGGGAAGGTCGCGATTGCGTGTAATGCAAGACAATTCAGGGCTGCGTGTAGTGCAGGACTCCTTTGTTGTTGTGTATAACATAATCCAACCATATTTTATTTATACATTGAATATATATATATATACACTCAATGTTGCGTAGAATAACTTCTATCAAACAAACTTGAAATTGTGTGTTACACGAGCCGAGAATAGTGTTGCGTAAACTGCAAGCTAATACGGTGTTGCGTATAGCGCCGGATAATCTTGGTGTATCGTACAACAGAAGATATGAATGAAATTAAAAATAATGTATCTTATAAAATCCCGGGTTGTTACAACGGGCCTCGTGGGGCCCATGCCTCGACCTCGACATAAATATCCAAAATTGGTCTTGAAACATCTGTCTTAATTCCAGGGTCACAACATCGTAGACATTTCGTCATTCTGACATCGTATGAGAGTGATATGTCTGATACAAGGTAACGTATTAATAATAATAATATTAATATTCGGTGTTTCGTGTGCCCGAGCCATGAACCAAAATTTATTATCCAAAATTAGACTTGAACCGACCGTATTAAAGATAGGATTACATCGCCACTGACGGCAATCAAATCGGACGATGCACTCATGAGTTATGGTGGGTGAAAAATTTAATAATAATATTAAATCTATTATTTTCTGAGTGCTTGAGGTACCCGATCCAAAAACCCAAAAAAGACATCCAATATTGGGCTCATAAATTCCATCTCGAAGTCAGGGTTTTACTGCCACTAAAGATTCGTGAAACCGAGATCGCACGAAGTAGTTACGGTCGAATTATTGTTTTGAAAACCATAAATAATTATAATAATAATAATAATATATTATTATTTCATTTGATTGGAAATTCTCTCTCCAAACTCATTTGAAATTCAAGATTAAGGTTTTGGTGCATGTGGGTAATGCCTCCCTTTATACATATCTTCTTCCTTCTCTTTTTATTTTCCTTTTAATTTATTTCTCTTATTTTCTATCCTCTCTCCAATATTATTTCATTCATCTCGATTCCTCATGCTCAAAAATAAATAAATAAAACTCCTTCCCCAAAATCACGCCTCCTCAACCCAAATATTCAGCCGTAGATGAAACCCAACCCACCAAGGGTCTTGGACACCCGCCACCTCCGGACAGCTGCGCCTCATATCCACTCAATCATATCGCTGGACCGCCTTACCTGCCGCCTACCTGCGATGTCCTCCTCGTGTCGTTATCTCGGCCTCGCCCTCGCATCGGCCACCCCGACTCCACGCACAAACAAACAACTAAGGGAGGGTCATTGGGCCATGTTTGTTCAGCCTGTGCTCTCCACGTTAGGCATTATCAATTGGCAATTATCAAACACTTTCTTTCAACTATGAAAATGGTATAATTTATTCAAGAATAAATTATACAAACATCATATAAATAAATTCTCGTGCTCGTGAGATAAAACCACATAAATGTGAAACAAACAATATTCCCCTACCACAATAATTGTTGTTGCACATCGGGCATCGCGTAGAACAGACGTCGATTCCGTGGATGTCGGGGTGCATCCAAGGAGGAATCGGTGATGGCGACTTCACGTTCTTCGAATCGCTAAGCTTTCTTCATCAAGGTAGAAAGTTTTTCTTCATTGATGGGAGGAACACTTTTCTCTCCTTCTCAAGAGCGATCTCCCAACTCTTCTTAACTCAATGAAAGTACCAAACTAAAATAATAAAAAATGGCTATTATTTTATTAACCTATGTAATTCAAATTTCAAACAACAATAATTAAATAAAGTGTTGGAATAATTAATGGGAGTGGGGAATGTGAAGAGATCTCTTAATTAGGGGGGAGTTGGAACATTTAAATTCAAGGAAGTTTTAAAGGGGGTTTTAAGGGTGGTGGAGCGTTAGGCCTCATGTGGGCCCCACCTAAAAAAATATCCTCCCATGGGTGGTTATATGGGGTGTGGGCCCCACCCCTAACTTCCTCTTAAAGGATATAACCACCCAAATAAATAAAATGGTGCACACCATTATATTTATTTTTTTACAAATCCCCAAAAATTAACATTCAACCCACATAAAATGAAACTGAGGTAAAGTTACCCTTAAGAAAATATTGGCGCTGCGAGTTCATCGGTGTCCTCGGATTTCAATTCCACGCACCGGTTCAAAAGTTATAAAATTCCGAACGTACGTTTATGGAACGTACCAGAAAAGAATGTTCGGAAAATTATTATCAGTCACCCTCGACCCGAACCGGTCGAGGTTAGGATCTTCCTAGGTAAAACACACCCCAAATAACCCAACGGTACTCTTAGATTTTCAATCCGAGTTACTGTTTAGAAGTTATGAATATTATAGTAAAATAATTTTCATTTAATTATTTTATTTGTGGCCAAAAACTAAAATTTTCTGGGGGCCCGCGCTGGCCAAAGTTAGTATCTACTTAAATAAATCATGCCCTCACGAGGTCATCGGTGGTCTCGGATTTTTAATCCGACCTACCGTTTTTGAGTTATAAGCATTTGAAAAATAAAATAATTTATTTAAATATTTTATTTACGGTGAGGCCGTTTTGAGATTTCTCATAGGAGGCTCGCGCCGACTAAACATAAGTCACGCCTAGGGTAATCCTGCCATCCTGAGCGCAACGATGCACTCAGATTTCTGATCCAAGCAACCGTTCAATAGTTAATCCAATTTTTCAGGAGAACTTCTTATGCGCGTTAATTTATGTTTAAAAAAACTTCGACGGATCATTCTGGGAACTCCGGGCCTCGGAATCAGGTGACGTCAAAAACCATAGACTCGTAAAATTCTAATGTATTTATAAAAAAAATTCTTTGAAATTTTCGGGTTTTTACATTACTCCCACCTTCAGGATTTATGTCCCCATAAAGCTTCAAAACATACTCGGGAAACCAAAGGGGTACTGAGTATGCATCTGAGCCTTCCACTCACATGTGATCTCTTAGAGGTTCCTTTGCTACATGAGGTTTCCTTTTCATCGAGCAAGGAAAACCCATCCCATCGCTGTAAGTAAAAGGAAACCTTTTTGCCTAATACCATCAATCTGTGTATGAACTGTGGTTGCCCAATCCATACCCAAAATAACGCCGTAAGGACTCGATGCTTCCACCAACAGGTTCCAACCGATACTCTCTCCTCAAGGGTCAGATCACACCTGTAGGTGTATGTGTTTTTATCGAGTCTCCTCTCAAAGGTATCTCCAGACATGAGGGTCAAGTAAACTATTTTAACTGGAAACTCTAGGTCTGGGACAAGATTCGTGGAAGGAAGGAATGATTGGTACTTATGTCTATTGATATGGAAGCTCATAGTAGACAGAAACCTAACCTAAAATCATTCTTATAGCCCTTGGGTCACACTTCGTGACTGCATTCAGCTATTCTCTTCCCCTACCATTCAACTCTCTGAGCCTGACGGGGACTTCAAACGCGGGTGGTTGTAACATGTCGAAATGTACACCACCTCATACTGCTCTCCAAGATCTGCTTCCACGTCTTCTGCTCTGCAGATTCATCAGTCCATAACACTTCCTCTTCTTGAAACATTTTACACACCCAAGTCTCTGAGACTGGCGCCTGTTCGCATCTTCCCACTGCTGACATTCACTGTCTATAACCGATCAGTCAAAGAACATTCAACCACAAAGGTTCTCTCTAGCACCCTAACATAAGTAGGAATGCATAGAGGAAAGAGTCCTTACTCGGATATCCTTAAACAGACGTCGCTCAGAGCTCTGAGCTCTAAAGAACTGATCATATCATAGTCTCCAAGTACCACGAATGATCGGTACACCTCGATGAATACTCAACTATGGACATGTCGCCCTGCCGAAGTTGTATAAGCTTTAGAAAACCCTCAGCCACCTCCTCAGGACAGTCCTCAGCCGCCTGTGAGTCGGGCATGCCTCGGAACCTGAGGGATATCTGATGCTGCAACACGTGTAAGGCACTAATCCTACATGTTTCATCTACCGGTACTACTGGTTGTAACTGATATCCAACAGGTCGTGATATAGCTGGCACACTACCCAAAGGTACTATCCCAGGCATCGGTCCATGTACCAAATCCTCATCACTATGCGGACCAACCTTATGGTCACTCACTGGGAAACACTAGTAGATAAGATGTCCATCTACTCTACTAGTGTCTAAACTAGGTGTAGAACTCAATAAATCACCTCCCGTCAGTCCACTGCATCCTGGGAATCTATCTCGCCTCATAACCTCAGAGGCCTCTGCTGTGGGAAATCGTGCAACACGCTCTGGCAGAGTGCACTGCCCGCTAGTACAGATGGTGGCATCTGATGCCCAACGGGTGGTGGTTCTTCTGGTACACAACCCAAATGTGCCATCATAGTAAGAGGGCCCTACACCAGAGCCTCATCGCTTGGTGGGCCGTCATCGGGTACGTTCTCAGAACTCCAACTGCCTATCTGTGTGGAGGCATCCTAAACAGATGTGTCACGGTCAAAAGACTATACCTGGTGAGCTGACCTGGTTTGAGCTGACATAATGAACATCTTTTGGATACACACACGCAATCTGTGTTTTCCTGCACTGAGTCAGAAATCAGTAGTCAGGGTCCTAGTGTATGGATACGTCGGCCGCCACACCAAAACTGGGATCCATGAACTGAAAACCACACTCGGTATGCATAAAACAATTTCTTCACAAAAGGTAAATATCAGAGTCATATGTTCGGTGGTAGAATCGAATCCCCTGATACCAATTTGTCACGACCCGTCCTTGGGGCTCATGCCACGACTACCCCAAGCCCGCCTTTGATAGGCCAGGGGTTGGTGACTAGCACCAAAGGCGTAAATCTCATTAACTGGGAAGGCATTGCCTTTATAAAACATAAACACATCCAACCAGAGTACAAGTGGAAGTAATACACTAAGTACAAAAGAATGTGTTGAAACGTAAATGGGCCAGAATAAAAACCCAAATGAAAATTATAGCTACAACTGAACGAAAGTACAATAGAAAAGACTAACAGCTGGAAGATAGAAGCATCTCCTGGGGCGTCCACCTCATATCCTACATAAAGGGTATGTACAGATATCCTCCTCAACGCTCTCACCCGCCATCCTCATCCATGTAATGTCTCGTCGTGAAGTCCACCTCCGGGTACTGACTCTTCGTGAGGTCCACCTCCAGGTACCATCCAGTCCTCGAACACTCAATCTCAGTCAGCGATTTCCATCGTCTACATCCAACACAATGAGGTATGGGTACAACCCGTGCAGGAGTGAGTATACGATACTCAGTAGGAACCCCAAAACCCTAATGGTCTCACTAAATCCAACAAGTATAATCACAAAAAAAGTTCTCAATTGATAACCGATACTTAGGTATAAGACCATACTTATAACAATGTTATCATGTAAACCATGTCATCCATGAGTAAAACACATATGTCATTGACTCAGCTCAAACCAGGATTTTATTCATGATGTTGAAACCATGGCTGCTGGAGAACTCCTACTCTATCGATCACAGTAGTCCTCTCACGACTCCGAGGTGTTACTCACTAACCTTAGACTATGGAAGTACTCCTCCTGTCGAGTACTGCAGGTCTTCCACCTCACAAAGTAGTTCTCCCCGCCATGGGTCTGCCACCTCACAGAGTAGTGCTCCCCCTCATAGCCTACAGAGGTACTACTCCTGTTGAGTACCGCGGGTCTGCCACCTCTCAAAGTAGTTCTCTTCTACCATGGGTCTTCCACCTCACAATGTAGTGCTCCCCACTGGGTTATACAAGTCACTCCGAATCGAATCGGACAGGCAGTAATCAGGTCCTCTGCTACTAGGTCTCCGCACTCCATACGCTCTTCTCTAGGAGGATCTTCTCCATGATCTACTATTCGATACTCCATGTATCACAATGTCTTAGGAAGAAGTACCTCAGAGTACCGCATCGTCATAGGGGTCTCAACTCACCAGACGACGCGTTAATCAGACGCCCGGTTTGTGAGTTATTAGCCTTTTAGTCCCGGGGGCCTGGTTGGTTTTGTGTATGAACCAACTCGGAAATATCTCAAATGTACCCCTAACTCTCATAGGGTATACTCAAAAGGACCGTTTCTCAACGTGATCGACAATGCCGCTAACGGTTCCTCAAATGGACATCTGGTCTGAAAGTTATTGTCTTTTCCGTCCCAGGGGCCCAGTTGGATTTCGGGTACAATCCAACCCGACCCTACTCCAAATACGTCTAAACCACATGTGAAGTATGCCAAAAGAACCGTCTCGTCAATAGGAATCTAACAAAGTCGACGACACGTCAATCAGAAGCATGTTACTTATGTTATAAGCGTTTTCGCACCGAGGGCCCAGTTGGTTTTGGGTTCGAACAAACTCGGTCATACTTCAAATGACACCGGTTAACCAACCCGGTCACACCATTACGATCCATATGAAAAAACACATGAGATGGACTACCCATTAGTTCAAAACGGATCGCCGGTGAAAAAGTTTCATTTCACCGCAACATGCGTGAATCAGGCCTCGTGGGGCCGGTGCCATGACCTTGAGATAAATATCCAAAATTAGTCTTGAAACATCTGTCTTAATTCTAGGGTCACAACGTCACAGATGGTTCGTCATTCCGACACCGTATGAGGGAGATATGTCTGATACAAGATTCCGTATTAATAATAAAATTATTATTATTCGGTGTTTCGTGGGCTCGAGCCACGAACCCGAATTTAGTATCCAAAATTAGACCTGAACCGACCGTATTAAAGACAGGATTACATTTCCACTGACGGCAAGCCAATCGGACGTCGCACGCATGAGTTATGGAGGGTCAAAAATTTAATAATAATATTAAATATATTATTTTCTGAGCGCTTCGGGTACCCGGTCCAAAAACCCAAAAAAAGACATCCAATATTGGGCTCATAAATTCTGTCTTGAAGTCAGGGTCACACTGCTGCTGACGGTTCATGAAACTGAGATCGCACGAAGATGATACGGTCAAATTATAGTTTTGAGCACCATACCAGGAAAGCTCAGTCTGAGGAAAAGCCTCAGACCATTTATTAAGAAAAGAAAAGTCCAGTGACCAAGCAAATAGACAGGGAAAACCAATTACATGTCATAAAAGTCATACCCATCTCCGCAGCCATAGAGATCCTCTGCAATGACTGATTCCCATTCCGAGCTCTCATAGTGCTTAAGGATCTTCACGTACTTCCTTCTGAGGTTCAGTTTCTCTAGAGATATCAATTCCTTAGAGGACTGATTGATAGAGGACCTTGTCTCCACCGGCTTTGGAAAAGTAGAGAAATCCTTCCTCGGCATTATCTTAATTGGAGGAGGTTTCTCCACTCCATAATTCTTCTTTCCATCCTTGACAGCATCACAATAAGAGGGCCTCACTGAGCCATTCAGATTTTCTTTGTCACTCTCTGACACATCCCCCCATTTTCCAGTGACAGGATCAATTTGGCAACTATCTTTCCCCTACTCATATCATCCATTACAGTCAACCAAAGACACACATTGTGGAGGATCCACAGATTCATAACCAGCATCGAACTCATTCTCTAATCCACCCTCCAAGGAAACCTGCATACATTTATTCCTCATTGAAGAGCTCCCCTCCTCTTCAACATGAGACAACTCCTGAAATTGATTGAAAATGTCAACTGTGACCTACAACAAACCATCAGATGTCGGCTGCACTTCCTCCTGAATAGCAAGACAGAGGGTTCTTTCTTCTTGAGCTGGCCCATCACAGACAGGACCCAGCTGCAACTCTCCCTCCTGCTGATCATCTCCAGAACCAATAGGCCCACTGCCCTCGCCAGCAGCATCCTGACCCGGCCAATGCATGTGATGCAGATCCTTCCCACCGGAGTCATGAACTCCCGAGTAGCCTCCAGCAGCAATACCAGGACCATTCACACCATTTTCCAGTTGAATATCTTACTTCAATCTGTCAAAAACCACAGCTACAGATTGATTAAAGCACGCCCCCACTTGCTTTCCCAACTCTGATCCACCCAGGTCAACCACACTACCAAACTTGCCAGCATTTGTACCTCTCATCTCCTGACCAGGAAACCTACCAGATCTCTTCAACATAGCATCTGACCTTCGGCTCCTAGCTCCACCCAGACAATGACTAGCCGAGTAACCCAGGCGGCTACAACTCGAGCAGAAATCAACCTAATCCTCAAAGACAACAACCTGCCTCCACCAGAACTCCTCCCCTACAGTAATCCATACCCAATCAACCGGTGGCCTCGATTCATCCACTTCAACACAAATGCATGGATTTACCGGGTGGCTCACCGAGGATGTGCGGGCGTAAGAGCATAAAAATGACCAACTAAGTTTCCTATCATACGAATTATAGAGGGATTTTGAAAGGGAAAAGGAAAATTCGGCAAACTTACCCATGTTTCAACCACAGGGGGGTCTCGGTTCATGCAAAGGTCAAAAGACCATCGAAGAAGGAAGAAATTGCATCCTATGCATCTACGAGGAGCACTGGACCAAGAATGGATCAAATCTTCCTATGAAGAGAATCGTATCATCATGTGACGATTATCAATTAACCCTATTATTGTGCGATCCTGAAGATCCCAATCTCTGAAAACAAAACAGTCGAAATCATCAACTGAAGGCCGTCGATTCGAGAATCGGGAAACCAGGGTAAGATCCAAGAAGAATGAAGCCGCAGGGAATTCTGATAAAGTGATCGAGAGTTGCGGTTCCCCAAGGTGAAGATCTGGGACATTCGGGCTTATGGAAATCGACGGGAAATCAGGGAGGAAATTAGTGTTCGAAAATGGTACAAAGGTCCTTCGTTCCCCCAGATATGGTGAAACCAACCCATCCTCCCCCCTCCCACCGCCAGGGAGGGGAGAGTCCATTCTCAGTCATCGGCTAGTGTATCTCCACCACCTTGCCATCACCGTGAGCTCGCCTCCCCGTTTTGATAACCATAAATAATAATAATAATAATATTTTATTATTATTTCATTTTATTGGAAATTCTCTCTCCAATCTCATTTGAAATTCACTCTTAAGGTTTTGGTGCATGTGGGTAACGCCTCCCTTTATATATATCTTCTTCCTTATCTTTTTATTTTCCTTTTAATTTGTTTCTCTTATTTTCTATCCTATCTCCAATATTATTTCATTCATCTCGATTCTTCATGCTCAAAAATAAATAAATAAAACTCCTTCCCCAAAATTACGCCTCCTCAACCCAAATATTCAGCCACGGATGAAACCTAACCCGACAAGGGTCTTACGCACCCGCTGCCTCCGGACAGCTGCGCCTCCTGTCCGCTCAATCATATCACTAGACCGCCATACCGGCCGCCTACCTGCGTTGTCCTGCTCGTGTCGTTATCCCGGCCCCGCCCTCGCATCGGCCGCCCCGACTCCGCGCACAAACAAACAACCAGCGGAGGGTCGTCGGGCCGTGTTTGTTCGGCCCACGCTCTCCACATTAGGTGTTATCAATTGGAAATAATCAAACACTTTCTTTCAACTACGACAAGGGTATAATTTATTCAAGAATAAATTATACAAACATCATATAAATAAACACTCCTGGTTGTGAGATAAAACCACTTAAATTTGAAACAAAAAATATTCCCCTACCTCGATAATTTTCGTCACATGTCGCGTGTCACGGAGATCGGACGTCGATTCTGTGGATGTTGGGGTGCATCCAAGGAGGAATCGGCATTGGCGACTTAATGTTCTTCGAATCGCAGAGCGTTCTTCGTCGAGGTAGAAAGCCATTATTCGTTGACGAGAGGAACACTTTTCTCTCCTTCTCAAGAGCTCTCTCCAAACTCTTCATAACACAATGAAAGTCCCAAACTAAAATAATAGATTATGGCTATTATTTTATTAACCCATGTAATTCAAAATTCAAACCACTTTAATTAAATAAAGTGTTGGCATAATTAATGGGAGTGGGGAATGTGAATAGATCTGTTAATTAAGGGGGAGTTGGCACATTTAAATGCAAGGGAGTATTAAAGGGGGGTTTAAGGGAGGTGGAGGGTTATGCCTCATGTGGGCCCCACCTCAGAAAATATCCTCCCATGGGAGGTTATATAGGGTGTGGGCACCTACCCCTAACTTTCTCTTAGAGGATATAGCCACCCAAATAAATAAAATGGTGCACAACCATTTTATTTATTTTTTTACAAATCCCCGAAAATTCACATTCAACCCACATAAAACGAAACTGCGGTAAAGGTCCCCATAAGAGAATATTGGCGCTGCGAGTTCATCGGTGTCCTCAGATTTCAATTCTGATCACTGGTTTAAAAGTTATAAAATTGTGAACGTACGTTTACTGAACGTACCCGAAAAGAAAGTTCCAAAAATTATTATCAGTCACCCTCGACCCATACCAGTCGAGGTTAGGCTCTGCCTAGGTAAAACACACCCCAATGAACCTAACGGTACTCTTGAGTTTTCAATACATGTTACCGCTTAGAAGTTATGAATTTTACAATAAAATAATTTTCATTTAATTATTTTATTTGCGGCCAAAAACTATCTTTTTATGGTGGCCTGCACTGGCCAAAGTTAGTATCTTCTTAAATAAAGCATTCCCTCACGAGTTCAGCGGCGGTCTAGGATTTTTAATCCGAGCTACCGTTTGTGAGTTATAAGCATTTGAGAAATAAAATAATTCATTTAATTATTTTATTTATAGTTAAGCCATTTTTGGGATTTCTCATAGGAGGCTCGTGCCGACTAAACTTAATTCGCTCCTAGGGTAATCCCGCCATCCTGAGTACAACGGTGCACTCAGATTTCTGATCCAAGCAACCGTTCAAGAGTTATTCCACTTTTTCAGGAAAACTGTTTACGCACGTTAATTTAAGTTTAACAAAACTTCGACGGATCATTCTAGGCACTCCGGGCCTTGGAATCAGGCACCGTCAGAAACCGCAGACTCATAAAATTCCAAAGTATTTACGAAAAAATATTTCATTGAAATTTCTGGATTTTTACAATTCACTAGTCTGGTCTACTTCTCACAAGACTGAAGTTCCATAAACTTAGTCTATGAAGTGGAAAAAATTAAAATATAGACTAAAAACAAATACTTTTGGTTCTAAACAGATAACGGATTATCCAAAGCTTATATTAAAAGCTAAAAATTCACTTCAATTGAGTATGTCCAGTCAAAACTCAAATAAATCACAAATATATTTGATTTGTCGAAGCAGATTGATCTTCCTAGTTAAAGTAGTATGAAGCAAAAAATTGATGGTTCTTATTGATAATGAAGACATTATTCAAGATAAAATATTTATAAAGAGATATTATTTCACAATATGTCTTATATTTTAAAAATAATAACAAAAACAGAGTAGTACTATACTTATATAATTGAACATGTAATTTACCAATGAGTAGTCTTCTTCCTGGGACAATTTCTAACTGTAACACTGTGTGTATGATCAGCATAAAGATTGAATAATAATCAAAATATTCTAAAAAATTCATAATATAAAGAAAAAAATACTTGATGAAATATAAAACAAGCATCCTACATCTATAATTCTAGATCTATAAAAATTATTCATAAACCATACAAATTCATAATTTAGTTTACCTAGAGAGTCATAATGTCCTTTATGAATATGATTAAAGTTATCTATTTAATACATTTATTCAAATTAACTAATATGATCATAAAAATGGTTAAAAATGAACTTTAAAACATCATGTAACTCTATCTTTTCCATTGATGAAATCAAGGAAAACATCATGAAAATAAATCCCCGACAGTGAAATTTCAAACATAGGGTTACTTCACAATGCATCAAAATACAGAACGTAGGGTTCAACTTTGTATCGTTCATCATCTAAACATAAGGTATACAATGTAGAGTTAATCAAAAAAATATTTTTGATGATACATATGTTTTTCTTTATAATATAAGTTTCATCACTTACATAGGGTTTAATAACCATACAGTCTTCTTTTTCCAAACATAACGTTCGTTTGAAACCTATGGTTTTTTACAATATATTTTTTATAAAGTATTTTTGATTAACCAAACATAATGATATGAACATAAGGTTGGGAATCCATAAATTCAAGATAATTTATGGTTGAATAAAAATGTAGGGATCATGATTCATACCCAATGTACATTGCATTGGGTTGACACCATATGTTATTCTTAACCACATAGCGTATGAACATTGATTCGCAAATGATTAATAATTCATCAAGAACACTATAAAAAATATTCCTTTTAATTTATAATCTTAAAAATAATTTCTAAATAAGAAAATAATATTCATTCCATGAAGTAACCATAATGTAGAATCCTTAGTAAAACAAACAATGTTATTTCTGAGTATCTAAATCATCATAAATTATAGTACATTATTGAAACAATACATGCCCAACAGATGTTGCGTCATAAAATGTTACATTGTTGAAATATTCCTCAGTGGTTGATCTGGATGATCTCATGCATGGATACCTTATCCATTTAAATTTTTAGATGACAACTCCATTACTATAAAAAACTATTCTGTTCTGATTCTGACCACCTCATGATGTTGATTTGAAATTATTTTTTTCACTCGATGACTTCCCATTAGAAATTTTTAATTTCCTCCATGGAATAAATATCTAATAAACATAGTTTAGATGAAGAAAAAAGGAAATATTAAAATTTTACATCAATTAAACTTATCTATAATGTAAAATCTCATAAATGAAAGAAATTAACATCATCCTAACTTCCTATGTTATCTAAAATGACCTCTAATACCAACTATACAGCCCAAACCTTAAAATGTAAATAATCTTGAGTTAATTGAAGAATTCACATTGAGGAAGTTTTTAGGATTAGGGATTTAGAGAGTTAGGACATACCTATTTACTAACAAAATCATATTAATAATATGTGTAAACTTTTAACATTATCCATTTCTTCCATAAAACAAAAACCTTTAAAAATAAAAAGTGTTTCTTTTCTTTTTTAATCATTGTAAATTTTCCATGATTCCATCATTCACTCTATTATCCCTCAAATCTTGTAAAAACATTTAAAAAAAATTAAATGAGCACAAAAATCTTAGTAAAAGACATAAAAAGAAACAAAAAAATTATTCACTTTAAAAATTTATAACCCATTAAATTTTCATTGATTGGAGAAAAAAATCTCATGAATATTACTCATACTTTTTGTTCAAATAAAAACACTAAAACCAATATCAAGTAATTAAAATTATTTTAGGTGAATCAGATATTCATATATATAAAAACCTTTCAAAAACACATTATATTTGAAAAAACATATTTCCAACTTTCAATATTATTATTACCTATTAAATTGACAATTTATAATGGGAATATACATTCATATAATCTATTTCAGGGTCTCCTATGTGATAAAATTGGGCTCATCCCTTCATATAAACTATAATGGGATCACCTATGGTCTACAATGTGGCTAAACCATTCTTATAAGTTGTGTCAGGATCACTTGTGTGCTATAATGGGAATTAACCCTTTGAATAATCTATATAGGTTTCACATGTTTCATATATTTCACATGTAATATTTCATAAATAAAACAACTTCATCACAAAACACTTTTGAAAGATTCTTTTAACTTCATATGAAAAGAATTTTCATATAAAAATACCATTTTCATTTAAAATCCCTCTTTCAATACCAGGATACCGAAAAAAGGAATAAGTTATTTATTTTCCTTTTAAAAACATTAAGTCTTATAGAGTAATCCCAGTATAAAATAATGGTTATGGAGGTAGAAGAATCATTGTTACCGTAAACTAGAAAACCATTTATTAATTTCTCTTTTAATGAATGTAAAACGATTCATATAAAAAATTCCATTTGAAATAATTTAATTAAATTAAAGATAAAATTTATTCTATAATACTTTTATATCCACATATATAAATACGAAAATTAATATCATGATGAAAATATTTGATTATTAAATATTTAATCGTTCAATTTGTCTCATACCATTTTGAACATTTAAATCCTAATCTCTATGAATTAATAAAATTATGAACACAATAAATAACATAAGTATTGATAAAATATGTATATTAAATTTCATTGTGTCTGTATATACACTTTATAAAAGAATTAATGTGCATATTATCAGGAAACACCTCAGTGAAAGGAGATTGAGATGAAATAATTAACTCGAGTCTGAATCATCTCACACATTATTAATATTTTAAATAATAAAAGTAGGTGAATTTATACTTTATTTATAACTTTTTACGTCATCATTGTTTATTATATATCACTTATTATCTTTTTATAATAATGAAAAAAGTCTATGTTCATATAGGACGTTTTGTCGATTTTTGGTACTAGTGTAAAAATTGTACTCGGTATGATGCCAATAGTCCAAGTGGTCATAATTTCTTCATCTATATAATTAAAATCAATAAATAATAATATATTTTATACATAAATTATTCTTTTAAATTAAATCCCTTCATTTATGTTATGAAAAATGAAGAACGCTATATTCATGTAGACAGTTGGCTTTACGTACGCATGAGCAACGTTTCCATTTTTCATTGATCATTATGTAAACCTTATAATTATTCATTTATCTTTATATAATTACATAATATAATTAAAATAATAATAATACTTTGAATATTTTTATATATATATCATTCAAGTGATGTGTTGAATAAAAAGGATTTACACTTCTTCATGGCGGTGATAGTTCACACGTACGCACGGACAACATTATCAATTTTATGGGTATGTAAATTAAAAATAGAATTGATATATTATTCTATTATAATGATAAATATATAGTGAAAATAATATATAAACATTCTTTCTTTCATTATACCATCTATTAAGAGATAGTTATTAATAACGAAATATATCGAGTTTTCTGTTGGTAGTCCTCCATACACAGAAACGAAATGTTCATTTCTGAGTGGTTAAATTGAAGATTGATTTAGGTGATGATATTATTATAATAAAATATTAGTATATTTAATATAATATAGTTATATTTTCCTCATGGATGAAGGATATTTAAAGGAAGTGGAAGAAGAAGTAAAATAGACACACTTTAATAAAAACAACACCACTTCTTTATTTGACCACCATTGATGAACACCTTAACATATCCATGGAGGGTGTTCTACAAAAAATAATTTCTCAATAATGTGGTTATAGTTTATATTAAGGGTTTTGAGAAGATATTTTCCAATAAACATTGTTCATTAAGTGTTAATATTATATATTAGCGGGTACCTTTTTATAGGATATGGGAGGGGAACCCTTGGGAACTCTTTAAATATTAAAACAATATATATTATTTTTTTTATCAAAATAACTCAAAAATGTGATATGTTTAAAATAATATTAGAATAGTTTTAAATAGTATCATAAAATAATTTTTATACCTTTATTTATTTTATTTTAAACACATCTTTTCGGTTTACTGATAATTATTCTATTTTTATTTTAATTGTGTTATAATCATTTTAAATATTAAGAGGCTATAAATTTTATTTAAATGGGTTCAATTTCTCATTATTGTACACTTAACATTCTATTTGACATTATCCTAGAGACCTTGCAATTTTAAAATATTTTAGGATTTTTAAATAATTAAATAAATTATTTCTTTGTAAAATATCTTTTATCTTAATTTTTACACTATTAATTTCATTGAATTTAAATATATTCCAAAAAACTATAACATTTAAATATATCATTTAATATAATTATAAAATGTCATATTCCCTTATAAAATTAGTGTATGATACAAACTAGGTCAAATAATATTTATTTTAATATTTATAATGTCACATATTTGATTCTATCATTAATATAGCTATCATTTCATTATCATTGTGTCATAATTAAATTTAAATATATAATGTTTCAAATTTAAAAATGAAAACCATGATCTGGTAATATTTTTATATATATAATTACTATTTATAGTAGAAGGTATCACATATATATCCCCAAGTTAAAATTGTTTTATTAATAATAGACATGTTTGTGGTATTTTTCCTATACATTAAATTAAAAGTAATAAATTTCTTAATCACATCCAAGTTTGTTCCAAAAGACAATGGCCGGGATCATGGATTTTATTGGTTATAAATAACTCAACCAATAAGATCATGACATGTTTTATGGTAGTTTTGTAATATTATTATATTATTTTAACCCTTTTTTACATGCTTTTATCCATTAACATTGGTAAAAAATAATAAAATTAATATTCAAATAATTATTTTTATCCTATTAGATCACAATTTTAAAACTAATTACAACTATGTATGTAAATTTTTAAAAATTAAATTCAAAAAACTGACTCATACTTATTTAATGTAAATGTTGTTGATAGATTGAGGAAACTAGTTTTTAAGAAGTAATAACTATCAAATGATTGACATGGGTTTAAATCCAATTTAATTGTGAAATTTCTAACAATGGCCAACATTGGATTTGATAATAATAAATTAATTTAAATATACATAAAATACAATTAGAAGGACAATAAAACTATATAAATAAGTTAGACAAAAATTAAATTTTGAATTAAAAAGGATTATTTTCACTATTCATTAAAAAAATGAATTTTATAAAAAAAATACCAAAAATTTATCCAAAGTATAATTTTATGTCATTATTCAAAATAAGAAGTTTATTTTGTCAAATATAACTTATAAAAGTGTAAAAAATATAATTAAAATTGTTTTTCCTTCAAAATGTAGTAAATTTGTTTTTTTTGAAAAATATACCTTTTATCCAAAAAAATGAATTTGTTTTTATATATGTTCTACAAAACAAATAAAAT
Organism: Viscum album; assembly: GCA_963277665.1. Lineage (NCBI taxonomy): Eukaryota > Viridiplantae > Streptophyta > Magnoliopsida > Santalales > Viscaceae > Viscum > Viscum album. The sequence goes on along the minus strand of OY728166.1, from coordinate 1,065,594,424 downwards.
GAATAATAAAAATAAAATTGAACATATAAAATGTATATTTCATTAATAAAATCTATCAGGAGTGGTATTATAATTTTATAAATTCACTTATTTTAATTTAAATAGTTTTTTAGAAAAAAACATCGTTTATATTCAATTAGGTTTTATTTTCATTTCTAATTATTTTTCTAATCAATGAATCATTATATAAAAAAATGTGAACCCTATTTTCATAATTTACTTAATATCATTCATTATCTCCATTATAATGGTTAGTGTATAACACAAACATTAAATATTAATATTAATAATATATTATTTTTCGGTATAACAAATTCTTGTGTGCAATATATGATCTCTGAGAAAAACACTGTTACGTTTTTGGTATGCTATCAAAAATAGAGTCCCTTTAATGAAATTTATAGTTAATAAATATTAACCGATATGTGAATTCCTTATTCTATAATTATCTAGGATTCTACATGAGTCTTTGTATCTTCTGGTTTTACTCTCATCTCATATTCCACCAAGCTACTGAGAAGAACATCCTATGAATGATTAGATATATCCCATTATTTAAGGGTGGATACCATTTCATTGTAGATAGGTTGGATCCTTCTCATGGTTTTATTCAAAATGATAACATCTTTGATTTCATCTGCATTTCCACTTATAGCTCTAATAATGTCAATAATTTGATTGATAAAATTTTTGGCACTTTCATCTGGTTGCATATTCAGATCAAAAATCCTATTGTGAAAAACATGGAGTTTCACCTCTTACACTTTATTGTCTCGATATTAAATATTTTCATGTTTTTATAACATAGACATGGTTACATAAAACTCATTACCAATATATTGATATGATAACAAAGAGATGTAGTGAGGGCATTATGGGCTTTAAAATTTTCATCAAGAATTTTCCGATCATTACTAGTCATAAAAAATATATTGGATAAGTTACCTATATTTATTTTGTGGTGGGAGAAAAGGAACTCCATTCCAAGAGATCGTAAATGAGATCTCGTCTTTTTCTTCAATATCGTAATGTTATTTCCATCAGAAAAGTGAAAATTCTTTGATAATAACAATACTTTTCATTGAAGAATAGAATGATAGATTTAACAATAGAAAAATGTACCCTAAAATACCACTTGTAGGACCTCATATCACCCTGATAGAGGAGGCTGAATCATGGTGTAAAATAATTCTTTTACTTTTATAGATCATGTTTCCTTGATGGTATGGAATCGTTAAACATGTATGATGGATTTGATCAGCAACCATAAATTCACATGTAGAGGGACAACACAATTTTTTTACATGGTTCTCTTCTAAGGGTGAGTCTAAGGATCATATGCCGATATCGTGTTACTCATACCAAAATGTACTAATTTTCACTAGATGTGGAATTCATATACTTGTAAAAGTAAGTCAATGCAAGGAGAACTACCTTTACTAGGTTTTAGGTATATCACATTGCATCCCTCCAAACACCTCCATTGACTCCTTCTATCTCACTACATTGAGATATGTCTATATTAGTTTATTTAATTAAAGGCCCCTTTAATGGGGTTTTATTAAAGTCATTTTCCATTAATTAGAATGAGGCTCTTATTCCACTGTAGACCTGAGTTAATTCACACTGAAATCCCTTTCCTCATAAACATGATGTTCAATACTACCTTTCATGAAGATCCATCACAATTCTTATTACCTTAAATAATTTCCCAACCTTTGAAAAGCTCCCATATATAGTGCAACAAAATTCGTTCACGAAACACCACTCCGTTCATGAACCGAAATAATTCACGAACCACGATAAGTCAACACAGAATAGCCCATCCTCACAAAAAACCCCTTTATTCAAAATTATTGACATTAGAAAAAAATAATAGCATATTCTAAATTCTAATGATTTCATAGAAATCTATATTTTTGAATCTCCCTTAGCTTTAGGAAATCTCAGAATTTCCAGATTTTCCTTGAAAAAATTAGTCTTTGTGAAGGGGGTAGCCGCCTATTTATAGGCTCATCTATTCAGGATACTCCACCGCCTACTTGTGGATTTTCTATATCATTAAAAAAACTATTCATTAAACTTAATATGTCAAGAAGATCAATTTAAATTCACCATTTTTGATGCTTGTTGTAATTATGTTGATATCTGTAAAAACCTTTTCACCATTGAGAAGCTCAAATTCAGGTAATCGTAGAGATCACCGTCACCAGTCACGATGCTCAAAATCTTCTTCATTTGAAATCATCATACCTATCATGTATATCACCATAATCTTTCATTGCACCTTCAAAAAATACAAATAAATAATCACATATTAGTGAAATTCATGAAATTATTATATTTTCATTAGGACTAAATGAAAATCAAATTTTCTCAAAGATAGCCATCATCCAACATTGGGACCCAAAATATTTGGAAAACACTAGAAAATGAAACCACATTCAATAATGTTGTCAGCATATACTATAGGATCCCGTTACTTGAAATCTACCAAATCTTCCATTTGAGTCTTGAAAACAAACACAAAATGTACCCCATTTCCATCAAAGGACAACCTTGGTTCCAACACATGTCACCTAGAATAGAATGAAAAAAATAAATCATGAGTAGGAACATTTTAGTATCAATTATTCCATCATCCAAATAATTATGGTTTTTTATAATTCAAACTCAATTCAATAAGTTTATTTCAATACCTCTATGCATCATTTCATAATTATGAGAAATCTAAAAATTGAAAGTAACATACATCCTCATTTAGAAACATTTCATATCATTTGATGATAACCATTTTGGTGGATAAAACGAAATTAAAATGGATCCTCTAAGGAAACCATGACCGTATGGTTTTTCTGGCTATTTTTTTAGATTATACTTATGGTTTTTTGGGTTTCATCTATAGACCCTGTGGAATTCCCTCTATAATGGATATGAAAATACATGGTTTGATCAAAATATTTTACATGGAGAGTCTGTAGGGTTGAAATAACATATGGATTGAAGGTGAAACATTCAAAATATTTCATGTTGATTGAACAAGTGACAACCAAAAATCATGGAGAATGGTTAATAAATTGGTTAGATTCAAGGAAATTATATATTTACTAAATTAATTTATCACATAAATTTTTTGTGAAGCTAATTCTCTTATCGATGGTCTTCCGAACAGAGGAGTGAGATTCAATGGTTTTATATTATCCTATGCCCTACCTAATGAGATGTTTCCCCTTTTACAAAGGGATAAATATAAATTTCCTTCTTTCAGAATTGGATAATATTCCATTTATGTATTATAGGAGTCATTTCCTTTGGAAATAACCTCATTTAACCTAAAAATGAATTGAAATGTCATTCTTTTAGGTATCGTATGATCCACTAGTTCTTTATGAGTTAAAAATTATCATCTTCAATCCATAGGGTTATTGATGATGTTGAAATTCATCAATGAAAAATAGAAGGATGAGATTATGATTATGAAATAGAATGAAATTATCTAAGTTTATCTTTTAATGAGAATTACATTACATTTTGAAAATTATCTTGAAATAATATTTATCCTAATATAATAATTTTGGTTGATATAGATGAATGTTTTCACACATCATTGTTCTATGATTTTTTGGTCATTTATTTCCATACGATCCTTAATTTTATTGTGAATATTGATCACCTTCACTATTGATAATTATTTAGATATTATAATTTTCTTCCATGTCAAAATATTTACATTTTACACATGTTCTCTTATATGGATACCTTTTATGTGTTATTATAGATTACTTTCCACATATATTTATCTATTTTATAGAAAAATTTATATTAATCCTTTTTATGATGTGGGTTTCCCACAAAAGAATATTTATATTTAAAACCCCTATTTATAGTGAACATGTTCAAATTTATAGGACTTAATTTATATAACACGGGTTGAATGGGGCACACTTAGTTTTTTAGAAGTATTTTTTTAAATAAATATTACCCTTTCTATATTTTTTTACGTGAAATTGATAGTTTATCTTGTGTTACATGAAACACTATATTTAGATTGTGTTATGAACAACAATGAGCATAGCTTGTGTTACCCATAACACTGACTTCACACATAATAAGACATACTATTATAATATTATTACATAATATTTATCACCTAGCCATTTGAATAATGCATCTAAATAGGAATAAATATATAATTATAATATATGGATAAACAATGTATATAAAATTACCTATCAGTTGAAAATGTAATTAAAATGTAAATAAACACCATTTCAAAAAACAGAAATTTTACAAAAAAACATTTTCTAGAAGCAAGAACATGTTTTTCGTAAATATTAAAAAATTAAAATGTGATAAATTATTTTGAAGAAATTTATATTTTAAATAAAAAATACATTCTATAATTTTACTTTTATTTTTCCCTAGATAGTTTATAATTACCAATACAATTTATCTTTTACAAAAAATATTTTTGAAAAATAAAGTTTTTCTGCAATTTGAGAAATTGTTTTAAAATTAATTTTTGAATTTTTTTTAAATTTTTTTGACATATAAAATTTATTTTAAAAAATCATGCAAATTTATTAATAATGTGATTTATATATATATCTTTTAAATAAATAAAATTTTACTTAATAGTGATAAAACAAGGTTTTATTTAAAAACTTAGTTTTCAACCAAAGAATCTACATGTTAAATTTTATTTTAATATAGTATTAAAAATAAATTTATTTCAATTATATTTTTTATATAAATTAAATTTACGTCATTGGAATGAAATTTATATTTATTTTTGTATCATATTTTTACCTTTTAAATATTTTCACTTCTGAAAATTGCTTTTTAATCACTTCTATGAGATTATTTTTTAATTTATTTTTGTCATCAATATGAATGGAATTGTAATAAATGGATTACAAATATTTAATATTATTAATATATATTTAATATTATTTTCAACATAATTTTTTACCAATATAAATTTTAAATTACATGAAAAGTTAATTGATGTGGTTAAGGTGAAAATTGGTTTGCGGGGGGTTAAACTAAAATGATTAGGGGTAAAATGAATTATAAACTTATTCAAACAACATTGTATGAAAAATATTCAATACTTATACCTTTTAATATTTGGTAATTACTCCATTATAATCCTTTTTCATGTGAAATAGGTGGGGAAAACCTTTTCATTCAAAAAATAACAAGTGAGCCTCCACCTCGTATATAAAAGGACACTCACACTTCGTTACTATTCACACATTAAAACCCCATTTTTTTATATTGACTAAAAAAATTCCTTATTTAACTCCAATAATCATAAAATCCTTGTTTTGGTCAAAATAAAACCTTTAAATCCTTTTGGTGCAAACTAGATGAAACTTTACGAAGAAGAGGTAACATCCCTAACCGTGTGAATTATTTTATTTCATCATTAAAATTATTAAATTATTATTAAAACATGATGATATAAAAAAATATGTATATTCCGCATATTGATATTTAATTATGTTAATTTCAAATGATAAATCATTGTCCTTTTATATCAAATAAGATACAAAATCATCATTCAGGTGTACGGCAGACCGCAACCTTGCAAACATATGTTATTCATTTTCCATAACCACCTCTTATGATTGGATATAGTGATGTTTTTAATGTTCATATTTGATTTTAATTATATTATATACATTTAAAATTATATTACATCATCTAACATCCTTCTTACATGCCCTTTGGAAAATAATAATGTCGCTCATGTCAACGGCGTACTTCCACATCACACACCGATGTCATATGTTTTTAATTTATATTATGCATGGATGATAATGAAGATATATTCAAATAATATATATGATATTTTGAAATTATTTATAATTATGTAATTAAGATATAATATATAGATTCTTTCCTTCAATTCTGTGGATGATACGATAATGTTAATAATCTGTAGGACAGAAGACCACCTCACGAATTCATGTAATTCATTTTTCACTAATTATTTTAAATAAAGGTAATTAGCATAAATATAATGAATATTTAATTATATTTATGAAATATAAATTATTATATAATTATTATATATCATTTTATTTGTTTTTATTTCTATTATTTGATGAAACAAAACTGTATTCATGCATATGTACAATATACCATCTCTATGAATGATATATTTCATTTCATGTATCTAAATTTAATGGATTATCCTAAATAAATGTATACTGAATTATATGATATTTTAATCATGTAAAAAAATATATAGGTTATTTAACAATGATCAATTTAAAAGGACCACAAATAAAAAATGAATATTTACATGTAAAATGAGGCACTTGTTACCCGAAACATGGTTTTTACAATGAATTGTTAATAAACTGGTAATAAAATTTCATAAGTAAATAATATATGGTAAGATATATAAAATTTTGGATCTATAATATATTTATGATAAACTTATATTTAATATATTGTATTTTCATATGAGTATAATGAATTTCACGACATTATGTATGTGATTTTTGTGCCAATTTTTATATATGTATGAAACACATCATATTGTAAGATCCAAAACGTTCATAATATGTCTCATGAACCTTTTTTGGAACATCATTACATGTTTTTATTATATCTTCTCTATGCTCTTTAGGATATATTTCAATGGAATTTGGAATGTTTTGGAATTTTTTTTTTCAGTGAATGTTTCGCAAATAGTTTTCCAAAAACCATGAAACTACCCCCATCAAACTGTGCATCCTAAAAAATTGATTTCCCAATTTTGGGATGGTTTTAAAAATAGTGTACACTATTAGTTTAAACCATGACCCCCTATAAACAGGTTTATAGTTATGTCATATAGTTTTGAAGCCCACGTCCCTCTTCTTATGAAATAATTCATGTGGGTTTTTAAATATCATAAAATTTAATAAAAATTCACGAAAACCCAACTAATAACCTAAAATCATCCTGAATCAACCTTAAACTCATTCTATTGAATTTGGAATCAATATGGAGGGTTTCAAGGTTAGTCAAACCATTTTATTGATGAATTGAATACACAATTGGTGGATCATTTCACCTCCGATTTTTGTTTTCATTACAGATTATATTCCAATCTCTCATGTCTTAGTTTATATATAAAAATGAATGATAAATACTATTTCTGATATGGATTAGTTCTAGGTTTTAATGTGTATTATTTTTTTGATCATGTTATATATTTTTTCCAGGATCTTAAACTCTGTTTTGTTCTTGATCGATCTGCTTCAATAAGGTTATTTCAATTTTGTGAACACCCATTAACAATTTTAAGGTTTAAGGTCTCATTATCAATTCTTATAGTATTGATTATAATTTTGAGTATGTAATTGTGAAATATCTATTTCATATTTTGAAATAACATCTTGAATTGGATTAATTAACAAGTTAATTAATTAATTATAGAACTGATAGAATAATTTCATTAAGTAATTGATGTGATATATAGATTGTGAATTTAATTTATTAATGATATTATGATTTGGTTAGTAAATTTGATTTTTAATTGGTTAATAATGAGAATTTAGGGATGGTTTTATTAACAATTAATGGTTAGTGTATTATTTTATTATTATTGATAAATGGTTGAATGGGGAATTTTTCATATTATTCAATGTGATTTAATTGAGGAACCATGATTTTTATGGAAAATTTAAATTATATTCCATGATTTTAATTCTTTAATAGAAGGATACTAATGATTATCCTTTATTAATTTTATATATGTCATATACATGTTATTTATTGATAAATTGGATGTGGGATAGGGAATAATGCCCTAAAAAACAATGAGGTTCTAGACATGACTTTCTAGGACCAAATTCATGCATGTAAATATTATTTTATTTGATGGGGATGGAACATCCAAAGATGAATGGGGTGTGGGAAAAGTACCAATTCTTTAAATACTTACAGGGTGTTATACCTCACGTTGTTCACCCAAAATAACATCTTTAGTCTTATATTTCAAATTTTCATGAAAAAAACTTTAATATAGGTAAAAGTAGAAAGGCCCTGATATAATGAATTGTGATTCTCTATGTGATATTGTATAGAATATTCTATGCATTGAAGTATGTATTTATGGTTCAAGTGTCATCTTGAATCCGATATATTTATGTGATTAATTAATTAATAATGAAATGTGATAACATTTTACAATTTATACTGTGATTTAATCTCTATACCAATATATACACTATTATAGAATATATATTACATTAGACACCATTGGTGGTGGCCTATTGAGTTTTACTCACGCCATACATGGGATTCTTGGTTCGTAAGGATATATATTTTGTGTCTCTAAAGACTTGTCAAGGGAAATATCCATATGATATATTGTTGAGTTGGGATATATCAGGGATGAGGGAACCATATGTGATACGGAGACCTTCTTGGGAGTTTTAACAAGGTATTTATTTTTGGTTTTGTCATTAAAAGAGAAAACATATATTGCATAAAAAGTTTATTAATTTGGATGTATATTTTTTATTATTTTGGTTTATAAAGTGATATGGGTTTTTTAGGATGTCATATTATTATGGTTATTAATCATTTCCATTTGGAACTTTTTTAAGTATTTTATCATTTTAGCTACTCTGAGAAAGAGGGTATAATATCCCGATTTTTATATTAGAAACTTATTGATAGTTACTAGTGTCTATAGTATGAGGAGGGATGCTTTAGGTCGTGTAGATAACTAGATTAGGGCACCAATATGTGGTACCTAGGCTGGGATGTTACAAAGTAGTTTTAGAGACCAATTTTCAATTTTTCATTTCAATTACTAATTTGAAAAGGTATACTAGAGACTTGGAAGAGTTTGGACATAGCATTGGGGTCATTCATGAGAGTAGCTAACTCATTTATAGAGGAAAACCAAAGTACCAATTGTGGGATTATTTTTATTTATTGTTGTTGTTACAGTGGGATGTTATTTTACCATGGGTAATGGATATGTTGTGTGATGTTTTTTTCCTTATATTTTCCTAGTGTCCTGGTATGTTACGAAATTTGATAAAATATGTATCACTTTAGACACTCAATAATTATTCTAACATGCATCATTTTAGGCAAGCCCAGAAAAGAAATTTTATCGTGTGTTCATTAAATAAAAATTATTTCCTTAACATAGGAATTTTAAATGAATATAGTGCCTAATATTAAATTTATAATTTTTAAAAGATTCAAGATATGGTAAATGAAGTGGATTTAATGGTCTATAAAGAGAACATTGATATGTGAAAATTTTTACCCTATGTTATCTATGAACATGAAGTTGTGTGGTTATGGGTAACAATGGTGCCTCTCATTTGGCTGTGTGGTAGTGTATGGGGGATGACTTGTTATGACTTGATTTGAAACAATTTTAAGTAAATGTTATAATGGCCTATAATATGGTTTTGTAATTATAGATATATTCCTCTATCTTGACTCTTATTGTTAGAATGACATGAGGATATGGGTGGAAAGGATCTTTGAATAGATGAACCAGAGGTTGTGATGTTTCTATAATAAGGATCCAAAGTGTTTTTAAGTGATAAATTTTCTCTCATTATGCAGTTTATTAATAGAGTCCCAGTGTGGTTTTTGATGAGTATGTCATACTTGAAATTGGGGTCCTTGTTGCAATACACTCAGATATTCACTAGGGAAGGAGGACCTGATGCAATTGAGTTTTGTATTGAGTCTATCCAGATGATTCTTGACCACTTATACACTCTTGCTAAGAAAATATTCAAACTAGTTTCTTATATGTTATATGGTCAGGAGAATCAGGGATAAGACATTTAGACTTTGGGTGGATAGCAGAAAAATATTGTGTGGATGGAATTTTTATAGAAGTTATTCGGTAAATTTTAACCTATTTAAGTTAGAACGATGTGTAGAAATTTTTATGTAGTTTCCCTAGAGATTATTCCTATACTGGATTGTACTGATTGAATTACTATTTTTTTGCTATGTTTGACTGTTAGTAAAGATAGGGATATAGTAACGAAGGGGTTATAGGATGGGATAAATTTTTAAATAATTACCCAGTTTATTATCTTTAGGATTGAGATGATTTTCGAGGTGGTGAATTAGACTCTCATATATGTGGAGAACCTGAAGGAGGGTTCCAGAGGAGGACTAGTGGTTTTTTATTGATGGCCATGAGGTATATCATATGAATGTTGTATGTGACACACTGAATATTTTAACTAGAGAATTAGAATTTCTAGTGTATTTATGGAAGGATTAAATAATCATGAAATTAATTGAGTCCTATTCCACTAGTTTGGTATGATGGGTCACTTTCATAAATTGTAACCCCGACCACTAGTACAATTTCAATATTACTGTAGGATGGAAAATCTAATTTTTTTAATGAAACCCTCAATTAATGGGTCATGAAGGAGGATCTAGGAAGAATCAGATTGCTATAAGGGGGCCTTCTACCCCATATCAATATGGAAGTTGGAGTTATTATTATAATGGAAGTCGAGGTAGTGGATGTGGTACATGAGGGAAAGAGAATCTTTTTTATCCAAGTGGTGAAAATCATGGGGATCATACTTAAAAACATGGAATTGGGGTTTGATAGTTGCATTTATTCCAGTCTAGACTTGTGGAATGTGATTCTCAAGAATCTACATTAATATGTACCACACTTCTAACCTCTATGCTAGATAGTGAAATATTTGATACATGTGCCTCTCAAGGTTTAATATATACCCTACATGTGAATTGTTTGAGTATGAGTTGGCATTCTTGAGAGGTGTTTTGACAATCAGTACACCATTGGGATATGGTCGAGAGGCATATGTTCATGAATGGTTTTGTCTCTTGAGGATGGGGTGTATGATTTTCATTGGAATCTAAATATCCATGATATGCCAAGATTTGACTTTATTTTGTGTGTAGAATGGTTGGTAATATACCAAGACTACATAGATTATTTCCAAAGGAGCTTAAACTTTACCTCTCTTGAGGGGGATAATTATATTCATTGTGGATAGTGGAATATCATGGAAGGATTTAGAGTGCATTTTCATCAGATCATGGGGGAGATCTTTACCCAAGATTAAATTTGTTTTCTTGATTATGGGGGTGTGAATCATGATGACTATCCACTAGTAGTTGAAAAGTTCTAGTATGTTTTTCCACTTGAATTGTTAAGGCTTCATCCAAAGAAGGATGTGGATTAAATGATTGAGATGAGGCTTGGAATTAATCTAGTTTCTATTCATCCTTATAGAATGGAACCAACTAATATTCCTGAGTATAATACTAGGATAGAAGAGAGTATGGATAAGGTATTTTTTATATAATTATTTCTCCATGGGCCTCTCTAATATTATTTTTTAATAACAATGACTAAACATTCTACTTATGTTCTTATTAGCTGATGTGGAATGTGATAAAAATAGTAAACTGCTACCCTCTTCCATGTATCAATGATCTATTTAACCATTTGTGAGTAGATTGTGTTTTATCCATGTTTGAATTTTGGTTGGGGGTATCATCATATGTGAGTTATGAATTATGATATACCATAAATAGATTTCAAAAGTAGGTATGACATTTGTGAGTTTGTTGTGTTTTCTTTTAGGCTAACGAATGCTCTGTCATTGTTTATAGACTAGATGAACAGAATATTCCACCTGTACAAAGATTCTTTTGTGGTTGTTTTTATTGATTAATTCATGGTGTACTCTAATACACACGAGGATCATTCAAAATATCATTACATAATTCTAAGTACATTTATAGAGAATTATTTATGATTATTTCTATATATGTGTCAATTATGTATTTATTAGTTACTTTTTTTGGGTCACATAATCTTAGAGGAAGTGGTGTTAGTTGATCAATAGAATCTAAAGATATTTGTTTCATGGGATCATCCCATGAATTGCTTTTGATATCTATAGATTAATGGGTTTAGTGGGCTACAAATGGATATTCATACAAGAATTTTCTATCTTGTAATCACCAATTTATGTATTGACTAATAAGGGAGATAGTTTTAAATGGTTTGGAACTTATGGATATTAATTCCATGAAATGAATATTTATTTTACAATTGCTCTGATTTTGATCATACCCGAGAAGGGGGAGGAGTATACAATGTTTTCTACGATTCTTGAGGTAGAAATTAGAGAGATTTTAAATTAGGGAGTTAAATTTCAATTTATTTGTGGTAAAACATGAAGATACATGAATGTAACAACCCTATAGATGAAATCAAGAATGTAGTGGTGGTTCATTCATTGATGTGTTGGTGGAATTTTATATTGGGAAAACATTTACTATGCATACCAATCATGAGAGCATAAATTATAAATTTCTCAACAATATTTGAATCACCAGTAATAATTGTGGGTTGATTAAATGTAGTTATTTTACTTATAGATATCAAAAATTCCTAGGATGAGAAACCATATTGTTGATGCTTTTACAAGGAAAGAATATAATCCATCAATTTTGGAATCTAGTTTTGAGTAGATGATGATATACTTTACGGATAAGATGAAATTTGTTGTTTGAGAGGGATAGGTTTAGATAATAACTCATATAATTATTTTAGGAAGAAATAATTTGATGTGATATGAGGTAGTTTCAGTGTGATGATTCAATCTGTCTAGCCTTGAGGGAATCCGTGAAGGTGGGGAGTTGCCTTTAGATTAGACCATAGATGAAGATGAGATCATCAATGTCAAGAACTACTTTTTTGTTTCTACGAGTATGCGGGATGAGATAATGCATGAGTTATCTTCCTCATAGTAGGTTTTTTATCAAGGTCTGACCAATATGTACCATGATATACTTTGACAGTATTAGTGGTTAGACATAAATAATTCATGAAATGTTGTTACACATTTCAATAAGTGATGGAGGTAATAAATGACATGGTGGTTCAATACATCTATTTTATATTATAGAATTTAATTTGGATTATGCTACCATTTATTTTGTGGTATGTCTTCCGAGGATGCCACATAAGAATGATTCTATATGGGAAATTGTAGAATGTTGTAGGAAAGTAGCCCATTGATTTTATATTCAGTAAACCTTATCATTGGATCACTTGGGATAATTTTATGTATGCAAGGTATTATATCTGTAAGAAGTACCATGGAGTATAATTTTAGACCATGACTTAGGTTTCACTTCACACTTTTGGAAGGGCTTGGAGAAAGAACTTCGTTCGTAGGTACATTTCAGTATGGATTTTCACCCATAGACAGATGGGAAGTCTAAGCAATCTTTAAAAGTATTGAGGGATATGATACTGGATTGAATACAAGAATTTAATTGTTCTTCGGAGAATCACCAAAAAATCATTGAGTATATCTTAACAAATTTTATCAAAAAACTATTCAGATCACCTTATATGAGTTAGTTTGTGGTATTACATGTAGGTCACCTCTATTTTGGATAAAGTTAGTTTAGTCAGAGGTGATGGGACCGAGTCTTCTATTGAAGATATTATAGAAGGTATAATGGATTTAAAAAAATATGGATATTACTCAGACAAAGATGAAGTAATATGATGATAGTTTTTGATGACCCCTTCCATTTACAGTGGGTAATCATGTGTTCGTTCGGGTGGCACAAATACTAGGTCCCCATAGGATTCTTATTTAGGGAATGTAGGTGGTCAGGATTGTTGGACTGTTTGAAATTGTAGAGATAATCTGTTTGGTGGAATACTGATTATCTCTTCCACATAGTTATAGTGTTATTCATGATGTTTTTCGCATGTTACAACACTGGTAGTATCACCCAACCCTTTATAATGTCATTCATGTTGATCATGATGAGATAAAGACCAATTTATCATTTATAAATCATCTTATACCTTTTCTAAATCAACGTGACAATGTATTTTAGGGAAATACTATACAAATAGTTTTACAATTTTTGCAACATGGTCGAGCTCATGAGGAAACATTAGAGAGAAGCATATATGTGGGCATAATGTCTTAAACGTTTCAGCTAATAATATTATGGATTCATGGGAGTATAGATCTTGGAAAATCTTTTATAATTTAGGGATATTATAACAACTATATTTTATGGATATGTCTCATTCTTGTTTTTAGGTACACTTTTTCCTTTTTTTGTATATAATGGTTGCGTTTTTGTTTGGGTTTGTTTTGATAAAATTTAAAAACATTTGGAAGGTGTTTGGGTAGTGCCTAGTTGGAACATATTTTAAAAAAAATTATATGCCTACCCTCAAAAATCCATTCAGCCAAAAATATATGGAATTTTCATGGTTTTCAAATGGTGTTTGAAATTTGGGGACTTCTCAATAGAAACCATGCACCCCTAAGAAGTGGCATATTATTTAGAAAACCATGGGCCTATATACATGAAACCATGAATGTTGGTTTTAATTATGCACGAATTTAATAAGAATTATTAAACCCCTATGTGTAACCCAATATCTTCATGGCTCAATCTCAAACTCATTCTCCAAAGTCTTGAGTTATTGATCAACTTTCCCCATCTTTGGGATTTATGGTTTGGAAAATTTTCATCAACGACCTTGATGTAGGGGGTATAATTATCAAATCCTATAAAATTTATTATAATTTCATGTATATAATTGTGAAATATCTATTCACATTTGAAATTCAAATATTGAAATGAATTAATAAATTGGTCAACAAAATAATTATGGAATTGATGGAATAGCATGATTATGGAATTAATGGGATATTTTTCTAATGAAATATTATTAATTAATGAGAATATAATTTTTTAATTAATGGTATTATGAAATAGTTAGTAATTTAAATTTAGGAATTATTGGATTTACTTGGAATTGTTAATATATTATATTATTAATGTTGAAAAATGGTTTAATAGGGAATTGTTCATATTATTCTCTGTGATTTAAATGATGTAATATGATTTTAGTGATAAATTGATAAATTATACCATGATGAGAATTCTTGATAAGAAGGATAATGATTATTAACCTTGATGAATGTGAAATATATGATAAATGTTTGATTGATTGAATAATATGGTGAGGTAAAATGTCTGTTGCTCCTATAACCATGGTGTGTGAGACATGAAGTTACAGTCCAAAAGGAAAGTAGGTGAGTAGTATTATATCAAACAATGAATTGTAGTCAAAATTCAAATGGGGTGTGGCACATGGACTGATGATCTAAATACTCATCTTGTGGTAGACTTGATTTTCATGGCCCATAATAGTTTCATTCAAATGGAATTCCATGTTGTTGTGAAATGAAATTTGAGATAAGTTAATAATGAATTCCTATGATATAATAAATTGGATTCCTTATGTGATATGGTTCAGAATAAGATTCAGGATGAATAAGGTATTGATATTTCATGTCTCCTCATGAACCCAATGGTTAATTTAATAATAATGAAATTGTAATAATGTTTTTCATAGTTTATCTTATTTTGTTATTTGTAGAACTGCATAAAATATTATAGATTGGATATTGTGTTAGAAGTCATTGGTGGTGGCCTACTAATTTGTACTCACACCATAATCAAGATGCCTAATCGGTACTGAAATAGACTTCATGGTTAATATAAGATAAGGAAAATATTCATATAATAGGTGGTTGAGTTGGGTTGGAGCATGAATGAGGCAACCATAAAAGATTTCGATACCCTCATGGGAGTTATCCCGATGTTTTATGTTAGGTTTTTCATTTGAGACATGAAATATATATGGAATGAAATATATACTATATTGGTGTCGATATTGTTTTATTTTTTTATTTTATCATATGATACTGGTCTGTTTTGGTTGTGGTATTATTCTAGTTATTAGTTATTGTCATTTGTTAATTGTTTAACTATTTACCTAGTTTAGCTATAGTGATAAAGCGGGTATAGTCTCCCCATGTTTTATATTAGACCCTCACATGCTATTTTTTAAGAACCCAAACTTTTATAAATTTAATTTATACTTTCTTATAATAATATTATAAAGTATAAATCACTTAAAATATTATAGACCATAATAAAATCTTTTTAAATGATTCCTTAGTCAAATAATTAGTGTGTATAGATTTTAAGGAACCTATACTGCTAAAATACTATATTTTCCCAAAGAATAGAAATATAACCCTTATGAATAGTAAACCAACAAAATAAATATTAACCTCACCCATTAATGTATAAATATATTTTAGGCTCCTTATTAATTAAATTATGATATAATTATATCATAATATAAGCATACAATTTTTCTAAAAATTAATAATTAATTGTTTGTTTTTAAGTCATAATTATTTAATTACAATTTTATGATTACTCAAATAATCTAAAAGATAATTTATTTTCATAAAATAAATTCATAAATTAATATTTTTATGTCTTATTTTAATATTAATTTTTGAGACCATAAATAATATTTCAAAGTGTTATTAAATTGGTTATATTTATAAAATATTTATTTTTTAAAAAATAAATGATTATTTTATTAAAAGTTAATTTTATAATATTAAGAAAAGTATTTTCCTAAAATGGTGTCAATTTTGTAAATCATCATGTTGAAATTGTCTAAGGGTGATATTTTGGTCATTTTCAGAACTACTACAATTTTCAGGTGAAGAGTAAAAATACTATTTTTAACATAACCAGTATACATTAAATTCCATCATTAGATATGTAATGGTGAAGTAATCCTTTATAAAACATTATGTATTTCTATATTCTATTTAATTTCATAAATGTTTCCTTAAAATACAATAAAATCATATTATAAACATAAAAAAGAACATTCTCAAACATAAAGTCAAAGATGATTCTATAAGATATCATATTCTCTTTTTTTTCACTTTCTATTCGATAAATTTATGATTTAAATTTATAAAGTTGATTTGAAGACAAAAAAGTTCCATATTATATTAATATATGATTTATATTTTCAAAAAACTATTATTAGATGTATAACCTCAAAAATATTATTTTATTTAATATTTTATTTTAAAAATACCCCATCCTCGTGTATAAATAACCCATCTCCATCCCCATGGAAAACCAATAATCCCATCCATTCTAAAGAAAAATATTATTTGAAATACTCCCTCTAAAGATCCTTATAATACATATGGATGTTTTATATTCCTCCAACTCCAATCATCGAGGGATTTATTGTTTGGTGAAAGAGAAACTACACCAAGGATAGAGTAAGTCTCTATTAAATATTCTCTATTTTCTTCTTATCTTTTCTTTTTACCCAACCACTTTCAAAACCATATTCTTATAAATTGATTATATATTAATTCAAAATTATTTCAATGATTTTAACATATTATAAATAACTTATTAATAATAAAATATAAATTTCATACATCCCATTCATACTCTATCGACAATGTCCAGTTAAAGCTCGGTTAAGCACATACGAAGAATTTTCCAAGAAAAATATTATAACAGCCATCATGCATGGATAATATGAACTATATATAATATATTAATATAAAATTACATTTATTATATTATTTGAGAACTAATTATACTAATTAATAAATTACATCTAATAAAATTGTTTAATCATTACAGTTCATGAAATGTATAAAAAATATGATATCAAAACACAACAATTTCATCAACAGAAATTAATAAATATAATATAATTAATATAATTGATAAATATTTTTATAAAATTTATATAATTCCATTATAGATCCTTTTTTAATCAAAATATATTTATTATTCCATAGGATCAAAAGAGATGAAATTAAGTGGGAGTTAATGTAAGGGGAATTCTCAAACCCAACTCTTTTTCTTTGGTTGTTTACTCTTTCTCCACATTTTTAGTATTAATGTTCCAGAAAAAAAGTTTAATCATTTTTACCTTATCTTTTCTGGGATATACAATATTTCTATCAGATTTTAGGGAAAAAATAATGTATTCCAAACTAATTATTCTTTCGAAACATTCATTTTACTTCTTACTAAAGGTTGATGATTCTTAAATAATGTATCTTATTACCCCATTAATTTTGGAACCCAATGTTTATAAATGTACACTTATGTCATGAAACACATTCCTTTCAATGGGATATTTATGTTCCATATTGATATATGTTCTATGTGACATGCATGATTACATAATTTTTATGTTGTGACTGGTGCACCAAAAAATATATAGTGCACAGTTATTGTTATGATGTGATGGCTACACCCAGATTTATATAGCACTCCAATGAATTGGAAAATGTGAAGAAACTCATGATTAAAGTGAAATATTAATTAAATCGAATCTATCTAGGTTTAAATCACTATGTAGTAGTTGACCACTAAGACATGATATTTCATTTTTATTCATTGCAACATTCTTAGTCTTCCCTAATTTCTTTATCTCTTGATTAATATCATATTCTTATGTTTTAATAATAATTATGCTCACCCCAGGTTATATTGTTTGATGTTATTATATATCAACTCACTGAGCTTTTATCTCACCCTATTTTATTTATATCCTTAGGATAAAACTTGTACTAAATGGAATTCAAGATACAATATGAAGATATAGAATAAATATTTAAATGAATGTTTATATTTGATGTTCTAAATGTTATGATAAATGTTTTTCCAAGACACTAAACCTTCATATCCTTCTTAATTAATGCATTTATACTTTTTATCAATAAAATGATGTAATAGTAATGTAATAAAAGTATGGTCTCGAATGTGGGTAACAAATAATGGTTTAGTTAATTTGGGAATTTGGATTATAGAACATTACTGAAAACCATTAGAGTGAGACTAAGTATTTGAAGTTACATGTGAAATATTTTTAAACATGGAATCCTATAAGATATAATTTCATTGTTAATTTCACAATTGAATAAATTTTTTATTCATTACTTGTTGACTTATTTGTTTTCAAACCATAACAATTTTATAAATTAGAGGGAATCAAGAGAAGCTAGACCAAAAACCCATGTGGCAGACAATGCATGTTTTTCCTAAATGGAATCCCCATTGCTTTGTGAGGTGGAGTTCAAAACATTATAGTGATTCTTACTCAGTTGTCTCGGGTTATGAACAATATCCTAAATAATGTGGAATTTCCTCCTTCGCCTAAGATGCAGTAACTGGTTATCGAGTGTCTTATGTGACAAAGACCACTGAAATCTAGTGGATGTTTCAATCCACTAGTTGTGGAACAATGGGTCAACTCAAAGGTCTAGATCATTTCTATATATCACTATTCTGAGATGGAGAAGGTGAATATTTTTTTTATCATCCAGATGTAGAGGCAGATAAAAGGATTTATTTTTTAAGAATGACAAGCCGATAGAAACAATTGAAGGGATTGTTTGGGAAGAATTTAAGTTAATGTTTTTAATAAGTATTCCCATATAAATATTTCACTATGATGGAGGGATAATTAATAGATTTCAAACAAAATGAAGGTGGATCTATCTTGTCCTATTAAGAAAATTTCACAAGTCTTTCAAGGTACACTTCATATTTTTTTATCAAAATGATGGAAATTTTGATAGTAATTAGTAGTTTAAAACCACACCTTATAATGACTCTTGAAAATAAAGACTTTGGGAGTTATGAATACGTATTTTAATTTTCTCTCAAATATGATATGGAGTTTGGATAATGGTTACATTCTTATACTGATAAGACAAAAATATGGAGTCTCAATATGGGGGATCTAATGTGAAAGGTGGAAAGAAAACCCAACCACCCTCATGACAAAAATGTGGGAAGAAGCATACTGGGAACTGAATCGATGGGATGGGGAAATGATTCATATTTAGAGAGAACTCCCCCATTCTCATGAATTTTGTGAAGATGTGAAATTGAAGGATAATGTGGAGGAGGAAAGGATAGCATCACCCATAGTCCTATGTCACAACAGTAGGGAGCAAGGATACTATGCAAGCCACTGCACTAAACCTAATGTTCTCAAGGGTTCTTGGTTTCATCATCCACCAAATAAATGAATCAATTGGAGGATTACCCCATCAAAAATTCCAAAGTGGATAAAGAAAATGATGTCATACAAGGTACACTTCTTATTCCATCAAACAAGGAAAAGGTATTATTTGATTCTGGTATTATGCATTCCTTTAAATAAAGAAGGTTTTCTAGAACAATAGAATCAGAGCCTTGAAACCATGATGTAGAGATATCCATAAAAAAAAGTTGTTAAATAATTGTAACCAAAGTGATAGTATCTTACCTTACTGTTGTATATGGGAATATTCATCCATAATATCTTCAGATACATCCCTTGGTGGAATCTGTTGCAATAATGGGAATCAATTAGCTCTTATTATATAGATCACATATCAAATTTTAGGAAAAAGAAATATATTTTCATATTTTGACCATCCAATACTCCTCTAAAATTTTAAGGATGTTTATGAATTCCTTTGTAAAATATTAGAACGGTGTGGGTGTTGATTACCTATAATGAGTCATACATCACTCAAATTGTTGAGTCAAAGGAAGTTATCCGGCTAGGGGAAATACCCATCAGGATGGAATACAATGATGTATTTTCCAATGGGATACACAGACTACCCCTAGATTTTGAGGTAGAGTGCTTAATAGAACACATACACGGAGCTACTCCTATCTCAATGTTTCCCTATAGTGTGGTACCTATCTAATTAGAGGAGTTAATGAATCAGCTGTAAGATAGTTTGGACAAAAGTTTCATATTCCCTAGTGCATCACCTTTGGGTGAACTATATCTCTTTGTGATGAAAAAGGTTGGATAAATACGGTTGTGTATCGAATATCGAGATCTCAATAATATCACCCTAAAGAACAAGTGTCCTCTTCCAAGGATTGAAAACATGTTCAATCAGTTGTGAGGAGATCAATATTTCTCAAAGGTGGATCTTCATTCTGGATATCATCTTCTTAAGGTGAATATATAATATATTCAAAAGGCATCATTCCATACAAGGTATGAGAACTATGAGTTTTTTTTGTTCCATTTAGTCTTACTAATTCCCTTGAAATTTTCATGGATTTGATTAACAGTCTTTAGACCATACATTGGTAAATTTTGGGTAGTGTTTATTGACGAAATTAGCATCTACTAGAAGGAAAATAATTAACATGAAGAAAATCTTAGACTTTTTTTGTATAGATTGAATAATGATAAGTTCTACACAACCATCATCAAGTATTAATTTTTTATGAAAAGGTCTCTTTATTGAGACATGTGATCACAATAGTGAAAATTTGTTTGATCCTTAAAAAACAAATGTAATTGAGGAATTGTCCAGACCGTCTATTCCCATGAAAATCCATATTTTTCATTGATTATCTTGGTACTAATTGAGTATTTTTAGAAATTTCTCATGATTTTAAAGACCACTAACTATGTTAGGAAGAATTGGGGTGATGTATGCCTAGATAGATGAAGGTGAGAAATGCTTCACGAAGCTAATGAAAAGGCATATCACTGTACTTGTACCCACATTAATGAAAAGTGGATAATGTTTTTTGGATATATATGAATGCTTAAAAGAATGTATTTTGTTGTGTATTCATGAATAATTATAATATGATAGCATTTACCTCATGGTAGTTGAGGATCCATAAGAATAACTAACCTGACACATGATTTGGATCTAGAAGCCAATATTTTTTTCATGAAAATATGGAGGCACTACATCTATAGTGGGAAATACAAAATATATAAAAATAACAAGAGCCAAAAG
The DNA here is from genome assembly GCA_963277665.1 of Viscum album. NCBI lineage: Eukaryota > Viridiplantae > Streptophyta > Magnoliopsida > Santalales > Viscaceae > Viscum > Viscum album. Next base: position 1,065,572,696 of record OY728166.1, on the reverse strand, counting down.
TACATATTCATACCAAAAGTGCTCAAAATACATCAAAGGAGATAGTTATAGCTAACCGGGGACAACAATTTCCCTATTAACTTTCTTCCTAGCAAGGCTAATATGGTAGTTGATGCTCTTAGTAGAAAAGAACCTACTACACTATCCATGATGAGGATTGAGAAAGTCCATATCTTCATGGATTTAAAAAGGATGTATTTGGAAATCATAACATTAGGGAATGAATCCCCTTTTACCAAATTTATTTCCCAACCATCTATCAATGAGATGACTATAGAGGCACAAAGGGATGATCTCAAGTAGAAATAGATGGTTAAAGAAGTAAAAGAAGGTAATATGCAATATTTACATATCAACGATGATGGTGTGATTTGGTTTAGAACACAGCTTTGTTTTCCTTCTTTACATTCAATAAAGAAGGAGTTATTTGATAATACACATAGCTCACCTTTCCCTATACATCCTGGGAGTACCAATATGTACCCTGATCACTAAGAACACTTCTAGTTGGACAACGAGATAAATGATATAAATGAGTATATCTTAAGGTTCTTGATATGTCATAATGTTAAAGTAGATAGATAAAATAATAAAGCTATGATGTAACCATTTTTTATACCCATGTGGAAATGAGAGAATGTAACTATGGACTTTGTCACATGACTCTGAAAGATATCCAAATGAAATAATGAAATATGGGTTATAGTGGACTGACTCACCAAGAAATTACATAGTATCGCTATTCTAGAAGTCTTCTCTCTTGAACAATTTTCAATAATATATGTGAAGGAAGTAGGAACACATCAAGGTGTTCCAATCTCACTTGTCTCTGATCAATATCCATGATTCACATCTAGATTCTGGAGGAGACTTCAATGTGTTGTGAGTATTGAATTGAATATATTAACATCCTATCACCCCCAAACTGATGTTCAATATTAATGTACTAATAAGATGCTTGAAGATAATCTAAGAGCCTGCTACATTGAATTCATAGGTGGATAGTATCAGCATCACTAATTAGTTAAGTTATCATAGTACAATAACTTCCAATCTATTATTTAGATGTCACCACATGAAGCTCTATATGGAAATCAATATTTAACTCCAACCTATTGGGATTAAGTGGTTGAAATAAATCTACATAGGCGAAATCTTGTAAAATAGATGATAGATAAGGTTCAAGTTATCTAGAATAATATCAAAGCAACTCAGAGTTAGTAAAATATCTATCATTATAACTATCAAATGAAATTGATGATAGACATAAGAGATAAAGTCTTCTTTATAATATCTCTTCAAAAGAGAGATATGTCATTTGGAATGAAAGGGAAGATAAGCTTAAGGTACATTGGTCCCTTTCGGATCCTTGAACACATAGAAGATGTGTCCTATCATCTTGAACTTCCACTAAATATGGCTCACGTTATGGATTTGTTTCACATATCCCTCCAATTTATTTAAATAGAGGATCCCTCCCATGTACTTAACCAAGAGGAGGTACAACGGGAATATGATCTATATCTTATGAGGAGAATCCATTAAAAATTATAGGCCCGAGAGATAAGGTTCTATGAAACAAGACAACCCACTATTTCAAAGTGTATTGGAGGAACTATAAGTGTGAATATGCTATATGGGATCCAGAGGAGGTGATGAAGGAGAAGTACCCTCACATGTTTAAGTAATATGAAATTTCAGGGGAAAGATTTCAAAAGGGGGGAAGAATGTTACCACTGAAATATTTATCAATGGAATTTATCCCATCTTATAATAATTTGGTAAAGTATAAAGCCCATAAAATCACTTACATACCGTAATTAAATTTTTATAAATGATTCATTAATGAAATAAGATGTGTTTCTAAATGTTAAGTAACCTATTCTAATGAAATAGTAACATTACATTAGGAATAGTAATATGACCCTGATGAATAGTAAACCAAAAAATAACTAGTAACCACACCCATTAAAGTATAAATAAAATATAGTCATACTATAAAATAAAATATGATATAATTATATCAATGTATAAGTAATAAATGTTCTCTAAATTATTAATTAAGTGTTGATATTTTTTAAAGTCATAAATATTTAACTATAACACCTCGACCCCTCTAGGATAGAGATGGTGCATTACTTGTGATATTGGCATGGTTAGAAGGAATGAAAATCCCGATGGAACAATCTTTTTAGTAGTCCTGATGAAACTAGATACATAGATGTAACTTAATTTACATTGGAAAAGGTTACAAAATACAATACATAACAAAAAACTAAAATCGGCATCCACAGGAACTCAAAAGAAGACATTCTCTTCATCACCTGTCGAAGGTAGAAAATGAAAGGGGTGAGCTCAAACGCTCAGTAATGGTTAAAAATAGTGGGAGAATGAGTACAACAATAATTGAATCACAAATAATCTGACATAATCAATATGGAATAATGAATAAATGAATAACCAATGCCATTAGTAAACAGAAAATGAAACTGCATCCATAGATTTTGTCATAGAGAAAATCTCATTTATAATAACAACAACTGATAATGAATAAAGGTAATTCTTATTAATTGGACGTCATGTATCTGGCACATGAAACCATAATACCGAAAAAATGTTTTAGTTCTGTGGGTAGAAACCCATCTGATTTTTGGAAACAAACTCGAAGGGTTTGTCGCCAAACTGTTTTGTCTCATGAGACCTACCGATGAATCTAGGGGATATAGAAGTCCCCACGCACCATTTCATGTCCAATGAATTATTTATTTATTTATTAAATACAAGAGAAATATTCCCTTTCAATATCCATATAGAGTAGAGTATATGGATTCATCAATATTTCCATAATTCAAAATAACTTTCAAAATAAACACCGTATGTAAAATGGTATACGGTTTAGACAACAAACATATCCATGACGTGAGATTATGGATATTAAATAAAAATATAATTTCAAATGAATGTTGATCTCAAATGGGTAGTAGGTACACAACAAAAGGATTATTATGTGCATAATACAAAGATAGTCACAACGAAAATGGCAGCTGAGACAAAGTCCCTTACAATAAAGTGATCGGTCGAATCATATGACCAGTACTTAATAAATATCAAGTAATTCACTGAAAAACATGAATATAAAGAGATTAATTTTATTATATATCAAATGACAGTACATATATACCACCTACAATAAATAAGTGACGAACAATGAAAATCTCACAAAAATGAAAGTGAGATGAGAAACCCCTTACCTTTATCACTAGTGTGTTCTAGATTGTTCATAATGGCCTAAATAATCAAATTTAGATTAATAAATTAATAATTCCAGAACCTAATCAACATTTAATTGATATTATATAACCTTATTAAGTTCATTAATGGCCTCTTTGATGGGTTAAGAGATTAAATAGTATTGTTTTGTAAACATTTTCTTACTTGGATTCACGATTTGTTCACTTGTATTCATGAATGGAAGTTGGTTTGATATATGGTTAAACATCCAGAATTGTTAATATAAATTATTAGTGAAATTAAAGATATATAAATGATCATATAATCATTCTAGTTATATACCATGAGGATGACTCATTTGATGAGTTGAAAAAATAGACGCTTGAATTTGGCTTGGCAGTTTTGTGCTCAATAAACTTGTTTCGTATTATTATTCCATATTATGTACGTGAAAATATTCCAGAACATTAATCAAGATAAAATACATATGTTATGACCTGTTTCAACCATAATTATGGTTTCATGACCAGTAATTAATGAACAATTGAAGAACAAAACTTCTTCTTCCACGAGGGTTAGAAATTGGAACCTCATGGACATTGATTTCGTTTATAAAAATAAAAGGGAGGGAGTAAGAATATTTATGATGGTTATTCCATTTACATTATATAAATAAAGTATGTAGATGATACTATAGTTATCATGGTCATTTGGATAGAATAGGTGAGGATAGTATAACAAATAAAGATAAATTCAAATGAGACTAAAAGAAAAAGAAAGGTGTTTTACCTCTTGAAATAACTACTTCGAGAACCTCCTAAAGGGAAGGGATTTTGGTCTTTTGGAAAGTACAAGAGATTCCTGGTCATGGGGAGTGACTAGGGAAGGGTATTTGGGAAGAACATTGAGGAGCTTCAAGGCATAGAGTGAAGAGAAAAGGTAGAGGTGGGGGGTTTATAGTGGAGGAGAGGGGTAAATTTTGAATATTTTAATCATTATTATAATAATTTTGCCCATGATCATGAATAGTCTTAGTTCATGTGACCTCAAAAAGTAATAATGGCATGTGAGTTCGAACTAGGTGGTCTTGCATCACTTATGATGTCACAAATAGTTTATTTTACTGATAATTTGTATATATGCTATTTTATCGTATTTCACTATTCATAAAAAATCTAGAATTTTAGAAAAGTCCCAAAAATTTACCATAAAATTTTTTCGACGTGTAGAAATAAAAAGTGAAATCCATTTTTCAAAAATAATTTTCTAAATATTATTAATTTAATTTATAAACAATGTAATATTTAATTCAAAAAATAACAATCTTAAAGTGCAATTAGTTTTATTTCTCATTGAAAAACTAATTAAGATATCATTATCTTGTTGGCTTAATAAAATGAGATAATATTAGTATATACTATTCATAAGGGTCATATTACTATTCATATTAATATTCATACGGGTATGTTACTATTCACCAAAAATTAAGTTTGTTCTATCAGACATCAAATGACTTATTGACCACAACTCTAGATGACCATTTTTCGAAATCCAAAACATAGAAGTGGAAAATTAATATTTAATGGCTAGGTTTTAACTATATCCTAAATAACCTAGTGTTGTTTCGAAGGAACGTAGTTATGAATATAATGTATTTTCCAAAAACATACCATAAAATTTTTGGGGTGCAATATTATTACCTCCTTTAGAAATTTCATCCTCGAAAGTTTATGTACATTGCCCACCAAAAAGATGTGGGTGGTTCTTCTTCATGAAATCCTCTAGTTCCCATGTTGCTTCCACCATATTCTGGTTTCTCCAAAGAACCATTACTAGATGAGTTGTTCGATTTCTCAATACCTGCTCCCTTGTGTCAAGAATCCTTATGGGCATCTAACAGTAATACAAATCTGGTTATAGTTCTATTCCTTCATATTTGTGTACATGGGTTGGGTCTGGTGTGTATTTCTTTAACAATGATATGTGGAACACATCATGAACTCTGTAGAGATTTGGCGGCATCACAAAATGGTAAGCTACAACTCCGATTCTTCCCAAGATTTCAAATGGTCTGATGTACATGGGGCTCAGTTTCCCTTTCTTACTGAACCTTAAGACGCCCTTCCTTGGAGAGACTTTCAGAAATACATGATCTCCAACAAGAAATTCCATCTCCTTTCTCCGGTTGTCAGCATAATGCTTCTGCCTACTTTGGGCTGCTTCTATATGGGCTTGTATTTTCTTCACCTTTGTCGTGGTCTCTTCAATATTTTCTGGGCCTATAAGTTTCCTTTCACCAACTTCGTCCCAACAAGTTGGAGTTCGACATCTCTTTCCATATAATGATTCATATGCAGCCATTTGAATACTAGAATGGAAACTATTGTTGTAGGAATATTTCACCAAAGGGAAGTATTGATCCCACATACCTTGGAAGTCAATAGAGAATGATCTCAGCATGTCTTCCAGAGTTTGCATAGTCCTTTTAGACTGTCCGTCAGTTTGAGGGTGATATGCAGTACTCATATGAAGCTCAGTATTCAAAGCCTTCTGGAAATATTTCCAGAACCTTGAGGAAAAACATGGATCACAATCAGAAACAATCGATAGGGGAACTCCATAAAGTCTCACAACTTCATTAATATATACTCTTTCTAGACGTTCAAGTGGTAGATATTCTCTTATAGAAATAAAATGTGATGACTTGGTAAGCCGATCAATAATGACCCATATTGCATCGTTCCTTCTAGGAGTCTTTGAAAGTCCCATGACAATGTACATCGTGATATTATCCCATTTTCACTTAGTTATTGGAAGAGGTTGCAATACTCCTCCAAGCTATTTCCTTCCAGCTTTCACTTGTTAACAAACCATACATCTTGACAAAAAATCAGCAATCTCACTCTTTATGTTGTGCCACCAAAAATGTTCTTTCAAATATCTGTACATCTTAGTGCTACTAGGGTGTATAGATAAATCGGAACTATGAGAAGCATCCAATAATTCCCTTTTTAGTTCCGGAATATTGGGAACACAAAGTCTCTTCCCAAATTTCAAAATTCCATCCTCATATATTAAGTCACTCAACCAACCATCATTCACAACATTAATCTTCTTTTAAAAATCCTCATCATCATCTTGAGAACATTTTATACTTTCTAGTAAAGATGGTTTGGAAACCATTTGAAAAATCATTGATGTTTCACCTTCCATGGTTATTACTATATCCATATTTACAAGATCCATGAAAATAGGATCCCTTTTAACTCTCATCTTGGTAAAAACTCCACGATCCATTCTGCTCAAAGCATCTTCCACCTTGTTTTCCTTCCCCGAGTGGTAGTGTATCGTGCAATAATAATCCTTGAGTAGTTCAAGCCATCTCCTTTGCCTCATGTTGAGTTCTTTCTATGAGAAAATATACATCAAACTCTTGTGATCGTATAAATCTCACATTTTCACCATAGAGATAATGTCTCAATATCCTCAATGAAAATATTACATTAGCTAACTCAATATCATGAGTAGGGTAGTTTTTCTCATGAAGTTTTAGCCATTGTGATGCATAAGCAATAACCCTATCATTTTTCCTAAGGACACAACAATGTCCTTTCTGTGAAGCATCACTATAAATAACAAACCCGGCATTCCCCGATGGAAGAGTCAATATAGGAGCATTGACTAATCTTTTATTAAGTTCTTCGAAACATTATTCACAATCTTTTGTCCAATCAAATTTAACCCCTTTTAGTGTGAGCTTCATTAGAGGGTTAGCCAGTCGGGCAAAATTCTTCACGAAATGCCAATAAAAACCTACTAATCCAATAAAACTGTGTACCTCAGTTATGTTTGTTGGCATGGGCCAATCATGAATTGCCTTTTCCCTCACGATATCAACTAGGATTCCATCCTTTGATACAATATGGCTAAGAAAAGAAATGGACTGAAGGAAGAATTTTCACTTGCTAAACATCCCATATAATTGATTTCTTCTAAGAGTTCCCGGAATAACTCGCAAGTGACTCTCATGGTCTTCATAGATTTTTGAGTATACAAGGATATCATCGATGAATATGACAACAAAGTTATCGTGATATTCCTTGAAAAATATTTTCATTAAATCCATGAAAATAGATGGTGTATTTGTCAGTCCAAAACGCATCATGATAAACTCGTAATGCACATACCTGGTTCAAAATGTTATCTTCGGAATATCATCATTCCTCACGCTCCGTTGATGATATCCTGATCGAAGGTCAGTCTTTGAAAATTATTGAGCTCCATGAAGTTGGTCAAATAAATCATCAATCCGGGGTAGAGGATACTTATTCTTTATTGTAATAGCATTGATTTCTCTATAATGAATGCACAACCTCATGGATCCATCTTTATCCATTTCAAATAAGACCGGGGATCCCCGTGGAGAAACACTAGGTAGAATAAATCCTTTTTCACTCAACTCTTCTAGATGTTTCCTCAGCTCCACTAGCTCCACAGTGGACATTCTATATGGGGTCTTTGATATAGGTCTTGCACTAGGAATTAACTCAATGGAAAACTCAATTTCCCGCTCTAGAGGATGTCCAGGTAAATCCTTTTGAAACACATAAATGTACACTTTCACTATGTGCACATATTCAGTTTGAAGATTTCATTCCTCTCCCATAGATATTTGTTTATCTTCCTCTCCAAGTATTTCATTCAGTAGAGCTAGTGCGGGTGGTTCTAGATATGAATCAGGTGGTGAAGTTTCTTCCCTAAAGACAAGGTATTCTACACCATTTCCAAAAATTGTAACATCTTTTTTCTTACAATAAATCCTCGAATCATAATTTGATATAGATTCCATACAGAGAATTAAATCAAATTCAGTCATGGGTATGATGATAAAGCTAGCAACTAAAGCACGTTTTGGTGTTTGGATGGGGACTAGTCGACATGCCTTTGTTGCAATGATACATCCCAAGGGATTTTTGACTGGAAACTCCTTTCTTAAATAAAATTGGACATATCTTATTTTCTTGGTAAACTGAGAGGATATAAATGAATGTGATTATCTAGAATCAAATATAGTGTCGACTAAGTTTGAGGAAACAATTAAAGTACCTAAAACCACATCACTGGGAACATCAAACTCCACGGTTGTAATAACATAGGCTCTCCCTTTCTCTTTTGGATTTTTCTGAGGCATGATTCCTTGGATATTAGGACACTCCTTTTCATAGTGTCCCATCTCTCTGTAGTTATAGCATTTAACAAAATTGAATTGTTTATTCCCCTTGCATTCATCTGATCGATGACCCTTTTTCCGTAGTTATAGAATACTCCATTTCCTTTCAAGAATTTCTAGGGATGATTATTTCCACAGTTCTCGCATATATAATGGGAAAATATTAGATCCCTTTCCTCTTCTTTGTTGATTCTCTATTTCCTTATTTATTAGAATACTGCATCTTAACTTGGTTTCCTCTGATAAAATTTGATCTAGCAAATTCCTTCTCTGTTTTGATGACACTTCATACAATTTCATCATACAATGAAAATGATTGGGAATCCAGTTCCCCTCAAAGAATTGTCTTAAGACCTTCAACAAAATGATCAATCTTGTCCGCTGAGTCACGAACGTAATCCACTGTATACCTAGCTAGAATTGTGAAGGTAGCCTCATACTCTGCAATACTATCTTCTTCCCATTGTTTAAATCCAAGGAATTCCCTCTTCATTTCAGTTCGTTTCTCCAAGGAAAATATTTTTCAATGAATATTTCCTTAAAAGTTCTCCATTCTATATCCTCTATCTCTTCGTCCTCTGTGGTATTTTGAATCAAGGACCCCCTTTGATCAACGTCACCGTTGAGACAATATACTGCCAATACTACCTTTTCATTTTCATTGCATATTAATGCCATGAATATCTTTTCAAGGGACTTGATCCATTGCTCATTAACCATTGGATTAGTAGTCCCACTGAAAGATGGGGGCTTCTGCCATATGAAAAGATCCAACATAGGTGTTGAATGATTATTCATCACAACTTGAGTAATTTATCCCAATATGTTCATGATCTGATCTACTCCAACGTTGACTGTGTTCACTTTCTCAGTAGGGTGATCCCTACCTTCCCCACAAGTATTGATTCCCCTTCTTCCATTAGACGCCATTTCTAAATAATGGGATGCACTAGATTAGTTTATGAATCTCAAATAGAAACACACTTAACATAGATTGAAATTCTATGCATAGCTAATCTTATAAACATGGTTCCTCTAAGGAAAAATTTACATTAACTCCATCACAATGGCTTGTAAAGAAAACATGAATTATCCTAAGCATATCCCCCGGGAGTATCGTAACCAAGAGTGAAGCAAGGACTCTGGTCGTGCACTAGTTCCCGTTCGAGTCTTTCTCAAAATAGGGTTTTCTAGTATTACCCCTAGATACATAGGTGCAAGAGATGCCTCTACCTGCTCGTATCCAGACAGGGATGTATTGCACAAAATATCCATATATTCTATTCCTTAACAAAATACCGTGACGTTCTTGTATGTTTATCCTCAAATACTACCTTAGGTCTTTTTTCCCTACTATAAATTTCATAGTCTAGTTTTCAAGTGTTTTACTAAACTTCCTTTGATACCAACTGTAACACCCTAACCCCTATAGGCTAGAGCCAGTGCATTACTTGTGATATTGACATGGTTAGAAGGAATGGAAATCCTGAAGGAATGATAAGTTTAGTAGTCTTGATGAAACTAGATACATAGATGTAACTGAAATTACATTGGAAAAGGTTAAAAAATACAATACATAATAAAAACTAAAATTTGCATCCATAGGGACTCAAAAGAATGTCTTCTCTTCATCACCTTTCGAAGGTAGACAATGAAAGGTGTGAGCTCAAATTCTCAATAAGAGTTACAAATAGTGGAATCATGAGTACAATAATAAGTGAATCACAAATAATCTGACATAATCAATATGTAATAGTGAATAAGTGAATAACCAAAGCCATTAATAAACTGAAAATGATAGGGAATCCATAGATTTTGTCATAGTGATAATCTTATGGATAATAATAATAACTGATAATGAATAAAGAGAATTCTCATTAACTAGACTTTCTTTATCTGTCACATGAAACCATAATACTGTAAAAATGGTTTAGTTCTATGGGTCGAAAACCGTCTGATTTTTGGAAACAAACTCGAAGGGTTTGTCGCCAAACTGTTTTCTCTCATGAGACCTACCGATGCATCGAGGGGCTATAGCGGGTCCCACCCGCCACTGCGGGTCTAAATAATTATTTATAAATTTATTCAATACAAGATCAATATTCCCTTTTAATATCCCTGTAGTGTACAATATACAAATTCATCAATATTTCCATATTTAATACAACATTCAAAATAAACACCGTATGTAAAATGGTATATGGTTTAGACAACAAACATATACATGAAATGAGATTATGAATATATAATAAAAATATAATTTCAAATGAAAAGTGATCTCAAATTGGCAGTAGGTATACCACATAAGGATTATTAGGTGCACAATACAAAGATAGTCACAACGAAAACGGCAGCTGAGACAAATTCCCTTACAACAATGTGATTGGTTGAATCATATGACAAGTACTTAATAAATATCGAGTGAATCATTGAATAACATGAATATAAAAATAATCAGGTTATTATATATCAAATGGAAGTACAAATATACCACATACAAGAAATACGTGGCGAACAATGAAAATCTCACAGAAATGAAAGTGAGATGAGAAACCCCTTACCTTTTACTCTAGTGTGTTCTTGATTATTCATAATGACCTGAATAATAAAATTATATTAATTAATTAACAATTCGAGAACCTAATCCACATGTAATTGATATGATATAACCTTATTAAGTCCATTAATGGCCTCTTTGATGGGTTTAAGAGATTAAATATTATTATTTTGGAAGCATTTTCTTACTTTGTTTCATGATTTGTTTACTTGTATTCATGAATGGAAGTTGGTTTGATATATGGTTAAACATCCTGAATTGTTAATATACATTATTAGTGACATTAAAGAGATATAAATGATCTTATAATCATTCTGTTTATATACGATGAGGATGACTCATTTGATGAGTTAAAAAAAGAAACGCTTGAATTTGGCTTCGCAGTTTTGTGCTCAATAAACTTGTTTCATATTATATTTCTATATTATGTACGTGAAAAGATTCTAGAAAATTAATCAATATAAAATACATATGTTATGACATGGTTCATGTAACACCCCAAGATTTCATAGTGTGTTATTTGTTCAAAATAATTAAATAACTTTCACTACACGCAACACCGAGTTCAATAACACCATGACATACCAAAAAAAAGAGCCATTCAAAAGAGGTTATGAATAGTATTAACTAAATTTAAAACTTTATATAATCCTTATAATTTTAGAATCTATATTATGAGTTTCTTAGACATAATGGAAAAACAGATTCATTTTCAGTATTGCACTTTTATCAACTTTTAATAGTGAATCCTTTTTAAAAACAATATTTTAAACTTTTTGACTAAATGGGGGACATCAAAAAATATAAAATGAAACATCCCAAGATTCCACGGTACGCTTTCCTTTGAATAATATAGTAGCGTGTGTTGTACGCAACTTCGAGTTCTAACACACCACAACCAATCAAACTAGCCGTTATGAATAGTAATACCTACATTTTAAAATTTTAGAAATTTTATCTCTCAAAATGGACTTCATTTTTGGATTCGGAGTATCGAATTTAGCTTAAGGTAAAATTTTGGTACTTTTCGGATAACTTTCATATTTTGATGAATAGTGAAAATTACTAAATTTTATTTAAAAACAACTTTTTTAATCAAAATAAATAATAGTGATAAATTATGAATTTGAGTGGTTTTAAAGTATATTTAGAATATATTTTTACCATTTAATATAATTTTGTCCATTGGACATAATTTTACAATTAAACCAAATATAAACAAGTGTCAATCTTTTGATAGTTATTATCTCTTAAAAACACGCTTTTTGTTTTGACAGCGGGAATTAATTTTAAATTAATTTCTGCCACTTCTGTGTTTTGAATTTAGAAAAATAGATTCCATATTTGGAATCAGGATTTTCAAATTGAGTAAATAGGTAACTTTTATTTTTATACATTTTGATTAATTACTGCGGTAAATATTTTATTTACCATGGTTAAGGGTAAATCCGGTAAATAAGGGTTACAAAATAATATTATAATAATACTAAATTACCCTAAAACGTGTCCTAGACTAATTGGTTGATAAATGTTCGACCATAGGCATCTTTGGGTCGATTTTGGGACCCCATGGTGCCACTTGTAGGTGATAGGGACACTTTATTTTAATTAAGTTAAAATGAATACAAAAATGACACAAGCATATATCTTTTAGAAAAACAATTTTTACATAGGGTTATATATGTTGGATTTTAGATTATAAATATTCATTAGAAAGCTAAACAGATTTCTTACATAATGATAGTTTATTTATAATTTTTAGACATTAAATAATATAAGTTATTTATGACACAATGATGATGCAGTAATTAATATAATAGTGAAAAATTAAAATAATTGATATTATAAATACCCAAATAAATAAAATATGAAACTTTTAATAAATTAAAATAATTTTCTAGGATAATATGATATATTAGTACTGATTTAATTGACTTTTTGCGAAGTAATCAATAAGTTATGAGTTTAAAAAAATCAACTATTGAATAGTGTCAAAATTGACAAAAAAGAGTTCTTAAAACAAATATTATATGCTTAATTGATATTAAATTCCTAAAAATCTAGGGTTAGGCCAAGAGACTTATATCATGATAGGTTCATCATTAATGGGCCACTTGGGCGTCTCTTGGATGTATATAGTAAGTTTATTAACCATATTATATAAAAATACAAAGAGACATTGTAAAAGTGAAACTAATTAACTTAGAGTTAATACTTAAATATAAGGTTAATATAAGTACCCAAACCTGTCTAAATTCTATTGGTTGAGTTTTTTTCAACCCATAGCCACCTTAAAATTTAAATAATAAACTTTGGAGCCATTAGAAAACGAATATGAATGTATTATAAATTAATATTTATAGCTTTTCCAAAGGTACCCCTCACCCCTCTTATAAAAGGGAACTCTTCCTTCTCATTTCTTCACACATTCAAAGTCTTTTGGTTCGGACAAACTCTTCCCAAATACTCTCCCAACTTCCCTCACTACAACCTAGAGGACTTAGTTTGATAATAAAGCCATCCTAAGGAGCCCTTTTGATCAAATCAAAAGGAAGAACCCGTAGAAGAGGTAATGTTTTCACCACCCCTTTTCAAGTTCCTTTCTTCTTCCACTTATTCTTTCTTTGTTATTACCATTATAAAATAATAACTCCAGTATAATATATATACTGTGATGTTATTATAAATATTGTACAACCATATTCAGTATTCTATCCACCCTTTGAATAACATGTCACCATACGTGCGTACGAACGGCTTACCATCTCCACCCCGTGGTGTAATTATTATTCAATATATTATTATTTGGATGGGTATAATAATGATATGTAACTCATGTAAATAATAAATATAACATGTTAATGATTCTGTATATATGATATAACAACCATTTATATATTATTTCAAAAGAATGATATTGTCGCTCGTGCGTACGTACGGACTACCGTCTCCACGAACGCGATGAGATTCATTCTCCATCGTATCCATTCAAGTATAATTATCATTTGATGATTCAAAAATTATGTTTAAGGACTTGATATCATTATGTATATGAATAATATACAACCTATCTATTACAAACATGGCTTACATAATAAAACATATAAAATAAAACAAGTAAGTTAACACCCGAAACAACGATAATACTAAGATATTATTATCAAATCAATATTAAAAGATCATATATGATATAATATTAATATATATGATTCTTGTATAATTTAATAACAATTATTTCACCATTATAAAGGAGTTTAACATACCCCAACCAAGTAAAAGTACAAGGTAAGGGGTTTTCATCTCACTCCTTATTCCCGTGAGATTCATGCCATATTTCCACCATCACCTTTTGTGTGGTGTATGTACTGCCCATAATTATATTCCTTGTGTAATACACTGTAATGTATGTGTATTTACATATTAATTGTATGATACCTCTTTTATGGGTTGTATGTTTCATAAGTTACCAATTTGTTAAGGGTTATTTCACAATCTCTTCATTATCCGAGGTTGTTTATATGTAATAATCTACTGGGATCTCTTTATTATCCACATCCATGTTTTCTTAATAATGTATTTCAAAACATTTTTACTATTTACAAGAATATGGGTTAAATTCATTTATACCCTTATGTGTTTCGAAAGGAATCTTTCCGTCGTTTTCCAAACAAGGGACTTTTAACCTTTTCGACAAATTTAAGGTAAGAATGTTTTTTTTAACTTATACGGCGGGTGCAGCTATTTATCACCGTTATAAAATTGTCAAAGATTACCTTACAAGATAATAAGAATATTTTCAAAAAAAAAAGTTTTATTACATAAATATAAGACTTTTAAATGATTTTAAAATAGAATGAGATATTTTTCTAAAATAGTCTTTATTTCATCTATGTCAACATGATTTGATGGATTTTAATCTTATTTGAAGTTGATTTATTATGATACAAAACATCCATATTTTATTTAAGGTTTTGGGATATTTTTGACTGTGGATAAGTTATTCTTATGTCACTCATGGTTTTTTTAGAGTATTGACATTTCATAAGTTATTTGTAATCTGAATGTTTATGTTATATTTCAACCTTTCATTCAGATGAATGTGTTAGACAAGTATGTTAAGGGTTGGGGACCAGTAAAAGTAAGCCCTCCGGTTTGGTCTCCGGTTATTAGAGGAACACCGGTTTGGTCTCCGGTTATTAGAGGAACTCCAGTTTGGTGTTCGGTTATTAGAGGCACTCCGGGTTGGTGTCCGGTTATTAGAGGCACTCCGGGTTGGGTTCCGGTTACAGTTATCCCCTAGGTCTTGGGACGAGGCCTTGAAAAAGAAATTAAAGTTCACCATTATGCATTACGACATTATGAAAGTGGTTATTGATATTGCATGTGATTATTCGATTAGTAGAATATCCATGTGAATAAGTAATGGCATTATTTCATTTTACTTTTGCCATACTATGTTGAAGTTCAAGTTTAAAGGCTTTTGTTTTAGTAATGCATTGCCTTAAATTTTTATGCTTATTTTTGAATGTTCCGCTATATTTTTATCCTTAATGGGCATTTGAGCTCACCCCTTTTCTATGTTTTATTTTTCCCAGGATTTGAAGAAGTAAGTTATGAATGACCTGCAGGGATATTATGAGGGGATAATTGTGTGGACTATGGAGACATTATGTTGTCATAGTAGTTTTTCTCTTTATGATGTAATGTAAAACTTTATGAATATATCTAGTGTTTCCAAGGCTACTAAACCAATCGGTCATTCGAGATTTGATCTTTATTGTGATCATGCCAATGTAATGTAATAATGCACCGACTCTGGGTAACTAGGGTCGGGGCATTATAGTTGGTATCAGAGGAAGTTTAGTACAAACCTTGGAAGCTAGATTTAGATTAACTATGATTAGAGCACGTAGACCTATAATGAACTTTGAGGATTAGTATAGAAGAACTTCCTAGAATTTTGGTATTTTAGAGATTTTGTGAGTTTTCCGAGCAATACATCCCTGTCTGGATACGAGCAGGTAGAGGCAGCTCTGGCATAGATGTACCTAGGGGTAAAACCCAAAAACACCGCTTTGAGCTAGACTCGAACGGGAACTGGTGCACGAAAATGGGCGTTGTTGCACTCTTGGTTATGACACTCCCGGGGGATATTCTTAGGATAACTCTCATTTTCTTTATAAATCATTATGAAAGGTTTATGAGTATATACTTCCTCAAAGGAGAAATTTTTATGATTATGGATTATATCCATAAACTATTTAATTTATGTTATGTGTTTTACAAGTTTGGGATTAGGTATTGTTATTCATAAACTAATCTAATGTATGCCACTGTTTAGAAATGGAGCCCAGTAGATGGAATGAGAACTCTAGCAATGCACACAATACAAAGAGAAAGAAGGATCATATATTTCATGGTCTTAAGCTAGAATTTATAAGAGAAATAGTCTCACATGTATTATCATCATATGACGAAATAATATCATGTGTTGATAAGATACGTAAAGAGTTTACTGATTCCTATGGCTTTGAAGGGAAGCAAGAGAAGAAAAGGATGGAAGAGAGAAAGATGGATAAAGGGAAGAGGGAAAAGAAGAATTTTTCCATATTTGATAACTGTGGGAAGAAACACCCTGGAACTTGTTTGAAAGGAATGGGATTTTGTTATAAGTGTGGAGGAAAAGGGCACAAAGTACATGACTGCAAGGGTAAGAAAATGGTTTCAAATGTACAATGCTTCATTTGCAAAGAGTTTGGACACTACGCGAACCTATGTCTCAGTCATCAGACTATGCCGCAAATGATGCAATTGGATAATAATCAAGTTATGATACTACCAAAGATGAAGAGGAATGATTAGAGTTCTTATGTTGATTATGTCAATTGAGTGTTGTATCAACAATGTACTTGTTATAATAATTATGGAGTATATAAGTATTGTACTGCAGTACTATTTCATTAAGGACTTGAGATTGTGTGGAACAAAGAAAAGTGACTCAATAGAAGGATAAATTTTTGGAAAATATATGGTTGAGAGAATGATAAACCATAATATAGTTCTGATACCGAGGTAGTGATTTTGGAATAATACATGATTGTTTTGGATAAATTATATTGGATATTCATGACTACCTTGGAACTGATTAATGATTTGTTTATTCCATCATTGTTGGGGTTTAAAACATTTTTGGATTGATGAAGTATATCCAGCATTCTATATGGAATAAGGGAGCATGAATGTAATCAATAAGGAATATGGTAATTCGGGATGTTTCAGTGTATTAAAAGAATACATGATGAAGTTATTCTTATGCTATTACGGGGTAAAAAGGATCTACATTATGTTTACCTTCATTGTAAATGTTGGACTGTGAGTTTGGACAGAAGTATTTTGGATAGTTCTAGTTTGGATTATTTTGGATTTCCATAAAAGGACAACCCGGAGGTCGGGCGGCAACCCGTCGCGTCCGGCAAGGCTGCGAGACTTGAACCCGTAACCGAAGGGCGACAAGGGTGTATCACCTACCACTAGCGCACGAGATGTCCTGGATTAAATAATGTAGTTTTTTTTAAATGATCTGGTAGATGAATTATAAATTCATTTATTTTAGAACCCTGTACGAATAGTATAAATAGAATTTTTTTTACGTTCTATTTTCTTTTAGAGTGAAAGATGAGTTTGTGGTAGAAATTTATTAATGGATAAAACTCAAATTATAAAGTAAGTATATCTCCTTATGATCTTACCCAATCTCATAAATAAATTCCTCAACATTAATAAAAGGATCTTAGAACAAAAATGTTGTCCTATATGGTACCTTAAATCATCACTAATTTATGGCTTTGGGATTGTTGGCCTTTTCATAGCCATGTTCTCTACCACTCTCCATCAGATAATTGATGGTTAGATTTCTCTTCCATATCCATATTTTCCTACATGGAACCCTAGTATGTGTTATTTTCGGTAATCTTCATACTTTCCACTCTTTATTTTAAATAGAGGCCTCATTAATTCATTTTTCGATGTGGGATTTCAACTAAGATATTTTGAAACGTCAAAAATGTGTTATCCCAATACCCTATGTTTTGTTGAACCGATGGTATTTCAAATCATCATAGATTGATGAGTTTAAGGACCTAAATATTATACATGTTTGTGATTGATGACCTCAATCACTACCTATAAATATTTGCGTTTTTCCTCCAATTATATGCCTCTAATTTCCACCAATGTTCTCCTAATCGAGATCATAATTTGGTGGTGACCCTTTCATTTCTCTTTTCCTCATATTACGACTAAACTTTAGTAACCCAATTTCCGATGTGGGTTTTACCACAAATATATTTTCTATTTTCAACCTTTTATTTTCAAAGAACAATTTCAAATTGCGAGGACACAATTTATTGAAGGAGGGGAGAATGTAACACCCCAAGATTTCATAGTGTGTTATTTCTTCAAAAAAATTCAATAACTTGCACTACAAGCAACACAGAGTTGAATCACACCATGACTTACCAAAAAAAAGATCCATTCAAAAGAGGTTATGAATAGTATTAACTAAATTTTAAACTTTAGATAATACTTATAATTTTATAATCTATATTATGAGTTTCTTAGACATAATGTAAAAACAGATTCATTTTCAGTATTTCACTTTTATCAACTTTTAATAGTGAAACCTTTTTAAATACAATATTTTAAACTTTTTTACTAAATGTGGGACATCAAAAAATTTAAAATGAAACACCCCAAGCTTCCACGGTACGCTTTCCTTTGAATAATACAGTAGCGTGTGTTGTACGCAACTTCGAGTTCTAATACACCACAACCAATCAAACTAGCCGTTATGAATAGTAATACCTACCTTTTAAAAATTTAGAAATTTTATCTCTCAAAATGGACTTCATTTTTGGATTCGGAGTATCTAATTTATCCAAAGGTGAAATTTTGGTACTTTTCGGATAACTTTCATATTTTGATGAATAGTGAAAATTACTAAATTTTTAATAAAAACAAATTTTTTAATCAAAATATTTAATAGTGATAAATTATGAATTTGAGTGGTTTTAAAGTATATTTATAATATATTTTTACCATTTAATATAATTTTGGCCATTGAACATAATTTTACAATTAAACTGAACATAAACAAGTGTCAATCTTTTGATAGTTATTATCTCTTAAAAACACACTTTTTGTTTTGATAGCGGGAATTAATTTTAAATTAATTTCTGCCACTTCTGTGTCTTGAATTTAGAAAAATGGATTCCATATTTGGAATCAGGATTTTCAAATTGTGTAAATAGTTAACTTTTATTTTTATACATTTTGAATAATTACTGCGGTAAATATTTTATTTACCATGGTTAAGGGTAAATCCGGTAAATAAGGGTTAAAAAATAATATTATAATAATACTAAATTACCCTAAAACGTGTCCTAGCCTAATTGGTTGATACCTTGTCTACCATAGGCATCTTTGGGTCGATTTTGGGACCCCATGGTACCACTTGTAGGTGATAGGGACACTTTATTTTAATTAAGTTAAAATGAATACAAAAATGACACAAGCATATATCTTTTAGCAAAACAATTTTTACATAGGGTTATATATGTTGGATTTTAGATTATAAATATTAATTAGAAAGATTAAAATATTTACTAAAAAATTATAGTTTATTTATAATTTTTAGACATTAAATAATATAAGTTATTTATTTCACAATGATGATGCAGTAATTACTATAATAGTGAAAAATTAAAATAATTGATGTTATAAATACCCAAATAAATAAAATATGAAAATTTTAATGAATTAAAATACTTTTATAGGATAATATTATATATTAGGATTTATTTAATTGACTTTTTTCGAAGTAATCAATCTGTTATGAGTTTCACAAAAATCAACTCTTGAATAGTGTCAAAATTGACATAAAAGAGTTCTTAAAACAAATATTATATGCTTAATTGATATTAAATTCCTAAAAATCTAGGGTTAGGCCAAGAGACTTATATCCTGATAGGTTCATCATTAATGGACCACTTGGGGGTCTCTTGGATGTATATATTAAGTTTATTAACCATATTATATAAAAATACAAAGAGACATTGTAAAAGTGAAACTAATTAACTTAGAGTTAATACTTAATGATAAGGTTAATATAAGTACCCAAACCTGTCTAAATTCTATTGGTTGAGTTGTTTTCGACCCATACCCACCTTAAAATTTAAATAATAAACTTTGGAGCCATTAGAAACCGAATATAAATTTATTATAAATTAATATTTCTAGCTTTTCCAATGGTGCCTCTCACCCCTCTTATAAAAGGGCACTCTTCCTTCTCATTTCTTCACACATTAAAAGCCTTTTGGTTCGGACAAACTCTTACCAAATACTCTCCCAACTTCCCTCAATACAACCTAGAGGCCTTAGTATAATCATAAAGCCATCCTATGGATCCCTTTTGATCAAATCAAAAGGAAGAACCCGTAGAAGAGGTAATGTTTTCACCACCCCTTTGCAAGTTCCTTTCTTCTTCCACTTCTTCTTTCGTTGTTATTACCATTCTAAAATAATAACTCCAGTAACATCTATATACTATGATGTTATTATAAATATGGTACAACCATATTCAGTATTCTATCCACCCTTTGAATAACATGTCACCATATGTGCGTACGTACGGCTTACCGTCTCCACGTCGTGGTGTAATTGTTATTCAATATATTATTATTTGGATGGGTATAATAATGATATGTAACTCATGTAAATAATAAATATAACATTTTAATGATTCTGTATATAGGATATAACAACCATTTATATATTATTTCAAAATAATGATATTGTCGCTCGTCCGTACGTACGGACTACCGTCTCCACGAACGCGATGAGATTCATTCTCCATCGTATCCATTAAAGTATAATTATCATTTGATGATTTAAAAATGATGTTTAAGGACTTGATATCATTCTGGATATGAATAATATACAACCTATCCATTACAAACATGGATTACGTAACAAAACATATAAAAAAACAAGTTAACACCCGAAACAACGATAATACTAAGATATTATTATCAAATCAATATTTAAAGATCATATATGATATCATATTAATATATATGATTCTTGTATAAGTTAATAACAATTATTTAACCATTATACAGGAGGTTAACCTACCCCAACCAAGGAAAAGTACAAGGTAAGGGGTTTTCATCTCACTCCTTATTCCCGTGAGATTCATGCCATATTGCCACCATTACCTTTTGTGTGGTGTATGTACTACCCATAATTATATTATTTGTGTAATACACTCTAATTTATGAGTATTTACATATTCATTGTATTATACCTCTTTTATGGGTTTTATGTTTCATAAGTTACCAATTTGGTAAGGGTTATTTCACAATCTCTTCATTATCCGAGGTTGTTTATATGTAATAATCTATTGGGATCAATTTATCATCCACATCCATGTTTTCTTAATAATGTATTTCAAAACATTTTTACTATTTACAATAATATGGGTTAAAGTCATTTATACCCTTATGTGTTTCGAAAGGAATCTTTCATTCGTTTTCCAAAAAAGGCACTTTTAACCTTTTCACTAAATTTAAGGTAAGAATGTTTTTTTTAACTTATACGGCGGGTGCAGCTATTTACTGCCGTTATAAAATCGTCAAAGCTTCCCTTAAAGAATATTTTCAAAAAAAATGTTTTATTTCATAAATATAAGACTTTTAAATGATTCCAAAATAGAAAGAGATATTTTTCTAAAATTGTCTTTATTTCATCTATGTCAACATCCTTTGATGGATTTTAAGCTTATTTGAAGTTGATATATTATGATACAAAACATCCATATTTTATTGAAGGTTTTTTGATATTTTTGACTGTGGATAAGTTATTATTATGTCACTCATGGTTTTTTTTAGAGTATTGACATTTTATAAGTTATTTGTAATCTGAATGTTTATGTTATAGTTCAACCTTTCATTCAGATGAATGTGTTAGAAAAGTATGTTCCAGGTTGGGGACCAGTAAAAGTATGCCCTCCGGTTTGGTCTCTGGTTATTTGAGGAACTCCAGTTTGGTCTCCGGTTATTAGAGGAACTCCGGTTTGGTGTCCCGTTATTAGAGGCACTCCGGGTTGGTGTCCGGTTATTAGAGGCACTCCGGGTTGGGTTCCGGTTACAGTTAGCCCCTAGGTCTTGGGACGAGGCCTTGACAAAGAAATTAAAGTTCAGCATTATAAATTCCGACATTATGAAAGTGGTTATTGATATTTCATGTGATTATTCAATTAGTAGAATATCCATGTGAACAATTAAATGGCATTATTTCATTTTACTTTTTCCATACTATGTTGAAGTTCAAGTTTAAAGGCTTTTGTTTTAGTAATGCATTGCCTTAAATGTTTATCCTTATTTTTGAATGTTTCGCTATATTGTTATCCTTACTGGGCATTTGAGCTCACCCCTTTTCTATGTTTTATTTTTCCCAGGATGTGAAGAAGTAAGTTATGCATGACCTGCAGGGATATTATGAGGGGATAATTGTGTGGACTATGGAGACATTATGTTGTCGTAGTAGTTTTTCACTTTATGATGTAATGGAAAACTTTATGAATATATCTAGTGTTTCCAAGGATACTAAACCAATCGGTCATTCGAGATTTGATCTTTCTTGTGATCATGCCAATGTAAAGTAATAATGCACTGACTCTGGGTAACTAGGGTCGGGGCTTTATAGTTGTTATCAGAGGAAGTTTAGTACAAACCTTGGAAGCTAGATTTAGATTAACTCTGATTAGAGCACGTAGACCTATAATGAACTTTGAGGATTAGTATAGAAAAAATTCCTATAATTCTGGTATTGTAGAGATTTTGTGAGTTTTCCTAGCAATACATCCCTGTCTGGATACGAGCAGGTAGAGGCAGATCTGGCATAGAAGTTCCTAGGGGTAAAACCCGAAAACACCACTTTGAGCTAGACTCGAACGGAAACTGGTGCACGAAAACGGGCCTTGTTGCACTCTTGGTTACGACACTCCCGGGGGATATGCTTAGGATAACTCTCATTTTCTTTATAAATAATTATGAAGGGTTTATGAGTATATACTTCCTCAAAGGAGAAATTTTTATGATTATGGATTATATCCATAAACTATTTAATTTATGTTATGTGTTTTACAAGTTTGGGATTATGTATTGTTATTCATAAACTAATATAATGTATGCCATTGTTTAGAGATGGCGCCCATTAGAAGGAATGAGAACTCTAGCAATGCACATGATACAAAGATAAAGAAGGATCATATATTTCATGGTCTTAAGCCATAATTTATAAGGGAAATAGTCTCGCATGTATTATCATCATATGAAGAAATAATATCATGTGTTGATAAGATAAGTAAAGAGTTTACTGAGTCCTATGGCTTTGAAGGGAAGAAAGAGAAGAAAAGGATGGACGAGAGAAAGATGGATATAGGGAAGAGGGAAAAGAAAAATTTTCCCATATGTGATAACTATGGGAAGAAACACCCTGGAACTTGTCTGAAAGGAATGGGAGTTTGTTATAAGTGTGGAGGAAAAGGGTACAAAGTACATGACTACAAGGGTAAGAAAATGGTTTCAAATGTACAATGCTTCATTTGCAAGGAGTTTGGACACTACGTGAACCTATGCCCCAGTCATCAGACTATGCCGCAAATGATTCTATTGGATAATAATCAAGTTATGATACTACCACAGATGAAGAGGAATGATTAGAGTTCTTATGTTGATTATGTCAATTGAGTGTTGTATCAACAATGTACTTGTTATAATAATTATGGAGTATATAAGGATTGTACTACAGTACTATTTCATTAAGGACTTGAGATTGTGTGGAACAAAGAAAAGTGACTCAATAGCAAGATAAATTTTTGGAAAATATATGGTTGAGAGAATGATAAACCATAATATAGTTTTGATACCGAGGTAGTGATTTTGAAATAATACATGATTGTTTTGGATAAATTATATTGGATATTCTTGAATACCTTGGAACTGATTAATGATTTGTATATTCCATCATTGTTGGGGTTTAAAACATTTTTGGATTGATGAAGTATATCCAGCATTCTATATGGAATAAGGGAGAATGAATGTAATCAATAAGGAATATGGTAATTCAGGATGTTTCAATGTATTAAAAGAATACATGATGAAGGTATTCATATGCTATTACGGGGTAAAAAGGATCTACATTATGTTTACCTTCCTTATAAATGTTGGACTGTGAGTTTGGACAGATGTATTTTGGATAGTTCTAGTTTGGATTATTTTGGATTTCCATAAAAGGACAACCCGGAGGTCGGGCGGCAACCCTTCGCGTCCGGCAAGGCTGCAAGACTTGAACCCGCAACCGAAGGGCGACAAGGGTGTATCACCTATCACTAGCCCACGAGATGTCCTGGATTAAATAATATAGTTTTTTTAAAGATATGGTAGATGAATTATAAATTCATTTATTTTAGAACCCTGTACGAATAGTATAAATTGAAAAAAAAATTACATTCTATTATCTTTTAGAATGAAAGATGAGTTTGTGGTAGAAATTTATTAATGGATAAAACTCTAATTATAAAGTAATTATATCTCCTTATGATCTTACCCAATCTCATAAATAAATTCCTTAACATTAATAAAAGGAACTTAGAATAAAAATGTTGTCCTAGATGGTACCTTAAATCATCACTAATTTATGGCTTTGGGATTGTTGGCCTTTTCATAGCCATGTTCTCTACCACTCTCCATCAGATAATTGATGGTTAGATTTCTCTTCCATATCCATATTTTTTTACACGGAACCCTAGTATGTGTTATTTTCGGTAATCTTCATACTTTTCACTCTTTATTTTAAATAGAGGCCTCATTAATTCATTTTTCGATGTGGGATTTCAACTAATGTATTTTGAAACGTCAAAAATGTTTTATCCCAATACCCTATGTTTTGTTGAACCGATGGCATTTCAAATCATCATAGATTGATGAGTTTAAGGACCTCAATTTTATACTTGTTTGTGATTGATGACCTCAATCACTACATATAAATATTTACGTTTTTCCTCTAATTATATGTCTCTAATTTCCACCAATGTTCTCCTAATTGAGATCATAATTTGGTGGTGACCCTTTCATTTCTCTTTTCCTCATATTAAGACTAAAATTTAGAAACCCAATTTCCGATGTGGGTTTTCCCACAAATATATTTTCTATTTTCAACCTTTTATTTTCAAAGAACAATTTAAAATTGCGAGGACGCAATTTATTGAAGGAGGGGAGAATGTAACACCCCAAGATTTCATTGTGTGTTATTTCTTCAAAATAATTCAATAACTTGCACTACACGCAACACCGAGTTCAATCACACCATGACTTACCAAGAAAAAGAGCCATTCAAAATAGGTTATGAATAGTATTAACTAAATTTTAAACTTTATATAATCCTTATAATTTTAGAATCTATATTATGAGTTTCTTAGACATAATGCAAAAACAGATTCATTTTCTGTATTGCACTTTTATCAACTTTTAATAGTGAAACCTTTTTAAATACAATATTTTCAACTTTTTGACTAAATGGGGGACATCAAAAAATTTAAAATGAAACATCCCAAGCTTCCACGGTATGATTTCCTTTGAATAATACAGTAGCGTGTGTTGTACGCAACTTCGAGTTCTAACACACCACAACCAATCAAACTCGCCGTTATGAATAGTAATACCTACCTTTTAAAATTTTAGAAATTTTATCTCTCAAAATGGAATTCATTTTTGGATTCGGTGTATCGAATTTAGCCTAATGTAAAATTTTGGTACTTTTCGGATAACCTTCATATTTTGATGAATAGTGAAAATTACTAAATTTTAAATAAAAACAATTTTTTTAATCAAAATAATTAATAGTGATAAATTATGAATTTGAGTGGTTTTAAAGTATATTTATAATATATTTTTACCATTTAATATAATTTTGGCCATTGGACATAATTTTACAATTAAACCGAACATAAACAAGTGTCAATCTTTTGATAGTTATTATCTCTTAAAAACACGCTTTTTGTTTTGACAGCGGGAATTAATTTTAAATTAATTTCTGCCACTTCTGTGTTTTAAATTTAGAAAAACGGATTCCATATTTGGAATCAGGATGTTCAAATTGTGTAAATAGGTAACTTTTATTTTTAGACATTTTGAATAATTACTGCGGTAAATATTTTATTTACCATGGTTAAGGGTAAATCCGGTAAATAAGGGTTAAAAAATAATATTATAATAATATTAAATTACCCTAAAACGTGTCCTAGCATAATTGGTTGATACATGTTCGACCATAGGCATCTTTGGGTTTATTTTGAGACCCCATGGTGCCACTTGTAGGTGATAGGGACACTTTATTTTAATTAAGTTAAAATGAATACAAAAATGACACAAGCATATATCTTTTAGAAAAACCAATTTTACATAGGGTTATATATGTTGGATTTTAGATTATAAATATTCATTAGAAAGATAAAAAGATTTCATACACAATTATAGTTTATTTATAATTTTTAGACATTAAATAATATATGTTATTTATGACACAATGATGATGCAGTAATTACTATAATAGTGAAAAATTAAAATAAATGATACTATAAATACCCAAATAAATAAAATATGAAACTTTTAATGAATTAAAATAATTTTATAGGATAATATGATATATTAGGATTTATGTAATTTACTTTTTTCTAAGTACTCAATCTGTTATGAGTTTCACAAAAATCAACTATTGAATAGTGTCAAAATTGACATAAAAGAGTTCTTAAAACAAATATTATATTATTAATTGATATTAAATTCCTAAAAATCTAGGGTTCGGAAAAAATACTTATATCATGATAGTTTCATCATTAATGGACCACTTGGGGGTCGCTTGGATGTATATAGTAAGTTTATTAACCATATTATATAAAAAATACAAAGAGACATTGTAAAAGTGAAATTAATTAACTTAGAGTTAATACTTAATGATAAGGTTAATATAAGTACCCAAACCTGTCTAAATTCTATTGGTTGAGTTTTTTTCGACCCATCCGCACCTTAAAATTTAAATGATCAACTTTGGAGCCATTATAAACCTAATATGAATTTATTATAAATTAATATTTCAAGCTTTTCCAAAGATGCCCCTCACCCCTCTTATAAAAGGGCACTCTTCCTTCTCATTTCTTCACACATTCAAAGCCTTTTGGATCAGCCAAACTCTTCCCAAATACTCTCCCAACTTCCCTCACTACAACCTAGAGGTATTCGTTTTATCATAAAGCCATCCTAAGGAGCCCTTTTGATCAAATCAATAGGAAGAACACGTAGAAGAGGTAATGTTTTCACCACCCCTTTTCAAGTTCCTTTCTTCTTCCACTTCTTCTTTCTTTGTTATTACCATTCTAAAATAATAACTCCAGTATCATATATATACTATGATGTTATTATAAATATGGTACAACCATATTCAGTATTCTATTCACCCTTTGAATAACATGTCACCATACGTGCGTACGTACAGCTTACCGTCTCCACGTCGTGGTGTAATTGTTATTCAATATATTATTATTTGGATGGGTATAATAATGATATGTAACCCATGTAAATAATAAATATAACATGTTATTGATTCTGTATATATGATATAACAACCATTTATATATTATTTCAAAAGAATGATATTGTCGCTCGTGCGTACGTACGGACTACCGTCTCCACGAATGCGATTAGATTCATTCTCCATCGTATCCATTCAAGTATAATTATCATTTGATGATTTAAAAATGATGTTTAAGGACATGATATCATTCTGGATATGAATAATATACAACCTATCCATTACAAACATGGCTTACGTAACAAAACATATAAAATAAAACAAGTAAGTTAACACCCGAAACAACGATAATACTAAGTTATTATTATAAAATCAATATTAAAAGATCATATATGATATCATATTAATATATATTATTCTTGTATAATTTAATAACAATTATTTCACCATTATACAGGAGGTTAACCTACCCCAACCAAGGAAAAGTACAAGGTAAGGGGTTTTCATCTCACTCTTTATTCCCGTGAGATTCGTGCCATATTGCCACCATCACCTTTTGTGTGGTGTATGTACTGCCCATAAATA
The DNA here is from genome assembly GCA_963277665.1 of Viscum album. Lineage (NCBI taxonomy): Eukaryota > Viridiplantae > Streptophyta > Magnoliopsida > Santalales > Viscaceae > Viscum > Viscum album. The sequence goes on along the minus strand of OY728166.1, from coordinate 1,065,544,446 downwards.
TATTCTTTGTGTAATACACTCTAATTTATGTGTATTTACATATTAATTGTATGATTCTTATTTTATGGGTTGTATGTTTCATAAGTTATCAATTTTTTAAGGGTTATTTCACAATCTATTCATTATCCGAGATGTATATATGTAATAATCTATTGAGATATCTTTATCATCCACATCCATGTTTTCTTAATAATGTATTTCAAAACATTTTTCCAATTTACAAGAATATGGGTTAAAGTAATTTATACCCTTATGTGTTTCGAAAGGAATCTTTCCGTCGTTTTCCAAACAAGGCACTTTTAACCTTTTCGACAAATTTAAGGTAAGAATATTTTTTTTAACTTATACGGCGGGTGCGACTATTTACTGCAATAATAAAATCGTCAAAGCTTCCCTTACAAGATAATAAGAATATTTTCAAGAAAAAAATGTTTTATTTCATAAATATAAGACTTTTAAATGATTTCAAAATAGAAAGAGATATTTTTCTAAAATAGTCTTTATTTCATCTATGTCAATATCCTTTGTTGGATTTTAAGATTATTTGAAGTTGATTTATTATGATACAAAACATCCATATTTTATTGAAGGTTTTGTGATATTTTTGACTGTGGATAAGTTATTCTTATGTCACTCATGGTTTTTGTTTATAGTATTGACATTTTATAAGTTATTTGTAATCTGAATGTTTATGTTATATTTCAACCTTTCAATCAGATGAATGTGTTAGACAAGTATGTTCCGGGTTGGGGACCAGTAAAAGTAAGCCCTCCAGTTTTGTCTCCGGTTATTAGAGGAACTCCGGTTTGGTCTCCTGTTATTAGAGGAACTCCGGGTTGGTTTCCTGTTATTAGAGGCACTCTGGGTTGGTGTCCGGTTATTAGAGGCACTCCGGGTTGGGTTCCGGTTACAGTTAGCCCCTAGGTCTTGGGACGAGGCCTTGACAAAGAAATTAAAGTTCAGCATTATGCATTCCGACATTATGAAAGTGGTTATTGATATTGCATGTGATTATTCGATTAGTAGAATATCCATGTGAATAAGTAAATGGCATTATTTCATTTTACTTTTGCCATACTATGTTTAAGTTAAATTTTAAAGGCTTTTGTTTTAGTAATGCATTACCTTAAATGTTTATGCTTATTTTTGAATGTTCCGATATATTGTTATCCTTACTGGGAATTTGAGCTCACCCCTTTTCTATGTTTTATTTTTCCCAGGATGTGAAGAAGTATGTTATGAATGACCTGCAGGGATATTATGAGGGGTAATTGTGTGGACTATGGAGACATTATGTTGTCGTAGTAGTTTTTCAATTTATGATGTAATGTAAAACTTTATGAATATATCTAGTGTTTCCAAGGATATTAAACCAATCGGTCTTTCGAGATTTGATCTTTCTTGTGATCATGCCAATGTAATGTAATAATGCACCGACTTTGGGTAACTAGGGTCGGGGCGTTATAGTTCAACTATAATTATAGTTTCATGACCAGTAATGAAAGAAAGATTGAAGAACAAAGCTTCATCGTCCACGAAGGTAATAAATTAGAACCTCATGGACATTGATTTCATTTATAAATATAAAAGGAAAGGAGTAAGAATATTGATGATGGTTCTTCCATTAACATGATAGAAATCCAGTCTATAGATGATACTGGAATTATCATGATCATTTGGATAGAATAGGTGAGGAGAGGATAACAAATAAAGATAAATTCAAATGAAACTAAAAGAAAAAGAAAGGTGTTTTACCTCTTGAAACAACTTCCTCAAGAACCTCCTTAAGGGATAGGATTTTGGTCTTTTGGAAAGACTAAGAGATTCCTGGTCATGGGGAGTGACTAGGGAAGAGTATTTGGGCAGAACATTGAAGAGATTCAAGGCATAGAGGAGTGAAGAGAAGAGGTAGTGGGGGGGGGTTTATAGTGGAGGAGAGGGGTAATTTTTTAATATTTTAATCATTATTATAATATTTTTTCCCAAGGTTATGAATAGTCTTAGTTCATGTGACCTCAAATAGTAATAATGGCATGTGAGTTCGAACCATGTGGCCTTGCATCACTTATGATTTCACAAATAGTGTATTTTACTGATTATTTGTATTTACAGTATTTTATCGTCTTTCAGTATTCATCAAATATTCAAGAATTTCAGAGAAGTCCCAAAAATTTACCCTAATAATTTTTCGATGTGTATAATACAAAAGTGAAATCCAATTTTCAAAAATAATTTTCTAAATATAATTAATTTTATTTTTAAATAAAATTATAGTTAATTCGAAAAATAACAATGTTAAAGTGCAATTAGTTTTATTTCTCACTGAAAAACTAATTAATATCTCATTCTCTTGTTTCCTTAAGAAAATGAAGTAATATTATTATTTACTATTCATAAGGGTCATATTACTAGTCATATTATTATTCAAAATGGTATGTTACTATTCACCAATAATTAAGATTGTTCTATTAGAGTCCAAATGACTTACTCAACAAAACTCTAGATGACCATTTTTTGAAATTCAAAACATAAAAGTGGAAAATTAATATTTAATGGCTATGTTTTGACTATATCCTAAATAACATAGTGTTGTTTCGAAGGAACATAGTGATGAATATAATGTATTTAACAAAAACATACCATAAAAATTTTGGGGTGATACATTAACTACAATTTATTGATAAATTGAACAACATAAAAGAAAATATATTTTCAAAAAAAGAATTCATAAGTTAATATTTTGATGTCTTATTTTGATATAATTTTATGTCACTGTAAATAATATTTCCACGTGTTATAATATCGGTTATGATTTCAAAATAATCATTTTTCCAATAAATGATTGCTTTAATTTAAAATAAAATCCATCATATTTAGAGTATTATTTTCATAAAATGGTGTACATTTTTAAAATAATCATGTCAAAATTTTCCAAGGGTGATTTTGTGGTAATTTTCTAAAATACATTATTTTTTGGGTGAATAGTAAAAATACTATTTTTTAACATAACTGATATACATTAAATGACTTCATTCAATAAGTAATGGTGACATAATCCATTATAGAACTTTAGGTTCAGTGATGGATTATTTTATTTTATAAATCGTTCCTTAAAATACATTAAAATAATTTTATATACATTAAAAGAAATTTCCATAACATAATGTCAAGTGATTCCTAAAAATAACATTTTCATTCTTTCGTTTTCATTTTCCTTTTATTAGATTAATGAATTCAAATTATAAAGATGATTTAAAGTAAAAAAAGACTAATATTATATTAATATATACTTTATATTTTCAAAAAACTATAATTACAATTCTAACCTTTGATATATCATTTTATTGAATATTTTATTCTAAAAATACCCCCTCCTCTAGTATAAATAATCCCCCTCCCTCTTTTTGGAAAACCACTACTCCCAACCATTAATAAGCCTAATATCTAGCCAAAACCTCCATATCAAGCCCCTTAAAATAACTAAGTATGTTCAAGAGTCCTCCAACTCTAGTAACTGAGGGAGTTATAGTTTTGTGCACAAGAATCTACAAATAGGAGAGAGTAAGTCTCTATTATATCTTACCTATTTTATTATTATGTTATCTTTTTACCCACTCCCTTTCAAAACCATATGCTAATAAATTGATTATATGGTAATTTAAAATTATATCAATGATTTGACCCTATTTTATTTACCATATTAATAAAAAATATATAAATGTCATACTTCCCTTTCCTTGTCATTCAACAACATCCCGTTAAAGGTCGTTTAACCACATATAGAGATGTTGCTAAGACAATTGTTATAACCTCTATCATTCATGGAAAATTTAAATAATATATACTATATAAAAATGAAAATATATGTATTCTATGTTTCTATAACTAATTATACTAATTTCTATATTACATTTAATAGAATATTGAAATTGTTAAAAACAGGAAATTGTTATGTAAAATATGACATCAAACCGCATCAATTTCATCAACGTAAATTATGAAATATAATACAATGAATATAATTGATAAATATTTTTATAAAATGGAAATAATTCAGTTATGGATCCTTTTTTTAATAAATTTGAGTTTATTATCACTACGGGAAAAAAGTTTGTTGTGACGGGGTATTTGCGACGGGAACTAATCTCGTCGCAAATAGTCCTTCACAAGGGTTATTTGTGACGGGGGGGGGGGGCTCGTCCCATCACAAAAGTTAATGCACATTTTTCCACGGGGTGCGGACCAAAGCGAGAGAAGGTTATCTGCGAAGGGGGGATCCCCCCGTCCTAAAAAATTTGTCTGTTGGAGGGTATTTGCGACAGATCCTGTCACAAATATTGGCGGTGGTAAATGGGTTTTTGCGACGGGATGTTGTCACATCGCAAAAGGTGTGTCGGTAGGTCACCTTTTGCGACGAGCTCTGTCACAAATACACTTTTAACCACCGACATCAATTAATGCGGGAAAAGTTATTTGTGACGGGCCCCATCTCAAAAATTACCTTTGTGACGGGCTTACCGTCGCCACAAGTCCTGTCGCAACGAGTCCCATTGCAACTAATCAAACCTATATATACCCCCCTCTGTTTTTCATTTTTTTCCTCTCATTTCTCACTTCATTTCTCTCTATAAAGTCGAAATTTAGAGTGAAATTTTCTCTCTCTTAATTTTTTTACGGAGATGTTGTGAAGATGCTTACATCAATCAGAGATCAAGTTTAAAGGTTTTTATATTTCATTTAGTTTAGTATTTATTTAAATTTGTTATGTTAATTTTAATTATTATTGATTAGTTGTAATTAAATTATATTTAAATTGTTTTGTTATCTGTATTTTAGTAATAAATAGTAATTATTAGTAATAATTAGGAATAAATAGTAATAATTTGGAATAATTTGGAATAAATAGTTATAATTAGGAATAAATTGTAATAATTAGTAATAAATAGGAATAATTAGTAATAAATAGGAATAATTAGTAATAATTAGTAATAAATAGTAATAATTAGTAATAAATAGTAGAAATTAGTAATAAATAATAGTAATTAGTAATAAATAGTATTAATTAGTAACAAAAAGTATTAATAAGTAATAAATAGTAGTAATTAGGAATAAATAGTAGTAATTAGAAATAAATTGTAGTAATTAGGAATAAATTGTAATAAATAGCAATAATGTGGAATAAATAGCGATAAATAAGAGTAAATAGTAATAATTAGGAATAAATAGTAATAAATAGGAATAAATAGCAATAAATAGAAATAAATAGCAATAAATATGAATAAATAGTAATAAATATGAATAAATAGGAATAATTACTAATAAATAGAAATAAATAGGAATAAATAGGATTAAATATGAATAAATAGAAATAAATAGTAATAAATAAGAATAAATAGTAATAATTAGTAATAATTAGTAATAATTAGTAAAAATTAGTAATAATTATAAATAATTAGTATTAATTAGTAATAATTAACCATAATAAGTAATAATTAGGAATAATTTTTAATAATTAGTAATAATTAGTAATAATTAGATAGAAACAAATAGTAATGAATAGAAACAAATAGAAAAAAGTAGTAAAAAATAGTAACAAATATCAACAAATAGTAACAAATAGTAACAAATATTAACAAATAGTAATAATTATTAATAATTAGGAATAAATAGGAATAAATAGTAATAAATAGTAATAAATAATAATAAATAGTAATAAATAGCAATAAAAGGTAATAAATAGTATTAATTATTAATAATTTGTAATGAATATTATTAAATAGTAAAAATTAGAAATAAATAGTAATAAATAGTAATAAATTGTAGTAATTAGTAATAAAAAGTAGTAATTGTCAATAAATAGTATTAATTAATAATAAATAGTATTAATTAGTAAAAAATAGTCGTAATTTGGAATATGTACTAGTAATTTGGAATAAATAGTAATAATTAAGAATAAATAGCAATAATTTGGAATAAATAGCAATAAATAGGAATAAATAGGAATAATTAGGAATAAATAGTAATAAATAGGAATAAATAGGAATAAATAGAAATAAATAGCTATAAATATGAATAAATAGTAATTAATATGAATAAATAGTAATAAATACAAATAAATACGAATAATTAGTAACAAATAGATGTAAATTGGAATAACTAGGAATAAAATTGAATAAATAGGAATAAATAGTAATAAATATAAATACATAGTAATAAATAATAGTAATTAGTAATAATTAGTAATCAATAGTAATAATTATTAATAATTATTAATAATTAGTAATAAATATTAATATATAGTAATAAATAGTAATAAATGGTAAGAAGTAGTAATAAATAGTAATAATAAGTAATAATTAGTAATAATTAGTAATAATTAGATAGGAACAAATATGAATAAATAGTAACAAACAGTATCAAATAGTTATAAATAGTAATAATTAGTGATAAATAAAAATAAATAGGAATAAAAAGTAAAAAATAGTAAAAAATAGTAAAAATAGTAATAAATGGATATAAATTGTAATAATTAGTATTAATTAGTAATAATTTCTAATAATTAGTAATAAAAAGTAATAACCAGTAATAAATAGTATTAATTAGTAATCATTAGTAATAATTATTAATAATTAGTAATAATTAGTTATAATTACTAATAATTAGGAATAATTAGTAATAATTATTAATAATTAGTAATAAATAGAAATAATTAGGAAAAAATATTAATAAATATGAATATATAGCAATAAATAGTATTAAATAGGAATAAATAGAAATAAATAGGAATTAATAAGATTAAATAGTATTAAATATAAATAATTATAAATAAATTGGAATAAATAAGAATAATTAAGATTAATTAGGAATAATTATAAATAAATAAGAATAATTATGAATAATTAGAAATAATTAGGAATAAATAGGAATAAATAGGAATAAATAGGAATTAATAAGAATAAATAGGAATCAAAAGTACTAATTAGGAATAATTAGGAATAATTATGAATAATTAGGAATATTTATGAATATTTATATATCATTAAGAATAATTAGGAATAATTAAAAAAAATAGGTATAATTATGAATAAATTGGAATAAATAGGAATAATTAGAAATAATTAGGAATAATTAGGAATAAATAAGAATAAAAATGAATAATTAGTAATAGATATGAATAAACATGAATTAATAGGAATAAATAAGAATAAATAGGACTATATAGTTATAAATAGGAAAAAATTGGAATAATTATTAATAATTAGGAATAATTACGAATAATTAGAAATAATTAGGAATTATTAGTAATAATTAAGAAGAATTTGGATGAATTAGGAATAACTAGGAAGAATTTGGACGAATTAGGAATAATTAGGCAGAATTAGGAAGAATTAGGAAGAATTAGGAAGAATTAGGAAGAATTAGGAAGAAAATAAATTATAATAAATTTTAAAAATTTGTAATAACTTGGTACAATTTCCAGTGGATTAAAGACACTCCTTTTGCTCGATTACTCTTATCCTTTCAACTTTTACTAACTCAAAACATTATGAAAAGTATTCTTCTACGTATATATATCCATTATTGTATGCACGATTTTGAATATCCATTTGTAGGATGACATTTTTCATAATGTGTCCTGGTAGTAACAGTTGCAAGAAGACGACTCATTGATGAAAAGGGGGCTCTTTTGTCTGACGGCTCATTTACTTGAAACTTTCTCACACAGAAATCACAATGAAGAATCTGATCAGAGGTACACACATTCATTCTCGTGGGAAGCAAATGAGCCATCAGACAAAAGAGTAGTAATCATTCCATTAAAAGTTATGTCACCCATAAGTAATGGTAATGATTAAGAAGTAGTTTTAATTATTTATCTTTTTTCCAGATAGTGTTTTTATATTTTCAAATTATTAAAAAATAGTAATGATTTTATATTTTGTAGAAAAATATAGAATAAGGAAGTCAACAACAATCATTATTATAATATCACTCTTAGAAAAATCAATATAGAAATCCAAACGGTTCTGGTTTAAATCTGTTATTTATAGGGGGGTGTTGAAGTTTTCTTATCATTTTCATCATCAAAACCAGAATTTGTTTCAGATGGCTCAATAAAGCGTCCTTGTAAAAAATGTTCTATGAGAACGTTTGACACATTTGAAAATGTTGGGAGACATCTCGTGTGGTTGGATTTCAACCAGATTATGTTTTTTTGTATCGATATGGAGAACATAGTTCTAGAGAAGATACTAATAACTTGATTTCAGATCCATCGCAGCTTCCAAATTTAGTACATGATCTTGTAGGTCCATCTATTCAGCGAACTAAAACTCAAGATGATATTGATTTAACTTTTGAGTTGGCACTATCTAAATTTATGAGTTGTTGAGGTCTACTGAGGATGAACTATATCCTTATTGCATGATAATAAAATTAGAAGCGGTTGTAAAATTTAAGGATATTAAATTAGATAATTCAATGTAAACAACTGTATTGATCAAATATTTTCTTTGGTTAAAACATTATTACCAAAAGTTAATGTGTAGCCTACAAATTACTATGAGATTAAGAGGCTTGTTCGTAATCTGGACCTTAGTTATTGAAAGATTCGTGCATGTCAAAATGATTGAATCTTATATTCCGGTGAAAACGATTCATTGGATAGTTGTCCCACATGTGGACAATCGAGGTATAAAAAATCTCAACTAGGGAAGTCTGGATCGATTCATGTAAAACAGTTGAGAAATTTCACCCTTACCCCCATGTTGCAGTGTTTATTTATGTCTTAGAACACAGCATCAACGATGTCATGGCACAAAACCAAGATTTCAACTGATAAAAGTTTAAATCATCCTTCTGATGGTGATTCATGGAAACATTTTGACCATCTGTATCCGTTTTTTTTCTTTAGAAGCCTGAAATGTGTGATTAGGTCTTTCTACTGATGGTTTCTATCCATTTGTTACTTATGGTAGTTAGTATTTATGTTTGCATGTCTTTATAACTCCAAAACATTTACCTCCATGGTTGTTGATAAAGGATCCCTATATCTTTTTGACCACATTAATCTCAGGACATCTGAAAAATATTATTGATTTTTATTTGAAACCATTGATTGATGAGTTAAATACATTGTAGAGTGATGGTGCCGGTGCATATAATGTTGCTGCGAAACAAAATTTCATATTAAAAGCTGCATTGATGTGGATGATTAGTGACTTTCTGGCATATGGTATGTTATATGGCTAGATTACACATGGTTTGAAATAATTTCCTCACTGTATGAGAGACAAAAAAGCCCATATGCTCGTCAACAGAAAAAAACCTTTCTATTTGGGACTGTCACCTCAGATTTCTTCCAACCGATCATCCTTTTCGGAGGAACAAATCTCATTTTCGAAAAGGTAAAATTGAATGGGATGAACGTCCACAAATGATATCAGGAACGTAGTTAAACTAAGTTGTATTTTCATTACCTCCCATCACATTTGGGCCAACAGTAAACCTACAGAAAATTCATGGCTTTGGGAAAGAATATAAATGGATAAAACAAAACATTTTTTGGGATCTTCCATATTAGTCTGATTTATAAGTCTGCCTTAGTTGGATGTAATGTATTTTGATAGGATCTTTTTGTATAATTTATTTCATAAAATTTTGGATACACTCGGAATGACCAATGATACTGTAAAGGCATGATTAGATCTTGCCTAAATTTGTAGGCAAACAAAACTTGAACTATTCGAAAGCATCATATCACAGAGGATAATGAAGCCAAAAGAAGATTATACAATGTCCAAAGAGAGTCTCTTAATATTTTGTCAGTCGATAGTAGATTTGAGACATCCAGATGTCTATGCTTTTAACTTGGGAAGATGTGTTAAGAATTGGTATATTATCAGATTAAAATGTCATTATTGTCATGTTATAATGGAATGAATTCTGCCGATTAGATTTAGAGGTTTGTCGAATTCTATGATTTGGGATTCTATGATAAACATATCATATTTTTTCAAGACATTTATGCAGCGACATCAGACTATGATGCGCTAAGAAAACTTGAAGAAGATGTTGTTGTAATTATTTGTAAACTGGAAAAAATCCTTCTGCCTGCTTTCTTTGATTCAATGAAACTTCTAATATTACATTTTCTACATGATGCTAAATGTGGAGGTCCAGTAAATTTTTGATGGATGTACCCATTCAAGAGATTCATGAAGAAATTAAGGAAAAAAGTAGATAATAAATCATCATTTGAAGGCTCAATTGTTGAAGTTTATTTACAAGTGGAAATTTCTTTTTTCTGCGGTCATTATTTTGAATCACAATATCCCTCAAAACAAAATCACATGGGATTAAAATAGGGTAAAGTTAATGATGAAATGGAAAATCAATTATTAGTTTTTAAGAATCTAAATCTTGGTTGTGGTGGAGTTCATGGATGATGGATTTCAGATGATGAATATCACGGATCTCATACATATGTTCTGCTCAACTGTGAAGAAATGATGTTATTTGTACTGTGGGTACTTCTATCCTATAGTCTATAATTTATGTTATAGTATGTAAACTTATATTATTTCTAGGTTATATGATAATTATATCATGAAACAACTTCCACAAATTACAGCAGCTTCTCTTGAAAAACGCAGACAAAAAAAAATTTCTCAATGGTTTCAAAAACTGGTTACATAATTTATTGACAATTTAATATCAATTCCATTTATTATTTATAATATTAAAAATTGTATTACAAATTTTTAGGAGTTTCAACATGGTTATAAAATTGATAATTGACCGTGTATATTGAGTAACCCACCATCCAAAATGGTTAAATCTTATAATGCATATGTGGATAATGGTTTTTGATTTCAAACATGTGCATATGGGGAATAAAAAAACATTGAAAAATGGAGTTTTCTTGAGAGAATCACCTCACAGAGAAACTAAAGTTGACTTTTATGGAATTCTAGATGAAATTATTGAGTTGTGTTATCTAAGACAGAATTACATAATGATGTTTAAATGTTGGTGGTTGGATACTGAGAGAGGCATGTTTGTTCATCTGACTCATCGAGTCGTCGATATTAAATTTAAAAGTTTTATTGTAGTAAATGATCCATTTTTACTGGAATAACAGGCACATCAAATTTATTACAAAAATTACTGCTCTACATAACAAGAAATGAGTGATTGGTGGAGCATAATAAAAATGAAATCTCTGAAAAATCAATTTAGTCAAACTGAATGTGGTTCTATTGAAGTGGAAGGAATTGATATTTTTCAAGAGACTGCTCAAAATCCTTCTTTTTTTCACAAAGAGAAGTGAATATCGATGATGAAACTCTACAATTAAGGATTGGTGATGATTACAATGTTAATGATGTTTCAAATGAATTTTAAATGACAAGTGACGATGAAACTGAAACTAATATGGATATTGATGATGATGGGGAGGAAGATGAATAAATTGACATGGACACCTATGGAGATGATGATGAATATGGAAATTGACATAGTTAAATGATGGTTATAATTATAACTAATATATATCTATATATAATAGTTAATTTCAACTATCTACTAACTACAATCATTTTGTGTTTTAGAAGGATAAAGATCTATTTCAAAAGTTATAGGAGGGTGATAAACCTTTGAATGAGGGGGATTGTGGACCATCTAACCCTCAGCCTTCTAACTGTTTAGGGGGTATGTGGAGGGGGTGAAATCTTGTGCAATTGATGGTTCCTGACCCTATCGCCAAGCAATTTCCATGTCTTGACTTCGATCCACACACACTGAGGTATGGTAACCTGTATATTAAATTAGTTTTCATTAATTTATTTATATATATACTAATTTTTTGATTATTTATTTTTTTTCACTGTTTTGCACATGTAGCTATTGGACAGGGGAGCTCTATATTGCACAATTATTTTTCTCATCTATGGATCACAAGGGAACATATTCTCATTGATGTGTGGTGTGACATGTTCGATCATTCCCTGGAATGTTAATAAAGAATATTTATTATGAAATTTATTTTATTAATAACATTATATAATAAATTATTTGAAGGGTTTATGGTATCCCATTAATGATATCATGCATGCAGCTATACACATAGCATGGTAGGTGTCTATGCATGACCGTTTCCGTCAGGTTTTTCACAATTTGAGAAGAATATCTATTAAGAAAGCTGGAGTGACAGAATTTGATGATTCTTTTAGAGCCCACCGAACAGAGTACATTTCATCTTGTGTTTGCGATGGATTATGATTACACTGGTTGGGTGGTGGATTTTAGAGGATATCCTTAGTGGGACGGCAGAACCGGGGGAGACAAGAGGTGACACATCGAGATGGTAGTCGTACATTTAGTACGCATAGAGATCCTCTCGTATGTACATTTTTTAAATATTGTATATAACTTTAAAAATAAATAGTTTATTTTATATTTCTGTAGGCAGTCGAGCATCAAAATATTACAGAGTTCGGCATTTATCAGAGGATGTACAGTGATCTGTCCACTGGAGAGATTAGAGGTGATCGTCAGAGTTGGATTTTGGTTAGTATAATTTTTTTTCAATTTGACAATTAACTGTATATAATATTTTTACCATTTTATTTTCAAATTTGAATTGAAGGAGTCATATGAGGTGGTGACCTCTCAGAAACAGGCTGAGAGTCAGGACGAGACGACTGAGGAGACCAGTGCCCACCATTTCGATGAGGTGGCAAGGATGCAGGCGACACAGTATGGTTTTGAGAAGGGCCGAGTAGTTGGTATCAGCTTTCATTTGACTCCTGGTACTTATTATGATACTACAGTGATGTCGGCGTCCAGCTCTAGAGGAGCTCATGGAGAGGTATCATCTTCAACCTAACATTATCAGGAGAAATTGCAAACTCGGACTGAGTTTATAGAGATTTTTCAGAAGTAGCATGATGAGATGTGTTGGCAACAACATTAGCAGCAGCACCATAAGGAGGAGATGCGTTGATCGCAACATCAGTAGCATCATGAGTATATGGAGTACATGCGCCGCCTGACTCGTAGTTTAGGGATGAAGTTTAATCCGCCATCTCATACTGCTCCTCCACCTATTCCAGATGAGGACCCCCAGTGACTTGATTTTTATGTTAAATTTTGTTTTTTTAATTTAAGATTTATTGTAATATGAACTATTTACAGTTTCTGTCTTTTATATTAGTAAAAATAATGCATAATTTAATTTTTTTTCATATTTTTAATATTTTAGTATATATTATTAGTATTATATTTTTTTAATATTTTTTTATTTTTCTAATAATAATAACATTTTATGAGTTTTTATATTTTTTTTGTTAATATTGAGAATTGTATTTATTTTTTATTTATTTTTTTTTTAATAAAATTAATATTTATATTTTATTTATCATAATTTTATTAATTATATTTTAATAGTATTATATTTTTTAATGTCTGGTTATTTTACAATTAATATATTTTTTATTTTTTTTATTATTTTCGTTATATTAATATAAATTTTTTGTTAATCATATTTTTCTTAAATATTTTTTTATTAATTTTAGTATTTTTGATGGGAGGATGGGCCTGTCTCAAATACTATTTGCGACGGGCCTGTTGTAAAAGGTTATTATATATATATATGTATATAACTTATATAATCAAAGGATTAGTTGCAGCGGGGAACTGTCCCGTCACAAATAGTATTTGTGATGGTCCGTCGTGAATGGTTTATTGATATATATAATGTATATAATCGGAGGATTATTTAGGATGGGGCACTTTTCCATTCCAAATACAATTTTTTTGTGATGGGACCATTTCCAAAAATAATATTTCTGACGCTGTTTTCAACAACGGGCTATTTGCGACGGGGTCCCGTTGCTAAAGACTATTTGCGACGGGATCCCTTCGCAAATATCCCCTTTCTAGTAGTGTATCTAAAAGGTAAAAAAGAGATGAAATTAAGTGGGAATTAAAGTAAGGGGAATTTTCAAACCCAACTCTCTGTTATGGGATTTTCCCTCTTTCTCCTCATTTTCAGTATGGACGTTCAATAAAAATTATTTCTCCATTATTATCTTTTCTTTTTCTTTGATATACATGTTTTGTAAAAGGGTTTATGAAAAACATAATTTTTTCAAAATGAACTCTTCTTTCAAACACACATTTTACATCTAACTCAAGTTTGATGACTCATTAATCAGGTATGTTATTACCCCATTTAGTTGGGATCCCAATGATTTTAAACATATGATAATTAAATGAATCCCATTACATTACATGGGTTATTTATGATGATAGTTGATATATTTTTTATGTGGCATGCATGATAATGTTAAAGTTATGATGGTATGGGTGCGCCAGAAATTATATATTTATTCAGTGAATTGGGTAATATGAATAACCTCATGAGTAAAGTGAAATATGCATTAACATGAAGCTACATTCTTTAACAACTATATATCGTATTTGACCACTAAGACATGATATTACATTTTTATGTATTTCAACATTCCAATTCTTATCTGAATGATTCATCTCATGATTATAACCCTACGAATATGTTATGATATTGATAATAATAAACCAATGTTATATTGTTTCATGTTATATTTTATCCTTTTACTAGGATTTTAGCTCTCCCATTTTTTATGTATATCCTATAGTGACAAATTTTACTAAGGATAATTCAAGAGGCAATACAAAACTAAAGATGGAATTAAATGAGTGTTTATGTTTTATGTTGTAAATTTTAAATATGATCCATGTTATCCCATGAAAATATAGCTTTGGATCCCAGAAATTTAATTATTTTATATTTTTTATCCCTAAAATGACGTAATAGTAATGTATGAAAATTAGGGTCGCTGCGTAGTTGGTAGCCTCTAGTATATGTGGAGGAATGTTTGAGGTCTTGTAACCAACTAGCAGAAAACAATGGTATGTTGGACCTTGGCCAGGACAGTACACATATGCACCAGTTGTTAATTTTTTGTTATTTATATAGTGGAAAAAATCTATTTTATGATTATTCTGATGAATATTATGTGGATTTATAGATCCTTTTTAGTATCTATCTTACACGGGGTTCATGATTCAAATAATACCATATCGGAATGTGACTTTTTCTCAATCATCTTTATTTGACACACATGTTATTTTATATACATATATTATTTTTTGATGTGTATATGTATCCCCTTTGACATATAATATCACAAATTTATTTATTCTTGTGATATTTTATGTTCCACAAATTTTAATTCATTCATGGTTCTTATGATTGAATGTTACTAAATTGGTAATGGTTTTATGATAAAATTTCATTGTTTTTCGGTATTAGTTTTTATGCATCCAATTAAAAAATATTTTCATATACCTCTCATGAAAATCATTATTTATTTTATCTACTAGTAATTTCATGATAATACATGTCTTCCATTTATTTTACATGACTTATGTACTCAATATTGTAGAGTAATGTTCATAAAGTAATACATCATTATTTATATCTTCATTTGAAATAACTTTTCCCTCAATTTAAAAGTTTTTTTGAAATGTTTTCTATAAATGTTATATAAAATCATTTTATTATTTTGGAAATTATATATTAATGAAATATTTTCCCATATTTTTATTTTTTAAAGTTATTTTAAAATAAATATTGATTTTTATTTCAAAAACATCAACCTTTCATATTTTACTGACAATGAGAATGAAATATATTAATTAATCAATACACCAAGAATGGTATTTTCTTCCTTCATGACAAGTCAATGTTTTAAATATTACATTATATGTTTCATACATTATTTTCAATGAAAATTATTTTAAAAATGTTTTACGTTTTAATTTTTAATAAAAATATAGATTTTTTTCTATCAACAAATCTTTATTTTTTTAAAATTATTTATATATTCCGATGTTATTTAAAATATTGAAGAATGTTGAAAATTATTTACACTTTAAAAGGTGTTCTTTATAATTGGATGGATATTTGTCTTAAGAAATGTTCCATGTGATAATTCAAAATCAATTCTCTTCTAATATGTCATGTTTTGATGATATACATGGGTGGGACCTATATCTCTCTCCAATGTATTGAGAAAATGATGATATCTCAAGAGAAAAATAGAGATGAAACAAGGAGTGAACACAATCCTATAATGGACCTTTTCCACTATGATAGTATTGGGAGTGAACCATGACTATAATGATAGACTTTTGAGTGATCGAATTATAGTATGATTGTTTTTTAAATAATTTGTGACTATTAATTAAATTATTTTGTATTCTTATTTGTATGTAATAATTCCATATCTTATGAAAATTTTATTCTTTCATGGATTAAGTTATTTGATTCCATAATGAATCATGTAATATAGACAATTATGATTTATTAAAGGAATCAATTTTATGAACTATGATATATATGGTATTGTTTTCAAATGTTATTCTCAAGTTCTCAAACCCATTTGATAATGTTATGATTATAAGATCATTGATATCTCAGTTGATTACCCTCACTGAGAATATGGACTAATTGTATCATATATTCCCTTTCCCTGTGTTATGTTGAATTAGTTGATGTAGGCTATTTTTATAAGGAATAAAAATTTGTAATATCATAGTTATAGATATCGATGATCTTTCATGAAATAAGAAGATTGTGTATCATGTCTTAGAACACATAAAACTATTAGAGTAATCAATTTTTTGTTTATTAAATTTATTTAATAATCATATTTTTTTATATTCTATGAAGCATATAATATGTCCATATAATAATTTTCTGAAAATGTTTGTTTTTTTTAATTAATAATATTTGGAATAATTTAATATTAAAATTACATGTTAAATAAAAGATTTATCACATAAGGGGTGCTGTATGAAATAAATTGCTGAACCTAAAATAAAAAAATCACTATATATATTCACAAGAGTCATCAATATGAGTATTTTTATAAACAAATAACAATTAAATGATGATTATATCTAACACAACACTTTAATCAACTTTTAAATACCAACATTCAATAACCATATTCTCCGAAAACAATAATTTTCATACCTAGCCAAATTATTTAATTAGTATCACCCAAATACCATTACCACATCAAAATAGTTTATTTCATACCAAAACAACTAAATAATGATTATTTTAGTGTTTCTAATGACTTAACATTAAATAGATGTTATAATAATATCAACCCAACTCTATATATTCTTTTCTTATCCTACCTTATCACTAATTATTCCATATTTCATGAAATTATGACATAATATTGAATAATATACCAATTCCATATTTTTTCAATGGTATATCTATCATCTAACATTCCCTCAATTTATTTAAATATCAATGATTTGTTAATATTTATTTCATTTCATTTCCCTTATAAAAAATGAATTTTAATTTCCGTCACCACCTTTCATCGATGGTTTTCAAAAAATATTCAATGAATAAAAATATTAGTTAGGAAAATATTTAAATTATATAATTATATTTTGAGTATTGAATCATTTATATTAAGAAAAAATGATCATTTTCAATTTAATCATAAAAACTGATTTAACAAGGATTATTTTATAATTTCAAATATTTTGGATCATTTATTAGAAGAAAATAATATTATGATAATGAAATGATAAATTCTCAATATCTCACAAACTAAGGTGATATGTGAACTCTTTCACAGTAACATTAGCCACAAACAACACATAAAGGTTTCTGTGTATTGGTCAATGGAACATCTCATTTTAGTCAATGAAAAAAATCTTTAATATATGGTAAACCTATAATAAAAAATTGAATTTATAAAAATAAAATTATTTTAAAATTTCTTTGAAATCTGGTATTAATTTATTTTATTTTATTGTTTTAGAGGCTAAACAAACTCATCAAACTAGTCAAGGAATTCAGTTAAATATCTTTTGAAATACCATCATTATATTAAGGTTACAAAATATCATTATTTTTATCCCATTAATAATATATTATTATAAGGTATTTATTACTTATTGAATATGTATATTTTTTAAAATACTCACCTATATAAATTTAACATTCATTATTTTGGATAACTCTTACTCATGACTATAATCATTATTTTTTACTAATAATGCATGAAGTAGAACAAAAACATCAAAAATAAATTGTAGAAAATGATTTTGGAAAGACTAGATCAGTAGAAAATACCAAATGATCAAGAGGGTATGAAATAGTGGAGACCAATGGAATTCTGAATGACAAGATTCTTTCCCTCACGAAGAAAATATCAGATCCCTAAAGATCATGTTGTCCGCTCACCATAGCTCAATATGGATGGTAGAATTCCATCCATGTTATTACATTCATTCCATGTATAGAGGATATACATATTATTGAGAAGAAACATACTGCACCTATGATTGATATACAAGTCGAACCGAGTATAGGGATGTGACCGTGCATGGAATGATGGATCATGAAAAATTATGTCTTGATTACGTCGAGGTGAATAATTTTCGTCCTTTAAATAATGATACCAGTGAGCATCACTAGATCCCCCATTTAGAACGATTCACCTCTACTGAAATTCATTGAAAAATATAACACCATAGATCCCCCTGAATTATGAACAACATCACTATATCGCATTAATCCAATGTTACATGACTCATCCATGTTTTTTTTAATATTGTACCAAGAAACCCATTATCCCAACTTTACACTTCAAACACTATTGGGATCTAGAATGACATGATGAAAAGGTCTCAAAGAAGGATCATCATTGAAATCCTTACACCAGAGATCAAGGTCAATCAAGGTTGTATGAGTTTCCAGAATAAAACATACATTGGTGTCTGTGTGACCCTATGATGGGCATCATTTCCCATTTTCCAGAGGCTCCAATATCCCACCACTAAAATTAGGGTCCCTACCTTATTTTCTAGTATAATATGTTATCCCTGGAAATATCATCTTAAAAAGGAATCTTTTGAATAATTATCCAACTGAAGTCCCATGAAGCCACTAAAATAATTGAATTCCATAATTTAACAATTACCTTTTAAGTAAAGTTTTTTCAAGGTTTTAGAACAAGTATCCTTGCAACAATATCATAATAAGGCTAGGATGATTCAAAACATGATGATGTAATTCTTGGTTAGTAGCATGCGGTTCATAAATCCCCATAAAAAACTTTAAATTTGTTAGAATCAATTTTTACAAAAAAAAATCCCCCAGTCATCATAGTCATTATATGCCTATTGTAGTCTATTTAATTCATATATAGAAAATGATCATGAGGATGATACTATAAAAAACTCCTTAGTTCAGAACATGGTTCAACATAATGTTTTAAAATATAACTCATTGGATATCATCCACAAATATCTAAATGAACCGTAGATTCTAATAATCATTCCTAAAATTCATTTTGGTTGGGGGACAACCAGCAAAACTGAGATTTACCCATACCTAATTATGCCACTAGAAATTTATATCTCCCCTTCCCACAATCTAGTGGGAGTAATGTTGTAGACCCAGGAGGATGGGTTGGATAATGATCCAAATGGTAGACACTCTACTATATACCATCTAATGTCAACCACATATATATTTTTTATAAACCTTACTATCCTTAAGTAATTCTTTTATGTAAACTCTATATAGGGGAAATAGTTTAATTCAAATCCCATTATAGGGCCCACATAATAAAATTTGGTTAAACTATATATGGTTTCTAAAAAACACACATTATTTCATCAATTACAATTCTTATTCATTTTTAGTTTCATTGAAATTTTATGCTTCAGAGAATTTCAATGGACCCTTAAATGTTTCAAAAAACTAAGATTTAGAGGCTCATTTGAAAACTTTCATCCTCACTTTTTATGTATTCACAACACTTAAACTCCATTTTCATGAAAAATATTTCTTGTTTAATTTATTATCATTTCAAAGTATGTTAATTCCTTATATTATCTATTATGATGCTCCTTGTAGTTATTTTCTATTGTATGATTATGTATCCCATTTGGTTATCAAGGGATTTTGATATGGTTATAAATTAGGGTTTATATCCTTCTATAAGGCACATATTAATATAATTAATATGTATGCTATGAGTGGAACCATAATTATAAATCTGATGAGATTGTGGGATGATATGTTTTTCTAATGAGATACCATGTATGGTGTACATGTAATTATCAAAACAAATAATATATTTTTGTCAGAGTAGTGTGCCTTGATTTATACTTATGATATCATGTTTTAGGTCATCTCCACCTTCTATTTGATTCCATTATCTTATGATATAATGTTATCATTCTATAAATCTATGTTATTATATTTTGTATCATCTTTTATGCTATTTTGATATGTTTCTTTCTCATAACTACTATCATTATTTACTCTATTATTTCATTACTAAGATTCATATCCAATTTATTTATGTATGTGCTCAGGGTAAAAAATTAAATATTATATGTTCAAATTGATATTGTATAAAATTATGTATATTAAAGTTAAATTTATATAGAAAATTTTTATGTAGATGTTTCTGAAAAATAATATCTCAAATACATTTGACATCATTATATTATGGGTTGGGTTTTTTGAGTTTTTATATTTTAAATCATGTAATAAAACATATATGTTTCTATGGATTTTAAAATTCGCTAAATTCTTCCTAAGACAAGGAACATAATGAGAATTTATTACTTTCTTCTAGGATCCTATAAAGGACACCCATATGTTTTGTGTCTTCTTTTATTTCTTATATTTTAGAAGAATTATATTGGGGGAGACATACTGGCTAAGTACATATATTTTTCATTCATCTCCCTTGATATGTTATAATACAAACAAGTTCTTTACCTTTTTGTACTTTGAAAGAGTAAATTTTCCTATATCATACGAGGTGGATGTCCATTGAGTTGAGGCTCAAATTCTTCCTAGATTTATTTTTATGATTTTTAACCAAGGTAGTCTGATGTATATTTTATTAACTTGTTTGGGGTCAGGAAAATCAGATCATTGAAGCTGGGGATTCTGTTTTAACATCATCGATAGTAAGGATGAGTGATATATAAAACAACATGGTTATGAAATAAATAACACTAATAAAGGACTAGTATTACTATAGGTCTTGATATGTCCACATAGTTTAAGAACATAGTTTCTGAACCAACGTAGATGAATTTTGAAGGTATAATTTCATTTAAAATAATGTGTATTAGTCTATAAATCGCAAGAATGAGGAAAACCAGATGTGAATGGGAACCCATGTACCATTATGGAAAATGATAAAGTAGATACACATTATTTATGGTTTTAGTACTCAGAATAATGTGGATCATGTTTATTGTTTATCAAAATTAAAAAAGAGGCTTATGTTTAAGGTCATGTATAATTGACCAATATAAATTAGAGTCTCTAAAAAAGATAATATAAGAAAAACATGGCTTTAATGACAACCACATGATGAAGAATACCATTTTATGAAGAAAATACAAATTTTAATGTTTGAACTTTTGATTGATGTGTCATAAAGATTAGGGTTCTGTAACGATGTCCATCAATATTTCAAGAATAAGAATAAGTCATATCCTTTATTTGAAAATGGTTATTATTTGAGATGGAATAACATTGAGGATTTCAAATTCAAATTTTTTGTTTGATTATGGACTGTTTATATAATGATCCTATTAAATTTTATTTAGGGATAATTTAATGGAGAATGCATGTTAGGTATAAATATTTACCATATCTAAATGATGGGTTTTGATACAATGGTTTCAGGGAATATAGGGTTCAGAGAAAGTTTTTCAAAACATGGAAACATGAATATGGATGGTAGGATATATTATGAGTAAATATATTTGATTCGTGTCATGAAATGTACTCATAGACAAACAAATTCAACCCTGTATGTTATATGTATTGATTACTTGTATACATAAAAGGATTAAATGGATTCAATCAATTTTGTAATAAATTATGTTCCTAGAAAATGGGGTTTTCACGGAGAGTTTTGGGACCATAATGATAATGTTTACATGTACTTGAAAATCTATCCTGTTCAAAATATATGATATCTAATTTAAATATCTTTTTCATATACTATCTCTTTTTGAAATAATAATTTTTCTTTTTTATGGCTTTACGATGGGGCCCACAAGCTTTGTTTATTTTCCCTATTTACCCTATATTGTTTCATATTCTTTAAAATTTTAGATCTTAGTAAGTTGATAATTGATTTTATCATAGGATTCTATATACCTTTTTAGACTAATATGTTTTAGGCCTATTTATGTTGTAATTTCAATGTCCTACAATTTGGATAATTATATCTAAAGTTTATGGTCATAATGATTTGGCCAGACATTCAATGTTTGAGGTTAGATATCTTTTTTCAAAAGTGAAGTGATCCATGTAGTAAGGTCTAGGTAACGCATGGAATGAAAATGATCCCATTTATAAAATGAACCTCCTCAGGGAGTGTATAGATTAATTAAATTACTAATATTTTTAACATTATGTGAATGATATTTGGAGTCTATATTCAAAATGGGGATTAATTCATGAAAACTCTCTACAATGTTTTAAATAAACATAGGTGACAACATTATTCAAAAGTCTATGTTTTTGGACTAGGATCCATGACATGGGATAATATTGAAATGGATGTCCATTGACCATATTTTATTGAAGAGTATTACTGTGATGTTTTTAAGGAATACAATTATTCTACGACCTTCTCATCAGGGTAAAAATGGTCCTTTAGTTGGTAGATAAAATTGGGAACACAAATGAATAGTCATATTGGGGAATACAATCATAACCAAACATGAGTGACCCATTGAGTATAATATTTTGAATAATAATATCAAAGGTTATATTATAGAAATCCATGACATTTCAAAATAAAGGTGTGGTTGAAAAATGTTGGATATCCATAAAAATAGGTGCAATAATTCTAGGGATGTGCATAAAATTCCAACAATTTTAAAATCATTTAGAAATGAATAGGAATAGATGATGGAAATCAGAGGACCAAAAACTAGGTCTTAAATCATAATTAGTTTTTTACACCTATGTGGAATCACATATACCATGAAAACCCACATGCATCCTAATGTCATGTAGGATAATTATGTTATATAGAATGTGTTTCCTAAATAGTTTATGGTCTAAGAAGATGGACTATATTTCATGAAGTTAAACATCATTCCACAAGGACGCAGTTACCTTGTTAATTAATTCCTTATAAAAATTGCTTGGATATTTTTTTAGTTTAACATCACAGATGTCATGATATTCAACTACGTGTGAAACACTCCTAGATGTAACATCTAAATTTTAGGGAATTTGGGACATTATTCTGTAACATGAATATAAGATAGACATGTCACTATTTATACTATTTAATAGGAATAATGTTATAAATATTTCATAAATATTATCTATATGTTGATCTAGATCATTTACAAGGGTATGTGATATAAAATATGGATTCCCTATTGTGAGAAGGAAGTATGGAATGAAAATAAGAATGTGAAAAGATTGAATTATATTGGTACCACCATTGTGATGGTAATTTATAGTTGGCCCCTGAATATAAGATCCATGTGTATGTACATATGCTAATGAATTATAAATCAATACACACATATATCTTGAGATATCATAGTGTAAGAATCCACTGGGAAGCACCTGATACAAAGGTAGAGTACTTCAATACATGGATGTGGGATTTTTCCTCTTTCTCATTTAAGGGAAATAGATTATTTTTTAAAGGATAATCCTATATTTCTCATTTATATACATTGGAGTAGAGATAATCTTGTTTCATGGAATTTGAAGTCTGTATTAGGATAAGGGATGCACGATTCACTCCATAACAAATACCTATAGTAATCGAGAAACACATTTTTGTTTGAAATTTGGAGGATATTTTTTAAAATATATATCAATAAACCAAAATATGATAAATGGATCAGGATCTCATGTAAATAAATGGATCTTAACAATTGATTATCCAGAAAATTTTGATATTTCATGTATGAAAGACATTATATTTTACTATTTAACTCCTTTCCACTATGACAAAATCCATAAAAGTTTGAATATAATGAACCACAATCATTCTATTTGGATTTATTCACTAAGGCAACCAAGATAACATGAGTCATGCACACTGTGGGAAAAATTATTTTTTTTCAAATATCACCTACTTTATATGAGAGTGTATTTATAGAGAGTAATGGAAATTATAAGGGTCATTTCCATATATATTTTTCATTTTTAAAGAGAATCACCTATATATATTTAGTTGTCACGTAAAGATGAATGTGTTATTAGGGTAGAATATAATTGTCAGGAAAATGATATAGGATTTGGGAATCAATATATATCCTATGGGATAAGAATTAGTCCAAGCATGGTAATTATCAAATAAAGGCAACTTTTCCTTGTCAAAAGGAAATAAAAATATGAATCCAAGAACAAAGAATTCTTAGATAGATCTAGCTATCATGTAAGGAATTTAAATACATTGAAGTTGAATGAATTGTGGATTTTATTTTCTTCAATAGTGCAATTAATTCACTAAATTTTAACTGCATGCTTCTAGTTTGTTGTCATGTTATTTATTTTCATGAAAAAATGAAAACATATAACATTATTTAATGTCATGTATCCAAGAATGGGGTGTTCCCAAATTGGGTGATTGGTGTGTTGGGGAATTTTTCCATATTTATGGACATATGAGTTAGGGTTATCCTAACATTGTACTTTTTTTCTTTATAAACCAGTGGTTGGTTCATGGTTATGTGATCTCAGATTACACAATTAATCTTGAATCGATAGGAATCAAGGAACATGTAGTTCTTGAAATATATATATATATAAGTCAAAAAGACATGAAAATGGGAATTTAGCTAGGAATATGTTCTTGAATAAAGAATGATATAATATTATCTCATACATTAATCTAGACCATAATTCATAGTAGGTAATTTTTATTCTTTTGTATCAAACAGAAAAATGGTCTTGATAATGAGTTGTGACTCCCATATCAAAATTTTCATGATAGTGGTAAAACTATATCTTAGGCCATGTTATGTGGCATATTAATCAATTTATATCTCACATTAGTGATAACTAGTCCACATGTACTTATTAATTGGGATATCAAAAGATTCAAGATCTAGGGGTAATTTTCATATCAATTGAGGATGATGGGAATGTAGTTTAACATTATGTGGGTGGCCAAGGGGAAGAATGAAATGTAGTATATGGTCATGCATTTTAGACATATTCTTATAGATTAATGTCATATAACCTATATGTTGTTGTTTAGTTTAACTATGTGTGGATAGAATGTTATAATTTTCAATTTATTATGATGACTCTATGACTTTTGGAATGATGTATAAATCATGAAAATTATTTTTTATTAATATTGAATTTTTGATTCATATGATGAACTTACTATACATGGTGATCAGGGAGTAATATTTATTAG
Organism: Viscum album; assembly: GCA_963277665.1. Taxonomy (NCBI): domain Eukaryota; kingdom Viridiplantae; phylum Streptophyta; class Magnoliopsida; order Santalales; family Viscaceae; genus Viscum; species Viscum album. Next base: position 1,065,518,914 of record OY728166.1, on the reverse strand, counting down.
AATAGACCATATATATATAGTGTGTTGTCCTTGTCATGTTGGTTTATGTTATATTGGAAACCTATCAAGTATCATTAATTTTCTATGACCTAAATAACTATCCATGTATAAAGTAGTGGTGGAAAGCTTTCTTGATGAAGGCCCACACAATTTAATTTTTATAGATTTCATCGTTGTGTATTTTGTGAATCCTCTCATAATTAGGATAGTTGATGTGCCCAATTTGTGTATTCATTTTCATTTATTCTATAGATTATAAAACTATTTTTTAATCAGATTCACATTGTCTTATAGATAAAATGATTTAATTTTGTGTTCGTGATGATTTTTAGGTGTTTTATAGTCAATGTCACAAATCATAAATCTTTGAGAGAAAATATTGAAATATACACATTGAGTACTTGTAAACACCCCTCATGTTCGTTAGCCCAGACACAAATCAACAAGCCCAAGTACGTTTCTATGTAGGCAGTCAGATCTTTCAAGCCATGTACATCACTATACACACATTGTACTCCCTTGTAGACATTGTTGGTGGCTAAATTCAATACTACACACCATGTGGAGAGGGTCTACATGCCATTTACCCTCACCAACCAATCATCAATTATTTCAATATCATCAGACAGTGTAGATCATGACCTACTGGTGGAAAAAACGAGGCCAATTTAAGTTGACCTAACTACACATCACGTACTCTAGTTTACATGACGTATAGTTTCCAAGTATATAAATAAGAGGGAATCCTCTCCATATTTGGGATTGGACATCCATGGGAGAGGAGTTTTTTCTCTACTATCTGAGCCTCCCTCGGATTCATTTCATGTTTTCCTTTACTATTTTCAATTCTTTTTTATTGTAATTCTCCCTTTCAGTAGTTCTTCTCTCATATCCATGGTAGGGATTGAGTTTCAACTCAATCCACACACTATGTCCATGGTCATACAAGGATAGTTTCCATCGTGCTGGGGTTGTTATAAGATTTTGGGTTGTAGTAATCGGAATTACATAGTGTTGTATTTGTTATGATGTTTATTTACAATTCCTTTAATAAGCCTAATTCCATAATCACCATTTGTGTCGTATTATACCAAGAATGAAAACAATGGTGAAAACTAAAGGATTTTTAGTGAATGAACCCAAGACCATTGGGGGAATCCATTGCAAATATTTTAGGGGTATGTAACATAAACATCTGTGAATTAATTAACCAATTCACAATGATTTTAATCCCATAAATGTGAAATTGAATGTTATCATACCAAGAAAAATTAATTTAATTAGAACCCCATGGTGAATAAATATTATTTATAAATTAAAATAAAATGAATGATGATATTAAAAATCCTTATTGAATTGAAACCACGAAAAAATTGATTTGTGATTGTTCTTCTCTGCTTCTATTTTTACTGCTCTTCAGTGAGTTATATCAATTTACTAGATGTTTTCCATTACTTCTATTGTAATGGATAGTCGACCACAATTCATTTTAATTTTGCTGACCATTGATTATTTCTTTTCATAGTGGGACCAAGGATGACTGCCAATAAATAATTAATAGTTGTTTCATAAGCGAACAAGAAAAAAAGAACGGTCTTTCTTTAATTCTGCTCACTACTTGTGATGGGAGAGGTCCCATATTTTGATGCCATTGCTGGGAAGATGGAAAACACCAGTTCACATATGATTCATGGTTATTATACCCATCATTTTCTATTTTTTCTTTATTTTATTTTTCTTGGGAACCTCAACCCCACATCTGAGGGACTGTAATATAATTGGGGAGTGGTTCAATCAACATGGAGAGGATTTTTATCCACATGATCCAGTGTTGTTGTACTCTTACCTAGATGAGTATTATCCATACATGGATGATGGGTTTTAATATAATAAAAAACCATGTATATTATTCAGCCCACCCTTCATTCATTCTCTTCAAGAACAATCTTTCTATAATAATGAAAGGTTATGATCCATGATGGACGCCTTTAATACACGCCAGTTAGACCACATTAAAAGGTTAAGACAACTTGGAAATATGGTAAAGTATCTCTCCGAGATAATTTCCAATATGGATACTCTGATTTAGTTTGAGGATGACCATTATAGTTTAATTTCAACTAATGAACATTTTATGATGTTTTCCACACATGTAATGAACAAAAAATATGAAAAATTAATTTTTAAAAGTCAGAATTTGTATATGGGAACACATCATATCATGGTCACTATGATCTTAATTGTTTTTATCAGAACCCTTATTTTTTTCTATACCTATTTTGAAGGAAACATAAAAATATTTTTATATTATCATATTTTTAGAGCAAGAACATCAGGAGGTTGGGGACTTACCCGACCAAACCTAGAAAAAAGTCCACCATAGGCATCAATTGGACATGGAGAAGTTTCAATATAATATTCCCCCAAGACTACCTGAAGGTCAAAAATATTGGATACATGATGAGGGAACCAAACATATGAGTTTGTTCGTGCTACGGAAGCCACATCCTCCTTTGGATTTCGAGTAAGTCACTCTGACTCAGTTCTAGCGAAAGACCTCAAACAAAGGTGCTTTCTGGGAGGCGAACTAATAATTCCTTTGTAACCTTTGACTATTTTTTCTTTTTTTAATAAATACCCACAATTTACTTCTACTAAACACTTTTTGTAAATCTTTCTCTTCTATCCACTATAGAAAAAAGAACAAAATGTCATTACACATTGTGTATACCTTATCGCATGATGTGTACTTTTATTTTTTGAGTATATAATCAAATAAATATTTTTATATGTATAAATATATTATGATAAAAAATAGGGATGATGCTTATGCCAATAGAAAGATCACTGGACTGTATTTGATCCTTCACCAGTTCGAATTCATCCACACCTGCCTTTAGTAGATTGATTATTCTTTTTTAACATTTGTTTTAATTAAATGGTGTGTGAGTTTTTTTCAAGTAAATAAAAGATTTTTAAAATAAAAGAAAACCCATGATGGGGTAAAATATAATGATAGGTTCGTAACCCACATATAAAAAATACCTGAGTTCGAACCCTGAAAACCAACTCAGTTTCATAATTTTTCACTTAAATAAAAACACATGTCGTACATTGTTTTTTCCGTTGTAGTACTGCATATATATATTAAGTATTTAAGGTTAATTAAATTTTTTTAGTACTATAACATTCCTTATATTGTTTTAGGGAGTGTGTTTGGATCGTCCGATCGAATGTTCAAATCACATCACAATCACCAGACAGAAGGTTGTAATTATATTTTTTTCTAATTTTGGAAAACACAGTGATAATTTCGTTGATACATTATGCATATAGGTTTATTTTCATTTGTAAGTATTTTATATTTATAATATATTTATTTTCACTTATAAATAATAATTATTATATAGATTTCTATAATAATAATAATAATAATAATAATAATAATAACTGATATATGACATGTGGAACTTCTACACGTAACACCCATAGGTTTTATGAGAAATAATCTTTTTAATTTCGTTGATGTCTTCTACTGTACGCTACACCAAGATTATATTGCACTATACGCAACACCATATTATCTTGTAGTATACACAACACTCTTCTTGTCTTTTGTCTCATGTAGCGACCTTCCTCAATAGCTTGTGTTGTTCGCAATATAGAGTTTTACTAAACTACAATATATTGTTATATTATTATTATGATCTAGCCGTTATGAATAGTATGAACCAAATTTTTAGTTTTATAACATTATAATTCATCTTACACATATTCTAGAGCATTGTATGATAACAAAATAAATGTTTCGCGTAAAATAACTATTTTACCAAAAAAGTAGTTTTGCCGCCTTTTGATGGCACACCCACATTAAATCTAGTTTTTTACATGTTTATGACTTCAATTTGACAAAATAAATATATTCATTGAAATAAATGTTTGAACGTTTAATTCTGAATTTGTTTTTAATATTTTTCTATTAACTTTCATATTTTGATGAATAGTAAAAATAAGCTAAATTTTAATTAATTTTTTTTTCATCAAGATAATTTATACGGTAAAATTATTATATTTAATTATTTTAACATATAAAGAGAATATTTTTTACCAATTAATATAATTTAAGTCATTATCTTTAATTTTACATTGAATTCATAGGTAAAAACATTAATTCTCTTGCAATGTTTTAACTTTTAAAACTCATTTTCTAAATAGTGGGATTAATTTTACATTAAATACTTCAACTTCTGTGTATTGAATTTGGAAAAATTAATTCCATATTTGGAATCAGTAGGTCCAAAATATATTAATAGGATACTTTAATTTTTAGACATTATGAATAGTAACTATGATAAATTTTATTTACTACTATTAAAGGTAAATCAGAGAATTAAGGGTAAATATAAGAGTATAAAATTACCCTAACACGTGAAAAAAAAAATTGGATGAATACAAGTCGATCCATGTCACCTAAGGATCAGAATAGATTAATTTATTGGTCTTTTTACAATGAAAATGATGTAAATATTTTTAAAACCAATGAAAGTGAAAACATGTCACTATCATATATTTTATAAGTGTAATAATTTTAATTGAGTGATAAACTTCATAAAACTTCGAAAATAAATAGTAAAAAAATCTAATAAAATTATCTACATCATGTGAATTTATTTAGATGTTTTAGGGATTAAATAATTATCTTTAATGGTGATACAATAGTTATGTAGAAATTATTTTATTGATTGAAATATAAAAAAATGGTTTTACAAATATAAAAAAAAAATATATGAATAAATTAATGAACTCCATGAATTTTTTAGAGTAATATGACATGTTAGGAATCAAATAAATAATTTTGTTCGAATATATCTTATGTGTGGATTTTATTTGAATTCAAATTATTGAATAGTGTCAAAATTGACACTATTGATATTTTATAAAAATAACATATTATTAAATTGATTAAAAATCAAAAAATATATTTAAAAATTAAAAATTGAAATTTATATGGTCTAAAATGTCATAAATTATCTAATTATGGACAATTCACAACATATAAGTAATTATTTATAAAATTTAAAATTTCGAATATTATTATCACAAATAAAATTAACTAGATTAAATTAGGATAAATGTAGTTGATAAGGTTTAAAATAAATACCCAACATGTAAAAAGTTTATTGTTTGATGAGATTACAACCATATCCCATCTCATATTAGAATTTGGGTCATTTTTATGTTTTTATATGGGGTTTGTGTTTATTATAAATTAATATTTTGGAGGTTTCCAAAAGTGCCCCTCTCATCTCTTATAAAAGAGAACCTCCTACCTCTCTTCTTAACAACATTTTGTGACTTAAATCTCGGAAAAACCCTATCCATTTGTCCTATACACTTCCCTAGAAACATACTTGAGTTCCTGGTCTTCTTTAAAGACCATCTTTAGTGCCCCAAGAGGAGGTCTAGAAGAGGCGCGTCAAAGAAGAGGTAATATCCTCTATCGATTCTTTCAAATTTATTTCGCCTTATACTTCCTATTCATTATTTGTTTCATTATAATGTAATAACATATGTATAACTAATTTCTGATATGTTATTATAAATATTTAATAACCCCATTTCACCATCTATCCATCCTACGAAAAATTAATTCACCGCATGTGAGTACGTACAGAATACCATCTCCACGCCATGGTGTAATCTGTTTTTCCACCACCACCTTACTTGAATGGGTATAATTGTAGAAATAATAACTATATATTATTATTATAACATTGGTATAATTATGAGATATTATATCATCCACTCATATTCCATTCAATAATTATAGGAATGATATCATCGTTCGTGCTTACGTAGGGATTACCGTTTCCATGATGCGATGAGATTCATTCTCCATGTTAAAAATTCATGAATGACTATAAAGTATATAAAATAAATAATCATTAAATATGTGACATTATAATGATACTTGATTTATGAATATGTTATTTACTTACTTCCATTAAATATAATAGGAAACGAAAACAACATTCATGCGTACGTACGGCCTACCGTCTCCATGAACGGTGTAATTCATTCCATTTATCAATCTATCATATATATTTATATGATGAATATATATTATATATAAATCATGTTTTACATTATGGAATTATGTAAATTTGGTTATAAGTAATAATATCAAGAACAACAAGTCCAAACACATATGATAAATGAAACGATTTTACCCAAAACGCTTCTTTAACATGGAATTGACAAAAGAACGGGTAATATAAAGTCATAAGTGATTCATATATGATGTAATAAATATTTTTATGGTTCTATTACAAGTTAATAATATGTTTAAACCCACTGTATAGGAAGTTTTTACACATAAAAGAGAAATTGGACCTATGGTAAGGAATAATTATTCAAACTCATTCTTATCCGAGATTGATTATTCATTAGTATTTACCGAGGTTATATTTTTTTATCCGTGTACATGTTTTATATAAATGTTTTCATAAAATGTTTATTATTCATCCATGTATGTTTAAAGTCAATTTTATGTTTTTTTACCACATGCTATGGAAGGAATCTTTCTTTTGTTTACCATACGAGGTATTTTTTGGATTTTCCGGTAAAAGTACAATTATGTTATTAACATATATGGGATGAACGGATTTTTATGGTTTCATAACGCCTTACTTCAATGAAGCTTCCTCTATATGATTTGATGATTATTTTCAAAAAAAACCCTTTTATTTTAAAATTTCATTTCATTTTGTGAAAAGAATGTGATTATGAAGAAGAAAGGATATTTTCCTCAAGAATTCATTTCAAGTGTTTTATCAAAAATATTTTTCATCTATTATGACATTATTTAGTATGTTTATGTTTCAAGTATAATGTCTCTATTATTTACATGGTTTTATTTTCCTTATGATGAAATGATATCCATTTGTTTTATATGGATTATGTTATGATGGGATGATGTTTATGAAACCAATATTATTCTTTAGGTTTTGATTAATGATTTATGTTTATTTTGGGGCACACAAGAGAATTATTTTATTATGAGATGTGTGGAACCTTTATCTTCCTCCAATGCATTTGGTAAAGATTTATATCTCATGATATAGACATGGATGGAATGAAAAGTGAATCCGATTCAGTAATACAAGACTGGAAAGAAAAGTAAACCTGGTTCAGTAATGGAATTTGTCCACTATGATGGTCTTGGAAGCAATTCCTTGGCTACTATAGAAATCACAACATGTTCTTAATGGTTTTCCACAATTACATGTTTTATCCCCATGCTACATTATAATAATAAATGATCATTTATGATCTATTCCTTGTGTACAACCATGTTTTATGTCATTGCTCAAGATTTATACGTTTAAATTTTGTGATCATGTTTTTACATTCAAATTTTTATGGATTGTATTAGGTTCTACATGTTTTCCCTTACTGAGAATTCGAGCTCACCCTTTTTATGTTTTCTTTTCCCCAAGATATAAATAAATGATTTATGTAAGAAAGAAAAAGGGGAAGATATTTATGGGAGATGTTGAATATCTTTCACCATGATTTGAAGATTATTTTACGAGTTTCCAAAGACACTAAACTGTTACAATCCTTGGGTGTCTATTTTTTTTATGTATTAAGTATTCCACCAAAGTAATGTAATGTGCATGTACGTCATGCTTGGTTCTCTACAGTTTGTATCAGAGTAAAGTATTAGTTATCCTTTGGAAACTAGGATTTTAAAACATTAGTGATATCCCTAGCGATATTTCAATGGTATGTCTGGGGATGTACCTATGGTTAAGTATAAGTATCGGTTACAGTCCTAAAATTATTATAACTGTTGGTCGGATTGGACACTCAAGATGGGGGTGAATTGAGTTCCAATTAAAACTTCTATTTATAAATATTTCTATAAATCTCCCCCAAATTAAATAAAAAGGATAATCTGTAGTGAAATTGTATTAATGTAATGGGTCATTTTGGTTCTCAAAGATTTATTAGTTCTCATTTAATATAATATGAAGATTAATTAACTTTTGAAGCTAACCCAATACTTTACAAAACATACAAACACTTGCTAGATTAACTATCAATTTAACTTTAAAACAGATTTGTATTTCAAAGTAACAGAAGTGGAATATAAATTAGATATTTTATACTTTAAACATAAACTAAAATGCACAATAGATATAACCAAGAGCTTCATTCTCAAGATGAGACTTAGTACTCTCAAATTTATATATAAATTTGATCCACGCCCTGAATCGGAGTTAACAACAGTTTACAAACTGTCCAAGCCATGCAGGGTCCTCTACCGCAGTAGTCATGGGGAAACAAAGACAATAGAACACAGGCTGTCCAGGTCTCACTTGACCTCAACCACTATCCATAGTAGAAAACACAAGAGATAAATCAAATGTGAGTAAGTATTTAGAATTCACCCAGTTCAGCACATGAGACCTTGTGTGTGTAAAATAAATAGAGTACACACACTGCTCGAACGTAAACCAAAGAATCCCTAAGAGTAAGTACGAATGATTTTAGAAAATCTCTAGTGATTGGAAGTCTAGCTTTGGACTTGTTGGATTCAACATAAATTATTTTGAGTCCTTCTATGATTTTTCTGTTGAAAAACAGAGTGTCATGGTTCATCTTGGTGTATTTCACGAGTGAAGATGTTCTCTTGATTCTTCGTGTGTTATTCAGTAGTGTAAGATTGAACACATGAGAGTTCTATTAAGATCTTGCAATGTGTTCTTCAGTTGTGCTCAATATTGATCTTTTGTTTAGTATAGTGCACTCGTGTTTTTTGAGTTGTCACTCGTACATATGTTCTTCATCTTTTCTCTTCTGTAGCTCAATATTCCTTATATTCCCTGATCTCCAGCAATAGAATGATTTAATTTTCATAGGTATGAGTTATGGTTTCCTGACAGACCAACAACTATCATTAAATATCATTAATTGCATTAAAAATATCAAATATGACAGTTAGAAATATTTAAATAATATTGATAGAAAGGTTAAGAGATGGTGTCACAGTAGTTATGCAAATGGTGTCTCCTTCACGGTATGTATTTCACGGTATGTCCTTCACGGTATGTATTTCATGGTATTTCCTTCACGGTATGTCTTTCATGGTGTGTCACTCACAGTGTCTTGCTCACGGTGAGTCCTTCACAGTGTCTTGCTCACAGTGTGTCCTTCACGCTGTCTGTGTCACGGTGTCTGACTCACTGTGTGCGGCTTACAACATCACGGTGTCTCATGGTCACGGTGTCTCCGACTTAGGCTTCACGGTGTCTTCTTTAGTGTTTCTATTCACGGTGTCTCTTTCTTGCTCATAGTGTCTGACTTACTGTGTCATGTTTCACTGTGTCTTGTACTTAGACAAATAACTGTATTTCGACTTAAACAATAATATGCATAAAATGGATTGAGCTTAACCACTATACAATATAAGTTAACTTGAAACATAAATACACATGAGTAATAAGATATGTGAGATTTGTGATTAGGAATAATATTGGTAATTATTATTAAGATTGGTAAATCATAATGATATTTGTAAACAGTAAGGAGATTTGGGATCGTTAAAACATGATTAATAGATGAGGAGTCCAACAATCTACCCATTTTTTATGATCATATATCATGTATAGGTAATGTATAAATTAAATTCAACAGCAGAGAAAGTGAGATATAGAATAACATATTCTAGAATGACACAGAAGTTAGAATACCTCCCCCCCCCCTTTTGTGATTATCAAAAAGTTAATCAAAGAGAGGGAAAACAGTGCATACTGCATTAAAAATTTCGGAATACACCATACAGTAGAAATACAAACAATAAAAAATCAAAGACATCCCCATAAAAAAGAAAGTAGTCACTGGGCTTCTTTAGGGATATGACTTATCTTTTCCATTACTAGTTATTAATGTGGAATAAATCAAAGAGGTGGTAGAAAAAGTAAGTAAAGGTATACCTTCAAAGATAGAGGGAGACAAAGATAGAGCTATAGCAGATCGAGTGTGTGGATGATCAAGAATGACTAGTCTGATCTGAGTTAGAGCATGGATAACTAACATGACAGTAGAGGCAAAGGAAAGTAGTCCAGGTATAAGAGTGGCAGCTACTGGAGCAACTATTGCAGTGCTCTGGACATGAAGATAGGGCTTCGGAAGGTTGATAATGTTAGTGATAATTTCTCCTCTACATTGCATAGCCTTTTCAAAATCATCTTTATTCTCCATGAATTTGTCCAACAATATGGTGAACTCTGTGAGCTTCAGAACTTGAGTTTTGAAAGCCTGAGTCACAAGAGGTATCTTCAAATTTTCCACATGATACTTAAAGTGATTGGTCATATCAGATTTGGACAAAATCCAGGTGAGATATAAATATAACTTCTTGGTGATCTCCTGTTCAGCATCATTGGAAATCTTTGAATGAATTTGAAACAAGTAAAGTGGTCGATCACTGTTCTTAAGAACATCAGATAAAGGAGAAAAATCAAAACTACTGAAGTAATTCTGAATCTATTCCTTGATTATTGATCTGAGAAGAGCATCATCCAAAGAAGGTGTGGAGATCTGACCAGAAGAAGGAGAATCCTTGACAGCTACGGTTAGAGCTTTGATCTATTTCAATTCCTTTTGAAATCTGCCAGTGTATTCATCTGTAAGCTTATTCAGGTTCTCCACTATCTCTCTCATGAGTTGAGACATATGAGTGTGCCTTTCTCCAATCTTTACATTAAAATACAAAATGTATGGATACATCTGGGACACAATGTCTTGATAAATGTTTGAGACAGTAGGTTCTGGAGAAGCAGCAATAGGTGCAGGAGTAGGAGCAGGCTCTGATCTTGAAGATAGTTCTTTTTGCATGTCTGCTACCATACTTGTCAAAGTTTAAACGTCATAACTAAGAAATTTGTTTTCAACTCTTACTTCTTTAATTTCATGGATCATCCTGGGTTGAATGTGTGGAATAATATTTTCCAAAATAATCGAGGCATCTTCCAGTCTTAGGTGAGTCATAGGACGAGGTTGAGAGGACATAATCTTCTCAACTCCTGCTAAGATAGTCTCTCCAGAAACATTCAAATCCAATTTAGTGCCAAAATATTGCTGATCAGGTAAGTATTTAGGTGAAGAAAGTGGTCAATAGGCAGGTTCAGGGTCTGGTTGCGATTCAGAGTCAGTTTCAGTTTCAAATTCTGATTCAGGTTGAGGTTGAGGTTCAGGGTGTGTGACTGAATTCAACTGGAATAGAGAAGAAAGATCAATCCCAGATGCATTCACTTGATCTGATTCACTCACATAATAGAAGCTAGGGAATTCATACTGAGTATACATAGAGTATGACTCAGTTGGTTGAGATGCATCACCAGGATCATCTTCATCAATCTCAAGTTTTTTAGGTTCCTCCCCCTCAAAATGTGCTTCCATTTCACATTCATGAGGCTCAGGAACTGGGTTTAGATCCATAGGTTCATCTCTAATATCCTCATCCATTTCCTGCCTTACCAACTGAAAGGCAATTTCCATCATATCTTCAGCAGAGGGTATGTACTATGGAATAAGTTGTTCCTCAGGTAGAGATTCCATACTTGCTTCATTTTCTACAGGGAGTTCTTCTATAATAGGATCTGTCCCTACAACCTCTTCCATGGATTTCTTCTCATATTCAGAGACAACTAACACTCTTACAACTTCATGTTGGGTTTCCTGATTAACATGGTTAGGAGGTACTTCTTCTTCAAGCACAACAAAAGGACCAACGGTCTTTTCCTTTTCAATAACAACCTCTTGTCTTGAAACATTATCAGGAATAGCAGTCCTTCCTTCCTCAACAAGAGATGCTTCCTTATGAGGTATTTTAGCCTCTATATATGAGGTACTCTAGATGCCTCTTCTTCATCTTCATCTTATTCTGGATACTCAGCCACCTCATCTGGTTCCAAACAAAGATCAGTAATGTTTTTAGGTATTGTAGTATTATCCACAAGATTTATCTTTTCATGAACCTTTTCATTATATTAAACCCACTGATTTTTCCAGGGGTTCTAGTTTATATACATCCTTCTGATGGTAGGATTTGATAAACAATACTCAAAATCCACACGCTTTTCTTCATTTTATACAACTACTCCCTTAGAAACTAACATAGCCAAAATCATACATGAGTAAAACAAGGAAGTGGATTTTGATGTGAACTTAATAAATTCACACAGTTGGTGAATGATATATTTTTACAGATTTATCTTATGGCGATTCTTCATCAAATGAATCATAAAGACATCCTGATACTTCAAAACAACAAAGTCTCTATTCCATGGATTGATAAAATTTCAAAGGAACTTAAATAGTAACCTCGTCTCCCCATCCAATTCAGTAGCTATGGAACTTCTCTTGGCACCATTTCATGTTAGAATATCCAGAGTATTCTCTAGATCAAAGATGTTGGTTGTAGGAGGATAGTCTCTCTGGTAATCATCACAAATACCTTCATGGGGAATCCTTAGGTATGAATCCCATAACCTCGAAGAGAATGAGTATTTTTGTCCATTGATCTAGCTTGTTACCATATAAATTTCTCCAGTATCAAGGAAAACTTTACATACTGATATAACTGTGCAACCAAACTCGGGTAAAAAGGTATATCTTTTCTAGAAAACCATTCAATCCATCCATATTCTCTTAATACTTTCAGAACTAAAGACTTGATGGACAAAAGCTACTCAGGGCAGATTTCCTTCTCAGGAGTAACAGTACGGCTTCCTAGGTTTGGATTTAGGGGTCATTTGGGTGCAAGCTTTGGTGATTATCTCTATTTCTTCAAGAAGCGGTTCTCAGATGAGGGTGAAGATGGACACTTCATCCTTGGAATCCACTGGAGGTTCGGGCGAGAGAGATAGAGAGAAGGATTCCAAGGATGAGAAGGTTCAGGAGAGAACACGTGTGAGGAATCAAGTAAAACCATTATGTTTTATCATTTGGGAATGTCAAACATCACAAAAATAAAAACACAGGAAAGGAAATAGCGGTGAAATAAAAATTACCGTGATACGGGTTAAAATGAATATAAAAATAATCTTCACGGTGAGTCCGTGAGTTTTCGTTACGGTGCAAGGATAAGAGGTCATCACAGTGAGACAGTATGTAGTCTTCACGGAGAGACAATGAGTAAACAGGTCAGTCACAGTGAGACAGTGAGTAAACTGGTCATTCACGGTGAGACAGTGAGTATCAGACCTTGAACATGAGACAGTAACCAAGAAACAGTAAGCATGAAACAGTAAAGTAATTTAGAAAAATATTAAATAGTAAGGAAAATAAGATTTCTATTTATGATTGATCATGACAGTATCATGTATGATATAGTCTAATCTCTCAGAATTTAATTGTTTATTGAATATATCAGCATGTTGATATTCAGTACCAATGAATTCCAAAGTGATATCACCTTTTTGATAATGATCCCTCAAAAAGTGATGTCTTACATAAATATGTTTTGTCCTAGAATGTGAAACATGATTCATTTAAATGTTAATAGCACTTGTGTTGTCACAATTTATTGGGAAATATCTGAATTGATATCTATAGTCTAGTAAAGTGTGTTTCATCCAAAAAATTAGTGCACAACAACTTCCAGTAGCTATATATTCAGCTTCTGCAGTAGATAATGCAACAGATTTTTTTTTCTTACTCCACCGTGATACTAGTGACTTTCCTAAAAGGTGGCATGTTCTAGAGGTTATTTTTCTATCTAGATTACATCCAGCAAATTCAGTATCAGAATAACTAACTAGTTCAAATGATTCTCCTTTAGGATAGAATAGTCATAAATTAGGTGTATGCTTGAGGTATTTGTAAATTCTTTTTACAGTATTTAAATTTGATTCCTTAGGGTTTTCTTGAAAACGAGCACACATACATAAACTAAACATAATGTTAGGATTGCTAGCTATTAAGTAGAGTATAATTCCAATCATTCCTCTATAAGTGGTTTGATCAACAGATTTACCATCTTCATCAAGATCATACTTACAGGTGGTACTCATGCGAGTGTCACTACTTTTTGTGCTATCAAATCCAAAAAAATTTAAAATATCTGTAGTGTACTTACATTGATTCAAAACAATTCCATCATTAGTTTGAAAATTTTGAAATCCACGAAAGAATTTTAGTTCACCCATTATACTCATTTCAAATTGGTTTTACATTATTTTAGAAAAATCAGTACATAATGAATTTTTTTAATATCTGAAAATAATATCATCTAAAAAACTTTGAAAAACTAAAACATCATTAGAAATTCTATTTATAGAAAGAGTAGGATCAGCTATTCCTTTTGTAAAACCTTTGGAAATTATAAATGTTCTTAATATATCATACCAAGCTCTTGGAGCTTGCTTTAAACCATATAAAGCTTTTGATAATTTCAAAATATGATTTGGAAAATGAGAGTTTGTAAATCTAGGGGGTTGTTCAACAAAAACATCCCCAGCTATATACCCATATTTAATAATTCACTCTTGACATCCATTTGATATAGTTTAAAATTCAGAGGTACAACATAAGAAAGTAGAATTCTAATGGCTTCAAGTCTTGCTACTAGAGAAAAAGTCTCCTTAGAGTCAGTTCATACTTCTTGACTATAGAATTGTGCAACAAACCTATCCTTGTTTCTAACTATGTTTCCAGCTTCATCTACTTTATTTCTAAACACCCATTTAGTGCCTATGAAAAAATTGTCCATGGGTCTTTCAACTAGTTTCAAAACATTGTTTCTTTCAAATTGATTATGTTCTTCTTGCATAGCAATTACCCAACATTCATCATTAGTAGCATCATTAATGTTTTTAGGTTCAATCTATGACAAAAAGGCATGATGTTCAACCTGTATCTAAGAGAAGCTCTAGTCAATGTCCCTCTATCCAGATTTCCTATAACGACATCCAAAGTATGATTATTTAGAATCCTAGTTGATCTATTTCAGGTAGGACAATATATTTCAGGTTTATCTCTAGGTTCGTGATCATTAGGAGCATATTATGAAATATTTCCAGAAATGGTAATTTTTATAACAAGTTCATTGATTTTATCATTAAGGTTCAGAACAGACAAATCTTCTTCAAGATTTTCAAGAGATGACTTAGGTTCATGTGGATCAGTTTCATCAAATTTGATGTGAACAGATTCTTCCACACTCTTGGTTCTCTTATTGAAAACTCTATAGGCTTTGATAGTTATAGAATATCCTAAAATTATTCCTTCATCGCTATTAGAAGAAAACTTGTCCATATTATCCATGGTATTAAGAATAAATAATTTTCAACCAAATACTTCAAAGTAGCTAACTTTAGGTTTCCGATTGTTCCACAATTCATAAGGGTTCTTTTTGAGAACAGGTCTGACTAAGACTCTATTGACGACATAACAAGTTGTATTCACACCTTCATCCCAAAATTAAATAGGTAGGTCATATTCATTAATCATTGTTCTCGCAATTTCATGAAGGGTTCTATTTCTTCTTTATACTACACTGTTCTGCTGAGGTGTCCTAGGGGTAGAGAAATTTTGAGTATAGCCATTTTTTTAGAAAAAGGAGTCAAACTCATGATTTTCAAACTCATTGACATGATCACTTCTCATGGTCTTAATCTTAATTCCACTAATTTTTTCTATAGACTTAGAGTGTTTAATAAAGTAAGAACAAGCTTCTCTTTTGTGTGCTAAGAAGTATACCCAAGTATATCTAGAAAAGTCATCTATTAAGACATAGACATATTGCTCCCCATTTAAACTAGAAACTCTTGAAGGTCCAAAAAAGTCCATGTGAACCAACTTAAAAGGTTGAGAAGTTGACACTTCTTTCTTTGGTTTGAAATAGATTTTGTGTTGCCTTCCCTTTTGACAGGGATTACAAACTTTGTTATTTGGAAACTCATGTTTGGGTAAGTCTCTAAATAAGTTCTTCTTAGTCATTTTTCTAAGTGAATGTATATTACAATGTCCAAATATTCTATGCCAAAGCCAAGATATTTTATGAAAATCATTTAAACAAGTAATGTTTGGTTTTGCTAAATAATTCAAATCAACTGCATAAACATTTTCATTTATCAAAGAAAAAAAATACTAAAAAATTATTAGAATTTAAAACATTACAGGAATCATTTCCAAACATAACATTAAATATATCATCACATAACTGAGAAATACTAAAAAAGTTGCATTTCAATCTGTCATCAAATAAAACATTAGAAATTAAAACTGAGTTAGTGTTACCAATTTGGCTAGACAGATGATCTTTCCTTCAGAATTATCACCAAATGTGACATGGCCTCCATAAACCTTTATTATTCTCTTGAAGAATGAATAATACCCAAACATATGAATTGAACATCCACTGTCCAAGTACAATATCTTTTTATGGGAACTCTTCAAACTGGTTTCCTACAAAACAGTTTTAAACAGAGAATGATTTTGGTACCCAGATTCTCTTGGGTCCAGACAGGTTAGCAAGAAAAACATTAGGTACGCAAACATTTCTTATCTGTCTTATATAATTGATAGATTCAAAATATTTTGATAGATAAACTCAATTTGATATATAACAATGTGAGTAACTAGTTAAAGGATATGAATTTCCAGAACTGGAACTAGCAGAATTTTGTCCAGATTTAGGAATAAATCTATTTTTAGTGATATGTCTCTTTCCTGGATGATAGCCTATTCCAGTAGTATACTTTGGTGAAACCTTTTTACCTAAAATTTGAGTATGTTTATATTTTCCCTTCGTGAAATTTTCTATGTCCTTTCTATGTTTCTCATTATACATTTTCAGTTCAGTATTTTCTTTTAACAGTTGAGAATTCTTTTCCTTTTCAATCTCAATGGAATATTTAACAGTACTAGATTAAGAATGTTGGTTCTTTAAGGATTTTTTCTTGTCCTTATGTTCATTACAGGTCTCTTCAATCATGTTACAATATTCAAATAGTTCTTCACTAGACATGTTTTTAGATTCAGAATCAGATTCAGAATCAACTCATGAATAGTTTGAATTTAACGTAGGAGGGTCCAGTGTTACCTCAGTGGTGTTTGTCATAAAACACATGATTTCTTTATGAGAATCTTCATCATTAGAAAAATCATAATCAATTGAAGATTCTTCTGAAGAACTCCAAGTTTCTTTCATTTCTTTCTTATACTTGTTGTCCTTGTAGTCATGTATCTTCTTGAACTTCAATTTTGGACAGCCTGCTTTAATGTGACCTTTTCGTTTACATTCATATAAAATAACCTCATCACACTTATCTGCTTTCTACCAATCTTTCTTATAGTGACCTTGGTTTTCATATTTACTTTGTTATTATGGTTTTATGAAGAATTTATTCTTCCTATATAATTTCATAAATCTTCTAGCCATCTGATCCATTTCTGCATCACTGTCAGATTCTGAACTTTCAATTGTTGAGATTTTAGTTTGTATGTGAGTTTTCTTCTTGTCCTTACTCCTTGAGGCAGTAGACTTAAATGCCACTGACATCTATTTAGGTTCATCTTTTTCTACCTTATTCACCTTGATTTCTTACTCATACATAATAACCTTACCAATAAGCTCTTTAACAGGTAGAGCACCAATGTCACCTGATTCTCTGATTGAAACAAATGTGCATCTCCATCGGTCTGGTAGACATATCAATATTCTCATGATTTTTTCCTTTTCTGGAACAACCTTTCCATGTGAGCTCATAGTGTTGACAATCTCATTGAACCTGAGATACATGTAAAATATAGGTTCATTAGTATTCATTTTAAAATTATTATATTTAATAGTACAAGTGTTTAATATCATTTCTTTAACATTGGTTGTTTCTTCACGAGAAACACCCAAGGTATCCCAAATTGCATAAGCAGTTTTAGAAGCAGATATTCTATTGAATTCATCATTTATTATAGAACAGTACATGGAATTCATAGAAGTAAAGTTTTTATTGTAAGAAATCTTTCTAGGTTCACCCCATGTTGTTCTTTCATTTTTTGGAATTTTATATTGAGTTTCTATAGCTGTCTAGATATCAAAACCCATAATTTCAAAATAAATTTCCATTTTAAGTTTCCACTGGGCATAATTTGTACAATTAAAGAAAGGTGGCATGTTAGTAGCAACACCTTCTAGTCTATTGTCCATAAATATATTTTAGAAAATAAATTTAAAGAGATAAAATTTAGAACTAATAGGAATTTAAGATCATTAAAGATGCAACTAAAATCACAGTTGAAAAACAAACAGAGTTTTTGAAAACATTGAAAAACAAAAAACACCCTCTGTTACCAAATGTAGGTCGGAGTGGACACTCAATAGCGGGGGGGGGGTGAATTGAGTTCCAATTAATATTTTTGTTTAAAAATATTTGTATTAAAATCGAAAAAATTGAATAACAAGATAATCTGTAGAGGATTTTTATTAAAGTAAAGGGTCAGTTAGGTTCTCAAAGATTTATTAGTTCTCAGTTAATCTAATCTAAAGATTAATTAACTTTTGAAGCTAACCTAATACTTTAAAAAACATAAAAACACTTCCTAGATTAACTATGAAAGGAAATTTAAAATAGATTTTAATTTTAAAGTAACAGAAGAGGAATATAAATTAGATATTATATACATTAATCCTAAACTAAAATTTACAACAGATATAACCAAGAGGTTCAGTCTCAAGCTGAGACATAGTCCTCTAAAATTTATATATAAATTTGATCCACACCCTGGATCTGGGTTATCAATAGTTTACAAACTATCCAGGCCACGTAGGGACATCTACCATAGTTGTCGTGGGAAAACAAATACAACAGCACACAGGATGTCCAAGTCACACATGACCTCTACCACTATCCACAGTGGGAAACACAAGTGATAAAACAGTTGTGAGTGAGTATTTAGAAATCCTCCAATTCATCACAGGAGACAGTGTGTGTGAAAAATAAAAAGATTACACACACTACTCAAATGTAAACCAAAGAATCACTAATAGTAAGTATGAATGTGTTTAGAAAAGCTAAAGTGATTGGAAGTGCATCTATGGACTTTTTGCATTAAGTAGAAATGCTTCTGAGTCCTTCTCTGATTTTTCTTTTGAAAAACAGAGTGTCATGGTTCAGCTTGGTGTCTTTCACGAGTGAAGATGTTCTCTTGATTCTTCATGTGTTCTTCTGTAGTGTCAGATTGAACTCATTAGAGTTCTTGAAGATCATGCAATGTGTTCTTCAGTTGTGCTCAAGATTGTTGTTCTGTTCAGTACAATGCACTCGTGATTCTTGAGTTGTCACGTGTACGTATGTTATTCCTCTTTTCTCTACTGTAGCTTAATATTCCTTATATTCCCCGATATCTGGAAATATAATGATTTCCTTTTCATAGGTACGAGGTACGGTTTCTTGACAGACCAACAACTATCATTAAATATCATTAATTGCATTGAAAACATCAAATATGACCGTTTGCAATATTTAAATAGTATTGATAGAAAGGTTAAGATACGTTGTCACAGTAGTTATGAAAACAGTGTCTCCTTCATGGTATGTCTTTTTTGGTATGTCCTTCATGGTATGACTTTCACGGTGTGTCGCTCATGATGTCTTGCTCATGGTGTGTCCTTTACGGTGTCTTTCTCACGGTGTGTCCTTCACGGTGTCTGACTCACTATGTCCAGCTTACAACATCATGGTGCCTCGTGGTCACGGTGTCTCAGACTTGGGCCTCACATTGTATGCATCAATGTTTTTGTTCACGGTGTCTATTTCTTGCTCATAGTGTCTGACTTACTGTGTCAAGCTACACGGTGTCTAGTAGTTAGACAAATAATTGTATTTAGACTAAAACAACAATATGCATAAAATGGATTTATCTTAACCAATAAATAGTATAAGATAACTCAAAACATAAATACACATGAGTAATAAGATATGTGAGATTTTTGATCCGGAATAATATTTTTAATTATTACTAAGATTGGTATATCATAATGAGATTTTTAAATAGTAAGAAGATTTGTGATCATTAAAACATGATTAATACATGAGGATTCCAACAATAACGATCATTAATAACCTAGTATTATACCTAAGATGTTAGAGATTGAAAGTACACCCCTTGATTATGTTGTTCTTCTAGTGTGATTTTTTCCTCTCACTTTATTATTTTGGGGTTTTAGACGATGGATGGAACCCAAAGGAATCGTATTGATCAATGTAATGGACAATGCAATGATTTTCTTCTTGAACAAACCAATTTTATGAGAGATGGAGGGAAAAATATTATTTCTATACTTACACATGCTATGAATCATTCTCGGCTACAAAATGAGAAGATAAGGGAACAATATTCTATTGAGTCCTTCATGATACAATTTCCACCTTCTTTCATTGTTTATTCTGATCCACTTGTTGTTGAACAATGGATCATAACCATTGAAAAGATATTTTCCATACTTTCCTATTCAGATCATGAAATATTCATTTTGGATATTTACCGGTTAGAAGGTGACACAGACTAGTGGTGGACTCTAATTAAGATTACAAGTCTCCAAGATGAAATTGAATCCATGGAAAGGGACAAGTTTAAGAACTTGTTTTTCAATAAGTACATCCCTTGTATTATTCTAACATGGATAGAAAATTTGTTCCAAGAGCTTAAGATAAAGGATTATAAATATGTTGGTATATATGAGGTGAATTTTACATGGCTTGCAAGGTATTCATCTGGCATTATCATCAAAACAAAAATTATAGTTGATCTATTCTTCAGTGTCTTAAAACCAAGTATTCAAAGGGAATTAGAGATAAAGGAATTTAGTAGCTATGAAGAAATTTTGCACTGTACTATCAAGGTAGAACTGTAATTTGGTGTTATATATCCATCTCATGGTTTGGATAAGAAATGGGACATGGAGTTCGAGGAAAAATCTCAAAACAAGGGTGAAAAGAAGACGAAGGTTTCATTATGCTCAAATTATTGAATGAGGAATTGTGGATATTTTCTTAAAGAGAGTAGAAAAGTTTTTATGTGTCGAAAAGAAGGTCATCGAGTAGCTGAGTATCAAAGTAATGGGAAAAAGGTATTTAATGATGTGAATAGTGAAAGGACTACAAAGAACACACCACCAACACTTCAATTCTACAAGTGCAAGGAAATGGGGCATTATGCTAACCAATGCCCTAATCCAAGGGTCAATGATGATCGACATCAACAACCTCTTAAAGAGAAAGACAAAGGGAAGGCACATCTAATCACTATTGGTGATGTTGAATATGACAATGAAGTGGTAGAATGATTATGTGTATATGTAACAGGATTCCAAAATAGTGTTGTGGAATATCATTTTTAGTATTGTGGAATATTGGATTATCTGTGTATCAGTTTGTTATAGTTTTCAATAATTCTATGGTACCATTAACCATGATGGGTAATTGAAATATTTTTGGAAAGCATATGATATCCGCATAATGAAGGGATATGGAAAAAATCATATGATTGATAATATTAATGAGCTCAAGACTGATATAAGGATAAATTTACATCATTGTTTGAGTATATAGAATTTTTGGGATTTTGGTATGTGGAAATAGTTAACTTCTGATAGTATTTATGTTTTCACCAAGGTTCTATGGTAATTAATGTTTCAAGAATACATGATTAAGGTGTTCACATGTTTTGAATGTGACCAACAAGATATATCTTATGATATATGGTAGATAAATTATGGTATTCACATGCTTGGTAGATGACCTTTCATGTAGTAGTTGTCATTATATTATGAGGTCAGACAGAAGTATTTTGGATAATCCTAAAGATTGGAATTGATTAATTTGGACATTATTTAGTATAGTTTAAGGCTAAAATTTTTTTTCTAGAATTTTATAAAAGTATTGTTTTAGAAAAAGGACAACCCGTAGGATGGGCGATAACCCATCACATTGGACTAGAATGCAGGAATTGAACCCACAACTGAAGTAAGACATGCCTTTATTGCCTACCACTGGCCTACAGGAAGTCTGTGGTTTGTAGAAATTAGTTTTATTTTATTAAGTGGTATGATATATGATGTATAATTCAATTTTTGTATCCCTGTATAATTAATCACATCATAGATGGACATATGTATATTTAATAACTTTTGATAACCTTCTGTTTGAGACACATGAGATGACCTATCATTCTATCACATGATCTGCTCACACTTCACGAATGAAAAATTGAACTTCATTTCATTAAATTAGAGAAGAGTGGAAATTTTTCATTGAATGAACAATGATGATATTACACTGAAATCAATTTTGTATTTATCCTTATGAAAACAAAATTCCTAAACTTTAGGGAAATGATCTTGAAAACCCCAAATGTTTTCCTAGTACCATCATATCCTATGAATCAGATTGTACCTTAGATCATCACAAATTTAGGGCTTTTTTATTTTTGGGGTTTTCAGAGACATGTTCTCTACCACTCTCCATTAGAACTTGATGGTTAGATTTCTCTTCCATATCCATATTTTCACCAATATTCTCTTAGGCGGAAACCCAGTGTTAAGTTACTATAGGTGACCATTATGTTTCTAACTTTCCTTTTTTAAAATAAAGTTTTAGTATTCCTTTTTACAATGTGGGTTTCTATGAAAGAAGATTTCACGTAGTAAACGATTTATAAACTTGATGAATTTTGAGGGAAAAATTCATTTTAAGGGGGGTAGAATGTAACACCCCTAGATTTTATGAGAAATAATCCTTTTAATTTATTTGATATCTTGTGTTGTACGCTACAAAAAGATTATATTGCGCTATATGCAACATCTTACTAGCTTGAAGTATACACAACACTATTCTTGGCTTGTGTCACATGCAAGAGCGACCTTCCTCAATAGCGTCTGTTGTACGCAATACCACAGTTTACTAAACAATGATATATTGTTATAATATTATTATTAACTAAATTTTATAAATAGTAATAACCACATTTTGAATTTTATAACATTATATCTCATCTTACTCATATTCTAGAACATGGCTTGAAAACCAAATAAATTTTCGGGTAAAATATGTATTTTTTAAAAAATGCAGTTTTGCCGCCTTTTGATGGCGCAACAACTTTAAATATAGTTTTTGACACTTTTATGAGATTATTTTGACAAAATAATCTAATTAATTTCAATAAGTATATTAAAATTTAATTTGGATAATTTCTTAATATTTTTATGTTAACTTTGATATTTGATGAATACTAAAAATACGCTAAATTTTAACTAAAACCCACTTTTTTAATCAAGATAATTTATATTGTAAAATTATAACATTGAATGGGTTAAAAGTATAAATAGAATATATTTTAACCATTTAATATAATTTATTTTAAATATCATTAATTTTACATTAACTTCATAGGAAAAAACTTTTCATTCTTTTACAATGATTTAACATTTAAAACCCGTTTTCTCACCAGTGATATTAAATTTAAATTAAAAACTTAAATTTCTATGTATTGAATTTAGAAAAATGGATTCGATATTTTGAATCAGTAGGTCTGAATTATTCTAATAGGATACATTTATTTTTTGACATTATGAATAGTAACAACGATAAATTTTATTTACTACAGTTAAAGGAAAATTGAGGAATTAAGGGTAAATATAAGATTACAAAATTACACTAACACCTGCAAAAATTCTATTGGAGGAATAAAATAAGACACATATCACCTATGGTTCGAAATAGATTCATTTCATGAGCATTTTACCATGAAAATGATGTTATTATTATTAAAACCAATGAAAGATACAACATGTCACTCTCTTATATTTTATAAGTGTAGTTATTTTTATTTAGTGATAAACATCATAAAACGTCGAACATAAATAGTCACCTAGAATCTAATAAATTTATCTACATAATGTGAATTTATGTATAATATTTAGGGATTAAATAATTATCATTAATTTTGACACAATAGTGATGTAGAAATTATTTTATTGATTGAAATATCATATAAATGATTTTCAAAATAATAAAATAAATATTATATGAACAAATTAATGTTCTCCATGATTTTTTTAGATTAATATGACATGTTAGAAATATATTAAATATTTTGGTTTGAATATATATTCTATGTGGATTTTATTTAAATTCAAATAATTGAATAGTGTAAAAATTGACACTATTGATATTTTATAAAAATAGCATATTATTAAATTGATTAAAAATCACAAAAATATTTAAAAATTATAAATTGAAATTTATATGGTCTATAATTTCATAAAAATCCAATTATGGAAAATTAACAACACATAAGTAATTATTTATAACAATTTTAAATTTCGAATATTATTACCACAAATAAAATGAAATAGATTAAATAAGGATAAATCAAGTTTATAAGGATTAAAATAAAATCCCAACATGTATAAATTTTCTTGGTAGATGAAATTAAAACCCAAAATCATATCATATTATAATTTGAGTCATTTTAGATGTTTTTACGTGGGGTTTGGGTTTATTATAAATTAATATTTTGGAGGATTCCAAAAGTGCCCCTCTCCTCTCTTATAAAAGGGCACCTCCTCCCTCTCTTATTCAAAAACATTTGATCCTTCTATCTCGGATAAAACCTATATATTTCTCTTCTCCATTTTTCTATAAACATACTATAGGTCTTGGTCTTATTCAAAGACCAACTTTAGGGCCCTAAGAGGAGGTTTAGAAGAGTTGCATCAAAGAAGAGGTAATATCCATTACCGATTCATCCAAATTAACATCTTCTTCTAATTACTCTTATTTATTTTTTTCATTATAAAGTAATAACATTAGTATCAATAATATAATTATATGTTATTATAAATATGAAACAACCCCATTTCACCGTCTATCCATCCTACGGAAAATGAAATCACTGCGCGTGCGTACGTACGGAATACCGTCTCCACACTATGGTGTAATCTGTTTTTCTACCACCACCTTACTTGGATTGGTATAATGGTATAAATAATAACTATATTTGAATATTATAACACAATTATAATTAAGAGATATTATATCATCCACTTCGATTCCATTCAATAATTATGGGGATGATATCATCGCTCTTGCGTACGTACAGAATACCGTCTCCACGATGTGATAAGATTCATTCTCCATGTTAACCATCAAAGAATGAATATAATGTATATATAATAAATAATCATTAAATATTTGACATAATAATGATACTGGATTTATTTATATTTTATTTACTTCCATTAAATTTAATAAGGAAATGAAAACAATGTTCATGCGTACATACGGCCTACCGTCTCCATGAACAGTGTATTTCACTCCATTTATCGATCTATCATATATAATTATATGCTGAATATATATTATATATAAATCATGTTTCAGATTATGGAATTAAGTAAATCAGGTTATAAGTAATTATATCAATAACAACAAGTCCAAACACGTATGATAAATGAAACGATTATACCCAAAACACCGATTTAACATAGAATTGACAAAAGAACACGTAATATAAAGTCATAAGTAAATAATATATGATATCATAAATATTATTATTGTTCATTTAAAAGTTAAGAAAATGTTTAAACCCACTATACAAGAGTTTCGGACACATACGGAAGAAATTGGATCTAATGTAAGGGATAATTATTCTAATCTCGTTCTTATCTGAGATTTATTATTCGTAAGTATTTACTCGGGTTATATTTATCATCCATTTCAATATTTTATAAAAATGGTTTCATAAAATGTTTACTATTCTTCCATGTTTGTTTAAAGTCATTTTTACCCTTTTTTACCACATTTAATGGAGGGAATCTCTTTTTTACCATAAGAGGTACTTTTTGACTTTTCCGGAAAAAGTACAACTATGTTTTTTTAACTTATACAACATGAACAGATTCTTATAGTTTCATAACACCTTATTTTCATGAATATTACTCTACCATATTTCAGGATTATTTTCATCAAATCCCTTTTCTTTTAAAATTTCATGTCATTTTGTTAAAATAAAGTGATTTTGAAGAACAAAGGATATTTTCTTCAAAAATTCATTTTCATGTGCTTTATCAAAATTATTTTCCATCTAAGATGACATTATTTAGTATGTTTATATTTCACGTATAATGTATCTATTATTTAAATAGTTTGATTTTTGTTATGATGAAATGATATCCATTAGTTTTATATGGATTATATTATGATTGGATGATGTTTATCAAACTCATATTATTCTATGGGTTTTGATGAATGATTTATGTTTATTTTGTGGAACATGAGAGAATGATTTCATTATGAGATGGTTGGGGCCTCTATATCCATCAAATGCACTGGGTAAAGATTTATATCTCATAAGATAGACATGGATGGAATCACAAGTGAATCCGGTTCAGTAATACAGTGCTGGAATGGCAAGTAAACCGAGTTAAGTAATGGACTTTGTCCACTGAGATGGTCTTGGCAGCAATGCCTTGGCTGCTATGGAAATCATAACAAGTGATTAAGGGTTTTCCACAATTACATGTTTTATCCCCATGCTAATTTATCATGATAAATGTTCCTTTATGATTTATGACTTGTGTATTGCCATTTTTTATGTCATTTCTCATGATTTTGATGTTTAGATTTTATGTTCACGTTTTTACGTTGCAATGTTTATAGATTGTTTTATGTTATCAATGTTTAACCATATTGAGAATTCAAGATCATGCTTCTTATGTTTTCTTTTCCCTAGGATATAAAGAATGGTTTTGGGTATGAAAACAAAAGGGGAAGATATTTAAGGGAGATGTTGAAGATCATTCAATATGATTAAAAGATTATGTTATGGGTTTCCAAAGACACTAAACTATAACGATCCTTGGGTGTCTGTTTTCGTTATGTATTAAGTATTTCGCAAAACTAATGTAATGTCCATTTATGTCAATATTGGGTCTCTAAACTACATTTCATGTGTTTTGGATATAAAAGTTGGGCACCCTACCCATCCACACCCATTGTCACGACCCCCTTTTTTCTTCCCCGTCTTGGTTTCCCCATACTTCGTCTTCTCCACCCCTCCTCCCAATATCCATTTTTTCTGTTTCACACTTGGATTTCAGCTTCATTGTGATCCTTGGTCTAGTTAAACTCTTCTAAACTCTATATTTCATTGTTTTCATTACATTTAGAGTGATTTTCGGATCACCCAATCGTTCGGTTTCCCACACAATACACGGGGTAAATGAAGAACACAGACTGTGTACTTTAGGTTCATGACCACACATGATCTATTCCTCATGTTTGAAAATAGATGGAATGTATATCTATAACAGGACATGTATAGTGCTTCAGCCCAACCTTCAAGAGAAACCAATGTACTGCGACCGCATGGATCTAATCCCACATTTACACTCACGACATGTTTCTTCTGACCACATCGTGTACCCTGTTCATCAGGTATAGTATGTGTTAATGAATTACATGCATCTAGAGCTATGTTCTGTCACAAACCATATAGTTCTTACACATGTCATGTATATTTTTATATGATTCATTTAGGCTAGGTCTGTGTTAGAGAACTTAAACAGATACCTTCAAATGTTCTCCCAAATGGAGTATCCACCATACTATATTGAGTGTAATTTATATCCCATAACACATTCCTACTTGGCGTGTTTCTCCATAATACATAGATTAATAACCAGATCCTACTTCACACCATGTACTCTAGATCCACAAGACGGGTACTATTTGTTTTTTATTTTCCCTCTTTTTTTCTTATTTTTTCATTTTTTTCCTTTTTTTCTTTTCTTTATATTTCTGTTATGGTAGATGGAGATAATATGAGTGGGATGTGTCTTATTCTAACTATTAAAGAGGATATACCATCTAACCACTGGATACAAATTCCTCCTTCCATGAAATCATCACCATATTTACCAGTCTATTAGCCTCAAGCCATGGAATCACTGCCTACTCTCCTACATGCACCCACATCATCCTCAATTGTCGAGGGCTCCAGTACCACAACTCCCACGTCTAGTATGAAAACATCATATCCTTCCACAACTTTTATGGACTCCACTATTGGCCCCCCATAGAGATAGATCTGGTATCAAATGCTCCACCCACTGCCACAACAACTGGACACTCCCCATCAATAGCTCTGAATCCCCCATAGCATAAACCAATAGATACCCAACCTCAGCCAAACCCCTTCCAAATCATCTAGAGGTGAATACTACAACTAAAAACCTTCAATGTATTTCACATCACACGATTTCGGTGAGTGGATGATTCTTGGACACCTTTTTTCCCACAACATCTGGGTGTCTAAGAGGATATTTAGTAGCACCTCATTTGCATCAACCTTTTGGATAGACTCCAAGTCAACAATCCTACATGTTTAGAATTATTTTTATATTTTATTATGAATTTCATCTTCTATGGGCCGACCTATAGTCATAAGACCAATGATACAGCTATTCTACCAAATTTTGTCTAAGTGGCCACCACTTTTCATTGACCATGGATGAGTTTGGGTGTGGGTGTGGCATCTATCTTTTCCCTCCACTCCACCTCATATCTCATCCCTTTACCGTCATGAGCACTCTGACATAATTTCCATGTGGGTGGAGCTTACTAGACCTAAACATTAGTACCCCCCACACATCCCAGAAGAGAACTCTCACCATTATCCCTTCTCTTCTATTCATCCATTATTGCTTTAAATCCTTCGTGTTTTCCTTTCCATGAGTATATGGGTGTTCTTTTAGGCTGTGAGATGGCTGTTCGAACAAACATTTTCTCCAAAAATTACCCAAACATCCTTTACATCACCACCTCCAATTACCACTTTGTGATCTATGACCATAAGGGAAACCTGAACGGCGTCTTCTCTTTCACCAGATTGGAACACTATTTGGGAGTTTTTGATCCATATATCCTCCATTATCACGAAGGATCTCCCAAATGTATGTACTTTTTCATGATTATTCGTATAAAGATGGTTGAGTATTGGGGATACAACCTTTTTCTCATATAGAAAACCCGGACTTCTGTAGGGGTGATAGATAACCTAGTTTCCCCCACTACTGTTGCTGAATCGGAACCACTCCATCCACCAGTGGATATTCCTTCACTACCACACCCCACTTGTTCTTCCATTCCACCTTATTTTACCATACCCAATTATTATGGTCCATCCACAACCCCACCTCCACCCTCACCCTTAGATGACCTGCCCCCCTCGGTTTTAGTCCCCTTGGAATCATTGGACCACTGTCTGGACCTTCTAGAGAACGACCAGGCTTCCATATCTCTGAAATTGACACATGTGAAGGCTATGTTGCTTCTCATCCTCTAGAACTTGTGACTTTCACAACTATAAAAACATGCTCCTTCATCTGATCTTCATATGGTCTTCATCCTTCATTATCACAACCCCCATTGAAATCGTTGTCCATAGACACTGTTCTCTTATCCATTTTGGGCCAAACTTCTACTACTTTAACTGCTATCCTGGTTGATCTAGTTGAGCTTCCCACTGAGTGTATCAATCTCGTACCTCCAGCTACCACTTCCTCTAATGTTGCACCAGATGTTTCCCATGTAGACACCATACAAAGTATAGAGCCTCATATTTTATCTTCTACTCCAACATATTCTCCATGTCCATTTTCACTTATTTCTGATGATTTTTCTTCTAAGGTGACCTTAGGACTGGTTTTTTCACACTTATTTATTTATATATATATATACATTTTGTTATATGCTTTTGATGTGATGGTGTATGGGAATGCATGATTATTTTTCCATTTCATCCATAGTCACATGTACTCTTTCTCAATTTATGCATCACTTTTCGATTAACTCACCTCTTATTCATCTCTACATGAGGGGAGTATTTTTTCATAGTTTTTTTTTCATTAATGTTTTTTACATCACTTATTTCACTACATTCCTTCATCTTGGCCCACTTCGGTTTTACTATATCCTTTTATATTTCATGTGTTGTTGTGGGGGACCATGTTCCATATTATGTGTGTGTGTGTATGGGGGGTGTCTCTTTAACTATAATAGACTTTTACCATAAACTGTTAATGGGGAAATCATTAATAGTTAAAATATTTTAAATTGTTGATTTCTTTGATAAATTATATTTTAAAATAATAAATATATAAAATTTAAACATATATGTTACATGATTTTTTAAATATCAAAGTATTTTAAAATAATTTTTGATATAGTTTATGTCTTGATTTAAATTCTTGGACTTTTATATCTATTAGGCCACTCATTTTTAGTAATGTCATTACTGATTAAAACTTTATTTTCCCTCATTTTTTCAAAGGTATTCTAATCCTTTTTGAAATAGTATTTCTCAAAAAATCTTTCTTGAGAGATTCATATGATATTCATGACTAGTAGAACATGTTAGTCTTTCTCTTCATAACATATAGATTCTTGAATCACATTAAAATTATTGAGGCATTTGATTTATTTTCATCCCATTCCACATTGAATACTAACCAACATCTAATTTTTGTAAAACCCTTAGAAACCATGAATTACCTTGACATGAAACCACATTACAAGACCATATACAAATCCTTATGAATTTCTGTTATATTTTTCAATGATTCTTAATTTGATATTTTCATAGGGAATTTGTACATTTGTGGTACATTTTGGCGAGAAACAATAAATTAATGAATGGGGGAGAGTGACTCATGTTCATTTGGGTGGAAGGGTTTCAAAACCACTATTCATTGTATTCTTAGTTGTAAATATGATTTAAAAAAAAGTATTGGGAAAAAATCAAAGGAGGGACCATATTCTTTCATTACACTTTACCAATGTTTTATGGAACCATGTTTTCAATGGAATATCATGGTGATGATACCTTGTGTGAGATCTTTATTGGAGATTAATTTTTTCATTATGCTTTAATATTGAATATGATGGCTTTTTATTTAATAATTCATCACCCTTTTCCGTACCTCAAGGATTTTATAACATCTTTACGTACCTACCAGAAGCCTTAGAATCATTTGAACCTTATTAAAAGACCTCATTATTTTTTGATTTTATTTCTAAATATGATAACAAGAATACTTCAAACCTACAGATAGAGTATGATACATTTCATTGAGTATAACTCTAAAAAACAATCTCGAGTGATGAGTTTGGTATTTTATAGTAAGAAAAATCATCATGTGGCATGTGTATTTTTGAAAAGTTAAACAATGTGAATAAAAGTGGATGAATAAATTTAAACTAATTATATAGAAAGAATAAATAATATATCATTGAAATTTAAATATATTTTGTACCATTCAACATTCTCTGCAATGGATATAATATTTATAATTATAATTAGATTAATTATTCCCTTTTTAGAGTATGGATTCTATTAATTTGATGTTGATATTTCATTGAGGGAGAAATGATTATGTGTGGCAGAGTTTGAGGTGCCTGATTTGTGTACACATTTTCAAACATTCTATTGAGTATAAGAACATTTTTTCACAAGGTAAATATTTTTTATTGATAAATAATTTATTTCGGTGTTCATGATGATTTTCAGGTGTTTTATAACCAATGTAAAAAATTAATAATTCTTTAGAGAAAATATATACATATACACATCATGTACTTTTAAACACACAATGTCTACTTTATTCCAGACAGGGATTAGCTAACCCAAGTATACCACTGACGTGTTAAAATTTATCAGACGGTGTAGCAGATCACATAATGGAAGAGAAGACCGGGACAAACAATGTTGACATAACAACATGGTGTGTAAATCAGTTTACACGTCATGTAGTTTCAAAGACTATAAATAAGTTGGAAGACCCTCCATGTTCATGGTTTAAAATTCAAGGGGTAGGTGATGTCGTTCTGCTGCACGAGACTCCCTCAGATCCATTTCATGATTTCCTTTTCTGTTTTCAATTCCTATATTACTATAATTATCCCTTTCCCACAATCTCCTCTCATATCCATGGTAGGGATTGAATTTCTTGCTCAATACACACACCGTGACCATGGTCATAAGAGACTAGTTCCCCTAATTTTTTGGTTGTAATAATATTTTTGGTTGTAGTAATATGAATTCCCTAGTGTGTTTTTATTATGAAGTTTATTTAAAATTCCATTAATGAACCTCATTCCATAATCTTTATTAGTGTCTTATCAGACCAAGAACAAAACCAATGGAGAAAAAAATGAGTTGCAGTGAATGAACCCATGTCCACTAGAGGAATTCGTTTCATATGTTTTAGGGGTAATAAACATAAAAATATTTTAAGTAATTAACCACTGGAGAAAGAATTTAATAACATAGAAATTAAAATTAATTTTATAGGACCAGAAATTATTAGTTTAATTGAATCCACACAGTGAATAAATATCATTGATAATTTTAATGATAAATAATCATGATCTTAAATAATCCTTATTATATTGAAATCCTGAATCGATTGTTTTCTTATTGTTATACTCTAATTCCATTTTTACTTCTCTTATAGAAATTGTTTCAGGTTAATAGATAGTTTCTTTCACTTATTTTTATCTATATTGTTTACTGTGATTCATCTAACATGTGTGGACCATTGATTATTTGTTTTACCTATGGGACAAACATTGAATTCCACTAAATAATTAGTTGATGGTTTAGAAGGTAACAAAAAAATAATAAAGAAATTTCATTAATTTTTCCTGCTCCTTGTGACGGGAGTGGTGAAAAAACGATTTATCATTTCTAGGGATCGATAAATCATGAGTGCATGTCTGAGTCAAGGTTGGTTTACCAAAACATTTCCATTTTCTCATTCATTTATTTTTCATTGAAACCAGAACCCCACATCCAATGGATTGTTATCTGATTGGGGAGTGGTACAATCCACATGGAGATGATTATTATCTGCATGATCCAGAGTTGTTTTACTCCAACCCTAAAAAGTATTATCCATACATGGATGATGGATTCCAATAAGAGGACAACCCAGGTACATTCTTCACCCACTCTTTTTTCATTCTCTTATAGAACCTTTTTTTGTGTACAATTGAAAGGTTATTTTTGATTATGGAGGCCATTTAACACCTGCCAGTGGGACCAAACCAAAAGGTTGCATTGACATGGAAATATGTTAGATAAAATCTATGAGATAATTTACAATATGGATACTCTGGTTGAGTTTGAGGATGAGGGTTCCAATTTCATTCCTTCAAAGAAAACATATAATGATGTGGTCCACAAATGCAATAAAATAAAAATTTCTAAATTTAATTTACCAAACATAGAATATGAATATGGGGAAACATCATATAATTATCCTTTTGATCTTAATTTATTATTTATTTTGGAACCCTCCTTTGATTATATACCTATTTCAGAGGATAACTACA
Source organism: Viscum album (assembly GCA_963277665.1). Classification (NCBI taxonomy): domain Eukaryota; kingdom Viridiplantae; phylum Streptophyta; class Magnoliopsida; order Santalales; family Viscaceae; genus Viscum; species Viscum album. The sequence goes on along the minus strand of OY728166.1, from coordinate 1,065,485,447 downwards.
ATTATTTTAATATTTTCAGCATTTCAGAGTAGGAGACTAATGAGGTGGAGGAGTACCTATAAAAACAATGAAACGAGTCCACCTTCGACATCTATTGGCCACAGAACATGGATACTATATGTTCTTGTCCATACAATATGAAGATGAATATTATTGGATATAAGATGATGGTTCCAAACATATATGGTGGTTTGAACTGTGGAAGCCACATCCTCCTTCTTATTTCAGGTACATCACTCTGCATCAGGTTGAGCCCCTAAGTTAAAACAAATGTGCTTACTGGGTGGAAACCTCATCTTTACTTTCTCCCCTATTCCTTACTTTTCTATTTTTTATAAGAACACAAAGTTTTCTTAAAATAATCATGTAGTGTGCTTCCTTCATTTTTGTCCACTGTAAAAATAAGAAAAAAATTCTAATACACGCCATGAATACCTTACCACATTGTATGTACATTTTGTTTTAGTGTATATTATCATAGAATGTTTTGTATAAGAATATATTAATTAATTTAATGAACAAGGATGAGGCATGCCGTGATGGAATGGTCACTGAAATGTATTCGAGTCATCATCGTTGCGAAACACTCCACACATGTCTTCGATACAAGGATCATTCTTCTTTAACATGTGTTTTAATGAAACGAAATGTGATATTTTTTCACGTATATAATATTTTTGTCAAATTAAAATAAAACAAATAATGGGTTTGGCATGGCTAGCAGGGTCGTAACCCACAAATCTAGAAGACCTGGGTTCGAATCCAGACAACTGAACTAGTACCATAATTTTTGTCACTTAAATAAATCCACACATTGTGCAATGATTTTTCCCGTGTATTACTTCACAAATATTTTACTATTAAAGGTATATAAAATTGTAAAGTACTTAAACCTTATCTCATGTTATTGAGGGAATGAGTTTGGATTATTCTATCGCCAGTTCGAATCATTCCTCAAGCACCAGACCGGAGGTTGTAGTTCTCCTTTTCCAATTTTAGAAAGCACATTATGTATTTCTTCAATAAATTACATGTAAAGGATTATTTTTCATTTGTAAATAATTTATATTTCAAATAATTTTTATCTTATAAATAATAATAATTATATAGTTTACCATAATGGTAATATTAAAACTAACGCATACACGACATGTGGAACTTCTACATGACATGTGTTCCACCTATAGAATTCAGGAACCCTACCTGTCCACAACCCATGTTGTTACCTGTTTTTTCTTCCCCCTATGGTTCTGTTGTATGTCATCACCCCCACCCCCTATCTATAATGACCCAAAAATTCATTAATAAAAATTATGCATGATCTAATTAATTGTATTATTATGTAAAATGGTTATATAAAATATTCACTTCATTGGTTTTATTTTTTTGGATTTCAAAATAAATTTATGAATTGTTAACATTGATAATATAGTCGTTGAATAATGATTACATGATTAGTAAAAATATAGGGCTTTATCAAATCAAATTTACAAAGAAAAATAAAGTGATGGCCTTGCCCAGTATATCTTCTCTGTATGAAGCCCATTTGTCGAAGCACAGAAAAGAGGTAGTGTCACTCAGCTTCTCTCTTGACCATTCCCAATCTGAGCTTCAACACGTTATGCTTGAACGGAACTGCCTACAGGATAAGTGGAAGTTGATAATGATTACCACCCGAGAGATGTCCTCTAAGCTACCCCAAGAGTATTTCACCATCACACACCTTACCCTTAGGTCTTATCCAGGTTCTATAAAGGGTTATGTAACAAGGCCCTAGTATTATGATAATGTGCATTATTTTTTATATAATAAATAATATTCATTGATTTTATTATAGATACTTTGTAAATAGTTTTTAAATCACATTTTGTATTTCTAGTTAATAATAAATTAAGAAATCAATTTCGATAAATTAATAGATTTTTGAATTAAATAATATTTAAAAAATTATAGTTACTAAAATACCTTTTATTAAATATAAATAATCATATCATTTTTATGTATACAATTGTAATTATTATTACGGTTTGAAAGTAGTTTTTGACCAAACCCATGAAATTTTGATAAATGTCAGTTTTTATTTAAAATGAAAAAATTATCATATTTAGAAATTTATTTAGATAAAATTAATATTAATTTTTTAATCAAGATGTCGAAATTATCAAATGGTTAATTTATCAAAATATTCCAAGACAATTCAATTTTTGGGAAAAAATTGAATACCATTTCATTATATAATGTGTTTTATGACATCATAATGGCCAAATAGTGATATTATAAAACACTATAAATGGTATTATAGACCAATATATGTTTTAATCTTAAAATAATGTTATTTTTTGTTTGTTTTATTTATTTTACAATGGTTTAGTGGACCCTCCAAGACATATAACACATTTTTACTGTTTGAATTGATTTCCTTGAGAGTGGGACTCACCTATACATAAGAAAGCCTAATATTTTAATAATTTATGTCATTGGCCTTATAAAATAATATTTTTCAGTCTTATTTGTAGAAAACATGGGAAAAACCATTGGTTGGATTGTTGTTTTAACTAGTTTAATGAGTGGTTCCCAAAACCTAAATAATTAAAAATTCCCTCCCTTTTCCTATATAAAACCACCCAAGATCACACTTCCTCTTCACTAAAAGCCTTTGCAACATGACCAAAACCATCCCTTCTCTCTTTAAAATCCTCCCAAGGATCCCCAAGCTCTCTAGAATCCTCTCACAAACCCCTCCAAGCCTTTGGGATCACATCTCAAAGTAAGGGATTTCTTCCTCTCTCATTTTTGTCCATGTTTTTTCATGTTACTATACCAATGTAATTTTAATTAAAAATGATGGGGTATGACTTAGAACCTCCCCTATAATAGCCAACATATGTTTTAATGATTACATACCCCTTAATCTCTCATTAATTCTTTCCATGTACACTTGTTACCATGCTGAAATTCCGTCAGGGATTCCTTCCTTTCTTATTTTTTTATCCATGTTTCTTTATGATGTAATAAAATTTTATCATAAATTAAAAATTCTGGTGGAATGATATGTAACCTCCCTTATATTTACCTCCCTAGGTTTTATGTGAAGATAGAACTATTTGTATCTCATTAATTCCACCCATGTAAACCTATTACTGTGCCTAAATTCACTATATAATTTCTCTCTTCTCATTCACATATAAGAATTTTTTTGTATTATGAATATAAATTCCATTAAATTAGTTGGTAAATGTATATATATGACCCCATTACTTTAAATTTTATGTAAATTTATGATACACCCCTTTCACTCTCATCAACAATTTTTATGAATTCTTATGTCACACTGTTATGCTGTCGAAATTGCATTTCAATTTTTCCCAAGACAAAGTCAATATGTAGTGAATACCATACCCATTTCTCAATCAAGGATGATCACATTTATTCAAATTTATTTATTGATTATATAGTTTCACATATGAATTTCACATTCTTTTTTCTTGGAATAAATGACGATGCTTAATGAATCCATGTTGTATGATCCATGTGGCAATCTTATGCATTAAATGAAATGTTTATGAATGGGGTGACCTGATATCATTACAATGCATTGGATAAATATTAGTACCATGACATGTTAAGTGAAATTAGGGTTTACTCATTCTAATTAAAATTAAATTAGGGTTTACTCGTGCTCCATGGGAAATGAGCCTTGGATAATTCTTAAAACATGTTAAGTGACATTGCCACATTTACATGTTATGATAATCATGTTATATAATGACTTTATGATCATGTTTCTCTTATGATCCATTTATATTACTATTTACTAACATGTATTGTATTTTACAGGTTATACCTTGTTTAATCCCATACATGGCCTTATAGCTCACCCTTTTCTTATGTATTTCCTCAGGTTCTCCCATAAAATCTATGTACGAGGGAATACAGTGGGCATGTAAAGGTATTTTTCAAAAAACGATATTATGTTTCATGTTTTATGTAGTTATGTAATGTTCTTATCCACGAAATACACCATACCACTCGATAGTCTATGTTGAATCAAGTGAAGACTTTATGTAATAAGTCATGTTTAAGTGTGTAATAAAAAGAAGGGTGGTTATAGTTGGTATCAAAGGATAGGTATAATTATTTTTCAGATTTGGATTATAAAACCCTAGTTAAAGACTTAAGGATAAGACTAAGTATAATAAAACATCACTAAATTTATGTGATTATCTCATAAGTGGTTTATCACGAAAATACATCCCTGTCTAGATACGATCAGGTAGAGGTTGCTCTGGCACAAATATACCTCGGAGTGAAATATCCAACAAGGAGTTTCGGGCTTGATAAAAAGGTATATTGGTACACGACAACAGGCCTTGAAACACTCTTTGTTATGATACTCCCGGGGATACTCTTTTGTAAACTCATAAGCTTAGTACAAACCATTATTAAATAAATTAAAAAATACCACTAAAAATATTATGGGAAGTAGATCACGGATAACCTATAATAAAGCCTATAAATTATTTTGTTATGGAAATAAAATTAATTTATTATTCAACCCATTTTGTCTTTGGATTACCCTTTATTCATTACCACTAAATTTCCTTTTATTCCAGCCAATGGGTGGTAATAGGAGGACTCAGGGTAAAAACAGATATGAAGATCAACATGATAACTGTTATAATGAGATGCATGATCCAATAGGAGTGGGAATCGAGAACATAGCTATGATAATCTCTCGGTTAACTCATGATTTGATTAGAAACATGGATCTTGAGGAACGTTCAACCGCATAAGAAATAAAAGTCTCAATCGAGAGCTTCATGAGACAATGGCCTCAAACTATTAATGGATCATCATATCCCTCAATCATCACACAATAGATCAACTCCATTGAGACTATTTTCTACATCCTTCAATGTAATGAACTATAGAAGGTAATTCAAGAAGCTTATCATATAGATGGTGAAGCTGATCAATGGCAGAAATTAAACAAAAATAGGATGACTGTGGAGGATATCGAGGTGTTAGAATGGATGGATTTCTAGAAAATGTTCTTTGATTAATATTTTCCTCGCACCCTTCGACCTAAGATTGAAAGGGACTTCCTTGCCCTTAAGAAAAAAAAGATGACCAATCCATATGAGTGTATGAGGAAAACAGCACAAACGGATTGCAAAATATGACTTCAGATATGTTGTTACCCCTGAATGCAAGGTTGAACGCTACTTTGGTGGGCTAAAACCTAGCCCATATAAATCCATAGCAATCCATGACTTCAAAATCTATGAAGAAATTTTTGTATGTGAACTTAATATTGAATTGTAGATTGGAGAATCTCATGGGTATCATGGGGATTAGAAGAGTAATGTGGACTTCAATTATAGTGGTTTTATGGATTAATCCAACAGTGCAATGAAAATCCTTCACCCCACTTATCAAAGGTTCATAAAGAAGTACCCTAGAAATTTCATAAAGGGGATGAGGAAATACTTTATGGGTGGAAGATACGGGAACCTATCCATTAACTGCATACAAGATTAACCCGCAGTTGCGATAGAGGATATGAACACTCTGTTCGACTCTCAATGCATTATTGATTGCTTCAACTACAATGAACTAGGGAATGGAGAATATTAGTTCCCTAATCCAAGGGTTTTCAATGGAAACCAACAACCTCTAATCCAGCAAGGGATAGATTTTTCAATCAGTACTACCGATGTGAACCCCGAAAATGAAGTAGTGATTGGTATGCTAGTTATTCGTTCAAGAATAGAGAACATACTTTTTTATTCTTTTTCAATTCATTATTTTGTTTCTCAAATGTATAGTAGAACAATCCCAACACCAACAAAAATCATGGATGAAAAGATTTCAGTGATAATGGAAAATGGGGAAATCATTGTATCCCATGAATATAACTCCTCCCCAATCGTAATTTGTGGATTGAACTTCCCAGTGAACCTCTTCATACTCCCTCAGGTGGAATTTGATGCAATTCTCGACATGGATTGACTTTCCTTATATAGATCCAACATAAATTTTCGTGAGAGGGAAATCAATCCCCATATGGGAGATCGACCCCTGATTCTATACAAGTGCAAGGAGGAAGATAAATCTTTTATAGAACCATCATCTCAACCATGGATATTACATCCCTATAAGCATGTGTATGTGGAATAGATGATTGAGCCTAATAAATCAACCATCCTTAAAGACATGCCTATTTTGATGATTTCATTAATGTGTTTCTTGAAGAATTTCCTCATCTTCCTCCTAGAAGAGATGTTGAATTTGACCTTATACCTAGGGCATTGAAAATATACAAGACTCCCTATAGAATGGTTGTTTTTTAGCACGAGGATTTGAAGATACACATAAAAGAGAATTTGGATAAAGGGTTTATATTCCCAAGTGCTTCACCATGGGGTGAACCAGTCCTCTACATCAAGAAGACGGATGGGTCAATGCGTCTTTGCTTTGATTGTAATGAGCTAAACAAAATCATGATAAATAACATGAATCTTTTACCCCTAATTTATGACTTGTTCTATTAGCTACATGGAGAAAAATACTTCTCCATGGTGGATCTATGGTCGATATATTATCAAGAGATGGTGAAGAAGGAAGATATCCCCAAGACTACTTTTTGTTCAAGATACAAGCACTATGAATTCATATTAATTCCTTTCAGACTCACTAATGCTTTATAAATCTTTATGGACATGGTGAATATATTCATTATAGATTACCTTGAAAAAATGGTTTTAGTCTTTATAGATGATATTATAATATATTTCAAAACAATTGAGGAGCAAGTAGAGAATCTATAAACTGTACTATAGACCTTGCGAAATGATAAGATCTTTGAAAAGTAAAAAAAGTTTGAGTTATGGTTGAATGAGGTATCATTCTTGGGTAATATCATCACAAGAAAATAGATATCTTTGGATCCCTCCAAGATAGATACAATAGAGGGTTGGTCGATGCCAACATCAAAAACAAATATCTGTAGCTTCCTAGGGCTAGCTTGGTATTATTGCAAATTTGTGAGAAATTTCTCATGATTTTCCAACCCTTTTACTAAGCTAACTCGAAAGGGATTCATGTTTACTTGGAGTAATAAATGTGATGGGAGCTTCATGGAGTTGAAAATGAGGATTATCATTATGCATGTGCTGACATTACCCACGAGTGGAGATCTTTTAGTTGTATTTAGTGATGCTTCGAAGAAGGGAATGATATGTGCGTTGATGCAAAATGACAATGTAATTTCTTATGCTTCTAGGAAATTGAATGTTCATGATAAGAAATATCCAACACATGATCTGTGGTTGGTTGTGATTATCTTCACTTTAAAAATTTGGTGGAATTACCTATTTTGAGAGATGTGTTTAATATATACTGACCAAAAAATCCTCAAGTATACATTCACACAGAAAGAGTTGAAAATGCGCCAAAAAATATGTTTAGAGCTGATCAAAGACTATGAATGATCAATCCATTACTACCCTAGGAAAGAGAACATGGTGGATTATTTTATACGTAAAAAGGACCCAATGATTATATCCATGAAGAGAATTAAAAATGATCCATTCTTCATAGATTTGAGGAAGATGGACATGGGAATCATAAAGAAAGGAACCTCATCAATCGTTTTACAAATGATTGCACAACCGTCTCGTTTGGAAAGGTTTATGGATGCTCAAAAGGATGATGTGTGAATTTTGAAGAATGTGGATACAATCAGAAAAGAGAAATCCTTGAAATTAAATATTAATGAATAAGGAATTGTGAAATTTCTTGTCAAGACTATGTGTTCCATAAAATATGGAGTTTAAGAAAGAACTTTTGGATGGTGCATGTAGTTCAAATATCTCTATTCACCTATGAAACATGAAGATGTATCAAGTTCTCCGAGAGTATTATTCGTAGTATAACATGGAGAAAGGGATCGTTGAGTATACATCAATGTGCCTAGTATGTCAGCAAGTGAAGGATGGTTGGAAGATGTCTAAGGTAATGATGCAACCATTACCCATACTATCATGGAAATAGGAGAACATCACAATGGACATTGCCACCGGACATCCAAAGACTTCCAAAGGAAACAATGTTACCTAGGTTGATATGGATGATCTTAAAAAGGCTACAAACATCATTGCAATTTTGGAGGATTTCTCACTGGATCTACTGGGATAGATATACATCAAAGACGTGGTATGGTAGTATGAAGGACCACTGTTGATTGCATCTGATTGAGATCCAAGATTCACCTATATATTTTGTAATAGTATTCATCATTATCTATATTTGGAGCTAAACTACAGTACAAGATTATAATCCTCAAACTGATGGCCAATCTAAGCAGACTATCCAAGCACTTAAGGACTTGTTGAGAGCATCCTAAATGTACTTAAAAGGATGATGGGATCAATATCTTCATCTGGTTGAGTTCTTTATCAATAATAGTTTCCAGTCAAGCATCCTAAAGGCTCCATTTGATGCCCTGTATGGGATTAGGTGTAGAACACCGACATGTGGGGATGCTGTTGGGGATAAAAATATAATAGGTCTTGAAATGGTCAAAGAAATGGTGTAGAAGGTTAAGACCATCCAACATTACACTAATGCTGATCAGGGTGGATAAAATATCAATGCTGATAATCATTGATGAGACCTAGATATTGATGTTGGAGACATGGTATTCATTCTCATATCATCGTGAAAGGGGTTTATGATAGTTGGGACGAAAGGAAAGATTATTCCATGGTTTATTGACCCTTTTGAGATCCTTGATCACATAGGAGAAGTGGCCTATCGACATGCACACACACCAAACCTATCTCAAGTACATGATGTATTCCATGTATCAGTCTTTAGGAAGTACAAACGTGACCCATTGCATGTACTCAATCAAAATGTGGTAAAATTTGGGGAATGATATCTCTTATGATAAGAATCTAGTGGACATCATAGATCGAAGATAAAAAGATCTAAAAAATAAGACAATTCCCCTTGTCAAGGTGTTGTGAAAAAACAACAAGTTTGAAGAGGAAATGTGGTAATCAGAGGAAGTGATGATGCAGAGTTACCCAGATCTATTTCAGTGTCGGAAAAGGAAATTTTGATGGAGAAATTTATTAAGGGAGGAAGATTGTAACAACCTAAACCTTCATTAATGAAAATTCCCCATGGTCTAATTAAAAATTTTATTATGTAAAATGGTTATATAAAATATGAACATCCTTGTTTTATGTTTTTTTATTTAAAAATAAAATTACGAATTGTTTCCATTTCTAAAATTTTGATTGGACAGTGATTATATGATTAGTAGAAATAGAGGGATTTAACAAGTCCAATTTACTCAGACAAAGCAATTGATGGCCACGTCTAGTAGAGTTTCTCTGTAAGAAGCCCATTTTTCAGAGCTCAGAAATGAGGTTGTGTCACTGAGATTAGTTCTTGACCAAGCCATAGACGATCATCAACACGTTATGCTCAAACGGAACCGCTTATGGGATAAGTGGAAGTTGATAGAGATTACCTCTTGAGCAATGTTTTACAATCCACCCCAAGAGTCTTTCACCATCGCACAACTTATCCTTTTGTCTTATGTGGGATTTATAAGGGGTTATGTAAAAATACTCTATAACTGTGATTATGTTCATTGTCATAGAATATAATAATGAATATACATTAATTTTATTATTGTTACATAAAAAATATTTTTTAAATCACATATAGTATTTTTAGTTAATATTAAATTATGAAATCTATTTCAATGAATTAATGGATTATTTAATTAAATAATATTTTAATAAAATATTATTACTGACTTAATTTTTTTAAAATATAAATGATTGTATAATTTTTATGAATACAATTTTAATTTTTATTAATGTTTTAAAGTTATTTTTTTGACAAAACCCTGGAACTTTTGATAAATGCATGTTTTTATTTAAAAAGTAAAAAATAAAATATTTAGAAAAATGATTAGTTAAGATGGATATTATTTTTTCAATTAGGACGTAAAAATTATCCGAAGGTTTGTTTTTCATAATTTTCTAAGACGTTCGAATTTTTGGGTAAAAATTATATATCATTTAATTATATAATGTGTTTTTTGACATCATAATTGTGTAATAGTGAGGTAATAATATAATATAAATGGTATGTTTAGACAATATATGTTTTAAAATTAAAATGATGTGATTTTAGTTTTTTTTATTTATTTTAAAAATATTTAGTTGACCCTCCATGACTTATAAAACATTTAAACTTTTTAAATTGATTTCCTTAAGAGTGTGACTCACCTCCACATAAGCAAGCCAAATATTTTAAGAATTTTAGAAATTGGCCTTATAAAATAATATTTTCCACTCCCCTTTAGATAAAACAATGGGAAAAAATCATGGGTTGGTTTGTGGTTTTGATTAGTTTTATGAGTGGTGTCTAAAACATAAATAATAAAGAATTTCCTTCCTTTTCCTATATAAAACCACCCATGCTCCCACTCCCTCTTCCCTCAAATAATTTGGAGAATGATGAACCCCTTCCATCCATTTCCCTATAATACTCCCATGTAGCCCCACTCTCTCAATCAGCTACTCTCAAGCCCCTCTTAAGCCTTTGGGAGGAAACTTCCTTGTAAGAGATATCATCTTCTCTCATTTTTGTCCAAGATTCATTATGTTGCTAAACCCTTGTCTTTTCAATTAAAAATATAGGAGTATGATTTATAACCTCACCTATACTACCCTATTTATGTTTTAATGATGAGAGACACCTTTCTCTCTCTTTAATTCATTCCATGTACACCTCTTACTATGCCAAAATTCTGTAAAGGATTCATTCATTTATTATTTTCTATCCATTTTTATTGATGTTTTAATACCATTTTACATTAAATAAAAAAATTTGGGGTATGATTTTTCACCTCCCTATTATTGAAATGATTAGAGATCTCTTTATCTCACATTAATTCCTCCCCATGTACACCTGTTACGGTGTCAAAATTCTGTAAGGAATTTCTATTTTCTCATTCTCATTCAAGCAATTGTTTTGTATTATTAATCTAAATTCCATTACATTTTTTGTGACATGTATCTATATGAACCCCTTACTATCAATTTCATTTACATTTGATGGGACAACCATTTTTCACTCATCAAACATTTTTATGAATTCTTATGTCGCACTGTTATGCTGCCGAAACTGCACCGTGAATTTTTTGAAGCCAAAGTCATTCTGTATTGAATACCATTCACATATCTCTATTCAAGGTATTCAACTTTATGTACATTTACATATTGATTATAGAGTTTTAGGTATGAATTCCACATTCCAATAATATGGATTAAATTATGGTGTTTAATGAATCTGTGTTGTATGATCCAAGTGTCACACTTATGCATTAAATGAAATATTTAAGAAGGGTGTGCCCTGATAGCGCTTCAATGCAATGGGTAATGATTAGTATCATGATACATCATGTTCAATGAGGATTTACTCATGTTAATTCATTTGAAATAAGGGTTTACTCATGAAACATGTGAAATGAGGCTTGTATCATGGTAATACCATGTTTAGTGTTGTTGCCACATTTCCATGTTATGATAATCATGCTATATCATGCCTTTATGTTCATATTTCTCTAATGCTCTATTGATATTCCTATTGACTAAAATGTATTTTATTATTAATTTTATGCCTTGTTTACTCCCTTACTGGGCTTTATAGGTCACCCTTTTCTCATAAATATCTTCACGTTATCCCATGCAATGTTAATTACAATGAAATGGTGTGTTCATGTAAAAGAAATTTTCAATAAAGATGTTATGTTTCATGTTTTATGTCTTTTTTTAATGTTCCTTATCCCCAAAGACACTATACCTATCGATCATCTATATTATATCAAGTGTAAATTTTATTTAATAATCCATGGTTAAGAGTGTAATAAAGAGCAGGGTGGTTTTACAATGTCCCATTTTTTCCATTTCACACTCATATCTCGGCATCATTGGGATCCTCAGTCTAGGTACACTCTTCTTCACACTCTATTTCAAAGTATTCTGTGCATTTATGGTGATTTTCAGATCAGTTGATTGTTGAGCTTCCGGCACAATATATGGGAAAAAGGAAGAACACACATCGTGTACTTTATGTACATGGCCACACAAGCTATTTTCCTCATGTTTGAAAACACATGGCTTGTACGTTTGGTACATACCATGTATAGCGCCTCAGCCTAGCCATTTGGAAGAACCTGTGTACTGCGACCACACAAAACCAATCCCATGTTTACACACACGTATTGTATGTTCAATGAATGTCTTGTACCATTTTCCTTAGGTATAGCCCATGTGAAGGATGTACACCAATTCAAATCCATGTTATGGTACATGCAGTGTGGTTCTTAACCATGGAGTGTATATTCTTATATGACCCATTTAGGCTAGGTCCCTGTGTGCGAACTTACATGGACATCTTCCCATGTTCTCCCATATGGAGTTTAAACTGTACTATATGACATGTAATTTCTATTATAGAACACATTCCCGCTCGATGTGTTTATCTAGAATACACTAATTCCTAACCAGATCCTACTAGTTGTCATGTACTCTGGATCCACAAACCGTTTAATGATTGTTTTTATATTTTAACAATTTTATTTTTCTTTTTTGTCTTTTTTTTTCATTCATTATATTAGATCTATGGAGGATGGATATAAAACATGTAGGAACCGTCTTGTGCCAGCTACCTAGGAGAATGAATTGGCTCGCCACCGAATACAACTTCGGCCTTCCACGACATCATCACCAGATTTCCCAGTATATTAGCCACCAGTCTTGAAATCACTACCTCCTCTACTTCTGGTTCCCACATCATTCACATTTTACAAGGCCTCTAGTATTTTAACTACAACATCCATCATGGCATGCTCAGATCCTTCAATGACTTTGGTGGACTCCACTACAGGTCAGCTATTGAATACAGCTTTGGTATCCTCTATTATTCCCTTTGCAACGACAACTGGACCCTCTTGATCAATATCTCCAGACCCACCTCATCCTATATTGGTAGATGTATGACCAATAATTAAGCCATGCCAGATCCTTCATTAGGGTCTTTTTATGGAAGACCTCCTCTAGGGTCTTTCACAGTGAACAATTTAGCTGACTGGTCAATTCTGGTATATAATTTTCCCACAACATCTCAGTTTCTGAGAGGATATTGAAGAGATCATTGAGCACCCCCACATTTTTGATACACTCTAGGAGAGCACTGCTAAATTCAAAGATATATTTTTAGAGTTTGTAGTGACTTTCGATATTGATGGGTCGACTTACCGTCAGAATCCCACTGATACATCTACTCCTGTCCAATTCTTACTGGGCATCCACAATGTTTCACTAACCATGGAAGAGTTTGTCTAACAGTGTGGCTTCTATACCCATCCCACCACTCCACCTCCCATATAATCCATTTCTTTTCTTGAGTGATCTGACCTCATTTCCATATGGGCAGAGCTTGCTGGACCTAGACATGAGTACTCCCCACATCCAAGAAGAGCATGGTCATCATTTCCCATCCTCTTAATTTCATCCACCGGTGCATCAGCATCATCCTTCTTCCACAATATAAATATATGGTTTTTTTTCTGGCCATGACATGGCCCTTATTACAATTATTTTTCTTCATGTTTACGCATACCTCCCCTACATCGGCACCTCCTATATCTACTCAATGGTCCATGGCCGTCAGGGAAACCATGAACGATATATTCTTTACCACCCTGTTGGCACACTATTTTGGTGTTTTTCATCCATCTGTCACTCACGATCACTTAGGATATCCCTATTGTATATACATCATCATGCTTATTCACAAGATGATGTAAAAGCATCAGGGATATGACTTTGTTCTCATACAGGATGCCCCATATCCTGCAGGGGAGATAGAGGACCTAATTGCCCCCACTGATGTTGTTGTTCAGGATCCACCCCATCTACCAATGGATGTTCCTTCTCCACCCACCACACTTATTCATTCCGTAAACCTTCCTCTACCATCCCCTCTTCTTTTGGCCCATCCACCGCCCCACCTCCACTTTCACCCTTGATTGACCCCTCGCTTCACAGTGCATGGCCACACTAAATCGTTGTCTCGACCTTCTTCAGCACCCCCTGGCTACCTTCGATCATACATAGACACAAATGGAGGGTATGTTGTTTCTTATCCTCAAACACATGGTCGTCTCACAACCTAAATCACCAATGTTTTCATCTAACCCACATCCTTCCGCAACACCACCCCCATTGATAACAACGGCCACATATTTTATTCTCTCATCCACTACATTCCTGAATGATACTACTTATACTTATAGACAATGTGATCCAGTCGAGCCTCCTACCAAATTCATCTATCCCATGCCTCTAGCTACCACTTCTTCTGTTGCTACACTATATGTTTCCCCTAAGGCAACCATATAGATCATAGAGCCTGAGCTTCCATCTTCCACTATTGTTGATTCTCATCAACCGGTTTTTTTATTGTAGATGATTCATCTTCTATGGAGACCCCATGACTTTTGTTTCTAGATTATTATAATTATATATATATATATATCTTATTCTATGATTTTGGTGTGACAGTATATGTCCACGAAGACTTCTTTTTCCATTTCATCGACTATCATAGGTACTCTAGCATGTTTTGGGTATCTATTATCTATTACCTCACCTCTTTTTTAGCGCTACTTGAGGGGAGTATTATTTCAGAGTTTCTATTCATTATTATTTCTCGCATTACTTATTTCACTACATTCCCTCATGTTTACCAAATTATGTTTTACCACATCCTCTTCTCTTCCATAGTGTTGCACTTTGTAGACCATGTTCTATATTATGTGTGGGGGGAGTCTTTGACTATAATAGCATTTTCACTTAAACTGATACCAGAGATATCATTAATAGTTGAAATATTTTAAAATTTAGAAATTTTTTGATTAATTATATTTATTAATAATATATAAATAAAAGGTAATTTTAGAAGTTACATGATTATGTTTAATTTTAGAGTATTTTAAAATGATTAATGATATAGTTTAATTCTTGATCTAAATTATTGGACACTTATATCTATTAAGCTGGTCAATTTTGTTCATGTCATGACCTGATTGAACCATTATTTTTTCCTAATTCTTGAGAGTTATTATAACCCTTTTTGAAATATTATTTCTCATACCCTCTTGGTTGATAGATTTTTGGAAAATTCATGTCTATTAGAACATGCAAGTCTTTCTCTTCATGACATGACGATTCTAGAATCACATTAAAATGATTTAGGCATTTGATTGAATTTCATCTGTTTTGACCCTGAGACCTAACCTATAAGACATAATCGTTATACCCTTAGAAATGATGAACTACCTTGATAGGAAGCCACATTACAAGATTATTTACCATTTATACCCCAATTCTATTATTATTTTTCATCATTATTCATTTTATATTTAAAGATATAATTTTTCTATTCATGGTACATTTTGGTTAGAAACAATAATGTTATGTTTGGGGGAGAGTGAGTCTTGTTCACTTGGGTCGAAAGGGTTCCAAAAGAATTATTCATGGTAACCACATTGGTCCATATAATATAAAAAGAATATAAAATTATTGGAAAAAAATTCTAAAGTGGGATGAGATTAATTCATTACACTTTAGTCATGGTTTATAGATCAATGTTGGAAAGGTAATATCATAGTGATTATACCCATTGAGATATCGTTAACGGGGATGAAAATATTCACTAAGATTTATTATTTAATATTAAGAATTGTTATTTTATAATTAATACACCTTTATCATACATTTGAAATTATTTTTCACATCATTACCTACCTACATGAAGCATCAGAATCATTAAAACCTTATTTAAGGACCTCATGTTTTTTTATTTGATTTCTAATGTAGGGGATGGGAATACTTTCAGTCATGTGGATAGAGTGCATATAATTAAGATTGAGTATAACTCTGTTAAAATGACCTTTAATGATGAATTTGGTATTTTCTAGTGAGGTAAATCATCATGTGGCATGTGTATTTATGAAAAGCTGAACACTATGAATAAAAGATGAATTTTTTTTAATTGAATTATATTAGAGGCATGATTATAATATATTTCTAATGAAAATATGTTTTTGTGCCTTTTTAAATACTCTTCTGTGAAAATATTATTTATATGTATAATTATTTGAATACCTCCAATTTAAGAGTATGTATTCTTTTGATTTGTTTTTTATATTTTTCATGAGGGTATGAAAATGGCTAAGTGTGGGAGAGTTTTATGTGCTCGATTTGTGTACACATTTTCATACATTCTGTTCATTAATGAAAACATGATTTCATCAAATACACATTGTTATATAGATAATATTCTTTAATTCATTATTTATGATGATTTTTAGCTGTTTTACATCAAATTTCAAAAACCAATAATCTTGAGAGTAAATATTGACATATACACAGTGTGTACTTATTAAAAAACACCATGTACGTTATCCTAGACATGGGTAGGACTACCCGAGTACATGCCCATATAGCTGGGTCAATCTAACATTTTCTGTACTTCACTATAAACATCATGTCCTCCCTTCTAGATGCAGGTGGTGGATGAATTCGATAGTTCACACCATGTGGGTTGGTGCTACATGTTGTGTTCCCCCGTCAATCAACCTCTGATGTATTGAAAGTCATTAGACTATGTAATGGATTACATATTGATGGTGAAAACAAGTCCAATGCAAGTTGGACAAACTACATAGTGTGAAATTCAGTTTACAAGCCTTGTAGTTTCAAAGTACATATATAAGAGGAAAGACCCTCCATGTTTAGGGATGGACATCCAACGGGGAGGTGATGTCGCTCAACTACCTGATCCTCCATCTGATCAATGTTAGTTTTTCTTATTTTCAAAACTTTTTTATTTAAATTCTCCATTTACCCAATTATTTTATCCTATCCAAGTTAGATATTGAGTTTCAACTCCATCCGCACACCATGACCACGGTCAAAAGCGGCTAGTTCCCCTAGTTTTGGGGTTGTTGTAAGATTATGGGCTCTAGTAATATAAACTCCATAGTATTGTTTTACTTATGATTTTCTCTTTCAATTATTTTAATAAACCTAATTTTATAATCACTGTTGGTGTCATATCAGAATAAGAATGACACCAATGGATAAAACTAAAGGATTTGTAGTGAATGAGCCCACGACCATTGGAAGAATCCATTGACACTGTTTTAAGGGTATGTAACCTAAAAAAGATTAATTTAATTAACCACTAGACTGATGGGTTCATTACTTAAACATAAAATTAAATTTTATTGGACCAAGATACATTAATGTTATTGAATCCCAATGGTGAATAAATATCATTTATGATTTTACTGATATATAATGATGATTTCAATAAATGATAATTGAACTGAATCCCAAACATGAATGTTTTCTGATTTTTCAAATTTGCATATGTTTTTACTTCTCTTCCACAAATTGTCTCAAATTAATAGATAGTTCCCTTCACCTATTTTTGTCTACATAGTCGATTGTGATTCATTTGATATAAAATGACCATTGCTTCTTTGTTTTCCATGTCGTACTGACCCTGACTGCCACTAAATACATAGTATTTTGTTTTGAAGGGAACAGACAAATAAGAAATCCACATTTTGAATTTGTCCCACTCTTTGTAGTGGGAGAAGTACCACTACACTAACTCATCATGGAACATGAGGGATATTTCATCATTATAGAACTGATCAAATATAGAAATATAGATTGAGGGGAATTGATACGTGATGGGAATCATTGCCTTTTTCTTAGTAACATGAAAATATGGGGTTTCTCCAAGTAATATTATTTGTAGTTAAATAAATCTATAAAAAATCCAAATGGTTAGTTGACCATAACATCTTATTATTTTCCACCATATTCAATATTATATTTCAATGTATTGATTAAATTCTTATAGTTAACTATTTGAATGTACATGGTAATAGGTTGGGTGATTTATCTAGTTGTAATATTCTTGATATAACTTTTTCATATTAGGAAAATATAATTTTTTCCATTATTCCATCATTTTTTGTGAGATAAACCAAATCAACTGATTTTGATATAATTAATGAAGTTGAACATATTATTTTTTTTAAACTTCATTATGGGGTATAACCTCTACCCAATTAGAAATTAAATTAGTGTTATCTTGTACAAATATGTACTGCCTAATTGTATCCATGATATTTTTCATAGTACATGCACTCCTCCTATAGAAAAATGACATGAATATCTGGTGACTTGAAAATATTTTAGGGTTGATGGATGAAGTCATCATGTAATTGACAAGCATAGAATTTCTTGTAAACTCTATGCAATCTAATGTCATCATTATCTAAAAATATCTCGATATCTTAGTTTTATTGGACAACTTATCCCATCACCGATAAGGACCCTAATATCAATGATGAACTTTTTTCATAATAGAGAGGTTTTCTCATCCTTCCATTCATATGATGTTGTGTCAACAAATAATTAAACGAATTTATATAAATTAAGACCTTTATAGAGGATCATGTTTTCTACCAAAAATTGGTTTTTTCCTTCTTGGAATAGTTTAATGGATATATTATACTTTTAGATTGTATATTATATGGGAAATCAATCTGGTAATGGTATTAGTTGAGGGTGATATTGGCCCATTTTGTTGAATGTTGGTGTTGAATTTTTTAATTTCATCAATGTTACTATTGGTTGTTATGGAGAGTACAATGTGATGTGTGATGAAATGAATGTTTCATCAATAAATGTTTTATCCATTTCTATGGATTCAATTGAAAAACATTAAAATATATGTTTATTGATTGAGGGAAAGGATTCCACATTATATAAAGGTGGAATTTTTCTGTCTCCCCTCATAAAGAATCAATAATAGAATCCAAAATTTATTTCCTAATGTATCATTAACCATAAATCTACATAAACAGTAAATAAAAATCACAAATAACTCTCTAATAAGATACCTACATCTACAGGTCAATCTAAAAACTCATGATAAGGTAATGGTACTCTACATCATTATTGGTGGAACCTTTGGATAATACAAAAAAATACATAATGGATTTATATGTGGTGATAAAAAATATCACTATAAGAACACAATTGAGAATCTTGTTTTCTATTCTTTTATCTGTTGGGAATCGAGAGGAACCATCAGAGTATATCTCCCATGTATAGGGAGTTCCATAGAGTGATAAAGCCTATTAATTTGTGAGATCGATATTCACATGTATTATTTCTAGTGTATAGTTTGATGTGATAAAATTAGATATTTCCTACCGTATGACTTTATTCTATAAAATAAAATGAATATAGAACTACTAAAATATAATATCCCATTGATCCAAGTGTCTATTAATTATATAATTTTTGAATATTTACTTGATGAGACAATCAAACTTTAGGGAGATGAAAGTAGTTCCCCATATTGTTCTACAATAATAAATACTGTGGGGAAGGCCTTCTCAATTTATGAATATATATTATCGGTATGTAGAATTTTTATACTAAGGTAAAATAGACTAGTTTACATTAGTTACATTTTTTATAATAGATAAAGGTATAGAATGATCTCACTATAGTGTCTAGATTAAAATTAATCATTTCCCATTAGCTCATTATAAATAACCAGTGGATGTAGTAGATGATGAATGAGATTTTCAAATACCTATTTACATCCTCAATCCCATCATTAAGAAACCCATTTCATCATTATCTTCCAAAATGGGTGGCACTTGTCTACATTATTGGCTATGAAATTACTAATATAAGTGAACAATACAGAAATACAAATCAACTATTTATGTTCTTGAGGTGATAGAATTTTTATGTTCTTCCTAGACTTTACAAGATTGACTTTTATTCCCTATTGTATACCCTGAAATATAAACTTTTCTTGTTTTTATCATTGAAATAAAATTTTATGGGGTTCATATCAATGCTATTTTACCATGATTCGTTGAAAACTAGTTCATTTTTTGTAATAGAATTACAATATTGTTTTGAATTACCACCATGTCATGGTAAAAATGTTCCACGATCTTCCTCATAAGGGTGTTAATGATATGAGTCATGACACATTGATATGTGAAGAAAACATATTTGAAACTAAAGGGAACTGAATGATTTCATAATACCCCTTGGGGTTCTCTGAAACTGTGGTTTTGTTCATCTGGAAGGTCCATACTGATCTGATTGTACTTTGCGTATAAATCCATAAAGGATGGCTCTTGGAGGCCCAAAATTTCCCTAATTATGATTTGTATAATTAGGATCATGAAATATAATTTTTGGAAGTGCTTCTAAAACTCAGTAAAATCCATATAGATCAT
Source organism: Viscum album (assembly GCA_963277665.1). Classification (NCBI taxonomy): domain Eukaryota; kingdom Viridiplantae; phylum Streptophyta; class Magnoliopsida; order Santalales; family Viscaceae; genus Viscum; species Viscum album. Next base: position 1,065,464,998 of record OY728166.1, on the reverse strand, counting down.
GATCTTTCCAATATGTTTCATAATAGGGATGATTTTGGTGAGCCATTTTAGGTACTACACTTCCTCAATGATGTTGGATTTTATGATGTCTTCAAATTAATATTTAATCCCAGTATTTTGGTATTGATTCATTCTCATGGATACGTGACTAAATCCAAGAATATTAGTTGGCAGCACTAGATGGGTGAAGGCCTTATTAGAGTAGACTATAAGTATTTCTATATAATTCAAGGATATCATGACATGAAAATATTTTAACAAGGACATATTCATTTACTTAAATTCAAGAGTCTTGGTGACACTAGAAAATGTGGGTCATGATTTCTCATTTATACCCATATTCATGTGGTTATGATAATTGATTTTGGTAGAGAAAACATCCTAAAATACAAGATAATAATCTAAGAGATCATATTCCTTATGTTATTATTTATCAATGTACTATAATATTGGAAGAAAGAGAAAATATTCATTTATTAATTGTAAAGTGGATGTTTTTTAGGTTCTAGTGAGGTTTCTGGAGATACCTCCACACTAGGGGAATCATCAACAATTTCTCCAATACACTCACTCTCAACTGGTATAGAGGCTAAATTGACATAATTTGATTAATGTAATATTTATGGATATTTCATCTTTATAATATTTTATTGAAAAAAATATATTATGATAAATAAGATATATTATGTATAACAATAAGCTTATTTAATAGTAATTGTTTTTATTACATGATTGATGGAAAATACATACTCCTCACCAGATCATTGAAAACTTGTTAGGATCCATTACAAATCTATTTGGGTAGGTAATACATGTTTCATTTCATTTAAATAGAAGCTCGGCATATTGTTTATAGAGTTCCACATATATATAGGGATTCATGATACTAAAACTAGAAATGATTACCTTAAAACACTCTGCATTATCAGTTGTCAAAATACCTAGGGGACATATGGTTTGAGTAGGGAACTACTATGTATAGATGAATCCATTTTCATCTAGGCAGGTCATTGAATATAATTTTTGGTTTAATGAGAATGAAATAAATTTCACACAAGTGGTCCCTAACTAGGATCTTATCTGAATTCAACCCTGAGAATTCAATTTTGTTTTATCATAATACTATACTATCAAACAATAGGGAGTTGTGTTATAATTATTATATACCAAACAACCGAGGGTTTTGACAACTTAAATGATGACAACAGAGACATTATTGTTATATATGGTGCCTTAGATACAAATATTTCAGTACTTGGTTTATATTTTTTGTTTAGTAATTTTACCTATCATGATATTATTATTCTAATGCATGTCATTTATATGATATAACCTCTATAGAAAATATATATATTTAAAAGGTCAAAGTAGTTCCCTATTTGATGGGATCCTTAAGGCAATACAAAGTTAATTTTAACCCTATATCTATTATTGGATGATATTTTTTATCGGTCATGGAAAATTAAATCCACCAGGGGTATGGAGATTATATGAACTTGAAAATACATCTGATGGTGTTATTCTTGGGTAACCACCAAAATAGTAAGTCGTGAAAATTTGGCCCGTCAACTTTAAATCCACATTTCCACATGTCACTTTCTATTCATTTCCATGGACAATTGTACTGATCTATAGACATTACTATTATCATTAAGGGATATAATGAGTCACATACTATAATGGATTGAAGAAATTTTTTTTGATACATGTTCATAGTAATGCAGGTTATGTTAGGTGAATCAAGAATGGTATAAAATTAAAGGATAATATGAGAAGTAATTTAACCCTTTTGTATCTTTAAGGAAGTCGATATATAAGGAACTTTATTGGAACAGAACTACCAAAATATATCCATGGAAATGGGTTTAATTAGAAATTTAATTTATAGAAATAAAAAAACAATCATTGATCATACAGATTCATAGTACTAAAATGAAACATTTTTTATTTGAGATAATGTGATAAATGGATTATATTACATGGTCAATATTTATAGGAATCTTATAATCATTCAAAAATTAAAATAATTTTCAAAGGATTATTTGGAATGCTTCTTGATGTTAACCCTATAATTTAGGTGGTTATGCCTAATGACAATGAGAAAGACGCATCTAGGGTCACAGACTCTGTGTATCTACATTCTTAGTTAAATTTCATTATTGAATTTAACAAGCTTATAATAAATACAATTTATTCAATTTTACCTACTCACCAAAATTTAATCAAATGTTATTCAAGTTAATATATGAGATAAATAATAATAAAATTTATTTTTTTGATGTTTTTTGAATATATTTTCTATTATATTTATCAATTTATAATGAAATGATATTTACTAATTATGTATGTAGTCATTGTTCAATGTTTGTTAACTGTGGACGATGGAACGTGTACCAAGTCTAATGGTATGATTATAAATAGTATAAATTATATTTATTGATATTAGTTATGTTTCTTCACCAGTTTATTATTCAATTATAATATTTTTATTATTTTTATTACACAAGGATTCTACATCGAATTATGGAATTTTGAAAGGTCATGTGTATGATTTCCCAACCCAAAACCAACTATAATTAGTATATAATTATATAGCATTCAGAAAACATATTTGGTATTCAAGAAAGATTGATTTAGACATTATCAAGGCCAAAAGAGATATTTATGTGATATAGTGTGCTCTCCTCCCTCGTATCTCAAGCCGATGAGTGGCCAAAATGTGTTCTTCTTCTCATGAGAATAATTCTTTTATAATTAACCATGAATAAGAAATGTAATCCGGATTGGTTGTGCTAGCACACAATTGTTATACTACATAATTTAATGATTTTTGTGCATATAAGGATCACTGATAGAGATATGTTACACTTAGATATTGAAATCATAATGTTGGTGTGATGATATATATAAAACTGGTCATTAAGGAATAGTGAATTATAAGTTAAGGAAATTTTCTATCTACTTATAATTTAATTATAAATTACCTTAAAATATCATTCACCATGGTTTTATCATTTTAATATAGTCAGTTATTGTACTATTTTTTACAAGACTTTTGGATAATGTAACGTAGCCAATATATATTAATTAAGAGAAAAAGTTGAGTCATCCACAACAGAAAAGCAGGATTCCCCTCTATAGAGAGCATACATGTGATATCAAATATATCACATGTTTAATTATTCATTATTTATTTTTCATTTATTGGTTTCATCTGTGAACATTTAATTTTCATTAACAATTTTATTTTCAATATATAACAACATTATATGTTCTCTTTATATTTTCTTTTTTTCAGAAATCATATTCAATTAATGATTAATGGAATGAATAATTTGATTCACAACATTTAGAGGTGAAAAATTTTCATCAGACACAACACTAGAGTAATCTATGTTTACTTATAGTATACATATTGTTCACCTTTTTGACAATCTGTATCATGAGACAAAGGTAGATAAATCCAATAAAAGCATATATATGATCCGAAAAAGGATGATTTTCATGTAGATCAAAATACACTATAACATTTAATATATAAATAAATTCTATATAATTACCTTTCATACAATTTATCCCCTCTCTTCTTGCAGTTGAGAACTAGTAGTTTAATTGATATTCGTGTATCAGATACATGACATAGGGATAGACATGCCATGTTACAGAAAGGTTAAATGCCCTATATTCTTACTAAATACCATGTACAATGAACAAAACTATGTAAATATGACATCTAGACTCAAGACATGTGTTGAAATCATTATAATAAGGCAAGTATATGTTCATACTTCTGTAAATTATGTGTTTTCTACTAATAGCTGTGTTTTTAAATTTTAGTGGAAATAATAACTAAATATATAATTCATCATATTGTGTATGATTATATTTTTCATTCATTTAATAGTACACATAATTTAATATAAATAATAATTATATATTAATTAAATTTACATGATAATATTTTGATGAATGGACAAGGATTCTTATGAAACAACACATGTTTTTTGGAGCGGGTAAAAATCCTCAACATGTTTGAATTTTTGGAGTTTAGTGTTGGGAACAACATCATTATTGAACATAGAAACATAATTTTGAGATTATCATTGACTCAAGGAATATTTTTATATGGGTTATGAACCTAAACAAGTAAAAAGTGGTTCTAATTTGGTTTTAGGGGCATCAGAGGCTGAAAACCCAACATTTTGGGTGCCGAAATTGGGGCACATGATTTGGGAAAACCACATTTCCACATAGGTTTAACAATGAAGCCCACATTTTTAAATTAAAATAGTTTGAAAAACCATTTAGGTGGGATCACACAGTTTTTTATGAGATATGAAACATTATGTAGAGTGATTTCCATGGCCTGCCCACAGTTTGGAATATGTGTGCATTGATGCACTCCTAGTGCCCCTGAGATAATGGCAGCGCATGGGATCAACATGGTTTGGAAAAACTATGTTGGCCAACCATTTGTGGGGTGGCTCTCAAGTAGAAATGAATGAAAAATTGGAACACGACTAGCAAAACCATACATCCAAATCATGGATGTCATTAATTTTTTTAGAAGACCAAAATAACCTTCCATTCTTATTAATTTCATTCCTCAAATTTTATTCTCCACATATGATCACACCATGGGAATATACAATCATTTCCTCTACCGTTAAGATTTTGTCCATATCATTCACTAATGAATTGATATTCTCACCATCAGTCTCATTGGAACCATATTAGTAAGGATTTTTGTAATTTTATATCTATTCTATTATACACACTCCATACATTGCACTAATTATATGTGATCTATTTTACACTATTTTATTGGATTTCATCTAAAATTTCAATATCATATTAATCACATAAAGATAGAAGATTTCATTGGATGAGAGAGTGTATACCATGATGAGGTAGGTGGTGCTTATATTTCTAATTTATTTCTCTCATCAATTGGGGGTGATTTCTTGAGAACATCATTTTGTAGTCTAATGGATAGGTTATTAATGAAATTGTTTTCATCTAATTAATTAAATTGATTGTCTGAGATTCCTATGATAAATGATCATACATGTATATATATGGTTGAATCTTTGGATAGGTTTCATACCATGGTAATATTTGGATGATATTTTTATTTATATGAAATAAATTCTTGTTATAAAATGTTATTCATTTGAAGGAAAATATGGAATGTGGTGGGTGTGACCTGAGGATTGAGATAGATTGGAACATCTAGATTGAGGTAAAGTTGGTTGTTAGGTTGGGCAAGGATTGGTTACATGGGTGATGTTAATCAAATGTTCAGTGACATGTTCATCATATTTTGGTGATGAGGTTATAATGTTATAGTCATTAACCATTTTATTTGGGTGGTTTTGTCAAGAAAAATGACTTGAATTGTCATAGGGGAAGGATGTTCCATGTCGATTTTTTCAATGGACAGTTTCAGTGATTGAATCTCACCATAATTATTTGATATACTATTGGAGAAATGTTTACACAGATAGTAATATGATTATGTGGTGTTTAACACTTTTTTGGGCAGAGGCCTCAGTTATTTGTGTCTTATGATTGTATTTCCCATCAGTTTTGTAAGGGTAGATTTCCTATAAATCCACGGGGATTGTGAGGAGTCCTAAATTGATAGTGATGAGACCATCAGTTGGTGGATTAGGCTCACCCTATTTGGTTCCATTATGATGGAAATTTGTGGGTGGAGATATATCATTATTCCTCAAGATGTTGGATGTTGAGTAGATGATTTTTATTATTCAAAGGATACACATCGTTGCACCTTGGAATGTTGGTCATTGAGAAGATTGGAGTTTTTGAGAAGCGATATAATGAATAAGTTACTCATTATTGGGTGTGACTTTAGAATATTAGTTTCTACCATTTGACATGAGGTGTTTGTTAGAACGATTAACAAGTGATACATTAATTAGATGTGCATGAGGGATTTTATGCTCCTTACTCAGGCAGGTGGAAACTAGTGATGGCTAAAGAGGGTTATTTATTCCATGTGGATATTGAGCACTAAGAAATAAGGTTATTTAAATTTTTGATCATGTGTTGTTTTATTAATCGTAGACACACCAACCATAATATATATATAAGATAGGAACACATTGGAGGTGTCCTACAAAGATTATTATCACACCCGATATGGGTCATTTGGGACAGGTGTAGAATATATGTTCTTGTGATCATGTGAGGAACTGAGCTCCAGAGGTAGAAAATAGTGATGACTTCATATTTATTAAAATGGATTGGATAAAAAGGATTTTTTTTGTTCCTGAGTCATCAATATTTTATCTTCTATGTTTTTCTATTGTATCAGTATTCTTATGTGTATATGTACTAAAGCTATCCATTTGAATCCCATTTATTTTCTCCATTGAATGACCTGAATTATATTTGTGTATCCATATATAGAATTATTTTATTTTTATTTCTTAAAATAGAATTTTGGTACTTATAATTATATTGCTTCTATGTTTATGCGTATGTTATTACATTTTACTACATCAACAATAGAAAATTTATTGGTCTCTTTGTATTATGTTATTTTTTTATACTGGTGATATATTTATGTTGATCATTATGAATCTCACATGAAGATTGTATATTCTCCCCACTATCTCCCCTTTACACTGTTACTACAAGTTATAATCCTATGGTGCATAGGGAGGCACATCTATGTCTCAATGTTATGCTGACCCTGAGCAATGTTCATGTGGAAATATAGCTCAAAGAACTAAATATAGTATCATAGTTGTTCATGAAATGGAAATAGTTTTTATGCCACATCCTCTGATCCCTGTGCCGTGACTACCCCAAACCCACCTTCCAGAGGCCAGTGGTTGTTGACTAGCACCGGAATGGAGTATCCAAAAAAATGGGAAGGCATTACCTTTAAGCCTGCAAACACACTAACCAGGTACACAACAAGAGAAAACCATAAAGTATAACTACTGAAAGTAAAAAGTGTGAAATGAAGTAGAATGGGCTAGTATAAAAACCTAACTAAAAGAAAGTATGAAAAGAAGGAAAAAATAGTTCCTAAAGTCATCTGCCAAGGTTCCAACCTAAAGGGTAGGTTCATCTCATCACTACGGTTGTCCATGTTAATTGGTCACCTCCTTGTAAATTCTAGTTATGGCTCCCAAAACTCGGTCAAATTTGTTCGGCGTTTTCACAAGACACAACAAAGTATGGGTGAATTCCGTGCATGGGTGAGTATAACAATACCATGTAGGGACCAGAAGACCCCCAAAGTTCTCCCAAAATTCTACAAAAGAAATACAAAAAACCATGATCTCAATCACAAATCACAAATAAATGAAAGATCATATAAGTTATATAACATAATGAATAGGAATAAGGATGTTTATTCATAATGATAAAGCATTTTATTTTGTTGAGAAGGTTCACAACTGAACCATGAAAAATTCATTCTAAAGCTGATCCACATAGGTTCGTATGTCACCGATCCACATAGTATTGTTTGACATCGATCCACACAAGGTTGTATGTAGCATATCCATGATGGGACACTCTATGTTTTCTCCTCATCTGGTCGTTCCACTACTAATCCACATAGGGTCAGAAGTCCTTGATCCACAGATGGTTGTAAGTCATCAATCCATACAGGGTCATAAGTCCTCGATCCAATCAGGGTCATAAGTCGTTGACCCATGAAGGACCTCTCTAAGGTTGGTCCTCATCAGGTCATTCTAATACTCATCCACATTGGGTCATAAGTCATCAATCCACACATGGTATCTTTATCGTCGTTCCACAAAGGGTATCTCTTCACTTCACAACCTGTTACCGGATTCATGCACTTGGTACACTTGAGTTCCATAGATTATGTTCCTCAAGCCTCATGTCATATTTCAACTTCCACTAAGTCCAACAATAAATTATCCTGAAGAACCAAAATGTCATAAGGGTTCCAACGTAATAGACGGTGCGTCAATCAGACACTCAGTCTATAAGTTATATGCATTTTAGTACCGATGATCTAGTTGGATTTGATTTTGATAAAACCCGACCATACTTATACTTTTTCCCAAACCCATGTGGAGTATCTCAAATAGAATGTATCATCCTACATGCTCCAACTCCATAGGCTATTTTTCAAATTAATGCCCCATTTAGATGATTCACCCAAATTAGAAAAATGGGACCCATCAGGTCCGGGTCTGGTAGGGGTCCGGCCCAGCAATCCCGTCGGGCCCATGGGTCCGGTCGTCCAGCATTTCTAGGCCAAATGGCAGCTCCGACCTGATTGGTGGACCTGACATGGAAGGTGGTTCCACCCCGGCTCGCGAGTCCGGCCAGCCTGAAAATCCCGAAATGCATTGCGGCTTGATTCTTCCAGCTAGCAGCACCAGCAGGGTGCCTCCCTCCCTTCTAAAATGGCCAGCTCAGCTGAAAAATTGCTATCTAGCTGAGCTTCCTGAACGAGATTCTCACCTTCCCCAATGTGGCGTTGGGGCGCCACGTCTTCCACCATCATGGCGTAGTTGGTCAGGGCACCTACGACTGTCGTTGTTCCCACACTACCGGCTACACCCACTGCCCACGCCGATCACTAGTTCAGCCACACTGGTGGTGCATTCATGGGCCATGAGTGAAGAAGTAGTGGAATGATTTCATTCCTATCCATACCTACGGTCCTCCCATTATGCCCCTTTCACTGTGTGGCCCACATTTTTTCCTTTTTATCATGCTGCTTAGTCTACAACAAAAAACACATCAAAACTGATAGTGACGAAGGTTTAATCCATGTTCAGATTAGCTAGTGACCTCCACATTAGCGTTATACAATGGGAAGAAGTATAATAATCATTTAAAAGATTAAATAAAATCCCCACAATGACACCCCCACAAAAACCTCCTGTAAAAATGAATGAATCAAATATCAACTCGTTAGTCGGTTGATCCACATTCTTCATTTTTTTCTTGAAAGGAAGGTGGGAATCATTTAAACACATAAAAATTTTAAAACCCCTACCTTGAACATGTTGGATTCACTGAAGACGAAGTAAGAGAATCCATTTTTCAATGATGTTCATCGGCATTCTTGGATCTGCAGATCGAATCCTCAATAGTATCGTTCAATTCTCCTTTATTCATTTGAGGGAGACGTTTTCAGAGTTTTGTCCGAGTTTCCTTTTTTAGCTCTCCAAAAACCAATTCCAAAGGATTGATAAAATAAGAGAAATGTAACCACATAAATTGCATTCATTAATGTGGTTCATTAATGAACACAATTAATGTTCAATTAATCCTATGAGAATTGTGGTTACGTAACCAATGGATCGAGTCAATAAATGTATCTCAATCAAATTGTCACATTATGTTTTGGTGACACCACTGTTTCTCAACGGTTCCAACAATAATAAAACAACATCTTTCGTTATTTTTTTATTTTTTTTTCAAAAGTCCAAAAAAATAACTTTTTCATTTTAATTTTTTTGAAAAAAGTCAAGCTTTACCAAAGAGAATCTTGATGCTATGAAATAAAAGTTTCCCTTAAAATTTTACTCTATGAACTAGTTCAAAAGACAGAAATCCCCACTCTCAAATTTACAAAATGTACCTTAAAAATGTTAAAAAATTCCATCCTAGACTCACCGGCCCTCAGAATCATGTGACGTCAATTTTTTCAGTGTCTTAATAAATCCATATAATTAAAAAAATTATACAGAATTTCCGGATATCTACATTTTCCCCTCCTTAGGTCTTTACATACCAAAAATCCACAATAAAGGCTAAAAAAGGAGGTACTGATCACAAATCTAATTCTCTCGCTACCATGTGCTCTCTTGATTGTTCTTGTGCTTCCACTGAACTCACACCAGATATATTTACCATTCATGAAGTACAATATCATGTTGATCCTCTATATCCCATGGGAACTCTGTAAAAGTCACCCCATCATCAATTTTATTTTCATCCCAATTGACGACGTGCGATGGATCATGCACATATCTCCTCGTCTAGGACACATGGAAAACGTTATTCACCATGTGCATCTGTGGGGGACAAGCTAAGTGGTATTCCACCATGCCCACCTACTGAGAATATAGAAAAAAGTCTGATGAACCTTAGAGATAGAATGCCACCTGACCCAATCTATGCAAGCCTCTTCTAGGTGAGACCCATAAGAAATCATGGTCTCCCTCCTCAAACTCTAAGGGACTCTATGTCTTGTCAGCATACGACTTATGCCTACTATATCCAGTCATTATCCTATTCTGTGTGATCTTCAACTTCTTAGAAGTAGCTCATACCATCTTTTGGACCAATAAGTGCTGACTCCCCTGGGTTTGTCCATCATAGAGGTGATATGCATGGTTTTTTATACAAAGCCTCAAATGGTGCCATGTCGATGGTTTTGTGAGACTAGTTATTGTATGAAAACTCCACCATGGGAAATTGATACTCCCAACTATGGCCAAAATCAAGGACGCAAGCACGAAGCATGTCCACAGGTGTCTATATGGTCTCCTCTGTCTAGAAATTTGTATTAGGATGAAAGGTATCGCTCAAACGTCGCTAAGTCCCAAACGACTCATGTAATCTATTCCACAAATGGGATGTAAAACGAGATTCACGATCAGAAAAAATCTTTGATGTTACATTGTGAAGCCTTAATATGGATGGAATGTAGAGGAATATTAGGCCCTTTACTGATCTCTGCTCTCTGATGGGTAGAAAATGGGAAGATATGGTGAGTCCGTCAATGATCACCCAGATGGAATCATGGCCCCTAGACATATGTGGTAACCCTGTCACAACATCAGTCGAGATACAATCCAATTTCCACTCCGGTTCCTCGAGTGGCTGAGTCAAGAATGCCAGATTCTAGTGCTCGACCTTCAATTTCGGGAAAATGAGGCATTATGAAACGAACTCTTCCACTGCTTTCTTCATCCCCGGCCACCAAAGTTGATGTCAGATATCCTGGTACATCTTAATCATTCCAGGATGTACCAAAAATGTGGATCTGTGGAACTCCCTCAACACCTCCTCATGTAGCATCACTAGCACTATGGAGCGTCCTCTGAAAAGGATGGCATGCTTCCCACCTTCATAAATTTTTTAGGAGCAAGTCTTGAGGATATCTGAGCACGTCGGGTCTCACAGTCAACGTCCCCAAGCTGAGCATCCCTGACTCACAGAAGGAGTGGGGGAGTTATAGTCATAGACTAAAGGTAAGCTTCTCCATCACTATACACAAAGGATAAATTCAACGTGGCTAGCTGATAGGTTTCCTCACTCATCATTTCTAAACTAGACCTCCTGCTGTGTGTGTCTGCCATCATGTACCCCTTACTAAGAGTGTAGACTATCTCAATGTCAATGTCCTGGAGGAACTCCATTCATTTCAGCTTTATTAGGTTCAAGTCATTTTATGAGAATATAGACCTGAGACTCTTGTGACCAGAGTAGACACAAAACCATTCACCCATCCTGTAGGGCCACCACATCATCAAGGATAAGACCGCTACTACAAACTTTAGGTCAGGGGTAACATAGTTCTGCTCATTTTTCCTCAACTATCGTAAGACATAGTCGATTACCACTCACTCCTGCATCAAGACACATCCTATTCTGGTCCCTAATGTATCTTAGTAGACTACATACCCACTCTCTATTCTGGTAGCCTAAAGATGGGGGCACTCGTCAGTCACTCCCTCACCTCCTGAAAACTCTACTGGCATCTCTCTGTCCACCATAAAGGCTTTCCCTTCTCTTTACAATTTGAAAAGGGTGCAGATACATTGATACAATTAGGTACAAATCTCTTGTAGTATAGATCCAACCCCAGGAAACTCCACAACTTGGTCACACTCCCCGGTGGATCACAAGAAAGTATCCCCTCTATCTTCATTGGATCCACTGCAAATACATCATATGAGATAACATTTCCTAGAAAGAGGACCTCCTATATCTAGAACTGACACATATAGAGCATAACATAAAGTTGTTTCTCTTGGAGTGTATAAAAAACTATCAGCAGATGAGTAGTGTGCTCCTCCTCTGATGCTAAGTACACCAAGATGTCGTCAATGAAGACCAATACGAAGCGATCTAGGTAAGGTTGGAATATCTTATTCATAAGATCCATGAACACTTCTAGGGAGTTGGTCATGCCAAATGGCATCACCATGTACTCATAGCATCCATACTGGCATATGAAGGTCGTCTTTGACATATCCTTGTCTCGTACCCTAAGCTAATGACAGCAAGATCGGAGGTCTATCTTTGAAAACCACCGAGCTCCATTCAACTAATCGAAGTGATCATCAATCCTCAAGAATGGATATTTGTTCATCATAGTCACTAGTTTCTGGCACCTATAGTCCAAACAAATCCTCAAACTCATGTCTGGCTTCTTGGTGAACAAAATTGGGGCTTCCCAGGGAGAAACACAGGGCCTTATGAATCCCTTCTCCTAAAAGTCATCTATTTAAACAATCAACTCATGTAGCTCCATGGGAGCCATCCGATATGCCCTTGTCGATATCTGTTTTGTACCATGGTACAAGTAAATGTTGAATTCCAACTCTCTATGAGGAGGTAGTCCCAGAGCATCCTTAGGAAAGACATCATCATAATGGTCCACCACTACAGGATAGATCAGACTCCTCTCATTCACTACTCCAAGGGTACTTCTATCCTACTAATGAGTTATTGGATACACTATCCTATGAATAATACCATCCTATGCTACAAAGGTTCCCTTCTTACCAGTGAAGGAAAACAAGGTCCCATCTTTGTGAACACACCACACTTGGAACCTAAAAAAATCGATCTATCATGGATTAGGGATAGATAGTCCATACCAAATATGACATCATAAGACCTTGACACTTCTACTAGGAGGTCCCAGCCAAAGCTCTCACATCCTAGAGTAAGATCACACTGCTGGAACTAGTGCATAATTGGTGAATCCTCTCCCATAAGAGTCTCTATTCATAAGGATCAAGCCAACAACTCCATCAAAATCTCTGAGCTATGATCGAGAGTCATGGAAATAAAAGAGTGATTGGAACCTGTGTCTACTAGAACTGTATTTAGGGTGGATTAGACATAGATCATATCTCAAATCATCTCCAAATAACTATAGTCATAAGCCTTAGCTACATGAAGCTAGGCTCATCCCTATTCATATGCTCTCTCAGGTCAGGGTGGACCTCATAGAGGTGGTGTTGGTAGAACCTCAAATCAATGCCCACTTCCTACTGCACGGGTATCTCCTCTACCACATCCACCACCCTGCGGACCTCCCTTATCAAATCTATGCATCTTCCTCGGAGGTCCCTCAACTATCTACTGATCATTATTGCGGAAGGTCAGGTGGTCGTGAGTCATATAACACTGCCTACCGCACGAGTAGCACAATATTCTCCACTACTGACCTCCTCTGTCCCATGAGCTCTGCACCTCTGACCCAACACCATGGGGTCGTCCACCAGAAGGTAGGGTTCTATTGGACCTATGGGTCATTTTCCTATTTCCTACTGCAGATGACTCGGCTACGTGTCATCCATTGGTGGATCTTGCGGTTAGTTCCTGCTCATCTTGGAAGCTATCCACCATAAGTGCTAGCTCTAACACTCTAGCCTGAATCGATATGTTGAGTGATATCATAGACGCACTAATCACTCATCGAAGCCACTGCTCAATGGTTTGGGCCTTGAAGAATGGGTCTTGTATCATGTCGGTGGAGTAGCGAGAGAGGTTTGTGAATCTCACAGAGTACTGGGCCACTGGCAGGATGCCCTACTGTAATTGAAGATGCTCTTGAATATGCACAGAGCATAGTGTCTCTGGTATGAACGCTTTCCTAAAGAGGCTCTCAAATTCTAGATAGGTGATGGTCACCTCATCGAGCAACTTTAGCGGCAGGTTCTACCATCTCCATTTTATGCCCTGGATGATCCTAGAAGCTAGGATCACCACCTGATCTGCTAGTGTCGGAACTAGGGAGAAAAATCTAGTTACAACCTCTAAATTGTCCGCAGGCTCCTAAGGATCCCGCTCACCTAGAAACCTCAGAGACCTCTACCGCTAGAACTCCTGTTTTTTACTAAGTTAGCGTGCACCGTATTCTTGTGGGGCTAGTGGAAACTGCTTCCCTATGGGTAGTGGTTCTACTAGTACACCACCCAAATGTACCATCGATGTAGGAGACCCCCACACCCAATCCTTATATCTTGGTGGTCCGTCATAGTGATATCTCACTGGATTTAGGGCTGGCTGTCTAGGCGGTGGCATCTTGTATCGAAACAGGTGTGCCATGGTCAATAAGTTTTACCAATAGAGATGACTCCAAATAGATAAAGAGAAAACCCATTTCAAAACACATGCAAATATTGTTTTTGTGAACTAAGTTAGAAAACATAATTTAGGGTCCTGGTGTGTAGATTGGTCAACCTCCATAGCAACACTGGACACCCTGGACTAAAATCTGTTCTCAAGACAATTAACACTATTTCTCCCATTGACAATATAGACTATTAGTTATTTTGGTAGATCCTACCTCCCAATGATACCACTTTGTCACGACCCGTCACTTAGGGCTCGTGCGGTGACTACCCGAAGCCTGCCTTATATAGACCAGGGGTTGGAGACTTTCTCTAAAAAGGCATATCCTTAAAAACAGGAAGACATTTCCTTTAAACCTGCAAACATATAGATCAAGTACACAACAAGGGAAAACCATGAAATATAACTGTTGAAAGTAAAAAGTGGGAGCAAAATCAGAATGGTCCAGTATTCAAACCCAACTAAAAGAAGGTGTGAAACAAAGTGAAAAACAACTATTATGGTTGTCCACCAAGGATCTTACCAGAAGGGTAGGTACAACTCATCATTGTGGTTCTCCATCTCAACCGGTCACCTCTCTACAGCGTCTAGTCCAGCCTCTCCATAATCGGTCAAGGATTTAAATCATCTTCACAAGACAAAAAAATGTTCAGCTGATTCCCGTGCATGGGTGAGTATAAAAATACCTAGTAGAGACACTAAGACCCCATATGGTCTCCCAGAATTCCACCACGAAAAAATTACAAATCATGCTCTCTATCAAAAATCTCAAGTAAAATACTTATCACACCTGGTATATAACTTAGTGAACATGAATAATTATGATTATTCATAAATCTAAATCATCTAATTCCATTAAGAAGTTCCACAATGGAACTATGAAGAAGTCATTCCAAAGTTGATCCACACAGGGTCGTATGTCACTGATCCACATAGTTTTCATTAGTCGTTGATCCCCATATAGTCGTAAGTAGATGTTCCATGATGGGTTGATCTATGGCTAGTCCTAATTGGGTCATGGTATAGCCGATCCACATAGGTTCATAGCTCATTAATCCCCATGTGGTCATAAGTCTTCGATCCACAGAAGGCCGTAAGTCGTCGATCCACATAGGGTCTTAGGTAGATGATCCACGAGAGGACAATATAATATTGTTCCTCAATGGGTCTCGATACTACTGATCAACATAGTGTCGTATGCCATCAATCCATATAGGTTCACTCTGTGGTCATTCCACAAAGGGTCACTCATTACTTGACAGCAACCTACAAGATTTCCGCAATTTGGGTGCTTGAGTTCCGTAGATTCTGTTCCTCAAGTCACTAGTCTTATTTCAACAACCACGAAGTCCCACTAATATGTAACCCAATGAACCACCATGTCATAATGGTTCCAATTCAATAGAAGGTGCATCTATCGGACGCTCGATCTGTAAGTTGTAGGAATTGTAGTACCAAGGGCCCAGTTGGATTTGAGTTTGATCCAACCCCTACATACTATAACATTATCCAAAACCCAATTAGAGTATCTTAAAAAGAATGTCTCATCTGAAGGGTTCCACTGGAACTGACGGCTTATAGAATAAAAGTTTAGTTTAGAAGATTCACCCAAATTAGAAAAAACGGGACTGGTCGGGTCTTGGTCTAGTAGGGGTCCAGCCCGGCTGGCCCATTGGGCGGGGGGGGGTCCGGCCCGACCTGCAGGTCCCTCCCAGTGCCCATGTATAGATTTGTGCGATGACCCGGCCCGACATGTGGGTTTGGCATGGTGGGTAGAACCGGCCCAACCAACGGGTCTGGCCCATCTCACAGGTCCAGCCCGACCAGCGGTTCCGACCCGACCAGCTGGTCCAGCCCCACCTAGAAAACCTGGCCCATAGTGCGAGGTGGTTATCCCAACTGGCGGCACCAGCAGGGCACATCTACTCTTTTGAAATAGTTGTCTCAAAAAACCATTCCTTGTCCTGCTGAGCGACCAGAGTGGGCCACTCACCTCCCCCACGCGAAGCAGGCCCACATCATCTTCCACCGTCACGGCCCAGATGGCCGCTGCTCATGCCGCTGCAGGACCTATGTGGGCCGCCGTTCCCAATCCGCCAGCTCAACTGGTAGCCACTGCACTGGCGGTCTATGGGCCACCAGTTATGCTCTGGTGCCCTGATTTCACTCCTGTCCTCACCTAAGGGCCCCCCTAGATGCCTCCTTGTTTGTGTGGTCCTCAGTTTCGCCTTTCCAGCTTGTTAATCAGTCGCCCACGAATAACACATTAAAACCGAGAGCAGCGGAGGGTCCGAGACTTGTTCAGATTGGACCACACACTCCCCATTAGCATTATAGCTTGGGAATAAATATATTAATCATATAAAATATTAAATAAAACCCCCAAAAATAATCCCCACAACAACCTCCCATAGAAATAAAAGAATTGTGTGTCATCATGTTAGTCAGTTGATCTGCATTATTTGTATTAATCATCATTGGAAAGTGTAAATAATTTAATCTCTTAAAATATTTAAACCCCAGACCATGAACACATTGTATTTAATAAAGGTTCATGAGGATAATCCATTGTTCGAAGACGTTTTTTGTAATTTTTTCATTTCCATATCAAATTCTCAACTGCGTCGTTCTAATATACATTCTTTGTTTGAGGAAGATTGCAATGACGTTTCAACAGAGTTTCCTCTCGGATTTATCCCAAAACCCATGCCAAAGTTTTCATTAAATAAATGAAAAGGAACTACCTATTTTGTGTTCATTAATTTCATTAATTATTAAACACAATTGTTGTTCCATTAATACTACATGTGTTGCGGTTACGCAACCATAGGATTAAGTCAAGTAATGGAACTCAATCAAAGCCGGACATTATGCTGCAGTCCCAAAACCATCAATCAATGGTTTTAAAAATAACAAAATAACTTATTTAGTTAGTTTATTACTTTCTTAGAATGTCTAAAAAATAAATGTTTCATTTGACTTTTTCCAGACAAAGTTAATCTTCACCTAAGTGAATCATGGCACTAAGAATTCAATATTGCTCTCAGATTTATAATCCAAGGACCAGTTCAAATGATAGAAATTCTCACTCACATGTTTAAATAATGTACCTTAAGAAGGATGAAAAATTATGTCTCGGTCTCTCCAGGATTCAGAATCATGTGCCGTCAATTTTCACTGTCTAATAATAATTCCATATAATTATTACAAATTATACAGAATTTACATGTCTTTTCACTAATAGTATCATTTAATAAGATAATAATGATATAGACTAATTTTCTTCCACTTTTTTCATAATATTTGTTCTATGGTAGAACATATACATGGATAGTGTCATAACTATGTATAGAGAATGTGTTTGGGTGACTTCAGCACAACAATGGGGGAAAGACCAAGATTCTAGTGGTGGGAAATTGTTTTTCTTATTTTATATTTTTATTTTTGATTTCATTTCGAACAAGAGTGTCACACATGGATGTGATTCTTATCTATTGTGGTATTTGAAACTTCTCATTGTATTGAAATGGAGTAGATGTATCCCCTTATCCCAATATGGTGATGAATATTTTTTATTCATTATTGATATGCACATATGATTTGGTATATATATATAAATATATATATTATTGTGATTAAAATTACTTATGATGGTCATTTTGAACCTGGATTGCGGTAAGAGGTTTTGGGTTTTTTAATCTATAAAAAAAAGTAGAAAAAATATGTTTTCCTTCTCATCATTCCTTGGTGGAATTCTACTCAGTCAACCTAGGAATGAGGTTTCAATGGAATCTATGTGTGATATGATATGATATGTGAGATATATATATATATATATATATATGGATATATATAATTTTGTGTGTGTGTGGTCCATTCTATGATAGGCGAAGGAATGGATAATTATGGGGGTGAGCTATTTATAACGTCAACAATGTAAGCTAAATGGCATTTTCCTACAAATCCTTCTTTTGTTGAATCTTACCCAGCTAACTCAACTGAAATGCGATTCTTGAGTTTAATGTGGGTAGGAGTGGGGCCATGATTCTGGGATACATATGATTTATAGCTCTGATGTGTGTTGTCATGTGGTCTATGAATCGGTTACATGTGACCCCTGGATCTGATATGGGTTGGTAAAGGGCATTTGAGGTAGGATTCCCTATGACATGGTTGTGATGGGGGAGTATAATGGTAGTTAGATTGAACCTATTATAACTAATTTCCCAATATATGTTATATATATATATATATTATTTGTAACCATTTCATCGGTATTCGATGGGTTTTCATATAGAGGGATGCTAATGGAGCATCACGCTGGTTGTGATTTGGTTTTCAATGAGTGTACATAGGTTGAGGGACATAAAGGGTAATGATGGGCCATATAGGGTCTGACAGATCGTGATCCACATGTATAGGCATAGGTATAAGCTCAAATATAGGTTTGGAAGCTTCATGATTTGAGATCTCTTTGTCCATGGCTTGACATTCATCACCAAGTGAGCCAAGTATGTGTCATCCATGGAATTTGCAGAGGAGCTCAGGGAGCTTAGCCTTCCTGGTAATTCTAGACTCATGTTTTATATTGGTTGAACCCACATATATTTCATGGTTTTGGAGGACCATTGGTGGAAGTGTCATGAATCAATTCGGTGGATACCATCTTAACATGGCTTGAGACACCCCTATTCTGGGTAGTGAAGTTAGAAAATTATATGATTAGAGGACTAAAAACTCACTAGTGGAATATGCTAGTTTCAGGTGGGTGAAACAAGGGACTATATTGAAAGTATTTTTAGGTTAGTTTCATCATGAACATCATCCCAAAGATAATGAGGTTAGAGTGATATCGGGAGTTATTTAGCCTAAATTAGGGTGAAAAGTCTGTTATATTCTATGATGTTGCATTCCCCATATTTTTTCCTTTAACACCAGGTATGGTGGGTGATGACCACTTGAGGTTGAGTAATTTAATGTATGGTTTATATCACACCGTCAAGGAGTAGGTAAAATGTATCATAATTGCCTCATTCCTGGAAGTGTTGATTTAGGATATCATAGATAAAGATAAATCTAAGAGACTGGTCATATTTTAATTGGGTGGTGACTTGGGGTTATTTCGAAGATTATGCTTTAGATAGAAAGAAGGGAGTCCATGAGGAATCTATATAGGAAATTCAAGCCATAGAATCAACCTTAACACTAAGGATTGGGTCACCGATAGTGAGCTTCTAATATAGGAAGTTGGGTCATGTTCGGACATAGTGTGATCGTGAAACAATGTAGTTACGAGTATTTCAAGAGATTTGGAATATCTAAAAGTTATGTGGGAAATAATCTCAGAGAGATAGTAGTTATGTATAAGGGTAGAATTAGGGTTCATATGTTTTAATGAGAGTGGTTCCTATAGTAGGTAGGGGGAGTTTGCTTCATGTGGAGGTCATGGAAGATACCAAGGGACCCAAAAGTGGGGTATAGGGCTACTAGTTGGTGCTGCACTGTAGGTAGTCTAGGCCTCATATAGTCGATCATGAGACCAAGTACATGTCACGTAACTTCTAGTGTTATAGAAGACCAGGGAGATTTGTTCGGATAGAGGAACTCCATGGGAATCACCATGTATTGTTTTTTATTTTGACATTGTCCTTTTTTATGCAAGTCATGTTTGGGGGCATGAATTGAACATGATTTTATTTTTTTAGACTCACCAGTCATTGGATAGTCTGTGGGAATTAGCTCGAAAGTATTATATATATTTATGAGGTGTGTGACACTAGGTTTTATTATGGGAATTGATATGATGCATGATTACATCAGGTGTCTTTGAATCTATTACTTGAGGAGATATATATTATATTGATGTGTGTTGGAATCTGTAAATCCATGCGATGTGGGCACTATATAAGGTGTGAGGAACTAGGAATTCTTTGGGCATCAGACGAGATGTGGGATATCATAGGTTCCATGATAAACATGGTAAACATATTGAAATATGATGACATACATGGCTTTATGGGGTTTATATTTGAAATGAGATGATTTGATTACCTAAGGAGGTTCATGAGTGAAAATACATCATTGTGGGACGTTGTGTCTTTGGAGGGTGGGTGTAACATCATAATTTTAGTTATGGGTCACGAAGAGACCGAGGTAGGTAACTCCTAATATATGGAGAAATAAGAGATATTTTACATGTAACCATGATACCAGGGTGTCTTTAATGAGATGGGTGTGTTCTAAACCATTGCTGGGAAATGTTTTATATCTCTAGAAATTTCTATGTTATGATGGGGTGTAAGGACACAACCTTAAATAATTACATATTCTTGTGACATTAGTCTATAATTCCCTCTCATAAAATTACAAGGTTCCATTTAGTTTAATGTTTTTTATAATTAAGCAAAACTCTTAAAATTTAAAAAACATACATTACAAATTGACTCACATACTAATTATAAATTTTTTACACCAATGAAAACCCTTTAAGAAGAATATTTTTTTATTTTATTGAAATGTCATTAAAAATAGGATCTTGAACAAATCCCTATACCTAATCATCCTTTATATTGTGAAATAAATTTAAAAAAATGGGATGATAAAAAATTAATAGTAGTGGACATAAGAAAATGAAACCATTAGTCAATGAAAAATAGATAAAACTATTTTTTAAACAAACCGTTTCCCCTAAAAAAGTAATGATCATTTCATAACGTTTTTCATCTAACCATTTTCAAATCATTTGTTTTAAAAAAAACATATATGAAATCGTATAAGATATATTTTGGTAACATGGGACTTATTTTTCCATATCAATGTTACAAATATACTATCTGTATCATCTAGAGAGGTTTTTACTATCATTGATACATTTCGAATTATCACTACAGTACTATTCATATAATCTCTTAGGAGAAACATAATTGGTCAACTCTATTCCATTACCCTATTTGATAGAGCACTATTACATGACCACTAACTCTTGATTTTTCACAAAACCACCCATCCTCAAAGAAAATTCCCACGAATAATAACATAAGAACTAATTATAATTCTTTCAAAAAATAAATATTATTTAGGAATATAAAATTTTAATTTTGAAATCACTTTTAATTTTTAAAAATCCAAGAACTCATAAATGAAAAAAAATATTTGAAATTAACATTTTTACCACATAAAGGATTAATTAAATAATTAATTTGTTATTATATTAGGACAATATGTTCATTCTGTATAAGTTAAAAAATAATTCCTTTTATATTTTTGTCAAAACATTGACAAATAACCTCTTTATAAAAATGAAAATAAGTATACCTTGAAATTTTTTTTTGAATTTAAAAAATTAGAATAAAGGGCATTAAAAGATAATATGATAATTGTAGAATCATATTTTTAAATAATTTTAGAAAACATGGTAATGGATGAAAAGGTTGTTTTTAAGTGAAACTTTAAAAAAAAAATTAAATAATGTCCCTTATAAATATCATATCGTTGAAGTGAGAATTAATAATTTGAATAAAATATGTATATCAACTATAAATATCCATAATGAAGTGGTAATAAAACATAAAAGATTTGATTTTAATTTAAAAAATATTATTAGCATGAAATAATCTAGAAGTAGAAGTTTAACCCAAATAATTGAAATTAGGTTATGACTCTATGCTTTTGTGCAATGCATTGTGCAATTCTAATTGAGACTGACTCCATGATTTTGTGCAATGTGTTTATGGGAAAAGTTAAGGTTCCTTGGAGTATTTATTACACTGTTAAGAGATGAAAAATGCAAATTGGGCCTCACATGGCGGTCTCTCACACATGGCGGGAGGAAAATATGGTGGCAGATTTCATGGCCTCTCTAGCAACCCCTGAATGCAGTATGTTTTCTTTCTCTAATTTGGGATCGTTTCCTCGTGAGGGGATGAAGTTTGTGGTTAATGATTCTCTGAGTTGGTAGTACTGTAGACCATCGTGACGTCCTTTTGTGTATTTTTTTAATCAATAAAAATGATAATTTTCAGTCATGTTATTAAATCATCTATTATTTAAAATCAATCGAATCGTATGCTTTAAAAAAGTGATAATTATAAAATTAAACATTTAATAAAATAAATATAATTAGATTCAATATATTATATGTAAAAATATTGTATATGTACTTCATAAATTATATTATTGGTGAATCAGGAATATATCTCGTAGATATTAAAGTGAGATGAGAAACCCCTACATAAAACCTATAATATATAACTTTTTTAAAAAATATGAGAGAAAATAAAATATTATCATTTTTAAAATTTAAGGAAATTAAAAATAAATTCATGAAAACCAATTTTAAAACATGTACATGAAATAGAAATAGCTAAATTTGAAAACTTTTAAACATTTAGAATATATTTTAGTAAAAGAGTCTCTTGCCTTGAGTCTCACTAACTTCGTAAATTCATTATAATCCCGAGTAATATATATATGTTAGTTATTTTTTTTCTTTCAAAATTTTTTAAATTTAAATATTTGTTTTACATCTCTTATATCAATGTTACAAAAATTACATAATTATTTAAGTACACATCGGGCACTTTGATGAAATTTGGTACTAGAGTCCAAAACAATAGTGATATGATGTCTATAATCAAGGTGGTACTTATTATATCATATACTGAATAATATTCATGAAATTACAATAATTAATAAACATCAATTATATTTTTAAATCCATTTATTAATTATGATTATGAAAAAAGAACGACGTTATAATTGTGGAGATGGTAGGTCGTACAGATGCATGATTAACATTTCAGTTATTCAACTGTGAATATGGAAATTTGGTAAGTATAATTTTATCAATCCAAAATTATGATAATATAATATTATCCATTTAAAAATAAACACACATAAATATCATCTATGTGGTTTTGTGATGAAAAATGAATCACATCGCTTCCTTGTGGTGTTAATTCACACATACGCATGAACCAAATTATCATTTTTCTTTTCATGGAAGAGTAAAAATGTAACTGCTATATTATACTTTAATAAATCTAAATACTTCTTTAATATCATATATAAAATTTAATTCCACCATTAAAATAGCCTTAAGATATGTTGATGGAAAATGAGTTTCATTTGTCCACAAGGTCGTAGTCCATTGCTGTCACGAATGATTAATTAATTTAAAATTTTATGGAGTTTTAAATGGATATAGGTAATTACACTAACATAATATCATATCATTTATGAAACAAAATAGAAAAACTTAATAAAAGATGATACGATTTGTTCACACAGTCATCAATTTATAACACGTTAAGACAACAAAGATTAGTGTTATACGTAAAATAAGGCCTCTATAATGATGTTATAGATTATAATAACATATTATATAAGATATATTATTTTCCAAAATGTTTGTTTAGTGTGAAGAAAATAGGAGAAGAGGTTACCATTTATAAGAGAGGGGTGGGAACTCTTAAAAATTCTAACAATATTAAATTAATGTTAATTAATTTTCTATTAAAAATGTCTGAATACTTATTTATTTAGAATATAAGATCATTATGTTTATGAATCATATCATAAAATTATTTTTAGATAACATTTTTTCAAAATATTACTCTTATCATTTAGTTTTATCCCTTATTCTACTCCATTAATTCTCAAAATGACTACATGGATTTTTAATCTTTATGGTTTAATATAGTTACTATAAAATACCAAAAAACCATAAATAGATCAAGGAGTAAAACTTTAATTATATAAAAATACATAGGTATAATTTAATATTTATAGGTATTTCATAACATTTAATTAAATATTATTTATTTTAAAATTTTATTAATGTCAATTTTGAGTCAATTCATTACAGTGTCTTCGATAAATATGTCAAAAAAAGATATATTTCAAAAAATAATTTAATACAACCCTAAAATATCAAATTGATACATAAAATTATCTTATAACATTAATTATATAAAATTATCTTTATTTTAAAAAATTTAATAACATTTTATTAATTTCCCCATTAGTAAAAATAAATAATTCATCATTATTGTACAAGGATTTAAGGAAATTATTTTTTCACAAAAAATTTAATTAAAATTAAGATTATAGAGATAAGTATTTAATGTTTATATGGGATATTTATATTCAAACATAGACTCTGAATAATCCCATCTAAGATAAATTTTTGTTTCTATGAATATGATTCTAAATTCTTTTTTCATTAAAATAACTATATTAAAATTAATAAATACTTATTAATGAAAAATAAAGGCTATATATTATAAATTTGTAAGATTATGGACGAAATATACTCATTAAATAAAATTGGATCATGTTTAAGGGTTATTATATAATCTATATCATAATATTTTTACCCATTATTACAATATTTTTACCCGATTTAGCCTTAATTGTGTTAACCAAAAAACATACCAAATTGTCCATATTTTCGAAAAAATATGTACCTATTTAAATAATTTTAAATTCATTATAAAAATATAGAATTATTTTTTCAAAATTCAATTCACATATATTATTGATATAAATAGAAAATCAATCTCCTAGAGGATAGTATACTACCGGGTTTCAAATTAAAAATGTTTAAAAGTTTGAAACGTTTTTATTTACAATTTCAATGTAAATTTGATTAAAATGACCAAAACTAGAGTTATTTATGAATTATGGATCTGTTTTTTATTTAAAATATTTTAAAATATATTTTATCATTATAAATTGTTTAGATGAAAATACAATTTTCAACTAAAATGTTGTGTTTTTCACTATTATTAAAACATCTTATCATTGAAATTCTAAAAAAAATAATGTAATGTAAGTTTTTATATTTTTCTATCAAAAATGTAGTTTTGTTTTTTTAATATAATATTTATTAATATATCAAAATTTAGTTTTAGAACAAATTTACCATAAAAATTTGGGAAAGCTACTCTTAGAAAAATACCGATTTTAATGCTTAAAATTATATTTATTTGTATTCTATGAATTTCTAACATTTTAAAAGAATTCAAAAATATTAGTTTGTAAATATAAAATATACATTTGAGTATGATATTTCACTAATATGGAGTAGTTAAATTTATAAAATTTAAATTCCATTTTACGAATTAATGTAGTTTTTTAATAAAAACACATACAATATTTTTAATTGGTTTCAATTTTATTTTCAAAATAATTGGTAAAAAGTGTATTCATTTGGTGAAAATGTGTAGATTATATTTATATAATTTATTTAATCTCTTACATTCTCACAATTTCATCAAATATGTGATAACTATTACATTAAAATAATAATATTAAGTCATTTTTATGCTTGATGTGGAGTAGATTCTATGATACTGAAAATATTATTCCATTTTAAAATATTGAGATGTTACATTATCATGTACCTTAAAAAAAATTCACGCAGTTTTAACAGGGGACTAAAAAAAAGCTTTTGAATCTTCTGAATACCTTCTACAAAATCCCACAACGAAATAGGGATAAATAAAATATCCATTTGAGAAGAGATAATGGAAAGTAGAAATTTATACTAAGATAACAAATACTAGGGTTCAATATAAGAAATAATAAAAATGGTATAAAAAACTAACTATCTTGTTCTGATGGTGATTGATATAGAACATGTTCATGAGGAAGTAGACCATCATGAAATAGTAAATCTTTGATGGATTAAAAGGTCTCCAATTTCTCGATATAAAAAGTAAATGGATAGAATATTATTCCTAATAATGTTCATAAAAGAAAGAATTATTTTTATTACTATATTATGGACATATGGAACCATAGATACATGAAATTTATAATATCATATGTGGAGATAATCTAACATTTTTCACTAAACGAAAAGTATTCATGATGTTTTTTATACCCTAAGAATTAATATCAACATCAAAAGATAAAAAAATCCAAAAATGGTGAAACTATCTGTTCCTAATATAATGAGGAATTCATTGGAACGAAAATGGTTAATATAATAGATAATTTTCTAAATGAATTAACATTAATATGATTAATAAATACTTTAATCTTCAAAATTTAATAGTAATATCCAAATTTAAAAGTTGATCATTCAAAAATCTTAAAATTTTCTCAAATATATTTTTAAATAATTTTGAAACTCATTAATATGAATGATATGAAAACTTATTCTTAGAAGATAAAATTTATAAATTATCTCCAAATAACATTAAAAACACCTAAAGTCTCACTATACAATGTGTTTTTAAATATCAAATAATATCCATGATATGCTAGTAACTTATATGAATCACCATAAAACCTAAAAATAATATTTTTTTTAAAATATAATTAGTAATTTTTTTCTCAATAAAAATACAATAATATTTTATTTACTATAATATTATTGTATTTCAAAAATATTCATTGTCTTCTAAAATAACAATAATCACATAATCACTAATAAATTTTCCAATCATATGGTAGTATATTCGATAAAACATATATAACCAAAATAAACTTATCATTCTTCAATATAATCATTTAAATCAATATTAAAAATCATTTTAACAAGGGATTCATGTATTCTAGTTGTTGGTGATGTACCATGTTCACCATTCTTTTGGGGGTTTAATTCATAGGTCCATACAGGATGAGAAGGGTTATCTCCCATCCTATGGGTTGTCCTTTTCCTAAAAATATAATATTATAATCCTTATTAAATTTTTCAAACATGATAAAAATACTCAAAAATAACCTTACCATGTTTTAACATTAAATTCTATCACATACCTTTTATTTTTCATCCCTTATGTATTAACCCATAATTACTCAGGAATGAATGTCTCTAAAAAAATATTAGTAACCTTTCAATTTCCCAGTTTGAGGCCTAAAAATTGGTTTATGAGTCATTATACTTATGATAAACTATAATATTATAAATATTTAATGAAATCCATAACTCGTATGGAAACATCCTTACCTCCCATGATTTTAAACCTTCGTTTGATACCCACTGTAAGGACAAGACCATAAACCATTATATATTTTATTGAAATTAGACAATAATTAACTTTCATAAAATTATGTCAATATTTTTATTATATATTTTTATCCAGTTTTGGGAAATTCATTCTATGTAAAAATATACACTACAAGTGGACACTTATACATAGTATCCAATTTCCCACCAAAGGAAACCCTTTAAAAACATTTTTCTTTTCTTGACATATCTTCACCAATTTAATCATGAACAAATCCTCATCCCTAATCATTATTTACAATATAGAATGCATTTGAAAACAAGGAATTACAATAAAATATCGGTAATATACACAAATAAAGGAACCATCAGTCTAGTGAAGATATATAAATATTAATTCGTAAAAACATACATATTTACCCCGATAAATGAATTATCATTTAAAAAAGATCATAATATTACATGTTGAAAATCAAGTTATTTTCAATTTAAATATTAAGAAATAATATAATATATAAATATAAAAACATTGAAATCAATTTCCATATCATTCTTAATAATATTATAGCTCTATATGCTACGCAGGGAGTAACCATCAATGTAAAATTTTGAATACTCACAGTAGTATTATTCCTATAATATCTTAGGAGAAACCATATTAGTTTACTCCATCCCATTACTTACTAAACTGATGTGATATAAATGTATCACCTACATTTAGTTGATTCTCGAACAACATTTCCTCATAAACAACTATATATAACCATAACACAAGCACGACGTATAAATCTTTTATTAAAGAAACATTCTGGAGGAAAATAAATTTCCAATTTTGAAATAACATTTCATTTTTTAAAACCCACACACTCATAAATAAAACAATTTTATATTAAAATAATATATTAACAATAAAATGAAACATCAAAACATTATAGAATCAATAAAATGGTAAATATCTCTCATTTTGTACATGTTAAAAAGGCATTCCTTTCATTTTTTTGTCCAAAAATTCCAAAAGAACCTCTTTCAGAAAACAATAAAAAAATTATTTAGTTTTTTAAAAAAAATGTAAAATATGAGTAAAAATTGAATTAAAAAATCATATGATAATAGTAAAAACCTTATTTTATATAAATATAGAAAATATATACCTGAAAGACAATGAATATTTTATGTGTAACACTATAAAGATAATATTTAAAAGAAATTCACCCATAAATATCATATCATTTAAGTATGAATTTATAAAATAAATTGAATATGCATTTCAACATTATGTAAAAATAAATAAATTTGATACATAACAAAGTATTTTAAATATTCAGTTCATATATACTCTAAACAGGACATATTCATGAATTAGAGGTATAACTCAATGAATGTAAATTTGGATAAGAAATCCCTTATGAATTATAATAAATTGAAAAATTTCCATTAAACAATTAATAAATATAAAAAAAAATATTTAATAACGTAAAGATAAATATATTCATGATTTGATATTTCAAATGGAATTATATACAAATTATAAATGACATTATTGGTGGATAAGGAATATATTTCCCAAAAGTAAATGTGTGATGAGAAACCCTCATTTAAACCTGAAATATATCCCTTTTTTATGAAATATGTGATAAATTTGAATGATAACATTTAAAAAACTCATTTAAATATACATATATTCATAAAAACTATTATAAAAACACGGAAATTAAATAGAATTATTTTTAATGATATATCATTAGAAATTTTTAGACAATGTTTAAACTATATAGTCCCTTAACTAGAGTCTGACTCACCATATAAATTCTATATCGTTATGGATTATAAAAATATGTTATTTATTTATTATATTTTGATAATTTTTCAGGTTCCTTATTAATTTTATATGTATTATAAAAATATTATATAATTTAGATTATTATTTAACTTCACGTCAGACGGTTTGAAGATATTCTGTACTTGAGTCCAAAATGTCATTAATATGATGTCTATAGTAAACGTTCAACTTAATAAATCATATCAAGACTAATATTAGGGAAATAAAAATAATTATTTTCCATAAATTATTATTTTAAATCCATCCATTAATCATGGTTATGAAAAATGAACTATGTTATAATCATGGAAACATAGGTTGTACGTACGCATGAGTAACATTTCCATTTTTAATGGTCATTATGAAAAGAAGTTAACTATAATTTCATCCTTACCACAGTAATATAATATCTTATTAATTGTTTAAATATACTTATATATATCATCAATGTGATATGGTGATGAAATATTAATAACATCACTTCATCGTGGTGATAATTCACATGTAAGTAGGAATGGCATTATCATTTTTCTATGAATAGAAATGTACAAATTTATAGGATATATTTTCATTTGAAAAATATAACTATTTCCTTAATATCATATATAAAATTTTAATTCCAAAATTATATTCCATTATGAGATAGGGTGATAGAAAACAAATGTCATCTGTTCACGGGGTGGTAGTCCCCATACAAATGAATTATTATTACTTTTCCCTTTTGATGATATTTGAGTTAGATATATGAAATAATACTAAAATAAAAAATATCAATATTTAGAATAATGTAGTTATTATTTTATCATGGTTGAAGAAATATTTAAGTATGTTAAAGAAGAAGAATAATATAAACACCTAACTAAAAATGAAACCTTTTCTTCAAGAAATCTCATTTTTTAACCAACAAAACACACTAAGGTGACATTTATTACTAATATAACGACTCTAGAATTTAGGGATATAATCTAGAAAGTAAATTTTGGAAGACAATGTCTGAATATAAATTTTTTCCTTATGTGGAGAATTTATACGGAGCCATGAGAATTTATAAGAGAAGGTAGGAGAACTCATGTAAATTCCCAAAATATTAAATTAAGATAAATTCATTTTATTTTATATATTAATAAAAACTGATTTATTTAGAGTATTATATTATTATGGGTGCATATAATCACATAAAAATATTTTTCACTCATGTTTAGGTCACATTTAACAATCATACTTTCATGGTAACTCAAACATAAATATTTTAAATCTTACACTAACAACATTGTTTTTTACTATTTGAGGGTTAATATATTTTCAATAAAATGAAAAAAAACATGAAATATATCATGGAAGATATATTTATCAATATAAAATTCATTTTGTGTAAATTAAAATTAAAATTAATATTATATACTTTAATAAAATATTCTTTATTTAAAAATATCATTAATGTCAATTTTTCGTCTATTCACTACATTCACATTTAATAATATCCAAATAAGAAGATATATTAAAAACGAAATAATTTAGCACACCAATATAACTAAAATTTCATGCACAAAATCATTTTATAATTTTGTTTATATAAATAAGTAAATATATATATATATATATTCAATAACATTTATTTGATATTTACATTAATTAAATTAATTATTGCATCACTATTGTTAATGGATTTAAGGTATTAATTATTTCAATAAAAATTTAAAAAATTAACCAAGATTAAAATAAATCATTTATTTTTTATGTGACTATTTCTAGTAGAACATATACACTATATTACCCCTTCATAGAAATGATGTAATTGTAAAGATTAAGATTGTTTTAAATTTTTCTTTTCGTTAAATTAAAAATTATCAATGTCATAATCAATTATAAACGACAAATAAAGGAAATATATTATCATTTTTAATATTATGGACTAACCTAACTCATCAAATAAAATTTGGGAATATTTTAGGGTTAATTTATAGTCCGTATCCGATTATTTTTTATCCATTATTACTCGATTTTTACTTGACATACCCTTTATCATGGTATCAAAAATTTACCATAGACACAATTCATATTATCCAATAATGGAAAATATTTACTAAAGTTTCAACTTAAGATTAAAAAAATGGAATCCATTTTTTGGAATTAAATTAACACAAGTTTCACAAATTTATATATAATTAATCCCGTATATGTCATGGGACAATGCGTTTTAAAGGTTAAAATGGATAAACATTTGAAATGTCTTTATATCCAATATGAATGTGTAACTGATAAAAATGAATTAAATTGGAATTATTTATGTATAATTGATCTAATTTACTTTAAAAAAAATTTAATGTATATGTTAGATTTATAAATTGTTTTCATGAAAATGCAATTTTTAATTAAAAAGTAATATTTTCAATATATATTAAACAATGAAACTTATTAGGAAATAAAATAAGCCAAAGTAAATTTTGATATTTTACCTGAAAAAATAAGTTTATTTTTTCTAATTATATTTATAAAATATTAATAATTTAGTTTTAAAACCAGTGCACCATCAAAATATGACAAACATGTCCTTATAAAAATTCAACATTTTGTGCTTAAAATTGTTTTTTAAGCATATCAAACAAATTGGATAAATTTAAATGTTTTTTTCAATATATAATATATAAATATGTTAAATATATTTCATTTATAGTTATATGTTAAATATATAAAGGTGAAATGATATTTTGGGCATAAAAATAGTTTAGAATAAAAACACAACATTTATATTCAATAGATCTTCATTTTAGGAGATAATTAATTGATAACAAATGAATACATTTGTTAAAAATGAACTATAATTTCATAATTTAGTTGATCTTATTCATTCCACCCTTCCAAAATCTTAGTGATAACTATTATATTAAAATTATAATATTTAGACTTTTTTTAAGTTTGATATGAACTATATTTTATGATATTGATCATTATGATTCGTTTTAAATTCATGGAATTTTAAAAGGAGATATTGTTACATATCTAGTTTTTTTAGGGTCAAAATCGTTAGCCAGTTTTAATTTTTTGAGTTTAGGGGTCTGAACTACTTCTTTCATGGTTATCAAAACATAATATTTGGGAGTTATTTGACCCAAGGACTTATTTGGAGATGGGTTTCAAACCTCAAAATGTTCCTTATGGATTCTTTCAGGTTTCAAATGTGTCGAAGGCCAAAAAACCAAAAATTTGGGGAGAAAAGACTGAGAAACACAACATAGGAAAATCATGGAACCACCTAGGTGTAATTGTGGATCCCCCTTTCTCCATTGGGAGTAGTTTGAAAAGTATTGTGGGAGGTGGTTCACAATAATGCGGGAGGTCGGAATGTTTTAGTAAAAGGATTCACACTGCCTACATACTATTTATGAAAACCTTGTTCTTGGATGGACAATTACTAAAACTTAATCAATATCCATCCATGGGATTAGTATTTTTTGGCAAAACCATGTGCTCCCACTAAGAAAGGGGTGGATCTCAAGTAGGAATAACTGTACGGTTGCTACATGGTTATCCAAACCGAATGACAAAACAATTTTTGTTATTAATATTGATTAAACCGAAAAATATTCACCTCCTTCCTTATTAATTTGTTTCCATATATTTTCTTCTCCACCCACACATACAAAGGGTATTCTCTAGATATTTCTACTACTATTTTGCTTTGAGCAATCTCTTTCATATGTGCTATGATTTTCTCAACATCGGCCTCATTATAAGAGCATCATTAAGGATTTGTGTCTTCTTTTTTATTTTATACTTTTCTATTTCTATATAGTTCTCTAAATATGTTTGATCTATTTTAACCTATTTTAGGGTTTTCATCTAAAACACTAATTTATTCATACACAACACAAGTTAGAGTCCAATATTGGATAATAAAATGTCTACTAACACTAGGTATGTGGTGTGTTGATTTATCAATGATTTCTCTAATTTTTTTGGGGGTGTTATTCAGTGCACCATTGGGTAGTCTAATGGAGACCCAATAAAAGAAACTTATGTTGTTTAATTAATTAAATTGGACATCTAAGATGATGGTGGTAATTCTCTTTTATGTACACAAGGGGGTTATCCTATTTAGATGATTGAGACCTTGGGAAAATTAATTTGGGGTGTTTATTTATTTAAATTAAATAATTTATATTAAATGTGATTCCTAATATAGTTAAATGTTAATGTGAAGGGTGTGACCTGAGTATTGTGATGGTTTTGACCATCATGAATGAGGCGATGTTGGTCATCAGGGTGGTATTCGCCTAAGAACATTGTTTCTATTTATCACATGATGGGCGACATGCCCATCATATTGAGTTGACGATGCCATCTTGTTATGGATATGGATTATACCTTTTTGGATGGAGTTGATCATATAATTGAGTGATATGGTTTTAGGGGAATGAGGTGATTGAATAATGTGGATTAGGTACTATGTTGGTGAACGCCTCTCACTGTGATTAGATGATACACCAATAGAGTCGAGTTCACAATGATATGACATAGATTATGATGTGGTGTTGACCACCCACATGGTTATATACCTCTATTAGTTATTGAATTAGATGGTATCAACCATGAATTTGGTTTGAGGTTATTGTGGTATAAATTGACATGGAAGGTGGGGAACTATCAGTTAATGGCGATGATACAATTGGTTTGGGGCTAAGACTCATAATATTTGAGGCTCTGGGGAATTGATTATGTGGGTGGATGGACATCACCATTCTCCAAGACATTGGAAATTGAGTTGATGTTGTTTATTATGATGAGGATAGACATTTTTATAACTAAGGATGACGGGCTACAATATTATAGGATATTTTAGGAGGGGTATAAGGGACTAGGTACACATTATTGGACATTCCATCGAGACTTCATTTTCTATTTTTCAACAAAATTTGTTACTTGGCACAAGGTGTCAATGATAATTTTATTATAGGTTTCTTAAGGCTCCATTACTCGCTTGTTAGGCACATGGAAACCGATGATGGGCAGAGAAGGTGATTTCATAGTTATGGAATTTAAGAATAGGGAAATAATTTTATTTATATTATCTCATATGTTTTATTTTATTTAACAAATAAAAACAAAACATATCATATATGTATGTTAAGAACATGTTTGTGGATTCCTTATAAGAATATCATCACACCATTCATGGGCCCTTCAAGATGGGTTTTGACATTATGCTCTTGGAAACAAGTGAGGGACTGAGGTTAGTAGGTGTACATTAGTGATCATATGTTATTTATTATAATGGGATAGATTTAAAGGACCTTATAGGTTCCTTTATTAACTAGATTTTAACACTAGATTATTTATTTATTGTCATCAGAAATATGTATAAATATATATATGTAAAGAGGTGTTCCATGGGTCACCCTATTTTTTTATTTTTATGACCTGACATGGATTAATGTTTCTATATGCTTTATCTATTGATGTTTATTTCATAAAAGGGCATGTTGGTACATGTTATTATATAATTAATCCCTTTATTCTTCCTCTATTACTTCTTTATACTTATTCTATGACGGGTTACTGGTCTAGTCATATTATGGCCTTTTATTCTTCAGTTTATATATTCATGTACTCCATTTTCATTATCAAAATTAGAGGGTATAACCTCCCCACTATCACCCATTTACACACTATAATCTTGTTGGAATCCTTTACTATATGGAGAGGTGGGCCTATGGTCATGTGGAAAACCAACTCTGAACACTGTTTAGGTGTATGAAGGGTAAGCGTGCTACATTATCAAAGTAAACTTGTTCACTAAATTTATTTTAAATTTATTTTCTAAAATTATAAATTTTGGTTAGTTAATTATATTAGGATGGAATTAAAATTAATTTTATTAATTGGATGAATTCATAGTGCATTATCTTAATTAAATAATGAATTAATGGAATTAGTGACATATAATATAATATATGTTCTTATTGTGATGTATATATGATGATAATATTAGACCAACCCCTGACTATGATCGGATTCATTTAATTTATTATGGTTAAATAATTAGTGATGGTGTATGAGTCATCCCATCCTCTTTATCATGTAACCTCATTTGTTTCCATGATGTCATTTATGTGACCCCCTTTTGTCTATTCCATTAGACATGACACCTACATGTGAGTAAAAGTATATGTATTCTTGGAGCTCGAAAGTGAGTGGAAGAAGTTCGGGTTTATTATATGTAGTGAATCCAATACAGGTGAAGTATATGTGAAATGTAAGAAGAATTATATACTAACCATTCTATAGTTCAGATTGTTTTATCAAAGGGTTGTGGGTTATTTTTTTATTGTATATATAAAATAACCATTAGCTAATCTCATGATCAATCAATATAAATTTTTAATATCATGTATAAAATGTTAACATTCTTTTTTCATTGGATTAATGTTGATGTTTGTGGGATTATATCATGCATCTTGGGATAAGGCACTACCACTCAAGGGTATGAACTCCATAGAAAAATGGTGTTTTTTAGTAAGGTAATAGAATAAAAAAATATGTATTGGATGATACTAGTTGAGAGACACCTACCATAGTAGCTTTAGAAATAATTAGTTTCGACATTAGAATATATCACCAATATATCTAGTTGATTCAGATTGAAAAAATACTGTATAAGATATTTTTTTGAGAAGACTCTATCATTGATATACATTCAAATATTGGGATGGAAATAATTTATACCTAATAACGAGAAGAACCCCCATATGTTATTATCAATTATAGTTTAAGTAATATTTCATGTTTATTAATTGAAATTAAATTTACATAACTGATTCAAAATGTAGTTTTAATAAATCACTAAATTTTACAATTTCATTATTGTGGAAAAAGTTATAATTTAAAATAAATAATGAGAAATTATTGTCATAAAATGGTAAATATTTGATCTTGTCATTGCATGAGAATGGTATTGGTGATAATTCTAATGAAAAATTGTTTTATTATAATTTTTAATTGTGTTTATCAACTATGGGGATGTAAAATCCTGTGGATAAAATAAATAATGAGAATCTCAAAGATGAACAAACTTCCCTGATGTAAATGAAGAGAATAAATCATATAAAAAAAATAAAACATATAAAAAATAGATCTTAAGAGTGTTATATTATTGAAAATGATGTTAACTATTTTCTATATTGATATGAAAGAAACAATACACAATAGGTTCCATGAGGAAGTAGTTTACATGGAGAAACTAGATGGATTTATTGTTTAAAAAGTTGAATGAAATTTTTTATTCATGAATAAGGGGTGGTATATATTTAGGATAGAACTATGTAATTTTTATTATATTATTGATTAATAATTGAGAAATATTTGATTTAAATATAGTGTATTTGATCTTAATCTCTATTCAAAAGTATGATGGTAAAATGATTAAGGATATAATTTTTTAGATGCAATTTTTTTATATAAGGAAATAATAAAACATTTAACTCTCAATTTACACAGAATTCATTATTAAAATATTAGTAAATGAGGATCTAATGGTAATGAAAACACCAATTTTTACCAAGATGAAATAAAAATTGTTTTAAAATGGATATGAATTAAATTTTAGATAAAATATAAAATTCATTGGAATCCTAGTATTTGTAACAACAAAAAGACATAAAATCTTTTCTTCAAATTTTAATGTTTTAGAATTCCAAATATATCCCAAATGAATCAAACATTTTTCAGTGAAACAAATAATATAGTATGTAAAATACATGGTTGAATGTGTTATGTTTTACAATGCTACATCATACAAGGAGTTTTTGAGAATTTTTTTATTTTGGTTTATTTATTGATATGAAATCAATATATCAGTAGCCATTTTATATTGTATTTTTTTATTTCTTGGATATTCAGGAGTAAATAATATATATCAATGAGAACTATCAAAGACAAATATTTCATTACTAATCAAACATGTACTCATTTTTACTAAATGAATAAACAAGTTAAATATACTGTAATTGATTTAATATATACCATTGAAATAAATCATGAAATCTAAACCGATATAAATTTTATAAAAAAGAATACACTTCACCTATGAGAAAAACATTATGTTCTTGTATCACATAATAAAATATTATGGTGATTAAAGACTGGTAAAATTAAAGAAAATGTCAACAAAATATTATTTTATGGACATTATGGAAAAAGAACTAGATATAAAACTATTTGAATTGAAATGATTGAAATTTTTAGTTCAATCATATCTATCAAAATAGATTTTTATGAATGGGCCACACACCCTAATGTCATTTTCAAATGAAAAATAATGTCCAATAATTTGTACCATTATCAAGTGTTTTATGCAAAGGTATGATAACTTTTAGTTTTTATTTATTATATTTCTAATTCCCAATTGAGAACATTTAGATTTCTCTTTGGCTTCATTAAAAAATTTGAAGAATAACCCAAATTCACTGTAATAATTACTCTATGTTTTTTAAAGGGTGGGGTATACCTATAAGAAGATAGATGAATTATTCTCTATTTCATTTTCAAAAAGAAACATTATATTATATTAAAAAAGGTGTATAATTGTTTTCATGATAAATTTATTAGGTGATATGTCATGTTTTACTATTTAATGAGAGACCATTGAGGTTTTTTTGGTTTTTTACTCATGAGAATCAAGTTGTTTTGATCAACTTTAAGATGCTAGTTTATTGATTCATTCCATTAAATTCTCTTTTCAATTTGAATAATGGAATTATTTTCTATATATTGATTTATAATTGGTCAATATTGTATGAAATTCAAGATCTATTACATCATATTAAATTATATTATCTCTTAAAAAAATGGGAATAATATTGTCTCTAAAGATTTCATATATAATTGAAATATGTGGGTTAAAGTTTATAGGTTCGAGTAAAATTGTGATGAATTATTTTTAATAAAGATAAATGGTGAATTTTATATAAGAAACTAACTCTCATCATTTCCATGCCATTCTTATATATAATACATTTTTTCATCATCGAATAGACTCATATTGTTCAAAAAGATTCATTACAAAGTGTATTGGTTGACATGGAGGAAGAATGAAGGATTGTTTCATAAGGACTAGAATAATTAATTTTATACTTGTCGTGGTGTGGACCCAGAAATAGTGTGGTGGTGACCATATAATGTAGAAACATCTAGAGTGTTGGAATAATCAATACATTATAATCATGGTATAAGGAACATGGAATCCATGATAGGAAATATCATGGATCAAAACATTACAAAGGTGAAAACAATCATGTAATCCACTTTAGATGGCTTATGTGAATGTTATAAAAGAGAATCCTAGTTGTAAATGACATTATTAGAATTAAACTAGAAATGGTATTTGATGTGGAGACATATATGAAAAAATATATGAAATGGGGTTCGAAATAATGCATTGAAATTTACCATTTATAGCTCACATATGACTAATAAAATGTGAAGCTAAATTTGAACATGAAATGAAATATGAAATTAATCATACTAGGATTCAAAATTTAACCTCAAAATAGGCATCAATCTGTCTTTGAGTCCATTTAACCAAATGTTTGAATGGAAGTAATATTATCATGTGGTTTTTGTAGAACTATACCATGGTTGAGGTTTGACTTAAGATATCTAAATATGATGTTGTGGGATTAAAAACATGTTAAATATTTGAATTCTGTGATTTTTGTTCATAATTATTAACCAAAATTTAAAAATATGTGTTTTGATGACTGTATATGTCATGGTGATATATTATGTATTTAATATCACTATTTTTTATTTCATATTATTTATTATGCATTATGATATATGAATTAGTTGTGTTTGACCTAGATTTGGAATACATTGATTAACGAATTTTCGAATCATAATTATTGATTTTTTATGAGCATAATGAAGTTATTGATACATATTATTTGTAGATAGATAAAATAAATTTATCTATAAAAGGTATTGATGAACAATGATAATTTTTATATATTAAGAGAGTGAATTCTATATTTTTTTATAAAGGATAAGAGCTATGTGAAGGCATTGAAAATGTTTTATATTGGATGTGAGAGGAGATTCATTATATTGATGATAAAATAGAATATTGCAACACTATTATTCTCTTAATATATTTTTATTGTTATGTGTAATATCAATAAAGAACATTGGGTAGTATTGTGATTTATCTAAGTGAGTAAAGTGGAGTTTTATCTATATTTATAAGGCTTTGTAATCCTAGAGTTCCATTGTGACTGGTCAAAATTATATCAAATAGGAAGTGGACATAGTTATTATTTCATATGTTTATATTTTAATTGTATATACCATGGATATATCACAATGAATGAATACCAGGTAAGAATAACAAGAGACTCAATTTATTTTCATTATCTCTTCTATATATTATAATGATGTAGAACATAATGTACAAAATAATCATGAAATGTAAAATTTATAAAGAATATTTGAAATTGGCATACCATAATTCACTCCATATATATGTTTAATTATTGTGTGGTACCAATATACATTCCTCTTTGATTATTGGATATGGGTTTAAGGTGTTTTATATTCGATAAAAAATGATTCACTGGAACTGAAATTATCAGTACATCATAGTTTCATAGATAATTTGTAATAATTTTAATTTTATTTTAGTTTTATCATAACATAATTTATGTGTGCTTAAAATTTATCAATGTTTTATTCAATTTAAACCATATTTTCCCATATATTGTTTCGTATTTGGTTTTCAATATATTGTCTTCAATATTCCTAAAGAAATATCTCTTATGATTTTTTTCATATCATGTATGGTCACCATCATTCTTATAAGGATAAGAAATTTAATACATATCTATTTTAAATATCTTTATGGGAAATCAAGATATTCATCCATGTTCGTTCTCATATACATAAACTCTAAGATCGATGTAACATCATATAACTGATTTTTCACTAGAATATATAATATCTTATTTAAGGATATATTAATGTACATCAAAGTATACAATTATTTTTTTATCATCATGAAATAACATCTTGGAATAAGATATCAAATAAAGATTATATGGAGATGAAAAATTTAAAGTATTTAATGACGAACATGAATGACAAGAATGAGGAGATGAGTGATTATGCGCTTCAGTCATCATTAATTTTATAAATCTATTCATACCCATATAATCATAGTTAGAGAATGATTTTTTATAAGGATTATCCAGTTATTTGTAAAAATACAATAAGATAATTGATTTTGGGGGAAATTATTGATGAATATCTTAAAGTTGACTAGATAGTTGAATTGATAGTAGATATGTAGTTAACTTCCATAAAATAAGAAAAAAGTATTTCCCACAATATAAATATCACCCAGTTTAGACACCAATATTATTTATTTACCATAAATTAAAATTGATTTATATAAGGTTTTTCATAGTTTAATTGAATATAATGTAATTGGAATATGATGGATCCTTTCATATCATGAACTAGTTTTCCATGTCCAAAAATACTAACTTTGATTTGAAAAATCATTAAATCATTATAAAAATGTTCGACACAAACACTGAAAATGGAATCATCAAATGAAAAAATTATCTAGAAAAATAGTTATAGTTTTAAAAGGGGTATGTCCTTATAGAATATAGCACTTATAATCACAGTTATGGATATAAAGAAAAAGAATTTCTTTTACCATATTCATTATATGTTATTCAGATATATACAATCAATTATTTTTATCTATGTTATATACAATATTCTAGAAATAAATAGTTACTTTCTTAGATAATAAGATGTTAACATGAAAAATTGGGACTATATTTCTCAACATGAATATTTCAAAAGGCTTGTATTGTATATAACATCATATTTCAAGATAAATTTACAAATTCATACTTCATTATTTATCCTTATTTGTTTTGTAATGTTTAGGTACTTTTAATTATATTGATGAATTTATTATGGTTTCTATAAAAACAACATTGCATTCTATCCATATAAATATGAAAAATCACTCCTAATAAGAACCAATTACAATAAAAAACTGCATGACTTAAAAATAATTTGAATGTATTAACCTCCATTAGCGACCCTAGATTATATAGGAATGTCAAAAAAATGATAATCCAAGTGATTTATAATAGGGAGAAAATATTTTAGAATTATACAAATAAGTTGGAGAGAAAATGCATGATTAGAAGAGTTGAACTTTTAAATATGTTGAAATTCATTTTCAATCAATATAAAAAAAGATATTAGTAATGAAATAGAGAAGGGATATGTTCATCATTTATTATCATGGGAGGGTAGTCTAATGAAAATTGTCATGTTAAATTTATATATAATTATTAGGTTTAAATAAAATCTATTTGTACATCCTTAATTAATAATATTGATAAGTTTAATTTATGAATATAAATATAATACTCAACTTATCAAAGGAAATAATAATTTATTTTTAGATTTTATTTTCAAAATTAGAAAACCAATATGTTTTAATTTCCAATAATTTACAATCGTAAACTTGTACTACCACTATACTATATCATGATAAATATTATTTGTTTTTTTAATATTATTCAAAATCACAAGAACCGTCTATATTTATAGATACATTATTTAAATATATTAATCCTTGATAATGGATTGTTACATTGCATATATTTTACCTTGTGTATAATTATCTAAAAATTAAAAGGCATCACATAAATTACTTATTCAATTAAACAATAGAAGAATTCCATGAATTATGTTATTTATCCCAAAAAATTAAAAACCTAATATTATAATTAAACATGGTCTGCTAAAATATTATATTTCAAATTATTAACTCAACTGATTTCAGAAGATATATTATGTGATGCAACCCAATATAAACAGATTCATATCATTAATTACATTCGTAATTTAAACATTGCATTTATTATGTAATATCATAGTCCGAAATGAACAATTGTGTAGTTTACATGGTGATTAGGGACATAGATATATTAGTACACGTTATTAATTATACATATCCCATAATATACTCTGTATTCATCTTCATTCTATATATATTGTTATATATAATATACTGGATAATTGAAAAAATAATGTGGGACAAAAACAATCAAAAAGGGAAGCATATCACTGAGATAGAATAGGATAGATTATATACATGTGAAAAAATGAGAATAGGTGGATATCTTATTAAATGGGACATGTAATCAAAATAAATAATCATAAGAAATAATAAAAGGTAATTTATAATATCATGAGATAAAAGGATCATAATAAAGAACAAAATATAGTAAATTTATTGTAAAATATGAAAACAATCACATTCCATTGAAAATTACAATAGATTAGGGAATAACATAGAAATTTTTAATATTAAATAATTGGGGAACACCATTAGGAATGTTCAAAAAATATAATAATATGAAAAAAGTGGTAAAACACAAGCATTCCCATACTTAGTGAACAACACAATCATGTACACACATTAAAAATGTTAGCAAACACAATCATTCTTATTAATTTGACATTCTCATAATATATAGAACCATATCAATTTTATTGTAGGGATATATATTACCCCACCCATTATCATCTATACATAAGTGTTCCATATGAAAAAATTAGTCGTCATCTCATAATGCACCCATAGAATAAAAATGGATTTCTTTAAATTTCAAACTATTATCAAATAAAAATGGCATCAAGAATTTAAGAAAAATACATCAAAATTCAATCACCCCAAAATATAATTACATAATAAAATCATAATATTATCAATAATATTTCTATATATGATATATTTCATAGAGAATAAAGTAAAGGCAATATGAAATAGTTTTATGAAGTAATTTAAAACATTATTGCAAGAGATGAAACTCAAATACTAAGAAATCATTTTTGAAGGAATATAGAAAAATATTAAAAATTTCATTATAAAAATGATCTTGACTGTGGAAAATATAATGAAAATAATAATTAACATGAAAAATGTGGACTGTAAGATAAAAATAAAAGAATTAGAACTAAATTAATTTATCATTTTGAATATATATTTATTGAAACCAAAAATGATAGAAATAACAATAAAATCTAGTATTAATGAAATAAAAGGGAATATAAATATAATTTTATTTAAAATATATATAGGTTTCAAATGAAAAAAGGGAAAAAATTGTTGGAAGAAAAATATTATCATTCATGTGAAAGTAATATTATAATGGGAATGAGTTATTCCCCACAATGTAGCATTTTTAGTAATGAGAAAATTGATCAAAGAGGATTGTTTCTATAGGAAAATGTAAATTAGTTAGATAAAACTATAAAAATATATTTAAAAATATAATGTTATAATAAAATTAAATACCAATATCTTATTCATGGAATGCAGTTTAGGAATCAGTGATAGAAAATCGAGTGGATGAAAACCCTAACCAGGATTCCAGATTTTTCAGATTCATTTTAACTGTCATTATAATTACTATAGACTCAATGGTAATAAATTTAAAAATAAATATTAATGTTCCCATCCTATAATACTAGTTTATCTTTATTTATTGCATAATTTTTACCAACTTTATGTCAATATTAATTACTAGTTACTAGTTTATTTAACCTATCCATTTCTGATTTGGTATAAAGGTTTTATTTTTTTCTATGTTTTTATAATTTCAACTATAAATAGTTAAGGTACTATAAATAATGTTCTATTATGTTTCGGGTAGTTCCATGCTCATCCATAAGAATTTGGAGGTATGTTACATAAGTGAAAAAAATCAAAAACATGTTCTTTTTGCAAACATTACATGATTTATTATTATTATTTAGTATAAATATTATTAGTACCATTCTAGAAACAAAGGATTATTTATTTCAATATCATATCAAAATAAAAATAATTTATCCAAAACTATCTACAATGATTATTCATAACATCATTCATATGGGTAGTTAATCTGACAGAAACAAGAACATGTAAAAATTAATTGGATAATTATAATTATAGGATAATTTTATTATAGTATCATCCTTCAATAATTATAAAAATATAAAAAAAATACTCATTATTATGGAATATTACCCACACCAATTATTTCTTAATCACTCATGATATAATTATTAAAACATAATTTTTTAGGTTTTAAAACTAACCCAAACGAGGGTGTGTCATAATCACTAAATGAATAAGAAAATCATATTTAATAATTGTAATATTACATTTATAGAAAAATATTGTTTTTAAAAACATGATAATATAGTTTATAATATGATTTAATGATATTTAAAAGAATAAAATATTGACAAATGATACGAGATAAGAAAATACTTACGTAGAATAATTTTATCTTCTCTTGGTAGCCTCCTTGATTCTGAAGATATTTGACAAATTAATATGCTGTAGAAGATAAATAACATGGGAAAAGATTATTTGTGGTGTAATTTAATGACCGGAAAAATTCAAGAGATTTTTTTTTCTCTTAATTTTCTTGGAAATTTTACAAGAACGTAGTTTCTGACGGCACCTCATTCTGAGACCCAATGTTCCCGGAATCATTCTCTGAAGTTCAGCTCGGGTACATTCAGTGAATGAATGAGCGGGTCTTTATAACATTTGAACAGGTGCTCAG
This sequence comes from Viscum album, assembly GCA_963277665.1. Lineage (NCBI taxonomy): Eukaryota > Viridiplantae > Streptophyta > Magnoliopsida > Santalales > Viscaceae > Viscum > Viscum album. Next base: position 1,065,420,228 of record OY728166.1, on the reverse strand, counting down.
AATCAAATTCTGAGGGCACCGATAGAATCACAGCGGCGGTAATTCTTTAGAAACACCTTTTCCGAAGTTGCATTTTCTCGGGTGTGGTTTTTATTTTTTGGTGGTTATGTTAAGAAATAAAATAAAAGTGGCACAACCAATTTTTATTTTATTTTAACTTAAGTTAAGTGGATGATGTGGGACCCACAATATCCTACCCTTTTGGTAGGATATTTGTGAGGTGGGGCCCACATGAGCCCCACTATTTCTTTTCTTCTAAGTAACTCACCTGCCCCCCCCCCCATTTACATGATGTAAACTCTTACATTTAAACTGGATATTAAACACCCCAATTAATTAGGAGGTTTTAAACTCCTCAATTAATTATTTTTTTCGTTTCTTTTGAAATTCAAACATTGGGTTGTGCGTTAATAAAATAAAACAACTCTTATTTTATTTCTGTTGAAAGTTGTTGCGTGGAGAGGATTGGGAGAAAAGCCTTCTTCTTCGATGAAGAACGCGAAGAACGCAAAGGACGCGCCGACCTCCGACGAAGAACGCCAAACAATTAGAGATCGACTTCTGCGATGCTTCTTCCACGATGCTCCGTCCATGACTCATCTTATGCGACGCTTCTTCGCGACGCGACAATCCTCACTCCACGACGCCTTCTTCCACAACGCCTTCTTCCACGACGGTTATTTCCGTGATGAATCCTTGCTCATCGAATTCGATGAGGTAGGGATTTATTTTAATTGTTGTTCGTGAATTATCCTGTTTCCTTTCTTCTCTTTTATTGGAGCCGCATGTTATAGCAATAACGGGAGGGGTTGGACCGCACAAACACGACTGACCCTCCTCTCCCTTTTGGTTGTTTGATATTGTTGCGGCATGAGCAAGACAACGCGGTGCTAAAGCACCACTGGGGAATTGTTAAGGAAAGGGGGAGAAGCGCAGCACCGTCGCGCTGCACCTTTGAGGATGAACAGAAGACATGGCACCATCGTGCCCCGCCGTTGAACCACAAAAGCACAGCAGCCGGAGCGGGGCCACGGCGGAGGGGCGCGGCGCTATCGCGCCTTGGAGGAGCAGGGGAAACGGCGGCCGGGTTTGGGCCATCGGCATCGGAGTAGGGGTACCGGCCTTGCCGGTCCTATGGCGGCAGTTTCCGGCCAGCCGGAGCGGGCCGACCGGACAGTGGATGAGACGGGGGTTCAAAACCCCCGGCTGGCCGGACGTGAGTGGCCCCCATTATGGGGTCACGGTTACAACCAGCGGGGGGCAGCCCCCCCCCCCCCCCCCCCCGCATCCCGAACGGGTCGGCCGTTCGGCCGAACCACCTAGCCAGCGTGCCAGGCTGCCGAGTCGGGCCATGCCCAAGCGGGCCAGACCCGGACCCGGTTCGGGCTGACCCTGGGGGGGGGGGGGGATCGGACCGGGCCCGAACCCCCTAATACCGAACCTCTTTCGGTCTATTGCACATAAACTTAGCTACGAGCCTCCAATTGATGCACCGTCAGTTGTGTAGAGATCCTTGGATCGAGGGGGTCCTTTCGGTATATTACACTCAAGGTTTCAGAGTGCATTGGGTTCGGCCGGGTTGGTTCGTACACGAAACCAACCAGGCCCTCAAAGCGAAGACGCTTATAACTTGAGCTCCGAACGTCCGATTGACGCGCGGTCAACATTGTTGGATTACTCTAAGTGAGACAGACCTTTTGGCTTAATCAGATCGAGTTTTGGACGTAGTTGGAGTATGGTAGGGTTGGTTTTGACTAAAAAACCAACCGAGCCCCTAGGACGAAAAAGCCAATAACACTCAGACCGGGCGTCCGAATGACGCGCGGTCTGTGACTTTTAGTTCCTGTTGACGATACGAAACTTTTGGATACATCAACTCCGAACTATGTGTCAGTTGATGTATCAGCCCTTCGGCTTGGGGAGCAGACCCTCCGAAACGAGCTTTCTGTGTGCGGGAACCCTAGAGCTGGTTGCGACTGCGACGATGATGACGACTCTACAGAAATCCTCCGTGGATTCGACGGCGACGACTACAGCACTCAATGATCCTACGTGGATCAGTTCCACTGATCCTGTGTGCGTCATATCCTGTGTGAGTCAGCGCTCAACGGTCCTGTGTGAGCCAGCACCTATAGATCCTATGTGGGTCTGATCCTATGTGGGTCATTGCGGGGGTTAGTAACCTATCGATCTTATGTGGGTCAGATCCTTTGTGGGTCATTGAGGGGGTTAGTTACCTATCGATCATGTGTGGGTCAGATCCATTGTGGGTCATTGCGGGGGTTAATACCTATCAATCCTTTGTGGGTCTGACGGCTTAGATGAATCATTGGCAATATCTGATCATCTCTATCATCATATGAAGAAGTATACCTGTGTGAGCTGAATCCTGTTTTGCTTTCCTATGTGGATTTTGTTGTGTTATCTTGTGTGGATTATGTTTTTCTTTCCTGTGTGGACTGGGTTGTGATTTCCAGTGTGGAATGGGTTGTACTTGAGCTCGGATGTTGGAGTTGAACTAGAATTGATGACTTAGGTATATGTATGGGAATATACCTAAGTAGAGTTGGATGTTACTTCGTGATTGTATCTTTCCTTTGTGGATTATCCTTTGTGGATTTTGGGAGACCTTCGGGGGTCTCGGGGTCCCTAATGAGTAGCTTATACTCACCCCTGCACGGGCTATGCCCACACTACGTTGTGTTGGTTGCAGACGACGGACAACACTGATCGTGGTTGAGGTTTTCAGACCAGGACGGTACCTGGAGGTGCACCACTGGGCGGGACGTACTCGGAGAAGACAGCTAGACCTGAGTAGCTGTGGAGGCTATCTATACCCACCCTTTAGGAAGGACTTCCAATGGATGGCTCGAGGTTTCATTTTTACTTTCAGTTGCTATTTTCCCTTTCCATTTGTACTCTACTTTGAGTTTGGGTTTGTATTCTGGCCCACTTACTTTTCCACACTTACTGTTGTACCCATTTTTTACTTAGTGTTTACTTCTGATTTCTTGCTCTGTGGTGTTTGTTTACTTTACAAAGTAAATGCCTTCCCTTTTTAACTGGAATTACTCCTTGGTTCTAGTCGCCAGCCCCTGGCCTATGGAAGGCGGGCTTGGGGTAGTCACGGAACGGGCCCCGAGGATGGGTCGTGACAAATTGGTATCAGGGGAAGGTTCGGTTCTACTGCAGAACTCAGGACTCTAATCTTTTTCTATGTGAAGCAATAGTGTTAAGAGTATTGAGTGTGGTCATCAGTCCAGGGATTCCAGTGTTGGTGCGGCGGCCAACGTATCCATAAACTAGGACCCTGACTTCTAATTTCTGACTTAATGCATGAAAACATTGATTGCATGTGTGTTTCATTTTTTCTTTGTGATTACTTTGCGTCAGCTCACCAGGTATACTGTTTGACCGTGGCACACCTGTTTCTTTTCAAGATGGCCCCACGACGGCAACCAGCTAGGGTTCTGAGATTTGTGCAAGATGATACCCCACCGAGTGACGAGGCCTCGGTACACGACCCTTTGATAGCAGAGGCACCGGTGGTTCCTCTACCCACCAAGCCACCGTTGCTACCAGCCCCAGCTGCTGACGATGCACGTCACATTAGGGAACTGCATGAGTTTTAGCGCCAGTGACCACCCAGGTTCCATGGGTAGACGGACCCCTAGGTAGCCGAGGATTGGCTGGAGGCAGTTTTACGGGTTTTCAGGTTAGTGAGGACACCAGCAGACCTCATGGTGATCCTCACAGCGAGCCTCCTACACGCGGCAGCAGGAAGATGGTGGAGCATGATGCTCCAGGTGCACGATGAGGCATCTCTCCTCTGGATGGACTTTTAGAGCCTCTTACGCTCGGAGTTCGTCCCAGCCACCCTCCGTGCGGTGCACATCCAGGAGCTTCTAATGTTACGGCTGGGATACTTGACGGTCGACCAGTACTCAGTGAGATTTACCGATCTCTTGCGCTACATGACATACATGGTACGGGACCCATTCTTCAGGGCCCGGACCTTCGAGCAGGGATTGAGTCAGTAGATCACGACACCGCTGATCTCCATCAGCTTTCTGACATAGGCAGGGGTACTAGAGCGAACCCTTCTGATCGAGAGCTTCCTTGCAGAGCCTGCATCAGCAGCGAGACCTACCGCATGGTGACACATAGCAGAGTCCTCTATAGCAGGCAGTAAACGGATGAATCATGGTTTTAGGCAGACCAGAACCTCAGGCAGACGACCTTAAGACTCTGGCTCAGCAGTGCGGGGAACACAGCGCAGAGCCAGTCTTTCGAGAGGCAGACAGTGCTACGCGTGCGGCAGGTAGGGCCACATGGCTCGTGACTGCCCGACCCGCCATGCCGAGGAGCAACAGACGGTTGAGGGGCCACCCAGGCAGAGGCAGAGGGTCGACCGTGGAGGTCTTCATGGAGCAGGCGGACGAGGCAGAGGAGCTGGCCAATCAGTAGGTGGTGGGCGATGCTTTGAGGCTCTACGTCCACCACCACGAGGAGGTCCTCCCTGACCACAGGGAGCTGGCGGGAAGAGACAGGCACAGCTCCAGGCTGCGGAGGCCTATGACCACGGAGCGCCCGAGATGATTCAAGGTACTATCTATGTCTATTACACCCCTGCTGCAGTTCTTATAGACACATGATAGAGTCATTATTTCATAGCTGCTACCCTTGTTCGGAGGTCGTAGATTCCGAAAAGTTCCGTTGGCTCGATCCTTACGGCTAGAGACTCCTACGGGAGAATACACGATGATTACGCACTGGTGCCGGCAGTGTGAGCTTACTCTAAGAGGTGAGAGATTCGGCTGGGATCTTCTTGTAGTGGCGTCGAGGACTTACGACATCATCTTGGGCATGGATTGGTTATCTACATTCCATTCTCATATTGACTAAATTAGGCGCAAGGTGCGATATGTACGCACCGATGGGAGAAGGTTCACCTTCACCGGCGAGAAAGGAGCCTTCGCAGCACACGATGGACTTCCGCAGAGGAGAGGACATCCCATCACTCATCAGTTGGATAGCCTCATCCTAGGAGCAGTTGACGTGCGGAGTCCTAGTTTTCCTACAGTGGTGGATCAGTACGTAGACGTTTACCCCGACGACGTTCCAGGACTACCTCTTCGTAGAGAGGTAGACTTTTATATTGACATGTACCCCGGGAAAGCCCTGATATCCACTCTAGTGCATCGGATGGCCCCCACTGAGCTTCGAGAGCTACGGGTACAGTTGGAGGACTTTCAGGGCAATGGATTCTTCTGACCCAGTGTTTCACCCTGGGCTTCCCTGATTTTGTTCGCCATGAAGGCGGTCGGGAGCTTGCGACATTGTGTCGACTATCATCGCCTGAACCAGGTGACATTGAGGAACATGTTTTTGTTACTGAGGATTGATGACCTCTTCGATCAGCTCAAGGGAGCACGGTGGTTCTCAAAGATAGACCTCAGTCCAGGCTATCATCAGCTCAGAGTTCGGGACGAGGACGTGTAGAAGACGACCTTCAGATGTCGGTATGGCCATTATGAGTTCTTGGTTAGGCAATTCGGCGTAAGCAATGATCCAGCAGTGTTAATGGGCCTCATGAATAGGATCCTTGAGCCATACCTTGATCGATTTGTCGTGGTCTTCATTGACGACATTTTGATATACTCGACCACTGAGGAGGAGCACGCCGACCACTTGTGGGTTGTACTAGACACACTCTGAGAGCACCATCTTTATGGAAATCTCTCAAAATGTCAGTTCTAGATATGTGAGGTCCACTTCTTGGGACACATCATCTCTAAGGCAGGAGTTTTAGTAGATCCTACGAAGATCGAGGCAGTTCTAGCTTGGGAGCCACCCAGGAGCGTGACAGAGGTGCGGAGTTTCTTGGGTCTAGATGGATAATACCGGAGATTTTTTCCAAACTTCTCCATAGTTATGGAACCACACTCACCTTGATGAAGAAGGGGAAACCCTTTGTGTTGTCATATAGATGTCAGTAGATCTTCTAGGAGCTGAGACAGAGACTGACCAGCGCACCTATCTTGAGTTTGCCGGATGAGGGAGTAGGGTATGTATTCTACTGCGATGCATCCGGGACCAGACTCGGATGTGTCCTGATGGAGGATCAGGAAGTGATCGCCTATGGATCACATTAGTTGAGGCCGCATGAGGAGAACTACACTACCCAAGACCTGGAGTTAGCAGCAGTGGTCTTCGGTCTGAAGATGTGGCGACACTATCTGATGGGTGAGAACTTTACATGCTATTATGACCATCAAAGTCTCAGGTAAATCTTCTTTCCGAAGTACCTGAACTTGAGACAGTGGAGATGTCTCGAGTTCCTCCAAGACTATGACTTTGAGATAGTCTATACTCCTGGGAAGGGGAACGTAGTAGCCGATGCTCTCAGCAGGAGGATGGGCATTCAGCTACATGGGGAGGCGACATAGCAGCTAGCCGCTTTGCAGATATACTTCATGGATAGAGATGGAGAAGCCTTCCTTTAGTCACTCATAGTCACTCCTCCACTACTGTAGTGGGTCAGATAGGCACAGCGTGGGGACGCTGATTGTGAGACGCTGCGTGCGCAGATATCCTTAAGATAGGCACCCGATTGTTTCTCTATAGGAGGAGAGCATGACTTTATTTTCAGAGGACGTACCTTGGAACCAGTTGCTTTACGGGAGGAGGTGTTGAGAGAGTTTCAGACTTCCCCTTTTTCGGAACATCCTGGCGTAGCGAAGATGTAACAGGATCTCAGATGACAGCACTGGTGGCCGGGCATAAAGAAGGTTGTGGCAAAGTTCGTTTTTCGATGCCTCACCTGCCAGCAGGTGATGGCAGAGCACCAGGTACCAGCAGGCTTGGTAGAGCCCTTGGAGGTCCTGGAGTGGAAGTGGGATGGCATATCTATAGACATTGTGACTGGACTTCCACGCACTTCCAAAGTTCATGACTCCATTTGGGTGATTATCGACCGACTCACCAAGTCGGCTCGCTTCTTACCCATTAGAGAGCATGGATCAGTAGAGAGCTTGGTACATCTATACATTTAGGATATTGTACGGCTTCATGGTGTGACATCATCTATCACCTCCGAACGAGATTCTCTCTTTACTTCATGGCTTTGGAAGGGGTTGCAGGAGTCATTCGGGACGCAGCTACGTCTGAGCACCGCCTTTCACCCTCAAGCGGATGGTCAAACGGAGAGGACCATTCAGACTCTCGAGTACATGCTCCGTGCATGTGTCCTCGACTTTGGTCGCAGCTGGGAGGACCACTTACCCTTGGTGGAGTTCGCGTACAACAACAACTACCACTCCACCATCGGGATGAAATCATACGAGGTGTTGTATGGCCGACCTTGCAGAACTACTTTGTGCTGGACAGACCCTGAGGAGTCAGCACTTGTGGGACCAGAGATGGTCTAGGCCACGACAGAGATGGTCTAGGTCATCCATGAGCGGATGAGGATAGCTTAGAACCTGCAGATGTCTTATGCTGACAGGAGGTAGAGGCCACTAGAGTTCGAGGATGGCGACCGCATCTTCTTGCGGGTCTCACCTTGACGAGGATTACAGAGATTTCGCTGAGGTGGAAAGATATCTCCGTGCTTCATCAGACCATTCTAGGTCCTCAGCAGGATTGACGAGGTGGCTTATCTCCTGTCTCTACAACCTCAATTTCACCGGGTGCATGACGTCTTCCATGTATCCCACCTGTGGAGATACGTGCACGACCCGCCGCATATCATTGACCATGGGTAGATGGACATTGATGATCGGGAGACTTTTGCGGAGGTCCCGGTGAAGATTGAGGATTGACAGGAGTGGGTCCTACGTGGATGGTCTATTCCTCTAGTGCGCATCAGATGGCCGCACGAGAACCTCCAGGAGACAACTTGGGAGCGGGAGGCTCAGATGCGTGCTCAGTACCCACATTTGTTTCCCTAGTTTATGATGTATCTTTACGAGGACGTAAATCCATAAGGTGGGAGTGATTTAAAGACCTGAAAAATTCAAGGAAATTTTTTTTTCTTAAATTTCTTTGGAATTTTACAAGAACGTAGTTTTTGACGGCAGCTGATTCCGATGCCCGGTGTGCCCGGAATCATTTTCCGAAGTTTAGCTCTGGTACGTTCAGTGAACGAACGAGCAGGTCATTCTAAATTTTTCACCGGTGCTCGGAATCGAATTCAGAGGGCACTGATGGAATCGCAGCGTCGGTAATTGTTTAGAAACACCATTTCTGGAGTTGTGTTTTCTCGGGTGTGGTTTTTATTTTTTGGGGGGTTATGTTAAGAAATAAAATAATAGTGGTACAACCAATTTTTATTTTATTTTAACTTAAGTTAAGTGGATGATGTGGTACCCTCAATATCCTACCCTCTTGGTAGGATATTTGTGAGGTGGGGCGCACACGAGCTCCACCGTTTCTTTTCTTCTAAGTAACGCACCCGCACCCCCCCTTTTAAATTAAGTCAACTCTTAAGTTTAAACTGGATATTAAACGCCCCAATTAATTGGGCAGTTTTAAACTCCTCAAATAATTATTTGTTTCGTTTCTTTTGAAATTCAAACGTCATCTTGTGCGTTAATAAAATAAGACAACTCTGATTTTATTTCTGTCGGAACTTGTTGCGTCGAGAGGATTGGGAGAAAATCCATCTTCTTCGACGAAGAACGCGAAGAACATGAAAAACGCGCCAACCTCCAACGAAGAATGCCAAACCATCGAAGATCATCTTCCGTGATGCTTCCATCACGACGCTCCTTCTGTGATGCCTCTTCCGCGACGCTTCTCCGCGACGTGATGATCCTCCCTCCATGACGCCTTCTTTCGCGACGGTTATTTCGGCATAGAATCCTCGCTCATCGAATTGGACGAGGTAGGGATTTATTTTAATTGTTGTTCGTGAATTCTCCCATTTTCTTTCTTCTCTTTTATTGGAGACACCTGTTACTGCAATAATGGTAGGGGGTCGGACCGCAAAAACATAGCCAACCCTCCTCTCCCTTTTGGTTGTTTGATATTGTTGCGGCACGAGCAAGGCAACATGGTGCCAAAGCACCGTGCGAGAATTGTTAAGGAAAGGGGGTGAAGCACAGCACCGTTGAAGAAGAACTGAAGACACGACACCGTCGCGCCGCACCGGTGAACCACAAAAGCACCACAGCTGGAGCGGGGCCGTGGCGGAGAGGTGTGGTGTCGTCGCGCCGCACCGGAAAGATGAAGGCCTAGGCCGGTTCCGGGCCGCGACGGAGCAGGGGAAACGGAGGCCGGGTCCATGCCGCCGGCATCGGAGTAGGGGGACCGGCCTTGCTGGTCCAGTGGTGGAAATATCCAGCTGGCCGAACAGTGGAAGAGCTGGGGGTTCGAAACCCCGGGCTGGCTGGATGTGAGCGGCCCCCATTATGGGGCCGCGGTTACAACGAGCGCGGGGCACCCCCCCCCCCCCCCCGCATCCCGAACGGCTCGGCCGTTCGGCCGAGCCGCCTGGACAGCACGCTGGGCAGGGCCGGGATGCGCCCAATTGAGCCGGACCCGGACCCAGTTCGGGTCGACCCGGTTCGGGCCGACCCTGTGGGTATCGGGTCGGGTCGGACCTGGCCCAAACCTCTTTCAGTAGGTTGCCCATAACATGAGCTACAGGCCTCCGATCAACGCACCGTCAGTTCAGTAGAGATCCTTGGATTGAGACGGTCGTTTCGGTATATTACACGCATGGTTTAGGTGTACCTTGGATTCGTCCGGGTTGGTTCGTACACGAAACCAACTGGGCCCTCAGAGCGAAAACACATATAACTTGAGCTCCAGACGTCTGATTGACATTCCGTCGACTTTTTTGGATTCCTCTAAGGGAGACGGACCTTTTGGCTTACTCCGCTCGAGGTTTAGACGTAGTTGGAGTATGGTCGGGTTAGTTTTGACTTAAAAACCAACCGGGCCCCTCGGACGAAAAGGCTAATAACACTCAGACCGGGCGTCCGAATGACGCACCGTCTGTGACGTTGAGTTCCTGTTGACGATACGGATCTTTTGGATACATAAACTATAGACTATGTGTCATTTGATGTATCATCTCTTCGTCTCGTGGAGCGGACCCTCCGAAATGAGCTTGTTGTGTGCGGGAACCCTAGAGCTGGCTGTGACTGCGACGACGATGACGACTGTACAAAAATCCTCCATGGATTCGATGGCGATGACTACAACACTCAGCGATCCTACGTGGATCAGTGCCACCGATCCTGTGTGGGTTAGATCCAGTGTGGGTCAGCGCTCAGCGGTCCTGTGTGGGCCAGTGCCTATAGATCCTGTGTGGGTCCGATCCTATGTGGGTCATTGCGAGGGTAAGTTACCTATTGATCATGTGTGGGTCACATCCTTTGTGGGTCATTGCGGGGGTTGGTTACCTATCGATCATGTGTGGGTCAGATCCTTTGTGGGTCATTGCGAGGGTTAGTACCTATCGATCCTTTGTGGGTCTGACGACTTAGATGAATCAGTGGCAATATCTGACATCTATATCGTCATATGAAGAAGCATACCTATGTGATCTGAATCTTGTTTTTCTTTCCTATGTGGATTGTGTTGTGTTATCCTGTGTGGATTACATCTTTATTTTCTGTGTGGACTGGGTTGTGATTTCCTGTGTGGACTAGGTTGTACTTGAGCTCGGATGTTGGAGCTGAAATGGAATTGATAACTCAGGTATATGTATGGGCATATACCTGGGTAGAGTTGGATGTTACTTCGTGATTGTATCTTTCCTTTGTGGATTATCCTTTGTGAATTCTGGGAGACCTCCTGGGGTCTCGGGGTACCTACTGAGTAGCTTATACTCACCCCAGCACGGGCTATGCCCGCACTACATTGTGTTGGTTGCAGACGATGGACAACGCTGATCGTGGTTGAGGCTTGCGGAGCAGGACGGTACCTGGAGGTGGACCACTGGGCGGGACGTACTCGGAGCGGACGACTGGACCCGAGGAGCTGTGGTGGGTATCTGTACCCACCCTTCTGGTGGGACCTCCAGTGGATGACTCAAGGTTGCGGCTTTACTTTCACTTACTATTTTACCTTTCTAGTTGTACTTTACTTTCAGTTTGGGTTTGTATTCTGGCCCACTTACTTTTCCGCACTTACTTTTGTACCTAGTTTTTACTTTGTGTTTACTTCTTCTTACTTTCTATGTTGTGTTTGTTTACTTTGCAAAGGAAATGCCTTCCCTTTTTACAGGGAATTACGCCTTTGTGCTAGTCACCAGCCCCTGACTTATGGAAGGCGGGATTAGGGTAGTCACGGCACGGGCCCCGAGGACGGGTCGTGACATGTAAAGTATCAATGACATAGGATAAACTATGAATTTTTTTGAGTATTTATGTAGTTTAATTTGAAGGATTATTTTATAAGTGAATAAAATTACATTTTTCTAAAAATAATTTCTTAAAAAATGAAATTTCAAATTCAAGAAAAATGGATCCAAATTTGAAAAAAAGTTAAGATATTTTGATGGATGGTTTATATTACTCACATAAAATCATTTAAATATATGTTTTGGTTATATATAATAGTTTTACGACTTGATATATAAATTTTACCATTTTTATTCATTACCATCATGATTTATTATACGTGTAACTTTTTATCAAAAATAAAATAAAATAGAACTTATAAATTATTTTTAAAAAATAATTTAAATTATGAAATAAAATAAACATTTCTAAATTTATAATGTTTAAGAATATTTTTTCTGAAAAAATAAATGTAAAATGAAACAAAATATGTTTTATAAAAAATATCTTTATTAATATAAATTTTACTAGGAAAAAATTGAGAACGATTTTAATTTCATAATATTTATTTGTTTATTAATAATTATCGGAATTTTTGTTTTTCATTCATTGAAAAATAAAATAGAAGTTCTATCATGAATACTAAATGAAAAATAATTTTTTATTAGGTTAAAAAATTCCCACAGTTTTCAAAATGTGAAACATCTGTTTTTATGTTAAAAAGTAACAATTTTCAATATAATATTTTATTCAAAATTTATGTTTTTTAGAAAAAGGTTTTACATAATTTTTATTTATTAATTTATCATAAAATATAATTTATTTGTTAAAATTGTATTTTTCACTATTCACCAAAAATTAATCATTTCATGAATTCACAAAAAAACATAAGTTAGTATTTATTTTCAAAATTAATATATAATGTCAATTTTACCAAATTAAAATTCTAAAAGATATTGTAAAAAATTTTAATCCAAGACTCATTATATAAAAAAAGTATTTATAAAATGACTTTGAATTAGTAATCATTTTGGAAATACATAATGTAAAAAATAAAACATTTATTAATAATGACATGTTTATATAATCTTAAATCCTAACAAAAATTCACCATAAGACCTCCACATAAGGTCTAAGGGTAAAATGATTAATGTTTCTAGTCTCAAGTGGTTGTTTAACTAGAAGGGGTTAAATATTGATTCGCATGAGCTTAAACTGTTACTACTGTTGATTTCAATGAAGATGTACTTATTAATGTTTTGAATTGTAATGTTAGCGGGGAAAAAGGTGATGCTTCCAAATTTACAAGATTAGAATATTTAGGTTCTTATGGGTTACCCATACAGCTTGACATAATTATTTTTTCATTCTAAAGAAATATCATGATTTAGTTATCTGAATTTATGTATGCCAATTCAATAGTAATTTTAAGATGATCATGTTTAATAATTATATTTCATTATTATATCATGGTTCATTTTTTGGTTCCCTTGGATCTATGTATGCAATCACTGAGAAGGGGAGGGGTGAGTTAGTGATTACATTTTCCATTATATAAAAAATGATCAACATCTTAATGAATCACGCTTATCCTCTTAAAATATGATAGTGATACAATCCACTCAAATATACATACCAAACTTAACATTGGAATGAAAAAATAAAAATAAATGGCTACTCATGAAATTTACATTGTTCAATAAAAATACATGATCATTTTCTTGTTGGTTATCTCGACTAACATGTATTTTTTACATACAACGTTATATATTATAAATGAATAAGGAGAAATAGGTTCAATACCCTAGAAATCATCATCCATACAATAATGGTTCTTCCCATACTAATCATCCCTTCTTCCATGGTTGGTTATACCCTCTGAATTATCCTAAGTATATCTACTACAATCCGAACTAGTTATACCCCTGGACAACATGTAATAGTATGTTCATTCCTGGACTTATAATTTACCATTTAAGAAGATTTAGGTGTTTTGAGGGGTTAGATGGTGATTTTTTGAGTTATAGTTGCAGGATTGCTAAATGAAGTGGTAATCGATGTGAACTATATTTAGGTCACCCATTTTTGATTTATGTTCTTTTTTTGACTACTTGTTTCACAGTTTTTATGTGTGATAAGGGGAAACCATGAAAAATATTCACAAAAAATTAGTAATATGATAAATATAATTAATTAATGGCCGATGAATCAAGAATTTTACTGTATATTGGAATTTTAGAAAAAATCACCAATTACAAATAATTTAACGGCTACCCAACATCAAACGGGTTAGTTCCAGGTATTCAATTCCATTTGTGTGATCACTTTTTATTTATTTGATAGTACTAAATTAATATCATTTTTCCCATATACTTAATATATTTTGTGGGATATCCCATTTATTATTTTCCTACTACGATCCTTGGGTTTTTGTGCATTGCTATTGGAAATTACTAGTTTGTTCTCCTCTATTCCCCATGAGGTTTCATTCGGTTTTCTTCATAGAACTACTATGGTTGTGCAGTTTAGTTTTTTTTGGTATTTATGGATTTTATTTTGACATCAATTTTTTATGGTGTTGGTTTATCCATGATTTACATCTATTGTGGTGGTTTTTGGGATGTTTCTTCTTCTCCCTATGGTGAACAACAAGATCAGAATGATTCTATCATGACGAAGATCCATGTTCTCACTATTTTTCTATCCATGTGTAGGATTCTATTTATTTTTCATACATCTAGGTGGATATTAAGTGTATTTATAAAAATAAAATTACTTTTATTTATTTAATTTATGTGATTTTTGAGTTCCTATATGGTTTACATCATTGAGATATGTTTTTAAGATATTATTCATGCTTGTTTTCAATTTTGAAAAATAATCTATAATTTGATATTTATTTTCTATGTGGTTGTTATGTTTTGAATACCCTTAAGTTTTTTTTTGAGTGACCATAAACTAAAAAAATTTAAATGGAATATATATTTTTCTAATAAATTGGATTCCCTTGTATTTAGGATTTTGTTATAATAACCATGACAATTAATAAATTAATCTGATGAAAGAACCATAGTAATTTTTGAAGCTTGTTTGTGAAAATGTTTTTTATTCTTTTGAATATTTTTGTAACCAATATGGTTTGGGATATTTTTAGGTGTTTGAGGTGACAGGATGGGTTGTGTGATGTCTGGGGATATGATTTGAACATTGGTGAGTATAGATGCAATGTGGAAACTTTGTGAGATGTGGCCACCAAAGTTGTGATGTGGTTATGGTGTGTTGTGGTGTGATGTGTGTTATAGAGAATAATTAGTTGTAATGTGGTGTCTTGGAATGAGGGAGTTGTGTTATGAGATGTGGTTGTGTTATTATTGTGGTGGTTCAGTGGTTATGGTGCATTGAAGATGTGGTTTTTAGTGAGACCAATTAAGTTAAATAGTCTAAGAGGGGGAAAATAAGTGTAGGGTAGATTATAACCTATACCTCTTAAAATCGTGTTTTGTTGTTAAAAAACTCTCTTCTCTTCATTTCTGATAGAAATAAATTAGTAGAATTTAAATCATTAATGATATGCATCAATTTTACTTGGTTCACCCTCACTAGGCTACGTCCAAGGAGCATACATCAGGAATGTACTGATTCTACCAAATCTACCGAGGATAACTACCAAGAATTGAAGTTAAAGAACAAACTCATTTATACCTAGGATCAATTCCTTTACAAGATTTAGGGTATGCTCATTGCATTCCCAAGGGACACTCTCTATGTCTCTTTCTTTGTATCAATGTTAGTGGAAAAGATCAATGTTTTCCTCTTCCTTCGCACATTGATCTTTATAGAGATTCACCCAAAGTTTACGGAAATGTAGGTCCTTTCATTATCTATAATGAATTCATCCTTAGTTGTATATGGATTCTCTATTTGTGATCCAAATTCATCCAAAATATGAATATCACATTACCATATATTTAATAGGAAATTCCTTCTGAACAACATTCACTATGCTCCCGACCATCATGAAGATCCTCTTTTGTGAAGCTCAAATAGCCTTCTACAAATCTCCTATATTTTGTGAAGCCCACTTATCCTTCGTAAAGCACACCATCATTTCGAAAATATAACATTTCCTTTGCAAAGAACGCCACATTCTTGATACTGAACTAGAATTCATGAAGCTCCATCATTTCACAAATCTTACATAGAATTCTTGATTTCCTTTACATTCATGATGCTCAAGACATTCGGTAGGCTATCACATATTTCCTGATCTTCTCTGCATAAAACAGCTACCTAAACCACATTCATGATCCAACTTCATGAATATGTAGCCTTAAGATATTTGTTCAGACTCTATTTTTTATGATGGTGTAGAAGCCTGTTTTTCGGTGTTTCCACTAATTCCAGAAACATTTGGCCACCCATCACCATTTAGTGAGGCTCCCTCTATTCTTCCATGATGATCTCTTTTTTGTGATGTGATATGAGGAGATGTATTATAGTTGGATCCATACACAATGGTAGGTCTGAATTAGGATAATGTCTTTCATGTGTATGAAACCCAACAAACCTGGTTACTATTGTGAATGTGATGTGATGTGTGGACTAGGTTTCTGTGGGTGGGATTTGATGTTATGTGACGTGTGTAATATGTGTCTATAGGAATTATGTGATATGATATGGTATGTGCCCCATGAGTTTTTTGGAAGGATGTGATGTGATGTTTTTTGATATATGGCCTATGTTTCATGGGTTGGGATGTGATATTATGTGATGCATGGCATAGTTGTCTGTGGCGTGGGATGTGAGGTGATGGGCTGTGTGTCCAGGTGTATGTAGGTGGTATGTGATGTGATGAGATGTTGTACGTGTGGAAAGAATGGGAGGGAATTAAGTTCAACACTAGGGAATGAGATCTAAATATTAGTAGGGAAGTGGCAGGGGTGCATTTGTTTACTATGATCATAATGCAATAATATTATATTGGATGAATTATATAGTGATAAATCTATTCTAAGGAGGTGTTTCGTAAGTTGAAATGTATTGGTTTTTATTATTATTTCGTTTTTTACTTGTTCCTTAGAATGATTTTTTAACATGTGGACTTGATGACTGTTGACGCTCCTTTCCATCACAAAGTCTAATTGACTGAAAAAGGGGAATACCTTAGCATAAAGAGATTCATCCTTTGAGGAAACATAAAAAATTGACAAAGGCATGAACAAGGATTCCTTTAAGAAAGGGTCGCGCAAGTTTCATCATGGTCAAGCAAGTATACTTGAGCACCACATATTGGTCATGCAGGTGACTTGCGTGCACTATTTGATTTTCGCCCAAGGTCTTCAGTAGCCTATAAATACCCCTGGGGGACCCCCTTTTTAAAGATGAAAAATTTCAAAAGTTATATTTCAGCTCTCGGTGCCCTAGTCTCTTCTTGAAGTCTTCCGAACAATTCTAAGGTTATTTCATACCTAGAATGGACGATCTAAATAAGGGGAACAAGGCCTAAGTGTTGAAATTCACAAACAATTGCACGCTTAAGTGTCTAACCCTTAAGGGAAATGAAGCCACTTTCACGCCACCTTATCACTTCACCAAAACATGATCACCACACTTTTGGAAGACTTTAGGGATAATACTAAGGGCTTACGCCAATTCTCGCCCAAGTATTACCCTATGGGTTAACCGTCTCACAAGTAAACATGTGTCGCACAAGTATACTTGCGTGAACAGTACATTTGCGCCCCAACAAGCCTTTTATGCCTACATCTTGTTGAGTGGCCCTCCTACTTATTAAATTATTTTCTTCAATTCCACCTCTCATATTCAATATTTAGCCTTCAAAACCCTCTTCAAAGTCGTTTTTGGCACGATTCCTTTGTTGGCTTCCTTATTTGAAATAAATTCTGTGGAACATCTCCAAAAACCTAGTGAGTTATATTTTTATGTCACTATGGTTAGAAATTTCATTCATTCAACCTCATCCTTTATGATGAGAAGATCTATTATCTGAGAATCCTCCTTAGTAGTATGCCCCAAGTTCCCTAAACTGGACCTCCTTTTCATGAATAATCCCCAGTCATAATTCCCGTTAACTTGGGCCTCATTTTCCAGAATAATCCCCAGTTCTCAAGTCCATTTAACCTGGGCTTACTTCTCATGAACAAGCCCCAGCCATAATTTCTCTTAGCCAGTTTTAATTTCTCTTGTTCTGGACTTCCTTCTCAGGAATAAAACCCAATAATAAATCCCCTCTAATTTGGGCATCCTCCCCATGATTAAGTCCTAATTTAAGTATCCAAATCTCCATAAAGCCCATATACCTTTATAGAACTTATTCTGGGGTTTTTTCTCCGAAATAAGTCAAAATATTCATCTATCTAGGCATTCATGTATGCATAAACCCCACATCATTTCTTATAATTGCATCTTTCATGACACAATTGTTAGTCTTTACTAATACCTCTTGTTTCTCACACCGAGAAAGACTCACGTGAGCTTAAAGTGTAAATGTAATTATGAAAACTTTATTTGGGCCATAAATCATGCATAAACCTCATACTTCTTTACTCGAACTATGTGGTTTATGATTCCTTTTATAAACAAGGATACATAGGTAGCCCATCTGCATGTACGATCCCAAATCTGAAATAATCCATGTCCTTATGAATGAAAATAAACATCAAGTGCCACACTGAGTGGCTTTAAAACCAGTATGTTTATCATAATGACAACGAGATCTCTATATAATTTATTTTAGGATATGATTGACTAATAATCTCTAACAAATACATATGATTCTCTATCGATGAAGAATCTCAAATACATATAAAATATTCTCTAAATCTCATACATATCAATCATTAATTGTCAGATCTAAAGGAAATGTCATTTTCATACATGGTAATTTAATAAGGATTCATGAACACAACTCAAATCTATAAAGAGAGTCCGAGAGTAGAAAATAATTCACCCAAAACGGTGTGATGAGTTTGAACTCCCATCCTCTCGACCAATGAAAATTCTTAAGACTCATCAGTCCACAACAAATGAGCACCTACCTTTGGTAATTAGGTCCAAATGGATATAGAATCATTTGATGTTTCCGGTTCTATGAAAAAACCTGTTAGAAATAGATTTGAATGTTTGAACATTAAACAAACAAGGTCATCCCCATTTCGAGAGGGAAAAAAATGGTGAACCCGACGTGAATCCTTAACCAAGTTAAAATGATGTTTTACTTATTTGTTTGGCCCCTATTTAAAACACAATGAGAGGGCCAAAAAAACAATCAATAACATACGTGCTCACCCAAAATATGCAGTGGCCGAAATTATATTGATTATGGCTGTTATGTCAAATAGGCTCTCGTTTCCATGATCTCTATGCGTTATAGAAATGGCTTCTCTAATGTTCACACCTGTGAATGCATCTGCTGCTAATCATGTTGGATCTTTGTCCGTTATGAGGACGACATCACCTACTCAACGTCTTCAATGCTGTGTATCAAATGCATTGGTTAAGGAATACCGTCAACACAGTACCATTCCGACTCTGGAGGCCACTTGAAAAGCCCTCAAAGTCAATAATTCTCCATGGTTTTCTGGACAACGATGACCAGCGATCAAGAAGCAGGTGGTTCCAACCACCGTATCCAACCGTTTTGGGTCGTTATACATGAAACGCAATCACCAGTCCCTCCCATATTATGTAGAGGTTAATGAGAAGCCCAGTCAAGGCCTTATTTCAATGAGACATGAGTCCTTACCTAGGGATCCGATCAACAATCGCTGCCAGACTCATGCTGCAGTGCACCCTAAACAAGATTAGTGTATCGCCTTTTGGGGTTCGGCTGAGGTCCCTCTGACCCGAACACACAAGACGAACTGCCAGAGGCGAAATCTGATCAAAAGGGAGCATATACTTACTTCTTCCCCCTCCGGAGAAGTCCATCAAGCCAACGTTATTTCTAGCAACGAGCGGGCACACACACCCATCCGTCCTGATGTTACTGCCCAACAAATTTTTCTGGAAGAAACATGCCAATCCCACCAGGCAATTCCGGTGGAGTATAATAGGCAGGTATATACACATGTTTTTAACTCATCAGCTTGTCAGCAGTCTAATCTGACTACAACCAAAGAAGGTCGCCAATATGATATGGTGGAAACAGATAAAAAAGAACACACACCTGTTTACAATCAACAATTTTGTCAGTAGTCTCGTCAGCCAGTATTGAAGGAAAATTGTCAATGATACTTGACGAGGAATACAGAGTAGGAACATAAAACATCCAATATTCATCACACCGGCCAATAGTATCATTTAGTAGCATCCAGAAAATTTAGTCGGAAAGCTCCAACGAAAAATTTGGAGCAGGCTCAACTCTCTGCCCCCTCACATGATTACTGTTAGAATTCACTGATAGGATAAGGAAGATAGTAGTAGGAATACACCTACTCAAAGAACAGAATGGATGTATATTCTCGTTCTGGTAGCTGAAGTCACCAATCATATTCTAACAATAGTGAAAGACCATAAGCAAATACCTGCTCATATTCTAGGTGCCTGTCAGATTATTATAACAGCTTCAGCAACATCACAGGGAAAGAAATGAAAATTTGTCCCTACAAGAGGAGTTACACATCAACATATCACTCCATAATAGATACACACCTCTGTTTTAGTCCAATAGGGTTTTGGGGCATACCCCCCATGTCATACCGACAATCAAGTCATGCACATACACTTGATTTGAATGAAGATAATCAGCCTGACATGACTATTTCTCATGAGCAGGAACATACACCTTCCCCTAATAACCATTTTCGTCAACAAGTGGTTCCGAAAGTGAGTAAGAAGCCATCTAATAAAAAGACCCATTCATTACAGTCAAGAAATCAAGGGCCAATCTATAACTAGGCCTTTCTCGATGCTGTAGTTCTTAAACCCCTCAGACAATTATCTGTTGGAACTCAAGATTCTACTCTCTCATTTCCCAATAGTGGGAACATTAATTTTGAAGGTCTTCATTAGAAACATCCTCATGAAGGTTTGCTTCATGACAGTTCGGTCGATCATGAAGTATCATCTTCAGATGAGAGCCACAAGAACCCTCTGTGTGGTCATAGGATCAAGGAGCAAATGGTTTCATATTTTTCTAGAACCCACCATGGTGGTCCTTTACATGATGATAAATTAGCTGCAAAATTCCTCTTCATAGTAGTAATTCACATTGCCTGGAAAATGCTCCAATTGAAAATGTAGTGACAAGAATACCCTATTATCATGAGGCACTTTCAAATGTGATGACAATCATGTCTGATGCTTTACCGCTAGAAGGTGAAATACTTTCTCAATCAGAAGATATCACGGGGTGTAAGTCATTATCCGAACCACCCCTGGGTTATTAATCTTCTAGTTTGATAAGTTAATTATCTACCAATCTTTTTGAGTCTAATGAATCAACAAGGAAGCACCAGCTCTAGTCTAATCAGGTAGAAGAATCTTCATTGAATGATAAAGAGGAAGGGATGAATATGATAAAACAACTAAATAAAGGTGATGTTCCAGTCATGTTTTGGCCTTTGGCTAACTCTCATTATGACATTGTAGAGATTTTGAGGGAAGATTGTATTCCAGATATTTGTCTCAACATGTAGAAAACTCTATGTCAATTGAAAAAAATATATTATCTTATGATGAATATGAAAATCATGTCAATATAATAGAATGGTTAGAATTCCAAATTGATTTGGCCTCGCTCTCAGTTTCTCAATATCCGAAGGCTAAATATTAACAAAGAGCCCTTTAGCGTTAATGCCTTGGTGCACTAAGAAGATTGAGCCAGTTAATTTCCAATGCCCCATCTGGTATTTATATCAGGGGATGGGGTGTCAATGGAGTACTTCATTTCACTGTACTCTCCAGTCAAAAAAGCCCGCCAAAAATGGTCTCATGCAATGTTATTGCCCATGGATGGACACAACCAATTTTCTTTTTCTTGTAATCATAGGCATGCATAAGAACATTCCTCAACTAGTTCTTATCAAAGTTATTTATACAGAGAACATGTTGTCGAATTACTCTTGCATCAGGATAATGAGAATATCGAACAGGCTTCTCATTTAGAGCGAGCACATCATCAGGTGGTAGAAGTGTCAGAAATCATCCAGTGTTCATTTGAGCCAGGTGATTTGAGTGGATTTAGGTTGATGCATCCATCCAATTTTTGGACTAAAGTCCACAAGGTCAAGGAAGATTTTAAGAAAGTATCAGATGTAGTAGCTCAAGATCCACCCAGCTTGCCAGACTGGGGACTCTTTTAACCCAACCCTTAGAATCAACAAATAGGATTTGATGAGTTGAGCGGGAACATCCCGAGTCCACCGAACTGGGGAATTTTTCAAATCCTCAATCTCTTCCTCAGAGAAAGTCAGTATTCTCTCAATTGGGGAAGAAACCACAAGAGGAATGTAGATCTAAATTGTCAAGTGATTCCCTCCATGTTACGGTTCGTCAAGACGTTCCTGAGGGATAAAATCAACAAAAGGCAATGTCTCATCAAGGACATGGAAGAAGGCAGTATCGCAGAAATGCTGATATAAGGGATACAATGTGTTATGCATCAATAAATGTCATCAATGTCATTGTTGATGATCCTCCAGAACATGAGGCTCATTCATAGGGATCAGATGAAGAAGTTCCTGCTCAATAATTTGTACACACAGACACAAATGAAGAAGGTGTGCGTACACGAAATCAAAGGATTACTCAGAATCTAGGTAATCCTGAAAATACCCAACATCCCCCTCTCCTAAAGGCATCCAACAAGGGTAATGGAAAGAATCAGGTTACATAACCTTCCTTTGGAGAAGGCCAATCACTCTCACTAGAGCAAAGATTTTCCCAATAGAAGGAAGAAATAAAGGAATTAAGAGGGTTGAATACAGAACTAATTCAAAGTAGTCTTCCTACTTAGAGTGGTGGAGTCAGTCAGCCAAGGGAATTTGTTGAGGCTACTGAGATGGATCAAGAATATCCCCCTCTACCAGTACACCTTCACAGGTATAATCCTATGGGTCATGCGCAACAACAATTGGTGGTGCTACCATCAGTTGCAGTACCAGCCATCATACCTGTCCAAGCTCCAATTATTACATCTCCTCAATGACAAGCTTAACCAGATGTTTTTAAAAAGTTAATTACTACCATTTAGTCATTAACAGCTCGATTGAAAGCTATGGAAGGAAAACGTGCAAAAAATCAACCAGAAAAGTGTTCTTACCCTAAATGGGTTGATGCGATTCATCCTCCATCAAATTTTTCACGTACCACATTCCCAATTTTTAATGGTCCAGGACACCTAGAGCAACACATAACACATTTTGTTTCTCATTGTGATCCTATGATGGGAACCCATCATCAACAAGAATAAGTTAATCTCATGTGCTTTGTACAGTCATTACAAGGGCCTACTTTTATCTGGTATACAAGCTTGCAATCCAGGTCAATTACCGGATGAGAAGATCTCCACCAAAGATTCCGTCTTCAATTCAGCTCAACGTTGCCAAAGAAAATAGTTTTTGATCTTAAAAATTGTATGAAAAGAGAGAATGAAAGGGTTTCAGATTTCATTGCTCACTATAAGGGATTAACATATTCCCTAAGCTTAGCACTCCCTCAAGAAGAATTGTTTTCAATCTATGTGGAAAATTTGCTTGATGAATTACGCTACCATTGATCCATGTGAAATACACAGGAGGGTTTTGATACCCTACATCAATTTCTCGATAGATTGAAGAATCCATTATGAAGAATAAGGATAAAACTCGTGTAATTACATCAGCTCCAGGAAGGAGAATGGGTAGAGAAAAGACCGCTACAATTATGCTTAAACAATCACCTGTAACTACTTCCACTTCAAAACCTTCATCTTACTGAAGTGATCTACCTCTTGAGCGTCAACAACAGAGGTCGTTTCATCAAGATGATCAAAGAGATCAAATAAGGAAATAATTTGAAGATCTAAATAAAAAATTTCATTCTTTTCAAATTAGAAAGTTCATGGTTACTTAATTTCTATTCTGGAAAATATTTTGGTTCAG
Source organism: Viscum album (assembly GCA_963277665.1). Classification (NCBI taxonomy): domain Eukaryota; kingdom Viridiplantae; phylum Streptophyta; class Magnoliopsida; order Santalales; family Viscaceae; genus Viscum; species Viscum album. The sequence continues at coordinate 1,065,396,830 of OY728166.1, read as the reverse complement.
TTGACAAGGCCCAATAGGCTGAACAAGGAAGAAGATGAAAACTGTCCCAACTATTTTCTATTTCATCATATATTGGGGAATCCCATTCAGGAGTGATTTGTCTTCAATGGCCTCCTGAAAAAAATTGGGGACTCGGGACAAGTCAAATTGAAAGGTTCTTTAGCTCAGGTAGCATGTGTTTCTGCTATAGATCCAGAGGAAGAAGGTGAGTGACAATAATTCAAAATAACGAATGCACAGAAATATGATGATTGGATGGTCAGAAAAATGATCAACCGTACTCATTCCATTTTACGAAAACAATTTATGAAACCAATTGTGTCTTCTTCTATGAATTCCATAGCAAAACCCACTTCATTAGAAGAAATATCCTCAATGAAATGGCATATTTCAAAGAAAGAAGAGCAGTGAAAAGAAGATGAGATCGTGTCAAAGCCCAAGTAGTCTTTGACTCTGACAGTTTTTTTGCCATCAACTTCAAATCCATGGGCACCGGCCCACCAGACGGCCCAACCTAAATTGGATAATCAGGAAGAGTCCTCATCAGATGAATATTTTATCTTTGGTTCTGTTAACACGATTCACTTAACCGATCCTTATTCCACTCACAGTTTCGATCTTGATGAACCTGAGTTCCCTGTATCGAACATAGGAATTAGAGGGATTTGCAGTGGTCTAGGTTACAAAGGATGACCTGGATATCCCAGAAGAAACTATTCCAATTGTACCATTTCTAGAACTGTGTATGCAGCAGAAACTCATGGTAGAGACCTTCAGCGAGCTCAACGAGAACAAGAAATTTCGTCCATTCATGGCAGATTCAGTCCTGGCACAATTATTCTAGAGGATCGGTTGGAGGTTACACCTTCTTCCTCACAACATGTAAATTGACCTAGTCGGTCTAATCTTCCAAAGCCATGAGTATTTCCAACTCCTACCCCGATATAAGAAGCATCTACGTCCAAATAATCAACTTTTAAGGCACCCATGAAACCACATGATCCAGTTGGGAAACACATACATTTGGATCAAAAATATTATGTCTTGAAAAATTTGGCCCAATTACCAGTGAAGTTATCAATTCTGGATACCTTGAATCTATCAAAGGATCTTCGAGAGGCACTCATCGAGGATTTGTCAAGTCCACAGAAATTTGATACTCTAAATGTGGCTGATGAAGTCTACAATGTAGAGAATAAGCCTGTAGAATGCCATGCAGTTATATCTTTCACAGATGAAGATGAAGATGATGTTGTTCATGGTCATATAAGACCTTTGTATTTATCTGGAAAGTTCAATAATATAGACATATGAAGAGCATTTATTGATAATGGTTCGGGAGTCAACCTCATCCCCATTCATACACTTCGTCGATTGGGCCTCATGGAATCTGATTTATCTCTTTCTATATTGATGTTTCAAGGATATGATAAAATTGAACAGGAACCTCTGGGTGAGATCACACTCAGAACTCAGTTTGGAGATCTTATATCCAATTCATATTTCATGGTTGTTCATCATGACACATCTTTCAACATTTTGGTTAGAAGACCTTGGCTACATCAACATGCAGTTATCCCTTAATCATGCCATCAATGTCTCAAATATTGTTTCAATGGTCAAATTGGGCCATTGTATGGTGATAAAGCCCCATTCAAAAAATGTGAATCTCAATACATTGAGGCAGAATTCTATCACATGGATGGTAAGGAGAAATCCCCAACAAGGGAGGTTACCAAAGTAAATGCCCCATATGGTTTAGAAAAGATTCCAGTAAACCCATTCATACATGTGAGTACAGATTATGTGTTGCCTATTAGTAAAATTGACTGGATAGACCCAAATCCAAATACTCTTATGGAAAATTCCATAATATAAATAATTACAATCAATTCAGATAGCTTGGGAGATATTGGTGATTCACCATGCAACGATGAAAGCTAAAATAGAGATGTTTTCATTTCATCCGCTGAAATCCAGCAAGTCTATACTTCGCCAACAAGGCCAGAAGAAGTTATAGCAATGTCAAAGATAAATGATGATGTTGATTCTAAATCCACCTTCTCTTCTTTATTACCCAAGGAAGACCTTTCATCATCAATATAGTCAGAAATGGTATCCTCTTCTTCAAGATGTTCAAATTTTAACATCTCTCTTGATCCTGGAAATTCTACTTCATCATCTACTATGAATGTAGGAAAAAAAGAAATAAAACGTGTTGAAGAAGAAGAAGAAGATCTCAGGGATGCTCTTCCAGATTTTGAAGAGGGTATCTCTACCATTGTGGATGAACTCAGAGAAATAAATCTAGGAATAAATGAAGATCCCCGCCCCACTATAATTAGTGTGACCATGAGTCTTGAAAAGAAGGAAATGTAGATTTAAAGTTTGAAGAAAAATAAAGCTATATTTTCTTGGAACTATACAGGAATGCCAGGGCTTGATCCTGATGTTTCTACAAATCATTTGGGGTTTCCAGAAGAACATCGAGGATTCAAACAAGTCATAAGAAGAACACACCCAACTTATGATTTTAAAATTGAAGCAAAAGTGGATAAGCTTATCGAAGATAACTTCGTCAAAGAAGTTAAATATCAAAAGTGGCTGGATAATATTGTCCCTGTGAAATAGAGGAATAAAAAAATTAGTGTTTTCATTGATTTCAGATATCTTAATCGGCATTGTCCCATGGATGATTTTCCAATTTCGATCACATAACTCTTAATTGATGCAACAGCTAGATATGGAGCCCTTTCCATCATGGATGGATATTCAGGGTATAATCAAATCTGAATGGATCTATAAGATGAAGAATCTACAGCCTTCATATCCCCTCAAGGTGTGTTTTTCTATCGGGTAATTCCCTTTGGCCTGAAGAATGCAAGCGCAACATATTAGTGTTCCATGTAACATATCTTCAAACCCCTTTTAGGGATATTTTTTGAATGTTATGTGGATGATTTGGTGGTTAAATCGAGACAATTTTCTAATCACTTGACTGATTTGGAAGTCATATTACAGAAACTTCGAAAACACAATTTGAAGATGAACCCCTTAAAATGTGCTTTTGGGGTAACCTCAGGAAAATTTCTCAGCTTTTTTGTACGCCATCCTGGAATCGAAGTCGATGGTGAGAAGACAAAGTCAATCCTCGGTAATTCACCTCTTGAAATTTGAAGGAATTGAGTGGAATTTTACAGAAACTTAGCCTATATTCGGCGTTTCATCGCCAATTTAGCAGGAAAATGTTTACCCTTCTCCGAATTGATGAAGAAGGGGGTGACTTACCAGTGGAAAAAAGAATGTCAATTAGAATTCAATATTCTCAAGAAATATCTATTGAGTCCACCGGTATTAATGTCACCTGTTGTAGGAAGACCACTCATTCTTTATGTGACAGCTTTAGAGCGATCATTGGGTGCTTTCCTTGCCCAGAATAATGATGCTGTGAATGAAAATAGCCTTTACTATCTCAGTCGGACTATGATTAAAGTGGAAAACTGATATTCAAATATTGAAAATGGCTACCTATCATTAATCGTTGAAGTTAATAAATTGAGACACTACCTACAACATCATGAGGTCCAATTGGTATCTCGCAATAATCTGTTCAAATTCATCCTTAGTCGTCCAATGATTACCAGATGTCTGGCATGTTGGGAAGTTATTTTTCTATAATTTCATATCCAATATGTGTCTCAAAAGGCAATAAAGGGCCAAGATCTGGCTGGTTTCCTTTCTGAAAAAGCTTCAGTATAAGATATATCTTTAGATATTGAACTTCCTGACGAGGAAGTCTTTTCTATTCAATATAATCCTCTAACATGGGAAATATACATTGATGGTGCTTCCAGAAGTCCAATAGGGAAGAAAATGGAATATCCTAAATTCAATGAAGTTGGGTTAGGAATTGTACTTATTTCCCCAGAAAAGGTAGTTCTACCTTATTCCTTCCTTTTTGGGGAAGGCGGTACAAATAATGAAGCAGAATATCAAGCTCTCATCGCAGGATTAGTTTTGGTGCTTCAAGAACAAGTGAATCACTTAAAGGTGAAAGGTGATTCAGACCTGGTAATCAATCAAGTCAATGGGGATTATGCCATTAGAAAAGAAGATTTAATCCCTTGGTATTATTATGTTAGAGAGTTAATGGCGGAATTTCCTTCGGAAACGACATTTTCGTATGTCCCGAGATCACAAAATTCCCAAGCTGATGCACTGGCTAATATAGCCACAGCTCTGGCAGATCCAAATCGGGATGAAACAATCATCTGTATTGCCCACCGTCGTACAATTTCACCTTATGTTCAAACCATAATAGAGGAAATCAATGAAATTAGTCATATTTTGGAACCATATGGTCATACTAAAGTATGGATGACACCAATCAGGTAATACCTTCAAAATGGAACACTTCCACCTGATAGAGATGGGAAAGAAAAAATCCGGCGACATGTGGTCAATTTTACTCTTTTTGACATCCCAGTTCACCTAGAAAAAAATATCCACAGAAAGAGGTTTTGATGAAGTTCTCTTCAGATGCATTGATTGTGGAGAGACAATGACTGTCATGAAAGAAGTATATGTAGGAGTCTGTGGTGAACAATAGTCTGGACATAGAATATCTAATCAAATTCAAAGGGATGGATACTTTTGGCCTTTAATGATACAAGATTGTGTTGATTTCATGAAGAAGTGTCATTCATGCCAAGTATGTTCCAACATCATTCATCAACCCCCAGATTTTCATTATACAGCTAAATACGCATGGACATTTGCCACATGGGGAATGGATGTAGTGGGACCTTATCCTTCAGCTACATCCAAGTAGTTTAAGTATATTCTTACTGTTACTGACTTCTATTCCAAATTGGCAGAGGCTATACCACTCAAAAAATATTTTTATAAAATAATTGTTAGCAACATCAAGTCTAACATAATTACAATATTTGGTGTCCCTCATACCATATTGACAGACAATGGCACCAAATGCAGTTCTTGTGAGGTAAGGATATTGTATCAAGAATACAACATCAAATCCAACCATTTATCTTGGTATCATGCAGTGACCAATGGCCTGATAGAAGCCTTAAAAATAAAAATATTTCAAATATACTACAAAAGATGTTGGATAAAGATAAGAAATCATGGTTTGATAAACACTTTCATGCATTATGGGCTTTTTGAACCACCACCTGCACTACAACACAATCAACTCCATATTCATTGGGATATGGAACAGAAGCAGTCTTGCCCATTGAATTTCAATTAACTTCTCTTAGAGTAGCCATTTGTGATTAGTAATCTATAGATGAACAATCTCAAAAGAGATTGGATGAATTGGAAATACTATATGAGAAAGTATTATGCACTCTGCATCACTTGGAAGTCTAACAGAATCTAATAGCATGAGCATTCAACAAAAAAGTTCATCTTCATTCATTCATCCATGGAGAATTGGTATTGGTTCTCATAACTCTAATGATTCTAGGAATGAAACCTCCCAAGCTTGAGCCAAAGTGGGAAGGACCTTACTCAATACATAAGGTCTACTTCAATGGAGCTTATTCTATAATCTCAATGGATGGAGAACTCATCACAACTCCAACCAATGAAAAATTCTTGAAGTAGTATTTTGTGTAACACAGATACTCCATCGTCCAACATGACGTTAAACTGTGTTATCGTTCAACATTATGTTAAACTATGTTGTAATTTCTTCAAGATATTAAACTGCATAGTCCCTTATACTTACAACATGACATTAAACTATGAAGTCCTATCTACATGATGCTAAATTGTACAGAAGTCCCTTACGTCCAGAAAGATGTTAAACTGCATAACCATTGTCCTAGTTATAAAACGTTAAACTGTGCACATCTTCGTCCCACATGACATTAAACTGTGATAAAAGTCCCTAATATGTCCTAGATACATGACGCTAAACTGTAAAACATTCCATCATCCAACATGACGTTAAACTATATTGTTACCCTTTCATCCAACATGACATTAAACTATGTTGTCCTTACTGCATGACATTAAACTGAACAGTCCCCAAAGTCATTAATAGAAGACTATAAACTGCATGATCCTCACTTTTGTCCTAGCTATATGACATTAAACTATATTTCCCCCTCTTTTGTTCTTACTGCATGACATTAAACTGCATAGTCCCCCATTGTCCAACATGATGTTAAACTCTGCTCAGCCCCTTTTACGTCAAACATGACATTAAAATGTGCATAGTTAGGGTTGTTACTACTTCTTTTTTTCTCACACAGAGTATGAATCATGTGAGATAAGAGTTAAATTAAACCATAACACCCTCTCTGGGCCGCTAATCATGTGTAAGTACCAGCACCAATTTTTTTGGTCACTGTCTTGAAAAACAACTTGATCACCAATTCATTCATCAATTGAACTATGCAGACTTTGATCCGTGCCTTCTAGGCTTGGTTTGTAGGCAACCTCCCATTGTTCAAGCCCAAAACTGATCTCTTCATATCAGTTCACCACCATCTCATTCGATGGTGTTTCATGAAACCACCCCCAGAACCAAAATTTTTTACATTGGTTTTCCATCGTCCTTGATATATGACGTTAAACTATTCGCAATTTTGTCCTGTAAGACAATAAACAACAACATTATTTGACACCCTCACCTGAGGGGGAACCATTATTTACATTGATATCCAATCATGTTATATTCCAAACACTATGTGCATACATGGAACTGCCCGAACCTCTAATCTTGGGTCAACCCATCAATGCACTAAAGTCCCCTTTCACCGTTCATATTTACAAACCAAATATGTACATAGGGTATTTCAAGAACTACGTGTGGCTTGATTCCCATACCTATGGGATACATAGGAATGTTTGAGCATCCCTAAAATCTAGCCCCAAGCCTTTGGGCCTAACTCTTAATTTTACTTTCAGTCCCATGGCTGAAAAGTCCCCTTTGAAAACATGAATGTGGTATGAAATCCCTTGTTTTCATTCATATCAGGTATATAAAACACACACTGTGTATTCATTATTATGGTCCGAGATCTATGACCCTAAACTATGATTTCCTATACTCCTATTCCACATGACATTAAATTGTATTTCAAGAACTATAATTGGATTTATTCTCAATCTAATGAGATATGTAGTGAAGCCCAACATCTTAATTCAGGACCCAGCCACAATATGATTATGGTTAGCATTGGTCTATGTATCTCAACATGCATTGAGCAATGCCCATTTTGATGTGTAATACTCTTAACCTTAAATACTTCTAGATCTCTATAACCCTTTTCTTGAATTCTGGTCACAAAATTTTTGATACTCGAGAATTCTTTTGTTTGACTATGCATCATGTTTCCTTAGGCTGCCTTGCATAAATAGTTTCCAAAATAGACATGTCAGCCAAAAGATGCTATTATTTGATTATGTAGCCAATGCCCTTAGGTTTTCCTGCATAATTAAACACCCTAATAGGTTTTTCAAATAGTGGTAACTTAATTCTTGGTATGAAAACCTCTTTTGACCTTATTTGTCTTAACAAAAATATGTTGGGATCCGCAAAAATAGCCATCCTTAACATATTTGTCCCATACTCTTTTTCATGATCTAAAAGTATTTAAGTCTATGGTTTATATTTCCCTTCCCTACATTTGGGTCAGACCTTTGTAGGAGTGACATTCATCTAATTCATTGACAATCTTGATTGGAAATATCCTTTCCATATTCAAGTATCTCTCTCTATACAGCAGACTCTATGCATTGGAAAAATTGAATCTCCATAAACATTCACTGGCATTTTAGCAATAGAAAAGTAATTTTTTTGAGAGTTCTTTTGCTTTAATATGCATCATGTTCCCTTAGGAGGCCATTCATAAATAGTCTACATAATAGATTTGTCATCCAAAAGATGCTATTATTTGAATATGAAGCCAATGCCCTTAGGTGGACCTTCTTAACTAAACCCCATAACAGGTTTGTCAAATAATGGTAACATCACTCTTAGGAAATACTTCTTCTAATGTCTCTTAGTCCTTTTTTCATATCATTCCTATGATTCAAAACTTCTTAAGACATAGATTACATATTTTACCCTATAATTGAGTGTGGTAATATGTTTTCAGATAAATTGTCTAGGAATTGAGTCAATTTTAATTCATTCAGTCAAAGATATTTTGACCTTAAACATTATCCTTTTTATGTCCGACGTGCATGGAATTAAACATCCCCAAAAAAGGGAACTCTGAACAAAAGTCAAAGTCCCAGCTCACTAAACATATATTTTGTATCATTTAGGTAAGATTGAGCAATAAAAAGTTTCAATGTTTGTAGGGTTATTTTTATACATCTAGCAAAAACCAAACTATAATTACTAGGCCCATTGGCTTTTGTAAAAAATTAAAGTAGGTAGAAAAATAAGGAATATACAAATTATTGAAGATGAATGTGTTATTAATTTGATGCACAAAATTTAAAAGGATATCCACCGACTGGAGTATCTTCTATTTTATCAGGGATTACAAGATACTTTCAATATAAGTCTTCATTTGATTTACGGCATCCAGAGCATCATCAGCATCCACTTGAAGTTCATGATCTCGACCAGCTTCACTCTTTTCAGCTTGATGGAGTGCATTCTAGGATTAATCGATGGATTTAATAACATATGTTTGAACTCCTTCCAATGAATTGTTAAGATGGTCATGTGCCCCACTAACAGCATCTAATTGTTGCTGAAGGTGCATCTTTAGGACAACTTTCTCCTTGATCTTATGATTTAGCTCCTCAACTTGGCAGTATGATCAGCCTCAGCTCGGGACACTGCAGCCTCAAATTCATTGATATTGGCTGATAGCCTTAATCTGGTCAGGACTTGATGGTACCTGTGCTCTTGCTCCCTTCTTAAAATGAATTGTTTCATCACAGCATGGAACTCTAGATATCCAATCCCTCCAAGTCCCAACATGACGAACATGGATGATAGACGGAAGATCTTCGATGACATCTCATCAAGAGGCACTTCAGATATGATCTTCTATATGTTCTACCATGCCTTTCATCGTGAAACTTGGAGTGCCTTTTGTACCTTCAGGTCTGATTCAACGTCACTGTAACAGGGGGGAATATAATCCTGTATTAATGCACTTAGAGAAGTTCCATGTTCTTCCCCTTCCCCCCTGACCCCTGTTAATTCACTTTCTATTTCCGTTGGGGAGGAGGCTAAGGCTTCACCTCTAGATCTATCCACTGAAATTGATGGCCCTGCATAGTCAATTTAATTTTTTGGTTAGATTAAATAGATAACAGAGGATGATTAAGTTGTATTTAAAATTAAGTGCAGCGAAAAATATTGTTATCTCTTACCCAACGGTAGATTAGAAACATGAAAATGATCCTCTCCATCTTTCCTAGCTTCAACAGGATCTTTAGGACGGGTTTCCGGAAGCTCTAACAGGTTCAGATCCACTTGAGCTAGTGTCTCTACAATAGTAGGGTTATCCATAACCCCTTCAGGAATTGGCAGTTCAATAGCTTTCTCAGATGGAACTGCAAATTTTAACCAATCATGGTCAGAGATATAATAAGAAGTTATTTTTACAGGACAAAGGATAACACTCATGTCCAAAATCTTCTAAATTACATGGTAATTTAATATGATCTAAAATGTATTCAAAAGATGACCCAAGTTTCATCAATTCAACTAATGATATCTCGGATTCCTGGTTAGTCTCACCAGTGAAACCATTCAATGTATCTTCTTGGAGACCCACATCCTACAGCCTCTGACCTCAGACAGTTTCTTCAGATAAAATTACGCTATCAGTTGCAGTGTCCGCCAAATGCTCTGGTGCAGGGGTTGAACCTAAAGTATCACAGAATGGAAGTCAGTTGATGTTTTCATTCAACATCATAAGAAGCATTGTTAATTTACCAGAAATAGGATCTTCTCTCCATGCAGTAGTAGCAGGAGCGATACTAGGAACAGACACTGGCTCTTCTTCAGGAGCAGCCAAGCCAGCATGAATTTGTGACTGTTCACCAGCACCCTCTGTTGTTCTTAGAGGTGGTTCAGTCCTCTCCCTCAATGGGGAAATTGAAGAAGCCCCTTTAATCCCAAAAAGTTATTACAATCTTTTTGTTGTTTAATAATCATGACTATCTGAAGGACTTACCACTACTAATGAAGTGTTGAGCTTTGGACTTATTCCTATGATGTATTTGTTTCTTTGGATTTTTGGGAGTGATGACATCATAATCTCCACACACAGGAATATGAGAATGAAGATCCATGTATAACTCCTCCTGCATGGTCTGTTGGCCTAGAGATACCTCGCCCGGCTCACGAGGAGATTCATTAGCCCCGATGGCAGTACAACCAGGGCTATACTGTGGTGAAGGAACCTCATAAGTACCTGTATTTGCAAGCTGCAGTATGATGAATGAAATTTCCTTGATTAGAAAATCTTTAATTGGAATCAAGTTACAAAGAAAATAAGGAAAGAGATTTATATCTTCAGGAGCCACGTAATCGTGCCACCTCTCATCTCCAGAAGCACCAGTCCGCTCAGTGGTTCCACGATCGATCATTTCCTTCACCCACTTGGTGACACATATGTAATCATTGATGGAATATATATAAGTATCTACAGCTATCTGATGTGAGCCTTCACTTCATCGTGGTTATCCTCGAAACATATATCAGTGGAGGCCCGATTATTCCCTATTCCAGGGATGTGTAGCCCCTTGCACAAATCCATCCACGCAGTTTCATCATCACAATATAAACTCCACCATGTCTGTATAGCCTCTGGTCGTAGATATTTAGCGTGTGTACCAGAAGGCTGTGAGTAGTGTCCTATAATCTTAGACTTCATCTTCTTCCCAGCTCCAGCAACTAGAGATAAAGGATAAGAAAATAAGACAGGTTGTTTTATAAAGTAATGGTGATTAAATTGCCTCAATGAAGTAACTCACTTGGAATCAATGGAGTGGGTCTCTTGAATCTTACAGGAGGATTATATCTAGCACGAGGTCTCTTTGCCACATGTTATGCCTCATCATCCCCATCTTGGGAATCCAGTGAGTAAGCCTTAGGTGAGGAACCTGGTGAATCAGCTCCAGGTGAGGAAGAGTCACCTTCTAGATGATGGGTTTGTTTCTCTACAGTTCATTTCTTTTTCCCCACCTGATAAACCGGATGATTCAGTACCCTTTCAGGGTATGATGCTATCCATTTCTCAGCATACAATGTAGTCATGTTACTCGCCGCTTTAGCAACTGGTAGATCAAACACTGCCCCGGTCTTCTCCATAGATGTCAGAAACCATACTTGTCATTAACCATTAGATGCTGCTCTGACCTAACATGCACAGAAGGGGATACAATAGTCTTCTGCAGACACATTAATTGGCATGGAAATCTTCATGGAGCATAGGCCTCGCATATAATCTCTCTGTCAATCCTGGTGGCAAATACACCATCTCTGCAAGACAACATGTATGACCTTAGTTCTAAGTCAGTTGTTCCATCATCAATAAACCGCTCGGTTGGCGGGTTTCTAAAAGGAAAGAAATTTATTTCCTTGAACATGCTTAGCCTCACTTTTATATCATATATGTTGATAGATAATATAGGAACTCCAGAAAATTCATGCACTGATGTCCTGAAAGATCTTCCAGGAACCTACACTCCATTCTGTACATCATATGTCCTAAAATGAGCAGCGATCCATCACTACAAATCATGGAATAGTCCCACTATTCTCAAAGGAGGCTTACCCATAAATACTTGGAGTAAAAGCCTTTGAATATTCTCCAAAATCGGGGTGGAAAACCCAACCATTTTCTTCTTATCCAACTTGGCAGCCACAACGTAGGTCCCTGGCATGACACCTCACTTCTAATCCCTGACTGGAAGAAGATAAACACGGAGCCACAAGCCTAAGAAGCCCTCCAGAAGGGTCTTTTTGGGATTCTCGGATCCACTTCGTACCCCCACTTTTCAAATTCTTCCCCTTCTAGAGTCGGTCAGAATGATCCCGAAGAACCCCTCTTCTCTATTCTGGGGCAGGTAGTAGGATGAGTACAGGTGGTTCCCTTCACCTTCTTCTTGTTAAGAAACATTTCCATCCTCTCCTATGGATGAATATCCTTTCTATAATTAGTATTGGATGTCATTTATTTCATTATCTTGTAGAAAATTTTCAATAACTCTTGATCAAAAGCCGGAGTCTTCTCCGAAGCATTCCAAGTCGCCTTGGTGGGGATGAATTCATCATACATATCACCCAAAATTGGAGCCCCCGAGATCTTGTAGACATCCCACAAACTGATTCCTACTTCTCTATGAGTGAGATGGAAAGAATTGGTTTCTGGGCTCCAGTGGCTGATTAGCTCCAGCACAAAGTCATCATTCCTATAGGAATAAGTCTTCCGAGCCCAGACGGCTTCATATATTGCATCTCCTTTCCAATCCTCGAAAAACTCAGAAAATGTTTTTTGCATCCAATATTCCCACATTCATGTTGGCTTCACACCTCCTCTAGGAAAAAAGTCCCAACTCTTCTTCCAGCCATTAGATTGATCCATCTGAAAATTTTGGAAGATTGAAGGATAACAATGTGGTTGCAACTCAGGCTTGTGAGGTTTCAGATTTGGGGCACAAGGGCTATGATGCATTATGTACGCCTTCTCCACTGTTCAGTATTAACAAATGATCCTCCAATTGAGATACTTTCTGATGAAAAATTGGTGTATGTATGAAACCCAGAATGCGGAAGATAATTCTTTTCCTCTAGAATGCTGACTTCTTGCAGATGACCAGGCCCATACAGAGGCAAGTAGATGGTCTATGGAAAATTAAGATGATACTTCTTCAAATACTTGGAAATATCTGGGAGTGTGCTATCGCAGATATCATAGTAACCATGGACAACAATGTTTATCATATCATTAATTCGTTTTCTAGAAAGTTCATCAGTCGTTCCAATTCTTCTAGGAGCCATTTAACCTGCACAAAGCTCAAAAAATTAACTCTTAAGTAAGTTGGTTTTTCATAAAATTTGGGATGAAAAATGAAGAAAAGGATAAGGCATTATGGCACGCAAGTCTAAAGTTGGCACACAAGTGTAACGGTGCCACGCAGGTTTTGGCACACAGGTATCACTGCATAAGTGAAACTACCTCTGCAGAAGCCTGACATGAAGAGAAGCAATGAAACCTCTGAAAATCAGAATACTTGCATGACGAGAGTAACCTACGCGGTGAGAGTGAATTACTTTGAGACCCGAGTGATTTGCGCGAGAATGACCACATATTTATAGGCAAAGGCCGCACCCAGCACACCACACCTAGCGCAGATCTCACCTGTGCGCCTCCACTTGCACGATAGAAACTTGTGTGTTGCCGATTCCTTGGGTTTTCTCCTTTACCTTAGAGTCAAATCCTACTTCTTCTTTTCAGATCCAACTCTGAGGGGGGACTTTTGCTGATGCTTCTTCCATCACAGAGTCTAAATGATTGAAAAAGGGAAATACCTTATCCTAAAGAGATTCATCCTTTGAGGATACATAAAAAATTGAGAAAGGCATGAAAAAGATTCCTTTAAGAAAGGGCCACACAAGTTTCATCATGGTCGCATAAGTATACATGCACGCCACATATTGGGCGCATAGGTGACTTTCCTACCCTATTTTATTTTCTCCCAAGGTCTTCAGTAGCCTATAAATACCCCTTGTGGGCCCCCCATTTCTATGATGAAAACTTTTAGAAGTCAGATTTGAGCTCTCAGCACCCTAGTCACTTCTTGAAGACTTCCGAACACTTATAAGTTAATTTCATACCTAGAATGGAATATCTAAAGAGCTGGAACAAGGACTAAGTGTTGAAATTCACCAACACTTGCGCACTTAAGTTTCTAACCTTTAAGGGAAATGAAGACGCTTGGGCGCCAGCTTATGCCTTCACCAAAACGTGTGTGCCACACTTTTGGAAGCCTTTAGGGATAATACTAAGGGCTTGAGCCAAGTCTCGCCTAAGTATTAACCTATGGGTTAACCATCATGCAAGTACACATGTATCACACAAGTATACTTGCGTGACTAGGACTTGCACTCCCCAATAAGACTTGCGCGCCTACCTCTTTTTGAGTGGACCTCTTTCTTATTCAATTCCTTTCATCAAATCCACCTCTACTATTCAAGATTTAGCCTTCAAAACCCTCTTAAAAGAAATTTTTGGAATGGTTCCTTTGTTGGCTTCCTTATTTGAAAGCAATTCTGTGGAACATCTCTCAAAACCTAGTGAGTTATATCTTTATGTCACTATGGTTAGAAATTTCATTCATTCAATCTCATCCTTTAAGATGAGAAGATCTTTTATCTGGAAATCCTCCTTAAGAGTAAACCTGAAATTCCCTAACATGGGCCTCCTTTTCAATAATAATCCTTAGTCATAATTACCCTTAACCTGGGCCTCCTTTTCAGGAATAATCCATAGTTCTCAAGTCCCTTTAACCTGGGCCTCGTTCTCAAGAATAAGCCCTAGTCATAATTTCTCTAAGCCGGTATTAATTTCTCTTGATCTTGGATTCCTTCTTAGGAATAAAACCCAATCATAAATACCCTCTAATTTGGGCATCCTCCTCAGGATTAAGTCATAAGATAAGTATCCAAATCTCTATAAAGAACATATACCTTTATATACATTGTTCTCGGGCTTCTTCTCCGAAGTAAGTCCCAATCTTCATCTATCTGGGCAGTCATACATGCATAATCCCCACATCATTTCTTATAATTGCATATTTCATGGCATAATCGTCAGGTTTTACTAATACACATTGTTTCTCACACCGAGCATGACTCACCTTAGCTTAGAGTGTATAAGTAATTATGAAATCTTTCTTTGGGCCATCAATCATGCATAAACCTCATACTTCTTTACTCGAACTACGTGGGTTCTGATTCCTTTTCTATACTAGGATACGTAGGTATCCCATCTACATGAACGATCCCAACTCTGAAATGATCCATGTCATTTTGGAGGACAATATACTTCAAGTTCCCTACTGAGTGGCTTTAAAACCAGAATGGTTATTATAATGACCAAGATATCTCTATATAATGTATTGAAGGATACCATTGACTAAGAATCTCTAAAAAATATTTATGATTATCTATCATTTAAGAACCTAAAATAAAAATAAAATATTCTCTAAATATCATACATTTCAACCATTTATTTTCAGATCTAAAGGAAAGATCTTTTTCATTATTGGTAATTTAATAAGGATTCACGAACATAACTCAAATCTATAAAGAGATTCTCGAAGTGGAAAATAATTCCCCCAAAAAAGGTGTGATGAGTCTGACCTCCAACCCACTCGACCAATGAAAATTCTTAATCCTCATCAGTCCACAACTAATGAGAACCCACCTTTGGAAAGTAGGTCTAAATGGATATGGAATCATTGGATGTTTCCGGTTCTATGAACAA
This sequence comes from Viscum album, assembly GCA_963277665.1. Lineage (NCBI taxonomy): Eukaryota > Viridiplantae > Streptophyta > Magnoliopsida > Santalales > Viscaceae > Viscum > Viscum album. Next base: position 1,065,381,327 of record OY728166.1, on the reverse strand, counting down.
CCCCGTTAGAAACCGATTGGAATGTTTGAACCTTAAACAAACAAGGTCATCCCCATTTCTAGAGGATACAATGAAATGGATATTTATTTTCTAAGAATACATGTTATACTCACCATATGGATATGAGTTGTTTTTATAATTTCCAAGAGTACATTTGTGACAAATCTGGACATTACTATCTGGTTTGGTGGTGTTGTTGAATTGTTTCTATAAATTAATCTTTCAGTATACAATAAGAGGTTTTTATATGTATCCGTTATAATTTATTCCTACATTGTATTATTTTTCTATTTAAATCAATATTGTATATTGGTTTTTTTGGGGGGATTACAGAACATATATTCCATCCATGTTTTATTAAGAGATGGTAGTTCCTCATATATTATATGATTTAAATTTCCTCAGTACTACTCAAGAACTATGGGCCCAACGGAGTTGGGATAGAGGTATCATCATGTATCTCTCATCACTGATGTATCTTTGATTAGAGTGGGTCAAGATAATGTGGTATAAATGATTTTTTAGATATTTAATAGATTTGGGTGTAATTAACTTTGAGGATTGAATGAGGTTCTATTTAAATAGCATCATTAGACATTGGTGCATGACATAGTCTGCTACTGTGAAAATCTGGGACATGATATTTTAAACCCCCAATTATCTGATGCATAAAATTTGTGCTTATTGACAGACTATGTGAGGTGGACATATTTATATTGAAGAGACTTATGTGTTGTACATGCATCATGTTTGATTATTCTCACATGTGAAATTGACTGTTGTGGGGTAATTAAACAATGAGATTAAAAAATATTTTATAAAATTTTATGATACTAGGCTTAAGGTATTATCCTAACTTTTTTAGAGTGGAAAATATTTCTCGACCATGACTCTCTTAGGAAGTTGTAGTTTTGGGGGCTAATTTAGTTGATTGTGAGATAGTTGAACTGAAAGAGGAGGAAAAGTAATGATAGTAGGCTTTTCATGCCTTTTATTAGTAGAGTTTGGGAGGGTATAAGGAGAGTGTCATAGATCTGGAGACTAAGAATTTGATAGAGGATCTTGAAAAGGATTTCATTTTGATTAAAATATGAGTTGAGTTTTAGGAATTTTTGGAAATTATTTGGGAGTGGGGAGTTTCTCTTTAGTGGTAGAAAAAAGTTCTGGGTGAGGAAAATGAGGAATATTTTTTTGTGGAAAAATACTTTGACTGAGTTTTGAGAAGATTTTATGTCATTGACTATGTGGGTAGCCATGAGGCAGGACCTTTACTCCCTTCATCCTTGGTGTGTGAGTTCTTGGATGATTGGGATTAGGTTCATGTACCTCCTATAAATTTCTCTATATGTTTTTCTAGATTAGGAGTCCAAATCCCGACATTTGTAGATGCATTTACACCTAGTAATTAGGTATACAATCACTCTATTCATGATCCTAAATTATATAGAGATGCATAAAGAGGGTTATGTTATATGGTGTATTCTTTCATGAAGATTTTTTTTGTCATTAGGGTGGCCATATTTATATTTTGAGGAGCATAGATAGTCAGGGTTCTGTTCAGTGGGGGACCAACCGTGAAAATTTTGTTTTCATCCACCTAGGATTTTTGGTTTCTAAGAACTTTTGGGGGGTAGGGGTTATTTCAATTCCATACCTATGGTTGATATGGGAACTATCTAGCTCAATGTATGTCCACTTGGAGACATTAGATTAAAATGGGAATCCGTGAACTATTCATTTAGAGTAGTTTCCTCTGAAGAATTTTTAGTTGTCGGTACCACAGTATATTGTTCAATAGTGAAGCGAATGTGGAGTTTATAGAAGAAGGACTCTTGATAATCCTCATAAACATGGTCCTATGAAATGGTGTGGTTATAGAGGAATGTAATAGAGTGGTGTAGGATCTATGGGTGGTCATATGCATACACTATAGGTAGCACTACCAATAGAGACAAGAGTTGTTCTCGGTAAAATCACTTTATCATGTAACCTTATGTGTTCCTTGTTTTTTTAAGAGCCTCATACACCTTTTTTCACCTTTATTGGTTGATATATTGGGAATGGACATAGACACCATTTCATTTCCTCGACTGTTATCTACCCTTATTGGTGGTTATGATTCATTGTAAGATGTGTAATGGGGATGTAGACTGGAGATATGGTATTTTTAGGCAGTGGAGAACTTTTTATTTGTGAAAATAAAACTATATGTTATCATCCATGGAATGTATTGGCTTTTTTCTGTGCATTAATTTATCAAATTCTTTTACAGAAGAGTTTCATTATCCGATGCGGAGGTCAAGTGATCAATATTCATTTATAGGTGAGTTTATGAGTTCAGTGGTAGGAAAGTGGATCACATTTTTTAATTCATGGAGCATATGTATGTATATTCATAGGTTGTGGGTGTTCAAAATGGTTTAAATAATTTCCTATAAGTATTCCCATAGTCGGTTATGGAGCTACCTCATCTACATGACATTGATTTTGGGATTGAGTTAGAGCCATGAACGTCTTTTATTTTGATGGAACCCTATCCAAATGTACCCATAGTGTTGTGTGAGACGAGGATACATGTGGACTATCTAATGTATAGGTTTTTATTCTGATAAAGTTGGTTGTTGTAGGGGTGATTCAGTTTTTTTCATGAAGGTGAGTGATAGTGGGAGGACTAAAAGAGGTTTAATTAGTTTGAAGACTATAATTTCGACCCTCTTCTTAGGATATATGTTCTTTTTGACCTGTATAAGGTGCTACATGGTTCTCAATGTTCAATATACAGTCTTGGTATCACTGGTTGAGGGTTAATAATGTGAATATCCAAAAGAAAACCTTTCAAAGATAGTATGAAAATTTTGAGTTTGTAGTCATATTGTTCAGTGTTACGAATATAAATTGAATGTTAATAGGGATTATGAACTCCATGTATTCTGAGATACTTGGCTAGTTCATCAACTTATTCATCAATTATATCTAGGTATACTTGAAGTAAGAGGGGATCTTGTTGAGCATCACATATTTGTTTTGATGGCCATACAATACCATCATCACTAAGAAATGTTGTCAATGTGTGAGTACTATATGTGATACATTCATTTAAGTGGGAATATAGAGTCTCAATATGGTTTTGAATCGGTCTCATCAAAGGTCTTAGTCATTATTTCTTGAGAACCAACCAAGAACGTGGTACAGTTTCACAGTTTCACAGTTTCCTTGGTCTCATAATCTATTATTGGATGTTTTTACACAATTTATCCCATATTTCTTACCCATTGATAGTATTGAATAAGAAGGGCCATGGATTTTTGTAAAATGATATTTGTGAAATATCATTCAGTTACTGAAAGAATTTGTAGTTTAGTTTTAAATTTTGTTAGATTCATGTAGAAAGTGTGTTGTTTTAGGTTTCCATTGACGCCTCACATCATGGATTAAGATGTCTGTTGTTGCAGTAGAGAGAAATGATATCTTTGGGATCTATAAAATTATTTTTCCATGTGAGTAATTATTCTACCAATGATTTGGACTATGCATCAGTTTTTTTATGATAAAATTATTCCAGGATTTCCTCAACATTGATGTTTTTGGTTTTACGGGCCGAAAGATCCTATGAAATGTTTGAATTATGTTGGATCTGAATCTAAACCATCGGGTAAAGATAGATTTTATTTATGATATTGATTAATAGATATCTTACACCACTATTAAATGTAATTTAATTGATGATGCATTATGTTTGAATTCTTTAGAAGATATTGATCATGTATTTGTGGATGCATGAAAAGTAATGGATGAGCTTTTAGTAAATCATATAGATGATGGGGAGATAAGTGGATATGGTTTTATTCATTATGTGAACATGGTTTTGTCTTTGATGCAGTATTTGGAAAAGTATCGTGGGGGAGAGTCAAAGGAAAAGGTTATGTATGATTATGATAGAAATGTTTATTATTATGAGGTATGGTCATAGGATGATAAGAAAAAACATGTTGTTTCAAGGGATGTGGTTTTTTCAATATAAATTTCACATTGGATTTTTTTGTGAGTTTAAAATATCATATAATCAGTAAAACCTTATTTAAAGAAGATTTATTGAGGCTAAAAATGAAAAAATTGGTGGTTGGGGATGAAACAGTCAGTGGAAACATTTCTGGTAGTCAGTAAAAGAAAAGTGGGGAATCATGTATCTGGAGGATTAGTTGCATTATTTAGTTTTCCATGAGTAAAAAATTGGAGGAAATATTGATGGATTTCATCACAAGGCCTCCCCAATAATCTTTTGTATGTGCTGTGGTTTGGGAGGGAGTGAACGTAAAAAAGAAAATTGGCTCACCTACATATGATCCATGAGTCGAGTTTTATGGATTTTTTGGAAATGAAGTATGTAGGTAATGTTTCTAGTATTGACGGGATTCCATGGATGTTAATAAATAATTAGGATATAAATTTTACCACCAAAGTATGTATAGGATTAAAATATTTTTTTGTTACACCTTTACAATCATTTCTACAATAAAAAAAATGGGAAAATATTGTAGACCATCAAGATGATATAGTATATGTTGTAGGCCAGCTAAAGATACATTGGTGGATCTTAAGTATGACTAATTCCTTTAGTAGTGGTTTCATAAAATAATAATCATCAATCAACCATAGGAATGGATCTTTTTAATGACTATATTGGGGGACCATGTTGATCTCTGTTGTGTTGGACAAAGATTGGGGAGTTATAAGTTCATGGATCTAATGTGGTGAAGAGAATTAATGGAAATATATAATTGGTATGTGAGTTAATGGGGGTGGATCAGGGTCATAAAAATTTATATACTGATCCAAGGAAGAGGCCCTTGGATTTCAATGATAGAGATCATGTTTTCCTTTGAGTCTCTTCATGGATAGGGAGGTAGAGTTTTTTTGGTGAGTAAGATTTATCTACGATTTGTTGTGTACTTTGAGGTTTTGGGGTGTGTTGGAAATATAGTGTATTGGTTGGAGTTTCCACAATTCTTGGACATGATACAAAACATCTTCCACATATATCTTATTCATTAATATCTTCCTGATGACTCCCACGTTACTGACTACGGAGTATTGGATTTCATGTATGACCTGATGTTGGTGGAGTGTCAAGTAGAGATCCATGATCATTGAGAAGAAGGTGTTTTAGGGTAAAAAACTTCCCTTGGATATTTTGTTTTAGAGTCATGGTGGCCTATAGGGGAGTACATAAGAGTGGAAGACATATATGAATTCCTAGAACCCCATATTATTTTAAGCCATCTATTATTCTACTTTTATTTGGATGATGTGATCTTTGAATGTTAATATGTTATGATATGTTTTGTATTACCTGATAGGTGATGTGTGATGATGTTTTTGAAAAATGAAAAATGTTTCCATGGTTATTTATTGAGACTCATTATTCTATGATGTGACTAAAAACATGTAGTCAAGTCACTTTCACCTAGATAAAATTGTATATAGACAAAAATGATGGAATACTGAAATTTATGTTTTTGGTGGGGCTCTATGTATTGGTTGTTGAAGTGGTTCGTTTGGGGATATGGTGGTTGATTTTGTTTATATTGAATTGTTTATGTGGTGATGTAGCCGTATAAGGTCTTTTCAGGGTGTTTATTATAGGAGAATATGTATGGTGCTAGAATTTGATGTGTCAAGACATCTAGGAGAGGTATCTCATGGGATGGTGGTTAAGACCCCTATCTTTTCGTAGTTTTTGTTTTTCATTAATATATAGAATAATAATTTTAGTGGTATATAATGAAATAGATGGTGTCAGTCAATCCTATAACTATACCATATGGGATTTTGGAGGAATTTGGAGGAGGTCTAGAGGGCTTAGTAGACCTAGAGCTGAATGGGTACTATATTTGGCAGTTCATTATTTGAACCAAATGCACATCATGAATCAATGATTCATGATTTTTTAGCTAGTTGATATCATGAATTGTATTTTGCCTAAGTGAAAACTATGAAATCGAAACATGTTGTTAATGTAGTAGACAACATGTAATTAATTATAGGATGAGGATACCTGAATTTTTATAGAACATGGAATTCTGAAAAACCCATAAGGGTTCCAAGATGTGAAAGGGGTGGTTTATAGTGTTTTAAATAATATTTTATGATTTTTATTCATTATAAATTCCTACAATCCTTCTATTTTTTTTTAATATGTCAACCAAATATAAAGGGTTCATCAATTTATTCTTTCCCCGATTCAATCCTTGGGTTCTGGTGGATTCATGGCGTGTTATCATCTATTCTTCAATACTTTTCCTTCCATTATTCTTTGGGTATCATCTATGGTTGTGAATTTATGATTTAGGGTGTGTATGGGTTGTGTTTTTTCAACACTTTGGTGTGGTATAGGTTGATCCGTGAGTTTCTTCTATGGTAGTGGTTTCTTGGTAGATTCTTTATTTCCCTACGGAGTATAGTGAGATAGAAATGATTCTATATAGAAAGGGATCTTTGTTCTCGAAATTTTTATGCTATGTGAAGGGATTTAGCATATTTTATTACCATTGAATGGATAAGAAATATCTGAATAATCATTTAATTGTTTGGAATATTTTATATGATTGGAAAGGGGATTTTCGACATGTTTTACTGCATTGATATATATTGTTTATTATATTAACCATTCCAGTTCCAATTGTAAAACTAATGATTATTGGGATCCTCATTTTCACTATATGTTTTATTCCTAAATGACCCAAAATATGTTTTTGTGTGATAAAATTGTAAATAAAAGGCTACAGAATGTATATTTGGATGATAAACTAGTTTCCTTGTACTTGTTTTGTGTGATAACACCAATTCTAAATAATGTTTAAAGTTATGAAAGAAACTAATTTATTTTTGAAGTTAATTTGTGATAATTTTTTGTATGGATGCTCATTCTATGTTTCCCTAAATGGTTTGGTTTTTTATGAGGTAGTGGCGGTTTCGGTTGGGTTGTCAGATGTTTCAGACAGTTATGCAACGGTTTGTTAGAATGGATCTGATGTGGGAAGTTATGCTATTTTGTTTGAAGTGTTTTGATGTAGTGATGGTGTCTATTGGTGTAATTCATGTTGGTGGTGATGTTTGGTGGTAATGTGAGGTTGTTACAAGAGGTTATTGTTTTTTTGAGATGTGGTTGTGGCGTAGTGGTTATGGCATAGTGGTTGTGGTGAATGGTGGATATGGTTGTGTGATGTTAGATAATGAAATGAATTATGGTTGGGTTTATGTATGGTAATAGGGCATGAGGTTGTTGACATTTTTCCGAATACCCTACTGACATGGTCACTATTTTGGAAGTAATGTTATTTGTGGACTAGATTTATGTGGTTATGATTTAATGTTATGTTTTTTGATGTGTGGACCTTCTGTCTTATAGAGAGAAATGAAGTGATGTGACATAATGTGTGGCTATAATGTCTATAGGAAGGATGTGATGTGATGTGTGGCCCAGGTTTCTACTTGTGAGATGTACTATTATGTGTTGTGGGGCCATGTTTGTGTGGGCGGTATGTGATATGTTGTGATGTGAATCCATGGAGTCTGTATATGGAACATGATGTTATGTGTTACCCAGGTAACTATGAACAAGAATTGATATTTTTTGATGTGGGGACTGTCAAATAGATGGAATCATTACACATTCAACCATGGTTTATGAAAGAATAAAATCAATGGAGAAGAATCATTGGGATCCATTCATTTTCATGATATCAAATCTATATTATTATATTTGATTCATTATTTGGTGTCTAATCGAGGGTGGGGATGGGTTTTCTAAGATGATATGTATAGGTTTTTGTTGGATCTCCTATTTTTTCACTGGTAAATTGGAATGCTATATTGACATGTACACTAGAGGATTTTGATAAGTCCCTATTATGTATATAAGTTATTCTAACAATACATATATTAACTCTATTTCATCTTTTAGGAGGACATGGATACTAGGTTGTACATTACAATCTATCATACAGCTATTATTGAGTTTGTTCTATAAGTTTTTCCATGGGTATACTTTTGGTTAACATTATATGTATCAGTTATGGTTTATTCATGAAATTTGTGATGGATTTTAGTTTATGAATATATTTTTTGTATATGAATTGTTGGGATATTTTATCATATCTCATGGTCATGTTTCATTTATAGACAGTTCTTTATCCCATACTACGATATTTTTATTCCCTCAAATATAGTCACCAACCTGATACCTACTAGAGGTAGGAATCATGGAATTTAAACTCTATACACATTGTGGTATCTATGGTTTGCGTGGGATGGGGAATAACAATACTTTTATTATATTCGTTAATGTTCAATTTCCATTCCTATTTTTCAATCTTATTTTCTGATTCTCCATAAAATTTTCTTCACTTCCTCCATTAGACTATTGGATCAACTTCACTAGTGTAAAATATTCTAGATCCATGGTAACCCTGTTCAAAATCTATTGATCTTAAATATTCCTCTTCATATTTAGTAGAACATTATATACTTGATCTCAACATATTAAAATTTATCTAAAAAACGTCCTCAGTAAATTTAGATGTGGTAAACATTTATAAAGAATTGTTCCATCTGATGGGTCCACTTGATGGTTATCAATATGATGATTCTCACTATACATCTGTCCACATTGGAATGTGTATTGTAACATCAAATGAATACTTCATTTGATGGATGTATATTTAATGAATAATTTCTATCTTGTTCACTTTATACAATTAATTAGTAGAAACACAATCTCACCTATCAATCTTTTTTCATGAGAAAGATGTTCATCATATAACATAACATCAAACTGAATGTAAACATTAGTTATAATCATATTCGATCTTCTATTAATATGTATGGAAAGTTTAAATTATGTTTTTAAATTTCACAAACATTTATAGTTTCTCCCAAAATAAAAATGGTGGGAAATAAAAATAATTTTTCTGGTCAACTGAAACTTGAATTTCATATCTCATTGTAATTTTCAATTCAATAGTTTTCTTTTAAAAACAAGTATAATATTCATTAGGATTATTTTAATTATCATCATCCACTAACTTGTTGAAATTTTATAATACTCAATATTAAGGAAAATCAGTAAAAGTCCTTATAAATATAATGATAAATAAATTTAATGACAATATTCTTCATCATCATATTTATAGGGATTTATAATGTTATGAAAATTTCTATGATTTCTCTATCCATTTAATCTTTTCATAATCACTAAACATTACATATAAAATTATTTTTGGTTGAATTTTTCTATCTGATGAATTCTCAAATAATTCCTTATCCATATTGTCTATTTTTTTATCACTCTGCCTCATCTATTCATTATCTATTTAACATTAGAAACACAATATGTCTGATGAAGTTCGGTGGTGTTTTTCTGATATATCACACTTTTCTCCATATGGTCACTTAACCTCTATTTTATCATTGTACTCATATTGGTTTAATATTCTAATATTTTTTCAACAACATACATCGTGATGTGTTGAAAAATATCTTCCCAAACAATGGTTTAGTTTTATATGCTCTCTTTTTACTGAACATCATAAAAAATCATTTTTAAATAATTAAAGAATTTTTAGCATCATAATACCTATTGTACTGAATTTACCTAATAAGGAACATCATTCAAGCCAGTATTCAATAAAAATCTTCATTATTTATTTATTACTATAGAACTACTGAAGATGGTTATATACAATGTTTCAATTTATAATGTCATGAGAAAAATACAATGTTCCCTATTTGGAACAAAACTAATAATTCTTACAATAATTTTTCTAAACTGTATGTCCATTGGATATTTTCTAGGTAAATGAATTATACCTATTATAGAAACATGTACAGATATAAAATCACATTCTTATCACAAAACTTCATTCAGTTGGGATTTTCAATATAGGATTTATCAATCAGTAAAATTTGACACTTTAAATAAATTTGAACAAAATTCATCAATTTTTTTTATTTTTATATTATATGTTTCTAGTATATTTGAACTATGTTCACTTAGATTATTTATCCTTCAATTATAGAAAAAATCATCTAGTTTTTTCAAACATTATACATTAGATGGCCTTGTGAAATCTTCTTATAAAATGTTTATCTGAAAAAAAACAAACTCTTATTTTTTCCTCCAATATAATTTTTTTTACATTGTTTAAATGTGTAAAAAACATTCTTGGACCCCTAAAAACATCATGATGCTCGGACATATACATGAAATAAGAAAACTTAAATTATAAAATATTTTATACTACTCTGTATGGATTATTCTAGAAACTTCCATACCCATCTTCCTTGATCAAATATCTCATTAAAATTCCTTTAACAAATTTTTAAGAATCCCCATTAAGAAACATTCTTCTGTAAGTTTATCTTCCAACAAATATTTTAAATTTTGAAAATATATGCAACCAAAAACCAAATTTTCATAACACGTTTTATTTTAGTGTTTTGTATAAAATATTCTATTCAAAATCATAATTTCTAAGAAGTAATATTAAATAAAATCATGGGTCATTACATTGTACCCCCTGAAAAAATTTAATCCTCAAAATTTTCTTACATTGATGTAAATAAGTGAGGGTAATTTTTTATAATTACATCCTTGGTTACTAAATTACTTCCCCGAACATGTGATTCCTCAAAAAAATGACAATATGGGTGGTATTGTTCATTAACAACTAATCTCATTTATCTATAATCTGAACTAGTTATCAATCATATGATAGATCATGTTCAAACTACATATCTTCCATGATCCAAACATGCGATGGGACTAGAAATTAATTCATCAAAATTGATTCATAGATAAATTATTATAATAGAAATATGTGTAGATTAAATTATATGAAATAATATATAGACCAAACAAGATAATGAAAATCAAGGGGACAAATGTTTCTATGAATTAGCTTAAAATTGTGTCTGAATCACATGACCATATTTCATCGAGATATCTATTGGAATAATTTATCACCCAATTCAAAACCAAAATATCATTAATGATTATCAATAAATATTTTGGGATTAATTTTGGTGTATTTAATATTTCACATAATATTTTGATTTTTTTATTTCCTATAGAAGATAATTTCATATATACTCCATCTCTCTAACTTCATCCAAATATGATTTATTCACACACATATTTCCATTCAATGCTTTATATGGCTCAATTTTATGACTAGAATTTAAATGTTTATTACATGAGAACTCAACCAAGGGGTGTGTGTCCCAACATCCTTGGAAATACCTTAAATAGAAACTCAACATATCACTTAGAGTTTGAATGGTCCTTTCAAATTGACTATCATTATGAATGGGAATTTAGTGATAAAACCCAATTATTTCTATATGTCCTTTTTATCACTTCTTTTGAACCTGATATAATGGTGATTCATACTCCCTGCATCATTAAAGAATCTCATACATATCATGTATGTTTTTTTCAAGAATAAATTATCCTTTACCAAGAAAAAATGAATTGATTTAGTAAGGTGGTATATTATAACACAAATGGAATTATTGTATTCAGATGTCATGGGGAGCCCTACAATGTAATATAAAGTGATGATTTTCTATTTGAAATATAGTATTAGAAATATTTTTATACTACAAATAGAATTATATCATAAAAACATAACATTAATACAAAGAAAGCGTAAGATTATATACTTTTCAATAAAATTATTCATTTTATCCAACTATATGTTTTTCCTTGTATCACTATATATTTTTATGAATAAAAAATGAATTCACAAGGATGTTATATGAGATTTAGTATAAATTTACCTATTTTGTTCCATTTTTATGTGAAACAAATCTTAGTTCCCAAACAAATAATTCCATCCTTATAAAAGATGAATTCTAGTATATTTTCTATATTTTACCAATACATCACTTTACAAGATTAGCTTATCTTTAAATTAATGGATTGTTGAGTAATAAATTATAAAATAGAGGATTTATCTGATTCCATCATGACTTCATGATTTATTATTTTAATATAAAAAATTATTAGGTATTTTTTAATCATAATCATGGATAATGTAGCATAATATTTTTTTCATAGAGCATCATTCAATATATTAACCTTCCCCAGTTGAAAATGTGTTGAGAAGTCATAACCTTTGATCACTTCCATCTATCTTGTCTAGAGAATGTTTGACTCCTTCTACGTGAATATATATTTCAAAATCTTGTGATCATTATATATATCAAGGATTCCAACATAGAGATAACGTTAAAAATTAATTAATGAAAATATCAAATACCATATGCTATATGCTATAAATCATTCATCCTATAATTTTTTTTTGTGAATTGTTAAGTGACATGAGGCATAATAAATTACCTTATAATAGTTAATGAGGATTCATCCCAAACCCTTAAATGATTTTCACTATATATTACAAATATTTGTCCACTACGGGGTAATGTAACCACATCTTTAGTAACCAATATATTCTTAACCTTTTTTAGTTTTCCTTACATTTATATATATATAGAGGAACATCCCTATTTTATATGTTTACTTTTTGGAGTATTTTAAATTCATGATAAATTTATAAAAAAGTATTATTAGTATACATTTTACAAAAATACCCATCAAAATTTTAAAATTATTATTGTTCTCAACAATTCTTTATCACATGAATCATCAATTGATCCATAGATATACATTTTCATGTGATTAAATGACATAAGGAGGATAATTTTGTAGCCAAAATTCACACATGATGATCATTGTATATAATTTCACTTTCCATAGGGCCAATAAAAAGACTCATAAAATGATCTTCATGTTGTCCATTTTTATTATAAAATGTTTTATTATCATAAATATATACAAATAAAAATCTTTAAAGGTAATATACAATAACATTTTTCATTATATCCAAGAATATAACAAATTATTTTTATGTATTAATGGAATCATTATGAATTGATAGTGATCATACTTATTATAGAAGTTTATCTAGAGTATATTATCCTATTTAACACTTAATTGAAGATATTTGAATAAAAGATAAATATTTTATAATTATTGAGATCATTGTAGTTAATAGAACTAAGCATTAATATGGGTAAGATAATATATTTTCTTCAAAATGATGTTGTTATGTTCATATAAGTCAATATGGAGACACATTTATCCATCCATCTTCATAAAAAAAGAACTAGTGAACCCCATAAAAAGGAACTAGGGCATATAAAAACCTTATCTCAATTTCGTTAGAGTTTTCTCTGTAATGCCTATAATTAAATCAAAACCATTATATAATGAGACTTTTATATTGTCATAATTCCAAGTATGAGGCCATTTGAAAACTCAGTGTTACTATCATGGGAAGACTAATCAATTATTTTTGGAAATACAATTACATTATTACCCAAAATAGGTATATCTATGATAAAATGTAATTTCATATAAGTTTTACCTAAATATACATCAGGATTGGGTATGAATATCTATATAACAGAAGTAGTTTCCCTTAGAGGTTCATAGTTATACTTTCATGTATTGATGATCATGGGAATCTTTTGGATATTAAATGTGAGTTCTTTATTCCAGTAATTAATATTGGACCTTTCTTTAGATAACCAATCAATGTCTAAAGTCACCTAAAATTCAACGAAATGAATTATTGTATGATTTGAAATGGCATATTTATAAAACGTTCTATTGAATATGATTGAAAGACTAGAGATGTAATTATCACACCACTTTTAATTTTCTCAATAATACTGAATATAATCCTTATGGGGCTGATTTAATTTCTTTAAAAATATTCTAGATATAAATGGGATGATTGAAATAGAACAGAGTAAAAAATTCACAATCCAATTGTGGATGATATGTATACATTTCACCACTTTTTTCTATCTCCCACTACTAAAGTAATAATAACATTGGATTTTTCGTGTTCCCTTTCATTAATATTTTTCTATCATTGATTATTTCGTTAAACAATTATAATGGGGAATTTATTGTCTTAAGGTCAAAATTCATTACTTTTGAAGAATTTAATTGTGGTTTGATCATTAGTTGGGGACTTCATGTCCGTCAACATGTCATTTAAGTACATATAATTTTTTTGATAGTTTTGGGATTGGTGTCCTTATTTAACACACATAAATAAATTCCTTGATCACATAAGTAAATTACATAGGTTCTTCCTACAAATATTTCCACATATAAATAGATTTAAATTATTTCCCTATTGTGACTTATCATTAGATATTTCATGATAAAATACATTCCCTTTTTTCTTATCTAGAATAATGAGAATCCATGATTTCTATCTATACCTTCAATGAACCGTGGACATCTTTATGATAGGATCAAAATAATAATATGGATTATTCATTCTAAGTAATTTGATCAAGGATATGAAAGAATCGATTGATCATGATTTCAGATTAAATAATAAAACTTTAAGATTACACTACATGTCTTATGATGTTAAGCTCATAAATAACAATGGATACATCCTTTTTTTTATTCAACACTATAAATTATCATTATATTTTCTTGTGACGAGTTTGGGGAAAAAATTTGAGGTTAAATTTTCTTGAACAAATACCATACCATAGAGTATAATTTTCCCTTTTCTAATATATTTTTAATAAGTTTCTTCCCTTGTATTTTCTAATGATCAAAATGATAAATTGATAAAACAACCTTCTCATTATTTGATATATAGTGAAAAAATATTTTCATGATTTAATTATTCCTTTACCAAACTTTTTTTGGTTTGGAAGACCCAATAACTGACGATGGAAATAATCTCATAAAGTAATAGGCAAGCATTTTATGCTTTGTTGGTGTGTTTGGGATGTCAATGTGTTCAACATTATTTTTTTATTATGAATGCTTTGGGGACATTTTAATTTGTATTTTTACCATATAAACCATATGATTTTGTTTTAACATAAGAAAATAAATAAATTTTTTATTGTACCCACTATTTACAAGATTCCTAATGGTTCTAAACATTTACTGAAATATTGAAATGTTTGGGATGAGAATACATAAAAAATAAAGATATTACCATATAAGAAATATATTATAAATAATGTGTACACCCTAACTTATGAACATCTAGGTTTCAATTTGGATTATCAAAGATCATTTCATCTTATGATTTATAACCTAAATATATTCTAATTCCTCATAATGGTTCTCATATAGAATCTGAATTGAAAAAATAATATACCCCAAGAGTTTCAAACTAGGTGTCCTATTAGGCATCTTGTTCTTTCTATAGGAGAAGACCAATTTAATATACTACAATCATATTCAGGGTTTTTACTACAAATAAAATCTATTATCTATCCTCTATCCACATGTTTTTATCTATATATGTATGTTATTTTATAAAATTGTACACTTAATAGAAAACAATATTCTAGTATATTTCTAATATTTAGACATGTCCTTAGGTTTCACACATATGTGTTAATAATAACACACCAAATAACAAAATTCAACACTGATATTAACTTAGGTGAACAAATCTAAACACATATATATCTTAAAGTTATTTCAAAATGTAAACAATATATTTTTTAATTTGTCCTAAAAATATTGATGACCCAATTTTTTGGTTCCTTTTTTGATAAGGCTCGTAAAAATATTTTTACACATTAGTACTTCATCATCTTCCATTGTAAACTATGCATAATCTTGGACTCCTCATGTGTTAATAAATTTTTAATAATAAAAAATCCTATTAATTCTGTAAAAACTTGTAAATCCTATGTAATTTATCTTAAATCATATGTACAGATGATTAATATCATTATCCATTAAATAAACATTATGAACTATTTTTAATTTATTTATAATGATTTCTTTTATTAATGATTATTTATAATCCATTATATGAATTTCACTAATTATGTCTGAATACAGATATTTTGATAAGTATAATACAATGTGAGTCTTCCACTGGTTGTGTTTTCTGGAAAAGGATCCATACACCATGACCATCCAGACACTGTGACCATCTAGAAACTGTGACCATATAGACACCATGACCATCCACACACCGTGACCATCAAGACACCATGGCCATGAAGACACTGTGACTATCCAGAAAATGTGACCATTGAGACACAGTGACCACCCAGACACTGTGACCATCCAGACTCTATGACCATCCAAACATTGTGACCATCCAGACACCATGACCATCGAGACACTATGACCATCCAGACACCATTTTAAGGAAACATCATTTCAATGAATACACCATCTGTAAACAAACTGTGACACCATTTCTAAATCTATTTTTTCATTTTTTGATTTAATTTCTCACTGTCATATTTGAATCTTTTAAATGAACTGACATAATTATTGTCTTCTTATGGACATATCATCTAATAGTATGAGGTACGAGGTGTAGAATACATGCATCATGTCAGAACCAACAGATGCACTCCAAGAAAAAAAGAGAAGGGTGTCCTAGAAAAAGATAGAGCGTAATAACGAAGTACACATGATATTTTTCTAGAAAAAATAATCGACACATGAAGCTAAACATTCCAGAAGAACACACGAAGAATTCTTGAATCAAAAAGCTGGACACCATAGATCGGAATCGTTGAGCACATATTTTAATAGTCAATACCACAAAGAACACGTGCCAGATCTAGCTGACTTATGATATTCTATTTTCCTTGAGAGGACTTGATTTTTGTATCTATATCATCCCATAAGTCCAGAGCTGCCAAGACTAACACTCAGAGCACTTCTAAACTTATCTCATCCTTTTATCTCTGTTTTATATTATTTTTATCTATTGATTAGTGTGGGTGTCAATATAAAAACACACACTATCTCCATTATCAATATAAAGAATATAAGATATTGTTTATCTTATATCTTTTTACACTAATGTATTGCCACGTATAAGTGTGGAAGAAGTCCTAGTGTGACTTGTTTGTGTTTACCCATGAAAAATTATGGATGAGGCCATGTGACCTGTATAGTCTTGTGTGCTGTTGTTAACCCCAATCCAGGTTGTGGATCAAGTTTATTTATATAAAATTATTGGTTTAAGGGGATCACCAAGTGGAGTGGATTAGTTCTTGGCATGATACTGAACCACTAGTTTTATATCTACTGTGTTGTTTACTTTAGTTTTCTTTTTTAATGTTTAATCCAGAAATCACTAAATTTACATTTAAATTTATTCTTAGAAAGAAGTTATAATTGTTTTTCCTTGTTATAATAGCTTCAAAAGTAATGTTAATATATTTGATTAGGATTACCAAAAATTAATCAATTTTCTAAGAAGTTACTTATACAATCAAATATCCATAACATTATGACCTTGATTAATTAGGCTATATTTAACTATTAGGGAAAATTTTTAAGAATCCCTTTTTAAACTGAAATTTTAATAGATACTCAATTCACCCCCCTCTTGAGTACTCTACTTTGACCAACACATAATACTTCCATATATATATATCTCTTCATATAATCTCATTAAAAATGGAATGAAAAAGAAGGTTTGATCAGAAAAAATCATTATGGGTAATATGTAAATTAGGAACAATAAGTTAAATCATAAAAACTTGAGAAAACCTAACTGATAGGGGAAATATATTTTTAATGGGAATTGGAATTATAAGATACAATTTTAATTAAATGGAAAACATACTAGATTAAAACACAAAATAAAAGAATAAATGTCAAATAAAAATGTATACAATGACTTTCAAAAAATGAAATTTTTTTTATCCATGGAAATATAAAATTTGATAATGGAAGATCATAGAAATGTGGAATAGATTAAAAAACTAACATCATTATAATTTTTTCACAAAAATATCTTAGGATCATGTTGAGAAAATACTTATTCATGCTTTCTCTTTGTGTACAGACACAATCATGTTTTTTATTTAATAATACGGGACAACATAAGAATTTCCACAAATTTCATTATCTATTGAGATATATAATATTAACCACTGAATTACTCTGATATAAAGGACTCCACCTATCATCATTCATACAATTATGTTCCTTGTGAAATCAATTGATCAGAATCTCTCAAATAAACCTTTGAATGAAAAAGGATTTTATAACATTTTAATGTGTTATCTTATAAAAATTATATCATGAATTTTTCAGATAAATAAAAAATAAAATGGATGTTTTTATTTCAAAATTTCATTTAGAGGGCGATGAATAATATTCCCCTATGAGATATTTTTCATAGAGATGGTAGTATAAGAAAAATTATTTTTTATCAAAAAAAATTAATCATGTTATATGACAAAAAAATTTCAATTAACTATCAGAAAAAGTTATATATGAAAATACAATTGTTTAAAAAATATCTTCCTAAAAATAACATTTATCAATTGAATCATGAATATAATTAATGATAAAGATAACAAATTTTTAGAATAATATAAAAAATAAATTCTTGAAAAATAAATTCCACTATTATTTTAAAATACCTTTGTTGAAACTCACATCATTAAAAAGAATAATAAAACCAATATTTATTGAATATAAAGGGAAATATAAATATAATTAGTTTCAGTAAATATTTGGGTTTCTATTTAATAAAGCAAAATAATGGAAGTAATATAAATATCGTCATGGAATATAAAGATCCATTATAAATGGTATGAACTATTTTTTACAAAAAACATTCTAAGGAAGAGATTGATCAAATTGGAATTTTATTATTGAAAAATGTAAATTTTCATGAAAAATATAGAAGATGTCAAATATAATTTATTTGTTGTATAATAAAATAATAATTATGTAATATAGTAAAAGAAATTAGTTTGTCACTCAATAAAAGAAAAATGATTTGATAAAAACCCATATAATAGATTCACACTCTATTGAACACGTTTTAATATAATTTATAAGAACATTGAAATATTTAATAATTTACTAGAAAAATTAATTAATATTAATTAATATTAATTAATATTTTAAATATTATTTTATATTCATTTATAATCAAATTTATATTTTTTGTTAATATTAATTATTTGTGACTAGAGATTTTAACTATTCCATTATTATTTCTGTATAACTATTATATTTGTCACTAAATTCCTAAAAGATAATTTTTAAAATATTAAAGGAATTATACATTTAAATTTCATATCATTTTTTATAGTTTTATGTTCATCCGATAGACTTTTGAGTTACATTTCATAAAGAAAATATAAAAAAAAATTATTAAGTAAACTTATTCATAAAAAAATATTTATTAATAAATAGTTTAAACATTAATATTAAAATTATAGATAAATAATAATTTATTTTATATATAAATATCACATATTATTATAAATAATTTTCCTATGATAATACAAGTTAAAATTTCACTATATCATTCCTGTCGGTAGTTAAACAGAATAAAATAAGAAAATGCAAGAATTAGTTTTCTTATTATGTTTATTGATTAATTTTATTATATTTTCATCATAAAATATTGAAAACAATAACGAAATTCAATATTATTATTATTTAACATTTATTAATCATTTATCATATATCATTATAACATCATTCACATAGGCGGTAAAACTGAGAAATAATTAAGCGGGTTATAATAACTAAATGAAAACAAAATAATTATCTAATAATTGTAATATTATCATTATACAAAAATAATGATTTAAAAAATAATAATATACGTATAAATAATTTTTTTGAATATTAATTTGAATATCAAATAGAAAAATGATAATAGAAGAGAAAATAATTTAAGAAGAATCATTTAATATTTTCATAGAAATATCTATGAATATAATGGGACATAAGTAGTGCTTGATGATAAAAAACTATGTAATGTGGGTTCAGATTACTTTTAGAAGTAATTTTAATAATATAATGTAGAATCTATAATTTTAGATTTAATTTCCAGGGGTGGTAGAATGCACATTTTATAAGTGAAGGGAGTTACATTTTGGTAAATAGTAGTTATTAATCATGAAATTAATTTCATATTCCAGTAAAATTTATCATTATTTCAAAATAAGGGATGATAAGAATATGGTGAGTCAGTTATACTCTCAAGAAGTCATTTCAATAAATTTTTTCTTTGATATTTCATAGTTTTATCCCATGATTTAGCACATTTACCATTCTCAACCGCAACCATGGTAGATTGTTTTTCCTATGTATGTTATTTTTATTTTTAAAAATGAAATAGTTAATTTAACTTGATTAGAACATGATAGATTAAAATAGGAAATCCATTTTAATAGATATAATTTCTAAAATTATAAAAAATCAACTCTAGAATAATAAATTTATAATGCAATATAAAAGTTTTTACAAAAACATGTCTTTTAAGAATAATAGTAATTTTTGGATAAAATTATGAAGGATAATAATTTCCATCCCATTATACAGTATATTATTAACAAATTGGTAGTTATTTGAAATTTAGTTTATATCAAAAATGAGTTAAAAATTTATAATACTGAAATTAAAAACTCCATTTATTATTACTATAAAATATTAATTTTGATTACAAAATGCCAAAAATAGGTTTCTAAGTTTTAAAATAATAAATTTTAATTATGTATATTACTCCAAAAATATATTTTTTTATACAATGTTTCCATATATTTTTATGAAATTATTATATTATAATTTGTTTATAATTGTTATAGTATTTGAAAAAACTGTATATTTCACAATTCAACTAAAAATAAACCTATTCAGAGAATTATCAAAAAAATAACCATAAGATAAAAATAATATTCACAATTAAAAATTAATGTTAATTTCATCTAATTAATATTCAAAAATAAATTTTAATTAAATTTTATATATGTATGAATAATGCATAAACAAGAATATTTATAAAATGTCTTCTATATTAGTATCCATATATTTAAATTCATAATGTGAGAAAATATAAAATTATTCATAATTAAAATATTATATCAACCTTAAAAAACATAAAAATCATATTATTTCATACATTTAAGATCCACTGGAATGATGTTAAACAATGTCATTTATAGATTGTGTTTCAACGATAATGGATCAAATAGTGATTTCCATGAGATTAAACCTCTCCTATGAGTGATTTATATAATGATATAAATATTTAAGCTGGTCCTGGACTTGGTCAATGGAAATCCATAAAAATAATACCAGCATGCTAATAATATATAAATGGGATTATTAATGAATACTGGTACTACTTAATGATATTAGTTCACCTTTTAATATAAATTTAATAATTTGGTTCTCTCTAACTATGCCTACAAATTTAATGATTATGTTATTAAAATGATATATTATTTATTTTATTACATTAATATATAATTATTTATTTTATTTTGGGGTTGTGTATGAATTATTATATTAAAAAATATTTATTTAAGAGTTGATATTTAATAAAATCATTAGTAGTTCAATATGTATTTAGGGAAATGTTCAAATATATTTTAAAATGTTGAATAATTATAGAAAAAATAATGTGAATAATAATAGTTATATAAGGATAAAAACTTATGGTTTTTTTAATAAAATTTTTAAATTATTTGATATAAAAATTTGAATAGTTTTAAATAGTTTTTTTCACGAAACGATATCCTTGTTATCCCCTATACGTTTTTTGTATGGTATTAATGGACCCAAGGAGTTCACTGAAGATTGGGTTAACATTTGGGATATTAATAATCATGATCTAAATAAAATACCATATTGAATACATGATCTTTATGGAGTAGAAGTACATAATATGATTACTTATATTAAATATTATATATTTAATATTCAATCATGTTTTAGGAAATATTACAATGTCAGGAAAAAGACTCTTGATTAAGATAATAAACTATCAAAGTGATCTTATTGTTAATCCTCATATGTTTGATCTTTCTGGTTATCGTGATAACTAATTTGAATAGAGGATAATATCCTATATATACACAAATTTTTTTTTATTATAGTATGATATCATATAAGTGAATATATATTTTTAATAATTAGTAAGAGTTATTATAACCATTATTTGTTAATATTATTTATGTTATTGATACAGGTGATTTAGTTGTAGAGGAAATGTTCATGGATAACAATAATGGTTGATGGGCCAGGAGTGGAATCCTTTTTAATTAATAACCAGGTGAGTTGTCAATAATGAACGTGGTGGAGAATTATTCAAGAGTTATATTTAATAGTGAATTAATATCTAATCAGTGGCGATGAATCGTTCCATCATAAAATTGAGGAACACATGGGATTCCTGTTATATAAAATATATGGAGATGGTTGTGTAAGTAAATGATTCATTAGTAAATATATATTGGTGATCATTTTGATATGTGTATGATATGTGTTTTAATATATACTAATTTAGATTTTGAAAATATTTTTTACTTATGTTATGTACAATGGTGATTCAGTTATATAGTTGGATTCCATACAATGGATAAGTTATGGATACTTAGAACTAGGATATTGGTCCGGAATGATTGCTTTATAACATATAATCCATCCAATGTGGCTACAAAAAGAACTCCAAATTCAAGAGTTGGATCCTTCTACCCCAACTAATTAATTTTTCTTTATTTCCATTATCCTTGAGTGTTCTACATATTGATTCCTTACTCATTCAATGTATCTTTTTATAATACCTGATTATTTTAAAATAAGAAATTGTTTTTTAGCATAAAGGAATCTCATAAACATCCAATAGCAGCTGAGAAAAATTATTATTTAAACAGTGATATTATAAAATTTTCATTTAATTGGTGAGAATGAATTTTAGTAGCTTCATTAAGAATATATATATAAACTTCAAACTCAATTGATATTTATTAATAGATTCATATGACATATCACTCATTTTAAGTATTAATTTTATGTTTCAAAATACCCTATCTACAAAAATGTTTTTATTACCTTTTTCATGAGTGATTAGTATAATTAAATTTTAATATTTTTTAAAAATTGAATTTAATAAATGGATATTTTTTGAATCATCACTTCAAAATTGTGATAGGGGTAAATTTTGGGTTTTTTTCTAAAAATATTGTTTTTCAATTAACAATGAAAACCCTTGATTTAATAGAAAAAAGTATTTTATTTTAAAGTATTAATAATGTAGCATTTTATTTGGTATTATTTTGAAAATTTAACTAATCCATATTGATTAAAAAAATTTCTCTAATTTAAATTAATTCAATATTATTTACAGTTATTATATTAAAACTATTTTATACTAATATTAATTTTTTTTAAACCCATTCTATACTATATTAAATGTTAATTTAAATATATATCATTTATAATTTTGGGAATATTATATTAAAAAATGAATTCTTTATTTTGAATCAATGGTTTTTAATTTTATCAAATAGGTTTCTTTTATTATTTTACATTATGAATAAAATCCTTGGAAAGAATTTTTTCATCATTGTAAGGGTAAAACATGTAAATATGATTAAAAATTTGGGAAAAGACATAAAAATAACCCAAAGGAATTCATTTACTATGTTTAATGATTGGTTATCAGCCATAATAATAAAAACCTATAAAATATTTAAATTTATTACCACATTGATTTAATAATTAACTCAAAGTTATTTTTAGTAAATATTAAATACAAAAATGTAACTATCTCAGCTTTAATATCTATTATAGGATATAAACCCACCTATTTCCCTCACACTTCTTGAGCCACTTATCTAAAATAGTAAACAAAAAAACTATTATTTCCATTCTTATCTCTATTGTAGAATTTTTTTCTTCATAAAAGATTGTCTCTAGGGTCCATAAGGTGGAATCCAAATGATTTTTCTATAAGAGGTTGTAATCATACTAATAGAGAATTCTATGTTTTCTTCTTCTTCTACCTGATTTAATTCATTACTAAAAATTCTAGTATATTAAAATATGTTTATCCCATATAAAGAGTTTTTATTATGTAACATACTAACACTATTAATATCATTTTCAATATAATAGGAAACAAAGCCATAATTTGTGTATACAAGTAGATTAATGCCTTAAAAATTGATGTATTTCATTTTTCATCACAACCATTCATGAATAGTTATTTTTAATAATTTATTTTATTTATATTATATTCTTGAAATAATTAATATTTTTAAATTGTAACATATAATCTATTGCCATACCTGTAAAAACATTAAAAATAGAATTAATATACATGTATAGGTATGTACTGCAATATCCACGTAGAGATGTACTTTGTTTTTCAATATTTCCTTACATGGATGGGTGTATGGATATATTTGATGAAGGTGTTTTATTTTATTACATTATAATTATTATGTACATATAGTATTTTATTTTCATTATTTATCTACCATCCATTGAAAATTGAAAATTTCGTACACGTTTATATACATACTACCACCTCGCAAACAAATACATTACATTTTTCATGATCACCTATAATGAATGACAAAAAAATTTATTTATTCAACAAAAAATATGATTAATTAGTTGTTAATATTCTAGATATTATGGAACTATGACCCATTACACAACAATGATCATATCAAACTGATTTTGAAATTATGAACTCAAAGTCCTTAAAGCATTCTATGTGGAAGAAATTAAATATTTCAAAATTGAAAAATAAATAAATAGTTTAATGAAAAATTGTTAACCAGTAATGTTTCTTAAAATGTTAAATAATTAATAAAATTTGATTATATAAGATTTAAAGGACATAAATGAGAATATGAGACTCATGGTAAGGGGTTTGTAACTCAGTTTTCTTTCAACGGTTTATGACACATTTTCATTGAGTATTACAAGCCATGATTATTTGAAACATTATATATAGAGTGTTTTAAAATTTATTTACACTACATTATATAGATTTCTATATAGTCACTAAAAAAATAAATGGATTAATTATCCCTCCAAATGTTATTATATTTATAAGGTATTTCATTGGTTAAATCTAATATTCTCGAGACATGACTCATGTCATGCACTTTCATATATTTTTATGGTGTACATACATCCCCATGAATGAATATTGACATTATATTTTAGTTAATTAATTGGATATAATGATATATATAGTTATATTACATTCAATGTACATTTATTATACTGTTATTACGTGATTTTTTAATCTAAATTATGTTAGAGATTGTTTATATTAATGATTCCATGGGGGGAACATTTATTATATTAATTTAATGAAATATATATATATTATTATGTAATGGTTATTTCTATGGTTTATATGATTTGTTTTCATTATCCACTTTTTGGTACATAAGAATATAAAAACAATTTTATATAGAAATATTGTCCCTATTAAAATTTTTCATTAGGACCCATTTCAGTTCTATATCGCTACCCTTCAAATTTGTTTATGGAATATCATTTTTTACGAAGAAATTATAATTTATTTTAAATTTTACATATATTTTACAGTCATTGAAAATTTTAAAAATAAATATATTTTTTCATTTTAAAATTAGGACATCATTGGCTTTTACTATAATTTAAAAATGGGACTTTTTTAACATTTACCAAATGAATAGATTTTTCCCCCATAATAAATATTTATATCATTGAATATTAGTTGAAATGTTATCAATTTATTTTGAAAAAATTAATTGTATAAAAATTCTGGGAATTTTTGTTTAAAAATGTAACAAATGAAGAGGATGTTTTCCCTACTTTCACTAAAATTTATTAAATGTTCTAGGAAATTTAATTTTTTTTGGAAATAAAATTCATTGTTTTATTATGATAAATGAGGGATATTTCAAAATTATATCATTCTTATTATAAATATAGATGTATTATATTTTTTTAAAGATCATTCCATGGTACTCATTTCATTTACAAATTTTAATCATGCTAAAAAGGAATGCTAGTTTTTTCGTGGGTGTTGTGTTGAAATAAGTATGATTTTATGTTTTTTTCATTTTATTATACATAAAAATATGTTTGTATGATTGAAATGTTGTTATATAAAAAACCATTGATGGGTGGTTATGTTTTAAACTAATGATGGTTTATTTCCTTATCTCTCAATGATGGTTGGCTCTTTTATATCCCTCTCATATTTTGGGTAAATAGACATATTTAACTACATATCAGTTAATCTTTATAGATAGTAAAGTTAACTACATTATGTTACTATTATGATAAATTGTAATTATAATATTTTCAATGATTAAATGATGAAATTTTGATATTCTAAGATAACTACAATATTTTTCATTGATATTAGTGGGTTTTAATGATTCTATTAATCAAGGACTCTATTAAAAGAGATATGTTTTTTAAAATCATGTGATTATGTTCATTATTAAAGTTTATATAAAATATATCAAGGTTTGGGATCTTTTTTTGTGTGTATGGACTCAATTTCATTATAATCATTAACCATGGATATTTTATCATACAATTATTCTCATCATGTACTCACTCAAGGTATTCAATTATTAATTTGAATGTTTAAACATTCCAAGAATTGGAGATCAACCTTATTATTCTTATTTTCAACCGGTTATAATGAAATATTCTATGTATGATATGTCTAAAAGGGATTCATGTCAGATATTCTAATGACTTAATATTTAATAAGAAAATCGAGAATATGGGAAATAAAATTCTTACAAGATAAAATGGGGAATGTTTTGTAATAATTTTTACTAATTTTATAAAACAATAAACTTAAATGGTTTATGGTTATGTAACCGACCTTCTATTTCATTTTTATGCTTTTATAATTTTTTATAGTTAAATGTTGATAATTTTTATTATAATAAAAGAAAGAAATTTTATGATTTTATTTATAATATAATGTTGTTAATTATGTTGAGGATGTTATCATAGGTATCACAGCAGGGTTTTGAGAATTTTTGTGGTTAGGAAGATTTCATATTAGGATAACATGAATTTTTTGGATAATATCTTGAGTTTATATATTTATGGTTGATAAAAATATAAAATGATTAAACACCCCATTTTAGCTATTTTGTGAGGAGATTACAAGTGACTAATGATATTTTGGGAGTTGTTTTATAGGGTTGAGATATATATAACCAATAGTTTTCATGTGGATTATTTTTTCAAATTAATGTTTTTTTATTATTTAATATATATGTTAAAATATATTAGACTATAACTGAGGTTTAAATATACATTAATGTTGATGTTTTATTGGTTTATTAGGATATCTGGTAATTTTTTGGGAATGATCTAAGATGAACCTTTGGTGTTATGGGGTATATTTTTGGTCTAAATGTATTTTTTTATTCTAGAAATGGGGATGACCTTGTTTGTTTATGGGTCAAACATTCCAATTGATTTATAACGGGTTTATTTGTAGAACCGGAAACATCCAATGATTCTACATCCATTTGGACGTACTTTCCAAAAGTAGGTGCTCATTAGTTATGGACAGAGGAGGCTTAAGAATTTGCATTGGTCAATAGGATGGGACGTCAAACTCATCACACCATTTTTGGGGAAATTATTTTCTACTATGTGAATCTCTTATGGATTTGAGATATGTTCATGAATCCTTATTAATTTACCATGTATGAAAATGAGTTTTCCTTTGGATATTGCAATCAATGATTCATATGTAGGAGATTTATGGAATCTTTTGTATATATTTGAGATTCTTCATTAATATAGAATCATCTATATAAATTAGTGATTCTTAGTCAATGGTATCCTACCTCACATTATATAGAATTCCCTTTGTCATTATGATGACCATACTGGTTTTAAAGCCACTCAGTGGGGAACTTGAAGTTTAATGTCATTCAGAAAGACAGGGTTATTTTAGAGTTGGGATCGCACCCACAGATGAGCTACCTATGTATCCTTATTAGAAATGGAATCAGAATTCACATAGTTCGGGTAAAGAATTATGAATTTTATGCATGATTAATGTCCCAAAAAGAGATTTCAGAATTAATTTTACACTCTAAGCTCACTTGAGTCATGATCTATGTGAGAAACAAGATTTATTAGTAAAAAATGACTATTGTGCCACAAAAGATGCAATAATAAGAAATGATGTGGGGATTACATATGAATGAATGCCCAGATAGATGAAGATAGAGACATACTTCAGGGAAGAAGCCCGATAACAAGATACATAAAGGTATATGTGCTTAATAGAGATTTGGATACATAACTTACGACTTCCTCTTGAGAAGGATGCCCAAATTAGAGAGGACTTATGATTAGGTTTTATTCTTGAAAAGGAACCCAAAATAAAAATAAATTAAGACTAAGGATTACTCCTGAGAAGGAGGCCCAGGTAATGGGGACTTGAGACTTGGGGCATACTCCTGAGAAGGAGTCCCAAGTTAAGGGAAATTGTTATTGGGGATTTCTCCTAGGGAGGATGCCCATGAATAGGGAACTTGGGGCTTATTCTTAAGGAGGATTCCCAGATTAAAGATCTTCTCATCTTAAAGGATTATGATGAATGAAGGAAATATATAAACAAAGTGATATAAATCTATGTAAATCGCGATGTTTTGAGAGATGTTCCATAAAATTCCATTCAGATAAGGAGGCCAACAAATTAACCATGCCATAAATGACTTTGATGAATGTTTTTAAGGTTAAATCATGAAGTGGAGAGAAGAATTTGTGGAATGGAAGTTAATTGGAAGGAGGCGCACAAGTATTGTTCTGGCGCGAAAGTCCTGGTCACACAAGTATTCTTGCGTGACATGAGTTCACTTGGGCTATGAAGAACCTGTGAAGTGATACTTGGGCGACCTTCAATTAGAGCCCTTAGTATCATCCAAAGGGGTTTTCAGATGGGTTGCACGCATGTTTCCTTCAGAGGGAAAGGCAGCGCGCAAGTGTCTTTATTTCCCTTAATGGGTTAGACACTTAGGTGTGCATGTATTGATGAGATTCAACACTTAGTACTTATTCTTCCTCTTTATGGCTTCCATTATAGGTAAATAATTACCTTAGAAGTCTTTATAAGACTTCATATGGAGACTTGGGTGACCAGAGCATGAATATGGTGTTTCTGATTTTTCGTCCCGGAAATGGGGGGCCCAATGGGGGTATTTATATGCCATCTGATGTTTGGGAGAAATTTCACTTAAGGCGCACAAGTTACTTTCACACCACATAGTTGGTGTGCAAGTGACTTGAGTGCCCAAGGCTGGCGTGCAGGTAAACAAGCGCGCCTTAATGCCATTAAATTTTTTTTGAGAAATTTTATCTCTTTATTTCTCAAGGTATTTCCCTTAGTCAATCTTTGGACTCTATGACAGAATGGAGTTTCAAAAAAAGACCCCTCTCAGAGTTGGATCTGAAAAAGGAAATAGGATTTGACTATAAGGTAAAGGGGAAAACCAAGGATTTGTGGGCGCGCAGGGTTTGGGCGCGCAAGTAGCGGCGCATAGGTGCGAGCCATGTAGGGTATGGCGCGCAGGTAAACTACTTCACCTATAAATATGCGGCACCACTTCACGAAAATAACCCGGCTTTGAAAGCTTCTTATCTCTCAGGGCGCAAGTAGCTCTCACCATGTAGGTGTATTGGTTTTCCGCTCGTTCACGGTTGATTTCTTTTTTCAAAATTGTGGCGCGCTTCTGCATAGGTATTTGGACATGCATGGTGACACCTACGCGCCCATACATGCACGACCGGCTTAAACATGCACACCATGATTTGGACTTGTGTTCCTTAATGCCTTATCCAAATTTTTAATTTTCTTCAAAAATTTTATGAAAAATCAACTTACTTAAAAAAATAATTATCTGCTATTTGGGAAGATTCAATGGCTCCCAAAAGAATTATAGCATCTGATGAGCTGGCCAGGATGTGGATTGATGACATGATGAACATCATTTTCCATGATTGCTATGATATCTACGACAAAAATATCCTACATTTGGCCATGTACTTGAAGAAATGTTGTGTCAATTTCCCACAGAGCATTTACCTGCCTCTGTATGGACATGGTCATCTACAAGGAGTCAACATTCTAGATGCAAAGAAATATCTTCTCGAGATGCAGACACACTACTACCCCTCTATTTCGGTTATGATGTGCATTAAGTGAAAAAACAATGATGTTAACTTTCAAATTTTTCCTCCATTACATTTCCTTGAAGATATAAAAATAGAAAACCCATGGTCTGAAAAGTTTTCCGATGCCGTTTGGTGGATAAAAGACTATCATGGCATTAGAAAAATATCTCAAAAGAGTACTCTCTCAAAATGTATCTTTACTTTAAATGATCAATTATCAAATCCATGTATCCATCTTCCAAGTCTCTTGGACAGAAAGGGAGTCACTGTTTGATCAGTAGAAAATTTTCTCAAACTACCCTCAAGAACATTCTTTAACAATTGTTCCAGGAAGAGCTTGTATCACTGCATCTCCTATTATATCCAGTTTAATGAATGTATTCCAGGTGGCTGCTGATGAAGCTCGGGATTCCGTAAATCAAATGAAGAGTTATATTGAAGGTCTCCTATAATTCTTGGAAATGATAAGAGACTCCAGGCTATGGAGGTCCTTCTAACTCTTGTGCATCAATGAAAAACACTTTCATCTTCAATCATTTATACCTACATTATTCTGCTACCTAATTTTAAATTTTTACCTAATCCAATGGGCCTAGTACGTATAGTTTTTTTTTCTAGGATTATAAATAACCCTATAAAATTTGAATCTTTTAAATTCTCAATATTACCTAAATCATAAGAAATGTATTTTCAGTGAGCTGGTATAGGACTTTTGTTCAGAGTTCCCTTGTCTTTTGTGGACAGTTTGAAGTCATGCAAGTTGGACATAAAAAGGCTAATGTTTAAGGTCGAATAGTTTTGATAGAATTTATTAAAATTGAATCAATTCCTAGATAGTTTATCTAAAAACATATTACCATATTCAAGTATGGGGGAAAACATGTAAACTATGAATAAATTTTAAATCTGTGGAATGATATGAAAAAATGGCTAAAAGGAATTAGAGGAAGTTTTCCCTAAGTGTTAAATTACAACTATTTAACAAACCTGTTAGGGTTTGAATTATGTATGGCCACATAAGGGCATTTTTTGCAAAGTAAAATAATATCATCTTTTGGCTGACAGGTCCATTATGTAGAATACTTATGCAAGGCCATCTAGGAGAACGTTCTGCATAGTCAAGAAAAAGAACACTCAGAAATATTACTTTTCTATTGCTAAAAGCCAATGAATGTTTATAGAGAATAAAGTTTTCCAAAGCATAGATTATGCTGTATGGAGAGAGGTACTTGAGTATGAAGATGATATTTCTAATCATGATTGTCAAATAATTGGATGAATGTCACTCCTACAAAGGTCTAAACCAAACATAGGGAAGGGAAATATAAACCATATACTGAAATACTTTTAGATCATGAAAAAGAGTATGGGAAAAATATTGTTAACGATTTCTATTTTTGCGGATCATTGCATATTTTGGATAAGACAAACAAGAAAAAAAGACGTTTTTCTCCCAACAATGAAGTTACCACTATTTGACAAACCCATTAGGGGGTTGAATTATGTCGGGCCATTTAAGGGCATTGGTGGCATAGTCAAATAATATCATCTTTTGGCTGACAGATCCGTTATATAGACTACTTAAGCAAGGTCTCCTAGGGGCATGTATTGTATAGTCAGACAAAAGAATTCTCGGGTATCAATCATTTTTTGACCAGAACTCAAGAAAAGGGTTATGGAGATTTGGAAGTATTCATGGTTTGGAGTATGACCCATAAAAATGGGCATTGTCCAATACATTAATGAGATACACAGACCAATGCTAACCATAATTATGTCGTGTTTGGATCCTGAATTGAGGTGCTGGAATTCCCTATGTATCCCATAATGATGCGAATCAACCCATATGTAGTTCTTGAAATACAGTTTAACGTCATGTGGTATGAGAGGGTATGAGATCATAGTTTAGGGTCATAGATCTCAGACCATAATGAGGAATACACATTGTGTGTTTGTTATAAACATGATGTGAATGAAGACTAAGGTTTTCATACAACATTCATGTTTTCACAGGGGAAATTTTCAGCCAAGAGACTGAAAGTAGAATTTGGGGTTAGGACCATAGACTTGGGGCTGTATTTGAGGGAAACTCGAACGTTCATATGTATCCCATAAGGATGGGAATCAAGCCATACGTAGTTCTTGAAATACCCTCTTGTACAGATTTGGTTCATACAAGTGAAGGGTGAAAGGGGACCTTAGTGCAATGATGGTTTGACCCAAGATTAATGATTCGGGCATTTCCATGTTTTCACGTAGTCTTTGGAATATAGACATGGTTAGTGATCAATGTAAATAATGATTCCCAATCAGGTGAGGGTGTCAAAAAATGTTGTTGTTTATTATCATATTTGAAAAAAGTGTGAATAGTTTAAGGTCATATGCATGGACCGGTGCTGCACAGTTTAGTGTCATGTAGCTAGGAAAATGGGGGACTGTATAGTTTAATGCCATATAGCACAGACAACAGTGAACCCATATGAAGATATAGGTTTTAAGAGAGACTTCACGAATCAACATCGTATGAGATGAAGGTGAACTGATGTGAAGGTATCTGTTTTGGGCTTGAACCTCAGGAGGTTTCCTACGTACCCATTCTAGAAGGCAAGGATAAAATTCCATGTAGTTCAATTGAAGAATGAATTGGTGATCAAGTTTTTCTTGAGGAAAATGACCTAAAAAATATTATTGGGACTTACACATGGTTAGTGGCCCAAAGAGGGTGTTATGGTTGAAGTTTACTCTATGCTCATGTGAGTAATACACGGTGTGAGAAACAAGAGGTAGAACCACCCTAATGATGCACACTTTAATGTCATATTGGACATATAAGGTGTTGTACCTCTCGTACCCCTCGTGGTTTAATTTTCATGATCACAATCACTCTCTTATTTATCTAATATTGTTTTAAGTGTTTTTGGATGATAGGCATGATTTCAGGTTGCCAAGGAATTGGACCAAGAAAGCAAGAAGCCAAAAGTGGACTGATTTTCAGTCCACCGGCAAACCGGTGGAAGACCACCGGCCCGCCGCTGGAGGCCTGGATAGAAGGCATCCCTCTGTCCAGACCACCGGCCAACCGGTGTCCCACCACCAGCCAGCCGGTGGAACCCAGACAGAATGGGTCAGCTACTGCCTCAGCACCGGCCAACCGATGGCCTCCTCACCGGCCAGCCAGTGGTGCGTGAGCCTGAGCCCTCTCCCTTTTTCAAAGCACCGGCCAACCGGTGGCCAAGCACCGGTCAGCCGGTGGAGCCAGTCAAACTAGCCATTGGGCTTTGACCAGGCTTGTCCACTTGACTCCCAACGGCTCTGAAGGCCTCTCCAACGGCTCCAAAGCCTCCCAAAGGCAATTTGAGGGTTCCCCCTCTATAAATAAAGGACTAGGAAGCCCCGGAAATGTACGGAATCCCACATGAACATTTTTGATCATTTTGGCGAACCTCCGGTGAATTGCTTCAAGGAACCCCAATTGCTCCAACTCACTTCCACATCCAAGGAGCACCACCGAAGAAGCTTGGGAGCACTCTTCATCAACTCCATCAATCCATTGGCGCCCAAGGCTTCTCCCCATTACGGTTTTTCATTGTTTTATTATTTTGAGCTTCAATTTGGGTTTGTGCCTACAAACCCCTCATTTCTCTCATCCTCTCTTCTTTGGGTTTTCACACCACCTTCAAGGTGTGAAGAGGTTAGTCAAGCATTCCCTTTTAAAAGGCTTGAATCAAAGGTGAGCTAGCCTTCACCTGTAAGAAGGCTAGTGGGTTCTTGATCAACCATTGAAAGCATGTGGGTTCTTGCATAACCATTAAAAGCAAGCTGTAATAGGTTCTAGATTAACCTTAAAGTCTAGTGGGTTTCTTGCTAAAACCATTAAAAAGCAAGCGGTAGTAAATCTCTCAACGGTTGAGTTGGGAGCGGAGACGTAGTCTTGGGTTTAAGCCGAACTCCGTTATCAAGTTGTGTGTCTTGCCTCTTTTATTTCCTCTGCACTTTTACTTTGATTTTAAATTGTTAATTATTTTTTAAAAGGCAATTCACCCCCCCTCTTGCCATCACGTCTCCGCCCAACAATTGGTATCAGAGGTAAAATTTGAGTAATACCCTAACCGGTTTCAAATTCAAGATCCTTTGTGATGGCTTCTTCTTCTTTCTCCCCCGAAGGTTATTCATTGGGTCGTGCTCCATTCTTTGATGGAACCGACTATACCTATTGGAAAACCCGCATGACTACTTTTCTTAGAATTATTGGATATCCTATTTATAAAATTGTCATGCATGGTTATTCTCTTTCTTCTCCCGATGAATCCAAATGGACTCAAGCCGATATTAAAAATTTCGAGCTTGATGGCAAAGCCATGAACGCTCTTCATTGCGGCCTTGATCGTAATGAATTCAATCGAGTTTCCACATGCACCTCATCACATGAAATCTGGAAACTTTTGGAGGTTACCCATGAGGGGACCAACAAATTCAAGGATACTCGATTGGATATGTATCGTCAAGACTTTGAAAGTTTCACCATGCACCCACATGAAAATATTTCTGATATGTTTACACGCTTTACTGACGTTTGCAATGGTAGAAAGTCTCTTGGTGATGATGTTTCTGCAGAAACGATGGTCAAGAAGATCCTTTGGATCCTACCAAGCTCATGGGCACCGAAAGTCACGGCAATCCAAGAAGCAAAAGACATCAAGAACATGTCGGTCGAAGAGCTCATCGGATCCCTCATGACCTACGAAATCACCATGAGGAGGCAAGCTGTAAAGGAAGGAAAACCGATCAAAGTTCCAAAGAACATCACCTTCAATGTTCAACAAGAAGAAAGATCCTCCTCCTCATCGTCTTCCTCTTCAAGCGGCGATTCCGAAATGGAAATTCTTGCCCGCAAGATGCACAAATTCATGAAGAAGAACAAAAAGAAGAAATCCCGCAAGGCTCAACCCAACGAAAAATCCGAGTCTGAGGTAACATGTTACGGGTGTGGCAAGAAAGGCCATTACAAGCCCGATTTCCCACTCCACAAGAAAAAGGCCAAGAAATAGGAAAAGAAGAAGTCATTCAAGGCCACATGGAGTGATAGCTCCTCATCCTCCTCCTCCTCCTCAAGTGACAACGGTAAAAAATGCCTAATGGAATTTCATGAGGTATCCTCTTCCGACTCCTCTTCCTCTTGTTCTTCAAATTCTTTTAATCATTTATCTTTTGAGGATCTCCAACATGATAGAGATCAATTGGAGGAAGGTTTTCACGAACTTTCTTCCAAATTTGTTGCTTTGAAAAATAATTTCAAAAAACTTTCTTCCGAAAAGGAACAACTTCTCAAAGAAAAGGAGGAGTTGTCCCTCAAGGTCCAAAACCTTCCCGATGTTGATTCTATGGAATCAACAGTCAAGTATTTAAGGGAATCCCTAGCTAAGTTCACCCAAGGTGAACAAAATTTGACCAAATTACTTGGTTCCCAATGCGTATCTAGAACCATCCAAGGGCTTGGCTATTCCAAGAAAGCTTCCTCTTCCCATGCTCCAACTATTTTTGTAAGGGGGAGCTCCCAATTTAAATTTTGTAACTATTGCAAAAAACCCGGGCACTTAATTTATGAGTGCGATTGCAAAAATGCCTGGTATGGAAGGCCTAAAACCATTTCCCTTAATGATGAATTTTATAGGAGAAGACTCGCCACTAGACAAGTATGGATTGAAAAATCCCTTTTAGCGAGTCTCACCGGACCAAAATTTGTCTCGGTTCTAAAATCCTCTCCCCGATGATTTGTTGTTTTTATTTAGGGGGAGTTAGGATCGTTTAAGCCTTTTTTCATTTTTATTTCAAAATCATCAATTAAAAAATATTCAATTCAAAATCATTCAATTCAAAACTTTCAATTCAAATTTCAAAAATTTCAATTGGTTTTAAAATCTCTATCTTGTATTTTCATCCAATCCCTCAATCAAGTTTTATGCCCCGTGCTATTTTGATAATCACAAAGGGGGAGAAATTCTTGGTTGATTGGGGGAGAAATATTTCTCTCATTCTTTTCTTTACTTTCCCATTTATCCTTTAAAGCATGCCTTTCATTTCATTTTTACATTGTTTGTTTTGGTGATTGTGATCATAAAAATAGGGAGAGATTGTTGTACCTCTCATACCCCTCGTGGTTTAATTTTCATGATCACAATCACTCTCTTATTTATCTAATATTGTTTTAAGTGTTTTTGGATGATAGGCATGATTTCAGGTTGCCAAGGAATTGGGCCAAGAAAGCAAGAAGCCAAAAGTGGACTGATTTTCAGTCCACCGGCCAACCGGTGGAAGACCAACGGCCAGCCGATGGAGGCCTGGATAGAAGGCATCCCTCTGTCCAGACCACCGGCCAACCGGTGTCCCACCACAGGCCAGCCGGTGGAACCCAGACAGAATGGGTCAGCTACTGCCTCAGCACCGGCCAACCGGTGGCCTCCTCACCAGCCAGCCAGTGGTGCCTGAGCCTGAGCCCTCTCCCTTTTTCAAAGCACCAGCCAAACGGTGGCCAAGCACCGGTCAGCCGGTGGAGCCAGTCAAACTAGTCGTTGGGCTTTGACCAGGCTTGTCCACTTGACTCCCAACGGCTCCGAAGGCCTCTCCAACGGCTCCAAAGCCTCCCAAAGGACATTTGAGGGTTCCCCCTAGATAAATAAATGACTAGGAAGCCCCGGAAATGTACGGAAGCCCACGGGAACATTTTTGATCATTTTGGCGAACCTCCGGCGAATTTCTTCAAGGAACCCCAACTGCTCCAACTCACTTCCACATCCAAGGAGCACCACCGAAGAAGCTTGGGAGCACTCTTCATCAACTCCATCAATCCTTTGGCGCCCAAGGCTTCTCCCCATTACGGTTTTTCATTGTTTTATTATTTTGAGCTTCAATTTGGGTTTGTGCCTACAAACCCCTCATTTCTCTCATCCTCTCTTCTTTGGGTTTTCACACCACCTTCAAGGTGTGAAGAGGTTAGTAAAGCCTTCCCTTTTAAAAGTCTTGAATCAAAGGTGAGCTAGCCTTCACCTGTAAGAAGGCTAGTGGGTTCTTGCTCAACCATTGAAAGCAAGTGGGTTCTTGCATAACCATTAAAAGCAAGCTGTAATAGGTTCTAGACTAACCTTAAAGTCTAGTGGGTTTTTTGCTAAAACCATTAAAAAGCAAGCGGTAGTAAATATCTCAACGGTTGAGTTGGGAGCGTAGACGTAGGCTTGGGTTTAAGCCGAACTCCGTTATCAAGTTTCGTGTCTTGCCTCTTTTATTTCCGCTGCACTTTTACTTTGATTTTAAATTGTTAATTATTTTTTAAAAGGCAATTCACCCCCCCTCTTGCCATCACTTCTCCGCCCAACATAAGGGACTGGACACAGTTTAATGTCATGTGGGACAATGGAGGGACTATGCAGTTTAATGTCTAGTAGTAATGACTATGGAGGACTATGCAGTTTAAAGTCTTCCAGTAAGGACTATAGGGGACTGTGTAGTTTAAAGACTTGCAGTAATGAATAAAATAGTTTAAGGTCATATAGATGGACCAAGGTTGCACAGTTTAGCATCAAGTATCTAGGTAATAATAGAATGTATTTGTGTTACACAAAGTAATTCTTCAGAAATTTGGCATTGGTTGGAGTCGTGATGAGTTATCCATCCATTGAGTTAAAGAATAAGCTCCATTGGAGCATACCTTATGTATTGAGTAAGGTCTTTCCCACAGTGACTAAAGCTTTGGAGGTTTCATTCTTAGTATCCTCGGAGTTATGATTACCAATACCAATTCCCCTTTAATGAATGAACGAAGAAGAAATTTTTTGGTGAAATATTGTGCTATTCGATTCTGATAGACTTCCATGTGGTGCAGGGTGAACAATCGTTTTTCATCTAATTATTCCAATTCATCTAATTGATTTTGAGATTGTTCATCTATAGATGAATAATCACAAATAGTTACTCTGATCGAGGGTATTTGAACCTCATTGGTTAGGACTACTTCCATTCCATACACGAATGAATATGGAGTTGACCGCGTAGTAGTGCGCGTGGTGGTCCGATAAGCCCATAAAGCACGAAAAAGTTTATCAGGCCATGATTTATTATCTTTATCCACCATTGTTTGCATTATATTTGAAATATTATTATTGAAAGCATCTATTTTGCCATTGGCTGATGCATGATACCGAGATGAATGGTTGGATTTGATGTTGTATTCTTGATACAACTTCCTTAACTCGGATGAACAGAAGTTGGTTCCATTGTCCGTCAATATGGTATGAGGGACACAAAATCTGGTAATGATGTTGGACTTGATGAAGCTAAAAATGCTTTTAGAACTAAATTCTTTGAGAGGTATTTCCTCTGCCCATTTGTAAAAAATGTCAGTAGCAGTAAGAATATACTTAAACTGCTTTGATGTAGCTGAGGGGTAAGGTCTTTATATACTAATTTTCCATGTGGAAAATGGAAATGAGTATTTAGATGTATAAAGAAACTCTGGGGGTTGATGAATGTAATTGGAATGTACTTGGCAAGAATGACACTTCTTAGTGAAATCAACACAATATTTTATCATTGAAGGCCAAAAGAATCTAAGCCTTTAAATTTGATCAGATAGTCAATGTTCAGACTGGTGGGCACCATAGACTCCTGCATATACTTCTTCCATGACTGCCATTATCTATTCACCATCAATAGATCTTAAGATAATTCCATCAAAACCTCGCTTGTAGATAATTTTTTATAGGTGATAGGGGCTATCATAAAGAGTAAAATTGACCACACATCACCGAACTTGTTCTTTCTGGGCTCTACCAGGTTGGAGTGTTCCATTTTGAAGGTATTCCATAATAGGTGTCATCTATCCTATAGTATGACCATATGGTTTTGAAATGGGACTAATTTCATTGATTTCCTATTTTCTGATTTGAACATAAGGTGAAACTGTACGACGGTGAGCAATACTGATGATTGTCTCATCCCGATTTCGATCTCCCAGATCTGTGGCTACATTATCCAGTGCAACAGCTTGATCATTTTGTGATCGCAGGATATAAGAAAATGTATGTTCCGAAAGAAATTCCTCCATTAACTCTTTAACGTAATCATACAAAGGGATTAACTCTTCTTTCTTGATGGCATAGTACCCATTGACTTGTTTGATTACCAAGTCTGAATCAACATTAACCTTTAAGTGATTCACCCGTGCCTAAAGTGCCAACTCCAATTATACGATGAGAGCATGATATTCTCATTCATTTTTTGTACTACCTTAAAAAAATAAGAAGGAATTGGGTAGCACTACCTTTTCTAAGGAAATGAGCACAATTCCTAACCCAACATTGTTGAATTTAGGATCTTCCATTTTCTTCCCTGTTGGACTTTTGGAAGCACCATCAAAGTACATTTCTCATACTTAAGGATTGTCTTGATTAGAGAAGACTTCCACATCATGGAGTTCAAAATCTAAAGATGTACCTTCTACTGAAGGGTGTTCAGTAAGGAAATCATCCATAGCTTGGCCCTTTATTTCCTTTTGAGACACATACTGGTTATCAAACTGCTATGAAATAACTGTCCACCTTTCCAGACATCATGTAAGAATTGGATGAATAAGGGTAAATTTGATCGGGTTATTTCGAGATACCAATTGGACCTCATGATGTTGCAGGTAGTGTATCAACTCTTGAACTGCAAAGATTAATGCTAGGAATCACTTTTAAATATTTTAATATCAATTTCCTGCTTCAAGCATAGTCCGACTGAGATAGTAAATGTTGTTTTCATTCAATGAAATATTATTTTGGGCAAGGAAGGCACCCAATGATTGCTCGAAAGATGTCACATAAAGAATAAGTTGTCTTCCTTTAACAAGTGGCATTAATACTAGTGGACTTAAGAGATATTTCATGCGAATATTTAATGCTTTTTGACATTCTTTAGTCTAATGGTAAGTGACTCCCTTATTCATTAATTTGATGAAGGGTAAACATTTGCCTTCCATATTGTCAATGAAACGCCGAATATAGGCCATGTGTACTTGAATTCCTCTCAATTCCCTCAAATTATGATGGGGTGACATACCAAGGATTGACTTTGTCTTCTCAGGATCAAATTTGATTCCACGATGGCCTACAACAAAGCTGAGAAATTTTCCAGAGGTTACCCCAAAATCAAATTTTAAGGGGTTAATCTTCAAATTGAGTTGTTGAAGTTTGTGGAATATGATATCCAAATTAGCCAAGTAATTAGAACGTTGTCTGGATTTAACCACCAAATCTTCCACATAACATTCAACAAAATTCCCCAAGAAGGGTCTGAAGATACTGTGTGTGGCACGTTTATATGTTTCACCCTCATTCTTCAAGCCAAAGGACATTACCTGATAGAAAAACACACCTTGAGGGGCTCTAAAGGCTGTAGATTCTTCATCTTCTAGAGATATTTGTATTTGATTATATTCCGAATATTTATCCATGATGTATAGTGCCCCATAGCTATCTGTTGCATCAATTAAGAGTTCTGTGATCGGAACTGGAAAATCATCTTTGGGAAAATGCCGATTAAGATCTCTAAAATCAATGAAAACTCTAATTTGTCCATTATTAATTTACATAGGTAAAATATTATCCATCCATTTGGGATATTGAACTTCTCTGATGAATTTAGCTTTGATAAGCTTATCCACTTCAGCTTCAATTTTTGAAGCATAAGTTGGGTGTGTTCTTCTTACAGCTTTCTTGAATCATCAATTTTCTTCTAGAAAACCCAAATGATGATTAGAAACATCATGATAAAGCCCTGGTATTTCTGTATAATTCCAAGAAAATATATCTCGATTCTGCATTAAAATGAATTGTGCATTTCTTGATCTTCATGAGTCATGACCACACTAATTAAAGTGGGGTATGGATCTTCTTTTGTACCCAAATTTATTTCTTTGAGTTCATCCACAGTGGTAGAGATACCCTCTTCAAAATATAGAGGAGTATCCCTGAGATCATCCTCTTCATCTTCAACATGTGTTATTTCTTTGGTTTCTAATTGCATAGTAGATGATGAAGCAGAATTTCCATGATCAGGAGAGATGTAAAAATTTGAACATCATGAAGAAGAGGCTACCATTTCTGACCCCATTGATGATGAATTGTCTTCCTTGTGTAATAAACATGAGATGATAGATTGAGAATCAACATCATCGTTTATCTCTGATATTGCTATAACTTCTTCCATCCTGGATGGCGAAGTATAGAATATCTGGATTTCAATGGATGAAATAAATACATCTCCATTGTAGATTTCATCATTTCTTGGTGAATCACCAATTTCTCCCATGTTGTCTGGCCTAGTTTCTGTAATTGACATTATGGAAGTTTCCATAAGAGTATTTGGATTTGGGTCTATCATGTCAATTTGACTAATAGGCAACAAATAATATGTACTCACATGTAAGAATGGGTTTACTGTAACCTTTTCCAAACCATATAGAGCATTAATTCTGGTAACTTCTTTTTTCATGCTTATCTATTTTCCCTCCATGTGATAGAATTCCGCCTCAATGTATTGAGATTCACATGTTTTGAATGGGGATTGATCACCATACAATGTCCAAAATTGACCATTGAAACAATATTTTAGACATTGATGGTATGATGACGGGATACCCACATGTTGATGTAGACATGGTCTTCTAAGAAAAATGTTGAAGGCTATGTCATGACAACCAACCATGAAATATGAATTGGATACAAGGTCTCCAAACTGAGTTCTGAGTGTGATCTCACCCAGTGGTTCTTGTTCATTTTTATCATATACTTTCTACATCAAAGTATAAGGAGATAAATCAGATTTAGTGGCGCCCAATCGATGAAGAGTACGAAAAGGGATGAGGTTGACTCTTGAACCATTATCAATGAATGATCTTCATATTTCTACATCATTGATATTGCTAGAAAAATACAAAGGACTAATATGTCGATGCACAAAATCATCTTCATCTTCATCTGTAAAAGATATCACTGCATGGAATTCTGCAGGATCATTCTCTATATGATAGACTTCAGCCGTAGCAATTTCAGTTTTGAATTCCTGAGGACTTGAAAAAGACTCAATGACTACCTCTTGAAGATTCTTTGACAGATTCAAGGAATCCAGAATTGATAAGATGGTCGGTAGTTGGTCCAAATGTTTCAAGACATCATACTTTTGTTCCTGAGGTCTACGTTTCCAAATAGGCACATGTGGTTTCGCAAGTGACTTAAAAGTTGATTCTTTGAAAGTAGATGCATCTTGTATAATAGCTGGAGTTGGAAATACTCATGTCTTTAGATAATTAGACTGACTAGGTCTATTTATTTGCTGAGAGGAAGAAGGTGTAACCTCTAATCGATCCTCCAAAATAATTATGCCAGGACTGAATCTGCCAAGCATGGAATAACTTTCTTGTTCCTGTTGATCCCATTGAAGTGCTCTGCCACGGGTTTCTGCTGCATATACAGTTCTAGCATGGGTAGAATTGGAATAGTGGATTCTGAAATATCCACATCTTCCTCTGTATCCTAAATCTATGGAACTCCCTCTAATTCCTCTATTTGATACAGGGAAATCAGGCTCATCAAGATCGAAACTGTGACTGGAATATAGATCCATTATGTGAATCATATCGACAGAACCAAATATTAACTCTTCATCTAATGAATATTTTTTCTGATTAGCCAGTTTAGGTTGTTTCATTTGGTGGGGCGCTGCCCATGGTTTTGAAGTAGATGGCATAAAATCCACCAGAGTCAAAGACAAATTAGGCTTTGACACGAGCACATATTCTTCTGACTGCTCTTATTTCTTTGAATTATTTTTTCTCTTTGAGGATTTTTCTGTTGATGAAGAGGGTTGTTTGTGTGTAATTCATAGCATAAGACACAATTGGTTTCTTCAATTGTGTTTATAAAATGGCATGAGTTCAGTCGATTGTTTTCCTGACCATCCAATCATCATATTTCTGTGCATTTTTGCTTTTGACTTCATGCCACTCACCTTCTTCCTCTGGATCTGTAGTAGTAAAACATGCTACCTGGGATGAAGAACCTCTCAGTTTTACTTGTCTCGAATCTACCATCTTTTTTAAGAGGTCTTTTAAGATAGAACACTCTTGAATGGGATTCCACAACTTCTGAAGAAATAGGAAATAGTTGGGAAGGATTTCATCTCCTTCCTTATTGGGCCTTTTGGGCCTTAGCAACTGAACCAAATTATTTTCCAGAGTCGAAATGAAGTAACCAGAAACTTGTTCATTTCAGAAAGAATAAACTTTATTCTTTAACTCATCAAATTGTTTCGGCCTTTGATCTCTTTGATCATCTTGACGAGGCGGCCTTTTTTTATGCTAAGGAGGTGGAGCCCTTCGGTAAAATGAAGGTTTTGAAGTAGAAGCAGGTATGGGTGATTGTTTAAGTGTAACTATAGAAATCTCTACCCTACCCATTCTCATTCCAAGAGTAGATGGAATTACACGAGTTTTACCCTTAGTCTTTATAAGTGAGTCTTTAATCTATCTAGAGATCGAAGTATGGTCTCAAACCCCACCTGTGTATTTCACAGGGATAAATGGTGTGCGTAATTCATCACACAATTTTTCCACACCGATTGCCAACAACTCTTCTTGAAGGAGTGTTATGCTTAAGGAATATGTTAATCCCTTCCAGCGACCAATGAAATCTGAAACTCTTTCATTCTCCATCGTCTTACAATTTGTAAGATAAAAAACTGTCATCTTTAGCAATGTTGAGCTGAATTGAAGACGGAATCACTGATGGAGATCTTCCCACCCGGTAATTGACCGAGACAGAAAACTTATATACCAGATGAAAGCAGACCCTTGTAGTGACTTTACAAAACATATGAGATTAACTGGTTCTTGTTGTTGATGAGTTCCGATCATAGGATCACAACTAGAAACAAAATGTGTTAAGTGTTGTCTTGGGAATCCTAAACCATTAAAAATTGAGAATGTGGTATTCCCAAAATTTGATGGGAGAGGAATTGCATCAACCCATTCAGGGTAAGAAATATATTCTTGTTGAACTTGTGTATGTTTTCCTTCTATAGCTTCCAAACGAGATATTAATGACTCAATGATAGTTATTAAATTTTGAGAAGAATTTAGTTGGGATTGGACCTGATCAGGTGTAATAATTGGAGTTTGAACAGGTGTGGTCACTGGTACTGCAACTGATGGTAGCACTATCGGTTGTTGTCGCGAATGACCCATAGGATTGGACCTATGAGGGTGTACTTGTAAAGGAGGATATTATTGATCCATCCCAGTAACTGCAACGAATTCCCTTGACTGACGAACTCCAGCACGGTTAG
The DNA here is from genome assembly GCA_963277665.1 of Viscum album. Classification (NCBI taxonomy): domain Eukaryota; kingdom Viridiplantae; phylum Streptophyta; class Magnoliopsida; order Santalales; family Viscaceae; genus Viscum; species Viscum album. The sequence continues at coordinate 1,065,336,869 of OY728166.1, read as the reverse complement.
GAGGAAGACTACCTTGAAGTAGTTATTCATTCAATCTCCTTAACTCCTTCATTTCTTCATCTTGTTGTGAGATCCTTTTCTCTAATGAGAGTGATTGGTCGTCTGTAGAGGTAGGGTGTTATTTAACATGACTTTTACCCTTTTCCTCAGCATGTTCCTTTTTGGAGTATAGAAGTAAATTACCCAAAAGAATATCTTGCCTCTGGGCAGCCCTCTGGCCTCTGGTATGCACACCTTCTTCATTTATGTCAGTGTCTATAGCTTCTTGAACATAATCTTCCTAATCTGATTCCTCTGAGTGAACTTCATGTTTTGGGGAACCAGTGTCAATGGCATGGATTACATTTATTGATGCATAACACATTGCATCCATTCTATCGACATTTCTATAATATTGTCTTCATCAATGTCCTTGATAAGACATTTCCTTTTGATGAGTTGATCCCTCAGGAACTTCTTGATGAACTGTAATTTGGAAGGAATCTCTGGATAATTCGGCTCTACGTTTCTCTTGTGGCTTCTTTCCTAACCAAGAGAAGACTGAAATTTTTGTGAGGAAGAGATTGAGGATTTGAAAACGTCCCTAGTCTAGTGGACTGGGGTTGTTATTACTCAATTCCTTGAATCTTATTTGTTGGTTCCGGGGGTTGGATTAAAAGAGTCCCCAGTTTGGAAAGATGAGGTTGTTCTTGAAATACTAAATCTGAGACTTTCATAAAATCTCTCCTGATTTTTTAGACATTAGTCAAAAAATTGGTCGAATGCATCAACCTACATCCACTCAATTTACTTGGCTCAAATGAATATTGGATGATTTCTGACACTTCTGTCACTTGATGATGTGCATGCTCTAAACGAGAGGCATGGTCGATATTCTCATTTGCTTCATGCAATAGTAATTCGACAACTTTTTATTTATATGCCTGAATTTGATAAGAACTAGTTGAGGCATGTTCTTGAGAAAGCCTTTGATTATGCACAAAACCAACTAGATGTGTCCAGCCCTGGAAAATAACATTGCATGAGACCACCTTTGGAGGGATTTGTTGACTGGAGATCATAGTGGAATGTAGTGCTCCATGAACACCTCATCCTCTGATGTGAATATCAGATAGGGCATTGGTAATTAACTAGTGCAACCATTTTAGTGTGCCAAAGCATTAACACAGAAGGGATCTTTACTAGTTTTCAGCCTTTGGATATCAAGAAAATGAGAGAGATGCCAAATAAATTTGGCATTTTAACCCTTCTATTATCTTGACATGATTTTCATATTCATCATAAGATAATATTTTCTCCTTCAACTGACAAAGATTTTTCCACATGTTGAGGAAAATATCATGAATACCATCTTCCGTCAACATTTCGGGAATGTCATATTGAGAGTTAGACAAAGTGCAAAACATGATTGGTACTTCACCTTTCGCCAGTTGTTTTCTCATATTCAACACTTCCTCTTTATCATTAGATGAAGATTCTTCAACCTGATTAGACCAAAGCTGGTGCTTCTTTTTTGCTTCATCAGATTCAACAATATTAGTAGAGAATTCATTTATCATACTAGAATATGAATGACCCATGGGTGGTTCGGAGAGTGACCTACACTCCATGCTATCTTCATGTTCATAAATTATTTCACCTACAAACCGTAAAGCATCAGACATGACTGTCTTCAAATTTTCAAGTGCCTCAAGATAAGAGGGCTTTCTCGTTACTGCATTTTCCTTTGAATAATTTTCCAGGAAATGTGAATTACTAATGCGGAGAGGACATTGACAGCTAAATTCATCATCATGTGGAGGACCACCATGGTGGGTTACAGCAAAAGATGAAACCTTTTGATCCTTGATCATTTGGCCACACAGAGGGTTATCGTGGCTATCATCTGTAGATGATACTTCGAGATCGGCCGAACTGTCATGAAGCAAGACATCATGAGGACAGTTCTAATGAAGACCTTGGGAATTGTTTTTATTACTTTCGGAATTTGGAAATGAGAGAATAAAATCTTGAGTTGTAACAGACAACTGTCTGAGTGCATCAAGAACACCAACATCGAGTAAGGCCTTATTACAGATTGGATCTTGATTTATTGACTATGATGGACTTTCCTTTTTCTTAGATGCCTTCTTACTCACTTTAGGAACATCTTTTTGATGAAAGTTTTCATTATGGGTTGGTGTATGTTCCTTGTTAAGAGAAATGGTCAGGTTATGCTGATTGTCTCCATTCAAATAGGGTGTATGTTCCTGACTTGATTTTCTGTATGACATGGGGGAGTCTACCCCACAACCCTCCTAGATAGGAACAGATGTGTGTATCTGTTTTAGAGTGATATGTTGATGTGTCACTCCACTAATAGGGAAAGATTTATGATTTCTTCCATGTGATGCTGCTGAAGTTGTTCTAATATTCTGACAGGAATCTAGAATATGAGAAGGAATTTGCTTCTTCTCTTTCACCATTGTCAGAATGTGCTTGGTGACTTCAACTGCCGAAATGGAAATATATGTCTATTAGGATCTAGGAGTAGGTGTGTATTATTTCTCCAATCATCCTTTCCCTATCAGTGAATTCTAACAGTACTCATGTGTGGGGGAAGAGAATTGTGCCTGCCTCCTACTTGACAATGGAGCTTTCAAATTGACATCTCCGGGTGCTACCAAACGAGACTGTTGGTTAGCCTGATGAATTGCATGTGTATGTGCCTTCTGATTGTTCCCCAACACATTTTATATGAGTGTTTCGTTGTTTGTCTTTAGATGAGCCTGCTGACTAGTTGATGGATTATAAACATGTGTATATGCTTACCTATAATACTCTGCCGGAATTTTTAGGCGAGATTGGAATGTTACTGCTGTACGAATCTGTTGGGAAGTAACATCAGGATAGACAGGTGTATATGCCCTCTTTTTGTTTTCCTTCAAGTTGGATTGATATACTTCTCCAGAGGGGGCATAAGTAAGAACTTTCTCCCTGTTGACCAGATTTATCCTTTGATGGTTTGTCTTGTGGACTCGAGTCTGAGGAACCTACGCCGATCCCCTAAAGGCGATACCCTCATCATGTTGAGGGTGCACTGTCGCGAGAGTCTAGCGGTGATTATTGATGGGAGACCTCAATAATGACTTATGTATTCTTGAATTAAGGCTTTGAGTGACCTTCTCATTCACCACCCCAAATATATGGGAGGGATTGGTGATTGCGTTCCGGGCATAACGACCCGAAACGGTTGGATATGATGGTTGGCACCACCTTCTTCTTGATCACTGGTCATCTTTGTCCAGACAACCATGGTGAATTATTAACTTGGTGGGCTTGTTGAGCGGCCTCCAGAGTCGGAATGGTACTGTGTTGACGATATTCCTTAACCAGTGCATTTGAGACCCAGAGTTGAAGACACTGAGTATGTGATGTCGTCCTCCGAGCAGACGAGGATCCAACAGGAGTAGCGGTCGGGGCATTCACAGATGTGAACATTAGAGAAGACATTTCTATAATTCATATAGATCTTGGAAAATAGATCATGTTTCATATAATAGATATAATCATGATATGTTCAGCCACTACATATTTTGGATGAGCACTTATGTTATTGATTTCATTGTTAGCCCTCACATTGAGTTAAATATGGGCATAAAAATTAAGTAAAACATCATTTAACATGGTTAAGTATTTATGTATGGTTCACCATTTTTGTTTCTTCTGGAAATGGGGATGACCTTGTATGTTTAAGGTTTAAACATTCCAATCGGTTTCTAACAGGTTTATTCGTAGAACCTGAAACATCCAATGAATCTATATCCATTATGACCAACTTTCCAAAGGTAGGTGCTCATTAGTTGGGGAACGATGAGGCATAAGAACTTGCATTGGTCAAGAGGATGGGAGTTCAGACTCATCACACCTTTATTGGGGGAATTATTGACTACTCCGGGACTCTCTTATAGATTTGAGATATGTTCATGAATCCTTATTAATTTACCACGTATGAAAATGATTTTTCCTTTAGATCTTTCAATCAATGATTGATATGAAAGAGATTTAGAAAATGTTTTATATGTATTAGTGGTTCTTCATCAATAGAGAATCATCTATATAAATTAGTTATTCTTAGTAAATGGTATCCTTCACTACATTATATTGAATTCCCTTGTTCATTATGATGACCATACTAGTTTTAAAGCCACTCATTGGGGCACTAGAAGTTTAATGTCATTCAGAAAGACAGGGTTATTTTACAGTTGGGATTGTACCCGCAGATGGGCTACCTACATATCCTTATTATAAAAGAAATCCGAACCCACATAGTTCAAGTAAATAAGTACGAATTTTAGGCATGATTAATGGCCCAAATAGAGATGTCATAATTAATTCTACACTCTAAGCTCATGTGAGTCATGCTCGATTTGAGAAACAAGACTAATTAGTAAAACATGATGATTGTGCCACGAAAGATGCAATAATAAAAAATGATGTGGGGCTTACATATGTATGAATGCCTAGATAGTTGAAGATCGGGACTTTATTTAGGGAAGAAGCCCGAGAACAAGATCCAAAAAGGTATATGTGCTTTATGGAGATTTGGATACTTAACAAAGGGTTTACTCCTGAGAAGGATTCCCAAATTAAAGAGGACTTATGATCGGGTTTTATTCCTGAAAAAGAAGCCCAAATCAAATGAAATTAAGAATAGGGATTACTCCTGAGATGGAAGACCAGGTTAATGGGACTTGAGACTTGGGGATTACTCTAGAAAAGTAGGCCCAAGTTAAGAGAAATTATGATTGGGGCATACTCCTAAGGAGGATTCCCATGAACCGGGAACTTGGGGCTTATTATTAAGGAGGATTCCTAGATTAAAGATCTTAAAATCTTAAAGGATGAGGTTGAATGAAGGAAATCTATATCCTTAGTGATATAAATCTATGTAAATCATGAGGTTTTGAGAGATGTCCCACAGAATTCCTTTCAGATAAGGAAGCCAAAAAAGGAACCATGCCATAAATGACTTTGATGAGGGTTTTGAAGGACAAATCTTAAAGAGGAGAGATAATTTTGAGGAATGGAAGTGAATTTGAAGAGGCACTCAAGTATTGTTATGGAGTGCTAGTCCTGGCCATGAAAGTATACTTGCATGACAAGAGTTCACTTGGGCGACGAAGAACCTGTGAAGTGATACTTGGGAGACCATAAATTAGATTCCTTAGTATTTCCATAGGGTCTTTTAGATGGGTGGCGCACAAGTTTCCTTGAGAGGGAAAGGCAGAACGCAAGTGTCTTCATTTACCATAAAGGGTTAGACATTTAGGCGTGCAAGTATTGATGAGTTTCAACACTTAGGCCTTATTATTTCTATTTAGAACTTCCATTATAGGTAAAAAAAAATTTCCTTAGAAGTGTTTGAAAGACATCATATTGAGACTTGGGGCGACCAGAGCTTGAACTTGAGTTTCAAATTTTCGTCCCTGAAATGGGGGGCCCACAGGGGGTATTTATAGGCCATCTGAGGTTCGGGTGAAATTTCACGTAGGGCGTAAAAGTGACTTTCACACCACATATCTGGCGTGCAATTGACTTGCGTTCCCAAGGCTGGCATGTAGGTAAACGTGCGCACCTTAATGCCTTCGCAATTTTTTTGTAATGAATCTTCCCTCTTCTTTGCTCGAGGTATTCTTCTTACTCAATCTTTGTACTCTTAGATGGAACAAAGCGTCAATAGTGTTATTTCACAATATAATTGATTTTTAAATTTTGTTAATATATTACATTGTGATAACCTATTGAGTTTCATAAATATAGGGGGATAAACTTTTTCTATTTTATAGACCATATCATCTATTATAATATGATTATTTAGGCATAATACAGATTAATCACGGATACTCATGTCTTTGAATATTGGAAGATATATATGTATGAACTTGTTAATACATGTAATGAAATGATGAAACTGTGAAAATGGATTAGAATAAAACCAATTTAGTATATTTTCCAATGGTATTAGTATAGATAATAAAATAATCCATCATAAAATTATAGAATCATATTTTTGAAGTTTTTTCTCTAATTTATGGTGACATTTCCCTCAGAATAATTCATGATTTTATGGTGAGTAACTATCGCATGATATGATTCTCTAACAGTCTTCATCATTATTTTGAAATTATTTTTATCCTCCATATAACAAATTTTAATTCCAATACTTGATTCTAATTTGGAAACAGCATTATTTTTTATTCTCGATGACCTTCAAATTTTAATTTCCATTACTTAGAAAATAAGTTTTATTAACCCATTTTTATGGTGTCGGTTTTCAAAAAAAGGATGTTCAAATATTAAACATAATTATTAAAATGATTAAGATTGAATTGTGAAGAAATAATTTAATTTATGTGGGATAATATAATACCTCATAATTGTAAGAAAATACTATGCTCGATTACATTAAGGTCACACACTAATTATTTTTAATAATGTCAAAATATTATTATTTAAATTTGGATATTATAAGATTATCATTGGATTTAAAGGTATGAATAGATGAAATAAAATGCTGAAACAACTATATAAAGACCTGATTAAATAAATATTTATTTATAAATTGTTATATGACAAGAACTCTTTTTCTTTGTAAATTATATCATGCTTCAAAAATAAATTTTCTCTAGAAATGGTTTTAATTTTAACATTTAGAGAATATTTTATAATAAATTTATTACAATTTTATGAATTTTTATTGATAAAAATTAAATAATTTTTTAAATCATCATTTCAGGATTATCATAGGTTACAGTATTTAGATTTTTCTAAAAATATTATAACACTAGTGAATAGAAAAAATTAATATTTTCATAGAAAACTATCTTCTATATTTATGTTTTTATAAAGTATCCATTTTCATTGTATTGATTTTAAAATTTCAATAATATGATTTAAAAAAATCCCTATAATTTTATTGAAATCAATATTATACATAATTATGACATTAAACCACTTTTACACTTAAAATACATTTTTTCTAGAAAAGTGTTTTATCTCATTTTATGTATTTATATTAAAAGTACACTAAGACACTTATCATAATTGAATTTGAAAAAATTAATTCCTTATTTGGAACTACAGGAACAAATTTTGTAAATATTTGGAATTTGATTTTTTTCATAATGAATAGTATCCTTAAAGAAATTTTTTTCACCATAGCAAGGGTAAAACATCTAATATAGGTTCAAAATAATTGTATAAGACATTAAAAGCATCCAAAAAATTGATTATATTTCATTTTATAAGTGTTTTAAACCATAATAATCCAAAATTCAAAAATGGAAATTTATTTTCACATTCCAATGATTTTTTCATGAATATAATTTTAATAAAAAAAATAAATATAAGAAACTTCTCTCCAAAATTTAATATATCTATCAATTTTTCATAGGTATAAAAATATATTATATTTAGTTAAAATTGGTTATTTCAAATGTTAATGAATATTTATTTATCATGAATATATTATTAATATTAATGATGAAATTATAACATTCAATTCCTAAGAATTGTTGAATTAGTGGTTTCTCATGTAATTGAAAATTAAAGAAATAATTTTAAAAACAAAAAGAGTAATATAATTTTCATATCATAGTATGTTAGATTAAATTTTTATACAAATATAACATATTAGTGTCATGATAATAATTTATATTCAATTTTCATCACTATATTGACTTTATTAAATTAATCTCTTTGACTCATTCTAAAATTGAAATTATCATTATTTAATCATAAGTAAAATTTTAATAAATTATTTAAAATTCATAAAAATCTAATATTTTTCCAATATAATGGGATATATCTGCAAATATCTACCATTTTCCACTTATGGGCCACATTAATCGTTTATAGTAACATTGTTCACCCTAAATGTGTAAAAAACATAGATACCTCTATAAAAATAAACAGGGATAAGAAGGTAATTAAATTAAGGGACAATGCTTAATATATCAACTTTGTAATACACAATAATTTCTGTTAAAATAATACCGCATTCGATAGCCTATATGACACACAATATCGAATATAATTGAACCCAGAATATTATTATTTAAATATCACTCATATAACATAGCCACTAAATTGGTAGGTATGAATAATATTAACTTATTTATCAAATTCATAAAATATCTAAATTAATTCATAAATTATTTTTTAATAAATTCTCTACTTTTAGTAAAGATTTATAAATCTATTTAAATATACCTCATTTAGAAATGATTTTCGATGATTTTTGAAAGAAAATATTATAATTAAAACATGTAACTTCTAGAAATTTTAATCTATAAAATTAAAATAATTTTTGAAATAATCATATAAAAATTAACATATGGAACATTTTTGGAATTCCTCATGAAATGTGTGATTTTTTACATAATGGTGATAATTATAAAATTTTCAAAGACTGTCAACTTTTTTCATTTCATCTTTTTAAAGTTATATTATATTATTAACATGGTATTAGAATGAAATAAGACCCATTTATTTAGAATAATCTAGTTATTTGTTTTAATTATATATTGTTATTTTTTTGGACTATGGTTATTTTTTTCCTAAAAACATATTTTTATAAGAACATCCTATATGGGAATAATGATTATAAATTGATTAATTAAAAACAATGGAAATAAAATATTTAACGTAAATTTACATAATAATGATTTCAAGTCATAGATTTAATATAATATCATCTATTTCTTGGTGAATTTATCACATGAAAAACATTTTTCAAGTTTTAGATGTTATATTTAAAATTAAACTATTATTATTAAATGGTTTTAATATTATAAAATGGATCCCAAAAGTTTATTCATTATAATTAATATTATTTAATATGTTGAACATAATTTTAGTTATACTAAACAGTAAAAAAAAGTAAAAAACCAATTACCTTGGTGAAACAATTACATGGAAAAACTGAGTAACCATTAAGGTAAATAAAATAGAATGTTTAAAAAAAATTATATTTTAATTTTGATTGTATACCTAAAAAATATCACCAATAAAATACATTATTTATCAATTTTTAGGAACATTTCTCAAGATTGGATTCACATTATTAAATAGTTTTGGGTGTCTACAAAAATTCTAGTCCCTCTCACTTATAATAGAGAACCTCATATAATATTCACTTCCCAAATAAAAATAATTATGTTCTAGAAAATAACTTCAAAAATACATTCCTTAATTCCCCATACACACACACTATATTACATGGTTTTATCATAAATCCAATTAATAGAGGCTTTAGGTATAATCTTTAAGACGTGGACTAAAAAATAGGTATCATTCTTAACCGAGATTCATTATTTTATTTTAATCGTATAGATCCATAAAATAATACTCAATAATAATTATTTAATGACCCAATCCTCTCCCATATGATATTATTTTTTAATGTTATTTTCATAAAATATATCCATTTCCCCATCTATAAAATATGAAACTGAACCACTATTCATGTGTAAGGTAGACTACCGCCTCTGGAACTAATGTATGTTTTTTTTAATTTATCAAAACTCCTGGATGATAGTGATGATGAATTTTTAGTTTATATAAAATATTAAAGAAAAAATTATAATTTTTATAAGTAATATAAAATACCCCCTTATATTATCATCTATTTATAAATGATAACAAGTTTCATGTGTACGGTGAACTACCATCTTGCAAAGCATTGCGATTCATTTTTATTACCGCATAAAATTGATGGTATATGGAAATTTATTTAATGAAATAATAATATATTGATTATATAAATATCCTTCTGTAATTTAATATGAACAATTACTTTATTTTCATCATGAGAGTTAAAAAATGGAATTGTTATCGATTCACACATATGCCCACCATCTTCTTGATTGGAATAGAGTTCATTATTCATAAACATATATCATGGTCAGTTTTAAAATTTTTAATTTATTTATAAAAATTTTAATTTTCAATAATTATTATTATTGTATATATTATCCAATAACTCATTTGTTTACTATGGTTTACAAAGTAATGTCATTTTGAAATTATGATTTGAGAATTCCCAAAACATATGACGTTGAAATAACTAAATAAATAATTAAATAGTTCAAAAAAAGAATTATGTAAATGTTTTAATTATTAGGAATTAAACAAGAAAAATATTTTCATAAAAAATTAAATTATATAAGATTATCATATAGGATATAAAGGACTAACTTGATATTATTGGACTTGAGGTAAGAGATTTCATCTATAAACATCATGCTTTGAGACACATGTTGTTTTATACATCAGATCTATTTTATATAGTGTATTGAAAGATAATTACATATTTAATAACATGAATAAATTATTTTTCATTTTATTTTTAGTTACAATTTTAATTAATTGGAACATGGTGATTAGAAATGAAAGTTACAAGTGGTAAATAATTTCATTACTCAATTTCTTTTAAGTGGGTGATATTACATATTCATTTTCATTGATATTAAAAAATATGAATTTATTTTAATTTTATTAAATTGTGTTTTATTTCTACATCTATTATGTGTATTTCAATTTATAAAAAAATTATTAAATTATTATTCTCCAATTAAATGGTATGACCATTTTAAGGGATTTGGTATCAATTTGCAACACAGTGAGACTCATTTTGTATTATAAATCAGTTAATTTCTAATATTTAATATAATATATTTTTTTCTGTTATTTAATGAATATATTAAAACTGATGGTATTTAATATTTCAGTATAATTTATTTCTTTCATTGGTTTATGATTCAAATGTTACCAAAGTAGTAAGGGTTTATCTCAGAATCTCATAATTATTCAGTATTCATTATGCTTAAATTTCCATTTAAGGAAATTATTTGATTATTATATAATAAACCCTTTTATGTTTATTATCTATTTTCTATGTATTTTTTTTTCATATAATATTTACATTTCCCCCAATTTTTTAATAAAACATGTTGATAATTTATTTTATTAAATGAAAACAAAATTATTTCATCGTTGAAAATTATTTTCCATTGAAGCTATTATTTTCTAAAAATGTGTTCAATATTTCTATTTTTATTCAATTATTTTAAATTTAATTTATACATAAGGCTACATTTTTGAAAAAAAATTATAAGTATTATTCGCATCATTTACTAAACAATGTACATTTCATATTTTACTAAAAAAATGAAAGGAATATTTGTTTTAGTGTACTTACCATTAGTGAAATCCCCCTCCCTAACATGAACACTCATTAAATTAGAGATTATTTTACATTTTTAGATATATATATTAAAATATTTGTTTTTCTATGAATATAAAATAATTTTTTAATATTTTAATGTTACATTCAAAGAGAAATTGGTATTTTTATCTTGAAATAATCCATATCATATTTGAATGATTTTTTCAACAATGAGGAAAACAATGATGTAATGTATTACTTTTCAATAATTTTTATATGTATCTCATATATATATATATATATTATTACCATATCCTTTTATATGGTAATACAACCATTTTTATCATTTCTTAATTATCTTCACTACGAAATTTCATTTGACTATAATGTAATGCAAGATTTTACAACTCATTTTCCTTCCAGGGTAAATACTTATGTTATTCTTTATGAATAATTTCCATTTTTTGGAACACATAAATCATGAACATGTTATGATGGTTTCACCTAGATATAACTAAAATGCATTGGGTAAATATTTATTCTCATGAGAGATCATGTTTGGAATTAGGGGCAAACATTATCGATTATAATAGTTTTTCAACAATGTGAAATTATCTTGGATGGTAGACTTGGCAATTTTTATATCATGATATAATTTTCTATCATAATTCCTAATTTAACATTATATTATGAAACCATGTAATTTATGTTATTATCATATCAAATTACTCATGTTATCATTATTTTATGATATGATTTTATAACTTAGACTAAAAAATTATATTTCCTTACCTTGTTTATATAGTTACATGTATTTTTATCTAACCTAGTTTTTTATTTATTCCCCATGGTATCCCGTGTAGTTTTATCAACTTGAAAATATGTAAGATCTCATTAGGGATAATAAAATAAATAATTTTTATTTTAGTCTCATTTTGGATATATAAGAAAAAGGTTTTAAAATAATACTTCGACTCATGATATTTGGTACATACTTATATGATATTAAGGATTAAAAAATTTTCATAATATATTAAAAATACTACATAACTATAGTAGGTATCACAGATAAGACTATCTTTTTTTTTGGATTATGAGTAGAATACACGAGTAATAACCTTACAAAAAACTACAATGATAAAGTATATGAAAATATCCAATAATTATTTTGATGATTAAATTGACTTGACTCTAAAATATTATATCCTTATGTTGATAGTAATTGTTCTTGTGGAATTTGAATAATTATACCTATTGTTAATAACATTGAAAAAAGAGAATTGATCTTTGACACGATGATCACCTCATGCATGACATAAGGTCTTATGGAACACCTGGTTTGAAACTACCAGGGAATATGATTTTTAAATTCACAAACTATTTATGAACCATTATGTAGGACTTTCACTAACTGTTATGATATAAACCCTAATAGGAAATATCACCGTTGATATCTTATATTTCAACCAGGAGACACATATGTGAGGATATAGTTCTCATTGAAATTTTATTCTTCCACATATAATAAATTTTCTATTTGTTTATCAATGTATTCTAATCATTTTACATATATTCTTTTTGGTTAATGGATGAATATAATATAAATAATTCCATCAACCAATGTGATTGGAAATTTAAAGATTTCTCTAATGATATGTGTAACCTAATTCAATTGAATATTAAAAATAATTTGTTGACAAATAAATAACAGTATTGAAATATGATAAAGAAACTCGAACCTAGTTTAATTTCTAAGCACATGAATGAAGATAAGAATGGAGTCTTATATAATTTCAAGTCTTAAAGTTGAAAAAGAAAATAAAACTCAATTTCCATCATAATAGAAATATGGGATCAGACATGAAATAAAATGTATCAAATGAACATGAAAAAAAAATATGTGTAGAAAACAATGGAATAAATACGTGAATTTTCAACGAAAATGGGGATTTGGATGGAGTAGAATAAATATCATCCTAGATAACCATTTATAGTTTTATATTGAATGTTAGGATATTATGAATTATATAATCCTATTACCCATTTTAATTCTATACTCTTATAATGGGGAATGACATATGTTATACCAATCATTTAGGTGAAAGGATATTTGTATTATTAAATTGGGATTCAATAATATTGGTGTACAAATATTCTTATCATTAGTGTTTTAGTAGTAATAATAATTAAGTATCTATGGGTTGTGGAATCATAAATGATTTTACTTTTACATTATTGTGTATCATATTATTTATATAAATTATTATCATATATTATATGTTCATATACATTTTGGTATGAGTCATTAATAGTGATTCATTTTATTTGGACATAAATGCTAAATTAATTTTGGATGAACTTGTAAACTGATCATTCAAATATTTATGTATTAACCCTTGTAAGGAATATTTTAATGAATCATAATTTTAGTTATTTTAAAATGACATATGATGAACATTGGGTCTTATTTATGAAATGGTAAAGAACATTATTTTATGAAGTTATTGGATGGCTTATCCATTATGTGATTAATATTTCATTATACGGACCATTTTTATTTTGTTTAAAAAAATACAAGGAATTACTTATTATCGTTTTTTAGATTTTACACCAATTAGAATGTAAAATTATTGATTTAATAATTATAAATTCATTTTGAATACACATCATGTGTAGTAAAATATTAGATTTTTAGTGAAACATGATTAAAATAGGAAATTTTCATTTTCAGATACATACATTTCATTATGTTCTCATTATGGATGGTAAATAAATTCCTCCATTGTAGGTAATGAATCTTGAAAAAATTACCATATTAACATCATTTTTGGAAAATTTATAATCTTTTCACACATCCTAGATTTATGGTTTTATGGATGTTAATATTCTCAAGATCCTTCACATTCTGATGATAATACATTTATATAATATTCTATTATTATTAAGGAATTATTATTTTCTTACATGTCTATGTAATCACGTCCCACTGATTTTTTTCCTACTTTGAAACATATTCATTTTTTATTTTAGATGACCTTTGTACTTCATATTATCTCTTATCAATAGGATGTTTTGATGACCATTTTTATGATATGGGATTTAAAAATATATTTTTTAAACATCAACCCCTTGATTAAGAAGAATAAGTTCAAATTTAAAAGTTTAAATTTATTTTTAAGTGGGTGAATGTAACACCCTAAGATACATTTTTAAAAAAACAACTATGTTCGATAGCATTTACGACTTTCAACACCAAGATTAAAGAAAAAAACACTTATTATTTAAATATGATTCTTTCAATATGGAAATTAAATTAGTGGGAATGATTATTATTGATTTATTTCTGAAATTAAAATTCAATATATATATATATATATATTATTAAGAAATATGGACATATACATTGAATAATGATTATTTATATTATAAAAAAACATTTTCTTTAGTAAATGTTTTTTATTGGTTTTTGAGAAATTATTATAATTTTTAATGGAACCCAATGATTTTTCATTTTTTTAAATGAATATATTTTTTCAATCTCTCAATAAAAATTAACTTTGTTTGAGGTTTTGTGATTTTATAAAATGTAATATTTCTCCATGAATAGTCAAAATTACCAATTTTTGCAGACCAATTATTTCTTTTCATTATTTAAAGTAATTTAATAATTCCATTATATTATTTATATGGATTAAAATTTAAAATTGAACAATTTAATTTAGAATAAGCTAAATAATTTCTTTTGATTCATAAATTTTCATTATTTTGGAATTTATTAAGCATAAGAACCATAGGTTCATCAAACTAATTTTATGTAAATAAAGGTTATGAAATTTTGTTATTTAAAACCCTGTAATAAGAAATTATTTAAATGAAATTAATATATCATGCATCTATGTATAATAATTTAAATTCCTATTTTGATTATTTTCTCAGATATTTAATATAAGAGCATCTATTGCGTGAATGATACATTTCATTGAAATAGTATTTTGATACATTTCATAGTATTAATTTTAAATTAATGTCTATAAATTATTGTATTTAATTTTTTAAAATTAATTACCATGTTTTTATTCATCATAATAAATATAAGGTAATATGGTCATATTTGTTTTAATTAATATTAAAAACATTACAAAAACATGTTACAATAGTGAAAAACTAAAATGGTAAAAGTGAGTATCTTTTTAGGTAAGTGGAATAAAATTTTGAAAACATGTTTATTTTTTAATTTTGGATCTATGGACCAACAATATCACCCCTAAAAACCTTTATCAAAAATCATTTGATCCACTTAGATTGAGTGTGACATCCCATTATTAAATAGTATTGGATATTTACAAAAAAAACTGTCAATTCCATTAGATTATAAATAGCAACCTCGTGTCCGCTATATTTCAAGAATGAGAATCAGTTTAGTTCATGAAATGCCTACCCAAAAACGTTACCTAATTTCCTCAATATTTAATTTGGCAATTTTTATGAAAAATACAATGTAGGGTGGCATTAGTTATAATCCAAAAGTGGTTGTCCAAATAATAGATATAATTGTTAAATGAGAATCTTTGTTTTATCTATCCTTTAAACTATATAAAGTATTACCCAAAATTTATGATATAAACCCATCTATATCTAAAATATAATTATATTTAGTATTGGTTAAGGAATAACATACATCCATATCCACTTCCATCAAATGTGAAACAAAACCATCCTTCATGGGTATGGTGGACTATCATCTCATGAACCCATGAAAATCATTTTTTATAAACTTATCTCATGGTTGTTAATGATGATGGATTGAATTTTTATATATTATATAAATTTCATATTAACTATTTTTAAAATTGTACTCATAAAATTCATTTTCATCATACAATCCATTGAAAAATGATAACTTTGTCGAAATGAATGGAAGGCTACAACCTAGTGCAGCGATGTGATTTGTTTTTTTGATAAACATGTCACATGGGTCACATATTATTATTCATTATGAAAGAATATTATTTTTTAATAAAATTATAATTAGATAATGATATTAAACACCTACCTACTTTCAAACATGTTCATAAAAAAGGAAATGTTACTCAATTGCATGTATGTACTATCTTTATTATTATTGTAATGTAGGTCATTCTTTATAACCATATACCATGGTTGTTTTTTAGAAAAATAATTTATTTATAAAAATGGAAGTTAATAAATTATTAATATTTATATGATTATTGAACAATGACCCATTTTATCTTGGTTAATACACTAATTTGATTTTAAAATTATTATTTATGAAATCTCAAAACACTCATTGAGGACATAACAGAATAAGTAATTAATAATATAATTAAAATAAAAGATGTAAATAGTTTATGTATAATTGATTAAACCTTGTATGTGATATTAAAAAGAGGATATTATTATATCATGCATTATATTAAAGAAATACAATATAATATAGACGTTATGTGAGACATTTCACCACAACACATCATTCTTTGAGACAAAAATTATTTAGGAACTAAATTTCTATTATATAGTGTATAAAATATCCCATTTACGGTTTTTAAAATTAGTCACTAATTATTCATGGTAGTTTATATTTCAATTTTAATTGTTTTACCCATGGGTATTTGACGTTAATGTTACCATGTGGTAAGAACTTTTTAACTCAATCTCTTTTCTATGGGTAATATTACTTCCTCATTCTCCCTGATATTCCAAGATTACGTGTGTAATGTCTTATAATTATTTTATTTTTAATTTCAACATTATTTATTTGGATTTTATTTTTATAATCATAATCAATTCAATGATTAGTCCCTACATTACAGGTATGACTATTATATGAAATTTTTCTTGATTTAAAGTCCATTGAGACATATTTCCTATTATTATAACATCACAGAACCCGAACTCCCAGATCTGGTTCTAAAATCAAAAACATCACATTGTTATCATTGATAATGAATAAGGTAAACCAATTTCCAATAATAAAAACTTACCACATAAAAAATATTCTATAATTTATAATCCCATAGACTATTTAGGTTTTGAGTTTTAGAGAATTTGAAAAAAAAAACTACAATATAAACCACTCCCATGACAGTAAATGGTAATTTATCCCATATACCCAATATTTTAAAATTTCACATTAGGCTATCAACATAAAACTTTTTAAATCCATTATAGACATAATTATTTCACCCTTATTCCTTATAATGGGGGAAGGGGAAGCAATAATAATGGTGATATCATATGATCAGTAAGGGTAAACATTAACATTATTAATTTAATGTCATAAATGAAAATAATAAATAGTTATGGGTGTGATGAAAAAATATAGTGCATGAGTGTATAATATAAGAAATCATACACCTAAATAAAAGGATCAGAAAATATGAAAACATTCTAAAGGCCTAATTCATTAGAATAAATAATGAGTCATATATTTTCACTAATGTTCATGAGAACCATTACAGACCCATTAAAAATTATTATTTTTTTAATATTATTGATTATCATATTACTGAAACCATTTAAATACCATTTTAATTGAAAAAACCATATGGTATACTTCCAATATAATTAATACCCAATGCATTGGGGTGCTATATGGGTTCTCCAATGATTAAAAGATAATGGTATTACTAGGATCAACCAAGTGATCCCCATGTTAGTATATAATGGGTTTACATGGTGAAATATAGGCCACACAATTTTTAAGAAGTAAAGGGATTACCCATCGATGTTGAGGCCACCTCATGTTAATCTAAAATGATCATTTTTAGAACTATATTTTCCACCCAATTTTTCATGTATAATTTCCAAGAACAAAAAATAAAATAATGTTATAAGACCACTTATCATAAAATTCATAGAAACAACCATTATTATTTTATAACATGATCCAACCATGGAAATGAAATGGGGTTCATGTCAACAGCATTGAAACATGATTAACCTTTAGAAAAGAAATGGGTTCCATTCTAATGAATCTGAAACATGATTAGCCCATGGAAAGAAACAAGTTCCATAAAAATATATGTGAAAACTTTTTATCCCATGGAAATGAAATAGATTCAATAACAATCTCATGGATACATTGTTTTCTTGTTTAAAATAATGAATACCATAACAATATCTTTAATAAAATAATTTCCCATCGAGTGTAAGTATGAAGATGGGAAAACAATTCTAGTGGTGGATAAATAAGAACAATTATTTTTGGTGTTTATGACAACAAATACAATTTAAATATCAATTTAGAAGTATATCATTTTCATTTTAAAAATAATTTTTTTAAATAAAAAAATTCAAAATATCTATCTTTGAGAAAAACACTTTGACCTTTATAAATGAATTTTTAAAAAACAGTTTATAAATATGTTTTGTTAATTTATCATTTTAATTTGAAATAAAATTTCAAAACATTTAAAAAATCATTTTTAGAAAACATGGATTTAAAAATAAAATACATTTTAGACTGAAGAGGGAAATAAAGGCAGATTTTATCAAAACAATAAAAAAGATTAATAACCAAATTGTATAAAAATTATATTGTTACATGAAAATATCAATAATAAAATTATGATGAGATAATATGTGAGAATAATTACATTTCAACATGAGAGACTTAATCATAAACATATCCAAATAAATGATGAGATTTCAAAAAGGGACTATTACCAAATTTGTAACGTTTAATAATATTCTTCATAAAAAATTACATTAAATTAAATATATAATATCAATAAAATATTGATATTAATGATATAACATATTAATGTTGGTTTATATAAATCTCATGAATTAATATATAAGTATAACATAACTAAAATCTCAAATAAGAAAAATTATGAAAAATATCCATTCCCACTTTAGCAACATCAAAATAATAAAAACAATTAATAAGATATCCTAAAATGGAGAAGTAAATAAAAATAAATTTAATGAAAATTATCAAAAAATAAATTCATTTTTATTATATACAGTACATATCAAAAATAATAGAGGAATATGTAATGTGTTTCATTGGAATAAAATTGTAATGAGAAAAACCCTTATGATGATTCTGATTCAACATGCATGTTCTTTATCATACTTAATAATGAATAATGATCATTATTTACTTCTATAATATCATTTAACATGTATATTATTACGATTATTTGACTTATTAAAACATTATATTGAATTACTCAATCAATTAGGTTTATATCTAATGATTTGGCGATATGCAGCATATATGTCAAAAATGAATATGGATGGATAACAATATTAAAGAAGGTTATTATTTAAACATATCTAAAATAATAATCATGAAATATTTATAATATTTACACAAAAATTATAATTTTAAAATAAATCATGGATGATGTTTACGAAAAATAAACTAACATTACGCATAGGGAGACATTAGGCCGTAAATACCCATGAGTAATGTTACCATTGTCTAATAATCATTATTGAAAAAAGGTTAGTACTGTTTAATAATTCAATAATTTTATTTATATCATAATAAATATAATATTTAACCATATATTAATTTATATATCATTAGTATTATGTAAATGGAATCACATTTATTTGAAGAAGCAGTAGTCGATATGTCCATAAACGACATTATAACTTTCTTAGTGTGTAAAAATGTAATAAAGACAATGTTATAATATACTTTTAGACTAATAATTTTTTTACAAATATAGTAATTATTTAATGTGTTTTTTATATATTCATTAAATTAAAAGAAATTTCCGTCTATGTAATACTTTAGTGAAAAATGTTTCACATCGCTTCACGAGGTAGTAGTCCGTCGTACACAGGAGTGGCGTTATCATATATTCTATTGTAAGGAATATAAAAGGAGTGAATCTAATAGAATTACTAAACAGGAATAAATATTATATAAATATAATCAATATAACATAAAAACTATTTTAATCATTATTCCCAATAGCGGGAGTTTGTAATTGAAATAATAATGGAATCGGAGTGTGATTCGATAGTCCTCCCCACTCATGAACAGTGGTATCGTAACAAACATGTCTGAATTTTTTATCAGTGTAGGTTATAAACATAATTTACCAACATATATTTATATTTATAACATTGAGTTTATTATATAATCATGGTATAATTTAATTGTGTGGAGGAAAAATTAAATATAAATGACTGATGTATAATGTTATCTCTTCTTCATGTATCTTATTTTGGTTTGCACCAAAGGACTTTTTTGGTTGGCTTTCTGTGTAATTTAGTGACTCTAAGATGATATTGGGGAAGTGTAGAAATTTTTTTGGTCATTTATGTGGAAACTTTCTCTCCATAGGTGATAATAGTGTACGAATTATGGTGTCCTCTTATAAGTGGGGGAGGGGACACACTTCGTATTTTTCAAAAGAAAGTTAAGTGAACACATGTTGTTACCTATCAAATTACTTTATTAATGAACCTAATTAGATCATTAAATTAATATGGTCTAATTATGTCCATAAATGTTTTTTCATGAAAACTATATTGGAAATTGTTTCCTTTAATCATAATGTTTTTCTCTTAAGTAAACCCATTTTTACTTTAATAGCTATAATTAATTTTAATTTACTTTTACTAATATTTTTTGACCCAAAAAAAAGTTTAACTTATTATAAAATATAAATTAGAATAATTTTAAATATTCAATCAATTGTTTTAAATTAATGTCACAATATTTCTATTATTAATTTAAAATTTATCACGCTGACGAGATGAGTGAGGCGTTTTTATGTAAAAAAGTTCAAAATATTACAATGTTTTTATATCAAAAATAAATATAAAAATGATACCAATCACATAAGTATGATTAATAGATTAATAATTTTATTATTGTGACTTCAAAAAAATCAGAATATAATTTAACATTTTAAATTATTTTGACAAAAATTTAGTTTTGAATTAAAATAAAATATTTCATTCACTATTCATTAAAAAATAAAATTTTTCAGAATTATTCCAATAAATCTTTTCAAGGTAATTTTTACATTGTAATTCAAATATAATTGGTGGACCCTTTATGCTATAGTGGTTTTCATATTCACAAATAATGACAATCTACAGATTCTACTATTTCATGACATTTAAAATCACTATGTAAATTAATTAGTTCATATAGAACTATATACTTCAATAAGTTAATAATATATATATATATATACGAATAAATATGTTTAGAAGTTTATTTGTACATTTACTTTTAGATGTCACTTAATCTAGTAATAATTTGTGTAAGATAGACACTTCATAAGTTTCTCAGAATCACTGGAACCACTAATTTATTTGACACACCTATGTTCGAAACATTGAGATTTGACACAACAATGTTAGAAACACCAATGTTATAAATAGAGATGTTCGACACACTGATGTTTGACACACCAATGTTTGACAAACTGATTTGCGACACACCAATGTTCGACACACTGAAGATGATAGACAGATGATGACAGACTAAAGATGACACACTGATGATGATAGACAGAATATGACCCACTAAGGATGAAATACCAATGATGACTCAACAATTATGATAGACCAATACTTATGACTCACCAATAGTCATAAATAACTGTTTCAAATTTATTAATTCAAATTTATTTCTAATAGTCATATTTTGAAAAATTAATGTTTCTAACATTATTTAATGTTGTCTGTATGACTATCTGAAGACAGTATGAGGTACATAAACATGATAAGATCATCAGGCCTAATAAACCATGAATTATAAAAGTATTACAAGATCACCCTTAAATCTAGCACAAAAAAAACACTGAAAAAACAAAACGGACTGACTGAGAGAATACACAAGATTTTGCAAAGAGAGGAACTAGAAGCTTGAGCTACCAGAAACATTAAAAGCAAAAGCCTGGTAAATCTCACTGAACATCCTCACATAGAAGAGTTGAACATTTTCACACATGGAAAATATATTATAGAGACAATGGTACTCTATTTTGGAGTCAACGTTTAGAAGAGGACTTGAATTTCATTTTCTCTACCTCGAATGATTCAAGAGCTTTAATGCACAACACAAAGAGATTTTTAAAACCTTTTATTCTTTAATAACACTCTTCTGATCTTGTGTTTACTATTTGAGTAGTGTGTGTATCTGTTTCTATCACACACACTATCTCTAGAGCATAACTGAAGGATACTAAAATATCGTCCCACTCAATCTTTTATTACTCTCTTATCCTGTATAGAACAGTGCAAGCGATCATGTGTGATATGTTTGTTAATTTTCCCACGAATAAATGTGGTAGAGGTCAATTGTGACCTAGAAATCCCTATGTGCTATTGTGAACCCTGATTTAGGGTGTGGAGCACAAGTTAATTATATAAATTTATTGGCGGCAAGTGATCACCAAGTGGAGAGGACTATGACTCCGCTTGACACTGAATCTCTTTTTTTATCTGTTTTGTCGTTTGTCTTGTGTTTTAATCTGATATGTGTTTAATTAATTTCACATTAATAAAAACTGAACATTGATTTTTATTTTATAAAGTGTTTATATCATCTTTGAATCAGAAGATTAGTTTCAAAAGTTTGAATAATCTTTAGATTTGTAAAGCTGAGAACTAATTAATCTTTTGATAAATTAATTGAACCTTCAAGACTTTTATAAATTAACTAAAAGTTGACTTGGATTTTATTTTCATAAGGGGATGTTATTTTATAGAACCAATTTTAATAGATATTTTTATAGATACTCAATTCACCCCCTCTAGAGTCATCTACTCCAAACACCATTTGGTATCAAAGGAATTTTGAAAGTTATTGTCAGTTTTTTCAAATCATGTCAACTGTGATTATAGTTATTTTTCAAAGATCTAAAAATTTATAATATTTATAACTTTTTAACTCATTTAAATTGTTGTAGAATATGTATCATATAAAATAGATTAGAAGGGACTGCTACCAATATACCACCATTCTTTAATGGAACTAACTATTCTTAGAGGAAGCTTAAAATGAAAATACTTCTAGAAAGTATGGGATTTGAAATTTCAATTGCTATTGAAAGTATATAATCAATTCCCAAAACTTCTAGAAACACTTGGGATGACCCAACCAATACTGCATATTATAATAATTGTAGAATAATGAATGCTCTGTACTATGCACTAATAGATGAAGAGTTCAACTGTATCTCTTCTTGTAAAATTTCACACGATATTTGGGACACTCTATATATTTCTAATGAGTGTAAATATAATGTTAATTAAATGAGATTAAATACTTATACTATTAAATATGACAACTTTAGAATGAATCTTGATGAGTCTATTTCTGATATGTATCTCAGGTTCAATGAATTTGTGAATACAGTGATTTAGTTAGGAAGAGAAGTAATATCCAAAAGGATGATTATGCGGATTCTGCGATGCTTACTAGAAAGATGGTGTGGAACATCTGTGTCTATTAGAGAATCATGCGATATTGATTATATGCCAGTGAAATAATTGATTGGAAAATTAATGATGTATTAAGAGGAATTAAAGGTAAACCAATAAAAAGATGATCCAAATGAAAATCTATAGCCTTAAAGAAAATTTCATCTACAAGAAAAGATAAGGAGAAAGTTGATAACGCTATTAAAAGATCATGTAGTGATGAAGTAGCTTCAGAAAGTGATAATGAAATGGACCAGCTGGCTAGACGTTTTAAGAAATTTTATAGATTTTTTTTCAAACAGACCAATATCAAAGGAATGAAATTTGAAAAGGGAAATTGGAAAAATGATTGTAAGGGAAATGATAAATCAGAAGAGATAATTATAAATGAATGTAAAAGTAATGGAAATGTCAAGGATGACTTTCCGAAGATAAAATACAAGAGAAATTATGAAAATAAGGATAAAAGGTATAAGAAATCAATGAAGGCCACTTAGAGTGCCTCTGAGGATAACTCAAGTGAATATTGCTCTTCTCAAAATGATAAATATGATATGGCTAATATGTGTTTTGGGACAAACACAAATGAGGTAACCTTGGAATATCTTGCACATAATTTCTATAATTCTGAATGTGATTCTTAGAATATAAAAAATGATGAATTATAAAAATATTTCAATATGCAAGAAGAAACATGTAATGAGGTGAAAGATGAGTATAAATCATTGAAGAAACACCATGCACTTACTATGACTGTTAACTCTGATCTTACAATTGAACAAGAGAAAAATTCTCAACTGCTCAAGGAGAACAATGAGATAAAAATTTATAATGAGAAATTGATGAAAGACATGGAAAATTTTACTTATGGAAAAAATAATCTTTCTCAAATTCTTGGTAATCAAATATATCCTATGTATACATCTGGGATAGGATATTAACTAGGTGAATTTTTTTTCAAATCACAATTTTTATCCAAATCTGGAAAATCTAATACCTTTTTCAAAAACCATAATTGTACATCAATTCCAGTTCCAAAAATTCATTTAATGTAAACAATTATCTAGGAACAAACACAGGTTTTTTCAAACACTATATATTCTGCATATAGTAAACCCATAAGATAGTTGTGGGTTCTTAAAGCATATATCACTAATATATGTGGACCAAGAAAAATATGGGTACCAAAGTCATTTCATGGATGAACTATTTTGTAGGTTAACTACCTAATGATCTCTTGTAAAAATATTTTTTACATGGAAAGTTGGTATTCAAGAAATATGACAGGGGATTTTTCAAGCTTTAAGAGTCTTCTCAATATTGATGAAGGACATGTCACATTTGGTGATAATGGTAAAGGAAAAATCATTGTCCAAGGCCATATTGGTAACCCAAACTCTATTTCAATTTCTAATGTACTATATTTGGATGGATTAAAGTATAACTTTCTCAAAATATTTCAATTGTGTGATGATGGATTTAATGTTAAATTAAAAAATGATTAATGCTATGTTTTTTATGATAAGAACAACTTAGTATTTACTACTCTTAGATATGATAATGTATATGCTATAAATCTATACACACTAGCTTAACAGAATGTCTCTTATCTAAATTCCTTTCACAATGAATCTTGGCTCGGGCATAGAAGACTAAGACATTGCATCATACACTCTCTTACAAAGTTAACTATAAAATGATTAGTTAATGACTTACCGAAATTAGAGTTTCCTAACAATAATGTCTGTAATACTTTTCAAAAAGGAAATAAATATAAAATATATTTCAAAGAAAAGAAATATGTATCTACTTATCTACCACTTGATTTGGTTCACATGGACTTATTTGGACCATCTAGAGTTTCTAGTCTTAATGGGAAGCACTATATTTTTGTTTTGGTAGATAATTTCTCTAGATACACCTTGACTATTTTCTTAGCTTATAAAAGTGAAGATTGTTCACACATTACCACGTATGATAGGACTATTGAAAATATCAGTGGAGTTAAGATTAAATCCTTAAGAAGTGATCATGGCCGTGAGTTTGAGAATCATGATTTTCAAGCTTTTTTTCTCACAATATGGAAATAATCATAACTTCACTCCTCTAAGAACACCTCAACGGAATGGTGGGGTAGAATGAAGAAATATAACCTTACAAGAAATTTCCTGAACTATGCTCAATGAATATATTATACCAATTTATTTCTAGGTTGAAGCTATTAAAACATCATGATACATAATAAAAAATGTCTTAAACAGACAAATACTTATGAAAACTCCTTATGAGTTGTGCAATAATAGGAAACCCAAAGTTGGATATTTTATTTTTTTCAATGTAATGTTTATATTCTAATCACTAAATATAATTTAGATAACTTTTCATCTAAAAGTGATGATGGAATATTTCATGGATATTCTACATGAATAAAAGAATATAGAGTCTTTAATACAAAAAGAACATGTGTGGAGGAATCTGTACACATCAATTTTGATGAAGCATCTCCACCTGATCCTAGGACCTCACTAGAAAATATTGAAGAGGATATGTGTACTCTGGATATTGATGATAAAACCTAAATCGATCATGTGAAGGAATATGTGAAAACTTCTAGTTATTGAAATTCTCCAAATCCTAATTGTAGTGATCCAGATCAATATGACCAACCAGATATATCAATTCCAACCTTCTCTAGACCAACTAGGACTCTTATGAATCATCCCATAGATGTGTTGTTGGAAATTTAGATAGAGAAACCTAAATGTGAGATTCCTTGATTATCCAGGTTAAACATAAAGTCTTCTTATCACATCTTTAACCTAAAAATATAAATGATGTGATCAATGATGAATTTTGGGTAACGGCTATGCAAGAAGAACTTAATCAGTTTGAAAGAAATAATGTTTTGAAACATGTAGACAAACTGATGGATACATTGACCATAGAAACCAAATAGGTGTTTAGAAATATGGTAGATGAAGTAGGAAATATAGTAATAAATAAATCTAGACTAGTTGCATAAGGATATAATCAAGAAGATGGAATTGATTATGAATAGACCTTTGCACCAGTAGCAAGACATGAAGCAATTAGAATCTTACTTACCTTTTCAGCACACATGGATTTTAAACTTTATCAAATGGATGTCAAAAGTGCATTCATAAATGGTTATCTAATTGAGGATTTTTTTTGTCAAACAACCCCCATATTTTACATATCCAAATTTTCCAAATCATGTGTTCAAATTATCAATAGCTTTATATGGTTTGAAACAAGCTCTCTAAAATTAGTAAGAAATACTGAGTATCTTTATTATATATAATGGCTTTAAAAAGGGACTAATAGTACGTACATTATTTATAAAAATAATTTCAAAATAAGTTTTAATATCCCAAATATATGTAGATGATTTTACCTTTGGATCATCACAAAATTCTTTTTGTAACAATTATTCAAAAATAATGCAAAGCGAGTTTAGAATGAGTTTAATGGGTGAACATAAATATTTTCATGGATTTAAAATATTTCAAAAATAATTAATATATTATTTTAAATCAATTTAAGTGCACAAATGATCATTTTAAATGATATGGATTTGATATTATTAAGGGTATTCAAACCCCTATGAGTTCTACAAGTAAGCTAGATCTTGATGAAAATAGAAAATTAGTTGATCAGACTATTTAAAGAGGAATGGATGAGAGTTTGCAGTACATAACTACCAGTAGTCTAGATATTATGTTTAGTGTGTTTTTTTGTGCATGATTTCAAGAAAACCTAAAAGAGTCACATCTAATGGTTGTTAAAAGTATTTTCAAATACCCCAAGTATACAAATAATTTACGATTGTTCTATCATAAAAGATTACTTTTGATTTAGTTAGATATTTATATGCTGACTTCATTGGATGTAGGTTAGATAGTAAGAGTACCTCTAAAACATATAACATTTTGGGAAAGTCTGTAATATCATGGTTTAGTAAAAAGAAAAATTCATTTTCATTATCAACTGCTGAAGTAGAATACATTACTACCGGTAGTTGTTGTGCACAAATTTTGTTGATAAAACACACCTTATCAGACTATGGATTTCAATTAATACATATCCCAATAAATTGTGACAAAATTAGTGCTATTAACATTTCAAATAATACAATTTCTCATTCTAGAACAAAGCATATTGATGTAAGACATCACTTTTTAAGAGATCATTATCAAAAAGGTGATATAACTCTTGAGTTTATCGGGTCTAGGCATCAGCTAGATGATATATTCACTAAACCACTAAACAATGATAGAATGTACTACATCATAAATGAATTAGTAATGATAAATCTCTATGATCCATGAAACCTATATCATGAATGCGATCCATGAAACCGATATCATGAAACCGGTCCTTGAAACCGATCTCATGAAACAAATCCTTGAACATGATCTCAGGAAACTGATCCTTGAAACCTATCTCATGAAACAGATCTTTGAAACCTATCTCATGAAATCGATATTAGAAACGGATATCATTAAATTGATCCTTGAAACTTATCTCATTAAATTGATCCTTGAAATCGATCTCATGAAACCGATCCTTGAAACCAATATCATGAAATTGATCCTTGAAACTGATATCATGAAACTGACCCTTGAAACTAATCTCATTAAACCAATCCTTGAAACCGATCACTTGAAACTGGTCTTTGAAACTGACCTTAGGAAACTGATCCTTGAAACCGATCTCATGAAACTGATTCTTGAATGTGATCTTGTGAAACCGATCTTGTGAAACTGGTCGTGTAAAACCGATTCAATGACACAAATGTATTTTTTTAATTCTGTCTATTTTAAATAAAATGACATAGTTTTGGTAATCTTTTTTCCAGGATTAAATTTTATTCTTTACTATTTTCAATCCCTAAATGATATATTAATTTCGTTCAATCCCGACCTTTCACCTTCCCATTGTGGTAAATCCTTAAACCCTTTGTCACTCAATCTCTCGACCATCATCCTTTAGAATATTTTCGAATCCAAAATCACAAAATGGCAAGGACCAAAAGCAATATGGAAGAGATGAGAAAATATCCATCTTCTATGCATCAGGATGGTTATTCTAGTGGGACTGCAAATCCGAGTTTGGAAAGATGAGTGGTTGAAACTGAAAAAGAAGTATCTACTGAATGGCTTCTATCAAGTAAATAATTTTTGTTAAAAGTGATGTGTTCTCAAGGATGGATAATATGGTTCTTCTATAATGAATTTCCTTTTTATCCTCAGCTATTACATGAGTTTTATCAACATTTTAAGATATCCATGGATGAATTCGAGGCAGAAAGGATGAAGTCAGTGGTAAAGGGAAAGGAAATAACTTTTTCATTTAAGGAATCAGCTGAGTGCTTGGAGATGCCTCATGATGTTGTCAATGATGATTATCCAAGTAATATTCCACCCTACTCTAATTTTTTCTCTTTTGAAGATGCTCTGAAGGAGATGATTGGAAAAGGATAATCTAAAAGGACATTTACAAGTGAGTTTGAAGGTGATGTATTATTGATTTTTAAGTTCATACAACATAAAATCTGCCCAAGGAAGGGAGATTCCTCTGTGGTGATGTATCATGATGTATTTATGATCTATCTGTTGAAACAAGGGATAAATGTAAACCTGTGTAGGTATCTAATAGTGCATGTCTCTGATTTGATAAATCCATCCAAGAAACAAACATGTTTCTACTATCCTAGGATGATCTCAGCCATGTAAAAAAGGATAGGTTGTATGGAATATAGAGATGAAGGAATAAGTTCATGTAGTGGTTTATGCCTACAAAAGGATATTTGTAAAAGGATAAAGATATTATAGAACCCTTGAAAGAAATGTAGGGTCGGTGATGAGGAATGGTTGTATGAGGATTTCAATCCAATCCACCATCCTATCAGGCCAAAGGATCAAGTTGATCCAGGTCTCAAACTAGGAGATGATATAATTTATTATGATGAGGAAGATGAGACTAATGTTCCAAGGAAATAAGGATCTTATTTTGATGACATGAGTGATCTTGATATTGGTGAAGGCCCGAAAGACAAGTCCTATATACCTGCTTTTCCACCATTTGACTTACCCCCCAAGATAATCATTGTGAGGTGAAGAGGATGAGTAAGAGACTAAGGTTACATGCATTGAAGGTTATGTAGGTAAATCAGATGAGGAGGCTGCTGATGATGATGATGATGATGATGATGATGAGGAGGAGGAGGAGGAGGAGGAGGATGAATGAAGAAATGATAAGCATTTAAGTGATTCATTGAATGTGGAACAATAAGTATTTGACAAATCCAATGAGTAATCTGTACCTGGAGCTGGTGATGGTGTTGGGCATGTTGAACAAGAGGTTATTGATCATAGAGATGCTAATAATGAGGATAGGTCACCCCATTATAATGTTGAAAATCAAGACATCATTCAGGAATTGAATGAACTTATAGCTCCTAGTCATGAGGAAGAAGCGAAGGATCAAGTGCCTCAAATTGAGGAAGTCCCTGGAGAAGTTGAAGTGTCTAGAGCTCATGCAAAACATGATGTTCAGTTAGTTCATGTACACATAAATGTTATTATGGCTAAAGGGTAGGATGATGAACGTTTTGTAGATGAATTTGTTCCTAAGCCTCTATGAAGAAGGATCAAGATTGACAATGTTGATCCAAAATACTAGACCAGTATTCGAGAATGGAATAATGATCTAGGATACATTCTTTTTTGGTTTTTAATATGACTCAGATGAAGAGAGGGTGCCTCCCCCTACTCCAAAATCCCAAGATGAAGCAAAACCTGTTGCACATGTTCCACCAGTAGCTGCTCCTCCAGCAGTAGAGCCAGTAGCATAGACAATGACAAGTAACTATGTCAATAAGGCCGATTTGGAACAAATAAAAATTGATATATGCGAGTCATTGAAATAATCGTTTTTATCTAGAAGTGAAGCCTCCACTTCAATATGTATTTTAGATGCAGATTCAACAAAGATTACAAGAATACTGATCCAAGAGATGCAACTAAATCTCATTACCATAGCAGAAACCATCATTAGGCGTAATATATTGCTGAGAGAAGCCGGAAGGAATATGAGAAATGAAATAAATTCTCTAACCTATGAATTGAAAACATTATTTAGTACAGTACATGATATTCCTAGGAACTTGGTGACTCATCTACTTAGTGTAGATCTGAAGAATTTGATAGATGAACTTGGAAATATGTTAACCGGCCCATCAAGTTCAAGAAGTGGGAAAGGTGTTGTTTCTGATTTGGAGTCTCTCAAGGTTATTATGTGAGTGGAACTCCAAAATTATAAGAGTATTTTTGAAAAAGAATCTCTTGAAAAGGTTCATAGAAATACATACCTTGTGTACAATATGGTCAGGTAGTGCACAAATGAAGACTCTACTGCTCAGTGGGAGATAAGAGAGAAAGTGGATAGGTACATTAATAAGATTTATACAAAGCATGATATGATAAATAACTTCATGTTTTTTGAAAAAAATATATCATAATACAACAAGTTAGAGAAGTTTTCAAGAAACAAGTTACTAAATTGAATTATTTTACCCTTTTGTTGAATAAATTTATAGAGAATAAGGATGACTTTGAGAAAGCTATGAAATATGGTGGTGAAATCATTAATGATTTCATCAATCTTATTTAGCCATATCTTCTTGCCCTGGCTGAAGAAATTGTGGTCCCTCCTACTGCTTCCATTAGTACTCCCACTCAACATCTTGTTCTAATGACTATCTCTCAGACTCTTTTCCAAATTCGACCGGTCATTACAGAGCAATCTCCTAGTCATGTGTTGTCAAATAGAAGGCCTAGTCTTGTAGCCAATGTCCCTATAGGTGTTACCCTACCTGGTGTTATCTTCAGACCGCCTATTTCCTCTGCCACTCCTAAACCTTCTCATCCTACTCAGGATCCTTCAGCTAAAGACAAAGCCCCACAGTAGCCAAACCCTTAGTGATGGATTTTATCATTGACAGGGATTTGTTATTTTGTTTAGATTTTACTCTTCTTAATGGAAATCTTATGGTTTCTTTATTTTATGATATTTCTCCTCTTAGATTCTGTTTTTTTTTTCTTTTTTTCCCTAATCCCAAAAGGGGATAAAGAAGAGGCATACATTATTAATCTAAGGGTGGAAATTCTGGTATAGGACATTTGGCATGTCTTCATCATTCTCATTTTATTAAGAGGGGGGGGGTTGTTTTTAAAAAACAAACTCATACAAGGGAAAGTTTTGGTTATATTAAAAAATCACATTTAGTAAAATATATGCAAAGTCCTGTTATTATTATGACTTATATTTACATGTATTCTGTAATTTTTTATTATTAAAAAGGACAATATTATTGGACCCTCTATGCTATAGTAGTTTTCATAATCACAAATAATGTCAATCTATAGATTCCACTATTTCATGACAATTAGTATCTCTATGTAAATAAATTATTTTATAAAGAAATCTATACTTAAATAAGTCAATAGACTATATATTTATGAATTAATATGTTTACAATTGTATTTGTACATGTACTTTTTGATGTCACTTAATCTAGTAATGTTAAGGGTAAGATAAACACTTCATAAGCTTTTCAAAATCACTGGCACCAATCGTTTGTTCGACACACCGATGTTGGACACACCATTGTTCGACACACCTCTGCTCGACACACCGATGTTGGAAACACCATTGTTCGACACACCAATGTTGGACACACAGATGTTCCACACACCGATGTTCGACATACTGATGTTTGACACACCTATGTTCGACGCACTGATGTTCGACACACCGTTGTTTGACACACCGATGTTCAAAACACTGATGTTTGAAGCACCGATGTTTGACAAACTGATGTTTGACACACCTCTGTTCGACACACCGATGTTCAACACACTAATGTTTGACACACCGATGCTCGACCCACTGAAGATGACAGACCGATGATGAAAAACCAATGATGACACACCGATGATGACAGACCGAATATGGCACACCGATGATGAAAACCTGATGTTGACACACCGATGATGACAGACATATACTTATGATTCACCTATAGTCATAAATAACTATTTAAAATTTATTCAGTCACATTTATTTCTAATAGTCAAATTGAGAAAAATTAATGTTTATGACATTATTTAATGTTATCTATAGGACTACTCATAGATAGTATGAGGTACATGCACGTGAGGAGATCTTTATTCCTAGTTGACCATGAAGTATAAAAGTATTACATTCTCATCCTTAATTCTATATTTAAAAAACATTGTAAAAAAAGGATAGACTATGCAAATACACAAGATTTTTAAAATTGAGGAACTCGAAACATGAGCTCACAAGAATATTTACATGAAAAAACCTGCTGAAGCTCACTGAACATCCTCACATAGAAGGGCTGAACCTTTTCACACTTAGAATATATATAATAGAGACTATGATACATGGTTTTGGAGACGACTCCCACAAGAGGACTCGAATATCATTGTTTCTGCATCTAATGATTCCAGAGCTTTACTGCATAACACACAAAGATTTCTAAATGTTTTTCTTCTTTAATAACTATATTTTGATCTTTATTTGCTATTTTAGTAGTGTGTGTATCTATTTGTGTCACACACTCTGTCTCTAGAGAATAACATATGGATACTAAAATATCCACACACTCAATCTCTTTTTACTCTTGTATTCCACCTAGAACAATGGAAGAGATCATGTGTGATCTTTTGTTACTTTTCCAACAAATAAATGTGGTAGAGGTCAAGTGTGACCTGGAAATCCCTACATGCTATTTTGAACCCAAATCCAGGGTGTGGATCACAATTTTATTAATATAAACTAATTGGTGGTAGGTGATCACCAAGTAGAGAGGACTAAGTCTCACTTTGAGACTAAACCTCTTGTTTTTATCTATTGGGAAGTTTGTCTTGTGTTTTAATCTGAGTTGTATTTAATTAATTTTACATTAAGATAAGCTGAACAGTGATATTTATTTTATCAAGTGTTTATATTTGTTTTCAATCATTAGATTAGTTTCAGAAGTTTGACTAATCATGAGATTGGTAAAGCTCAGAACTAATCAATCTTTTGATAAATTAATTGAACCTTCAGGACATGTATAAATTCACTACTAAGCTACTTAGATTTTATATTCATAAGGGGATGTTATATTAAATAACCAATTTTAAGAGAAATTTTTATATATACCCAATTCACCTCCCTCCCCTCTTGGGTCATCTACTTCGACCAACAATAATCATTTCCCAATGAATTGGAGATCTACATGGTTGAAACCACTACTTATGCTATAACGGGAATTCCTAATGCTATATTTTGAACCCCATGTTAAGATATAATGTGATTAGTGGGTTCTATATAGGCCTCTACATTATTAATATATAATGAGATTACCCAACAATATATGGGCCACCCCATGTTAAGGTGGAATGGGTATAACTTGTGCTACCTTGTCCACCACATTTTCCAGGTAAATGTTCTATGAACAATAGTATGAATGAATTAAATATATCGTTTTCATAAAATACAAAGAAATAATAATTATTCATTTATAACATGATCAACCCATATAAAAGAAAATAGTTTCATGTTAATATCATTGAAACACAATTAAACAATAGAAAATAATTGGGTTCCATAAAAATATATTTTCAACAAGATTGCACCATTCAAAATTAGTGAGTTCCATAACGATCTCTTTGAAACATGGTCATCCCATGGAAAATAATAAGGTTCCACAATCTAATTTCAAAATGGTTATCCCGTGGAAATGAAACTAGTTCCATAAAAATATATTTGATACAATCATTATCAACACATAGAAATAATGAGAATGGAAAAATATCGCATGGCGTGGATATTAAAAAAAGGGTTATGGAAATTGATTAATGTAAATATGATTAATATATCATTTGTTGAAAATATCATTTTCTTGCTGAAATTTAATTTTAAAATAGAAAAAAAAATTAAAATAAGTTTATCAAAAAATGAATGACTAAATATTAATGATATTTCAAAAATCATTTAAATAATTTATTGTTGAAAATATAAATTTTCAATTTTAAAAAATGTAAAATATTTGTTGAAACTAATTTTAGAAGACATGGTTTTGGATGAAAATAGTTTTCTTACCAAAGAGGGAAACAAATTCTGATTTTCTTAAAGAAATTGTAAATAGTTCTATCTATCAATGAATAGAGAAATGGTATTGTTTCTTGTAAATATTATGAATAGATATTGGATAATAGAATTCATGAGAATTATTAGATTTCAATATCAGATACTTAATCATACACAATCCAGATAAATCATGAGATTTTACAAAAAGTCTAACAATGTTTTTAACACTAAATCATAATACCCATGAAATTATAAAATTTAATGATTTATATAATATAATTAAAATAATGATTATTCTGATATAACCTAATCTTTTATATTCACCTCACAAAATAATAATGGTGTATAACATAACAATAATCCCATTGAAAAAAATTGTGACCCAAAACCATTATCGCTTGGTTAGATTTGAAATCATAAACCCAATGAAACAAAGATCCTATGAATGATATCTAAATCCTAATAATTTTAAAGATAACGGCCGTGAAATATATTCATGGGTATTATATACACTACACAAACAAATATGGCTGATATGGCATGTATCTCATAAGAATAAATCTAAGATAACAAAAAACATACAATTATTATGATTTATCTAGATTTTCATTTATCTTAATAGATAATAAATTTATGTAAACCATTTATTTTATTGGAAAAAATTAACAAAATTTATTATTAATATTATTTTGATTATAAAAATATTATGTATAATTTCTTAATCAAATATGTTTAACGTGGGATATTTTGAATGTATTAATTTTTTCTATCAAATGTGAATTTTCTAGATTGGTTACTGTCAAAACATTTATTATTTAATTAAATATAGACTTATAATCATGGGAAAATTATAATATTTATACATAAATTATTATTTTTAAAACCAGTAATGAAATATTATTATTATAAATGCAGTACAATTATGATCATGGAGATGGTAGGTTGTACGTACGTATGCGTAACGTTTCCATTGTTCAATAACCGTCATGGAAAAAAGTTATATAAAATATTATTTTTAATGGATGATAATTATATCATAAATAATATGATACTGAATTTTATATATTTTTTGATATACCATTAGTGTGAGGTAAATGCAATCACAATGCATCGAGGTGGGAGTAGTCCACATGTCAATAAAAGACATTTTCACTTTTTCAGTGTGTGAAAATGTAATAAATAAAATGTTATATTATACAAAAAAATTATTACTATGTAAATAATGTAATTATTATGTCATGTACTACATATATATCAATTATAGATACCTTTATTACCTTTAATGGAATTCATTTTTTTAATTAGGCTATATATAGCTTCTTGAGGCAGTAGTACATCGTACACAAGAGCGACATTATCATATTCTCTAGGGTATGGAATGCAAAAAGGGAATAATTGAATATTATATCCATAAGTTTTATTCTATTATAAATATAATAAATATATTATGTAAAAATTATGTCTGTAATTTTTCCAATCCATGAGAGGTGATAATTGAAAAAACAAACCACATCGGTTCCTGAGGACATAATTCGATGTTCACATGAATGATGATTTCATAACCCATTTGGTGGATGCATGTGTGAGAGTAGAATGTAGATTTAATATAAAAAATCTTTGTATATATATAATACCAGTTTTATGATATTCATACGGTATAATAAAATTTGTAGGTGTGAATAATGATATAAAATTGAAATAATCTTTGGAGAACGTAAACTCATTTTGATAATCTCCATTTTGATTTCATCATAATAAAATTGGTTTTAGTAATTCACTTATTGATAATTCAAGGAAAACATTATTGGAGTGTAGAACTTATTCGGGTAGGAATCGTTTGAGATTGATGTCTTGGAGTGTGTAGAGATGAAGAGAGTCGGGGGACATTTCTATAGTGGAGAGGGGAGACACATGGTATTTTCAAAAGAACGTTTTTTGGACCTTAAATTTTACCTATAAAAAGTATCCAATAGTGAAAAATATTAAATAATTTATGTAATAAAGAATAATTATTTCCATAAAAGGGTTATGGATATGTTTTATAGAATTTGGTTCCATTAGATTGAATATTATTGACTATGTAATCTCTTTCCACCTTAGTCAATGTAAATAATTGTAATTAGTTTCTCTGATATCATTGATAATAAATAAAGTTGAACCAATTATAAATTATATATTATTCTTATTGTAAAAATATAATCTATTTTTCAAAATTCAATATATATATGATAAAAAATACTTAAATATTAATCCCACATACGGGACAAAGAAGGTGGTTTTTGAGGTTACAAAGATGAAACCCTTACAATGTTTTTATATAAAAAAGTTGTAAATATTAAAAATTAAATTAATTCTCTTATTATATATTTATAATTAAACTATTGTGACTTTAAAAAAAACTCAAAATGTAATTTAACATTGTTAATTATTTATAATAGAATACAATTTTCAATTAAAATCCAGTATTTTTTCATTATTCATCAAAAAATACAACATCTCAAAAAAATCCAAAAAATTAACCCTAATTTAATATTGATAATCCAATTAAATACACTATTTTTTATCAAAATAATATTATAAATATTTCAAACTATAATTTTAAAGGAATAATGCCATTAAATAGTGGAAAACTGCCTTTAGAAAAATATATTTTTTATACGTAAAATTGGATTTCCTTTTATGATATTAAAATAAAATATATTTTATGTAAGTAAAAAACATAATATAAAATATATGAAATATAACTTTTACTAGGATCATCCAAAAATATTCATTATTTTAAACTTTCTAGATGAAATTCCTTTGGAACAAAAAAATATTTTTCTTATAAATAACATTTCCTATATATTCAGTTGGTTTTTATATAAATTTTTAATTAATTTTTAACAACATAATTAAACCATATATTTTAATAAGTTAGAAAATAATATTTATAACCACCAATATAATATCTAAGATATATTTTTCATATTAAATAATTATATTAATAGTATATTATTTTTTACTGAAAATCGGTCTTGTGAGTAATGAAAGATAAAATCATTGTTCTGAGAAAACATGATAAAATCAGTTTTTTGTGCAACATAAAGAAAAGAATAAAATATTATTTTTAATATTTTTTCATTATTTTAGAATTTATCAACAAATTCATCGTATTTAATGTCTAAATTTAATTTATTTGATTAGTGGGGCATGCGATTAAAATTTTTCCAAAGCGTTTAGTGTTTCATTTAAAATATCATCACTATCTATGATTGTTTAAGGATTAATATCAAAAGAAGGAAATTATTTTATAATCATATAATAAATTACTTTAACTTTCATTTACACTCATTATTTATGAAAATTTCATATGATAGTTTAATTTTACACTAATTTTAATGTAAAAACTATGAGAAACATTTATTAAGAAAATAAACCTTTATATGTCTTTTCAATCCTAAATTATTTTTAGTTAATTTAAATGTTTCCAAAAAACTATTTTTTTATTATTTAATGATTTAAATCTTAATTTTTACCTTTGTTTTAATATTTAAAAAGTATTTAATATTAATATTTTAGTAATTTTTTAAATTATGTACTTTTTATCTTTTAAGACATATGTGAAATGATTCTTTTTTAAGTACTCAACATGAACATAATTTCATCTAAAAAAGGAAACTCACTATTTTAAAGCTTCATATATAATTTTCCAATATTATTTTCGTTGGTGATGTTTTTTCAAATATTATGGAAGTGTTTAGTATTTAGAATTAATTTTTAATGTGAAAAATGTGTTTTTCGTAAAAAATATAACATCTAATATTTTATATTCATTTTTGATAACTATGAAAACCATTGATGTTAATTATAATTTCTAAATTTTAATATATTTCTCTCACATATATACCTATGAAATTATCCCATCCTTTAATAATGTAATATATTCATTATTTTCATTTCTAAAATTCATTATTTATGAAATTTCTATTGAGTATAATATTAGGAACGATTATGAAACACATTTTCCTTCATTGGTAATTATTATATAATGAATTATAATTTATTTCATTATGTGGAACACATAAATATTCAACTCTTTATTATGTGTGTTCACATATAGAATTACAATGCATTAGGTAAATACATTGTGTCATTGGATGACATGTATAATATTTGGGATTAAAACTAATCCATTATGGGACATTTCCCCCATGTGGTATTTTTTGGGAATTAATCCATAACTCATGATTATTTCATGTTATATGGTAATTCCATAATTACAATGTTTTCATTATCCTATAATATCATGTTCTTTATGTTATTGTATCACCTTGAGTCATTGTGTATATATTTTTTTATTATATTAAAATTCATTTATGGGTTGGATTTCATAATGTGTCATGAAAATGATTATATACATGAAATAATATTACATATATATGTAAAAAACAAATAATTGGATTGTGTTACTCGCAATACACTATTTAGACTATTTTTCCTGCAACTCTGAGATTATCTTTCATCACACACAACTGTGATTTTAAATGGAATGTGAAATATTAATAAAATTGTAATATACTTGTCACCTTATAGTTTTAATTGAGTGATTTATAAATATTAACTAATTTATGAAAATATGTTT
The DNA here is from genome assembly GCA_963277665.1 of Viscum album. Taxonomy (NCBI): domain Eukaryota; kingdom Viridiplantae; phylum Streptophyta; class Magnoliopsida; order Santalales; family Viscaceae; genus Viscum; species Viscum album. Next base: position 1,065,297,423 of record OY728166.1, on the reverse strand, counting down.
TATGAGTTTTTATATAATTAATTTTTTAATGATAAATTAATTACAACCGATTGTAATAACTATTTGAAAATAAATAATTTCTTTTGCTAAAAACTATTTTTACATGAACAAATGTTTTATACCAATAAATTAAAAAATTCAATTTTGATGGATTATATTATTAAAAATAATATATTTTATATTCATTAATACATTTAAATTTCCACTTATATTTATTTTATACAAGTTATAAGAATGAATCCAATTTTACAAATAAAAGATTCATTTTTTTAAAAGGAGGGTTTACCGCCACTTAATGGTGTACTTGTTTAAAAAATAATTTTTGATGCTTTTATAATTTCTATTTGAAAAAATAAACTTCATTTTTTATATTTTTATAGATAAATTATCATATTGTGGTTTTATGAGATTTTTCTAATGGGATTCATTTTTTGATGAACAGTGAAAGTAATTAATTTAAATCAAAAACTTACGTAATACTCAAATTATTTAAATAGATAAATTATAATTAAAATGTGTTTCAATTATAATTATTAAAATAATACATTAATAATTCGTATTTTCTTATTCTAAAAAAATATATATGGAAATTGGATATGAAAACCTTGTAATCATTGGATCCTTTTCAAATTAAATACATTCTTTCATGTCCTACTTGAATGATTTATTTTAAATAAATTTCAACCAATTATATGAATATAATTTTTGATAACTGATTCGATGCATTTACTAACCATAATTTATTACATCTAAAATGGTAAAATTAATTTGTTACCAAAATTATTTTTGAAAACAGTTAAAATTAATCACACTGATTAGGAGAAAAAGATGATTACCAAGGGACTGTATATAATATTATGGGAAAAAATTACCTAGAAACCTATCCATACCCCATTGAATGGAAAAATTTAGAAATAAAAAATTAATTTAAATAATTTGGTTATTTTTGTCGAAATTTGTATATATAATAATGTGGGAACGCATAACATCTTTTAGAAAATGCCAAGTGTGCCCTATCCTCTACTAATATAAGGAAACCCCCTCTCCCAAAATATTCACACCTCTTAATCAATTTTTATCGACCAATACCTTAATAATTAACTAAGAAACACCACTCTTATATAAATATATGTCTGAGTATTTGTATCAATACATCCATGGATGTCTATTGCTAAAAACCAAAAGATGATACCCAAAGAAGAGGTAGTGTTCATCAACGATCATTTATGTTTTATTTATTCCCCAAACCCCTTAAATTATTATTCTGTTATTATTATATAACATATTTATTATCTTATATATATATATATATATAATGTTATGTAATGGTGAATGTATAAAATCACACACACATCCATCAAATGGGTTATTAAATTGGCATTCTATAGTACTGTGGACTACAGCCTCGTGAACTAATATCATTCATTTTTCCATTACCTCCTCATAAGGTGGGTAATAAGGATTGAATTTATTTTTATACAGTATAGGAATGATATTTATTAATTTATTATTATTATTGAATAATTATGTAACACTTACCTATATGATTTCTATTTTCTTAGAATACAATAACATCATTCTTATGTATGTTAAACTATCTCCTCACAAAGAAATGTGATTCATTAGATATTTTCATAGAATGTATCAAGGCTGGGTTGAATAAAAATATGAAATATATATGAAATAATAATTCTAATTTAATGATAATTTATATACATATATATATATATCAGTTACTTTTATTTCTTTCAATATGATATGAAAATGGAATTAATGTTCAAGCGTACGTATGACCTCCCATCTCAATGAATGTTGTATTTAATTTCCATTTCTAGATTTTATAGATTTTTTTAATTAAATATATACTAATTATATATTATATTTATATAATTGTTTTCATTATGGAAACTAAGAAATCATGATCAATGTAAGATTACGAAAAATGACAAGTCAAAACATTTATGACAACAAAGCAATTATTACCCAAAACATATCTTTTAAAAGGAATGGTTAATAAATGGGTAATATAAAGTCCTAATAAATCATATTTGATATGATATACATGAATATTATTATGTGGTATATTTATAATAATATTATATTTTTTATTCAAACTATTTTAACATGTTAGAAGGAAGTCAATTCTTAGAGTAATAAGACTTATAGCCTTGATTTTTATTTCTATGAGACCTATTTGATATTCACCCCTCATTTCATTTTTGTGGTGTAAATAATGACATATGAAAAATTATATAAATAATTTAATTTATTTAGTGACATTAAATTATTTTATTTATGTTATTAATTCATGGATATCATGATTTAAATGTCAGTTAAGTAGTTAGGGATTTTTGTTTCACTTTTTACTTTTACCGGACACATGTTATATCCACCACATCCTTCATCAAAATTTTCAATATTATAACCATGAATGTATTTTATTTTGTATAAAATAATATTTATTTTCATTTAAATTTCATTTTTTGTATATATATATTTCAATGGGTTTATGATTACAAAGTTAAAAAATTAGTAATGGATTTTTTCTCAATTTTCATTATTTGAAATAATGTGAAGATATGAACCTATATTATACCATGAGGTATATATAAAACCCCTTTTACATTAGATATCATTAATTTTTATACACTTGGGATATTTTATTTTCCATTTATGTTTTTCCTTCATTGGAATTTTTATCCAAGGGTATTGAAGTGGTAATAATTTTATGTTAGAGTCACATCATTTTTAGAGTTTGTTTATGATTATATTTAGATGATAAAATTTAATTATCTATCATTGAAAATTCTCATGAAATTTCTTAAACTATATATTTCTATGATTTATTCATTTAATTTTATAATTTTTTCACTCTTTATTACATAATAATGTAAAGAATGTTTTTTTAATAATATCATGGAATATTTATCTTTTTAGTCGAAAATAGTTTTTATTCAAATACATGTTTTTTCTAAAAAATTTAATGATTTTTTAAAATGATATTTTATTCTCATTATCATGTAAAATTATTTTATAATTTTTTTATTGAATTATAAACTTATTTTCAATGCATTAAATGTTGTAAATGTTTTTCAAGTGAAAAGGTTATGAAAATGATTTTTTCAAATAAGAAAGGATATTTTCTTCACAAAATATTTTAAATAGATTTTTATAGAATCTATTCTATTTTTTCTATTTTATTATCAATGAATGTTATTTTAATTATATTATTCATTTTTAAAATTTATTTTCAATGAAATTTTATTTTCCTCAAGAAATTCCTCAAGTAGCCTTTCAAATTTATTTTTTCCATATAAGATGAAATCCATTGAGGTTAATTATGATTTACTAGGGATTAGATCCAAGGATATAATTTTTGTTTTTTCTCTAATTAAATTATGTTTTTATATACTATCTCTTTGGATAACTATTTCCTTTCTTGAGTTAAGCTATAATTAAATGATTATGAAACCTATATCTTTTCCACAGGCTGTGATATGATGAAACTTTTATAAGACCCATTTCATTCCATGGGTTATGATGTGTTGAATGGTTATGATATTGTGGAACACATAAATAAAGTTTTAATTATGTTATAGATGGGAACTATAACTCTATCCAATGAATTGGGTAATGAGAAGTGCTATATGAGCTTAGATGGAAAATTAGTATTTAGCCTAATCCCAAAGATAAGGGTGAAATGGTGTTTAGTTGAGTCATAATGATGAGGGTATAATTTTTATTAGAATATTCCAAAAGATGATGGTATGAAACTGTTTAGACCAATAAAAAACGGAGGGTGCACTGGTAGTCATCTAAAGAACACAAATATGGTGCATGGATGGTTAGAACTATCCCAAAAAGGAGGGTGCATGGTGGGTAGGCCAATCCGAATGTTTGTAGATTTGTGGTTAGCCGAAACCTACAATGTTATGAAAATATTAGTGTGTAACCATGAAATAATACATTCCATGCTTATATTTATGTGTTTCATATTGTTTCATAAGGTATAAGTAACCCCCCATGCAATGGGATCTAAATGGTCTAATGAAAAGGAGGCTACATATCATTTTTATCTTACTAAGAAGATTCCCTATTTAAATGATTTCTCATATGTTTTTCCACTTTTTTCCATCAAAATTATATGGATTGGAAAACCTGATGGGTTGATTTTAGTGGGGGTTCAATATATCTGTACAATCATTTATGAAGGTATTTTAACATTTTTACCCTTACCAGAAACTCCCAATTACAACAACATCAATAATTAAATATGGAAATTTATTACAAAGGTAGTTAATCCATTTTGGGTTCATACCCAAGGACTCATTGGAGCTCACATTGGCCGAGGCGAGGGAAGGGAAAAAACACCACACCCTTTGGAGGGTAATTATTTAATACCCATTGACTCTGTTATAGATTGGAGATATATTTTATAATCCCTACACAAACCCAATTACTTAATTATTACCCTAACAAAATAATTATATGTTATGTCTCTTTATATGAAAATGGGGGGATCTTATTAATCAATACATATATATGTATAAAAAATTCTTCATTCATTTCCCATTTGGGGTATCTTCTTAGATATTGAAGCCGTATAACTATGTAATCTATATTTTTTCATAAAATAATATGAAATTTAATATTTCAAGGATTGGATTTCAACATAATGAGGCATCCTACATATCATATTTTATAATAGGAATCAAAACCCTTGTACTTCATTAAACTCATGTAGTTTATCTTCATGTAGAATGTGAATAAATATAGTCACATGGGCCCTAAGAATTGATATGGAACCTCAAGAAGGTATCATGTGTATCATAGTTATAGAAGTAATCACTGTTATTATAGTTTCGTAACACCATTGGGTCATTCCCCAAGATATATACCCATGTATAATGGGTAGGTATATCATTTTATAGGTCAAAATTGCATACTAAGGATTCCCTCGTTGGTGGAGATCACAAAGTCAATAATGGGATCATTACAACTCCCCAATACCATATGATATATTCTTGGTGTGAGAAATAAGGAATAATATGTAATTATATACATTTTATGTGGATATGGGGAATAAATGATCGGACAACCCATTGTATTTTTAATATAGAGCTCAATAATTATGATAGAATACTACATATCCCAGTTAGGAAAGGAATCAGATTCACCATAGTTGAGTTGACTTCTCAATAAACTGGTGGATGAGGAATGATGGTGTTCCCCTGGTAGAGATTGTGTTATAATGGTTTGAATGATAGATACCTGGTAAGGCTTAAAATGAGGTGTATTCTTATTCGAGACTATGACCTATAGAGGTGTCTTATAAATCCTAGTTGTAGTAGGAATTAGAGTTTTCATAGTTCATTATATTAGGGATTACACATTGAGGATTCACTTATATGTGGTATTTATCATATGATTTCCATGATCGGGGATTACTCACCGAGGGTTCCCTATTAGGGTAGAAACATTTGACATAAACGATATGTGAATAGAAACTCCATAAGACCACATAAGCTATTATCGATCTAAGAAATAAGGAGATGCATGAAATCAGCCTACCAGCTCACATATATGGGACTTATTCCCTAGGAAATCCATTAGGGGGTTATGTATGGAGCTATGGCCTTATGAAGAGGCCATAATTATCCTATTTATGGTAATAATCATTGTTTCTATAGTTCATCAAATCGGGCCTTACACACTATGGATTCCCTTATATATAAAACATAACATATTATTCCACTGATAAGGGCTCTCACCCGGAGGTTTCCCAATATCAAAATAGGATTATAACATGAATGATATTATTATTTCAAATCCCTATGCGCATGTGATCTATGCGCAGTGTGGTAAACAGGGGATATGGAGTGACCATTCTTATTTTGTACGAATTTGGGGATTAAATACTCTAATAGTCCATTGGGATATGTAATATGGAGCTTAGGATAAATTAATAAATCATAAATATATTAAATATAGTAGTAGTCAGTGTCTTAATATTTCATTTTATTGGCGATTACACAATACGTTTGATCATTTGGAAGATTGAAATGTGTATTATTTCCTAGGATGATATCTTGACCTGGTATTCTTGTCTTCCTGATATGGATTTATTTTACTCCAAACATGACAAGAGTGTATAACATTGAAATCTGATAATATCTTCTTAACATGTCAAAAAACAATCACATGATCTAATTTAATTTTTTAATGGAAATCACATAATCTATATGATTTTATTGAAGGTTGTATCATGACCAAGGCTGACATACCTAGAGGATATTAAAATAATTTTTTGGATGATCATATAGTACATCACATTATAATAGATGATATTCTCATAGGGTATTGGATGATCTATTTAAAATTCATAGTTGGCAACATGAAATTTGAAAAACACACTTGGAAAGTGTCTTGATAGTCTTTTTGACATGTCTAGAGGGGTCTTCACATACATGCTAACTTGTCTTAGTTTCAACATAAAATCTGAAAGATATGTATAGAGGACATCATAGGATCTAACCGGAATTTTTGGAGGACATAACATGATCTACCTGGCTTGTCCAAAGGATGTCCTGAGTGCATGTATACATTAAATAATGCCATAACATGACTTTTTTTACTTGTATTTGTTTCACTATATAACCTAGAAAACATTTTTAAAGGACATTTTGATGTCTCTATGGGAATCTTATAGGGGTTTGTGACATATGGGTGGAATACCCAGGGGTTCCAAGTAAATTTATCTGAATCATCTTGGGGACTTCACATGATCCCAATAGAATAGCCACGGAGTTTCGCATGATCGGGGTGAGATGTCTGGATGTTGTGACATGGACTGGGTGGTTCTTTGAGAGGGTAATTATGATCAACATATATGTTCGTACAATAGGCCTCCTGTCTTTTTAGTAATTGTTCAAACATTTTATGGAATATTCATTATATGTTTCTAGTGTTATCGTTTTAAAGTCTCGTGTGATAGATCAGGTATGTGGGATGTCCTTCAAATAACCCTATAAAAGTCATTTATATGGTTTATAAATGAACTCGTTAAGTTCATATGAATTTTTCATGATTTTTTTAGGTTGTTACCTAAATTTTACCTGATGAAAACCCATTATGACCAAGAGATGATCCACTATAAACCAACCACTTTAATTACTGGGTATTTCGGAGCAAGGATAAAAGGTTTCATTTTTTTAAAGATGGGTGGGGTATATATAGGATTTGAATCCCCAGTTATTTTTCACATTTCATTAAACATATCACAAAAATCTATCCTACAGTTAGTGGAGGGATTTTATGCCATTAATTTTTGGAGACTCTAATATATGTCATTTTTAGAGTTTCTTAGGATTTTCAGAAATAGCGAGACCATCCCATTAGTGCATCATTTGTTGAATTTTTTCCAATTAACCTAATATTAATTAATCATGTGGACCTTCCAAGGGTCTTCTATAAGGTAATGTGACATTTATAAGTACATTCATGTGATCACGATGAATACTGAAAGGGTTTCTCATGATTTGAGGTCACTTGTTTGGGGTCTTTCATGATTCAAATGTGTCCCTACAGGGTGCTTCTGCAAGACAATTTGGGATCTATAGATATTTTCCCTTTGATCATGGTGACATGTTAAGGGGGTTGTGAGTTATCAATGGTGATCAATGTATCTTTTTCATTCAAGAAGCTACAGTCATTCCACTTTTTATTTATATTTTTTAATGAGGGTTGGAGACCTTTCGAGTCGTTTCGAGTATTATATAAAGTAGAAACTCTCTAAATTGGTGAAACTTCATGTTTTAAATAAAGGGTTATTTAGTGATGAATGTGAATTATCATGTCAAACCCCTTATAATTTATTTGGAGCCATTGAAGAAGTGTAAGACAAATTTGACAGGTCTGGGGACCTTTGCATAATGCAGGTGAAAGGTACTCAGTTTCATCCGAGACAAGGAGGACATGTCATCAGGGGCTTGAGGTGTCCTGAGGTCTTCCGGAGCACATTGTGTGAAGTTTATAACTAAAAAACCCTTGAATTTTGTATATTTTTTTTCCATTATTTGAAAATTATTTTTAATTTTTTTTATGAATTTTTTGGTTCATAATCAATGAGAACAGGGGGATCTTATCTGGATGAAGTAATGTGATCTGTGAGTTTTCTGGATGCCTTCTCTAGAGAAAAAATCCTAAAAGGGCCTATGTGAGATCTCCCAGTGGTTATGTTGTATGAATAATCATTCAACTGAACTTCTGAAGTCCAAGCGATCACGTTTAGTTTAGAGGTCCATGCGATACCCATGTTCTGGAAACCCACTTCTTACTATTCTTTGCAGATAAAATAATACCCTTATTCAGGTATTTCATCTATTTTGGATTTTTTTGATACTCATTTGGAAATTGTGACCAATTTTCCCTCCTTAATAATTATGTTCATAGAGAAAGGGGATTGCTTATTTGGAAATTAAATAACTGCTTGAGGTTTTGGTGTTATAACTAATTAGTGGATTTGGGTAATGCTTGGTTTACCATTATATATTTTGTATTCCTTTTAATTCCAAATAAATATGGGAAGATAAAGAGAATTATTCACTAGCTATACAAATTTCAAGGAATCAACACCCTACCTCTATCCGGTGATGTTGCCACAAGAAATTCCCATATGAACTCATAATGAGACCTCTTTATGAGTCCATTTCATGAACATTTGCTTCAAAAAAATCATTTTTCTCATTCACCTTTTCAAATCAATTTTAAAAATAGGGTTTTTAATTGGATTGAATTTGGATTTAGAAACAGAATGGATTTCTTACAGATTCACAAGTTTTTCAAGATTGATCACATGATCATGTGACTGTTATGAAGCTCATATGAAAAAATCAAGATCACGCGATCCGGAGAATTATAAGGGGTCATGTGGTTGCATAGTACTATAAGAGATTATGTGGTCTAAGAGAACCTCATAGGATAAGTTATTCAACAATAAATTATGTGACATTAATTCCCATGATGATTCTTGTGATGTGCATGAGGCCACTAATTTTTTCTAATCCTTTTTTATGGTCTTTCACTCAACAAACACAAGATTCTTGTTTTGAATTAGATGGATACCATCTATCATCATACATCCCGTAAGTCTTCAATGAAGTAGGATAAATATATGATGGCTCACTGGGATTCTATTATAGAATGAGTGGATGCTTATTTCCCCAAATATTTTGGGTTACTACAGACTAGTTTGGTTATCCTAATGCGGGAGAATGTTGGGGAATATACCCAGTCTAATTATCTACCCTGAAATGGGGTTTTTCGTACCAAAAAATCTATCATTTAATTATAACAATCACCTATAGTGCCCCTTTTCTTGAATATAATGACCCAGTACACATTTTTAGTGAAACTTTATAAGGATGATAACTTAACTTCCATATGGCAATGCACTCACTAAAAAATACTGACATTAATTAAAATAAATTTTTTTAGTAGAAACGACAACATAATTCATATGTCTATATATACCACTCAATAAAAAGGAATTCCACCCATAGAATAAATTCTGGGTGTGTTCCCAATAAGGATTTATGATCAAAAGAAACTTATGGGGTGGATTGGGGATGGCCCTTCATGGTTACATAAATTAATTTTGAATTTTGATATGAGCTAATGAAAATTGTGATGAATGAATTTTTTTATTTCACAAAAGTTTTCACATTGTAAGAAGGTTATGATGTTAGACCAATTTAGTTATTGGACCCCTCATGCAAAAAAAATGTTTCTTTATGCGTGGAAATGTGGGTATCAGCCTATGAAACATTGATCAGAAATGTGTTCCACCCATACTATGAGTGGTGTACGATGAGTTTTCACCACTGCATTATTCCTGGGATACTGTAATGAGGACACCTCCCCTTACCTGATAGCTGATTGGACTGGATGAGAACATCCTTCAGAAGGATCCATATACTCTATCGTATATTATATTCAAGTCATGGGTGGGAAAATTACCAAGAAGGCGTGTTCTAAGACGAAATCCATGTCTAAAAATCCATTTTCTATGAAGGACTCTAGTGGTATGGAAAGGGATAAATGGTCAATCATTATGGAAGGGAAATTTAATGAATTAGGATTAGGGGTTATCCCTAATATTGAATGGACCATCCAGCTGGCTGGATACTTTTCCATTTACCATTGTGGGTAATTAGTCCCAGTAAAAGAGAAAGGTGGAGTTAGTGTCTCCAATTTTATGATGGAAACATTCATTGAAGGAAGGAAACATGTCAGGTTATATTATCTATGTTTTGGAAAAACTCTTTCACAACCAACACAATAATGAATAATATTTTCAATGTATTCTTATTTGTTATTATATGTATTATATTCAAGACTAGATTCTCTTATTTCACGCAATTATAAGGCCCATTGTGCCCCAAACAAAGGGTTTGAATATATTAATTATATTAAATAACATGCATGTACAAGTTTCCAAAATAAGTGTAATAAATCTCAAATAAGGGCTTGGATAAGAAATTTGAGACATCATTGAGTTCAGAACATAGGTTTTACCCTAGGTTCAACACAACCTTTGTCACTTTAACATTTTCTAAAATTTTCATTAAAGACATAAATACATAAAATAAATAAATTACTTAATTTGTTCAAATATTTTTTATGAAGATACAATTTTCTCATTTATGAATATGGTTATAATATTACATCAGGATTGGACACTCAAACCCTGGATATCTAAAATATAATTAGAGGGTCATCTTGGTGAAGGATGATAGATTGGGAAAAGATAGTGTATCATTTCATGAATGGAGTTTGTGGATCATGTCAACGATGGAAACAAAAATCTATTCTTCATTAACGATCTACCCAAACTATTGGAATGGTGTTTTGATTTTTTAATTACATCATAAATCTAAATCCCAAATGAATTCAGATCAATTTATTGAATAAAAATGATACATGCACCAGTTGTAGAATTATATTTATGGAAATTTTTATTTTTAATATTGATTTATTTACCTTCAATCATTTTCTTCTACAATAATGATTATATTCTGAATGAACAAAGGTGGTGTATTGTTTATCACATCATGTAGTTTATTATTTATTCCCACGTTTTACTCATGTTCTTGTCAATCATTTTCTTTTGGCTGGTGGTTTGATGAAAATCAGTATTTTGTTATTTCATGACAATTCATTAGTGAAACTAGTCAATATTGTATATGTACTTCATGATCAATGGTGTGAATGAGGAGCGATGATTATGGGGGAATATCAGAGGTTTATCAGAATGGATATATGGGTTCTGTTCTACCATATATATTATGCACTATAATGATGGCTCAAAAAAGAGATTTTGAATTTTATTTGAGTCATTATTTTAGTTTATCGAGGCTGGAAAGGATCGACCAAACCTCAATCTACATGTCAAATAAAGGAAGTAGGATTAGAAAATACGCATGATAGCATCGAAAGGATCCAAATGGATATTTAAATTCCCAAGAAACACTATGTTCAATTTTATGTTACATGCTGTGTGACCCCCTGACTCTAGCGCTAGTGTTCCAACATGGGATTAATATTACACACCATGTTACCCATCCATGATATCTTGGTACGTAATTCATGAAGTAAATGGGATCAATAAAAAGTAAAATTACTTTAGAACACCGTGTACATGGACATGGACACATCCAGGTGTACAGGGACAAGGCCACCTGTATATGTGTTGATAAAGGGGATGACCAATATAAAGTGATATTACCATTGATAAATTTTAGGTTCCGAGAGATCTATACTTGCGGTGTAATTCTTCTACACACCATGTATCTTGAGATTTACATGAGTTGTGAGGCATCAAAACATGGGGAGAGTTGGAGATAGTAGTACATACAATTCACACACTGCTACATTCCTTATATCCCCATGAAGAGTGTGTTTATCTCTTCGTTTCCAGTTTTTTCACTAGTCTAGGTTGAGTTTGATATATTGGTCTATTACCTTGAGGGTAATGTGAAACAATACATCCACATCATCTATTTGAGAACTCCTCTAGAGGTCATGTCTTAGAATAGTTGGGGTGTCTCTCCAAGAGACTAGAGTGAGATACTCTATCATTATTGTTCTCTATGTGGGGTTATTATAATCGATGTGACATCTCTAGATATAGAATTAATATTCCATGTAGAAATATTTATTCTCATGGTTATTGGTATCACTGACATATGATCCCCTACATAGTGGGTTGATCCTTATTTTGTTCATGGTGTCCCCCAATAGTTATATTCATGACTTCCTATCATAGTATCTTGGTCTTCATAGTATAATGATATTCTGTTGGTACAGTCCAACGATCTAGACCTCTTTGTTGAGTGTCACTGATGATAGAATTGAATGTAGAGTGGATTCTACAGAAATGAGATCCAGTTCTAAAATAATCATATAGAAGTTGGCTATGACCACCTAGTGTTGTGTTGTCTTTCTTGATTATATCTGGTTGTTTCTGTAATACATTATTTTTTATATTTTTTATTCATATGACAATACTTATTTCTTTTTGTTTAGTATTTTTAGGGGTTTTAAATGGGTATTGTTATACTCACGTATGAATGGTAGTTTCCCACACAAGTCATTTCTTATGAAAGAGATGATCCTTTTTATGGTGACCTAGGTGGATAGTTAGTGGTTAGATTGAAATAGAATCTTCTCTGACTGAGGTGTTTACTATGATCATTCAACCAACTTTAGTCTTCACCCAATGAGCAGGTTGGACTCTTTATTGTTTTCTTTGGCTTGTATTTGGTCCTTTTTCCCACTTTCAGTACCATATAATAATAATTTGTTTTGCGATCCTATATTAATTAGTGCATTGATTTTAGGTCTTTTATATTTCAATAATGTATAGGATTGGAGATGTGTGAATTTCTGAAGCTACATTAGGATAATTCCCCCAATTTGTGAGAAATAACTACTCAGTGATAGTTTACAACCCCTGGCCTATTAGAGGTAGGATTGGGTAAGTAACGGTTCGGACCATGGTAGGTCGGGTCAGGAAAGTTTGGTATCAAAGGATTCAGTTCATCAATAGTACTAGAGTTAGTGATTTTTGTTTTGGGTAAAAATGTTGAGTGTTTCGAGTTAGAAATTTTGTCCAGGGAAACCATTGCAGGTTTGGTGGTCAATGTATCCATACTCAAGAAAACTGATCACATTCCTTTATTCTCAGTACATGTAAAAATTTGTAATAGAGAAAATTTTAGGTAAATGCATCATATATTAATGTGTTTTTTTTCATGTCATTCTTTTATCCTCTCCCCATATATAATCTTTTACCATGGTAAATTTTTTTTTCAAACTTCTTCGACAATGATAACCATCCATGATCCCACTACACGATCATAAGGATGATTCTTGTAATGAAGAGGAATTAGGATGGTGGACTATAGCGGAGACAACATCATCGGGAGGTTGACAAGATATACAAAAACCCATTGAGTAACATCTAGAATTGGGAGTACCAGTCAAGGATACACACATGTCGAGTGATTTGAATGTGTTTTAGTGGCAGTGACCTCTCATGATAAGGTGCAAGTCAGATAAAAAGGTGAATGATGACTGGAGAGAGGCTTTCAATCACATTTTCCACCACCAAAATATCCATATAGATCGTATGGTATTACTCATGGGGATTCTCCCTCAGTGATTAGTTGGTTGATGGTTTCACTCAGTGATTCATTTACATGATGAGAAAAATCTATCTTTGTCAGCCATTGAGTATCCCTTCATAGAGGAATTCTATCAATATATGTTGCAATTAGTATGCATAAAAGATACTTTGTATTAGTACTAGTGTATAATAACTGTTGAAGAGTCCTCATTGTGGCTAACTGATATCTTTTGATTCTACTTGGATATGGTATGAGATCAATTATCCACATACCTGAAAATTGCGCAGGCATCACGCTAGGACATCAATTCTTCAATGGTATCAATATTAATTACCACATATGAAGGGGTTCTTGATTGATCTGTGGTTGTGGATTGATTTTTGGAAGAGAATACAGTAAATGTGGGTGATATTAGTGGGAACCCAATAGATTAGACCTCAACAGTAGGAATCTGAAAATATTTATAAGTATCAAAGCATGTATGATACTTTAGGAGGCAATCCTATGGTTATTGATGTAGGGATCCCAGTGTTTCTCAAATCATGAAAATGAGAGGTCTTCTTTTTCATATTATGTTTGGGGAAGTCTAGAATGATATTTCTAAAACCATCATAATATTGATCATGAGAGGGTTACGGGATCACTAAGGGTGAGATAGAGGCAAGATCATTGTAGTTTGTAGGCAATATGATGTATAATACAAGACATTAGGGATGAAAGAAGTGGTCATAGGTTTGAGATTATACTACCACCACCCCAAGGTGGTCCGCACAATGGTTTGGGAGCTACTGGACACTGATGGGGACATCTACAGGCTATGGAGGCCTATGGATCCAAGGATCATGGGATGATATGAGTTACTATCTTCGTCTTTTCAAATTAAGATACAGTATTGATAGGCATATGTTTGATTAATTCATTCCTTCCCACTTCTCTAGAATGCGACTTGTAGATTCTTATTAATCCATTGGCTTGACCATTGTGGTTAGAGACTCTGGCAGGAGATGACTCATGAATTATGAACTTATTTTAACAGTGAAACCATACACTTGGAGGAAAGATTTTTTTATTCGATTTATTTATTTCATTAATTTTTTCATATGATTCCATCTTTGTAAGGTATGGGATATCCACAATTCATTAACAGATTATATATTTTTGGTATAGTATGTTGTGTGTCCATAGTTAAGTTATGAGGTTTTCCCTTGTGGGTGAAAAGGAAAACATGATGGAGTAGGACGATCTCATGAATCAGAGAGTGTATCCAATTACCTGAAAGATGAATTTCATTCCTCATGGAGTAGTGGATTATTTGGGCAATCAATTTCTACAATGGGGGTGGAGTATGAGGATGTCTCTCCGTATGATGTACTAGGTTTACCTCCCCTCCAAGAGAAATAATTCTACATGTACTTGTGTATCAGGTATCATTGATATATTCACTATCAAAATAGATGGCTCCATTAGTGCTTTGATAGATGAGGATGTTTTTAGAAGACATGCATGTGAAGGGATATGTGACACAATGTGTTTTTCCCTGGTAAGACAAATATTTTTCTCCAATTTGGAAGAGGAGATCCTGAGGTAAAGGATGGATTACTGAGTCAGGTAACCATAATGAATAAATATCCACTACCAAGTATTGGGAAAAATTTTGATCATCTGAGAGGTACATGATGGTTTTCAAAGATTGATCTCAGATAAGGATATCACAAATTTAATTTGAGAGATGATGATATAAAAATATGACATTCATATTTCACAATCGTTACTATGATTAAATGGTTATTCTATATGGAATGACGAACAATCTAGTAGTGTTCATTGGTCCCATGAACCATATCATTCATCCCACCTTATACCAGTTCTTGGTGGTCTTCATCGATGACATCTTGTGGTATTCAAAAACCTAGGAGGAGCCCAAGATACACTTGAGGAGTTTCCAAAAAACACTCTATGAGAACCAACATTACAGGAAGATATCAAATTGTCAATTTTGGATTCACTAGGTCCACTTTCTAGAACAGGCTATCTGAGAGGATGGATTAGGTGTTGACCCAACAGTGGTTAAGGAAGTTCATTCTTAAGAGAAACCCAAGAGTAGTACATAGGTTTGAAGTTTCGTTAGGATGAAAGGGTAGAGTCAAAGGTTTTAATGAAAAAAATATAGAGTGGAAGAAAAATTGGAATCATTGACCCAAAAGTTGAATCCTTTCCTTTAGGTAGAATCGTTCTTGGAGTTATTTCAAGATAATAAGTAGAGGTTGATGAAATCTCCCATATTGACACTCCTAGAGGAGGGTGTCAAGTATACAGTGTTATGTGATGAATTTGGGACATATATTTGATTCATTCGGATGCAGTGGGAGTTTATTATTCCTTATGGTTTACATTTTTATATACCATCTGAATAGAACTACACAACCCATGATATTAAGTTATTAGTGGTAGTATTCACACTAAGGATATGGAAACACTACATAATGGTTGATATGTTTATTGTTTACTATGACCAGAAAATTCACAAGTATATCATCCCATATAAGGATATTAACTTGGTACCGAGATGATAAATAGGTTTCCCCCAAGACTATGACTCTGAGATTTTCTAAAATCTTTGGAAGGGGAGTGTAGTTTAATATTATCTCTTCAACAGATATTGTTATCTGTTGTTGGCTGAGGAGTCGGAGTAGATAGCCTCATTATAGATGTCTCTTTTCGAAAATGATATTTCTTTATTTCATCATTAGAAGGTTGTTACCCTCACACTTTTATAGTTTTTCAGTGATTGTTAGTATTGAGATAATGAATGTGATAGATTAGAAACTCAGATATTCACTATAAATTCTATTTATAAATAGTATATAGGTGGGTAGCATATTATTCTTTCTAGAGAATTGACAATGGTACCTTTGACACTATAGGATGAGGTGATGTGAGAGTTTCATATATCCCATTTTTGTTACATCCATTCATTAAAAATATGCAATATTATTGTCTATTTTAGTTTGGGTTTCTAGGAATCCATAATGGATTTTTAGTATTTTTCTCTTGATACCTCACTTATAAGAACGTGAATTTCTAAGGATAATGTTCTAGTAGATTTAGTTAAACACCTTGAGGTTCTATAGTTGAAGGTGTTTTTTATATCCATGTACTTTGTGATAGGATTAAAACATACGTCTAGTGGAAATGATTGAATCAGGGTTATCATAGACCAACTAACCATGTCGTCCCACGTCCTATCTATTCGAGAGAAGATTTTAGTGGAAACATTGGTATGTCTCTACATGTAAGAGATAGCCTGACTCTAGGTAGATCCCTCAATGATCATCTCTGGCTGCGATGATTTCTTAACATATCATTTATGGAGAGGTTTTTAGGAGTCTTCCAAAACTCTGTTATGCTTGACCGCAAATATTTACCCCTAGAAAGAAGGTGAGATAATGCGGACAATTGATTTCTTATAGGAAATGATGTGGGTGTTCATGTCGGACATTGGACGTAGATGTGAGGATCACATACCCATGGTTGGGTATTCTTACAAAAAAAGTTCCATTAATTTGTATCACTCCATTAAAGGATCTTTATGGGTGGCCATGTAGGTCACCACTTTGTTGGGAAGATACATGCACTTCAGCACTCATGGACCCGATGTTGGTGCAAGATACTATACAGAAGGTGAAAATCATATAGGAGTGGATGGGGACTACACAAGGTCATCCAAAATCAAATGGGGACGAACAATAGAGATCTATGGAGTTTTATAAGGGATACCATATGTTAATAGGGGTAACAACAAGATCATGATTAAGGATATTTGATGGTGGATAAAAGTTATCTCCTATATTCATTGGTCCTTTTCAGATATTGTTTAATGTTGGCATGGTGGTGTACCGCTTAGATCTACCACTGTATTTGTATTTGATACATGACGCCTTCCATGGGTCACAACTATGTGGGTACATGAACGATTTGTCTCATGTTATAGTCTGGGAAGAGTTGGACCTCAATGATGTATCTACCATTAATATGTACCTTGTAGATATTGAGGATCAGTATGAGAGGATCCTTAATGGCTGACCGATTACCCATGTGAAATTCTTGTAGAAGCATGGTATTTTTATAGAGAGAACCTAAGAGCTATAGACCCTGATGTAAGTCAAGCACCACTATATTTTTTAGTATATTTTTAAATTATTGGAAAAATTCCCTAAGGTGGGGAAAAATAAATGAATAATACTTTTCATGTATTTTTTTTGGAGCTTATATCAATTTTTTGAGATTAGGAGTAGACAAGGTTTGTGATTATGAAGGTTTGTGTGTCAAAATAATTTATTAAATATAGTTAGTAGAACACACATGTAGTATTATCAATAAATTATAATCACTCCCAAATAAATGACTGAATTAGAAATTTGAGGCATTTTAATTTCAGAACATGGGTTTCACCCTCGGCACGAAATAGCTTATGTTGGCATGGATTGTCTATGAAAAATTCTTCTTGGGTATCAATAAATATTATAATTATTCTATTTTATTATTTTTGAGATAATGAAAATATTCTCCTTTATGATTACAATTCTAATATTTCTTCACGGTTGGCCACTCAATCTCTATAGATATAGAAAACCATTGGAGGGCCTTATTGGTGAGTGAAATTGGATCATGAACAGATCATGGATTGTTACTCCAACAGAGTTCATGGATCTCATTAAATATGGAAACACAAAACAATTATTCATCAAACATTAATCCAAAATAAGGGTAGGAATGGTGTTTTTAGGATTTCTATCATTTTACATAACTCTGGATGAATGATGATCAATTCCATGAATAGAATTAATGCACAAAATTTTAGTAGAATTAAATTGATGGAATTATTTTTTTGTTTTTTTATTTATTCCTTTTCATTCATCTTAATATATGTCAAATAATCAAGTCTGAAAGAATAGTTTGTGTGGTTTGTTCCTCTCATCTTGTGTATTATGGACTTCTTCCCACATTCTCTAAACATTTATTGCACGGATTTTAATTTTTCCCATGTTTCATTGAATACCCTATATTTGTTCATTACTCAAATGTTCTTCGATGGAATTGATCAGTATATGGGTGATGTTCATGATCTATGGTGTGAATGAGGTGAGAAAATGGTGTAATATGATATGAGGTGGACTAGAATGGATTTATGGGTTCCTTTTATCCTAATACTTGATTCATTATAATGATGTCTTGATGATGTGTTTTTTGAGTGTATTCGAGTAAACATTCCTTATAATAAATGATGGAAAGGACTGGCTTAAAATTTCTGATATGGTTGGGGATTTGGTAATGTAAAAGATGGTGTTGAAGAGAGTTTGGTGGATCTGGGAATTTCTGGGGAACAAATTGTGTAATTTAGAGTCACACACTATGCGGGAACCCCTAGCTATCATTATAGTGTTCAGGTTGGAGTAAAATATCAAACATTGGGTGACTATGTCACAAGTCATGTGGCTCATCAATGAGTGATCTATGTGTATATCGATAAGTACATGGCCACTTAAAGATGTAAAAATCCCATGGTATGAAAATTACATGAACACAGACCTGACCATGTGTACATAGACATGGCCACTTATACATGAGTTGACACCTAGGCCGACCAACATACAAAGACACGACCATTGAATCACTGGAATGTTTCAGGAGATCTCTACATGTAGTTTACTTCTTCTACAATATTTCTATTTTGATATTTACAAGGCATGTGAGGTATTACCACATGGGAAGATTTGGTGATGGTTGGACACTCAGTGTACAACCTGGTACACATCGTGTACACACTTCAATAGTGTTTTTAGCTCTTTGTTTCCATGTAATGGAACATTATAGTTTGATTATGTTCCACTGGTATATTCACTTGATGGAACAATTAAACATTACATCCATATCATTGGATTTGGATCCCCTCTAGAGGATGAGTCTTTGATAGAGTTTTGGTCTCCCTCTACGTTATTGGAGTGGGTTCCTCTAATATTTTTCTCTCTAAGTGGGGTTTTTATAATTGGTGTGACCTCCTCAAATTGGGTGTTGATCCTATATCTAGTTGGATGTATATGTAGGGTTAATGGTATTGAAGCCTAGCCTTAATGTACATATACTTACATCACTTTTTCAAAATACATAAACCAATAAAAAATAGATGCCCAATGACCATATTAGTTTAGGGACTTTGGAAAAATGGGAAAAAATTATCAAACTCAATGAAATATATTCATTATTACCAAAAATATCATCTCCCATAGTATTTATACTTAAAACCCATTCATTATAACATTGGTAAGGGAAACACATGATATGGGTGAGCTCAAATTATATGTAAATGTAAATAAAATAAATGCATAAGAATGACATGAACATAAGGGTTTGAGAACAAGTTCCTGATCATTACAAGATCATAATATACATTTCCAAAATCATAAACATGAATCATGGTATAAATAATTATAGATCTTAATACATGAATCAAAATTAAAGAAAGAAAATTTTCACAGATATAAAAATACAATAACAAGACTTGGAATTATAGTTGACACAAAATTATAAAAAACCCATATGTCAAGGTGTCCTACAAATGCCATTTTAAAATGCTAATATTAGGTTAATAACTAGTGTAACTACATTGGGATTGAGATTCTCTCCTGTGTACAATATTTTTTCAAGATTTAGGATATCCTCCCATGTACACTCTTGTTCCATGCTTTGGATGGAATCCCATGTACCCTCTTGATTCGAGGCTGCGATGACATCCATTGTATCCTCTTCTATTTAGGCCTTGAATTCCCTCCCATGTACCCTTTGATATCCAAAATTTTATATCATTGACCATTTAAATTGAAATATATATAGGTCCCACCCATCATATAATGAAATCACACATACATGTGACACAAAATCATATACAGTCTTTTCATTACCCATGAAAGTATATGGGTTTACTAAATATTAAATCATTCCTTAACTTGGGGAAAACAAGAAGGATTTTTAGTTATTTCATCAAAGAAATATCCAAGAAAAGAATCAGGTTTCACATTTATATAACTAATGAAATAGAAAAATATTTTGTAAATTTTTTTCCAAAACATGAAACCCAATCAGATAAATAATACGAATGTAAACATTGACTCGTTTCCCCAGAAATGCATGCTTAACAACATAGGATGTTATATTCAATTGGAAATTATTTTTAAAAATATCATAAAACATTTATGAAGAAATTATCAGTTCCCCTTTTAAAAACTTCTTCTTAAAATGTAAATCCTTTTGAAACACATTTTTTGAATAATAATATTGAATAAATAAAAAGGATGAATTATAAAAATTTTGAAATATTTTTTCCTTTTAAAACATGTAGAGGGGATTGAAATTATTTTGAAAACCTTTTCTGTTTGAAAATAACTTTTAAAAACATTTTTTTAAAATTTACCCGTCTAATCCTGAAAATAATGCTTCAAATTATTCATGGTGGGTAAATTCATACCTATCATATGAGGTAAAAAGAACATTCATTTTTCAAGGTAAAAATGATAGGAAAATGGCTCATTTTAAATGATCCAAAATATTAAATTTAAAACATTATTTAAAGAAAAACGTGTAAATATTTCATTTAATTATCATAGGAGATTGAAATAATATTCGTGGAAACCATTTTTAAAAAACATGATTTTGAATGAACATAGCTTTATAACCGAGGAGAGGGTAAAGTTAGGCTTTCTTAAAAACACATTCTTAACAATCATATGAATAAAAGAATGGAAAAAATTGTACAAATACATGATTATATCATGAATTAACAGAGAAGAATAAAATTCATGAATGTTCTAAAGAGATGGGTCATAATATTTCATCAAAGGAACCATAAACATAAACAATCTCCAAAAAGTAAAGTGATTTTTTAAATAAACTCTTAGCACATGGTACCTTTATACCATAATCACCATGTATGAAAATTAAATTATATTAAGCATAAAATATAATGAAAATATGGATATTAAATATATAACATTTCAAATGTATTTTATATATCTCACGGAAAATTATAGGTTCATAGCATGGCATGTGTCTCAAAGAATAAAAATTGAGACAAAATTACATTACCAATTTGGTAAATTTTGAAACGTAAACCCCATGAAAGGAATTTCAAAACAATGGATATGTAAATACGTATTAAATATAATAATAATCATCATTTAATAAATACATGTGAACTATACACAGAACAAAAAAGGAATATGTGGTGAATAAATATTGTATCTCATAGAAATGAAAAGTGAGATGAAATCCCCTTACCTGGTGTACTGACTCAAGTTGTAATCATTAAAAACACATATATAATAAATATAAGATTATTTTAAATATATCAAAGAACCTTTTTATTATATATAATACCTTATATTTTGTTATTGTTACATTATATTACTCGCATGATAACAATCCTATGTAATGGTTTCACTTCAGGTATTGTCCTCTTTGTTCTTTGCATGTTTCTTAATTTGTTACATATTTGGTCATTATACTTATATGATGATTTCCAGAATGTAAATAATGATGTAAATATCATTTATATTCAGTATATTTGTTGTATAATAATTTATATAATATATAATCATGAAATAGAATACATCATTTATAGAGACAATAAGTCTAGCGTATGTAAAAACGCTCATTCTTTGTTTGTGGTCATATTGAAAGAATGATGTTAAATAAAATATGTGTATATATATGTGTGTATATATCGTTATTAAGGTATAATAATTAAATAATATATTTTAAATATAACTAAACTTATCCTTTATCAATTCAATGTAGTGTTGGAATGAATCACATCGCTTTGAGGTGGAGGTACTCCACACATTCTCAAATGAAATTATCATATTTAAACCAAATGGAAAGTAGGAATATATGTGATGTAAAAGTATTAAAGATAATTAAATACATAATAAATATAATATATAACACACATATATGTATTTTCTAACATAATTTTTACTAAATTATGTGATACGAAAAAATCAACAATCCTCGATTTGTGAGGGGGAAGTTTGGCGTATAATTAAACCTTATGTTCATTACCAATTAGATAGATGTGTGTGTAAGTGTAGGTAGAACCATTAGTATTAAAATACTATTATATATAATATATTAGTTTATTATAAAATCATGTAAGAAGAAGAGTGATGGGGTTGGAGAAAAAAATAAAATAAAAGAGTTTGAGAGATGTCCTTACCTCTTAATCGGATAACTCTTGGATTATCCAAAAACACTTACATGGATTAAATTGTGCCCAAGGAGATGATTATAAAAGGAATGAAGGTATTTTTAGAATTTTATTGGGAATATATTGGCCGATCCAAAGTTTTTTGATAGTTTTCATGAAATGGGATGAAAGGGGCCTTTTATATTGGAGGAGGAGTGGCACTCTAGTAATAATTTGGAAAATGGAATTTGAACCCATGTTTCATAATTTAAATGTGATTAAATGGTGGTAAAATGTCAATAAAATGGAATATATGATAAAAATATTTCAATAAAATTTATTTTGAATAATTTTAAAGGTTATTTTGGGTCTAGAATTTATGGTTCAACACATCGTTAACCTAATTTTTCTCTGAACTGTTGTAAATAATATTATCCACTTTCACTACTCTTTTTAGTAAAAAAACTTGAAGTTTTTACAAATTATATATTATGAAGATTATATATATGGAATATATTTTTCCAAATACTAATCACGTAAGATTCATAAATATATTTATTTATTATCCTGCTAGTGGGACGGCAATGTGACTTTTTAAATTGATATCATCAAAAAAATTACTTTCTTTTTATACCCAATTTAAAAGTAAAATTTACTAAAATTGTCTACATTGTATTAATTTATAAAATAGTTATATAATTAAACTTTTTAACCCAATTAAAACATAATTCATCTTTATAAATGAATTATATGAAAAGCTATTTTGAATTAATATACATTATTTTTTTATAATAATTAAAAAGATTAAAGCTTACCGAAAAATATCAAAAAATTATCCTAGAAGTATTATTATGTTACTATTTCATATAGTAATTTTTATAATATATTATATGTACAAACTTTCTAAAAATTGACTTAAAATTGGTCCATCATTAAATCATGTAAAACTACTGTTATTAAAAATATATTTTTTTTGTGCATAAAATTAGGTTCGAGGCAGTCATATGATTACAAATTATATTTGATGAATATAAAAACATTTTATTGAATATGTTAAATACATATTCAATTAATAACACCAAATAATTGTATTAATGTTAAATTATTAGGGTAAAATAGCTTTGTGACTATAAAATATTAATATTTTCCTTTATATTCGATCAATTTTAATATTCATTTCTTATTAATTAGAAACCAATGAATTCATATTATATTTCTGTGAACCATATATTTTAATAAATTATTAAATACTATTTATTACCTATAATTTAATGTCGGGGTTATATATTACTATATAAAAAATAATATTTTAATAACATATAATTGTTAAGTATAACTCTGTCATGCATTTTACGCAATCCATAGTGGGTAGTCATTGTTATGTGTAATGCCAGCTATACATGGTGTTCTGTGTAGAGAAAACTAAAATGTATGTCACATGTAGTGTGGGATTGACTTTTTTTCATATAACATAATCCAAAATTATACCTTTAACATAAAATAAACTATTTTTTGTATTACATGAAATGGTAAATATCATAAAGATAAAATGAATCTGAAAAACAATATTCACAAGATCATTGTGTTGTTACAATATACCCCCATTAAAATAAATTTGACCCTTTAAATTATTGTCGGTAATAAAACGTTTTATTCATATAAATTTACATTGTAAAAATGAATACTAAAAAAACCTTAAAAATGATTGTAGGAACTATAATGGTTACCCAATGTTACTCATAATGAGATTCCCACATAGTAGAAAATAGTTCGGATGTGAAAACATGGATATGGAAGGGAAACCTGACCATCATGTTTTGATGGATATTGATAGAGAACAAGGTCAAGGGAATGTTAACAATCAGAAAGCAGTTATGTTTTGATGAACTAATGGACAATATAATCAATCAAAAACAAAGGTTCTAGAACAACATTTTAGGTGTCAAGAATTATTTTCCTAATGTTTATGAATTTTCATGAAAAGATATACTCTTATGATTTTTTTGACTATTTTTACCCTTTTTGTTCGTTTATCCACATTCCCTCTTTCTCTAAAAATAAAGGTTATGTTTCCATTCCTCAAGTACTAATAGATCTTGAAACACATGATATTACATCCCATTGGTTATCATAAA
Source organism: Viscum album (assembly GCA_963277665.1). Taxonomy (NCBI): domain Eukaryota; kingdom Viridiplantae; phylum Streptophyta; class Magnoliopsida; order Santalales; family Viscaceae; genus Viscum; species Viscum album. The sequence continues at coordinate 1,065,272,362 of OY728166.1, read as the reverse complement.
TTCAATGTAGTTTGAACAGGCTATCCAATATTCATAAATCCTCATGTGGAGATAAAACACTTCAATAATAATTATTTCATCTAATTTTTAACATAAACCTTCCATAATGGTTAACCTTAAACCCTTCATAATGATGAAAATTAAAATCTTTTGAAATAAATTCATGGAATGAACATTAAATAGAACCCCCATATATTAAAATGGACCACTTGGTTGTCACATTCCAAACATGTGATTACACTCATCGTAAATCCTCTTGAAATATTGTAATACCCTAAGTTACTGAAAACCATTTAATAAAAATGATTGTGTCCTAATTATTATGATTACTAGAACCATTTATTAAATCCAAGAAGTCTTCAGAATTATTCTTAATGACATATACCACATTGTAAATAATCCATTCGAGTGTAATCTATATTGTCTAGTTTATTAGTTTATATCAACAATATCTTTATCCAAAAATCATTATCTCAAGGACAGAAATTAAGTTAAGGCTACAATCTACTATTTAAAATATATTTTTTCCATTTAATCACATTTCCATTTCCTTATCACCCTTAAACATGTACCTCTAAATCCTTAATGAAAAAAATGAAAGTAATTATATATTTCACGATTTATATAACATAATTAGTGAATTCCAAAATACAAATACTCCATTCATCCAATAGTATTCTAATACCCTTTATCAAGATTCAAAAAAACATTCCATATTAACTCATTCCTAAAATATGAAATATAATTATTTTGTTAAGGTACCTCAACCTCAACAGAATCATCCTTCTTATTTTTAATATAAATAATACTAAAAGATCATGAAATACCTTTCACATTCCATTTGTGGTATCTTTATCTTCACAAGTATAACAAATACGCATACCACCTTATTGATTCAATTTATGAGATTTCCACATGGGATATAAATTATTATAATTTTTATACATTCCTCGTCTAAAAAATTCAATGTTAACCATGTTCCAATGTCTTAAACCATAAATAATTGTGTGATAAAACATTTATCAAAATGAAAAAAATACATAATCATGAAAAGTCAATGATTGGATGTCTTAGTCATGATAACTTCATTAATCAATGACACATTAGGTTAATCCTAGGTTATTCATTTGTAACATATATTTTAATCCATCATGGTGGTTTGGTAAAAATTTGTGAATTCCCAAAGCATGTCCTCTAGAGGTGTCAAACATAGTGCACAGCAAGGCCCATTGTCGTGTACCAGATTACCCCGAGTCTGGCCTATAACATCATGTCAAATTTGGTACTCCTAGGCACATTTGTACTAGATCAACATTAAATTTTAGTATCCATATAAGTATTTATTTCATTAAAACAACTCACTCTATCCTTTACCAAAATTCTAGGACATCATCCTATATATTTTTTTATACACAAACTTATCCCTCTGAATCTTTGTATAGTTATCAACAAGTTTTATCATCGTAGATTAAAAAGGATTAATAAAAATTTCCTATAATACCATGTATAGATACCATGTCTTAATGTATATATATAGTACACCACGTGTTCAGAATACATGCAAATTTAAAAAAAAATTAGTCTCCCAATGATTGTGTTAGGTTAGTGCCATTAGAAATTAGAACAAAAATAATCTAACACAATCAAATATCTTAAAATTTTCCCAACAATATAACCCTATCAGAATTTCTACTAAAATACCATTATTCATAACATGGGGAAGGTAAAAACATTAATTGGGTGTGCTCAAATGCTCTTTAATGGTAAATAAAGATATGTAACGAATTTTATAAACATAGAGGTATAAGAACTTGATCATGTTCATTTGAAGATCATACCCTTCATGTAAAAAATCATAAACATAAATCATGGTATGAATAATTTCACATCATAATACATGAATCATAAGGAAATAAAATCATGATCCATGAAAGAATAATATAAGAATAGTACTTGGAATTGTTGATGACCCATAAGAATCTAAAACCCCTATGTCAAGGTGTCATACCAATGCCTTTATAATGTGTTAGGATTAGGTCAATCACCAGTGTACCTACTTCTAGATTGTGATTCCCTCATGTGTACCCTCTTCTTTCAAGATTTGTATGTCCTCCCTGGATCACAATTGTTTCATAAAGATGAAATCATACCGTAACTTGTGGAAAAATAAATAGTTTTCATAAACATTTCATCAATGTATAACCCAGAAAGTTATGTGGGTTTCATAGATATATAACCCATGAAAGAGAAACATATTTCATAAATATAATTCTCTAAATCATAAACCATTCATTGAAATAATATGAATGGAATCATTGAATAATTTCCCAAATAATTCATGAGTAACATCAATGAATGTTATCTTATATGGGAAATAATTTTTAAAGATATTTTATACAGCCATATGATGAAATTACCCTTCATCATTTAAAAAAATTATATTTAAAATTTAAAAACTTTTGAAACCCATTTTCATGAAAACAAATATTTCAACATATAGAGGAATCATCAAAAACATTATAAATGGCTTTTACCTTGGAAGAATTATTGAGGGTCATGAAAACATTTTGAAAATCATTTCACCAGTAAAATATATTTTAAAAAAATGTTTCTGAAAAATGAATCTCTTAAAAATGAAAATATATATTCAAATAATTGATGGTGGGTAAATTCGTACATATCCTACAAGGAAACAATTGAAGGACCCCATAACTCCATAAGACGGGAAGGATTAATCAGTGGGTCAAATTTTTAATCTCAAGTGATGAATCGTGTTCCCTTATTGGTAGGAACCTGTTAACCTTTTTGATGAAATTTTTTAATAATTAATATAATCATAAGGATCAATAAAAAACATCAATTTTACATGGATCACTACTAAGGGAAAATCTCAGGATCATATGCTCATAAATTTTCACTCATACCTAAATATAGTATTCTCTAATAGATGTGGAATAAAATTTTTTGGTCATATTTACTTTGATCCCGACACACTACCTTTATAAAATTTTAGGTATAACTCAATACATCCATCATAATACTACCATCAAATCCCCATATCTCACTACTTTGAGAGAATTCTAACTCAATTTATCTACTAGAAGGTCATTTCAATGGTATAGAATTAAATTACTTATCCCTAACTTAGCACGAGACTCTTCATTCTCCATATACCTGAGTTGATTAACTCTAAATGATCTGTCCTATTAAATATTATGTTCAATACTTAATTTCATGATGCTCCTTCATGAAGCTCACTACCTTCATGAAGCTTCCTCCCTTCGCAAAGCATCATGTCTTCATTTGAAAAACTGCCTTTGTGAAGCTCAAAGAATCAATGTGGAATACTCCGTCATCTTGGAGCACCCTTTTCTAAAAATCATTGGAATAAGTGAATACTTAACAAGACTTTTTTGATGATCAAGCACTAATAGATTTCTAGTTTTTCGAATCACCTGTGGATTCACAAATTCAAAAAATATGGATTTTCCTTGAATAATGTCATATGATGAGAAAATGAGTATACTTATATTTATAGGCTCTACATTATAGATACTCCACCACCTCCTATGTAATTTTCAGTTCTAAAAAATAAATATTCACAATGCTCCATCCTTTTGGATGCTCAACTAAAATTTGATGTAGTTATAAACCTAATCATGAAAACAATGTGTAGTCATGATGCAATTATTATTGAATTCATGAAGATCACCACATATATTCATGATGCTTCACTTCTTCTTGACCCTCAATCCAGTCTTTGTGAAACCCATTCTCTTACCATTTTCATGATGTGTTCATTCGGAAAAAAACTCCAACACAATGCTATACACTTCCTCTAGATTTTTTACCCAAAAAATTTTCCATACTCTAGGAAACACAGCCATTTTCAATAATTTTTTCTACATGAACTGTAAGATCCTTTATCTATCAAAATATATAATCTTCAATGTAATTCACGATCTATAATGGGGAGGATTGACAATGAACACAAAAAATACTAAATTTTCAGTAATGAAGAGTATTGGTTCCAAAGATCTCCCCCATTGGTTCTACATGAATAATGTAAAAAAATAAAATAAAGCATCAACCACACTGAAAAACTGATATTAATGAATAAAATCATCCAACACTCAATGTCTTTGTTAAAAAAGATAAATGTAGAAGAAAACTAGTGATGAATGAATTGGGTTCTCGTTTTTTTAATTATTAAAGATGCCCAAGTTATTCTCTAACTATGTCATAGAAGAATTAGATTCCATGAACAATTTCCTCATAACACCAAATTCTCACCATGTCATAGAATAATTACATACCTTGAACTATTTTCTCACAACACTGTCATGTCATTTTCTACCATTAAAATGTATCGATATACTCATTTTTACCATTGAATTTATCTATTCTCGCCCATTATAAATTAGCCCAATGAACCTAATTTTGAATTGTAGATATCACAATATACTCCCCTGGATCGTATCTCCCCCAAAAACCTGCATGACATACAAAAACAGATTAACATAGCATAAATAACTTGAGAGAGTGGATACCTCACAACCTCATCATGCATCAGGAGGTTTCCAAACAATGAGTTTCAACTAATGGTTCTCAAACACATGTGCTAACAATGGATTAGGCATAAAGTAAGCTACTTGGTCATCATTTCCACTAAAATCCATTCTAATCATGCATTGTTCATCATTTTCCAAGATTAAGTATTAAATTATTTCAATGTGTTTCATAAAAGAATTTTGAAGATAATTATTCGTGGAATAAATTTCACCTTTGTTATATTAGTGAATCACCATTGGTTGTTTCACTAAATCACCAATTTCATTCAATTGTTTCTTTATACAAAGTAGATAAGTGAAAGCCATTGTTGTGGAGATTTACTATGATTAAAAATTTATAAGATAAGTACTTTCCTATTTTTCAATCAACCATCACATAAATTTATTTCAAATAAAGTATTATCTACTACTTTTTGAATTTCTATTATCAATATTTTTACGCCTTATAGTATCATAAAATGATGATAGTTCTCTATCTCTTCATGCTACAAAGTATAATCCATAATAGCGAGTACCTATAATGTACCTTATGATTATTATCACAACATCCAATTTTTCTTCCATCTAATTATGTTGAAATTGGGCCTCTAAGAATGTTGTAATGAAAATATATAGCATTTTAGTAGTCATGTGAAATAAACATCCAATGATTCTCTAGTACATTGTAGGATCTAAAGATTACTCATCTTCATGCTTTTCAAAATTATCACATCTTAATCGGAATCAACCTTTGTTTGAATCATACATATTGAATATCTTCTATAACTCTCCTGCGTACTTTTTATGAGAAAAATATGTGTAGTATTTTCTATAAGTCACTTGCAACCCTAGGAAGTATATGTGTTCACCAATCAATGATATTTTAAATTCTTGATTTCATTTGATCAGAAACTTCATCCACTGATCCCTTCAATCTTCTATAAAAAATAATATCATCTACATACACCAAACTTCTTGAGAATTACTCATGTAGATATTGTGATCAAATCTTCCTTTTTAAAATTCGACAGTATTTTGATTAGTATCAAGATGAGAGTAGCATGACCATGGTGCATGTTTCTGACCATATAGTGCCTTTTACAATAATCAAGACATCATTTCATCCTTAACATGAAAAAAACCCACTAGATGTTCAATATAGAATTATTCGTTAAGAGTACCATTCTAGATATCAATTTTGACATCCATTTGATACTGTTTTTATCGAATTTGAAATACCATGGAAATGAAAATCCTAATCGACTCCAGTATCTCCACTAGAGAAAATGTTTCATCAACATCAACACTATAAATTTTTTAATAATAATTTCACACCAATCACACCTTATTTTGGATCACATTAACTTTCTCATCAAAATCATTTGTAAAGATCCACTTTGTACCAGTCACATTGTGACTTTCATGCCTCATAATATGATCCCATGTCTAGTTCTTGAGAATTTAATATTACTATTCATTCATGTCATTATCCTACGATTCATCCTTTAATGATTTTTCAAATTAAGATGGTTCCACAACCTATAGGAATGAAGATTGTGCATTATTAGACATTTCACTTGTCTATATGGGTGATTTCCGACCCCAAATAATGTTAGAGTGATCCGTATATACTATTAAATTTCTATTACGAGGTTGAATATAATATTATTCAGCCATATTTTTCTCTTCTTACTCTTCTTCGGGATCAATATCAGGTTGTGACGTCTGAGATTTTTTCACACCTTCATCTACATTATCATTTGACTGTGTTCTATGTCAACTATCTTCTAAATCATCAATAATTTCAGTATAAAATCCCATCTAGGTATTTTTGTCTTATCCTTAATGATCATCACATTATTGGCCTCCAAAATTCATTTGATGTGATTTTTGAAATACTTTTTTTCTTTTCTCTACATTGAATATCAAAAGAATATTCCTTCGTCAACATAATCTCCATTCATTCGTTGATTTCATTCATTGTATATGATGAAATATTTGCCTCAAAAAGCATAGAAATAATTCATAGAGGGATTCCTTCTATGACACAACTCATACAGTGTCTTGGTCTCACCCAGATAAATCCATGTTCGATTTTGAGTACTGACTACAACTTAAACTTCCTCTTGCTAGTACTGGTAATGGACATATTGTTATTTTAATGATTCATATTATCAAAAACTCCATTTTTTGAGGGGTTCTCATATAAGCCATCCAATATCAATTCCAGGCTTCTCCAGGTAATTTTCATAATCAATTGATGTGTGATCCCCACCATTATTAGACCAAAGAAGATTGATTGTCTATCCAGTGTCATAATTAGTTATTTGGTGGCATGCTTTCATGAAATCAAGTACTTTAAATTTACTATGTAAAACCATCACACAATACATTTTACTATAATCTTAAATTAAAATAATGATGTACCACTCTCCATATGTTCTAAAATTATTCATTGGACAACACTTGTATGTATGGATGAGATTAAGAATATTTTATTCCCTTTTCTTTTTTGGGTGATATGAACTATAAAATAGTTTTCCTATAATGAATGAATCAAGAGTCTTCTTCTGTTCACTACTTAGATTAGTGTTATCCATAAGAATATTCAGTTTTGATATAATTTTCAGGTCATGTTGATTCATGTTACCCAACCCCTAGAGACAAATGTTTTTCCCTTCATCAATTTTCATGTAACAAATGTTCTCTTTACTATATAAAAGTTCCCATATATCATGCATCCATTCATGAGAGAATTTTATATATTTTTTTATTTCATACTCTATTATTGAATGTAACTTTATCTCCAGAGTCACATAGTTGACTCATACTATGGATATTGTTATAAAAACCATCCACATACAGAACATCATTTTTCTTCATCTCGCAATTATCTAGTTCAATACTTCCACATCCTTTGATATTTAATGAAAAATCATTACCAAAATATACTATTCCATCAATACTTTTCATTAAATTTGTTAATAATTCATCATTTTCCATCATATGATATGATCTTCCATTATGAGAATTATGTGTGCTACAACTCATTGTAGATTTGAGAGAGACATTACCAAGATTAAATTTCTAAATACTCTTCTATTCCTTCCACGAAATATAATATTGATTGAAATATGAATATGAGATTATAATATCATTTCTATGTCAACTATTTTATCATACTCTAAATCTTTATCCCAAGGAGAAAATATATTTTTATGAGGAATTCTATCTGCTTGGTGAGTATTGGAAACCTCTGAGTTTTGTTTTAATTGATCATTCCTTTCACAAGCATATAATAAATAGAATTATGGCCAAAGTTAAAACAATGAAAACAATATCCATTGTAATTATTTCTTAAATATGTGTTAGGATACAAATTCATTCTCTTTTATTGACTTTCCCTCTTTTCTCCACCCAAATATATCCTTACATCTCCACAGTTTGAAATGGTGTGGCCCAAATAGCCATTGAATTTACATTTCATATGAGGATGTGTATTATCATTTATATTCCTCCTCATGTTTCCTTCCTTAGGAAAATAGTTTGACTACTTATCATTTTTGGAATCTAGAAGATATTTTTTAGTTCTTCTTCTATTTTTATGGTTTCATTTATAGAACATCATGTAACCTTTCATCACGTCCAATATTTAGCTTTCCTTTATTTTGACCCATTTTATTTCAAACATTTTATGTATCCACAACATAATTGAGTAAAAGGTTTCCCATGTTTGTGGATCTCATATCATTAAAAATATGTTCAACTCCATCATAACCATGCTTATATATCTCTAATACCTCACTGTCAGAGAATCTTCCAAATTGTAATATCTTATTTGTTTCATCATAATATCATTCACTTTAAATATTACCCCTATGAGTAACAACATCTTATTCAAGACCCTAAATAGTCTTTTACTTCTACTCTAGTCTAGATATATGTTCATTGATGACGTTTTCATGTTCTTCAATTATAATATTAAGTTCTAATACATCTTTTGTGCTTTCAAAGGTTGATTACTATTCTTTCACTACATCATATAGTGATTAGATTTTTTCTTCAAGATAATCAACATATTTTGATGACTATTTCAAAAATGCACTCGGGTTTTTTCATCTGTCACTTTGAATCTCAAAATTATTAATAGAATTTGTATGTTGAAAATTGTGATCAGTATCAGTAATAATTTGATAATATTTCACATTATCTTTTTATTACTCTAACTTATCAACCAGAGCCATCATAGGTGAATGGGTTCCATATTTAGACATTGGTTCTTCTTCTTAAAATAATTCATTTTCATCATCATTTTCAGTATAAAAAATTCCTTCTTCTCTATTTTCTTTATATATTTATAGTCTCCATTTTGAGAATACATTTTCAATGGCTTCTGAGAGTCTCTAGTTTAACTCTCCCTAATATCTTTCTAAGGGTAGAATTACTTCAAATCTCCCTTTCCCTCTCTAGAATTTCTAAGAAAAGGGGATATGAATTAATATTTCTCATTTCCTTCATCAACAGTATCTCCTAAAATTTCATTTTTTCCAGGGATTTTAATTTCATCTCATTTTCAAAATAACATATAGCATTCGTAAGTTTAACACTCATTTCATATGCTACAAAACTACTTAACAGATCACCTAAAGAATGTTTTGAAAAATAACATTCCTCAAGGGGTGACGCTTTTGGATTGTAAAGAGGTGGAAGTCTTATCAGTATTTTCATTACAATTTAAATTTCTTTGATATCATATCTAAGACCCCATATTTCTCCTAAAACATTAGTAATTCATTTGAAAATGATTTATGTATTTTCATTAGGACGAATCTTCATATCATAAAACTGATTTTAAAAAACATATATTTTCACCTCCATTAAATTGTTATCACCACCATATATATTCTCTAGTTTCTACCACATAGTATTTGTTGAACTATAGTTCATCATATTCCTATTTATTTTACTAGAAAGAGATTTATTGAGGGAATTTTGTTCTTAAGAATCTACATTAAGAATTTCCAATCAATGTTAGTCATATAAAAACCTGTTGGATTAGTGACATGTATTCCTTGTGATGATGCAAAACCAACATCAATTCTATGATATCATAGATGACATCATATCCTGTTCTTTCACATCTGAATATTAATTCCATTAAAGTGAGGGACTCCCCTAAAATTAATAGACCTCTCTACGAAAACAAATAATGATTGATTTAACAGAAGAAACCTTTACCCTCTGATACTACATGAAGGACCCTAGAGACCTTGACAGGGGAGGGGTAAATCATGGTGTCAAATTTTTCTTTTCAGCTGATGGATCTTGTTCCCACAATTGTATGAATATATTCAAAATTTATAATGATATTGTGTATAAATTGAAACATTAACAATAAGAATGAAAAAAAAATTTTATATGGTTCATCACTATGTTCTAGTCCAAGGATCATATGTCGATAGTGTGTCAGTCATACCAAAATAAAATATTAAACACTATATGTGGAATAAAAATGTTTGGCCACATTCTCATTGTTCCAAGAACACTGCCTTTACAATATTTTAGGGATATCTCACTACGTTCCTCGGAACACTTCCATCAACTCCATCTAGCTCACTTCTTTGAGATATTTCTAACTCAGTTTATCGACTTGAAGGTCACTTCAATGGTTAGACATTAATTTCTTTCTCCCTGACGTAGCATGATACTCTACATTCACCATAGAAATGATTGGATGCACTCTGAAATCACTATATACATAAACAATATTTTTAACAGTACCTTTCACGAATATCCTTTACAAATATCACTACCTTCATGATGCTCCCTTCCATTGCGAAGTTTCTTGCCTTCACGGAACAAACTGCCTTTGCAAAGCTCAGAGAGTCAATGTGGAATACCACATCTTCGTGAATCACCATTTTCTCAAAGTCATTGTCATCATTCGATACTTACCATGACTATTCGCAATTTAAAACATAACATAAAATTCAATCATTGAGGAATCCCGTGGCTTCATGAAACCTAAGAAATTATATATTTTCCTTGAATAACAAATAATGATGTCTAGTATGGTAACCTTGTATTTATAGTATAAATGATTTCATTTCTCCAACACCTCCAGCATGATTTCCATATCTACAAAAAATATCATCATGTTGGTACTCCCTTTGCGATGCTCTACTTAAATTTGACATATTCATGTAGCTCATCGTCAACACATCACATCATCACATTTCTCCTATTATTGTATTCGTGAAGATAAATGTGTCTATTATTAATTATAAACGTATTATAAAGCCTAAACATAGTCTTCATGAATCTCATGTATTTAAAATTATTATGAGTTTTTTATTCGATAAAACACCCCTTCACAATGGTATCCTCTTCCTCTATATTTTCCCCCCCAAAAGTTAGCAAACATTTGTAAACGACGCCATCATTAATACTATTGTCTTCATGAAATATAAGATCCCATTTCATTAAAACTCTATTATATTAAATGTAATCACTGATCTTCCGTGTGGAGGATTTATGGAAAAAACAAACCATTATCTATTTCTAGCAATGAAGTACCTTAGTTCCAATAAAAAGAACATTTCTTTTGTATGGTAAAAGGGATAAAAATGACTCATTTGGAATGAAACAAGTTGATTCCTTTGAAAAAATTGGTAAAATAAAAAATGGTAAAAATGTATTTTAATGATCATAGGATTTTATAATAATTCTCATGGAACCCTTTTTATAAAACAATGTTTTTGATAAAAATTGATTTTCGTCCAAAGAGTGGGTAAATTCAAGGTTACTTAAAAGCACTTTCTTATCTTTGTTAGGTACCAAAAATTGAAAAAATGGTATTAATACATGAATATATCATGAATAAATAAGGGATAAAAAATTCATGAATTTTTTTAAGACATGGAATGAAATATTTAATCAATTTATGAATAATCATAAACAATATCTGAAAGCAATAATATTGTTTATATATGCTCTTACCACTTGTTATTGTTGAACCATAATCCCTGTTTAAGGAAATAAAATAATATGAATATTAAAATATAATTAAAATAATTATATTCATGAAATAAAATATACAAATATGTATATAAAACACATGTAAAATTTATAAATTCATAACAAGGCATGTGTGTCAAAGAAGGAAAATTGAGAAAAAATTACATTACCAATTTTTTTAATTTAAAAAAATAAACCAAAAGAAATTTTTTTAATAAAATTAATATTTAAATACCCATAAATATATTTATATGAATAATATAATACATCCATGGTAAGTATACACACCACACAAAAGGAATGGTTGCTGAATAAATCATGTATCTCACAGAAACAAATGTGAGATGAAATCCACTTATATTGTTCTTGAATCTCATTGTACTTGTATCAATTACTATATATAAAATATATTTTTACAATATATATATATAATAGGACCATATTATTATATATAATACATTATTTGGTTTTATTATTACTTTATAATACCAACTTATCAACTATTCAATCTTAAGGTTTCACTTCGGGTAATATCTGCTTTGTTCTTTACATGTGTATTAGTTTGTTATATCTTTTTTTTTATACTTATATCATGATATTATGAATGTAAATAATTATATAAATATATTTTATATACATTATATGTTTGTTATAATAATCTAAATATTATAGAAACATGATTTTGTATAGACCATTCTTGGTGACGATAAGTCGTACATATACCGGAACACATTTTACATTTATATTATCATATTGAAAGAAACAATCTAAATGATATATATTTATATTTAATAATATATATATATATATATTAAAATATAATTATTATAACATATATATCATATAAATTCACTAAACCCATCTTTAGTACATTCTATATGGTGTGTGAATGAATCACATCGCTTTGAGGGGGCAGTAGTCCACAGTATCTCAAATGAAATTATAGTATTTATTCAAAATTGAAATTATAAAGATATATGTTGTAATAAAATTAAAAATGATTAAATTTATAATAAATATAACATATATCATATATATAAACATTTTCTGTCATAATATTCACCATTAGTGGTGGTAAGGAAAAATGAACAATCATCATTTTGTGAGGTGGAAATTCAACATATTGAAAAATAGTTTATTTGTTACCCATTATATGGAGGTGTGTGTAATATTAGGTATAAATCATAGCATGAAAAAAATTCTAGTTTATTTAATATACTTTTGTTGTTATAAAAGCTTGGAGTAAAGAACCGTTGAGATAATTTTTGTTAACTCTTAAATGGGATACTCATTTTAGTTTCAACCAAAGGGCATCCTTGGATTTCTATATGAACAATGGGTAGTATAATCGGAGGAATGGGATGATTTTTTAAGTGGATTGGGTATATATTTTATGATCCTAAGTGTTTCGAGATGTTTGGGTATGTGGGGTGATAGAAGACCTATTACAGTGGAGGAGGAGTGGTACTCCTGTAATATTTGGCAAAAGGGAATCCCCACCCATGTTTTTTATTTCAAGTTGATTAATAATGGTTCCAAGTTTATATAATGGACTATAGAGTACATATAAGGACATAAAATTACATTTATATGTTTATAGGTCGTTTTGGTTCTTAAATTTAAGGTTTAGTACTTTGTTAACCTAATTATTGTAATTAATTTTAAAAACTTTCACTAATATTTTTTTTAAATTACATTATTATATATTAGAAATAATTTTTATTCCAAATATGGATATAATTTTTCCAAATTATTTCATAAAAGTTTTCTATATTAATTTAATAAAAATCTTGCTGATAAGATGACACTATGGGGTTTTAAAATGAAGATTCCCGAAGTATTCTATGTTTTAAACCCATTTTGAAAGTAAAATTAATTCAAATGACCAAAATTTGAAGAATTTCGATAATTATTATTTCATTAATCATTATAAAATCTTTATATTATAATTTTACATTGTAAATGAATTTTATTAAAAATATTTTTTGAATTAAAAGTAATTATATTTTTACTATTAAATAAAAAAATGAAACCTTAGAGAAAAATGCTAAAAATTTATCATACCAAATTTTTTATGTTTTTATTTAAATTATGGTGATTATTTTGACATATTAAATCTATAAAAGGTCCAAAATGAAATAAAAATGGCATTTCCATGAAAGGTTTCAAAATTACCTGTATAAAAATATAGGTTTTAGTGCAAAAAAATAGGTTTTTTTATTATCCTATATATATATATAATCTATTGGATGAATATGAAAAATATTAGATTGAATAATATATATATATATATCTAAATAAGTTTAATCATTTTAATTTATTATTGTAAAATATATTCTTGAAAATAAAATATTAATATTTCCTATTATATTCTATTGGTTTCATTCTCATTTATAATTAATTGGTGACTAGTGAATTCATCTTATATTTACGTAAATCATATATTCTCAAAAATTAGTTAATACTGTTCAAAAACTCTTATTTAAAAGCATGGTTGTATATTATTATATAAAATAAAAATATTTTAATAATATATTATTATTTGGAAAAGCTCAGGCATGCATGTTACAAAATCTATTGAGGAATGTTGTTGTTTCATGTAACCTAAGATTATATTAGTTTTCTGTGCAGAGACAATTAAAATTTATGTTATGGGAAGATCATAATTAACATTTTTTTTCATATAAAATAATCTAAACATTGTGATTTAATATTAAACAAAATATTTTTAGTGTTATGTGAAGTGATAAATTTCATATAGGTTAAATTAAATTGGAAAAAATAATTTACAATATCTAAAGGTGTTTTTAGTGGTATCATTGAAATATTATCCTCAACATAGTGGGTTGATCAAGATTGGTGTTTTGGTTTCCCACAATATCTTTGGGTGTGAACCTTTATCTTAGTAATAATTTATTCTTAGATTAGTGAGATTTCATGGGTGGGGCCAAATGAACTAGACAACTTCAGTGATTACCTCTGATGATATCATAGATTATGGAGTGTATTTTCACAGAATGACCAATACTTCCCTTATAATCATGTGGTTTGTAGTTGGTTATTACTTCATGTTGTTTTATTGCCTTTCCTGAGTATATCTGGGTGATTCTATTATAAATAATTTATTTATCATGTATTTATCAAATTGTAATTGGTCCTTTATGTTTATTGTGTTTAGGGATTAATATTGGTTATTCGTATACACACCCCTACATGGGATTTTCCCAAACATGATTTTTCTTATGAAAACCATGTCCATTTTGACAGTGTCTTAGGAATATAGTTAGTTGGCCGAGTGGATATTATGAATTTTGGATTGAGGTGTCTACTTGGAGAATTCAACAGAGTTTAGTCATCATCACTTGATAAGGCTGGACTAATTATTGTTTTTTATCTGTGTTTTATTTTTTCCCCTTTTTCCGCTTTCAATGTCATTCTATCCTAGTGTATTGTGGGATCATAGATGTATGCATTCAATGCATTTAGTTTTTATATGTTTCTGAAAAGTGTTTTCTTTAAAATTTTTGTGTAGGAACATTAGGATAGTGCCTCCCATTTTTGGGATATTTCTATTATGTGATGGTATTCATCCCCAAGCCAATTGGAGTTGATTCATGTAGTCATAGGTATGTCCTCAGCTGGTTTGGTCATTAAATTCCCAATATTTATATTGTAAATTCCCCTTAACGATTCTTGGATCATTTTTAAGTGTTATGGGGTTGGATGGTGGTTTATTTAGGATGATATGAGTTCCTAAATATGTAAAAAATCCTCATCATCCTTTTCAAACCATTTTTGTCATGTTTCAATACGGTAAATCCCTTTATACTAAATGACTTAGAGGTCGAGTATTTCATGAGTCATCATGAACACTTTTCCTTCAAACCTTAGTGGCAATTTCCCATATGAGGTGTGGTTAATAATGGTGGGGCCATCCGTGATGCTCGAACATATATGTTACCACTCTATGAAGAAATCATTTCAACTCACATTAAAGGGGACCGTCACTATTAAAGGAATGAACCCTACCGTTTTAGCCTCTAGTTCCTATGGGTCCAATCAAGATGTTCTCCCCCAATTCTTGTTTCATATAAGTGGAATCTGATGGTGGCTCTCTAACATAAGATTATGTTTACTAGGAAAGAGACATATACTAAGATAAACCTTCCTCCACATGATGGGGAAATAGTTTTATCCATAAATTATGTTGTTTTTTTGGATTTGTAGATATCCTGATTAAAAATAATCTAAATTGTGAAGTGATACTTTTGAATTATCCACAATTAATGAGGTTATTATTATTACTGGAACGAAATTTTCTTTACAAGTACAAATAGTCCCACAAAATCCACATAAAGAAAATTTGAAATTTTCCATTTCAATTATGAGTTCTATATTTTACAGATCTAGTGACTGTATTAATAGAGTGTGAAGTAGTATCAGCATTATCATTTATAATCACATATTTAAAGTGGATAGTGTAGAAGATGAAAAACTCAGAGACTAGGTTATGGGATATACTATGCTAATGAGAGTTACCTATCGCTGATTTTACCTATGTCATGACCCCACATGGTATCACATTAAATTTCCCCCATAAAGAGGTTAAATATTTCTTTGAGACCATTACCTACATTAGATAGCATTATGGGTTCGATTTTGTATTCCCAGTTGGTCAAAAAATGGTTTTTTGGGTCATGCTATAAATTTTCATGGTTGAAATAGGGTATCTAGTAACTGAGGAAGTAGTAAGGATGAACTTAATTCAACAATTGAATGATTTTTGGTACCATTAGAACTATAATAGATTCTTTTTCATTTTTCGATTTTGTGGGAGACGGCATGATATCATCCAATACTATAATACCCCTCACATTCTCCACAAATTTTGAATTTTGGAGATGAACATGACACTAACAAGGGGACTAATAATAGGGATCCTCAATTGAATGCCCATATGAGGGTAGTGATGTACACTTATGGGGAAATGACTTCGAAATAAACAACTTCTCGAGATCCTTCCTCAGAAGGGATGTGGAAAATTAAGCTCTTTGAATTTTCAGAATCCTCTTATCCAGATCCCCCATGTAATTATGGAATTTTAATATTTTCATGGTTTGGATTACTCTAGTACCAGATCCTAATTTTTTTTAAAAAAATTAGTAAAATTCGATCCCACATATATGAGCTTGTGTTTTTTCATTAGGTGGTAGAAAAGTGTTTGGTTTCCCTATAATACACTTCACTATCTAGCCTAGACCATCAAGAATAGGAGGTGGATGTTGTGATGAATCAATCATTCTAGTTTATTGTTACTCATTTCTCAGTACTCATTCCATCAGAAAAATTATATTTTGAGGACACGTATATTAGTAGTTATTCATCTACTGAATTGGAATTAATGGAGGAGAGTTTTGGACAAGGTTAACATTTCTTCAAAAAAACTAGACACTTTCTTTACTTTGTTTCATATTTTTGTCATGCATTCCTCAAGGGGGGAGTGAAGAATATCTTTAAGAAATGCACCCAATGTGCTATGAAGTATCTCCTTTCAAGAGGGTTCCACATCTTCAACCAAGGATATATTCAGGGTAATGTTTTTCACTAGAGATGTGGGAGATATGCACTAGGATAGCCCTTGGGGATTTGGTATATAGATTATGCCTTTGTAAGGCATCGTACGTATCTTGGTTTTGTAAGGGATAAATGTTTTGTAGGTCATTAATTTAGGGTGTAACAAAGGATTTCATTATATGGGAAACATGTCATAATATTCCCCTAATTTAGGAGTACACACCGAGGTTTACCTACACCTATAGAGGTATATGACAATAATGAGAATAATATTACAACTATATAAGGCCACATGATCTATTATTGGTGTTACAAACAATGAATAAGAAGTGAACAGTCTCATTATTTATGAATGTGGTACTTATTTACTGGTACAATGCCTTTTGATATATGATAAGGTTCATGGGAAATATAAATGAATCCTAATTATCCTCATTATATCAAAAATCATATTATTCATAGTTTAATTGATTGAGGATTACACACTGATGTTTTCCTAATGGAGGCTGGATAAGGTTATCATGTCCACGGATATATTCTTGGCCTCACTTTCTTGTCTGCATGACATGTGTTGTCTCTATACCAAATATGTCATGATATTATACGTAACATGTCAGTGAAAAATATACATGACATGTCTAAAATCAATCTCTTGATCCATTTTAATTTTTTGAGGGACTTCACATTATCTAAATTTCATGAATAAAGGTTATCTAATGAAAAGAATTGACTTATAAAAAGGAAATCACAAGACTGGGACGTCTGATCCTTGAGGTCATCACATGATCTCAGATGACATTCTCGGAGGAAATCAGAATATTAATTGGACTTTGAATGGTGTCATTGTGAAAGCTAGATGAAACACATAAAGGGTGTCATAAGACTCAGTGTGAAATGTATAGAGGGTGTTCCATATCATGGATAATGTGTTCTGGTGTCATTGTGAAAAATGGATAATTTTTTTGAAGGACATCATAGGATATGGATAAATGGTATGGATAACATCATGATATCTAGATGCCTTCTCTAAAGGACATCACGAGAGCCAGTTGACTTATCATGATTCCAATAAGAGACTTATCATACATGCACGGGTGATACCATATGATCTCAGAGACATGTCTAAGGTACATCATGTTTTTTAGATTGAATGACCAAAACATATCATGATAATTGGGTGGCATGAATAGGTGTGATTTGTGACATTGTCTAACATATCCTGGGGACTTCTCATGATCCAAATAATATACCAACGAAATGTTCCATGTTATAGGTGACATGTGCTGATGTTATCACATTACCTGGTGGTTTCTTTGAGTAGGATAATGATAGGAGTATTTTTTCTATATGTATCCTAATTTTTCATTCATTATACTAGCCTTTTATTAAATATTGCTTAGATTTATCGTGTGGTATAATTATTAAGTTGAATATGACTGATCTATTATAATGGATTTACTTCATATAAGTATCCACATGACCTTCGTCGGATCTATGAGTGATCAGGAAAAGTAACTATTCATGTTACATGATCTACATAGGCCATTCCCAAAATTTTACATAAGTGAAATCCTTTCCAATCAAATAATCAGTCACTATGAGAAACCCACTTTGATGTGTGGGTGCTCTAGTGTGAGGTTCCAAGGATGTATTTTTTTATGCAGGGGTGGGTGATATATAGGCATAGACACGGTGATTATTATCCTATTTGAACATAAACTATCACAAAAATGTAAGCTATATGCGGCAGAGGGATTTTGTGTATTGAATTTCATGATACCATATTAAAGAACATTTCAAGTGTGGCACATGATTTTCATTGACCGTGAGACCGTCCTGTCAATGCCTCATTTATTGGGTTTTCCAGAAAATAACGGGTTATTTTTTTAATTATTTGTATATTAAATGGTACATCCATATAGGTTAGGTGAAATGTATAAGGACTAATGTGAGAACAGAATTCCCATTAAAAGAATTTCTCATGGATTGAGGCAACTTTTATAGGGAATTTTACAAGACAAAAGTGGATCTCCAAGTTCCTTTGGTGGCACTTAGGATTATATTGAGGGTGATTCTGTGAGATCATGATGGATTGTCCTGGAGGATTTACATGATCATTGTTCATCAGTATACCTTCCCACCAGAAGAATCACCCACCATTTCCCACATTATTTCATTGTATATAATGTATGGTTTGGTGATTGTGTGAGTTTTCTTGAGTGTTGTTGAAAACAATAACTCTCTCCATTGGTGCTATGTCACATGAAAATAAAGTGTTCAATAATTATGTGCGAGAATTATATTGGCCAAAATGTTTTACTTTTCTCTAGATCCAAGGGGGTACAAGACTTCCATTACATGTCTAGGACCCTTCACGTACGACGAGTGAAATATCTATAGGTTTTTTCATTACAAGGTGGGCATTTCATAAAGGGCATGTGTTGTCTTTCTAACCACTAAGGTAGGTCATGTGATTATTAGAACCAAAGGTGGCTCCATATATTTGAATATATTTTTCATTAATTTCAAAGGATTTTGGATAGTGTTTCCATGTTCACCAGTTGACAATCCACGTGACCTAGGGGATCTTATCTAGCTGTCTCTATGTAGCCAGAAAGGGCCCTGGATTCATATGAAGTAGTGGAAGGACTCATTAAAGGAGCCTTGTGAGATGTCCCATAGGTTATGTGATGTTCATGATCGTTCCCATGACATTTTTATGGTCATACGGCCACATTTCATTTTGAGGGTCACACAATTCGTGAGTTTCAAGCACCTTCTTATTCCTTTTCATTGAGGTAGATATAATTCATTTGTTAAAAAATTTATTCAATTTTGTATTTATTAGTGCTCATTTGGAGGGCCTTAATGGTATTCCTTAAATTACACATATTATAATATCTTAGATAATGTAATTTAATTTCCTTATGACCCATGTCTTATGATCTAAAAATCTTTATTCCATGAATCATGATTATGAGCCTTGATATGTGGTGAATTATTTTAAAACATTAATCTCATGTTTTCATAACTTTATGATAATTTTATATTAATTTTTTTCCATTATTTTCCATTGTTGGTCATCTAAGATAACCATTTTTATGTTTCCTTTCTATATGTTATAAGGATTTGTATTATGTGTGACATGTCTATGAAAGTTTATTATTAAGAATAAAATAGCGGGAGTGGACTTAACTAAATCTAGTACCAGTGTTTTTTATTACATTTATTCAAAGGAAATAAACTATTACAGTTCTTAGACATGTAATTATGTAACTAAAATCCTATTCTTTAATCATGATGTAATGTCTATATTTGAAAACCCTATCCCATTATGGTTGGAATCATAGAAAAGGTTTAGACCGACTTTTGAAACTTGGGCAATAAAACATAAATGAGATCCCTAGGGATATTCTAATGGATATGTATTGGGATTTATCTAAGGATAACACAAATTATTAGTCAAAAAACATGATCATTTCCTAGAATTTTTCTATAGGATAAATTGAGTGGTTTACAATTATGTACTTACCTTTCTAGATACTACAAGTGGATGTGGATCTACGATATATGTACATTGAGGAAAAACCCCAAAAACACTATATTGAGTTTAATAAAATAGTTAACTGGTGCATGATTCTGGTCATTACTATAAACAATTTTTGACTCTATCGGGGGATATTAATTAGAAATTCACAAACACTTTAAGATCCATCACAATGGATTTTTGTACATGGTGACTATGAATATACTAAGATAAACATATGGTGCCATAGATTACAGATATTATAATGGATTATAAAGCCTATAATTTAATTATCATGATTTTTTTGTTTTCCACTATGATTAGTGTTTCTCACAAAACAAATTCAGTTATTGGAAGGAACTAGATGAAACTAGGTTATCATTAAATATGATAAAAAAATTCTAATGATAAGATAATTGGAATAATTAGTAGATACAATGATATTTTGGTTATTACCAATCAGTTTTCATTGAACATGATTACCAATGTGTATATAAAACAACTCTATGACTCACCAAATAGTAGAAGGAATGTGTTCTTTGAGAGATCATATGACATTAACTATAGGGTACCAAAGATTCAATTACCTTTATGAAAAAAATTAGGGAAGAATAATTGATGGTATTATCTCAATGTAATAAGAATATGTTTTATGTGTGGTTAATAAGGCCACATAGTAAGTAATTTTCTTGGAAAAATGAAGAGTTTATTAAATGCAGTGCATAATAATTTTGGTCTCCCTGATGTATAGTTAATACCTGATTTTTTATATATTAAAAATATGGGAACTATGAAATTAAATGTATTAAGGGTAAACTCATGATGAAAATATGCCTGGTTTTCTGAGTAATTTTTTTACTACTAATGATTAAGAGAACAAGAATGACATATTTATGGTACACGTTATTCTAACAGGGTTTTTTATTTGCATGATAAAATTTAATTTGATGATTTTTAGTATATGATTTCTATTTTATATTCTAGGAAGGGGTTCAAAAATAATAGAACAATGACACATAGTTAATTGTTTAAAATAGAAGTGGGATGATTCATGTGGATATGTATTATAATTCAAGAATTATGTTATATGAATTTAGAACTATATGATTTTAAAAAAGGTTTTGAAATAATATATAGAATGATGATGATGAAAAAGAAAATTAATTTAATTGAAATGTTGTATTTTATGAAAACCACATGATTAAAGGAATGTTACCCGTAATATTATTCTGATAATGACAAAATAGTTCTTATTTTCGATAAATTTATATTTTATAAGAATAATTATAATTGGATATTTCTAATTTCCTTGGAAAAGAAAAATGACTTGTAAATAAAGTGGAATATTATATATTGGATGGAGTTTATAATTTTTTCCATTTATGGTATATTACTAATAATAATTGTTCTATGTAATGAATGAATGAGCATGTATGTTCTCAATATGATTTAATAGTAATCAGTTTTATTACAATAATTCAACAAAATACTTGATGATGGTATTAAAATGTTGTTATGTGATAATCAAAAGATATATTATGATATACGGGGGATTAAAGTTAAGGTGGTTTTTAAAAAATTTAATGACTATCATTCCAATGATTTTTATTTTGTTCATTAATAATGGTCAAAAGTGTTAACCAATTATGAAATAGTTTTCTTTTAAAATTTAAGGTGGTTTTAGAGATTTATATATTATGTCACAATATACGGATTTATTAATATTGTGTTACATGTGGTAACTATTGTTTTATGATAACTAAATATTAATGGAATGTCATATCATTCTATCTATGTATCTTATGATTAATTAGTGCTTTAAATTTACCATCATTTCCAAGAGTAAGATAAGAATTATAAATTGATCAAGAAACAACCAAAAGCTCAAATTGTCCTTATGAAATGGAATGAAATAATGAAATAATATATTTTATTTAAAATTCATCAACTATAGGAAGATGGTCTTGAAATAAAAAAATTTCATGTTTTTATCATTTTTATTATATCAATAAATATATAATGCCTATTTGGGTTAAATTTATTACGTAATTAAATATCTATAGATCACCTAGTTTCATGTTTTCAGTGATATTTATTATGCTCTATAATTGTCTGTTCATTACACCCACGTCATAATTATAACATATCATATATGTTCCCTTATGTGGAAACCATATTTTGAGTTACATTACATAACCATTATGTTTCTAGCATTCCCTTTTATGGATGTTTTAATATTCATTTTTATGATGAGGGTTTCTATGAAACTAAATTTCATGCACTAAAACATTGATAAAACATATAATTTTTTATAAAAATATAATTTTATGTTGTGGGGGGGGGGGAAGGGGTAGGGTGTAACACTAGGGTCTTTCAGAATTATTGTTATTCAAATAAATTATAATTATTTTTTGACTTGCATTGAATGCTACTAAATGATAAAATGTGATAAATTAATCATTAAGTTATCTTGATGTAAATGAGAAACTATGTTTGGATTATGCTACATTCAATATCCTGTTTATAATTTTTTACATGAATGACTGATCTCAACTTTTATTATACACAACATTGAGTTTGAACGAAACATGACAAATTATTAAAATATTTTTACAGTCATCACATGGACATTTGTATGGTGTCTATGAAAATTATTAACCAAATTATGAAAATATTTTTTATTACTATTTATAAAGTAATTTTTGGTAACTAATTAATTGGAAATGAATGTTCAAAATATTTGAGAATAAATATATGCTTTTTCTAAATTTTTTTTCAGATGCACAAAATCACTTCATCAACATTTATTAAAAAAGGCTTTTGATTAATGAATTTAACAAAAATATTATATTATATATTTAACTTAATATTTAAAATTCATATATTTATTTTTTAGGCAATAGACAAGAATGAATATAATTTTACATATAAAATGTTGTTTTTTACATGTAATTTTACAGCATTTTAATCACTCACTTATTTTATAACAAATTTTTGAAACTTTTATAAATTAAATATGACAAAATAAATATAATTTTTCAAATAGTAACATTAGAATTATCATAGTGTTTATTTTTTTGATATTTCTGAAAAGAAAGTTTTTTTTGATCAACAGTGAAAATGATGAATTTTAAATGAAAAAAATACTTTTTATTTGAATTATTTATATTGTTAAATTATATTTTAAACATTATTTAATATATAATTAGTTCAGTAATAAATCTACTCATCTAATATATTTAATTCAAATATATTTTATATTGAAATTGGATATAAAACCCTTATAACTATTTTAGCATATTTTCTTTAAAAACCGAGTTTCTCATCGCTTATACAAGACTAATTTTAATATAATTTCTTCCACTTACATTAATGGGATTCATTTAAATTATCTCTATAATTATTTATAATTTTTAATAATTAAAAATTAGTTTTTGACCAAAATGATTTGTCAAAACAGTTTAAATTTATCCTGATGATAAAGACAAAAACATGTTTACCAAGGGACTAAACATTAATCTTATGGGGAGAAATGTACTAATAAGTTTTATAATCCCATTGGATGGAAATATTTCAACCATAACCATTAAATTATCATTTTATTTGAATTATTTAATCTTTTTTTAGGTAATAACATGGGGACACATAACTACTTTCCAAAAATTCCAAGTGTGTCTTCTCATCTAAATAAAAAATCCCACCACTCTCACCACCTCTTCACACCTCTCATAAAATTTTGATCTACCAATACCAACCTAATTAACATCCCAAATTCCCTTATCTCAACATATAATCCTTAATTTAGGTTTAAATCCATTTAAGTAAGTCCTTTCTTTAAAACATATAATGTCATGTTACCTTTCTATTAGGTATGATGCAACCTTTGTTTTTGTTTTTGTTTTGTTTGAAGAGTTTGGATGATCCTAGAATTAGAAGGATACCAATAATCTTGATGTAATAGTATTTTTATAATTTTTAATATTAAACATTCACGTTCTATTTCTGGATAAACACTTACATTTTTTGGTAAGTGAAGTACACTCCTTGTAGTGGTTGTTGGGAGGAATTCGTGATATGAATACCCAACATGAACGAGTTACAATCTGTGTAATGGGTACATGATATGTATGTATAAAAATAATATTTTTATTAAAAATTAAATGGGTTTTTGTCTTATACATACCCCAATGATTACACAATATGAATATGTATTACACATAATGTAAACAGCATGATGTTAGATTTTAGTATTCCTTATGTATGATATGTTTCATCCATTCCATGGTCATCTATCCTCCCTCAACCTAGAAATTTTCCAAGTTAATTTTAAATGAAAACATTCCATTCAGATTTATTTTTTACGTGATTCACCAGTAGGGTTAGGCACATAGACTCTTTAGTTAACCCTTCCCTCTTTGTTTCTCTATCATTGGAGATTGTTTGACCATTTGCAGTAATGATTAGTTATCCTATTGTTTTCATATCAATGTGTTACAGTCACTTATTATGCCTCGTATTTATAAAGAAAATATCATTTTTTATATTCTTATTGTCAAATGTAGTATGGTTTTCTACATATTTGATGTTGGTGGATCTATCCAAGAGTCCTAATTTCGTGAATTTATAGTTGTTCTTATTGAATACTTGATATTTAAAAATGGATTAAATGTATTCAAAATAAAAGGGTATTGGATTCATTTTTAAAGGGGGTTTCTCTAAATATTAATTTACATTGATTTTTAAAAAAATGGGTTTTAAAACTCTAAAGAAGATTGGATTTTATTTGAAAAGGTTTTAAAAAAATGTGGGTATAGTTTTTAGAACCAGAATTGGAAAAAATAGGCAAGGGGAACCCTATGTGTGTTGATAAAGAGAAACATGTATCCTTAGTGGGTGTGACACTACTAGTATATATCCACTTGTATATCTATAGACTATGGATGGAATTTAAATTAGTAGGATCCAACACTATGCCTTTTTTGAGCGTAAGTTTCATGTACGTATGTTCACTTTTGCTAATGCCTAGTTGGTAGGTGTGTAATATCTCATATTTTCCATGTTTTATTTATATATATTATATGGAATTATAATGAGTCCAGGAGCAGAGACGACACATCATTCTGAGGCCAGGTTATCCGAGAATAGTGGTTTTAACTTTTTTTAAGTTAAGTGTGTCGGCATATGTGCGCGGTTGTGGCAGTTTCCAAACGGATTCCCATATTAAAAATCTGAGGGCACCGTTGCGTCCAAGATGACGATTTTACCTATGAATGGGTCTATCCTTGACTGGCACTGGTCGGGGTAAAATTTTAATTTTCAGAAGTTTTTAGTAAAATAATATAAAATAAATTAGCCATGTTTATTTTATTTTATTTGGAAACATCCACTGCAGTGTAGCGAGATGGAAGTAGTTTCCTTAATTAATGACATGTCATAATCACTCTGAAAGAGCAATGATTACTCATTAATACCACAACATGATGGATTCTGAAACGTGTTTCCCTTTTTAATGGGTTAATCGAATGTTGCTTGTTGGAAAAGGTGGAGATAATCTCTTGAGAATCCATGGAGCATTGGAGAGAACTCTCATCAATGAATAATGACACATCAAAGCTGTTAATCATTCCACCGACAGAGTTGGAAGATCCCAACAACGA
This sequence comes from Viscum album, assembly GCA_963277665.1. NCBI lineage: Eukaryota > Viridiplantae > Streptophyta > Magnoliopsida > Santalales > Viscaceae > Viscum > Viscum album. Next base: position 1,065,246,038 of record OY728166.1, on the reverse strand, counting down.
TGGAAGCATGAACCCATCATCAGCGACCAATCACATCTTGAGGTAGGGGTTGTTATTTTGATTCTTCTTTCCTCGTTTTGGAATTTAAACAACGAATGTGGATCAACCATGAATATGATGATCCATGGATTTGTACATTCTTGCGGGAGGGTTTTGTTGGGCTGATTTCAAGGAATTAATCAATGTTGAATTGTTATTGATTGCTTCACTATTTTATACTTCTAACAGGATCATATCAATGCCGTGACAAAGGATGGTGGAGGTTCGTTCCTCGATTTGTTTATTGGATTTATTCCCCTTTTTTTCCTTGAGCATTCTTCACGTTATTCAAGGGGAGAGGAAAAAACGGATCGTTATGCATTCATTTTGCGACACAATGATCCCAAATTAAAGATATGACGTAATGAAGTACTAGAAAATGTGGAATGATGATAGCGGACGATGAATCATACCGGATTGGGAAAGACTGTTCTTTGAGCGTTCTTTGTGAGAGTGGGTCGTTATGTGTTTTCAGGACCGATCGAAGGCCCGAAAAGAAATCAGCTTTGTGGTATTGGGGCGACCAAAACCCATGATTTTTACGGTGATCGGATTTCCAGATCGTTAAACGGGGCAGCATGGGAGGCACTCCAGTGAGAAGTGTTGATTCTGGAGAATTATGAAAAACATGGTGTAATATTCAGAAAAACCCACTGTGTAGTACTGACGTCGGCAGCTAGGGTTTTGAGGGTCTGATAGGTACCACACAGTGTGTGACCCCTGTCACATGGTGTGTTGGACCTTCCTCTAAGCTCAGCGTGTATCTCGGGCGATACACAGACACATGGAGAATGACACGGCTTCACGATACAGCGTGTAATCTCTATGCAGCATGGAAAAATCAACTACGCAAGACTCCGCAAGTATCCAGATTATACAGGGACATGGGATAGAGTACATGATGATGTACTCCACAACACAGCCATGAGTGTCCAGTAATGTGGGTCACCCCGTGTACCGATTACACAGGTTCGAACACATGGGTGGTGTCCGTGAATGGGCACATGGCCAGCATACATGGAGCCGACCCTAGTCACTCAGACATGACGTGTACTCTTTACCACATGTCATGTATAGAATTTTTTTACACGACCAGACTTACGAAATGAGTCTTTTTACAAGGGCAGTACCCGAGGTCATAAATCCTAGTGTGTGGCTTTTCTACATGCCAAATACTTTTTGAAAAAATGGATTGGTCCTCTTGTCCACCGTATATTTGACATGTTTTGTTTGGGTTAGTTCCCCTTCTTCCCATTCCCCTAAATTTCAGGCATCATTTTCTTCAATACGAGTATGATCCCTTCAGCATGACTTTCTGTGATAGACTCGGCATCCCTCTGAGAGACTCGGAGCGATATCCTCTATCCATTCTTGAACCTAGGTAGATTCAGGCATCGATTTGGCTAACTATACCAGGCATTGATCCTCTACCTAGCTAGTTCCGTATGAGTCGTGGTATCCACCATGGCCTTGGTAGTGATCATCATCTGTGTATCGTGATCATTCCCACTCAGGAGAGTATTCTCTTGTAATGAGTGTATATTTCTATCGTGATCATCCCCACTCAAGAGTGTGTTCTCCTGTAATGAGTGTATCTATCTCCCGTGTAATTTCCGGACGAACAATGCTTCTCAGACAGACATCATCAGTGCTATGAGACTTGTGGAGTGAGTTCTCCTAGAATGAGTGCTTCAAGGAATCTTCGAACATAAACCCTAGAGGGGGTGTGCAGTTGTGTTACTTGTCTCCAGACAACCGGTCTAGGTTTTGAGTATATCTAGATTGTGTTATCCTATTGTATGTTCAGTATACATATACCGTGTAGAGATAACTATGCCTTTCCATTTTATATTGCATTGTGTTTTCTGGGGTCCTCTACTGAGTATTTTTATACTCACCCCTGCATGGTCTTTGCATGCACGTGTCGTGTCTTGTGTAGACAAGCAACCTTTTGATATACTCCAGGGAGGACAGGGGTAAGACCGAAATTTCTGAGTTCCCTATAGGCTGAGGCATTTCTATGGCTCCGAGCAGTAGTCCCAGTATCTCTTTGTGTTTATAGGTTGGACTTTTTTGTTTTCAGAATTTTTTTTGGTGGGCTTGTATTTTGGCCCACTTTACATTCACCACTTTACTTTCTGTCATACTCTGTTTGTTTCGTTTAGTTGTATGCATGCATTTTGTTTCATAGTGGTTTTTACATTTCATAATTTATGTGCATGGAGATGTGTGTGTGTGTACTAGTTTTTAGACAATGCCTATCATGTCATTAATATGCCTACTCGGTGCTTGTCACCAGCCCCTAGCCTATTGGAGGTGGGATTAGGGAGTCACGGAATGGGCCTCATTGGGACGGGTCATGATAGAGTGGTATCAGAGGTGGTCGGTTCTATTTTACGACCAAGATTCTATGAGATTGGTTTGTAAAAATAGTTTTCAGTATTTCGAGTTCGACTTTCAGGCCAGGGACTCTAGTGTTGGTGCAGGTGGGGGACGTATCCATACACCAAGACTCTGATAACCTGCATTTCGACTCAGTACATGAAAACACTATTTGTTGGGGAATTAAATAATTTTACCTGCATCATATAGGAATGGGTTGTGTTTTTCATGTCCTTATGTCATACATACATATATACTCATTGACCATGTACATCCTATTTACTTACAGGATGCCTCCGCGACACATACCTGCTAGGATTCGGCAGCACGATCATGAGGATGACCCATCAGGTTCTGAGGTGATCCTGAACCATAGGTTCCTAAAGACAAGCTTGAGGCGGTGACTAGAGTTATTTGTCTTGTGAGGACACCATCAGGCCATATGGTGATCCACGGAGCGATCCTTCTTCAGGTTTCGGTGGGATGATGGTGGAGTCTGACCACGCAGACTCATGACTAAGAGACTCTTTCATGGACATAGTTCGAGCGACTCTTCAGGGAGGAGTTCTCTCCAATTACGATGAGATTAGTATGTATCCAGGAGCTTCTTCAGCTCCATCGGGGTAGTGTGACGGTGGCCGACTATTCATCTACGTTCACCAACCTGGCCAGGTACTCGATGGATATGGTCAGTGATCGTTACATCAGAGCTCAGAACTTCAAGTGAGGTCTACGATGGGACATCTAAGATAGTTTTATGCCTCTATGAATATCAAATTACGCTGGAGTGCTCGAGCATGCCTTGTAGAGCAGAGATAGCTGATGATAGTTAGTAGCAGGCAGACAAATTCAGAGACCTTGGTAGTGGGGACCTAACGACAAACACAGGGATCAGGACATGAGATACATCATAGGAGGACCAATGATAAAGTATTTTCAGTCTAGTGCTCTTAGGCTAGATCCAGTCACCCTAGTGACAAGTGATGCTACACGTGCGATAGAAGGGGACATCTTTTCTGATTATCTGACCCGTCAAGCTACTAACAGGGATGCGGTAGATGGAACACTGAGGTAGAGGAAGAGAGTGGATGAAGTAGACTCTCTAGGCAGTGGACATGCCATAGGATTAAGGAGAGTTGTAGTCGTGGCAGATACTTTGACTTACTTTCACCACCACCCCCAGGATATCCGCACCAGGCTCAGTTAGATGGGGGGACAAGGGCTGGGACAACTCCATGCTGTAGAGGCATACGACCCAGGGGATCCAGGGATGATCCATGGTACGATCTGTGTCTTCTGAACCTTATATTCCTTAATTATAGATAAAGGTTCCGTTCATTCCATCTTCGCCACATGTCTTGCGTGAAAACTTGAGATTCTGATAGAGCTTTTGACTCGATCCTTAGGCTTGGAGACACCTATGGGAGGAGACTCAATGATCACACACATTTCAAATAGTGTGATCATAACCTTGGAGGTGAGTGTTTCAGTCGTAAACTCTTTGTGGAAGCGTTGAGGCCTTATGATGTCATTCTCTGTATGGATTGGTTATCTTCGGTCAATGCCCAGATTGAATATTTAATGTGAAGAGTGAGGTGTGACTATAGTGATGCGACGACGTTTTCTATTGTCGGAGAAAAGGAGACCCAAGCAGCATAGAATGCACTCATGCATTGGAGGGTGTAACCGATCACTCATGAGTGGGATATCCTTTCCCTTGGAGCAGTCAATGTGATGAGATTCCAGTTCCCATCAGTAGTGGCAGAGTACGAGGAAGTATTTCCCGAAGTTGTTCTAGGACTACCTCCCTGCTGGGAAATCGATTTCTATATCGACTTACACCCCGGGATGGAACCAATTTCTTCATCAGAATATCAGATGGATCTCATAGAGATTCACGAGCTGAGGGTGCATTTGGATGATTAGAAAAACAAGGGTTTTGTGAGACCCAGAGTTTCACCCTGGGTGGCCCCAGTCTTGTTTTCCAATAAGGAAGATGGATATTTGAGGTTTTTCAAGGATTACCCGCGCCTGAATCAGGTAACGGTGAAGATCAAGTATCCACTTCCAAGAATCTATGGACTCTTCGATCTGCTAAGAGGGGCAGAGTGGTTCTTGAAGGTTGACCATCGATCGGGTTATCACCAATTACGATTATGGTATGAGGATATATAGAAGACAACATTCAAATGTCGCTACGGTCATGATGAGTACTTGGTGATGCCTTTCGTCATGACGAATACCCCAACAGTATTCATGGGACTAATGAACCGGATCCTAAAGTCATACTTGGATCGGTTCATACTGTTCTTCTTTAACGACATCCTTTTATATTAGGTGTTAGAGGAGGAGCACATGAGACACATGTGGATGGTTCTAGATGTAGTCCAAGAGCACCAGCTTTATGAGAAGCTCTCGAAGTGCCAGTTTTGGATTTACGAGGTCCACTTCTTGGGACATGTCATCTCAGTAGATGGATTATCCATGGACCCAGCCAAGGTAGAGGCAGTGTTAGCATGAGAGCCATCTCAGAGCGTGATGGAGGTGCAAAACTTCCTTGGGTTGGAAGGATATTACAAGAGAATCATTCCTGATTTCTCTCGGATGTTGGCACCGATGATAGCCTAGACTAGGAAGGGGAAACCCTTCTTATGGACGAAGAAGTGTCATCAGGCTTTCATGCAGTTGACATAGTGTTTGACGAGCGCCCCAATCTTGAGATTACTGGAGGAGAGTATAGAGTACGTAGTTTCTTGCAACACTTTATGGATTGGTCTTGGTTGTGTCTGGATAAAGAGATTGGCATTGATTTCTTATGGTTCATGCCACCTTAGGCCACATGAGCAGAACTATGCAACCCATGAACTCGAGATGGTAGCAGTAGTCTTTGTATTGAAGATGTGGTGACACTACCTTATGGGTGAGCGGTTCTGTCACGACCTGACCCTACCGGTCTCGAGCCGCAACTACCCCAAGCCCGCCTCCATAGGCCAGGGCTGGCAACAAGCGCAGAAGGCGTAACAGTCTCAGGGAGTCCTTTGCCTATGTACTTGTACACACACATAGTCTGGTCAATACCGAAGTGCAGAGTAAAAAAGGAAACCAATGTACAAACAACTATACCCCAACCTTAGTCATGCTTCAACTTCTAAAACAGAACAAGTAAAGTGATGAAAAGTGGAATGACAAGTAAAATGAACATTAAAGGGAACAAACATATGCCCAGCTAGAAAGGTGCCACAACCCGACAACAGGGAAACGAAAGTAAACAGATGGTGAGTCTCACATCTAAAAATCCAACTACATCCACTGAATGCAGCCCAAGCTCCTATGTCCTCTATGCTCCTCCATAGTATCTATCGACATGTCCGTCATGTGCAAGGCTACACCAATTGTGGGAAAAGCCCAAGCAGAGGTGAGTATAAAGATACTCAGTAGGATGCCCCTAAAGCTCAAGGGAGAAAAAAATGAGATACTAAAATGGTGATAAGTAGATAGAACAAGAATAGTGTATGAGTACAATAGAGAGATTGCAGCTTAACCCAACAAAAGAAAGTAAGTAGACTCGTTTAATCCAAGAGGATCCAGACACGGAAATCACGTGGCATACCCAGCACCTCTTCGGCCCTCCTAGAAGGAGTGTAACTGAAACCATGTAGTGGGAGGAAAAGTAGAGTGTCTATATATATATATATATATTCTCAACAAGAAACCTAAATGAGTGTGTAAGGGGATCTCTATCTCCAAGTTTAGCCCAGGAAAATTTTCCAACAGTTATAAGGATATCCACCACCGATTTCCAAAAGTCTGACAAGAAAAAGTTGTATCATGGATGAACCATACAACCAAGGGTCCCACTCCGGTAACCACGGAGAAAAGTCACTACCTAGCCTCATAGAAAGGGCTGAGTCTGAAAGAAGTTGTCTGTTAACCAACTGCCCTACCCAGCTGGAGGGTAAACCCTAAGTTGTCATTGGGTAACCCACTTCCTAACCCTGATGGAGGGTAAACCCTAATGTCAATGGGTAAACCACTGCCCATCCCATCTTAAGGGTAAACCCTAAGGTCAACAGATAACCCACTACCCAGCCCCACTGGAGGGTAAACCCTATGGTCAATGGGTAACCCACTACCCAACCCTGTTGGAGGGAAACCCTGAGGTCAACAAGTAACCCACTGCCCAGCCCCGCTAGAGGGAAAACCCTAAGGTCAACAGGACACCCACTCCTAGCCCCGTTGGTGGGTAAACCCTAAGGTCAATGGGTAACCCACTACCCAGCCCCACTGCTGGGTAAACCCATAACTGGTTTGGAAACTCTCCACTACTCGTGCCATCACTGGGTGTCACTAACAGCACTACTGTGTGTAGGTTTGGAGGGCGTCAAAGGAACCTCTAACCAACACCCTTTCATGTTTCCACGTTAAATTAGATCTCAAAAGAGGCTCCACTCACCCAAAAATATTACACCGTTATAATCCTCTCGAAAAAATATGTGATATAGACTACTTAATCGCTGGAAACGGACTCCTGATGAAAACGTTATTCAACACCACGTTATGCTCATAAGGCATTTCGTGGGGCCCACACCTCAGTCCCTAAAAAGTTAAGGCAAACTATGTCATTGCGATGCTCTTGGAAAAACACACCAAAACGACTATTCATAATCTCCAAATGGACGTCTGATGAAAAAGTCACAGTGCGCTGCACACAGCTTAAAAGACGGCATATGGGGCTCATGCGTCAACTATGGCTTCAATGCCTGAAACCACCGTAATCAACATCGCCTCGATGCCAGTGTCACAACGCTGCTGAAGGCGCCTAAAACGGACACCGGATGCAGAAGCTGCAACTCCTCGCGTTACGCAAACAAGGCCTTGCGGGCCCACGCCTTGACCCCGAAACACGTCACACGGATCATACCATTGTGTTTTTTGTAGATAACTATGAGGCATAGGCTATTCATTTTCCCAAAATGGACTTAAAAGAATAATTCATAAAAACACAACATACATCTGAAAGCTACCTCGTGGGGCCCACGCCTCAGCCCCGAATTTAGTCAGGTGAATTTCGCCATCGCAATCCCCTCAAAAGAACACTCCGAAATGATTACCCAAAATCCCCAAACAGATGTCGGGTGAAAAAATGGTGTTTCACCGTAAAACGTGTGAACCAGGACCTATGGGGCCCACACATTGTCTCCAAACTGAACGCATTGGAAGGCATCTCAAAAATTCCGTGTGAGGATTGGGGTCATGAAGCCGCTGATGGCGCATCAATCGGACATACCCAATAGGAGTTAGGTCCGATGCAAGATTAATTAATTAATTAATTAATTATTCGCATTAAGTGTTTCATGCCACCGAGCAACATAACCGAACAGCAAGGGTTCCAAACCAACATTGGAAGGACTGTCTCAACTTCAGGGCCGCATTGCCTCTGACTGCACGTCAAATGGACGTGCAACTAAAGAAGAAAGACCATCGCAATCTATAATAATAATTTAATATATTAAATTAAAGAGTTTTGGGTCACTCTTTTTCGGGATCAGAATTCGAAAACCATGAAAAATGCTTCCAAAGGTTTGTCTCAATGATGTGGACATGTAGCCGCAAATGTCATGTCAAACGGACGCGTCGTTTAAAAGATACGGCCCCTTGAACACAAGGGGGCCCAACTAGACCGGTCTAGACCGGCCGACCCAATCCAGACCACTGGCCCGGGGCCCAGCCGCGAGTTCGGCCCGAATCACTGTGGCCTCGTGGCTGCGGCCCACCCTAGCAACACCGGACCCCTCGGTCCTGGTTCTTCTAAGCAGACTGGCCAAAGGGCTGGTCTTCGTCCGTGTCACACCAGTAGGACCCGCTGAATGCGGGTCCTTGTCCGCGCTGCACACCCGATGTCAGCACCTCAGGTCTTCCGCCCCGACCATGACCAGCCGAGGCTACGACCTCCAAACTAGTCAAGCGTATTGTTGTACGCTGGCCAGAAGAATGCGGTGGCTGCCCGGGCCCCCCTGCTCCTCCACCTGGGTTCACTGCTCCACTATCGGGACAACCGGATCCTCTGGTCCCCGCTACACCACGCCACAACCGCCCTACTCAGTTCCTCTGCCAGAAGCCCAAACACCCCTACCTCAACTCCTCCGCTGATCATCGCATGCCGGCCCACCTCTACCGGTTCCCCATCCTTTTCCGCACTCCAAAACGCGGCTGCCGCACTTCCGGCTCGACCTCCATCCGTCATCCCACACCGGAGCCCGAACTTCAGCCAGTCCCCCCAACCACTCCGGTGGTCAGAAAAACTATCCGAAATAGGTTTCGGAATACCTGGGGCCGAATCTTCACAGCGCCACACCTCACTCGTCGATCCTACATGGTTTTGTCATGTCCGAAATTTTGGACAAAGAACGACCAAGAACGACAGTTAGAAATGGGCTCAGTCGATGGTCATGTTCATTCGGCCATCGTCCAAATTCTAAAATTATAGAATTAAAAAGGAGAGGTTGATAAAAACTCAGAAATTAACAATGGTGAGGAAAAATTAATCAACATTCCTACGTTGAATCTGTCTTGTGTCATTGGCGACATGTCCAAGACGCTCTAACATCGATCCGCCAAAGTTTCGGTGGAGATCAGTCCTTGATCTAACAAAGAAAGGCGAAGAACGTCTAGAGAGATAAAGATAAAGAGGTCTTGGGTATTATAGAGAGAGAGAGAGTGAATTGGAGTTTTTCCTTAACCATAAACACTTAAATTCTATATACAGGGTTCCCACTCAGCGTGGAATCTGAATTCACCGTGCCCACTCATTCTATATCACGTCTATGAAAAATGCCTGATTTCGAACCCAATGGAAGTCTCAGATTTCCATTCCATGACTTCGTTCGAATTTTATTTGTGAAGAACTCTAGTGATAAAAATCACTGAGTCATTATTTTAAAAATACGATTTTCCACCTGGGAGGCATTTCTCATAGTAGGCTCACGTCCAAAGCTTTTACAGCCCACCTAGGGTAAACGGCAAGCTCCAGACACAACCGTGCCCTCGGAATTCTGATCTGAGCTACTGTTTAGGAGAAAACACAAACCTACCATGTTCATAGTATAAAACCACTTAATATTTTTATAAAATTAATTCCAGGCACACGGGGCCTCAGAATCGCACGCCGTCTTCGCGCCTAGCTCTGGAATTATTCATAGGAATATTCCAAAGTCTGACAGGGAAAAAACCGAGTCTCTAAATTATTCCCTCATTCATGCATTTTTTCCCTGAAAAGAAAAACTAGGAAAAATAACTCGGGATACTGAGCTCACACCTTGCTCTCTCACTCCCAAGAAAACATGAAAAATCCCATGCTGGCACAACACGTGATCCAAAGGGGTGGTTCGTACTCATAAGGTCTGCTACCTTCGATGACATGCATAGGAAAACACACACACCTCATCATATGTGACATGTGGAAGACACTATAAGCCCCCACCTACTATTGGGAGAGCAGGGCAAGACGGTAGGCAACCCTGCAATCACTTTCACGATTCCTGAACGGCCCAAAGAAACTTGGGGGACTTCCCCAGCCAAACCTCTACTTCCCACGTCGCGACTAAAATAACGATTTGTTCCTAGAACATGGTCTCGTGATTCCCTCCTTCATAATCCTCATTTTGTAAAATAACCAAGGATATCTGGTCACAAAAGTTTTCACAATCAGTGCATCACAATCGAGACTCTCTTACATGCTCAAAAAGTGGATGAGTCAAAACCATCGACTTTCGAAAAGTTGTACCCTCCTGCTCCACCAAGGTCAGCTGTAGGGATGCCAAATACTATGAAACATCCCACACCAGTCGAGCCTAGGACTTCCTGCTAAGGGAACCTACTACAAAACTGCCATTTTTCCGGAACGTAGACTACCTCGAAATCATAGTCTTGTAGAAGTTCAACCAGCACTGTCGTCTCAGGTTCAAGACTCTCTAGGTGAGGAAACACCTGAGACACTACTGGTATGAGGAAACCACAAAGTGCTCTCCCAGAAGATAATGTCTCCACATTCTCTGCACAAGGACCACCACCAAAATCACCACATAGTGAAGTGCATAGTTTTATTTATGGGGTTTCCATCACCTTGACTTGTACATAATAGCAGTATCAAGATTGGTGTTGAGAACACAAGGTGTCAACGAACATGGCATGAGAGAAAACTCATCCATCTGCCAGAGTATAGACACGGAAAGAACGTGGCATACCCCACATGTCTTGGTCGTTCTCCGAAGGAGAGTAAACCACAAAAAAGGAACTCTTCCAAACCCACTACTGGCCCCTAAAGAAAAAAATGGGGGATCAAGCAGAAAAGCCCCTCTGGAAAATCAAGAACCTGCTCTGACACTCCACCGCACAACCCCACCATGAATTCACATGTCAAAGGGAATTGTCCACTGCACCTCAAAACTGTCCTATTTGGGTGGTACTGACTCTCCCTCATAGTTTTGATCGCATCACAAAAATGAATATCAATGGGGTAAGAACCCCTCTTTATCATGCATTCCATGCTACATCGGACAACACCAAAAAGGGTTACACCGACACCCTGTGTCACCCTCAATAACCCCTTGAATAAGGATTTAGACGAAAAGAGTACCTCATGCACTGTCTAACAAGTTATAATAAGAAAAGTAGAAAAAGACATAGAGCGTACCTCTTATCATCTCATGCATTGTAGGATTGTAGACATCCATAGCACACAACCGCCTGCGACCCCATCCGTCATCTCCCTGAGCCTGACATGGAATTCTTAGAGGTGGTGGAAAGACCTCGAATGTCGTCTGACAACAATAGTTCTTCCTTCTTTTCTGCCAACACCGCCTCCCGGGGGACCACCCTGTCCTCACCTAGGAGTTCTCTAATCACAAAACTATCACAGTCGTGGCGCTGCATCTACCAACTATCTGGAAAACTCTGCACATTTGGTTGAGTAGTCTCATGCCACGTGGACTCGCACATCAAAATCATAGCACTAGTCCTCCTCGGGATGTCTCGGTGATCTATGTTGTCCCCAACCATTTTCGTGAGTCTCATCAAGGGGAGACCTCTGGCATCGAGGCCCTGCCAATTGATGTCCCTCTGACAGAAATTTCTATGTCACTAGTGCCTGCTCCAGCACCCTGAGATGGGTGAGGATGCACAAGGTAACTATGCTGACATGAATCTCTTTTACAGAGACCTCACTCAAAATTCTGTGCCCGAAAGTTTCTGTCATGGACCACGCCCAAAGAATACCGAGTAATGTCTGTGAACCTAGTCACGTACTCGGCCACTTCCATCACCCCCGGCTAAAGCTCCAGCAGCACCTAAATCATTAAAAAGCATAAGTATGAGGGGTAGTACTCCTCAAAAAATAGATGCTAGAATTCATCCCATGAGAGTACCAACTCATCGTGCATCTAAGTAACCCTGGCTCTACTAACACCAAACTACATGGTGGAAAAAGACAGGTTGTCAAAGCCACCATCTTACCTGTCAGTGTCCGAACAAGCCTGAAGAGGTGAACCACTAACTCTACCCAACCCTTCACTCTCTGAGGGTATGGATCACCGTAGAACCTCAGCGGTCTCTGACGATGGAACTCACGTAGCACGCCCAGCTTGCGCTCGTCATCATCCTTTGTTGTCGATTCTATCTACTACTCCATAGGTGGAGGTGCTACTGTCTTTCCTCTTGGATAAAGGGTAATTGTATGATAGATCTTGAACTAAGGCCTTGTCACTCACAGATTCGTCTTCACGAACTGGAGCTAGTATCATGGCTGGCTATCATCACGAAGATATTCTGAATCCGATCAACGAGTACCGCGGTCAAATTAGCATATATATTCCAACATATATGGGGAGTTGACTCAAGAGAGACAGTCAAAGACTCACTCATATATGATGCATGAATTAAATTCCCTGCAATAGGTGTATCAGTGTGCTGAGTCGACAAGCGGGTTATCAGGATCCTCGTGAATGGATACGTCAGTTGTCGCACCATCACTGGACTCCCTAGCCTGAGAGCCGCTCTAGTGACAAATTGAAACTATATTCCAAAAACATAAACAATTCCTTTTTAGGGATATCAAAACATCTGAACAACGCCCTATGGAACAAAGAAGCTCTAATGATACATTCTCACGACCCGACCCTACCGGTATCGAGACATAACTACCCCAAGCCCACCTCTATAGGCTAGGGGTTGGCGACAAGCATCAAAGTCATAACAATATTGGGGAGGCCTTTTCCTAATTACCTGTACACACACATCAAACTCAATGATGAAGTGTAGAGTAAAAAGGAAACCAAAGTACAAACAACTATAACTCAACCTCAGTCATGCATCAACTTCTAAAAAAGTACAAGTAAAGTGCTGAAAAGTGGACTGACAAGTAAACATAACAGTAAAGGGAAAAAAATGCGCTCAACTAGAAAGGTTCTACAACACTACAATAGGTGAATTAAATTAAACAACTTGTGGGTCTCATATATGAAAATCCTACTACATCTACTGAACGCCGCCCAAGTTCATGTGTCCCATATGCTCATCTGTAGTCTCGATTGACCTGTCTGTCATCTGCAAGGGCACACCAGGTGCGGGAAAAGCCCAAGCAGGGGTGAGTATAAAGATACGTAGTATGATGCCACGAAATCTTGAGGGAGAAAAAAAAGGAGATACTAAAATGGGTAGTAGTGGACAGAACAAAAATAGTGTAAGAGTACAATAGAGAGAGTGCAGCTCAACCCAACAAAAGAATGGAAGTAGACTCGTCCAAACAAAGAAGAGATAGACACAGAAAGCACATGGAATACCCCACGCGTCTTCGCCCATCCTAGAAGAGGAGTAACCAAATCCAAGTAGTGGGAACAAAAGTAGGGTGTATATATATATAAATATGCTCAACAAGAAACCCAAACGAGTGTGTAAGTGGACCTCAATCTCCAAGCTCAGCCCAAGAAAATTCACCAATAGTTCTATGAATATCCACCACTGATGCACAAAAGTCCCACACGCCAAAGTTCTCTCATCATTGAACCGCACAACCAAGGGTCCCACTCCAGCAACCACGGAGAAAATTCACTGACTAAACTCATAGATAGGGATGAGTCTAAAAGAAGTCATCGGGTAACCCACTACCCAACCCAGCTATAGGGTAAACCCAAAGAGGTCGTCAGGTAACCCACTGCCCAGCCCCGCTGGAGGGTAAACCCTAAAGTCAACGGGTAACCCACTGCTTAACCACACTAGAGGGTAAACCCTAAGGTCAATGGGTAACCCACTGCCCAACCCCGTTAGAGGGTAAACCCTAAGGTCAATGGGTAAACCACTCCCCATCCTCACTGGAGGGTAAAACCTAAGGTCAATGGGTAACCCACTGCCCAGCCCTACTGGTGGGTAAACCCTAAGGTAAATGGGAAACCCACTCCCATCCCCACTGGTGGGTAAACCCTAAGGTCAACGGGTAACCCACTACCTAGCCCCGCTTGAGGGTAAACCCGGAACTAGTTTGAAAACTCCGCACTACTCGTTCCATCAGTGGGTGTCAATAAAACTGCTACCATGCGTATCTTTGGAGTGCATCAAAGGAACCTCCGACCAACACCCTTTCATGTTTCCACATTTAATGAGATCTTGAAAGAGGCTCTGTTTTCCCAAATAGATTACCCCATTGCAATCCTGGGGGAAAAACATGCAAGATAACTACATAATCGCTGGAAACAGACTCCCGACAAAAAAGATATTCCACACCGGTTTATTCTCATAAAAATTCTTGTGGGGCCCACACCTTGGTCATAAAAAAATGTCGGTAGAACAATGTAATTGTGATTCTCTCAGAAAAAAACACACCAAAACAACTATTCATACACCCCAAACGGACGTCTGATGAAAAAGTCACAGTGCGGTGCAGACAGCTTAAAAGACGGCCCGTGGGGCCCAATCCTCAACTCCGACTTCAATCCCTGAAACCACCCTGGTCAACTTCACCTTGATGCCTGAGTCACAACACCACTGATGGTGCCTAAAACGGACTCCGGATTCCGAAGCCTCAACTCCCTGTGTTACGCAAACGGGGCCCTGTGGGACCCACACCACGACCTTGAAACATATCGCGTAGATTTTAGCATTGCGTTCCTTGCAGATAACCACGAGGCATAGTCAATTAATTTTCCCAGAATGGACTTATGAAGCATAAATCATAAAAACACAGCATACGTCCGAAAGCCGCCTCATGGGGCCCACGCCTCGGGCCCGATTTTAGGCGGGCGAATTGCATCGTCGCAATCCCCTCTGAAGAACACCCAGAATTGAGTACTCAAACACCCCAAACATATGTCGGGTGAAAAGGTGGTGTGTCACCGTAAAATGTGTGAACCAGTCCCTATGGGGCACACACCTTGTCTCCATCCTGAACGCTTCTGAACGTGTCTCAAAGATATCACACAAGGATTTGGGTCACGTTTCCACTGACAGCGCATCAATCGAACATCCCAAATAGGAGTTAGGTCCGAAGCAAAAGCAATTAATTAATTATTATTTGAATTAAGAGGTTCGTTCCACTGGGCAATGGAACCAAACCGCAAGGTTTTCAAACCAACTTTGGAAGGACCGTCTCATCTCTAGGTCCACAACGCCTCTGACGGCACGTCAAATGGACCTGCCACTTGCAAAGCACATCTGTTTCATGCTTTAATAATAATTTAATATTATTTAAATAAATAAATTCAGGTCACCCCTCTTCGGGTGCAGAACTCAAAAACCCCTAAACACGCTTCAAAAATTCTGTCTCACTAACACTGACATGTAGTCGCAGACGACACGTCGAACAGACGCGCTGTTTAAAAGATACGGCCCCTTGATCACAAGGGGAGCCGAACTGGCCCAGTCCAGACCGGCTGACCCATTCCAGACCACTGGCACACAACCCAGCCACGGGTCCAGCCTGACTCTCTGGGGCCCGCTGGCCGTGGCCCGCCCCAGCAACATCGGACCCCTCAGTTCCGGTTCTTCAAAGAATACGGGCCAATGTCCGGGTCATCGTCCACATCGCACAAGCATGACCGACCGAACGTGGGTCCTTGTCCGCGCTGCACCCCTGAGGTCAGCACCTTGGGTATTCCACAACGACTGTGACCAGCTCAGGCCTTTTCATCCCGACCAGCCGAGCACACCGCCACATGCCGGTTCACCGAATGTCGCGGCCGCCCGTGCCTCCCTACTCCGCCGCCTGGGTTCGCCGCTCTGCCACCGGGACAGCCGGCTCCTCCAGTCCCTGCTACGTTGCACCACAGCCACCCTGCTCGGCTCCTCCGGTGGATGCCCAAACAACACCAGCCTCCGCTTTTTCTCCGACCATCGCACGCCGTCCCTCCTCCACCGGGTCCCCAGTCTCTGCCGCGTTCCAAAACGCGGTTGTCGCGCCTCTGACTCGACCTCCGGTCGACATCCCTCTCCGGGGAAGGAACATCAGTCAGTCCCCCCGACCACTCTAGTGGTCGGAAAAATTATCCAAAATTGGTTTTAGAATCCTTGAGGTCGAATCTTCACAGTGTCGCCCCTACCTTATCGATCCGTCATGGTTTTGGCACGTCCAAAATTTGGGATGAAGAACGCCCAAGAACGACAGGTAAAACGGTGATCGCACGATGGTCATGTTCGTTCGACCATCGTACCAATTATAAAATAATAGAATTAAAGCGACGAAATTGACAAAAACTCATGAAGTTGATGAAGGCGTGAAATAATTAACCAAGAATCCGACCTCGAATTGGTCGTGCATCCTTGGCAACATGACCACGACGCTCCCGCTTCGATCTGCCAAAGTTCTGGTGGAGATCGCTCCTCAATCTGATAAGTAATGTTGAAGAATAGCTATATAGATAAAGAAAGAGAGAGAGAGAGAGAGCTTGGATGTTAGAGATAGAGAGAGTGAGTTAGAGTTTTTCTTTAACCCTAAAAACTTAAATTCTATTTATAGGGATCCCGCTCAGCGCAGAATCTGAATTCACCGTGCCCTCTCATTTTATATTGCGCCTAGGAAAAACACCCCATTTTAAACTCAATGGATGTATCGGATTTCCATTCCGAGACTTCATTCGAAAGATATTTGAAAAGAACTCCAGTGATAAAAATCGCTAATTCTCTAATTTAAAATGAAGATTTTCCCCTATGTGACATTTCTCACAGCAGGCCCATGCCCGCAACTTTTACACCCCGCCTAGACAGACGGCACGCTCCAGATTCAATCATGCACTCAAATTTCTGATCTGAGCTACCATTTAAGAAAAAACACAACCATGTCATGTGTATTGTATAAATAACACTTAATATTTTTATAAAATTAATTACGGGCACATCGGGCCTTGGAATCACATGCCGTCTTCGCCCATAGATCTGGAATTATTCATAGGAATATTCCAAAGTCTGACAGGGAGAAAGCCACGGCTCTACAAGTTCATCGTTTACTCTGACCACAAGAGCCTCAACTATATCTTCTCGCAGAAGGATCTGAATATGAGATATAGCCATTGGCTAGAGTTCCTCCAGCATTATGATTTTGATATCATCTATAATTTTTTGAAGGGGAACAAGATGGAAGATGCTCTTAGTCGAAGGTTGAGCTTGCAGCTGTTGAGTGAGGCGATAGAACAGTTATCCGCACTGCAGTTATCCTTCATGGATAGAGAGGATAAAGCTTACCTACAGTCGATGGTTGTCACCCATCCACTCTTACAATCAGTTAGGGAGGCGCATCTTGGGGATGTTTACTATGAGTATTTACGTTCACAGTTAACCATAAGACGTGTTCCCAAGGGATAATTGAAAGGTGGGGAGTACGTACGTATTTTCAGAGGATGCACTATTGTACGAGTGGAGTTGCAAGAAAATGTCCTAAGGGACATTCATACATCCACATTAGTGGTACATCAAGGTGTGGAAAAGATGTACAAGGATATCTGACGATGGTTATGTTGGTCAGGAAAGAATAAGGCAGTAGTAGAGTTCATTTCTCGATACATTACTTGCCAGCATGTAAAGGCTGAGCACCAGGTTTCAGTGGGATTAGCTCACACCTTGGAGGTTCTAGAGTGGAAGTGGGATGGAATATCAATGGAATTTTTGACAGTCTTACCACGAACGTCCAAGGGGCATGATTCCATCTAGGTGATCGTTGACCAAATCCCCATGTCGACCGACATCCAAGCTATTAGGGAGTAGAGTTTTGTAGAGAGCTTGGGATGCCTCGACGTGCATGAGACAGTTCAGCTTCATGGCGTCTTTTCAACAATATCCTTGGATCGAGACTCCCACTTCACATCCTGGTTGTGGAAGGGATTGCAGGAGGCCTTTGGAACTTAGTTACACTTGATCATTGTTTTCCATCCCCAGGAAGATGGTCAGATGGATAAGACCATTCAGGTTCTGGAGGGTATGTTGTGGGCCTGTATCTTACACTTCAGTCACAGTTGGGAGGACCACCTAGAACTGGTATAGTTTTCATATAATAATAGCTACCAATCCACTATTAGTATGGCTCCATTCGAGGCCTTATATGGGAGGCTGTGCTAGTCACCGCTTTGCTGGACCGACCCCAGAGAGTCATCACTCAGGGGTACAGAGTTGGTGCGAGCTTCCACCGAGAAGGTTCAGGTCATCCGGGAGAAAATAAAGACTGCACAGAGCTGGCATAAGTCACATGCAGATAGAAGACGGAGACCTCTGGAGTTCGAGGAGGGAGACCACTTCATTCTTCAGGTCTCACCTCATTGAAGACTGTGGAGATTTTTCCAGGGCGGCAAGTTATGTCCGAGGTTCATTAGAACTTTTTAGATTCTGCGCAGATTCGGTGAGGGGGCATACTACCTAGCACCACCGCCGTAGAATCATTGGGTACATGATGTCTTTCACGTGTCACAGCTAAGGAGGTACATGCATGACCCATCGCACATCATTGACTGGGATGATTTGGAAATTGAGGATGGGGAAACCTTTGTTGAGTACCCAGTGTAGATCGAGGATCATCAGGAGAAGATCCTTCGTGGGTGATCAATTACCTTGGTTCACATTTAGTGGTATCACGTGAATCTTCAGGAGAGAACGTGGGAACTAGAGGCTCAGATCCGTGCCTAATATCCGCATCTTTTTAGTAGTCTTTGTTTTGGATTTTCGAGGGTGGAAATCCCCAAGGTGGGGAGATTGTATTATCTTGGTTTTTTGTGTTTTATTTTTAAATATTATATGGAATTATTATGAGACCAAGTGTAGAGACGAAACATCATTCTGCGGCCCGGTGATCCCAGAATGGTGGTTTGATCTTTTTTTAAGTTAAGTAAGTCAACATATGTGCACAGTTGTGGAAGTTTCTAAATGTATGCCTGGATTAAAAATATGAGGGAATTTTTGCGTCCGGGACGATGACATTATCGAAGAATGAGTGTAACCTCGACTAGAGAGGATTGAGGGAAAAAGTTAATTTTCATAAGTTTTAGTAAAATAAATAAAATAAATTCTCCATATTTATTTTATTTTATTTGGAAACATCCGCTGCAACGCAGCGATAGAGAAGTTGTTTCCTTAATTAAGTGCATGCCATAATCACTTTGAAACAACAATGCTGACACATTAATACCATATTGTGATGGATTCTGAAATGTGATTCCATTTTTAATGGGTTAATCGAATGTTTCTCATTGGAAAAGGTGGAGAGAATCTATGGGGAATCCATGGAGATTTGGAGAAAACTCTTGGCGACGACCAATGACGGATCAAAGCTATGAATCGATGCACCAACGAAGTTGAAGGATCCCAAGGATGACTGAAGAATCACCCCTTTGTCAATGAATGCTCCCTTCTTGAGGTAGGGGTTGTTATTTTGATTCCTCTTTCCAGATTTTTTGAATTTAAATGTCGAACATGGATCAAAAATGAACAAGTTGATCTGTTGATTTGTACATTCTTGTGGGAGGGTTTTGATGGGTTGATTTCGGGGAAGTAATCCATGTTGAATTATTGTTGATTTCGGTTTTCTTATCCTACTAATGGGAGCGGATCAACAACAAGATGAACGCCAGCAGAGGTTTGTTCCTCGACTTGTTTATTGGATTTCATTCCCCTTGTTTTTCATCAAGAATTCTTCGCATTTTTTGTGTGGTGAGGAACAATAGATCATTGAGCAGTCTTTTTGGGATGCAATGATCCCAAATTGAAGATTTGATGTCACGGTGACCTAGAAGAGTTGTGAAAATGATAGTGGATGACAAATCTGACCATATTAGGAAAGACCGTTCTTCGAGCGATCTTCATGTAGGATGACTGTTACGTGTTTTCAAGGCTAATCAGAGGAACGAAAACAATGATATCATCTTATTGGTTTCTAGGAAATAAAAAATCATCAGTTTCATGGTGATCGGATGGTCAGATCGACGAACATGGAAGTAGGGGTGGCGCGCTGGTGAGAAGTGTCGATTCTGGAAAATTCTAGAATATATAGTGTGTACTTCTGATGAACACACTGTGTAGTACCGGCGGGGGAGGATACGGTTTTGGGGGTCAGATAGGTATCACACAACATGTGACCCCGGACACACGGCGTGTGACCCAGGTCACATAATGGGTTGGTCCTTCCCCGAATCTCAGCGTGTATCTTGGGCGATACCCGAACACAAGAAGAACAAAATGGCTTCGCGACACGTTGTGTACTCTCTATAAATTATGGTATAGACAACTATGCTGGACTCGGCATGTATCCAGGGGATACACGGACACTGGATGGAGTACATGACCGTGTACTCCACCACACGGGCAGGCGAGTCCAGTAATGGGGGTCACCCCATGTACCGATTACATGGGTTGGGACACAAGGGTTGGGGCTGTGTACGAGAACATTTCCATCATACACGGAGCCGACCCCAGTCACTTGGACAAGGCATGTACTCGTTAACACACGTCGCCTACTGACTTTTTCTACACGACCAGCCTTACGACATGGGCCATTGTACGCGGGTAGTACACAGGGTTTGAAGACATGACATGTTACTTTTCTACACACCATGTACTTTTTGAAAAATGGATTGGTCCTCTTCTCCACCATATCTTGGATATGTTTACTTTGGGTTAGTACCCCTTATTCTCATTCCCCTGAAGGTTAGGCATCATTTCCTTCTACATAAATATGATCCCTTCAGCAGAACTATTTGTGATAAAGTCAGCATCCCTTTTAGAGTCCTGGAGCAAGATCCTCTATCCATTCCTAACCCTAGGTAGAGTCAAGCATGGATGTTACCATCTCTATTGGGAGTTGATCATATACCTATCTGGTGAATCCGGATGTGTTGCGGTATCCGCCTTGGCCCTGGTAGTGATCCCCATCTGTATATTGTGATCTTTCCCACCCATAAGTATATTCTCCCGTAATGAGTTTATGTATCAATCGTGATCTTCCCCACTCATGAGTGTGTTCTCTCATAATGAGTGTATCTATCTCTCGTGGATTTCTCTACTGAACTATGCTTCTCTGACGAAAGTCATCAGAGCTACCAAACTCGTGGGGTGAGTTCTCCTAGAATGAGTCCTTTGTGGAGTATTCTAACTGAATTCCTAGCAGGGGTGTGTGGTTGGGTGATTTGTCTCTAGACTACGAATCTAGGTTTTAACTATATCTAGATTGTGTTATCCTATTATATGTTTAGTAGAAATATAATGTTTGGATATAACTGTTCCTTTACTTTGGGTATTTATTTTTGTTTTTCGGGGCCCTCTATTGAGTATTGTTATACTCTCCCCTGCATAGGATTTTTCTGCACATGTCGTGTCTTGTGCATATGATCATCCTTTTGAAAGAGTCTAGGGCAGACCGTTTTAGGACTGAGCTTTCTGAGTTCCCAATAGGACGAGGTGTTCCTACGGCTATGAGCATCTGTCTCATTACCTATTTGTGTTTACAGGTTGGACTTTGCAGTTTTCAGACTCTTGTTTAGGTGGGCTTGTATTCTGGCCCAGTTTACTTTCAGCACTTTACTTTCCATCATACTCTGTTGGTTTGGTTTAGTTTTATGCATTCATTTTTTTCCTTATGGGTTTTTACATTTCAGCATTTTTGGGCTTGGAGATGTGTTCATGTATATAGGTTTTTAGGCAATGCCTCTCATTTTACTAATATGCCTACTCGGTGCTAGTCACCAGCCCTAGGCCTATTAGAGGCGGGCTTGGGGACTCGCGGCGCGGGACCCATTGGGACGGGTCATGACAAGGTGAATTATCTATTCATGTTGTTTCTATCTATATATTATATAATAGATGATTTCATGGAACTTGGATAACATGTGTATTTATACTTGGTATCCGTACATGTTATTTTTATTTGGAAAATATGACATGCAATTCTTTAAAACCATGATGATTGTTTAAAAATGTTTTCAAATTGTCTTATGTTAAAAATTATTGTAAAGATAATCGTTCAAAGAATGGACTTCTGAATTTATGTCTTTATATCTTGTATATACATCAAGGTGTTATCCTACTCAGATATGATTCTCATACCCTAAATCTTCATGTTAGTGGTAGTAGAAATTTTTTGAAGGATACATTGAAAGCGAAGATCATTTTGTAGCATATATGCTTCTCATTATTTTATTATTTCAATTCGGTATGGTTTGGAGGTGGTAGTTAGTCACATGAATACTAGTTTCTGTAGAATTTTTTTACTTCTTAGTTTTCCCTGTTTAGCTTAGTTTCATCTCTTGTAATTCTTCTTTTTACAATGGTTATACATTCTATTTTCCTTATATATGAGACATGATTTTTTATCATTGTAATACCTCACCCCATAATGATATGACTTGGGTGACTAGTCTGGTAGACCCGGTTTGGTATGTTACATTTTGGTATCAAATTATTTACTCAGCATAAAGTGTATCAGCACTACTTGAGTTGGTTTTCTTCTTGGGTAGATACGTGTATGATCATGATAATATTGAAATTTGGGGCATACAAGGGACTTTATAGCTCACTTTAGGGATTGAATCCATGTTGTCGTAGATTGTCATAAAAATATTTACTAAGTCAAAAATATATATTTAGGATCATTTGAATTAAATTTTTGGGAAATATGTTTAAATTAACCTATATATAATGTTTTATAGAATTTTTATGAGTATGATCATTAGAATAAACTACATGTGGAGTTTATTTAGAAGGAAATATTATGTAAAAATGTGTTTTACTTCTTCTGGTATAGTCTAACAGTACTTCAAATTCTAGTTTTTATGTCATTGTTTTGGATTATAGGAGTTGGTACAATTGATTTTGTTTTTTATCATTACTTATTGGTTATTGTATTTTATTTAATAGAAAATGTGTCCATGAAGAGATCTTGACGATATGAGAGGGGAATCTATTAGTTAGGTTCTGCTGACAGATCCTCCAGTGGATTATTATTGGGTTCAAGTACTGATATGTACCATTCAACCTCTAGGGAAAGTGGGAAAAGTGATCTCAGGATGGGCAGTTGACCATTTAATGAAATTTTCCAAGAATAATCCACCTGTATTTTGGGGTGACAAAGGTACCCACGTATTGGATGAGTTTCTTGAATGGATTGAGAGGGTCCGTAACCTTTTGAGGAATCCAAAACAATATCTGGTGGGGGTTTTTATGGTATATGCATGAAGGGGGAGATGATGGATCTCTGTACTGAAATCTAAGTTTCATGAAGGTTATACCTGGGTTTACTTGATGAATATGATTAACCAATATTTTTATACTAAGACTTTACTTGTATAAAATTCTTGTAGATTTCCTAACGTTGGATCCTGGTGAGAATATAGTTCAGGAGTACTACATTGATTTTTCAGAGTTTGTGTATGTGAAACCATATATTTTCACAAATTATTATCAGAAGTCTTTTAGGTTTATGAGGGATATGAGGGATGAAATTCCATCGAAACTAGTTATTGTTTTCTTTCAGACCATTGTGGAGGTAGTGTACAAAGTAGTGTCTGTTGGGGTAGATAGAGCTAGATGGATAGAATTAGGCATATCTTTAGTCGGTGTAGTAGTTAGAAATAGTGCTTCATAATGTTATAAAAGGAAGTGTAAAAGTAGTTATTTTTCACCAAGACTACTTTTAGGGGATTCTTAGGGGAATCAAAATGTTAATTTCATGTAGTTTTTTAGGAGTGGTTGTACTAGTACTTATAATACAAAGTCTCCTTGTACTTTTCATATTTTTCAGAGAACTAGACATTTAAAATGTTTCCTTTATAACATTTCTAGGGAAGTAAGATGAGATCCACTTTCACCATGGAATCACACTGTAATTTTGATGATTCCAGGGGTGTTCTATCTCATTCTCAATCAAAAGGGTTGTATAAGAGTATAATTCTTGAAATCATTATGTGGAATAGAATTATCCATAATAATCTGAAGAAGGTCCAGCTATTTTCAATTGTACGAATTTTATTTCTTTTTTTATGGTTCTATATTTTATTGAGAAATATTGTACTCATTATTTTATATTCTCAAATTTGTTTTCTGTGCTAGGATTGTACTAGAATCATATGTTTTTCTTGTTGGATCCTCAATGCCTTTGGAAAAGAGGTATAAATTAGGATTAAATTTCATTATGTGTTTGGTGGTGATAATTGATGATGAGGTGGTTTGTGGTTCCTTTGTACATAATCTTGACATATTTGACCGGATTATTGACATGGATTGGATGATAATAATGAAGGACTAGATAGACTATTATCACCATAGGTTATAGTTATTATATTTCGATGGGGTTACTCATGTTTTACTGTGTGCATGTGACCCTAGAAACGGAATGGTATGTCATGTCGTTCCTTATAATTGTATAATTTATTTCTAGTTATAAAAAATGATTCCTTAGTAAAATGAATCATTCTTGATCAGTTAGCTTCATTCATTTGTGTGTGCATACCCTGAGGTCTTTATGGATGATTTTTCTAGTTTACCCCCACATAGAGAGGTCATGTTTACTTTTGACCAACCCCTTTTAATGATGCCCATTTCATTTTTATCCTATCAAATGGAAGCTGCTGAGTTGGTGGAACATAAGGTCCAACTTGAGGATCTTGAGGTAAGTGTATTTATTGGTCCATGAATTTTACCATTAGATTGACCAGTACTCATTACTAAGAAGTGTGATTGAAGAATTAGACATTGTACTGACTATCAAATTTTGGATCAGGTGGCTGTTAAGAATATATATCATTTATGATGAATTAATAATCTCTTCGACTATCATAGAGGGGATCATTTTTTTCTAGGATTTAAATGGTGTCTGGGTATCACCCATTGAAATTCCAACCAGAGGATATAATAAAGAAAATTATTACGATTTGATATGGTGATTTACTATTTTTGGATAATCCATTAAGCAAAAAAAATATCTTTTTGTGTTTATGGGTTTGATGAATGAGTTCTTTCATCAATTCATGGACTCTATGGTTTTTTAGTTCATAGATGATAACATGGTTTACTTTAAGAAAAAGGATGAGGACATAGACCATTTGGATATCATTCTTAAAACACTGAGGGGACATTGTATGTATGGTCATATTTCCATGTGTGAGTTATGGTTCTGGGATGTGAATTCTTTGGGGCATGCGATTTGTATGTGGGTCATCTCAGCTGATATTGAGAAAGTACAAGAAGTTATTTTAAAGGAGAATCTTATAAATGTGTTGAGATCTAGGGTTAATTGGGTTTGGGAGGTTACTATATATATTTTTCAGGACTCATCTAATCTTCCATATACCATAATAAATTTAAACCACAATTATGTAATATTTGAATGAAATGTAAAATTTCAGAGTAAATTTACGGTGCTGAAGATGAGGTTGAATTCAACCGGTATTACGATTATTATGGAAAAAGGGTTGGGTTATGATATTTTTGTTGATGTTTCTTTTATGGATTAGGTAAATCTCTCATTGATGGGGAAACATGTTGTATTTTATTGATCTCATAGTTACCCTTCCTGAGAATACAGACCATATCCATGAAATTGAGTTAGAAGCTATTATGAAACACTAAAAATGTGTCATCACTATCTCTTTGGGGAACCATTTACAGTGTATTTTAGTCACAACTATTGGATCTGAATCTATAGATTATACACAAGAGGGGGCTGAATTGTGTCTTTTGCAATTTTTCAATAACTCTTCTTTTGAACGCATTCTTTCCTTTAAACTTTATCATATTTGATTGTGCAGCGGAAAAAGTAAAACCAAGAACACAAATATGTATAGTGGTTTGGGGAACAGAAAGCCCATAGACCACTCCACCAACGCTATACTCCACGAGCTTGGTGATTTTCACTATCTGGTCCTCTTTTCCACAGACTGATTCACAACTGAGTACAGGCAGTTGACACCTTTACAATCCAAGGAAAAACAAAGCCTTCTATTTCAAACACAAACCTACACAGCTTAGAACGAGAAGCTGGTTACTCAAGAATAAAAAAAATTGAGAAAGAAATTTCTGGTTTATCTTCACAATTGCAACAGAATGCAATTGACAGCAGATGCATCAAAGTCTCTAGAAATATTGATCTTCAAGATGAAGTAGTTCTGCGTTGATCCAGTTGTAGTAGATATAGAGATATAGTTCACAACCTCAGCAGTAGTAGATCCACAGTAGATATTCGATGTAGAACATGTCAATCTTCTATCGAGTTCCTTCTTCTTAAACAAACAGAGCTTTTACGCTCCTGTTGAATCAGTAGATCAATCATGAATAGTTGCAATCTTTGTTTTCCATATTTTTCAATAATAGATCGATCACACCATTCTCATTTTTTGTGTTTTAGAGAGAGCATATATAATAAATCATATCTCCTGCACATTTAGATCCACAAAAGTATCCTTCTGATTTGCGATATTCAAAAATTTGAATTTACAGAGAAGTCTTAACTTCCCTTAAGACTCGGCATAAAAAGCTCCTTTTAAATTGATCTTAAATCCATTAATAAAACGGATTTGAATTAGTCAAAGTCTTAATTTAAAAACGACTTTAAATCCGGCTTGAAATCCGCCCAAAATCAGCTTACTGATCGTTGTACATAAAAACCGTCTGCCGAAAATTTTGACGCCAAACATAAGGTTGATGACGTGGCCTCCAAATGTAGGGTTAATAACATAGTCTTCAAACATAGGGTTGTCAACATAAGGTTGATAACAAACGTAGGGTTGATCATTCATACTTTTTCTTCAACATTCAAACGTACGGTAAAAGATCTATACATTCACTTGATCCATACTTTTCCAAGAACGTATGGTTGTTTACAAATGTAAGGTTGATGAACCATACTTTTGAGAAATAAACGTAACCTTTAGAATTTACGTACGGTTCTCCTTCCATACTTTGCTGAAAACCAAAATGTAGGGTTCCTTCCTAACATAAGGTTCTTCTTCCATACTTTTCTAAAAACGTATGGTTGTTTAACCATACTTTTCTCTAATCTCAAAAAGTATACATGATTTTCATCCTTATGCTACGTTTATCCACGTAGGGTATGAACAGTGATTCCTGAACGCGCTAAAATAGATTCTGCGCTATATTCATCTACGTAAGATGTGAACAGTGTTTCCAAAACGCACTAAAACAGATTCCGCGCTATGTAATAAATTCTCGTTATTTCAAGAGTAAAATAAATTAATAACCTCCTGAAAAATACTATGTTAAATCAATAGAAAATAAGTAAGGGTATTTGTGAGCATAAAAATTATCATAAAGAGACCGAGTATTATTTTCAATAATCTCCCCCTTTAAATAACATGAATACGCATTGTTTAAAATAATACTTTTCTCAATAATTTCCCCCTTTTTGATGATCAAAAAACCCATAAAATAATTAAAATTATTTAAACAAAACAAAATTAAATTTCAAAATTCATTACAAAGTTTTAAATAAAAACTTCTCCACCAAAAAGATAATTATAAATCCAAATGTCTCATCTAATTTTCTCCCTCAATAAAATGAATTCTCCCCCTAAATATTGATGTTGTGTTTATCCAAATTCTCCCCCTTTTTTGATATTAAAAAAAATGAAAAATCATGGATTTTAACACGTTTAATATTGCACTGAACTATTAGTAAATGCTATTATGAACTATTTATCAATAATTAAGTCTGGAGTACTGGCATATTAAAAATAATATTAGTAAAACAAAAAAGGAAATAGACAAATAAACAATGAAGAAAATTTTCATTCAAAAACCAGAAGTATATATATGACAATGATATACACAGGAATCAAGGTTTGGTTAAGATAGGCAACAAGGTCTATCTCCTATGAATTGCATACTTGATTTCTATAAACTGTTCCCGAAGTCTCTTCATAATCCCATCTCAAAGATTGATAATGAGCTCTCTGTTCTCTTGAGTCATATGAATATCCTCAATTAAATTGACTCTGAAAAACTCATGCATCCTTTCCTCTTTTTCAACAATTACTGACAGCTTCTCTAATAACTGATCTAACAGAATTCTGATTGATGGCTCACTAGATGTCAATTGATCCACTAAAAATTTCTGATTTTCTAGCAACACTAATAAAGGAGCACTATTACATTGACGTTATTGTATCCTGTCATTCTTATTTCTTAGCGTAGCTGTGATAGCCTGAAACCTTCTGATTAAATAAGTTGAAGAACTTGATCCACTAACAGCATTATTTGCAACTGAGGAAAATTGGTTCTCCATAAACAACTTCAGATCTGATAAATCTGACTTCATAACCATTTTAGATTTTAATTGAGTAAAATCATTCAGCATATCCTCTTTAAACATTTCCATTTCTTTCCATGAAACTCTACACTCCTTCAGCTTTTGAAACTTCAAATGTTCTAAGTCTAAAGCATTTCTACGAGAAGCAATATCAGATTCCAACTGAGATACTTTTCTGTATAGTTCTTCAACTTCTTATTTCCATGAATCAGATTCACCCTATGCTTGATTCAAATTCTCAGGTTGATGCAGCAATACCAATGTCAATGATTCGGCATCATATTTCTCCTTTTCTTTGTCCTGAGAAGGTTGGTCAACATATTTTTCCTTAGAGTTTTCGAACTCCACAGAAAAATCCTCTTGAAGTACCTCTATTTGTGCTTCAGAAGCATGCTCATCACATTCATCTGCATCTTTGTCTTCCACTAGAATTTCAAGAACAGTATCTTCAGAAGTTTCTTGAGGTCTGGCCACTTCTTCACCAGGAATTGCCTGTAACACCCCGAGATTTTATGAAAAATATTCTTTTTAATTTCATTAATGTCTTGTGTTATACGCTACACCAAAAGTAGCTTGCACAACACGCATCCTTGACTTGCCTTGCATTTCACGCAATCACGACCTTCCTCGATAGCGTGTGTAGTACGCAATAACGAGTTTCACTAAACAACGATATGCTATTAAAATATTATTAAAACTAGCCGTTATGAATAGTAATAACCACCTTTTAAAATTTTAGAAATTTTTTCTCTCAAAATGGACTTCATTTTTGGATTCAGAGTATCGAATTTAGCCTAAGGTGAAATTTTGGTACTTTTCGGATAACTTTCATATTCTGATGAATATTGAAAATTACTACATTTTAATTAAAAACAACTTTTTCAATCGAAATAATTAATAGTGATAAATTATTAATTTTAGTGGTTTTAAAGTATATTTAGAATATATTTTTACAATTTAATACAATGTTGGTCATTGGATGTAATTTCACATTTAAACCAGTTATAAACAAGTGTCAATCTTTTGATAGTTATTATCTCTTAAAAACACGCCTTTTGTTTTGAAGACGGGAATTAATTTTTAAATTAATTAATGCAACTGATATGTTTTGAATTCTGTAAAATAGAAATAATTTTTGAGTTCATAATATCAAATACAGCTTAGGCCTAATTTTTGGTATTTTTCTGAAAACATTCAATTTTTGATGAATAGTGAAACCACTAAGTGGTAGTTAAAAAAAACTAAATTTTTCATAAAACATAATTTTACCGCTTCTGTGAGTGGAATTTCAAAAATCCGAGAGACACGGTTGATGTCAGTAAGTAAAATGTGGTTCAATGAAATGAAAATAATTTTTGGTGAATAGTAACTTTTTACTTTTATTTACCACGGTTAAAAGTAAATAGGGTAATTAAGGGTAGAAATGATATTATTATTATCCTAACACATGTCCTAATTCTATTGGAAGAGTGTAATTCAACCAAAAACAATCTTAGGAATAAAATATGACCATTTAGGCCCACTTGGATTATATTAGGACATTTATTATTAATTTATCTAAAGAAGGGTTAAAATAGTTAAAATCAATGTTTATTTACTAAAACATTTTTAATATAGGGTTATGCATAAGTTAAATTCGACTATAAATATTCATTAGAACGCTAAAACGATTTAATACATAATGGTATTTTATTTGAAATTTTTAAACATTAAATAATTTAATTTATTTATGACACAACGATGATGCAGTAATTATCTTATTAATGAAATATTGACATAATTGATGTTATAAATACCCAAATAAATGTAATTTGAGACTTTTTATGACTTACACTAATTTTCTAGGTTAATATGACATGTTATTGTTGATTTAAGTAACTTTTTTTGAACTTATCATTCTGTTATGATTTTCACAAAAAATCAATTACTAAATAGTGTCAAAATTGACATAAAATAGTTTTTAAAACAAATATTATATTATTAATTGTTATTTTTTTCCTAAAAATATAAGGTTCGGCCAAATGACTTAGATAAGGTTATATATATTAATAATAAACAACTTGGGGTTCGTTTGACTTCTTATAGTAAGTTTATTATCCTTATAGTGTAAGAACACAAGAAGACACGGTAAAAGTAAAATTATTTAGCTTAATGTTAAATCTAAATGATAAGGTTAAAATAGGAACCTAAACTTGTCTAAATTCTATTGGATGAGAGTATTTCGACCCATCCCCACCTTAGCCTAGAAATAAATCAATTTGGAGCTATTTAAAACTGAACTTGACTTTATAATAAAATAATATATTTATTTATTCCAAAGGTGCCCCTCTCCTCCCTTATAAAAGGGCACCTCCTTCCTCTCGTCCTCACACAACTTTGAGCCTTCAAGCTCGGACAACCCCTGCCAAATTCTCTTCTCCACTTCCCTAGCCACATCCTAGAGGTTCTGGTTGTAACACCCCAGGTAAATAAAGAATATGACATTTTCATATTTATCCCTATTTGTGAATAAAATATTAATATGACTTTAAAGGGGACGCTATGCTCGATGGCGTACCCAACACGCAACAACGAGTTTCTTGGGAATCTTACGTTGCACTCTAATAATATTATTTTAAATGGTAGTTAACATGTAGCCATTGTATTGGCGGGAATGGATAGAAATAACTAAAATATGATTATATATGTTTTTAAACTTTTTTACATTTATCCAATAAAGGATAGAGGCTTAAAATACGGAAAGAATTCAATTTTAGGCATATATGCCCTAGTTTTCACTAAAGGTTCACTTATCGCCTTTTGATGGAGAACCATCATTAAATATAGTTTTTTTCACACTTATACATTCTATTTGACCAAATAAAACTCTTCTTAAGAATCGGGACATCAAAATTTACTTTGTGTAAATTTTTGGTATCTTTCCGATAATATTCATTTTTTTTAATGAATAGTGTAAAATGTTGTATTTTAATTCAAAACCTCTTTTTAATATAATTTATTTATATGATTAGATTATATTTTGAATTGTTTTTAAAGTGAAATTAGAAAATATTTTTACAATTAAATCCAATAGTGGTCGTTGGAATTAATTTCACTTTGAAATCAGACTTAAACTATTGTCAATCTTTTGATACTTATTGTTTTATAAAAACACGCTATTTGCTCTGACAGCGGGAATTAATTATTAAATTAATTAATGTGACTAATATGTTTTGAATTTTTTAAAACGGACTTCATTTTTGAATTCGGAATATCAAATATAGCTTAGGGTGAAGTTTTGGTATTTTTCTGAAAAACTCCAATTTTTGATGAATAGTGAAACCACTAAGTGGTAATCAAGCAAACTGATTTTTCAGTTAAATGAAAGTTTACCACTACTGTGTATTGAATTTTGAAAATCTGACATACATGGTTGTCATTAGTATGTAAAATGTGGTTCAATGGGATAAAAATAATTTTTTGGTGAATAGTAACTTATTTAGTTTTTAATCGCAATTAGAGGTAATTAGTGTAGTTTAAGGTAAAAATAATGTTTTAATAATATGAAATGAACTTGAAACATGTACTAACCTCATTGGTTGTGTCATGGCCGACCAAGACAAGTCATGGGTCAACTTGGGGACCCCATAGAGCAACTTTGTTTGGGAAATGACATAAATAACTTTTTATTTAATGTAAAAGAAAAAATGTCACAAATATGATATGTTTTACTAAAACTATTTTTAAGTAGGGTTATACAAGTCATATTTTTTATTATAAATATTAATTGGAAAGCTAAAACGATTTCCTACATCATAGTAATTGTTTTATAATTTTTAGACATTAAATAAATTAAATTATTTATGACATCATAATGATGCAGTGATGACATCATTATTTAACGATTAAAATAAAATGGAAATATAATGTAATATCTATGAACTACACATGTCCAAAACTTTTTGGATAGGTGGATTTCGAACCCTTATAACCTTAGCCACGAATTATATCAATGTGGGACCTTTTAAAACCGAAACACATTTTCAAATAAAGTAATATTTCTTTACTTTCCAAAAGTGCCCCTCCTCTCCTCTTATAAAAGGCCCCCACCTCTACCTCTTTTCACACACTCATAAAGCCTTTGTCTCGGCCAAACCCTGCCCATTTACTCTCTCTCCATCCCTCTCCTCATCCTAGAGGATTCCCTTTGGGCAGAAGCCTTTCAATGGAAACCTTTAGTCTCAAATCAAAAGGAGTTACACTTTTAAAGGTAATTCTTTCTCTCATGTTCATTTGTTTTATTTTGCTTCTCCAACCCCCTAAACTCTTTTTATTTATTTTTTTTGTAACAACACAAGTATCTTAAATATACTAGGATGTTTTTATAAGATTTATTCGAGCTACACTCTCACACAACTACATCAAATGGTTAATGAACATACGGTTTCTGTGGATGGTGAAATTCTGCCTCCTGAAACGATGATTGTTCAATACTCATTTAACACCTTCAAAGGTGGCCATTATGATGTCACTATTTTTATATATGATATATAATATGTTTATGTTTTCCTTATTCTTCTGTATTTTTCATTTTTGTCTTACCTTTATGGCTTCCATTATGGGTATACGCGATATCTTCATTTAAGGAAGTGCGGACTACCGCCCCCTCAAAGTGATTTGATCCGTTAAATACCATATGTGGGATGTATAAAGGATGGAAATATGATATTATATATGATATTATACTAGAATTATAATATACCTTTATATCATTATTATTCCATTCTATAAAATACGAAATAGAAATGAAAGTAGCGTTCATGCGTACGTACGGCTTACCGTCTCCATGAACGGTGCATTTCATTTCTTACCTATAAATGAATATGTAATGTTATAAATGCATCAATGTACTGGATATATATGACATATATGATATATACATCATGAATACAATTCTTTATATAATAAACATTTGGCCACACGAACAACATGTAATTGTAAGAAGTCCACTTTCGACTTAAGAACCAAATATCGACAAAACAAATATTATTAACTTAAATGATTACATAATGTTTCTGATATGGTAATAAGTGGTATAAAAGGAATAATGAACTTGAAAAAGGTTCTTAAGGAAGTATAAATTAACTCATGTTTATTATTCAGGAGATTAAAGAACGATCGAGTCAAGTAGGACCCGAGGTAAGGGATCCTACTCCTCTCTTTCTTTTTAAGTACGCACTTTTATGTCATTCCATTTAAAGCTCATCTTTCTTGTTATTGGGATGATATTTTATATTAATCCTACTGTAATTTCTATGTTCATGTGATGAGAGACCCTATTCTCTCTCATCAATCCATTTTGGAAGTTTTGAGTGGCGCCGTTAGGCTGCCGAACTTTCGTAAGAGATCTAACTTCTCTCTTTCTTTTTAAGTACTCTCCTTTATGTCACTTATTTTAAGATCCTCTTTGTAATGTTGGGGGATGTTCTTTTATATTCTTGTTGCTGTAAATTATATTGTAATGTGATGATATACCCTATTTGATCTCATCAATCCATATTCGAAAGTTTTATGTGGCGTTGTTAGGCTGCTGAGTTTTCATGAGGGATTTTACATCTCACTTTTATTCCCGTGAGATTTATGCTACATTTGCCACAAATTCCATTGAGTGGTGTATGTACTTCCCATTATTCTACTCTTTGTGTAATATAATTTCGTTTATGAGTATTTACATCAATGATCTATTGTCCTTCTTTCATGGGGTGAATGTTTTGAAAGATACCCAAGTCGGTAAGGGAACCTTTCACCCTCCTTTTTTTTAAAAGACTTCTTTTGTTGGGTCTTTTAATTTACATATTGTTATGTTGGGATATGTTCTCATATATCCTTATTGATGTAAATTTTTTGTCCAAGTGATGAGATACACTTTTTATCTCTCATCAACTCATTTTGATGTGATGCCGTTAGGCTGTCAAGGGAACTTTTTAACCCAATTTCGATTTCTTTGGGTTCAACATGTAGTCATTGAATATGTCATCCATTGAATATGTGTGAATGAACTTTTATTGTTTTACACTTAATATCCACTTATATTGGGTGTATTTATATTTGTCACACATCTTTTTGAGATTGATTTGTCCTTAATTTAAGGATACATTCTTTATAAGGGATTTCATCACATTTGACATTTCTATTGAGAGTTCATTGTTGTTATGCACCAATTCACTCTTATATGGTGTATATACTGTCCTTTGGAGTATTATATCATGAATCCATTTATTCTCATGATATTATAAAGTTCTGACTAAATGTTATTCCTCAATTATTGTATTCAAGTGTCTCTGATTTTGGTAAAACCCATTTAACCAAAATAACGTTTTAAATGTTTTAATTATTTGTTCTTATTAATATCCATGTTTTCAAAATAGTTTTAAGGATTTATTTATATGGATATTAATGGTTTAAAATTTTAAGCATCAAGGTGGTATGGGACTTCGTCTCAATCTCCTTTCGTTGAGGCATATTTTATTTTATACACAACTTTATTTTATACAGTGTATAAACCCCTTTGACTTTTACGTTTATTCAAAAGGAATATTTTTATACGAAGCATTTACTAAACGACAAAAGGGAATGTTTTTGTCGTACGTATGCGGCAACAACGACTTCTCCGCTGTCGTGACCGTTATTTGAGTTTCAGCTTCCTCTACAAGCCATACCTTCTTTTTAAAAGAAAAATAAATACCATGTTTTACTTTTCTTTTACTTTGGTATTGAAAATGGATTTCATAATGTTTTTATTATATCAATGTGTTGTATTGATATCTCGTGATTGAAATGTGGAAATGTTATGTTTCCTTTATGCATGTTTTATGTGATATGATTATGTTATGGTTCTTGGGCATTAATATGAAGACGGGTGGTTTCGTGATAAACTAAGGGAGGGTGAGCCCGTTATAGCTCTCCAATGCATTGGGTAACGCGAAGGAGTGAAACGTTAAGGTTTCTCCGAAGCGATTTAGGGAATATACTGTGATGGGTATTCCAAACGTAACCAAGAGGGTTACTCCCTACGTAAGAATGTTATGAATGCCTCAAGTTACTTTTTTGTCTTATGATTTCTATGATTTATTCATGGTTTCATGAGGTATTAAAGTACCTATGCTTTATGGGTAAAGTATGATTTCATTCTTATGTATATATGAACTCATGTTTCCTTTCCATATTTTTATAACCCTTACTGAGATTTTTATGCTCATCCGAAGTTTTTGAAATGTTTTTCACAGGTCAAGGGAAAGGTACATGATGTGGTGATAGTGTCAAGGATGTGTCAAGAAAGAATACATGTTTTATTTTCAATATGTTTCCATTGATGGGAATAATGAATATTGTCTTTTATGTAACCACTTTGTTTAAATGTGGAATGTAATGCAAGTTTCACGATCTAATTCTCTAAAACTCTAAACCTGAAAAGATCCTCAATGTGTAATCTTCTAATAACTCAAGATTAAGTAAGGTTTAAGGCTGGGGCCTTATAGTTGGTATCAAAGGTCGGTTTAGATAACTTTAGAGGTTAGGGTATTCTCTAAGCACAAGTGACATTAACATAATGGTTATGATTTCAGAAAGAGTCCTAGTTTTAGATAAATTGAATGAGTGAGTATATCTTAGTGCTTATCTTCCTCATTAGTACATGATGGTTATGTTGATATACTCACACTGCCCTTTTTGGTTTTAGTAAATGGCTGGATCTAGCAGGCACCAAAGTGACAATGGGTTTCAAGGAAACTGTGGTGGTTCTCTGATTAAGATACTGGATGAGATGGGGGATTCAATGAGGAATCTCATAGTTTTTCTAAACAAACTATCAAGGA
This sequence comes from Viscum album, assembly GCA_963277665.1. Lineage (NCBI taxonomy): Eukaryota > Viridiplantae > Streptophyta > Magnoliopsida > Santalales > Viscaceae > Viscum > Viscum album. The sequence continues at coordinate 1,065,209,990 of OY728166.1, read as the reverse complement.
GTCATGATCAACCACTTCAACCTTGGTGAGTTCTCTAATGCATCATGTACGAGATGGCCAACTCAATGTGGAAATTCAGGTAATAATTATTAAGGTAACCATTAGGGTTTATAAGATCCTTACTTTTTAGGTAATTGTGGGTTACTCTATGATATGATGGAAAATGAAAGGAATGAGATAAAGTTGAGGTTAAAATATGTTATGATTATTCTTGAAGATTTTATCTCATTTTGGGGAATGTTTTAAGAATTATATAGTTTTGGAAAAAGGACAACACGCAGACCGTGTGACAACCCGTCGCGTCGGACAATGCTGCGAGAATCGAACCCACAACCAAAGTGCGACTGGTATTTATTTCCTACCACTGGACTACGCGAAGTCCCTGGTTAGTTTGACTAATTCTTTATAGTTATATGATTTTATAAATTAAGAGTATGTTGATTTTGGGTTATTTATGAAAATGATTAACCTATCATGGAGGATATGTGATTAGGTTAATTACTTTTCAATACGAGACTTTCGGAGCAACAAATGTTTTTTGGAGATAAATGTTACGATTTAACTTGAAGTCTATGTGACTAAATCCTTAAAATATTTGGGTTTCAACATTAGTTTGGTTTACTTTGAAGAATTTTATAGACAATTTGTTTATCGGATGGTCCTCGTTGAACTTTGGATTTTGTTGGACAAATTTTGGAGATTAAGAATAGATTTTCTTTTTATAAAGGGTTATCCTTTTCTGGATTATCTGACCTTGTACTAACCTTTTTGGTTTTGGTTATGGTTAAGGTCTAATGATATGGGAAGTATATAGTTCTCTTTTGTGGATTAGGTGATTCTCTAGAAGTTGATTATAGTACTCTTAATGTGAACAAGTCTTCCTAAATACTCGTCTTTTGGAGAAAATATGAGTTTGTGTAAGGAATCTAATAAAAGTTGAAAGTCAATATTATAAGTGATTATGTTTCCTTATGAATAAATTCCTCAATAAAAAGTAACATAAAACAAAAATGTTGTCTATTAACTTTTCCTACTGGGGAATCGAATACCGTTTAACCCATCACAAGTTTGTGATTTTCTCATGGTTAACTTTCTCCTAAACATGTTTTCTATCACTCTCCATCAGAACATGACCCTTTGTTTTTTCCTCCATGTCCATATTTTCATACTTGGAATACTAGTATGGGTTAACTCGGGTGACCTTTATACTTATCTCTCTTTATTTTAAAGTGTTTGTTTTACCAACTCTTGTTCCGATGTGGGACTTTCAAAGATGTTTCCAAGCACAATTTTAAAATTGCGAGGACGCAATTCCCAAAAGGGGGGAAGGATGTAACACCCCAGGTAAATAAATAATATGACATTTTCATATTTATCCCTATTTGTGAATAAAATATTAATATGACTTTAAAGGGGAAGCTATGCTCGATGGCGTACCCAACACGCAACAACGAGTTTCTTGGAAATCTTACGTTGCACTCTAATAATATTATTTTAAATGGTAGTTTACATGTAGCCGTTGTATTGGCGGGAATGGATAGAAATAACTAAAATATGATTATATATGTTTTTAAATGTTTTTACATTTATCCAATAAAGGATAGAGGCTTAAAATATGGAAAGAATTGAATTTTAGGCATATATGCCCTAGTTTTCACTAAAGGTTCACTTATCGCCTTTTGATGGCGAACCATCATTAAATATAGTTTTTTTCACTCTTATACATTCTATTTGACCAAATAAAACTCTTCTTAAGAATCGGGACATCAAAATTTACTTTGTGTAAATTTTTGGTATCTTTCCGATAATGATCATTTTTTTTAATGAATAGTGTAAAATGTTGTATTTTAATTCAAAACCTCTTTTTAATCTAATTTATTTATATGATTAGATTATATTTTGAATTGTTTTTAAAGTGAAATTAGAAAATATTTTTACAATTAAATCCAATAGTGGTCGTTGGAATTAATTTCACTTTGAAATCAGACTTAAACTAGTGTCAATCTTTTGATACTTATTGTTTTATAAAAACACTCTATTTGCTCTGACAGTGGGAATTAATTATTAAATTAATTAATGTGACTAATATGTTTTGAATTTTGTAAAACGGACTTCATTTTTGAATTCGGAATATCAAATATAGCTTAGGGTGAAGTTTTGGTATTTTTCTGAAAAACTCCAATTTTTGATGAATAGTGAAACCACTAAGTGGTAATCAAGCAAACTGATTTTTCAGTTAAATGAAAGTTTACCACTAATGTGTATTGAATTTTGAAAATCCGACATACATGGTTGTCATTAGTATGTAAAATGTGGTTCAATGGGATAAAAATAATTTTTTGGTGAATAGTAACTTATTTAGTTTTTAATCGCGATTAGAGGTAATTAGTGTAGTTTAAGGTAAAAATAATGTTTTAATAATATGAAATGAACTAGAAACATGTACTAACCTCATTGGTTGTGTCATGGCCGACCAAGAAAAGCCATGGGTCAACTTGGGGACCCCATAGAGCCACTTTTTTTGGGAAATGACATAAATAACTTTTTATTTAATGTAAAAGAAAAAATGACACAAACATGATATGTTTTACTAAAACTATTTTTAAGTAGGGTTATACAAGTTATATTTTTGATTATAAATCTTCATTGGAACGCTAAAAATATTTCCTACATCATATTAAATTTTTTATAATTTTTAGACATTAAATAAATTAAATTATTTATGACATCATAATGATGCAGTGATGACATCATTATTTAACGATTAAAATAAAATGGAAATATAATGTAATATCTATGAACTACACATTTCCAAAACTTATTGGATGGGTGGATTTCGAACCCTTATAACCTTATCCACGAATTATATCAATGTGGGACCTTTTAAAACCGAAAAACATTTTCAAATAAAGTAATATTTCCTTACTTTCCAAAAGTGCCCCTCCTCTCCTCTTATAAATGGCCCCCACCTCTACCTCTTTTCACACACTCATCAAGCCTTTTGATCGGCCAACCCCTTCCCATTTACTCTCTCTCCATCCCTCTCCTCATCCTAGAGGATTCCCTTTGGGCAGAATCCTTTCAAAGGAAGCCTTTAGGCTCAAATCAAAAGGAGTTACACTTTTAAAGGTAATTCTTTCTCTCATGTTCATTTGTTTTATTTTGCTTCTCCAACCCCCTAAACTCTTTTTTTTTTGTAACAACACCAGTATCTTCAATATACTAGGATTTTTTTATAATATTAATTCGAGCTACACTCTCACACAACTACATCAAATGGTTAAAGAACATACGGTTTCCGTGGATTGTGAAATTCTGCCTCCCGAAACGATGATTGTTCAATACTCATTTAACACATTCAAAGGTGGCCATTATGATATCACTATTTTTATATATGATATATAATATGTTTATGTTTTCCTTATGCTTCTTTATTTTTCATTTTTGTCTTACCTTTATGGCTTCCATTATGGGTATACGCGATATCTTCATTTAAGGAAGTGCGGACTACCGCCCCCTCAAAGTGATTTGATTCGTTAAATACCATATGTGGGATATATAAAGGATGGAAATATGATATTATATATGATATTATAATGTAATTATAATATACCTTTATATCATTATTATTCCATTCTATAAAAAACGAAATAGAAATGAAAGTAGCGTTCATGCGTACGTACGGCTTACCGTCTCCATGAACGGTGCATTTCATTTCTTACCTCTAAATGATTATGTAATGTTATAAATGCATTCATGTACTGGATATATATTACATATATTATATCTACATCATGAATACAATTCTGGATATAATAAACATTTGGCCACACGAACAACATGTAATTGTAAGAAGTCCACTTTCGACTTAAGAACCAAATATCGGCAAAACAAATATTATTAACTTAAATGATTACATAATGTTTATGATATGGTAATAAGTGGTATAAAAGGAATAATGAACTTGAAAAAGGTTCTTAAGGAAGTAGAAATTAACTCAAGTTTATTATTCAGGAGATTAAAGAATGATCGAGTCAAGTCGTACCCGAGGTAAGGGATCCTACTCCTCTCTTTCTTTTTAAGTACGCACTTTTATGTCATTCCTTTTAAATATCATCTTTATTGTTATTGGGATGATATTTTATATTAATCCTACTGTAATTTCTATGTTCATGTGATGAGAGACCCTATTCTCTCTCATCAACCCATTTTGGAAGTTTTGAGTGGCGCCGTTAGGCTGCCGAACTTTCGTAAGAGATCTAACTTCTCTCTTTCTTTTTAAGTACTCTCCTTTATGTCACTTCTTTTAAGCTCCTCTTTGTAATGTTGGGGGATGTTATTTTATATTCCTCTTGCTGTACATTATATTTTAATGTGATGAGATACCCTATTTGATCTCATCAATCCATATTCGGAAGTTTTATGTGGCGCCGTTAGGCTGCCGAGTTTTCGTGAGGGATTTTTCATCTCACTTTTATTCCCATGAGATTTATGCTACATTTTCCACAAATTCCATTGATTGGTTTATGTACAGCCCATTATTCTACTATTTGTGTAATATACTTTCGTTTATGAGTATTTACATCAATGATCTATTGTCCTTCTTTCATGGGGTGAATGTTTTGAAAGATACCCAAGTCGGTAAGAGAACCTTTCACCCTCCTTTTTTTTAAAAGACTTCTTTTGTTGGGTATTTTAATTTACATATTGTTATGTTGGGATATGTGCTCATATATCCTTATTGATGTAAATTTTATGTCCAAGTGATGAGATACACTTTTTATCTCTCATCAACTCATTTTGATGTGATGCCGTTAGGCTGTCAAGGGAACTTTTTAACCCAATTTCGATTTCTTTGGGTTCAACATGTAGTCATTGAATATGTCATCCATTGAATATGTGTGAATGACCTTTTATTGTTTTAAACTTAATTTCCACTTATATAGGGTGTATTTATATTTGTCACACATATTTTTGAGATTGATTTTTCCTTAATTTAAGGATACATTCTTTATAAGGGATTTCATCACATTTGACATTTCTATTGAGAGTTCATTGTTGTTATGCACCAATTCACTCTTATATGGGGTATATACTGTCCTTTGGAGTATTATATCATGAATCCACTTATTCTCATGATATTATAAAGTTCTGACTAAATTTTATTCCTCAATTATTGTATTCAAGTGTCTCTGATTTTGGTAAAACCCCTTTAACCAAAATATCATTTTAAATGTTTTAATTATTTGTTCTTATTAATATCCATGTTTTCAAAATAGTTTTAAGGATTTATTTATATGGATATTAATGGTTTAAAATTTTAAGCTTCAAGGTCGTATGGGACTTCGTCTCAATCTCCTTTCGTGGAGGCATATTTTATTTTATACACAACTTTCTTTTATACAGTGTATAAACCCCTTTGACTTTTACGTTTATTCAAAAGGAATATTTTTATACAAAGCATTTACTAAATGAAAAAAGGGAATGTTTTTGTCGTACGTATGCGGCGACAACGACTTCTCCGCCGTCGTGACCGTTATTTGAGTTTCGACTTCCTCTACAAGCCATACCTTCTTTTTAAAAGAAAAATAAATACCATGTTTTACTTTTCTTTTACTTTGGTATTGAAAATGGTTTTCATAATGTTTTTATTATATCAATGTGTTGTATTGATATCTCGTGATTGAAATGTGGAAATGTTATGTTTCCTTTATGCATGTTTTATGTGATATGATTATGTTATGGTTCTTGGGCATTAATATGAAGATGGGTGGTTTCGTGATAAACTAAGGGCAGGTGAGCCCGTTATAGCTCTCCAATGAATTGGGTAACGCGAAGGAGTGAAACGGTAAGGTTTCTCCGAAGAGATTTAGGGAATATACTGTGATGGGTATTCCAAACGTAACCAAGAGGGTTACTCCCAACGTAAGAATGTTATGAATGCCTCAAGTTACCTTTTTGTCTTATAATTTCTATGATTTATTCATGGTTTCATGAGGTATTAAAGTACCTATGTTTTATGGGTAAAGTATGATTTCATTCTTATGTATATATGAACTCATGTTTCCTTTCCATATTTTTATAACCCTTACTGAGCTTTTTATGCTCATCCGAAGTTTTTGAAATGTTTTTCACAGGTCAAGGGAAAGGTACATGATGTGGTGATAGTGTCAAGGATGTGTCAAGAAAGAATACATGTTTTATTTTCAATATGTTTCCGTTGATGGGAAGAATGAATATTGTCTTTTATGTATCCACTTTGTTTAAATGTGGAATGTAATGAAAGTTTCACGATCTAATTCTCTAAAACTCTAAACCTGAAAATATCCTCAATGTGTAATCTTGTAATAACTCAAGATTTTGTAAGGTTTAAGGCTGGGGCATTATACTGGTCTTCCTCAAAGACCAATTTTAGTTCCCTAAGAGGAGGTCTCAAAGAGGCTCTTCAAAGAAGATATAATTTCCGTTACCGATTCTTTCACCTTTATTTCTTCTTATTCTTATTCTTCTTAGGTTGTTTCATTATGAATTAATAACATCAGTATCACTCATATACTTATATGTTATCATAAGTATGAAACAGTCATATTTCACCATCTATCCATCCTACGGAAAACGAAATCACCGCTCGTTCATACGTACGGAATACCATCTCCACGCCGTGGTGAAATCTATTTTCCACCACCACCTTACTTGGATGGGTATAATGGTGTAAATAATAACTATATATTATTATTTTAAAGTGATATTGATTCTGAAATAGTATACATACACTAAAATATAGTCCCACGATCATGAGAACGATATCATCGCTCGTGCGTACGTACGGACTACCGTCTCCACGACGCGATGAGATATATTCTCCACTTTAACAATTCATGAATCATTATAAAGTATATATAATAAGTAATCATGAAATATATTACATAATAATGATACTGTATTTATGTGTATATATATGTATGTCATCTACTTAATTCCGTTCAACTCAATAAGGAAACGAAAACAGCGTTCATGCGTACGTACGGCCTACCGTCTCCATGAACGGTGTATTTCTTTCCATTTACTGATTTATTATATATATGTATATTATGAATATATATATATATAAATAATGTTTTATATTCTGGAATTAAGTAATCATGATCTAAGTAATCATATGAATAATTACAAGTCAAAACACGGGCGACAAATGAAACAATTTTACCCAAAACGCTCTTTAACATGGAATTTACAAAAGAACGGGTAATATAAAGTCATAAGTGAACCATATATGATATCATAACAATGAATATGATTCTGTAATAAGTAAATGACATTATTTAAATAATTATACAAGAGGTTCGGACACTTACGAAGTAAATCGGACCTAAGGTAAGGGAAATATCACAATCTCATTTTTATCCGAGATTGTTTATACTTTGGTATTTACTGGGGTGTATTATATCATTCACATCCATGTTTCCTCAATATGTAATATTATTTCCATCCACCTACAATTGTTTAAATCCAATTTTACCCTTCGGTGAGTTTTTATTAGAAGATATAAAAGGAATCTTTTGTCGTTTTTTCGTACGAGTTACTTTTTGACTTTTCCGACAAAAGTACGAAGACTATTTTTTTAACTTATACGGCATGAATGGATTTTTTAAACATTATTTCCAAGAAGATTCCTTTAAAAGTTTTCAAGCTTATTTTTAATCAACTTCTTTTAGATTAAAATTGTATTACATGTTAAGAAAGGAAAAATGTTTTTGAAGTAGAAAGGATATTTTCCTCAAGAATGATGTTCAAGTATTTTATCAAAATTATTTTCCATCTAAGATAATAATGGGTTATGTTTCTATCCCTATTTCTACATTGATTTGACTATGTTGTGATGGAATTATGAATTCCTTTATCTTATATGAATTGTTTTATGATGTCACGATGTTTAAGATTCCCATTTTTATTACATGGGTTATGCTATGATGTATGATTTATGATTTTGTGGCACACATAAGAATGGTATCATTATGAGATGGGTGGGACCTATATCTCCCTCCAATGCATTGGTTAAAGATTTTATATCTCATTAGATAGACATGGCTGGAATGGTAGGTTATACCGGTTCAGTGAAACAGGACTGAAACGAGGGTGACTCGGTTCAGAAAGGGACTTTGTCCACTAAGATAGTCTTGGAAATGAGTCTTGACTAACAAGAAATGATTCTCTATGATTATGTGTGTATGCCACAAAGTTTAATGTTTTAAGTTATGATTATTGTGATTACATTTCACTGCCATGAGTTATCCCAGATTATGAAATTATGATCTCTTTTATAGGTTAAGATTTACAAAAGTTATGTGCTTATGTATATGATGTGATTGATATTTCTTTTGTTTACCCTTACTAAGCATTTGAGCTCACCCTTTTATGTTTACTTTTCCCCAGGATATAAAGAAAGGTTTTAGGTATAAAAAAAGGGAAGATCTTTATGGGAGATGTTGAAGATCTTTCACCAGGATTAGAAGATTATATTCCGAGTTTCCAAAGACACTAAACTATTACGATCCTTGTGTGTGTGTTTTTGTTATGTACTAAGTATTCCGCAAATGTAATGTAATGTCAATGTACGTCAAGATTCGGGTCTCTACACTGCCTCTATATCTTGTTCGTGTTGAAGTGCAACTTCAACATCAGAAACAATCTGTTCCTGATTTTCCCTTTGAGCTTCTTCTTGTGCGCCTGATTTCTCTACCAGAGTCGGTCTCTTAGTATCATCTTCCATGGTTTTATCAGCAACAGATTCTCTCACAAAAGAATAAGAAATTAAAGGTTCTATTGGAGTTTCCAAAGAAGTGTAAGTGACTTCCTCATTTACTGGTCCATTTCGTCTTGATTTAAGTCCCTCCTGGCTTCTATCTTCCTCAACATCTGTCACTTCAAAGCGAATCCTTCTTGCTACATTGCTGACTCTGAATTCAGCTTGTCCCTCCTTGGACTTAGCAGGATGAGCCTGAGCACTCTTTGAGTCTTCCTTAGCTCATACTGGAAAAAGTTTTCCTTTAATTGTGCTCCATAAATATGCAAATTTCTTCAAGGTTCCACCATTAAACGTATTACTGTGATGACATTTAACTCTTGCATCCACTAATCTCACCATGTCTTTCTTAAACAACAGCTTAGAAATAAATCTACCAACGGGATATAAATTCATCCTGGCCTCACTTTGACAGCAATAAATGAGATACCTTATCATGTTTCTTGGAAAGTTTAACTTAATATCACTTATCAAAAGAAACATTGTATACATATCAGGGTACAAAATTTTCTCCATTTCTGCCATCCGTGGAGCTATTCCTGTCTGAATAAATTTTAACAAAATCTTCTGATCAGGCTCCAAATCCTTAACAAACAATTTATTTATTGTCTTGGTACCAAAAATAAAATACATAATGTCTTCGGATTTATGCACAGAATATCCTATATTCTTCAAGTAAAAATGAAAAACTCCCTCATGAGGGCAGTTGAGAATCCGACTAATCTCTACTAAAGAAATTGGGAAATCCCAATCCTCTATTTTAGCCATCATACTATCTTCGGTATCTCTCAGACTAAACTATACAGATTTTTAGAAGTATCTATGTTCTACTTCATATAGAAATTCTGTATTTTCATGGTTGAACATCTGTTCAAGATTCTGAAATGACAGGTCTTGCTTTAGTAACAGATTCGTCTGAAATAACCAGTCAAGATCGATTATCTTACCCTGTAAGATTTTTCTTCCTTCATTGCGTTGTCTCTTGGCATTGCTCGGCTCAGCCTCACTGGCTCTTTTAGTCCTTACCATTGCTATGAGTGTCTCTAAAGGTTTTAAGGTTAGGGTTTTAGAAGATCGAAGGATAGGGTTTCAGAAGAGGAAGTGTGATTTTTGGATTTTGAAAGGGTTCCAATAGATGTAAAAGTGTTTAGAAGTCGAAAAGGCTCTGATAGTCTTGATTCCTGTGTAATCAAACATCATTACATATATTTAAAAATAAATAAATTTTTCATACGACGAAGGAAAGAAAAACTTAAACAATATTCAATAAACAAAATAAAATTTACAAACAATAAAAAAAATATTTAAAATTAAATAAACCTAGCTCCCCCTTAATTAAATCAAACCATGCAGTGAGAAGAGGTTCAGTAAAAATATATGCTAACTGAATTTCAGTATTTAAAAATTATAAAAATATATCTTTTTTAATAACATGATATCTTAAAAAGTGATTCCTTATATCAATGTGCTTAGTTCTAGAATGACTAATAGGATTTTTTTTGAAATATTAATTGCACTCATATTATCACATAAAATAGGTGTATTATTAAAATTCAATCCAAAGTCCATAAGAGTGTTTTTCATCCACAACACTTGTGCACAACAACTGCCAGCAGAAACATATTCTCCCTCACTTGTTGACAGGGAAACTGATTGTTGTTTCTTACTAGACCATGATACTATGGACTTTCCTAAAATGTGACATGTAACTGATGTACTTTTTCTATCTAATTTGCAACTTCCAAAGTCAGCATCTGAAAATGAAATAAAATTAAAATCGGATGTTTTAGGATAAAGAAGAGATTGAAAAACAGTTCCTTTTAAATATCTAAAAATTCTTTTAATAGTAGTTAGATGGTATCTTTAGGATTTGATTGAAATCTAGCACAAAGATATTCTGAATACATTATATTTGGTCTGCTAGCAGTAAGATATAACAAGCTACCAATCATACCACTATATAACTTGTTGTCAACTGATTTCCCAGTTTCATCCAAATCATGTTTTATATTAGTACACATAGGAGTTCTAAATGTATTGTTGTTCTCAAGTCAAAATTTCTTAAGTAAATCAGTAATGTATTTTCTTTGATTTAAAACATTTCCAAAATATTTTTGAAATATTTGAAGACCCAAAAAGAAATTTAATTCCCCCATCAAACTCATTTCAAATTATTCATGAATTAATTTTGAAAATTCATGACAACATGTTTTATTAGTTGATCCAAAAATTACATCATCAACATAAATTTGAACCAATAAAACATTATTTTTCACAGTTTTCTTAAATAGTGTTGGATCTGCCATACCAACAGTAAAATGATTTCTCAAAAGAAAAGAACTTAATCTTTCATTCCAGACTCTAGGTGCTTGTTTAAGGACATAATGAGCTTTAGTAAGTTTAAAAACAGAATCAGGTTTTTGAGAGTTTTCAAAACCAGGAGGTTTCTCAACGTAAACTTCCTCCATTAAATATCCATTTAAAAAGGCAGATTTGACATCCATCTAAAATAATTTAAAATAAGCATAGGCTAAAAGGATTATAATGGCTTCTTAACCTAGATACAGGTGAAAAAGACTCACCATAATCTATTCCCTCTTCTTAATTATATCCTTTAGCTACTAATCTTGTTTTATTTTTAGTTATTGTGCCCTGGTATCCTGTTTCTTTCTAAAAACCCATTTGGTTCCTATTAAAGGATAATTCTTAGGTCTTTCCACTAAATCTCAAACTTCATTTCTTTTAAACTCGTTTAATTCATCTTGCATTGATATTACCCAGATTTCATCATCTAAATCTTCTTCTATAGTCTTGGGTTCTGGTTGAGATATGAAGTCAGATAATTCCACTAGGTTTCCAAAGTTTCTTCTAGTCTGAACACCAGTTTCTAACTTACCTATTACAGTTTCTAAAGGATGATTCTTTAGGGTTATAGACTATCTAGGTAATAATATTTAATGGTTATTCAGTATCATGTTCCTCTGAACTAGACTTAATTTCTTTTATATCATTTTCAAAATCATACCTTAAATTTTCAAGTCTCATGTTATCATTAGAGTCAAGTTCATCCATTTGTTCTGTCCTTTTCTCAAAAGGATCAGATTCATCAAATTTCACATGAACTGGTTCTTCAACAATCATTGACTTCTTATTATAAACTCTATAAGCTTTCGAGTTAGTAGAATATCCTAAGAAAATACCTTCATCAGATTTTGGATCTAACTTACCAAGATTATCCTTGGTGTTTAATATATAAACCTTGCATCCAAAAACATTAAAGTAATTTACTTTAGGTTTTTTGTTATTCCATAGTTCATATGGTGTCTTTTTCAAAATTGGTCTAATTAATACTCTATTTGTAACGCCCCAACTCCGACTACCCAGAGGCGGTGCATTACTTCGTAACATTGGCATGATCACAAAAGATCAAGTCTCGAAAGGCCGATTAGTTTAGTAGCCTTGGAAACACTAGATACATTCATAAATGTTACATTACATCATAAAGTTAAAATCTACAATAACAAAGTCTCCATAGTCCACACTCATATCCTCTTCTAACTATCCCTGCAGTTCATTCATAAAATACTTCATCACATCCTGAAAAATATTAAAACATTGAAAGGGGTGAGGTCAGATGATCAGTAAGGATAACAATATAGCGGAAGCTTTCATCAATAAACATAAACAGTTAAGGCAATGTATAACTAAAACAAAATCCTTTTAAACATGAACTTCAACATAATATGGAAAAAGTAAAATGAGATAATTCCATTTACTTCATCACATGGATATTCTACTGGTCGAATAATCACATGCAATATCAATAACCACTTTCATAATGATGGAATGCATAATGCCAGACTATCATAACCATGTAGCCAAGGCCTCGTGCCAAGACCACAAATAATATTTTGTCAAGGCCTCGTGCTAAGACACTAGTTTGTCTCATGAGACCTATCGATGCATCGATGATCTGTAGCGGGCTCCACCCATCACTTATTAATTCCAATGCATTCCTCATATAAATAGGTTTAAACATATCATAAACCATAACGTAATCGTATCACATAAAACATGCATAAAGGAAACATAAAATTTCCACATTTCAATCACAAGATATCAATAAAACACATTGATATAATAAAAACACTTTCAAAACCATTTTCAATACCGAAATAAAATAATGTTAAAACTTTGTATTTATTTTTCATTAAAAAAGTTATGGCTTGTAGAGGAAGCCGAAACACAAATAATGGTCACAGCGACAGAGAAGCCGTTGTCGACGCATACGTAATACAAAAACATTCTTTTTGCCGTCTAGTAAAACACTTTGTAAAAAAAGATACCTTTTTGAATAAAAGTCAAAGTCAAAGGGGTTTATACACCGTATAAAAGAAAGTTGTGTATAAAACCAAATATGCCTCAATGAAAGGAGATTGAGACGAAGTCCTTAAAAAGATAATTTTTAAAATAAAATAGATCTATTATGTGTATTAACTATATGTACACATAAAGAAAGTACAAATACAATATAGGACATAATAATATCATGACATAATTTTAAAGTAGGAGATTAACCCAGAGATTGGAAGTTGGGTTAAGAAATTCCCTTACCTTGCATCCTGTCTTGACTCGACCGTTCTTTAACCTCCTGAATAATAAACTAGGGTTATTTTATAATTTCTTAAGAACGTTTTTCAAGTTTTTTATTCCTTTTATATCACTTATTACCATGTTATGAACATTATGTAATTATTTAAGTTAATAACGGTCGTTTTGTCAATCTTTGGTACTTGAGTCAAAAATAAACTTCTTATAATTACAAGTTGTTCATGTGGTAAAAATATCAATTATATCCAGAATTATATTCATGATATAGATATCATATATCTCATATATATCCAGTATATACATGCATTTGTAATATTCCAAAACGGTTAGAGGTAAGAAATGAAATGCACCGTTCATGGAGACGGTAAGCCGTACGTACGCATGAACGCTACTTTCATTTCAATTTCGTATTTAATTAAATCACAATGATATAAAGGTATTTTATAATTCCAGTATAATATAATATATAATATCATTTACTCCATCCTTTATACATCCCACATATGTCATTAACGTTTCAAATCACTTTGAGGGGGCGGTAGTCCGCACTTCCTAAAATGAAAATATCGTGTTTACCCATAATGGAAACAATTAAAGTATGACATAAATGAAAAATAAAAAATAATAAGGACAACAAAAACATAATATATATCATATATAAAAATAGTTTCATCATAATGTCCACCATTATAGGTGTTATATGAGTGTTGAACAATCATCGTTTCGTGAGGCAAAAATTCGCCATCCACAGAAACAGTATGTTCTGTAACCATTAGATGTAGGTGTGTGTAAGTGTATCTCGAATCCTTTTTATAACAACATCCTAGAATATTGCGGATACTGGTTTTGTTTCAAAAGAAATGAATAAAAAGTGTTTAGGGGGTTGGAGAAGAAAAATAAAATAAAAGAACACAAGAGAAGACATTACCTTAAAATCGAGTAACTCTTTTTGATTTGAGCCAAAGGCTTCCTTGGGAAGAATTATGACCAAAGTGAGGCTTCTAGGAGTAAGGTAGGGAAGTTGGGAGAGTATTTGGGCAGAGGTTGGCCGATCCAAATGGCTTGAAGGTGTGAATAAGGTGGTAGTGGTGGGGGCCTTTGATAAGTGGAGAGGAGGGACACTCTTGAATGTAAGGAAATGTTACATTATTATGAGATTATTTTAGGATTTTAGAGGTCCCACAATTATATATTTCTAGGCTGAGGTGATAAGGGTTCGAAATATCCTCATCCAATAGGTTTTTGATAAGTTTAAGCCTTATAATTTACATTATCCTTTCATTTTATTTAAATCGTTAATTAATGAGGTAATCGCTGCATCATCATGGTGTCATAAATAATTTAATTTATTTAATGTCTAAAAATTAAATAAAATATCCTGATGTAGGAAATATTTTTATCTTTATAGTGAATATTTATAGTCAAAAATATGACTTGTATAACCCCATTTAAAAATTGTTTTAGTAAAACAACTTATGTTTGTGACATTTTTATTTTAACTTTAAATAAAAGTTATTTATGTCTTTTTCCTACCACAGTGGCTCCATGGGGTCCCCATGTTGACTCATGTATTGTCTTGGTCGGCCATGACTCATCCAATAGTGTTAGGACAAGTGTAATGGTCACTTCATATTTTTATAATACCATTTTTACCTTAAATTTCACTAATTACCTTTAATTGCGATTAATTAAACATAAAAGTTACTGTTCACCAAAAAATTATTTTAATCCCATTGAACCACATTTTACTTCCTAATGACAACCATGTATGTCGGAGTTTTGAAAATCAAATCACAGAAGTGGTAATGTTTCATTTAAACAAAAAAATCAGTTTTTTAACTACCACTTAGTGGTTTCACTGTTCATCAAAAATTGAAGATTTTCAGAACAATGCCAAAATCTCACCATAAGCTGTAATTGATATTCCGAATCCAAAAATGATATCTATTTAACAAAGTTCCAAACATATAAGTTGCATTAATTAATTTCATAATTAATTCCCGTTGTCACAACAAATAGCGGGTTTTTTAGAAACAATGTATATCAAAAGATTGACAATTGTTTATGCCCAATTTCAAAGTGAAATTAATTCTAATGACCACCATTGGATATAATGGTAAAAATATATTATAATTATACTTTAAAACCACTCAATAGTATAATTAATCACTATCAAATACTTTTATTAAAAAATATGTTTTTAAGTATTTTTCACTATCCATAAAAATTGGAAGTTCTCAGAAAATTACAAAAAATTCAGCTTTGGATAATTTCGATATTACGAATACAAAAATGAAGTCCATTTTGAAATATAAAATTTCTATAATTTTAAAAAGTGGGTATTACTATTCATAACGGCTACTTTGATTAGTCATGGTGTGTGTTAGAACTCGAAGTTTCGTACAACACACGCTACTGTATTATTCAAAAAGAAGTGTACCCTGGAAAAGTTAACAATAAGAAAATCACAAACTTGTGATTGGTTAAATGATCATTGAATCCCTAGTTGGAAAAGTTAACCGGCAACGTTTTTTTTTAAGTTACCTTTCATAAAGTTGAGAAATTTGTTTAAGATATTTACTAATAGTGTAAGGAAATATACTTACCTGTCGTGTAGACTTTCATTCTTTAATAAATTTTTGCCAAAGACCCATCATTCACTCCAAATGGTAACAGAACTCAAAAATATTCTATTTATCCTAATTGTATAAGGTTCTAAATATTGCCACATACCATTTAGATTAGGAAAACTATTTTGTAGTAACCAGGTACTTCTTATAGGATAGTGGTAGGTAATAATGGCCTATCACAATATGGTTGTGGGTTCGATTCCTGCAGCTTTGTCCGACGCGACAGGTTATGCCCCACCCTGCAGGTTGTCCTTTTCCTAAAAATATAGTATTATAATATTCCAAAAATATTCTTCATAAATGTTTTAACCTTAAACAATACTATCCAAGGTTCAACTTAATCCATTCCAACCTATATAGTTATCCAAAATACCTCTGTCCAGACTTTTTCTAAAAGGTCTCTAAATTCCAAAATCAATTGTAACATCAGATTCCCCAAACAATGTAGAGTTTCTCTTATTGTCACATACTTAAAATATGATTACCTTCATCATATTAAAACATTAATGAAAAAAACCAAGTACTGCAGTACAATCCTTATATATATCACATTATTCTTATAACCATAATATAATCCTTGTTTCCAAAAGCACCAATACATTAATTATTCCACTTCAACTATAGTAACAACATATGATTGTCCTTGATCCCTTCGCCTTTTCTTAGGTCAGTTTCCCTGACGCTTAGGACATTAATTTTCATAATGCCCCATTTCCCTACAATTATAGCATTTAACATTGATAGCCTCTTTCTTTCCCTTGCAATCACGCACCTGGTGACCTTTTTCTCCACATTTATAACAAACTCCCATTCCTTTTAGGCAAGTACCAGGGTGATTCTTCCCACAATTATCACATAATGGAAAATCCTTCTTTCCCTTTTCCCCTTTATCTGTCTCTTGTTCCATCGTTCTCTTCTTATATTTCTTTACTTTATTGTCATAAGATTTAGAGAATTCCTTTTCTGTCTTGATAGCACATGAGACAATGTCTTCGTACGACGAGAAGGTTTGTGAGACTAATGATCGATGAATAAATGGTATTAACCCATCAAAGAAACGATCAATATTACTTCTTGGGTTACGTATATAATCTGATGCATGCCTTGCTAACCTTTTAAAGTTAGCCTCATACTTTGCGACATTCTCATCCTCCTTTTGTCTCAGACTCAGAAATTACCCTCCCATATCTACTCGATGGTCATGTGGAATGTATTTTTCTAAGAAAAGATCTTTGAACTCTCTAAATTCCATACTTGATACTTCTTCATCTACCTTTGTATTTTGAATCAATGACCACCATTGATCGTCATCTCTAGTGAGGCGGTAAACATCCATGATAACCTTCTCCCTTTCGCTACTCCCCAAGGCGTGGAATATTTTCTCTAAGGAGTTTATCCATTGCTCAGCTAATAATGGATTTGTTCCCCCATTAAATTTTGGCGGTTGTTTCCTCGTGAAGCGGTCTAACATTGATCCTCCACGTTGCGGATCAGGGTGCTCCATACGAGTAAGGTTATTATTTATAACCTGAGTGAGTTGTCCCAGTATGGTAATAAGTTGATCATCACCAGTTGTATCTCCAGATCCAGAATAATTATCTTGAGCAGGAGGGCAATCCCTACACAGAGTGCGTGCATCGATACGGTTTCCATTCCTTCCACTAGGCACCATTTCTAAACAATGGCATAAACTAGATTAGTTTATAAATCAAAATACATAATTCCATACTTGTAAAACACTTAACACTAATTGAACTATTTATGGATATAATCCATAATAAAAAAAGTTTTATTTGAGGAAGTATATACTCATAACCCTTCATAGTGGTTTGTAATGAAAATGAGAATGATCCTAAGCATATCCCCTGGGAGTGTCGTAACCAAGAGTGCAGCAAGGCCCGTTGTCATGCACCAGTTCCCATTCGAGTCTAGCTCAAAGTGTTGTTTTCAGGTTTTACCCCTTGGTACATCTGTGCCTGATCCACCTCTACCTGCTCGTATCTAGATAGGGATGTATTTCTCGGAAAACTCACAAAATCTCTATAATACCAAAATTCTAGGAAGTTCTTCTACACTAATCCTTAAAGTTTATCTTTGGGCTATGTGCTCTAATCAGAGTTTATCTAAATATAGCTTCCAAGGATAGTACTAAACTTCCTATGATACCAACTGTAACGCCCTAACCCCAGCTACCCAGAGCCGGTGCATTACTTCGTAACATTGGCATGATCACAAAAGATCAAGTCTCGAAAGACAGATTAGTTTAGTAGTCATGGAAACTCTAGATACTTTCATAAATGTTACATTACATCATAAAGTGAAAATATACAATAACAAAGTCTCCATAGTCCACACTCATATCCTCTTCTGACTATCCCTGCAGGTCATTCATAAAATACTTCTTCACATCCTGGAAAATATTAAAACATTGAAAGGG
The DNA here is from genome assembly GCA_963277665.1 of Viscum album. Taxonomy (NCBI): domain Eukaryota; kingdom Viridiplantae; phylum Streptophyta; class Magnoliopsida; order Santalales; family Viscaceae; genus Viscum; species Viscum album. The sequence continues at coordinate 1,065,191,509 of OY728166.1, read as the reverse complement.
GTGAGCTCAGATGCTCAGTAAGGATAACAATATAGCGGAAGCTTTCATCAATAAACAAAAACATTTAAGGAAATGTATAACTCAAACAAAAGCCTTTTAAACTTGAACATCAACATAATATGGAAAAAGTAAAATGAGATAATGCCATTTACTTCTTCACATGGATATTCTACTGGTCGAATAATCACATACAATATTAATAACCACTTCTATAATGATGGAATGCATAATGCCAGACTATCATAACCACGTAGCCAAGGCCTCATGCCAAGACCACAAATAATATTTTGTCAAGGCCTCGTGCCAAGACACTAGTTTGTCTCATGAGACCTACCGATGCATCGAGGAGCTGTAGCGGGCTCCACCCGTCACTTATTAAGTCCAATGCATTCCTCATATGAATAGGTTTAAACATATCATAAACCAAAACGTAATCATATCACATAAAACATGCATAAAGGAAACATAACATTTCCACATTTCAATCACAAGATATTAATACAACACATTGATATAATAAAAACACTTTCAAAACCATTTTCAATACCAAAATAAAATAAAGTTAAAACATTGTATTTATTTTTCATTAAAAAAAGTTATGGCTTGTAGAGGAAGCCGAAAAAAAAATAATGGTCACCACGACAGAGAAGTCGTTGTCGCTGCATACGTAAGACAAACACATTCCTTTTGTCGTCTAGTAAAACACTTTTTAAAAAAATATTCTTTTTTTGAATAAAAGTCAAAGTCAAAGGGGTTTATACACCGTATAAAATAAAGTTGTGTATAAAACCAAATATGCCTCAATGAAAGGAGATTGAGATGAAGTCCTTGCAAAGATAATTTTTAAAATAAAATATATCTATTATGTGTATTCACTATATGTACACATAAAGAAAGTACAAATACAATATAGGACATAATAATATCATGACATAATTTTAAAGTATGAGATTAACCCAGAGATTGGAAATTGAGTTAAGAAATTCCCTTACCTTGCGTCCTGTCTTGACTCGACCATTCTTTAACCTCCTGAATAATAAACTAGAGTTAATTTATAATTTCTTAAGAACCTTTTTCATGTTTTTTATTCCTTTTATATCACTTATCACAATGTTATGAACATTATGTAATTATTTATGTTAATAACGGTCGTTTTGTCGATCTTTGGTACTTGAGTCAAAAAAAACTTCTTATAATTACAAGTTGTTCATGTGGTGAAATATCCATTATATCCAGAATTATATTCATGATATAGATATCATATATCTCATATATATCCAGTATATGCATTTATAATTTTCCATAACGTTTAGAGGTAAGAAATGAAATGCACCGTTCATGGAGACGGTGAGCTGTACGTACGCATGAACTCTACTTTCATTTCTATTTCATATTTAATTAAATCATAATAATATAAAGGTATTTTATAATTCCAGTATAATATAATATATAATATCATTTACTCCATCCTTTATACATCCCACATATGGCATTAACGATTCAAATCACTTTGAGGGGGCGGTAGTCCGCACTTCCTAAAATGAAAATATCGCGTTTACCCATAATAGAAACAATAAAGGTATGCCATAAATGAAAAATGCAAAATAATAAGGAAATAAAAAACATAATATATATCATATATAAAAATAGTTTTATCATAATGGCCACCATTAGAGGTGTTATATGAGTGTTGAACAATCATCATTTCGTGAGGCAAAATTTTGCCATCCACAGAAACAGTATTTTCTTTAACCATTAGATGTAGGTGTGTGTAAGTGTAGCTAGAATCCTTCATATAAAAAAATCCTAGTATATTGAGGATACTTGTGTTGTTACAAAAGAAATTAATAAAAAGTGTTTAGGGGGTTGTAGAAGAAAAATAAAATAAAAGAACACAAGAGAAGACATTACCTTAAAATCGGGTAACTCTTTTTGATTTGAGCCAAAGGCTTCCTTGGGAAGAATTCTGCCCAATGTGAGGCTTCTAAGAGTAAGGTAAGGATGTTGGGAGAGTATTTGGGCAGAGTTTGGCTGAGCCAAATGGCTTGATGGTGTGAATAAGGTGGTAGTGGTGGGGGCCTTTAATAAGTGGATAGGAGGGGCACTCTTGGAAAGTAAAGAAATGTTACATTATTATGAGATACTTTTCAGATTTTAGAGGTCCAACAATTATATATTTAGAGTATAAGGTGATAAGGGTTAGAAATATCCTCATCCAATAGGTTTTTGACAAGTGTATGTTTTAGATTTTACATTATCCTTTCATTTTATTTAAATCGTTAATTAATGAGGTAATCGCTGCATCATCATGGTGTCATAAATAATTTAATTTATTTAATTTATAAAAATTTAAAAAATATCATTATGTAGGAAATATTTTTATCTTTCTAATGAATATTTATAGTCAAAAATATGACCTGTATAACCCCATTTAAAAATTGTTTTAGTAAAACAACTTATGTTTTTTGAAAGTTTTATTTTAACTTTAAATAAACGTTATTTATGTCATTTTCCTACCAAAGTGGCTCCATGGGGTCCCCAAGTTGACCCATGTATTGTCTTGGTCGTCCATGACTCATACAATAGGGGTAGGATAAGTTTAAACATCATTTAATATTTTTATAATACAATTTTTACCTTAAATTTCACTAATTACCTTTAATCGCGATTAATTAAACATAAAAATTACTATTCGCCAAAACATTATTTTAATCCCATTGGAACAAATTTTACTTCCTAATGACAACCATGTGTGTCAGATTTTTGAAAATAAAATCACAGAAGTTGTAATGTTTCATTTAAACAAAAAAATCAGTTTTTTATCTACCACTTAGTGGTTTCACTATTCATCAAAAATTGAAGTTTTTCAGAACAATGCCAAAATTTCACCATAAGCTATAATAGATATTCTGAATACAAAAATGATGTCTATTTTAAAAAATTACAAACATATAAGTTTCATTAATTAATTTCATAATCAATTCCTGCTGTCACAACAAATAGCGTGTTTTATAGAAATAATATATATCGAAAGATTGACAATTGTTTATGTCCAATTTCAATGTGAAATTAATTCTAATGACCACCATTGGATATAATGGTAAAAATATATTATAATTATACTCTAAAACCACTCAATAGTATAATTTATCACTATAAAATACTTTGATTAAAAAATTTGTTTTTAATTATTTTTCACGATTCATAAAAATTGGAAGTTCTTAGAAAATTACAAAAAATTAAGAATTGGATAATTTAGATATTACGAATACAAAAATGAAGTCCATTTTGAAATATAAAATTTCTATAATTTTAAAAAGTGGGTATTAATATTCATAACGGCTACTTTGATTAGTTGTGGTGTGTGTTAGAACTCGAAGTTGCGTACAATACACGCTACTGTATTATTCAAAGAGAAGTGTACCGTGGAAGCTTGGGGTGTTACACTATTAATTATATAACAAGTTGTATTCACAGCTTCTTCCCAGAAATATATAGGTAGGCTATATTCATTTAACATATTTCTAGCCATTTCTTGAATTGTTCTATTTCTTCCTTCTACAATCCCATTTTGTTGAGGTGTTCTGGGTGCAGAAAAGGTGTGTTTAATACCCATATTTGAGAAAAATTAATTAAATTCCAGATTCTCAAATTCTCCACCATGATCACTCTTTAATGAGATTATATTGAAACCTTTTTCATTTTGAACAGATTTGCAGAAACTTTCAAATAAAGCAAAATCTTCATTTTTAAATTTCAAAAAGAAAATCCATGTAAATCTTGAATAGTCGTCATCTAAAACATATACATATAATTTACCAGCTAATATTTCTAATCTTGAAGGTCCAAACAAATCCATATGAATAAATTATAGAGGTTTAGATGTAGGAACCTTATTAACAGATTTGAAGGATGATTTTTGTTGCTTGCCAAGTTGACATGCATCTCAAAATATGTCACTCTCAAATTTGAGACAAGGTAAATCAGAAACTAAATGTTTCTTGGATAAATTATGTAAAACACATACATTAAAATGACCAAGTCTTCTATGCCAGACCCAGGATTCACTTACTTTAGCAGTAAAGCAGTTTACTTGTTGTTTACATATGAAATTTAAATCCAAAGTATAGACATTTTCAGTTCTACGTGATTTAAATTTAAACAGTTTATCTTTAGAAACAGTACAACAATTGTTAGTAAAATCAACAGTATATCCATCATCACAAAGTTCAGAGATACTTATCAGATTGTGTTTTAGTCCTTGTACATAAAGTACTTTGTTGATTGAGACTGTTTTTGGATCTCCAACAGTTCCAATGCCAATGATTTTTACTTTGGCAGTATCACCAAATGTGACAAGTCCTCCTTCCTTTTGAGTGATTGAAGAAAAATTCAATGAGTTTCCACTCATATTTCTTGAGCAGCCACTGTCATGTACAATATTTATTTTCTTCTCTGGTGACCTGCTACCTTCCAAAGACATTCAAACAAATTTCTTTGGTACCCATATTTTATTGGGTCCAGGAGTGTTAGCTAGCAATGATCTGGGTATCCATATTGGCTTTGTTCTTTTAAAATTAGGTGAATCAAATAAGTCTATTAAAACATAGGCTTTCTTAATAACATAAATTTGAGTTTGTCTTAAGAAACAATTTTTAGCTACATGTCCCTTTGCAGCACAAAAATTACAATTAAGCTTTTTAGATCTAGGAACAAAATAATTTTTATATAGCTTTGGTTTTTCTCCTTTACTGCCAATTCCAAATCTCTCCTTTTTAATGAATGTTTTTCACGAATTTCATTTAATGAATTCTCTACTTTTGTAAAATCCAATGCAGCCTGTTTGTAGGACTCTACTTCATCCTGTAGTGATTTTATTATTGATTAAAAATTAACGTTGTTAGTGTTAATCAAATTGTATTTATCAGTTAATTCTTTATGTTGTTTCAGCATTGTGTCTCTTTCATCTAAAACAGATATATATATATTTTTCAATTACTTATGTTTCATAAATAATGATTTATATCTTTATTCAAGCATATTTCAGTAGGCTTCAAGTTTTTCATTTGCGTAGCTTGATTCAAAATTTGATTCCGAGGAGTAATATGAGTGTACCTCATCAGTTTCTTTCATGAAACACGTGTTTTCCTTTAGATTGACTTCTTCATTCTATGATCTTGATTTAGAAGAGATACTAGAGTCTTCAGATACACTCCAAGTGGATTTCATAGCTTTCTTATCTTTCTGCTCAAAGTCATTTCTTTTGAAAAAATTTCTTCTTCTTTGCATCATTCAATTGTGGGAAATCTGGTCTGATATGTCCCATATTTTTGCATTCATAACATCTCACTTCTTTATTATCTCCCTTAAAGGATTTTTTGAAGCCTCTTTTCTTGCTGTAGAATTTTCTAAATTTTCTGGCTAGTTGAGACAGTTCTTCATCTGAGTTGGATGAGTCAGAGCTTTCTGATTTAGCTTTGACATATTTTTTCTTCATCTTTCTATTCTATTGTAGTGAAGTTACCTTCAAGGCAGTATCTTCTCTTTTGATTATGTTCATTAGCTTCATCTTGCAATTCAGCTTCATACATCATCAGTGTACCAATCAGTTCTCTCATAGTTAGATCTTTGACATGTGTTGATTGTAATATTTCTGTAGAGATACCATTCCATCTAGTAGGAAGTACTCTCAATACTTTAAATGCTTGATCAGCCTTCTTGATAGGTTCTCCTAAAGCAGTTATGTTATTGAAAATTTCTGTCAATCTCTCATTCATTTGGGTAATGCTCTCACCATCAATCATTATGAAAGTATCAAATTTCAGTTTTTCAGTTGCATATCTCATTTTCCTTACATTATATGTTCCTTCATATCCCACAGCTATTGTTTTCCACATCTCATATGCTGTCAAGAACTGAGATACTCTGTTAAATTCATCTGGTCCTAGACCGTATATAATTGCATTTATAGCCTTCGAGTTCATATCGTACTCTACCTCTATAGAAGCACTCCATGCCTCAGGATTTTCAGGAATTTCATAAGTTGTCATAATATTTAAATAGACTCTATATCCGAGGTTTTTCAGATATATTATCAATCACGATTTCCAGCAACCATAGTTGTCTCCATTAAAATATGGTGGTCTAACCATTGACATCCCTTCTCTTGTATCAGTCATGATGCTCTGTTGTATAATCCTTAAATGCTTCTAGCTTTCTAAGGCTCTGTCAGAAGCACTGCCTCTAATACCATTTGTTGGATCTGAATCTATAGATTATACACAAGAGGGGGGTGAATTTTGTCTTCTGAAATTTTTCAATAACTATTCTTTTGAACGAGCTCTGTCCTTTAAACATTATGAGATTTGATTGTGCAACAAAAATAGTAAAGACAACAACACAAAGATGTGTAGTGGTTTGGGGAACAGAAAGCCCCCTAGTTCACTCCACCAACACTCTACTCCATGAGCTTGGTGATTTTCACTATCTGGTCCTCTTTTCTGCAGACCGATTCACAACTAAGTACAGGCAGTGGACACATTTACAATCCAAGGAAAAACAAATCCTTCTGGTTCAAACACAAACCTACACCTCTTAGAACGATAAGCTGGTTACTCAAGAATAAAAAAAATCAGAAAGAAATTTCTGGATGATCTTCACAATGGCAACAGAATACAATTGACAGCAGATGTATCAAATTCTCTAGAAATATTAATCATCAAGACGAAGTAGTTCTGAGATGATCTAGTTGTATTAGATATAGAGATATAGTTCACAACCTCAGTAGTAGTATATCCACAATAGATATTCGATGTAGAAAAGGTGAATCTTATATCGAGTTCCTTCTTCTTGAACAAACAGAGCTTTTACGCTCTTGTTGAATCAGTAGATCAATCGTGAAAAGTTGCAATCTCTTTTTTCCACCTTTTTCAATAATAGATCGATCACACCATTCTGTTTTTTTTGTTTTAGAGATAGAATATATAATCAATCATATCTCCTGCACATTTAGATCCATCAAAGTCACCTTCTGATTCGCGATATTCAAAAATTTGAATTTACAGAGAAGTTGTAACTTCCCTTAAGACTCAGCATAAAAAAGATCCTTTTAATTCAATCTTAAATCCATTAATAAAACGGCTTTGAATTAGTAAAAGTCTTAATTTAAAAACGACTTTAAATACGGCTTGAAATCTACCCAGAAATCAGCTTATTGATCGTTGTACATAAAAACCGTCTGCCGAAAATTCCGACGCCAAACGTAAGGTTGATGATGTGGCCTCCAAACATAGGGTTAATAACATAGTCTTCAAACGTATGGTTGACAACTTAAAGTTGATAACAAACGTAGGGTTGATCATTCATACTTTTTCTTCAACATTCAAATGTACGCTAAAAGATCCATACTTTTACTTGATCCGTACTTTTCCAAGAATGTATGGTTATTTTCAAAAGTAAGGTTGATGAACCATACTTTTGAGAAATAAACGTAACCTTTAGAATTTACATATGGTTATCCTTCCAGACTTTTCTGATAACCAAAATGTAGGGTTCCTTCCTAACGTAGTGTTCTTCTTCCATACTTTTTTGAAAACATATGGTTGTTTAACCATATTTTTCTCTTATCTCAAAAAGTATACATTCTTTTTATCCTTATTCTACGGTTATCCATATAGGGTATGAACAGTGATTCCAGAACGTGCTAAAAATTATTCCTCACTATATTCATCTATGTTAGATGTGAACAGTGTTTCCAGAACGCGCTAAAACAGATTCCGCGCTAAGTAATAAATTATTTTTATTTCAAGAGTAAAATAAATTAATAACCTCCTGTAAAATACAAAGTGAAATCATTAGAAAAAAACTAAGGGTATTTGTGAGCATAAAAATTATCATAAAGAGACAGAGTATTATTTTCAATAATCTCCCCCTTTAAATAACATTAATACGCATTGTTGAAAACAATACTTTTCTCAACAACAACATCATGAAGTATATTTTCACTTAATGGTATTTAATCATGAAATAGATATTCTAGTTTTTTTCCCTTTAGACCATTGATTTTGATATCATATATTCCCATTGGAATCGAAATGTATTTGTCGATGGATTTAGAAAAGAATCTCCTACATAAGCCATGAATAAATAAATTGATTTGTGGTCTCTAGTGAGGTTTGTTTAGAGATTAGCTTTGGAGTGAATGAGGTTAGTGGAAAGGTGTACATGTATTTGAGAATTTTTGAATCATATATTGATGAGAGATTTCTACTTGATAAAATGACAATCACCAAGATCCACGACATTGGAGAAATCATAAATTATGGGGAGACCACGTGTGAGTTGTCTCAGTGTCCAATTAGATCTTTGTAATTCTATAATAGGTTGGTTGACATGTTTTCTTTAAGATATTAATTGTTAGATATTTGAAATGAGTCATTTTTATCCATGCATTATAGGGATAAAATGATGTACCCCAATTTAAGATTTCATAATTGTGGTGGAGGATAAGGAATGTAATTTCCAAAAAATTATCACAGTGTCTCAGTTTTCAATACTTTAAGACAGAACACTAGAGACATACACGTTTTTTATATCCATTACCAATGTGATTGTGGAACTAGAATGGGATTTCCATGATTTTTTTTCATTGGATTACCATTTAATCCTAGTTGGAAGGATGAGATTTGGGTGTTTATTTATTGAATCATAAAATCAGATCATTTCTTATGAATAAAGGAAACAAAAAAAGTATAACAACTTGGAAACCTATATATTCAAGATATTGAGTATCTTTAGGGGGTTCCATTTTTATTTTTTCAACAAGGGAATTGAGGTTCACGTTCAGATTGTGGAAGGGATTATAGGAGGATGTGGGTCCCCAATTGAAATTTTTCACAACATATCATCCATTGATTAATGGGAAAATTGGAATGGCTATCCATGTTCTTTAATATATGCATCGGGCTTGTGTACATGATTTTGGTGGATCTTTATCTAAGAAAATTCATTTGGTTACACTTTCATATGATTATAATTATCATGTTTCTATCAAGATGACACACAATTAGGATTTTTATTGAATTCTATGTCCATATCACCTATGCTTAGAAGAGTAGGGTGAGTGTTCCATGGTTGGGCCGAGTGTTGTTTATAAGATGAAAAAGATGGTGCAGCATATCTAGAGGAATTTGGGCATTCCATAGAGTCTTCATAAAGATTATGTGGTCTATCATTGTCGGCCATTGGAATATGAGGTCTGTGATCAGGTCATTCTCAGAGTTTCACCCCACATGGGACATTGTCAGTTGGGTATTGAGGGTATGTTGGAACTGAGTTTTGTGGGAACCTTTGAGATCATTGAGTGAATGGGGATGGTGGCCTAGAAGTTATTATTAAAAACTAAATTTACTTCTATAAATTAATTGTTTCTTATATCCCAGTTTAAGTGGTTTATACCATATCATTCAAATTTTACAAATGTAAGGACATTGATGTTATGTCTGATACCACATTGGATGAGTATCCAATTCAGATTATTGATCACTGGGATAAGGTATATTTTTGTAAAATTATCCTCATAGTTCAGATATTATAGAAGTGTAGATAAGACCACCATGAGATTTTGGATCGAGATTCCTTGATGAGGTGCCAATGGACTTATCTCTTTATATATCCATGATCTTGAGCATGTTCTAGGGACAAATTTTTTTTTGGTACGGATATTATAATGCCTCATTACCCATATTTTAGGTGTGTTTTTAAATTTTAGATCATTTTTTATTGGTGAGTATATCCAAAAAAGATTATATATGATTCCTTTATTGTTGAATGCATAGGTTGGTTGGAATTTTCAACAAAAAATAAGGAATTTATACTATTTATGATAACTTTAATTTCATGTAAGTGAATTATCTTTTGTGTAATGGTTACAATGGTAAATCCATGAGCTATATACACGACATTTACTATTTAAATTCCATGTACCATGTATGTTCCTTCTATGGCTAAAAATAGGGTAATTATTTAAATGGTGATAGGTTTTCCAGCATATAGATACCCCAATGATTACAAAGTGTGGAAATGAATTGCACACTATATAAAGGTTGTATTATTTAGGTTCCTTATAAATGATATGATTCATTTTTTCCTATATATAACTTTTATGTTGACCTAGAATGATCCCTAAAAACAATTTGTGACTCCATTCCATCTAGATCGATCCTTTTAGTTATTAATCAGTCAGGTTAGTCGCTTCGTCTCTTTAAAAAATCATTTCCTCTTGGGATTTCTCTATTTTGTGGTTGTGACACCATTTTTGATAGGTATGGGAAATAATATATTTTTTCTATCAATACATTACAGTCACATATCATGAATTATATTTAGATGTCAAATATTGCGGCTTATATTACACGTTATCAAAGGATGATTGTTTTTATACATTCTTCAGGTAGGTGGATCTTTAAAAAAGTCCTAATTTTTTTAATTTACTCTTTTTCATAGTTATTCCTTATTATTTGACATTCAATTTCACCTATTGATATTTAAAGGGTGTTGGTTTATATTTTAATTGGGGGTTTTATTTGACAAAATATTTTCTATGACTTAGAAAAATGTATTTTTAAACCCATAAGTATATTAGATTGGATTTTTATTGGTTTTATAAAAATATTAAATAATTTTTAATTTATAAATTGATAATGATTTCACAACTCAAACTTATGTTGCATCAAATAAGATAAATGGATAGGTTTGGTGTGTGTGACACCAATAAGAGGTGACCACTTATATATCGATGGGATATGAATGGAGATGACATTAGTTGGATCCAACCTTATGCATTTATTGGATCGTAAGATTCTAGTTAATATTATCTAATAGGATAGGGCCCAAATGGTAGGTTCATTATTGTTTCATGATACTAATTTTTTTTTATTAAATGAATAATGATTTCATTGATGTTATATAAGATGTTTATTATTACTCGGTGTCTGTACCAAGATTCTTTATGGATTTGAAAAATATGAAATATAATATTTGGAAACACAAGTATTTTATAAAATGGTTTTAAAATGGTTTTATTTAATAAATTTACATAAAACTATTTTTTAAGGATATTAATGGTTCATTCATCTTATTATAACATGTATTGATATCTTGGTGGTATACTACTAGGCTCTGATACTCACACTCATCTTATTCCTATAGGTGGATGTTGATAATATTTTGTAGCATACATTTATAGGGATGATCATTATATAGTGTGAAGGATTATATATATATTTTTTGAGAATAGGATGGTTTTTAGGTGATGGGTTTTTCACGTGGAGAATATTTTCTCTCGTCTTTTGGTACTTTCTAGTTTAGCATGTCTGGGTTAGTTGTATCTCCCTTGTTTCTACTTCATACATTGTTTGTATTTATTGTTTTTAATTTATTGAAGACTTGTTTTTTATATTTTTTATACGTCGCCTTATGATGTGATAACATGGGTTACTGGTCTTTTTGACTTGGGTTGGACTTTTATAAATATAAAAGGATATACCCGAATAGGAGGTATGGTTCAACAACAATTTTTTTGATTTATTTCTTCTTAAAAAGAATAAAATTATTTCTATGTAATGATTAAATAATATAATTATATGATATATATATATATATATATATGTTTGTGTGTGTGTGTGTGTTATTATGTTATGGGTAATACCATCAATCAAACATAATTCCATCAAATGGGCTATGAAATAATTGTTCTTGTGTATGGTGGACGACTACATCGAGAAAAGATGTCATTTGTTTTCACATTTCCACCTCATAAGGTTGGGAATAATGATGAAAATGATTTTTAAATATGATATATATGATATTAATTATATATTTATTTTACAATAATTAATATATAATAAATAAATTCATGGTTTCAATTTTTTTGAATACCATACTAGCATTCATGTGTATGGTAGACTAATGCCTCATGAAACGATGTGATTAATTAAAACATTATATAGAATGTATCAAGTACATGTTTAATAAAAATACATGATATATATGATACCATAATGATAATATAATTATAATATCTATATATATATAATTAATAATAACTTCTTTCAATATTATAGGAAAATTGAAACAACGTTCATGCATATGTACAACCTATCATCACTACGAATGGTGTATTTCATTTCCTATTTCTATGTTCTATAGAATATTATAGATACATAAATAATGAATATATAAGATATTAATATCATGTATTTTATTCTTTAAATGTGGTAATAGTGGTCAACGTAGTCATAAAAAAATAATATTTCAAAATATATATGAAAAACAAGGTGGTTATTACCATAAATGTATCATTAACATGGAATAGTTAATAAGATGGAAATACAAAGTCATAATAAATCCACATATTATTTGATTAATATTATTATAGTTAATTGAAATATATATAATAAAATTATATTGATTTTGGATTATTTTTAAATATTTATAATGGAATTCAAGACTTAGGGAAATCAGATTTCTTGTCTCACCTTTATATTTGGCGAGACTTATGCAACATTCACAACTCGTTTCAATTTTTTAGTGTATAAACTACCATATGACATGTTACAAAATGAATATAATTAATTTAATTATATTAAAATTTTCATAATTTATTCTTCTTTTATGGATCTCATTATTCAAAAGTTACTCATGTTTTAATGTATTTATGGCTCACTTTTTACTTTTGTGAGACACATTTTACATTCAGCACCTTTTTGTTAAATATGGTTTACATAATGGCCATGAATTTGTGCTATGATTATTATTATTAAATTTATTTCTAATTACATATACAATTTATAATCTCTCATTCTTGGGGTTTACGGTTTATAAAACAAAAAATTGTTAAAGGATTGTTTTCTTAATTTTTATTCATTAAGAAATATCTTATGATTTTCTCCTACATTATTTTAGGAAGTTTATATATTCCCCCTTGACATTTTTTATAATAAATTTATCTATCCTAAAAAAATTATGTTTGAATTTATATTATTCCTCTATTTTTATTATAATTCAAGTTTACCAATGTTGTAATAATAGTATGTTACAATATCATTATTTAAAAAGATTGTTTTTTATTATGAATCTAATAATAAAATAATATTATATATCTACCGATATTTATTATTAATTTTCATCTCTTTTGGTGGTCCTGGATATCTTCATGTCATGGTACCATTATTCAACTCTTTTATACTTATAATAATTAATCATCTATTTTTTAAAATATCAGACCTCATTTCTCTCATCACCTAGATATTTGTTTTAGAACAAAAAAAAATTTATAATAAAAAGAGAAATTATTTTCAAACAATATTATATCCTCATTTTATATTAAAATTATTTTTAGAAAAAATTATGTATTTTGTGATTTTATAGAAACCTATAAAATTTCTCAAGGTTATTTTCAAATGATACAATTTTGAAAAGATTTTATGTTTGCTAAATTATAAAATATATTTTCCCGCACGTAATGTTTTAAATAAACTTTTACCACTTCATTTAAAAATAATCATTGTTATTCTCAAAGAAAATTATATTCATAATATGTTTCATTTTTAAAATTTATTTAGAAATAAAAGACATTTTCCTCATGAAATTGAAAAAGTAGAATTTCAAAAATATTTTCCATCCATAATAAAATTGTATGAGGTTGCATATTTTTCACTTGGGATATGATCCAAGGATACCATTCTTGTTCTTTATTTTTGGGGTCAATGTTTTTTTGAAATGTTTCTTATGAAACCTACTTGATTTTATGGGTTATTATCTGATTAAATGATTATGAAACCAATATCATTTCCATAGTTTATGATATGATGAATGTTTTGTGAATTTTATTTCATTTCATGGTTAATGATTTAATGTATGTTTATGAAATTTCGGATCACATAAATATGGTTTTAATTACATGATGAGTGGGGACTATTTCACCCACTAATGAATTGGGTAATGATAATTTCCATGTGATATTAGAGGTGACACATTAATTTTTTCTAATCTTAAAGAAACGGGTACATGGGTGTTTTTACCAAGCCCAAATATGATGTTATAAAGTTTTTTAAAATATGTTAAGAGATGAGGGTATGCATGAGTTTTCTTTAAGCTCAAAATGGAAGGTTCATGGGTGGTCATTATAAGACCAAAAAGGATGGTTCATGGGTGGTCATCATAATCCTAAATTTGGCTGGCACATGGGTGGTCAACCTAAGCCCAATATAGGTATATGGGTGGTTCACCAAATCCTATCTTGTAAGGAATGTCTTGGTGGGTATCCATGAAATAATATTTTCTATTTTTTTGAACGAAAAAAATTCCATGTATTTGACCTTATGTCTCATATTCATCAATTTCCTTGAGAATTATGTCTCATGAACTACCAATCAATATTCAATGACTTATGTTTATGAACACTGACATGTAGGGTATGGTTTCCAAACATTATTCTCATGTTCTATTACACTTATGTTCATTTTAGGCTTATGTATCTCCATTTTTTACTTATAGATCATCTAAGCTCACCCATTTTTATGCTTCATATCTCCAAGTTATGAATATATTTCTTATGTATTATCAGTATAAGAATGTTAGTAGTTATTAAGATCATAGTGGGAGAGGAAATAGTTCACAATGGACCAGTGTTTATGTTTCAATGTTTTGAAAGACACTGAACTATTAGGATTCATATCCTTGTATTTATGTATAGAAATAGTATTTCAAAAACAGGATTTAATTTATATGTATGAAATATAGGGTTTTAATTTTATTATACCCTTGTATAACTCAAGCACCTTACGTTTTATGATATCATTTTATAACATTTACTCACATGTTTTGTTTCCATATCATATTTATCCCCTGATAATGTTTTTAGCTCACCCCGTTAGTATATGTATTCCCCAGGTTATCCCATTCCTTTTTAGGATTTAAAATGATTTAGAAGATCATTATTTAGTGTAATTAAAAGTAGTTTTATTTAATTCTGACATGGAAATATTTTTAACCCAGTATTCAGATGACATTAAGAATCATGGTCTTTGGGGTTGTACTTAATTTATATTTATGTTTAAAAATTATGTAAATTTTATTTAAAAGTATGGGTCTCTATAATTGGTATTAATTAAGGGTCTCATTATATTGGGGATGAGGACTATAATATATTATTATAAAAATAACATTAATTTACGGGGAAAATTCAATGTATAAATATGTATCTAGGAATGGTTGTGAATGTTATATTTAGTAGTTTCTTGGAATTTACACCCCAATATGGATATTTTAAATGGATATGGCTCTTGAATAGTTTTAACATGGGGAAATAACACATAAAAATGAAAATTCTTCTTTCATTCAATCATCACATGATTCATGAAAATGGTCCATTTTACGCAGTTTGTTGACAATCTCTGGGGATATGTTTTAGAATTTTAAAGATTGTTTATGAACATTTACAAAGATAATAAAGAAATGTTTTGGTTTGAGAAACTAATATAAACATTACATTGGATTACCAAGGAAAATACCCAGATACTCATAATTCGAGATATACTTATTATTTATAGGTTATCCCTTCAATGTTTAAATGTTTCAATTTTTTATATTAATTTATTTTCCTCTTGTTTCCTTTATTCATTATAGTTAATGATGGGAAATAGTAAATATATTTCTAGAAACCAATGTGATGTGAAATGTAATGATTTAACTAATGAGATTCCAGAAAAATATGAATGGATGTTATATATCTTTGGATAATCCTAAATGTGAAAATATGAATTAAAATTAACAACATTAAAAAGGATAAATTTCTAAATAAAAAAAATAAGGGAAGTAAGAAATATCATGGAAGGTGAATCATAAAATATCCTCATAAAATTGATGATCAATTTCATTAATTTTATAAATGTTGAATGAGAGGCCTAGGAGAATGTATTGATGGATCCAAAAATTTTATTATCTGTGTAAACCAAGGGCATAGATCTATGAGTTGTTATGAAAAAATATTTGATATTATATGAATAAAAATAAATATAATCCTAGAGAGCCATTTATAGTTCATTGACTTAAATACGGTCTACCTAGAAATTATATAATCCAATACTCTTTTATAAAGGTTAGCTCCTAGAAAAAGTATGTTCCAATGATATACTAATAATTTTGGTAAATGTATTCAAGTATTTATGTATTAAAGTTTGAGAATTTTATTAAAGAACATTTTTTATCAATTTTTTTTAGAAATAACAATAATGAGTCATATAACTTTTTTGGACACATATATTGTTTTACTATTGATTTATTGTTATTTAGTTAGTTTATAGAAATTATTATCATATATGTTTAAGGATTATAAATTTTCTTTATGATACGTGAATATTTATTGATTTTATCTGGACATAAATAATAAATTCTACCAAGATGGGTATATTATTAAATAATTGAAATCCATATTTTGTAACCATATTTCAAAATAATTTTAATAATTGTATGGTTATTTATTTATCAAATTAAATGTTTTTAATGTTTGGTTTAATTTTTGAGACTTGAGATATTAATATGGTAATTTATCCGATGAAGGTTTATCAGTTTTGGTAAATATATTACGTTATGACAACCATTTTAGTTTTGGATAATTTCAATATATCATATTTATGACTTGTTATCCTTTTTTAGGGTTATGTTCTCGATTAAAAGATACTTTTTGTGCTTCCGTAATGAAAAACTCAACTTGGGTACTCATTTCTCTGAGAAAATTATGAGATTATAGTGGATGTTTATTAAAGGATGAAATTCTTCTTTTCTAGTATGTATATTTACATATAATATTAGTTTATAAGGTAAATCAATTCAACAAATATATTGAAATGAAAGTGAAATAAAAATAATATAATATTACAATAATTTATGATGAATTGATTATCTTTTCAACTATTATAAATTTATTGTATTGTGGTTGTTAACATTTTCAAGATCATTCACATTCTTATGATCAATGATATATGTAACTCTACAGTATTATTTGGAATTTTTTTTCTTCTATTACCTTGTATTCACATCCAACTAATGTTTTCTTACTATGAATCCTATTTATGTTTTATTCAACAAGACCATCATACATCCCTTTGTTTCTTATATAGAGGATTCTTTATTAACCCTTTTTACGATAATGGTTTTCAAAAAAATTATTTTCAAAATGTAGAACCATTAATAATAAATCACATATTTAATATTTTATGATTCATTTAAGGAGAATAATTTTACTCCCCATTATTTTTTAAAAAACCAATACAATGTTTTATCGTGTATACAACCTTCATCATCGAGCTTAATAAGAATTTGAAATATTATTATATAATTATGGGTGTTATAAACTAATTGTTAAATTGTGAGGTTGGAATAGTAATAATTGATTTACTAAAATTTAAATCAATTTAAATCAACCTAAAAATTCTTATGAAATAAGAACTAAACATTTAATAAATGCATATTGTTAAAACATATCAGTTTCCTTCAAATATGATATTTATTTCATAATGTGATAAAATGTTATAATGAATTTATTGCAATTTTATATATTTTATTTTATAAAATTTTTATAATTTTTTAAATCATCAAATAAAAACATGAATAGTGTGAAATAGTTTTTTCTACTATATTTTTTTAGTGAATAATGAAAATTATTTAATTTCCAATAATATCATTTCTTTTCTTTAAATCTAGAAATTTAAAATTTACATTATATTTTTTATTTGATGTTAAATTTTTATATGAATTATTTAATTTATATAATTACAAATAATTTCTTTTCAATCGTAAATTTTCACGATTTCAGTGTAAGCTTATTTAATGCTTAAAAATGTGGTTTTCTAATAACTATTTTATGTGCATAATGTATAAACATTTTAGAAAATACAAATAACACCTTTAAGGAAGTATTTTAATATAAATAATATATTATTAATTTATTTATATTAATTTAAATTCATATAATGAAGATTTATAGTCATATAGTTAATATAAAATTATATATTATTTGAAAAATAAATTTCATGAAAACCAATTTTCGATGAGTTTAACAGGTTTAATTTTGAATTGAATTAATTTAATTGGGTGAATTTCATTAGATAAAAACATTCTATTTTAAGATTCTTAATATTTTGATATTTTTTATATGGTCAACATAACTTTGGCTACAATGAATGAGAAAATTAGTAAAAAAACTGGTAACCATGGTGAAACACTAAATTTTAAAAATTGAATAACCATAAGGGTATATGAAATAAAATGTTTACTTTTTTTTCTATTAGTGGTTTGGCATGACCATATCTCCCCTAAATTAAACTATTTATCAATTTTTATGGAATTATTTTGAGAGTGACTTCCCTTTATTGAATAGTTTCTAGTGTTTACAAAAATTGTACTCACTGTCACTCTAAAAAGGAACCTACTCTTTTATTCCGTCCAAAAATAATATTCCCTGTGGTTTTGAAAATACATTCTAAAAACTATTATTAAATTCCATAACCAAATCCCATAGTCCTTCAATTTATCATTAATCTAATCTAGTGTGACTTTAGGTATAATCCAAAAGATGTTGTCCAAAAAATATGTATCATTCGTAACCGAGCATCGTTGTTTTATTTAATCTTCCACATCATTTTAATATTAATCAATAATTTTTATATAATATAATTATTATAATATATATATATATATTATTTTAATGTAATGAACAACATAAATATACTATTCCATCACATTGAAAATGAAACCATCATTTTTTTGTATGATGGATAACCTCCTTATAATACGCTGTAATTCAGGTTCTGTAATCACTAGTCTGGTATTTCAATGATGATTTATTAAAAAAATTATATAATATTAAATAAATATTAATCACTGTATAAAATTAATATATTATATAACTTGTTTCCTTATAATCAATTGAAAAATAATTACATTTTTCATATGTGTGGTGGACTATCGCCTCATGATGTGATGCGATTCATTTTTTTAATTATTACATCATAGTGATGTGGTATTGCAGTTTATTTGAAGAAGTAATATGATATTTATGATATAATTATAATTCAGGATAAAAATAAAACTTACCTTCCTTCTATCATGGTGGTTGAATAATTGAAATGTTACTCATGCTAATGTATAACCTACCATCTTAATGATTGTAATGTAGTTATTTCATCATAACCATCTATCCTGGTTGGTTTTAAAAATAATATTATTTTATGAAATATATAATTATTTCATCGTAATTATTCCATATATAATGGAATAAATAACTATTTTATAATAGTGAACACACCGATTCAGTTTTGAAATTATGTATTGATCATCAATTAAACACATGGTGTGGGCATAACGGAATAATAAATTAAACATATCATTAAAATAAATTAATTAAATTGTTTATGTATAAGGGATTAAACTTATAGAATGTTATTCAGAATATATAATGGATATACTATTATCTCATAAGGGATAAAGGACATACACCAAAATTCTTGACTTGAGGTAAGGGTATTCATCTCAAAACATATTTCTTTGAGATAGATGGCGATTTCTACACATTATTTCATCTATATAGTTTATATACCATCTATTTTACATTTAATTACATGAATAATTCATATTTAATGTAATTTAGGGTTTAAATATTAATTATTTCATACATGGGAATTTGAATTAATTTTTTACAACTGGTAATGTATTTCATAACACAATTGTTTTTACTGGTTTATATAATGTCTTCATTATTTTTGATATTCTTATTTAATGTATGTTATTTATTTTTATTATAGTATGTTATTAATAAAATAATTTATGTGTATTTAAATTCTATATTGTTAATCAGTTCATTTATTAATTCACACATCAATGGTACCATATTTTTAATAGTTTTTTTCTCAAATTCCACTCCATCATGAAATTATTGTTATTATACACCAATTTATATCTATGAGTTGTATATAATTATAAATTGATATGATATAAAAAAATATCTTTATATAAATGAAATATAATATTTCAATTAATGTTATTACTCTCATATAGGTTATGATTAAAAAGAGACCAATGAAGTAAGAGTTTATTTCACAATTTTATCATTATTCAGTATTTTTATGATGTAAATTACATTAACTGAAAATAATGTATCATTTTTTAATAAAATATTTAAATTTTCTTCACAACTAGTTATTTATTATTTTTCCTGTAGTATTCCTATTTTTTCACTATTTGTTACTTTAAATGATTTAGTTTTTTCTTAATGAAAATCCATCATTACCTCCTTTTTGGTCAAAAGAATGTTTTCTTCCACATCCATGTTTTCATAATTTTTTTTAAATATTTTATTATTATTCACATAATATTATTTTAATTATTTTTTACAAATTATTTAATTTCTAAATTTTTTATTAAAATGGATGCTTGTAGTCATTATTTGAATAATATAAATTTTATCATTTACTAAAAATATGAAGGGAATCATTATTTCAATGTAAGCTTCGAGATGAGAGTTTTCTATTATCATGAATAGTCATTAATTTTATTATTACATAAAAGTTTAGCATGACAATAACAAATGAGAATGTTTGTTCAAATATTATCGAATTTTTTAATTATTAATTTGATTTTAAAATTATATAGGGTATTTTCATCAAGAAATATCCCATGTAATATTTTAAGGTAATTATAATGAATGAAAGAAACATTTGATATTATGTATTTATTATAGATTATTTATATATATATCTCAAATATATATTCCTAAATTATTATCCCTTCCATTTATAGGATTAAATATTTTTTATTCTTATTACATAAATTCCATAATAATAAAACATCCTTTAATTCTGATTTGGGGAAATATTATGAAACTCATTTTCATTCCATGGGTAATTAATTAATTATGCCTTATATTTGATTAGATTTTTTAAAAGAAAAAATCAAGAATATGTTATGGTGGGTTTTCCTAGATAGCACTATATTGTACTGTGTACTGATTTAGTCTCAGGTTGTGTCATTATGGGATTAGGGTGTTAACCTAATCCCTTATGGGACTTTTTTTCACTATGTGAAATTATCATTTATTTTATCCGCAACTCATTTTTTATATTTTATATATTACTAATATTATTCCAATATTTCCATGATCTTGTGATTTCATGATATTTTATTCCTCTTCCAATATCAGTAATCATGACACATCTCTTATATGATATCATGTTAGACATTTCAATCAGAATTTATGTTTCCTTATAATGCATATTCTTTTTTTAGGATTTCCAACTTACCACCTAAATAAATGTAATATCTAGGTTATCCAGCAAACGTTTTGGATCTTAAAAAGATTTAGGTGTTCATTTTTGTGAAAATAATATGCATTTATAATGTTATTCTCACTTTGATACACTATTATCCATGTCTTCTAATGAGAGAAGGACTCACAGCCTGTGGGGTTTAATATATTCATTATTTGGGTTTAAAAATAATGTAATGATATTTATAAAATGATGGGTCTCTATAACCTTAATTGTTTTTAAATTTTATTGGATGATATTATTTTGATTATTCATCATACTATATTCAAACTGTATTAATTTGGTGTCACATGAAACTAGAAACAAATCCATATTAATTTAATGTATTAATTAATTTCATGGATTCCCCACCCATCATTTAGAAATGGATACCAACTATCCTATATTAATCATACATTTGGAGCCACTTAGATCTACCAAAACCTATCAATTTATATATTTATTTTCATTGTTAAATTCTATATTTTTTAATATAAATAAAATACCATCCCTATGGTCATTATGGAGAGAACAAAATTAGGGTTTTCACATGGGAGGTAATAATATTTACTGAGTGTTTTAATTTGACATCATACTCTACATTCATTAATTCCATCCTTATCATTCTAAAATAATACCATATTTATCACCCATATGATGATATTGTAATTTTATTAATTTCATACTCTTAATCACCAAAGGAAACCATTATCCATGTGTAGGTTCAGACAAAAAACTTGAATAGTGATATATTTAATTTACCATAACCACCTTTCATAGATGATAATTAAAATAGGGTTAATTTATAAAAAAATAAATTAATAAAATAATTATGTTTTTTGAAATTAAAACATATCATCTATCTAAGTACCATTCAAATATCGAGAAAATGGAATCATCACATGTGTATTGTATGGATTACCATCTCCATAGAGCGATGTACATTTTTTTAAATACCACCACTCATGGATGGTCTATGAGATGGATTTAATGATTTTATTCTATATTTATAACAAGATAATAATTCTGGGAGTATAATATTATATAATGTTAATTTTTATTTTCCATACATTATGTAATGGAACTGTCAAAAGTGTATAAAATGATTTGAAAAAGATGATGATCCATTGTATTCTCGCTAATGTAATATAATTTTTAATTATTATTATTTATCTTATTGAGTATTATAGGTCATCCATCATATGATATTTTTTACAGGTTCTAATAAATTATGTTATATTCCATATGTCTAGAATGGTTTCCTATGGGTGTTTATGTTTACATAATATCAAATAAGAAAATATGTGTATAGTGTAAAACAAATGATCACATAAATACATAGAAAATTTTATGTAAGGTTTTTTTACCAATTCTATAAAACATCAAGCCTAAAAGGTATTTACATATTAAAGTGATCAAATATATTTTTTTATATTTTAAATGTTATTATACTTAATGTTTGGTGAGTGTTTCGATATTGAACACAAAAATGTAAAGAATATGTTCATAGCACTAGATCAGGTGAATGCGTTCAAGGATTTTATACCGTTCTCTCAACTTTTTATCATAACCTTCATTGAGTTTAGTTCTCCAATGTGTTTTTAATACGATAGTAAGCATATATTTTTAATTATATAATAAAATTCGGATATGATCTTTCTAATCAATTATTGAAATTTCTATACAAATTTAGAGTAAATATTTATAATACGACTAATTTAAAATTAATTTGATATTATCAAAATAATTTTAAGGGAAAATTGAGAACCCTCACTACTCAACCAAATCAAACACTAAAAGAAACTAAGGAATTATTTAAGGAGTGTTTAAGCTAGTTGGAAGCATTATCCCTAAACAATTTCAATGGAATGGAAGCTACTTATGTGAATGTAACATCCTTTAACAGTTATTCAAAATTATATTCCAAATAGTCCTAAGTTTTCATGTATTTATATTTTTTAATCTTACCCATATTGAACCCTCTTATTATTATACATTTTCTTTTCAATCTAGGAACCTTTATCACTGGTAGTTTCCACTCGCTATAGTCTTCAATGTAAAAAAAATCAAATGTATGTGCATGAAAATATTGTTATATCAAATGTTCCTCCTGAATTTAATAGATATTTTTTTAAAAAAGATCAACTTCATTATAGGTAGTGTCATATTTTCAATTCATATTTTAATTCCTAGAAGATTTATAAACTCTATATGATGAATGTTTTTCAGACTTTATTGGATCTCATGATATTGACACAACCATCTTAAATATAGATGCTGTTTTTAAAATCTAGTGGTTATAGATATTGAAAATTCTACATGCTAGAAAAATAATGGATAACCAATAGTTTTGAATGAGGTTGTGGATTCTCCACTTCTTTTTAAAACATGATACATTGTCTAGCCCCATTTGATCCCACATCAGACATTTAGTTAATATTAATATTACAAATAATACAAACATTCTTTCAGTAGGTCAATTAGTAGCTTTAGGTCCACTCATGGAACAACACTACACCCATGGGTCTCATGGGAATATCTTCTATAGTTTGGGCCCACCCTCCCACATTGATGGGCTCTCACTCGAGCATACTCCCACAATTTCTCTACATCCACCCACACTCATTATTATTTACCCATACAAGCACTAGTTCACATTTCACAGTTGATGCCTTACTAGATTGAGGTTAACCATTCCCACCTAATTAGGGGTTGTGTAGCCATTTAGGCTGTCTAGGTGGTTGGAAATTTTTTTTCCAATCACACTAAAAATATCTATGTTAAACATAAAATCATATGATAATTACAAAACAACCTAAGAAATATTTTTATTTAATAATTATTCATGCGAAAAAATCTAGTTTTTCACCGTCTACCATTTTTTCATAGTACATACCTAAATTACATTGGAAACTCAATTCATATTTAAAAGAAAAATTTCCTTGGTATTTTCATTATTAAATTCAGTAAATAATGTTTCTTCACACATTAACATGTTTCAGGTATTCTTTTGAACATCATTACAATAATCAACATATTTCTAAGAATAATTGTTCAAGAATGATATGTATTCTTATGAAATAAGTTCAGAACAACTCTCTAATATTCATCACTTAATAATTTTACCCATAAATAAATTCCTATGAATTATCAAAGAATTATCACCTCATATATTGATGAGTTGACAATTAATATTAAACTAGGGCTCAAAAATATTCTCATTCATCACACAAATGAAAAAATCATCCATTATAAAAATCTCAAGGTCTAAAAATTAATCAATCATTTCTAGGGATTTATTTATTGGTATATTATCAATATTGTTTCAACACAATTTAATTGCAACATTTTCACTATTGTTCTTGTAATGTCCTGGACCTCTCCGGTCCATTCCTTTGTGAAAATATGGTGTTTGAGATATTTCAAGAGGTCAAGGTGACTTATACCCAACACTATTACAATTTTCCCTTTCTTTGAATAGTAGCATATGTAACCCTTAGTGAATAGTTCCAACAGTAGACAGTTGTAAACAGTGCATCGGTAACCTTCTGTGAACATTGTTCTAACAGCCAGGTTCATGAACAGTGTTCTATCGGTGAGGTTCTAACAGTGAGGTTCTAACAGTAAGGTTCGTGAACATTGTTCTAACAGTGAGGTTCATGAACAGTGTTCTAATGGTGAGGTTCATGAAACATGTTCTAACGGTGAGATTCATGAACAGTGTTCTAACAGCGAGGTTCATGAACAGTATTTTTCCTTTTCCAAATTTTGAGTTCATTAACAGTTTTTCCAGCATCCTATAGTATCACCCCTTTGACATTTCCTTTGACATAAAATGCATTTAATGCCTTTTTTTAAGAACTCTAAGGCTGATTCAAAGGCCATTATTCCTCTATTAATTATTCCTATAGATTGGGATGTTTTATTTGGTCAAACCTCATGGTTTAATGCGATCCTCTTTTAATGGGAAATTAAGCATATCTTAAATCATCGCTCTGTTAAATCTTCTAAAAGGATGGGATATCTTCCTCCCTTATTTTTTCTCCTTGTTCTCATGTGTGAGATTCTTTAACATCCCATTCCTTATCATAGGGGTTTCATAATCAAACTTTCTTTCTCAGATTAGTTTCACTCTATTTTGATTCAACCAAGTTGTATCGATAAATAATCGATATAAGGTATGTTTTATCACCATTATTTTGGGGTTCATCTTCTCCACTTTCTCCATTCCATATTATATCATGTAATCTAAATAATTCTAATGGATATTTATTGGGTTTTTTTTAGTGTAGTCATACTGTGGAATCCTTGGGTGGATGAATTTGTCAGGAAAGGGAGGATTGTGACCCATTGTGTGGATTGTTCTCGTATAAACAACATCAAGAACTGTTTCAGGTAGGGGATTCGTTGCTTCTATTTTATTTCATGTGAAACTGTATAGTAAGCATGTTTTATCCCACTGGATCACAATGAAATTGACATAATAAATATTTAAACTGGATAAATAAATTGATATCTATTGTATGTTATTCCTTTTTTTTTTGCTAGATAGTGTGATAACTATGCTTGCTTTGTATAGATGTTCATTATTAATAAATATTGGGAGAGAACATAAACCAGAATTAATTGTTAATGGTTTAGCTAAAGATAAAGAGGCATCTAAATGAATCTGGTTCTTCTTGTTGAAATTTGATGTTAATCAAAATGGTGTAGTGAGCATGTTTAATTATTTTTCATAGCTTACTATTTAGGTTTCCCAATTTTGGAACCTATGACTAATAAATTGGTTAATCCAAGATGGATTGTAGAATTGGTGGTTTGATTAAAGTTAGTTCCTTGTAGGGTTCTGAGTTACCCTTCTGATTGTTAAAGGTCCAAAAGACAAATTGTTATGATGTTTTTTTCGTACTTCTTGTGTTGTAATGTGCGCCTAGATGGTTGTGGTGATATGTGGTTGTAGGGAGGGCTATTGATTATGGCAGAAGATGATTCCTAGAGTGGCGAGATGCATCGGTTTATGCATGTGGGTGTCAGAGAGGACACAAGGGATGATGGAACAGGTTGGATGTGAATGTTTGGATGCTTGATGATTTCTTTTGGTTGTTTATGTGATTTACCTCTCTCTAATTCTCAAGGAAACTGGTCTTACTTACCCTTCTTCCGAAAGGGGAGAAGACACGCGATTTCTGCCATGTGATTTCCATGTTTACTCAAGAGAGAATGGGTCTACGCTCTTGCTATATGCGGCAATGACTCGACGGGTAGTTCATATACTCACTGTGTGGATCCCCCTTGTGTTTTGTGTTATAGAATGTTATTCTAGAATTACTAGGACTATGGGAATGTAATGATATAAATAAATAATTGAATAAACGATGTTAACTCATGGGGTTTGGAGCTTGCTGGGGCGCAATGTTGAGATTGTGATTTGAAGGAGTAATGTACTTTTGGTGTGATGCTAATGAAATTTAATGTGGATTTTTTATAGGTTAATTAATGATTAAATAATTAATTAACCTAAAGTGAAAATAATAAAAAGGGAATGAAATAATGTATTAAATCAATTTAAATGATTGTGTGCTTATATGATACGTTGTCTTAGAAATGGCAGCCCAGAGTCCGAGAGACATTAGATGCAGTTGATTCTAAGACTAGGTTATGCCCATAAAGTGGTTGTGAACTATAGTATATCCAGAGCATTTTGTGCTTCTATACACTACTCCACCCTGTCAGTATGGGAAGTTGACACCCTTGGGATTCTGAGCCCTGGGGGGTATTTTCCCCAACATTTCAGTGGGAGGATGAATGGTTGACTACCCCCTTTGCACCCACTCTCTTCTCTTGGTAGATACTTGTGTTTGTAGGCACAATGGTTAGTTTTCCCATATATGTGTGTATAAGGATGTAATGGCTTTTGGTTATTCACAGACATATATTCTGGATATTGTCTACTATGGACTACTATAGGTGTAACGTGTATATGCTGTGATGGCTTGAGGATACTTACTATGTGTATGGATTGTAATGGCTTGAGGTATAATACCCGACTTATGATACACGTTATTTGAGCTGTGGTGCCTCATGGAAACGACCTGGTTACTTTCTTGCATTGACATGGTGGTTTTGTTGCACGAGGTGCATGTTGTGGTGCTTCGCCCAGGTGTCTGCGGGAAACCATTTTTGGGGAGAGATGCTCAGGACGTGCGATGTTGGGGGAAAGCAGTAAACCAGTGTGGAAGTAGTATAAGGGTACTCCTGATATTATTTATTATATTATATATTCTTATATGAGTTACTTGGTGAGAGTAGCCATGGTGAGGTTGGGATCTTAGTATACTTGTTTACATGATGATTTAGTTTCACTTATTATTCTTTGTGCTTTAGCATGCTTTCTTTACTTTCTCATGAGAGGATTTGGGGAAGATCCTACTAAGAATATTGTTATACTCACCCTATGTATATATTAATTGTATTCAGGTCACTTGGAGCAGGTTGGAGATCAAGATGGTTTCAACTAACTTGGGGTTGCAGGAGCTGTTTAGGCTTGTGGTTACAGCTGTTTTTACTTTCTTTTGAGGACTTGAAGTTTTCCCATTCCTGTTGTAGTACTTGTTCATGAAATTACATATGTGCACTTGGGTTTTATTTTATATTTCAGTTCAGAGTTGGAGTTGGTTGGTGTATATCTTATCTGTCTCTTTTGCATGTGTTTTCATAGAGGGCAATGCCTCTAATTTTTGGGTTTACTATACCCTTGGGGATAGTTGCCAACCCGGGGCCTACTAGAGGTAGGACTCAGGGGTTAATATCTCCCTTCTCACAATTCCTTCCCAGGAGTGGTAAAATTTATGGGGAGGGGGTCAGGATATAGTGGTATCAGAGATCTGGTTGAGGGATAAGACAGAGTTTGGAGTTAGGCATAGGTGAGGTGTCATGGGTTGGAAGGGGAACAATGTCATTTATGTTTATCATGTGATGTAAATACTTGAGACTGGCTGAGACATAGGTTTTTAGGGCCCCCAATTATCTGATGTACAGAGATTGATTTTTTAGTGGCTACTAAACGAGGTGATACTAGTTGTAAGTTAGATACCTAGGAAAGGATAATGCATCATTCTTCTTTGTGGTTGTGTTTGAATGGGTAGCCTTTATGATAGGTTAACCTAAAATAAATGAACCAAAACAATTAATTAATGTTGAGCCTTCCATATTACAGGTTTAATATCCCTAACTGTTTTTTATTTTATAGGTATGACTCCAGGTCAACATCTTTGTCAGGATCGCATAGAATATGTTCGGCAGGCAGTTTCAACATATCTTTGTAGGTTAGAGGTTGACGATGACGACACTTGGAGGAAGACACTCCGAGAGTTTCAGCGCCAGAGTCAGTAGAAGTACAAGGGATTCGTTTCAGATGTAGTTACATAAGACTGGTTGGAGGAGGTCGAGATCAGCTTCTGTTCGATCTGTGCTCAAAAAGAGCACTATGTGTCCTTTGTTTTGACGACACTGTGTGGATCAGCGAGGCAGTGTAGGTTCTTGTTCCATGGGGATCATGAAGAGTTAGCTATATCATGGGAGCTGTTCAGAGACAATTTTAGAGTCTAGTTTTTTTCTTTGACCACGAAGTCATCCAATCACCATGATCTTCTTACCCTTCAACATGAGATCTCCAGTGTGAGAGATTTTGGAATCCATTTCAGAAATATTTTACAATATTCTTCGGACATGTTTCCAGATGAGGAGGTTAGGGTGAGGCATTATGAGGAGGCTTTGCATCCAAAGATCCAGTGTCAGGTCACCCCATTTATAATGAATACTTATCTTAAGTTAATGGCCATGGAAGAGGTTGTCGAGAGGACATTGGCTAGGGCTGGATCATCAAGAGAGAGGAATAGTAATGATTCCCCAGGAAGCAGAGCTGTGGTCCAGGGTTCCTGGTTTTCAGGGCAGAATATTTTTTGTTCAGCTGGGTGTAAGTCCCATCCCATCACATCTTGTTTCCCTAGAGGCATCAACTCTCAGGCCTATTCCAAGGGATAAAGTTATTTTCTTCTTATGTTGGTTGAGATCATCCGCAGCGGGAGTGACCGACCTTTTAGAGTAGTCATCATGCACCAGGTGCTCCACTCCAGGTTCCTCCGTTGAATCCGTTCCAGCAGAGGCAGTATCAGTAGGTTGCACCTTCTGTATATCTATAGAGGTTAGATGGGGAAGGCATATGACAACCCTGCGATGCTCCTTATCCTCATATATCTAAATGTGTCCATGGTGGTGGTCTTCATCAAGGTTCCAGAGGCTGTGGAGGAGGTCGTCGTCAACTTCAAGCACTAGAGTTGCCATCTCCAGTTGAGCCAGAGGTCGTTCGAGTTACCCTTTCCTTTTTTTTACCTTGGTGTATGCCTCGTTTTATTCAAGAGAGACATAATCCTTCATATCACATACCACTGTCTATACTTTGGGACTTGAGGTAGAGAGGATTCCAGTGCCCTTGGTTTTGATTATGATATTTGGAATTTGATATGACTTGTTTGAAGTATGTAGAAACTGTGAGATAGTGTTGGAGAAACACCGCTCTTGGGGATATTCCCTATGTTTAAAAATACAACCATATGATGTCATCCACATCATGGATTGGATGTATTCAGTGCAGGCTATCATGAATTTCTTCAGGAAGCATGTCGTCTTCTTCGATACAGTTGGAGAGTTGGTGGTGTTTGTTGGCGAGTGAGATCCTCAGATAGGTCATAGGCTCATTATGTCCTTATCATCCACGATGGATGAGATGATGTTTAGTTCTTCAGAGGTTCAACGGTCGGCGTTTCCAAGGGTTGTAGAAGAGAAAACTGATGTTTTTCTTGAAGAGGTTGTGGTATTACCCCCATGATGAGAGATCGGTTTTGGGATCAAGCTACAACCAAGAGCATCTATTATCTATATGTATCCATATTGGATGGCACCATTTGAGTTACTAGAGTTACATATACAACTTTATGGTTTGTAACAATGTAGTTTTGTTCATGAAAGTGTGTCACCATGGGGTGCACCAGTTTTGTTCGTGAAAAGGCTGACGACAATTTGTAGTTGTGTGTTGATTATCGTCGCTTAAAAAAATTTATGATGAAGAATTGCTATCTTCTTATGTGGATTGATGATTTATTCGACCAATTGAAGGGTTCAAGTTGGTTTTCCAACTTGCGGTTAGGATATCATCATATGTGTGTGAAGGATGAGGAAATCCCAGAGACTTCTTTCTATTATTTTCATGGGTATTATGAGTTTGTTGTAATGTCGTTTGGCATGACGAATACTCTAGTTGTATTCATGGGATTGATGAAGGCTATTTTTCGTGAGTTCCTGAACAAGTTTGTGGTAGTTATCATCGAAGACATCCTTGTGTACTCCACGTCTGAAGAGGAGCTTCCAGAGTATCTACTCATTGTTTTTGGAGTTCTTCGTAAACATCAGTTATTTGGAATGTTTACAAAGTGTGAGTTTTGGGTTCATGAATTCTGTTTCTTTGGGCATGTTGTCTCTCAGTAAGGAGTGGTTGTGGATACATCGAAGATAGAATCTATTGTATCTTGGGAAGACCCCAACACAATGTCAGAGGTGCGAAGTTTCCATGGTCTCACATGCTACTACAGGAGGTTTGTTGCCGATTTCACACGAGTTGTGATTCCTCCGACAGCATTAACGAGGAAGGATTAGTCATTCACATGGACTGATCAGTGTCAGACATTTTTTTTGTATCTAAAGTAGAAGTTAGTAAGTGCTCTAGTACTTTGTCTTCCTGGTGAGGGAGTTCAGTTTGATGTTTTCTGTGATACATCGCATCTAGGGTTGGGATGTGTTCTGATATAGAAAAGATCAGTTTTTTCTTAGGGATCACGGAAGATAAATCCCCATGAATGTAAGTATTCCACTCACGATCTTGAGTTGGAATATGTGATGTTTGATATGAAGTTGTGGATACATTACCTCATTAGTGAGCGTTTTTTGGTTTTCACCTATCATAATAGTTTAAGGTTTTTTTCTCCAAGAGTGACTTGAACTTATGATAATATCGGTGGATGGAGTCCCTATAGGAATATGACTTCGTGATATCATATACACCTGGAAAGGGGAATGTTGTAGCTGCTGTGTTGAGTCAAAAGTCGGGTAGTTATGATGTGCGTGAATCTGATGATTCCTGGAGAGTAATAGAAGAACATTCAGAATTACATCTTGATATGGGAGATGTTTGGGGTATAGGTTGTCTTTTCAGATAATGGTGTAGTCATATATCATGAAGCAGGTGGAAGAGTCCCAGTTGGGTGATCTAGAGGTGGAGGTCTGGAGAGACCGAGTTGTTTGTGGTGATGCCCCTGATGGTTGGTCAGAGGATGAAGAACACTGAGTGTTGTATCACAGAAGGTTTTTTATTCATTTTATAGTGTGCGATAAGGTTCTCAGAGTGTTTCATTGTTCTCCATTAGTGTTTCATTCTGGCATGACAAAGATGTAATGATCCTTGAGGAGCCAGTTCTGATGGCCTAGGCTGAAGCGTTCAGTTGTGGAGTTTGTGTCTCGATGTTTGGTCTGCCAGAGGGTGAAGGCCGAACACCGTGTTCCTAGTGGTCAGCTCCTTCCATTGGAGATTCCTTAGTAAAAGTGGGATGACATCTCAATGGACTTTGTTACTAGTTTACCTAGATCTTCAGGAGGACATGATGCTATTTGGGTGGTAGTGGATCGCTTAAAAAAATCAGCCCACTTTATAGCAATCAAGGAGTCAAGCTCAGTGGATGTTTTGTCAAGGCAGTATCTAGAGGTGGTGGTGGGACTTCATGGATTCCATAGGATAATCTTTTCAAATCAAGATCCTCGTTTTACCTCCAGGGTGTGGATAGGTCTCCAACATTCTTTTGGTTCCCAACTATG
Source organism: Viscum album (assembly GCA_963277665.1). Classification (NCBI taxonomy): domain Eukaryota; kingdom Viridiplantae; phylum Streptophyta; class Magnoliopsida; order Santalales; family Viscaceae; genus Viscum; species Viscum album. The sequence continues at coordinate 1,065,159,224 of OY728166.1, read as the reverse complement.
CCTTAGCACTTCTTTTAATCCTCAAACGGATGGTAAGACAGTGTGAACCATCTAGACTCTTGAAGACATGTAACGCTCTTGTGTCTTGGATTTTGGAGGTTCATGGATGAGGCACATACCCTTGGTGGAGTTCTCTTACAATAATAGTTTTCACTCCACCATCAGTATGGAACCATTGGAAGTCGTGTATGGCCGACCATACCATTCATCGTTGTACTAGACTGGGGTCGGAGAGTCAGCAATTCTCAGACCGAAAATAGTTCAGAATACAACAGAGATGGTTCTAATGATTCACGAGATGATGAAGACAACACAATATCATAAGAAATCATATGTCAATCAAAGGAGGAGACCCTTGGAGTTTTATTTTGGGGATCACGTGTTTCTGAAGGTGACTCTCTGTCATGGGCATTGAAGGTTTGGTCGTGGGAGTAAGCTTTCTCCCCGCTTTGTTGGGCCTTTTGACGTGTTAGCTTGTGTTGGAGTTGTGGCGTACCGAGTTGCACTCCCCCCAGATGATTTAGATACCCGAGGTTTTCAATGTATCACATCTATGCCGTTATCTTCATGATGACTCTCACGTCATCGATTGGGGAGTGATCAATGTTGATGATGATGAAACCTCTGAGGAGTGACCTATGGAGATACTAGACCACAAGGAGAAGGTGTTGCGTGGGCATTCTATCCCCTTGGTTCTTGTCTTGTGGTGACACGGTGGTATGAAGGAGAGTAACTGGGAACATGAGTCATAGATACGTGCTCAGTACCTTGAGTTGTTTGATGTTTAACTCTTTTCATGTATCGATGTAGCTTTTGTGGTTATAAACCTTTCATGTTTATGAGATGGCCCCCTTTATTGCTTTTGTAGCTTGCTCTATTTTGAGAGGTATCTCGATGGGTGGTTGTTCAGACCCCGTTTCATTTTCACTTTAGGTGGGTTGTGAATTCTCAGGGACGAGAATGTTTTGAGAGGTATCTGATGTAATGGCCCGGACCTCTTTGGTCCATTATTTTGTGAAAATATGGTGTTTTAGGTGTTCTGGGAGGTCAAGGTGACTTATCCCAAACACTTTTCCATATTCCCTTTCTGTGAACAGTAGCATCGGTGACCCTCGGTGAACAATTCCAATGGTAGACAACTATGAACAATGCATCGGTAACCTTCTGTGAATAGTGTTCTAATGGTGATGTTCATGAAAAATGTTCTATCGGTGAGGTTCTAACGGTGATGTTAATGAACAGTGTTTTTCCATTGCCAAATTTTGAGTTCATGAACAGTGTTTTTAGCTTTCTACAGTTCACCCCTTTGACATTTCCTTTGATGTAAATTGAATATGAAGCCTTATTTTAAGGACTCTAAGACCAATTAAAATTCCATAAATCTTATATTAATTATTCTCATGGCTCAGGAAGATTTTACTTGGTCAAACCGCATTGTTTAATGTGATTCTCTTTTAATGGAAAATTAAGTGTATCTTACACGGTCGCTCCGTTAAATCTTCTAAAGGGATGGGATATCTTCCTCCCTAATTATTTGTCTTTGTTAGTGGTTGTGAGATGCTTGACCATCCCATTCCATCTCATAGGAGTTTCACAATCAAATTTTCCTCCTCGGATTGGTTTCCCTTTGTTTCGAAGTAGCCAAGTTTTATCGATCAATCTTCGATATAAGGTATGTTTTATCGTCATTATTTTGAGGTTCGTCTTCTCCCATTTCTCCTTTTTATATTATAGAATGTAATATCCATGCTTCTAATATAGTTTTCTTGGGTTTCGGTTGGTGTGGTCGTACAGTGGCATCCTCGGGTGGAAGCAGCTATCGCAAGAGGAGGATCCTGACCCATTGTGTGAATTGTTATCATATAAACAACGTCAATAACTATTTGAGTTAGGGGATTCATTGATTCTCTTTTATTTTATGTTCAACTGTATAGTTATCATGTTTTATCACACTGGATCATAATGGAATTGACATAATAAATATTTTAACCCGATAAATAAATAGATATCGATCGTATGTTATTGCCTCTAGTTTTTCTAGATAGTGTGATATCAATGATTGCTTCTTATAGTTGTTTGTTATTTATGTAAATTGGTAAATAACATAAATAGGAATTAATTATTAATGGTTTGTCTAATGATAAAGAGGAATGTAAATGAATCTTGTTCTTCTTGTTGTAATTTGATGTTAATCAAAATGGTGTTGTGAGGATGTTAAATTATATGTCATAGCTTACTGTTTAGGTTTCCCAATGTTGTAACCTTAATAAATTGGCTAATCCAAGATGGAATAAAGAATTTGTGGTTTGATAAAAGATAATTCCTTGTAGGGTTTTATGTTACCCTCTTGATTGGTAAAGGGACAAGAGAAAAATTGTTAAGATGATTGTTTTCATGCTGCTTGTGTTGTAATGTGAGCCTGGATGGTTGTTGTGATATGTGGGGGCAAGAAGGCATACTGATTTTGGTATTAGATGACACCTACAGTGTCAAGATGCATTAGTTTATGCATGTGGGTGTCTGGGAGGACACAAGGGATGATGGAATGGGTTAGATGTGAATGTTTGGATGCTTACTGATTTCATTTGTTTGTTTATGAGCTTTACTTCTCCCCACTTCTCAAGGGTGATATCCTTACATAACCTTATTCCGAAATGGGTGAAGATGTGTGGGGTATGCCATGTGCTTTCTGTGTTTAGCTTCTCTAGGGAGAATGGGTCTATGCTCTATTTATAGGCGGAAAATACTCGATGGGTAGTTTATCTACTCACCGCGTTGAGCCCCCTTATGATCAGCAGCATAGAATGTATTTCTAGAATGCCGGGGATTATGGTAATGTAATGCTATAAATAAATAATTTATTAAATTATGTTAACCCATGGGGTTTGGAGCTTGTTGGGGTGCAATGTTGAGGCGGTGATTTGAATGCGTAATGTACTTTTGGTGTGATACTAATGAAATTTAATGTGGAACTATTATTGGTTCATTAATGTTTAAAGAATTAATTAACGTAAAGTAAAATAGATAAAAAGGGAATGAAATAATGTATTAATCCTCTTTAAATGGTTGTGTGCTTATATGATACCTAGTCTTAGAAGTGGCATCCTGAAGTCTGAGACAAGTTAGCTGTAGTTGAGTCTAAGACTAGGTTATGCCCACAGTGTGGTTGTGTTCTACAGTATATCGTGTACTTTTGGTGTTTCTGTACGCTAATCCACCCTGTCAGAAAGGGAAACTGACACCACGAGGATTCTGAGCCCTGGGGGTGTTTTCCCCAACATTCAGGTCGGAGGATGAATGGATGACTACCCCTTTGGCAAAACTCTTTTCTCACTGTAGATACTTGTGCTGGTAGGAAAGGTGGTTAGTTTTCCCCATATATAAATGTAGAGGTTTGTAATGAATTGTGTTTATTCAGAAACATATATTATGGATATATTATCCAATGGACTACTATAGGTGTAATTTGTAAAGGCTGTGATGGGTTGAGGATCCTTACTTGGTGTATGGGTTGTAATGGATTGAGGTATAATAACCGACGTATGATACACGTTATGCGAGCTGTTGTGGCTCCCAGAAACTACCTCTTTACCTTCTTTCATGGAATTGGTGGTTTTGTTGCACGTGGTTCATGTTATGGTGCTTCACCCAGGTGTCTGTGGGCTAGCCTTTTTGGAGGGAGACGCTCGGGACGCGCGACATTGGGGCAAAGTGGAAAACTAGTGGGGATGTAGTAGCAGGTTATCCTTGATATTCTTTATAATATTATATACAATTGTATGCGTTACTTAGTGAGAGTTGCACTGGTGATGATGGGAACTTCGTATACCTATTTAGGTGAGAGTTAGATTCAATTGTTGTTAAATGTGTTATAGCATGCTTTCTTTACTTTTTCACGAGAGGCTTTGGGGAGTATCCAACTAAGTATAATATTATACTAACCCTATGTATATATAATCTATTTTTATTTCACTTGGAGCAGTTTGGAGATCAAGCTAGTTTCTACTAGCTTGGGGTTGTTGGATCTGTTCGAGCTTGAGGTTGCTTCTGTTTTTACTTTCTTTTGGGTACTTGCAATTTTCCTCTTCCAGTTGTTGTACTTTTTCATGACATTATATATGTGCACTTGGTTTTTATTTTATATTTTATTTCTGAGTTAGAGTTGGTTGGTGTCTATCTTATCTCTCTCTTCTTCATAGGTTTTCTTAGAGGGTTATTTCTCCCATTTGTGTGTTTACTATACCCTTGGTGGTAGTTGCTAACCCGGGGCCCACTGGAGGCGGGACTCGAGGGGTCATTATCTCCTTTCTCACATTGCCAGCCCAGGAGGGGTACACTTTGTGGGGAGGGGGTCATGACAGTTCTGAACCTTCCAACATTATGATCATATAAGATAAAACATTCCATTTTACATTTATTTTCCCTTTTCAATGTTTTAAGAAAATAATTTCATCACTTTATCAAATTATTTAATTTATATATCATCAACGATGATGGTCTTAATTATTGGTTTTGATAAAATCAAAAGATATTTGTTTTTCTATAGGATCATCCTCATTAATCATCATCATATATTCTATGAGTCTAATTTAAATTATCTCTAATAACACCATATTTAAATTACTTTTTATAATAAATTAAAAAATTATATTTAACTGTGGAACCATCCATCATAATTTGAGTTTCATAATATTCACATCTGTAATTATATTTTCATATCCAACAATTCCCTTCAAATGAAAAAAATATGATTATGGATTAAATAATAAATTTTTATTGGGTATTTTATGAACATAAAAAACAAATATATAGAAATTGAACTATTTCATACTTGGCTATTAAATTATTTTTAAAATAAAAAACATATCAACAACATTATCTTGAATACAATATCTTGGTGCCTTTGGAAAATTAAGCTCATACATCTGTTTTATGTACCAAGACATAAAATTTATTTATATTATTATTATTTATCATTATATATATTTTATGAACTCCTAATTAAATTTATTCACCTAAGGATTAAAACCAAGAAACGGGTGGGGCAAAACCTCAGAAACGGTAGAAATATAGAACATAAATCAATAGAACATGGATGAAAATTATCCGCATAATCTTATCATAAGCACATGATCACCATATTCATCACTAAGGAAACATTAAATACTGTCATGGAGTTTATCATATTCAATATAATAAAATTTAATAATATATAGAACAAATTCCACACACAGGTTTTAAAAAATCCTGAATTAGGTTCACTCGTAACATATGTGAAAAAGTTATAACATCATCACTGTGAACAAATATAGCACCATTTTCTAGAATTTTAAACCTAATAACATTATATATTGAACATTTTCTAATTAATTAGGGGGATATATAATTATAGTTCCACGTTTCACATCATGAAATGCTCAATGTCATCAATGACCTCAAGAAGGATTACTACCATATTCATAAAATAACTAACAAAATGAATGGGATTTGAAATATATACCACATATCATACATCTTGAAATGAGCCTTGTTTTTCCCATATGAGTCAGGGATGTTATAAATTATAATAAATGTTCATTTTAATCTTTTAAATAACAAAATACTCATGACGATTCAAGATATGTTTTGGAAACTACTCTTTTTTACAATGCATCGTAAAACGATTTGAATATTTGTAGGGTAGAGACATTTATATTAAGAAAAATAAGATAAATAATATTTAATGGACATATTTTGGAAAATATAGGGACAATTATATGAAAATAATCATCAGATTCTTGATAACAAAAAAATATTTATAGTATTTGAATCCCTATACTATAAATCTCGTTTTATTTCAATGCTTGTATGCCTCCTTAATAATACATATAATTTAATTAAATCATTGACCCTAAAGTAAATTATTTTCATTATTATCCCTATTTATCAATTATAAACATTATATTTTTTATTAAATTATTTTGGTGAAGTTGATGCATTTTGATATCATGTTTTTCTTAAACATTTACCATTTTTCTTAGATTTCATTTTTTATTCAAGATAATTTATATGTTAAAAGAATAAAATAGTGAATATTAGAATATATATATATATTTTTATTTAAATTTATATATAATTACTAATTTCTTTTATCTATCCATAATTTCGGTTATTTTGAAATAACGGGAAATGCCATTGTGGGTAATAAACAAGCCATTAATAAGTCATTGTCAGAAGGGGGGGAAATGGTGAATAAAATATAAATACATCATAAATATAAATTTTACATTATTTTTAATTAATTAATATAATTTTATCATAATATATTTTTAATTTAATAATATTTTGTATTTGAAGGGATAGAGTAAAAAAATAATATTTGAGGAAAACACGAAGAAGAGTTGATGAAAACATACCCACTTATTTGAGTTTCTTCTATAAGACAACAATAAACTCCCTTGATTATTTGAGATAGTTTAATATAAAATGTAAATAAGGATTCTGAAAGGATTCAAAGAGAGGAATATATAATATTTTTGGCTTAGTTATGGGAGGATATGAGTTTTTTCAAGGTGAGGGAGAGGGATTATTTATTCTTGAAGATAGAGGTATATTTAGAATAAAATGTTGAATATAATACTATATAAATTTTAAAACATATAATAATGATGTTAATAAAATCATGGGTTATCTATAAAAATAATAATTTTTTATGACTTTGAAAATTATTATAATTTATATTTATTAGTTCAATAACATGGAATGTGGAAAATAATGAAAATTAATTATTTTATTGGAATACAATAGACTTTAAAATTTTAGAAATAATTTTTACGTCTGGAAGTTTTCTTAATTAAATTTAAAATAATAACTTATCAAATTTACCATGTTATTGGATAGTCAAGAATTTATATAGTTTAATATATCATTACCACATAATGAATGATGTCATTTAAAATACAAGCGTTATGAAAAAAATAATAAATGTACTATTAACAAATAAATATATGTATTTTAATAAGTACACAATATCCACCCTTAGAAAAAAAAAATATAAATAATGATTTAGAGGATGAAATTTCATTTATAAAAATAATATATTGAAAAAAGTAAATCAACAGTTTAATATAAAAATTATATTTTTTTACGAAATGAAATAAAATACAATTTATTAAATATGAGATTATATTTTTATTGAGTTTTTAATGTTGGTTTTTATTTTATAGATTAATAAAATATATATATATTAACCATTTTATATTTTATTTTTATAAATGGTTTTTTTATTTTGAGGTCAAATTCCAATTCTAAAAGTCAAGTTACTCTTTCTAATTACCACGTGACAATTACTATCTTTCAAGTTACTTTTTCATAGGTCACATTACCATTCCAATGGTAACATTACCTCTAATAAATACTAATTCATTCCCTCATTCATATTTTCATAAATTCCCATCATGATTCCACATTTATAATTTCAAGAGATTCTATTAGATTAATAAAAATTTTAATCCTTTCTATATTGTTGTCTTTGTGGGTAATGATTATAAGGATATGAATTTTCCATTTTTAATTTTATTAGTATATATTTTTTCCTTTATCATGTTTGGAATTGTAATGGGATTAGTTACTGATTAATATAATGATATTTTTTAATTAAATATATTTTTAACAGTTTATTTTTTTTCATGTTTATAAACTATATAATATAATAAAAGAAACATTTATATCAAAAAAATGCCATTTATAAGATATTTGTTGTCACATCCACCCATTATAAATTTTATCCCTAAAATTTCAACTCATAACCTCAATTATGGATAAGTTAGGGTACATTAACTTCAGGTTTTTCAATAGTTTCCAAAATTTTTATTCATACATATGGTTTCACTATAAAACTGTGAAAACGGGAGTTTTATTGAATAAAGCTCTCTATTTATGATATAAAATCATCCATGGAAGCTCCTCATAAGAGATATCATTTACTAGTCATAACACCTCTAGATTTATTACATGTGGGGGATCAGCTGTGTACTATCTCAAGAATTATATGTCAAACACAAAACGATCTTCATCCACATTTTGTTTATGGAAATGGTGATTGGCCACCTCTCTTATATGATCAAGTATCTCTAAGGATTAAATGTAAAAATGGATAATCATCACTTTATCTCAAAACTATATCATTCTCTTGCATAGATATATTCAAAGGAAATATTTATCTCTATTTTTAAACTACAATTCCCTTTGAAATATGTCAGCATTTAAGTTCTACCGACTCTTAGAAGGACTAATTTGTTATTGGATGGATTGAACCATTAAAATAATCTCTTATATAATATCAAGTAAAAACATATTTAATTATCCATCATAATCATAATTACTATGAGTTATATATCACTTCCCATACTTAGTTTCACATAGACTCATTTGAATACATGAGTGGAAGCTGCTATTGTATGGGAATTTAACATGGGTAGGGGATGATACAGTACTCGTGTAAATTCTATTAAACAAGATCTCAATAGGTCCTAAAGTGTATAAATGGTGCTTTATTTTTTCCCATCAATTTGGGGTGATAGACCATAATGAAATACGATTATGTATTCATATAATGTAGATGGGTTTTATTGAATTTAGAAATGACCTTTTTTGAATAGCAGAGTCTATTTAAAGTGGTACCCCATGAAGCCTCTGTACTTCCATTACATATATCACAAGTTTTTGTTTTTTTGAGATAGTTTAATAAATATAAATTAACTATGAAATATTGGTGAGTTGAACCACCACAACCTGTATCATATTATATACATTGAATGTCTTCATGAGTTACTTGAAAAGTTTTATGGTGATGTTATACCATTTCCTTTCCACTACGTGAAATAGTTCCACCACCCCCTTTGAATTTTATCAATATTAATTAAAATTAAAACATATTAGGTACAATTAGGATTACTTGTGATATATTTCTTTATGTTTTTTCACCAAAACTCCCATGAAGGCCACATAACCTAATTGTACTTCTCGAATGGATTGAGAAATATGCATTATATGCATTATCCAATATAAATTTTATTGTATAAGGCGAATAATCTATATAAAATCAACTTCTATAACAAATGACACAATTATCATCAATATGTAATTCATGACACTTCCCTTCCTTTACATATTTCACCATTTTTTGCAGATCTAGATATTCCCTTTGGGCCTCCTTTAAATTTTATTGGATAGATGATTCTAAAATAATTTTGGAATGTCAGGATGTATTCTGTTCTGTTATTATTTCCATATAAATTCTTTTCATTTCGATGATGTATATGTATTTCTCAATCTACATCATTGATTGAGTTTTAGGTTATTATATTGTCTTAAAATCATCTATATTGTTTTCCATTTTATGTTAGTTTTGGGGGATAAGGAACCACTCATGCGAAGATAGTTAAATAGTATGATGAGATCATGGAAGTCTATCCATTTTATTAAATGAAGTAGATTCCAAAGTTAAATGATTTATTGTTTAGTTCACCAATTTTTTTCATCGGAAATATATGGATTTCCTGACTCGACTGGTGGATTGTATTTGGGGATCAATGGAATTATACAATTAGTCATATCATGATTACCATTTATTTATCCCTACAGAGAAATCCTAACAACTCCCACATCCATAAAATGGTACAAAAATTCCTTCTAAATGTAGGCGGTCCATTGGGGTTTTAAACCCAATGATAGTTATAATGTCACATTAGTCGAAAGTATGGTAGGTCATGCTCTTCAAACCCTATTGGGGGAATTTTTTCCTACTCTTGGAATCCCTTATAAATTTAAAATTTATTTTAGAATATCATTATAATCTCAATATAGGACTTGTAACCCCTAAACAATGATCATAGGTTAAGTGTCTTTAAATGAAAAGGGTGGGTCCTATTGGTCAATCCGTCAATATGTATATGAGGTTCTTCATCTATTTAACATTGGTGAGTAACAAATTATATGTTTAATCAATATAACTAGGTTCTGGAGAGATTGTTATTTTATGGGAGGTGGTAAATAATTTGATGATGGGATTGAGTCATTATGTGTCATCCTACATATCTGCTTTTATAATAAGAATAAAAAAACCAAAAACCCTTGTATTTTAATATCATAGATGAATTACATATTTGAAGGAAATCGAGAACTACGTATTGAGCTTGAACCTCAGGGATGAAACCTACATATATTGGTTATTGATGGATTCAAAGTTATCGTAGTTCAATTTATCTAGGATTACACAATGTGATTTCCCTAGTATGAGTGACAAATCATATTATGCTACAATGTGTAGATTATAAACTGAGGCTTCCCTATGTGAATGATAAGATATATTAAACTCACAAATTCAATGTGATCTATACTCAGTGTGATAAATAAGGGTTAGAAAGTAATAATTGAATTTACATTTAGATATAGGTCTTATTTATTGGGACATTCTTATGGAGGTTTAATATAGATATCAGGACATAGGAATACACACAATGTATCCTAGTCATAGAAGGAATAATATTCATTGTAGTTTAGTTGATCGGGGCTTACACACTTTGGATTCCCTAATATACAAGTTATATCATATCATGTCATTTAGTGGGGCTTAAAAATTGATGTTTCCCTATATGAGTGATATGATCATTGAAAATACCTATTACCATGTGAACTATGCTCGATCATGTAAACAATCCATAGAAAATAATCAATCTCAATATTTATAAATAATCATCTTATGTGTTGGGGCTACCCTATAAAGCTTTAACATGGATCTTGGGCCTTTAAGAAGCGTCCTACATATCCTAGTGATAATAGGATTTAGATTCATCATTGTTCGATTAATTTTTAGTTACACTCTAATTTTTTCCAACATTGGTTGGTTGGACAATGTTATAATGTCACGGGACACCTACTTGGCATGGCCTACTTACCTGCATGGCATTTGTTGATTGGCGTATATGAAATCTTGTTTTTTTGGTTGACACATTGGATGATGTATACATGACCTGTCCAAACACAATGGTACGATCCAGTTGAATAATCAAGGGGATATCACATAAATTTAATGGAATATCTAAAGGTCATCATATGTCCAAGGTTGACTTGTCATGGTGACATTTTAAGGCCTAACCAAGAGATCCTTGAATCACATGCTTGATCTTAGTTGGAATTCTTGAAGGATATCTCTTGATCCAACTAATATGGCCTGGTGTAATCATGAATGGTTGGATGTACATATTTAGGGTGTCTTTAGGGTAAATGTGACATGTATGGAGGGTGATACATGTTCAAACAAACGTGAATGAGTGTCATCATGAATGTCATCTGACTCATCCAAAGGAAATCGTATGATATAACTGGATTTTCTAGAGGATATCATGAGAGAGAATTGACATGTCCGGATTACATTGTGAGGAATAAATATCATGAATCAGTGATGCTACAATATTTGGGAGACATGTAAGGAGGATATTTCATGGTCTTGGAGGAGATCTCAGATGATTTCATGAGACATGGGAGTCAAGCCCATGATTTTCCATGACATGTCTAGGGGACTTTGCATTATCGAAATAATATACCAAAGGAGCTTCACATGATCTGGTAGACATTTCCTGGTGCTTCCACAAGACCTGGGATTTTCATGCAAATAGAATAAGGATCAATTTATAAGTTCATCGCATAATTCACCATTATTTATAATCAGAGTTCCTAAATTTGATTTAATATATAATATATTGGTTCTTGGCTAGCTTGTTCAAGTCTCATGTGACTTATTATGTATGTGGGATGTCCTTATCATAACCACATTATGCCCTTTTGTGGGGTCTATTCATGATCACACAAACTTCCTAAGCATGAATCATAATATCCATAGGTGGTTACTGAGATGTTAACTGATATAAAACCATTTAAATAAAAATATAAGCAACCCCAAGAAATCAACTCTCATGCATAGGTGCTCCAGAGTGAGGATCCAAAGATTCATTTTTTTAATGTTATGGTGGGTGTTTTATTAGCCTCAAAACTCTGATTTTGTAATGAATTCCACTACATTTATAATATAAATGTAGTTTGAGTCAGTGTAGGGATTTTAAGTCATTAATTTTACACAATCATATAATAGGTTATTCTAGTAGTGTCGCATGATTTTCAATGTCTTTAAGACAATAAAGTCAATACTTAATTTTTGGATATTTTTTCATTAAAAAGGACTTTTTAAATAATTTTCTAATGAAAAGATACATACATATGGGTAGTTCGATATGTATAAGGGATTTCACAATATTAAGATACTTTTTGAAAGGCTTTCAGATGATCTGAGGTGACATATATGGGACCATTAATGAGAAAAATGATTCTTATTTGGGGTCATTCACAAGAGAAAGGTGTCCCACTATGGATCTCTTATGAGATCATGCTAGATTTTTTGGCATGTTTCACATGATCAATGGTGATCAGTTTATCTTCCCCTCACAATATGTATCTATAATTACTCTTTTTATTTTATTGTTTATTTAGTAAGGGTTTACGATGTCTTGAGTTTGTGAGAGTGTTGTAGAAAATATTCACTCCTCCCGTCAGTGATACATCACATGTCTAAAAAGGTTTTTGTGGTGATGTGTGAGTATTATCATGGGAAGACCCTTTTATTTTCCATTGATGTCAGAGGGGGAGTTCATGACCACCTAGACATATCTGAGGACATTCATATGATGGGGTGACATTCTAGTGGCATGTTTCATATCCATGAAGACATGAAACTAGGAATTAATTCATGTATTGTGAGCTACATGGGTGTTTCGTGAGATTTATATCAACACTAGAGGATATATCCTTTTGGTTATTTTATCCATATTTTGCAGGGAAGTTTTCGTGGGTTTTCTGGTGCCTACTACCTGACAATTAACATAACATGGGGTGTCACGTGGTAGTTTCATCATTATCTTAAAGTGTCTTTGGTATCCATAAGAATAATAATAAGGGATTTCTTAATGGGATTCACAAGATCCTTTATTCGGTTATTCAATACACATGAGACATCAAAAGACATTATAATGATCCTGTGATTTCATGTAATTTGGAGGGTGAAGTGATTCGTGAGTTCAGTTCAACTTTTTCTTCTATTTTATTGTGGGAAAAATAATACCAATATTCATGTATTTATTCCATTGTTTATTTTATGATGCTCATTTGGTGGGAATCAAAAAATCCCCCTAGCTGAAATGTTCACTGGGACAAGGGATCGATTTTAAGAAATTTAAATGCTTACATGAGGATTCATCACAATTTCAATTCAGTATGATGGGTGACACTTGGTGTTCTATGTGGAATTTGGAATTCCACATAATTAACTACAAATAGTTGAGTTATGGGAGGATCATTCACCATATACTAAATTAAAATATATATTTCTCCATTCATCCTTCTTAGGACAGTTTTTCAAGAACTCCCTAGTAGAATAGATTGTGATATCCATTCGTTAGACCCTCCGTTGAGAAATATTTCCCTAGATTCGTTTTCCTAATATAATTTTTGAATCAAACGTAAACTATTTTTTTTAATTTGATAAACACTCAGCCATACAGACTCACAATTTTCTTTTATGCTTTCTCGGGATATACCGGATCAATCTCACGAACCTTTGAGTATTATGTGGATCAAATAACAATGTCAAGGTGACATGATCATGAGGCTTATGAATGGTTGTCTCATTACATGACCTTTTTAAGGTTTCTTCATTACACTCAATCATTTTGAACATGTAAATTCATGAATACTTTATACAATTCCTAAAATCCATGATGAATCATGTGATTCATATGTAGCTACTGAACATAAGAATTTAATTTTTACAAGATTTCACTAATCTTACTTGTGATTCTTATTTTCATGAATATGGATTCTGAATCTTATCAGACTTCCAAGGCCACTATTAAGAATAGGTACTTTATTTATAGGAATCATAATACTTATCCAAGATATATTTTGTGTTCATACAATGAGTTCCTAAAAAGGCTCCTTCCTTCAGAGATTTAGAATTATCATTTTTTTCAATGGATTCATCTATATGAGTATATCCCTCTGAATAAAATTGTCATACTATCATTAGAAATCAACCTACCATCCTACTAGATTCCAACTTATATTAAATACATTAATTCCAAAAAATTTGAGGCTAGAAAAATGCAAGTAACTCGGTACAAGGGGTTTTCATAAATATTGGAAAACTCTCCCTTAGGGCTATATGGATATGCTTTCTCTCACCATCCCATTTCCCAGAGAAATTCATTTACACTCAAAAATTATGTAAAAAAATCAGGAAGCTCATGGATCTCAAAAGGGGATCATCAACTAGGTGTCATATTTTCTTGAGAATTGGTGTAGTAATTTTGGGTTAGGCCAAGCTGCATAGAGTTTTCTGATGAGATATACATTGTGCATCTTTATGAAGATGTATGGATTTTCTATTTTACTATTTTTCTGTATTTTGATATTATTATTGAATAGGTTAAACTTTACTGTCATTCAACCAAATCATTCCATATATCCCATGGTGTGGTTGGAATAATCTACTAGGATATGTATAAACTAGGTTGGAAATCCCATCTTAGATATATGTACGACGAATTCATTCCTACTATAGATTCTGAGGATGAACATATTAAAATATTTTCCTTGATGAGTGGAATGCTCAACATCATGAATGAAAATTTAATGAATTAACTCACTATTCACTCTCTCATATCTTTGAAATATTGGATCCAAAATTTCCATTATTTTTGTATATCTAGGATGACAATTATATTCCACTATCGATTCTCTTCCAAAAACATTCGTGATAGTATCGATTCATTTTGGGCTATTTTGGAATTTGGGGATCTTACCTCATGGGGATACTGAGTGAAGCAAGATATATAACCAAGTCATTAGATAGTAGGATTCATGGCCATGTTCCATAAATCTTTTACTTTCCCAGCCGAGGATGTGTTCTTAGGAATCTGAGTTAGTACACTGATGATGGATGCCAAACATGTAGAGTGATGGATCCTCAATCTCTTGGTACTGACTCTATAACCTATTTAATATCACCTAGCCCTCCTTAAGTAGGTAAAAATACTATATAGGATTATTTGACCTTTCATGTTTTTATTTTGTTGGATATGAGATAATTTTCACTACTAGAAATACTATAATATTACAAGAATTCATGGTGCTCTAATTCAACCCTGTTGTTGAACATATCTGGGGTTGGGTCCATATTGTTAGTCATGGATTAAGATACCAATGTGTTCTATCAATATGATTGATTTTTGTTCAACACTTATCTTGCACTAACTTGTCTAATCATAAATTTTAGTGTTGTCTCTATTGAATAATGTTATTATAAGATATTCCTTTAGAATGTGCTTCTTGTATACATGAAGGACATTTTGATCACTTGTTAGTCGTATACACCTTATATTATATCTTTTCACTTTGGTTGCACCCAATGGGTCTCCCATTTTCCATTAACTGGCCTGTGGGGAGAGGGAAACACCAAGATCATATGCAAGTTTTGGATGATGTCGGTGAGTGAAGACACCAATACTGAGATAAGTATTACATATGCTATCACTATAGCAATTTTTCTTAGGATAATACCTAAACATGGGTCCAAACCTACCAAGATGGTGTGAAAAACCATCTGTTCCACCATAGAAAAAAACAATTTTACTCACATGATCCTCTTTCTTCAGGACATATGGAGTTGATTCAGGACATCAGTTAGACTTGATGGAAGTTCCCTAATCCAAGTGAAGAATATCCCATCAATGTGGTATAACCCTTTGAGGAATATATACCTTCGCTAACGAAAAATATGATGCACCCCTTTAGAGAATAATATGTGGGACATCCTCTCTTTCTTCCCTATTAGATAAAACAATTTTTTTCTCCATCTCACATGCTCATTTTCTAAAGCTAGATCAGCTAATTCATGGTGAAAGATGATCTAGAAGCATATTTATAACATGATCACTATGAATCATTTGGAATTGTTTCATATCTAAAAGGAACACTATTGTTAGCTAATTGATGACTTGGGGTTGTTTGAATTGATTTACATCCATTAAATGAAATCATAGGAAAACTTATCTTAACTCAAAATGATTTTTGGAAATGAATGATAGGGGATTGAACGGTATTTAATATAAAGCTCCCATAGCCAAATAGATGAAAGAGGTTATATAGGAATAAGAGTACTGCACCTTTTTAGATATGATTTTCAATACCATATAGATTACTAGACTATGGATATTTTAAGATATGAGGAAATCATAGGTCATGTGAGTTTTGAACTATCAGTAACATCATCTACATAAGAAGCCACTCCAAAAAGAGTTGATTAGATGACCACATTAGTTAAGACACTTCACAATAGGGAAGAAGCATAAGAGGTGGGGTGACTGACACCTCAGTGTTGAATTGATTCTTTTGACTAAAATCATTCCATATTTTAAAACTAACCATAACAAAGCATATTATAGTTTTATCATTGACACATATTTTGTTTTTGATGAAATGTATGGAGAGACTACAAAATTTGGACAGTCCTCTTTGGTCATGTTATCAATGAATGGATTTCTAAACATTTTATGTTTATATTTTGTCATATTTTATACATTATGTTCTATACATTTCACTAATTCAATATTATATGAATCACTACTGAAAAAACAACATTTTCAAAATATCATGTAAACCCAAATGTATCGATATGAATGATTAAACACTAAAAGATTCATATTAAAAAATAAACATGATTTCCCAACTACATGGTATTTCCTAAGGATATGTCTTCTCCAACTATCTTGACATTAACTAATTCACATAAGGATAATATAGGGAGAATATGAATCTCATAGGGAGATTATTATATCTTTATTTGATGTTAATTGTAATGGAGATCATATCTTCATTTTTTTCTAAGTAAATATGATGGGCATTATAAGATATGAATATTTTACATCAATACAGACTAAATTTTTACTCTACTATATTTTTAAATTTATTTAGGAACATATATCCCTTTAGTTTTGGGTATTTTAGCTCACACCTTCTATCACTATGGTTTTGGGACATTTAACAAGGACCTTAAATCGGTATGTTTTGGAGACTTTTAGCATGGACCTTCTATTATTATAGTATAGGTTATTATATTTCTTGCCTTCTATCTATATATTTTATGGGTTTCATTGTTATACCTTATATTTTTGTTTTTAGGGTCTTTGAGATCATTCATTATATCATTTTAGTTTAGGTTCTTTAATAAAAAACCTTATATTTTTTAAAATAGAATATGGTACAAACATGCAAGGAATGAGTCCAAAAATCCTAATTATATGAATTACACCTTGGTGTTTTTAGGGCTAAAAGTTATCATACAACCCTTATAATGAGTGAAAAATTTGGTTTATGACCATAGGAACATAATCAACACCCATAGATATACCATAATTGTAAAAAATGGGCCCCTTGAAAGCACATATTCTTTTCTAAGCGAAATTGATGATTTATGGGGTTATATTTCAATATGGATAAATACTAATGATACAAGGTCTATATGGATAGATGGAATGTTAGTGATATAACTCATAATCCAAATGTCTGAGTTTGTGAATATGGAATTGGGCTATATGCTTGTGATGACCCATAACATCATGAAATTTCAGATGCTACCATGGTGTTTCTAGGTCTCCTAAGGATTGACTAACCTTTATTTCAAGGAGGATATACCATTGGTTAGTAGTTCAAAGATCATATTAATTGATATCATTGGTAATAAAAGGTGATCTCAAATCCATTCATTGGGTCATGAAAGAATCATGATGACTCAATCATACATATGATTATGTTGGGAATAGAGAAAGATATCTAGGAAGGGTTCATGAACCCTAAGGTTGTATAACTCTTAAATTGTGAATCTCCATCCCAATACCTTTTTGTTTCAAAGCATTAGGTTTGGAATGTAAGATTGTTCATAAATTTGGAATTTCATTCATATTATGATAAAGGGTACAAAACATAGTGATGAAATGTTTGGTATATCAAATCTATAAGAATAGTTAGGTTATCAGAATTGAAAACTTTGGTTCAAAGTGATCGTGTTTGGAGGATGACATGGGAATATCATACTAGGAATGGATCAGAACCCACTAAGGTGCTCAGTTAAATGAAAATGAAATTAGTTCTGAGGAGGATCAAAAATCCATTTTTGTAGAGTCATTTGTTTGGTTGATGAAAATTTTATAATATGTTAGAGAACTGAACATACAAGAATAGATAAACAATGGGTCGCTTGATGTCATGAATCCTTTTCCTGGGGCCATTAAATATTTATGGTGATAAGAAATGAACATATTGTAAACACCCCAACCATAGTTGGTTGGTTCCAGTGTCTGACATCATTAAATTTGTATGATTATGAGGAATCACATCCCAAAAGGAAATAATTTTTCAGTACCATGGAAAACAAGATACCTAAATAAGTTCAAAATTACTACTTCAAAGGGAAGAAATAAGTAAATTCTATTTTAAACATCTATAATTTTTATACTGTCCCTGCAAGTAATTCATAATATACGTTTTCTTGTTATTGGGAAGTATAAAACATATAAATGGGGTAATATTCTATGCTTAGAAAGGGTAAATAATATAGTATAAATAATTTATAAACAAAAATAATATGCATGGAGAGAGACTAAAAACACATGCCTATAAAATATACTTGAGAATAATATGGTTGAAATGAAATATATATAAATAATTCCATAAAACATATCCATGAATATTTTAGTAGTTGTATAATAACATAGACATTCAATTACTAGTTTCATAATGAAATAATGCATAATTCTACACATCGTAATCATACCTTCAGGGCTTCATCCAAGACACCATACATAATGGTTAAAATCCCATGTAAATTTTGATTTATGATTCCTATCGACGCATCGAGGGGTTATAGAAGCACCCAACCATAAGATAATAAGTCCAATTAATTGCTCATATAAATAGGTATAAACATAAAAAACATATACATTCATAGTATAAATGACATATGAAATGTAAATAACTTTCCCCAATCATTAAAAATATACACTAACCATTTTGAGTAATAAGGTGAATGGTATCAAGATAGAACATACAAAATCAAAATTTACCAAAACCATTCAATAAAATATGGTACATGATATCAAAAAATATTAATCCTAGTTTTACATAATAATCATTACGAGTGTTTAAATAGAAGGAAATACTTTTATAAAATCACTGAGTAATTCTTGAGATAAATACTCGTTTACTTTGCAAAGAAGAATTATTTGGGAATAAATATTTTTATAAAACATGTATTTAACTACTATAGTTTTTTATAATAAAATTACTGACTATAGAAAATAAATGGTGTATTAATACAGATGATATAGGTCACTTTGAAATAGTTATGAATTTTGTGAAGTTCCCCTAAATCAGGCTTGTTTATCAAGAATAATTTATTAATAATCCTTTTAAAACATATAACTCCTAGTAAAGTAAAGAAGAATTATGTTTGGTAGAATATATATATATATATAACATTGACAATAAATTTATGATTATTTCATAATAAATTTAATAATTTCATTGATGTATGTAGATAAAGATAATCTTGAATGAAAATGGAGGTTTGGGTAGAAACCCCGTACCTTATGCCTGAACGTGTTATGCACATAACCTTAACGTATTGGATAATAAAGTTAAATACATTAATTAACTAATAAATAACCTCATATACATTTATTTTATTTAATATAATTTAATTAAGTTAATTTATGACCTTTTATGAGTAATAAAATATAATATTAGCGCTCGGGGGCATTCATTTCCTTAGTTTTCACAATCGATATACCGGTATATAAGTACGGAAGATCATGTCGAATGGATATAATTTTCTAGAATCTAATTTATATGATACTTATGAACATGAAACATTTTAAATTATTATATAAATCATTTGTTTCAACAATAAAAATGGTTTCATGACCGGCCTTGAAGAAAAAAATTAATGAACAAAAATTCATCATTCACAAAGGTTGTAAATCAGTACCTCTCGGATTATGATTTCATGTTAAAATTAAAAGAAATAGAGTAAGGATATTAAATATGGTTCTTCCATATTCATGATATAATTATAGTATATAAATGATACTATATTTATCATGATCATTTTCACCGTTCAGGTTGGGATAGAATAATAAAAGGATGAACTTGAAAAGAAAAATAAACGGAAAAGGATGGGGTGTTTCCCTCTTGAATACTCCTCCTTGAGAATATCCTTAATGGTATTGATTTTGGAAGTTTTAGGAGACCAAAAGATTCAGGATGTGGGGTAGGAGTTTGGGAATAGGATCAATTATATATTTGACAAGGGCAAAATCATGGAATGTGTGAGGAGAAGTGGGAGTGAGGGTGGTTTTATAGTGGAGGAGATGGTGAATTTCTCATTATTTTATTCCTTATTTTATAATTTTTCACAGGACAAAAAATAAATTTGATTCATGTTACTAAATAAAGTAATAAGTGCATGTGAGTTTTAACCAAGGGTGCTTACATCATCCGCGACTGAAGGAATAGTGTATTTAGCTTATAATTTATTTATAATGTAAATTACATTATTTTGTTATTCACAAAAAATTCATGAATTTTAAATATAACAATAATTCACCATTATATTATTTAGATGTGTATAATTCAAAAATTGATTTAATATTATCATTATAATTTTATAAAAATTTGAAATTTAGTTTTTAAATAAAATCATTATTAAATTGAAAGAATATATTTTAAATATTAAACTAATTTTTTAATACTTCAAAGAATTAACTATGATCTCATAAAATTATATTAAAATCACAGGAAAAATATATATATTTAGGAATAATTTTTATGAAAGTTAATTTTATTTTAAATAAATTTATTAATTCAAAATATAAATTAAATATTTATTACTCACAAAAATTCAGACACTTAATTGTTAATTTTTAAAATATTCACTCTCATTAATAAGGTTCCTAAATTATGTTTATACCTACAAGAGAGAGGATAGTATCAATAAGGATCATATTTCTATTTATAATGGTACATTACTATTCAAAATGGTCATGTTACTATTCACAAAAAAATGGAAGTTGATCAAATCAGACTCGAAATATCGTAATGATCACATCATTGTATGTCCATTTTTCTAAATTCAAAACCCAGAAGTAGAAAACTTATCTCAAATAGCTTGTTTATAACTAACACTTATATATAAAAAAGATTTTTTTTCTTAGAGACTTAGTGTTTTGAGGATTCTATACTAAATTTATTTTTAAATCTTTTAGGTGTTATAGTGTTCCCCTCTTAAAAATATTTCATCCATGAAATTACCATAATGTTGCCACATAAAAAGAATTGGGTAGTTCTTCATCATAAGATATCTCTGCTCCCATGTCACCTATTCAGTTATTTTATTTTCTGAATGTACCTTTAAAATATGAGTCCTCAAATTCTTCAAAATATGTTCTTTAGGGTCAAAAATCAAGATAGGTTATTCATAGAAAGATAATTCAAGTTGAAATTATATACATTCAGAAGTGATTACATGTGTTTGGTCTGGGATGTAATTTCTCAAAAATGAAACATGGAGCACATTATGTACTTTAGAAATTCTAGGAAGAATTTCCAATAGATAAGCTGCAACTCTAATTCTCTCTATAATTACAAAAGGTCTAATGTACAGGGGGCTTAGTTTCCATTTCTTCGAAAATCTTATAACACCCTTCCATAGTGATAATTTCAAGAAAACATGATCTCCCACTTAAAATTCCAAATCCTTCCTTTGATTGTTAGCATAGATTTTTTGCCTAATTTAAGATTCTTAAATATGGGTTTGAATAGTTTTGACCATCAATTTTGTTTCTTATACAAGCTCTAGGCCCACAAACAGTTTTTTTCCAACTTCGTCTCAACATGTTGGTGTATGATATCTCTTTCTGTACAATGCATCATATAGTGAAATATGAATACAAGAATAGAAGATATGGTTTTCAGAAAACTCCACTGAAGGAAAATAATGATCCCACATATTTATAAATTTATGAGAACACTATATCAACATGTATTATAAAGTTTGAATAATCCTTTATAATTGCTCGCCCATTTGATGGTGTTAAGTAGTAAAATAATAAAGCTCAATATCGAATGAATTCTAGATTATTTTCCATAATTTTGATTTAAACAGTTAATCAAGATCAAACAAAATATAGAGATATGCTCCATGAATTTTAAAAAATTCCATAATATTTAGTCGGGAAGGTGCTACAGGGTAAAATTGTCCCTTATAGTGAAGAAATATATAGATTTTCTATGTAGATCAACAAAACCCCATATTAATTCCTTATTTCATGGAGTTTTGTGTAATATAGGGACAAATTCCATAGTAATGTCATCCCATTTCCATGTAGGAATATGTGGAGGCTTGAAAAATCCTCTATGATTTAGTCTTTTCACCTTAACTTATTTACATACTAAACTTCTTGATAAATAATTTCCAATTTCGACCTTTATATTATCTGACAAAAATGTTATTTCATTTCAATATTCATCTTAGTTATACCATTGTGTATAGAGAAATTTGAGAAATGGTAATCATCCATTAACTATCTTTTTAGATCGAGTATTGAGGGACCACGTAGCCTCCTCCCAAATTTCATAATTCCATCCTCACTCATGATGTCTAGAAGCTTCCTATAATTCATAGATTTATTTTTATTTTGAATATTCTCATCAGAATATTGGGATATATTAATTCTTTCCAATAAAGACGGTTAGGAAACTAGTTAAAAATGTAATAATATTTCACATTCCTTGACAATTTTCATATCCAACCTTAATATATCAATATACACATGATCCTTATGACCCATATATATCTAACATATTTCTACATGGAGATAGTGTCTGTATATCTTCAGAGAAAAGATAATAGACTCTAAATCAAGATCATGAGTTCGATAGTTCTATTCATAAAATTTTAACAACCTTAATGCATATGAAATAACACTATCATTCGGTATGATGACACATTCATACCCTTACATTGATGCATCACTATAGATCACAAATCTACCATTTCCATATAGTAGAGTCAGGATTAGAGAATTTACTAATCTCATCTTCAATTCATGAAAACATTACCCTTATTTTTTTCCGAATGAACTTAACACCTTTATGAGTAATCTAGGTTAATGGGTTAGCTAATTAGGAAACTTTTTGGACTAAACGCTGATAATAACCTTCTAAACCAAAGAAACCAGGTATCTTAGTTATGTTATGTACTGTAGGACATTCTTTTTTGTCCTTTTTCTTCATCATATTAACAACGATTCTATCCTTAGAGACTTATGGACAAGAAAATAACCTGTTTGAAGTGAAAATTCAGACTTTCTAGGCATCCCATATAACTCGTTTATTCTAATATTTTTCAAAATAATTCACAAGTGGTTCTCATGATATTATTAGATTTTGGATTAAACCAATATTTTATCAATAAATACAACTACAAAAAAACCCATATATTCCTTCAAAACACTATTCATTAGATCCATGAAAATAGAGGGTGAATTAGCCATCCCAAAAGCCATTGCTATAAACCTGAAATTTCAATAAATAGTTTGCAATGTTGTCTTTATAATATATTCATTACCCACACACAACTGATGATATCTAGATCGATGGTCATTCTTCGAAAAATATTGGGCTCTATGAAGTTAATCAAATAAATCATCAATCCATGTAATATGATACTTATTCTCTATCGCAATATCCTTGATCTCCCTATAGTCAATACATAGTCTCATAGATCCACATTTCTTATTAACAAAATGAACATGAGATCCCCATAGAGAAACACTATGGATGACACATCCTTGGTCACTAAATTATTTTAGTTGTTTCTCCAGTTATAATAATTACAATATGTCCACTCTATAATAATCCTTTGATATAGTCCATAAATTAGGAATTAATTCAATAGAAAAATCAATTTCCATCTCTGGAGGTTGTCTAGTGAAATCATCTCTAAACCATCAGCATATTCATGCACAATATGTAAATATTCAATCTGAAGATTTATTTCCTCACCCATAGATATTTTTTATCATCCTCTCCAATAATTGAATTAAGTAGGGAAACTGGGGTGGATCTAGATAAGATTCAGATGACAACGTTTTTGATCTAAAGACATGGGATTCTACGTCATTCATAGAAATTATAACATCCATATTCTTATAATATATTTTTTCATCATAACATGAAATCAAAATTCATAAAAATGACTATATCAATGTAAATTAGTTGTATGATGATATGTTCAGCAACTAAAGCACATTTATGTGTCGTAAAGGGGATAGATCGACACATCTATGTTGCAATGATACATCCCATATGAGTTTTTACTGACAAAACATTCATTAACTCAAATCGAAAATGTCTAATTTTAGTGGAAATCTAAGAAGATTTAAATGAATGACATGGTCCACACTCAAATAAATAATTGGATATTTTTTATGAAACAATTAATGTACCTTCCACCTCATCCTTAGGAACACCAAACACAACAGTTGTGACTCCATAAGTATAGCCTTTATCCATTGGCCTTATTTGGGGAATGTTTCCCTGATGATTTGGACAATAATTTGAATAATGTCCCATCTCTTTGAAAATGTATTATTGAACATTAGTATATTACTTCATTCCCTTATAATCACGGTCTTGGTGGGCATTTCCTTACCACTTGTAACAAACACCCAAAACCATTAGGAAAATACAAGGGTGATTCCTCACACAATTATCACAAGATAGAAAATGGCTTCTTCCCTTCTACCCCTTTCCCTTATTTCCTTTTCCACAGTGTTCAGAAACCCTATTTCTCTCTTATATTCAATTAATTTCATATGTATTAAATATTTCTTCTTGTTCTTTGATGTCATATTAGATTATATCTTCGTATGAAGAGAAACACTGGGAGACTAGTGAACATTAGAGGAATGGTCAAAACCATCAATAAATCGATTAATCTTACTCCTTGGATTAGGTATATTGTCTATGGCATGCCTTGATAACCTTTTGAAGTTAGATTCATACATTACAGCATTCTCATAAAAATATTCCTTAGATTAAGAAACTTAGATCCCATATCTGATCATTATTAAAGGGTGAATTATTTTTATATGAATATTTCCTCAATTTTCCCCCATTCCCTAGTTTCAATATCATACTCATCCTTTAGGAGTTGAATTTACAATCACCAGTTATTATAATCTCCTTATAGATGAAAACCCATTATTAAAACCTTCTCCTTTTCATTACACCCCAAAATGAGAAATATATTTTCTCAGAATCTTATCCATTGGTCTTCTACAAATGGGTTTGTAGTCCCACTAAATGATAGTGGTTGTTGTCGTATAATGTGGTCTAGAATTGTTCATCCATGTTTTGGTTCAGGATATTCCATATAATTATTGTTATTATTCCTAACTTGATGCATGCTATCCTAGAATAGTTTTCAGTTTCTTAGCACCAATCACAGTTCCAGAACCAACATTGTTATCTTGTATAAGAGGGAAATCTTGAAATGAGATACATGTGTTCATGTAGTTTCCATTCATTCCACATAGCACCATTTATAAATAAATAATTACACTAGATTATGTTATAAATAATAATGTGTAATGTTAACTAGAAATATACAAAACATGAATTGAAATCATAGGCATAACTAATATCATAATCATAAATATGGTTTCCTAGAGATCATATTTACATATAAATCCTTAATAATGATTTATAATGAATGTGTGAATTATCCTAATAATATCCCCAAGATGTGTAAAACAAGGAGCACATTAAGGCCCATTTTTATCTATGAGGTTACCCCAAGTCCATCTCAGAACACCTTGTCACAGTTGTTTCTCTTAGGTACATATGATCCAGAACCATGCCCACTTGTTGTATCAAGGCAAGGATGTATTTCTAAGAATACCCAAATAATATATTCCTAAACAAAAATCATGGATTTTCTCTAATCCAGTGCCTCACATTATTAAATTTTTATGATTATTAGTAATCAAATCTAGAAGGAACGAATAGTATCATTTATTTTTAATACAATATACACACATAAGTTCAATATTAATACTTAAGAAGAAAAATAAAAGGTAAATTCCATTGTAAACATCCATAACATCTGGAATATCTATGAAATTTATTCATAATATACACATTTTTATCTAGGGTATATATAAAATATATTAAATGTGCGACATCAGATGCTTATTAAGGGTAAATAATAAATTAGAAGTTGTTCATAAACATATACCCTAGGCATGGTGAGCAACTAGGAACACATGCCTTAAAATATACTTGAGCATAATATGGTAAAAATGAAAGAAGAAAAAATATTTCCATAAACCATAACCATGGATATTATACTAGTTGAATACTAAAATTGAATATAAATTAATAGTTTAAAAATGAGATAATTCATAATGTTTCACCTCATAATTATAAAGTTAATTCTTCAATAGAGACACCATAAATAATGGGTAAACACCCAGGCTAGTCTGTCTTGGGAGACCTACCTATGAATCGAGGGGCGATAGGGGGCCACAACTATCAAATAATATGATCAATTTATTCCTCATATTAATGGGGATAATCATAATAAACATATACATTCATATTGAAACTAATATATGAAATCTAAATAACATTCCCTAATCATTTAACATTAACACTAACCGTTCAGAGTAATAATGTGAAGGGTATCAGGATAGCACATGCATAGTAAAACTAACCATAAACCATTAAATAAAATATAGTAGATTATATCAAAAAAATATGAATCCCAATTAATCATAATAAATATAATGAGTATTTAACTAGAAGTAAATACGCTTATAAAATAATCTTGTAATTCTTGAGAGAAATACTCTATTACTTTTCCAATAATAGTTATTTTGGAAAAACTATTTATATAAAAAAAGTGATATAATAAAGTTTTTTCATAATAAAATTAGAAAAATCATTCTAATAATGGTTTCTTAATATGTATTATATAGTGAACTGAAAAAATAGTTTAGAATTTGATAAGTTTTCTTAAATTATAATTTTTTTCAGGAATAAGTTTTGAATGATCCTTTTAAAACATGTAACTCCACATAAAGGGAAGAAGCATTCTATTTTGTACACATATATATAAAATTAAAAAATAAATTATGAGTATTAAATAATAATAATTTAACATTTAATTGAGGTAATTGGAGAATAAGAGTAACCCGAAAGAACATGGAGATTCGGGTTGAAAACCCTTACCTTATGTCTGAATACGTTCTGTACTTGACTTGAAAATCCTAGATAATCAAATTAATTATAATTATTAATTAATTAAGTACACTTGATATAGTTATTTTATTTTTTATAATTTTATCATGTTCATTTAAGGCTTTTTTAAAAGTTAGAAGATAAAATATTATCGCTTTGGGGCGTTTATTTCCATAGCATTCTCGATCGGTATACTTGTATAAAATATGGAAGTTCATGTATAATTAATATAATATTACAAAAATGAATTTATATTATACTAATGAACATATAAACTATTTAGTGGTTATATAATTCATTTGGTTATATGGTATGAGGATAAGTTATTAGATAAAATCGTAGTGGTAATTGTTTAGATTATTACGGCGGTATTTCAATCATTACAAACTAGATTTGTTGTATAAATTAGTATTTTTTATGTATAATGGTTCCAGAATAATTACATATTTTATAACTTGGTTCGACTCTATAAATGGTTTCATTAAAATAATTGAAGTATAAATTAACAAAAAAATCACCATCTATAAAGGTTGTCAATTGGTACATCGCAAATGATGATTTCATTTTTAAAATAAAAGAGATGGATTAAGGATAATGATTATGGTCATTACATTAACATGATATAATTAAATTATATAATTGTTATTGGATTTATCATGATCATTTGGAAAAAGGAGCTGAGGAGATAATAAAAAAAGGATGAACCTGAAGTGAAAAATAAGTGGAAAACGAAGAGGATTTTACCAATTGAATACTTCCCCTTGAGAATCTCATTAAGCGTAGTGATTTTGGAATTTTGATGAGACAAATAGATTTTGGACGTGGTTTAGAAGCTCAATAAGAGGATTGGATAGAAATTTTACAAGGATCAAACCTTTGATTGTGTGAGTAGAAGAGGGAGTGGGGGGAGATTGTTATAGTGGATGAGATGGGTAATTTATCATTATTTTATTCATTATTTTTTGTTTCTCTCCAAACAATCAATACTATGGATTCTTGTGATTAAATACAATAATAAGTTCATGTCAGTTCAAACCATCTATGCTCAAATTATCCATGAATCATAGAATAGTTAATTTATCATATAATTTATTTATTATATAAATTACCATATTTTACAATTCAGTAAAAATTATTGTAGGTCTGAAAAATCCAAAAAAATAAACATAAAAATTTATCAATTTTTATTTTTTAAAATTGGAATCCATTATATCAAAATATTTTTCTATATATGTGATTTTATAACTTTAAATAAATTTTTTAATTAATTGAAAATTAAATATTTTAAATTTACAAATGATATTATAATGCATTCAAAATTTAACTAAGGTATTGTAATAATATTCTAAAATCATAGAAAAATATAAAAAATTATTTTGGAATACATTTTATGGAGATGGATTTGAATTTAAATCAATTTATTAATTTTAAATAGTAATTGAATATTTATTATTCAAAAAATATCAACACATTAGTGTTAATTATTTAAATATTCACTATCATTAATAAGAATCCTATATTTTATTTATACTTACATGGTTTAGGTTACTATCCATAAGGGTAATATTACTATTCATAAGGGTACATCACAATTAATAAATGTCAACATACTATTCACCAAAAATTTACGTTGATCCTATCAGTCTCTAAATATCTTGCTGATTGCCACTGTGTATTAATGGGTTTCGAATTTCAAAACATAGATGAAATGAATTATGTATAATGGCTAGGTTATATCTTACTCCTATAAATAAAAAATTGATTGTTTCCCCGAGGATCATTGTTTCATGAAATCTATATTACATTTATTTTTAAATCTTGGGGGTGTTACACAAATCATGAAGTCCGGTTTATAATGAATGTAATATTCAATAAGGGTTAACATACTCTAAAAGTTGTGCCATAACATAGGGAACATGTACTCGCATTGAGGATTTGTGGAAGACTGTTATTCGAACATTCTCTTAAACCATGGATTCTAGTAAATATTGTTTGGATTTTTCTATGGATACTATGTAGTCGCAATGAGGTTTATGAATTTTTTATTTATGCCCTAATATTTTTCAAAACTCTACCGATGAATATTTAAAAGAGTGGAGAATTGACTTAGACCCAGGACACCCTTTACGAGTTTTCTATTTGACAGGTTTTTCATTTTTTTCACTAGTATTTTAAATATCCATGATTTGGAACATCAATGGATGGAGTTTAATGTTGTACAAATTCCACCAAATATACATAATTTTTTTTTTATTTTCCACATGGATATAATAAAAAGGGGATATTACTCATGATCCTAATTAGGATACCCAGGGTCAAGATCAGTCAAACAAATGTTTGAGAATGAGATGGAATTTTCTCTATATCTTTTACTAAGGTTTTCATGTCATGATATATGATTTGGGAAAACCCTAACAAGGATGTACTAGAACACTCTTAGGTACCGATTTCCACTGTAGTGATGTCAGGGCTCATATGGATCGACATTTTCTTTTGGAAAATGAGACAGTTGTATAATTTCCATAGGGGCATATGATAGAGTGATAGGAATAAATACATAGTAAAACAATGGGTCCCATGAAGTAGGTTGTCTTTTTTCAAGATCTAGAGAAGGTTTGTGGGAACCTAAGTCACTCTAGACATGAAGTGTGGTATATTAATTGAGGTTCTTAAAAGATGGTAGAAGAACCCATTATACTAGTTGACTAGGGTAAGGCTCCTTTAGTACTCATATAAGGGATGAAATAGGGTGGTGGCATGCACATTATACAATCATTTCGTAGGGATATATATTTTTTGTAGTTTTAGTTTCATGTGAAAATGACATTTTATCTTCATTTTAACATCATGAGGTAAGGGTGTATTTTATTCCTTACCATTTAATGTCATTAGATAATGGTGTGGGAATAAACCTGAAAAATGTGAAAGATATATTATGTTCATAAGTAGGTTGTATGAAAACCTGACTCATACCTTAGTTAAATGAGAATGTATGAAAAAACCCCTATGTAATTAAGATACATTATTATATCATTGGTTGTTATATCATGGCCCAGGATTAGAGATCCGGGCATTAGTATGTATCATTTGAAGGTTTGAGTCAAGACACACATCATTCTTAAAATTGAACAACTCTACATAGGACTCAAGGATACATATAGGTGAGAATTGTTTCATTTCATTATTATATATGGGGATAATATTTGGGATCCGTGTGTCACTACATATCCTGTGATAATTGGAATCAAGACACAAGTAGTTATTGTGGAAATTTGTAGTCTATCATCATGATGAAAGGATGTTGGCTCCCCATCATGAAAATTTAGTTTTGTATATGTACCCAAGGATCTAATTCTTGGAATCACTAGATATCCTATGATAATTGGAATAAAGATAAAGGTAGTTATAAAAACATTATCTTCATATTCATGTATGAATTATATATAGGGAGGGGGAATTTACATGATTATTGATTTGGACTAGTCCTTGGGTCAAAGATTCAAGAATAATTATGTATCCTATGAATTTTGGAATGAGGTTTCACATTAATGATGAATTAAAAAGTTGTAGGAGATAAAAAACAACCGTTGTGATCCTCTAGGGTGATTTTCATAGGAATTTGTAGTTTTAATTCTTGAAAAAAACATTAGACGTGATGTTTATTGTCATACAATAAGAACACATAATATTTTGTTTAGGCCTTTCTTATAATACCATGATAATCATATCATGAGATGATAATTCTTTTTTTGGGGGAATCTATTACTACAATGATGATGTGATCTATGCTCGATGTATGAAATATGGAATAGAAAGGGTTCTCTCATTATTTTGGGGAAATTAATAAGAAGATAAGGGATTTTGTATCTTGTGGTGTCGGGACAAAGTAGTGTGATCAATTCATCATTACAGATCTCATTGAATTGAGAATCAATCCATATGTAGTTCTAGAATCCCTTGCTTTTTAATGTGGTGAAGAAAGAAATTCATTCATCTTGTTTAATTTCATTCATTAAGGATATTGGTAACTCAATGTGAATGAAAAGGAATTTCCTAAATTCGTATCATTTTATGAAATTTGGTAAGGTAATTTTTCATCATTTTTGACTTCATGTTGTAAGGATGAGTTTGTGTTGATGGGAAAATGATTAATACTATGATTGGGCCTAGTAATAGAGGATTTGGAATCCCTACATATCATATGTTCTTAGGAATCAAGCCACACATAGTTTCTGGTTGAGAAAATTCCCTATGTTGAGTTGACTCTCACATAGGTATGAGAGCATTTTATCCTTCTACTGCACAGTTCTAGATCATGTGTGGTGATTCATTGGTTAGGAGTTTCTTCCCTTGTATATTTTCATCATGTAATGAGGAAATATTTCATGAAGTTTAAAATAACACTGTAGTAAATTTTCTATACAGTTTAATGACATGTTTTTAGAATGATATACACAATGAAATTTTAATGTCTTATTTCATGGGTAAGTGTAGGTTAACAATAAATGAATATGAACCATTAGGGAATCCTTGCAGTTTATTATCATAAAGGGAGGACATGCTTCACACATTTTGGCTTCTTCTGGTTAGGAGGTGACTGATCAGTTTAATGTCAAATGACTAGGATGTGAGGTGATTAATGATAGTTATGAAAAGAATTTCAGGAAAATCCTTTCATTGTTTTGGGGTTTGAAATATTCCACATCCATTTTGTCCAATGATTAGGAACCATTATAAGATAAATTGTGTATAATATATGTTCATTCCCATCTGAGTTCTAGCAATGGAGGAATCCTTTCTGGTATCATTAGGTTTTAGAGAGCTAACGTCAATTCTCTATGGTGGAACGAATAGAGGTGGATGTTCTTATTGAATGCCTATGTGATCATATGGTGATGAAATTCAAGGTTTTGGAACATATGAAACATGTTCTCAACGATTCATTCATGCTCATCTAACCTCTCTATTGATTTCTCATTATTAGATAATTATGCAAAAATGGCTATTCAAAGTGAGGGAAACTGGAATTTTATGGGAAATACTATCTCCATCCTCTATGACAATGTTTATTGAGTTTCTTGTGTAGTAAATCATGTGTTGTTATAGTAGGACCATAAATAATGGAGGGAATTCTACAGCCAGCATAACCTGCTTTTTTCACCGTCTTCTAGATTATGTTATAAATGTACTTGTTGAATTCCTCAATTTTTCTATTTATTGCGGCATGATATCAAGATGAGTGTTTTGACTTGGTGTTTTACTCATGGTAAAAGATATTTAACTCTTTATAAAATATTTTAGTGTTGTTGTATGTAAATATATTTTCATGGACCCAAACCTGATGATGAAATGTGACTTTAGGAAGATAATTATGTTCTTTGTTTCTACTTAAGTGAGTGGTATTTCCTTAACCAATTGGGAGAATATTTCATTAGTACTAATGTTGTACTCGAGCATCGTAGCTATAGTTGGGGGATATATCCATGTAACATCCATTTTTGATATGGAAAATGGATAGGAATATTTAGGAGCATGCAGTAATTGTTGGGGCCGGTGGAAGACTTTTTCGTGGAACCAGAATTCATGACCTTTATTTATCAATTTTATAGAGTCCAATGTCATGGTTTTGCAATAGCAACCCAGCCTCCTGATTTTACAAGAGATCATGGTCCTATACTAATGACTGCCATCAGATCAAGCATGGACATCTTAAACAATTTAATAAATCTATCATTATATTTGCATCATACTATGAATCCATCAAATACATACTTCAAGTGGGATTTTTGTTCAATTATGACATCCTATAAGGTAATGTTCTCTTCTTAGTGCTTAATTTTTTCCCTTATAGCTCGATCTATTGGGATATTCCAAAATTATAGATAAACAATTTTGGTATCCATCTATATATGGGTGGATATTGACTCATCATGCTTTGGGAAGTGTTGATAAGATTGATTTCTTCCATATTTCATATGATGAATGAAATTAACATTCTTTAGTGCCTGATATGGGGGAAATTTCCCTCTAACTAGGGTCATATAGGATTGTGTATTCTTCACTCAATGCATTTGTGGGATCATTTTTTGATTAGGGAACTTGATGAAATGTGGGTTCAAATAGAAACCCTCCATTATTCCCTTGATATAGCTAGTGATAGGGGGGAATTGTTCTATTTGGATGGAATATTCTCCATTGATCTTCTTTAGCACTAGTTTTGAATCCCCGTTGATATTAATATAGGAAATCTGCAGCTCTAGGTATAGTTATAAACCGAAAATGGGAGAATTGTATTCCACCTCATTGTTTATGAAGCCTTCATATATTGAGAAAGAGGATAGAAAATTTACTTTTTCTTGAGAAAAAAATAAAATCACTAAGCCTTCTTGATCGAGGTTTGTATTTTCCATCCTTTTTCCAATATGAATTTTTGAGGTTCCATAAAAATACATATCCCATGTTTGAGGAGTGTCGTGGGAATAGAAATCATCCTCACGTAGGAGTTCGGTGTAAACTGGTGTAATTTTTAGGGTGGCATGTGGTGGGTGTTAATTATCTAGGAAATTCCCTTTCATAGAATTCTATATTAGCAATAGATGTTATAGTGTTGAAAAATGAACAACCATCAGACCAGATGATTAGTCAAAGTCTGACATCCAATGATGCACTCAATATGATCTATATGTGATACTACATGGACATTGTGATTCTTGATGTTATTCTTCACCTTTTACACATCTAATGTGAGTGTGAGGTTTTTATTCTCAATATTTGAGAATAAATTCTCAATACAAAACATTTTTTAGATGAGTTAAAAGATAATTTTATACCTCCCTGCATCATTCATATGTTCAAGGATGGAAACAAGTGATGTTACATGGGGACCATATATAAGATGAGTGGATTTCCTTCCATTTGTAGAATCAGGGCATGGGGATATTGAAGATGTTTTTTTGAGGGTTTTGAAGGATACTTTCCAGTCTCTATCCCATTGATAGGCGATTCCTGTCCCCTTTTTCCTTGGTGAAAGGGAAATATTTTTGCACCAATTTGGCTATAAAATGGTAAATTTAGTTGAGTATCCCTTGGAGTCCCCTCAATTCCTTGTGATTTATTTGGGGGTGACATCACTAAAATAATTGTATTCTTATTTGGGTTGACCTCGATGCCACAGTGGAATACAACAATTCCATGGATCATCCCCGATGCTACAAAAAAAGAACATTTCAGTGGATTCATCAATAGACAATGTTGTTGTTGTTTTTTTGATATACTGTTTGAATATCCTTGAACTGGTCACATCACTATTGGGATTTTAAAACATTCTCTTTGAAAAAACATTAATCTATCCTCCATAGAAATTTTATAAAGATATTATGCATTGTTTGTTGATATGGGTATCCATATTTTATTAAGATAAAGGGCATGAAATGATAGAAAATATCCCATGGGGTTCTTAGAAGGTAGTGTCTTCTTCATCTAAAGGGGCCATATTTGTATAATTATTCCCTGAATACCTGTCAATGATAAAAACCTACTGAATTCTAGTTGTTTCATTAATAAAGAGTTCTATGATTGGAAATGGGAATTATTCCTTTGTGAACTTTTTATTAATTTCTTCAAAACTGAAGTAGTCCATAATACTCCCATTATTATTAATTACTAGAATGATATTAGAAATCCATCTTGGGTATTTTGCTTCTCAAAAAATGTTTCTTTTCATCAATTTTTCATCTTTTTCCTCTTCATTGGTATCATTATAGGCATACATCATCCAATTTTCCTAGTTGAAGCCTTTATGTTCATCGGGTTAGTGGAGATAGTGTATATCCACATTTGTATTTAGTCCAAGAATTTATATATAGTTCCTATAAAACCCTTATAAATGTTTCTTTTTAAAAGTGATGTATATCTCTTGTTTTTTAAGAGGTATACCAGAACTAATTAGTATAAGTATTGGGTCTTATTCTATTATAATATTTACCTACCTGTGCACTACAATGGTGGTGGAGAGACGTTCATCAAATGTGGGATGCACATTCCTGATACCATCCTCTTCTTTATCAACCGTTGAGGCTATATTGGCACTTTTATATGAAATAGACAATTGGGGGATCTCTATCACGGTTGATGTGTTATAGAACACAAGAAAATACAATATCACCCCTTCTATTAGAGTCATTGTTGAGATATCCCATAGTAGGATTACTTTTACCCTGAAATATGGGAGAAAAGGGTCTTGGACATCAAGAACAAGGTCTATAACCACAAAATGATTTATGGGGAGCATATAGTCACTAGATAATTGTGCTTTAAGGATGAAAAATATTTTTAAAAATAAATACTTTCTGTATAGATATACGAATAAATAAAGATAATAGAAGAAAGACTCGGAAGTCACTTGCTATGAATGTAAAAGAGCATGGCATATTAGGCAATATTGTCCTATTCTTAAGGAAAAGGATAGAAAAGAAAAGTATTGATAGAAATATTAAGATGTATTACAAGGGAAAATATAAGAAAGTATTGAAAGCTAATGATACCTAAAGTGCTAGTGGCGGTGAATATTCTAATGAATCCTTAGAGTATGAATATTCTGGTCTGAATAATCTTAGTTTACTAGCCAAACAACCTATTAAAAATCAATTTCTAATGGCCAATGTACACAATGATGAATCTATCACAAATGTATCCTTTAATAAAAATTATAATGATGATAAATACTATAGGACTTTAGGTGAGGAATATTGTTCTGGTGAAGATAACATGTTACCTACTTATGAATAAGTATCTAGGTTTGCTAAACTTTTTGAGAATGAAAATTATAAACTCATGAAAAATATTGATAAGGAAAATTCTAGAATTTATATTTTAACTGAAGAAGTATCATATCTTTCAAATGATCTTGATAAAAAAAATTATTTTGAAAATATTTTGAAAAACCTAGAGGACGTTAATTCTGAGAAGGATACAGTTCTTAAGGATATTGAAAATTTAATTTCTAAAAAAAAATTTAGGGACTATCTCTAGTTCTAAAACTAATGTTTTTGAGGATAAAAACATGGTTATTAAACTAAAGTCAGAAATATTTTCCTTGAGGAGGTGTTTTTAAAACATTCCCTATTGTAAGGAATACTTTGACATGATGTATTCCCAAATTTGTGCACTAAATAATAGTTCTGGATTTTGTTATACTCATTATAATCTAGTTTTTAGTAATAACTATTTTTTTCCTCAAATTTATTCTTTCATTACTAAATGTCAGTTTGGTGAACTTTGGACAAAAAAATGTTCTTTAAATAAAATTCAGTCTTTTGGTTTTCATAATTCATATTTTTCTAATTAAAATGTGAATTCAAAAAATCATTCTTTCTAAAAATTTTAGATCCAAAAAAATTTGGATTCCGAAAATATAATACTCTTATTTTCAGGAAAATCAAGAATGTACCAACATAAATATATAATATCTGGATATTGGATGCCTCCGACATATGACTGGTGACAAAAACTTCTTCGAAAAGATTATTAAGATTAAATAAGGAAAATTAAATTTCGGAGATAATGCTCACGGAGAAATTACTGGTATAGGTAACATTATTATTCTTGAAAAAACCTTGATTTCAAATGTTTTATTTTTTAAGGGTATTAAGAAAATCCTCATTATCATAATTCAATTATGTGCTGAAGGTTACCTTGTGAATTTTATGAATGATAACTTCTTAGTACACAATTCCAAGGAAGAGTTTATTCGTTCTTCCCACATGAAGGAGAATTTATACAAACTAAACTTATAATACCTTATTAGCCAAGACCTACCTTTCCATTGTGAAATGGAAGATCAATATTTATTATGGAATAGAAGTTTAAGACTCTGTAACCTTAGTAACCTATATAAAACCACTAAGAAAAGGCTTTTTAAGGATTTACCAGAGCATAGATTTGATTCTTCAAAAGTTTTTTATCCTTTTCAATATTTAAAACAACATAAATCACGTTTTAAATCAATTGGGGAAGTATCAAATTCTAATGCATTACAGTTGGTGCATAAGGATATTTTCGGTCCAACACAAACTGGAAGAATCGGAGGAAAATATTACATATTTTTCCTAGTTGATGATTACACTAGATTCACCTGGGTCTATTTTCTA
This sequence comes from Viscum album, assembly GCA_963277665.1. Classification (NCBI taxonomy): domain Eukaryota; kingdom Viridiplantae; phylum Streptophyta; class Magnoliopsida; order Santalales; family Viscaceae; genus Viscum; species Viscum album. The sequence goes on along the minus strand of OY728166.1, from coordinate 1,065,121,629 downwards.
GCAAAGAAATGTGATTCTTTTTCATATTTCAAAATTTTTAGTTCACAAGTTAGAAATGAGAAAAACATTCCTTTTATTACTATTCATAGTGATCATGGTGGAGAGTTTCAAAATTCCGATTTTGAAACTTTTTTTTATAAAAAATGCATTACTCATAACTTCTCAGCACCAAGAACATTCCTACAAAATGATGAGGTTGAAAGAATAAATATAATTCTCCAAGAGATAACTAGAACCATGTTGAGTGAATATTCTATAGCCAAACTTTTTGGTTTGAAGCTGTAAGTACTGGTTGATATACTAAACATTGAGTTTATATTGGACCTTTTCTTAACGAAACCCCTTATGAATTGTGGAATGGTAGAAAACCTAGACTTTCCTACTTCAATGTATTTGGTTCCAAAGTATTAATTCGGAATACTAATGATAAATTACATAAATTTTCTCTAAAATCTGATGAAACAATTTTTTTAGGCAGCTCCACAACTTCTCAGGCTTGTAGTGTTTTTAATAAAAATACTTATATTGTTGAACAAATAGTACAAATTAAATTTGGTGAAATTGACCCATTTAATTTTAAAAACCCTCAACCAACATCTTCGAATGTGTTTTCAAAAATTGATTTTGGAAACTTTATAGAAGATCCTTCTAATAAAGAATATGCTCAAGAAAAGTTTTCTGAAGCATTTACCCCAAAGGATTTCCTACCATATGTTGATAAATGGGTTTTGAAAAACCCAAATTAGTTGATTCTTAAGAATCATCTCAGTGATAATATCATTGTTGATGGAAATCTACATGTATGGACAAGAAGTTACTTACAAAAAGAAGATGAAAATATAGCATTACATTCTCAATTAGAACCAAAAAGTACTAATGATGCTTTAGGTGATGATGATTGCATAAAAGGCATACAGGATGAGCTAAATGTATTCGAAAGAAATAATGTCTAGACCATGGTTGAAAGACCTAAGGAAACATCTGTTATTGGATTAAAATGGGTCTTCGGAAATAAGTGTAATGGAAATGTAATCATAGTAAGAAATAAAGCTAGATTAGTTGATAAAAGCTATATTCAACAAGCAGGAATAGAAATTGATGAAACCTATGCTCCAGTAGCTATACTTGAATCTATATGTATTTTTCTTTCCTGTGCAGCATTCCCTAACATAAAACTTTTCCAAATGGATGTTAAATGTGATTTCCTTAATGGATATATTCTAGAGGTAGATTTTTTTGAACAACCTCTTTCTTTTGAAGACACAAAACATCCTGATCATTTTTTTAAACATAACAAAGATTTAAATGGACTTAAAAAAGCCCCAAGAGCCTGGTATGATATACTTACAAGATTTTTGTTACAAGATAGTTATGTTAATAGAAATGATGATCTAACCATCAATATAAAAAATGATATGAAAAATGTTTTGATTGTTCAAATTTATGGTGATGACATTATATTTCCTTCAACAAAGCAATCATTAACTGATTCGTTTTCAAATATAATGAACTCCGAGTTTGAAATGAGTATGGTAGGTGAGTTAACATTTTTCCTAGGTTTTTAAATCTCTCAAAAACTAGAAGGAACTTATATATCTCAACATAATTTTATTAATGATCTTCTTAAAGGGTATGGATAGGACAACACTAAGAGTATAAGTACTGCCATTGTTACCTATAATTACCTTGATCTTGATGAAGCATGGAAACTAGTTGATCAAACAAAATTTAGAGGTGTGATAGGAAGTTTACTATACTTGATAGCTATTCGTCCGGACTTAATGTTTTTACTATGCTTATCTGCAAGATATAAATCCAATCCTAAGGAATCCCATTTAAAGGATGTGAAAAGAATTGTTCTCTATTTATATGGAACCAAGTATTTAAGAATCTTATATACTTATGGAAATGATTTTGTTTTAAAACTATTTTTGGATCATGAATTTGGTGGATATAGAATGGATAAGAAAAGTGCATCCAGAACTTTTAATTTATGAGTATATTCATTAGTTTCATAGTCATTCAAAAAGAAACACTTAGTAGCGCATTCCACTACTAAAGCTAAATTTGTAGCGGCTAGAGGTTGATGTGCCCATGTATTGTGGATGCAACATATACTCACAAACTATGGTATGAGTTTTACAAAAACACATATATTGTGTGATAATACTAGTGAAATTGACTTAAGTAAAAAACTTTCACATCAATCTCATGAAAAATACATAGATATTAGGAATACATTTCTTAGGGATCAAGTAAAGAACAGAGATATAATTTTTCAATTTATCAGAACGCAAGATCAACTTACTAATATTTTCAAAAACTCTTTACCCTTGAATAGATTTTAATACATTAAACTGAAGATAGAAATCATAATTGTAATATAATCTTCTATATTAAATTCATGTTGAAACAAATCTCCTTACACTAAGAAACTGATTTTTATAGGGGAATAAGTTTTCTTGTTTGTTAATTTTTTTTTCCTTTCACAAAATTATTTTGTAAACCAAATTTTTGTAATAAATGTTTTTTCATGATCAAAACGTTTTTTAGTAATAAAATTTTTTGTTAGAAATTATTTTTCATTATCAAAATCTCATAAACAAAGATTTTTTTTTGTAATCAATGTTTTTTATAATCAAATTTTTCTAAATCAGACTTTTCGTAATAAAATTTTTGTAATGAAAATATTCTTAAACAATTTTTTTTAAAAAAATATGAATCTATTGTTTCTCAAGGAGAGTTTTTCTCAATAATGATTATTGTTATCGCAATCCGGAAGGAATGTTTCCTTTCATAAAATTTTTTAGTCATCTTTTTACATGTTTGTATTTATATTTTGTTTAAATTATTTTGGATTCACTTTTCCTTAAATCTGAATTTTGTATCTTAAAAATCTAAAAAGATCAGAACCTACCAAATTCGTTATTCGGCTATCATCTCAACCGCCAGATCTGATCAAGAGTATCTCAACTCTTGGATATATCATGAAAGATGAAACGTTTCCTCAAACACATATATAAGAAGCCCCTAAAGGTTATCCCACATTAGTCTTCAATGAATTGGTGTTCTTAAGTTCTTCTCATCTACTTAAGGTCTTTATAAATATTCATGATTTCCTTAATTCTGAATGTATATGCAAACTTCACTTTATAAAGAAATGTAATAAGTAATGGAAAACTCATAATGATAGATATATAGAGAAAGGTTAGTCGATCCCAAATTATTTTCTAAGTATGATTATTTTATTTCAAATAATATCAAGTTGATTAGTCGAGAGTTCTTATTTATGTCCAAACTGACAGCACATGATCCGGTTTATCTGGATTTGTTGGTTGGATTATATAAATCAGTAAGTTTCAACAACTATTGATGGAGAGACATGTTTTCCATCAAGAGCTATGTAATGACTTACTCTCTTTCCTACAGTAATGCTGCAAGCTTAATTTGTATTCTGTATAAGGGGGAAGCAGAATATTTCACTCACAATATTCTAGATGTATCAGGATCGTTCGATATGGAAAAGGATTTAGAGTGTCATGGTCAATCAAAAGTGAGAAATCTATAGATTATTCATCTCTCTAAAAATATCTAGATTCTTGAATTATGGGTTCAAGGATTATTTATTCTGAGAAAAGAGGATAAGGATTACTTGAAGAATAGTGACATATATATTCCAGATTTCCTAGTGAACCTCAGGAAGATAAATTTAGTGAAGTATATATTTATCACAATTGAGAATATCAAAAATGGAACTCTGAAATCTCAAATCATCATGTATCCATCTATTCTATCCAAGATTTTAGTTCATTGTCATGAGTCATTCAAAATCCCTTGTAGTTCTATGTCAAGGAGTTTCAACGAAATTTTGTTGAGTGATGACACTCTAATTAGAATGAAGTGTGGTTTTTCTAGTGAATAGGGAAAATTATATGATCTGTCTGAAGCTGAGATCGACGCTCTATTAGAGAAACTATATGTGGCTCAAACATACAAGAAGGGTGGAAAGAAGTGGAAGGTGAAGGAAGAATAAGAGAAAAAACACCTACTATTCAAGAAAATCCATCCAATCCTCCGAAAACAATGAATAAAAAAATTGTCTTGATAAACTTTTTTCTAAGTGGAGAAAATAAAAAAAGAATAAGAAGGATGGGGATCCTAGTTTTGGCTTGGACCCTGCTAAGGGAAATGCTTTGAAGTTAAAGAAAAATGAGGATCTTGAGAAGCAAGATAAATAAAAGTATAAGAGGAAGAATATTTCAGAGGCTGTAATCGCTCAATCCCATCTAATGTATTCTTAGAAAGCTTCTGAAAAACACCATGTACCAGAATCGTTTCTACAAAAATCACTTCCAATAACTTCGGGATGGAATATGGTGATTCCAGAACTTGAACTATCAGAAGAAATTGTGCAAGAGGATGAAGTAGAAGAAGAATAAGATTAATGATGTGGTGATACCCATGATAGGATTATAGAAGTGGAGTAATATCATGAGAAGTAGAGTCCTTCTAAGAAACAATCAATCCGAAATTCTGAAGTCGAATCTTCAAAACTTGTTACTCCCTAAAAAGAAGGAAAGGGTTAAGAAGAAGTGAATTAACTATCTGAATAAGAGATTTGAAACCATGACTTTGTTCTTCCAAAGGATCTTGTGGAAGGTTCCGAGAAAGAAAATCTCTAGGAAGACATGATTGTTCAATTATTAGATAGTGAGCACGAATCTCCAAAAGCATAAGAGATCATTATCAGAGATGATAAGAGAAATCAGGTGTTGGTTCATACACCTACAAAATCTATAGTGAAAAAAAATATTTTGGTGGCTCGTCATAGAGAAAATTTGAAGTGATAGAAAGAGAATCCCCACCAAACAAACAAACTCATTCAGAATCATCCTCTCTTGAAAATTATTTTGTCTTTAAATCATTGAAAAAGCATGTTGATACTATTCCTTTACTTCCGAGTATATAATCTAGGTTTCAGTTGTTTTAGCAATCATTTACTCAAAAAGCTGATTCATTTACCTTGCTTATGGATAATTTTGTCATGCTTGAGGCATATTTAAAAACATTCTTCGTTGAATATGAATCCCTCAAAAGATTGTGTAAGGAAATCAAAAAATGGTCAAGGAAAACAATTGAAGTGATGAGAGTCCTTGATTATTTTCAACAGAGTGTTAAGGATGCTTCTAAAACCGAAGATGGAATGTTTAATGATATTACTAAGATTTTTGAGGAAAATATAAGCATTGAAAAAATAACTCAGAAGTAGGAAGCCAAGGATCTGAATGGGAAGATAAATTTAGTGGCCATGAATTAGAAGAGGGAAATGGATCTTAGAATAGAGTTTAAATAAAATCTTGTTAATAAATAAGATAATTTTATGGCTTAGGCCGATATTCTTAAGGCTTAGGAAGAAACTATCAAAGAAGTAGAGATGAAAAATAAGGATTAGGACCAACTTCTCAAGAATGTGGAAGAAGATAACAATGAGATATTGAAGGTGAAAACCATCGTAAAGAAGCTAATGCCGACGAAGAAAAGAAGATAAATTTTTTCCACAATCTGTTCTTTTGTTATATTTCCTTCATTGTATAAATATTTCCCATCATAGTGAAATTTTGGTTGTTCATCATGAGTTTTTTTGTATAGTACTAATTTCTCAGGTACCATATTTTTTTTCCATTCTCTTTATTTTTTTTGTAAATTATAAAGGGGGAGAAAGGAATGATAAAAAGAATATGATGTAAAGAAGTAAACTACCTAAGTTAGGGGGAGTCTATCTAAGGGGAAGTTCCATCTAAGAATATTTTCATATTGATGAAAAAGAAAAATCTATTTAAGAAAGTCAAGAATACGATCCATAGGGATTTCAAAACTAGAGGGGGAGTTAGTCATATTTAGTAGGATTTATAAGTAAAGGGAGATAAGTTTTTAATATTTTCAAGTCCATGAATAAATATTATATGTCTTTATACTCTTTTTCGTACTGATATTTTTTCTTTCCAAAAAGGGGGGGGGGTTTTGTTGAGTCAATAAGGTTCCTTTATATATATTCAATTCATATATGTTTATAAAATCAAAAACACTTTATCTTAAGAAAAATTATATTCTCCTAAAGATTTATATTAATATAGAAAATTTTCTTTCCCCATGGAAATTTATCCTTAACTAAATTTTCATTTTTTTATAGTTTCCCTTAATCTAAATCTTTTTATTTTTAAGACTGAAATTCTGTTTCACATCTAAATCCTCAGAATCTTATAAATCATTGTTTATAAGGTATTCTTTTTTCATTGTCTGAATTCTCTGGAATTATGACTCTGAATTCCTCAAATTTCAGACTCTGAATTCCTCTGAATTCTGACTATGAATACCTCTAAATTCAACCTCTAAATTCATCTTAATTCAGACTCCCAATACCTTATAATTAAAACTCGGAATTCATATAAATTTAGAGTCTGAATTCCTCATAATTAAAACTTTGGATTCCTCTTATTTTGGACTCTGGATTCCTCATAATTCCGGCTCTGAATTACTCAGAATTCGGACTCCAAATTCCTCATAATTTTGACTCTGAATTCCTTATAATTCAGACTCTGAAATCTCTAGAATTCATGTTCCGAATTCTCTAAAAAATATAATCCGAATATCCATGAGTTCTAGTCTCTTAATTTTTAGTTGGTTAGATTAGGAACTTTATTTTTCCTTAGACTCCAAAAAATTAGATTTGGTTAAGAAACATTATTTTTCTTACACTTTTTATAGTTATGAAACAATGTCATACAATATGTTTCTAACTAACTGTTGTTTCAGTGAGATGTGTACAGGTCCCTCTAAGATTCAAGGAAAAATATGACCATTTTAGGAGTGAGCCGACCATTGGAGAAGTTCCTATGAAAATGATCTCTTTTGAACAAGCTCAGTAGAGGCACACAACACAACACTAAGAATTATCTAGAGATATCATGACACATAGGTGATTTATAGAGAGAGAGACTCTCATGCCTTGTGCATGCTAAATATCTTGTTTATCTTCCTTCATGTGACTCTGATTGTTGTTGTGTACAATCGGGGGCTTCCGGGGATAGGAAGATAGGGGTTCTGACTACCTTAAAGTTTGAGGACTTCTGTGGATAGTAATACAGAGGTGGTGACTACCTTAATGTTTAATGGCTAGTGGGGATAACAAGACAAATTCTGATATTCATATCCAGGGATTACCCTGGTGTGAGTTAGACAAACATTCATGAATGTATAAATCAAGTGACCTTTATCCAAGGTTGTTGGATACCCTTCTCATTAGGTTAAAAGATATAATGCTTGTAAATTATTTTGTATCAAGTTTATTTATGTTGTATTTCGATAAAGGAAGAAAGTATAAACTTATTATACATTCTTGTACTTTTTTATACTATGATATGTAAGATTATATACAAATTAAGTTATAATATTTTTCTTGTAAAATTTTCTTAAGTTTCATTTCTAGAACTACATTTCTAGAACCTAGAAAGTTTGTAGAACTAAAATAGGTCTTATTAATTTACCTTGTTTAACTTTGTTAAACATAGTTTTCCTTAATGTTAAAAACTAAAGTTTTTTAACTTACAATTCACCCCCCCCCCCCTCTTCTAATTGAGCATGTACATTCATATTTTGATCATACATATAACCCATCCTTTTAAAACAAGTGAATTTTTTTGGACGGTTGGTGAGTTTAACCTCATTAGGATTCCAATGCTATTTAAACTTGAGCAGGTTGTTGTCCATGGTTGCAAGGAAATGATAGTGGAGTTGATCATTTCAGAAGGAGTGAGATTTATTCATCTGTTACTCAAATTCTAGGTGGACCCGATTTATTTGCGCTTATATATTTATCTAATTTTATGTTGCTTCCAATCTATAGGAGGAGATTGGCAGTTAGGGACATGCAACGATTCATGAATGGGAACTGATGCATGTTTGAGGGTAACAGTCAAAGTTTATTTGTTGATGGTCCTTTTTCCATGGGATTATGGCATGATATGTGATTGAAATATTAATTTTTGAATGGAATATTAAAAAAATATGTTTCTACAAAATCAAAAAACCCTTATTAATACTTTATTGGGATTAGATGTTTCTACATCTCAACCTAAATATTTTCATCGCAGAGTAACAAAAAATTTTCCTACTAGAGAGGGATGATGAGTAAATAGGTTAAACCCTTACATATTATTTTAATTTCATAAACACTATCCTTATATCATATATTGTAGCCCTTAAGGTCTATGAATTTTATTTTCCTTAGTGTGGAGTTGAACTGGTAATGTAATTGATGATGAAAGTCTTCAAATCCACCAATGCATCATATTAATATGCTTTATTATCAAATGTATTTTTGAACTACTATGGTTTATAAAAAACATCCCATCTTGGCCATATCATACTAATATTGAGGGACTATAATCAAAGTGCATCGGTAGAAGAAGTTAAAGAGATTAAATTTAGGGTATCATATGATGTCAAATTTAGAGAAGGTATGATTGCAGAAATTCACTGGGGGAAAATTTCTATCCACCAATTTAAGATATGTATTATTTTTAGGCATCATAGTTTTGTGGATCCCTTAAATGGATTCCATTAATGTATCTAGGGACTTTATTATGAAGGTAAATTTCTAAGGTACTACTATTTGATCTGCATCCCATTAATAGCCAGTGGGTGGGGCCTGATGAGGTGGCCCAATTTTCATCTCCTGTTGATTCTCAATTTGCAAGAAGACAGAATTCTTTTCCTAGTGAGGATGTGTTTTTGATGATAATATATGTATGCAAAGATAATTTTCTACATTTTTATTTATATAGATTGGTTTTATAGATGCAAAGACCATATAAACATCAAATATCTATATTTTTGGAGGATTTATTTTGTGAGGAAGAATATTCTTACGTTCTAGAAGATGATACCCAGTAATAATATTTCCCATGAATAGCTCTTAATTGATTTTATTAAAAATTTTATCTTGTTAAAATATGTTAAATAATATTCTTCTATTTAAGGATACTCAAAAATCCTTGGTAGTGATTGATATATAGCCACATCATTCTCATTAACATTGGTAGTGTTCTACAATAGATCGAGAAACACAATATTCTAAATTTCAAGGTTTATGAACCACCTCTTATTTTTGGTTCATGGAGCCTTAGTTGGTGCATCAAAATCACCCTACCCATGGAAGAGGTTTTCCATGTTGTATCGCTATTCATTTTCATCTAGATCCTAATTATATGTTGTGTTAACAGTGATGACATTTATTGAGGTATTTAGAGAAATGGTGGATGTCCCAAAACATCCAACAAAACATTATGATTCTTCAATGCCTTTATTTGAGTTATTCCTAGAACCCTTGTCCATATTGGTCCACAATTTCTTGAAAAACCATCTGAATTTGATTGACTTTTTCATACTCTTCTCCAATCTCATATTGTGATTAGTGAACATTAGAGAGTTTACAATCTTGATTGTCGAATGATCCCCAAATAGAAGTGGGCGTTTTGTGTCGAGAGGAAAAAATTATGTGCTAACCATTTATATTTACCTATGAGCCTTGAGAAGATATATTCCCTCTATGGTGACGATGATAATAAAGATTTCCCAAACTTGTGGGATGGGGACTATTCAAGGCCAAAATTCTCACTGATTGATATTGTAGTTGAGGATTAGATTATTCTAATCTAGGATTTAATGGTTAGCAGGATGGAAATCGAATGTAAATGCCCATATCCCAATGGGATGGAGTTTAACATAAACATTAATTGACTCCCCAAGTCCCCTTTAGGGTGATGATGAGCCTGGGGAGGTAGATTGAGATATAAATTCTTCCATCCTAATGGGTTGGTGTTTTGTATACAAGTACTTCTGGTATGTTTAGAATCCTCTACAAAATTGATGATTTGAAAAGTAGATTTTATTATAGATATTCAACAGTTCTATAACGTTATGGTTCATTTATGGATGGTAGCTACAGAAATTGATATTGTGGCCTATTTGATGTGGAACAATTGTACTCATATAATAGCTAGTTTCCATTCCTACAAAGGATGGGAGTCAATTTTTATAGGATTTCAGCAGGTTGATTATATCCTTGGATTCCATTTCTGAGATACATTCTTGTTTCATAGAGCGAACCAATTCAAATAAATTTATCCCATTCTATTCCACCATTCGTGATTTTATAGTATTGATTAAGTGGGAGAATATTTATTTAGAGACTAACTGGCCAGAGCGTTACCTCGTACCCTGATTTTTCCAGATGCTATTCCATTAGAGGATGTTATATCTGAGGTTTTTTTTTTCTATTTTATATGTGCAGTGAAGTGTAATGATCCATACGTTCCACATCCCTGAATATGGATACATTAAGTGTATCTTAATATTAATTTATGAATAGTTCTCGTGAAATAGTGGCAAATGTTTTTTATATTTTTTATGTTCATTTCTAGTCTTTTATCCTGATCCTTGGTGATAATTACCATGTCTAACAAATAATTAAGTTTCTTGATGCCCTAAAGGTGCCCCTTATATCATAGATTTAGGAGGTGGTGTTAGAATTCACTAATTTTTTTTCAAAATACATTGATATAGATATGAATTTTACTCCTTCTCTAGATTATATAATGTCTCATAGTCAGAATATGAAATAGGATTGAACATGGTGGGTATGTTGTTTCTGGATAACTCCATCTATATATCATTGTTGGATTTATCATTATTAGACATACATTCCCCTATCTAGTCATATAATGGATGATGCTTCCTTGGTTCTCCTAATGAATAGAGTGAGGTGTTTTTTAGATGTTGATGGAGAACTATATATGTTTGATCTTGATGTTTTGACAACCTCTCTGTATAAAGGAATCGATGTTTTGAGATCCATTATTTTCAAATGTCATTGAAAAAGTGGGTGATTTCATTATCTAGGGGATATATCACCATAGGGAGATCAAATACCATGAATGTTATGAGTAGAGTCCATAAAATCCATTTACACATAAGAATGATGTGGAATATCTTGGTAATGACCATCTTTTTCTTTTGTTGAAGATTTTACATATGCTTAGGGTTTTGAGGATATGTCTCGAACAACATCAAGGACACAGGGATTGAGTAAATTATGGATATGAAAATCATTCTTGTATAATGGTAAGAATGTGCTAACCAATTTTTGGTAATCACATAGGGATATGAGCCTATTGTATGGAGGTTTCCAAACCTATTTGTAAACATATAGTGTTGTGGATGTATGACCCGCAACTGAGAAGCTTTTGGAATATGCCAATAAAATTCTTCATTATCTATAAAAACATAAACTTATATCAAGGAATTTTATATAACCACTTTATGAGCCTCATTCATAAAAGGATTAAGAGCCTGATCATGAGACTTTTGGATATTAATTTGGTCTTCTTTTATAGGGATATAAGCCTATTTGTAGGCATGTTCCGATCTCACTTTGTGACCCATGATTTGAGTGGGAATATATGTTCGGTATGAATATGAATTACCAGTTGAAATATGTTGATAGACCATATGAATGGGTTAAGGGAAATGAGCCTCCACTTTTATAGACTTATAATAATTCATAAGTATTCATTCACCAATAGATGTAAGGATATGCAGTTTTCTTTATTGATCTGCTGGAATATTCCATGAAAATTGTTTAATAGGATTATGAGCCCTTAGAGAGGCATGCTTCATTATCACTTGATGAGGAATAGTAATAAAGAGTATATGATCATGATAATTTACCTTTAGAGTATAATTCTAGTCTTATTCGATAAGAATATGAGCTTTTCCTGAGTCATGTGTTGCTCTCACTTGGTGGGCCCTGACGAAAATAGAGATATGAGCCTGATCTTGGCACATTGGAATATGTCACTATTCTCTTTAGACATGTATGTGCCCCTATCTGGAGGAATGTGCCTCTCTTATATTGTCATCCCATATTTTAATAGGTATATGATGTTGGTCTAATTCCTCATCCTATAGTGGATTATGACGATAGTACTACTAGACAGCAGCAAGAATGCATAAATGCTTTAGAGTAAGCACTTGTATATAAATATCATAGTGTTTTTCACCAAAGTTATAAGGATAGAATTATTATCTTTCCCTTATATCTATTTGAGTTACAAAAAAATCTTTAACATAACTTCACCTATGGGTGATTCCAAAATTTTCCCTGTAGGTCGAAGCAATGTTGTATTAAAGCGGGGTGTTGAATCCACAATGACCTAAAAAGAAACTTATAGAAAAATACATTGTATTGAGTGTCATACTATTTAGTTTGGTTTGACATTAAAAACTAATGAGTTAATATAAATAAAAATAGAAATCAAAAAATAATTGAACTAAAACAGTTAATGAAGATGTGTTGATCATAGGTAGTTTATAGGGATACAATATTTGTAATTTTTTTCTATGAAATTTCATTTCACTAGTTCTTGATGAATCCAATAAATCAGATAAGTCCACAAAAATAATTCAATGATTTAATCCCAAATAAGTTCCAAGGGTAATCATCAAAGCACATAGAGGATCAATTTAGTGAACACTCCACGGAATTGGACCATACTTGCACTCAAAATGTGCAATTATTAATGTTAGAGATAATGAATAAGAAAAAACACATCAAAAGGAACCCTCAAACCATATAAATAATTTATCAATTTAATAACATAAAATACAATCCAATCCACCCCCAATAAACACCATAAAATGGAACCACAAGAGGTTAATACTTCTGTTGATTAAATTCTCTCAATAGAAGGAATATATGAACTAATAAAGGTGGACTTGAAGGATGTAAAAATAATGAAATAAAAAACACTTTACCATTGTGTGTTGAATTTTACAATTTTTAGAGTGAAAAAATTATCACCTTTATTAAAAGGAACAAAATTGTAATGAAAATGACAGAAAATGTGAATTAGAAGAGTATTTATTAGGAAAACTAAATTGATTTGAATAATATAAATGAGAAAATGTGAAGATATTAGTAAAAAATGAATGTGTAAAAATAAAATTGAATGAATAAAATATACCCCTAGTTTGTTAACCACCACAAAATTTAATAAGAAATATTATAGCTTTATGTATACCCCCATCATTCAATATATCAGACGTTAATTATGATACTCAAGGGTGGGTGGAAAATAAAGTGAATGTAGACATTTCATGTTTTTTCAGAAAAATCAGACCAGATTAATCCCCCTTTTGATGTGAGGAATTTTCATTGTAGATGGAATAATTTTGGATGTTCATAGAAGAGACATATTTTCTTCCATATCACCTATAAATTATTTAAAAAAATTATCCCAATTAAATGTTTCATTCCGATGATACAAAGTAATTGGTTGGATGGATCTATGGGACATAAAATCTGACTAACAATTTAAACTCAAATATTGACTCCTTGGATCCCCTTTAATACATCCAAATTTTATCTTAAAAATACTAAATTAAATTTTAATGATAATTTTACCTATATAAAGATATAAATTTATATTCAATAGGATTTTACATTGTGATCTACATTTATTTGAAGGATAGAAGGACCATATTTTAATACTAAGAAATATCAGCATCCATGGAAATAGTCCAAAATCTCTTGTAATTCATCCATTGATCCTAAAAGATAATATTATACAATCATAATGGTAAATAATTTTAAAATATATCAAATTAAAATAATCTATTTAATTAATTTCACAATATGATGATTTATTAGTCCAAAATTGACACACATTCAACATGAATTCCATAATGATGTTCAATAAATTTTAAATTATTAAATGAAGTAAATATGTTTTTATGTACATTAAATCACATGAATATTAAAATATAAAAAATTGACATTAGCCTCTTTCAGTGGCTAATCACGCCACCTAAATGCATTTTTCTAGTCCAGAAGAAAATTATCCAAAATATATATAATTAAATTTAATTTTGAAAAAACATTTTATATATAATTATTATAAAAATAAATCATTAAAAATAAGCATTAAACATAAAAAAATTAATTTACACAATATAGGTTGACATTAAATTCCCAATCCCAAGTACATTAATTTCTTCAAATTCATCTCCAAATTTCATCATATTTTAATTAAGTATGATGAAGTGTTGTGATTCAAAATGGAAATTGGGGTTCATTTTTACATTCATGTGAAAAAATGGAAGTGATGGGTGATAATCACATTAGAACATAAGATGATTATCCAATTTTTTTATTCATTTCTTTTTTTTATTTTTTACAACAATAGCGATGAAAAGTCCAACTATAAGACAGACAACTATGGAGTCATGATTACTATGTGTTGAACACCAAACATTTTTTCAATTTTGTACTCTATAATAGTGATGTTTTTTAAATATGCAGAAAATAAAAATATGGGTACATGATCCCCCTAATTCAGAATCCACTCAATTGGAAAAAACATTGCTTGATAGAGTGACAATATTTTCATTTTTTTGTGTTGGATACTCATGTTATACTCAATGTGACCACAAATATGATGCTATGAAAAATGAATCCTAATAACTCAAACTCCCACCAATAATAAAAAACATACATTCATTTTTTCATTTTGATTAAAAGTATGAAAATGTTAATTGAGAAAAATCACATCATACAACGATACATTCAAAAAACAATGTTCATGAACATTCACAGTCATTAAAATAAGAATCATTGTATAAAAAATTATTTTATATTCAGTTAACATGATTTAAATTATACATTAATTAAAGAAAGTATAATGAAATTTTATTTTTCATAAAAGGCCAATATATATATATATATATTTACTCTGTTAGTATTGAATTATAGTTCCATAAATTTTTGAAATAGAAGGCAAGATAGAGTCCTAAACTGGGGAAAATTACTTTTAAAATTATACAATTATGTACAATTATATATTATAAAATGAGTGGAAAATACAAGGAATATAAATAATAGTTGATCCATATGTTTTTTTGTCTTGTTTAATATATCAGTGATCATTAAAACGTTATTGTTTTCAATAAATAAATGAATGTGAACTACATAATCATGACTATAACATATAAAGGGATACTTTAGTGGGGAAGGAAGTACAATAATTTAGAGATCTGGTTAGCTATAACATTCATTCAATGGTTTTGATTTTGAATTGATCTCCATTTACTTTTAAAAATTATTCAACTGATTTGGTTACATTTGATGTAATGATTCATGCACCAAATTGGGAAGTTTTGTGATCAAGATCCAGATACATGTTGTATTCAATTTCTATTCCTTAACTTATATATAATCTAAAAAACATACAAAAACAATATCCTAGCACCATAGAAACCCCAAGGGGTTCCTATAACAAAAAAAATTAGAAACCAACATTTATATTTCCAACAAATAACATTTTTTGTGTATAAAAAACAAAAAATTAAAACAAGTGAAAAAAATAATAATGATGGGTTTCCTCCCAGAAAGTGATTATTTTAAAATAATTAGCTCGATAAAGATACCCTAACCTACCCAATACCAATATTTAGTATTTTTTGGACTGAAGTGTTCTCCTAATTATATAGATTGTAATTAATTATTATTTATTATTTATTTCATGTTCAATTTTACATTCTATAATGGGTGAAAAAAATACAAGGAATATGAAACATTGTTGACCGAGATTCTGTTATTGTCTTACTTAATACATCAAGGTCCTTTATGAATTACCAAGATTCAACAATTAAATGAATGTGAACTAATTGTCCATGATAATAACCCATAATGGGATACATTAGTGGGGAAGGAAGGAAAATAATTTCAAGATATAGTTAGCAGGAGCTTTGATGCATATATATGTGCTTTTAATTTAATTTTGCCTCATTCTAAAAATTAATCAATAGATTTGGTTCCTTTTGAACTGAATATTCAACCACCAAATTGGGAAGGATTGTGTCAAGAATGGGTATGGACACGAATAATGTGATTTACCCCAATGGTTTAGTGATAATTATTTATGAAAAATCATTAATGGATCTGTATTTAGGAAACTCAATCCATGATGTATACTTTTCATCATTTGAATACAAAAAATATTTTTAATCTAAACAGTAATATAAAATATCATGATCCTATTCAGTTATACCAAATACAAAGGATGATTTTTTAATAAAATCATGAGTTTTTTGTGGGAAAATAGAAACTCCACAAAAGGTTATAATGGAAAAATTAATTTAGTGATGAGTTCCTAAAATTAATTAGTGCTCTATAATTATATTTTCATAATTGAATCTATGGAATTCATTCTCTCGATTTTATTACACAAATTTACATACAATTTTTAAGGATTATAACGGGTATGATGTTGAAAAACATGGACATCTCTAGTATTGATATATTTAACCATCCTTAGGAGGGAAGATATTTTATCCTTTAAACAAAAAACATAAAATTATTTTTAAATATTACTAGGTGTGGTGGTATTTTTAATGGATTGTTCAATGAAATTATATAGGATATTTTTAACCAATTATTGATTTATATTTTGTTTACAACCTTTTTCCATTAATTTTATTCATGTTAGATTATCTGTTTGGGTGATATCAAGTTTAGAATAAAAATTATTTTTCATTTTTATAATACAAATGAATTATAACCCTAGGATAACCTGACTCTTCTCCCAATAGATTATCCATCCTTACAAGATGGTTGGAGTTATCATGATTGTAGGTAGACTTGATGAACATAAATGTTTACATATAATAGAAATGGGATGAAAACAGAATTAGTACCTAAGATGAATTATATTGGTCCCTAGTATCAATGCCAAAATTTAGTGACACCCAAATTTACCCTATAGGTATAAGTGGTTGTTGTATTGTAGTTAGGGTTAAAACCCATAATGAAATTACAAAAAACCTATATGCACAAACATTCAATGGAGTTTCCAACTAGTTGGGTTGATTTTATATGAAGAACTATGGAGTCAATTTTAATTTAAAAACATAAATTTACTTGAACGAAAACATTTAATGAATTTGGGTCGATTATAAGTGATATTAGTGATATAATTGATGTAATTGTTTTAATGTGAGTTCTCAATTCACTAGTTTATGATGAATCCAATAAATGCGACAAGCCCCCAAAATCATTCAATTATTTTATCCCAAAAGTATTACAAGGATACTCACCAATGCGCATAGATGATCATTTTAATGATCAATCATTGTATTTGGATCATTCTAGGCCTCAAAATGTGTAATAATTATTATTAGAGAATATGGAGCTGAGAATAAATCATCCAAAGGGACTCTCAATCTATAAAAATAATTTAACAATTTAATAAACTAGAAAAACACCAATTCATTCCCCAAGGAACTCCCTAGAATCAAAGAACTCTATTTAAATCCATTAATTCAAACCAGGAACTCAATTGTAGGTGGACATCAATATATAGTGGAGTAATTTAAGAATTAAAAAACAATGAAATAAAAAACAATCCACCATTTTGTGAGTAATTTCAGATTTTCTAGTTTGATTAAATTAACGGCTTCTTTCGAAGGAATCAACATGTTATGGAAAAGGATATAAAAATTGTAAAATAAGAAATTTTAATAATAAACTAAATTGATTTCAACAACATAGATGAGGGAAATAAAACATATGATTAAAAAAATGCATAACAATACAATTGAATGAATAAAAACTAGACCCTCATTCCTTCACCACCACAACAATTAATAGTTATTATGGGAGCCTATGGTATATAACATATTAATAAATATCATCCAATGAAATTAGTATAGTCAATATATAGGAGGGAAATAAAGGTAAAATGGAATTTTAAACATTGATAAGAAACATCAAACCGGATTCGTCCCTCTTTTGGTCATGAAAATTTGGAATTGAGGATGGATAGAATTGGGATGGTCATAGAAGAGAAATATTTCCTTATATATGTCTCATAATGGATGTATAAATACCATCTAAAATATATATTCCATTCCATATAAATTAGTAAAGTGGTGGGATGACATTATGGGCCTTCAAATCGGGCCCCTGAATTATTTTTATACTTGGGATCCATGGATCTCCTTGAAAAATTATAAATTAGATATTTCGAAATATGAAATAAATGTACCCCATAATGTTTTCTATACCATGTTAACAATTTATCTTCATTGGGATTCAATTATGGGGTCCACATTTTTTTATATTCTTAAGTCCCATTTTGATTCAATCAGAAATTTATGCATCGTTGGAAAAATAATGTCTATATAACCTTATGATGTATCCATTGATCCTAAAAGAAATACTTTCAAACTAACATTGATAAATCATGTCCAAAAATATGAAATTAAAATATTAAGAAAAATGAATTCAACAAGATGATGATTAATTGGTCCCAAATTCCCCCACATTAAACATGTAATGCACAATGATGTGAAATGAATTTCAATTTATAAAATTCACCAAAAATAGTTTTTATGGACATTGTATGAGATGAATATTAATATATATATATATATATATATAACATTATCCTATATCTATTTATATTTGGTTGTTTCTATGTTGTAATAAAATTTTATTAATGAGTGAGAAAGGATATAAGACTACATATTTTCTATCCCTAATATATACTAGATGATATCATAGCTTCAAATGGATATATGATCCCACTTATTTAATCATTGTTAAATTTTAATATAATGATAGTCATTCTGTATGGGTTTAGGGATATGATTCTACCCCATATTTTCTTTAGGATTATGCTCATGGACTTGTTCTGAGTGGGCAACAATATGATACTGCTAACTGGCTACTGCATAAATTTACTCATAGAAGTTATCATTGGGAGTAGAGATATGTGCCCACTCTTAATTATCCATATTCTTCCACCCATGAAGTGTATGCCTTGTTTCCTATTCGTGGGTGTTATAAGGGCTAGTGTATGGGTTGGTACCCTTCTTATGTGACTAAAGATCACCAGTGCGATGGCAATAGTTGCAACGATTGACACGAGATCTCCTCAATATTCCCTGAACTAGAAGGGATATATAATGTTTCCCATGATAAATCATCATTATAAACTTGAAGAGATCATTTTTATTCTCTTATAATAAAATTTAGAACTGTATAGTTATAGAAATGAGGTCCATTATCTTTTCTACAATTTTAATATACTATACAACGTCATTGGTTCTATTACTCGAAGACCCTCATGGGAATCCTCGATGGTTGGGATCGCAAAATATAGTGGTAATTCCTAAAAAATATCACTCCACACCATATACAGAATATTTAGTGTATGTCAATACATTCTAATGACTGTAGGGGTTGTAGTTGAAAATGATTTTCTTAAACATTCTCTAGATTGAGACATGTCAGACCAAGGTGTTGTTTGGGACAAAAATGTCTAAAGTCACAATGAAAACAAGGTATGAGTTCACCAACCCGGGAAAAATTGTTTTCATTATATGTTCTTCATTAGATATGCATGGGAAACACAATTTTTCTTTTATCCATGATCAATCCATTCTACCCATGTGGACTTACCAAATAAAGGATGGAATTATTTTTTAAGAACCCTAACTATAGTGGATCATCCATTATATCCATGCAATGCCCAAAAAATCACCTCTAGATTTTATATAATCATATCAGGTTCTCCAATTTTGTTTATGTATGAAATGAATCAGTATATCAAATGGATAATAACGCGATAATTTTATTATTTGAGATATTCACATTGGGTTCAACATTTATACTTGTGTAAGAAATGAAAAAAAATGATTTGATGGATGATACCCTGATCATTTATTAATTTTAGATATTCAGATCAGGTTTACCAATTTTTATTCACATGGGTTTTTATGGGATAAGGAAAAAATAGTGTAATAGAAACTAAATGGTCAATTTGGAACTGGGCAGTCTCCTCTTTATCTTTTGAAGGATATGCATTAGATAAATGATTTCTAATCTAGTTCTCTTATTTTTTTCATTATAATGATGTAGATGTCTTCAACTAATAAATAGATTGTATTTGGGTTTCATAGTCTTTAATCAGCCGCTAAATATTTTTTAATCATAATATAAAGTCCCAACTATTCCTACATACATAACTAATTACAGAACTAGTTTCTATAGGAAGGTGCTTAATTTTTTTCATATAAAATGGTTCTTCTGATATCACATTGGTTGAGAAGATGGATGGCAGGCTCACCACATCCTTTTTAGATTTAATTTTTTCCATCTCATAGACCCTCTTATAGATTTAATATATGTTTGAGAATATCTTCCAAATAATGACATGGGACCATTTTCCTAATAAACATTACAATAGCTTAAGTCTATTTTTTTAAAAAAAAGGGGTTTATTATTAGTTAATTCATCTCTATGTATACATTTTTCTTCATCCATTTCCAATTGGAGGGATGCTTCTTATTTATTGAAGTTGTATAACTAGGTACTCTTATGTTTTTTTATTAACGAGGGAGGTGTTTAGTATTTTGAGAAGGATATTGAGCAACAATGATTTATCCTACGAATCATATTTTATAATTGGAATTTATGCCCATGTAGTTCATTTAACTCGTACAATTTAAAATCATATGTAAGGTAAATATATATGTGCATTTGGGAAATTGATATTGAGCCAGAAACACCAGGTGGAATCTTATATATCATGTCTAGGGTTGGAATAAAAGTTACCAAAAGTATAATTTTTTAGTTATTACACACTACTTTACCTAGCACGTGGGATTTATCACATTATGCAGCTGAGTGGGGATTACATAATGAGAATTCCCAATATAAATGATATGATCATTACAATTGCCAAATCCCATGCAATATATGCGCAGTGTAATAAAAATAGGATATCATGTAATCTTATTCATTAATTATGTATATGGGTCATTTATTCTATGATTTCCCTTTAGTTGTTTAATATGGAGTTCAAGACATAGGAAGAATTCATATATATGCCAGTTATAGTAGTAATTAGATTCATCGTTGAATAATTAATTGGGTTTTACATAATGAGGATTCCCTAGTATGTGTGACATATCATATTATTCCACTATGTAAATCATAAACACTATGGTTTACCTATAAGAACGATATGATAATTTCAACTCCTTATGCCCATGCGAGCTATGCTCGAAGTGAGAAACAAGGGATAACAAGTAGTTAGTCTCATTACTTATGGATATTGGTCATCTATGATGGGACTTCCATGTGGGGTATTAATATTGAAATCAAGCCTCACCATGGAATCCAGAATTTCATGTTTATAACATGAATCTGATTAATAGTTATTCAATTTACAAGGTCTTACACACAAAGGGCTACCTACTGATTTGTTTTTGGACAAGGTTATCATGTCGTTGGATGCCTACTTGGCATGACCTACTTGTCTTCTTGAAATGAATTGAATGTCTCTCTAGAATTCTATGATTATCTACTTCAAATATTAGATGATGTATTCTTGACATGTCCAAATATGATTTCATAATCGAGTTGAAATGTATATGAGACATTTCATAGTCTGGATGGAAAATCTGAATGTCATTACATGACCAAGGGTAATTCATCTCGATGATATCACTAAATCTGGATGGAATATCCATGAAACTACAATATTATATCATATGTAAAACATGGATGGTAACACATTATTCTACTTACATTCGCTGGATTCATCATGAATGGATCACTAACACACCTACAGGGTGTCGTGAGGGTCAATGTGTCATGTTTGGAGGATGTTTTTTGTTATGTATTACTTGTATTGGAGTAATCATGCAAGTAGGCTAGAACATCTGCATGGTATCACTGGATCTAGCTTGATTGTTTGGGAGATTTCATGAGATCTAGTTGACATGTCATGATTCTATTTTGAGACATATTAAACATGCACTAGTTTCTACATATGATTTGGGAGAAATGTATAGATGACATCATTAGAACTGTATAGTGAGCCTATAGTATTTATTTGAGGCTTCGGTGGCATATCGATTGGGCCTCCATAAAGAATTTTGTATAATGTCCATGATAACATTCAGGAAACAAATAATATACCATTGGAGAATCATATAATATAGGTAAAATTTACTACAGATGTCTCATGAATTTTTTGATTTAAGATAAGTGCATGGGGAGCACTGAATATGTTCTTCTCATAAGTGTCCCATATTATTAGCTTCATTTTTAGACTTTTATTTCATAATACATTTATTTTTTAGGTGTTTTCTTTTTTATGTCTCATATAACTGATTAGGTATTTGGTATGTCCATCACATAACCCACCTAAAGTCCTTCATCTGATCTATGAGTGATCATGGGAAGTTCCTATGTATGTAACATTATTTACATAGTTGTTTCCTTACATTTTACCTAACAAAAAACATTTACAATTTGATGATCATCCACTACATGAAACCCACTCTGAGGCATAGATGAATTAGTGAGGGGATCCAATGATTTATTTTATTAATGATGGGTTGGGGTATTTATAGGCCTTTCCATCCTAAGTATAAACCTATTTTCATGGAATGTTTAAAAAAAATATATGATGTAGTTGGCGGATGGATTTTATTCTATGATTTTAATGAGGTTGTGTATTAGGTCATTTAGGGATAGTCTCATGACTTTTACTGGCTTTCAGACCATCTATTAAATTACTAATTTATTATATTTTGTAATATTAAAGGGTTTCTATTAAATATGTGAACATTCCAATGAAATTACATATGGTCAAGGAATCATGTATAAAGTAATTCACAAGATTGGGATGCTTGTTCATGGGTGCACTGTATGAGATTTAAGAAAATAAGAGGCTCCAACATTTTGGAAAATCGTCTATTATTTTCCAAGTATTTTTGGATGGTTCATCTTGAACTTGCCACATAAAAATTCACGTGATATAGTTGTGATCATCTAGAAGTCTCTACAAGGTCATCTAGAAGTCTCCACATGAACCTACATACATCCTTTTGATGGTCATGCGACCACATGTCATTTAGAGGTTTATCGGAATCATGAGTTCTAAAAACCTTATTATACCTTTTTTATGGGTAAAATAATACACATATTTAGTTATCTATATCTTTGTGGATTTTCTGATGCTCATTTGGATAGAATCAACATTATCCTTTCTATGATTGAAATCAGAATAGAAATCATAGTCCTTGATTTGATATAAAATTCTCCTTTGAATCATATAGAACTCTTTTTTTGTTAATATATACGTTATACTCTTTTGATCGGTATATATGTCACAATTATCACCATAGTGGGCGCACAAAAAATTATTCATTGAGAAGATAACAACTGGAAGCTCACAATCATTTTTATAGTAGTTATAGACAATGATCATTAGGTTTCATGTGTTGTAAGAGATCAATTTTTCATTTTTCAAGGGTACATAACCCAATATATTCTGAGAAGCATAAATTTATATATGAAACATTTCACCCCACAGTTGATGTTTGGGTATAGTGGTTATAGTTACCTATTCATTAGAAGAAAAATGATATCATCATAATCATCCTTCTAGAACTAAATTCCTACTTTCATGTTTACTTAGTGGGATAAAAAAACATGGGACATTTCCCATAAAATGTTAGTAGGACCCATCTATTATATGAAATATAATGATTTCCAGGACACTAGTGGGTTCAGTACAATTTGAAATTTCTTTTGTCATTGAAGGGTCCACATAAATTACCCGACTTTTGAACACATTCACCAAGAACACGGATTTTTGTATCCAAAATACACACATAATAAACATAGTATACATTTTATCATTCTCTAAGGTTTCCATCTTGGTTCCATATATACTCTTAATGATTCTTTATTTTATAAGAGTAAATGAGTGTATTGTCGATAAACAATAACAAATATTTTTAGGTACTCTATAAAAACACTATTCATTTAATCCATGGAGATCATAATGGATTTAATATATCAAGAGGGAATAAATATAATCAGGTATTTAACCTGCCTTGTATGAAAGTATGTATTTTGGATATCATAATTATTCACCTTCATCTAAGGATATCTCGATAAAATATAATCATTTTCTAAGTGTTGATCTTTTAATAATTGATTAAGAAACTCCTCAATTCATTAAAGAGGTTTTTTTCTCACTATGTAGATCTTGTTGACATCATAGTAATTTATTCACTACCACATTGATCCAACCATTTTCATTAAACCCTTTGTCCAAATTCTATTACATATGGAGATATGAGTTGTTTGGGTAATAAGCTATACTAATAAATATACCTCATGATACTAGATAATTATAGGAGAATCTTTTAAAAATACATCTGTTTATTCTCTCATAATGGTAATTTCCTCTATGATTATAGTTTCATTTTACTCAATCATTTAGGGATGGTATTATTTTCCACAAGGTAATAACACACACACTATTAAGATATTTTATAATGGTGATTAATGACCTTGTTTTAATATTTATAGGAGCATTGGATTGTTCAAAATATAGAAAGCTATTTCATTTTCCCAATAGTTAATGTGTGACATATATAATTATATCCAAACCATGACATCTGTCATTTCGAATTCCACTATAGGAAGGATTATGATATTTTCTGGAAGAATCATCCAATATATTCAAATATAAGAAGTTTCCAACACGATTGTTAAAATGATCACACCCCTAGTGGGTTTTTAAAAAATCACTTAACATCATTATATTGGGGCTTCAATTAGATAGTTATAAAAATAATGGATGCTATAATCTAATTCATATAAAAAGAATCAATGAAAAATTCTTCCATTATTGATTAAATATTAAGTATACCTTGTACTAAATCCTTTTCAATAAACACATTGGTAGTAGTTATGGGTGAATATTTTTCATGATACTTTAGACTTGGTCATTGCTAATTATGGATAACCTCAATGACCTGAGATTTAGTTAATTGGATTACCATGATCCATTTCTCAAAACAATTTAGTATTAAACCATGGGTGGTGCATTAAGTGATTCTTTCATTTACTTCACCATGTTTGTTAGATTCTATATTTATCTTCCACATTGTTGGACTTGGTGGCCTTCTCTACTGCACTTGAAGCATTTCCCTATTTCTTTGAGGAAATTACGAGGATTATACCACCCAGAATTATGAAATATGGGTGGTTGGATCCCCTTTCATGCTTTATTATTTGACCCACCATCTTGAACCACCATTCTTATCTTATTATCTACATAATCATGGGACAATTCACAATACTACCTCTATATATTTCAATAACATCAAACAACTTCTTCATAACTCCCAATGTTTCAAGTATCTACATCCTTTCAAATGTGTGGTTTTAAACCAATAGCGAATTTATCTATATTGATATAACTGTTGGTAACAAAACCCAAGGCATATCGTGTAAGAATTGTGATGTTTTCCTTATATGTCAATTAAAATTCACCATAAGTTTCTTTAAGATCTATGAATTCACTCTTCGTATTTTTTTAGAGATTTTAAAATAATGAAATTTTTGTAAATATTTTCTTAATGAATTTCCACTCCATCCCTTACATTTAATCATTTTTCTTATTATTCTTTTTCAAAAACCATAACAAATCAATAACCCCATAAATATGATACAATGAAATATTATACTTCTACTTCTCTGAATATTATAGAACACAGAATATCTTCTCCTTCGATTTAATCAATTATTCTGTGAAATTTTGATCAAAATAAATATAAAATGTTGGAGGTACTCTCTACATAAAGTGTTTTGATATCTTATTCCTCTTTATTGGTAAAGAAGGAAGTTCAAAAAGGTTCATTATTTATTTATATCATGAGACAAAATGGTGATATTATCCTTTAATATATGAACTTCACCTCCTTATTAATTGGGGATACCATTTGTTAAATAATTACATTTTCCCTCACATAAGTTATGGGACTATTTAATCCCAGTTCAAATCATTTTTTAAAATATAATTTTTTTTACAAATTGTATGAAAAAAATGAATAAATATATTATTCTTCAGAAAAGATGAACTCCCACTGCATATCTTGATGGTTTTTTATGTTTATCTATTTACTAAGGTAAATATTCAGGGATTATTACCATTACATGTACTTATAGTTATTATTTTGAAAAAAATTCTAATTATAATTCCAAAATTATATCAACTATGTCATTATTTCAACTATAGTTGCCTGAAATATTCTTTCAATACTATTAAATTATTTTAAAATAAATAATATAATTGTGATAAAACCGAGGATTCAATTGATTAGAATTATGGGAATATTAGGGTCATACAATAATTGTAAACAATAAAACATAACCACTATTTTAGTTATAATTATTTATCCATGTATAGATCTCACGATATCCTTAGTATGTATAGTCACTTGAGGATATACCTCAAATCAAGTGGTGATCCAAAATCATAATAATGGGAAAAATATGTGACAGTAATCAATAATACATGTGTGATCACAATAAACATCATCATATCATAAGCATAGGATTACCATGAACATCATGAGTGAAATGTTTAATAATGGCATGTAATGTATCACATTCATAATAATGAAACATCATAACATAGTGTTTAAATACGACACATGGTATTGAATAAATCTATCTTCATATTGACACAAACCATATGTTCATTAATCATAGAATCATCATTTTTAAAATATAACACATCATACTCAAAGGTAACACACACAATATCATGAGATATAAAAAATTACCCAATGTATTGGAGAGATATATAATTTTTTTCCCACCCATCACATCATAAAATACATTTAATCATGTATTATACATTGAAGAATAACAGTCATACTCATGACATAAACCGTGGAAATGAATGAGTTTCCAAAAATTGTCCACATATCAAAATTCATGAAATGAATATTAGGATTCAAAAATATATAAGTAAAATCATTAATTTTCATAGAGAATAATTTTATTATTTGAAATAAGAAACAACTTATGTGGTTTTTTAAGATGTTTTAAAAATTAATGTCTTTTTTATAAAGTATTGTAAATGGGATATAAAACATTATAGAAGTCAAGAAACAAGTATATCCCCAAAAAAACGTGAATGAATACCCAATGGAAACATTTTTGATAAAATAGGAACACTGTTATAGAAATAATTTTAAAATTGGTGAAAACAAAAAAGAAAGTGTTTTGGGATTGAGAATCCCATTACCTAAAATCCACCTTTAATATATTGCTCTTTCACCAAAATAATAATAAACATATATATTTTTAAATAATTAAATAATAAGTGAATTATTATCAATTGTTTACTATATATCATTTATAATAATTTTATTTTATTTCTTAATTTATATTTTTGAATATGATGTGATTTCATGTAATGTTTTTTTTAAATTATCCATTTGGATTCTATTTTTCAATTTTGTTCAAGGTATTTGATATATATATAGAATAAACTAATAATGATTGAATTAATATATTTATGCAGTTATATATCCTAAATAATTTATTATTATAAGACATATTATTAGTGAAAAAAAATATTTGGAAACTTCTTCATTGGCAGTTAACAAACCAGTAAGAGGACATTATCCAAAGCTGACGAAAATGTGGTAAGAAATTAAAAAAATCAAAAGTATATTTTTTAAATTTGGTATGAATATTTAATATAGTGTTAAAAAAATTATAATTATTCTCAAAATACTTATTTCTAAAATTGATATAGTAAAAAAGGATGAGATAAGGAAAACATAGTGAAGTGTTGATGAAAATAGTCCCTCTATTCATTTTAACTTATCTTGTATGGAACTATAACCCCTTGATGAATGTACTTGGATTACTCGAGAACATCCATATGGATTCTAAGAGGCCTAAAAAAGAGTATTTTTAGTGGTTTGACTTTGTTTTTTGAGGGAGCTATGGTTTCCCATGTAAGGTGAGAGTGGATATTTATACTTGAGGAGAGGGGTATTATTACAATAAAATGATGAATATGATACTATATAAAATAAAAATATTTGAATATTGTTATTAATGAAATTCTGGAGCATATATAAATTAAATATAATTTTTTGGACTTTAAATCCATCTATAATTTTGATTAAATATTTAATTAAAAAGGGGAGTGGATGAAAAGAAATGTTATTATTTCAATATAATACTTTAGATTTTAGACATTCTAGAATACATTGCAGATATTGAAAACTTGTTTATAATATTTAAATGATTCATTTATCCAAATTAATATGATGTTACTTTATCCTAATTTCTTATAGTAATTATTCCATCATTAAATCAATAATTATGTGATATAAAATAAATTTGTTATAAAAAACAATAATTTTACTATTAAATTAATAATTAATGAATTTTATAAATTTATGAAAAAATAACTCCTCCAAAATTTTATCATTATGATTTGAAAAATTAATTTATTTTTTTTAGAGAAAACATTATATCATAGGTTATTTTAATTTTTCATATAAACATTATTATTTTTATGATATAAATTAAAATATATTTGAATAAAAATGTTTTTATATTTTCTTTATGTCTATAATCTTAATTTTTGTTTTAGAAAATTATAATATTTATATTTATTTAAATTAATCGTGGTAAATTGTATAATAGTGAAATTTATAATTTTTTAGGTCAAATTAATATTATAATGATCTTTTTATTATTTATAATCTTCAATTTAATATTATCAAAAGTTAGTTTTCTATTTCAATAATCACATTACTATTGAAACAGTCCCATTACCTCCTATAAATACCACTTCATTAATTAATTTATTTATTAATCGCCTAAATTCATCTAATGGTTATATATTTACATTTCCATAATTACTATTGGTTTAATAATATTTTTTTTATTTAGATAGTGTCATATGTCGGGTGATGATTCTAAATGATTAGAAGGATCATCATTTTCCAATTATAAATTTCTGAATTATTATTTTTTGTCCCACTATATTGTTTTTCACATTCTAGGATTTAGATACTGATCGATTTAATAATAATTTTTAATGAAAAAAATTGTTTTTAATTTCTTTATGTGATGCATGTTTATAATAATATATAATATAACATAACACACATTTATTTTAATAAACAAATATCAACTAAAAAATATGCGGTATAAAAATATCCTATATGTCGATAGTGTTCATCATGGTTCATCCCCGAGTGTTGATTATTTTAGAGTAAACATGTTAATATCTATGATCTTGTTCCATGATGGATGTAAATTAAATATTTATAGAAATTAAATGTATTACAGCATTTAATCATCAATTTTAATATATTATAAATATTTTTACATTCTAATCATTTATAATACATGGTTATGCCAATTTACGATCAAAAATAAAATATAGTTGATGATTTATAGATTTATATTTTAATATAAAAACATAACCCAGGGAAATAACCAATAACATTGATACAAATTGTTTACCCTAGTAAGAAAACAACATTTAGGGGTACGGTGGGTGGGTATCTGGGTATGTAACTTTAGATCATTCCATTAATTAAATATCTTTCCATGATTGGACAGACATCTCCTATCATTGTCAATTTATATAAAAGTGATAATAGATAGATTATGGGTGATTTATTATAGAAAATAAAATATGTCCAATGGGAATAGAATGTCTATATATCTATGTACGAAATCCAATAAATAACACAAATTGTCAGATATTTTGAGTGGATACACTCTCACTGTTGGTTTATTTCCTTAAACTTTTATAATTACTATTACTATATTTCATTCAATATAATGCACCATAAAATTTCTCATTTATTATATTTTTAAAAGTCAGAACAATGAAATATTACACCTTCAATAGTGTTGAAATGATATCAATAATCATCATGTATGTAAATTCCATATTACTATCTATAAATTATTAGAATATCTTAATGAATTCCAAACATAATAATTTTTTTTCATAGAAGACTTCATGTTTCTATATATTACTATTTTCTAAGAATAGTGTAAAATTGTTGTCACTTTTTCACCCATATCATTTTTAAAACTTTTTGATTTGAGAATTTTGATAAGTAGTTATAATTTTTTCTTATTGTTTTTACTCCTATAATCATAAATCATATCATTCCCACTAAATGTGTTTTAAGATCTGACCAATCCAATAGAGTCATATATCATTATCTTTTCATGGTTTTTAACAATTAGATATATGTGGAATACTGTAAAACATATATATAAATATAAATAATATAATATAATATTGTATTAATAAATATTATAATTTTAGAATAATAAATCCTCTATATATATAGGTATGTTCCAAATCATATACTGAAAATCACAACATTTTCAAACTGGTGGAATCCATCAAGAAAAATCAACCATAAAATTTTGAATTTATTTATCTGGTAATTAATTATTTTTTGAAGGAAATAAACCTATGTCCATACGAAAACTAAACTGTAATTCATAGTTATAGAATTTATTAATTACAATTATTATATTTTATTTTCTAGTATATCTTTGTTTTTTTGTGAATTTTAAGAACATTTATATATTACATGTTTCTATATCCCTGCAAATGAACCATTTATAGTAAACCATGGTTTCTAGTAATATCGAAGTCATTTATTCATAGTTTTTCTAATAATTTATCAAAATGACAAAGGTTCATGTTTTTTTTTGTTTCTAAAATCTTGTATATTTAGTTCATGGTTAGGAAAATCATATATCTATAACATGTGAGCTATTATCAATTTAAATAGTTATGTTGTACCTTGTTCATTTTAAGTGGGGGAGACACCTAATATTGTTTTCATTTTCTTGGTAACTTTCCCAAATAAAAAGAAGTGGAAAATTATTCTATAAAATTATTTATTTCATCTATATATGTAATCTAAATTTTTATCACATTCCTCCTTATTCATTCACACTACATATTCTCACATCCCCTTAAACATGGAAGTTAAGTGTCTATATAAGTACATTAATATATTGCGGATTTATATTCATAATAATTTATTTTTAGTTTTAATGTATCATAATATTCTACTAAACTGTAATAAAACCATTTTCAAATGGATTAAAAATTATTTGGTATTTAGATCTATGTAATGTACATATATAATATGATATGAATTTATGATGATTTGTTATGTTTTCATATGTATTATAAAATAAAAATTCATTTTTAAGAATCTTTTTAATTATGTTTTCATTCATATAATTATATATGATGATGTGGGTAAGGGGTTTCTTAAAATTATTAAAACTATCTTTTAAAAATTATTCCTCTCTTAGTGTACGTATAAATTGGTACTAATGTTTTTATAGAAATTAAAAAAATGTTTTTGTAATATTAAATAAGATGAATTATCAAAAAATCAAGATGATTTTTTAAATTAGTTCATATAATAGTGTGGGATTGGACTACTTTAAAATTATTATTAATTTGATCCCTGATTAAAATGAAGGATCATTCCTAAAAGACTTTGTTTTCATTTATTTTTCCTATTTTGAGGTTTTATTAAAGTTAAAGTGAAGTGGTTGTTATTAATATATTTAGGGGGCAAAAAAAATTCTTATTTTTAAAACATAATGGGTCAAATACATTGAGTACTAGGAGGGTCCTTAAAAGATGTACCATGTATGGTCATGGAGATACCTCCTCTCTCTGCTGGATATCTCTTTGTTTCACCTCATTGTGAACCTCGTGTTTGTCAATGATGAGTATCTTCAAAGAGTATAATACATGAAGATAGATATTATTGTTATAATCATTATTTAAACAATCACAGGGATAAATATCATATAGAGTGTTTTTTTATGATGATCATTTGACAACTTTCATTGGTCCCCTGGTATGCAACCATGAGGCCTTCTAATTTCATGTATTAGAAATTGTTTTATCTATTTATTCTGTATATAAATTATATTTTTATAATATATACATACCATTATTATTTAAAATATATTATATTCCATGTAATATTATTTTCATTAGATAAATCTTAGAAATGATAATTTTATATTGTATTTAAACAAAAATTGATGGTTGATCTTTTCGAGGGTTTATATAGAGAATGTTATGGGATCCTTGTGGGTTAGAAATTACTAAACCCTACATAGAACAATTGGGTGTTTGTATCCCTTGTCACATTTGATGTTGGTATGGAAAAATAACATCTCTATGTTATTGGAATCATGTCGACATTTTTTTGGGAACAAAGGAGATGGAAGATGAGGGATACCCATTACCACCTAGATATTGGTACTGGTAGAGGTAAATATTGTATATTTTTAGGTTTTTCACTGAAATGTACTCTTTGACAACTCATAAAATTTCATTTTCACATTGGATATATCACAATTTGAAGGATAGAGATATCTATTTAAATATTTATTAATGTGGAATAATTTTTAAAATTCGTCATTAATTCTGTATAGAATTTTTATATTTCGGTATTAAAAATGAAATTTTTGGTGGGAGTTATATTTTTCATATAATTTCTAGGGGAAAACATTTACTAATAGAGTATGTTTGATTTCTTGTCACTATTTTCCAATCTATGGTGATTAGGAAAGTGCCTCAGGTCGTGTAATAAGCTAGATTAGGAATGTAAAATTAGATAGCCAATATTAGTTCATTTAAAAATGGTATCAAATCCCAGTTTCATTATTATATTTGGGATTTCATGGTTGAAAATATATTTTATCATCATAATAATATGTGGTAGGTTTGAAGTAAGTGTTTGGACAACATTTATGGTAAAGAGTTGTGAGTTTCTATGCGATGTGAGGATGATGAAATAAAATGTTATAGTTTGAAATTTTATTTATTTATAATGAACAGTTTCTTGAAAAAATTAAATTTAGGGACATTACCAAGAAAGATAATTATTATTTATGAACTCCATATTCTTCTCAAAAAATTAAAACAATTCAATATGTTTCTAGTGAGCCTCACATGGTTATCACATGGTTTGGTAAGAATGTAATCCGATAATGCATGGTAATAATGAGTTTCTAGTGAGATGTGTATGCCTAGAACACTATTTAGACAAATGAATAGTTTAGTTTTGTAACATTTTGAATGTGTAATTTTTATAATTTATCTTTTAATGAGTTCTAATTATTTATTTAAATATTAATGGGATATTGTAATTTATAGTGAGGTTATTTATTATAATGTCAATTTAGTATATAATATATTATTGAGGAATTTATATATATATATATATATATATTATAGTTCCATTCACCCTTAATGAGTCCCAATAAACCCTCTGGAGGTAGTTGAGGATAATGTTTCATAGGTATACCCTCCATTTTATTAGAACCTAATCGAGAATGTTATAATTACCCAAATATTAATGTATTGAATTTGACATTGAAATATAAATTTGTGTTATTTTTTGGGGTATGTTTAAATATATAGAACATGAAACATGTAATTAAAATGAATACTAATTTATTTTATTAATTTAGTAAATAAAATAAAAAAATTACATACATCCTATAAATGAATTAGAATTAATTGATTACTAAATATAAAAAACAAAACAATAATTTGTCATTGTGGAATATTTTGGAGCCCATGAATTATCACAATTTTAAAATATATTATAAAAAAGAAAAAAATTAATTTAACAATCTATTTAAAAATAATGAATATATACAATTTAATGGAATTGATGTAAATAATAATTTTAGGAAATATGTGGTATTTATAGGATGTTTAAAATCAGTATGACGATTATAATAGTAACTGGACCATTAGGAATATTTACCTAACCATTAGTAATTGTAACATGACTATTAGGAATTATTATATAACTGTTAAAATAATTAATTTACAATTATAATAGTAATGTTGTTTGTATGAAAAAATTGATGAGAGAAATAGGAAAATATAATATCTTGACTTCTATAAAATAAATATGAAAATTAAAAATCTCAAAATAAAGTATATAATCATTATCAATAATTTATAAATATGTTAGAAAAGTATATTAATAAAATGATTGTAATTTTTTATGTCATCATATCTCAATTATCTAAAAGCAATTTTTCCTTAATATTTTGAAAACCAATAATTTTTAATTGAATAATATGTTTACAGTTTTTAATTATATTGATGTCTTGTAATGTAGTATTAATTTTATATTGACATCATAAATCCAAAAATGGTTATCTAAAGTATAAATAATTATTTAATATGATAAATAATTGATATTGAAATATTAAAATAAATTTCAAATCCTAAAAATATATTTCCAATGTTCAAGATAGATAATATATTTACATTATTTAAATTTTTCTTATTTGTATTTTGAAACACTAATACATATGGTTGTGAGATGAATTAAAAGTGGCAGTATCATGTGATATATATATAATATGATTCATAATGCCAAATATTGAATCTTTTTTATTTTTTCTTTAGTAATAATATTTTATTCATTTATTATACTAAAAACACCCCTCCCCTAATGTATAAATACCTCCACTCCCTCTACATAATAAATTACTTCCTAAAGACATCATATTTCTCAATATCTGTCCACTTACATTCTACCATGTATTCGTAGTACCCTCTGGATTTAACAGTGTCCTAAAAATTCTAACATCCAAGGCATAAATTCCTTATCAAAGGATCAAACACCAAAGAATAAGTGAAATTTTATATTTAATCATTTCGTTTCTCTTTCATACATTATTAGATTATATTTCCCCTATAATTAATAAATTATAATGAATGGGAATTTATAATTTTTTCTCTATTAAAATAATTTTGATAATTTTGAAATATATATACCCGCCTCTCTTTGACACAACTAGTTTATGGTTGATTTTAACTAAATATGATGATGTTTCAAATTATTAATTTTTTACGAAATTCATAGAAAATGAGTGTAAAATATTAATAAAATTAAAAAATTTACATTTGTGGATGTTAAATAATATTGTGGTACCTTGAATCATATATGAATAATAATAATTAAAAAATATAAAATTAATGAAAAAATAAGATATTTAAATGAATCATTTCATCAAACCACTTCATTTAAAAAAATTATAATTTTTTTATTATTATTATAAGTGTCTCCGAAAAACATAAATGAGTTTAAATAACATATTAATTCATTTTTAAAGGAATATAATTTTCTTATATTTGAGTTATAAACATGAAATTATAAAACCAGGCCTATGGTTAGGGAACTCTCGAACCCAATACTTCTTTTTGGTTTATTTTAACTTCCCATAGTTTTTTTATTATAATTATTATAATACCACAACAAAATGTTTTTTTATTTCCATTTTTTCGGTATTCATGTTCTTTCCACTCTTGGATGAATGATAATATAACATAATTATTTGTTATCAATACTTTTTCAAGAAAATTATTTTCCTTGTACTTGTGTTTTCTCTTCTTATCTCTAAAAAAATGTTTATTTATTTCTTAATTCTACATATAAGAGGACAAATTATTTAATTCTTTTTATTTAATAAAACCTCTATTCTTATGTCACAAACCGAATCTGGTCGCCACTATTACGGGCAATAAACCTAGCTTGTACCAAGGCCCAAAGGGCGTTCCCTATCTCCACTAGCTGGCACAAGTTCCAGGGTATCATTAATTTATGTTTGGGAACAATTTACCCAATTATGAAAGCATAAAACATTAAAAACAATCCATAATATAAATCTGAAATTTTTGAGCCAAACAAGTCTTAAGAAAAAAAACCAGAACTGAATACATTTCTTTAAAGATACTAAAATTTGTCCAAATACAAATAAATATAGCAGCATAATATCACCAAGGTCTCCACACGACTAGGGTTCATCGCCCATAAGTCACCTCTACAACTCCTCCCCAAGGATGGGGACTAACACCCCAAACCGCCATCACCCTTATCCTTTCCATTACCAAAGTCAAACATAACCAACTATACTAACACCCAATGGGTTTAAGTAGGGTTTGATCCTAATCCCAATAGGATACCACCCAATTATTTCAAATAGGTTTCAATACAATGTAAAAAATTTAGCAATTTTAGTACGCAAAGAAAGGTAGTGATAAAATCCAAGAAATGCAACTTCTAATTGAAAACAGTTTTCAAGCTAAAATTTTCAGAATATTAACACATTTATATATACAAGTTAGCTACTATAAATTAGTTCCAAAACACCCAAATAGAATTTAAAGTACCACACACACAATGAGCAACAAAATAGGGAATACCCCTAGGCACTAGAGAGTCTCGAGCCCTATGTACCTCATTTATCAGAATAAAGTAACTATAGTAAAATCCATTATCGTGCACGAGAAACTAGTATAGAACATACACATAACCTATTGGCCCCCAATCATCATACACATAGTTTAGTTAGTGTTTTAGTTATCCAAATTCCAGGTGAAACATGGACAAAACCCATCCGGTCCACTAGCCGTACTAGTACACATCCTCCCCACATAGGTACCCGGGCTTCCCCCTTTGTGCTCAAACAAATTAAGCATTCCAAAAGCATCCATTTTCAAATAAAAACACAAATACTGGTAAATTAAAAACAATACAGTAGCTATACACACTTTATACTATTTAAAACACACCACAAAACACTTTGATTTTCCATAATTCAATTTCTCAAAAACCCACATTGTTTTGCACCCAACACTCCCTGAAAACCCCACATTGAACACTATATGCACACCTATAAGTTACCAAAACAGAATATTAATCCCTATACATTTCAATGAAACCAAAAAATCAATTTTAGTGCATCCCCATGTGAACCAAGAAATGTAATCTTTTTAAAACATCCATTTTTAAACAATCGTGACACTAAAATTTCACAAGTTACACAACACCATTAAAACAAACTTTCGCTGCAAAAAAAGTAATGAACATTCAAAAAAGTATTTTCAGACCTAATAAATCCCAATAAAATAAAATAAGTAGCGATAGAGAATCCCCAAAAGAACTAACCGGAGACTTCCATGACGAACCACCTATTTCACCTAAAATTGGAAATAAAAAATCATTTGCATTACCAAACCCACTAAAACTATTTTTTGCAGAAACCATAAAATTAAATGAACTTGAAAATATCATAAAAACATAAATTCATTTCATAGATATTTAATACATATGGAATCACCTACAATATTAGTGAAAACCTTGAATCCTTTGTGCCAAAATCAAATCGCACCACTGTCGCACCAGGAGGGACCTAGATCAAACCTAAAACCACAATAAAAGACCATGAAAAACCAAGGTCAAACCCTAGGTTCAAAACCCTACCCCTGGTCATCTGTAACATTAAGGAAAAGGTAATAAACCCAAAAAAATAGAATGAATACCTAATCAATTTGAAAGAGGAATGAAATGGACTAACTTACTTGAAAAATCATGAGTGAATCTCCCCAGAACACCAGTAGATAAAATTGAAAACTACCAAAACTAATGGGTTGTTCGAAAAGGCTTTAGTAGGTCGTTTAGGAACTTTAATGGAGGGAATAGAGTAAGAATTGAGACAGTTAATAAGGGATTAAGTTACCTCTTCAAATCTGTCCAATTTGAGACACCCTATGAAGTTCTACCCTAATTTGAGATCTCAAAGAGCTCTAAGGAGGGGAGAAAGGTGATGGGAGAGCTACTGGGCTTTGTAGGGTCACAAGGGAGGTGGAATCACAAAAATATTCATTATAATGAATAAGATATTAAAAAATTAATGAAACAATTTAAAACTGGAAAATGGGCATTTGGGTTGGCGCAATTCTTAAATTAAAACCCAAATACCCCTTTGTTATGGATTCCTAAGGGGTCCAACTTTCATTTTTGGTGTTAAAAGGACAGTGGAAGATATTTTGGAAGTTTAATGGGTGAAAAAAGTTTAAAAATTAAATTGTTATAAAATAATCAAAATCGGTTTTTAAATCTGGAAATGGGCTCTCGATTTGGCCCAAATCATGGAAGCTCGCCCTTTCCTCCAGAAATGAATTGGAAACCCCTAAAACAAAAAATTAATGGAAATTAAATGAAATTTACCTTTGTAATAATTTATGTATGTGAAAATTCTCCCCACCATGAAAGACTTTCCACCCTAGAAAGTCAACATGAAGCTTGATTTGAAAACAGGAATGGGTACTCTTCCTCAACCCATGACTTCTACTCCCATGTCTCATGAGTATCACTACCATACTTCCAACGAACCCGAACCAGCGGAATGGACTTCCATCGAATAACCTTCTCTTGGGAGACCACTATTTGCACTGGTTGCTCAAAAACTGACATGTCAAGCTCAATCTCCAGTTCCTCTCAACTCAGCACTGGGGACAGATTCAGGTTGTATTTCATCAACTAAGAGACATGGAAGACGTCATGGATCGACGTCAAATAATAAGGTAAGGCCAAACTTTATTCCACCTTGCCAATATGCTCAGTGATCTCAAATGGGCCAATATATCACGGCTTCATTTTCACTTTCTTCCTCAATTGACGATGGCCCAAACAAGGGGACACATTCAAGAATACCCTGTCTCCCCAAGAAAACTCTAGGTCTCAACATCTCTGGTTATCATATGATTTATGGAGACTCTGAGCTAAAAATAAATGTGGCCTAATAAAATTTATTTTTTCAGAAGTCTCTTACACAAGGCACAACCCCAACAGTGAAGTCTCTCCTACCTTATCCCAACATAGGGGGGACCGACAAGGCTGACAATAGATCCCCTCAAAAGGGGCCATTCGAATCGAGGATTGGTAACTGTTATTTTAAGAAAACTCAACCAATCGCAAATAACTATCCCAAGAACCTCCAAAGACCATGACACATGCATGAGGCAAGTCCTCCAAAATCTTATTCGCCCGCTCTGTCTGACAATCCATCTGAGGGTGGTATGACGTGTTCATCTTAATCTGAGACCCCATGGCCTTTTGAAGGCCTTCCCAAAATAGAGAACTGAAGCATGGGTCTCTATCAGAGACAACTGCTAATGGTATTCCATGGAGTCTCACCACTTCTTGAAGATAAAAATGGCCCAACTCATCCACTTTAGTTGTTTCTTTTATCAGAATAAAGTGGGATGATTTGGTCAGATGATAAATCACCACCCAAATGGAATTCTTACCCCGAGGAGTACGAGCTAAGCCAACAATGAAGTTCATGGAGACCTTGTCCCACTTCGAGGTAGGAATGGGTAGTGGTTGGAGAAAACTGGAAGGCCTTTGGTGCTCTTCATTCACCTACTGGCATGTGAAGCATCTCGAAACAAAGTCCTCTATGTCCCGCCTCATACCAGGACACTAAAACTACCGACGGACATCATAATACATCTTAGTGGAACCAGTATAGACAGCCCACTAATACTGGTGGCTATCCTACATCACCACCTTTCGTAGAGATAACTACACAATTGAACGGACCTTGAGGCCCAAGATGTCATTGGGAGATGACGAGCAATTAGAGGATCTCTCCCCACCATGATGAAACTTCTTCGACTGCTGATAAAGCTCATCACTGGGCTGTTACCGCATAATCAACTCCAAAAGAGATGGATTCAACTGGATTCTCTCCAAGAATTCCCCTCCAATATGTTCCCTGGTCTCCACATGAATATGAGAAAACAAACCCATCAATTTCCACTCATCACTAGACTTCTTCAAAGCCTACACTGGAATTATTCTGCTCAAAGATTCTACCACCATATTACCCTTTCCTGGGGTATAGACAATGTCAAAATCAAACCCCTGCAAGTACTCGAACCAGTGAAGCTGCCTCATGTTGAGGTCCTTCTGTGAGAATATATAGTCTAAGATTTTGTGATTAGAGTAGACCACAAAATTCTCCCCAAAGAGGTAGTGACGCCAAGTCTTCAAAGCTTGCATCACTACTTCCAAATCCATGTCATGGGTTGGGTAATTATTTTCATGTGGTTGGAGTTGTAGAGAGCCATACACCACCACGTGATCATCCTACATAAGCACGCACCCAAGACCCATACCTGAAGCGTCACAATAGACCACATACCCCTTCCCGGACTCAGGAAAAATCAGCATGGGGGTGGTAGTCAACTGCCTCTTCAGCTCCTCGAATGATGCCTGACATTCTGGACCCCATACAAACATCACCCATTTCCAGGTGAGCGCAGTCATCAGTGATGCCATCCAAGAGAAATCCCAAATGAATCGCCTGTAATAACCAGCCAAGACAAGGAAACTCATAATCTCAAACACATTCTTCGGCTGCTCCCATGACATAACCGCACTAATATTCTCGTGGTCCACTGAAACCCACTGCTCAGAGATCACATGCCC
Source organism: Viscum album (assembly GCA_963277665.1). Taxonomy (NCBI): domain Eukaryota; kingdom Viridiplantae; phylum Streptophyta; class Magnoliopsida; order Santalales; family Viscaceae; genus Viscum; species Viscum album. The sequence goes on along the minus strand of OY728166.1, from coordinate 1,065,081,279 downwards.
TAGAAATATCACTTCCCTGATCCAAAAATTCCACTTTGACAACTTTTTATTGAGGTGGTGATCCCATAAGGTACCCAAAATGATCCTCAAGTGATGTTTGTGTTCCTTCTTAGAGCTAGAGTATACCAGAATGTCATCCACGAACACCACAACAAAGTAAACGATACACCAGTGAAACACCATGTTCATGAGTACCGTAAAGACCGTTAGAGCATTGGTCAATCCAATGGTCATGACCAAATACTCGATGTGGTCGTACCTGCTTCGAAAGGCTGTCTTAGGGATATCTGACTCCTTTACCCTAAGCTGATGATAACCCGAACGCTAGTCTATTTTTGAGAACCACTTTTCCCCCTTCAACTGATCGAACAAATCATATATTCTAGGAAAAGGGTATTTGTTCTTAATTTTGGCCTTATTCAGCTTCTGGTAGTCAATGCACAACCAGAGGGATCTATCGGCATTTTTTGCGAACAAAACAGGAGCGGCCCAAGGAGGGACGCTCGAGAGAATTAATCCTTTAGATTATAAGTCGTCCGGTTGTATCTTTAATTACCTCAGCTCGGTGGAGGCCATGTGATAAGAGGTCAGAGATATCGGTTGTGTTCCTGGTGCCAGATAAATCGAAAACTCCACATCACACTCTGGGGGTAAACCTGAAAAATCATCCGGGAATAACATTGTAAACTCATTCACTACATGAGGTAGTGCACCTCCCGGGGAAAGACTGTCATCCTCTAGCATGAGAAATGATAACTGGATGGTAATACTTCCCAACTCTAGGAGTGGAGGTCCTGCGCGACCCAACCGAGGATCCCATTCTCCCAAAAAAACCTGACAACTCCCATCAGGTTTCATGGAACTCACTCACCATCTATAGTAATCAATGTGTGCCTGGAGGTGTACTATCCAATCAATGCCAAGTATTATGTCCAACATATCCATATCTAATACCATGATGTCCCACTCCATCTATCCCTTGACACAAGAAAGCACACACGACTAGAACCGAAGACCATTCTCCTTTACAAGTGGCGTCACCAACTCCATTGAAATATACAACAACTCGATTAGAAAATCTAGTGTGTTCACGCTACCTCAGAAAGTAGGAGGCTTATTTTTCAAAAAATCCTAGGAATTTTACATCCAAAGAACAGTCTCATATTACCCAACATGAGATGAAATAGGAGAAAGTCTATGTCCTAGTTCTTAGACAGCCTGAACAACATCCTCTACTAGCTTCTAATCATGCAGCGAGGGAGAACTCTCTCTAGCTTCCTCTCATGGGTGCATGGGATCTTTTAGAAGAGGCATGTTGTGAAAAAATGAAAATGTCACAAGAGAAAAAGTAAGTACAAAGGTTCTGTAAAATTCTATCAATATCAATAAATATAATGAATCCAAAAACATTACAACAACAAAATAAACCACTACTTCACCTCCGCATGATCTCAACATGTAGTCTGCAGCCTACACGTATCACCTGGAAGTGAAGTCAATCTGTAAATTCCATCAACCCCTGGTGACTCAATGTCTTCCACGAGAGGTGTGGGCCAGACACCCTACTCACAACCAAAACCCCGCCCCCCGACAATCCTATCTCTTTTCTATCCCGACTCATCCCAAAATAGCAACATAACCAAAAAAAAAATTAACCTCCTCTGATACCATTTTTTCACGAATTGAATCTGGTCTCCACTATTACTCGCACCAAACCCGGACCATGCCAAGGCCCGAAGGGCGTTCCCTATCCCCATGAGCTGGCACAAGTTCTCAGGTATCATTAATTTAGGATTGGGAACAATTTACCCTATTATAAAATCATAAAACATTAAAAACAATCCATTATATAAATCCAAAATTTTTGAGCCAAACAAGTCTTAAGATAAAAAAACCAGAACTGAATACATTGGTTAAAATATAATAAAATTTTTCCAAATACAAATAAATATGGAATCATGATAGAACAAAGGACTCCACACGACCAGGTTTCATCGCCCACAAGCTGTCTCTACAACACCACCCCAAGGATGGGGACTAACACCCCGAACCGCCATCACCCTTAGCCTTTCCTTTACCTGAGTCAAACATAACCAAGTCTACTTACACCGAAGGAGTGTAATGAGGGTTTGAGCTTAAGCCCAATAGGATACCACCCAATGATTCCAAATAGGATGCAATACAATGTGAATAATGAAGCAGTTTCAGTACGCAAATAAAGGCAGTGATAAAATCCAAGAAATGCAACTTTCAATTGAAAACAGTTATCAAGCTAAAATTTTCATAATATTAACATATTTAAATAGACATGTTAGCTACTGTAAATTAATTCCAAAAACACCCAAATACAATGTAAAGTACCACAAACACAGTGAGCAACAAAATCAGGGTCACCCCTAGGCACTAGATAGTCTCGGGCCCCATGTACCTCTTACCACGGTGTAAAGTAACCATAGTAAAATCCATTATCATGCACGAGCCACTATTAGGGAACATACCCATAACCTATTGGTCCCCAATCATCATCCACATAGTTTAGTTAGAGTTTTAGTTATCCAAATTCAAGGTGAAACTGGGACAAAACTCATCTGGTCGACTAGACGTACTAGTGCACATCCGCCCCACATAGGTACCCGGGCTTCCCCCTTTCTGCTCAAAGAAATTCAGCATGCCACATGAATCCATTTCCATATAATAACCCAATACTGGTCACTTACAAAAAATAAAATAGCTATACACACTTTATACCATTTAAAACACACAATAAAACACTTTGATTTTCCATAAAAGAATTTTTCAAAAACCCGCATTGTTTTGCACCCCACACTCCCTGAAAACCCCACATTGAACACTATATGCACACCTATAAGTAACCAAAACAGAAAATTCAGCCCTATAAATTTCAATGAAACAAACAAATCAATTTTAGGGAAGCCCCATGTGAACCAAGAAATGTAATATTTGTAAAACATCCATTTCTAAATAATCATGGCACTAAAAGTTTACAAGGTCCACAACACCATTAAAACCAACATTCGCAACAACAACAGAAAAACAATAAACATTCAAAACAGTATTTTCATACCAAATAAATCCCAATAAAATAAAATAAGTACTGATAGGGCAGCCCCAAATGAACTAACAAGAGACTTCCATGAAAAATCCCCAATTTCACCTAAAATTGGCAATAAAAATTCATTTGCCTTGCCAAAACAATTAATACTATTTTTTACAGCAACCATAAAATTAAATTAACATGAAAATATCTTAAAAACAGAAAGTCAATTCACAGATATTTCATACATATGGAATCACCTACCAAATTAGTTAAAACCATGAATCATTTATTCCAAAATCAAATCGCACCAGCGCCGCACAAAGAGGGACCTAGATCAAACCTAAAACCACAATAAAAGACCAACAAAACACAAGGTTAAAACCTAGGTTCGGAACCCTAACCCCTATTCATTTTTCACTTCAAGGAAATGGGAATAAAACCTGATCAAATAGAATGAAGCCCTAACTGATTTTAAAGGGGAAAGAAATGGACTAACTTACATGAGAAATCATGAATGAATCTCCACAAAACACCAGTAGATAAAATTGAAAACTGCCAAAATTAAGTTGTTGTTCGAACAAGATTTAGGATGTCATTTAGGAACTAGAATGGAGGGAAAATAGTAATTATTGAGAGAGTTAAAAAGGGATGAATTTACCTCTTCAATTCTGTCCGATTTGAGACACCCTATGAAGTTCTGCACTAATTCACGATTTCAAAGAGCTCCAAGGAGGGGGGAAAGGCAATGGGAGCGCGCTTGGGATTATTAGGGTCTAAAGAGAGGTGGAATCACCGAAACAATCATTATAATTAATATGATATTAAAAAATTAAAGATCAAATTTAAAACTAGAAAATGGGCTTTCGGGTTGGCCCAATTCTTTAATAAAAACCCAAATACCCAATTATTATGGAATCATAAGGGGTCCAAATTTCATTTTTTGGTGTTAAAAGGTCAGTGTAGGATATTTTTGAAGTAGAATGGGTGAAAAATAATTAATAATTAAATAGTTATAAAATAATCATAATCGGTTTTTAAATCTGGAAATGGGCTTTCGATTTGGCCCAAATCCTGAAAACTCACCCTTTCCTCCAGAAATGAATGGGAAACCCCTAAAACAACGAATTAATGGAAATTAAATGCAATTTACCTTTATAATAAGTTATGTATGTGACAGCTTCATTCATAGAAATAATGATTATATACCCATTATGAAACACAATCCATTATCATTTTTAACTATCATTTTTATGGTTGATGGTCATTTTAAATAATTTAAGGAATAGATTATTTTAAAAATTTAAAAAAAATTGGTAGAGTAAATAGTTATATATCCCATTAAGTAATTATTTTATGTGATATATATCATGAAATTACTAATTATAAGCATGAACATGTTTCAATATAAATTCACATTTTATACATTGACACTTTTACACAAAGTTTATACAAAAACACGATTCATGATTTATTCACTTTCATTGTTTTCTATTTTTACATAATGTCTTATTGGTTCATTATAATATATTTTCTATATTAATATTATTGAATAATTATTATTTTATTTTTATAGACCATCTTTCTATTATGATCTTAAGCTTTAGTTGATTGTACTACTCATTATTTTTACAAATAAGGTCTTGTGATTATCCCTTGTTTTCATTTAAAGGATATTTTACTTATATATTTGTATATATGTTTTATTTTTTTTACCATAATATAATTTCATTCCCTTTATTGTCATTTTAGCCCAATCCTTCTTTGATGTATGTCCCTATGAGATTAAATGTATCGTGACGTTTTCAATTAACATATAGGATGTCAATAATGATGGATAATTTTTTAATTTATGGTTAAAGATAGGTTTATAAAGTAATATGTACCCAGTTCTAAAATAATATAACATTATTATATTCTTGTTCCATATAATTTCTTTTCATTATCATAATATTCATGAAATTTTTTTAAAATATTAATGTGAGTATCTATATTTTGATGTGCAATTATTGGGGTATCTCAATGATAGTGTGTACCTTTTAGTAAATCGATGAATAAGTAAAAACAATTTTATCCCATGTTAGAGAAGTAAACCCAGGTCAATACAGGGATAATTAATATGAATTTATGTTCATTTTACTTGATCCTGTATCATTTCACAGATTTGATGTTCCTTAAGAATCCACAAGTTGGATAGAGAAAAATGAGAGGATCTTTGAATTATTTGAACCCCTGATTCAAAAAAGTGGAATATAAAAAATTCCATAAGGACCTAACATGGAAGTGATGTGTGTATATTGTTTATGAAACTATATATTGTAAATTTTAGTGTAATGATTCTACTACTCTATTTACTCAATAGTTCTACATTGAGATGGTTTCATTGGAAAAGTCAAAGGTGTTTTTTGGACTTAAATACGGAAATCAAATTGTAATTATGTGTGTAAAACAATTTATTAATCTCATTCCCATCACAAAATAAAGTATCTCTAATGATATGTTAAAAGAACTATTAATTGAATTAGGTCACCTATGACATACCTAATCTCGTGATTCTGTTTTAAAACAATTCTTGTATGCTAAGGTTGTTGAGAGATCATTAATTTTGGAGAATAATAGAGAGGGAATATATGTTATATTTTAAGAATATTATTATGTTTCATATTATAGTTATGAATTATTGTTATAAAATAAGAGGAAGTGATATTAGTATGTAAAGATGGTTTTAGTGGAATAATGTAAGAATACTGATCTATTTCATTTTCACCAAATGAAATCAGACTATTAATTAAAAATCATTGTAGAATTTCAGTACACACATAGACGTTTCAAAGACGTTTTTTGTGAGTTTTATTTTTGTGTAATCATTAAATTTTGATATTTTTAAGTTAATAATTGTTTTATGTTTCCGAGAAAGAGAATTTATTAGTCTTGAAGTTATTCTAGATGTTTTTTGAATGTAGTTATGAATGTGAAAAAAGTTACAGAAGTTAATATATTATGTAATTTTATTTCTATTATTGTAATATATATAAGAAGAATGATTTTTTATCAATATGTTATAAACAAACATCATAGGTCAAATATACTAGATATATAAAATATATTCTAGATGTTTTGACGCGTAATAATATGATGTTTAGATGATTTACACAGTGGTGGATCTAAATTATAAAAGAAAAATTCATTTTAAGAACACATGTACCATAACATAAATAATGTTCATAAAATACTGAAGGAAAATAACCTGACCCTCTATATGGATCTTTTTCAAAAACAATTTAAAAAGGGAAAGGAAAATACTCTCCATATATATATATATAATAGCATTGGAAGAGTACATGAAATAAAATAAAGGGAGAACTCTCACCAGAATAAATAGGGGTAATCGAGGGGAAATTCTACTATATATAAATGTAACATTTACTAACATATTAGAATAATTGTAAGGTACCAAACTTCTATATGATATATAAGAGAAATATAAATGAAACATAAAATAAACATTTTTTAACAGAGAAAAAATAATGTGAAGTACTTAAATACCACCTGATATATATGAATCCTCTTAGAGATAAGTAAAATTAAATTCCATGAAAGAGATGATACATAATGGTTCAAAATAATAGATTTAAAGGTAGTAACATCACTGGCCAATATATTTTTATATAATTTATCCATATAAAATACAATTGATAATGCATATTTTATGGGATGAAGTTCACAATATAAAGGATGTTTAAGATAATCTCAGTGGTTCTAAGTGTCTGAATATGTACACACTATAGAATGTTGTCTGGTATTAATAGGCTCGTAGATCAATAACATTTAAAATTTTAATTATACCATTTTATATAGTTTAAAACGTGATTATATGATTTTTGTCACTACACTTAAATCTTGAATAAATATATTAGGTCTTCATTTATAAATGGCTCGTAATTTTCCAATATAAAGAATAGTTTTACTATGAATCGTTATATCACCACATTATTATATTAATAATTGAAGATGAATCAAAATTGTCACATCATTATATAATATTCTCAGCTAGGGTTGTGATATACATTATGAATCATAAAACATTATTGATAGTGAAACAATATAGAGATTTGAAATTATGTTTACATGACTCTATTTGAAACTATTGCAATGTTATGAAAAAAAACTATGAAATTCTTAATGATGTTAAAAAAGTAGATATTTATTTTATGATAAACTGATAGATGAATTTCATGTAAAGTAATTAAAAATATGTTTACATATGAAATTTTAAATTGAAATTAAAATCCCTTTACTAAGAGTGGTGGAATATAATATGATTAATAAAAGTAAAATGGTTCTTTAAAGATATAACGAATAGAAATAGAGGAATGGGATTGTGTGTTCTATAAAGGGATAAATAAGTTGGGGAATGGTATCCAATATAATGATATTTATTTAATTTATGATTTAATTGGATCATTTATTTTTATAAGAGGCAATTTTGAAAAATAATATTACAAACCATCATGGATAAATCTATCTTTTTATCATAAGGAATAAATATTTCATATAATGTAAATCATATTCTGAAGTAAATTAATATAATTTTTTTAGTTGTAAAATGATTTTTTAGAATATCAACTAATAAAATATTCTCATAAGTAATTTATTATATATTTCATTAGATTCTATATGAATCATTTGGTATAGTTTTGTGCATCACAATATCAATTATAATACTAATTACAACGTATTAACAAAGTGTGAATTTCTTTTAAAATAAATTATGAGAGACCTACATATATAAATAATGTTATATTAAATATATGTTTACAAGGGAGGATAATGGATTGACCACTTGGTGTAAATGACCAATTCCATAAATCAATAAATAGGAAATGAATCATGGTGATCCCTGGTTTATTACACCAAGATATTAGAGAGTGATATTATTTAAAAAACAACTATTTTGAAATGCATGCATCATAGACAACATCGAACTAAAATGAACCACTTTATATTTTTTAGTTTAATACAATTATTAATAAATCATGTGAATTAAATTCTAAATGTCAATATGAAGAATAAAATAAATGTAAAAACTCATTTAAAAAATGATAGTTATCATAATTTATTTTAATTATTTAACTATATATATTAATTTCTTATAGAATGATTTTATGTGTTCTGATACTAATGAGTTTGAGTATCACTCTAATGAAAAATAATAAATTTTAGTAGATGTTATTTAAATCATTTATCATAAAATATAATAATTTTGTGAGGAATTTTATTTTTCTATATATAATGATTTTTATTTTCATAAATTATATTTTTAATGTCTAAATAATAAGTATAATATAATTTTTATTCATATAAAAATATGTTTACACAAATTTAAATATAAATAATAAAATAATAATTATAATAACATTTAATGTATAATTTTGTTTAGAAAATAGTTTTCTCAATATATTATGTTTAATTTAAAGGTTAATTTTATCAAATTCAAAAATTGAATTCCATTTAAAAAGTTAAAATATTTATTCAAAATGTTAAAATTTGGTAAATGTGGTCATATTATTTATTTATTAGAAACAAAATTATCAAGGATAATTTCTAATCATAGTTAATAAGGGTAAATTGAGAAATTTAAAGAGTAATTATTTTTTTCAAAATAAGGATGAAACATTGACCTTCTAAAAGAGGTTTTTTGGGTTTTAAATTCACACTCGCATGTCTTAAAAATCATTCCTCGCCTAAATCACCTAAAACCCAGGTTATTACATCTTTAGACATCGTCTAAAATTCAATTGCAAGGAAAATTCACTTTTGAAACTATAAAATGAGATTACTACCACCCATATCAACAAAAACCTACCCCTAAATTAAATCATGGTTACATTACCATTTAACCTATACTAGAATCATCTTAAACTTTGGTGAGGCATAGGATTCAAGAAAGTGTCCCACTTTTACTATTTACAACAGGTCCTCCGAGATAAGGTTCAAGTTCATCGCATGAGTAGTATCGACTCCATACCATTTTATTCTGTATCATTATCCTACAAACCTATAATAAACATACTAATTTAACTAAAGTAGTATAATTTAATACTAAAATGTTATTATATTTTTGGAAGAAATATTATCTATCTATGTCACATTCATTGGGAAATGAAAACAACACACGTGTTATGTGTGGACTACTGCCTACAAAGAAGATGTATTTATTTTTCTCGACTAACATAATTGATTGGTTTCATGAATATATTTAATTAAATAATAAAATATATTATTTTTTAATATTTTAAAATATTATACATTGAATGATATATAATATTAATATTAAATTTAACTTCCTAAACTGAGCACACCAAGAGGAAAACAATTTATTCCTAATATATGCAAATTTCTAATTATTATTATATATTTCTATTGTAATTATACATATTCCCTATACCATGTTTTCTCCTTAATAAAATATAAATACTTCCATTATACTTATTTTATAAAAATAATATAATATAATAATTACTTTCAAAACTGCACCCACAATTTGATTAATAAATGTTCTTATTTTGGTTTCTTTAACCACCTATATGAGAAAGGACATATATTTTTGTCATAGATAAAAATAAAATAAATAACTAAAAGATATATTATATATTAATGTGTAAATAATGTGAAATATTTTTTCTTTAATGCTAATATTAATAGTTAAAATTTCTTTATATATACCACCTTCATTTATAAAAAATTAATGATTCATGCTCTTCAAAAATTTCATCTCAAAAAATCACAATTTATAATATAATATTGTAAAATTATAATGTTATAAATAATTAGGGGACTTATATTCCTATACCTTGAATAATATTTGAAAAATTAACTTTAAATCCACGAATGTGGTTCAATATCAACATTACCAAACATGTTCAAAACAATCAAAGTTGGTAATATTAGATGATGAAGATAAATAATAATTAACTAATAATGGTACAATAAATAATTATAATTGATGATTAAAAAATCAAATCTATATGAATAAGGTTTTGAAATAAGATATTATTTTGTTTGTGTTTATTATACATGAGTTTAAAATGCATTTGTGGAAGTCTAGCGGCATGGTAAGTGTTTCTCATCTAAATTTTCTTTCACTGATGCATATGAAATATTCACTACTATTTTTTTATGTTTTGTTTTTTTAGAATATTGGATGTTTTAGTTATAATTTACATTAAATTAAATTTATTTAAAAATACATCTAATGTTCTATCAATCATGACATTTCAATTCAAAAGATACCAGTGTTATAGGAGTTTATCATCAGAAATTTATTTTATTGAGATATATGCCATATTTAACACTTGTTTTATCTTTTGTTGTGTGTATACTACCAAATGGATGTTTTTATAATAATATTAATTCAATTAATTTTATTTATAAATATATATCATGTTCAATATTTCATGGGATTTCAATTCATATAATATGAATGTTTTAAGGATCGATCAACTCAATCATCCTTATCAGAGGCATGTTTCATATTATTCACCTATGTTTATTAAAATAATGTATATAAATTATAATTTATAATTTATTTGATGATATTATTTATATTAACTTTATTTGAGTTTCAATTTCATGTTCTTTATTCAATAGGTTTTTTAAAAGCACACCCACATCATAAGGTTTTTTTAACAAAATTTTGATTCATTGTGTTATAATCATTCTTATTGAAATTTATTCTTATAGGATGGGGGTAATACAAATTTTTATTTTATTTAATTTCTTTTAATCATATCTTTATAGAGATTTCTGTTTGTTCTTCATGAACTCATTGTTGAATATTTTTACACCAATTATTCTCCATTGATTAACTTATTTCTTTATAAAAATGCCATGTTGATTAAGATATTCCTCATACTCTTTGACAACAATTTAACTTTTATGTACATAATCATTGTTTTCACTAATTATTTCCTCTATTATTTTTACATTTAAATATAAATGATTTCTTGTGATCATTGTATTTATATTTATATATTTTCAAATGAATTTTTTATTTTTCTTTTTATTCTGTGGGTTTCAAAAATGATATATTAAACCATTAAAAAAGATTTTCCTATTACAATTATAATATTTTTTTCTTCCACACTAAATTTATTATCATGACATTTATTTCATTTAATGTATTTTATATTTGTAATTATTTTTGAATTATTTTTTACCTCCACTTTTCAGACATTACTTATATATTTTTAATGTGACTTGTATGTTTTTTTCAGAACAGTATTATAAAGTAATTATGAAAAACAATTATCATTTAAATTCTATTTTACCCTCTAAAACTAAATATTCTAAATCACTTGGAATTATTTTCGTTGAATTACCTTAAAAATTACCTTTTAAAATTTTTCTTTATAGTGAACATTGTACAAAATGTATTCATTATCCATCACACTTTATATACCCATGACATTGTTTTCTCCATTCAATCAAATATTCTATAATATCAAGGATGTATTCCATAAAATTTTCTTTTTTTATTTAACTATATATCCAATGATATTTACATATTGAATGTGTTAACTATTTAAGCATCTTTACCAAAAAGGTTATAAAATTTATTAGATGAGAAATTATTTACAATCTGTAAAATATTTATTTCAATGATGATAATTATTAATTTATAAGGATACTTGATTATGTAATTTTTATTTATTGGTTTCATATAATGAATATATTTTAATTAATTAGTGATGGTTGGGGCCTGAATTTATATATTTTCATGGAACATCGTTATGTCTCATGAGACATCTAACATAGGAATTAAGTTTATTACTACCCATTTATTAATAACCACTTAACATGAGGCATTGAAAGTATATAATATTTATTTTAATGAGTCCTTAATGTTATGTAATATGTTTTTGTATTATGCCTTGGATATTCTTTTATTATTTTTTATGTTTTGTATTCCATCACAATGAAAATATTTTTTTTTCATTTCATTATTTACAATTCTATGTTATCCTGGGATATCTTATTATCACATTTTATCATTTGTATGTAAGTATTTGAATAATATTTATTCCATTCATATTATTCAAGATTTTTTTATAATATGTGATCTTCTATTATATACCACATCTTATTTGGAATTTGAAAACTCCCTTATTATGTTTTCCTTTCCCCATTGTAATGAAGTGGGGTATTAAGTATGATATGTATATATTGGTATCATATGTGGATACATTTGTGATGTTTTTGAATAAATTTACTAAAATATAAAATCCTTGATTATGTAAAAAAAATGTTCATGTGATGATAAATATATGGGTTTTTTCATAATGATTTTCCTGAACCACTAAAGCTTTAAATCTAAAAGGTTTTTTGAGTTTAAGTTTATAAATATATATTTTTTATATTTTAAATAGGGATATACATGTTTTAGCCACATTATTTGACTTCAAATAAACTATCCAATGAATTCATAGATTATCTCTAAGTAGGAGTGTTTAGGTTTAGGGTGTCATAAGTGAATTCACCTTAACATATACATACAATGAGCCTTAGTGAAGATTTCATTCAATAAAAATTTCGTTCCACCAAGAAATCGAGTTATTTTGTTTTTGGTACATCAAAAAAATGTTAAGTGTATTCTACATGTATGTATCCTTATTCTAGTAAGCTATGTAATATTTTTTCTTTTATGTATGTTTTATTTTTTTTCATATGTGCACGATATTCGATATTGGTTCACTAGATAAATATATAGGATGGATAGTATTCCTTATAATAAGGTAATAAGATCCAAATGGATCTAAATGAAAGAAAATATTTTAATTGGGAAACATATGCATTCACCAATGTCTTAGGGTGTCATAGTTTACCATAGGTGTTATTATGGACAATAGTTATTTTTATGAATTCATTTATAAATTTTCAGGTTTTGATGATTTAATATTATACAATATGTCGATCATATTCTAAAAATTCAATAATTTGGTGGAATACATTCTTATAAGAGGAATAAAGAATTCATTTCATATTTGGATCTACTTTTTGGAATTAGATATGATATTTTATTAAGTATATTTTTTTACAATGTGAGTTTGGAATAAATCCTGATGTAAATATATAAATAATAATTATTAATTCATGTGTTATGAAGGATATAAATTATTCATTGGAAGAATTTTTATCCTATAATATCACTCACTATAATCCTTCTAGGGATATATGGATGATAGTAAAGGAGTTGAATGGTAAAAAATCTATACCAAAAAGAAGAAAACTAGTCTACATAAACTAGTATTGAATTTTAATTTGTTTATGGGATGAATATTAATTATATTAAAGAATAACTACATATGTAAATATTTATGAACAATAATTACATTAAGAAGGATGCAAAGAAAATTGGGAATTCCCACATAGGTGTCAAAAGTTAATCATTTTATACACATAAATATAAAACATAGGTGATAATTCTTCAAAATATAATGATATATATTTTATGTCTTTATAATTGTAGGGGTATAATTCAATAAATGTGGTAACCATATTTTGTTCAAAATCAATAGATATTTTGTGTAAAAAAACTTAATAATTTTAATTTCATGATGAGTGGTGTAAGGTTGTGGATTTTGAAGATGAAAACAAATGTTCTTGTATAACAGATTTAGTTAAAGGAAATAGAATGTTGATAAATTAATATATGACTAAAGTGATTCCAATACAATAAAAATATTGGAATAATGTGATATATTTGAATGTCCTATCAAATATCTGATGTTAATAATTGGAAAAGGGAAACTCCATGGTTATTCAATTAATTCCATTAGAAAAATGTGTAAATAGAGTGTGACGATTACACAAAATGAATATAATAATCACTTTGGGAATTAATATATAAAAATTATAGATATTGAGGTTAATATTAATATGATTTGTGGAGATCCTCATGTCATAAAGAATAATTCAAAACATAAATATTACCAAATATATAATTTAGTTGGTAGAAAGAAGAAAAAAAATATTGATCCAGAAGAGAATAATAATATGAATACAAGATTTTAAGTGAAAAAATATAAAGAGGAAGTATTGAATATGCTCTGCATATAAGAATTGTTAGGAATAAAATGGATGTGAAAAAAATAATTTAGAGATGGGTAATCAGAGGATATTCACATATACATGTCATTCATTAATTTCTACTATAATGTATGAATGTTAAATTGGGAGATGTTATATTTGTGACAAACTAGGTCATATGGTGTGTTACTATGACAAAAGTAGTAATACATGTTCTAAGATAATATCAAAAGATCCTTTTATAAGTATGATACAAGAAAGTAATAATGAAAATTTTAATTAGATGAAAAATAAATTCATAGAATCGGATGATTATAAGTTTTGATGGAAAATGTGATTTTCTCAAGTATCATTGATTCCATATTCAATGTAGCCATAATAGAGAGAATATAAGAGAGTTCATTAATTACCAATGGTTTTTTACTCACACAGAAAATCCTAGAATGTGAATTGTAAATCACAAAGAGAAAACTAGAAGGAAGAGATTAATATTATAAAAATCATTGATTACAATAATGAGTCATATAAAAGGATTTTATTCACAAAACAATAAATAATGATTTTAGGACTATTGTATTTAACCATTTATCGGTAAATGGGAATGTAAAAAAATTACCAGGTAATTAATCAAAGGAGTCTAATAACATTAGTGAGACTATTCTAAAAAATATTATTAATATAATTCATTAAAGAAGGATAATTCATGTGAATTCATTCAAAGAAAACCTTGAGCATGTAGTTTTATCAACAAATTGTCTTAGAAGAGGATTAAAATCATGGGATTGATCATTATAGCCAATAAATCCCCTCCATATCAGGATGTTATAGGTTCCCATCTCTCTATGCACTATTTTTTTGTTTCCAATTATTGAAGTGATAATAGATTACATGGGATTGAGAATTAATTGGGGGTTTATCAATTACAAGATCATGAGATAGATTTATTAGATTTATAAAAGATATAATAAAACAAGTGTTTTTAGAAATAACAATCAAGGAGATCAAATAAAAAAAATATATAATAAGTGTGTTTAGAGACATTCAATTGAAACCCAATCTATATTTGGAGATATGTGATGTAAAGAATAAATTATTGTGTAGTCAATCCAAAAATTAAAATAAAGGGATATCGCGTAGCTATCGTGAAAACTAAAAGATAAAGCTTGTTCTATTCAGATGAAAACATGTAAAGGAATTCAACACGGTTTCATCAAGTCACATGTTTTTCGAAGGGGCAGTCTAGGTTTAACTGGGATCTGGTTTGACATTGCTTCATTATTCTGGTGCAAAGATTTTCCTCCACTTACTTCATCATCTCCTAGGTTTTGGTGGTGTAAAAGAATGGTAAAAAGTGAAATATTATAGCATCATTTTTGAAATGTTGTGTCGGTTTTTTGTTGTTCTCAAGGAACCAAAAAAAGAGGATCCAATTGGTCTCTTGTCCAAATTAAAATGCATGTCCTTTATATAGTTGTCAATTTGGGTTCTCTTTTTTCATGTGGAATCATCATGGCGGTTAATCGGGGTATAATACCATGGAGCTTCATCAGTGATTTATATTATAGTCATGCCTATCAATGTATAAGGATAAAATGGATATCACCATGCATGGGGTATAAAGTCAACATTGATGGTAATGTGTTCAAGGTGAGATACACATAGGTGATCCGGTCTTAGATGGAATGGGATCTATGCATATTAATTTTAGTTCTTATTTTATAGAAGGAAGTTCCATTGAGGAAAAATCAAGAGCTCTTTATAGTAGCCTCTAAATTTATATAATGTACTATATAGCCATTGGGGAGGTGGAATATGACTCATAAATTTTATTTTAAACTGTCATGTAAAAGTTCTTAGATCTTAAGTATCTAACATAACTCATTAGGAAATGAAGGCTTCTAATTAATCATGGAATCCATTATATTCACACGTAGAGAGAGGTAAATAAGGAATCCAACATCTTGTTTAGAAAATTCAACTTAAATAATTCACAAGTTATTTATAATGGCGTTGGTTTTTTTCCCATTGACTATAACATTTTTCTTAAAGTAGAAGCTCTAGTCCTCCACCATTTCAGGCCCTCTTGAGTGCTTAACTATTATATATGCTAAGTATGAATGAAATAATAATTTGGTATCATTAAGTTCTTTCAAGGGTAAAAAAATATAATGGGAAGATTATATTGTAATCAATAAGTGGATTAACCATATTTAATATTAACATAATATATGGAATCCAAAAGTAATGAAATTAAGGTGAGTTGATGATGAATATTAAAATTTTGTTTATCCTCATATGAGAATGGAGAATCCCTATAATGAATATGAGGTCTAGAATATTTGGTTCCATCACTAGATTATCATAATTTGTTTTCTTAAAATTGGTTCATTATGTGATCTTACTCACACATTTTATTCTCTATGTCTTATAATTCACAACATTGATTATGTGTGATTTCAATCACATGAATTTTTTATATTTTATGTAATATTATTACTCAATTTTTTAATTTTTATGGAATATTTTGGGTGTCATAGAAATAATAATTCTATAAACATACACACATGTTTATTATGTTGTTAATTAAGTTAATATATTTCATATAGAATAATGTAAAAAATGTGACAATGAGTTGAAATTGAAATTACAATAATGTATTGTTGGAGGAATTCTAAATAATTGGATGATATTAAACAAGTTGATGAAATATTCCAATGTTTTTAAGTAAAAATCAAGTTGATGAATGTTGTCAAGTGTGGGTTCACAAATGGATGTTTATTAGATCTATAAATATGTATTTTATATTTGTGTGGTATGATGCGATCTTGGTTTATTGAAATATATTTTTATTGTGCATTGAATAGAATATGTAGGGAGAGAATAGTATCTAAATTAAGTGGCTCTTTGAGTGATGAAATGATGATGATCCTATATGATAATCAGGATTATTTAGATTATAGGGAGGGGATAAATCTACTAATTATATCTTATCAACTTTTATGAAAAAATAGGTCAACATTATATTTAATATTTAAAAAATGTGAATCTTTTACATTTTACTCAAAATGGGGGATGTAAAATTCAATACATGTCATTTATTTTTATTTAGATGGATTAAAATAAAAGGTCAAAATTTAATCATTATCATAGTTTTTTGTATAAGAATTTTTTTTTCATTGAAAAAAAATATTATAGAGGAAATATTTTCAACTAAGTGGTTGTGTTTTATTGTTTTTTGAAACAATATAAAGTTAATATTTCCCAAGGAGTGAAGGATGAATGTTTTAGAAATAATAATTTGTGATAAAATGTAGTTAGATGTACATATTTTTTATGGATTTTATAGGATGATTTTTAATAGTGATGTATTTTCTTAATAAAAAGATATTAAATATTTTATATTTTATCTTCACATGATTTTTGTCACGACCCGACCCTACCCGGGCTCGAGCCGCAACTACCCCAAGCCTGCCTCCATAGGCCAGGGGCAGGAGACCAGCGCCAAAGGTACAATAATTCGGGGAGGCCTTTGCCTAAGTACCTGTACACAGACATGCATCACACTCAATGCAACAATGCAGAGTAAAAGAAGAGACAAGCAGAGTAAAAGAATAACTGCTATATAAAAACCACAGAGTGCATCGACCTCTACAAGTACAAAGTACAAACTGAAAAGAAAATGGGAAAAACACGCGCCCAACCAAAAAGTTACACAACCCGGCAATAGGTAAACAAAAAGGAAACAGATGAAGGGTCTCCCACCAGGAACCCGGCCACGACCACCGCACGCGGTCCAAGCTCCCAAGCTCCTACGCTCCTACGCTCCACTGAAGCCACGCTCCACCTGTCCGTCGTCTGCAAGGGAACACCAAGTGCGGGCAAAGCCCAAGCAGGGGTGAGTATAAAAATACTCAGTAGGATACCCCGAAGGCTCAAGGGAGCAACAAAGGAGGTACTGAATGGTGATCAGTAGAGAGAATAGGAAAAGTAGAGGAGTACAACTGAAAGTGCAGTAAAGAGTCCAGCTCAACCCAACAAGAGAAAGAAGGTAGACTCGTCCAGACACAAGGAGCTGGAAATGGTGAGAAGACGAACTTCCTGTCGAGTCTTCGCTACCTATAGTAGGAGAGTAGACTCGTCCAACCACGAGAAGCTAGACACGGAAAGAACGTGGCATACCCCGCGCGTCTTCGCCTATCCTGGAAGGAGAGCAGCCAAAACCCAAGGAGTGGGTACTCGTACGATGTATATACATATATATGCTATGCCAAGAAGCCCGAACAAGCTCGTAAGGGGATCTCCGTCCCGTAGCTCAGCCCAAGAAAACAAGTAGCCAACAGTCCCAGACATAACCCCATCATTGATGCCCAGCATCCCGCACGTCTGCCCTGAATCGCAAGCCAATGGGCTCAATCACCGCACCTTGACACTATCCGCTTTGGGCGGCACTGACTTGCCCGCACGGTTTTAGATTGCATCACAAGAACGTGTTTTTGGTGGGGAAAGTGCCCCTCGTACTTGAGAGTTCTAAGGAAAGTCAAACCACACCTCGTCACTGCCCTACAGTTGAGAGGTCTCCTCAAGACAAAGTTGTTCCATCACCGACCCGTACAACCAAGGGTCCCGCTCCGGTAATCACGGAGGTAAGCCACAGACTAGCCTAGTCGAGAGGACTGAGTCTGGAATGCCATCCGGTGTCCCCACTGCCCAGCCCTGCTGGAGGATAATTCATAACCAGATATCAGGTGACCCACTGCCCAGCCCCTCCGGAGGGTAAACCCTAACACATCATCAGGTGACCCACTGCCCAGCCCTGCTGGAGGGTAAACCATATTAAGATACTGGGTGACCCACTGCCCAGCCCTGCTGGAGGGTAAACCATAACACATCATCTGACGACCCACTGCCCAGACCTGCTGGAGGGTAGACCTTAATACATCATTAGGCGACCCACTGCCCAGCCCCGCTGGAGGGTAGACCTGGAATAAGTCGACAGGCGACCCACTGTCCAGCCGTGCTGGAGGGTAGACCTGGAACTAGACGACGGGCGACCCACTGCCTAGCCCCGCTGGAGGGTAGACCTGGAACTAGACGACGTGCAACCCACTGCCCCGCCCCGCTGGACGGTAGACCCTAAGAGGTCGTTGGGTGACCCACTGCCCAGTCTCTGCTGGAGGGTAGAACCTAACTGCATCAGGTGACCCACTACGTAGTATCTGCTGGAGGGTAGACCCTAAGTGCATCGGGTGACCCACTACCTAGTCTCTTCTGGAGGGTAAACCCTAGAAGTCAGTGAGCAACCCACTGACCAGCCCTGCTAGAGGGTAAACCCAAAGATGTTGATGAGTAACCCACTGCCCATCCCCGCTGGAGGGTAGAACTCAGAACTACTCTAGCCATCTCTACTGGAGACTACACCACTGGCCAACCGATAGCGTAGTGGGTATCTCTCAACCACCCAACTCCAGAACAAATAACCCAAAGGGGTTCACCACCTGTTCCATCACTAGGTTTCATTAGCTCCACCACCGGACGATCCATCGAGAACGAAACCAGGGGGAGACCACTCAACCCTGCTGGTCAAACAAATGAGCACTGAGCCAGTGGAAAAACTCCACCCTGCTGGTCAAACAACGAGCACAGAGGGACCCTCTACATCGTGAGAGATCAAGGTATGAAGAGCAGAGCATAGAACACACATGTGGCCCACACAACATGTCTCCCCATGTCCACCCCAACTGAGCGCACAAATGTTCTCAGGTACAAACCACATGTACCTCTTAGTGATCCCGTAAATTCACAGAGTATACCACGTCTCCAGCCCATAGGCTATCATGCACCCGTCACCCAACGTCAACGCGAATGCATGACATAACTACTCCAACCTGCCACCTCATCGGCTGAGGCACAACCAACCACATCTTATGAGCCATTTATATCACTCTCCCCAGAGTGTGTGATCACACGCCAAGGGTTCCTGCAGACAAGGTAGGGCGAACCACCACCATAGCACCTTTCATGCTTCCACATATAACAAGATCGCGCAAGAGCCTCCGCCCAACCAAACGGAGCGCACTGTTGTAATCCTCGTGGAAAAATACGCGAGATCAACTACTTAATCACCTCAAACGGATATCCGACGGGAAAGTCACCAACACCGCCTCTCGCCCGAACGGCGTCCCGTGATCCTGAGCCTCAGCCCCGAAAACTTTCGGGCGCATCGCATCATTGTGATCCCCTCGGAAAAGCACATCAAAAGCATTACTCACTTGATTGCAACGGATATCCGGAGAAAAAAATGCATTCCGGCGCACCGCACACGAGCGGTGCCACGTGGGACCCGCAACCCGGTCCCGAAACTCAACGAACGGATCACACCGTTGCGATTCTCTCGAAAAAGCACACAATATGGACTATACACTTGTCCAAAATGGTCACCCGGTGATTAAGATGGGAAATCACCATCGACACCCAAACGGCCCTCGTGGGCCCCGCACCATCGTGCGGAATTACAGCGGGCAGACTGAAAGTCATCCAACGAAAGCGACGACTCGTCAAGAAACTAAGTCAATAGAATCCACCAACGCCAAACTGATCCACAAAAAGGGGTGGCTGCCAAAGCCAATCTCTGATCTGTCGGTGTCTGCACAAGCCTAAAAAGGCGAACCACTGCCACTAGCCAAACCTCTGATTCCTGAGGGTCTGGCTCAACACTGAACCTCAACGGTCTCTGCTGCTGGAACTCACGGAGCACGCTCAACCTGCGCTCAAGCTCAGCCTGCCCTGCTGAAGTTGCCTGCTGCACAACAGGTGGGGGTGCTGCTACCGGCCCACCCGGAGAAAAGGGCTCGCACGATGGGTCCTGGACTGTGGCCTCCTAGCTCATAGGGTCGTCGTCACGAACCAAAGCTGGTATCCTAGCTGGCTGTCCTCGCGGAGACATCCTGAATATTATCAAGGAGTTCCAGGGTCATATGAGCATATATGTATATACCAATAGCAACGATGGGGAGCTGACTCAAGAAGGATAGTCAAAGACTCAGTCCTATGTGATGGACAAACAAATTTCCCTGCAACAAGTGCCTCAGCATGCCGAGTCAATAAGTGGGTTATCAAGGTCCTAGTGAATGAATACGTCGGTTGCCGCACCATCACTGGACTCCCTGGCCTGAGGGCCTCTCTCGAGACACGTTAACACTGTTGCCCTATATCCCAACAAATTCCTCTTTTAGGTACATCCACACAACGTACCATGGAAAGAACCACCTCTGATACCACTTCGTCTTGACCCAACCCTACCCGGGCTCGAGCCGCAACTACCCCAAGCCCGCCTCCATAGGCCAGGGGCTGGCGACTAGCACCAAAGGCACAATAACTCGGGGAGGCCTTTGCCTAAGTACCTGTAAACACACATGAAGCACACTCAATGCAATAGTGCAGAGTAAAAGAAGAGACAAGAAGAGTAAAAGAATAACTGCTATATAAAAACCACAGAGTGCATCGACCTCTGCAAGTACAATGTACAAACTGAAAAGAAATGGGCAAAACATGCGCCCAACCAAAAAGTTCCACAACCCGGCAACAGGTAAAGAAAAAGGAAACAGCTGACGGGGCTCCCACCTGGAACCCGGCCACGACCACCGCACGCGGTCCAAGCTACCAAGCTCCTACGCTCCTATGCTCCACTGAAGCCACACTCCACCTGTCCATCGTCTGTAAGGGCACACCAAGTGCGGGCAAAGCCCAAGAAGGCGTGAGTACAAAAATACTCAGTAGGATACCCCAAAGGCTCGAGGGAGCAACAAAGGAGGTACCGAAGGGTTAGTAGTAGAGAGAACAGGAAAAGTAGAGGAGTACAACTGAAAGTGCAGTAAAGAGTCCAGCTCAACCCAACAAGAGAAAGAAGGTAGACTCGTCCAGACACAAGGAGCTGGAAATGGTGAGAAGACGAACATCTTGTCGAGTCTTCGCTACCTATAGCAGGAGAGTAGACTCGTCCAACCACGAGAAGCTAGACACGGAAAGCAAGTGGCATACCCCACACGTCTTCGCCTCTCCTGGAAGGAGAGCATCCAAAACCCAAGGAGTGGGTACTCGTACGAGGTATATACATATATATGCTCTGCCAAGAAGCCCGAACATGCTCGTAAGGGGATCTTTGTCCTATAGCTCATCCCAGGAAAACAAGTATCCAAGAGTCCCAGACATAACCACATCATTGATGCCCAGCATCCCGCACGTATGCCCTGAACCGCAAGCCAAGGGGCTCAATCACCGCACCTTCACACTATCTACTTTGGGCGGCACTGACTCACCCGCACAGTTTTAGATCGCGTCACAAGAACACATCTCGGTGGGGAAAGTGCCCCTCATACTTGAGAGTTCTAAGGAAAGTCAAACCACAGCTCATCACTGCCCTGTAGTCGAGAGGTCTCCTCAAGCCAAAGTCGTTCCATCACCGACCCGTACAACCAAGGGTCCCACTCCGGTAATCACGGAGGTAAGCCACAGACTAGCCTAGTCGAGAGGACTGAGTCTGGAATGCCAACCGGTGTCCCCATTGCCCATCCCTCCTGGAGGGTAATTCATAACCAGATATCGGGTAACCCACTGCCCAGCCCCGCTGGAGGGTAAACCCTAACACATCATCAGGCGACCCACTGCCCAGCCCTGCTGGAGGGTAAACCATATTAAGATACCGGGTGACCCACTGCCCAGCCCTGCTGGGGGGTAAACCATAACACATCATCCGGCGACCCACTGCCCAGCCCTGCTGGAGGGTAGACCTTAATACATCATCATGCGACCCACTTCCCAGCCCCGCTAAAGGGTAGACCTGAATAAGTCGATAGGAGACCCACTGCCCAGCCGTGCTGGTGGGTAGACTTGGAACTAGACAACGGGCGACCCACTGCCCAGCCCCGCTGGAGGGTAGACCTGGAACTAGACGACGGGTGACCCACTGCCCATCCCTGGTGGAGGGTAGACCCTAAGAGGTCGTCGGGTGACCCACTGCCCAGTCTCTGCTAGAGGGTAGACCCTATGTGCATCGGGTGACCCACTGCCCAATCTCTGCTGGAGGTTATACCCTAAGTGCGTCGAGTGACCCACTGCCCAGTCTCTGCTATAGGGTAAACCCTAAAAGTCAGTGAGCAACCCACTGCCCAGCCCTGTTGGAGGGTAAACCCGAAGAAGTCGATGAGTAACCCACATCCCAGCCCCGCTGGAGGGTAGAACTCAGAACAAGTCTAGCCATATCTACTGGAGGGTACACCACTAGCCAACCGAATACATAGTGGGTATCGCTCAACCACCCAACTCCAGAACAACTTACCCAAAGGGGTTCACCACCTGTTCCATCACTAGGTGTCACTATCACCGCCACCGGCCAATCCATCGAGAACGAAACCAGGGGGAGACCACTCAACCCTGCTAGTCAAACAAACGAGCACTGAGCTAGGGGAAAAACTCCACCATGTTGGTCAAACAATGAGCAAAGAGGGACCCTCTATGTCGTGAGAGATCAAGGTACGCAGAGCAGAGCATAGCACGCACATGGGGCCCACATGATGTGTGGCCCCACATCAACCCCAACTGAGCGCACAAATGTTCTCAGGTACAAACCACACATACCTCCAAGTGCTCCCGTAAATTCCCAGAGCATACCACGTCTCCAGCCTATAGGCTATCATGCACCCGGCACCCAACGTCAAAGCGAAGGCGTGACATAACTACTCCAACCGGCCACCTCATCGGCTGAGGCACAACCAACCACATCTTATGAGCCATTTATATCACTCTCCCCTGAGTGCGCGATCACACGCCAAGGGTTCGCTACAAACAAGGTAGGGAAAACCACCACCGGAGCACCTTTCATGCTTCCACATTTAACCAGATCGCTCAAGAGGCTCCACACAACCAAACGGAGCGCACCGTTGTAATCCTCGCGGAAAAACATGTGAGATCGACTACTTACTCACCTCAAATGGATATCCGACGGGAAAGTCACCAACACCACCTCTTGCCCGAACGGCGTCCCGTGATCCCGAGCATCGGCCCCGAAAACAGTCGGGCGCATCACATCATTGTGATCCCCTCAGAAAAGAACCTCAAAAGCATTACTCACATGAGTGCAACAGATATCCGGAGAAAAAGATGCATTCCGGCGCACTGCACACAAGCGGCGCCACGTGGGTCATGCAACCCGGTCCCAAAACTCAACGAACGGATCGCACCATTGCGATCCTCTCGAAAAAGCACACAAGATGGACTATCCACTTGTCCAAAACGGTCGCCCGGTGATTAAGATGGAAAATCACTGTCGACGCCCAAACGGCCCTCGTGGGCCCCGCACCATCATGCGGAATTACAGCGGGTAGACTGCGCCAATGAGATGCCCTCAGAAAAACACCCAACATCGATAGCTCGCATGCCCCGAACGGACGTCCGAGGAAAAAGCCGCTAAAAGTTGCACGCAGCTCAAAAGACGGGTCGTGGGGCCCATGCCCCAACTTCGGCCTCAAAGCCTGAAACCACCATGGAAACCTCCGCCTCGACGCTAGGGTCCCAACGCAACTGACGGCACTCAAAGCAGACGTCGCATGCGTCCGCGCCGTCCAAAACAAGAAACTCAAGAAAATACGCTCGCCCACTTAAGGGCACGTCGCGCCTCCGCAGCCCCTTGTTTCTGGAATTAAAAATTCCGAAACCTAGCTCTAAACATTTCCCACGATGCAAGGTCCGCACTTCCGCTGACGGCGCGAAAAACGGACGCCCGTAACGAAAGTTACGGGCATCGGAAATTCCAAAAGGGGCACTCCCTTGGGCCGGACCGGCCCGGACCGGCCCGGCCGCGGGTCCGGTTCAAGCCGCCGCGGCCTGTCCCCACTGACCGTCCGTCAAGGTCGGTCGCCTTATCCTCCGTAGTGACCCGCGTTACGCGGGTTGCTATCGCCGCACGCGGGGTCGTGCACCCCGCGACCCCTTTCCCTCCTCGCGCTACGCCGGCGCCGCCCAGGAGCCCGCCTGAAGCCGCCGTCTGCAGCTGCCTCCGCCGCGCTGCCCCGCTGCTGAGACGCGCCACCATCGCCGCCTAGAGACGGAGCTCGCCGCCGCTAGCAGTCCGAGGCCAGATCCACCGCTGGGATGCCGCGCCGCCGCGCTGGCATGCCGGACCGCCGCGATACCTCGCCAGAATGCCCAAAAACCACCAGAAACGTCCTTAAACCCGCAATCTTTGGCGGATGATTTCGGGGTCCTTGAAACTCGGATTTTCCAACCGAAACAAGCGATGGAAGTAAAAAAACACTAATACACAATTATGTGGTTCGTTCGAAAATCCAACAACAATTCGAAGCTAAAATCTGGATTCAAAGGAGGTTCGGGAATAAAAACGCAACAAAAGAAACCTCCTACCTCACTGGGCTCCGCCCGGATCTTCGCGTCGATTCGCCCGCACCACCGCGCCTCGCCGGATTCACCTCGCCGGAGCTTCCTCACCGGAGATGGAGGAGGAGAGGGATAGGAGGGGCTGCCACACTAGGGAGAACAACCAAGAGGGGGGAGTGTTTAAAAACAAAACACTTAAACCCCCGCCCGTGGGCCCCGTACCCGAACTCCTGACACGGTCGGGGTTTATCCTCCCCAAGGCTAAGAACCACTCTCTGAGCGCAACGGCAGTCTCGGAATTTTATTCTGAGACCCCGTTCAAAAGTTATTAAACTTTGCACCCGAGGCTGCCAAATTACGAAAATGCCCCTGGGGCCATTTTTCACAAACGGCCCGCGCCCGCGAAACTTACACCCTCATAGGGAAAACGGCATGCTACGAACTCAACAGTGACCTCGTTTTTTCAATCCGAGCCACCGTTTATGAGATACTAGCATTTCACCATTAAATGAATAAATTAATTAATTTATTCATCCGTTTAACATTCCGGGAGTGGGCGAGGGGTCCAAATGCCCCGCGCCGACAGGTTTTATACTGTTCCTAGCGTAAACACCCCATTCCGGACCCATCCGTACACTCGGATATCTGATCCTAAACTCCGTTTAGGAGTTATCTCATTTATTTATCATTTCCAGTGTGAACGCACTGAGAATTTAATTCCGGCCACTCCGGGGCTCAGAATCGCACGTCGTCTGAAGGCGCTGCTCTGGAATATTATCAAGAATATTACAAACTCTTTCTCAGCAAAAACCGGGTTCTTACAATTTGGGACTAGAATTATTTTTTAAATAAAATAATGGAATGTTCTTGATAAAATTATATTTTTGATATCCAAATGTTTTTTCTCAAAATAATGATGTTTCCAATAATTATTTATAGAGGAGGAGTACATTGGTATTTCTAAAATATAGAAAAATAATACTTGGAAATAGAATTTGTATCAAACCATGATTATAATTCATGAAAAATTAGAGAAGGAAATAAAACCACAATAAGTATATGTATGTTCTTTTGAAAATAATATAAAATAAAAAAATAGGATAACACTCCTTATATATAAAAGAATATGATTGGATGAAAAATTTAAATATTATAATGGAATAACTATGAAGTGAATAACTGGAGGTAGCTGATTGAATATTCCCACATAAAAATGATTTATTTTTATATTTTCTTTAAAAAATGAATAGAACTAAACTAAAGTCAAATATATAATCTCAATCTAGGTGTACATAAATGTGAAATATACCAACTAAGTGGAAGAATGTAAAATGGATAAAGTAACCTTTAATTCATATGAATAATCTAAGTGGAATGTAAAAGTGAATTATATGATAATTATGTTACATATTGTCTCATAAGATCAATAGTATGCATATAATCATCAAACAACTAAAACTATGATATGATTTTTCAATTATAAAATACGACTGATAATTCACACACTATATAATGGACGTTTAACTAGTAAAAAATTATTAGGAAAATATTTGTGGTTTATTATATTTAATGATTTCTATTCTATGGAAGATAGACACTCCACCACAGTGAAATCATCCCCTATCCCCCCCCCCACAACATCATTAATCAACCCATTTTTTGTACAATGTAACAACCAAATAGGGGTTCTCTTGGATTCACCAATTTATCCCTCTTGTTTTAATCTTTTAGTTTCCCCAATTGATTTCAATAAGAATTTATTATAAGGTGCGAGATTGGTATCTTCGTTTAGGATTCATCTTGAATCATAGGTTTCAATACATCCACAACTTATATATTTTCCACCTTATCTTATAATTTTGTTGGGAGTATTTTTGTATTAGTACTTGTATGATGAATAATAATGAAAATTAAGTGTTATGTGATGGGACTTTTGGGTCTTGATTATTTTGAAATCAATGATGTCAATGTTGCTGAACCTGATTGGGTTTCATTCATAACCTCTGACTATATAGAGTAAAGTTTTCCATTTTTATGTGGTTCTTAACTCATGAAGTGACATAGAGGATAAATATATCGATATTAGATAGTCGTTCCACAATAGATTTGGAGATGAAGAATATTCGAACTTTAATCATACCATAATATATTTGATACACTATGATTGAAGTACTTTCACTATAGAACATAGATCTTGAATAATTTAACATGGATTTTATATTTAATCTTTAAACTATTCTTTAATTTAAATATATATTACACTATGAATAAATATATAACACCACGATGCTATTGATATTTTTATAAGGAACCAGTTAGTAATCATGTCATATAAAATGTGATTTCATGATTATGATATAAAACATCTTTCATACATTGTAATTGATAGTACATAAATTAAGATATATAGAATAGTATTTATATACTAGAATATTTATAAACTTTTTAGCAGTTATAAGACAAAATTATACGCTGTTTGTAATGTTCAACAGTGGAAATTTATTTGAAATAATACTATAAAATAATTTTAAGAAAAAGTTGTTCAATGTATTTAATCATTTGAATATGAATTTACAAATTAATAATCCAGACTTGAAATATATGGGGATTATATGGACCTAAAAAGTAGAAAAGATCTAGAAATAACTAAATAGTAGAAAAAGGGTAATAAAATTGTGTGGTCCAAGAATATATAAAGAAGTAGAAGAAATGAATTTTATAAGGTGGTCATCATTGACTATCCATTTTAGAGTATTTTTTTATTTAATAAATATAAAATACTAAAAATATTATTGTGGAATATCATAGATAAATTTAACATACTAATTATAAGAAGGTAGAATACATTAATGATAACACCTATATTTGAATCATTAAATATGTATAATGCTACATAATATAGTGTGAAATTCTGTTTAATTATTGATGAATCACTATTTCTCTACTAAATTTGATCATATATGGTTTTTGAATCTTATAGAAGTATATGGTTTAAAATGGAGAACCCCTTCTTGAATTATGATTCTAACTATATCTATTGAACATATAGTGAATGTGATGTTAAAAAACTATGATGAATCCTACAATTATATAAAATGATATATTGTTGAGAACCGTATGAAGTAGTATAAGGGTGTAACCCTTGAGAGGTAATGTTACGTTCCATCAATCAATCAATATGAAATGATCCTCAGTAAGGGGTGAATTTACCAAAAATTTTACAAGTAGTGATATTTAGTGATGAGGAAAATATCATAAATAGTGTATACATCCAAAAAATGATTTATAGTGGATTCTGGTTCATTTTAAAAACAGATCAAGTGTATTATCCTTGTTTTTATCATAGTGTGGGTAGACAATGTAAAATATATGTTTCCATGAACGTTTTACTTTTTGACACATGTGTCATATTTTATGTGGGAAGACTTGATAAAGAGATCTTTTAAATAGTTAGTGTTCTAATAATGGATCAATATCTATGTGGATAGGTATAAAGGAAATAGTTTTAATTGAAAAGCACTATATTTCAATTCCCCAAAGAGGAAGTTTTTTTGGTGTTGAAAATGCTTCTCAACCCATAAAATGTATGATCTCTCTATGTCATTTAGATAACCAAGACAAGGGGAACATCATAGTATGAAATATACATTATTAAAAAATAGAACCTATTTGACCATAGCACAAAACATTCTTATAGAATTCACTTTCATGAGAAAGGATATGAAAAATGGTAGATTTCTTTGGGTGATCATCAATAGTAATGTCATGGTTGTCACAGAACCAATAATTATAGAAAATAAACACATAATTTCATGAATGCCTCGAACTTGTGTTGTTGAATCCCATGATGCGTAAGATAAATGAGGTAGTGTGACACAGTTCCCCAAAAATCTAATGTACATATAAATATAGGATCACACAAGATTATTTGGGTTGATAAATTGAAATATAAAGAGTCCTCCCTTCATTCATGAAAACATATATTTCCAAAAGGCACATAACTAAAGAAACTGATGGAGTATCTTTGGAAGATATCTTTTCTGATAACTCTATCATTGTGCCTAAATTACCTCAACTTATACAAGTGATGTATTAACCTAACATCCCAGGAATAACATTTGAGTTTGTGGAAGATGGAATTCCTTAATGAAACAATAGGGTTCACATGAAAACAAAATTCCCATGAAACTAAGCCTCAAAAATCCATGTTCCACCCCTATGATGAAGACCATGTTTCATATATCGCAAATGATTCATGAAACTGTAAATTTGTGTGACACAACTGTTGGGTCCCTTTCTCAATCCCTCCTTCCTATAAATGTGGATGACTAAAATTTGAGTAACAATGGCCTCCATTATTAACTCATATTGGATTACCCATGCCAAAACCATCCACATTATTTGTATTAGATAACTTAATGAAATGGATTCTTTCTCGAAACATGGGCAAGGAATCTTGATTTCCATCTACATCTAATTATATACATCATCTCCTTCAGAACCCTATATACTACCCCAAAAAGGATGTGTACATTTTTTTTCTCTACAAAACAAATCTGTGTAGTGGAATCATACCATCACCTTCACTTATAAGTGTTTCTAGAATCCATAGATTATTATCCCATCCCACTCTAAATGGAAACTGTCAACTCCATTTGTGATACCAAAACTTACAACAGATATGTAATACATTAAACTATATATCAACATATTTATATTCCCATAACTATAAACTACATTATTTTATCCTAATCATATGATGTTAAACTATAGAATTACTCTATATTATTATCACATTATATGTCACCTAATGATAATGTGATGATACCTTCATATTCTATGAATTATCTCTACATTATCCTCACACCATTCCTTATCGATGTATAATTCTAAACACTAGACCCCTTAATGCATGATGTTAACCTATATGGTACATTCTGTTGACATGAACCTAATCTATACATTCAAAATACACATTTTTGGATAACTATACCATAATAGTGTATGTAAGACATCTCGTTGTGGTAAAATACAAAAACTACCAAAAAATATCCAATTGATGGGAGGAGGCATCTATAAAGCATGATCGCCCTTAAAGAGTATAAAAAATTACACCATGTGAATTTTATATTTCCATTGGATAGTGGAATCACAATTGGACACCAACCTAGGTTGAGACTACTATGTCACAATTTTATACGAGAAGGATCCTCCCAAAAAACTTAATCATTTTATCAGACCATATGTGATGAGAATATATGGGATAGTCCATACTAAAATCATAATATTTGTAGCATCCTCCATCAATATTAAATATGTGACCCCTTATTGTGAATAAAAATCATAGCCCCATGTTATTATCATTGGGAGTATTAGATAGTGGTCCTAATATTAGTATGTGATTATCATAAAATCCCTCTTTCTTCATTATATTAAAGGACAAGATTATTACAACACATGATGGGAAAGACAAGCCGATTGAGATTATCCAAGTAATCTTTCTGTGAAAAATATATTTTCCCTTTCATGATGAGTATTGGATACATCACATAAAAAATTTGAGTATCCCAATGAGAAAACCACATGATAACTAATGTGATTACACCTGGATGAATTATGCACTGAATGAATGTTGCCTCATGGAAATCCTAGGATGCCTTGGTTTTTCACATGTGAAAAATTACCTACCAAGAATTAGATTCCCTAAAGTAAAAAATCTGGTATAATTATACAGATTAAAAATATACCAAAGGTCTTCATCATCTCCAACAATAGGGATGTACCATGTTCTGGAAATTAGTGGAAACATTAATTTGTGTCATCCCAAATATGAGGTTGGGAATGATAATCCAGAACATGCCTCAAATCCATAAGGGAGACCAAAATTAGGTGATGAACTCTATAAGGAGTACATTGAAGGAAGAGACAAAATAATTTTATCCAGTTTCGATCATTTATTTGACATCATCAACCGTTAATGAAAATTCTGCATGCATTTGGAAAGAGAGAATTCTAGGTAACAAAGGCTATAACTAGAGGGAATATATGTAACCTAAGAAGAATAAAGGTCCACCATAGTATAATAAATAGAAAATACAATGTTGAACCTAGAATTAAACTATTCTGAATAGACTTTGGGTATTTGGGGAGTGTTGGGTATATTTAGTTCTAGGATATATTGACATGATTACCTTCTCCTATACATATGAGAAAATCAGTATCATTTAGAGGATAGAGAATCACCTTCATTAGAAACATACAGACGATTGACTTTAAATATCATAAAGGACACAAATTATTGGTGATACATGGAATCCTATAAAAAACATTCCTAGGGGAAGGAGGAATGATGGTATAAAAATACAACACAACAGTTCTTATGAAACTATGGACACCACTCCCAAAGCTACGAGGTTCCCTCTCCCTATATCCACATAAAAAAATTTCTATAAAATATTGATCAATTCCCCTTGTTACTTGTATGAATATATGTGTTTAATCAAAAATAATTAAATTAATAAGAAGTAACAGGAAGCAACATAAATATATTGATTTTTCTAGATCGTCATAACTATACAAAGTACCCCCCCCCCCATAAACATAAAAAATATTGAGGGAGTCACTCATTGGAATTTTATATCATATCCATCCCCTGTATTGAAAAATTATGAGACCCATTGGTCGAATATATTTCAATGAAAAATCCTAGAGTCACCATAGAGTGATCCCATTACCTGGTACAATTGAAAAATCAGTTTTCCTCACATTCTGATGATAAGTTAAATCACAACACTACACAACTAACCCCAGTCCAGAACATGTATCACATGCCCTTGGGATTTCCTCCAACCATGATCGTTGAGAATATTACCTGATATCTCTAGTGGATCATTCCACCAAAAATTCATCTTTTTAATTCTTGGTCACTATGATGTGGAATACTCTCATTATTTTATTATTTAGGTCCTAGCCATATACAATAATAGTTGGGTTGATTGTCCTTGCGTGGGGAACTACAAGAAACAACCTCAGGGGTTATGATGATAAATTCCACTATATTGGTCATCATCACAACATAAAAAAATGAAAACAATTCCCTCCTAATTATTTGGACTTTATATTCCCAAAAGAGTACCTCTAGAGAATATGGACACCCCTTAGGGGCCCTACCGGTAGCACTGACCATAACACAGAAAAATAAAATCCCTATATATCTCATATAATATTTCTAATGGGGATCTTGTTTCACCATTAGATATATGGTTGAAATAAATTCAATATCACCATCAACCTTTCTGGGTTTAAGGATACTAGTGATTCAACTAAAATATGTCTTCCTACACCATAATATTTTGGACATGAGTCTATTAATTTATAATTGTTATACATGATTAT
Organism: Viscum album; assembly: GCA_963277665.1. Classification (NCBI taxonomy): domain Eukaryota; kingdom Viridiplantae; phylum Streptophyta; class Magnoliopsida; order Santalales; family Viscaceae; genus Viscum; species Viscum album. The sequence goes on along the minus strand of OY728166.1, from coordinate 1,065,048,353 downwards.
GATGTTAATAAGGTCTCTTTATCCCTCTATTATAACCCATTACTGGATTATAGTTTAGATTCTATTTAATAAATCTATGGGTACTCATACTTTCGACCATTAGTATCAATCCTCTCCACCTCCACTATGGTTGTGAGGGACCTGTTGGGGTTAGGTTCGTCACCATTATATGATGAAGATATCCCCATCAAGTAACATATTCATGTTAAATTTCCAAAACTATTGTAGGTTATGGATACCCAATCTAAATGTGAAATTTTTATGAAGTTCGATATTCCTTTGGAATACGTTCTATCATGTCAAGGATCGTTGACCTATGAAATTCATTTTCCAACAAGAGGTCAGTAATATATCCTATCTATATCAATACATCCCCAAACATTATAAATGTCACTGATAATATCATTGGGTGATCAAGATACATGTTAACCTCAATGAAATTAATAACTATATGAAATCATGTTGGGTATTCTCTCAAATGACCATCTAAGAGTTTTTCCCTAGAAACCTACATCCTCATGCTTATTGACAACAATTTTTTTTTGTTGGGGACGACACAATGAAACACTACAAAAAACTTGTGGGGATCATTTATCCTCCACTAAAACAACCACCCTACATATTCTGGTATCCATTAACAATAGAAATATATCGATCAATAGTGTCAAAAGCATGACATTACGACCTTCCTAGTGTTCCAATTCCCTAATTCATATGGGTATCTCCCATATTTTTAGTTAAATTGTATTGAAACCCTCACTATACCTTAGTGTTTCATGTGTGAGGATTCTAATCATGTGTAGATTATATGTGGGTAGTACACAACCCACTTTTTTATCCCTATAATATATCTATATTATCCTTATTTGGTCAATCACCCCTTTAATGGTGATGGTCCCTCTCTAAATATTGATTGTATGAATGTCATCATGATCAAACCTTGAAATGATCGGTGATATAAGGCTAGTGCAGATGAGGATGAAATGAAATTCATATTGATGGGAGACAAAACTATAGATAGGAATACTAATATGTAAAAACACTCATCAATAGAGATAAACATTGGGTCTTGGGAGCACCATTAATGAATTTCCACTTGGGCTTCAAAACCATGAAAATTAAAAGAGAGACGTTGAGCCCAATGTACCATCTATTCCTATACTAATGTGTTAAATATATTCATGTAGGATTCTTTACTCCAAGATCTAGACATTTACACAAGGCCCACTACTGAAATTCTAAATGAATTGTGACTGTTGTGGGATGATGTTCAAGGGGAAACTCCATTTAACCTAGATGAGTGACGACTCCCCCATCTCCATCCATCTGATGATGGGTGCGTGGTCCTAGACAACCAATTCTAGTAGAAGATAGTTGTGATACTTAATTGAAATATAAATTGGTTTTCATCCTATCTCATACCATATTTGACTATTGTGATTTCAAAACTATGAAAACTGATAGTTTATCCTCTCAAACTATTTGAATTGTTAATGAGTTGATAAACACCAATCATCCCCCCAAATATGTGCAAGCTTCCCCCACTACTCATCTTAAGGTCATAAAGAAGAAAAAAGAATCAATCTCACTTGAAGAGTATCTGTATCTAGCCTTGGATCACTAAACATACACACCACCAATTTTTAGTCATTTGAGCATCGCCCCATTTAATGGTACATTGGACAAATTGTAACATCTTGAACATGTCACCTATCAATGTGACATGATGTTGGTAAATCTACTGATGTATGAAGAAAAATTACACTATAATATTTTTACAATTTAGAGGCCCTCCTTTTTCTTGCACAATCATTAAAACAAAGGTCCTTTAGAAACCTAGAGGATATTTATAGGCTGATAATATTACAATTTAGTTCCACCTTGCATATGATCAAAATCACTAACCTATTCAATTGTATAAGAAGAGAAAATGACTATATCATTTATATTATTTTCATATAGATGGGAGTGAATTATTCTATCAATGTGGAATATTCTATAGAAAAACCATGGGGATGTGTGTCCGAATGTTTTGATAGGATTTGGATCATACCCTCATCTCGCTGAAGTAATAAGGTGTATTTTGTGAATTTTCATACAACGTTCAGTATTTAGATGATTCTTTGTTATGGAGTGAGAAGTGTTCAATAACATTATCCCTTATTTCAAGTACCAAAGGCTATGAGAGTAGATAAAATCATCTGTATGAAAACTTTAGACCCTCATCTGGTCCCACATCAGTCAGCTTAATAGAATTGGTCTCACTATGTTTAACATCAATATTAGAATGTGATTCAATACCCTCATTTTTGATACGAATATGTAGTTACCTTTATTGAAAATAATAATCTGTTTAACTCCATTAGGAATGATAAAAACCTAGGTTATTTTATATGTGCCCTTGAGAATAGAATTATGGTATTTCGTGAAGCCAGTTGTCCATAAGAGGTTGGCCAAACAAATCATGTGAATTATTATTCACATAAAAATTAATGTTAAAACATTTTAAAAAAAATAGGTAACTATATTTATGACATCAGTGTGGGTTATACACATTAAAATGAAGTTGGATCCTTCCGATAGAGGCATTTTAGGTAGTTTCTTTTGAGCCAAACATACACTCAGTGATTACTATAAAGGAATCAAATTGGGTCTCAGTATGAATCATTTCATATTTATATTTATCACTTTTATTATATCCCTTAATAATGTTTCTTATTCACCTAGAATTACCATTCATAGTCAAAAATAGACCCACACCTACCAAGGTTGAGACACTTCATCCATTTACTCTATCGGCATCACATGCCTTCACATCATTGAAGAATATATGCTGAAAATTTGGAGGTAAACAATTTCCATCAATAGTGACAAAACTATTGTTCAATCACCATAACATCATTCCCCTATAATTGTGAGAATGGTAAAAAATATGTCGAATCCTAGAGTTTTATAATGATGATGTAAAATATTATTTATCTTCAATTCCGTTGAATTGGGGGACCAGTTCATAATTCCATTTGTTTAAGAATGTAACCCAACTCTATTAGTATCATTTATCTAACATAGTTATTGGAGGGGAAATAGTAATTATAACAATTAAAATGTTTTAACTGGCACCTCATAATGTATTGATCAGGTATCTAAAACTCAATAAAATTAATTACTCCAGGTTTAGGAGGTGTAGTCGGTATAAGACATATCATCTGGAATTCCCAAAATATTTTCTTGTCTTGTTGATTATGTGGCATAGCCCCAATATCCCAAAACATAATTTCATGTAGTGAGGACTCATGCTCGACCATCTACTGTTCTCCCAAATCCATCCAAAAAACTGTACAACTAAGATGGAATGAGTATGGCCCCATAACCTCAACCAAACACCCATACACCACTTTTTTCATAGAGTAGAATTTATAATGTGTTAGTTTTTCCATTTTAAAAAACATGATGTGTTAATTCACTTTTATATCATACCATAATAAGTAATAATCCTTGATACAATTTCCTATCAAATCATTAAGGGGAGGATTTTATTGATGACATGAATGTATTAGTTAGGTTTAAATAAGGCCTATCATCAAAAAATAGATTAATTAGAATACTTGAAATACTGAATCTCCTTTTCCAGGAAGGTTGAGGGTTCCACAATTCAGGGAGAACATACTCATACTCATTGTATCTTTCCAACTCAATGGAATGGACAAAATTATTCATGGGTAGACACTAGATCTACGATTAGTCTCATTTATACTAAAACACAATACAACATGGGTCTTAATTAGGAAAATTTGACATCATACACTATAATTATTAAGGGATATAATAAAAGTGATAAATATAAATTTGAAATGATTCATACTGAGACCCAATTTGATTCCTTTATAGTAATCACTAAGTGTATGTTTGTCTCAAAAGGAACTACCTAAAATGCCTCTATCGGAAGGAACCAACTTCATTTTAATGTGTATAATCCATACTGATGTCATAAATATAGTTAACTATTTTTTTTTACAATATTGTAACATTAATTTTTATGTATAAATAAAAAATGTTTAATGCCCGATTTATTGCATGTCCTAGTGTCTTTTGAAGACTAATATCAGGATACCTCAAAAGTAAACATAACACTTGAAATACTTATTTTATTCTCCATAATGAAATCCTAAATCCTTTTAATCCCATTAAATTTCATTGGATAACATAAGGAATAAATAAAAATAATGGGTGTGGAAAAAATCATATTATGGGAATAACCATTATAAGTAAACAAACTGTTAGTCAAACAAATGTCATGATATTATAAAAGAGAATGCTCATGTGGAATCAAATGGAACAAAAACAAAATGAAAATGGTATCATAACATCACGGTAACATATGAAATATGGAAGAAACATATAAGATGACATATAAATATTTCAATCCTATCATCCCCATTAATATAATATGGTGGAATGTGTCCCATAATAAATTATTTATACTCAATAATGACACATATGACGCCGCAAGAGAATAAATATTTACCCAATACCTTAGAGTGATATCTAGGATCAAAAATAATTATATTTTCAAGATTTATGTGTTCCACATAAAATAAATCAATAATATGGAATAACATAAGAATTGATGCCCCAAGCTTCTGCGGTACGTTTCCCTTTGAATAATGAAATAACTTGCATTGTACGCAACTTCGAGATTCTAACACACCGCCACCAATCAAACAAATTGTTATGAATATTAATATCCACTTTTTGAAATTTTATAAATTTTATCTTTCAAAAAGGACCTCATTTTTGGATTTGGAAAATTGAAATTAGCTTATGGTGAATATTTTGTATTTTTCTGAAAACTTTAAATTTTTGATGAATATTAAAAAACACTGAGTTATTGTTTAAAATAGAATTTTTATTTAAATATTTATTTATTTTATTAAAATTTATTTTAGGTCTAATTAGATACATAATACCTATATATGTTCAATGTAATTCATGGGATTCAGTTTGTAAACATTTTAGATATATAAAAATTTTATTGATCTTTTTAACCGTCTTTTTCCCACCTCCTAGAAGCATTTGAAAATTTGAATTAAACATAATTTTAATGTTTCTCAAAATTAAATTTTAAAAAATTGAGAGACACGGTTGATATCAGTAAGTAAAATGTCGTTCAATAAGATAAAAATAATTTTTAGTGAATAGTAACTATTGACTTTTATTTTCCACGGTTAAAAGTAAATAGGGTAATTAAGGGTAAAAATGATATTATTATTACCCAAACCCATGTACTAATTCTACTAGATAAGTGTAATTCGACCAAAAACAATGTTATGAATAAAATATGATTCTTTAGGTCCACTTTGATTGGATTAGGATGTTTAATATTATTTAATTCAAAGAATCGTTAAAAGAGTTAAATTTAAAGCTTAATAACTAAACCATTTTTAATAAAGGGTTATACATAATAAAAATTCGATTATAAATATTCATTAAAAATATCAAAATATTTCCTACATAATGGTATTTTATTTATATTTTCTATATATTATCTAATTTAATTTATTTATGACACAATGATGATGCAGTAATTACCAAATTAATGAATTATTTATTTTTTAATATTATAAATATCTAAATAAATGTAATTTGAGACTTTTAATGAATTCCACTAATTTTCTAAGTTAATATGACATGTTAGGGAAGTTTAGATAAATTTCTTTCAAAGTAATAATGATGTTTTGAATTTAGCAAAAAAATATCAAATAGTGTCAACATTGACAAAAAAGAGTTTTTAAAATAAATATTATATTATTAATTGATATTCTATTCCTAAAAATATAAGGTTGGGTAAAAAGACTTATATAATGATATTTGTATCATTAATGAACCACATGGGGTTCACTTGGAAGTATATTGTTTGATTATTAACCATATAATATAAAAATAGAAATGGACATGGTAAATGTCAAACTATTTAACTACGAGTTAAATATAAAATATAAGGTTAATATAGTGAACCAAACCTGTATAAAACCATTTTTTTATTGGTATTCGACCCATCCCCACCATATCCTTTTGATAATTTTTTTTAGCCATTAGAAACTGAAAATGATTTTATTTTAAAATAATATTTCTAGTTTATCCTAAGGTGCCCCTCATCCCTCTTATAAAAGGGCACTCCACCTTATCTCTAATTCACACCTTCAAAGGCATTTGGCTCAGCCTACCCCTGCTCAAATACCCCCTAAACTGTCCTCCCTTAATCTTAGTGGCCTTAGTTTAGTCAAAAGGTCATCCTAAGTAGCCCTTTTGATCAAATAAAAAGGAAGAACCCGAAGAATAGGTAAATATTTCATCACATCTCTCAAGTTTTTTCTTCTTCTTCCTATTTCTACGTTGTTTCCATTCGAAAATAATAACTCCAGTATATTCAATATACTTTTATGTTATTCTAAATATGTCACACCCATATTCATTATTCTATCCATCCTTTGAATGACATGTCACCATATGTCTGTACGTACAACTCACAGTGTCTACGTAGTGGCGTAATTATTATTCAATACATTATTATTTGGATGGGTATAATAATGATGTTTAATTGCTATAAATAATAAATATAACATAATAATGATTCTTTATATATGATATACCATCCAATTATATATTATTTTAATATCAAAATAATGATATTGTTGCTCGTACGTACGTACAGATTACCGTCTCCACGAACATGATGAGATTCATACCCCTTCTTATCCATTCAAGACTAATTTTCATTAGATGATTAAAAAAAATTTAAATACTTAATATCATTCCTAATATAAATAAGATACATCCTATTCATAACAAATTATACTTATGAAACAAATCCTATAAAGGAAAACAAATAAGTTAACACACAAAACGACGATAATACTAAGATATTATTAACAAAACAATATTAAAATATCATTTATGATATCATATTATTGTATTTGATTCTTTTATAATTTAACAAAAATTATTTCACCATTATACAGGAGGTTAACCAACCCTTGAACATCGAAAATTACAAAATAAAGGTTTCTTATCTCACTTTTAATTCCGTGAGATTTCATTTGTTCACCACTTATTTATTAAATGTGGTGTATTTTGTACTATCATTTGATATATATATTATCATGATTCACTTTATATTAATAGTATTATGTGATTCATTTGTTTTTTATTAAATTTTGGTAATATGACTCGATAGATTACAATGAAGGTTTTTCATCTCACTTCCTATTTCTGTGAGATTCACGCCATATTGCCACTATTTCCTTTTATGTGGTGTATGTACTTCCCAATCATTTTATTATTTATGTAATATACTTTAATTTATGATTATTTACATATTCATTTTATGATATACATTTTATGGGATGTATGTTTATTAAGTTACCAAATTGTTAAGGGAATTTCAAATTTCAATTTCCACTCATTCAGCTTCATGCATTATTCATTGATTATTTTACTCCATGACTATTTGTGGAATCAGTATTTATTATTTGTGTAGTAATTTCCACTCCCATTTCTGTGGATATACTTTTGATAAATATAATCTCTCCATTGATAAATTCTCAAGTCATTGATATTAAATTGATACGAGTAATTTTAACTCAATCTCCCTTTATTGAGTTAAACATCCAATTCATTTGTGTTTTTTTAAAACATTATGTGAATTTCCTCTAATTGATTTACACTAAATATCCAATAATATTGTGTGTATTTATATTTTTCACACATAATTATGTCGTTGATTTATCCTTAACCTAAGGATACAGTCTTTATAAGATATTTCATCTAAATTTACATTCCATTGAGATATCTTTGTTGTTATACACCAATTCACTTTTATACGGTGTATATAATGTACATTTACATAGTATAGCATGAATCCATTTATTCCCGTGATATTATAAAGCTTTTGTTGGAATCACCTGTTTTGATAATCCCAAATCATGCTTAAACATTAATTATGATGTATTAAACCTTTGCATTAATCTTATTATTCTATGCTTAAACGTATTTTATTCTAAACAGTTCATATTCTTACTCTCATAAGTTTACTGTAACAGCTTACAGTAGTATTTACATAAGTTTGGTATTGTTAGCTAACAGTCAGAGCTTTCTTTTCAAAGTCACAGTTACAGTTAACTGTCACCTTAAGTTACTGTTGCAAGAAGTTCACAGTTACAAGGTTACAGTCGAAGACTAATACAAGCTTACAGTTACAAGTCTACTGCTATCTATTGTCAAAGCTCACAGACGAAGGTCACAGTTACAAGACTTCTGCTCAAAGTTTTCTCTGCTCAAGTTCACAGATGAACAAGTCTACAGTTGGAACAAGTTCACAGTCGAACAAACCTACAGTCATAAGCCTACAGTCAAGGTTACAGTTAGACAGCTTCTGTCGACTAAGTCTACTGATGATCGAAGTCTACAGTTGACAAAGGTTACAGTTCTACAAATTTGATGTTACAAGTCTACAGTTAGAAAGGCTACAGTTACATGGAGTAAAAGCTACCATTGCAAGCCTACAGACAGCAAGCCCTTTGTTGAAGTCAGCAGTCAGAAGGAAGTCCACAGTTGGAAGTCCACAGTTGGAAGTCCACAGTTGGAAGATCACAGTTGAAGTCAACAGTGACATACATTCTCGACTCACTATTTTAATTTCTTTATTTCTTACATTTAATCTATCTAACGGTCATATCATACATTTTGATGATTTGTCAAATATCTGATAAAGGTTGTCGGATGTCAGGAACCCGTACCTCGTACCTGCTGAAAAGAAATCTTTTCTGTCCCCTGTCGGGAGTTAAATACGAGAAGACTACGCTGCTCAAAAAAAAAGGGGAATGAATGCAAATGCGAACCAGAGAAGTGCGTGGTGGACGAAATATACCAGAAACACAAGAAGATAAAAACGAGTTCCATCAAGAACACAGAGAAGCATATAGACAATCAAGTATACTCGAGAAGTGTTCTGTGCATACAAGAAGAACCCTGAAGAACTTCATCGACTACATTCTCACTACCTGTGAACCTGAAGCATACGACACTCTGTTTCTCAAACAGAAACGAGAAGAGGACTCAAACTCTCTTCTGATCGAATACAAGAGCTACACTGAGATCACCAGAACCACTTCTAAACTCTACATCTCTTGTTCTGTGATTTATTCTACATTTTGAGCAGTGTGTGTTATCTGCTATATTAAACACACACACTGACTCCTGTACTTTCACTGGAGGATCTGTAAATCCTCAGCAAATCTTTTTGCATCCCATTTCCCACTGTGGATAGTGGTAGAGGTCTTGTGACCTGGACAGCTTGCTGCTGTTGTTTGTTTTCCCACGAAGAACTGTGGTAGAGGTCTTGTGACCTGGACAGTGTGTTCACTGTTGTTAACCCCGATCCAGGGTGTGGATCATTTTATATAAAATTTTGAGAGGACTAAGTCTCGGCTTGAGACTGAACCTCTTGGTTAATTCTGTGTGTTTATAGTTATACTCTATATCCATACTATACATATTTAGTTCATATTCCGCTGCTATTACTTTGAAATATAATCTATCTTCAAAGCTACTTTGATAATTAAATTCGCAAGTGTTTATATTTGTTATAAATCAGTAAGTTAGTTTCAAAAGTTAATTTAATCATAAGATTACGTTAACTGAGAATTAATCAATCTTTGAGAAACTAATTGAACCTTTATAATCTATATAAATTCACTACAGTTTAATTTGTTTTTGAAATTGGGGATTTTAATAGAAATTGTTTTTAACAGAAATTTTAATTGGAACTCAATTCACCCCCCCCCCCTCTTGAGTGTCCACTCCGACCAACATTTGGTATCAGAGGAAGTGTTTATCTCTGTTATACTTGCTCAAAGTTTTATTTTAACTCTCTGTTTTTAAACTGTGATTGTAGTTTTATCTAAAAGATCTTAAATTTCTGTTAGTTCTAAATTTTATCTCTTTAAAACATTTTCTAGAATTTCCTTATGGATAATAGACTAGAAGGTGCTGCTACTAACAGGCCACCCTTCTTTAATGGTGTGAATTATGTCCAATGGAAGCTCAAAATGAAAATTCATTTGGAAAGTATGGGTTTTGATATTTGGACTGCTATAGAGTCTCAATACAAGATTCCAGAAACTGAAAGAATAACTTGGGATGAACCTACTAAAGTAGCTTACAATAATAATTGTAAGGCTATGAATGCTCTCTACTGTGCTCTAGGAGATGAGGAGTTCAATAGAATTTCTGCATGTAAAACTGCTTTTGAAATCTGGGACACCTTAGCTGTTTCTCATGAAGGAACAACTAATGTCAAGGAAATGCGGTTAAATACTTATACTATCAAATATGATAACTTTAAGATGAAAGCTGATGAACCTATTTCTGATATGTATCTCAGGTTTAATGAGATAGTCAACACAATGAGCTCACTCGGAAAGATTGTTCCAGCAAAGGAGCAAATCATGATATTATTGAGATGTCTGCCTGACAGATGGAGAGGCACATCCGTTTCAATTAGAGAATCCTGTGATATTGGAACTTTTACTGTCAAGGAGTTAATTGGTAAGCTGATGATGTACGAAGAAGAGCTAAAGGTGAATAAAGAGGAAGATGAGGAACCAAAACGAAAATCTGTAGCTTTTAAGTCTATTGCATCAAAGAGCAAAGACAAGGAGAAAGTGCATATACCAACTGAAAGCTCATCTAGTGAAGACTTAGATTCTGACAGTGATGAGGAGATGGCACAAATAGCAAGGAGATTCAAGAAGTTCTATAGGAAGAATAAATTCTTCAGAAAACCAAACTACAAGGGTAAGTATGATAGACAAGGTAAGTGGAAGAAAGATTGGAAGAAAACTGATGAAGAAGAAGACATAGTTTGCTATGAATGTAAAAGGAAAGGACACATCAAAGCTGACTGTCCTAAGTTAAAATTCAAGAAGAAATATGAGTACAAGGACAAGAATTATAAGAAAGCTATGAAGGCCACCTGGAGTGCTTCAGAAGACAGCACAAGTGAATCAGAGTCCAGTGATTCTGAAAGAAATCGTGCTAATATGTGTTTCATGACAAACACATCTGAGGTAACCTTAGACACTCCCACTCTAAACTCTTATTATTCTGAAGGTGAAGCAGAATCTAGTTCTGATTCTGAAAATATGTCTAAAGATGAATTGACTGAATACTGTAATATGCTGGAAGAAACGTGTAATGAACTAAAGGATAAATATAAGTCTTTAAAGAAACAGCATGCTCTTACTGCAAGTGTCAAGTCTGCACTTGATGTAGAAAAAGAGAAAAATGTTCAACTATTAAAGGAGAATACAGAACTGAAACTATCTAATGAACAACTTAGAAAGGACTTAGAAACATTCACAAATGGAAAAGATACTCTAACCCAACTACTAGGAAAGCAAGTTGCACCTAAGTATGCTACTGGATTGGGATACCAACCTGGACAAAGACAGTTTACTAAAACCCGATTTATTTCCAAGTCTGGAAAAAATCCTGCTAGTTCCAGTTTTGGAAATTCGTATGCCTCAACTGGTTATTTAAATAGTTTTCGATCAAGTAAAGTATATCTCTCTAAATCTGTTGCATCTATTAATTGTATGGGACCCATAAGACAAATCTGGGTACCTAAATCCTTGATTGCTAACATATCTGGACCCAAGAAAATCTGGGTACCAAAGTCATTTCTTGTCTAATCTGTTTTGTAGGAAATCTGTTTGAAAAGCAATTACAAGAAGGTATGGTACTTAGACAGTGGATGTTCAAGACACATGTCTGGAGACTATTCGTGCTTCAAAAGCTTAATAAAGGTTGATGGAGGATATGTCACTTTTGGTGATAACTCAAAAGGAAAAATCATCGGCTTAGGCCAGATTGGTAACACTGACTCAGTATTAATTTCCAAAGTTTTATTTGTTGATGGACTTAAGTACAACCTGCTTAGCATTTCTCAATTGTGTGATGATGGGTTTAATGTCAAGTTTGAAAACAATTCTTGTGATGTTTATAATTCCAAAAATGCTTTAATATTTTCTGCCTTAAGAAATGAAAATGTTTATGCTGTTGACTTAAACACTTTAGCTAAACATAACGTTACTTGCTTAAATGCTTTTCATAAAGAGTCTTGGCTGTGGCATAGGAGATTAGGACACTGCAACATTCACTCACTTAGAAAACTCTCTAAGAAACACCTAGTTAGAGACCTACCTAAGCTTGAATTCCCAAATGACAAAGTGTGTAATCCCTGTCAAAAGGGAAAACAACACAAAGTTTCTTTTAAACCAAAGAAAGAAGTTTCAACTTCTCAACCACTTGAACTGGTTCACATGGATTTGTTTGGACCATCAAGAATTTCAAGTCTAAATGGGAAGCACTATGTTTATGTTCTTGTATATGACTTTTGTAGATATACTTGGGTATATTTTCTAGCTCACAAAAGTGAAGCCTGCTCTTCCTTTATTAAATACTCTAAGTCTGTAGAAAATCTTAGTGGACTTAAGATTAAGATCTTGAGGAGTGATCATGGCCGTGAGTTTGAGAATCGAGAATTTGAATCTTACTGCTCACACAATGGCTATTCTCATAACTTTTCTGCCCCTAGGACACCCCAACAGAATGGTGCAGTGGAAAGAAGAAACTGAACCCTGCAAGAAATTGCTAGAACCATGCTCAATGAATATGACCTGCCAATTTACTTTTGGGCTGAAGCTGTTAATACAGCTTGTTATGTCATTAATAGAGTCTTGATCAGACCTGTTCTAAAGAAAACCCCTTATGAGTTGTGGAATAATAGGAAGCCTAAGGTTAATTACTTTAGAGTTTTTGGTTGCAAAGTCTTTATTCTGAATACTAAAGATAATCTTGATAAATTTGCTCCAAAAAGTGATGAAGGAATTTTCCTAGGTTACTCTATGTCTAGTAAAGCCTATAGAGTGTTCAATAAGAAAACCAAATGTGTGGAAGAATCTGTTCACATCAAGTTTGATGAGACTGATCCACATGAGTCTAAAACTTCTCTTGAAGATGTTGAAGAAGACTTATCTGTTCTGGACCTAAATGACAAATCTAAAGAACCTGCAATAAAAACATCCAGTTCTGGACTTTTTCCAGAATCTTCCTCTGTGGAACCCGAACCTATAGATGAACCTGAAATCTCTAGTCCAACCTTTACCAAATCAACTAGGATTCTATAGAATCATCCTTTAGATGCTGTTGTTGGTAATCTTGATAGAGGAACACAAACTAGAGCTTCTCTAAGAAATCAGGTTGAACATCAAGCTTTTCTTTCACAGCTTGAACCCAAAAATGTCAATGATGCTATCAGTGATGAATTCTGGTTAATGGCTATGCAAGAAGAACTAAATCAGTTTGAAAGAAACAAAGTTTGGAAATTAGTGGAAAGACCTAAAGACACTCTTACCATAGGCACTAAATGGGTGTTTAGAAACAAAGTTGATGAGTTTGGTAACATAATCAGAAACAAAGCTAGGCTAGTTGCACAAGGGTATAGTCAGGAAGAAGGAATAGACTATGAGGAAACCTTTTCACCCGTGGCTAGACTAGAGGCCATTAGGATATTACTTGCTTATGCTGCTCATCTGAATTTCAAACTATATCAAATGGATGTTAAAAGTGATTTTCTAAATGGATATATAATTGAGGATGTATTTGTGGAACAACCTCCTGGTTTTACAAATCCCCATTTTTCTAATCATGTTTTTAAACTATCTAAAGCTTTATATGGTTTAAAGAAAGCTCCAAGAGCTTGGTATGATAGGCTCAGCTCTTTTCTTATTTCAAAAGGATTTACTAAAGGGATAGCTGATCCTACTCTTTTTATTAAATGGATTTCTAAAGATGTCTTAATAGTACAAATCTATGTGGATGATATTATTTTTGGATCTTCTAAAAATTCTTTATGTGTTGATTTTTCAAAAATAATGCAAAATGAGTTTGAAATGAGTTTAATGGGAGAACTCAAATTTTTCCTTGGATTTCAGATCTTTCAAAATAAAAATGGTATTATTTTGAACCAAAGTAAATATATTAAAGATCTTCTAAAACGTTTTTCTTTGGATGGCACCAAAGGCAGTGACACACCTATGAGCACCACTTGCAAGTTGGACAGTGATGAAACTGGTGAACCAGTGGATCAAACCAATTACAGAGGTATGATAGGTAGTCTACTGTACCTTACTGCCAGTAGACCTGACATCATGTTCAGTGTATGCATGTGTGCTCGGTTTCAAGCCAATCCAAAAGAGTCTCATTTAACTGCTGTTAAAAGGATTTTCAAATATCTAAAACATACTCCCAATTTGGGATTATTTTATCCTAAAGGACAATCATTTGATTTATTAAGTTATTCTGATGCTGATTTTGCTGGCTGCAAGTTAGATAGAAAGAGCACCTCTGGAACATGTCACATTTTAGGCAAGTCACTAGTATCTTGGTGTAGTAAGAAGCAGAATTATGTTGCATTGTCTTCTGCCGAAGCTGAGTATATAGCTGCTGGTAGCTGTTGTGCACAAATCTTGTGGATGAAACACACTTTACTAGACTATGGATATCAATTCAAACATGTCTCTATAAGGTGTGACAATACAAGTGCTATTAACATTTCTAAAAATCTAGTATCTCATTCTAGGACAAAACATATTGATGTGAGACATCACTTTCTGAGGGATCATTATCAAAAAGGTGATATCACTCTTGAGTTCATTGGCACTGAACATCAGTTAGCTGATATTTTTACAAAGCCTTTGAATTCTGAGAGATTAAGTTACATCAAACATGAGTTAGGTATGATTAATTATAGAACAGTTGAAACCTCACAGTTGAAACCTCACAGTTGAGACCTCACTGTTGAAACCTCACAGTTGAAACCTCACAGTTGAAACCTCACAGTTGAGACCTCACAGTTGAAACCTCACAGTTGAAACCTCACAGTTGAAACCTCACAGTTGAAACCTCACAGTTGAAACCTCACAGTTGAAACCTCACAGTTAGACCTCACAGTTGAAACCTCACAGTTAGACCTCACCGGTGTACCTCACTGTTACATCTCTCTGTAGGCTGTTTCGCTGTTTAATCTTATTTTATTTTTGCGGGAATTCGAACTGTTTCTTTTCTTTATACTTTTATTTCTAAATCCCTAAATGATAAAATTGAGAACATCGAACATATCTCAATCCACTCATCTCGACCCTTGCTCTCTCAAGTCCTAAACCCTAAACCTTCAACCGAACCTCGAAACCTCATTCAGTTCCAATGGCCAGAACAAAGCGACCCCCGACTGTCAATGAAGATGCACCAATGCCAAAGAGGACTCAAGTCGAATCCAGTGGCACCGGGAACGCCTCGACAAGACCTGTTAATCCACATCTGACTAAGAGAGAAATAGTTGCTGAGAAGGAGCTAAGTGAAGAGTGGATTCTATCGAGCAGATCATTAGTGCTGGCAGTGCTTAATGATCAAGGATGGACCGAATGCTTCGCAAACAATAATGGACCGTACTACCCGAAGCTGGTGAAGGAATTCTATGAATATCTACAGTTCGAGGAAGAGGATGATCAGCATAGACTGGTATCCAGAGTAAACGGTAATGAAGTCAGTTTTTCATCAGTTGAATGGGCTGCATGTTTAAGAGTTCCTCATGAGGGTATTTACAACTACTATTCTGGAGCGGCTCCTCCAAATAGTAGAATCTTTGATCATGAGACGGCTCTGGAAGAATTGACAGGTAATGGCACAGTAAGGAAGATTATTGCTACTGAAATGTGTGGAGAGGACAGGCTTCTGTTTAAGTTTATTCAGCATGTACTGAGTCCTAGAAGAGGAGATTTTGCAACTCTGAAGCATCAGGATATTTACTTGATGTACTTATTAAAACATGGAAGGAAGGTCAACCTTTGTAGGTTGCTGATGGCTCAGATGGAGGACATGATAAAGGCAAGCTCAAAATCAAGTGCCTTGTTTCATGCTAAACTCATTTTGGTTATGTTGAAAGTGAAAGGTGCAGCTGGAAGTCAGGAAGAGTTGATAGTGGCAAAGAACAGTGTATGTATCTCGAAAGTAATCTGCAAATTCATGAAGATCAGTTGGAATCCCTGGAAGAAATCATGGGTGAATGATGAGGAGAGAATCTATGAGAATTTTAGCCCTTCTATTCATCCCTCTAGACCGAGAGATAGGAGAGATCCAGGCTTAAAGCCTGATGAGCCTGAACCTGTATACTCAGATGATGAACAGACTGCAGTAGTTGGTAACTCTGCAAGAGAGAACACCCCAATTGATGAAGGGAGTGATCCTGATACTACTCACAGTCCTGTCAGGACAGTGACGTTTGGAGAAGCAAGCCCTCCAAAAGAACTACCTAGTAGAGAACCTGTTCTAAGAGACAGTGAGACTGAGACTACAGAAGAAGAAGAAGAAGGATCTCAATATTTTGTCAAGGACACCTCTGATGAGGGTGATACAGTCGAAGCAGAAGAGGCTGGAGCTTTAAATGAAAAACAAGAAACTGTTGCAGAAGAACTTAGTATGAGCCCTCTCATAGGGTATACAGACAAGTCAGTGTCTGACCAGGAAGCAGGAGTGGTCTCTACTACTGTTGTCATGGAAGTGGTTGATGACCCCATAGAGAAGGAGGCTAACCTCACTGCTGAACCTACAGAGGAAGCAAGTATGGAACCTGCTAGAGCTACAGAAGAGAACTTAGAGTTACCCAGAGTTGAGCAGATAGTAGAAAGTGTTCAGGAAGGACCTCCAAGTGACGGGGAGCGTGTTGGTTCAGTCTCTGTACTGTTTGATATAGAAGGATGGACCTCAGATCCAGGATACATGGTGTTAGGACTCAATTATGAGGATTCAGATGAGGAAAACCAACCACCAAGAAATCCAGTCATCCTACCTAACAGCTCTCCAGTATTAGAAACTGAAAGATTGGACACCAAGGAAGACCTTGAATCCTTAAAGAATGAAATGAAGGAGACCATCAGACAATCTGTTGCTGAATTGAAGACTAGTCTTTTTGATGAGCTGAAAAATGTGGAACAATCCTTAGAATTATCTCTAGGATGTGTTGTGGGAAGTCCATTCAAAGAAGTGATGGATGAAATGAAACTGTGCCACACTCAAATTGAAAGGTGGACTGGAGCAGTAGTGGCCCTCAGAAAATCAGTTGCTTCTTTAACTGCCCTGAGCAGTTCTCAGACACAAGTGGCTAGTGAGATTCGATACATCAAAGAAGTGGTCAAGCAGTTTGTGGAAGTATTTGAGGCTTTCAAGAAATCAGTAAAAGAACAC
Source organism: Viscum album (assembly GCA_963277665.1). Lineage (NCBI taxonomy): Eukaryota > Viridiplantae > Streptophyta > Magnoliopsida > Santalales > Viscaceae > Viscum > Viscum album. The sequence continues at coordinate 1,065,030,992 of OY728166.1, read as the reverse complement.
TTTAGCAATCAGGATGCTGTCATTCAGAAAGTGATTGGAAATCTGACTCAGTCTTTCAAGGAGACAGTGGCATTCTCAGTCAAGTCCCTTCCTTCATCTAGCTCTCCTGTGGACCTTGAGCAGTTTAGAAGCCTTCTCAGAGAAGAGCTTACTCAGGCCCGTGCAAATGACACATCAGACCTACAGATCCTTGCTACTACAAGAGAAGTCAGTGGCTTTGTTCGTGAGCACCTGCAGGCTGCTACTGCTTCTCAGGAGGCCATCAAAAGTAAAGTGGATTATTACTTTGATCGTATTTTCACCAAGCATCAGTTGAACAATCACTTCAAGCTCAAGCTAGAAACTATGAAGCTGCCTCCTGTAACTCAAGCTTTCAAAGAACAAGTTAGCAAGCTACGAGAGTTGACCCCGGCTTTGGATAAATTCTTGGAAAACAAAGATGACTTCTTATCTACCATGGACAGAGGAGGAAACATCATCATGGATTTCAGGAATCTGCTCCTACCTTTTCTTCATGTGGACTGCACACCTGTTATAGTTCCTCCTGCCCTACCTGTCTCCAACCCCAGTGGTTCTTCCATAATGTCTCCTGCTGATGCCCTCAGAAGCCTTAGACCACTGATCCCTCGGCAAGCTACTCACTACAGGCCTTCAGGAGCCTCTGTTGCTGCCCCTCCAGACATTCCTGCTGCCATTCCTCAGCCTGTTGATCCTTCACCTCCTGCTCCATCTTCTTCCTCCAAAGGAAAAGATCCCTTACCTCCAGATGAACAGGATTGAGTCTGTTTATGTTTTTTTTGATAGGGATCATGTATTCACGTTTTGGGTCATGTATTGTACTCCTTATTAATACAATGTTTCTTTTCTCTCTCTCTGTCTTTCTTTTTGTTAATCACAAAGGGGGAGAAATAAAGAGAAATAGATAGGGGGAGAAATGGGGAGAAATAGGAAACTCAAGGGAGAAATGAACCTATACAGAGAGGAGAAATCCTTGCGGATTATACCTAATTTTTGTGCTCATATTGCTAATACTGTGTTTTGCACACTTCTCTCTGATACTTCTATATTTCATACTGACATAATTTGTGATTATCAAAAAGGGGGAGATTGTTGGAATCACCTGTTTTGATAATGCCAAATCATGCTTAAACATTAATTATGATGTATTAAACCTTTGCATTAATCTTATTATTCTATGCTTAAACGTATTTTATTATAAACAGTTCATATTCTTACTCTCATAAGTTTACTGTAACAGCTTACAGTAGTATTTACATAAGTTTGGTATTGTTAGCTAACAGTCAGAGCTTTCTTTTCAAAGTCACAGTTACAGTTAACTGTCACCTTAAGTTACTGTTGCAAGAAGTTCACAGTTACAAGGTTACAGTCGAAGACTAATACAAGCTTACAGTTACAAGTCTACTGCTATCTATTGTCAAAGCTCACAGACGAAGGTCACAGTTACAAGACTTCTGCTCAAAGTTTTCTCTGCTCAAGTTCACAGACGAACAAGTCTACAGTTGGAACAAGTTCACAGTCGAACAAACCTACAGTCATAAGCCTACAGTCAAGGTTATAGTTAGACATCTTCTCTCGACTAAGTATACTGATGATCGAAGTCTACAGTTGACAAAGGTTACAGTTCTACAAATTTGATGTTACAAGTCTACAGTTAGAAAGGCTACAGTTACATGGAGTAAAAGCTACCATTGCAAGCCTACAGACAGCAAGCCCTTTGTTGAAGTCAGCAGTCAGAAGGAAGTCCACAGTTGGAAGTCCACAGTTGGAAGTCCACAGTTGGAAGATCACAGTTGAAGTCAACAGTGACATACATTCTCGACTCACTATTTTAATTTCTTTATTTCTTACATTTAATCTATCTAACGGTCATATCATACATTTTGATGATTTGTCAAATATCTGATAAAGGTTGTCGGATGTCAGGAACCCATACCTCGTACCTGCTGAAAAGAAATCTTTTCTGTCCCCTGTCGGGAGTTAAATACGAGAAGACTACGCTGCCCAAAAAAAAAGGGGAATGAATGCAAATGCGAACCAGAGAAGTGCGTGGTGGACGAAATATACCAGAAACACAAGAAGATAAAAACGAGTTCCATCAAGAACACAGAGAAGCATATAGACAATCAAGTATACTCGAGAAGTGTTCTGTGCATACAAGAAGAACCCTGAAGAACTTCATCGACTACATTCTCACTACCTGTGAACCTGAAGCATACGACACTCTGTTTCTCAAACAGAAACGAGAAGAGGACTCAAACTCTCTTCTGATCGAATACAAGAGCTACACTGAGATCACCAGAACCACTTCTAAACTCTACATCTCTTGTTCTGTGATTTATTCTACATTTTGAGCAGTGTGTGTTATCTGCTGTATTAAACACACACACTGACTCCTGTACTTTCACTGGAGGATCTGTAAATCCTCAGAAAATCTTTTTGCATCCCATTTCCCACTGTGGATAGTGGTAGAGGTCTTGTGACCTGGACAGCTTGCTGCTATTGTTTGTTTTCCCACGAAGAACTGTGGTAGAGGTCTTGTGACCTGGACAGTGTGTTCACTGTTGTTAACCCCGATCCAGGGTGTGGATCATTTTATATAAAATTTTGAGAGGACTAAGTCTCAGCTTGAGACTGAACCTCTTGGTTAATTCTGTGTGTTTATAGTTATACTCTATATCCATATTATACATATTTAGTTCATATTCCACTGCTATTACTTTGAAATATAATCTATCTTCAAAGCTACTTTGATAATTAAATTCGCAAGTGTTTATATTTGTTATAAATCAGTAAGTTAGTTTCAAAAGTTAATTTAATCATAAGATTACGTTAACTGAGAATTAATCAATCTTTGAGAAACTAATTGAACCTTTATAATCTATATAAATTCACTACAGTTTAATTTGTTTTTGAAATTGGGGATTTTAATAGAAATTGTTTTTAACAGAAATTTTAATTGGAACTCAATTCACCCCCCCTCTTGAGTGTCCACTCCGACCAACAGCTTTTATTACCTCAATTATTTGTATTCAACTGTCTCTCTTTTGGTTAGGAACTCTAACTAAAATATCATTTTGAAATGTTTTAAAGATTTATTATTCTAAATCATTCTCATTAATGTCCTTGTTTTAAAAATGGTTTTAAGGATTTATTAATATGGACATTAAAGGTTTAAAATTAAAATCCCCTTTAAGATTTTAGACGTGGTATGGGACATTTTTATTTAGAAATATATTTTAAATGGCTTCTTGATAAATAGTGAGACTTTTAAATGTTATCAAGAAAAAGGTAGATATTTCTATCAAATTTTTTTGATTATTATTTTGAACTATGTCAATATCATTCATTATTATCTATTGAGGTTGATCTATTATAATAAAATCTTCTATATTGTATTAAATGAGTTATATTGGACTGGGGATGTGCTATTGTTTTACTATTCATGGCTTTTGGTTAAAATATTGACATTTTGTATGTTAGTTTTAATAAGAATGTTTAGACTATGATTCAACCATTTCATATGAGGAATTCATTGGACATAGTAAGTGACCGGTGGAGCCTGCTATAGCTCATCGATGCATTAGTAGGTCTCATGAGACAAACAAGTGTCTTGGCACAAGGCCTTGACAAAATCTTATTTGTAGTATTGGCACAAGGCCTTGACTATGTGGTTATGAAAGACTGGCATTATGAATTCCTTCATTATGAAAGTGGAAATTGATATTTCATGTGATTATTCAAGTAGTAAAATATCCATGTGAATATCTAAATGTCATTATTTTGATTTATATTTTCCATATTATGTTGAAGTTTATGTTCAAAAAGGATTTTTTTAGTCTTATACATTAACTTAAAGGCGTATGCTTATTTGTGAACATTTTCGCTATATTGTTTTCCTTACTGAGCATCTGAACACACCCCTTTGTATGTTTTATTTTTTCCAGGATGTGAAGAAGTATACTATTATTGACATAAAGGGATAGTCTATGGGACCTTACTATTGTCTATGGAAACAATGTTGTTGTACTTTCCATTTTATAATGTAATGTAAACCTTATGAATGTATCTAGTACATCCAAAGCTACAAAACTAATCATTCTTTAGAGACGTCATCTTTTTTATAATGCCAATGAAATGTAATAATGCACCGACTCTGGGCTTATGGGGTTGGGGAGTTATAGTTGGTATCAGAGGAAGTTTAGTACAAAGCTTGGAAACTAGATTTAGATAAAAACTAGTTAGAGCACATATCCCTAAGATAGACTTTGGGGATTAGTATATAATAACATCATAAAATTTTGGTATTATAGAGATTTTGTGAGTTTTCCAAGAAATGCATCTCGTTCTGGATACGAGTAGGTAGGGGTGGCTCTGGCACAGATGTGCCTAGGTTTTAAACCAGAAAACACCGCTTTAAGCTAGACTCGAATCGGAACTGGTACACAACAGCGGGCCTTATTTCACTCTTGGTTATGACACTCTCGGGGGATATGCATAAGATAATTTACATTTTCTTTACAAACTTATTTGAAGGATTTTAATATAAGATGAAAATAAATGTCTTTGGTTGATCCTAAGGTGTTTCAAATTGAAAATATGGTGTCATGATATTCTCTAAATGATTTTATGACTACTGTTACTCACACAATGATTTCTGGTTTTAGTCAATGGCTAGATTCCAAGGATGTAATAGTAACTTTGAGCATGATGTACAATGTGGAAATAATGGTGGAAATGAGAAACAAAATGGAATGCTGATAGGCGTAAAAGATATCGTGTTCAGGCCAAATTAGTTTTCCAAAAATATGATCAACAACATATAAATTAACTAACTACCAGACTCAACAAATAAAAAAAGGTGATGAATGATAAGAGCTCCAGCAGTGGAGACCATAGAGAAAAGAATCCTCAATTTCCATTATGCAGGAAATGTGGAAGGAGACAACCAGGAAAGTGTCTCAATGAAACAAAGAAATGCTTTACGTTTGGGAAAGAAGGACATAAAGTAAAGAATTTCCGACAGAAAATGAGGAGTACTATGGACGAAAATAAAAGTAGTCCCAAGAATCTATTTACAGTAATTTTCTATAAATGTAGGGGACATGGCCATTACCGGAGTGAATGCCCTATTCAATATGATATTTTCTTGGTCAAAGAAGAAGCTATGTGGAAATAAATGGTTGGATAAATGTTTAAAATTATCAGAGCTCCTTGTTGATGGGATTAATTTTGAAGAATATTCTCTTGTATTGGTAACCCTATAGTTTGTCATGTGAAAATGATATTTGAGGAAGAATTATCTTTTCTCTTGTGGATATAGTTATAAAAAACCATTTGGAATTATATGATCATTGGGTTTGAGGCAATTACAGGTTATTATATTTTGGGATTAAAATGAAGGGTATGGGAAAACATTTGTGGTTAAATTATGTTATGGTTATTTTGAGGAATTTACCTCATTTTGGTAATGTTACAAAATATAGTTTTTGAAAAAGGAAAACATGCGGACCGTGTGAAAACCCGTCGCATTGGACAAAGTTGTGGGAATCGACCCCCGAACCAATGAAATTGGGATTTATCACCTACCACTGGACTATGTGAAGTCCCTGGTTTGTATGAATAATTATTTTTAGTTAAATTATTTTATTGACCAATAATAAATTTATTTGGGATCTTATGTCTTATCAAATGAATACCATTAGTATAGGAAAATGATTTTGTGATTAAGTGATAAATTTTATTTTGGAAGACGTTCGCTCTGTTGGGAACATTATATGGATAAGGAAAACAGAATACTATGGGATTTCATTTGAGGAGTAATGTTTTATTTTTATCTATGTTTTAATTGTGGATTTATATTGATATGGGTTATTTATATAAATGATTAACCTATAATAGTGAATATTTTATTAGGTTAATTACTTTTAAGTATGTGATTTTAGGAGTAATCGATGTCATTTGGAGATACAATTTAACGTGGAAGACTACATAACCAAATTCTTTTATTTTTTGGGTTTTGATATTATTTTGGATTATATTGAAGGATTTTATGGAAAATTGTTTATTGAATGGTATTTAATTAACTTTTGGGTATTGTCGGTTTAATTTTAGAAATAAAGATTAGTGTTTCTTTTTCTAAAGGAATATCCTTTTGGGAGATCATCTGTTCTTGTACTAACCTTTTTGGTTTTGATTAATCTATAAAGACAAGGTAAATATATAGTTTATCCATTTTAGATAATGTGATTCTCTAGAAGTTGATTCTAGCTCTTTTGGTGTGACCAAGTCATCTTGAATACTCATCGTTTGAAAAAAATGAGTTAGTGGTAGAAATTTATTAATGAATGAAACTCTACATAAAAAGTAAGTATATCTCTTTATGTTATTATTCAGTCTCCTAAATAATTTCCTCATCTTTATAAAATGTAACTTAAATAAAGAAATGTTATCTACTTACTTTTTCTTTAGGGAAACTAATGACCGTTTGTCCCATCACAAGTTTTTGGTTTTCTTGTTGTTAACTAACTCTGGAGAATGTATTTTATCCCCCTCCATCAGAACATGACACTTTGTTTATCTTATATATCCATGTTTTCCTACATGGATTCATAGTATGGGTTATCTCAGGTGACCTTTGTAATTCTATTTATTTATTTTAAAGTGATAGTTTTATTGACTCTTTTTCTGATGTGGGACTTTAAATTTTGTTCCCAAGAATAATTTTAAAAATCTCAAGGATGAAATTTCCAAAAGGGGGGAAGAATGTAACACCCCAAGCTTCCACGATACATTTCCCTTTGAATAATTTAATTACATGCATTGTACCCAATTTCGAGATTCTAACACACCACGACCAATCAAACTAACTGTTATGAATAGTAATACCAAAATTTTGAAATTTTATAAATTTTATCTTTCGGAAAAAAAACTTCATTTTTGGATTCGGAATATCGAAATTAGCTTAGGGTGATTTTTTGGTATTTTTATGAAAACTTTTAATTTAAGATGAATAGTGAAAAACATTGACTTATGTTTTGAAACTGAATTTTTTTAAAATAAATATTGATTTTAATTAAATTAATTTTAGGTAAAAATACTTACATAATACCTATATAAGTTAAATGTAATTCATTGGAGTCAGTTTATAATAATTTTAGATATATAAAAATTTTATTGAGCTTTTTAACCATCTTTTACCCACCTCTTATGAGCATCTGCAAATTTGAATAAAACATAAATTTACCACTTTTGTGAATTGAATTTCAAAAATCTGTGAGACACAGTTGATATCAGTAAGTAAAATGTGGTTCAGTAAGATAAAAATAATTTTTGGTGAATAATATTCTTTGACTTTAATTTACCAAGGTTAAAAGTTAATAGGGTAATTAAAGGAAAATGATATTATTATTACCCTAACACATGTTCTAATTTTAATGGATAAGTTTAATTTGACCGAAAACAACCTTAGGAATAAAATATGATCCTTTAGTTCCACTTGGATTATATTAGGACATTTATTATTATTTAATTCAAACAAAAGTTAAAAGTATTAAATCCACTTCTAAACAACTAAAACAATTTTAATATTGGGTTATACATAATGTAAATTCGATTATAATAATTCATTATAAAGATAAAATAATTTCCTATATTTTTTTATTTTTTTTATATTTTTTAAAAATTATATATTTTATATTATTTATGACACAATGATGATGCAGTAACTACATAATTATATAAATATTAAAATATTTGATATTATAAATATCCAAATAAATGTAATTTGATACTTTTTATAAATTATACTAATTTTCTAGATTAATATTCTTTTTTAGGGTTGTTTAGAAGAATTTTTTTCGTTGTAATAATGTTGTTATGAATTTAGGAAAAACATAATACCAAATAGTGTAAAAGTTGACATAAAAGAGTTTTTAAAACAAATAATATATTATTAATTGATATTCTATTCCTAAATATCTATGTTTTGGACAAGAGAGTTATATAATGATATTTTTATCATTAATGAACCACTTGGGGTTCTCTTTGATGTATATAGTATTTTATTACCCATATAATATAAATATACAAAGAGCAGTCGTAAATGTCGAACTACTTAACTAAGAGTTAAATCTAAAATATAAGGTTAATATAGTGACCCATACCTGTCTAAAACCTATTGGTTGAGTGGTTTTTGACCTATACACTTTTTAAAATTCAAATAATTTATTTTGGATCCATTAGAAACCGAAAATGATTTTATTATAAAATAATATTTCTAACTTTTCCTAAGGTTCCCCTTACCCCTCTTATAAAAGGGCACTCCCCATTTTCTCTAATTCACACCTTTTAAGCCATTTTTCTCATCCAAAACCTGCTCAAATACCCTCTCAACTATCCTACCTTCATCATAGAGGCATCCTTTAGTCCTAAATCTATCCTAAGGAGCCTGTTTGATCAAATAAAAAGGAAAAATCCGAAAAATATGTAAATATTACATCACCTCTTTCAAGATCTTTTCTTCTTATTCATCTTTCTTTATTGTTTCCATTCTAAAATAATAACTCCAATATCTTCCATATAATGTGAAGTTATTATAAATATGGCACAACCATATTCATTATTCTATCAATCCTTTGAATGACATGTCACCATACATGCGTACGTACGGCTTACCATCTCCACATCATCGTGTAATTGTTATTCAATACATTATTATTTGAATGTGTATAATAATGAGGTGTAATTGATGTAAATAATAAATGTAAGATGATAATGATTCTTTATATAGGATATAACATCGAATTATATATTATTTTAATATCAAAAGAATGATATTGTCGCTCGTTCATACGTACCGATTACCCTCTCCACCGACGTGATGAGATTCATTCCCCACTATATCCATTGAAGGCTAATTTTCATTAGATGATTAAAAATAATGTTTAAAGACTTAATATCAATATGAATATGAATAAGATACATCCTATTAATAAGAAACACTACTTACGAAACAAATAATATAAAGGAAAATGAATTAGTTAACACCCGAAACGACAATAATACTAGAATATTATTAAAAAAGCAATATTAAAAGATAATATATGATATCATATAAATGTATACGATTCTTTTATAATTTCATAATAATTATTTCACCATTATACAGGATGTTAACCTATCCTCTACCAAGTAAAAGTACAAAGTAACAGGTTTCTTATCTCACTTTTAATTCCGTGAGATTTCCGTTGTTCACCATATATTTATTAAATGTGGTGTATTGTGTAATGTCATTTGATATATATATATTGTCATGATTATCTTTATATTCATGTTATTCTGTCATTCATATGGTTGTTATTAACTTTTCCTTATATGACTCGATTGATTACAATGAAGAAACAGTTTTCATCTTAATTCTTATTTCTGTGAGATTCGTGCCACTTTGCCACTATTTACTTTTGTGTGGGGTATGTACTACCCAATGATTATATTCTTTGTGTAATATTATTTAATTTATGAGTGTTTACATCTTCATTTTATCATCCATATTTCATGGAATGTATGTTTCTTAGGTTACCAAATTGTTAATGGTACTTAAAATTTCAATTTCCACTCATTCGGCTTTACGTATACTTCATTGATTATTTTACACCATGATTTTGTGTGGAATCACTATTTATTATTTGTGTAGTAATTTAAACTCCCATTTCTATGGATATACTTTCGATAAAAATAATCACTCCATTGATAAATTCTCAAGTCATCGATATGAACTTAATGAGAGTAATTTTAACTCAATCTCTATTTATTGAGTTAACCATCCAATTCTTTGGTGTTGTTTTTAGAAGAATGTGTGTGAATGTCCTCTGAGAGATTTACGCTGAATATCCAATAATATTGAGATTATTTATATTTATCACACATAATTATATCATTCATTTATCATTAACCTAAGGATATGGTCTTTATAAGAGATTTCTTCTCAATTTACATTCCATTAATACTTCTTTGTTGTTATATGCCAATTCACTTTTATATGGTGTATATAATGTACTTTGACATAGTATATGATTAATCCATTTATTCCAATGATATTTGTATTACCTCAATTATTTGTATTCATGTGTCTCTCTTTTGGTTAGGAACTCTAACTAAAATAACATTTTAAAATGTTATAAATATTTATTATTCTAAATCTTTCTCATTAATGTCCTTGTTTTACAAATGGTTTTAAGGATTTATTTATATGTACAATAATGTTTTAAAATTAAAATTCCTTTTAAGAGTTTAAAAGTAGTATGGGATACATTGATTCAAAAATATATTTTAGATGGATTCTTGATAATAAGTGATACTTTTAAATGTTTTCAAGAAAAAGAGGGATATTTCTCACAAATAGTTTTGATGATTATTTTCATCAGTGTCAATATCATTCATTATTCTCAATTGAGGTTGATCTATTATAATAAAATCTTATATATTGTATTTAATGAGTTATGTTTGACTGTGGATGTTCTATTTTTATACCATTCATGGTTTGTGGTTAAAATATTGACATTTCATATGCTAGTTTTAATAAAAATGTTAAGATTATGTTTCAACCATCTCATATGAAGAATTCATTGAACTTAGTAATTGACGGGTGGGGACCGCTATAGCTCCTCAATGCATCAGTAGGTCTAATGGGACAAACTAGTGTCTTGGAACAAGGCCTTGACAGAATATTATTTGTAGTCTTGGCACAAGTCATTGACTATGTGGTTATGAAAGTCTCTCATTATGAATTCCATCAATATGAAATTGGCTATTAATATTTCATATTATTATTTGACTTGTAGAATATCCATGTGAATAAGTAAAAGGAATTATTTTGATTTATATTTTACATATTATGCGGAATTTCATGTTTAAAAATTCTTATGTTTTAGTGTTATACATTTCCTAAAATGTTTATTCTTATTTATGAAAGTTTCTGCTATATTGTTATCCTTACTGAGCATCCGAGCTCGCCCATTTCTAAGTTTTATTTTTCCCAGGATGTGAAGAAGTATAAAATTACTGACAAGCTGGGATAGTCTATGGGACCTCACTGTTGTCTATGGAAACAATGTTGTCGTAGTTTTTCATTTTATGATGTATTATAAAAATTATGAATGTATCTAGTACATCCAATGCTACTAAACTAATCAGCCTTTCGAGACATGATATTTTGTGATCATTCCAATGATATGTAATAATGCACTGACTCTGGGATTCTGGGGTTGGTGCGTTATATAAGAAATGATCCTGTATAGAAAATGGGTAACATAGTTTTTCCTCATACCATAATCAAAGGAAATTTCATGATGATGGAGTTTCAGAAATGAGCATAAGAAAATTATTACCCGTGGATATAAATGTTGAATAATGAGGATGTATATGTGATATTCATATATATATATATATATATAATACACAATCATTATATAAAATTAATTATAGAGATAAATTTAATTAGTGAGAAAATTGCCATACCCCAAAGGAAATGGTGGTTTAGAGAGGTCCCTTACCTCGATCGTGATGCATCATGTGTGTTCATTATATTAATAAATAATACATGTATTCTAACCATTTAATTTCTTAATAACCCTTTCAAGTTTTATTATCCCATTTATTTAATTAATTATAATTTTATATTAAACTATTTTAAAATTAAATGCATGTTGGATATTTTGATGATATTTGGATCATATGTCTAAAACCACTTTAGAAAAATTAATAATGTCAAATACCATTCAATCCCATGAATAGAAAAATAAAAATATTTTAGCATTCAAAAAAACTCTATCTAATATCCTATAGAATATTGTGGGGAAGAGAAATATTTTTCCTAAAATTCTCTCAAATACCCCAATGTAATATTCAAATAAATCCCATAATTCCTCTAAGGAGACCCCATACTCACTCTTTTATATAAAAAAATTCATAATATATATAGTGCCTAAACTACCATCATTCGTAAATACTATTTAAAAAATTAATTTACTCGTATGATTGCCAAGGTCATCTAGATAAATAGGAATTCATAGATAAAATAAGGACCCAAGTACTAAAAAACCTTCAGGTTCAGCAGATCCGGGTGGCAAAAGTGCTCGAAAACAATGTTCTCCCCAACTCATTCCTTTAGTGTTACATGTAATTGTTTTTAACGACTAAAATTATAGATGTCAAGGATCCTTTAATGTAATATCACAAATGGTTGTGTTATTTTTTCATCCTTATTATTTACTCCAATTGTGCATACTCCATAATCACCATGGATTGTGAGAACATAACACCTTAAAGAATGGAATTCTTTCTCAAAATGCACATTGCATAACCAATATAGTGAACCACCTGGGTCCCATGATATTAAAATATGGGAAAATTTCTCAATCACAGGATGATAATCAATGAGAACACATCTAAGCATCATGACATTAATTTATTGGAAAATGTCTCAGTTACGAGATATTAAATTATATGAAACTTGATAATCATCATATGATGTTAAACTATATATCATTCACACTCTTAAAAATATGTTAAAAACGAGTTCAATGTGATCATAACATGACATAAAACTACATCATTACTTGACGCTCACCTGAGTAATCCTCCCTTTCTCATTCTGGTCTCCTACCATGTAGGACTATAAAGATATGAATGGATTGATTACAAATTTAATGGGATCTATATATATACCTATATATTTTATCCAAGGTGTTGTAGAATAATTGTCTTACAATAATGTTTTACCCTATATAATATGTATAAATTTTAACCCCTAATATGTCCATTCAATAATCTCAAATAGATAGTGGTGTAGTCATCAAAGTGCTAAACTACCCTAAACATGCCATCGTACATGCATCTACAGTTTGATCATTCATTGATTAAAATCATCATCATCCTCCAAAAAGCTAAAATTTCCCATGTGATGATAATAAATTTTCAAAAAAGGCATGCCTCTCATCCTTGGTACATGCCTCAAAGGGTTGCTTATGGTAATTGGTAGTTTTAATGTTTCACAAATCGTCAAAAATTGAATCAAATTATTATTACCCCATCCTTTATGGATGTGTTTTTGAAAAATGGGTTTTTTATATGGAACATAGTAATATCCAACCCATTTTATTCCTCTTTTAGTATTCAAATATTAAAAGTCCTGATTTAACCCCATTGAATTTTCTTTTATTCAAATGTAGTTTGAATGACCTCTGTGATGACCCTCAATATTTTATTGAATTGACTGAGGAATTCAATGTGACAAGACCATTCCCACAATTACTAATATTTTATCTTTTCATTTACTCTCATTGTATAGGTTATGTCTTCCTACACACATTGTTTTCCACATTGATCAAAAATCATATAACATCCCAATATTAGTTCTCTCGATCATGTGTAGAAATCTATAACATAACATTCCTAGATTTTATGCTGATATATTTGACCCAATTTTTCTATCAAGCCTTACAAAACCAAAATGATATGTTGGGCCATTTTCACTCAGTATGACATCTTAGGTTAAAATTTTAATATAATTGGGATACACTCTTAGATAAAATGGTCACAATTATTCAAATAACATTTTCTACAATTTAACCCATATTTTCTTATTATCTAATAAGTAATAAACATACTATATGTAAAATCATTTATAATCATAAATAGTTGACCATAATCATTAAAAAAATATGAAAAATAAAACTTAATAAGTGTGACCCTAAACACTCAGTAATAGAAAATGTAATAATTATCAAATTAATTTCATGAATCAGCATAATAGTTTGTAAGTGTACAATGACATAATTAATGTGAATGAGAAAATCCTTAAATTATAAAAAAACATTAATAATGGATCGTAAAATATGAAACCATAGAAAATGAAAATTTTAAAAAATAAATTATCTAAATCCATTTGATATAAATATTAATTACTCAAAACATTATAAAATAATAAAAATCAATTAAAACTCTTCTGATAACATGGAAGATCACTTTCATACAACCATTTAAAAACACATTAAATCCCCTTTATAAATGGTTTAAATTAAAATATAGAAAGGATGAATTCCAAAATAATCATTACCCAATGAATTGGAAGGATATAATGGATTCACTCGATGCTTTATGGTCCTCCCCATCATGTATGTTGTAGTGGGATTAATCGGTTCTATTTGGACATCCCCATGAAGTAATCTATAATGGTATCACCCAATACTCTCTAGGACACCCCATAATTTAATCTATAATAGGCTCAACCACCACTATCTAGGAGGTCCCATCTATTATATTGCAAGGGTATTACCTAGTTCTATTAGGTTCATCCTATCATGTAAGATATACATGGAGTAAAACATGAATAATTAACATATAGAAAATCATTGTTCCATTTACACCATGATCAAACCATGTAAATGAAATGGGTATCATATCATTCTATTGAATCCTTATTAAATAGTGGAAAAGGAATGGGTTATCAAACAATATCATTAATACATGATTAATCCATGGAAAATAATAGGGTTCCACAACTATATATTTGAAAAATGATTAGCTAGTGGAAAAAATGGTCCATTATAATATCTTTAAAGTAGTCATAATATAACTAGAGAATGAATCAGTATGGAATAAATAAATAAAAATATCCCAAGTGGTGGAAAATTAACAACAAGAGTTTAATTATAATGATCAATTGAAATACCCATCAATGTATCACTAAAAATTTTAATGAGGAAAATAATATTTAAACATTCAAAGTGTCCTGTATTACATTGAACTGTTCTAATCATATTCTAGTTGAAGGAATATAAAAAAAATAAAAATATAATATCATGAGTATAAATAGATTCCTGATATTACATGTTATATGAGAAGTATATACACTTCGTAAAATAAGATAGGTGTATAACAAAACAAACATCTCAAATAACGAAAATTGTAAAAAACATTCCCTGACTGCTTTGGTAAATTTTAAACCCTATAACCCTAGAAATGGAGATAATAAAATGGAAATTAGAATACCCAAAAAAATTATTCATAATCATACAATACATTTATGGGTAGTCTATACACGACACAACATAAATAAGTGGTGGATTTTTCAAATGTCTCACATAAATAAATGCATGATTACAAACCCTCTTACAACATGAGTACCTCCGGAATATTGAAATAAATGAAACTATAAAATAAATTTATACATTTAATATTATTAAATAAATGATAATAATTATATAAAAATTAATAGGATAGTATATAAACCATAAAAATTTAAATAGGTTCATAATAAAAAAATATGTTTTAATTAACTGAAAATTGAGAGGAACCCCTTTACCTTGATTCTCATTATTCACGCCTATCCACTAAATTCATGAAGGAAAAAATTAATTTAAATATTTAATTTATATATATCCTATTTTAATTTTATCATTACATTATTTTAATTTATTAAAATGATGTATACAACTACTTTAACAAATAATATTATGTCTGGTCTTTTGAAAAATTTTGTTTATGTGTCAAAAATATCTTATGTAAGTCTGATATGGTCAAAGGGATCATTGTATAAAAAGATCCATAATAATAATAATAATGATATAATTATCAAAATTTTAAAAAAAATTCTTTTAAAAATATTTCTGGATGGATGGTTATGAAAAAAAATGAAACATTACGATCATAGAAATGGTAGACAGTACATAAGCATGAATAATGATACCATTTTTCAATGACCATTTTAGAAATAATTTAAGTAAAATTTATCATTAAATAATGAATATAATATCCTAAATACAATATTTTTTAATTATATATAATAATATATCATTCTTGTGATGTGGTTTTGAAAAAATAAAATTGCATCGCTTTAAGGAGGCAATAGTCGACATGTCCACGAACGATGTTATCGATTTTTCAGTTTGTGAAATAGAAAATAGAAAATGATATGTTATTTTTAAATATTAATAATTATGTAAAAAATATCATATATTTATAAAAATATCCTTAATAAATTACATTAAAAGTGTGAATGAATCGCATCACTTTGAGGAGGCGGTATTCAACATATTCACAAACGATGTTATCATATTTCTATAAAATTGAATATTGTAATATATTAGTTATATAATAATTAAAGAAACATAAATAAATCTGAAATATTATATTAATAATATAAAATCTGTATTAATATCATAATTATCAATAATTAGATATGGTAAAGGAAAAATGAATGACACTGTTTCATTAGTTAGTAGTCCGTTATACAAACAAACAATGATTTCCGTACAAGTTTGATGTATATGTGTGTAAGTGTAGGTAATACCATTAATAGAAAAAAAATATTATAATATTTAGGATTTTTATTTTCTTACATACTACATTTTTAACAGTAATTTATATGAGGGTGAAATAAATGAATGAAAAGGACTAGTTGAAAAATGTTACTTTTTTTAGGAAACTCATTTCCCTGATCCTAAAAGGAGTTGTACGGTTGGATTTTTGCTCTATGTAAAGCATTAAGGATGAGAGTATTTATTTTTGGAGTTTATTTTGGAATATTTTTATGATCTAAATGTAGTTAATGGTTTATAAAATAGAGATAGTGATTTCTTTTTTATAGTGTAGTGGGAGTGGAATTGCTATAAATATAAAAAGGTAAGTGCTGTTGTTAAGTCTTCCTTACCAAATTTACCTGAAATAATGAAATAAATTAGTTAAATATTGGTATATGGTTGAAATATGAAAATATAATGGGTTTTTGAAATGTTTCTAGGTGATTATCACTTAATATTATTGTTTGTCAACAAATTCTAATAATTTTTACCATATTAATAGTAATTAATTTTAATTTTATTCAGTAATATATTTAGTGAAAAAATAAATTCACCTTATGAGAAACTATAAATTATTTTGAATAAAAATATGTAATATTTGTTTCAAAATCCTAGAAACATATTTCGTAGACATTAATTTAAAATTAATCACATTGACGAAATGAGAAAGCATGTTTTTAAAGTAAAAATCTATATGATCAAAATATTTTCATATCTAAATTCAATGTTAAGTTCATTAAAATAACCTGAATATCACTAAATTATATAAATTTGATCTAATTATACATTAAAATCCATTAAAATATAAAATATAAAATTATAAAATACATAGATGAAAAATAAATTTTCAAATAAAATTAATTATCATTCACTGTTCATAAAAATATAAAATTTATCAAAAAAATAAAAATAATTCACCCTAATTAAAATATTATATTCCTTGTTAAAAAAATAATCTTATTTTTTCAAATAAAATATATCAAAGTTACAAAAAAAAATTCTTTTATTAAAATGTTTTAAAACTAGCTTTTACAGAAATAGATCTTTTTATGATTTATTTATGATTTATTCTTATAATATATATATAATATATTTAATTAATTTTATTAATTTAATAAAAATTATAAAATAAAAATTCAATTAATATCATTCACTAATAGTTATTATTTTGTTATATTAGGATAAAACTTTAGTACTATCGTAAAATTAGTTTTTCATAAAAACATCCTATATATTTAATATGTTTTTATTTTAGATTATAATTAATTATTCACAAAATGTTTCATTATAAAAAAATGTGTGAACTATATATTATTGATAGAATTTAATCATATTCATTACCACCATTAAAATGGTAAGGTGAAAACAATTTTGATAAATAAATAATATTTATAGTATAATGTTTTTCAGTATGACTCGACCTTGCGTATAACATAAGTTGTAAATGTTACTCAATGATTGGTGAAACATAATATAAACATGGTGTTCTATGTAATAAATTATAAAATATGTATATTTCTAATTATATCTATAACGGAATTTAAATTAATTTTAAAGAATAATTTTCTTAATACCATATTAGTTTATTATCCTACCCCCTCTACATGAATTCAACCCTCAAGATTTTCCTTGGATATAAAATGATTAAAATTTTAAGAATTATTTTTTTTAAACCCACGTAAAACTATGTTTTAATTTAAAATCCTCTAATATATGGAAAGTGGTAAATATAAATATCACTAGATATTATACCTTCCGAGGATTCTGCATTGTGATAACAAGTGTTGTTATAAAGTAAAAATGTAAATAATTATAGAGAGTGGTTGTGTTCATTGATAAAAATAATTGAATAATGAAAGGAATGTTTTGTGGAAAAATCATAACTCTGTGATGATGGAAAAGAACACCAGTGCATCAGAACTAAACGCACTTAAATAATATTTTTTTATAATATCTTTTTCTATGGTTAAAGAATCTCACTACCATTTAGACAAAGAGAAATAAAAACGAAAATATACATACATTATGAGTATAATTTAAAACTTTAATAAATTCCCATAAATATTTCATCTTTTTCTCTAAATAATGGGTATTAAAAATTTATTTATAGTTAGTGAAGCACTAGAGTCGCCCTTAAAATACCCCATACCCCTAAATCATATTTTCAATCTATTCCACCAGTCATTAGACAATAAAAAAACCCAAAATGGTTAGATCATGGTAATATAATTCCCATAATGAGTAATCCTTCATTTGATATAGTAATCATCAAATGTAATACACCACGTTGAAACAAAATTAATCCATAAATAAATATCTTAAAAATATTCAATCAATTTATGACTATGTTTGAAACCCAATGATTAAAATAATTTATTCATGTATTTTTTCAAGATAAATAAACAATTATTACTCATATAATTTCAAATATGTTTCAATAAAATCATAATATAGACCTATAAGAAAATGTCATGCCATCTAGGACAATTTCTAAGCCAGTGGTAGTGTGTGAAACCCTTTTATTCCTTCGTTATTAGGTTCAAGACCTACCACCTAGCCAGATGTGATGGTTTGTAATCAAGCATATGGGTTGTCCCCATTTTCCCTTTTACTATTGATTAATATTTCTTTCCTAAAAACTCTTCATGTTTATCCTTCCGGTTATAAATTCTCCAACCCAAAAATATATCTCTAAAAACAACATTGGTAAATTAAAAATGTTTACTACGCCAAACCTCAAATGGGGCGTATTAAGAATTTGAACATATCAACAATCATAAGGATATAGTCCTATTATGGTATCCCATATTAATAAAATAAACTCATATAAAAACATCCAAATCACAATATTTATCTAATTTTACCTTTAATACAAACAATTACAACCTTGAACCCACTCCCCCAAATCTGGTGTTGGAATCTGTCACCTAACATTCTGGGATTTGATGCCAATTTGTTACCTAATTTTTTCCGTAAAATATTTCTAATAAAATGTATAAAATATTTCAATTATATTTGTATGACCTTTTCGTATAATGGTCATGTGAATTATGAAAAAATCCTACATAAACAATTCACAGGTCATAAAAAGATAATTTCTACAAATTAACCCAAAATTTATTATTTCCAAATTTTTCATCAAATTCATCCTTGTAAAATCATTTATAAACATAAATCATTAAAAATAATTCATTAAATAAATGTTAAAAAATTAAAAATAAGAATGGTGAGCCCAAAAAATCAGTAAGGAAAAATATAAGCATTAACAAATAATTATCATCCATGAGTAGAAGCCTCCATAAGGGTATTGTGTCATAATCATAGTATAGGTGTAAATTATAAAATAATTAATACCAATCAATACCTAGATAATAAATTATGAAAACCTGGAAAAGAAAATAGTTATATATATCAATAATAAAAATATATATTATATCCATCTTGATCAATAGAAACATTATATACTCATTACAAGCAATTGAAATGTGTTTTGGATACTTGGAGTATGAATTTCATGAAAACCATTAAAAACCCCTTCGAAAAAATTTCAATGCCATTATAATTGGAATAAAATTATGTAAAATTCTAACATTATAATTTACCAATTCATTGGAGAGATTTAATTGGCTCACCTGATTCTATTTGAGTAGCCTCATCATATATGCTATAACAATATCACCTTATACTATCTCAGCTGCCCAAATGTATAAGTTGTAACCGACTCACCCAGTGCTATCTAGGCTTCCCAATAATGTATAATGTTTTGAGACAACCTATAACTATCTAGGTATCACCATTATGTATGTTGTAAAGGTATCACCCAACACTATATGGGTCGTCCTATCATATAAGATGTCCAAGAACCACAACCTGAATAAATGTTAATGAAAAAATAATTATTCATCTTAAAAATTTATTAAATTATAGAAAAGAAATAATTTTCATGTTAATATCTTTAAATATTATTAACTCATTAAAAATAAAAAGGTTCCTCAAAAATATCTTTGAAATTTTATTACCCATGGAAATAAAATGGATTCAATAATAGTCTATTTGAAACATGGTTAACCCCCGGAAAAGGAACAAGTTAGATATATTATATTTTTAAAAAATTATAATAAATTAATATAATGAATAATGATGGTTTCAATAAGAATCATACCCATGGTGGGATAAGTAACAAAAAGGGTAGATGGCATTGAAAAAAGGGAATTCCATTAAAAGTTCATTAAAATCGTCTTAGAAGAAAATAATAGTTTAACATTCAAAGAGACTCATGACATTTTGAATCATCTGAACCATAATCCACATAAAGTAACACAATTATAACAAAACAAAAAATATAATTTGAAAATGGAGATTAATGATATAACATTTCAAAGGAGAAGTATATACACCGCATAAAAGATGATTGTTGTATAACATAATGAATATCTCAAAGAAAGACAATTTTAAAAAAAATTGCATTATATATTTGAAAAATTTGAAACAATAAACACCAAGAAATAGGTATCAAAATATTTATCTATAAATAATCATAAATTTGAATACTGAAAAAATAAAATACATTCAGGGGATTTATATACTCTAGAAAAAAAAAATAAGTGTTGAATAAAGACTAAGTCTCATAGAAATAAAAGTGACATTAGAAATTCACATAAAAATTGAGTAATGAGGGAATATTGAGATCAATGAAAGGAAAAAATAAATTGAAACATTTAATATCATAAAATAATTTAAACTCATTATATGAAAATTAAAATAATAGTATATATTCCAAAGAAATGTAACTTCATGCATAATAAAAAATAACTCCAAATGGAATCTAAATTGATGTGAAACCCCTTAAATTGAGTTCAATTTGTCATGTGTGCCCTCAAAATTATTTAATAATAAACAGATATAAATTATTTTATTTCTCATAATCTTTAGTAAATTTATTATTAATTTTATATCACATATTGCAATTTTTTATACACCTACTTAAATAATTATGATTATGTCGGGTCTATGGACTCTATTCGGTTTATGTGTAAAAACATTTTTTGTAGGTGAAATATGGTCAAGGGGTAATTAATTAAACATATAAAAATAATAGGAATGAATTCAGTATCACATTTTTACCTCAATTATAATTTAAAATCAACCATAAAGGATGTTTAATAAAAATGAACCAATGTTACAATCATTGAGATGGTAGGTTATACGTACACATGAGTAACATTTAAATTTTTCGATGATCATTTTGGAAATTAAGTAAGAATTTATTAACATTACAAAATGAAAATTACAATATAAATACAATATTGTTCAATTATATATATTTATATATACAATTATTGAGATGTGGTGATGAAAACAATAAATTATATGCTTCGAGAAGCCGATAATCCAGACATCCACGAAATACATTATAACTTTTTCAATATGAGAAATGGTATATTGATATTTTTAATTTATTTATGGTTAATTATTGAATTAATATCAATTATATTTCTGAAATAAAATTTTAATACATTTCATGTAAATCTTGCATGAAACACATTGCATTGTGGGGGAGGTAGTCAACAAGTCTATAACCGATGGGAGTGTACTCCAAAAAATGGAACGAATGAAGGTATGAGTTATATAATAATTATATTAACATAAATGCATAAAAAATATAAAATATATCATATAAAAAATTATTTCTTTCATAATTCCCAACCATGATAGGTTGTAAATTGGAACACTACATCATTTTGTGTGGTGGTAGTCATTTGTACACGCAAATGATGATTCTGTTACCCAATTGAGGGATGTGTGTGTATTTTTAGGTTGAAACATTAACATAAATAAACCTTGAATATTTAAAATACTCGCGTTATTATATAATAATCTAATAATAATAATTGTAGTGGATGAGAATGAAATAAAACAAAAGTTCTTGTTGAACAACGTAATATATTTTTCAGATAACTCTTTTTAGTTTTCAAAAAAGGACATCCATGGTTGGATTTATTCCCTATATGAGTATTTTGGTTTGAGAGGAGGGATGTGTGGAGTTTATTTGGGTAGTTTTTTATGATAAAAAAGGCTTGAGATGTGTGAATAATAGGGTAGAGTTGGTTCTTATTCATAGTCAATGTGGGGAATCATTTTTGTAAATATAAAAACATAAACAATTTTTGGAGGCTACATATACATCATGTGACACATATAATGAACTAATTTAGATAAAATTGGTGATACAGTAGAAATATGTCGAGAAAACTAGATTTGAAAAGTTTCTAATTCATTTTCCACCTTAGGATTAACATTTAACCACAAAGTAAACTCATTTTTAGCTTAATCACTATAATTAATTTCTATTTCTTTATCTAATATTTTTTGTCAAAAATTATGTTTACAATACTAGAAATTGTAAATTATTATTATTAAAAATAAGGAATATATTAATCAAAATTAAAATCAAATAATTGGTATAATTTCAATTAAAATTAATCTCGTAGATGGAACATGATTGATTTTCTTTTAGAGTGCAATGTTTACATGTTAAAACAATTATATCCAATTTAAATGTAAAATTGATTAAAATAACCTAAATTGTGTTAAATGATATAAAATTATTTCTAATTATACTTTAAAATCAATAAAAATATAATATATCACAATAAAATATTAAGATGAAATTATTTATTTTCAAATAGAATTTTATGTCATTAACAATTTATAAAAATTAGATTGTTCTAAAAAGATAACAATAAATCGTATCGAGAAAAATTTTATAATATTATTTCAAAAAAATTAGTTTATTATTTCAAATTAAATTTATTAATGATTAATTTTTTTAAAACAAGTCTTCCATTAAATGTGGTAAAACAAACTTTTAGAAAATTGGAACTTTAATGCTTAAAATCAGATTTATTCTTATCT
Organism: Viscum album; assembly: GCA_963277665.1. Lineage (NCBI taxonomy): Eukaryota > Viridiplantae > Streptophyta > Magnoliopsida > Santalales > Viscaceae > Viscum > Viscum album. Next base: position 1,065,007,698 of record OY728166.1, on the reverse strand, counting down.
TATGCATGTAAAATATATTGGATGAATGTAAATAAAATATAGAATATATATATAATATAAATTGACTTAATTTAATTCAATAATAATGATTAGTTTTATTTATTAATTTAAAACTCCATTATAATAAAAAGAATAGTTTTCTATAAAAATATATTATTTATATTCAATTGGTTTTCATTTTGTTTCTAATTAATTCATAACCAAAGGATTAATTATATAACAAACAATTTTTAACCATATATTCATAATCTAGTTTGTAATATTCATTCCTTCCATCACAATAATAATGGGAAAACTATTTTTTAAAATAAATAATATTGTTGTACACTATTGTACATTAAGACCCGTCCTTGTATGTAACAGAAGTTATCAAATAGTATGATGTGTGAAACAAAATATAAAAATGGTGTTGAATGTATTGGAATATAAAATATTTATTTATTTTTACACAATTTATTAATGATTTTAAATAATTTTTAAATAATATATTTAGTAAAATATCATGATGTTAAATCCTATGCCCTTAAAATGAATTTCTCCATCGAAATTAGTCTTTGTTATCATAGGATTAACATAGTTGAAATCATTTATTGAATCTAAAATCATAAAAAGTGTTAATAAAACATCCTCTTAAAAAGTTAATGTGGGGAACATAATGTGGAATGGATGTTATATAAGACTAGGATTCAACATAGGGAGAACACAGGTGAGAATTGAGGAAAATAATAAATAATTATATATATATTGAGTTCATTAATCACAAACAAGTGAATGATCAATGGATAATTAAGAGACTCAAAAATATAAATCCATGATGATGGAAAAGAACATCAGTTCTTCAAAATTAAATGTAATTGCTTAGTAATTTGTATTTAATATACTTATCATTTAGTTAATGGATTATTTTACTATCTAGACCAAGAGAAAAAAATAGAGATAATTACATGATGAGTAAAATTTAATCCTTTGATTAATTCCCACCAAAATATAATCTTTTTCTTGAAACAATGAGTTTTGAAGATGAATATTCAATTCCTGATGCATTAAAGTAATATATTAAAGACCTCATAACCATGAAATTTATATTAAATCCATTCTACCTGTCTTTAGACATTATCCAAATTCAGAATGCTTAAAACATGGTAGGATAAGTCCCAAAATGAGTAAAAACATCATATAAAAATTAAAATTCAATTTTAATATTGGAATATGAAAATAAATTATTCCATAAATAACTATCCATAAAATTATTCAAAAATATCATTACTATCTTTGAAACCTAATGATTATAAATATTTTAACATATATTATTCTATGATAAATCATCTTTACTTTAGTAAATAAAATCTGTTATGTTTCCAAATTAGAAAATATAATATTTACTTGTAATACAAATGTCATGCCAACCAGGAGATCATCTAAGACAATGGTAGATCTTGAAACCCTTATTGTCCTTTGGTATTGTGTTTATATCCCATATCCTAGTCAAATCTGATTTGTTTTCACCCATCATATTGTTTGTACCCATTTTTATTTAATATTTAGGAAGAAACCCTTCTTTTCAATACTTCATGTTGATCATAGGGTTTACAAAAACCTAAAATAAAAAATATCCTGAAAAAAGGAAATAACAACCTCAAAAAGTTTACTTATTAAAAACCGTAGATGAGGTGTCTTAAAAATTTTAATATATGATCAACCAAATATTATTGTTTAGTAAAAAAATATAAAAAACCTAAGATAACCTCATATGAAAAAAAAATCCTAACCTAAAATGTTATCTAAATCCACCATTGATACCAACCATTATAGTCCATAACTCATACTCTTAGAACCTATGTTAAAATTCATAACTTCACATTCCCCACTTTTATGCTTATAATTGTGACCCAATTTCATTACATAAAACCTTACAATATCAAAAGGAAAACATGTGTCACTTACATTCTTTAATACATTTTATGTTTAGTTATATATATAATTTTCAAAAACTCCTACATAAATAATTCTTAAGTAATTAAAATAAATATTATACCATTTTACATAGATTTTATTAGTTTGAAATAGTTTATAAACATTATCCTAGTGGAAGAAAATTTACAAATAAATTATTAATAATAATTGTTTAAAACTTGGGGAAAAGAAAATATATGAAGGGTGAGATCAAACAATCCTTATGGTAAGATGCTAGAATTAAATAATGAATTTTATCACTGAGAATACAAGTGCTAAAGAAAATGATGACATAATAAATGTCCATGAGAGAATCATAAAATTACTCAAACACATTAATACATGGTTTATAAAATATGAAAACAATGAAAATAAAATAGTCATCAAAATCAATAATCAGAATCCATATGATATCAATCTCCATCATTAGAAACATTATAAACTCATTAGCAGTAATTAAAATTCTTTTAGTAAATTGGTGTATAATTTTTATATACACATTTCAAACCTCTTTCATATTTTTTTACATGAATTAACATAAGTTCAAAATACCAAATTATCATTACCAAATGAATTAATGACCTATAACAAGACCCCTTGATGCTATCTAGGCACGCACGTCATGTAATCTATAATGATCTCACCCAATACTATCTGGTCTGCCTCATCATGTTAAATATAATATGAGCACCCAACGCTATGAGATAATTCCCATCATGTATTTTTTTTATAGGATAAACTGATTCTATCTGGTATACCCCAAAATATTTGATGTCTAAGAACTACAACATGAATTTAGACAATAGATTCCATCCTTAATACTTTTACAAATTGATTAGAACAAGTAAAATAAATGGGTACCATGTAAATCTCTTGAAAAATGATTAAAAATGGTAAATATATGGGTTTCATAAAAATATATTCTAATCATGATTAACTCATGGAAAATAAATTGGTTCCATAATAATATCTTTAAAACATTTTTATCTCATGGAAGAGGTACATGTTTATTACAATCTATTTGAATGAATCATAATCCATCCAAAAATTGAGTATGGTTTCAACAAAAAATATCCCTTGTGAAGGATAAGTAAAATAAAAGGTTTTTTACATTAATGAATTTATTTTCCCAAAAAATATCATTAGAAACATTCTTGAGGAAAATAATCTTTTAACATTCAAAGCATCATAGGACACTTTGAAATGTATGAATCATAATCCCTGTGAAGGGAAAAAATTAAAATCAAATGTAGAAAATCATGAGAATAATAATATTCCTGACATAACATTTAAAATAATTAGTATTCACCCATATTAAAATAAGATAGTTCTATAACATAAATAATTTATCAAATAAATAAAATTGGGAAAAAAGGAAAACAAATTCATTGATAACACTGAAACTAAATACCCAAAAAATCGATATCATCAAATGCACATGTAATTATCTACAAATTCAATTATAATAAACATAAAAAAATTAATGGAAAATATATAAACCATAAATAAATAAATATAGAATATGGTATAAAACATACTAAATAAATTTGAGACTATAAGTCCCCTTCAATATGAGTCACTTTTGAATCATGAGATCCTTGAAAGGGTAATAAAAATTGAAACACTAAATATCAAGAAATAAATTAAAATAAAAAAAATCATATTAATTAGATTCACTATATAAAATCAACTGGGTATTTATTGAAAATAATTCTAAATTTAATATAAATTTATTTGAAACCCCTTAAATTGAGTCTAATTCGTTATGCATGTCCTCGAACTTCTTGAATAATAAGTTTATGTTAATTATTAAAAAGATTTTAAAAAATCACATTTATTATTAGTTTTGTGTCCCTTATTAATTCTTTTATGAAAATACATAAAAATCTAACTTTACATCAATTTTTTTTAAAATAAAACATGATTTATTGATATAATAAATGAAACAATGTTATGATCAAAGAGATAGTATGTCGTACGTACATATGAGTAACATTACCACGTTATAATGATCATAAAATAAACGTTATATGTAACTTTTATCAATCTAAACTTACCATTATATCATATATACCATGATATATACTTATATAGGTCAATCTTGTGATGTGGGAATGATAAAAAATATTTGCATCAGTGCAAGGAGGTGGTAGTCCACATTTCAAAGAACGACATTATCCCTTTTTTGAGTGTGAAATGGAAGGAATAAAATTATATATTATATATATAGATAGATAATTATTTCATTAGTTTATATATTTTTATTAATACCATCCTTAATAGATTCAATGTAATGTGTTAAATAATCACATCGATTTGTGGAGGTAGTAATCCACAAGTTCACATACAATGTTATTGTATTCCCCAAAAATGGAAAGAATGAAATTACGAGTAATATAACAACTAAAAAAACAAAATTATTCAAATATATGATATGAATATAGTATTTCTACCATAATTTCCTTCCATAAGAGCTTGTAATGTAAAAACAAATGACATTATTTCACTGGGAGATTGTCTTTCGTACACACGAACGGTTATTTTGTTATACATTTTATGGAATTATGTGTATATTTAGGAATAATAATTAATGTAGAAATATATGTATATATATAGGATACTAAAGTTATTATATAAAAATCATATATGAATCATTTAACGGGTATATAAATAAATGAAACAAAATTTCTCATTGAAGAATGATACCTCTTTTTCAGGTAACTCTTTTTTGTTTGCAAAAAAGGAAATTATTGGAATGATTCATGCCCAAATTGAGGTATCTATGATGAGAGGAGAGATTTTTTTACTTTACATTCAAATGGTTTTTATTGTTCAATAGTCTTTATTGGCTTGGAAATATTGGGATAGTGAGTTACTTTTTATAGTGGAGGGGAAGTGTTATTATTTTAAAAATAAAAAATAACAATTATTGGGAGGTATACCTTAATTAATGTGACTCAAATAATGATCCAAATTATATGAAAGTGGTTATGTTAACTAAATTAGTCCAAAAATGGATTTTAGGGACGTTTATAGGATTTCTTTTCTTTAATACTAACATTTCACCACTATGTAATATCATTTTTATCTTAACCATTGCAATTAATTTTAATTGCCTTCACCGACTTTTTTCGTAAAAAAATTAACCTCAAAATAAATTTTATAAAATTATTATTCCCAATATTGAATCCAATCCAACAAATTTAAATAAATGATGTGGTACAATTAAATTTAATACTAATTGTCCAGACAGAATGAGAAAGCGGGTTTTTAATGTAAAAGTTCAAAAGTTTGAAATGTTTTTATATCCAATTTCAATGTGAAATTTTATTCACATGTCCAAAATTTTATTAAATGATATATAATTTATATAATTATTATTTAAAACTAATAAAAAATATATTTTAATTTTTTAAATTAAATTTTTAAAAAAGTAAATTTCAAATAAAATTCGGTGTCATTCAATATTCAACAAAATGAAAATGTTATCAGAAATACACCAAAAATTCTATCAAAGTAAAAATTAAATTTTTTTATTCAAAACAAAAATTCAATTTTTTTTAATGAAATTTTTAAATATTTAAATATATAATTTTAAAACACGTCTAGAATTTAAAGGGGATAAAACATCCTTTTAGAAATATAACTCTTATTATCAAAAAATTATATTTATTTTTTTAATATACCTATAAAACATATTGGATGAATGTGAAAAAAATATTTAATATATAAAATATAAATTTAATTCAGATTATTCACTCATAGTGATTAATTTAATTTATTATGATAATAATTCATTGTGTTTATATTAATAGTTTTTTCTAAAAACACATCTTTTATATTCAATTGGTTTTTATTTTCATTTAAAATTTACTTCTCACCAAAGTATTAATTATATAAATATTTTTAAAGAATATATTCAATATTTATTTAATCATATTCATTCCCCCCCCCATTAAAATTTATTGGTGATAACTATTTTATTAAATAAATGATATTAATATTATATTGTTTTTTGGTAACACTCAGCCTTACGTGTAAAATATCTTATCGAAGAGACTCGATGGTGAATTCAACACAAGATAAAAGTGGTGTTGTGATTAATGGAAGATAAAATATGTATTTCATATAATTTAATCTATCAATAAAAAAATCTAATTTTAAATAAGATATTTCATAAAAACATGGGATGTTAAAACTCATGTGGGTCTTAAGAATATGGTTGTGTCCTCTCCTACAAGATGGATATGCACAAAAATTCTTATCAATTAAATATCATGGGTCCATGAATCATCAATTTAAAATTATTTTTGGCATCTTATCATCTATATGAAATTAAACCACATAGTAGGGACCTAATAATGCGAATAAAACCTTAATTAAACCTTTTGTCCTCACTATAGAGGATGCCCCCATTATTTATTTTAGTCATCAACCACACCTTATCTAGAACTATGAGTCGATTGATTCCAATTTAATTGGATATGTGGGGATGCATTAATATCAAATCTTAATCCCAACCACATGTTTCTCATGACTACCATTATTTCCTTTCACTTCGTTTTCAATCAAAAATCTATAGTGCAACATTGAGCACAAGGATGGTCTGAAACTCGTATGGAATTTGTCCATAGTTCATGAACATGTAATAAATTACCCCTATACATAATATATAGCCTATAATATAATTTCCCCACCATTATTGCTAAGATTCTCCTTTCCACTTCTTTATTGAACATCCATCCCATGAATTATGAAGCATTTATGAAAATTTGAGCTATATCATTATGTGGTCAATGTTATCTGAAAATAAACTATAGCCTCAAATTGGAACAATTATTATGACACTACCCAATGTAATAGGTACAAATACATTTTATGTTGAAAACCCACAAAGGGTATCCTAGAAAAAAGCCATTATGTTACTCACCAAGATACACATATGACTTTGAAAAATAAAGGTAAAAATCTAATGGTTATAATTATCTCATTAATCATAGTTAAGCACCACGAAAATACTATCTATGATCACTAAACCCAATATTTTATAGAAAATTGATATCCAACCCTTCACTATTATTCACATTCCCACTCTCTTTTCATACTAATCATAATATATTAAACTGTATAACTAATTTCAATGTCATAAATTGTAAAATTAAATAGTGTAAGTCCATAAAACATGACTCAACAATTATGTGATATCTAAGTCCCCACCTGAGATAAACTCTACTATTACTGACTTTTCTCCGACCATGTCACCTTATAAAATTACATGTGTATTGATTCTCTTCCATGGGATGCAATGTGCTGAATAGACACCATGATTGGGTCGAAAATAGAAATTAATTCCCATATGTGATATTATTTTCACTAACATTCACCACCAAGTGACTTAATTTAATGCTATGTTCAATGTTATTTGATAGAAACCCTATATTACCCTACCCACAATCTTAGTAAAAAATCCATATTCTATATAGACCCAACTAGACCTCGATAAAATAACCTGAAATGAATGACCCATAGTCTTATTTATATGACATAAAATGGAACACAATCTAGAAAAATCTATAAGGTCATAAATTATGTAATATTGGAGGCCATCAATATCGTAATTGGAAAATGGTCGATCCTTTCACTTATTCCTTTCACCATGTCAGTATTTGGTTGGACCTATTGGATTTGATTCATTTTTAATCCAATTGATATTCATAATGTATGAAGGAATATATATAAGACATATTGGTATATTATTGGACATATGAATCCTCTATCTACACTCATTGTGTCCAATTTATCTGGATCAATATTCATTATTCATGTATAGATAGCCTCCCAAATATTAATAAACCTTGACAAAAAAATATGATCACCTCCCATTCAGGGAAATGATTGGAAAAATGTTCGTGGAAACCATGTTTTTAACATAGTCAATAGTTTCCGTAAACCCAACTACACCATTCCCCGGTATTGAATTTTTTGGGTCATAATTGATCTCAATACAATTTTTCCCTACTCTAGTGGAATGTATAACCACGTGGTGTTTCACCCTTGTGCACACTACACATTAATAGGGTCGCTCAAAAACCTAAGATAACAAAATATTGGATACCAATTCCATAGGTTAAAGTGATAACTGAGGAAACATTTCAATCCCAAACCATCATCTATCTTTTTAAATCTAATATAAATTATTTTTCACCCGTTGGACTCTTAATTCTCAAACTAATAATGACTCATATGGGATTTGAGTTATCTATTTTGTTTTATTGTTAATAATATGGAGAAGCCACGAATTTTTTTAACAAATGTGATTAAGTAAAACAAAATTTTTAAATTTTTAAAATAAATTATAATGAGGAGGGCCATACATATATAAACTCCCCCCCCCCCTTACAATCGAATAACATTCCTTAATGGCTTATATTAGGTGAGAGACCATTCTTGCGCAACCATCCTCTACCTGGTTTCTTCGAATGCTTGGAATTGATTGATGATCAACACTAAATCGTCTGTAGTTATCATTAAAAAAAACTCTTATACCTAGGCCTACACTAAATCATGTTAATTCCAACAATCCTCCACTAAGTATTCCACTCTAACAACATCACTCTCATATAAGACAAACTTTTCCTTTAGATAGTTGCTAGTTTCTTCTATGAGAATGATGGAATCCCCATACAACTTCACCCACTCCTTCAATCAATTGAGTACTCATTTAAATTAATAGAGTTCCTTGATTCCTTCAAATAAAATTTCATACTCAGAAGAATCAAAATACATTTATTCCATACACACATACTCAACCACAAAAGGTAAAAATATAGGGTGTGGAAGGATCAGTAATCCAAATATTTAGTCCACATTTTCATCGACTAGTGGTCTAGTTTTCCCTTACGACCTACTAGATAATCCCACATATTGTATGAGTTAATTGACCATATTTTAATCCATTCACTATCTTGAGCCAACAAATTCTCATCGATAACATCAATCATGGAATTCTTGAGATCATTGGAAGGTGTAAGTTGATAATTAGGGAGGCCCAAAAGTATATGAACAATGATATATTCATCAATTATTCCTTAAAATGGTTTTGAATGAATTTTTATATTCAGATTATATTTTTCTGATATATCCACATTAATGACATTGTATATGTATATAGTCTCTACTAGTTCCCAAATTGCAACTAGCGACATGAAAAATCTCCCTCCCAAGACTCGGGTTTCCTCCTCATGAGTAGTCAACTCATCTAGGTGAATCATGACCTTTAGGTTAAGAACCATTTCCTTAAAAACCTATTGAATACATTTCCTCAAAGGGGATGCAAATTTAAAAATTATTGCGGTAACACCATGGAATTATAATATAATACTATTTTTTTTGTTTACAAGACACACAACATAAGACACAAACGAGTAATTAAATTTTATGTTTTAAATATGACCATTATAACCGAGAAGTTGAATTTTTGGGTAATAGTAAGATAAAAACATTAATATATATACATATATATATATATATATATCTAATTGATTAAAAATGTATTTTTAAATTATCAACAAACAAGAACGCCTTCTTTAGAAAATACATTTCTTGTTTCAAAAAAAATCTCAAGAAATAGTTTTTATTTCATTGTATGTGTGATTAATGTAATTAATTTCACAAAACTTTACATGCATAATTTGATATAAAGTATATCATTTTTCAATATAAGTGTAAAATATTTCATAGTACACTGTTTTTGGAGTTTTTATAAATATATATATATTTCCTTAAATAGTTAAAAACCCATTTCTTATAGATTATTATATATTCATTTCAATTATGAAAAAATGCTCATATAATGTTTAAATTAGTTTAAATTTTAATTAGTAAATTTTTAATAAAAAAATACAAATTAATTTAAATTAAATTTATTATATACACTTTTTTGGAATAAAACATTTATATATATATAAATGATTTTTTTCTAGAAAACATTTTATCACCACATTTTATGGAATTAATTTTAATATAAAGTATTTCCCTTCTGGTAATTCAATTTTATAAAATTTATTCCATTTTAGTATTAGGATGTTCAAATTCTTAAAACAGATCCACTTTATTTTTTTTCTTTAAGAATAGTAAACATACTAAACATTTCTAACCATGATAAAAAAAATGGTTTAATTAGGTATAAAAATAAGGTGAATATGGTTGAAATTAATTAAAAAAATTCATTTATTTCATTATATGAATATAATTTTTCAATAATCAACTATAAATTAATAATATATCTTTTTTTTAAAATTATTTATTATTATTACCATTATATGATTTTTTATAAAGAATAAATAAAAAATATATCATTCAGAACATTAATATCTATAATGTATTATGGAAGGGATAAAAAGATGTTATTTTGGTTCTAAAAAAATATTTTAAATATTAAGGATATAAATTTATGATTTTAATTTTTATTTAATCTTATTTATTAAATAATTTACTTATATGATTAAATAACATCGACAAAGTAAACTTGTAAATAGTTTAAAAATTTGGTAAATGATTTAAAAATAGTAAAATATAATAATTATGATCAATTATATTGTATAACTAATTTTGTATATTAATATAATATCTCAATAATTTTTTAAAATTTTATATTTGAATTACATTTTTAACATCGAGTCTCTAAATTGAAATTTAATAAATAGTATCTAAATAGAAATTCATGATATTTTATAAAAACAATTATTGTATTTAATTTTGAAAAATAAAAAAAAATCTTGAAAGATGACATTTGGGATGGTATGATGTATAATATATCATTTTTTATTCATTTTGTATCCAATTTTAACTGTATATGTAAATATATAACCCTTTGTGATTAAAAAAATCATTATCGTGATTACGGTTAAAAATAGTTAATCAAGTGGTTGGTCCGAAGGATAAGGATAAACCTCATATCAAAACCTATATAGATTTGTGTGGATGATTATATTAAGACCATATTCATATTAATATCAATAAAATTTCATTTTTATACCATTTTAAATTATATAGACACATATTTTAAAATAATATTTCATGTATTTCCAAAAGTCCCCCTCCCCTCATTAATAAACGGATACTACTCCCCCATATAATAAACACATAAATAGTAGTTTTTTTCATCCCATACCTATCAAAATACAATAATATAATACCTAAAAATATCTTATAAGTCATATTTTTTAAAAAAACATCATCATTAACATAATTAACATGTAACATAATGTAGGATGTTTATAGAAAAGGTATAACTTTTAACTGATACTTTTTAGTTTATTTATTCATATAACTTGTTAAAAAATAATAAACCCTCATAGTATATTAAAATCATAATATTTAATAGAATAATATGTTATTATTTTCTAGGAATAACCTATATACATATCATTCTTCCATAAATAGGAAATGATCAATCATTGGTGACTACGACAGACTACCACCTCGTGAACCTGAGTAATTTTTTTTCATCACAAGATATTACAGAATGTTATAATTATGTATTTAAATTATATATATGATATTTATTTTATAATTATCTTTTTAATGATAATTTATTATCTATTTTCTTAAAATTATATTGATTGAAAAATGAAAATAAATGTGTGTATGTTTTAATTACGTTATTAAGAATATGATGACAATAATTAATCATATCCCTTAAATTGAAAATTATATATAAGTGTAATTAAAGATAAAATATGTTATTTATGATATAATAATTATTATGGATTTATAAAATAATACTTACAATCATTATTTTATGCTTATTGAAAAATTGAAACATTATTCTTCCATGTGAACAAACTTTTGTCTCCATGAATATAATATAATTCATTTTTCATAACAATAATAAATAATTTTCTCTAAAATGTTAGTTATTTTATAAAAATATCATTATATCATGATTATTATTTGGGTAATGATGTAATAATCAACCATCTTACCATGTTCAACATACTAAAGAAACTTTGAAATTTTTAACCAAATATCATCAAACTACCCAATATATAAATGAATTATTTAGTAATTAAATATATCATTTTAATATATTAATCAAATGGTTAAATTTTAATGAAATAAAATTTTATATTAATTTTGAACAATGAAATAACTGATATAAGTATATTATACATGAGTAAAAGGGTATACATTGTAAATCTAGACTTGAGGTAATGGATTTAATCTCAGTTAACCTTACTTAAAATTTATTGTAATTTTATGAACCTACTTTTATTTATATGATGTATACACTTACTATTTAAGTGTTATATCGTGAATCCTTCATAAATCAGGTAACTTTATGTTAAAAGTCAAATTATTCATTTAAAGGGGATTTGACTTGAATGTCACTAAGTGGTAAGGGGTTTCTTAGATCTATTTAATTTAATTTAGAAATAACAATTATTCTTTGATTATATTAATTAAATATTATTTTTAAATTAATTGTTTTAATTTTAATTTTATTTCAGCTTTTTATGGATTTTTATTTTTCACACATAATCAGTAAATTGATTAATTATCAGATCAATGATATGATATTTGATGGGATATTCTTTTGAAATTCTATTTCTTGATGATCTACTATTATTTGATGATCATATATTCATTTAAGATGTGTACATACTACCCATTTACATTTTATTTCATCAATAACCTTATAATAATGATTTTTATTATTTTATATTTATTCATTTCAATCACATTATTAAGATTGAAAAGGTTCCAAAATAGTTCATATTTTTGTGATATAATATCAAATTATTAGGAATTACCTAAAACCAATTTTTTTTTTAAAGGTATCTTATGGAATTATATTTTTTAAAAAATATTTATTTATCTTATGGTATAAATGTGGTTCACATGTCTAAAATTTTATTTATTCCAATAATAATTTATGAAAAATAACTAAAGTTGTTATAAAGTGATATTGTTTATATTTCTTCATTTAGGCCAGTAATCATTTTATTCCATATGAGTGGTTTATAAATTTAATTCAACATTTTTTTATTTACATTTTAATGATTTCATATGATAATTTTTAGATAAAGTTGAATTTATTAACAATGTTTGTGTAAATAAATAATTTTAAAATTTTTTATCACACATTTTTACCTATATTACCAAAGTGTGAAATGAATGTTTCATTTAAGATTATATTTATTACAATAATTTTTAAATACAATTAATATTGTTTATCTAAATCTTAATTTGCGTGTTTCTATGTATATTTTCAAAAAAAAATTAGTTTCTAATTTTTTTGGAATTTTTTAAAAAGTTATTTTCTATTTGGAATGTTAATTTTCTCCAAGAATATTTTAATTTAATTTTATAGATATTTATATTTTTCAATGACATCAATACATGGTGTTACTTTTGATACACTAGAGATATTTTATATTGGTGTCTTCTTTATTCTTTCTCTATATGAATTATGATTTTTTAATGTTATTTTCATCGAACCCATTTCTTTTCAACATGATAACCATGATATAAAAGAATAAAAGTTATTTTTTGGGGATTTATGTAGAAAAGAGGAAGCTTATTACTATTTTATATATGATATGGTACTTGTCTATTATGAATGATTATAGTAGAGCCTGATATAGTTCGTGATGATGAGTGAGTCGGATATTACTATTGATGATGGGTTTACCCAATATATGTCTCTAATAATGGGATGATGTTAACCAATTATAGGTCTCTCTGAAGTGATTATTATAATTTAAAGGTTTGGTTATTCCCTTTATAATAATTTTTAGAAGAGTGATATGAAAATGATGTTCAATGTTAATAAGATGTTTTCATTAGGATTTTGTTAAGTTATAATATACAAATGCTCAATGATTGTTTTCACATGGATCATGATTGATAAATTATAAGACTCTTTACTTATCTAAAATTCTTTTTATAGGTCTCATTAATTATGATCAATTCTATTATGGGAGAAATTTTATTATTTTATACTCATGAGGTTTACTTATTTTATCATACCCTTAGGATTGTAAATTGTTTAAAGTTTTTTTATTTATTATTTGAGCTCACTATTTTTATGTTTCTAATTTACATATTTAATTAAGAATTAATTTAAATGAATTAATACATGTTTGGTTTCACATGTGTATAACGTTATTTCATATGTGGAATATTTTTTTAAAAATAATAAAGATAGGTTTAATAGGGAATGTGGTCACTAGATGTAATGGCTACATTTATGTAATATTTGTTTCCAAACTACCTAATACTCTAAACATTAAAAATTCCATGAAAATATTAGTGGTCAAATTTTTAAATTTTATGATTTTTCATTTTGATAAAAAAAATAGGCCATGCTTATAAATATTCAATCCAAAAATGTTATTATTATCTGATTAGAATTAGATCGAGAAGTTTGGGTTCAATGTTGTTAATGTTGGTATTATACAATTGTTTATATAACATTACATATTATAATGCTTCCATATTATGTTAACATAAGAGTTATAAATATCATCATGCAATTATAATTTTAAAATATTTTTTAAAATTTTAAAGGCATGGAATCCACTATTTAGGATTTATGTGATGGGATTTTGATGTGATTAGAGATATTTTGGGAAAAAAATTTATATGTTATTGTAAATTTATCCCATAGTTGAATCATATGATTTATCATAAAGTACTATTTAGAAACTATGTGACACATGCAACCAAAGGATGAAATTGAGTTTATCAATTTCAATTAATTCAATTAAGTAGATTTATTTTTTTCTTATACTAGATGGTAAAATAATTCATTAACTCTTATAAGAGGGTCCTAATGTAAAAATGATATCCCATTACATTCATTTCTATTGATTCGATATTATTTTCCACGCCTCGTTGATGTATTGTTTTGTGGTTGATGATGTTGTTAATGTAATTCACCATAATTAAGTCAATTTTCTATATCACTCTCCATCATTATTTGCGCATTAAAATTTTCCCTATGTCCATGTTGCCAATTCCCACCAATTTATTTAATTTTAGATAGTAGTTATGTGTTATTCTAAATTACCTTCACATTCAATATTATATTTTTAAATAGGTTGTTTTATTTATCAATTTTTAGATGTGGGGTTTCATGAAATGTATTTTAAAATGTTAAAACATTTATTACAAATATGATCATAGAAATAAAAATATTCAATTAATTAATTAGTGGATTAATATATAACAACCTAAGTTTTTCAAATAAGTATATGTTTGATATCATACAAGACACCAAAAACCAATCCTAAAAGAATAATGAAATGTTACTATTTAAAAATGATTATTTAACATTTTTGTTGTAATGGATGGTGTGGATATGATTAATAAAATTATTAAATAAATATATAATCACCCTAATAATGTAAAATTATATTTAAATTTTTAGAAATAATCCCTACTATTTAAGTAAATTCAATATATGCTTTAAAATAAATTTCATTTGAAAATAAACATTATAACAATTTGTGAAAGAATATAATATAGAATTTATAACACTCTAAAATATAGTATTTGAAAAAATTCTAAAAAGAATTAAATAATTACATAAAAATTATCTTAGGGTGATATTATGGTATTATTCTGAAAAGATCGATTTTTTAGTGAATATCACGAAAATCCGTTTTTATATAAAATAGTAATTTATTTTCAGTTATTTAAAAAGTATAATAAATTTAATTTTGACTACAAATTTTAATTAGTTAATTTTTACTAAAAAATATAATTAATTTCATTTAAATTGACATAATTATTAATTTTTTATAAAATCATTTTTTAAATGAAAATATATTTTTTAGAAATCTTAATTTCATTCATCTTGCAGAGGTTTAATTTTGAATTAAATTATACAATGTTTATGAATTTAGTAGCATAAAATGGATTCAATATTTGGAATGAGGGGGCTAATTTTTTTAATATGGCCATTTTATTTTTTATCATTATAAATTGAAACCATAGTAAATATTTTCTCCTAGGGTAATTGTAAAATGGATTAATTAGGGTTAAATCTAATGTGATTAGGCTTTATAATTATTAAAAAAAATTCAATTATTTCTTATGATAAATCTATATCATTCATAATCATTCTACATTCAAAAATTTATACACATTTTCCATTTATCATGGATTATGAAATTTATTTTATTTTATGTATTAAATAATGAAAAAATATTACTTTAATTAATTTATTACCTCTAATATATAATAGACCAGTTAAAAATAGTTTATTTCAAAATATATTTTATTATTTTTATTATTAATTATTATATTTTTTATTATATATTTTTTATTATCTAGTAAAAAATTGTATAGAGTATATATGAAACACTAATAATTCTATTCTACAATTAGAAAAATAATAAAGAAATTGGGTTTCCAAATAGTATAAGTAATATAATTTTGATGAATTTTTGAGTTCCACAAATTTTATAGATAAATAAAAAAAATTAATTGTTTCAAAAGTTTATGTTATAATTAAATTACAATATTCATGCATTTAATGTCAAATTAAATAAAATTTTCCAAACATACCAATAATGATATTTTATAAAAAATAATATTTCATTAATTTACATAACATTAATAAAAATATTGATATAGTTAATTTAGGATATTAATTTTTATTATATATCATAACATGATAATTTATGATCCACTTTTTTTCTTAGATATAAATTTAATACCCTTTATGATTGAAAACGTTGTTGTCGCAGTTAAGGTTAGAAAGAGTTAAAGATAATGTTAATACAAAAAATGAATAAAATGATATCCTAGCCTATATATATTTGATTGGAAGAATATATTACTATCATATCCTCTTTATATTTTGTTTAATGTCAATTTTGAACTATTTTAAAAAATTTATATATATTATCCTATAATATTTCAGGTATTTCCAAAATGGCCCATCCCCTAACATATAAAAAAAACCACATATCCTTTCATATCAAATATTCAAGATCCATTCGGTTGAGGAAAAATAAACCAAAATCCCTTTGCAGAACCCATCCCTATTAAATGGAGGTCTTAGTTTTTTATTAATGCCAGCCATATGGGGCTTACATTGTAGAGTAATGGAAAAAAGTAAGGCTTTAATCTGAGGGTTTCCATTATGTTTATTTTTATAACTCATAAAAATATAATGTAACTATGGTGAAATAAAATAATTAGTATCTTAAATATAATGATATTCATTTTGATACATTTTTATGATATCTCATATACTATATCCAACTACATCTTCCATTAATGATAAACTGAGACCATGTTTTGTGTGTACGGCAGGCTACCGCCTTGTGAATTGATGTAATTATTTTTCTATCACAACCCATTAATAATGGTTATAATGATGGATTTAAAGTATATATATGATTTTAATGATATAATTATAATTATTTAATGATAATAAATCATCAATTATTTTTCCCTTCCATCCCTTCAAAATGATAATGATGATCATTCGTACATGTCCATTACAACCTCCATGAAGTGATGTGATTCATTTTTCATCCCAAATCACATGGATAGTATGTATAAATGTACGTAAATAAATAATTTTGTATAAAAAATAAGAGTATAGTTACCATATTTCCATCATTTTCATTAAAAAAATGAATCGTTACACATGGGCACATACAACATACAATCTCTATGATACATTCACAAATCATTTTTCATAAACTTATTTTTTAAATAGCTATAAGATTTTAATATATGTATAATAATTAAAATTATTTCATGAATATTATTCTTGATATTATTGAATAATAATCCAACTAAAAATTACTAGAATATTGATGATTTTTTGAATTTATTAATAGAACATCCTCTGAACACCCGGCAGGGACCTAACCAACAATGTAATTGAATGTATCATTATAATAAAAAATGGTTTAATGATATAGTAATAACATGAATAAAATATCATAAAAAACTAAATAAGTTATACATTTTTATTATACTATAGTTAATGCTCATATATGGAATGCCTTTGCTAGATGTAAGGGATTTCATATTGTGACACCCCAAGATTTCATAGTGTGTTATTTATTCAAAATAATTCAATAACTTGCACTACACGCAACACCGAGTTCAAGCGCACCATGACTTCCCAAACAAGTCTTTCAAAAGAGGTTATGAATAGTATTAACTAAATTTTAATCTTTATATAATCCTTATAATTTTAGAATCCATATTATGAGTTTCTTAGACATAATGTAAGAACAAATTCATTTTCAGAAATTCACTTTTACAAACTTTTAATAGTGAACCCTTTTTAAATACAATATTTTAAACTTTTTGACTAAATGGGGACATCAAAAATTTAAAATGAAACATCCCAAGCTTCCATGGTACGCTTTCCTTTGAATAATACAGTAGCGTGTGTTGTACGCAACTTCGAGTTCTAACACACACCACAACCAATCAAACTAGCCGTTATGAATAGTAATACCTACATTTTGAAATTATATATATATTTATTACAAAATGGACATCATTTTTGGATTCAGAATATTGAATTTATCCTATGGTGAAATTTTGGTACTTTTCGGATAACTTTAATATTTTGATAAATAGTGAAAATTACTAAATTTTAATTAAAAACAACTTTTTTAATCAAAATAATTAATAGTGATAAATTATGAATTTGAGTGGTTTTAAAGTATATTTAGAATATATTTTTACCATTTAATATAATGATGTTCATTGGACATAATTCCACAATTAAACCAAACATAAACAAGTATAAATCTTTTGATAGTTATTATATCTTAAAAACACGCTTTTTATTTTGACAGCGGGAATTAATTTTAAACTAATTTCTGCCACTTCTGTGTTTTGAATTTAGAAAAATGGATTCTATATTTGGAATCAGGATTTTCAAATTGTGTAAATAGGTAACTTTTATTTTTAGACATTTTGAATAATTACTGTGGTAAATATTTTATTTACCATGGTTATGGGTAAATCCGGTAAATAAGGGTTAAAAAATAATATTATTATAATAAACAATTACCCTAAAACGTGTCCTGACCTTATTGGTTGATACATGTTCGACCATGGGCATCTTTGGGTCAATTTTGGGACCCCATGGTGCCACTTGTAAGTGATAGGGACACATTATTTTAATTAAGTTAAAATGAATAAAAAAATGACACAAGCATATATCTTTTAGAAAAATAATTTTTACATAGGGTTATATATGTTGGATTTTCGACTATAAATATTAATTAGAAATATAAAAATATTTCCCACATAATTATATTTTATTTATAATTTTTAGAGATTAGATAATGTAATTTATTTATGACACAATGATGATGCAATAATTACCATAATAGTGAAAAGTTAAAATAATTGATATTATAAATACCCAAATAAATATAATTTGAGACTTTTAATAAATTACAATAATTTTATAGGATAATATGCAATATTATTATTGATTTAATTAACCATTTTAGAATTAATCATTCTGTTAGGAGTTTCACATGAATCAACTATTGAATAGTGTCAAAATTGACATAAAAGAGTTTTTAAAACAAATATTATATTATTAATTGATATTAAATTCCTAAAAATCTAAGGTTCGGCCACGAGACTTATATAATGATAGTTGTATCATTAATGGACCACTTGGGGGTCTCTTGGATGTATATAGTAAGTTTATTAACCATATAATATAAAAATACAAAGAGACATTGTAAAAGTGAAACTAATTAACTTAGAGTTAATACTTAAAGATAAGGTTAATATAGTAACCCAAACCTGTCTAAATTCTATTGGTTTAATGGTTTTCGACCTATCCCCACCTTATAATTTAAATATTCAACTTTGGAGCCATTAGAAACCGAATATGAATTTATTATAAATTAATATTTCTAGCTTTTCCAAAGGTGCCCATCACCCCTCTTATAAAAGGGAACTCCTCATTCTCATTTATTCACACCTTCAAAGCCTTTTGGTTCGGCCAAACTCTGCCCAAATACTCTCCCAACTTCCCTCAATACAACCTAGAGGCCTTAGTTTGATCAGAAAGCCAACATAAGGAGCCCTTTTGATCAAAATCAAAAGGAAGAACCCGAAGAAGAGAAAATGATTTCACCACCCTTTTCCATTTTCCATTATTCTTCCACTTCTTCTTCCATTGTTATTACCATTATAAAATAATAACTCCAGTATCATATATATACTGTGATGTTATTATAAATATGGTACAACCATATTCAGTATTCTATCCACCCTTTTAATAACATGTCACCATACGTGTGTACGTACGGCTTACCGTCTCCACGTCGTGGTGTAATTGTTATTCAATATATTATTATTTGGATGGATATAATAATGATGTGTAACTCATTTAAATAATAAATATAACATGTTAATGATTCTTTATATATGATATACCATCCATTTATATATTATTTTAATGATATTGTCGCTCGTGCGTACGTACGGACTACTGTCTCCACGAACGTGATGAGATTCTTTCTCCATCGTATCCATTCAAGTATAATTATTATTTGATGATTTAAAAATGATGTTTAAGGACTTGATATCATTCTGGATATGAATAATATACATCCTATCCATGAAAAACATGGCTTATGTAACAAAACATATAAAAGAAAACGAGTAAGTTAACACTCGAAACGACGATAATACTAAGATATTATTAACAAAGCAATGTTAAAAGATCATATATGATATCATATGAATGTATATGATTCTTGTATAATTTAATAACAATTATTTCACTATTATACAGGAGTTTAACCTACCCCAACCATGGAAAAGTACAAGGTAAGGGGTTTTCATCTCACTCCTTATTTCTGTGAGATTCATGTCATATTGCCACCATTACCTTTTGTGTGGTGTATGTACTGCCCATAATTATATTCTTTGTGTAATACACTTTAACTTATTTGTATTTAAATATTCATTGTATGATACCTCTTTCATGGGTTGTAGGTTTCGTAAGTTACCAAATTGGTAAGGGTTTATTTCGCAATCTCTTCATTATCTGAGGTTGTTTATACGTAATAATCTACTGGGATTTCATTATCATCCACATTCATGTTTCTTAAAAATGTATTTCAAAACATTTTTACCATTTACTATAACATGGGTTAAATTCATTTATACCCTTTTTGACTTTTATAAGTGGTTTATAAAGGAATCTTTCCGTCGTTTTCCAAACAAGGTCCTTTTTAACCTTTTTGACAAAATTAAGGTAAGAATGTTTTTTTAACATATACGGCAGGTGCGGTTATTCTCCGCCGTTATTACACCTTTGAAGCTTCCTTCACAAGCTTATAAAGATATTTTCAAAATAAAGGTTTTCTCTATAATTATGCGACTTTTAAAATGATTTAAAAAAAGATATATTTCTCTCAAATAGTATTGATTTCATCTATGTCAACATCCTTTGATAAATTTTAAACTTGTTTCAAGTTGATTTATTATGATACAAATCATCCATATTGTATTTAAGGTTTTGTGATATTTTTTACTATGGATGAGTTATGTTTATGCCATTAATGGTTTATGATTAAAGTTTTGACATTTTGTATGTTGATTTTAATATAAATGAATATGTTATATTTCATCCTCTTTTTAAGATGAATGTGTTGGACTAGTATATTCCGAGTTGGGGACCGGTAAAAGTAAGCCCTCCGGGTTGGTTTTAGGTTATTAGAGGAACTCCGGGTTGGTGTCCGGTTATTAGAGGCACTCCGGGTTAGTTTCCGGTTATTAGAGGCACTTCGGGATGGAGTCCGGTTACAGAGGTTCTCCGGGTTGGGTTCCAGTTACAGTTATCCCTTAGGTCTTGGCACGATGCCTCAGCACAGAAATTAAAGGTCGGTATTATGCATTCCATCATTATAAAAGTAGTTATTGATATTGCATGTGATTATTCGATTAGTATAATATCCATGTGAATAAGTAAATGGCATTATTTCCTTTTACTTTTTCCATACTATGTTGAAGTTCAAGTTTAAAAGAATTTTGTTTTAGTTATACATTGCCTTAAATGTTTATGCTTATTTTTGAAAGTTTCCGCTATATTGTTATCCTTACTGGTCATTTGAGCTCACCCCTTTTCTAAGTTTTATTTTCCCCAGGATGTGAAGAATTAAATTATGAATGACCTTCAGGGATATTATGAGGGGATAATAGTGTGGATTATGAAGACAATATGTTTTTGTAGTAGTTTTTTACCTTATGATGTAATGTAAAACTTTATGAATATGTCTAGTGTTTCCAAGGCTACTAAACCAAACGGTCTTTCGATATTTGATCTTTCATGTGATCTTGCCAATGTTATGTAATAATGCACCGACTCTGGGTAACTGGGTTCGAGGTGTTACAGTTGGTATCAGAGAAAGTTTAGTACAAACATTGGAAGCTAGATTTAGATAAACTCTGATTAGAGCACATAGATTTAAGATAGACATTGAGGATTAGTGTAGAATAACTTCCTAGAATTTTGGTATTGTAGAGATTTTGTGAGTTTTCCGAGCAATACATCCCTGTCTGGATACGAGCAAGTAGAGGTGGCTCTGGCAAAGATGTACCTAGGGGTAAAACCCGAAAACACCGCTTTGAGAAAGACTCGAACGGGAACTGGTGCACTACAACGGGCCTTGTTGCACTCTTGGTTACGACACTCTCGGGGGATATGCTTAGGATAATTCTCATTTTATTTACAAACCATTATGAAGGGCTCATGAGTATATATTTACTCAAAGAAAACATATTTTATGATTATGGATTATATCCATAAACTGTTCAATTTGCATTAAGAATTATTTATTGCAATTCATAAAATGACCTAGTTTATGCTATTGTATAAAAATGGTGCCCAGTAGAAGGAATGTGAACTCCAGTAATACGTATGATCCAAAGAGTAAGATGGATCGTATCTTTCATGGTACTAAGACATCATTTAGAAGGGAAATAGTCTCCCATGTATTATCATCATATGGAGAAATAATATCATATGTGGATAAGATAACTAAAGAGTTTACTGAGTCCTATGGATTTGAAGGGAAGCAAGAGAAGAAAAGGATGGAAGAGAGAAATATGGCTAAAGGGAAGAGGGAAAAGAAGAATTTTCCCATATGTGATAATTGTGGGAAGAAACACCCTAGAAATTTCTTGAAAGGAATGGGAGTTTGTTATAATTGTGGAGGAAAAGGGCACAAAATACATGACTACAAGGGTAAGAGAGTGGTTTCAAATGTACAATGCTTCATTTTCAAGGAGTTTGGACACTACGCGAACCTATGTCCCAGTCATCAGACAATGCCGCAAATGATGTATTGGATAATAATCAAGTTATGATACTACCACAGATGAAGAGAATGATTAGAGTTATTGTGTTGATTATGTCATTTCATTGTTGTATCAACAATGTAATTGTTATAATAATTATGGAGTATATAAGGATTGTACTGCAGTACTATTTCATTAAAGACTTGAGATTGTGTGGAACAAAGAAAAGTGACTCAATAGCAGGATAAATTTTTGGAAAATATATTGTTGAGAGAATGATAAATCATAATATAGTTCTGATACCGAGGTAGTGATTTTGGAATAATACATGATTAATTTGGATAAATTATATTGGATATTCTTGACTACCTTGAAACTGATTAATGATTTGTATATTCCATCATTGTTGGAGTTTACAACATTTTTGGATTGAAGGAGTATATCTATTATTCTATAAGGAATAAGGGATCATGAATGTAATCAATAAGGTTTTATGATAAATTAGGATTTTGATATTTTTTTAAAGAATACATGATGAAGGTGATCACATGTTATTACGCGGAAAAAAAAGAAGGATCTTCATTGTGTTTACCTTCCTTAAAAATTTTGGACTGAAGTATTTTGGATCATTCTAGTTTGGATTATTTTGTATTGCAATAAAAGGACAACCCGGAGGTCGGGCGGCAACCCGTCGTGTCCGGAAAGGCCGCGAGACTTGATCCCAAAAATGAAGGGTGACAAGGGTGTATCACCTACCACTAACCCACATGATGTCTGAGATTAAATAATGTAGTTTTTTAAAAAATATCTGGTAGATGAATTATAAATTCATTTTTGGAACCCTATACGAATAGGATAAATAGAATTTTTTTTACAGTGAAAGATGAGTTTGTGGTAGAATTTAGTTAAATGATGGAACTCTACTTGTCAAGAATATATTTTTCTTCTTCTCTTATCCTATGAATAAATTAATTCTTATGCTTTATTTAAGGAATCCTAAAACCAAAAATGTGTTATCCTAATACCCTATGTTTTGTTGAACCGATGGTATTTCAAATCATCATAGATTGATGAATTTAAGGACCTCAATTTTACACATGTTTTTAATTGATGACCTCAATCACTAACTATAAAAATTTACGTTTTTCCTCCAATTATATGTCTATAATTTCCACCAATGTTCTCCTAATCGAGATCATAATTTGGTGGTGACCCTTTCATTTCTCTTTTCCTCATATTAAGACTAAATTTTAGTAACCTAATTTTTGATGTGGGTTTTCCCACAAAGATATTTTCTATTTTCAACCTTTTATTTTCGAAGAATAATTTCAAATTGCGAGGATGAAATTTATTGAAGGATGGGAGAATGTAACACCCCAAGATTTCATAGTGTGTTAGTTCTTCATAATAATTCAATAACTTGCACTACACGCAACACCGAGTTCAACCGCACCATGACTTACCAAACAAGTCGTTCAAAAGAGGTTATGAATAGTATTAACTAAATTTTAAACTTTATATAATCCTTATAATTTTAGAATCCATATTATGAGTTTCTTATACATAATGTAAGAACAAATTCATTTTCAGTATTGCACTTTTACCAACTTTTAATAGTGAACACTTTTTAAATACAATATTTTAAACTTTTTGACTAAATGGGGACATCAAAAATTGAAAATGAAACATCCCAAGCTTCCACGGTACGCTTTCCGTTGAATAATACAGTAGCGTGTGTTGTACGCAACTTCGAGTTCTAACCCACACCACAACCAATCAAACTAGCCGTTATGAATAGTAATACCTAATTTTTGAAATTATATATATTTTATATTTCAAAATTGACATCATTTTTGGATTTGGAATATCGAATTTAGACTAAGGTAAAATTTTGGTACTTTTCGGATAAATTTAATATTTTGATGAATAGTGAAAATTACTAAATTTTAATTAAAAAAAAATTTATTCAAAATAATTAATAGTGATAAATTATGAATTTGAGTGGTTTTAAAGTGTATTTAGAATATATTTTTACCATTTAATATAATGTTGGTAATTTGAAATAATTTCACAATTAAACCGAACAAAAACAAGTATCAAACTTTTGATAGTTATTATATCTTAAAAACATGCTTTTTGTTTTGACAGCGGGAATTAATTTTAAATTAATTTCTGCCACTTCTGTGTTTTGAATTTAGAAAAATGGATTCCATATTTGGAATCAGGATTTTCAAATTGTGTAAATATGAATCTTTTCTTTTTAGACATTTTGAATAATTACTGCGGTAAATATTTTATTTACCATGGTTAAGGGTAAATCTGGTAAATAAGGGTTAACAAATAACATTATAATAATAACAAATTACCCTAAAACGTGTCCTGAACTTATTGGTTGATACATGTTCGACCATGGTCATCTTTGTTTCGATTTTGGGACCCCATGGTGCCACTTGTAAGTGATAGGGACACTTTATTTTAATTAAGTAAAAATGAATACAAAAATGACACAAGAATATATATTTTAGAAAAAAAAAATTTACATAGGGTTATATATGTTTTATTTTCATCTATAAATATTAATTAGAAATCTAAAAGGATTTCCTACATAATGATATTTTATTTATAATTTTTATAGATTACATAATGTAATTTATGTATGACACATTGATGATGCAGTAATTACCATAATAGTGAAAAGTTATAATAATTGATATTATAAATACCCAAATAAATATAATTTTAGACTTTTAATGAATTACAATAATTTTATAGGATAATATGACATATTAGGATTGATTTAATTAACGTTTTTAGAAGTAATAATTCTTTTATAAGTTTCACAAAAATCAACTATTGAATAATGTCAAAATTGACATAAAAGAGTTTTTAAAACAAATATTATATTATTAATTGATATTAAATTATTAAAAATATAACGTTCGGCCAAGAGACTTATATCATGATAGGTGTATCATTAATGGACCACTTGGGGGTATCTTGGATGTATATAGTATGTTTATTAATCATATAATATAAAAATACAAAGAGACATTGTAAAAGTGAAACTAATTAACTTAGAGTTAATACTTGAAGATAAGTTTAATATAGTAACCCAAACCTGTCTAAATTCAATTCGTTTAATGGTTTCCGACCTATCCCCACCTTAACATTTAAATAATCAACTTTGGAGCCATTAGAAACCGAATATGAATTTATTATAAATTAATATTTCTAGCTTTTCCAAAGGTTCCCCTCACCCCTCTTATAAAAGGGCACTCCTCTTTCTCATTTATTCACACCTTAAAAGCCTTTTCGTTTGGCCAAACTCTGCCTAAATACTCTCCCAACTTCACTCACTACAACCTAGAGGCCTTAGTTTGATCTGAAAGCCAACCTAAGGAGCCCTTTTGATCAAATCAAAAGGAAGAACCCGAAGAAGAGGTAATGATTTCACCACCCTTTTCCAAGTTCCATTCTTCTTCCACTTCTTCTTCCTCTGTTATTACCATTCTAAAATAATAAATCTTGTATCATATATATACTGTGATGTTATTATAAATATGGTACTACCATATTCAGTATTCTATCCACCCTTTGAATAACATGTCACCATACCTGCGTACGTACGGCTTACCGTCTCCACGTCGTGGTGTAATTGTTATTCAATATATTATTATTTGGATGGTTATAATAATGATGTTTAACTCATGTCAATAATAAATATAACATGTTAATGATTCTTTATATATGATATTACATCCATTTATATATTATTTTAATGATATTGTCGCTTGTGCGTACGTACGGACTACCGTCTCCACGAACGCGATGAGATTCATTCTCCATCGTATCCATTCAAGTATAATTATCATTTGATGATTTAAAAATGATGTTTAAGGACTTGATATAATTCTGGATATGAATAATATAAAACCTATCCATGACAAACATTACTTATGTAACAAAACATATAAAAGAAAACGAGTAAGTTAACACCGAACTGACGATAATACTAAGATATTATTAACAAAGCAATGTTAAAAGATCATATATGATATCATATGAATGTATATGATTCTTGTATAATTTAAAAACAATTATTTCACTATTATACAGGAGTTTAACCTACCCCAACCAAGTAAAAGTACAAGGTAAGGGTTTTTTATCTCACTCCTTATTCCCGTGAGATTCATGCCATATTGCCACCATTACCTTTTGTGTGGTGTATGTACTGCCCATAATTATATTCTTTGTGTAATACACTTTAATATATGTGTATTTACATATTCATTGCATGATACCTATTTAATGGGTTGTATGTTTCATAATTTACCAAATTTGTAAGGGTTTATTTCGCAATCTCTTCATTATCCGAGGTTGTTTATACGTAATAATCTACTGGGATTTCTTTATCATCCACATCCATGTTTCTTAAAAATGTATTTCAAACCATTTTTACCATTTACTAGAACATTGGTTAAATTCATTTATACCCTTTTTGACTTTTATAAGTGGTTTATAAAGGAATATTTCCGTCGTTTTCCAAACAAGGTCCTTTTTAACCTTTTTGAAAAAATTAAGGTAAGAATGTTTTTTTAACTTATACGGCGGGTGCGGTTATTCTCCGTCGTTATTACACCTTTGAAGCTTCCTTCACAAGCTTATAAAGATATTTTAAAAATAATGTTTTTCTCTATAATTATGCTACTTTTAAAATGATTTCAAAAAAAGAGATATTTCTCTCAAATAGTATTTATTTCATCTATGTTAACATCCTTTGATAAATTTTAAACTTATTTCAAGTTGATTTATTATGATACAAATCATCCATATGGTATTTAAGGTTTTGTGATTTTTTTTACTATGTATGAGTTATTTTTATGCCATTAATGGTCTATGATTAAAGTTTTGACATTTTGTATGTTGGTTTTAATAAGAATGATTATGTTATTTTTCATCCTCTTCTTAAGATGAATGTGTTGGACTAGTATGTTCCGGGTTGGGGACCGGTAAAAGTAAGCCCTCCGGGTTGGTGTCCGGTTATTAGAGGGACTCCGGGTCGGTGTCCAGTTATTAGAGGCACTTCGGGTTGGTGTCTGGTTTTTAGAGGCACTCCGGGATGGAGTCCGGTTACAGAGTCTCTCTGGGTTGGGTTCCGGTTAGAGTTATCCCTTAGGTCTTGGCACGAGGCCTCAACACAGAAATTAAAGGTCGGCATTATGCATTCCATCATTATGAAAGTAGTTATTGATATTTCATATGATTATTCTATTAGTATAATATCCATGTGAATAAGTAAATGGCATTATTTCCTTTTACTTTTGCCATACTATGTTTAAGTTCAAGTTTAAAAGGCTTTTGTTTTAGTTATACATTGCATTAAATGTTTATGCTTATTTTTGAATGTTTCCACTATATTGTTATCCTTACTGGGCATTTGAGATCACCCCTTTTCTATGTTTTATTTTCCCCAGGATGTGAAGAATTAAATTATGAATGACCTGTAGGGATATTCTGAGGAGATAATAGTGTGGATTATGGAGACAATATGTTGTTGTAGTAGTTTTTCACCTTATGATGTAATGTAAAACTTTATGAATATATCTAGTGTTTCCAAGGCTACTAAACCAGTCGGTCTTTCGAGATTTGATCTTTCTTTTGATTATGCCAATGTTATGTAATAATGCACCAACTCTGGGTAACTGGGGTCGGGGCATTACACATATCAATTCCCCTTTATTGAGGTATATTTTATTGTTATGCTGCTAATTTAATTAATATAATGTATATACATCACCATTAAAATGTAATATCCTGAATAATTCAGTGTTTGTGTTGTTTTAATTTATAATTTATGTTACTTCATGCCATGGAGATTGACTTGAATGTTTCCAATGGTTATGTTGTCTCATAAGTTAATTCCCTTCCACCGAGATATATCACTTATTTATTTATTATATTTTGGAAATAATATGGGTGAAATGAAATTTATTTGATTTATGTTGTATTTACACTTTTGTGTGTCTCTGTATATTTTTTACACATAATCTCCCTATTCATTAGTTCTCAATTCAATTAAATGATATTTATAAGGGTTATTTTTTAAAATTTTCCTTCATTATGACACATTTATGTTATGTAGCAATATTATTCAATGAGTAATATATACTACAATTTAAATTGATATATAATTTCTCTCATTTTATTAATGGTATTTAATGTTTCATTTTATTTCATTTCAATCATTATATTATGATTTAAAATTCACCAAAACTATAAGTATTTATATGATACAACCTCATCATATTCTGAGATTATTTATGTTCAAATCCGAATTAGAAGGGATTATATGCACTTATTTCTATGAACTACATCTAATTTTTATATTCTATTTATATATGTGGTTTACAGGTTTAAAATTACATTTGCTACCATAATGATTATTGAATTATAAAAATATATTTTCTTAAGTGATATTGATACCCAATCTTCTTTTAGATCATGAATCTTTATCATCCATATATTTTTTTTACTAAATTTGTTTAGGAGTGTTGTTATTTACACAAAAAATATTTCTTATTTAAATTTTCAAGTAACATTGATTTTAGTTTTTATGGTTTTAAAATGGAATATTTATAATATTGTTTATATAACACTTTTTTAATTTCAATAGCAATGTGTAGAAGTAATTTTTTATTTTAATATATGTAGACTAATCAAACTTTAACAAAATAATGTATATTTTCTATTTGAATATATTTTTTCATGTGTTAATTTTTATTTTCAAATAAATTTATTTCTTATATGTTGAAATATTTTATTTTTAGATGTTTTTACTATGTGTGGAGGTTATTTTTTAGAAGAATGTCTTTTGGATATTATAAGGGTTTTTTCATAAATTAAATGATGCATTGAAGTTACATATGATCCACTTGGAATATTTTTTCATAGTAACATCTACATTCTTAATCATGATTTATTATGGTTGTTTTAAAGTTATTTTCAATGAACCCATTTCATTTCTTGGAGTTTATAAAGAGATGAATTAATGATGGATGTTTTCAAAGGAATTTTTTATAAAATTACCCCATTATAAGGGGTGTGGACATAGAACATATGAACATTGGGGAAACCACCCCTAAAACACCATATTGATAATGAATTATTCGATAAATGTATCAGGGTAATGGGCCTTACTGCATACCTTTTTTGACACTTAAGTGATATTATTTGGGAATTCATAGATACATTATGAAAAATAGATTTAAATAGGAGATGAGTATGAATTACCATGTATAAAACTTTGATTACATATATTAATTAATCTGTAATGATTTAGATAAAATATAATTGATTTTTCATGATTATTTTTTTCCCAAAATGTTTATTATTTCTAACACTATGTTTTTTTATTTTATTCAATAGTGGGAACCAAAATGAACATGGTTAAAATTGAATTCGATGGACTGTTTTATTATGAAAATCCAAATGGTACTTTTATTAGAGTAAATGATATTTTGGGTATACCTATTCATTTTTCATGAAACATGATTTACAATGTGTTCCTTAAAAAACTCTCAATCTCAAAAATGAATAAAATGAAAGAATTATTTAATATAATAGGTAATTATGACCATGAAATAGTGAAGATGCAATTTCCTTTGTTTCGAAAATGTGTAAAGAAACACCCAAGAGAATGACTTTGTGGAATAGATCGATGTTTTAACCTTTAAAACAAAGGACACAATAAAAGTAATTATGAAGTGAAAATAAAATGTTCAGTTAAAATAATGGATGAGAATATTGGCCTCATTATGATATCATTGATTTCATAATTCATAAAATATGGAAAGTATGGTCCTTATAAAAATTGATATCATAAAGGGAATTCATGTGAAGAGAATCAATAAATAGGTACATGTAATGGTTATATTTCTGGTGATGTATAGACTACATATGATATGTAAGTAGAGGAAAGTGTTAATTAATAAGACAAAAAAATATGTTAGTTTTTCGAGAAAGATGTGTGACAAATGAAGTATTTATTTTTTTGAATTGAATGATTGAATTTTCCAAATTATGAAATATATAAGTCTTTTTTATTATATAATCTTTATTAAGGATATGAAAGAGAATATTGAATAGTATTAATGAACTATGAATGTTACTTAATGAAAATTTTATACTGTATAGAAAAACATGACTAAGAAAAGGTAACCTTTAATATGATCTTGATTTTGAGAAAATGGTTTTTAGTTTAGATAAATTTATGATTGATTTAGAAAAATTTAATTGGATAAATCTGATGACCTCCACATACATAAAGGATTTATATACAATATTTTTTGTGTTATCATAGGTGGAGTTTGAAAAATTAATAAATCTATGAATTATATTCAATTTTCTTTGGATTTATTAGAGGAATGGGGAAGGGTGTTTTTTTATTATGGTTCTATGGAAATTTAGCATATTACCATGATTTAAGGGAGTACCTGATAAAGGTATTCACATGTTTGGTATGTGAAAATCATTAGTCGCTTTATTGTAAATGAGGATCAATTATATGTTCAATTTTATAAATTAATTAACCATCTTTGTAACATATTGTAATTTAATTTTTGGGAAGGGTAAACAAGATAACCGTTTATGATTTTTTTAACAAAGAATTCAGTTTACAATAATGTAATATTATTTCTTCTATATTAATATTCATGTTTATTTATTAAACCATGATAACCATGTTTATTTAATTATAACTCATGATAAATGGAATGAATTATCATTATACCTATGCATGTTATGATACATTAGTTCACCGGGCATAAAACATTCACCGTCATTTTTTGAGTAAGATATGAAGTGAAAAATGGTCATGGGATAACCAAAGGGTTATATTGTACATAGGAAATGGAATTAAATCATGTAAGTACATCTCATTGTGTAAAATATTGAACTTTTGCAAAATGATATTGAAATAAAATATTATAATGTTACCAATATTTGGGATGATATCAATGGCCTCATTAGGAATAATCATATTTTCTGGTGACTAACCTTCTTCAGACCACCCATATTATTATGATAATTAATATCTATCACTATATATAATTATTTAATCTATTATTCCAAGTCTAATCTTCACATTCCACAAATGTTCACATACATTGAAACCTACTTATGATATACTTTGGGTAAACATTAGGTTTACAATATTTCATTTTTAAATAAATTTTTAGTCTAAATTTTTTAGATATGGGTTTATAATAAAGGAACTATAAAGTATTAATCCTTTCATTAACAAGAAATATTTCCATGTGAAATTAATTTTAAGGGGGGTAGAAT
This sequence comes from Viscum album, assembly GCA_963277665.1. Lineage (NCBI taxonomy): Eukaryota > Viridiplantae > Streptophyta > Magnoliopsida > Santalales > Viscaceae > Viscum > Viscum album. Next base: position 1,064,975,079 of record OY728166.1, on the reverse strand, counting down.
TTAACACCCAAATGTTTCTTGAATTATTTTGACGAATTGTACTTTTTTAATATTTTTCATTTCACGCAACACTAAAAATAGATTTCATTATATTATAGAACTAAGTTCGGATTATGTTACATGAACCACCACGTAATTATTTCATGAAATGCAACAAAAAATTAAGATTCTTATACATGATATACTTGTTTGTCCCAAGTTATTTGAAAAATTAATTTTTTCTTGATTGATACTCAATGTAGAGTTCAAATGAAACAATACATATTATACTCTAATATGATAATTTCTACCTACCTATTGTAATGTTGGGAATGAAAATTATTAAATAAATTAAGAAACTATGGTTTATTCATGTTTATTAAAATGAATTCTTGGGAAACCAATTAATTATAAATGAAATTAAGAATTATAAAAGAAATTAATATATTTGTTTTCAAAAAATCTATTTTTCTATGCAGAATAATTTTATCTAAATGAATTATTGAAACAAAATTTTCAAAATTTTTCTAATAAAATATAAATATTATATATTCTCTAAACTATTAAAAAGTTATAGTTTTTCAATAAAATATATTATATTAAATTAATTTTTAGGCATAAAAGATACACTTTTCTAAATGTTAGTCTTACATTATTTTATTGGAATCATTTTATTAAAACTATATATTTACACTTTAATAAATTTCATATTGAAAAAATAGACTTAATTTTTAAATTAAATCAATTTTAAATTAATTTTATATTTTGTTATTATTTAAATAAGTAATGTTTTGCTGAATTGATAAAAATTTAAAATTTTAATTGAAAACTTATAATTAATCTAATTTATTTATATGGAAAAATTATATTTTAAATTATATTTAGAGTATAATATGTTAAAATATAAAACAATAAATCCAATTTATTTTATTGTAATAAATATATCATTAATGTTGGATATAAAAAAATTTAATATTTGGAACATTTTTACTTTAAAATCCAATTATTTCATCCTATCGATGGGAATAATTTTAAATATATTTCTTCCACTTATTTGATAATAATATATATAAATGGGGTCCCAATTTATAAAAATAATAATTTATAATTTACAATGATTTCAACATAATTTCTGAGTAAAACTATTAGTGGAAACAATTAAAATTGATCATAGTGATTAAGACTTGACTTGAAGGTTAAAATTTTTATTAAAAATAGTAATCCCAATAAAATGAGAAGTGTCATGGGGGTCTAAATTATTGCAACCCCAAAGAATCATTTTTGACATACTTCAAACCTTCAGTTAGAAATGTCCCCAAAATGAGAAGAAAAAAAGTGCTATTTGGTGTGGTCGTAGACACCATAAAGTCTACCACCATGTTACCCTCCCTCCGGGTAAGAGAGATATCCATGAACACCCCCATTAAAGCCTTACATTACCTGACTGTATAAATTATGCTCCATGTAATCTTTCCTCTATTTCATAGCACATTGAACAGCCCCAAGGAATCTGTTTCCACCGAAGACACCACCAGATTTTTGGACACACACATTTGCAGAACTAATGCCATGGCCCGAGCTTCCTCCTGAAGTGAATCGCCTCCCCCAAACAAGGTATAAAATGCTGCATAGATAGATCCATTTTGGTCACACACGACACCCCCTCCTCGCATCTCCCCTCTGATCTGTGAACCATCAATGTTATGTTTCAATCCATGTATTGGTGGCTGCCATCTCACCCACTGTCCATGACTAGGAGGGACGGCCCGATGTTCTGAACCACTACTAGAAGAAATGGCACACATAGAGGGAGAAGAATTTCAATTCGGGCACAGTTTAAGTAGATCCAGCACAGTATTTTTCAGTCTGAAGTGTATAGTGACCTAAGATACCGAGCCTTTACTATATCGCTTGTTGTTCCGGTCCTGACATATAGTCCATCACACTACAATGATTATGATCATCCTTTCTTTTCTTTTAGCACCTTGGTTTTCTGCTCCCATAAACCAAGAGTGTAGAAAGTCCTCTAGGTTACCAACATATCCATTCCATCCAGAAAATGCATTGAAGGTCTACCAGATCCCCCTTTTCTATTCACATTCATAAAAAAGATGCCCCACGGATTTTGTGCTAGGAGACCTGCAACACCAGCACCAAGAAACCGTTGGGATTCCCATTCGTTGAAGGATAACATCTATTGGTAAATCCTTGTTAGGCACTCTCCACATCAAAAAATTTAATTTAGAAGGGATCACATTGCACCATAGAATCTCCCCCCATAGATCGATGTTCACCACCTCCCTTATCAAATTATTGAAGTCTTTGATGGAGAAATCACCCGATGAGGTACTTGTGAAAGATAACCAGTCATCATCATCATTTGAGACTATAGAGTTAAACATCTCCATTTGATTTTCATCGAGGATGGCCTTGAGGAATATCATATGACATGAATCTTCTATGAAGGTGATATTCGGGGCTGGAAATCTCGGGAACCACACCCTCCCCGCCCCCCAATCCTACTGCCAGAAGTTTATGTTCCCCCTTCCGACAATCCATCGAGAGTGTTGTTGCAGAATTTCTAGATGTGGTTGTACCAGGTTCCATATCTTCTAGGGATGCCTTCTCTGGCTAGTCACAGTAAGTCCATAAAGGTGTTGTATTGTTCTACCCCAGAGAGATCGACTTTCCAGGACCTCCCAAGTGATATTGGCATGTAGTCCTTGAATAGTTGAAGACATGCTTCTTAAATTAATTCCCCCTTCTGAAAGGGGTTTAGCCAACTTTTTACCTGAAGCCCAATGATGGCGGCCTTCAATCTGCCCATCTTATATGAAAGACACCATTATTATGTCCAAGTTTGAAATCATAGTTTTATGGACCATCAAGGTAGACAAAACATGCGTCATCGTGGAGACTAACACACAGGTAACCAGGGTGATACAACCTCCAAAGGATAAGAACCTTTTTCCAGTTTTCAATACACATAGTAATTTTTCTAATGAGCTTATCAAAATTCTTCACCCTGAGAAAAGATGGGCTGACTGCTGCTCCATGTAGATCTATGGGGAAGAGCTCCTTACTCATATTCAACCTGGATCTTAAGTCCTGATCTCTCCTCGGAGAGGCACTCCTTGCTGTGATTAAAAGGCTCTTGTCAGAATTCACAACCTTCCCACTCCACTTATAGTATTTATTAAAAATCCTATTCAACCCCTTCACTGATCTTTTACTAACATTAATAAATAGGACGGTGTCATTGGAAAACATCAAGTGTGAGATTCCCCTCAAGGCATGCCAGTTATGATGGGGAAGTATTTTCCCTATGTCAAAGCCCTTGTTAATGTAGTAGCTGAAGGAATTTTGTGTAAGAATGAGGATAGTGTGAGACAAAGGATCCCCTTTCCTAAGACCTTGGCAGGCCCTAGAGAATCCAAATTGTTTACCCATTAATGAGGTAGAGATCCACATCGAGATGAAGCAATGAAAGTAGAGATCAATTGTCCAGTGGGAGAATCCCATACATTTTAAAACTTTTAGGACAAAGCACCATTCTATTCTATCGTACGCCTTGATCATATCCAATTTGACCAAAATATTTTCCCCAAATGACTATTTATTGATTCCACTTTCCATTTCTTGGGCCAAACCAATTGTACCCTAGATTGACATACCTTTAATGAATCCATGCTACTCAGGATTAATCCATGAATAGAAGTGAGTGGCCATTCCCCTATTGAGTATGATGGCTAGGAACTTGTATGATGAGTTACACATGCTAATGGGCCTATATTGGTCAATGGAATGAGGATTACTCACCTTATTAACGAGAACCTATTTTGTTGGACATGCAATATGAGGAAGAGACCCTCCATGGAAGATGACCTGGACAGCACGAACAAGATCTCCTTTAATGATGTCCCATGTCACCCTGTAAAATGTCCTAGGAAAACCATCAGGACTCGGAGAATTGTCTGGGTTCAAAGACCAAACTACCTCATTCACATCATCCTCATCTGTATGTCTCCTCATTCCCTCATCAATGATTGCTGATACAATACAAGGAATACCCTAAAAACCTCCTCCTCTCCCCTCAGGTATCCCTCTGCCATGCTCAGATTTAGACCAGCCATTAAAATCTGAATCTCTTCATTTCCCATAGCCCCAACTACCTCATGATCAGAACAGAAGGATCTATCCTCTCTTAGAATGTTTTTCCATTGTATTCTTTGACGCTCTTTAATACAAGCATGGTAGTTCCCCGATTTCCGGTCTCCCTCCTGAAGCCATCTCACCCGAGCACTTTCTCTTGCCAGCCTTTCTTGTCTCATTAGAATATCATCTAAAGAATATTTATTCACTAATGTAAAGGCTAGCATTCCCAATGATTTTATACCAATAGTTCAGAAGAACCGTTGTTATAGGTTTCCTTTAACAACTGTTTTAATAAACTGTTGGTAAAGGTGTGGTTATGGAAGTATTTCCCAATGGTTTGAAGAAACCGTTGGGAAATCTATACTTTTCCCAACAGTTTTCAATAACCGTTGGGAAATAAATGATTTTCCCAACAGTTTTTAATAACCTTTGGGAAAGCCCCCCCCCCCCCCAATTCACATAAATAGAACCATTCCCCTGACTCCCAGCACCCGTTTTCCAGAATCAAATTCCCCCAACTCCGAGAAGCGCAACCCAGGTGAACCTCTTCCATATGATCAATTACAAATCCCCCATCCAAGTTAGACTCCTTAAATATATTCTCATATTAGCTAGGGATATATCTATTTATCATCATTTCACCATTTATTTCACTCTTTATAAAGATCACGCCAATTTTCCCTATTTCTAGGGATTTTGGAAAATTTTCTGATTCACTAATCCCTTCACGAATTGTGTACTCAAATCACTACATCAATGTACACATTTTTGCAATTAATGTTTTCATTACACATATACATTTATAAGGGCATGGTCTCTTTATTATGTTATAATTTTAAAGATGCATAGTTTTTTTTAATCTCAATGATATATATATTATATCTTCATGTATATGAACTCATAATAAATTGTTTGTAATATTTATTCATAGTATTTCATGAAAATCACTCCTTTAATTAAGATCATGTCAAACATGAAGTTCTTATTCATCTTCATTTTTGTACACTATGTGTGTTACATAACAAGTATGTATCATGTTTCAATAAAAATCTTTATATATATAAAATGACACACTGTTCACTTATCCTTTTCACAATAGAACATATGTATTATCTTCATCAACATTGCAAAATAGTATGTGGTCCCAAATTATTCGTCACAGAAGAAATAAGAAATACTTAACCGTACAATCAAATGTTCTTTATGAATAAAATTTATAAAAATGGAACCCTTTTTGGGACCTCTCCTTATCCCATTTAGTAATTATTCCTTCTTCATGTAACTAATTCACAGAATGTCAAATTCGCAATATTAATGAATATTAGTTTTCCTAATATAACCATTAATCATTCTACCTTCAACATCATACATGAGTTCTTCAATCACCTTTTTAAAACACAATGAATATTTTCAGTGATTTGGGGTTCCTCAAAATTCTTGGGAAAATCAAAAAAACACATTTATTGAATCGTGATTCTCATATGGTTTCGTGGATACAAGTTCATCTCGAAAATCATGGTTGCATGGTACAATTATCCAAAGGACCATGGGATTATTATTCTTCACACAAATGACGTTTTTTTGATCTCTTCCTTTTGTGAACACAAAGCTCATGATCCACTCTATTTCACTCCCAAAAATCATTATTTGTATGTGATATAAAATACAATAGAACATGAAGGTCCCTCTCTAATGAGTGTCCATCTGTGTTAGGGTCACTAATGAGTGGCATCCTGGTTTGGGACATCACAATTCATGAATATCCTTTTTATAGGTGTTTCTAATCAAATCCATACCTATAACTATTGAAGTCCCACTCCAATATCTATTGGGACATGATTCAATGAATTCACCCATCCAACCTATGATCTCTCGCCCCAAACTTATGATCCTTTAATCCATGGTTAAGGTGAAACTTGATAAGGCCATAACTACTTTTGATGTGATCCTCATCCTACTCCTTATCTTGATCTCCCTGAATATGTTAATGTATAAAACTCATGTACTCCCAACAAGACCCTTAAGGATTATGTATTCCTTGATCCACTTCCAATATCTTAATGTGAAATCCTTGAATATAGGCATTCGAAATTCTATATCTTAATTTCTTATACACAGTGTATTTTCTTTTGTTTTTTAATATGATTCTCATATAGAGTAATGTGTCTCTTATGATTTTATATAAAGTAAACAATTATCATTTACCTAAATATTTTTTTGATTGAACATCAATATTATTGAATTACTTTGAAATGACTTATTGCACTTTTTTTAAAGAATGGATTGAAGTTGGATGTATGAAGCCGATCAGATTTCGATTTTCAAATAATTTGAATAGATTTTTAGATTTTTCAGTTGAAAAGTCTTTAGATAGTGGTCGCAAACACTACCCATGTTCTAATTGTGTTGGAAGGCCTTGGCTGAGTCGGTAAAAAATTAGATATCATATAACAAAAAATTGATTCCAAATGAACTATTATGTGTGGTATCACAATGGAGAGAAAATGGAATCTCAATGTTTTGATGATCAAAATGATAGGACTGAATTAGAGTGTTTGATATATGATCGGTTTCCATTTATGTGGCATCATGAGGAGGAAAGTATGTAAAACCAAAAATATTTCGATACAAGAACACAAGAAGCATCCAATGAAAATGATGATGTTGATAGGGTGAAAAAATTTAATGATGTTGTGATGACTCCATTATATCGACAATGTGGTAAAATGAAAAAGAAGGAATTTTTAATCTGATTGTTTCATGGGAAAACTATGTATCGGATTTCAAATACTGAAATCGATTACATTATTACCTTCATGAAGGAATTACTTCCAGATGATGTAGATATTCCCTCAAACCACTATATAGAATAGAAGTTAGTTGATGAACTTGGATTCTCATAAAAAATCATGCTTCCCCGAATTATTGCATCTTATTTTGGGAGGAAACTGCTGAAACAAATGATTATATCACATGTAGAACCTCTTAATGGAAGCCATAAGTTGATGTAACTCCATCCCATGTGCCATAAAAAGTAATGTGTCACTTTCCATTGATCCCCATATTACAAAACCTTTTCAGGTCTGATGAAATATCATTAAAAATGAGATGGAATGACACCGATAGAAAAAATAATAATGAAGAGTTGGTTCACCCTGTATATGGATTTTGATGGCATAGAATTGATTCTAGATATCCTGAATTTTCAGTCGACATGCATACTGTGAGACTAGGTCTTTCATGTGACGGTTTTAATCCATTTGGGCAGATTCTTAATTTGCACAGCACATGGCCAGTTTTCATACACATTTATAACCTTCCCCCATGGTTGGGTATGAAAAAGCCTTACAATTTCTTGAGTATAATGATATCTAGACCTTCTGATCCCGACAATGATATAAATATATACATTAATCCTTTAATAAAAGAGTTGAAACTTATTTTGGATGTGGGTGTGCCCACATATGATGCATGTTCGAACTACATATTTCAGATGCATGATGCGCTTATGTAGACGATCAATAATTTTACTGCTTATGAAATGATGTCTGGATGGAGCAAAAAATGAAAATTTTCATGTCTAGTTTTTATGAATAATACTCGATTGAGAAAACAAAAATATCATCGTAGTTTTAATTTAATGGGACATCAACGATTCTTCCCAAATAACCATCTATATAGAAACAATCATCAAAGATTTGACAATACCATGGAGACTGACGATCCACCTCAGTGTAGTTCTGGAACTGATGTGCTGAATGAATTAAAAGATTCCAGTTATTCATTTGGGAAGGGTGTAATTAAATCATTAAAGAGGAAAAATTTTTATAATGATAACTGTTACAATTGGAAGATGAGTAGTATATTCTTTGAGTTGTCATATTAGTCAACCAACTTGTTATGTCATTTCTTAGACGTAATGGACATTGAAAACAATATATGTGAAATGTTGCTTACGATTCTTCTAAATGTCAAGGGGAAGGAAAAAGATGATTTATGATCTCAACGTGACTTGGTAGATTAGGGGATTAGAACATAATTTCATCCTGTTGGTATCTGTGAAAATAAATGGAAAGTTCCATGTTCTTCTTATGTGATGACACATGCTGAAAAAATCAATTTCTGGAAGTGCTAGAGACTATTAATGTTCATGATGGCTATTCAAGCAATATATCAAAACGGGTCAACAGAAAAGAGTTGAAGATGAAATCGTTGAAGACTCATGATTATCATGTACTTTTTCATGAGTTGATTATAATAGGAATTTGTCATCTCTTGTCCAATAATGTAAGAGTCTCAGTTATTCGGTTGTTCTATTTGTTTAGAGATATTTGTGCTAAGAAGTTTTCTAAATAGTTAGTGAAAAAACGGTTGGAAGAAACACCATTAATTTTGTGTGAGTTAGAGAAAATAGTCCCTCCATCATTTTTTATATGCATGTTGCTTCTGACTGTCCATCTTCCGACTGAAATATGTCTTGGAAGAATTGTTTCTTTCCGTTTGATGTATCCAAATGAAAGAAAAATTTACACATTAAAATCATATGTTCAGAATAGGAATTATCTTGAAGGTTCTATTGAGAACGGTTTCTTGGCTCAATATTGTATGGACTTCTACTCAATATATTTTTCTGATCTAACAACGAGAAAAAACAGACCAATAAGAAATGAAGAAGAACAGTATGAGAAAATTGAACCCCGTTTTCCATCACTTCCTCAAACATGAGGAATTCTAGGATCATATACATTGACGACTTTAAGCCTTGGAGAGAGAGAGATGGAACTTCGCACAGTGTTGTTCAATTGTGATTTGTTTGATGAGTATATCAAGTATGTAAATTGTGCATGTATCTCCTATCTTATCTCTTGTAATTTTAAATATTTGTTAAACTATTATTATTTTTATCTACAGGGAACATAAAGAATTGATATATAGAAAGCATCATTTTTTATCTTTGATAAGGAAAGGGACTTTGCATAGAAAAGGGTTTTCTGCTTGGTTGAAATTGAAGGTAAAAATATTTCTGTAATAACTAAATAAATATAATATTTAATTAAGTTTTCTATTTGTTTATATTTCAGGTGTCAATTTTTCTTGCAGACTCTATTTCTGAGGAAATAAAAGCTTTTTATTTTGGTACTAATACCATGGTTCGTGCTTGTAAATCACTTTTGATCAATGGATACATATTTATTATCACTGAATGAGCAAGAAACATGAGATCACAGCATGATGGTGTTATGATAACTACCACAATATACTGTTATGCCAGTTCATCGGATAATAGGGATCATTATAAAAATGTAGCTTATTATGGAGTTGTGGAGAAAATAATAATTTTGGATTATTACTCGCAAGGATGAGTCATGATGAGGAAATGTCAATTGTTTTATTCAATGATGAGGCAAGGCACCTTTATTGATGATTATGGATTTCGAGTTATTTACATGACTCACACTCTTGCCATCGATTAACCATATGTATTGGAATCAATGATGAAACAAGTTTTTTTTGTCAATGATTGTCGTCATCCTAAATTCTATGTAATTATTAATGTAAATCCCAGACAAGTTTTTGATGATGGTTATGATGAAGTTGGGACTATCAATACTACAATTGGAAGCAATCCATTTATTACTTATGATGACTCCAATAGCTCAATTTTCAGAGTTGATTGTGAACCCAAAGTTGTGGTGGGAAATATATACAATCATTCAGTTGTGTTCTCACCTACATGTTTCACCAACATCATTTAGAGTGTGTATGCAAGTATATACCTTCTAACCACCATAAATATTATGTTTCATTATGTTTTTTTATCAGAATGGTTTTTCTATATTTTGTTTTTTGGGTTACATGTTATTTATCTATTTCTCATTACTTCCATATTTATTTTCATTGTAGGAAATGACACCTATTAAAGAGATACGGCAAAAAAGATGATAGAAAATAATCATCGCATGAAAGAGATGGGAGTTCCTCCACTAATCCCTGTTGTGAGTTTTTTATTTCAAATATATATATTTAAATGAATTATAATATCATGTGTTTACTTTTGAGTTAAATTTCTTTTCATGATCCACCCCCTAGACGAGAGATATCTGACAAGGAGCCTGATATTGCTTCAAGTACAGAGGCAGGTGGTATGAGGGGGTGGTGTCAGAGTATGATGATCATCTGGTGGTACCGGTACTGAGGTCGGTGGAATGAGGGACCGTGGTACGAGAGTTAGATGATCCATAGGTCGTACCTGATTGGACTATTCCCCTACCAAAGAAGTATCTTCTACGGCCCATTTTAATCCTAGTGTGTCTTTAGGGACACACGAGATATTTAGCCGTCGGATGTTTACAATACCAGTTGGCTAGACGTCTGTCCCATCATTTTTTTCTTTTGGTTCATTAACTCTGAGCTATTATATTCCACCTTCTTTGACTCCAGCTCCGACATAGTATGGGGTTGAGGAGCTTATACTGAGGGAAACTCCACCTATACAGGATATTCCTATAGCTTCTGCACATCCCGTGATGCCCTTTGATTTGACTACCACATGTATATTTATATAACTCTAACAAATTTATATACAAAAATTTATTTCAATTATAAGTTGTAATGGTAATATTTTTATATAATAACATATTCATCTACTCATAAGAGGTGGGGGGTGGCGCGTACTCTCTTGCGTATGGTATGGAACCACCAGACACAATTGATGGTTGAATACAATGATGATGGAAAAATGATTGATAAACCTGGGTAGGAATGTCGGGGGGTTTTGGCAATGCTACCCAAATACTCTGACATCATTCCGGCCATCCATATCTCTTAGAGACATCTGCCACATGAAGTCAAGGATAACGTGTGGGCAAAAATATGGGTATAAAATCTATTGGATTTAATGTAGTATTTTTTTATATTTATATGAATTAATTTATTGGGTGTCAGCTTCAGTTTAACTTCCCTAATGGCGAAGGTGCACGACCAGAAAATTTAAAATATCTGGGAAAGAATTGGAGATTTTATAAGCATGAATTGTATGATGGCTGGTGTGATAGAGTGGGAATGCATTTGGAGACAGTACCTATTGTGGATGACTCCCCGATAGAGCAATATCGCCAAATGGTTACCCATTGGGCGACTGCCAAATTTATGGTATTAATCCAATTTGAGGTATTTAAATGATAGTTTTCATATTTTTCATTAATATTATCTTAATTATTATTAAACATTATTTAAGAATATTCTAAAAAACAAAAAAATCATTGATTCAAAGAAATACCTCCACACTTTGGGGTGCACTACTATGTCAGATCATGAGAGGCAGCTAGAACGATATAGTTGTTTATATTTTTTCTTTAGGACTTTCCCTTTTTAATGTTTCCAATTTAAATTATATGATTTATTGAATATTGAATATATTATTATACTTGAAATTTATATTGTTTCAATGTCATTATAGAAGCACAAATTGAATATTAAAGGACATCTCCCTCAAGAAGAATTTTTTTTATCGAGTAGAAGGAAAAAAGATGGAACTGCGGTAAATGAACCGACACAAGAAAGTATTGTAATTTTTAATTTTTTATTTCAAAGTTTAATATCTATTTTAAAATTTAATAATATATTAATATTTTTAACAGTAATATTTAGAGGCCCTTGATTCCCAAGAGCCTGACAATTTAGGGCCACATGATCATTTATATTAGGTTTTGGGAGATGAGCACTCTGGTCGAGTACACTACTGCCCTAGTAAGAATATAGTCCCGACGAGGTATTGGTCCTCTCTAGGTATCCATTATAGTACCACCGAGTTGGAATAGGTCAAGGAGCATCCAAGACAGTCTGATAAAAGAGTGATAGAGTTGGAAGAATAGGTTCAAGAAAGGGTGAATGAATTTATGAAACGGATCTAAGATTTATCTTCATCACTTCCACCAGAGGCCAGTGCAGTTTGTCATACATATATGTTGTCGATGGTTGCATTATCCAATACACCATGTGAATGTTCTAGTGACGGTCGAGATGATGACGTTCCTGGTGATGATTCGGATGCTGAAGAGGATGAGGGAGAGGATGAGGATGAAGACGAGGGTAAGAATGGGGTCGAGGGCAAGGATGTGGTTGTGGATGATCATGGGTACGATGATGAGGATGATGATGAGGACAGAGATGGTGGCGAGGATGAGGCTGATGATGACAGTAGTGATGGTGATGGTGATCAGGGGCAGATTGATCCATTACATTTTTGAATTTAGTATAACTCTATATTTTTAACCTGGTTTTCACACTAGTATGGATATTTTTGAATTCAGTATAACTTTTTATTTTTTACCAAATATGGAAGCCTAATGATTTTATAATGGTTTAGGGGGGCTTCTGGGGCTCATTCGGAGCTCGGAACCGCGGTCGGCATAGAAAAACACTATGCCTCACGTTTAGTAAAAAATTTAATTCCATCTCACAAGGTGTCTACCAACCATATAGGTCTACATATTTGATGCAATGTGCATGATTTTCCCTAACCATGCAACAGGGTTGCACATCATGCACAATGTCAATAGTTTTAGTATAAGATCGTATCATTGTTGTTGCCTCATTTGCCTAACTGGCATATGGAAAACTAACCAAACGCATTCGGATTGCGTTGATACTTTAGGAAAATGATCCATGAGTCATATGTGATGTGTAAGAGTCAACCCCACCTCAATATGAGGCACGGTGTGGCTGGTATCACTCAAATTGTCTCTCTTTTGTTTAAAATGGACACCCTTTTATGAAAAAAAATTGGAATATGGAAAACTGACCAAACGTATTTTGATTTTGTTGATAATTTAGTAAAATGATCCATGGGTCATATGTGACGTGTATGACTCAACCCCGCCTCAATTCGAGGCACGGTGTGGCCGTTACAACTCAAAATGTCTCAATTTTATTTGAAATGGACAACATTTTAAGTGAAAACAACAACTGATATATAGAAAATAAAACAAACATATTCGGATTCCATTGATAATTTAGAAAACTGATCCATGGGATATTTTTTACATGTAAGATCCAACTCTGTATCAAACCGATGCACGGTTTGGAAGATACCACTCAAAGTGTCTCACCTTTATTTGAAATGATCAACATTTTAAGTGAAAAAAAACTGGCAAAAGGAAAACCAAACAAACACATTTGGATTGTGTTTATACTTTAGGACAATGATCCATGGGACATTTATGACTTGTATGAGTCAAACCCGCATCAATCTGAGGCATAGTGTCATCGGTACCAATCTAAGTGTATCTCTTTTGTTTAAAATGGACAATGTTTTAAGGAAAACAAACCGACATATGTAAAACTAACCAAACATATTCTTATTATGTTGATACATTAGGAAAACGATCCATGGGACATTTTTCACGTTAACGAGTCATCCCTACATCAATCTGAGGCACGATGTGGCCGATACCACTCTAAATGTCTCTCTTTTGTTTAAAATGGGCATCATTTTAAGTGAAAACAACAACTGGTATAAAGAAAACCAACCAAACACATTCGTATTGAGTTTATAATTTAGTAAAATGATCCATGGTAAATTTCCGATGTGTAAGAGTTAACCCTGCATCAATCTGAGGCACAGTGTGGATGGTACCACTCTAAATGTCTCTCTTTTGTTTAAAATGGACCTCATTTTTTGTGAAAACCACAACTGGAAAACAGAAAACCGAACAAATGCATTCGTATTGTGTTGATACTTTAGGAAAACGATCCATGAGTCATATGTGATGTGTATGAGTCAACCCTGTCTCAATCTGAGGCACGGTGTGGCCGGTATCACTCAAAGTATCTCTCTTTTGTTTAAAATGGACACTGTTTTAAGTAAAAACAATTGGAATACGGAAAGAGAAGGAAAAAGATGGCGAGGCGGGCTGTGCGTACGACATCCAGCGGCGGCGATGGCGATTAGGGTTTCGTCATGGCTATTCCGCACTTCTTCGGCTTCAAGCTCCTCCCCCCCGGCGGGTCTACGTCGGTTTCTTCATCCGATCGTGATTCTCGGATTCCCGCTGCTTCCTTCAACCCGACGGAGGCGCTGGTGACCTGCGGGCTGGACTCGTCTCGGATTGATTCGGGCTTTCGTGGATCTGCGGCTGTGGCGCATGTATCGTGGTCCGCTGCTGTCTCCCGCCTGCGGACGGCGGTTGAAATCCCTTCCCGATCTAAAGATGTACTGCACATATTCCCTCAGCCGAATTCAGATCTACTTGTTAGATCTGATAATTTGCACCGGCCTGCGGATGGAATGAAGGTAAACTGTGGTGAGGCGCGGTTGGCGTCTAATTTGAAGGGGAAGCTGAGTGATTCTCTGCCGGGTGGTAATTTCCCCCATTCTTATGCTGATGTTTTAACGAATTTAGCTTCCGGTCCGAAGGTGAATGGATTTAATTCCCTGGGTATGTTTAAAGATTCATGTCACAGTAGGATCCTCCGTAAAGGCGCCTCTGCTCATGTTGAAGCTGATCCAGTTGCTCTTGCTGAGAGGTTGGAAATTGGAAAACACTCTTTGATTGCACGCATTGCTCTACCTAAAGGCCAAAAACCATGGCGGCTTCAAGATTTGAGTAATCGAATTTCAATTTTGTGGGGATTCTCCAACTAGAAATGTGTTTCTCTTGGTCGGGGGTTTTTCCATTGTATGTTTCCTTCGGATGACTTGAAACTTCGTGCTTGGAGTATTGGAACTCTGCATTTAAAACCTGGTTGGCTCTACTTACATGAATGGTCCCTGGATTTTAATGTTTCGCGTGCAAGAAATGCCTTTTCTCAGGTCTGGGTTCGCTTGCATGGGCTGAATTGGGTCCTTTGGCATCCGAAGATTTTGCATGACATTGCCATAGCAATTGGGACTCCGATTCGTCTCGACAAGGAGACTGAAGATGTCCGTTTTGGTCACTTTTCCAGGATGTTGGTGGAGGTTGACCTCAGCTCCACATTAGTTGATAAGGTGACTCTTTCTACTCCTTCTGATAACATTCAAATTGATGTTGAATATGAGAAGAAGCCTCTCTTCTGCAATGAATGTATGGCTGTTGGACACTCCTTGGAGACATGTCGGAAGCATGTCTCATGTGAGGAGTGTGGGTTGAAGGGCCATCCAGCAAATCTCTGCCGCAGGAAATCAAAGCCTTCTGTTCATGTTCATGGTGGTGATGCACTCAAGGTTCCAGCTTCCGCTGTTGCGGATGTGATGACTTCTAGGAAACCTGACTCTCATGTGTCTGATCTGAAAGGCAAAGGTCTGTTGGTGGATGTCTCTCCGGAGAAAGCTCATAGTGGCCCCTCTGTCCCTCCGGTTGTGGTCCCTGACTGTTTGCAGAGTAATGTCTCTGACCAGGCTGATGCGCAATAGGGCGTTGACTATCATCAGGAAATTCAGAAGCTCTTTCATTCTTCTGAATTGTCTAAGAAATGGGGGAGTGCATTTGAAGATGAAGGGGTGCAAGGTACCCCTATTCAGGACTTGGGCAGTGGTGCACGTGCATCTTTCAAGGATGTGGTTGTGAGTGGAAAGGAGAGGCTGACTTGTGGTGAGGCTGTACTGCCTACCCCAGTTAAAAGGAAACCAAGGAAGGATTACTCTTCAGTTCCGAGGACGGTGACCACCAGGTCATCCTCCATGAAGGCTAATGCGAATCTATCCGCAGAGCAACTGGAGCGAAGGAAGAATTATATCAGGTTGCTCAAGCAATATGAGTCCCAATCAGAATGGGAGTCAGCCGATGCAGATGATATGACCAGGTATGAATGTGATGCTTATGACTATTCTGACATGTAACCTCGCCCTCTTTCCTTCTTTCCTTGTTTGTTTCTGAACTTTTCTTTTTATTAATAAATTTGCGGACTTTGTGTTAATTGGAATACGGAAATCAAACGTATTTGTACTACGTTGATAATTTTGGAAAGCGATCCATTGTTCATATGTGATGTGTACGACTTAACCCTGCATCAATCTGAGGCACGGTGTGGCCAATACAACTGAAAGTGTCGCACATTTTTTTGAAATGGACATAATTTTATTTGAAAACAACAAATGGCATACGGAAAACCAACCAAACATATTTGGATTTTGTTGATACTTTATTAAAACGATCCATGGGACATTTGTGACATGTACGAGTCAACCTCGCATCAATCCAAGGAACGGTGTTGCTAATACCACTCTAAATGTCTCTCTTTTTTTAAAATGGACATCATTTTAAGTGAAAACATCAACTGAAATACAGAAATTAGACCAAACATATTCGGATTATGTTGATACTTTAGGAAAATTATACATGAGTCATTTTTTATGTGTACGAGTCAACCCTTCCTCAATCCGAGGTGAGGTGTGGCCGATACCACTCAAAGTGTCTAACCTTTATTAGAAATGGTCCACATTTTAAATTAAAACAACAACTGGCATACATAAATCAAACCAAAAACATTCATATGGTGTTGATACATTAGTTTAACGATCCATTTGTCATTTGTGACATGTAATAGTCAACCCCGACTCAATATGAGGCATGGTGTGGCCGGTAGCACTCTAACTGTCAATATTTTGTTTCAAATGGACACCGTTTTAATTAAAAAAACTGACATACAGAAAACCAACCTAACGTATTTGGATTGTGTTGATACTTTAGCACAACAATCCATCAGTCATTTATGACATGTACGAGTTAACTGAGCCTCAATTCGAGGCCTGTTGTTGTTGGTACCACTAAAAGTGTCTCACTTTTATTTGAAATGGAAGCATTTTAAGTGAAAACGACAACTAGCATACAGAGAACCAACCAAACGCATTCATATTGTATTGATACATTAGGAAAATGATTCATTGGTCATATGTGATGTGTACGAGTAAACCCCGCCTCAATCCGATGTATGGTGTGACCATTATCTCTCTAATTGTCTATCTTTTTTCTAAAATGAACATCATTTTAAGTAAAAACAACTGGCATGCAGAAAACAGACCAAATGTATTCGGATTGTGTTGATACTTTAGTATAATGATCGATGGTCCAGCCTCAAAAAATCCACTTCTCATGTGAGGAAATCCTACCCATATTCTAAAACACATGACATTTAACATGCCAAGGACAACTATATTCCCTAAGTCACACAAGCTCATTGATACACATCCATTGCCATCATAACTAAGTTCAAAGACACCTTCCCCAAACCATGACAATATATTTGTGTTCGGTTGAATTAATTTACTCATTTCCTTATTTTGGGTTATTATCTTCTAATTTAGAAATTTAATCATGTTTGTGTTATAAAAAAATGCAATTTTGTATGTATTGTTAATTCTGTATCACATATAATTAGGTATTCAGTTTTTAATGTATTGTATTCATAATTGATTATTAAATTATGTATCCTTCTACATGTCATTTTTAATTATGTATCCCTATTATGTATTTCATTTTATGTATTCTGTACAATCCACATAGCAGCACACAAATCAGGTTGTTGTGTGAATTGTACAAAAAATCCTATACCAACTATTTTAAACTGTTGGTATGGGTTCTTTATGTATTTTTTTTACCAACGCTTCTGAACCATTGGTAAAAAAACATTACCAATGGTTTAAACAGTTGGTATAAGGGTGAATGGAAGACTAGAAAAGATATTTCAATGGTTTTGAAACCATTGTAAAATGTGTTGTATATGAACTTTATGCCAACAGTTTTATAAAACCATTGGTATAGTGTATATTTCTTCACATATACCAATGGTTTATCTCAAACCATTGGTATAATCCAATTGTCAAGGATTACTGGGATATGGTTTTTAAAATCATTGGTATAATTTATACCAATGGTTCTCCACCCTATACCAAAAGTTTTCAACCATGAGAATACCTTAAATTTCCAGTAGTGCTTAGCTCTAAGCTCAGTAAAGGACAGTTCATCCCATGCTTGTTCCAGTCTAGGTTCCAGTCATTCCACCTCCTTACTGATTCCAACAACATTATTTTCACGATCAGGTATGGTTTTCACCATTCTCGAATGCTATTCTTTACCAGACGAAGCTTATTTTGAAAGGTAATCAAAGGGTTCCCCCAATGTTGCATGTCCCAAGCATCCCTGAACTCCTCCAGGAACCCCAGTTCCTTCACCCATGAATCTATTAAATAGACATGTTTCTCCCACATATCCCCTACACGAAGAGAAATACATAACATAGAATAATCTGAGAGACTCCATTTCAAATGAGTGAATTTCGAATCCAGGAACATAGAAATAGCCTATTCATTCATCAGATATCTATCAAGACGGCCATAAGATCTTCTCCTCCTTGTTGATTATTATACTATGAGAAAATACTTCCCTCATACCCTATATCTAACAAGACACTTGTAGCCATGAAGTAGAAGAATTATTTTCTAGAATTCTTGGGGAACACTCCACCCCTTTCTTATCCTCTAAACTAGCAATGATGTTAAAATCCCCGCAGATGACACAAGGGGCGCCCTCTGGGTTGAAACCATCATGATCCCCCCATAACACCTCATGATCATGCATGTTTCACTTGGCATATATAAAGGTGAATAAGAACTCTTGAAGTCCCACAGATATCTTAGTATTCAGTTCTTGACCAGATGCGCTAATGAGGCCCACACGTATGTGATCCTTCTAGAAGAGCCAAATGTGAGAATTGAGAAGATCCCCAGGTAAAAAACCACGAACCATAAGCTTTTGGGAATATTCAGAAATCTTATAGGGAGTATGTTTTGGTTCCAAAAAGGCCACCAGGGAAGCTTGTTTGTTAAACAATTCATTGACAAGAAAGTTTGACTAGACCCTAGCTACAAGACCACAGTCATTCCACACTAAGGCTTTAAACATTAAACAGTATCTATCTGGATTTGGACCTAGACTCCTAGCCCTTTCCATCAGAATAAATTGATTCACATATATTAACATCTGCTCTGGCTCTTGATCTAGTAGTATCCCCTGGCACCGCCTATGAGGAAGGTGAAATGGAAGAGGCACCACCTTTTGCCGACACCCTGCCTATGACTTTTGGAGAGTCAAACAGACCAACCGGTCTAGTACTCTAATCAGGGGACATAATCGGAGGCTTAGGGGATGAGGCAATGAGTGGTGCTGGAAGAATTTTATCTTGGGGAGCCATAGGGCATGGAAAAAAGGAGGTCTCCACTGAACATGATTCCAGGTTTAAGACCTTTAGCATGCTAGATTCAAAATACATGAAAACCTCCTACTTATTCCATCAAGAAAAAATCAAGGTAAAAGCAGGAAAACAGGGGTTCGTAGGGATCCATTGTTCTATCAACATGTCCATATGAAGAAGAAGACCTATGAGATCCAAACCTTAGACAAGAGGGCCAGCCTCCGAAGCCTGAATTTGGTCACGACCAATAGAGCCCCACATTAAAATGCGATCACTCCTGGAAGGGTCCCTCCCCTCTCCTCATTAGCTATATGAAGAATCCATAGAACCCTGATCATGGGGCCCCAAGTCCAATGATCCTTGCAAGTTCATAGAGACATCTTAAGTAGTATGCTCATGAGACCTCCACCACATACTGTAATAAGTTCCCTTCGAGGGAGCCTTTCGAATAACTTCAAGGAATGACTGGAGATGTGGTAAAAGGAATTGAACCTTAGGTAGACCTGATAAACCTGGGGTTGCTAAAGATCGTTCCTTCCCTCTATCCTGAGCACCAGATGATTTTGAAGCGGTCGACTGATATCCATATCCATGAAAATACGAGCCACTTAAGCCACATCCAGATGGATAGTACGAAGATCTGAGTATAGGTAGTGGCCCAGCGAATCCCCAATGACCTTGAGAAAGGCTTCATTCATAAGGGGTAGGGGAAGGCCGGGAAGAGAAATCCACACCACATCACTTGAGATTTCACGGCCGTGGTGTGCATCCAGTGTCCATCATGAGAGGGAGAACCTCAATAGCCCAATAGAGCGAGGACTCCTACACCACACAGTGATGAAGTCCGCTCAATATTCCAAGACAAAAAATTAGGATTTGTGACCCAAATGATAAACTGAAGCATGCATATCAAGGCCCCATCGCCGAACACAATCCTAGAAGAGCACTATAGGAGGCTTGTCCATGCCAAACTGCACAACAAGTGTCCATTGGAGATCTATATTCGCCGCCACAAAGGAAGAAAAAGAGACCTCGATCACAGGTGGACCTAGCTCCAAGAAAGAATCCACCACCGCAGGGCCCGTCGCCGCAACATTCTTCCCCATATATGTGCCCACTGCTCGTTGTTGAAAGAGCATCTCCTTGAAAGAGAGCACTGGGGGCCTTGCCCAGCTGACACCAGTCTCTGGAGGGTCTAGATAGAATGAAGGAGCTGCCTCCGGGTTTTCCAGAACGTCTGGAGGGAGAGCATTTAAAATCTTCATTTTCCCTCCCCTCATAGTGATTAAGAGAAAAAACGAGTTTACTATGGGACTAAACATTAAACATAAGTAAAACAATTACCAAAAAACCTATTCAAAATCCATTTTATGTCCATATTTAGGTTGTTCCCACTATTATATATAATTTGGTTAATTATTAGAGGCACATGATCTAACTGAGACCACCCAATATTTATTTAATTTTTTTATATTTTTACTTTTTCTAGTAACCTCCCTTTTAAAATGCCACCAAATATACCCATATATTTACACCTACATAGCACTTTGGTTGCTAAAATACATATCCAATACTCTTAAAAAATACTCTTATTTGAACATAGAATCCTCATATTGGTCATGAATACAAGCATTGATGTCTTTTGGTGAAAACCAAAATGACTTACCAAGAGAAAAGGTAATGTTAATTAGCAAACATTTTATTAACTCCTTTTCCACCAACATAAATTATTAATATATAAAAACTATTTAATAACACTAGTATCCAAAATATCCTTATATGTTGTTATGTTAATGCTGTTACCTAAAAATTCACACACTTCCATTAAATGGGATACACAATCATCAAAAGTGTGTACGTTAAACTACTACCTTGTGAACCAATGTAATTCGTTCTTATATTATGCTCTTCTTGGTTTACAAAAATGGAGAATTTATAGTTTATATATGATATATATTATATTTATGTTGTATTTAAACTTATTTAATTATTTTATAAATCATACCTTTAGGCATTCCGTTTTATGGGAATATGATAACAATTTTTCATGAATAGAGCGGACTAAAACCTCGCAAAGCGATGTTATTTGTTTATGCTTTAAGTATAATTTATAAAGGAAATATTTAATAGAAATATATGATATATATATATATATATATATATGAATTAATACTTATAATTAAGTGATATCATATATATATATATGTCATTTACTTTTCATTCTTTCAATATGAAGAGAAAATGGAAACATTGTTCATGCATACGTACGCCCAGCCATCACCATGAACGATGTATTTCATTTCCTATTTAAAAATATTATAGACTATTGTAAATAAATATATAATTAATATATATGTTATTTATTTAATTTTAAAAATTCATGAAATTATTAAATCTAGATCAATTAATGGGTTCAAAAAATAACAAGATAAAAAATATAAGAAATAAAGTTGTTATTACTTAAAACGCAACTTCTAATGGGAATTGTTAAAAAATGGTAATATAAAGTCACAATATAATATTTTATGGTATTATATATAATAATAAGGATCTGTTTTATATTTATAATATACTTATATATATATATATTATAATGTATGTTTGAATTTGAATGATGGAATTCATGAATTAAGGTTAATGGATATATACTCTCGCCATTATTCCTATATAACTTATGCAATATTCGCATCTCATTAGTTTTTTATAGTTTATAAAATACCCTATGGAATTTCATATAATTTTTTAAAATTATTATGTTATTTAGAAATTTTCAATTTATTCTATTATTTCACTTAACTAACGATTCAAAATGTACTCAAGTGGTAAGGGATTTCTGCTTCACATTTATTTTTCATGAGACACAAGCCATTTTGACCACATATTTATTTTATGTGGTAAATAAACTTATTTAGGATGTATATTATGATATTATAATTAAAATTATTGGTATTTAAATATCATTTTTTTATTTCACTTAATATGGGTTACGGTTCAAAAGTTACCAAATCATTAAATAACTTTTGTCCCAATTTTCAATATTCGAGATGTATATCATGATATGTTCCTTTAATTTTTAATGAGGTGTATATACATATTATTTTACATTTAATATCATCAATTTATCTCTATTAATGCAAATTATTTTTCTATTTTTCTTATGACATCTTTGATCTAAATTTTCATGTTTTTAAATGTGCTAATGATTTTATGTTACAATCTCATCATTTAACATGCTTTTTTATGATTATGATTCTACTAATAAAATATTATGATTAATATTTCAATAATTGACAGTATTATATTTAAAATCTTTATATTAATGATACATTTATATAATTGTTCCTTTTTTAAACTCATTGGTATTGAAGAAAATTAAAATAATATTTTCAAGAACATTTCACTTTGTCTATCTCTTCAGTAGTAAATAAATGTTCATTCAAAATAATTTATTCTAAAAAAATTCAATATATTTTTAAAATAAAAATGAATAAAATTTATAATTAAAATTATTTAAAAATAATTAATGGTTTAAAAATTACATAAACTTTTATTTAATGAATAATTTATATGTTTTGATGGTCATTTTCCGAGAAAATTATTTTCAAAATGAATTTTGTTTTTAAGCTTTTTGTCAAAATGGAATTGATATTTTCATCAAGAAATGTTGTAAATGGTTTTTTAATGTTATTTTCTGTCTAACAAAAATTCCCTTGGTGTTACTCATACCTTACCGAGGATATAATATAAGGGTACTATTATTATAATTACTCTTAATGGTTGATGTTTTAGATGAAAAGTTGTTTATGAAACCCATATCTCTTCCCCTAGTTATACCTTGTAAAAATGATTATCAATCCATATTATTTTCATGGCTCGTGATATGAAGAAATTATTTTCAATCCTATCACCCTTAAATATGTTCTGATATGATAAAATTTTATGTTACCCACATCATTTCTGTTGTTATGATATGATAAATGTTCTATGGTCTTGAGGAACACATATATATGGTTTTAATTATATGAGTGGTAGGACCAATATCTCCATATAATGTATTAGGAAAAGATTTAAATCTCATGAGATTGGCATTAAGGGAATGGTAAGTGAACCCATTTTAGTGAGGTATATTTTTCGCTATGATGGTCTTTATAGTGATCCTTGACTACTTAGATGGTTTGAGGAGTGAACCCATTTCATTGAGATAGCCTTGGAATTGATCCTTGACTACCAATATGTATGTAGTAGTCATACTTTAATAATAATATTTTATGCATGGAAATATATTCATGTTTATAATGTGATGTGTTGACCTAATTACATGTTCATAAAGTAGGTGTGAACCTTTTTTCACATTCACAATGTTATGTTTTGATCTATGTTTTTGTCCATATGTTTATGTGAGGTCCTGATTTCACTTTTTGTCTTATTGTCAGAACCTATTTCTATTTGTAAATGTTTACAATGTTATAATATGATATTTATGGAACAAAACTATTTCTTATACCAATTTATGATCTCATTACTCATGTTCTGTAATTTTATTATGATACGTGACTTATGAAATGATAATATTTATGTTGTGACTGATGATTGTTATCTTTGTTGTATATGGTATTATCTACAATTTTCATGATCTGAATGTTACACCGTTATGTTCACATTATACATGAATATCTATTATATTTACCTTTCTTGAGTATCTTATATCACCCTTTCTTATGTTTTATGTCCCCATGTTATGATGAATGTCTTTGAGTTGGTGTACTAAATGAGAAGATCTTTGTGGAAAACATTGAATACCATTCACCAAGTTAGAAGCTTGTGTTCCAAATTTCCAATAAAACTAAACTATTGTGGTCCTTATGCATGTAAATTTTTTAATGTTCATAATAATTATCTAAAATGATGTATATCCATGTATGTTATGAATGGGTCACTATACCAATCGTAATCCCTGATCAACTTCAACCATCATATATGGTTTATATTAACCTTCTGAAATGTGAATATATATTTTATATTCATATGAACCATATATATTTCCCACATTAGCCATAAATAATTTTCTTCCAAATAATCTAATTAAATATAACCATATCCAACTTCACATTATATATGGGATAATTTTGGCCATGAACATTCTATTTCCATAAGGTATAGGATATCACATTTTCATTTCACATCAATACACATCCCAATACCCTATATTAAGCATCACTGCATAAAACAATTTCCCCACTTAAGGTTAATGTGAGTACTAGTGATGTGATAAACCACTTTTTTACTTTATGGTACCTCTCATAGTAATCATTGAATGAGGAAAACATTACTCCCTTCCATGAAGAATTGGTTTATGGGTTTCATTATATCTAGAAGTTTGTTACATATCATTAATACTACCCAACTCGTCTATGAAAACTATATATCTACATTAAATATATTTTTTCTATTCCATTTATAAATCTATATCTTCTTAGAAGGTAACAAATATTTCTATTTATTAGAAATAACATGCCCTAAGAATGATACTTCCTCCATCTAGAACTCACCATTACTATAGAAAGTACATAGATTCTCTATTAACAATTTCATTAATATCATTAATGAAGACAATCCAAATAGAATAGAAGGTTGTACATTGTTCGTTAAAAAATTCATCAATCTGTGATAAGGAATAATTATTATTTATCATTAATTTATTGAGTTCAAGAGAATAAATGAAGATGAACATTGAATAATCCATACTCTATAAAAAGAGGATCACAACACCCCACGGTGAGGAAATGAAGTATTTAAAACCCTTTAATATATACTATTATAACACCTTCTTCAGTTCCTCCAACTAAATTGTGGATAATTTATAATTTTTTTCATATGGGAATATTTCAAGGTAAAATTTGAACCCAGAACACAACCTATCATTCAAGATGAAGACATGAAAAATAGTTAAAACAATATATTAGTACATTCCATAATAATATTCATTTATTTGAGAATCGTTATCTCTTAAGTAAAAATAATTTCATGTAGACATGCTTTAAAATTAGAAAATAATATACATGATTGAAAAGAATATTCCAACGGAGATTCATCCAAACCCAAACACGTGTACCAAATTAGATTATTCCTCGATGTGTAAAGATTGATCTCCTTCTATAAATACTTGATAGTGTATTTATATAAGTAAAACCTATCCACAAAAAATATATCAGTAAATCCCCTGAAATTAATTATGAAAAGAATTCAAGGGAGATTCAACTTAAAAGTATTTAATGGAGTGTATTTATGAACATAAGATGAAATAACTTCTATAATTTTTATTTTAATAGATATATATACCCAGATGTTTTGATTTAGTGTCTGAATAGATATCATAAACATACATGAGAATAAATAATGTGTAGAAATATAATCAAATTCTATGTTCACTAATCATTAATTTAATAACCAACGTACCTGTTTTGAAATAATTATTGGGATCCACATATGTAGTATTGATAGCATATAAGCTTCCTTTATCTCTTGGCATTTTAGTTTTAATTCATTTATTATATCTAAAAAAATTTCTAAGGTAATTTTCATATATTACTCACATATTACTTACAATTGAAACAATTTTCCACATGCCTAGTATTGATATAAACATTATACTCTTCCATCATATTGGGGGGTATCATCATGCCTCTTCATCATTGACTATACTGATGCCCTTATTTTCTACAATTTAATCACCATTATGTTCACTTTAGTTAGTTTTCAAGATTAATCTTCCCACATTGACACATGGGTTGTTGGGTTTTATTTCCCCTATGGTTTTTATACATTGATCCTCCAAAATTAAACTAAATTTTAAAAAATGTACTTCAATCCCCATGAGACAACATAGATTCTCTTATCTCCATTTTGATAAAAATATAACCACATAAAATCTATTAATAGCTATAAAATTCATATAAATATATATTTTATATACCTATATTTAATATACCAAACATGTAATCTATCTTATATTCGAATTTGATGACAATGTTAATGTCATTCCATGCAATACTTATGATGTTTTCCTCATATGAATCAATAGATTCATCAATATTTTTCATAAATTTAAATTAATATCACACAATATAATGAAATGGTTTTTGGGGGAATATTTATTGAAAAATATTTTCATTAATCCTACCTATATCAGAGAACCAATTTCATATTTAATAAGTAGGTTCTTGATTTCTATTTACCACTCATTAGCTTCCCCTACATGGTGATAAGAAACCGTAATGAAATTATCTTATTCTAAAAAATGTTGTATAGAGAATATCTTCTTAAGTAAATTATGAAATTATTCCATGATGATGGGATCAGAAAATACACTAATGGTAAGAGGACGTTGTCCCAAAAAGGACCCAGACACAACATTCTCTTTGTTTATAAAAGGGAGACATTATACATGATTCAAATTATTATTGATAACTTGGGAAAGCATTTTCAGTACCTCTATGAAGTTATCAACTAACACTCCCATCATTTTAGGAATATAATTAGTGTAATCATCATAATTCCTATAACATGTATTGTGGGAGAAGTTCCTCAAATTTCTCACCATTTACAAAAGAAACAAAATTGGGGATGAAAACACAAAAGAATAAAATAATATAAAATGGGTAGTATGATATTAGATGGAATAGCATATAAATGACCTATATATCCAAACTTGTGAGTCATTATAATTAAATCTAGGATATTTATTTTATTTATCCTCTTAGTATTTCTATCAAAAAATAAAATTATATCCTTCAGAATTATTCATAATGAGTATTTTAATTTTCTAAATCATATCCCCTATGTGTGTAAAAATTGGGGTACATCAAGGTCACCATTTTTGTAATAAGTGTAGGTCGGGTAAATACCCAATGTCTATTTTTTTAAAAACCCTAGGAAAAACATTATCAAATCCACTTCCACTTTTAGAATCTAGATATGGATATGATTTCATAGAAACCACTAACTATAAAATTTACTAAAATGTGGGAATATTATATTTTACAAATATTTTCCTTATGGATATCACTAAATTATTGTAGTCCAAACACACAGGAATAACTATATCTTTATCTTATATTTACAATGGGTTCCCAATCCTTTTACACATATTATTACATGAATTTTAACATTTATATCCAATTAACCCAACCTAATGATTGAGAGGCCCATTCTCATAGGAATTCTGGGGTCATAATATATCAAGATTAATCTAAAATAAAATTTCTTTTATAATATCCATAGTGAAATCCTAAATCCTTTTGAGATTATAAAATGTAATAAGATCACAAGGTGAATACAATAACCAAATGAATGACCGATAAAGGTAACTCAGTGAATAACCATGATGAAGAAGAAAAAAATATGAATCCAAAAACATAAAAAGATATTATAAATGAAAAGGATCATGGATAAACATAAGGGTTAATAATATAAGTAACATGAAATCATAACATCAAGGAATAATATAAATGTGGAAACAACATTTAGCATGACCTGAAAATATGATAATGCTAACTACCAATATGTCCTCACTAAGTTGGTATAGTCTGATCATGGATTATGTTTCCTCCTTAACCCCCACAAAATTTTATCTCGTGCAATATAAACAATACCAATGTAATGGAGAATTATATTAGAACACCCCTCATATATTTTTCATTCATTTGGTCCCCATAAATTTAAATCATACATAATGAATAAACATAATAATTACCCTCATAATGAAATGGGTTGTATAATCTTGCATCATATCATAATCATAAGAGACAACATAAATATTCACAATTAAAAACAAATTAAATATTATGAAAATTTAAATATTTTTAAATAATAATTGGACACAAATTTGGTGTTAATTTTAAAAAAAAAATAGAATGAGTTGATAATTGTATATAGAATAGAACATTAAAAATTATTGTTGGGGGAATCGGTTAAATAATATTGATGGATGAATAAGCATGATTTTTTTTTAAATACTATATTTATAATAGAATGGTTATCCATAATATAATTCTTAATTTAATTAAATAATTTAAGGGAATAAATACATTAAGAAAGTGTCATATAAGTGGATTAAGAGATATAAATGTTCCCTTTAATTGAGTTTTATTTTGATATTTCATTTGAAAAATAAACATAAGTCATGTATAACACCATCAACATAAGGGATAATAAGATAGGAGTAAATTTAAGACACATAAAACCCAATTTTATAAATATGACATAACCTTTAATGTGAGATAGGTAGAGAGTTAGAGAGACAAATGTCAAAACTGAAATGAAATTAGATGGTTCATAGAGATCATGTACCTTAGGATCTAGAATTGATATTCACTTGGAATTAATTTTATAAAAAATATTCTAGATTACATAATTAAAAAAATCATCACTATTTATATATATATATATAATTTAATTGAATTATATTATATTTATTTATGATCATCTCACTATGATATAATTTTTAATCTCATTCATATGAGGTCATATATTTTAAGAATCAATGCTCAAATCCCATATGTATAATGGTTGAATTTCATGTAAAATGGAAATATAAATAAAAAAGTTAACTGAAATTCTATTCATGTCAATAAAAAAATTATAATGGACCCAAATATCTATATGTTTGTTACCATAAAGATGATCATTTATTAAAAATGTAGATACTCGGTGATATTTAATCTATTAAGTTTTAATAAAATGATGAACTAGATTCGTTTTATTTAATATCATTGATATATATTAAATATAGAATTTAAAAAATATATAATATCCATATTTATTTAATTTTAAACAAATACATGTTAATATAATCCTTTAATGATTTTGGTAATGGAAAATAAAGCTCGTCATTCATAGAGGTTGTGAACCAACATAATATAGATGATCTTTTCATTTTTTTAGAATAGTAAGAGATGATAAGAGAGTGAATGATAAATATTCCATTAACAAAATAGTAGTCTAGTATATATATGATTCATCTATCAGTAATCAATGTTTGGAGGATTTTTTTTGGAGGATGTGGTTGAATATAAATTAAAAGACTTAGTAGGAGGTTTTACCATCTCCATTTGAGGTATCTTGTTAGGATTCATATTAAAAAAACAAGGATGTAAATTTTTATTAGATTAATGATTATAGGGATGTGGGTTAGGGAATATAAAGAGATATTTTTGAAGATATTGGGTAACCTCTATGCCTTATATGGTGTGAGGTGAAGTGATAGCGAGTCTGGCATTTATAAGGGGAGGTGAGATTTTTTTTATTATAGTCAATATGTATTATTTTGGTGGAGGACTACCAATAGTGATGAATCATGTTACTATATACAATATATTATGCATTTAATTCCTAATTATTTTGATCTTACAAAGTCCTTGACTCATAAATTAATTTATTTATCATATAATGTTAAATTTTGTATTTTTTTTATTTTACTATTCAAAAATATTATAGTGTTTTATGAAAATACTGGAACATTAGTTTTATAATTTCTCAAAATGTATATTCCAAAACTGAAATAAATTTTATGAAAATAATATCTTAAATAAGTGTAATTAAATTTATTAATTTAAATCATTATATATTTCAAAATATTTACACATTTAATATAATATTCAATTTTTTACCCATTGAAAAATTAATTATGGTTAAAAAAATATATTATCATTATTATAATGCTAAGTATTAATTTATCAACCCATTTTATTTAAAAAATATTTTATATCATTATATTTTTTATAAAAGTAAAAATTAAAAAAAAATGTTTTATAAAAATATAACACATATCGTGTCATTTTTAAACAGTCACTTAGTTTTATAACGATATAAATATTACATATTTTAATTTTTTATGGTATAAAAATTTTACATTCATAGGTGAGTGTGCTATTCAAAATGATAAGATTACTTTTCCAATGGTCAAATTACTAATCCAATGGTTTAATTTGTAACAGTAAAATGGGTCTCCTAATTTTGATAATTATTTCATATTTCATTCTTTATTTGTTCAAAAATATTTTATCTCTGGTTTATATCTATTTTATTTTTTAAGTTGATGATTTATTACTAATAATTAAATTTAATTCTATAGTGTTACTCGTGAGTGTAATTATTCTTCTTGATTAGGAAGATCAAAAAAATTAGTTATCTTATTCTATATTATTAATTTCATGATAAAAGGTTCAATACATATTGTAATATTTATTTTCTAAATAAAATTTTTAAGTCAATATATGAAATTTTTTCTATTTAAGATTTTGTGTTTCAAGGGATTTATATAACACTACATTAATATATGTGGCTTCTTTATATAGTGATAAGAGAAATTCTAATGATATAAATTATTTTTTGACATGATATATATAATTGAAATGTGTCTGGAAGATTAAAATGGTATTTTCCTACTAATATCACAGTAGATCAATACAAAATAATCATATAACATTTCACCATATTTATTCACTAATATGTCTTCTCTAGAGATTAATTTGATAACTAATGAATTGAGGCACTATAAGGGTGAAGACATCATGTTCATTTATTCTTGAGTTATAAAGAAATTGTAAATAATTTAATAAATATATGATAGATTATAATAAATTAGTCTCATTTAAAATCATCCAGCATGTATGCTCTTATATACATGAAAATTTCATCATTTGTAAACCAAGAGATGTGAATGTGTCTTAACCCAAACCCCAATAGTCTAGAGCTTGGGCATGGTACCATTACAATGACATAATATATAAGGAAATAATTTTACAAAGGATTGAATAATATCTTGGTCTTGGAAAACAAGGTTCAAACATGAGTCTTGTATTAAAATTGAATACACAAATTTTATCATATTATTTTGAGATTAATTTTACTCTATCTAGAATATCTCTATATATTAGTCATAGAAAACATCATGTAATCCCAGGGATAGTAAAATAATTAAGGGTGAGATAAAAGTAATATTAATGGTTATGTATGGAAGAAGATAATATGATTCTATAATGGATAATAAATATTGAAAGGTAAATAACCAAACAAAACATCCATTTAAATAACTGGATAAGGAATAATTAAAATGGAATGGTAAATAATTAAAAAAAACATTATAAATTAAAAACTGGAGAGGTAATAATCAATATGGAAGGGAAAAAATGAATACACATGTAATTTAAATAATTAGCTCCATATACAAAGATAGGTAACTGAAAATTTATTCAATTTAAATAACTCAATATGGTTTACTATATATAGAATGGGTACTAACTACAAACCATTCTATTTAATTAATAAATTGAGAATGAAATGCATCCATATGTTTTTAGATATTGAAAATATCTTAGATAATAATAAGTGAAGTCTGAATGAATGAAATTAATAAATATTGGATGCTATATTTTTAAGGTACGTAGAACTATTCCTATTAGGACCTTTCATTAGGTGGTTTAGATATAATTAGTAGAAAACCGTTTAGCTGAGTCTAGGAAAATGATTCATCCCATGGACCACTGATGCATTTATGGGATTACATTAGATATCCCCAATCTTTTTTCAACTAATTCCAAATAAATAATCATATATTGAATAATTGATTAAATTCTTAAATAATGTTCCCTATCAAATTCTAATACTGATCAAGAAATATGGATTTATCAATATTTCCCAATATAATATAATCACTTTCAGAGATAGTCAAATAATTATCAATGTTAACACCATATGAAAAGTGAAATAATATTTAGGAAATAATAATATCCATAATATATAATGTGGATATGGAGTAGAAATTTAATGTTCAGTGATCTCTAGAAAGCGAATTACTCAAGTAGAAGTTAATGACAACAAAAATGATTCATATAAGTCACTGTCAAAACTATCCTTAGTAAAAATAATCATAATCTATATAGAAAAATAATAATGATGTTATATATGTCAAATATACCCATTGAACTAAGAATCAGGGTTATTGTCATTGATGAACTAAAAAAATAACTTTAATATCATTATTGTGGAAAATATACTTTGTATTTCGAATTAAATCTTTTAATTCCATTCATCTTTAAAAAAATTTAAAAAATAATAAAAAATATATTTATAAAATTTAAAATATATCTTTAATGAAATGACATTGTGTAATTAAATCTGAGGTTGAAATTATATTATTTCTACATTGTAAA
This sequence comes from Viscum album, assembly GCA_963277665.1. Classification (NCBI taxonomy): domain Eukaryota; kingdom Viridiplantae; phylum Streptophyta; class Magnoliopsida; order Santalales; family Viscaceae; genus Viscum; species Viscum album. The sequence goes on along the minus strand of OY728166.1, from coordinate 1,064,942,563 downwards.
AAAGGTTTGGAAAGTGCCTTATTCAAAAATAGACAAGAATATTTCTTTTAAAAGTGTATGTAAAAAAATAAAGAATTGTGTAAAAATTTATTTTAAAATATCAACTTTAAAATTATAAATAAAAAATTTGAATTTAGTTTCTGATTTTTTCTAATAAGACATATTTCCGACCAAAGAGAGAAATGAAGCTGGATTTAATTAAAACATTTTTCAATAGATTTACATGAAAAAAGTGTAAAATTGTTACTAAAACTTGAAAATATCATAAATGTATAGATTAGAAGAAAATATAACTATTTATAAGGTAAAATTATTGTACTTTCCTTCACCAAGCACTAATAAATAAACTATCTCGATTAGAATGTGATTTTGAAATAAACCCCTAAAATGATCGTAATGATAACATGAAGATTAATAAATGAATAAATTATTTGTATCACCTATATATACAAATAAAAAAACATAAATAAAATAAGTTTTATTCAAAATTCATTATACACAAAATCCTATAACATTAATGTCAATTTGGAAGTAATATAACAAAATTTAAATTAATTCATTTATTAAATTATTTACCACTTGGTACCTTCAAATTAGAAACTCCTTAGATTAAATAATTAGAATATAATTTTAAAATACCATGAATAATGAATAATCCATGATATTAAATGTAAAAGGGCCTGTATACACACAATATAAATAAATTTACGTTCATGACATTACAATACGTCTCAATGAAATGAAATTGATAAGGAATCCCTTACATCGCACTTTCTTATTTTTCTCACATTATTTATCTTCTTGTAGATTTTACTATAACATGTTATTAACTTATAATGGAACAATATTAAAATTTATCATATAAAATAGGATTCTTTTATAACATCTTATATTTTGTTTGTTAATAATGCATCATTATTTTATTTCTTTATGTGAATAATTTTCATGTTCTTTGAGTATGTTTGGACATTTCTTTGCTCTTAATTTTACTATCATATCATCATATGAAAAATGCAAACCCTGATATAAATATCATATATATTCAGTATATATGTATTTATATAATTCCATAAATTTTGTTATCGGAAATGAAATACAACGTTCGTGGATGTTGTAGTCCATACACATGCATGAACTCTCCATCAATTTTATTATCATTTTAAAGATAAAAAATTAAATGATATTAATGTATATTAACATTAAAATATCTTATTTATTTACATATGAAATATTTTTGTTAAACCCATCATTAATATTTTCCATGTAAATTGTGAATGAATAGCCTAGCTTCGTGAGGAAGTAGCCCACTATACACATGAACGACGTTATCGTATTACCAAAGAATGAAAATAACAATGGTATATGTTATATAATAATAAAATAATAATTATGAAATCATAAATATAATATATATCAGATAAAATTTTATGTAACTCAATATTCACAACCATTATAAGTTGGTAATCGAAAACCATACCACATTACAATGTGAGGCCACGGTTCGCCAAACACACCAACGATGATTTTGTAAACCATTTAATGGACATGTGTGAATTTGTAGGTTTTAACCCTAAAATAAGTATATTAAATTTTATAATGTTACTATAAGGTGATGATATTAAATTAAATGAATGAGTTTTAGGACAAAAAATACAAAAACATTCGTTGATGAGCGTTACCTCTTCTTCAGGTTTCTCCTTTTGTTATTCAAGAAATTATTCATTAGTTGGATTTATAAAAAATTTAACGATTACATGATTAGGGGAGGAATTTATTTATGTTAATTGAGAAGTTTTTTATATGCCCAATGGATTTGGAGGCTTCAACTTGAGGGAATTGTTTTCCCTTTTATAGTGTAAGAGGAGTGGAATTCTGGTAAATACAAAAAGGTATTAAATATTTTGATGTACACCTTACCACTTATGCCTCAAATAAATAACCAGATCTTGATAACATTTGATATATAGAAGAAATATTTCCATCCAATCAATCTTTGGAATGTATTGGGTCATTTCCATAGCTTATCTTCTAAGATCAAACACTAACTAAACTCATTTTTACCCCTATCGTTGGGTTTAACTTTAACTATTTTCAATAATCCCATCAGTAAAAAAATAATTTGACCATATTAGAAATTAGAAATTATTATTCATTCAAGTATTGAATAAATTTTTCAAAATAAAACTCAAATTATTTTAATAATTTATTTTAAAATTTATCACACTAACATGGCTACAAAGCAGGTATTCGAAGTGAAAATGTTAAAAAGATTGAAATTTTTTTATTTCAAAATTCACATAGAAATTGATTACAATGACATAAATTGTATTATATATATATATATATATATTGATAAATTTTAAAATTAAAATAATTAAAAAAATATAATTTATCTTTAAATTGTTTTTGAAGAAAATTTTGTTTTTAATTAAAATTTAATATTATTCACTATTCATCAAAAAAAGTCACTTCTAAAATAAATATTAAAATATTAATTTAAATTAATTAAGAAATTTTTCATCAAGAATTGAATTTTATTTTTTTAAATACAATTTTTGGAAGTATAAATGTTTGTTTTTAAAAAATATGTTCCAATAAATTTTGGAAACACTGCCTTTAGAAAAATAAACCTTTTTGCATAAAATTAGATTTGTTGATATCTTATTATTATCTAATATATTATATGAGATTCAAAAAATTTCATTGAATATATAATATATAAATTTTATTTAGATAATACAATAATAGTTATTATTTAATTTATTAATATTACACATCTTTTCCAGAGAAAGTTGTATTTATAAAATATAACATTTCATTTATATTCAGTTCGTTTTTATATTAATTTATAATTAAATTGTAACCAATTAATTAAAAATATATATTTTTAGTAGTTAGTAAAGACAATTCATTACAACTTAATTAATGTCTAGTTGATAATTATAATTTTAAATAATAATATTTCTAGTATATTCTTGTTTTGTAAATCCCAATCTTGTGTGTAATATATGTTATCGAAGGAAACAATTGCTTCATGTAATGAAGGAAAAAATAAATTTTTCATTTAACACATGATAATATCATAATTTCATGTGATTAAGGCATATAACATATTTAGTTTATTTAAAATAGTAAATATGTTAGTTATTATTAGGATTTAACATTCAATTCTATGTTTGGTGTCACATGTAACATATTTAATTTAATATGATATTCATATTATAAAATTTAGGGTTGTTACATTGTATCCACCGTATATAAATTGCATCCTTTCATTTTAAATATGATATTGGTAATCTAGGGTAATATGTTTGAAAATTACTTTGGTGAAAATCCCACAACGTTAGATTGGTTGGTAAAACATCCACTTAATAAGATACAATTGGATGATATATGGTCACATGTAATAACACCAAACTAGGTTTATACAATGGTGAATAAGGGTGGAATGTGAAGATGTGAACATGAAGGAGAATATTAAATATTTATATAGTTCATGAGGTCATTGAGCACAATCAAGTGAATAATCAATGGAATGTTTAGGGCCTCAAATGCATAAATTTATGATGATTTTAAAAGATATCATTTTAACATAAATGAATGTATCAGGTCAAAAAAGACATGGTCATTTTCCTACTATTAAGTAAATATTTTACAGCCTATTAATATAAATAACTATGCTTACCATATATATTTATATTTTGTAAATACAATATCATTCATTGGTTTTTTTATGATTTATTTCCAATTTATCCCTTTACATAATGAAATGAATAACAAAAAAATTATTCACGGGGCACTAATATTCACATTTAACATAACATAATATTAATCAAGGAATCAAAATTATTTTTTTCAACCTCTATCTATTTTTAAAAACCAATTTGGTCAATAGATTATTCTCTAAACCGAAATTGTAATACCATTGGTTCATCTTTAATATTTATTCATCAAATTTATTAACTAAAAATAATTCCCTACAAAGAAGGACATCACATAGGACAGTGGTTAGTGTGAATCCCTTATCACCCTTCATTCAAGGTTTAAGGCCCCAAATCCTTACTAGATGTTATGGGTTGTCACCCTCCATTCATGTTTTCATTTTTATAAAAAATATTGTTATAATGATTAAAAAAATATGTTGAACATCATTAAAATAAAATTATTCATTTAATAACCATTTTCCTAAGGGTCAATACAATTTTTTTTTCAAAGTCTAATAATTTTTTTGCCTATTATTATAGTGTAATGAATTATCATAATACCCAAAATGGTTATTGGTTCCTTTAAATATATGTATATTAAATTTAAATTCATTATTCCTCAAATAAATGTTCCACTAGAAAATATGATTATCATAAATTTCTCGATGATATCCCTAAAATTGGTAGACTACTATAAAATATGACCTCGAAATATTTTTTATACCCTTTAATCTAAATTCAAAATAATTACACAATAATTGTATCCATGAATATTTTTTTAATGAATATAAAACATCTAAAATTTAATGTAATCATTAGATTTTTCATAATTATTTTAACCGAAGTACTATTGTTATAATCCTTCAAAAACATATTTTTTGAATCACGACACATAAGAACTTCATCCATTTTACTTCCACATTGGTCCTTCTATGGGTTTTTACCTATGACATTTACTTTCATTATCTATTAAAATCATTTGTAATTGATGTAATAAAAATGTGAATTATCTTAAAAATATCCCCCATTTTTGTCAAACCACGTACATAGTAACACCTATTTTCATGTACCAGGTTACCCTTGAGTCTAGCCTAAGTTTACCAATTTGAATTTATTAATCCTAGGTACATCTATTCCAGAATTTTATCTAGTTATCAAGATATGGATGTATATCTATAAATACCCACATAATATCTACCTTTCCAAAACATTAGGGTGTTATTCTATACATAACCTCAAAGACTATCATAGGGTTATGTTCCCTAATCTATGATTTCCTAAATTTAGTTTCTATGGTTTCTACTAATGTTTCTCTAAAGCCAACTATAGTGACACCTAACCGAGTAGTCTAGATATGTTTAATACTACCATAATATTTGTATAAGGTACAAGGAAATCACATACCAAAAGTCCAAATAGTATTTTAGTATTGGTTGACTAGATAGATACACGTTTATTGTATAACAATTGAATGAAAAAATTACATCATAGTCATTTTACAAGAATAACTTTATCCCATCGAATGTATCTCTGAATATCATTGTTTGTAAACATCATGGAATTATGGGAATGAAAAAAATACAACTGCACTAAATTTTTTAGTAAGGGATATGTATAAAATAAGCTAACAAGAATCAATAAAGAATAATCTGTATGGAAAGTTAAATAACATAACACGCATTCAATTTATAAACCTGGATAAGGAAAAATAAATATAAAATTAAAATAACTAAACTTAAATCCCATTTAATAAAATGGTTAAGGAATAATCAATATAGAAGGTAAATAACTAAACATACACAACATTTAAATAAAGTGTTCAATATGGAATGGTAGATAATTGAAAATGCATTCAATTTAAATAATCTGAGAATGAATAATCCATATGGAGTGTAGATAACTAATAAGCTATGAAATTAATTTAATAAACATAGAATAAAAATCATCTTTAGATATTTTCATTATGAAAATCTCATGGATAATAATAACTAAAACCTAAATGAAGGTAGTGAATAATTAATGGAACTAATGTTTCACAGGTGTAAAAAACCTTTACTGTAAATACCATTTACAAGACAATTAAAAATAGATGGGTAAGAAAATTTAAATTACACTAGACAAATGATTTGTCTTATGATTCTATCAATGAATTGAGGGGTTTACATTAAATATCCACTAACCCGTGTCATAATAGTTTAAGGAATTTCTAATATACCGATTAATTTATTTAATTAATAAACAATGTGACTTATCAAATATAAAAAATTTCTAAGGATAATAGATTTATAGATATTTACCAAGATAATATAATTAAATCTCTATATGATAAAATATCTATTAGAAGAAACACATTATGTAAACATGGTATATGGTGATGGAAATAATGATATTCATGTTAAAAAAATGGTATATTTAGGTTTAATTTAATGTTCAATGGTCACTAAAAAGTGTATAATACAAACGAAATGTTATTTCAACAAAAATTATTCAATGAAATGAATTTTAATACAATTCATAGTCAAAATAATCATAATGAATCCAGAAAAAGAATAGGGATGGTTTCAATAGTATGTATACCCATTTGAGTAAGAATGGTGGTATTGTATCATCACGGTAGTAGAATTGTAGTTTCACTGTAGCACCACTGTAGCAATGGTAGACTGTAGCAGCGGTGACTCTATAGCGGCGGAGGCACTTTAGGAGGAACTGTAGAGGAAGAAGTATTGTGCCACCAAAGGTATTGTAAAAGAACTGTTCACTAAAGGGCCTATTGGGCCAAAAAATGGGCTTTTAAGCCTCGTATATAGGCCACTTGGCATTGGGCCTTCAGAATATGTAATGGGTCTCCCTCTACCCATTCAAAAGGAGTATTTACATTAATAATAAAATGAGGATTCGAACCCCAAAAACAATAATATGATCATGAGTAAAATATAATATACATTATAATAAAATATGATCATTTTATTTGAAAATAATATTTAAAAATAAATAAATAAAATTATCATTTTCAAATTTCAAAATAATCTTGATCCCTCAAGAATTCACTGTTTTATTTCACCCATAAAACACTGTATTTAACATGTTTGGTATTAAAAAGTCCAAATATGATAACAAATTTCTCTTTATGTTTGGTTTAATAATTTAATTATTATCACATTTAGTAATTTAATTTTGACATTTTTTGTGTTTTCATTATAGGTTGAAGTTATTTATATGTCCTTGGATGATGTTAAAGAAAAATGGTGAAAACTACATAGCAATCCACGAATAATAGTGGACTTAACCACACACTTCAAATAATTAGTTCATCTAATTTCGATGAATCAATTTTGAATGATCCAAAATTCATTTAAATATGACTAATGTGAAGACACCCTAGACAAATTCATAAATTATGTTGCCCAACCAAATAAATCTAACCGAGAAAATGAATATTCATGATGTTAAAAGTTTGGTTTTGTATTTTGGAAATATCTCCAATTTTAAAAATTATCTAGCCACCACATTTGACATGGATACATATACGAATTTGGAAAATGATATTTACCTTTTTTTTATATAATGATACAGAATTTTAATATCCAAAAACCATGGAAAATCTGGTATCTTGAATTATATGTGTTGAAACCCACGTCCAATTTATCTATAAAAATGCATTCTTAGTTCCTCATTTGGCACTTCATCCTGGAAGTAATGATTTAACATTTTTTACACCAAAAGGAGTTCTCCCATAATTCCTAAATGTTTTTGAGGTTGTGGTATGTTCTACATCAATATCTATGTATTTCCCATTTTCCATGGAGTTTTAAACACATTCTGATTACTTGAGAAAAAATGTAATTTAAATCCAAGACATCTTGTTTTCAATATCTGAATGATCTTCTTAATTATTGGTTCGTATGTATTTCTTCATCATATTATCTATTTATTTAATTTCTTTATGTAATGGTATGTTATACTCAATTCATATGATTATGATTGGGGTACCCATTCATGTGATGTTTCACACAGCATTCACTACTTGCTCCCCCTTTCAATTAAGGTGTTTGTGTGGTTCATATTGGTCAAATGAACTATCATAAATAATACCGTTTAATTGTATAATCATTTCATGGTAACAATTTGAAATAATATAAAAACCCGGATAGTGCATCGAGTTCTTCATGTGTTGCCTTAGTGAGTTGCGATGATGAAGTCGAAAAAATAATCACTCATTCAACATCAGTAACATGTGATTCATTTTGTGTTACAAAATGAACCCTAATAAGTATCCTAGTATAATATTAGTTACATTATGGTTCTAGGTGATAAAACATAGGTATTAAATGATATATACCCATTATCTGGAAGTAATGAAGGATGCGCATCAAGAGATTTCATTGGGTAGATCATGCATAAACAAAACAATTAATATCAATTTTTTCTTATTGATTAAGTTTATCTATTGTATTCATAAATCAAGAAACCCAATGCATTCAAAAATAAATTTCCCATTTTTTATAATCAAATACCAAATTTTTGATTAATGATCCATGTGTTTTTTAGAGATGACCTAGTTTTCCTGCAATACTACAAAAATTATAATAAAACTAAACAACTAATTTGATACGCTCGAAACACGATAAAATTTTGGTACCATTGACGGAGATAGTAAATCATTTTTTATTTCTTTAAATTTATATATTTTTTTCCTTTTTATGTATTACTCCTTTCATTATCTACCCCTCTCTTTTGAATGTTTTTTTATTTTTTTTCTTTTATTTGTTTCTTATTATTCTCTCTATCTTCCTATCTCTCTCTATATATCTATATAATTATATACTAGAACACTATTTTTTCGTTTAACCATTCATAAATATTGATTTTTTTATTTTATGAATCACACATTACCAAAATAAGAAGAAAAACAATCCAGAAATTATTTTTTCATGACAAGATATGGAAAAGAAATATTATTTAATTTTGACCCAGAAATTTAAAACAAACTTAAGTAAAAAATTAGGTTATCTAAATTATGAAATTTATGTAATAGACATGAACACCTTTCAGAACATAAAGTGGTCCCAACCCAATCAAAAATTGAACCAAATAAAACCCCAGAAATGATGGCTAGAAATAATCAAACGTTAATATAAAATACCACCTCTGATGTGGAGTACCAAGACACATGTTTTCTATATCTGAAGCAAGTAGAAAACATTATCTAAGATTAGGAATATTCAATATCCATTAAAATTTCAATTTTATTTATGGTGATGACCCTCATAAAAATATCAAGAATGTTTACATAGTGTGCTCTACCATGAAACACCAAAAAGTTATGGAGGAACATATAAATTTAAGGGACGTCCCCTTTTCCCTAAATGATATAGTTAAAGACTAGATATATTATCTTCTTACCATAATTTCTTGATGAAATGACCATAAAAAACTATTTCAAGAGAGTTGTTTCATTTCCTCTTGAACTTTATCAATTAGAAATGAAATTTTTGGAATTAGTAATCATAAATAGATAGCCACCATGAATATTGGGAGAGATTAATAATACATTGTTCATACTGTACCCACCACAAAATTAGTGAACAATTACTAACTCAATACTTATATGAGGGACTTTTCCCCTTGGATTTGGGTATGATATAGTTTGTAGCAGCAGGTTCCCTATCGGATAAAACTCTTTCTATCACTAGAGAATTAATAGCCAACATGGCTCAAAATTCACATCAATTTGGTAAATGAGTAATTTCAACAACTGAAGGAGTTCATGAAGAAAGTCATTCTTACATAAAACTAATGGTATATAACAAACATGATGATATGAATACCCTTATAAAGAAATTAACTCACGTAAAAGGTAATTGAAACTATCCTCCAATTCCATTACATTGTGGTATGTTTTCTAATAACACTTATTTTTCTAAATTGTTCCCAAAATATTAGGTTTCATCTTATTCTTGTGAAATTTTGTTCCCTATTAATCCATTCCAATAATCACCATCCGTTATGTAATAACCATTTTAGATGAATCCAATCTCTGGTGGGAAGAATAACTATAGTACCTATAACGACCCATACTTTACATACATTGTTAATACTTCAAAATTGAAGCATACTTATTACAACATATAACAAAACCACGAAAGGACCGTATAGGTATAGTGTCTTTAGAAACTGGGAAACATAAACAACTGGTTCATAAAGCATCAACTTTGCCTCCCACTTATTTCATCATATATAGAGTCCCTTTTTGGAATATCCTACTTAATAACCTTTTTCCTGACCTGGGGAAAGAAAACATACAAAAGGGTGAGCTCAAATGCTCAGTAAAGGTAAAAAAAAGAAATATCAATCACATCGTATACACAAGCACATAACTTTTGGAAATCTTAACCTGCAAAAGAGATCATAATTTCATAACATGGGATAAATCATGGCAGTGAAATGTAATCACAATAATCATAACATAAAACATGAAACTTTGTGGCATACACACATAATCATAGAGAATCATTTCTTGTTAGTCAAGACTCATTGCCAAGACTATCTTAGTGGACAAAGTCCCTTTCTGAACTGAGTCACCCACGTTTTAGTCCTGTTTCACTGAACCCGTATAACCTACCGTTCCAGACATGTCTATCTCATGAGATATAAAATCATTACCCAATGAATTTGAGGGAGATATAGATCCCACCTATCTCATAATGATACCATTCTTATGTATGCCACAAAATCATAAATCATACATCATTTCATAACCCATGTAATAAAAATGGGAATCTTAAACTTCGTGACATCATAAAACAATTCATATAAGATAAAGGAATTCATAAAAAATATTTCCATCACAACATAATAAATATAATAATAGGGATAGAAACAGAACACTGTATTATCTTAGATGGAAAATAATTTTGATAAAACACTTGAAATGAATTCTTGGGGAAAATATCCTTTCTTCTTCAAAAACACTATTCATTTCTTAATATGTCATACAATTATAAACTAAACGAAGTTGATTAAAAATGAACTTGAAAACTTGTAAAGGAATATTCTTGGAAATAATGTTTTAAAATCCATTCATGTCGTATAAGTTAAAAAAACATTCTTCTCGTACTTTTGTCGGAAAAGTTAAAAAGTACCTCGTACGAAAAACGACAAAAGATTCCTTTCATATATTTTACTAAAAACTCACCGAAGGGTAAAATTGGATCTAAACAATTTTATATGGATGGAAATAATATTACATATTGAGGAAACATGGATGTGGATGATAAAATACACCCCAGTAAATACCAAAGTAGAAACAATCTCGGATAAAAATGAGATTGTGATATTTCCCTTACCTTAGGTCCGACTTGCTTTTTAAGTGTCTGAACCTCCTGTATAATGATTTAAATAATGTTATTGACTTCTTCCAGAATCATACTTATTTTTATGATATAATATATGGTCATATTCTTAGCTTTTTAGTAGTAATATTTCATTGCTACTTGTTATTCGTGTGTTTATAACTTTTTGTTCTTTATGCGTATTTTGTCGAATAAATTCTTATTCTTTTCTTTAGGTTATAGATACCTCATTTCCATAATGTAATTAGTGTAATATATATCATATTCATTCATTAAATTCATTTATATAAACATTATTAAATGAAGATCATGTAGAACGAGTCGCATCACATCGTGGAGACGGTATTCCGTACGTACGCACGAGTGATGATATCGTTCCTATGATCGTGGAATTGTATTGGAGTGTATGTATACTATTTAAGAATCAATATCACTTTATAATAGTCATATATAGTCATTATTTACACCATTATACCCATCCAAGTAAGGTGGTGGTGGAAAATAGATTACACCACGGCGTGGAGACGGTATTCCGTACGTACGCACGCGCGGAGATTTCTTTTTCTGTAAGATGGATAGATGGTGAAATAGGGTTGTTTCATACATATAATAACATATCCGTATATGATTGATACTGATGTTATTAATTCATAATGAAACAACTAAATAAGAATAAGTGGAAGAAGAAATAAAGATGAAAGAATCGGTAACAGACATTACCTCTTCTTTGAAGTGATTCTTTGAAACCTTCTTTTAGGGAACTAAAATTGGTCTTTGAAGAAGACCAGGACCTCTAGGATGTCTCTAGGGAAGTGTAGAGGAGAAAGTGTAAGGGGTTGGTCGAGCTTGAAGGCTCAATGTGGTGTGAGGAAGAGGGGGAGGAGGTGTCCTTTTATATGGGAGGAGAGGGGCACCTTTGGAATAACTAAAACGATTATTTTATTATAAAGTCAAGTTCGGTTTTAAATATCTCCAAATTGATATATTTAGAAGCTAAGGTGGGGATGGGTCTAAATACTCTCATCCAATAGAATTTAGACAAGTTTAGGTTCCTATTCAAACCTTATCATTTAGATTTAACATTAAGTTAAATAATTTTACTTTTACCATGTCTTCTTGTGTTCTTATACTATAAGGTTAATAAACTTACTATAAGAAGCCAAACAAACCCCAAGTTGTTTATTATTAATATATATAACCTTATCTAAGTCATTTGGACAAACCTTAGATTTTTAGGAATAAAATAACAATTACCAATATAATATTTGTTTTAAAAACTATTTTATGAAAATTTTGACACTATTTAGTAATTGATTTTTGTGAAAATCATAACAGAATTATTAGTTCGAACCAAGTTAATTAAATCAATACTATCATGTCATATTAACCTAGAAAATTAGTGGGATTCATAAAAAGTCTCAAATTACATTTATTTTGGTGTTTATAACATCAGTTATGTCAATATTTCATTAATAAGATAATTACTGCATCATCATTGTGTCAAAAATAAATTAAATTATTTAATTCCTAAAATTAAAAATAAAATACAATTATGTAGGAAAGACTTTTATATTTCTAATGAATATTTATAGTCTAATTTATCTTATGTATAACCCCATATTAAAAATTATTTACTTATTAAACTTTGATTTTAACTATTTTAACCCTTCTTTAAATAAATTAATAATAAATGTCCTAATCTAATCCAAGTGGGCCTAAATGGTCATATTTTATTCCTAAGTTCGTTTTTGGTCGAATTACACTTATCCAATAGAATTAGGACATGTGTTAGGGTAATAATAATATCATCTTTACCCTTAATTTCCCTATTTACTTTTTACAGTGGTAAAAAAAAAGTAAAAAGTTACTATTCACCAAAAAATTACTTTCATCTCATTGAACCAAATTTTACTTAATAACATCAACTGTGTTTTCGGATTTTTGAAATTCCAATCATAGAAGAGGTAAAATTAAGTTTTATGAAAAATTCAGTTTTTTAACTACCACTTAGTGGTTTCACTATTCATCAAAAATTGAAAGTTTTCAGAAAAATACCAAAATTTCACCCTAAGCTAATTTCGATATTCCAAATCCAAAAATGAAGTCCATTTTGAATAATAAAATTTATAAAATTTCAAAAAGTGGTTATTACTATTCATAACGGCTAGTTTTAATAATATTTTAATAGCATATCGTTGTTTAGTGAAACTCAGTATTGCGTACAATGCAAGCTATCGAGGAAGGTCGCGATTTCGTGTAAAGAAAGCCAAGCAAGTGTTGTGTAGAAAAAGATTCCTTTGATGATTTATATAACATAAAAGTCTCGGGTGTTACATTCTACCCCCCTTAAAATGAATTTCTCCCTCGAAATTCGTCACTTTGTAACAAACAGATGAGGACACCTCTCCCTCATCATATCCTCAAGCTCCCATGTAGCTTCTTTTAATTGGTGGTTCCTCCATAAAGCTTTCACCAATCGAGTGGTCTTGTTTCGTAGGACTTTTTCTCTACGATCCAGAATCTCTATCGGTTGTTCTTCATAAGAAAGATCTTGCTCCAGCGGTACAACTTCTGAGCTGAGTACATGTGAAGGATCAGGTATGTACTTTCTCAGGAGAGATACATGGAACACATCGTGAACTTGAGAGAGATTCGGTGGAAGTGCCAATCGGTAAGCTAACTTCCCAACACGATCTAGTATTTTGAAATGACTGATATATCTAGTGCTCAACTTCCCCTTCTTTCCAAATCTCATAACCCTCTTCCAAGGAGATATTCATAAGAACACTTTATCACCCACTTCAAACTCTAGGTCTTTTCTTCGGTTGTCGGTATTACTTTTCTGTCGACTCTGAGCTACTCTTATGTGTTGTTGAATAGATCTGACCTTTTCTGCCATTTCATCAACGAGATCAGGTCCTAATAGCTTTCTTTCCCCAACTTCATCCCAGCAAGTTGGAGTCCTGCATTTCTTTCCATAGAGAGCTTCATAAGGAGCCATATGAATACTGGAGTGAAATCTATTATTATAAGAAAATTCCACCAAAGGTATGTGTTGATCCCAACCTCCTTTGAAATCCATAGAGCAAGCTCTTCTAGGGTTTGAATTGTTCTCTCAGATTGACCATCTGTCTGAGGATGATAAGCAGTGCTGAAACTCAACTCAGTATCCAGAGTATGCTGAATACTTCGCCAGACCATCGAGATAAATCTCGGATCCTGATCAGATATAATAGAAAGTGGTACTCCATGCAATCTTACCACTTCTTTTACATATATCCTGGAAAGCTGATCCAGAGAGAAATCCTCTCTAATAGAAATGAAGTGTGCAGACTTTGTAAGACGATCAACTATGACCCAGATAGTATTATTTCCTTTGGATGTTTTAGGAAGTTCTATGACAAAGTCCATAGTAATATTTTCCCATTTCCATTCGGGTATGGTTAATGGTTGTAACATCCCCTTAGACTTCTGTCTCCCAAATTTAACTTGTTGACAAACCAAGCATCGAGAGACATATTCAACAACATCTCTTTTCATGCCATCCCACTAGAAGTACTCTTTCAGGTCCCTATACATCTTCGTGCTTCCAGGATGAATAGAGAATGAAGAACTATGAGCCTCATCCAGCAGCTCCTTCTTTAATTCGATGATGGGAGGAACACAAACCCGATTCCTAAACTTTATTATCCCATCACAGTCAAGGTTGGACTCGGGAACATTTCTCACCTTCTTTTGTAACTCGGCATCTTCTTTCTGTGCCTCTTTAATCTTCACATGTATAGATGGTTGAACATTCATTTGAGAAAGATAATATTTTTCCCCTTCCATTATAATTCCAAGATCCATCCTTTGTAAATCCATAAATATTGGATCTTTTTTTATCCTCATCATGGATAAACTAGCATGGTATTGTCGACTTAATGAATCTGCCACCTTGTTTGCTTTCCCAGGGTGGTAATGGATTGAGAAGTCGTAATCCTTAATCAGCTCCAACCATCTTCTTTGACTCATATTCATCTCCTTTTGTGTGAAAATATACTTTATACTTTTATGATCATTATAAATATCACACCTTTCACCATAAAGGTAATGCCTCCAAATCTATAATGCAAATATTACCGCAGCTAACTCCAAATCATGTGTTGGGTAATTTTACTCATGGATTTTCAACTGTCATGAGGCATAAGCTATCACCATATCATTTTTCATAAGAACACACCCTAATCCCTTCTTGTATGCATCACTATAGATCACAAAACTTTCTCCACTACAAGGTAGTGTGAGCACAGGTGCACTGGATAACCTTCTTTTCAACTCCTTGAAATTCTCTTCACATTCTTCCGTCCAGACAAACTTAACTCCTTTCCGAGTCAACTTGGTGAGTGGATTAGATAATCGTGAAAAATCTTTCAAAAAACGTCAATAATATCCATCCAAACCAAGAAAACTTCGGATCTCAGTTACTGTTGTTGGTCTCGACCATCTTTTGATAACCTCTATTTTTTCTGGATCCACAGATATCCCCTCTTTTGAGATTATGTGACCCAAAAATGAAACTTTTTGAAGCCAAAATTCACACTTGGTAAATTTGGCATAAAGCTTCTCCTTTCTCAGGGTCTTCAAAATAATTCTCAAGTGATCTTCATGTTCTTCCTTGCTCTTTGAATAGACAAGAATATCGTCTATAAAGACTACCCCAAATTGATCAAGATAGTCTCTAAAGACTCTATTCATCAGATCCATGAAGATAGTAGGGGCATTAGTAAGACCAAAAGGCATCACTATAAATTCATAGTGTCCATACCTTGTACGGAAATTCATCTTTGGTATATCCTCCCTTTTGACCCTTAATTGATGATACCCTGAACGAAGATCAATCTTGGAAAAGTATTGAGCTCCGCGTAGTTGGTCAAATAGGTCATCAATGTGCGGGAGAGGATATTTGTTCTTGATAGTGATCTTGTTATGTTCTCGATAATCAATGCAGATTCTCATTGATCCATCTATCTTCTTAACAAATAGAACAGGTTCTCCCTAAGGTGACGCGCTAGGGAGTATTAATCCCTTATCAAGATTCTCTTGGAGTTGCTTCTTCAATTCCTGCAACTCAATTGGGGCCATTCTATAAGGTGTCTTTGAAATAGGCAAAGCACCCGGTACGAGTTCTATTGAAAACTCAACTTCACGATTTGGTGGAAGACCCGGTAATTCCTCCAGAAAGACATCATCAAACTCCCGTACAATGGGCATATTCTTAATCGTGAGTTTCTCACCAACCATTTGAGATAAATAACCTTCATTTAGTGGAATCAATACCCATAAAATGGAATAAATTTCCAATAGAAGGTTATGTTCATCCATTCATTGATAGACGATCATAGATTGATCTAGAATATGAAATGTGACTTCCCTTCTTTGGAAATTGATATGAGCTCCATATAAAGAAAGAAAATCCATGCCAAGAATCACATCAAATTCCACTATAGGAAGGATCACAAGATTTACAGGAATCACTTTCCCACAAACTTCGATCGGAGAAGAATTATAAACTTTTGATGCGACTGTTGTTCCATTAGGTGTTGTCACAGCTAACTCAACATCTAATTTTTGAGGTAATACGGTGATACCCTTAGAAAATTATTCAGAAATAAAAGAGTGGTTGGATCCAGAATCAAATAAAACATTTTCTACATTATAGTGGATGGTAAGTGTACCTTTCACCACATCGTTATTGTACTCCACATCGCTGATAGAAATTTCATGTGACTTTCCTTTGTCTTTAGCCTTAAGAGTTTGTTGACATCGACCATCATCATCAACCCTTGGATTAGGGCATTTATTGGCATAATGTCCCATCTCCTTGCACTTGAAATGTTGAAGTGTAGTAGGTTCATTATGTGTATCCCTTCCTTTGTTTGCATCATTAGACATCTTCTTCCCATCATCGCGGCATTCAAATGCACGATGACCTTCCTTTCCACATTTGAAACATTTACTTGTCCCTTTAAGACAACTTCCTCCATGTTTCTTTCCACACTTTGAGCATAAGGGAAAGCTCATCTTCTTTTCAGTGTGCTCTTTAGATTTTCCTTTGAATTCCATTTTCCTCTTCTTATCAAACCCATATGACTGATGGGTTACTCCAATCACCATCTCGACTTTGAGAGCACATCGAACGATTTCCTCATATCTATTGAAGTCCCTTATGGCTAAAGCCCTTCGAAGACTTGGTTTTAAGCCACTAAAGAATCGATTGATCTTACTCTCAGGTTGGATAATAATACTAGAAGCGTACCTTGCAAGTCATGTAAAATTTGCTTCATAGGTACCAACAGATTCATCATCCTTTTTCTTCAGTTAAAGAAACTCTTTCTCCATCTTTTTTCGGAGAATACAGGGGAAGTACTTATTGAAAAATAAGTTCTTGAACTCGTCCCATTCCATGGACTCAATTTCATCCCTTTTCCTTGTATTCCTAATAATATTCCACCAATGATCAGCATCTCCTTCCAAACGATACACTGCTAGGATGACTTTATCATGTTCAGAACATTGAAGAACTGAAAATATCTTTTCAGTAGTACTAATCCATTGTTTATCAACTAATGGACCAATAGACCCTCTAAAAGAAGGTGGACGCTGCCTCATGAAGGATTCAACAGAATTTTTCTCCTTCCTTTGCTCGTTTGGAAGTCCTGCATGATTCATAGCTTGAGAAAGTTGTGTGAGTATGGCTACAAGATTTTTCATTCCAGCTCCCATAACGTTTGGTTGCTCAGGGGGACAATCATTGCATTGCTCGTTGCATTCCGCATTAACATGATTCCTTCGGGTTCTAGCCATTGACTAAAACCAAGAAGAATAGTGTGAGCAACACTAATTATAATAGGAAAACCACATAATTAAGAATAAAATTTCACACTTAAGGTATTATCTTAGGTTATTCATGGCCATTTCTAAAACACTAAGATTGTGTTCTATTCTTAGACTTATCCTTAGGGTTCTTACTAAGTCTTTTACATCCTAGTTTCCAAAGGTTGACTATACATTTCCTATGATACCAACTATAACGACCCATACTTTACATACATTTTTAATACTTCAAAATTGAAGCATACTTATTACAACATATAACAAAACCACAAAAGGACCGTATAGGTATAGTGTCTTTAGAAACTGGGAAACATAAACAACTGGTTCATAAAGCATCAACTTTGCCTCCCACTTATTTCATCATATCTAGAGTCCCTTTTTGGCATATCCTACTTAATAACCTTCTTCCTGACCTGGGGAAAGAAAACATACAAAAGGGTGAGCTCAAATTCTCAGTAAGGGTAAACAAAAGAAATATCAATCACATCTTATACACAAGAACATAACTATTGGAAATCTTAACCTGCAAAAGAGATCATAATTTCATAACATGGGATAAATCATGGCAGTGAAATGTAATCACAATAATCATAACATAAAACATGAAACTTTGTGGCATACACACATAATCATAGAGAATCATTTCTTGTTAGTCAAGACTCATTTCCAAGACTATCTTAGTAGACAAAGTCCCTTTCTGAACCGATTCACCCTCGTTTCAGTCCTATTTCACTGAACTGGTATAACCTACCATTCCAACCATGTCTATATCATGAGATATAAAATCTTTACCCAATGCATTGGAGGGAGATATAGATCCCACCTATCTCATAATGATACCATTCTTATGTGTTCTACAAAATCATAAATCATACATCATTTCATAACCCATGTAAGAAAAATGGGAATCTTAAACTTCGTGACATCATAAAACAATTCATATAAGATAAAGGAATTCATAAAAAATATTTCCATCACAACATAATCAATGTAATAATAGGGATAGAAACATAACCCTATATTATATTAGATGGAAAATAATTTTAATAAAACACTTGAAATGAATTCTTGAGGAAAATATCCTTTCTTCTTCAAAAACACTTTTCCTTTCTTAATATGTCATACAATTATAAATTAAAAGAAGTTGATTAAAAATAAACTTGAAAACTTGTGAAGGAAGATTCTTGGAAATAATTTTTTAAAATCCATTCATGTCGTATAAGTTAAAAAAAACATTCTTCTCGTACTTTTTTCAGAAAAGTTAAAAAGTACCTCGTATGAAAAACGACAAAAGATTCCTTTCATATCTTTTACAAAAAACTCACCGAAGGGTAAAATTGGATTTAAACAATTGTATATGGATATAAATAATCTTACATATTGAGGAAACATGGATGTGGATGATAAACTACACCCTAGTAAATACCAAAGTAGAAACAATCTCGGATAAAAATGAGATTGTGATATTTCCCTTACCTTAGGTCCAACTTGCTTTGTAAGTGTCCAAAACTCCTGTATAATGATTTAAATAATGTTATTGACTTATTCCAGAATCATACTTATTTTTATAATATCATATATGGTCATATTCTTAGCTTCTCAATAGTAATATTTCATTGCTACTTGTTATTCGGGTGTTTATAACTTTTTATTCTTTATGCGTGTTTTGTCGAATAAATTCTTATTCTTTTCTTTAGGTTATAGATACCTCATTTCCATAATGGTATTAGTGTAATATATATCATATACATTCATTAAATTCATTTATATAATCATTATGAAATGAAGATCATGTAGAACGAGTCGCATGACATCGTGGAGACGGTATTCCGTACGTACGCACGAGTGATGATATCGTTCCTATGATCATGGAATTGTATTGGAGTGTATGTATACTATTTCAGAATAAATATAACTTCATAATAGTTATATATAGTCATTATTTACACCATTATACCCATCCAAGTAAGGTGGTTGTGGAAAATAGATTACACCACGGCGTGGAGACGGTATTCTGTACGTACGCACGCGCGATGATTTCTTTTTCCGTAGGATGGATAGATGGTGAAATAGGGTTGTTTCATACTTATAATAACATATCAGTATATTAGTGATACTGATGTTATTACTTCATAATGAAACAAATAAAGAAGAATAAGTGGAAGAAGAAATAAAGATGAAAGAATCGGTAATGGACATTACATCTTCTTTGAAGTGCTTCTTTGAGACCTTCTTTTAGGGCACTAAAATTGGTCTTTGAAGAAGACAAGGACCTCTAGGATGTCTCTAGGGAAGTGTATAGGAGAAATTGTCAGGGGTTGGCCGAGCATGAAGGCTCAAAGTGGTGTGAGGAAGAGGGGGAGGAGGTGTCCTTTTATAAGGGAGAAGAGGGGCACCTTTGGAATAACTAAAACTATTATTTTATTATAAAGTCAAGTTCGGTTTTAAATAGCTCAAAATTGATATATTTCAAAGATAATGTGGGGATGGGTCGAAATACTCTCATACAATAGAATTTAGACATGTTTAGGTTCCTATTCTAACCTTATAATTTAGATTTGACATTAAGTTAAATAATTTTACTTTTACCATGTCTTCTTGTGTTCTTATACTATAAGGTTAATAAACTTACTATAAGCAGCCAAACGAACCCCAAGTTGTTTACTATTAATATATATAACCTTATCTAAGTAATTTGGCCGAACCATAGATTTTTAGGAATAAAATAACAATTACCAATATAATATTGTTTTTAAAACCAATTTTATGTCAATTTTGACACTATTTAGTAATTGATTTTTGTGAAACTCATAACAGAATTATTAGTTTGAACCAAGTTAATTAAATCAATAATAACAAGTTATATTAACCTATAAAATTAGTGGGATTCATAAAAAGTCTCAAATTACATTTATTTTGGTGTTTAAAACATCAATTATGTCAATATTTCATTAATAAGATAATTACTGCATCATCATTGTGTCATAAATAAATTAACTTATTTACTGCCTAAAAATTACAAATAAAATACCATTATGTTGGAAATCCATTGAGATTTCTAATGAATATTTATAGTCGAATTTATATTATGTATAACCCCATATTAAAAATTATTTACTTATTAAACTTTGATTTTAACTATTTTAACCCTTCTTTAAATAAATTAATAATAAATGTCCTAATCTAATCCAAGTGGGCCTAAATGGTCATATTTTATTCCAAAGTTTGTTTTTGGTCGAATTTCACTTATCCAATAGAATTAGGACATGTTTTAGGGTAATAATAATATCATCTTTACCCTTAATTACCCTATTTACTTTTTACCGTGGTAAAAAAAAGTAAAAAGTTACTATTCACCAAAAAATTATTTTCATCTCATTGAACCACATTTTACATACTGAAATCAACCGTCTCTCTCAGATTTTTGAAATTCCACTAACAGAAGCGGTAAAATTAAGTTTTATGAAAAATTCAGTTTTTTAACTACCACTTAGTGGTTTCACTATTCATCAAAAATTGAAAGTTTTCAGAAAAATACCAAAATTTCACCCTAGGCTAATTTCGATATTCCAAATCCAAAAATGAAGTCCGTTTTGAAAAATAAAATTTATAAAATTTAAAAAAGTGGTTATTACTATTCATAATGGCTAGTTTTAATAATATTTTAATAGCATATCGTTGTTTAGTGAAACTCGGTATTGCGTACGACGCAAGCTATCGAGCAAGGTCGTGATTTCGTGTAAAGAAAGCCAAGAAAGTGTTGTGTAGAAAAAGATTCCTTTGATGATTTATATAACATAAAAGTCTCGGGTGTTACAGTACCAATAAGGATTCATCTTTATATAACCTAAACATAAATGGTATTAACATGGCCATGGTATAGAACCGTATCATCAATCAAATTCTTGGAATAGTACTCCTCCTCCAAAATATAAACCAAGCCTTAAAGACATGGAAAATCAAATGGAATCCCAGAACCTCTAATTATAATATTCCACACTATTATATATTCAATACCTATGAACTCATGTGGGACAATTATAATACAACATCTATAAGATAAAGTTACGTGATTTATAAAAAACAATCATCCCAACTGGTTGTTAATAGAAAAGAAAAAGGAAATGTTTGTGGAATCACAAGTAATAGTGGAAAATAAATTTCTTATTATAACATTTCTACCAAATATTTATGTCTCCCCCTTAAAAAATATCATTCCCTATCCTCAAAATATTTAATCAATGAATCAAAGACAAAAAAATGTACAAAATTTATCAATTGGGATTCCCCTAAACAATCAATTCTTAGTCATTTACACCAACTAATCGTTATATATATGAAACATTTTGATTATTACAATGACAATTAAAAAATAGATACATTTATTAAGATATAATTTAACATTAATATATCAGATGAAGTTAATGAAATCCATCGCTATGGAAAAATTCTTAATGAGAATTGTAAAAATAGACAGTGACAAAAGGGGAATGACAGAGTCCACCATGGAAGGAATTTCTCAATACTTATACAAATAGCAATTTAATACAAATTCTAGGATCTAGAAAATTTCATGATTCCTTTCACTATAGGGGATACTATCTTTTTTAATGAAATTCTAGATTTGGGCTGGTCAATTAATTTGACTCCTCTCTATATTTAAACTTCTCTGTATGTTCGAGAACATCCACCAATGGGCTTTATCATCTAACTTTCCAACTAGATAATATTGAATGTTAAATAGACCTCACAACCCCTAAATCCCATCCCTAAATAAAAAACCCACCAATTTTTGAATTTAAACCACTTTCATCTAATTTTTAATATTCATATATTGAGGGTATTGACATATTTCCTATCATTATTTCCAATAACATTTCTCTACAACAATAATAAAAACTAATAGACCAATTGAGAGAATTTAAAAGTTATATAAGATAGAAATTGGTTATTATTCCCCTTATAAGTCCATATATTTGTATGCATCATATACATTTAGATGAAGAGGATATTCCTATAAGGTAAGATCAACACCACTTTAGTTCAACCATACATGAATTTGTAAATGTGTTTTTTATTAAATTGATTTATAATGGTAAAATATATCCCATATATGATATTTAAATGGTCTAACCAATTAAAATTGTGGCTAAACGAATTGGAATAATGGTTGTGTCAAATGAAAAGAATGAATGGGTTCCAACACATGTGAAAAATAGTTGGTGAGTCTATATTGACTACCATAAACTGAATGAAGCCACCTTAAAGTAACACTTTTCTTTAGCTTTAATTAACAGAATGATAGATTTATTGGCCAATAAGTCCCATTATTGACTCTAAAATGGCTATTAGGGTCATTTGAAAATCTATATAGCCATTCTGGATCAATAAAATACAATATTGTTAACCTGTCATTTGGCTACATTATCCTATAGAAGGATGATTATATGTCTCTGTAATTATCCTAGTACATTTTAGTGATTTATGATGAGTATTTTTCATGAGTACCTTGATAATTGTATTAAATGTATTTATGAATGATCTCACAATTAATGGAAATTCATATGATGACTGTTTATCACACCTAGGTTCTTTCATCCCCCATTTCCTTGAAAATATCTTGTATTAAATAACTAGAAATTCCATTTAATGCTTGAGGAATAGATATTTTTTGGGAATGTTATTTATATTGATAGAACTCATGCGGATAACAAAAAATGAATTATTTTCTTTGGTTTTATATACAAAATGTGTTTTTTGATGTGTGATCATCCATAGGTCATTCTAATTTTTAAAACCAATTCATTAAAGACTATAATAAGACATTACTTCATTTTTCTTGGTTATTAAAAAAAGTATTCCGTGTTTTGTGAATAAAAATTATGAGTATTAATTATATTCACTAAAATGGAGTCTCACCTCACCACCCATCATTTTACTACCATTTTACGATCTCCCCTTCAAATTTATGTGTGACTCCACTATGTTTTTAGTTCGCGTAGTTTTATCACAATGGTTTGTGAGGGATCACCAGTTCATTTAGTGTTCCACTTTTACTATTGATCCTTCCTAGGTAAACTACCGAACCACTAAAAAGAAACTTATTTATATTGTGTTTTATATGGAAAAATTCTCTTCATCTCTCTGTGGGTTAAATTTCATTATGCTTTCTAACCATGTTACCCATCATTTTATCATAAAGAAACCTAAATATAGGCCCTACCTAATTCGGTGAATGGTCCTCCTCCAAGAGTTTGACATTTAGATTATAGATAAGTGAGGAGTGTAAAATATGGTAGATAACCACATTAATAGTATTTTCCCACCATTGGACCTCTGTATTGAATCATCCCTTTCCATTAAAATTTTATTTCTATATGTGAACATTTGTCATGTTGTGGACCTTACCCCTGGGTATGCAGGCACTGTGAATTTTCAAGTAACATATTGGGTCCCCAAATATTTTGTCTCTTTAAAACCATAGATACATAATCAAGATTCATAATGGTATATTTGGGATTAACCATACTTGTGGAGAATTTTTACTGTGCAATTTTTTATTAGGGGCCTCCTTGAGCATTAGTTAACATTAGTATTGAGCTTCTACAACACTTTGGCTTGTGGGGGACACTTTTCCACTCAATATATTGAAAAAAATACATTTACTCAGAAAATTATTCAAGATCATTATATATAGGTTCCCATCTGTTTTTAAGCCATGTACGTTTTTTCAATTCACATAGAATATCTCCCAAAGGAATGCAAATATCCAAACTCCCATGATATTTTGTGAGATCTTCAACGAATGGGTCATTTAAATCATTTTCCTTTTCTAAATTTATTTGTATTTTTGTATATTTTTTTACTTATTGACTATATCTCTAAATTTGTTGAATAAAATGTTATCTGGATAGATGACTCACATGAGGTTGTAGATTTTGTTAGTTCCTGGTTTTACAGTAGTATTGGTTTTCCAAGTTTAATCATTAGTGATCATGGTTCACATTTTTTCAATTGTAATAATAAAATCATTCACTATAAGTATGGGGTATTCATAATGTATCCTGTAAATATTTCCCCAAAACTAATAGAAGAGATATAATATATAATTGGGAAGTTTAGAGAATCATGGGAGAAATGGTACAACCCAATAAGAAATGTGGGAGTTTTTTCTTGGGTGATGCACTTTTTGAGTACCATACAAATTTTCAAATGTTAATCGAAATGTCACTATAAATTATTGTGTTAGGAAACCCTTTTAATCTCCCAATAGAGGTAGATAAATATACATATTGATATTTCAAACAATATAATATTAATCTTTCAGATAAAGGAGGTCATATATTTCTATAGATTCATGAGTAAAACTAAATTCATCATGATGCATATGAGAACTCCTTAATTTATAAAGTGAAGACAATGTCTATACGTGATGCGATGAATCATGAGTGAAAGTTTCATATTGGTGAGAAGTACCCCATGCACAATTCCTTCATAATTCTCCACCAATATAAGCTTCATTCCTGATGGCATGGTCCTTACACTATCACTATTGATTACCCTTTTGTTGAAATAGAGGTTTTTCATGAGAAGCGTTTCTGATGTATTACCAAAAATAGGCATATAATTAAACACATTTATGAGTATTTTCAAAAGAATCATGTTGAGGGAATTCATATTCATGTAGAAACATATGAATGACACCCGCCATTTTTTATCCGTATTTCCCACATTCTCTCTTTGTTACAGTGATGACACTACATAATCTATGTGTTGGGATGTGGGGTTTATTCCTTGGTTTGTTATGTTTATTATCATCTTTCTTTTTCTTTTTTATCTCTTGTAGAATAGTATATTTTACCCATCCATACAATTATTAGTTCATTAGTATTTTCATTTTATATTTTCCTTGTTATCTTTTTCACTTTTTGAATATTAATATTATATTTTCTATCCTTTTCTCCTCAAAATTATATCCAAAATCATTTTTCATGCTTGAGTCTATTATGTGGAAAAGTCCATTATTTTTTTAAAAATTATTTTCACGTAAATGTTAGTATGGACACTTTTTATAAAATTTTTATTATAAAATCATTCTTAGGTGTTTAATGGATTTATGAAAAAAGTGCCTCATTAGCACTATCTGATATTTTAATCCCTTACCAGAGAGATATTATATTTCGTTTATTGAACATTATTCCTTTTAATAACTATCATGATATTCTTGGGTCATGTAGAAACACTAGAATTCGTCGTGATTCTATTTGGATCATTAATATTTGAGTGTGATATATCTATGACAGAGGCCATCATTCCTTGAAAATACCTATTAATAATTTACTTATATTTTTTTCCACCATGTAATTTTTAATGTTAAAAGCCATAGAGACCTTGAAATACCTATTATATAGCCACATTAAAAGTAAATATATCTATACCAACCCATATCATAAGAAAATTTGTATTTTTTTCAGTGTGTGGGAGAGGTGTTTCCATGGGAATTATTCGTAAATATTCATTGTAATAGGGTGAGTAAATGGGTTCCTACATTTGTTTTGGGCAGTGGGTCGATAAGCCAAATTATATAATTATTTTATACATGTTTCCCTATATATCTCCAAAATATATATATATATACAGTAGATCTATACATTAAAAAATGTTGAAAATAGGGTGTTTACTCATTATTATTCGCTCCTTGTTTGTGACCCACACAAAACTAAGAAATGGGAGGGTGATATGGAAATAATACACTGTGTGAGTGGTTTGGTGAGTAAATTGATTTTAAACAATTGAAATTTTTTACATTCTTTGTACAGAAGTAATTAAACACACCAATTCAAGAAAAAATATTTAAATATAAAATCCTACCAACCATCGAACCTTAGAACACCCTATTAGACGTTCTCTTAAGTTGAACATTGGTATCTATTGGTAGAGAAATTATATTTGGAAATAATATGGTCACATCACATGAACTATGGGAAATTAGCATAACTCCATTGTTATATGTTCTTGGAGTGAATGGGGAAATTTTATAGTTTATGAGTGATTT
Organism: Viscum album; assembly: GCA_963277665.1. NCBI lineage: Eukaryota > Viridiplantae > Streptophyta > Magnoliopsida > Santalales > Viscaceae > Viscum > Viscum album. The sequence goes on along the minus strand of OY728166.1, from coordinate 1,064,915,576 downwards.
GAAATGTTTCATGGGAAAATAAATAAAATTGAAAAATATTTAATGTGAGAGAAGAAATATTATAGGAAAATAGAATTCATAAATGAGTCATGATAGATTTAAATTCAAAATATGTTTTGAATTTTTATCACATTTCATTTGGGAATGGGAATTGATTCTAATATGTACCATTTCCCATGAGTGAAAAAGTTTTGGTGTGGGGATGTGATCACCCCATGATTCACTATTTTTTCATCCATACAGCACTATTTTAAAATATTTTTTTAGATATTAAAAATATAATTAAATATATTACATCATTTTTGATAAAATAATTTTTTTTTAAAATATTAAAAATAATTTTCACCTTTTGAGTTTTTCAATATATGTAGAGGTTATTTGGAGAACCCATGATGAAGTTGAATAAAAATTGGGCATAAAATGAAAGAATCCAAGCATACTAGTGGGCTTAACCATGAATTTTCTTTCATTTTTGCATCCAATTATGTTGGTAGTTTGTCAGTATGGACAAAATTTCATAGGTATACAACTCTTATGGAGACACCAAAACATAATTTATCTACTAAAATCCCCAAACGAACTAATCTATCTACAAAGAATAATTTGGATGAAGTCAAATTTTTCATTTCTTATTTTGTAAATATCTCAAATTATGAACATTTTATAGATAAACAATGACAGAGAGATAGATAGGTGGTCTACCAATAATATTTTTCTTTGTTCCATGTCATGGTAAGGCATGTTACTAGCCCAAAATCATGGTACACGTGGTATGTCAAATTTTGTGCTCTGAAAACCACCTCCAATTTGGCTATAAAAAGGAACACTAGTAACATCATTTTAGAGCTGAATTATGAAAAAAAATATTTCATCAACTTTAGAGACATAAATGATTCATCTCCTCACTCCAAGAACATATATAGGATAAGGTAAATTCTACTACAATATCTATGGATTACTCACATTCTATGGAGTTCTAAACACTTTGTCATCACCATGGGAGGAATGTGATGTAAATCATGATCTTCTTATTGATAATATTTGAATTATCATTTTAATTTTGGTTTTTTATAATTTTTTTATTTATATTACCTTCTTCATTTATTTATTTTGTACTGGAATATTATACTAGACTTATATGATCATTTTTAGGGCTACCCATTCATGTGATGTTCTACAAACTATTTACCGCTTCTTCTTCCCCAATAAATTTTTTTGTTTGAGTGGTTCATATTGGTTAATTTAAATATCATTAATAATGCCATGGAAATTTTCATTAATTTAATTGTAACACATTGAAATAATATAAGAACCCCGACCCCATATTTAATTATTTCTGTGTTTCTATATGAATTTTTAATTATGAAGTCGAACACAAATCACAAAGTAATCTATGTTTACTAGTGAATAATTTTGGGTTTATGAATGAACCCTATAAAGTATCATATTATAATCATAGTTATATTCTAGTTCTTGGTGTTACAAACCCAGGATTAAATGGTCTATACCATTTTTCTTAAAGCTATAAAGGATGAGACTCATGAGAGTTCCCGAAGATGATCATGCTTAATCATAACCATTAATTTCATTTTTTTTATATTTCATACCATTATCTATATGTCTCTTAAATAAATGAACCTATCTCTTTAAAAAATAACATTCCCCTTTTTTATAATAAATTAATTAATTTTCAATTAATGCTTTAAGGATTCGTGGAGAGATGACCTATGGATCCTATTATACTATATAATTTCTAATAAAACTATAAAACTCATATAAAATGATTTAAATCGTGATAAATTATTCAATTAAATGACGGATTATAATTATGTTTGTAAGAAAAATAACATCCTTTTTCTACTAAATTTTTTTTTAATGTGACTTGTTCGGAAAGAGAAAAGAAAATTCCTTTAATTTTTTTTTAAATGAAATAATTAGTAAAAATGGATTCTAATAAATCTTTTAGAAAGGGACAAATATAAAATTTTGAATTTTTTCTAGAAAGCATAGTTTTGTAAGAAAATAGATTTCTTCAAGAAGAATGAAATGATATTATATTTTATAAAAAAAATCACAATACATTTATATATCAAACAGTGGAAAATAATCACTATCACAAGAAAAAAATAATTAATAACTAGAGGTTAAGAAAATGGAATTTTTATTCAGAAATGTTCTATTATTTCCTTTAACTAATATTCAATAATAAACAATCTTGATTAGAATGAAATAGTGAAATAAAGTCTTCATATGATCATAATATAGAAGTAAGGATTAGTAAATGAATTGATTGTGTGTATCAAATGTAAAACATCATAAAATAATTATATATAGAAAAATATATAGTAATATATCATTATAAACTTAATCATATAATATTAAGGACTATGTGGAAGTAATATATCGGAATGAAAAGAAATTGAGTTATTAAATTCATTATAAGTCGGTAACATTTAATTGAAATTCCATTAGTTGATATAATTCATATTTAAACATAAATTCCTTTAATAAGGTTCTAATAAAAATATTAAATATAAAATGGTCATTTTATACACCAAATAAAATAATATATGTCCATAACATTACAATATCTCTAAAGTAAATGAAATTAAGATAAAATTCTTTACCTTACAATTTCCTCTTTGTATTACACGGTTTAACCTCATTTATATATGTTTTAAATATTTTATTAACATATAAAACAACTATATTGATATTTATAATAACATATATAATTATTTCATAACATTTTATCAGCCATTCATTAATTATCTCACATTATTATCATTGTTTCTGGTTTGTTTTTTCCAACTTTTTCGAGAATGTTTTGACTTCTTATTTTTTATCATCTTAATTATAACATTATTTAATAATATAATTATTGTAATCCATTATATAAATATCATATATATTTAATATTTTTGTATTTATATTAATCCATAAAATTTGGTGACAGGAAATAAAATACATCATTCATTGTGATGGTAGGTCATACGTATGCATGACCATTGCATCTATTTTCTTATCATATGAAATAATGAAAAGTAAATGATATATATCCATATTATTAATAAATTAAATAATTGTTTCATATATATCACATATATTTATTAAACCCATACTTAATACAGTCCATGGAATCTTTGAACGAATCACATCGCTTTGTGCGACGGTAGTCTGCTATACACATGACAAATGTTATCATATTCCAAAAAAATGGAAAGCATGAAGGTATTTGTTATAAAATAATAAATAATAATAAATAAATAAATAATATTATATATATAAAATAAAAAAATTATTTACAACATTATTCTCAACCACAATAGGAGGTAATCAAGAAACCAAGGACATCGGTTTGCAAGACAGTTGTGCATAGTGGAAACGAATAATGATTTTGTACCCCATTTGATGGAAGTGTATGAATATGTATTTCATTTCCCTAAAATGAAAAAATAATAATTATATTTAATATATATATAATAAAAAATAAACATTATATAAAAATAATTTAAGGGTATTGATGAATAAATAAGGCAAACATTATCGTCGATCAAAGTTAGCTCTTATTCAGGTACCTCCTTTTGGTTTTCACCAAAGGCATTCCTTGGTTAAATTTATACCCATATTATAAAATATATCATTATGGGTGGTATATTTAAATGTTAATAGAATTGGTTCTAAGGATATAAATGACTTCAGAGGTGTGAATAATTTAGCGGAGTGAGTGCCCTTTTTTATTGGATGAGGAGTGGAATTCTTTTAATACCAAAAAGGCTCACACTATTTTGGGTTCTCATTTACCACATTTTCCACCAATAAAAAATTAAAATAAAATAATTTATATTTTTGAAATATTTCCATTAAATGGGTTTTGTAAAAGTTTTGCATCATTTACATTCCTTATCATTTATGATTAACCTGCATGCAAACTCATTTTTTCCAAAATCTTTTTGATTAACATTACTCATTTTAACTAATAGCATTAGTAAGGAATTAAATGTAATATATTATAAATTATAAATTAGTATGATTCCAAATACCAAATACATATTTCAAAATTCAGCTTATATAATTGGATGATTTTAATATAATTTTTATCCCAAAGACATGATTACAAAGAAGGTTTTAAACTAATAATGTTCAATACCATGTAATGTTATTATAAAAAAAGTTAATTTTCAAATTATCTAAAAAAAATAATTGTAATTATATATCTATAAATGATATAATTTTACTTTATAACCAATTAAGAATATTGTTTATCACTATAAAATATTTACATGAAAATTTGGTTTGAAAACAAAATTTTGTATTTTTCACAATTAATTAAAAAATTAAACTACTCATAAAAATGTAAATAAAAATACATATAAACTAGTTTTGATAATAAAAAATAGATAATTGGTTTTTGTTAAACAAATATTATATATGTGTCAAAATGTACTTTTAAAATATGTAATCCATTAAAATGTGGAAAAAATGCCTTTTAAAAAAACATTTTTCTATCTTTAAAATTGTATTTATTCATATATTATTGCTATAAAATATATTGGAAGATAATAAAAATATTATTGAATATATAATATATAAATATAGTAATATAGTCTAATAATAGTAATTTATATAATTTATTAATATAAAATTCCTTTGACGTGTAAAAATTATTTTTAAAAAAACATTTTCTTTATGTTAATTTTGTACTTATATTCATTTATAATAAATTGGTAACCAATTAAGTGAAACATATGATTTTATAAGTTAGGTAATAAAATTCATAACCATGAATTAAGCTGTTATGAGATGATTTTCCTTTTAAATAAAAATATCAATAGTATATTTCTCTTATAAAAACATGGCCATGACTATAATGCAAGCTGTTGAAGGAAATAATTTTTGGGTGAAAAGAAAGATAAAATCAAAGTAACATTTAATAAAAGAAAAAAAATTATTTCCTATAATTAATTCCATGGAAAATATTGAGACAACTTAAATTAGTTAATGTATCATTGAGTATTGGCGGGTGATATTCTTTTTTATGATTTGTGTTTGAGGTCACATTAGAACCTGAATATGATGTTGAAATTTTAAAATATTAGGGTGATACATAATGTGGTTTTAATAAATTTTAATATCCAAAAATGTAATTGTAAATACATATATTTGGATACCCTTGATTAAAAATACATATAGGTGTTCATGATTTAATTAGATTACATGAGAAAATAAAAAAAATATTTTTCTAGAATAAAAGGTATATGAAGTGGTTAATGGAATATGATTGATAGGAAATTATAGATGTCTTTCATTGGTTGAAAAAAATCCTGAAAGTAATGTAATCATGATTCCTAGAGGAATATAAAATCATCCTCTAATACAATGAAAACATTATCCAAGAAGAAGGTATCCCATATCCCATTTATTCATGTTTCTATTAATGTAGTTTCATTTTCATGTAAAGGTTCAAAGATAAAAGTGGAGAAGATGTGAATTGATAAAAAGGTTGATACATCCATAAAAATTTCAAATATGGATTCCATAATGATTAAAAATAACAACTCACAAATGGATGCACCAAAGTAAGAAAGACAATTCCAGAAACAAAAATGCACTAAATCAATCCAGACTGATACTACAAGTAAAAGAAGGATATTTGTTGGACATTTTGGTGTTGTTGGAAGTTTGGGAAGTTAGACGATGATTTCTATAATAATTTTTCAGCATATGAAAATTGTGGGAGGCCTACATTCAGGTAATGTAGATGTGAATAAGTGAAGCAACATACAATGATTTGTAACAATGCATAGATAAATAAGAATATGTCTACTAATAGCAAATTTGAGTATCTTGAAGACTTTTTTGATAATTTCAAAAACAAAGTGGTAACAATTATGGTGAGTGCTAGTTTAGTGCAACTATTACTTATTCATATGTTGATAAGAATCATATACCACAAAAAAGGCATGATAAAGAAAAAGAAGTTGAAAAGTTTTCCATTCGGAATATTCAAAACAATTAAGTCATGAAAACAGTGAAAAAAAGTATTCCCAAGAAAAATTTCAAACAAGATTCCAAGAGTGTCATCTCAACCAAGAAAATATTCTTCTACTGTGGAAAGATAGTTCATACTAGGGATCACTGCAAACAAGCCAAGGAAATTAATGGAAGAAATTTTAAATTGAAAGGAGAATCAATCTAAAAGAAGACAGGATTGATTTAAGGCATTCCTTGACATAATTTTGAGAAGTTTCCTAATAAAGGAAACATGAAATCATTGAAGAATCCATGTGGAAGATCCAAATTAGAAAATTTTATGAAGTAGTGTTTAGTTATCTAGCCTAATCAATTTCAAATTTCTAGAGAATTGCAATGAGATGAAGACGAAGTACTAGCTAAAGTACAGGAAAAGGCAAAGAATCCACACAAGTTGAAGGTTAATGAAAGAAAAGGGTCCATGCTGACAAATAAAGATCAAAATTTCAAATGGAGAAAGAATACACATATGAAGAGTACCAGAAACTTTAGAGATACAAGTAAAGGAGTTCTTGGGTTGATAAAAAATTCACTACCCTAATGCTTCTATCAATAAGATCACAAGTGTTCCAGATTATTTTTTTATGTTTTTATTTCATATGTGTGATTAAATTGTAGGGAATTGAAGTTGAAGGTCATTCTAAAAATGAGAGTTGAATGAAAAAAATTGATAACTACAAGTTAGACTCATTATTTATGATTTTATATTTACTTGAATTGTTCCATGGTGGAAGATTATCAATATGAATATTTTGAAGTTCATATGATGATTATTTTCCACTAAGGAAAATAAAATAGAGTTCACCCATTGAGGGGGAGAAAACATGAAGGAGATGTTATCATGGATTATGTCATGATAAATCTTAAAATCCATATCATCTCAAGAAGTTGAAAATTGAGGTATTCCAATCAAACTTTCATCCCTTGTTTTTAATTGTATTTATCTTGTCAATTAAGGTGGAGTACTTGATTGATGACAATATGGGATGAAAGGGGTAGCTTTTTCTTGCACTTGATCTTATTAATATTTTTCATTAAGTATGTGTATGATTTATCATGTCATTTATAAATCCCATTATCTCAAATCCCTTGGTGACGAATTAATAAACTCTGAGCATGATTACACATGTATGGTTGTTTATGGATATTAATAAAAACCTTGGTTATATCTCTGTTGTTTTCTACACTAGTTTAGCCTAAGTATACATGGATTTGATTAAATAATTTTTGTTTTCAACGTGAACCATGTGACATCTTCCTTCTCTCAGAAATATTCAAAAATATATTATTCAAATGGAGGAAGACATGTTTTTAAGAGACCCCACTAATACCTTTTAATTTGGATTCCAATAATAGGTAGAAAATATTGGCACACATATTAACCCATTCAATGTGTTCTTATGTGATTTTGAAAACACAATACAAAGGGGGAGATTTTTTATCATGGTCTTTCATTTTTCATAAAAAAATTCAATGAGAAGTAAATATGTTAATGAAAGGTATTGATGAAGAAGTTGGTGAAGCCTTGGAGAATTGATGTTGATTCAATGGATTGAATACTAATCTAGATCAATTCTCCAATAGGATATAACTCTTACAATTGTAGTACGGGTCTTAAGTTCCAAGACTCTTATAAAGGTAATATATTGTTATAACACATGAAAAATATCATGAAAAACTCAATTGCATGAGGAAAGGAGTAAAGATGATCCATTCATTGAATCTAAATGGATAGAGTTTATAAATCAGACGATTGTTTGTGACGATCCTCAAAGAAGAAAAAATGTGTTTTAATGGGAAAACATTACTCATTACAGCATTGAATGACATGAATTATTCCTTAATGCATGAGGAATGAAGAAATGATCCATGCATCATCCATGATTGGATTAAATGAATATTGAAGATCTTATATTCGTTATTCCAAATATAAAAGAAAGATGATGTTTTAAGATTAAGATGAAAGGAGGAAGGTCTTAGTGTGGAAGCTACTAATTGTATTTCCCATTCATGGGGTTTGATTGAAGAAGGTGGCCATGAAATCTTCTTGTACTTTACACATGGGTGTTAACCAATTATATGGTCTTCCTTACACTAAAAAAATAAAAGCAATCCATAGAGACCAGGTGAGGACCTCTCCTCACCTCAAGAATATGCAGGACCCAAGCGGTCAACTACGATTGAGGGAAGACCTCAAGGCCAGCCATGCATGAGGCAGGATGTATGCAATCCGTTTATAAGCTCACATGTACTTCACGGTGATGAACTCGTGCAGCTTGGGTGCATGGTGCGCGCCCAAGGAGCTGGGTGGGTGCTAAGAGCACGTGCATAGGGTGAACATGGTATGGGGTGGTGCCATGGAGGGATAGAGCATAATTCTGAGCATCTAATTACATGGATTGTATTATAAATGAGCCATGTCCATGTCCCCGTTTAAATGTGGGATGGGTTTAAAAAACACAGAGGAAATCCAGGATGCTCATCTGATCTCACGTGAGATCTCAGCTGCACGACACATCCCACGTCTTTGGAACTAATCTCTACAGCACATCTATATACATTGTGTGGTGTTTAATCCATGGTCATCTGATCTCTCCATTGAGGTTTTATTCGACGTCTAGATATCCAATCTCTACCTGTGAACCAGCGATAAAGCTATACAATGATCTCATCACTCCAGCCACCATTTGATCTCTATTCAAGCCGACAGATATCCTTAGGATGAAACGAATACATACATGAATTAAAAGTTGCATCCATACATCGATATAAAAAGATCATATGTCAGCCGAAAAAAATGGAGTTCCATGGCCACTCAAATCCTTCGGGGAAATGATTTTCATGCGTTCAAAAATGCATCCACATGAGGATAATACTCATCGAGAAAGAAGGAGGCCACGATTGAAAAAAAAAGAAAAAAACTGAGATTTTTGGGTAATCTTATATATGATTGAATGTTTCAATAACAAATATCTTGGGAATTGAAATCCCAGATATTCATGTTAGTTATGTATATTTAAATATGCATCCTCTGCCTATAAAAAAACGACCCCCGAGCCAAAACAAGCTGCTACCATTCTTGAAGAAAGGAGATCATGTTTCTCTAATAAAACTGAGAAACTATGAACCACTATGGTTCACGAAAGGAAGAAGGGTTTTTTCACAACCTTTCTATGAGAAAAACATATTTCTACATATCTCTTTCATGAAGGAGTCTCATGCTTCCCTAGTGAGTGAAGGGGTAGACCATTTGTGGTTCACAAATATAATGACCGCAAACAATCCTTGTTCGTGAATGGAATCCAAGTACACCCTTTGTGTGAGAACAAGAAAAGAATATTTTACACATACACTTCCCTTGTAAAAGTAGAATTACCCACACACATTCCCCATACATTCTGGTTTGTTTAAAAAAAGAATAAGGATAATGCATGCATGCTGCAAATCCATGAATATGCATGATTTCAGATACCTGAACAAGTTAATGGTTGTATTACACCCATTTGGGTTGTGTGTGAAAGAAGAAGAAAAGGAAGTGTGCATTCATGGTTGAGTTCTTGTGCATTCATAGAATATGGAAGAAAAATTTTGAACACATATGAAGAAGGATGAGGAAGAAAAAAGAATAATACACACTTGAGACTACACCCATTTGGGGTTGAAGACACACACCTATATTGCACGTAAATCAAATAATAAGTGTTTGTGTGCAAAGAACCAAAGGAAAGAAAGTGTGAGTGTGATAATAAGTTATGGAAAGAAATAGAAATTTTGTGTGCTCAAAATATTATACCCAGTGGTGTTTTCACACAAAGAAGATAAGAATTGTGCAAGCATGCATGCATGCACATTCACACTGAAGACACTTAAAGAAAAGGTATTAACACAAGAAAGTGTGAAAATCACTGAGATATCCATTACAAGAAGTTTGGATCCCATGAAATCCATGCATGAAGTGAATGAGAACTGAGACTGAAGCCAGTCATAGTTAATGAATATATTCCATCTAGGTTTACAGTGTTTGATAATCCCAGAAGAAATAAAGTGCTGATATTGATCTAGATAATTATTGTATATTATATTCTTGAAGAAGTTGTGTGCACCATTGGAATACATCTTAGTGAGGTCAGGACTTCATCAGAAGAATAAATAATTGCTTGAGCATTGTTGAATTGAGCGTTGATCAAGAAAGTGATCATAATTATTGATCAAGGCCAACAGGCCTTACCAAAGCCTATTAAAGATTCTTGAAGAGATATACAAGAAAGTGTGATTATGAAATCCTATTTGGTAATATTATAATATCATCTACACTGAATCAAATAAAAACATAAATAAGGAAGCTTCTCATGTGACTTGAGAGATAAAAGAACCATGTGATATTTAGGGAGGAGAAGAAGTCTTCAGTGGGACTCTAAAGTAGGCTAGTGGGTCATTAGTAACACTGTGGGAAGCAATATAAAGAACCTCATGTGGGACTCAGGAGAGATAAAGTGTGACTTTGTATCAAACATTATAATTACTAACCTAATTATAGTGGAGAATCTGTTTTGGGGAGAATAACCAACACATCAAAGGGTATGTCTTTGAACCGAACCTTGTAAATCCTTGTGTTTACCACCTCTACATTAACATTATCATTCAAGGTATGTATGAGAGACACGAGAAGAGTATATCAAGGCTTTAACCATCCATATAGGTTTAATAGAAAATAATAAATTAGTAAGAATATTTAAATAGATCCATGATTCACCACCTCCACCACTCAATGGCTCAAAATCATCTGGGAACTTCATTATTAATTTATACCCTTCAATATGGATCATTGGAATAACCTTATAGTGTTCATTACACAATAGATCACCAACCTTGATTTCTTTTCTATGGTTATAATGGATACACCAATAATAGTCCCAATCATCTCCCTCTTCTTGTGTTAAATTCCATTATTGTGATTATTTAATTCTGACACTAGTTTTCTGAGTATATATCACACTTATCCCAATAAAAATAGTGTCTTAATATACTTAGTGAAAGGATAACTTTATAAAAATATATATAATATGTAGGTAAATCTATTCATGGGAATTTTACTATCATAATTCATAATAAATAAATTTCCATTTTTCATGGAAACTCATCAATTTAACTCCAAGGATGAATAATTATAAATTAAAAGTCCTTCCTCATTAGAGGGAAAACAACGTAATGGTCAACTAACTATAATATTCATTATTTATTTGAAATTATTTTGACACTCCTTTGTCCCATTAACCTTCACTCCCATTCACGATAATATTGTCAGTTTATTAGAAATCAATGAAATGGTTTTTAAGAAACTGTTATTGTTTTCTGGTAGATTACAGAATCTATGAATCTCAGTTTTTGTTATTTTATTTGGCCACCCCTCTACGACCAATGTTTTTTTTAAATCTATCTAATGTTATTCCTTCACTAGCCAAAATGAGTACAAAGAATTTGACTTTTTTTTATCCAAAAAATACATTAGATGAATATAGAAAAAACATTATCTAGTTCTCTAGAGTATTTAATATGACCCCAAAATGATACTCAAGATCATCCAAATAATGTAATATATAATAATATCATCAGTGTACCCTATAAAAAAATTTCATTGAAGTCACAAATGAAACTACTCTTGATATCCATAAATATTTCATTATTATTAGTCAGTAAACTGTTAATAAAAATAAAATCATAATTTCTATTTTTGGGGATATAGACTATGAGATATATTATTTCTTTTTGTATAAATAGTTATACCTTGATTAAAGGTCATTCATTGAGTATTGTTTAGCCCTAATAAGTTGATCCTGTAAATCATCAATACTAGGAAGATGATTTTTTCTATATACTATGATACCATTCAATTATATATATTAAACTCATAGCTATATTGATTCATATTTCATCATTAAAATGGTAAAATTCCTCTCTATAGATACACAATTGGTTGAATAAAACCCATTTTGCAAAACCCATAATGTTGTTTCTTTAATTTCAAAAACATGAAATATACTATTACATATGGAGTATTAAATATTATATTTTGTAGTGGATTCTGTTTTATGGGGACCAATACATCTCTTCCTGGAGGAGTTATGAATACCTATTTAGGAAAAACATCATGGTTTTCCTAAATAGTGAGTAAATATCCAATTGTATAATTTTTCTTTCTTCTTCTACTTCACCAATACTTTAAATAAATAAGGAAAATGGGGGTGTTTCAATGAATTACCTATGAAATCAAACATAACATTCGAATATAATAACATGTTTTCCCATCAAGACAACTAAAATTTTCTAGATTTTATAGTAGATCGATTTTTAATGAATTGATAACCAATCCATTCAAAATATTATGTCAAATTCCACCATTGGAATAACTATATGGTTATCCAAATAGTTTTACTAACCAAACTTATTATAGGAATACCTATATATATATCGAATAATTCCACCTAGAGTTTTAACAGACTACTCTACCATTAGCAGTTTAGGTTTTGCATATATCTTCTTAGAATACATGAATTTAAAAACAAAATGAATTTATTAAAAATAAAATAATGTTCATGAAATAATTGCTGTATAATGAGGGTACCTACCAAAACAACATTAGAAGCCTATAATTAGGCCATTATTATAGAAAAATCATGACCATTTTTCCAGTTCCCTCTAATGGGGTTGATAGAATCTTCCCTATAAAATATTTTTCTCTGGAATTTGATTAGTGAAATGTATATTCTCCCCACATATGAATAATTACAATTGGATATACTTAAACCATCATCCAATTTTTATTGAAATTAAAATGTTGTTCCTTAACATATCCATGACAGTTTCTATCTATATGGTGATCACTTCCACCCTTGTTTGTCTTTACTCATCCTCTTTTACAATTCTCCAAATGATTCTTCGCATATTTATTACATAGGGGAGGTTTTACATTCTTCTCATCTGAATTCTTTTCAGAACATTGATCCACAAAATCCATTCATTTTACTCACTATGTACGTCCACTTGGTTTCTCCATTCTCAATTTCTGATTTGATAGGGCATCATAATATCTCTTTGTAACACCCAAATTCTTGATGTTTTAATGCTTTTTTTATGGGTTATCAGTCCATACATTTATAAATCAATAATCTTATTATAATAGTTAATAAATGTTGAACGATTTGATATAACCCTGTAAATATAATTGAAATATTTTACACAGATTTATCTTCCATTTATTTCAACTCAAAGAATTCATTTTATGTCTTTATTAAGAGTGTATAAGTAAAGTAATTATTGAAAGTTTGGGATATTTTTTATTGTAATTAGTTTTATAAAACCCTTAATTAAAACATCATGTATTTTTTTTCTTATGAATGAAATTTTTATAATTTTATAGTTATTGATATCCTTTAGGGATAATGTGACCATTTAGGGCTACATTTATTTTAAGGATCCTTAAAATTTTTGTAGAGACATTATATGAATTCTATAGATATACATTAATTAAAAAGTATTATATTCCACATCTGGAATGAATAAGGGGCTTGAAACCACTACCAAAGGGTGATAAAGGAGAAATTTCTACTACTGATCTATGTGAAGACCTGGTTTTTAAGTCATTATTTTTTAAATAATGTGATTTAAAAATATTACATTGATATTTGGAACATAAGTCTTATCATTGGGATAATAAATGGATTTAGAAATTACATAGGGATAGATTATATCTCATGAAAATTTACAGTTCCTAAGAAAAATTTCCCAACATATTATTTTGAGTTAGCAATGCTATTTTTTTCATTGATGTTATGATGGTATTATCCTTGCATATAATTTTGTCATATATATATAATGATCCAAAAACTTTAAAGAATAAATTAGAATATAAATATTTGAATATGGAATCGATAATATGGTTGGAGTTTACTAATGATTATGACTTCCCGATATATTACATACCTTGGGAAAGTGAATAAAGAGGAATATTTTATGAGTTGAAAGTATTATTATCACTTATACATAACTAGTTTTACAAAAGATCTAACAAATCTATATGTTAGAATTTATGATCTTAAAATAATGATTTAAGGGTATAAATAAAATCTTTCTAAAATAATTATTCAACCATTTATCCATGTTATGATTAAAGAGGCACATAAAGATGATATGAAGCTGTAGTAAATTGTGAAAAATGTTCCTAATTCTAACTTTTATCTTAATAGAATGATAAGTTTTGTTAACCATGTATGTGTTCTATCCATACCACATTTTAATAATGACATATTAAGGGATTATCAAATTTCTACATTCTTTATTCATCCTAGAAGTACAATGAAGTATAGTCATATGAAAGAGTATTTCTAGTGGGATAGAATGAGTATAGATATTGATGATTTTGGTCCTTTTTTATTGGTAGGTTATCATGATAATGATATGATAAAAAGTATATGGGTACATTATAACTATTAAGAATACTAGAATGGAAAATAGTAAACAATAATATGGATTTTGTAATTAGACATCCCAAAACATGTAAAGGGAACAATTCTACAAGTGTTGTAGTCAATCACCATAAAAAATATCCATTAATCAATACTGAAGATTATTTTTCTATAGATTGGATAACCATGATATAAATTAATAAAATTGTTAATGATAAATGGATTACTACATTCTATTGTGTTCTATCTAGTACTGATGATTTCAATGTGTTCTAGATAAGTGTTTAGTAGGCGTAGGATATATAAATGATATTCAGAACTATGTATCATACTTAGATAGATTGATAGAGCAATGTATCAATTCAAAACCTAGTTTATTTGATGATATAATGTTCAAAATATTTAAAATTTGGCTGGTATCAACACGTTCCTATAGTCACGTTCTCCAAAAACAATAGATTTAACTCAAATATTAAGACTGGTCATTACAAAGCCCTATATGGAATGAATTGTAGAACTCATAAATTATGGGATGAAGTAGGAGAAGGAAAGATATTTGGACATGGGCTTATCGATAAAATTTAGAGAAGGTTAAACCCATTCAACAACACATATTGGAATCACAAAATCAATAAATATTCCATGTTCATAATCATCTATATGGTCTAGTATTTTAAGTTGGTGAGGGTGTGTGTATATGATTTTAAATATTGAAAAAGTTTATGTGATTTTGTAAGAAAGGAAATTTAAGATCGATGATAATTTTCCATTTTAATATTCATGATCAGGTATGGATGGTGACTATTTTCATTGAAATTCCTCCTAATGTCTCTCAAGTCCACGATGTGTTCCATTTATCTCTCTTGAGTAAGTACATACATGATCCCTCACATGTAATAAACTACGACTTCATATATATAGATCCTGATCATTTCTACGGTGTAGAACTAGATGAGATTATGAAAAATATAATGAAATTTAAATTAAATAAGACCACTCAACTAGTCAATGTTGTGTGTTGAATCCACCCACATGAGGATGTTATGTGGGAATTTGAAGACGCAATGAGTCAGATAAATCCTCATATATTTATTATAAAGTGATGTAATTTTTGGGGAAAACTTATTTTAATTTATTCATAATTTAACAACCTATTATTTAATTAAATATGTTTTAAAATAATTTTAATTTCATTGATAGTTCTAGTTACATACAACGTAGAGTACTAACAAACCTTGATATACTATTAATAATACAATTTAATATTGAACCTTATAACCTATCAATTAATATGTTTTGTTAGAATAGTAATAAAAAAATTTGTGAATTATTTATCATGATTTTATAAAAATAAAATATATTTATAAATAAGAATGTAATTCTTAGTAAAGTCATTAAATACTTTGGAAATATGTTTTCCTCAAAAAAATTATTTATTTTTGTCCAAAAATAATAAAAATAATTTTTGAATCATTTATAAAATTTATTTAAATAAAATGAAACCAAGTTTTTAGTTAACATTTCAAAATTATCTTAGAGTTATTTTTATAATATTGTTTAAAATAAGTAATTTTTCAGTGAGTAGTTAAAATACTTGTTTTTATTTAAAAGTGGGTTTCCATTCAAATAATATATGGAGATTAGTATTGTTTAATGATTTTTTATGAGTAAATGTATCTAAATTATTTTAATAATATACAAATTTATTTCATTGGAATAAAATTCATATAGAATTTTTATGATAAAACGTGTTATGCATATGAAAATTCTCTCTTTATAAAATAATATTTTCATCGCGTATATCGGTTTAATTTTAAATTAAAAATTTTCTAGTATATGAATGTAATATAAAAAATTTGATTCCATAATTTGAATTATAATAATTAAAAAATAATTAATAATATCACCATAATTGGTTTAAAAATTTAATCGGAAAATAAAAAAATTTCATACTGAGGTTACCGTTAAAGCATGTTTACCAGGGTGTTTAAAAAATGATTAGGGTTAAAATTACATAAAATATGTAAACTATGTAATTTATGTCCATATTTAGACCATGTCTCATCTATTTTTCGTTAGTGAAACCTTTTTTAAGAAAATAACTAACCTAATACATTCCATAATTATATCTCAACATCATATAGTACTTTTGTATTGCAATCCTGCCTAGAATGGATTTATTTATAATCCAAAAGTGTTTCTATAAAGGATAGGTAAAAATTTTAAACATGTGTTCTTGTTTTATTTCTTCATCCACATCCATAAAATATTATAATAAAATAACGATATAATAAAAATAGTATATAAAATAAATTTTCAATTTATTATTTTATTTTCATAATATATACCTGTATCTTCTTAGATCAAATGGGAAATAAATTTTTTTTCCGAGCATATGGAAGACCTCTGCATCGTGAACTGATGTAAGTTGTTTTTCATCAACACCTATCATGGATGGTAATAATGATGCACATGAAATATTTAAATTAAATTTATAATAATATTAATACATTTTTAATTATAATAACATATATAACTATTTAATTTATAATTCCTTAGAATTTGATAATGTCACTCATGTATACAATAGACTAACACTTCGCAAAGCGATGTGATTAGTTTTTAACATACATATTACAAAAAAGGTAATTAGAATTAATATAAAAAATATATATGATTCAAATAATAGGAAAAAACTCTATAATTGTGATATAATATTTAACTTCTTTCTATTTCTTTTGTCGGGATTTTTGAAACAACATTCTTGTGTACATACAACCTACTATCTCAATGAATGGTATTCTTAATTTTCTATTTATATATTTTTTGAATTACTCTAAATACATATATAATGAAAAAAAGATATTATAATTATATTACAAACAATATTATGGATATTATGGATCAATTATTAATTTCAACGTAATAAAACTACCAACCCAAAACTTACATGAATTATAATGTATTTATTACCGAAAAAATGGGTTTATCATGCTATTATTATTAAAGGGGTAGTAAAAGGTTATATGTAAATAAAACATTGCTTCATAAATATGAGTATGGTTCATTAATATATTTATTCTAAACATATATTTATTATTCATGATGTTATAACATATGTGGAAGATATCGAGACTTATGGTTTGAGATATTTTATAACATTTATTTCTGTATGACACATTCCTTACGCACCAATTATTTAATTTTTGTCATGTTTGTACATACCATGAATTTATTTATGATCCATAACATGATAATTATGGTGTGTGTATATATATATAATTATTATTATGTCATAGTGATTACAATTCAAATGTTACCAATGTTGTAATGATATTCTATAACAATCTCATTTTTATCGGGATTATTTTTTATTATTCTTCAAATGAAGAGATCTTATGATCCACCTCTCAAGAAACTCGTGAATTTTATTATACTATTATTATTTATAAAAATTTCATGTCTTGAATTCATTTTCCAAACATAATGTAATTATGAGATTCGAATAAATTTATTAATGAAATTTTACTTTATTTCATATTTTAGTAATAAATAGATTTTCTTCATAATACTTATTTTCTAAAAATATTTTCATGAATTTTTTATATTATATATATATCCTTTTATTATTTATTATTGAATTTATATAAAATATTTTAAATTTAATCCTCCTAACATTTTCTAAAGAAGGAAATTTTTTTACTTTTCATACATGAATATGAATGGAATCATTACTGCGGAATTATTTAAAACCTATTAAATATGTTTTCAGTTTTATTTTAAAATAAAATGTTTTATATAATATGTTAAAAGTTATTAGATTTTAAATAGGTTATTTTAAAGTGAAAGGTGTATTTCCCTCATGAAATGTTTTTTTTTTTGATATTTTAAAATAATTTACCATCTATGATAAAATTATATGTTTTTACTTATGATTTACTAGATATATGATCAAATGATACTTTATCTTTATAGTTTATGTTTTTGGAGAAATATTTTATGAAACATATTACTTTTTCTATGGGTAATGCTATGAAAAAATGATAAAATTTTTATGAAAACATTTTTATTTTCCATGGGATGTAATATAATGAAATTTTTAGGAAACAAATTTATTTTCATGGGTTTTGATATGATGAATGTAATTTTATCTAGTGAAACAGATATTTATTTTTTTCATTTTATAGTGGTGGTTATGCTATAACCAAGGACAATGGTTATGTCATAACCAATGATGGTTGTTATGTAATTAGAAAGGATGGGAAGGACCTATATTTCCATCCAATCAATTGGGAAATGATTTATATCAAATGATATAAATATTATTAGAATATGGATTATACATAGTTTAGTTAGTTTCTTTTTCCACTATTCTATTATGGGGAGTAAATCGTCACTACTATTTTGGTATTGGGAGTGAAACCATTCCACTATGATAGTTTTTGAAAAGTTAATTTTCAAATAATTTAATGATTTTATAGATTATGTGTATGACAAAAATAAATGTCTTATTGAAATGTTATAATATCACTAATCATGTTTTTTATTATTCAATTATTAAAAAATTCCATGATTTATTCCATGAATATTTATTATAATCTATGATATGTTGGGTATGGTTTTGAAATTTTATTCTCATATCTGTATACCATGTTTCTCATGTTCTGTTCAAATATCCCTTTTTTACACTTTCTAGGAATATTAAATAAATGATTCTTTTCCTGAGGATATAAAAAAAGGAATTATGTATTTTTTTTCTAATAATGTTTGTAGTTATGATGAACTGCGTGGGAGATGTTACAGTTTACATATGAACCATTTGATTATATGTCTAAGTATCTATTGGAACATTGACCTATATGATTATGGTGTGGTTTGTTATGTAATGTAATTTATATTAATATCTTATGATGTAATATTTTCATATATATATATATATGTGTATGATATTTTTGTTTTATTATAATTTATCCTTCCATATAATCTCCTGGGGGTGCCCTTCACCAGTCAATGTGCTCATTCTAGAGGCATCTTCAAAATTTGGAGGCATGCCAGGGCCCTGATAACCCACTTTAGCTACTACTACCATATCATGATCTGCTGATTCCTTCTTAGTGATCTATCCTCATTGATTCCCACTTCTTAACTTATCACATCTAAGACTTTTTTGATGGATCAAACCACCCCACCCATATTCACAGGTTTGAATTCAGATAAACCACCACTAAATATTTTTCACAATTCTTGGTGAGAAAAAAATTGGAATTTTATTGTATTAGAGTAATGACCTCCCAATATACTTTTATATAGATCATCCCTCAAAATCATAATATAAAATTGGGTGACTTTTATTACATATAAATGTGTATACACGTGTTTCCAAATGTTCAATGCACCTAAATCTCTAGTAGAATATGGGTTTGGTTTTAGGCTCACTAGAAATGTTTCCTTAAATCCACATGAACAACACCCCACCTTAATAAGGGTTGTGATTATTACCTATACATCATAGTCACATGGAGTTAATTTATCATTTAATAGATTAAAACCATCGGCACCACAAAAATTATTAGGAAAAAGGTCCAGAGGTTGACATTTAGTGGGGGGCATAATGGAATTTGGGACCTCAACCCACATGGAAAATGTTTCATTCCAAACATATAGAAAGTCGAATGGTCTATAGATATGAATGGGGATGTGTTCTCACATGACATAACATGTTTGATAGTATATCCTAGAAATTACTAGGTTGTTGAGGTTAACCTGGTTGTAGTATGTGAGGGTTGATTCCATCACTAGGGTTACTAGTGTAAGGCACATCTACACATCCTTGAAAGACTGTATCCAAAAACTCAGAAAGGTCACTAGGAGAGAATAATACCTGACCTTTATGTGCCAATAATACATGTTTTATCCCTATTATTCAAATCAACACTTTTCTAGAGATATCCAATGTGATTACATGTTCCTTTGATGTTGAACTACGAGGGTATTTCTTAGGCCTTCATAGCATCTATCCCAATGAAATATTCATGGATATGCCCAACTATGTAATTAATATGATGTAATAGTGGAGAGAGGAATGATATCAATAGAACTTTGTTAGTTTTTAATATAATATTTTTTCTTCCACTTGAGTCTAGACATCTTCTCCCTATGTTTTTTGATGTTAGTAGGAACTCATCATTTTGAAATCATTCTATAGAGTCACATTGTTGTGGTATAAGTTAAGAAAAATAATCATATACTAAATGTGATGAAGCTGCATAGGGTTTGATTATGGTGACAATAAAATAATAATCTTTGATAGTAGATTTGAATAGAAGTAAAGGTTGAATTGAGATATCCACACATTCTCATATAGTCTTATACGATGAATCATAGCCATATACTCTGTGAATTTGTAGTGAACAAAGTATTTCAAAACCTATTCATTGGTGATATTACCTCATGACTATATATCCATCATTATACTGTCCCACCTAGTTATTCTTTATACTATCTAATAAAACACTATAATAGTAATCCAAAAAATTCTCCTCCATTGGATACTCTTTAGTGATCATCCTGGTTAGAATGATATGATTATAAATTGTAGTAATGTCAAATCCCAGTAGTGAGCGATCAGTAGATATGATATTTAGCTGATGAAACTTGTTATCATAGAAAAACCAATTCATCATCATGTAAAAATCTACAAAGAGGAGGAAAAGTTTTTTAAGTAATCTAAATTTCATGATTATAAGACTATTATTGAGATGTTACCTTTTCTACACCTCAATCTATAAGCCAAAAATACCTCATTTTTTGGAAATAATCCTTTTATCCTGACAATTATCATGGATTATAGCTGTTTAAAACTCCTTGAGTATATATCATTAGTGTTAGTATCATTATAGTATGTACATGAAATTTTTAAAGTGGGTTTCAAAACAAATTTAAGAGTTTGTGAAGAATTTCACTAATGAATCATGAATGTGACCTTGTGTCGTACAAATTCTCATTAAATCATGAAATGTTTTATCCAAAAGGTGTGAATGTATTGATTGTACAATAATAATCAATGAAATAATGAAACATAAATGGGGAGTTAAATTAATTACATGGATTGAGATATCAAGAGTTCATATGATCTTTGGAGTGCAACACATGAGAGAGTTATTGTTGAGAAAGAATGTCTTGTGGCTGTACTTTCACCCCACTGCCTATTTATATGTGGGAAACCACTCCTGTTATGAATGTGTTGAATATATCTCCCTAATACAATCCCAAGTAATGTTTGATAGTGGAAAATTATCTAATACTTGTTTTATAATCATAATTCAATGCTCTAATACAGGTTTCTCTCCAATTATATAGAGGGAATTTAATTGTATAAAAAATGAAAATAAGTCCTTGGAGAACATATTATCTCTATTTAATGAAGAAAATCAATACATTAGGACTTCCCCTTGAAACAAATATCTATTTTCACTAAACCTTTACTATATTCAAGTGACCCACTAGTTTTTTGCATAAATAAATTTCATATAAAAGATGATGTCAAAGGTAGAGTTATGTGGGATACAGTCATTAGAAAATTAACGTTTACCACAAAACTGGATTCTTCATGACATTATCATAGAAACCCTTAAATACCTATAATGTGTTGAATTTAATCCCATTATGAACTATAAAAATTATGTTTTTCAACACATCTCCTTGAAAGGCCAAAAATTCTACGAATAGTGAATCAACCCTTTTTGGGAAGACCTTTTGAAGTTGAAGGGTAAATCTCTTGTTTTCACCACCCTCTCATTCATAAGATTCCCAAAGCCAAAGACTCTCATGGATTATCATGAAAATATAAATTAAGAAACAACCCTCCCATATGTAAGAGTTGTTTTCCTAGAACCAACTGGTTATACTTTGATTACATTGATATTTAATGTATTTAAATATTAAACATCTTATTACATATTGTTCTTTGTTCTCCCTGGATATGATGTAATAATGTCCAAGATTATTTGTTGCATTGATAAGGTCATGGAAGTTCCCCATTATGATGAGAATCTTGAAATTCTATAACAATATTATTAAATATAGTTCTACAGTTGGATGACATACTATGATGAGACTCATAGCAAGAAAACCATCAGGTGGGAGTACTCATAAGCATATGAGACTTCCTCTCATGAATTTATCACTTGTTAATCTCTGGGACATGAGATTATTAGAATAGGCCTCCCAGTATAAATTCCACATGTTTTGGTGTCATTGGATATTTCTATCAACCAGTGTGTATAATGATACTTAGACATTAATATTATCATTAATACATGTCACAACTTGTGCACATTTATTTACAGATGAAAACTATCACACGGACAGTTGGCGGGAATTAGGGTGTGTTGGGTGTATCATGAGTGCCATGTTATTAATGGATAAGTAAATGAAGGATTTTTTCCATCAATTTATGGAAGTAGATATCTCATCCCTTTGATTGAAATAGAATTTTTGAGTAAAATTCCATGGTCAGTGTGTAACGATGAGTTTATTTCAGGTATCCAATGAATGACGTATTAAGCACAATTGTTGATGTCACTATCATGAAACCTATTTGATAATATATAGATACATAGGGATTAGATAACACAGTGAGAATTTGTATGTGGATTTCATTTTTTTGACTTTAAGTTCTTCTCTTTGGTGCCTTAACCCGTTGCTAGATAGTACTCTTAGACATTAAGCAAGCCCGACTAATGCCAATGAGAATGAATCCTAGAGGGTCACAAACTAATTATTTCTGGTGGTCTCGGTTAAATTATATTTGAATTTAATTAATAAATATTATTCAAAAGATAGTGGAATAATTTTATTCAAGTTAATATGATTTAATGAATTAAATAAATATTTATTCACCAGATTGTGAGTAAAATATATTTATCTATTTTATTGAACATTTAATAATTATTTATTTACTAGTTTGTAAATAAAATATTTATTTAAGAGAATAAATTATTTATTTATATAGTTAGTTGTTCAATAAATTTAATTGGAGTTCTAGTTGAATAAGGTTGGTCCGATAGTAAACTGATTATTTGCAAGATGATAAATAATTATTTAACTAGTTCGCACAAATTAAAATAACGTTGTGATTATTTTGTGATGTGGAATCTTATTTATAATTCTGTTTTCCGCATGTTGGAACACTATAAATAATGACCTGGTATTTTTATTAATAACATGGGATTTTTCTAAGGTTATGAATGTATGAAATTGTTTTCATGCAATTAAATATTTTAACTGAAGCCCCATGCCAATAAATAGGAACATATGTCAATTGTTCCAGGTATAGACCTACACACCAGGTGAATTGAGAAATTTTGAACTAATGAATTTACCTCTAAAATACTCTTTCTTCCCATCTTAAGAATGAGTGACGTTCATTAATTCCGAAAAACAATAAATCAATAACGACAGACACAATACACTTTCTTTATTGTGATTTCACCTGAATAATGAGTGTTGTTGATCAGAGGCCATCAGAGCACATGTGGATCACCACTAGATGGAATCTAGTTTGGATACTTGCAAGCACAACAAGATAATCTATAAGTGTCATTCTGGATGATCCAAATCATCAATGAAGAAAATATTGAAGATCAATGTATTATTTTCTTTATGATATTAAATAAATTAATTATAGAAATGATGTGAATGATCCTCTATAAAGGTTTCGGGCCTCTTCCTTTATCAAGATCTTTGATTCTATTCTGTGGAGACTGTAATTCATTTTCATATTGATCCCATAATAATCATTGATCATAGTATAAATAAATGTAGGTTATCGTCCCAAATGTGCTTCCACTACACCCAGAACCTACAAGTGGTATCAAAGTAGTTACATCTTATTTTATAATTATTTAAATATTTTTTTGATTATTTAATCATTTAATAATATAGTTTTTTCAATTAAAGTTAATCATTCTGCAAATATGAATCTCTAGATCTAGTCATCCTCTTTCATTTCTCATTCACTTTATAGAAATGATCTTTCATTTTAATTTTGATTAAAATAAAATAGAGGATCTCATTCAGAGGTGTAAAATATTCATGGTCATGCAACACAAGAACAAATGGTGTGTATTTGGTAGTACACACTGAGTAGTCAAGATTCAACGTATGGGACCGGTCTGTCAAACCAACTTGTGTGTTGGAGACTTTCTAAGTCATAAATTACTTTGTGTGTTGAACATGAATAGGTGGAATGCAATTTCCATATTACGCGTTGTGTGGTCCACTAGACACGGCGTGTAGTCCCTTCGGGTTAGGGTTTGATCATATACCCCATACATGGCTTGCCTGGCTAGAAACCGTATAATGCGGATACAACACGATGTGTGGCCCACTGAACACGTCGTGTACTCCTATGATTTAGGAAGTACATCTACATGCCATGTCCCTAGGAATGTACTTCAGATGGATAGTGAATGATAGTACACGATTTGTAGTCATAACTACATGACATCTACTTATCCAAATTATGAAGATTTATTAATATTTATTATTATATTATACAAACCCTTGAGACATGTACCATATTGCGGGCATAAACCGGAGGTACAACACATGATAGGTGTCTTATATATATGTTTTTAATTTAACATCTATATAATGTTCATTTCAACTCATTGGGTAGTTATGAATAGGAATTCACTGGGTGGCATCCAAGGTACAAGTTACATACAAAGATAATTGTATATGAATTTATTTGTATAAAATATGATGGATGAGAATCTCAAGGAAATTCAAAAGATGGTTTAAGATAAAATGATTGATTAATTAAATATGACAATTCATTTATTTGAGCATGATTTATCTTAAACAGGAATGATTAAAGAATTGAATTATTGTTTTATTTATCCATAAATATTGATGCATGTATAGATGATCATGAGCTAGACCAAGACATTTTTATGTGTATGGTTTCTTTTAATTTATTTATTTAAATTATTTTATTGGCATGCGATCCTTCTCCTGATTAATATTTAGGGCATGCATTTCCAAGGTTTCTTTTCTATAAAACCCCATTTTACCCCTCACCTGCATGTGAGTTAAAAAATTAATATGTAATGGATTGAACTCAGAAGATAGTGTTTGTGGTTCAAGATAGAGTTGAGACGAAACAAATCCCAGGAGATATAGAGGTGGACAGGTGGAAAGCTGTAAACACAAACCAAGAAGGTTTAATATGTTTATCTCCTAGGTCATGGTTAGTTTATCAACTACTAGATAAAATAAATATTAAAAAATCTCATGATCAGGCCCCTTATTTTATTTCAATCAGTTATAGGGTTTATCATTATGGATGTGTTGTCACGATCACATAATTAATAAATTAAACAAGCATGCAAGATAAAAATAAAATAATCCCGACTTATGCGTAAATATTATCAAGACATGGTTAATCACTTCAGTAAGTTCCAATTAATGTTAACAAGAATGTGATAATGATAATAATCAATTAATGAATAAGATATAAAAATCCCTCAAATAAAATATTAAGTTAGATGTAGCATTTTGTCAGTTGATTAAATGAAAACTCAATAAAACTATGTGTTTGACCAACCCTTGTTGGGACACATACTTTTACACAGGAATCCCTTATGAAAGGTTTTAGGTTGACTTAACCATATTACATCAAGAGGAGTATCCCTTTTTAGACATGGTGTAATATTTGAGGCTATAATTGAGGAAATCCAAAGTCATTATTTCATGATTGGGGAGTCCACTCAACATATCAAGGAGCTACAAGCCTGAATTTGGGAAAGACCTACCTACCAAAATTCCTTCTAAAAGCTTGACCAACCCTTGTTGGGATTATGCGAAGGGTAATATGGATCCTTTCAACTACAATTCCATGTTAATTATACATTTTGAGTTCAATGTTGGTATCCATTGGGACATTAGAAAATAAGGGGACAATTAATAAAAAAATGTATTTATCATAAAATGCAATCAAAAAAATTCTAATGATCTGCTCTTTTAATGTTATAATAAAAATGAAAAACTCATTAACCAAAATATCCTTGTGATCAATTCTGGATAAAGACAATTTCCACACTGTTATTAACTTCCAAAAATGGTTTAGACACATTTGGGTTATCCTATGCCATGAAAGGAAGTCTTATGTGCTGGAGTAAGCATTAACTAATCTGCCTACCAAAGTGGTGAGTGATGAGAATTTACTGGTCTATGAGAAAAATATGAATGATGCAGTCGATGTTCAATTTTTGATTTCATCTTCAATTTCTAGTGAGCTCACGAAGTATCATAAAAACATGGAATCTTATAGCATGCTTGATCACCTATGTGGTCTTTACCAGGAGAGAGAAATATAGGAATGGTTTGAGATCTCCAAGACACTCTATAATAGTATTCTTGGAGAAGGTGACCCAACTGGGCCTCATGTAGTCAAGATCATTATATACATTGATCTCCTGGAGGTTCTAGGTTTTAAAATCCCCGAAGAACTGGGCATCGATCTCATTCTCACATCACTCCCTCAGATCTTCTATACCTTTGATGTCAATTTCAATATGAAGAACATTGAGAAGTCTATATATGGTCTTCTTATCCTCATTCTCTAACGATACAAAGATATGAATCATGAAAATATTTATGTCCTTATAGTGAATAAGAGTAAAGGGAAGGAAATGTTCTTTAAGACCAAATCTTCTTCACGGCCTTACATGAAAAGAAAGATCAAAGTGGAGGTAAGGGAATAGGAGGTTGTTTGTTTCGTATGTGGTAAGAAGGGAAACTAGAAGAACTTCACCCAGCCTAAGAAGAAAGGGGAAGTTTTAGGCTCATTTATTATCAAATGTAATATATCTTTTATAAAAATTGGGTATTAGATACAGATTTTGGTGCTTATACATGTATTCAAATATAGGAACCAGTAAGATTCAAGAAGACTGACTAAGGAGAGGTAGATCTATGAGTATCCAACGGAGCCAAACTTTTTGTTGTAGCTGTCGGGGAATACCACCTCATGTTACCAACTAAGATGATCTTGGTGTTAAAGGATTGGTATTTTGTACCATCTTTTACTAAAAAAAATTATTTCTGTGTCTATATTAGATACAAATGGAATTAATTTCATTTTTGAAAATGAATTTTTATTCTTTTAAAAAGATAGCATTTGTTTCGGTAGGGAACGTTTATAAAAAATTCTTTATGAGTTGGATTACACAAACTGAGTAATGGAAATCAAAAACAAAGATACTTCACAGGACTGATACCACACCCAACATTGGCATCATCGTCTTGGTCATGTAAACAAGAAATGTTTAACAAAGTTACTTCAAGATGGATATTTAGAAACATTAAAACTAAATCCACTTGGTGTATGTCATGCATGTTTACAAGGAAAAATGACTAAATCCCCATTTAATGGGAAAGGTGAAAGGGCTAAAGAACATCTTGAATTTGTTCATACCGATGTGTGTGGACCACTTCTAGTTGATTCAAGGGGAGGGTACTCATACATAATTACTTTTTTATGGTGATTTAAGTAGATATGGTTATATATTCTTAATGAGGTATATGTTGGGTTATTTTTATATGTTCAAAGAATAAAAGAATGAAGTTGAGAACCATATTTGTAAGAAGATTAAGAAACTCCCCTCAATCCGAGGTGGATAATATCTTAATCAAGACTTCATTGATTACTTACAAGAGTTTGGGATCCTATCCCAACTCACTCCTCCACACACACCCCAGTGGAATTGTGTGAGCTAAATGAGGAACCACACCCAGTTGGACATAGTGAGATCAATGATGTGTAATGCGAGTATTCCATTATCTTTTTGGGGATATACGTTACAAATAGTGGTGCACATACTAAACCAAGTACCAACTAAATCAATAAATGGTATTCCATATGAGTTAGGGAGTGTAAAGAAAGCCATTATATCAAATTTACATGTTGGGGGAAGCTATTCGTTTGTTAAAGCCTCTTCGGGTAACAAACATGCACCCCGAGGCACAATGTGTATCTTTATAGGATACCCCAATACAACAAGGGGATATTACCTATAAAACCCCTCAGACAAAAAGGTTATAGTGGAAAGTCATGAAATATTCGTAGAGAGGGAACACATCTCAAAAAGAAGTAGAGGGAGTGAGATGGACATTGATGAAGTTGCGGATCACGGTACACAAGAGTCAGTAAACGAATAGATTCCACATAGCCATGTGGAAGAAATAACTGTTCTAGAGACACAAGATATGTGTAGGAGTACAAGAGAGGTTAGAGAACCGGAACAGTATGGTTTTCTGGTTACCGAGGATGTAGACTCATTATTAGTTGATAATAATGATCCTATAACATATAAAGAATCAGTAAGTGGTACAGATGTTGCCAAGTGGTAAGAAACAATGAATTCTAAAATGGATTCCATATACCAAAACCAAGTCTGGATTTTGGTAGATCATATAGTTTTTGTAAATAATGTTGGTTTCAAATGAGTATTAAATAAGAAACTGGACATGGTAGGAAATTTTAGTGCCTATAAGGTTCAATTGGTTGCAAAAGGGTTCAAATAGCATCAAGTAATTGACTATGATGAAAACTTTTCACTATTTACAATGCTGAATTCCATTTTAATTCTATTGGAAATTTATGATTACCATGACTATGAGATTTAGAAAATTGATGTCAAAATATCCTTCCTTAATGGGAACCATCAAGAAGTTGTATACATGACACAACCTAAAGGGTTTATGACTCCAAAGGATTCCAATAAGGTATGAAATCTGAAAAATACATTTATGGATTAAAGAAAGAATCTAAGTCATGGAACATTTGTTTTGATGAATCCATCATGAAATTTGGTTTTATCTAGAACAAATGTGATCTATGTGTCTAAAAATGGTTTAGTGGGAGTGTAGTCATTTTCCTAATAGTATATATTGATGAAATATTACTTATTAGAAATGAGATACCAGTTTTAATATCTGTTAAGGCATGGTAAAATAAATACTTCTTCATAAAGGGTTTGGGTGAGGCAGCATATATTCTTGGGATCAAGATCCATCGTGATAGATCCAAGAGATTTTTGGGCCTAATCCAAAGTGAAAACATTGATAAGATACTAATGTGATTCCTTATAGAACAATCCAGTAAGGGATTGTTTACAGCATCACATGGTATTCATCATTCCAAGAAAATGTGTCCTCAGAAATAGGAGGAAATAAATAAAATGTTAATGACTCCATATGCATCAACCATTGGTTCTGTCATCTATGTCATGTTATGTACTAGGCTGGATTTCTCCTGTGCCTTGAGTGTGGAAGGCAGATATCAAGATGACCCTAGTGAAAGTCATTGAATGGCATTCAATACTATCTAAAACTATCAAAGGTGTATTAAGGATATGATCCTAGTTTATAGAGGAGATAAGGAACTAGTCATCATAGGATATGCATATGCCGGTTTCCAGACATATAAATATGACATGAAGTCATAAAAGGAATACATCATCACTTTGGATGGAGGTGCAGTGAGATGGAAAAGCTCAAAGTAGAGTGTGGTCAAAGATTCTAAAATAGAGTTCGAGTATATCTCAGCTTCTGAGATATCTAAAGAAGTTTTTTGGATGTAAAGCGTTGTCCATGAGCTGGATGTGATACCTAGAAGTAGAGATCCCATCACACTGTACTGTGATAATAGTACAGCCATGTCTCTTGCAAAAGATCCAAGGTCACATTAGTGGACAAATCATGTACTTCAGAATTATCATATCTTGATGGATTTTTCTCATAGAGGTGAAGTTGAAGTGAGTAGTATTTCCATGGAAGAAAATGTAACGAACCCATTGAATAAAGCCTTGAATGAGTAAAAACATGATCACCATGTGAGGTTTAGCAGACAAAAAGTCATAGGTAGTTAGCTATAGTCCGAGTGGGAGTTTTTAATAGTTGTTGTATTTGAACCAACTGGTTGTACTTTGATTACAAGGATGTTTAATTAATTTAAATATTAAACATCTTATTACATATTTTTCCTTGTTCAGCATGACTATTATGTAATAATGTACTAAAGTACATGTTTCATTGATTAGGTCATGATAGTTCCCAGCTATGATGAGGTTCTTAAATTGCTATAATAATATTCTTAAATATAGTTCTATGGTTGGATGACATACTATGATGGGACACATATCTTGTAGACCATCAGGTTTGAGTACTCATAAGAATATGAGACTTCCTCTCATTAAATTCACACTTGGTAATCTCCAAGAGAGAGGATTATGAGAACAGACTCACCAGTAGGAATTCTGCATGTTCGGGTGTCATTGGATATTTCTATCTATAAGCGTGTTTAATGATCCTTAGACTTTAAGATTATAATTAATACGTTTCATGACCCGTGCACTTTAATTTACTGACAAAAACCCCCATGTGGATATTTAGTAGGTAGTAGGGTACGTTGGTTGCATCACGGGTGGAATGTTATTAATGGATAAGTCAAGGAAGGATCTATCCCTTCCATTTGTGGATGTTGATATCTCGTACCTTTGATTGAAATTGAATCGTCACGCAAAATTCCATGGCCACGGTGTAATGATGAGTTTACTTTTGGTTGTCAAATAACAATGTATCAATCACAAATATTGATGACACTATCATTAAACCTGCTTGATGAGATATTGAGACACAAGGATTATATTACACAATGAGTGCTATTATGTGGTTGTCATTTCTGTGACATTAAGTTCTTTCTCTTGGGTTATTTGACCCATTTGTAGATTGTACTCTTAGACATTAGGAAAGACCGCCTAATTCCAATGAGAAAAAATCCAAGAGGGTCACACACTCAGTGTTTTTGGTGGTCTCAGTTAAATTCTATTCGAATTTAATTAATAAATATAATTCTCAATATATAAAAATAATTTTATTCAAGTTAATTTGATTGCATAAATTAAATAAATATTTATTCACCAGATTGTGGGTAAATTTTATTTATTTATTTTATTTATCATTTAATAAATATTTATTTACTAGATGAAAAATATTATATTTTTAAGAGAATAAATTGTTTATTTATTTATTCAGATGTTTAATAAATGGAAGTGGATTTTGAGTGGACCAAGGCCGCTACGATAGTAAAATAATTATTTTCAAGATAATAAATAATTATTTAACTTGTTGGCTCAAATTAAAATAATGCTCCTATTTTTTTTGTGACGTGGAATTTTATTTATAATTCCATTTTGTGCAAATTGGAACTCCATAAATAATGATGTAATATTATTATTAATAGAAAGGGTTTTCTCTAAGGTTATTAATGTATTTAATTTTTGTTACACAATTAAATATTATAAACAAATCCCTATGTTAATAAATAGACACATACGTCTATTTTTCTAGGTACCGAACTGCACACATGTGAAATGGGAATTGTTGAGCTAAAAAATTTCTCTCTCAAATCCTCTTCTCACCCCTCTCAAGAATGATATATGTTCTTCAAGGATGAAGAACATGCGATCAAGAACAAATAGCACAAGACACCCACTTCGTCACTCTAGCACCCAGAGAACGAGTGGTGTCGATTGAATGCCATCAGAGCACATGTGGATCTCCGCTAGAGGGATTCTAGTTTGGATCCTTGAAAGTGCAACAAGATAATCTGGAAGGGTCATTATGGATGATCAACATCATCAATGAAGAAAATACAGAAGATCCAAGTATTATTTTCTTTATGAAATTAATTAAATTAGTTATAAACATGAGTGCAAGATCCTATATAAAGGTTTTGATCTTCTTTCTTTATATAAATATTTGATTCTATTCTGTGGAGACTGTCGTTCATCATCGTATTGATCCCATAATAATCATTGACCAAGGTAAAAATCAACATTGGGTGCCGACTCAACCGTGCTACTGCTGTTCAGGAAACCTACACCATAAGCCCTAAATCATCTTGTTTTATAGGAAATATAGATTTTTGAAACTTCATTTGAATAACAATTGTGTTCATGTAAGTGATCATTCATTTTCAGAACTCTTCGATTTGGGTAACAATAAATGTTAGTGGAAATTATTCCTCCAATATATCTGTCCCAAATATATTCTAGATCCCATGGTTTATGAAACTCTAATGATTTATAAAACATTGATGTTATATGACATGAACTCCATGTACTCAAATAAATGACACCATGTTCCAAACATGATTACTTTGTCGGGTTCTCTTGGACTATATACCTACGAAAAATTGGATTTACATGCTCTAGATAAATCTTCTAAACCAATATCACATTCCCTTATTCCTAATACATGTTCACCAATGATGGGTTTTATATTCGAAATTCCTTCCACTCCAAATAATGTGAATCCTCACATTGGGATCCAAACAAGATTCATAAAATGGGTACTCTCAAATCTATTTTTCTCTCTAAAATCGTTTTCATAGTTGAAACAGAATCCATAATGGTAGAATAATCAAGGGAACAGACCATAATCCTCATAGACTAATTAATTCATATCCCAGGTATCCTTATCGAATCCCTCCCTAACTAGGATTGGGAAGATCTATGTGTAATCCCCACACCTATGATTGTGATGTAAAACATTAAAATATAGAGTGACAATGTCCAAGTTGGAGGATAGTAAACTGAATGAAAATATCCACATCAAATGAACTTAAATTATATCCTTACCTTGTGTGATTAATGTAAGATGTATAATTAAATGATAATGAGATTATAAATCAATATTCTGGTCATCTTATTTGTAAAATCCCCATAAAATCCCTTGTTGTGTCTCCTATTATGACACTTGTTTCCTTGAAAGATGATCTTAATCTATAGAACCTGGTCTTACCACAAGAACTTAAACCATGTAGCGAAATTATTTTGTTATTTGTCCTTATCTCCCAATCATCTATGTTGGATCCCTCTTCGAGGTTCGATCCCAACACCACCACAAACTATTCCCCCATTGGGAGGGTGTGAATCTGAATCTTTATCATCATTATAGAGTATACATGACCACTCTAAATATTTATCTAAGGTCCCCATTAGAAATTGGTGTCCTAGTGGATTTCTACATATACCCAACTCGTCTAATTAATGTGTATATGGGAATAACCCCTAAAATAATTTAACGCTCTGATCAACCTATGTGTTGCAAGAGTTTATGAGATCATATGCATTAGACTCTAAAATTGTGAATTTCCCGCACTTGGATTTCAAAAATGTGACACTTATTAATGCACAAAAATACTTTCCCTTGGTGAAGTTCCTATGTAACCTCATGCGATGATCCTGTATAGTTTATATTATTATAATATTATCCTTCATTCTTCACCTATGAGAAAAAAACTAATTGGTTCCTCCTTTAAAGAGAATGAGATTCCATATACAATAATACTATGAAGCATTTTGTGACAAAAAATTTGTTTAGTTACATTCTGATCATTAGATGCATGAAACAAATGTGAGAGTAATTATTAAAAAACTATAATATTCACAAGGTAATATATATTTAATGAATAAGATAATGATTTTATGTCTCCTCAAGGTGATCACAAGATGACTAATGTATTTCACTTGAGATACCATAGATCTGATGAATATGATTCCCTAAAATGGGTATGTGAAGAAATGTTCTATAAAATCCCATCATACCCAACATCTTCATCATCTATAATTTCATTTATCCAACTAGTTATAGAAGAATGTAGTGAATTTGAGTGGTGTTAAAAAAATATGGTTCCTAGATTGAGATTAAAGAACATGTCATAGATCCATATGGTGAACCCATATAAGGGGAATGAAATACATATATTTATATATGTACGAAATATCCATCATCACATTATCCCGTTCCAATCAGGTAGATAACATCATCAATAATGGTTTTCAAGGCCACTCACCTATGGAGTGAGGGAATGCACTAGGGTTGTGACCAACCCAATGATATAGATCCCAAAAAGAATGAAGGTACACCAAGATAGAAGTGTTAGATAATAATGACTACGATTATAAAAAATAACTCCTAGTAGAAGGAATTTGAGGATTATCATGGATTTGGAAATATGTTCTATATTCAATGATTCTTTATAATTTACCCCCTTAATGGCTGTATAGTTGTATATATATCTCAATGGGGATCCCATGTGAAGTGAAATGAATCTAAGACAACATTTCCTGGACCAGAAAAAAATAAAATAAGTTCAATCACATTACATGAATAGTGACAATCAAGGAGATAACATCATCATGGTAAAATTCTATATATCGATCCTAAATTTTTTAAATTATTTGGAAACAAATGAGTTATTATGGAATCTAATGTAGATCATATGATGGTGTGAAGCACAATAGTTCTTTTTCTATCCATATATATCAATTTATTTAATACATGTTTTTGCACACACATATATATCTATTAATATCATGGATCTATTAAAACACCCCTTTAACCCTAATTCATATGTGATAGAGATATCTACGTCACTTTGAATGAAGTGGATTTAACTTCTCATTATTTCACTTATTTTATCTCTATATTTGAAATTGATATAAAATGAGACATCATCATTCTTAAAATAGATATTTATTATATTATTCATAGGATAGGTTAAATGGTGTCATTAAAAGTATGAATTTATTATTATAATAGATGATATGAATTCATATCTTTTGATTTATTTTCTTATTTGATTCACGGTAAATGGGGCCTAATGTCATGTCAATATAGACCTAAACTTCCTAGAGGTATGGAACTTTAAGGAAATGTATCTTACTTAATGATTTATTTTATTTAAGGAGATATTGGAAATGATTTTCATTCTATTGTAAGGGACAACGTGAAAGTATTTATTTTTCGTATATCTAGGATTCCTCTATAATGAGAAGACAAAGAATTAATTGATAAAGTTCTTGGGATGAAACCTATGTCATTACCTTCATATAATTATCACTTTATAAATTAATATAATTGAAAACCATATAATCTGACCTTGGACATGTAATGTTCTTTCAAAAAATTATCAAACAATACCCATCAAATACATTTTTATCTCAAAATGTTAGAGATATAAATATTTATCAGTTTAATTAGATTTTTATATTAAAATTTATTTTATCAACTAGATATAGAAAACATATATCAAAATAAACATAGATAAAATTCTTCTACACATAATATTTTTTGGATCCTCAAGTAATCAATTTATAAAATTCATTATAATTATATTCTTATCGAAAATAAAATTTTATCATCTCTATGAATAGTTATTTTCAAAATTGACTTACTGCATGAGATCATCCAATTAAACTGAAAGATCTATTTTATAAAAACAAAAATAGTCTATCAAATGTATTATATCATGTTTTACAAAAAACGTTTGAGTTTGAAAATTTTAAATAAAATTTATCAAAATTCAACTTTCATTTAATATTCCTTAAAATAAATTTTCTCTATAGTGAATAGGATCGTATATTTCATATCACAAATAATAAGAGATAACTGAATGAATTATTGAGTTGAATAATTAATTAGGATTAATAATTATCCAATACATCAATTTTATCCTAAAGAATAGAATCACTAAATAAGAGTTCATTCTCAAACCACGCTAATGTAAATATTATTAGTTTAAATATAGACTAGTATATCATATTGAAGAAAAATAATAATACTTACACCCAATTTTTAACTCATATAATATTTTTCATGATAATATTAGAAATAAATTCCATGCTGGTATCCATGATTTAATATAAATAATTGACCAATAAAATCAGTAAAACAATTTTCAATGGTTAATAACACATTCACCCAATAAAAATTAAAATTAGTTCTATAAAATTAAAATTTAAAAAATATAATTATGGTTTATTTACTAATTTATTTAATGAAATATATTTTATCACATTAAAAGATACCTCCCCCACACATAAATCTCATAATTGTCCATAATTTTACACTTTAGGGTCAAATAAACAAAACATTTTAGTTTTAAATGGATGTACAATTTAGTAACTAAGTGTCATTAAAAATTTTCAAACAAAATTTTAAATATGGTGATTTAATGAATTTAATTTAGTTTTATAAAATAGCTTTTAATAGGTATATTTTTCATTTCTAATAAAATAATACTATTGTTAACTCATTTAAAATTTAACCATGTTTAATAATATATTCCATTTAACAAAAGTAATTTCAAATAGTTTTAAAAATTAAATAATTACCCGGTGTATTTTTATGGTGCTTAATAATGATTTAAAAATGGATATGAATAAGTTATATTGATATGGATTCAAACGATCCTGAAACCAAGATAAACTCAAAAAATTGCAACATTAATTTATATTTTATACATCCATATTTACCCTGCACAAAAATTTATAAAATAGAATATATTAAGAATAGTTTACAAGGTTTAAAGCTTAATATAACTAACAAGGAAACATGAAATTGTGAAATAAACTATATAAATAATTAAATGAAAATATTGAAAAAAAAAATTATTCATGTAATAGTCAATATGTTCTTTCAATTCTGCCCAATTATATTGATCAATCCCTATGAACACTTTATGCATTAATTATTTCATACCTTTAAGATCATATAATAGGTAAATAGATCAATCATTTGGTATACCAAAATAAAATCAATAGTGAAACCTATTTTAATGATGGGAATTTTCTTTTATGAAATTATAAATTCAAATCAATGGAAAAAGTGATTAAGGGTTATATGTTCATGATGTTGCAAAAAATAAAGATAATGGAATCTTATTTTAGTGATAAGTAAAACAAATAATAAATGATTCAGTAGATTTTGGTTTATCATCCATTAAACAAAATCTATAATGTCCTTATCTATAATATCCTATGAACTACACATATTCACATGGTTGGTGTGGTTTCATTTCCACGAAAAACTACATGAATGCATCCCATTTATTTTTTAATTTAGAAATAATTTAAATTTGATATTGTAATTCAAGGAAACCTAATATACACCTTTGTAAATTAAAAATAACATTAAAATCACCCCCATGATATCCATGGACAACATGTAGTCCATTTCATGATGTCATTAAGAACTAATGAATTTCATGATTAATTTGTGTCTAAATATGTAATAAGGTTCCCCAAAGGGGGTATCATTAATTTCAAATAAATTATCTATAATTTTGAAATCAGAATCATCAAAATACATAGTAAACATAGATGTGTTTTTCAATTATATTCATAAAATTATTTGTTTACCTTATTTTGAAAACTATCTTTTTAATCATAAGGGAAACATATCATATTTTCTGAGATTAAAATTTATTTCCAACACCTATTGGTTTGGGATAGATAACTCAAACTAAAAAATAAATATATAAGGATTTTAGTATTATAAATATATGAGTTTCATTATATTTAATCTTAAAATTTTCAATTTTAGGTTTTTTCAAATTATGAATTCCATCATTTATTATTTAAGAAATAAAAACAATACAAACAATAACTACCCCAAAAATATTATATTTAATGAGTATAAAAATTGTTTTCCTCAACCATAAATTCCAATTCAATTTTTAAATCATCATATAAAAATTCAAATTAAATAAATTTATGGTTATCAATTTTAATATTAGTAATGGTGTATTCCAATTCATTATCATTAAAAAATGTAATACAATTATAGGCACATATGATCCATCCTTATGTTATTATCCTTGAGTATAATTTTTTAGAAAATATAATAGGTAAATTAGTAAATAAAATTTCATGTTGTATATTGTCATAAATTATTTATTATTCAATGTAAAATTTTTCATCCCCATTATAAAAAACATGGTTAAAATTGTTTGGGTTCAATGTTTTGAAATAGGAATGATCACATGGAATTTTCTTCTCAATGTTTTGAAAATCAGTATTATATAGTTTTTTCTTCTCCATCCAAAATACATAATTCTTCAGTTATAGATTTTTTTTCATTTTATAGATATATATAAAAATGTTTCAGAAATTATATATTCATTCTCATTTTTCTCTAAATAATTATGTCATTTCTATAAAACTATTAAATTTTACTTATTTATGTTGAATTAAAATTATAATATATAGATATTCTTCAACCTTTATGACATTATGGATATATTATTAAACTTTTTTTATAAATTTTCTCATTTTAAATTTCAAGAACATACATTGGGCCTTATCACCCTATTTTTACAACATAAAAATTTTCCACATTTCCCAAATAACATTCATGATTAAATATTTCTATGTGCCCAGGTTCTTTCAAAATTTATTATAATTGAAAATATTTTTTTAAAAAATTCTAATAGATGTTCAAGGTCTTGAGAAATATCTTCGGAATTGTTTTTATCATTCTTCTTATTATTAGAGAATATAATTTATGTCCATTACCAGTTGTTTTAAATGTGTGCAATTCAATGTTTTGAGCTTATAAATATTTTGGTTTACATAAAATTATTTTTCCTACCATGGATTTTTAGATGTTTTTTTCCAATATGTGTTCCTATGAAAACCATTAAAATATATTTAATCAATTTATATTGATTAAAATTAAAACATGATCCTTTTTTTTCATAGAAAATAAACCGACTCAACATCATAATATAAACAATTCAAGTGTGGTGTCAATCTTAAAAAACAATGTTATTGAACGTCTAAAACAAGAATAATAAGATTGAATAATATTAAGGGATTCTTCATGATAGAAAAAAACTAAAATTTAATGTTTTACAACAAAATAGATGAACTAGTTTTTGATGATTAATCAAAGATATTAGTGAAAGTAAGAAAATATTTTTTTATCTTTTTTAATTTCATTTTTATTTTATTATATATTAAAACCCAAGTTACTCAATGTTATAATTTCATATAATTGACTTTAATGATTAATAAAACATTAGTAAATACAAATATAATTTATATTAAACCACTAAAAATTATACAATGGCTTGTAGGTTCGAACCCAAGGGAAAAAAGTTTAGAGTTCAAGGGTAATATTTTTATCCTACACTATTGAAAATAGAATGAAATAGGATATGTGAAATAATGAGTGATAAAGACTATGAATGAAATTATAATGAGGTGTTAATAGATTTTGAACTAATCTATGTTAACGATCATGAGGGATTACAAAAAATATCATTAGAAGACAAATCGATTTAATGCGTAGAAAATCTATTTATGTTAGGAAATGTATTCAACTCAACATGGAAACAAGATCACTAGAAATTTCCATAATATATATCAATAGTAATAGATACTAATGAATAAAAATATTTTTATGAAGATAATGTTTTCACACAATTGTGATAGATGAGGTGATCAACTGTAATTCCTGAAAATAAACATGGTTTATCTATAAATGATAATTTGTCAAATTTCTACAACTCAATATATTTATAAATTAAATTTATTGGATGATTAAACAATTTTAAATTTGATACTTATCTATTGATATATCAACAAAAATAATGAATTAAATGGGAAAATAAATGGACCTGAATAATGAATTTTTCAGGAGAAGTAATGAATAAAACATGAAATTTAATTACAGGACAACATAATCAATTCCCACATATAATATTAAGAACCATAAATGTTTTTATTCTATTTTTTATATTGATAATAATTAATTTATATATAATTTAATAAAAATTTATCGAGAAATAGGAAATCCCCTTCATCGGGACAATATTCTAATCTCCTCACTTGAACGACACCCCTCTACCATTCATTGAATCTCATACTAATGATCAAAAGATAAGTCACATACACCCCTATATTTTTTGGGAAATAATTTAGTTAGTAAATTTATATATCAGTTTCATATTGTTTTATACCATTAAATAAGTCACCAATGACTTTTACATCCAATTCCTCGAATTATTAAACTCAATTCTAGTCATCACTGACACTTTACTAGTGTTTTTTCATCATTTAATTTCAAATCATTTAAAATATCATGTGAAGGTAGAAATAAACTTCTTGTATAACAAGTGGATTCTTTTTATGGAACATGTTCATTAAATGATTTACAATATCAATATCTATAATAACAATACATTACTCACACGGTCAATCCTATTTGTTAAGAACTTAAAATCCATGGATTTGATAGATATTCAATATCATATAATTCTCATCAAAAAACTGAATACCATCATGAAATAAAGGATAAATAAACATCTGATTATACTTAAACAAATACTAAACAATACCCACTATTAATAAAATTCATCACATGTCATTTAGACAACCCATCCTTGGATTTATCATCTATTAAAACCATTATACTTTATGGGGCATAGAACTGGATATTCATTAGATGTTCTAGATTTATTTTTCAAGCTATGAAAAACAATAATATTCATTCTCTTTTTGGATACCTATATTTTATTATTAAAAAATATATATTAGAATAATAATTCATTTTTCTCAATCTTATTCTCATTATGTAACTAGTTCTGGTAATGGGACGTCATTAAAATTCATCCATCCTTGTCAATAAACTATTGAAAAGAGGTGACTTCCAATAATTCAACAATTTGGTTCTTTGTTTCACTAAAAATTTTCATTATGAATTTATTAAAATTTTTGTTGTGTGGTCATTTTCATGATCATATCCATCACATAGAACGTAAATGAGGCCCAATCATCTTCCTAGATTCACCTATGAAAATAGTGAAATCTAGTGATCAATTAGAGTTAACTTCATTAACAAAAACAATTATACATATAAAATCATCTTCTTTGATTGAAAACATTATTCAATTCATAATAATACCAAACTAGAATATCAGTTCTCATTATCATCTATCTTCTTAAAATTGATTCTAATTGATTGGCTTTCCCCTTTATGTCTTCAATTATTTTTCATTATCACTTCATTTAAATGGAATAAATCCAAAATCATCAATCAAATTTATTGGAACACTAGTCAAACCAAAACACCCATTTCAGTATTTAATATCTTTGATCCCAAGTCATCGCCACCATGATCACATTAAAATATTCTTTAATCAGTTCCATTTTATGTTCTCAGATGATATTTATCATCTTAGAAACATCCTCTAAAAAACATCAATGCAATCTTATTTTATTCTTATTAATAAATCTATATATCATGTTATTCAATGTTGGGAAGGTTCAAATTTAGAGACCTGGATTAAAATTATATTCAACTACATTAATGGAGACCACTTATCTCCATCCATCGCTACTGATCTTCAATAAGTCCCCAACATCTGTCTCGTTACAGTCATGCTAAAGAAATCTAAGTTGCAAGATTCAATTACGTCGAAACAATCCTTCAAAGAAAT
This sequence comes from Viscum album, assembly GCA_963277665.1. Taxonomy (NCBI): domain Eukaryota; kingdom Viridiplantae; phylum Streptophyta; class Magnoliopsida; order Santalales; family Viscaceae; genus Viscum; species Viscum album. Next base: position 1,064,873,723 of record OY728166.1, on the reverse strand, counting down.
AAAAATTTTCATTATAAATTCATAGATATATTCATCATATCTAATTGTGAAAATATTGAGATGATAAAATTTCATATTCATTAGGGGAAATGTCTAGTACTGGAGATGAAAATATCATACACCAAAGAGAAATATCCTATGAGGTAAAATATCTCCAATGAATATGGTATTTAAAATGATAGTTTATGCTTCAATAATTTATAAGACTTCTTTGATATATCCTTTTTTACCCTTCCCAAATATCCAACATAGTTTGGATAAAAAATGTGAAATTGAATAAAATTAAAACAGGTGAGACCAAATATCACATACAAGATATTAAAATTTCATACGCTCCAAACATCTTATGAAATTTGATATAACAAAAAAAACTGAACTCATTATAATTAATTGAAATATAATTTATAATGACACTAAAATTAGATTATTTCATGTTCTTTAATACTTCATCAAATAAAAATAAGAGTTTTCCATTAAAGAATATTTTTAATTATAAAATGGAATATGAGAATATTATTCTATAAACTTTTTTAATTCATAAAATCATCAAAAAAATATTTAAATTATCATTTTCTAATAGAAATATAATATATATTCATAGAAAATATTAAAATATAATTGAGATAATTAAATATTCACCCCAAAATGATAATAATATATTATTTTTAAAATTAAATAAATATTATACCTAAAATTAAAAATTAATATTATAAAGAGATGTTGTAAACATATTTTTGGTCGTAGTGGATACTCAAGAGGGGGTAAATTGAGTTCCAATTTAAATTTCCATTAAAAATATTTCTATTAAAATCCCCCAGGTTAAAAAAATAAGTTAAACTGTAGTCTGTTTATACAGATTATAAATTTTCAATTAATTTCTCAATGATTGATTAGGTCTCGGTTAATTTAATCAGAAGATAAAATTAGCTTTTGAAACTAACTTACTGGTTCACAGTAAGTACAAAAACATTCTAGTTCAACTATCAGAGTTACTCTAAAACATATTTATATTTAAACTACTTAACAGCAGAATATACAAAATAGGTTTTTACAAAGATAACAAGCGCAAAAACTTTTAAAACAAGAGGTTCAGTCTCAAGCTGAGACTTAGTCCTCTCATTGAGTTTATATAAACTATGTTTCACTCCCGGGATCGAGGTTTTATAATAGTACTCAGACTTTTCAGGTCCACAGACCTCTACCTATGTTCTACGTGGGAAAAAACAATAACAACAGCTCTCAGGCTGTCTAGGTCACACTTGACCTCTTCCATAAGTCACAATTGGATACAAGAAGGTGAAAAAAGTTTGGTGTGAGGATTTAGTACCCTGTAGTTGAGCTCAGAAGTCCGTGTGTGTCTAAGAAATAGACAGATACACCCACACTTCTCAGAATGTTAAGCAAAGGGATACAACAGAGGAAATAAAAGAGTTTAGAATGCTCTATGTAATTTCAGAGGAGCTCTGGACTCGTTTGGATGTTGTAGATGGAATTCAAGTCCTTTCTGGTGAGGATGACTCCAAACATAGTATCGTTGTTCTTCTCAGCTACAGCTATATAGACTTGTACATATAACTCCCAGTACGTCACAGCTACTCAACTTTTTATTTCTTACAGGTGAAAGATCTGCTTCAAGCACTCTTATTTTTACATGAGTTCTTCGAGTTTTCCTAGTGTTCCCTGGGACTTCACACGCATGCACCTTCTATCATGTGTTTTTTTCTTTTCGTTCAGATCTATACTTTTTATTGCAGATCTTCCTTTTTTTTCCTTGAGATCTGGAGAAATGAATGATTGCCTTTTTACAGGTATGAGGTACGGTTTCCTGACATCCAAAAACTAACATTAATTAATAGCAGGTGCATTTAACTAAGAAAATAGACGGTTGGAATTAAAAGTGTTAGTAGAAAGTTCAAACAGTTTTTATGACTATCTGTGAGTCATGAGATCGGTGAGTCACTTAAATCTGCATCGGTATTGATAGGACATATGATCAGCATCAGTGTCGATAGGTCATTTGATCAACACCTGTATCGGTAGGTCATTTGATCAACATCGGTATGACCATTCTCATCGGTGCGTCTATTCTCATCGGTGAGACTGTTCTCATCGGTGCGATCATTCTCATCGGTACAACCGTTCTCATCGGTGTGACCATTTTAATCGGTGCAGCCGTTGTCATCAGTGTGACCGTTCTCATCGGTGCGACTTTTCTCATCGATGTGACTGCTCTCATCGGTACAACCATTCTCATCGGTGCAACTGTTCTCATCAGTTTAGATAATAGAGATTCACGAGAATAACAAACTGTGAGTCAAAAAACATGAAATCCTCACAAAGTGTCTAGTCAATCCAGAACACTTTCAGGTCAATAGTAAACTATAAAGGATCATAGATAAACATCTGTGGACATGATTAATTATTGTAAACACATTGAGAACAGAATGAATAATTGACTAAATGGACTTATAAACAAAGATAATAATGATTTGTGATTATTAAAATAACCATCTCACAGAGAGTTCAACAATCTCCCCCTTTTTCTAATCAAAAATCTATGGCATAAAAGAATAGGGAAGGGAGGATTCAGTATGCTGCCCCTATGTAAACAGAATATATGAATGGTCATTTATTCCCTGTTTTCTACGTATTCATTTAAATAAGTAGGAATAATTCCTCCCCCTATATATATTCTTTTCTCCCCTTTATAGAAATGAATATACACTTATCCTCCTTACTAAGTATATATTGTTCTCCCCCTTGGGATTATCAAAAAGAACAAGAGAGTAGAGAGAATAAAAAGAAGAAAGTTCCAATAAAACAACCAATCAAAAATGTACAAAAAAAGATACCCTATCAAAAATGACAGGCACAACTAATTCTTGGGGTGCAGAGGAGCTTTTCCTTTAGCAGATGGAGGAATGGAAGGGCCAGAGGGTGGATTTGTGGAAGGTTGATCTGACCGGATGGAGAGAGGAGCCAACACAGCTCGGGCTGGAAGTAGAGTGGGTGCTAGGGTCACTTGTGGTTGAGTAGAAGATCTTACAGAAGGCTAATGCTAAATGATTGGCCTAATATTAGAGAGAGCTTGAGAAACTGATAGTTGACTAGGAGCATCATTGGATGGATTGAGAGGTTCAGCAGTATGAAAAACAACTGCCTTAGCTTGCACATGAAGATATGGTTTGAGTAGATTGATAAAAACCCGAATGACTTCACCACCATATTTCATGGCCTTCTCAAAATCATCTTTGTTCTGCATAGAACATTCGGGAGTGGGAGTAAAATATTTCAACTTCTGGACCTGAGGTTTAATGGCTTGAGTGACTGGAGGAAGCCCCAAATTCTCATCCAGGACATTAAAATGATGGTTTAACTTATGCTTTGTATAGATTTTAGAAAAATAGTGATCCAATTTTTCTTTGATCTCTTTCTGTGCCTTCGTTGCATCAGCTGAATAAATATTTACCATCTTGTGAATATGATCACTGTTTTCTTTCATCTGTTTCAATGAGTCTAAATCCAGAATATTTCCAAGAGCTGGTAAATCTTATTTTATAACATCTTTTACAGCATTGATCTCATGGCCAGTAATCTTGGTCACTTTTAAGGAGCTAGCTTGAGAAACAATCTGAGTAATCTCAGCCTTCAACTTTCTCAAATCAGATTTCTTCAGGTGTTCTATAAAATTTCTCAAATATTCTATCATGTAAGTGATGGTTGATATAAATTCACCTGATAGAGAAACTATGTCATTGCCTAAATCCTTGAGTGCGTGATTTTTAGAGGTAATGTGTCTAACAATCATCTCACTGGTGTTGCATAGGTCCGGCTTAATAATACTTACCACACTTTGCATTAAAGAATCCACTGCATCCTCAGATAAAGTCACAAGGGCAAGAGCATTAGATAATTCCTCTTTTACTGTCTCTCTAACTGCGTGAAGCAACTCATCTTTAAATCTATCCAAATCAGATCGAGAAACTGAAGAACCAGTGTCACACCCTGACAATTAATTCATTTTTGTTTATTTAATTCTTGGCCTTGAGTTCTCTCACCAAGGTCTGAGCGGGGTCTTGGGTCAAAATTGGTGGCGTTCAATGTTTTTACTGCGTTTCAGACCCATGCGCGGTCACCCCACATTTGGCGTTAGCAGCACAGCCGGCCCTAGTGTCGTGAAACTGCTTATTATTATTATTATTATTATTATTATTATTATTATTATTATTATTATTATTATTATTATTATTATAATCATTATTCTATATATTATTATTTTAATTACTATTTTAATTACTATTTTATTGGTTAATAAATTTTATTAATATTATATTTATTATTTTTATTTATTATTATTATTATTATTCTGGTATTATTATTAGTATTATTATTTTATTTCTTTTTTTATTATTCTATTTCAGATTTTTATTATTATTATTATTATATTATAATAAAATGAAAAAAATATAAACTAACCTAACCCTAATACTCGGCTACGCACCCCCCCCCCCCACCCTTCCTGTTCTGTGCAGCGGGCCGCCCCCCTTCCTCGATCTTCTTTCGCGATCCCCTTACCCCGCATCCGCCTCCATTCTCTCACTTTCCTCGGCCTGCTGTGTGCCCGCCACCACGAGCCACCCCTCTGTGGATGCCCGACCCATCCCGTTAGCCTCTCTCACGCAGCTCCCCTTTCCTCGTTGGACCCCACTGCACACCCAAGGCGACCTTCCCCTTTCCACATCGCCATCCTCCTACAACAGCGCACTCCTCCTCTTACATCGGCCGATCGGCAGCACCCTCCTCATACTCCACCGGCTGACCCACGGTGCCCTCCTCCTGCTGTATCGGCTGACCGGCGATTCCCTCCTCCTACTACACTGACCGACCCGCGATGCCCTCCTCCGGCTACACCGGCCGACCCGCGGTGCCATCCTCCCTCCACCTGCTGCACCGGCTGACCCGCGGTTCCCTCCTCAGTCCTCCTGCTGCACTGGCCAACCCGCGGTGCCCTCCTCCTACAGCACCGACAGCCCATCTGGACACCACCTCTGTCGGCTTCCCATCCTACACAGAGAGAACCTGATCACCCTATCTTCATCAACGCAACACACCTCTTATTCAACTCACACAATGCATCGCCGCCTCGGCCTGTTTTTGTACAACTATCTCTCTCTCTGAAGACCCACTGCTCCTGCGCGAACCCCTCGCTAGTTTTCGGACCATCACCTCCTTTCAACAGGAGAGTTTTTATCGCTACTAGGTTGCGCACAATTCAATTACTGTCAGAACTGTTTTTGATGTCCTTGTATTTTATTTCATTTTAGTGTGGATAATTATTTGGTTGCAATATCGACTTTTTGCGTGCTTTTCCTACCCGACGTTCCCTCTTGCCGAGTTGCTGACATCGACCGTCAACATTGCTGCGTCCAACCCCTTGTCGGTGCGTGCCACCTCTTTTCGACTGTCACGCACCCCCACTGTTCAAGCGCATCTCCACGTCGATGTGAGGTTCACACTGTCCTTCCTTTAGTATCATATTCTTTATCATAGCGTGTATTGTGTTTAATTAAAATGGGTGTAAAAATAGTTTTTAAAATAATTGATTTTGTTTAATTAGTTCAGTGTGAAGTTTAGTTTTTAAATGAACTTAGTTTGCATTTTATATCTTATAGCAGACTCATGTGTACTAAGATGCTTTTTTAAGAAAACTAATCCTGAGTTGTTTAATTTCTTTATATAAATTGTGAAATTAATTTATTTGACCATACAAGTGGTGTGTTTTTATTTTTTAGTAGTACATAGATGTGTGTTTGATGAAAGATTTTTTCATTGAATTGGTTTTTGTTAAGGTACTATTGTGGGTTACTCTTTGGAAATTGTTTAATAAATTTTAAAGTGGGTTATTAGTTAGTGCTGATTTTGCGAGCTGTGATTTGAAAAAATGTCGAGGCCGTTCTTTTTCGATGTTTGTTGGTTTGGATTTTTTAAGTCCATGTTCATGTATTTTATTTATCATTGCATTTGCAGCATGTTGATAAGGTTTTTCCACTATCTTGCAGTCGTTGTCTTGCACATATTTGTGCGGCTGTGTGAGCCGTGTCGGGCTGTCGCGTTGTCACGTTCGAGCTGTGAGTCGAGGTAGGTTCCCATTTCACTGCATTTAAAACTTTAAGTTACATTATTTCTGGATGTTTGTGAACACTATTTTTTAATATTAAATATTTTATTAATTTTAATAAATGTGGGATAACATAATACAATTAATTTTTCAATTATTATTTGATGTAAAATATCTATTTATTTTATATATGACACTTGAATGTACTGCAAGGGCCCTCCGATATCCCACCTCTTCTTCGCCGATGATTGCCTTCTATTTTCTCGAGCTACCCCTAATGAATGTACTGCAATTTGCCAGGCGATACAACAGTATGACCGGGCTTCAGGACAAATGATCAACCAGAGTAAATCAGAAATTTCTTTCAGCTATGGAGTCCCTCAGCCGAAAAGAGAAGATCTATGCTCTATAGCACGCATTCCTGGGGTCGATAAGCACCAGAAGTATCTTGGGCTCCCGACGGTGGTTGGACGGTCAAAGAAAGAAATCTGTTCAGCTATTGTGGATCGAATTGAAAGAAAAATACAAGGTTGGACCCCTAAAAAAATCTCCAAGGCCGGGAAGGAAATCCTCATCAAGGCGGCACTTCAATCTATCCCCAGCTATTTGATGTCTATTTTTAAACTCCTTGATGTGGTGCTCTCAAAGATTCAATCCAGCACATCTAACTTCTGGTGGGGACGAAAGGACGGAAAAAATAAAGTCCATTGGATCGCATGGAATGCTCTCTGTCAACCAAAATCTGAAGGCGGAATGGGCTTCCGGGACCTTTCTCTGTTTAATGATGCTTTGCTGGCTAAACAAGGTTGGCGTATAATTAATAACCCTTCATCCCTATGCACGCGAGTTCTCCGGGCTAAATATTTCCCACATAAGGATTTCTTGGATTCCCATCTTGGCTATCGACCCAGTTTTCTCTGGAGAAGCATTTGGGGTGGTCGTAATCTGCTGAGGCAAGGAATAGGCTGGAGAATTGGGAATGGTAGTACGGTCAAGATTTGGACTGATCCCTGGCTTATTGATCAGACAGGCACGAAGGCGTCATCCCCTATTTTTCCAGGATCCGAACATGCCACAGTCTGTTGTCTTTTTGATGATCAAGGGGCGGGATGGTGTCTGGAAAAACTCTTCTCCTGGTTTAATGAGAGGGATAGGAGAATCATTCTGAGTATTCCCTGTGTGTCTGACGCAGGGCCAGATCATCTCTTCTGGACAAATGACAGCTCAGGAGAGTATACAGTGAAAGCTGGCTACCGGCGAGCTCTTTCTTCTCAAATTACAGAAGGAGATGCGAGGCCCTGGACATCAATTTGGAAGCTTTATGTTCCCCCTAAAGTTCGCTTTTTCTGGTGGCAGGTGTGTATTGGTATCCTCCCAACTAAGAGCCTCCTTGTCTACAGACACTTTTCAAACGACAACTCATGCCCTTTCTGCCCCTCTGTGATTGAATCCCCTCTCCATGCCCTTTTTCAATGTCCCGGGGCTCAGGAGGTTTGGAATGGCTGGGGATCAACTTTAGAGCTGAGACTGGACGCCGCCTCAGATCCTTCATCTCTTCTGATGCGATGGTGTTCCTCCTTTTCGCCGGCTAAAGCAGGCGCCCTGTGCATTTTGACTTGGATTATCTGGAATAGGCGGAATGAGGCCATTTTCAATCATTTCCGGAGGCCCCCCAGATTTTGGATTGACCGGGCTTTGTCTTGGATTGCTGTCTGGCATAACCACCCTGAACAACAAAGACTTTTAACCCCCCCTCCTCTTCCCCAACATTGGTGCCCCCCACCAGAAGGGACGGTTAAAATCAATGTGGATGCCTCTCTCCCTAGGGATGGCCCAGTTGGACTTGGTTTACTGGCACGAGACAACCTGGGAAATCTCATCGCCGCCAAATACGAAGCACGTTATGCACTTTGGGAGCCCTCAGTCGCGGAGGCCGCCGCCATCCTTGCTGGGCTAGACTTTGCAAAAGATCGCGGTTGGGATTCCATTCACATCGAATCCGACTGTCTCACTGTTATCAATGCCATCAATCTCACTGACGGCGGGCTTCAACTTTTCAGCCCCATTATCCGGTGTATTCACTCGCGGAGACAAGGCTTCAATTACTGCAATTTCTCATTTATTAGAAGGGAAGCGAACGAAGCCGCTCACAAGATGGCAGGCATTGGCCCTCCTTACGAGGATTTGCTGTGGTTCAATCATTTTCCCTCGTGGTTATGCTCCTGTATTTCTGCTGATCTCCATCATTAATGGATCCGTCTTCTTTTGTCAAAAAAAAAAACAAGCATTTTGGTTCTTTTCAAAGTGGTGATTGTGAAATTTTTTTAATGCTTGTTAGGAAATTTATGGAAAACAATGAAAATGTTTTGATAAAAACCCTCATAATATAAATCTCCTACCTTGGTTGTAATTAATTATTTGCGAGTATACGCTTAGAGTCTCCCGGGTACTTGAGTAGTTTAAAGGAAAGAGGTTGTCCCATGGAGTGGCTCGGGGTGATGCCTTTTGTGCATTATTATATTTATATATATATATATATATATGTATGTGATTGGATGCTCAGGTGGCATTTTTTTCTCACCCACTTTCCAAACACTTTAGGTATGGGAATCTGGCATATTGAGAGAATATTCTAAGAATGATTGTTGCACTGGTAGGTTATGGTACTGACCAGTGGCCCATAGTAGGTGGATATATTGGGTTTATTACGATGGGATTTTCCCTCGACCTACCTGAGAAATAATGGTCAAGCGTATTGCGATTTTTGATTTCATCATGTGTGACATGTCAACGAGGATGATTTCTCATGTATTGGTGTCTTCTGGTTTATTCTCGATCTCCTAGGTTCACCCATGTCTGTGACTTTTCAGTTACTTTTTGTGATGAATATGGTACTTGTATATATTTTTTCTTTTCATTTCCCTTATTGTTTAACTACTGTAGTGTTTTCATATGTAGTGTTTTTACTAGAAATTAATGTGTCATTTTAAATTGGTTTATGAAAACATTTTTCAAAGAAAAGTGTTTTATACTTTTTGAGCAAATTGAAAATGTAAACATCACTCCCCCTTTGAAAAATGCTAATGTCTCACTAAAATAATGACTTGGGTTTTTTATAAATGAATAGGGGAAATGACTTGTACTTTGTTTTTTATTAACATTTAGAAAACCTAACTTTTAAAAATTGTAGTTCAAACTTGAAATAGTTTTTCTTTTATCTTAAAGTTAGTTCATTGGGAATAGATATCGAGCTAGACTACTAAGGTTTAATACTCACTCCTATAGTTTTTTCTTGTTTTTAGTTCTGTTGCAGGTTCTAGCTCCAGTTGTTAGCCTTGAACGACGTTGGTTGTGGTATTGGAGAGTGACCCACGGGGTCACATGGAATTTTGGTCGTGTTTAGGTTTGTAGCGTTGTTGTTTGTTCATTATTTATTAACTTTTATTCTATTTATTTTCCATTTATTAGTATTTTATTTTGAGCCAAATCATTCCCACCTAATTAATTTTGATGCCCGACACTAGTTTCCAGCCCGTGGGGATCGGGAACGCCCCTCGGGCCATGTCGCAGGCCGGTTCGGGTGACTGGTTCAGGGTCAACTCGGGTTTGTTCGTGACAAAATGGTATCAAATGAGGCCCATGTTATTTGGGATTTCCGGTAGATGGAGATTAGGACTGTTGGGACTCGAGAAGTAGGTACGAGAAGGATGTCATGAACCCTCGCCCGTTCTGAACCTCGAGTCTCCAGGGGTAGTCTGAGAATTGAGTTGTTGTCTTGTTCTGATTTGTTTGGATTGAGGGATGAAAACGGATGAAAATAGATGTTACATTGTGATTTTACATGGAGTAGTGACCCATGTGGAGTCTGCGTACACAATTTAAGTTCTTCCTAGTCGTTAACACATACTCGGGGCATGACCCACTACCATGTCACTAGGTTAAGCATGACTATTAGTCCCTCTCTTAGGTGATTTGATACAAGGTGTTTATTGTCTTGGTTATTGTGGGTTTAAGTGCACTTTTGGAAATGAAAAAGGGTTTTTGAAATGTTAACGTTTAAATTAAAATGGCTTCAAATATGTGAAAGGGATTTTTGAAACTGAAAGCTCTTGGACTAAAAATCCAGTGGTTGCTTGGAACCAGTAGAGATATGGTTTGGTTGCAACCTCGGGAACTATTTATGAACGTTTTCACATGTGAGGGAATACATGAGAAGTGTGTGTTGGTGTGTATGGATGAAAACACATGGAGACACGTGCAATGGTTCATGGGATTACTGGGGTGTGCACCTGGAATCAAAGGATTGACCTTATTATTCTAAAACGATTTTAATAAAGGGAAGATGATTTTAGAAAAATTAAATTTGGTTTGAATAGGGAGTTTGGGTGTTTGGAAAATGGCCTTCAAAAAAGGCAGTTTTGGAATCTAAAATAAAAAATGGATTTTTATGTTGTGTTGGTATTTGTTGGGGTTTTGATTTGGATTTTTTTGGATGAAAGTGATTTCAATGATCTTGCATCGGCTTTATATTGGTTTTGGCTTTGTGTTTTATATTTTGTTCAGAACATGCCACCCTGAAAGGTCCCTAGTGTTTCTGATAAGTCATGCCCAGTTTTTGGTCCTTCTCAGACATTGTTTGTACTTAATGGTGACCGGGGTCCGTTAAAGGTTATTATGTTGTTTGAAGAGGTCGAGTGTGATTTTCGGATATGGAAACTCCTTAAGTTATCATATTGTGTGTTGTTTTGGGACTGTTTGAAGGTACATCCCTAGAAGTATGAGAGTTGCTCGCCCCACCGAAAATGTAAGTTGGGATAACGTGGGATGTCTTTAAATATGTCTTTTTTTGATGGTTTATACCTGAACAAGTGAAGACGAAGAAAAGAGAAGATCTTGTGCGTATTCAACAAGGCCAGTGGATGGTGAAGGCATATGTTGACCATTTCAAGGAGCTTGTGTCATTTTCTCTAGAAGTAGCATCGCAGGGATTGATAAAGACTTCCCTCTTCATTGGGGGACTTCGTCTAGAGATCAAGGAGCAGGTACTCCCTTTGAAGGGCCATTGTTTTGAGAAACTGGTGGATGAGGCGTTCTTAGCTGTGCGGGTCTTCGAAGGGCAGATTGTCAGAAATCCAGCGTAGTCGGTCTCTTGAAATGGTTCCCATTTGGCGAGGAAGGTGTGCCAGAGGACCATGTTTCTAAAGAGTCGTCGGAAGTGGTTCTGGATCCTAGATCATTGGAAAGTTCAGTGGTGTTCCACCAGTGTGGCCGGTTCGGGAACGTGAAGTCGTCATGATGCACCCCTCCGAAGATGTGTTATCAATGCAGCTGTCTGGGTCACTTGGAGAAGTTACGCAGGAAGCATCGCCTGAAGAATTTGTTGTGACAGGAGAGATTCTAGATCCAGACTGTGAGGCAGGAGATGTTTCAGCCATCAGAGCCCCAGCCACAGGTCTTGGGGTGAAGCTCACGCATAGTCAGGAATTTCCAAGGGTCGGTTCAGGTTTTGTGTTCCGTGTTGGCAGTGGAACATTTAAACACTTTCCATTCTTGTTTTTCTATTATTAATGTTTTTAAATTATTGAATTTTCATTGTATTTACATGGATTTATGCCATACACGTTCCACTGTAGTCCAAACAGCTTTGTTTGTCTAATCATGGTTTTCTGAATCATGCGTTTTTCTTAGAAGTGTGTTTGGCCCTTGTGTGGATTGATTTTGGTTTAGCTGTATTTGTTTGGAGATGTAATTACCTATGAAAGCACCAATGTATGTGGTTGTGCTTGGGTTTACTGGTTGGGGTATGTTATGCTCGAAGGTTTTCCCCGAGTGTTGGGAGTGTTTGGTCTTGGTCAAGTGTTCTAGGTTTTAGTTGAGGTGTTGTAGCTCGTGCTATAAAACATAGTTTTGATCGGTTGGGAGTTCCCGTGTCGACCCCCTTCCCGGGGTGGTGTGTTTGGGTGTTAAAATTTTAACATTAGTTGAGATCTTGTGGTGGGGAGAACCCTCTCGTGTTCTCTTGTTCTCTGGTATTCTGGATTCTTTTTGTCTCAGTCGGGCATGGACCCTTGTTTTGTCTATTTTTCGGCTGGGTGACTTTCTAGGGGCAGAAAGTGTCTGTCTTGGGGACAATTGTCACACCCTGACATTTAATTCATTTTTTATTTAATTCTTGGCCTTGAGTTCCCTCAAAAAGGTCCAAGCAGGGTCCCAGGTAAAATTTATTGGCGTTTAATGTTTTCATTCGGTTTTAGACTCGTGCGCGGTCACCCCACATTTGGCGGTAGTAGCGCAACCGACCCTAGTGTCGTGCAATTGCTTATTATTATTATTATTATTATTATTATTATTATTATTATTATTATTATTATTCTTATTATTTTATTATCATTATTCTATATGTTATTATTTTTATAATTATTTTAATTACTATTTTAATGGTTAATAAATTTTATTAATATTATCTGTATTATTGTTAATTTTATTATTATTATTCTAGTATTATTATTAGTATTATTATTTTATTCTTATTTTTATTATTCTATTTGAGAATTTATTATTAGTATTATATTATAATAAAATGAAAAACAATATAAACTAACCTAACCCTAATACCCGGAGGCACCCCCCCCCCAACCCTTCATGTTCTGCGTCGTGGGCCGCCCCCTTCCCCGATATTCCTTCATGAGCCCCTTACCCCGCAGCCGCCTCCATGCTCTCACATTCCCCAGCCTGCAGCGGGCCCGTCACCATGAGCCACCCCTCCATGATCACCCTGCCCATGCCTCTAGCCTCTCTCATGAAGCTCCCCTTTCCCTGTTGTATCCCACTGCATACCCAAGGAGACCGCCCCCTTTCCGCATTGCCTTCCTCCTACTATTGCGCCCTCCTCCTACTGCACCAACCGGCCGTCGGTGTCATCCTGCTCCTGCACTGGCCAACCTTCGGCGCCCTCCTCCTACTGCACCGGTCGACCGGCGGTACCCTCCTCTTGCTTCACCAGCCGACCCGTGGCACCCTCCTCCTGCAAAACCGACCGACCCGCGGTGCCCTCTTCCCTCCTCCTATTGCACCGGCCGACCCGTGGTACCCTCCTCCTGCTGCGCCGGCAGCCCGTCTGGCCACCACCTGTGTCAGCTTCCCATCCTACACATAGAGCACTCGATCCCCCAATCTTCCTCAGGGCAACGCACCATCACCCTTCATAGCACACAATGCCTCACCGCCCCGACCTGTTTTTGTACAACCATCTCCCTCTCAGGTGACCCACAGCTCCTGCGCGAAACCGTTGCCAGTTTTCGGACCATCACCGCCTTTCGACGTGAGAGTTTTTATCGCTTCTATGTTGTGCAAAATTATAATAGTGTCAGAACTGTGTTTTGATTTCCTTGTATTTTATTCCATTTTAGTGCAGATAATTATTTGGATGAAATCTCGACTTTCCACATGCTTTTCCTGCCCGATGTGCCCCCTTGCCTAGTCGCTGGCATCAACCCTCAATGTTTTCGCCTCCATCCCCTTATCGGTGTGTGCCACCCCTTTTCGACTGTCATGCACCCCCACTGTTCAAGCTCATCTCTGCATCGAGGTGAGGTTCACACTGTCCTTTCTTGAGTATCATATTCTTTATCTTAGCGTGTATTATGTTTAACTAAAATTGGAGCAAACATAGTTTTTAAAATAATTGAGTTTGTTTAATTAGTTCAGTGTGGTGTTTAGTTTTTAAATGAACTTAGCTTGCGTTTTATATCTTATAGCAGACTCATGTGGATTAAGATGCGTATTTATGAAAAATAATCCGGAGATGTTTAATTGATTTTTATAAATTATGAAATTAATTTATTTGACCATACTAGTGGTGTGTTTTCTTTTTTTAGTAGGACATATATGTTCTTTTGATGAAAGATATGTTCATTGAATCAGTTTTTGTTAAGTTTAAGATGTGGGTTACTCTTTGGAAATTGTTTAATAAATTTTAACGTGGGTTATTACTTAGTACTGATGGTGCGAGAAGTGTTTTGAAATCATTTTGAGACAGTTTTTTTTCTATTTGTTTGTTTGGATTGTTTTAAGTGAGTGTTCATATAATTTATTTATGATTGAGGTTACAGTTCGTTGACAAGGTTTTTTCACTATCATGCAGTCGTCAGATTGCATGTTTTTGTGCGCCTGTGTGAGGCGTGTCGCGTTGTTGCGCTGTCGCGTTCGAGCTGTGAGTCGAGGTAAGTTTTCATTTCACTACTTTTAAAAATTTGACATACATTATTTCTTGCTGTTTGTGCATAATATTTTTTTAAATTTAATATTTTATTAATTTTAATAAATTTGAGATAACATAAGACAATGAATTTTAAAATGATTATTTGGTGTAAAAAGATCTGTTTATTTTATACAGGACACTATAAATATTTTCTTGAGGAACAGACACCCAGTAGTGAAAGAATGCCAGCTTGAATTTTAAATATAATTCATGGGATTTCAATTATAGTTCTGGTTTTAATGATTAATGATTTCTTCTCAATAATGAAAAAGTGTTTTGGTTCTTTTCAAAGTGGTTATTGTGAAATGTATTTAATGCTCATTTGGCACTTTATGGAAAACGATGAATATGGTTTTATAAAAACTCTCCTAGGATAACTCTACTACTTTGGTTGCAATTGATTATTTGGGAGGCCGCGCTTAGAGGCTCTCGGGTACTTGAGTAGTTTAAAGGCCATAGGTTGTCCCATGGAGTGGCTCGGGGTGATGCCTTTTGTGCATTATTATATATATATGTGTGTGTGTTTGTGTGTGACTGGATGCTCAGCTGGAATCATTGGCTCAACCCCTTTCCAAACACTTGATACATTTGAATCTGGAATATTGAGAGAATATTCTATGAATGATTGATACACTCGTAGGTTATGGTACTGACCAGTGGCCCATAGTAGGTGGATATATTGGGTTTATTACTATGGGATTTTCCCTCGACCTGCCTAAGAAAGGATGATCGAGCATATTGAGAATTTTGATTTTATCATGTGTGTCATGTCAACAAGGATGATTTCTTATATATTGGTGTCTTTTGGTTTATTCTCAATCTCTTAGGTTCACCCATGTCGGTGAATTTTCAGTTACTTGTTGTGATGAATATGGTACTTCTATATTTTTTTCTTTTCATTTCCCTTATTGTGTAACTACTGTAGTGTCTTTATATGTAGTGTTTTTACTAAAAAGTAATGTGTGGTTTTAAAGTGGTTTATGAAAAAAAATTCAAAGAAATGTGTTTTATACGTTTTGTGCAAATTGGAAAGGTAAACATCACTTCCCTTTTGAAAAATGCTAATGTCTCACTAAAAGAATGACTTGGGTTTTTGAGAAATGAATAGGGGAAATGACTTGTACTTTTTTTTTTAGTAACATGAAAAAAACCTTAATTTTATAAATTTTACGTCAAACGTGAAATGGTGTTTCTTTTATTTTAAAGTTAGTGCATTGGGAATAGATATCGGGCTAGCCTACTGAGTTTTAATACTCAAGCCTATAGTGTTTTCTGGTTTTTAGTTCTGTTGAAGGTTCCAGCTCCAGTTGTTCACCTTGAGTGATGTTGGATGTTGTATTGGAGAGTGACACATGGGGTCACGTGGATTTTTGTCCCTGGTCAGGTTAGTGGCGTTGTTGGTTGTTCTATATTTATTTTCCTTTATTCTATTTATTTTCCACTGCTTAGTATTTTTTTTTGGGCCAAATCATTCCCACCTGTTTGATTTTGATGTCCGGCACTAGTTTCCAGCCCGTGGGTATGAGGAATGCCCCTTGGGCCTTGTCGTAGACCAAATCGGGTGACCGGTTCAGGGTCAACCTGGGTTGGTTCGTGACAACCAGGTCTTTCTGCTGTCACTTGCATATTCTCAGCAACTGGTCTAGCCTTATGTGAATGGCATGCCTTTTCAATATGCACTTATTCTTCCTCTTTATCTGAATAATCCAAACCAAGATCTGCAAAACATAGGTGTTCCTCCCATGAGTCGTTAAAATAGGTATACTGGGGCTTTACAAAATCAGAATTTCTAGAATTATCATGTGAGATTTCCTCACCTACATCAATCTATGTCAGCCGCAGGAAAAGCTTATTCATCAACTTTTTGTGGTTGTGGATCATCTTGGATAGCATTTTTCCAATCTACTAGTCGAGTAGCAGTATCATCATCACCACCATTATCATTATTTTCATTGTCATCATCTCCATAGTCATCATCGCCATCATCATCATCATCATCACCATTTTCATTTCCATTATTATTTACTGAAGTTTCATTGGTACTATCTTTTATACTGGATTCATACTGATCAAAATATAATTCATCAGTATCAGCTTCTTCTTCATCACTTAGAAGGGGTTATGACTCAGGTAACTGAAGAGGTGGACCAGTGGTCCAATTTTCATTCTTCTGTTCTTAGGACTTACAGTATAAGGATCACTTCTATCATTAGGAGGTGACTCCAGTTCCTTTTTATTATCCACATCATCATCAGCATCATCTTCCCTTGTTCCCTTCTTACTGGACTCTACATTTTCCTTAGGAAATTCTATTTCTTCTTCCTTATCAGAGTAGAAAACTTACTCATCAGGATTTAAAGCGGGATCTCTCATCCCCTTCAGTCTCTAAGAATGATCAGAAGGATTAAAGGATTCATACAACATGTCTTCATCAGCAACCCATGACATCTTCCATGGATTCCAATTAATTTTCATTCTTTTTCAGATATCCTTGTTAAAACAGAAGCTAACAATTGATGAGATACACTCATCTCCATCTTCAACACAACCCAAAAACCTTAACATAGCAGAGATTTTCTTAGAGTATAACAAGGTTGTAGCTTTCTTTGAAGGCGTCACCAACTCAACAATATGAACAGTAATATATATACCTAAGTTGATCTTCATACCATTAAGAAATAAAAATAACAAGAAAACATCTTGATACTTTACAGAAGAAAAATCACCTTTTCTGGGACAAATTTGGTGCTGAATAAACATAAACAAAATTCTACATTCACCATCAAACTCAGCAGTTGTTATTCTTCTAGACTCAGACTTGCCGGTTAGCATCTCCAAAGCAAGATCATAAGAAAAATATTTTGTGGTAGGAGGAATGTTACCAGAATATTCGTTATATCTACCTTTATGAGGCACTCTGAAATACTCAGAACATTTCTTTGAAGAAAAAGATATCCTTTTCTCTTTTACCACTAAAGATAGTCTTACAGATTCTACTCCATCCAATACAATAGTTAAGTTCAGATAAAACTCATGCACAAGATTTGGGTAGTAGACTCAGTTATTATCACAGAATCATTATTTCCATCCTTGCATCTACAACACTTTTAAAAGAGCAGACTTACTGGTTAACACCCATTCGTAACTCACTTCCTTTTCCGTAGTGACCACCCGAGCTTCCCACTCCGGGTTCACTGACCTTTGAGTCGTGGAGTTAGATTATCCTCGTTGGTCTTTCATAGGAGGGTCACCTTAAGACTCCTTTCTTTTCCGGTTTTTCTTTTCCATTTGGAGATTTTAGAAGTTTGAGAGGTAGAAAAGGTTCAAAAAGATTCAAGATTAAAGAAAGGGGAGTTCGGAAGGAGATGGAATGTCAACAGTTTTTAGAGAAATAAATAGTTTCACATCATAAATTTTATCATTTAGGGTTATATTAATAAACAATAAGAACGATTATGTAAAACAACGTTGTTTTGACAAATACTAACAGTTTCATAAACTATAAAACTTAAACGATAGCAAATATCGGTTTCACTAATATATTTCACGGATCAGTATTACTGATCGGTTTTCCAGATCAGTTTCACTGATCGGTTTTACAGATCGGTTTAACTGATTGGTTTTAAGGATCGGTTTCACTGATCGGTTTCACTGATCGGTTTCACTGATAGGTTTCACTGATCGGTTTCAATGATATGTTTCACCGATCAATCATACCTAACTCTTGCTTAATAAAATTTAACCTTACCTTTATGAGCTCAAGGGTTTGTTGAAGATATCAACTAATTGTTGTTTAGAGTCAATAAATTCTAGAGAAATATCACCTTTTTGATAATAATCTCTCAAGAAATGATGTCTAACATCAATTTGTTTGTTCCTAGAGTGAGACACAGGATTCTTGGAGATATTAATTGAAATAGTGTTATCAAAATTTATTGACACATGTCTAAATTGACATCCATAGTCCAATAAAGTGTATTTCATCCATAGAATTTGTGCACAACAGCTACCAGTAGCAATATATTCTTCTTCAGCAGTAGACAATGCAACAAAGTTCTATTTCTTACTGCACCATGATACCAAATACTTTCTCAAAAGATGACATGTTCTAGATGTGCTCTTCCAATCTAACATACAACCAGCAAAGTCATCATCTGAATAACTTATTAAGTCAAAGGATAGTCCTTTTGGATAAAACAGACCTAAATTGGTAGCATGTTTAAGATATTTTAAAATCCTTTTAACAGCAAGTAAATAATATTCTTTAGTATTATCTTGAAATCTTGCACATATGCATACACTAAATATAATATCTGGTCAACTAGCAGTAAGGTAAAGTAAACTTCCAATCATACCTCTATAATTGGTTTGATCAACTGGTTTCCCATTTTCATCATCATCCAACATACATGTGGTATTCATAGGTGTGTCACTTCCCTTATTACTATCCAAACCAAAACGTTTTATAAGATCCTTTGTGTATTTACTTTGATTTAAAATAATACCATCTTTCTTTTAAAAAATTTGAAAACCAAGAAAATACTTGAGTTCTCCCATTAAACTCATTTTAAATTCATTTTGCATAATTTTTTAATAGTCAGTAAATTAAAGACATTTAGTAGATCCAAAGATAATATCATCAATATAGATTTGTACAATAAAAATATCTTTAGAAATTGTTTTAATAAAGAGAGTGGGATCTGCAATTCCTTTAGTAAAACCTTTTAAGATAAGAAAATTTGTTAGTCTATCATACCAAGCTCTTGGAGCCTGTTTTAGACCATATAAAGCTTTAGAATGTTTAAAAACATTATTTTGAAAATGGGGGTTTGTAAAACCAGGTCGTGGTTCAACAAAAACATATTAAATTATAAAAACATTTAGAAAAGAACTTTTAACATCAATTTGATATAATGTTAAATTCAGATTATTAACATATGCAAGTAGAATCCTAATAACTTCTAATCTAGATATAGGGGAAAGGTTTCCCCAAAGTCTATTCCTTCCACTTGACTATACCCTTGTGAAACTAGCTTTACATTGTTTCTAACTATATTTCTAGAATAATCAACTTTATTTCTAAAAACACATTTAGTGCATATGGTCAATGTGTCCTCAGGTCTGTCAACTAATTCCAAGACTTTGTTTCTTTCAAATTGATTTAATTATTCTTGCATATCCATTACCCAAAATTCATCATCGATTGCATCATTGATATTTCTTGGTTATAACTATGAAAGAAAGGCTTTATGTTCAACCTGGTTTTATAGAGATGCTCTAATATGTGTCCCTCTATCAAGATTACCAACAACAGCATCTAAAGGATGATTATTTAGAATACTAGTTGATCTAGTAAAGGTAGGACTATAAATTTCAAGTTTATCTGTAGGTTCGGGTTCAATAGAAGAAGGTTTTCGAAAGTTTCTAGAACTGGATGTCTTTACAAGAGGTTCATTGATTTTATCATTAAGGTCCATAATAGACAAGTCTTCTTCAAGATTTTCAATGGAAGATTTGGGTTCATGTGGATCAGTTTTTTCAAACATGGTGTGAACAAATTCTTCCACACATTTGGTTCATTTGTAAAACACTCTATAGGATTTGATAGTTAAATAATATCCTAGAAAAAATCCTTCATCACTTTTAGAAGCAAACATCTCAAGATTATCCTTAGTATTGAGAATAAATACATTGCAACCAAAAACACTGAAGTAATTAACCTTAGGTTTCTTATGGTTCCAAAACTCATAAGGGGTCTTCTTGAGAACAGGTCTAATCAGGACTCTATTTATAATATAACATGATGTGTTTATAGCTTCATCACAAAAGTAAACATGCAGGTCATACTCCTTAAGCATAGTTCTTGCAATTTCTTGAAGGGTTATGTTTCTTCTTTCTACTACACCATTCTGCTAAGGTGTTCTTGGGGCAGGGAAATTGTGACTATAGCCATTGTGTGAGCATTAAGATTCAAACTCATGATTTTCAAACTCACGACCATGATCACTTCTCAGGGTCTTAATCTTAAGTCCACTAAGGTTTTCTACAGGCTTGGAGTTTTTAATAATGTAAGAACAAGATTTACTTTTGTGAGCTAAAATGTATACCCAAGTATATCTTGAAAAGTCATCTACTAATTCATAGACATAGTGTTTCCCATTTAAACTATAAACTCTAGAGGTCCAAACACATCCATGAGAACCAACTTGAGAGTTTTCGAATTAGAAACATCATTCTTTTATTTAAGAGAAACATTATGTTGCTTTCCCTTTTGACAGGGATTACAAACATTATCAGTTGGGAATTCAAGTTTAGGTAGGTCCCTAACTAAGTCTTTCTTTGTCAGTTTTCTAAGTGAGTGAATGTTTCAGTGTCCTAATATTTTGTGCCATAGCCAAGACTCTTTATGTAAAGCATTTAAACACGTAATATTTTTTATCTAATGAATTCAAATCAACAGCATAAAAATTTTCATTTCTCAAAGAAGAAAATACTAGAATATTTTTAGAATTAAAAATATCACATGAATCATTTTCAAATTTAACATTGAAACCATCATCAAACAATTAGTAAATGCTTAATATGTTATACTTAAGTCCATCAACAATTAAAAATTTGGAAATTAAAACTAAATCAGTGTTACCAATCTAGCTTAAGCCGATGATTTTTCCTTTTGGATTATCACCAAAGGTGACATGGCCTCCATCAACATTTATTAAACTCTTGAATCATGAGTAATCTCTAGTCATATTCCTTGAACATCCACTATAAATGTACCATACCTTTATATGGAAACTTTTCAAGCAAGTTTCCTATAAAACATGTTTAAACAGAAAATGTTTTTGGTACCCAGATTTTCTTGGGTCCAGATAGGTTAGAAAGAAAAAAATTTGGTACCCAAATTTGTCTAATGGGTCACATACAATCAATAGATTCAAATGATTTTGAAAGATATAATTTATTTGATCTATATCCATGTGAATAACATGTGGAAGCATATGAATTCCCAAAACTAGAACTAGCATAATTCTTTCCAGATTTAGGAATAAATCTATTTTTTGTAATCTGTCTTTTTCCAAGCCTATAGCCTATACTAGTGGTATATTTTGGTACCACTTGTTATCCTAGAATTTGAGTTATAGTGTTCTTTACATTCATGAATTTCTCTATGTCCTTCCTTAATTAATAATTAGATAGTTTCAGATCATTATTTTCCTTAAGTAATTGAGCATTGTTTTCCTTTTCTATATCAAGAGTAGATTTAACAGAGCTGGTCAAAGTATATTGTTTATTTAGTGTCTTATACTTTTCATTCAATTCATTACAGGTTTCTTCTATCTTATTATAATATTCAAAAAACTCTTCACTTGTCATGTTTTCAGATTCAAAATCAGAATCAACTCCATAATAATATGAATTTAAAGCAGGAGTATCCAATGTTTCCTCAGATGTGTTTTCCATAAAACTCAAGTAATCTTTTTGAGATTTCTCATCCTGAGTAGAATCATAATCACTTGAACTATCTTCTGAATCACTCCAAGTGGTTTTCATATCTTTCATGTACTTATTTTCCTTGTAGTCATGTTTCTTCTTGAACTTTAATTTTGGACAGTTTGCGTTCACATGTCCTTTACTTCTCCATTCATAATAGACAATTTCATCACTCTTATTAGACGTTTTCCAATCCTTCTTCCAATGACCTTTGTTTTCATCTTTTCCTTTATAATTTGGTATTCTGAATAATTTCTTCTTCCTGTAGAACTTCTTAAATCACCTGGATATTTGAGCCATTTCGGCATCACTGTCAGAATCTGAACTTTCACTTTTTGAGCTTTTAGTAGGTATGTGAACTTTCTAATTATCTTTTCTCTTTGAAGAATATGTCTTGAAGGCTACTGAATTCCCCCTTGTCTCATCATCTTGTTCCTTATTTACTTTAAGTTCTTATTCATACATCATAAGTTTACCAATTAATTCCTTAACAGGTAAACCACCAATGTCATGGGATTATCTAATTGAAAGAGATGTGCCTCTCCATTTGTCTGGTAAACATCTTAATATCCTCACGATCTGTTCTTTTACAGGAACAGTTTTTTCAAGTGACCTCATAGTGTTGAAAATCTCATTGAACCTGAGATACATGTCAAAAATAGGTTTTTCAGGATTCTTTTTAAAATTATCATACTTAATAGTATAGGTATTCAATATCATTTCCTTAACATTGGTTGTTCCCTAATGAGAAACACCCAAGTTATCCCAAATTTCATAAGCAATTTTACAAGAAGATATGAGATTAAATTATTCATCTCCTAAATCATAATATTGGGAATTCATTTCTTTACATTTATTATTGTATACAGTTTTAGTAGGTTCATCCCAAGTAGTTCTTTCTGTTTTTGGAATCTTATACTGAGTCTCTATAGCAGTCCAGATGTCAAATCCCATACTATCTAAATGAATTTTCATTTTATGTTTATATTTGGCATAATTTGTACCATTAATGAAAGGTGGTCTGCTGGTAGCAGAACCTACTATTCTGTTATCCATAATTATATTTTAGCAAGTATATTTAAAGAGATAAAATTTAGAACAAACAAAAATTTAAGATCTTTTAGATACAACTAAAACCACAGTTAAAAAACAGATTATTCAAAAACCCTTTATAAATAACAAACCTCTAATACCGAATGTTGGTCAGAGTGAATACTCAAGAGGGGTTGAATTGAGTTCCAATTAAAATTTCTTTTAAAAATATTTCTATTAAAATCCCCTAGTTTAAAAAGCTATGTTAAATAGTACTGAATTTATACAGATTGTAAATGTTCAATTCGTTTCTCAAAGATTGATTAGGTCTCAGTTAATTTAATCAGAAGATCAAATTATCATTTGAAACTAACTTAGTAGTTGACAATAAGTACAAACAATTTCTAGTTAAACTATTAGAGTAACTCTAAAAAAGATTTATATTTAAATTACTTAATAGCCGAATATTCAAAATAGGTTTTAACAAATATAAGAAGCACATAAATTTTTAAAAAAATAGGTTTATTCTCAAGGTGAGACTTAGTCCTCTCAAACAGTTTATATAAACTATGATCCACACCCTGGATCGAGGTTTTACAACAGTACTCGGACTTTTCAGGTCTATATACCTCTACCACAGTTCTACGTGGGAAAAAACAATATCAATAGCTCCCAGTCTATCTAGGTTACACTTGACCTCTTCCATAACTCACAGTGGAATACAAGAAGGTGAAGAAAGTTTGGTGTGAGGATTTAGTATCCTCCAGTTCTACTCAAGAGTCAATGTGTGTCTAGGAAATAGACAGATACACACACACTTCTCAGAATGTTAATATAAGGGATACAATATAGGAAATAAAATAGTATAGAATGCTCTGTGTAATTGGAGAGGAACTCTGGATTAGTTTTGATGTTTGAGATGGAAGTTAAGTCCTTTCTGGTGAGGATGATTCAAAATAGAGTATCGTTGTTCTTCTCAGCTAAAACTATATAGACTTGTGCATATTGTTTTCAGTAAGGCACATCTACTCTTTTTTTTTGTTCCAGGTGAAAGATCTGCTTCATGCTCTCTGGGTTTTACAGGAGTTCTTCGAGTTCTCCTTGTGTTCCCTTGGACTTCACACACGTGCACCTTCTTTCGTGTGTTTTTATCTTTTCGTTCAGCTCTATAATTTTTAATGCAGATCATAATTTTTATTCTTTGTGATCGGGAAAAAAGAATGATTACCTTTTTACAGGTACGAGATACGGTTTCCTGACATCCAACAACCAACATTATATAATAGCAGGTGCATTTAACTAAGTAAATATGACCGTTGGAATTAAAAGGGTTAGTAGAAAGATCAAACAGATTTCATGACTATCGGTGAGTCTTGAGACTGGTGAGTCACTTGAATCTGCATCATTATCGGTAGGTCATTTGATCATCATCGGTATCGGTAGGTCATTGGATCATCATCGGTATCGGTAGGTCATTTGATCAGCATCAGTATGACCATTCTCATCGGTGTGACTATTCTCATCAGTGTGACTGTTCTAATCGGTGTAACCATTCTCATCGGTGTGACCGTTATCGTCAGTGCGACTGTTGTCATCGGTGTGACCGTTGTCATCGGTGCAACCGTTCTCATCGGTTCGACTGTTCTCATCGGTGCGACTGTTCTCATCAGTGTGACCGTTCTCATCGGTGCGACCGTTCTCATCAGTCTAACTAACGGGGACTCACGAGAATAAAAAACGGTGAGTCAAAAAACAAGAAATCCTCAAAAGGTGTATGGCCAATCCAGAACACTTTCAGGTCAATATTAAACCATAAATAATCATAGATAAACATCTATAGACATGATTAGGCATAGTAAACACATTGAGAACAGAATGAATAATTGAACAAATTGACTTATAATCAAATATAACAATGGTTTGTGATTATTAAAATAACCATCTCACAGAGAGTTCAGCAAATATAACTACATTAAACCACATCACATAGAACAAATAGAATTAAACAAACTAAAAAAATTATTATATGATGATAGAAAAAATGACACTAAACATAACGACAACTCTATGTGGAATTTCCATGAAAAAAAAATTAATGATATTTTATGGAAGATTACTATTGTGAATAGATTACATGAAATTTAGTCATGTTTAATTTAAGTAATATCAAAATTTTATCAAAATTTATATCAAATTTGATTAGTTTAAATAGTAAATTTTATTTTACATGATTGAAATCAAGTTAGGGTATCATCAACATAGTCTGATTGCATATAAAGTGCATAATAATTCTTATATAAGTTGGTATAGATACCCAAAGTACCCAAAGAATAATTTTTACTTGAAAAATTCTCATGTGGTTTTGATACTCTTATAAATATGAATTATATCATTCCTATATTCATTCTTCATGATGATTGTGGATGGTATTTCAGTATATTCAAATGATAATGATGTATATGTGAAATATTTTTTGTCCATTTTATCAATTCTTTAAGATCATTACCTTTATGGAATAGTATTGAAGTGTCACTAAACAATACGAGAAGGGTATCACTGGGAACATTTAGTGTCTCAATCATATATTTAAGTTGATACTAAGTTTTTAAATACTTATAAATATTAGGATGATCTAAATAATGTGCTTGATTTATGTTACATAATGAATCTATTTGAATACCATCAACTTATTTAAATTATTTCTCAAAACAATAAACAACATTACCATATTTCATTTGTAAATGAGTGGAATTAATATGGATATTTGGTTATACATATTCCTTTTACTCATTAGATTAATTATCAATGTCATATTTCATATTTATTTTACCGCATCTTTATTAAAAATATGTGGGGAATTTTGATGCTTGGGGCATAGAGGAAATGGTTTTTTTCTTATTCAGGTTGATCATGTGGTTGTGTTTTTTTTCATGTAATCATTCACGTGAGATAAAATACATAACCATTAACATTTGATATGGTCATGTATGTCTTACATTATTAGTGGGACTAACTCTTCAATTAAATGGTGATGATGTATAAAACCATAGTTTATTGAGATATATTTTCAATGAGACAATCTTGAATCCTAGAAAATAGTGATAGTTGAAGTATATAAAATTGATTTATATTGACATTTCATATATTTCAAGAACGGGATTGTGGTAATTTATTTTTTCTATAGAATTTCTTCATTTCAATCATATTTAGAATATATAATTTAGTAAAGTCCAATGAAAATCATTATATAAAAACTTCATGAGGTGAATGATGGAATGGAGATTCTAATATTGCTTATAAATTTTACCTTATATCTATGTAATTAATTAATAAGGAAACTTATGATGTTATTTTCTAACACATAATGGGAATCATAAAATCTATGGATTCTAGTAGTGGTTGGATACAATCCCACGAGAGACTTTTTTGATCAGAAAATTATGGAGTGACCCTTCATATATCAAAAAAAATAATGATCATTGTTTTTTATCTCTCTTGGTGGGTGGTTAAATCAATATATATATATATATATCCTACAACATTATATATTGACATGGTTATCCAAGATTTTAAAGGTGCATAAAAAATGTGTGGCTTGATTCATCACGAAAATGGGCCCCATGAATAGTGAAAATCACTAGGGAGTTGGGGGAGTTGAATCATTGAATTCACTTCCTATTACATTTCTAATTCAAAAAATATTCAGCACCTATTAATTTGATTAAAAATACAATAACCCACATTTTTCACAAATTTATATTCAAAAACTGATTAAGAAATATATATTTCTACTAAGATTATTATTCCAATTGAATGTTTACATACATGGTTTGATCATGGAAACCCCATGGTCAAAAAATGCACTATTAATATTGTTCAAATATGATGAGGGATTACTCTTGAACTCATTGAAACAATTTTTTCTCCCATATTTTTAATGTTCGCTTCTAAAAAATAAATATAATCTCATCTAGGGACAAAAATAGTGTCTTCACTCGTAATAGAATTGGATCAATAATTTTTTGTTGTTATTCTTATTTGTCTTCTTAATCATTTTGTTCATCTTAAAATCTTATTCTTCCTCTATTTATTCACCTCTATGCTGTTTAAATTTACATTACACTCACTTCGTCCTTCAACTTAATATTTTGTATTCTATTAGCTTTCATAGAAGTGGGTAATTTCTATTTTTTAGTTCAAATTCCATGTTCAAATTCATATTCGAACAAGAACATTCATATTAAAATCATTTGATAATTTTTTATTCATTATATATATATGATACGTCTAAACATCAATTTGTATAAGTGAATTAGATGATCGATTTGGATTATATTAAGAGGAACCAATTGATATAGATTTGTAAACTAATAAAAATTAGATTCTGATATTATTGTTGATGTGGATATAATAAATACAGCATAATCATCTAATTTGCGATGGAGGTAAATAATTCAAGAAAATTCCATTCAATTATCTATAAAATATTAAAAAAATTATTTTATTCTTATAAAATTATTATTTTCTTTGTAGTGTGACCCATGAACATTTTATTAATAGTTAAGAAAAAAAATTAATAGGGAAATGATTTCTCAATGATTTTATGCATCATGATATAAACAAAAGATTCATCACAGAAACCAACATTTCCTAATAGACTCATTTTTTATGATAAAATTATTTATTTCAATAAATATTTCACTATAATTTGACAATATAGAAAATATATTCTCGAAGATCACTAATTTCTTATGATCTATTTACTTCATTATAGTAGTAGAATTGATGATGAAACTTGTTTTTCATACATGGTTTTTTCCATTACATGAATGATTAGTTTAGGAATATATATATTTATACATTAATATTGAGGAAAACCGTTACATAATAACATGAAATTTCTATTATCTTGAAAAAAAATTCTTCTGAATTTATAATAATAGTGTTAACATCTATAATACTATGTGATTAAATCTATAGAAATATAACTTATAAAGAACACCATTTCATAATTATATATATCTATATCATCTTCTAATTTTCCAAAATAGCTTTACTAAATTTGAGTCAACATGATTCACTGATATTCTAATGTGATTCATTCATCGTAAAATTATATTGATACATTACGAATAAATAATAACTTTCATAAATAAGAAATTTTATTAATGAACAATAATATTTTATGAAAATTTAATACATTAAACCAGTAATAAAGAGAATGGAACTATGAATTTACATTTATAATAAAACTAATATTAGTACCATAAAACATGTAATTATTTGGGGATATAGTATAATAATGTACTCTAGATGATCACACTATAAAATGAATAACACGTATAAGAGGGAAATTTATTTTATGAAGAAAAAAAGAAACATTGGAATATCAATCATAGATATGGGAATTATATGAAAGATCATAGGTTGATATAATGTAGTGTATATATTAGTGAAAAGATTATCATTGGATTCAAAATTTTGGAATCTATCCATTGGGACCTAACCATTGGAATCTATCCGTTAGGAATCCAATTGTTGAAATATTAATACAACAGTTATGCATACAAGCGTATATGAAAATGAATAAAAATAATATGAAAATATTATATATAATATTTACTAAAATAATTATTAATCAAAAATTCCATAATTAATAAACACATATTAATTGAAACAAAATATAATATGAAAAGGAATAAATGGTTTCAAAATGTTTATATCCATGTATAAGTATGACAACCCTGATTTTATTACAAACTTAAACATGATTTATTACATAAACTATTCACTTGATAAAACATGGATGATCGAGAGTTCTAGTGTATTTGGGGATTAGGATCAATACATAACAACTAAAAACATGAAATACAACATCTTTATTGAAAACTTCCTTTACATGACCACTACATTCCCTCGTACATAGAATTGCATGGGATAACCTGAGGACATTCATAAGAAATTGGGTGAGATGTAAAGCCCAACAAGGGAATAAATACGGAATAAATGAGGAGTAAAATAAATGTTAGACTATAGGAATACAATAGAGCACAAGATAAACATTAACATAAAGGCATGCTAATCATAACATGGAAATGTGGCAACAACACTTAACATTGAATTAGCATCATTCATGGCTCATTTCCCATGGAGCATGAGTAAATACTCATTGCACATGAAGCACGAGTAAACCCTCATTGCACTTGAATTAGCATGAGTCAACACTCATTGCACATGACGTATCATGATGCTATACTTTACCCAATGCATTGGACCGCTATAAGGGTGAACCCTTATTAATCATTTCATTTAATGCATAAGTGTGTCACATGGATCATAAAACATGGATTCATAAAACATAATCATTTACTCCATGAAAAAGGAATGTGGAATGAAACATTATAATCAATAATTAAATGTGCATAAAGGTGAATACCCTTGATGGATAAATGGGCATGGTATTCACTGCACAATGCCATTGGCTTAAAAAATCGATGCAATTTCGGCAGCGTAGCAGCGTGATATAAGAATTCATAAAAATGGTTGATGAGAGAGAAAGGGGTGTCTCATAATATCTACATGAAATGGAAAGTAATGGGGTCATATAAATACATGTCCCAACATTTGTAATGGAATTTAGATTCATTATACAAAAGTATTTCTTGAATGTAATTGAGGAGAGAGAAGTTCCTTTCGGAATTTTGACATAGTGACAGGTGAACATGGGAGGAATTTAATGAGAGAGAAAGGGGTCTCCCATCATTAAAAAAATAAGATGGCAGTATGGGGGAGGTGGGAAACCATACCCCAGTATTTATAATTGAAATTAAAATGGAATAACAATATTAAGAAAATTGGACAAAAAAGTGAAAGGAAGAAAAACCCTTACTTGGAAGTGTGCTTCCAAAGGCTTGATAGAGGCTTGAGAGAGGCTTATTGGGAGCTTGGGGAACCTTGGGAGGATTCTAGAGAGGGTAGGGAAGAGTTTGGATGAACTCCAATGGCTTTGAGTGAGGAGGAAGTGGGAGCTTGGGTGGGTTAATATAGGAAAGGTCAGTGAATTCTTTATTATTTAGGTTAGGGACCCCTTACATTAAACTAATACAAACCACAAATCAGCTCATGGTTTTTACCCATGGTTTTTGGAAAAGGGGAGAGGAAAAAAATATTTTACAAGGCCAAAGTCCTAACTTCTTAAAATTATGGGGTTGCTTATGTGGAGGTGAGTCACACTCCCATGGAAAATAATTTAAAGAGACAAGATTTTTAATAAGTCTTGAGGGGTCCATTAATGCTTGGTAAAATAAGTCAAAAATACCCAAAACCACATTATTTTAATGGTAAAACATATATTGTCCGACCATAAAGCTTATAGTATTTTATTACATAAATATTGGGTCATTATGATGTCATAAAACACATTATATATTTAAACGGTATTTCATTTTTACCCAAAAATTTGACTATCTCAGAAAGTTATGAAAAATTAACCGTTGGATAATTTTGAGGTCCTGATTCCAGAAATAATATTTATTTTATTTAAATAATTTTATAAATATTTTTATTTTCACTTTTAAAATAAAAAACCGACATTTATCGAAAATTCACGGGTTTTGACAAAAATGGCTTTCAAACATTAATAAAATTTACAATTACATTCATAAAATTATAAGATCATTTATATTTATTAAAAATTAACTTAACAATAATAATAATATTTTATTAAAATATTATTTAATTCAAAAATCCCTAAATTTAATAAAATTTAATTCTTAATTAAATAATAACTAAAAACACTATTTGTACTTTAAAAACTATTTACAATGTATCAATCATGACAAGAAAGTATATTCATTATTATATACAAAAAAATGTACATGAACATAGTACTAACGATTTTTTACATAACCCCTTAAAAAAGCCGCATAAGACCTAAGGGTAAGTTATGCGATGGTGAAAGACTCTTGGGGTGTCTCAGATAACATCGCTTGAGTGGTAATCTCTATCAACATACACTTTTACTGTAGGTGGCCCCGTTCGAGCTTGACATGATGAAGCTCAACTTGTGCTTGGTTAAGAGCGAAGACCAAAGATGCCACCTCTTTTCCAAGATTCGAAAAATGGGCTTCGTATGGAGCAATTCTACTGGATGAGGTCATCGCTTCCTTTGTCTGAGTAAATTGGGTTTCTTAAATCCCTATATTTATACTAATCATGTGATCACTGTTCAACGGGTATAAAAGAAACGGTCACAATTCTTAACATAAAACCAAAGAAGTATACATTTTATATAAACATTTTAAATAAAGAGACATTTAATTAGATCAACAGGGATTTCTATTAATGAAACTTTGGGTCGTTACAATATTCCCCCCTTAAGAAAATTCGCCCTCAAATTTTTCTTCTCCCAAACTAAAATAGATGTGGGTAACTCATCTTCATCATTTCCTCTGATTCCCAAGTTTCTTCTTCAAACATGTAGTTTTACCAAAACACCTTGATGAGGGGCATTGTCTTATTTCATAGAACTTTTTCTATGTGATCTAAGATCATCACCAGTTTCTCCTCATAAGAAAGATCATCCTCCAACTGTACCACATCATAAGAGAGTACATGTGAAGGGTCCAATATGTACTTTCTTAAGAGGGATACCTGAAAGACATCATGTACTTTGGCCATGGTAGGTGGAAGTTCTAGTTCATAGGCCATAGCCCCGACACAATCAAGAATCTCGAAGGGGTCGATGTACCTTAGAATTAGCTTCCCTTTATTTCCAAACCTCATGACCTTCTTCCACGAGGATATGCATAGAAAAACTATGTCTCCAAATTTAAACTCAAGGTCTCATCGATGATTATTTGCATAACTCTTCTATCGACTCTGGGATGCCTTGATATGCTGCTGAATGGTTTTCACCTTCTCCAACATTTCCTCGACCATTTCTGATCCAAGCAGCTTACGTTCACCGACCACATCCCAACTTACCTGTGTTCTTCACCTTTTCCCATACAAGGATTCATATGATGCCATTTGGATGCTCGAGTGGAAACTGTTATTTTAATAGAACTCAACTAGAGGAATATGTTGATCCCATCCTCCTCTAATGTATATTAAACATGCTCTGAACATGTCCTCAAGTGTTTGGATTGTCTGCTCGGATTGGCCATCAGTTTGAGGATGATAGGCCGTACTGAAGTTCATTTCAGTATTCATAGCATGTTGAAGACTCTTCCAAAACATAGAGGTGAATCTTATATCTCATTCAGACACAATAGATAGTGCTACTCCATTCAGCCTTACCACTTTCCTGATATATATATGTTCCAGTTGATCCAATGATAAATCCTCCTGAATATCAATGAAGTGTCCAGTCTTTGTAAGACGATCCACAACAACCCAGATTTCATTTTTTCCTTTGGATGTCCTCGGAAGACTGGTGACAAAGTCCAAGGTGATGTTCTCCCATTTCTTTTCTTTTATGGGCAATGGTTGCATCATCCCCTTAGACTTCTGCCTCTCTTCCTTCACTTGCTGGCCCACCAGGAACATTGATGTATATTCAGCGATCTCCTTCTTCATATTATCTCACCAATAGTTTTCTCGGAGATATCGATATATCTTTGTGCTCCCTAGGTGAATAGAGAAATTTGAACTATGTGCATCATCCAAAAGTTCCTTCTTTAGCTCTGGACTTGATGGAACACATAATCTCTTCCCAAATCACACAATTACTTCTTCATTAACATTAATCTCCGAGGATTTCCCTTTTTCGATAGCTTCCAATTTTTCTTGAATTCCCACATCGTCCTTTTGAGCATCCTTTAACCTTTCCAAAAGTGACGGTTGAGAAATCATTTGTGAAAGGATTTATGATGTTACCTTCTTTATGATTCCCATGTCCATCTTCATCAAGTCTAATAAGATTGTATCCTTCTCAATTATCATCATTGATAGAATCACTAGGTCCTTTCTACTTAGGGCTTCTTCCACCGTGTTCGCTTTCCTAGGGTGGTAATGTATTGAACAGTCATAATCCTTGATGAGCTCTATCCATCTTCTCTAGAGCATATTAATCTCTTTCTGTGTGAATATATATTTTAAGACTCTTGTGGTCCGTATATATCTCACAATTCTCCCCATAAGGATAATGTCGCTAGATTTTGAAGGCAAAGATCACAGCCTCCAACTCTAGATCATGTGTTGGATTGTTTCGCTGATGGATTTTCAACTGCCTTGAGGAATAGGATATCACTTTATCATTCTACATCAGCACACAGCATAAGCCCTTCTTCAAAGAATCACTGAATGCCACAAAAATTTCCCCACTTGTGGGTAAAGTGAGCACAGGCATAGTGATAAGCCTCCTTTTTAACTTCTTGAATATTTCTTCGCATTCATCACTCCATGAAAATTTTACTCCCTTTCGAGTTATCTTGGTAAGAGGGTTGGACAATCGTGAGAAATTTCTCAAAAATTGTTGATAATATCTATCTAACCCCAAGAATCTATGGATATCTGTTATCGATGCTGGCCTCTGCCATCCCTCAATTGCATCTGTTTTGGAGGGATCCACAGATATCCCATTTATTTTGATGATATGTCCCAATAATGATACTTCCTTCAACCAGAACTCACACTTTCTGTACTTTTCATAGACCTTATCCTTGCGCAAAGTCATCCGTACAGTTCTAAAATGCTCCTCATGATCCTCCTTGGTTTTGGAGTATATTAGAATATCATCTATAAATACTACCACACATTTTTCTAGGTAATCTCTAAATACTCTATTAATCAAGTACATGAAGATTTCTGGAGCATTGGTGAGTCCGAAAGGTATTACTATGAATTCATAGTTCTCGTATCTTATAAGAAAAGCAGTCTTGGGGATATCTTCCTTCTTCACCCTTACTTGATAATATCCTGACCGCAAATCTACCTTGGAGAAGTATTGTGCTCCACGCAGCTGATCGAATAATTCATCGATCCATGGTAGAGGATACTTGTTCATTATTGTGATTTTGTTAAGTTCACGATAATCAATGAAAAGCCACATTGACCCATCCTTCTTCTTAATGAAGAGGACTGGTGGACCCCATAGTGAAGTACTTGGGCATATAAAACCTTTATCAGATTCTCCTATAGTTGTTTCTTTAGCTCTTCAAGCTTAACAACATCCATTCTATATAGATTCTTGGATATGGGTAGTGCCCAACGTATAAGTTCAATTGAGAATTCAATGTCTCTTCTTGGAGGAAGACCAGGCAGTTCCTCGGGAAACACTTCAGCGAATTCCCTCACAATAGGCATTTATTCAAGGGTGGTTTATTCCTTGAACCGAATTATCTGAGCCAGATACGTGTCCTCATAGGGAAGTAACATCCATGCTTGAGATGATGGAGAAAAAAGAGATTTGTCTTCCTCCTCACACTTGTAATGAATTGGTGGTCGATTCTCCATATGGAGTGTGATTTCCCTCTCCCGACAATTTATGTTGGCTCTATATAAGGAAATCCAATCTATGCCAAGAATTTCATCAAATTCCACTAGAGGGAGTATAACGAGATTCTCTGGGAAATTCAATCCACAGATTATGACTGGAGAGGATTTATATTCATGGGATGCAATGATTTCCCAATTTTTCGTACTCACTAACATCTTCACTACCATGATTTTTGGTGGTGTTGGGATTGTTCTACTAAACATTCGAGATATAAAAGAATTCATAGAACCTGAATCAAAAAGTACATTCGCTATTCTTTAATGAATAACTAGCGTACATGTCACCAATTTGTTGTCAGGGATCACTTCTGCAGAAGTGTTGGAAAAAGCTCTCCCTTTTTGCCTTTCAGGATTTTGGTTGCCTCTGAAAACCTTTGGATTAGGGCACTAATTCTCAAGATTCCCCGGTTCTTTGCAGTTGTCACAATGAACAGCGTTTTGAGGTTCGAACGGAGTGTTCCTATCCTCTATCGCAGCCGCTGGTCTTTCTCGCCGACAGTTAACAGCTAGGTTCCCTTCTCTTCCACACCTAAAGAATTTCCTCGTCCCCTTGAGGCAATTTCCAAGGTGCTTCTTTCCGCACTTTTGGAAAGTGGGGTGTTGGATCTTCTTAGCACCGTTAGATTTATCCATCGGACCACCAGCATTGATTTCCACATTATGCTTCTTGTCCCCATGATACCCATGCGATTCCCCGATCTCTATTTCGACCTTGAGGGCACATCGGAAAATTTCCTCATAGCTATCGAAGTCACAGATCGCTAATGCTTTCTGCAGGCTAGGCTTTATCCCACCAAATAAGCGGTCAACCTTGCATTCAGGGGTAACGAAAATGCCGGAGGCATATAGTGCCAGCCTTGTGAAGTTTTCCTCGTACGCTCCAACATATTCTTCTTCTTTCTGCTTGAGGGAATGGAAGTCCCTTTCCATCTTAATCCAGAGGGTGTGTGGAAAATATTTACCGAAAAACATCTTCCAGAAATCCTTCCATTCTAAAGCCTCGATCTCCTCCTCAGGCTTCTTATTTTTGATCAACTTCCACCATTGATCAGCTTCACCCTCCATACGATAAGCTTCCAAGAGAACCTTCTCTTGTTCAAAACATTGGAGGATGGAGAATATCTTTTCAATGGAGTTGATCCATTGTTCAGCGATCGTGGGATCGGATGATCCACTAAAAGTAGGAGTCCTTTGTCTCATGAATCTCTCGATAGCGACTTCTTCTTTCTTAGGGGGGGTTGAACGTTCCACTTGACCCTTGTTTCTATTCAAAACTTGAGTTAGCTGAGAGAGAAGCGTGACAAAGTTCGCGATTCCCGCTCCCATTGGATTGGGCATCTCATTAGTACAGTCATCACACTGATCTTCACATCGGTTGTTAGCTCGAGTCCTCCTATTACCGGCCATTGGCTGGAATAAAAGGAAAGTTAGGGGGTAACACATAAAGGGAAATCCAAAGAAAAAAGTTGATGAATTATAAATAAACTTTTATTTCCTTAACTCGTGAGTCTATGTGCTTCAATATATTCTTTTCATGATCTACTTTCTAACAAATATTCCTAGGGGAATTTTTTTAATTCCCCTAATAAGGGTTCATACTAAGATTGTGAATTTGTCAAAACATATCCCCCGGGAGTGTCGTAACCAAGAGTGCAGCAAGGCCCATTGTCTTGCACCAATTCCCGTTTGAGTCTAGATCAAAGTGGTGTTTTCGGGTATTACCCCTATGATACATCTGTGCGAAAGCCGCCTCTACCTGCTCATATCCAGACATGGATGTATTTGTTTGATAAACCACTTACTCAGTACATACCAAAACTTAGGGATGTTTTTATTCTACTTAGTCTTGTCTCTAAGGCTTTACTAGGGTTTTCTAATCCTAATCCCAAAAATAACTAAACCTCCCTCTGATACCAACTATGACAACCCTAATTTTACTACAAACATAAACATGATTTATTATATAAACTATTCACTTGACACAACATGAATGATCGAGAGTTCTAGTGTCTTTGGGTCTTAGGATCATTACATAACAACATAAAACATGAAATACAACATCTTTATTGAAAAAATCCTTTACATGACCACTACATTTCCTCATACTTAGCATTTCATGGGATAACCTGAGTACATGCATAAGAAAAGGGGTGAGCTATAAATCCCATTAAGGGAATAAAAATGGAATACATGAGAACTACAATACATGTTAAAAAATATGCATATAAATAGATCACATGAGAAACATGAACATAAAGGCATGATAAATCATGATAATCATAACTTGGAAATGTGGCAACAAACTTAACATTGAATTAGCATGAGCCAAGGCTCATTGCACATGGAGCTTCTGTAAATCCTCATTTCACATGATGCATGAGTAACCCCTCATTGCACTTGAATTTTAATGAGTCAACACTCATTTCACATGATGTATCATTATACTATACTTTACCCAATTCATTAGAGCGCTATGAGGGTGCACCCTTCTTAAACATTTCATTTCATGCATAAGTGTGCCACATGGATCATAACAAATGGATTCATAAAACATAATCATTTATTCCAAGAAAAAGGAATGTAGAATGAAAAATTATAATCAATAAATAAATTTTCATGAAGTTAAATACTGTTGATGGAGAAATGGGCATGGTATTCACAACACAATGGCATTGTCATAGAGAATCGGTGCAATTTCGGTAGGGTAACGACGTGATATAAAAATTTATAAAAAATGGTTGATGAGAGTGAAAGGGGTGTCTCATAATATCTACATGAAATGGAAATTAAGGGGGGTTATATAGATACATGTCCCAACAGTTGTAATGGAATTTAGATTCATGATACAAAATTATTTCTTGAATGTAAATGAGGAGAGAGAAGTTCCTTTCGGAATTTCGTCATAGTAACGGGTGTACATGGGAGGAATTTAATAGGAGAGAGAAATGGATCTCACATAATTCAAAAAATAATAGGAATGTATGGGGGAGGTGTGAAACCATACCCCAGTATTTATAATTGAAATTAAAAGGGCCTAACAATATTAAGAAAACTGGACAAAAAAGTGAAAGGGAGAAAAACCCTTACTTGGAAGTGTGCTTCCAAAGGCTTGAGAGACGCTTGATAGAGGCTTCTTGGGAGATTAGGGAACCTTGGGAGGATTATAGAGAGAGTAGGGAAGAGGTTGGATGAACTCCAAAGTTTTTGAGTGAGGAGGAAGTGGGAGCTTGGGTGGGTTTATATAGGAAAGGTGAGTGAATTCTTTATTATTTAGGTTTGGGACCCCTTATATTAAACTAATCCAATCCAGAAATCAGATCATGGTTTATGCCAATGGTTTTTGGAAAAGGGTAGAGGAAAATAATATTTTATAAGGTGAAAGTCCGAACTTCTTAAAATAATGGGGTTTCTTATGTGGAGGTGAGTCACACTACCATGGAAAATAATTTAAAAAGATTAGATGTTTAACAGGTCTTGAGGGGTCCATTAATGCTTGGTAAAAGAAGTCAAACATACCCAAAATCACATTATTTTAATGTTAAAACATAAATTGGATGAGAATAAATCTTATAGTATTTTATTGCATAACTATTGAGTCATTATGATGTCATAAAACACATTATATATTTAAACGGTATTTTATTTTTACCCAAAAATTTGACTGTCTCAGAAAATTATGAAAACTTCACCATTGGATAATTTCGATGTCCTGATTCCAAAAATAACATTTATTGTTTCTAAATAATTTTCTAAATATGTTAATTTTCACTTTTAAAATAAAAAAATCAACATTTATCGAAAATTCACGAGTTTTGACAAAAATGGCTTTCAAACCTTAATAAAAATTACAATTGCATTCATAAAATTATAAGATCATTTATATTTAATAAAAATTAATTTAATAATAATAATAATATTTTATTAAAATATTATTTAATTCTAAAATCCCTTAATTTAATAAAATATAACTCTTAATTAAATAATAAATAAAAACACTATTTGTACTTTAAAAACTATTTACAATGTATCAATAATGATAAAAAAATTATATTCATTATTATATACACAAATAATGTACATGAACATAGTACTTGCGATTTGTTACATAACCCCTTAAAACAGCCGCATAAGACCTAAGGTTAAGGTGTGCGATGGTGATAGACTCTTGGGGTGGCTCAGATAACATCGCTCGAGTGGTATTCTCTATCAACTTCCACTTTTCCCATAGACGATCCCGTTCTAGTTTGACATGATGAAGCTCAGCTTGGGCTCGGTCAAGAGTGAAGCCCAAAGATGACACCTCTTTTCCGAGCTCTGACAAATGGGCTTCGTATAGAGAAATTCTACTGGATGAGTCCATCACTTCCTTTGTCTGAGTAAATTGGGTTTGTTAAAGCCCTATATTTATACTAATCATGTGATCACTGTTCAACAGATATAAAAGCAACATTCACAATTCATAACATAAAACCAAATAAGTTGACATTTTATATAAAAATTTTACATAAAGAGTCATTTAATTAGATCAAGAGGGATTTCCATTAATGAATCTTTGGGTCATTACAATAAGACTCTAAAATACAACAATATGATTTTTTAAATATTAAAATTATTATTTAAAAATTTATTTTCATAGAGCATGCATTTAAGTTTTAGCCACCATGTAAAAGTTACCCAATGGTTATTTTTTAATAATTTTTTAAAATATTAATGTTTTCCACTAAATAGTAAATTATAATAATAATATATTGCTTATATTATGATAAAATAAATAAATAAAAATGGTGAAATTATAAATATTAAATATTTCACAACTAAAAATATATTTTCTTAATTTAATTATTTATTTTAATGAATTAAAATTATTTTTTAAACCTATTAATAACATTCCAAAGACTAAAATAAAAATAATGGTTTTAAAAATAATAGATTGTAGAAACCTTTTACAACAGTGGAAAAAGTAATATAAAATTATAGAGTTTAATTAAAAAATATAATAATTCATTGAATTAATTTAAGAAAAAATGTACCAATACTAGGTGTAAGCTTATGGTGTTTAGTTTTTATAACCTATATTTCCATGTACTTTATTATGAAATTGATAAAAATACTCCCTTATTTTCTATAATTTCACACCCATTATCAAATTTTTTCTATTCCAAATCCATTTAACATTAATATACCATAATTATATCCCTATATAGGTTTACCAAGTAGTTTTAATTGTTTTATGGTTCTCATCTCAAAATACAAGGAGTTACCTTTCAAATTAAGGGTATAGAATCTCGTTTTTTGTTAATTGCATTAATATTTACAATTCATTTTCATGATAATGTAAAATTATATTACTTATGATGAAAATAAATTATTTGTCATCCTATTAATTATTTAACACCATTCCATCTTATTAGAGTTCATTTATTTTCTTTAGAATACAGAAACCAATCCTATAAACATAAAGTCATGCTAAATATTAATGAAGTATAGAGTGTGTGATTTAGAATAAATTATATCACTATCTAGATACTTGAATGTGGATGTACTTATGACTCATGTGCACCAATGGTAAATCTACCAATAAAATTTTTGTTTAGTATAAACTTGATCTTTGATCAATGCCTGATGGGTGGGTCTATAACTGCACACCTAGTTAGAATCTGTTATGAGATAAGCATGGAATAATTTATATTCACTTTAGAAAAAATAATGAAGGGTTCTGTTATTATAATATGGGGATTTAAACCTAATTTATTTGGTCTCCAACCATTTTAAATAGATTTACTAGACATCCCAAAATCATTTAATATACTAATATTTATAATGTACACTATAAAAAATCATTCCTCTCATGATACAGGTATATATTTGAACATTGAAAATCCCAAATTATAGTTTATAAGGGTATTCATATGGAAATACATATTAATTTATTACTTTGGGAAATCTAAATTCATTACCATATACTATTGTATTAAAATTGAATTATCTTGTAATATATAACACATTGAACATTTATTCAATAATTTGTTTGGTTTTTATTCATAAAAATTATTTTATATCCATTTGGTATGTGATGGAATGTAATTAAGTATTATGTGAGTGGTGGTTCTAAGAATTATATAGATCCTCAATGCACTAGTAGGTCTCAAGAGATAACTATCATAAGCTAATATGACCCATTATGTATGGTGTCTTAGAACATGACCTAAATGATTTGTTTATGATGTTTGAAATAATGAATATCAAAAAAATACATCATTATGTTATCATTTAATCATATATTTTTTTTACCACTCAAGAGCTTTGTTATGTATCATCACTAGTTTTTATGCTCCCATTTTATTGCTTATTCCATGTTATCTTACATTGTACGCCATCTATTAATGATTATTTTAGCTTAACCTATACTATTTTTTTAAAATTTCTCAAGGTATTGAAGTGGAATACAATGTGTGCTTGAATCTATAGGTAAAAATGCGGAATAATTAATTTCTTATTTTTATTTTTCATGATGTAACTTATCATTTAAATATCTAATCACGTTAGGACTATTGAACATTGATCATGGGAATGTAATATATTTTTTTAAGTACTATATAATATATAACCCACCATCTATTGGTGACTAGGGTTTGGGGTGTTGCAATTTCTATCATAAAAAATGATCAGTTAAAACCTTATGATGGTAATTTAAAAGAAAATATGAAGAGAGAATATATTAAAACATTGTAAAATAGAAGATATTACCCTTCAATGGTTTTTATATATATCATATACATAGGACCATAAATATCATGAATCATGGTATATAGGTCTCCCAGATATATATTATTATATAATATCAACTTCCATACCATAATAGTTTATAGGTAATGGAACTATCTAGATGAAATGAAAATAAATACAACAACTAAAGACAATTTTTGGATTGCCAGGATAATCAAGATGATGAAGTTAATAAGAGTGATGAACAAATCAATATTATACTATTGATATTAAAAAGGATATGAATAATAACCATTCCCACATAAGGAAATGTATATCCCTTTAATAAGTATGGACTAGTTTTTGTTATTTGGTATGAAAGCAACCTCTATCATTTAGTGGTTCTACTAATAAAATGGTGGAAGACTGATAGATTCTGTCAATTATGAAGATATTTATGGTATTAAGGGGTAAAAGGGAAGAATGTTTTTTGGTTTTATGTCATCTTTAATGGGATATAATTTCCAATGGTCATCTCTGATTTAAAATACTATAATGGAAGAAGAAATAGAATAAAATGAATGGAAAATATTAAAGTAAATTTTTTTGAAAATTATTTATATTGGGTGTAAAAAGATAATGATAGAAAGAAATTCATAAAATAATTAAAAATGTATGAGAAATGATGGTTGATTATGAGTATAATTTCATATTATTAGTAATTAATGTTGTGGATTATCTATACAATCTAGAAATTTTGACTTATAATTTCATTAATAGTTTGGAAGACAGGTCTTCAAGGAACATTGGTCACTCAAACAATTTTTTCATATAATGAAATTTTAATAAGTGCAATAAATA
The DNA here is from genome assembly GCA_963277665.1 of Viscum album. Lineage (NCBI taxonomy): Eukaryota > Viridiplantae > Streptophyta > Magnoliopsida > Santalales > Viscaceae > Viscum > Viscum album. The sequence continues at coordinate 1,064,831,757 of OY728166.1, read as the reverse complement.
CATAAATGTTATTTTCAAAATCCATAATTTATAAAGTAAATCCTATGAATAATAGTGTGACTTACCATTATGTGTTGTAAACTTATGGAATGAAAAATTAGGTAATGGTGGAGTCCCTTATATATGATAAATGGGTTGAGAAACACCCAAGGACCAGTTTAAAGTGCATAGGATCATGAATTAAATGTGGATATAAAGTACATAGATCTCTTGATTTCAATGAAAGGAGAGAAAATATAGATATTAAATACTTCCATCGCAACTATATAAGAAATTAATCTAATAAATTCCAAACATACTAATGGAATATTTCCCAAAAAAAGAAAATAAGTCAAAACCAAATTTTTTTAATGGAAACATCTAAAGTTGATTCTATAAATGATGTTAAAATATGTTATTTTATTAGAGTCATAATTTATTCTAATATATTATTTTATTCTGGATCATTACACTAATTTATTTTATGTGTGTTTCATATTAATATTAAATGACTCATTCGTGAAATAAAGAATTATTTTTCTATTAGAACACTATGTGGTATATAGATTATAGTGAAGCTATAAAAGGAAAGTAAAATTTGAATGAATGGGAGTTGTCTAATATCAAATAAAATGATCACACTAATGGTGTGTTTTATTGTATTTTTGGGGATGGATTGGCCCTTGATTTAAGAAGAAATAATCTAACTTAGGGATCATGGGGTTCTAAATGGAGAGGAAAACATGGAATTGTCTGTTTTTCAAGGATATATTTCTTTACAAAAATATTTTCAAGAACAACTCCCAGTATAATTCATTAATAAAATACATGATAATTATATGGGGGAATTAAATTTATAATATGTATATAGATTATGATATTAGAAGATGTGTCGATTGTGTAGGAGTATATTGAGGTATTTATGGATAAATTCATTATATATTCCCCTTATAGAGAATATTAATTCTTTATTAACCTTATATATAACATGAAACTGATATATAAGGATCTAAATTGAATTTCTTAAGTAAATTTTTTTGAGTTAAATATGTAATTACTAGAATTATGTTATAACTTATTTAGTCTTATTTTTATTTCTAAATAGAGATAAACCATTATCTCATAAAGAATAAAAAATGGATCATAAGGTTATACATTGATCATAGGTAAAGTAAATTATTTCCAATAAAGAACAGGTACCCATTCATTCATATTTATGTTCAATATGATCAAGTTAAAGGGTTTTAATACATATTGAATATCAAACCACTAATGTTTTATCAATTGATTGTTGTAATGAAGAAGGATGTCATAAAGTTTATGTTTTATACAAGGTGTTGTAACTATGAGTTCATAGTACTTCTTTTTGGATAAAACAACTCACCATCAATGTTTATGGAAATGGTTGATAGAGTATCCAAGGACAATTTTGAAATTATTTTTGTGGTTTTTATTAGTTATATTAAATTATTCTCTAAGAGTTATGAAGATAATAAAACACATGTACACCTTTTTATTGAGGTTCTGAGAAAAAATTATTTATATAGTAAAATTAGAAAAATGTGTATTTTGGATTCAAAAATTTCTTTATCTAGATATATTTTATCCAAGGATGATACATATTTTTAACCATAAAAAATAATGGTGTTAATGGAATAATTAGTAAATAGAAATATAACAATTATGCATTGTTTTTTAGGTGTACTAGAATAATTATTAATATTTAATAAAAAAGTAACCTGATTATCTAACATGTTAAATTGTTTTACACGTAGGTGGTGAAAATTTAAATTTCAAATGAGTTTAAAGACAATATTGTATAATTGAAGAAGATATTGGTAAATTCACAAATGTTGAAGTCTTTTTCTAGTATAGACGTTCTTTAATTTTAAAAGACGCATCGAGGAGATGTCATAGATGTGTTCTTTAGAAAAAAGGTAGATTTGTGGCCTTTGAATATACATAGTGAAATAAAAAAGAGATAAATTATTTTGTAGGTTATTTTTATTTATTGGTAGTGATCTTTTGAATTTACACGGATCGAATAACAACTTTGGGGGGGGTTGAATTAGTTGTTCACTTTTTATTAGATAAACAAAATTGTAAACTTAACCACTACCACCTGTTAAGATTAATTTCCTTATCAACATTTAAAAAATACTTATGCATGCTAGAATAGTGAATAAATTAATGCTCATCTGATTTACATGGTTTGACCTTAATTTGGGAACCTACGTCCTTTCCAAAGCGACTCTCGTGGGTCTATAAAAAATCCACAATAATGATGAAGTGAATCCAAATTGTGTGAATACCTATTATACAATATCTATCTTCTAATATAGAATATTATAATGACTCCCATAATTTTATAAGTTTTTATTTTAGATAAATTAAGTCAAAAAGAGAATAAAAACATTGCTGAATTTTCTCTACAAATGCTTCGCCCGAATATTCAGTTCAATTTTTCTTAGTCCTGTCTACTAAGTATGGTAAGGATTATTTAGATTTTTCTCTACTCAAACACTCAAAGAAAACATCTTCAGTCTGGTGGATACGTTTCTCTTTTCATTCTCCATAGCTCTGCCTTATGCACATATATCAATGTTTTAAATGAAAAAAATGATCTGAGAAAAATTTATAGGCCACTCCAAAATAAAAAATGGGAAACTTGAAAAACAATCTTGCTTCCTCAAATCTCAAAAAATGTATAAAATATCTCCCATTAAAACATCAAATTTTACATCGTCAAACCTCCTTAAATTTCTCTATGATTTACGGAAAATTTAAATTCGGGTTTCAAATCTTGAAATCATCACTTAGTATGATATTGTTGAATCAGGGTTCTAAGTTTTCTAGAAACATCCCCAGAACTGTGGTCCAGTTATTCTCAGAAACATTCTAAGAAAAGTGGTTCAGTTTTCCATAGAAACATTCTTTGAAATGTGGTTTTTTTTTCATAGAAACATGCTCAGATTTGTGGTTCATATTTTCTCAGAAACATATTTAGAAAAGTGGTTTAGTTTTCTTCATAAAATAGGATCTGATTTATTGAGAGAACATTTTCTGGTTTTCTCAGAATTCAAATTCTAATTTTCTAATAAATTAAGTTCCTATTTTCTCAAAAATACAGTTCCAATTTTCTCAGAATTTAATTTATGATTACTAAAAATTCTAATTCCAATTTGATCATAATTCATGTTCTGATTTTCATTGAACTTTGGGTCTAATTTTTTAAGAATTTAGGTACAAATTTACATAGAATTCATGTTTTTATTTTCTTAGAAATCAGGTACTAATTTCCTCAAAATATAGGTTCCTATTTTCTCAGAATCCATGTTCTTATTTTCTCAAAAATTTGGTTCTAATTTACTAAGAATACAGGTTTTAATTTTCTCAACATTCAGATTCCAATTTTCACAAAAATCAGGTTTCAATTTGATCAAAATTTGGGTTCTGATTTTCTCAAAATTTATGTTCCAATTTTTCTAGATATCAGGTTCCGATTTTCTCAAAATTCAGGTTTTTATTTTCTTATAATTTTGGTTTCTATATTCTTAGAAAACATTTCTTAATTTTCCTAAAATTAAAGTTCTGAAATTCTTATAATTCAGGTTCCAATTTTATTAGAATCCAGGATATGATTTTCACATAATTCAGGTTTTCATTTGCTCATTAATTAGTTTCTGATTTTATCATAATTCATGTTCTGATTTTCACAGAATTAAATTTATGATTTTTCTGGAATTCAAGTTCTGATATTTGTAGCATTTAGGTTCCGGTTTATGCATTATTCTGGTTCTGTTTGTGGAAAATTTAGGTTCTGGTTTTTTCTATAAACATGCTCAGAAAAGTGATTCTTATTTCATTAGACATCTCCACCATTTCATCAAAGAATTTTATTAAGAATGTTTTCATGGTTCCTTATAAAATCTATCCTATCAAAGCTTCATATGATTTTTTAGAGAGTCTTACAAACATCCCAACTTATGAATTTTCTCTCTTCAATAAATAATCGAAAGAAAGAAAGCAGTGCTCCAAAACTTATTAATAAAAATGTAAAAGCCAGGTGATTACATGAGGTACAAAGAGCTTGTACTAGCAAGAGAAAAAATAATAAGAGGAGAAAATTTGAAGAGGAATACCTCTAAATCATTCCTCTAAGTTCATGGAACAATCCTCAATTCCCAGGACTCCATTGAAAGAAACAAATCAGTGAAAAACAAATAAAAGAAGCAATCCACAATGAAAATTGAGCTTCAAAATCCTACAATTGATGTGGTAGATCGATAAGCAGACCATGAGTGAAAACGCACTACTCCCACCGAAGTTGGAGATAATCAAAATCAGTATTTCAATCAAGTTCAAATTCCATCCTATAAAACATATACTCCCTGATAATGAGAAAGTCATCTACATATATATCCTTGTTAAAATATCTTCTATAAAAAAAACGTTGCTTGTTACTCAATCCAAGGGTAGAATTCCTCCTTGTATCCTTCCTTAATAACCCAAGTGCAATTTTTAAGCATAATTATATCCACCCGATCCTCAATATAAGAGAAGGAGGCCCCTTCATCGGATATGGAGGAGCCCTCTTCATTAGAGGATACCGATGCAGAAGTATTTTTATTGACAACTGGCTGTGTAGGGATGTTAGATTCTTCCGCTTGAAGCCCTGAAGATCTAGTGACAATGGTCTTTTCCAACATAGAATAATCAATTCGTTTTCGAGTCTTCTTAGGGTGTGGAGTAATAAAACAATCAGGATCAATAAGATATTTCTTACCTTTTTTGGCATTCAAGTGCAGGTATTCCTCCTCAATTTTATATGCTTTATCACTATCATCATGATTAGAATCACCCGAAACAGAGTGATCCTTTTGTGCTAGCTGATTAGAGGTTGGAATAGCTCCTGGGGTGTCAGTGAAAGGCTTAGAATTATTGACTGCATCCACAAACCAAGAAAGGATAGTATCTTTAGCACATGTTAGCTATGATAGGTAGGAATCCGGAACAGATGAGGACACCAGTGGGTCTTTAGTATTAAAGGGTTCAGTCTGTTCAATAGGAGGCCTTCTAGCTTTCCTAATTAAGAATTATTTTCCTTAATTCAGCAAAGGTTTCCCAAGCATACGACTGCTCATAGGGTCCTTTCTAGAGCCACAATTTCTAAGGGAGTGGCCAAGATGTAAACAATTAGAGCAGTAACTCAGTAAGGATTCATAAACCACTTCTTGAAAAAATCCCTCATCCCCATTATGGATCCAAATAGTGGAAGGAAGATGCTGCGAAATATCAACCTCAACACACACACACGCAACTGAAGGCCTTGTGAGTTTTTGAGTCGCAGAATCCATCTTAGAGGGGTTTCCGAAAAGTTTAGCAATAGGGAAAAATGAAATTTGGTTCAAGAAATGTATCGGAAGACCTGGAATAACTAACCAAATAGGTGCAATCGGGGATTCAGTATTACAATCAAACGTAGGGGACTATTTTAGGACATTCATCGAGAATACCACAAAGCTCTAAGAACCCCTAGACCAAAGCCGATAGTAATCGTTTTTAGAGGAAAATCGAATCGCGTTATTCAGCGAGTTGAGCAGGCTGATTTCAAAATCAACAAATCCAATGGATTCGAATGATTTCCATAGGAAGATCAGAGAGGGACAGCGCTTAAAAAACTTACCAACAAGAACAAATCTGAGATCAGAAGCATGAAACTAAACCTCCTCAGGAGAAAAAGAAATGGTCGTGTGACCTCTATGGCAGAATTGATTCAGATGAAAGGAACCAGCAAGAGGATGAGATATAGCAGAATCAAGAGATCTGGTATGATCGGCCCCTGCGACCACATCTGTGAAGCTTCGTGAATCTCATCTGCGTTCTTCTCCCTTGTTCCGTGTTCGGCGCCCTCATTCGTCGCCCTCTATCGGCCGCTCCATCTTTCCCCTCTCTTCAATAAATTCCTTTATCAAAACTCTTTAGTAGAAAAAGGACTTCTTATTTCAGCATCATCTTTCAGACATTTAAAATTATTTATATCAAACTATTTACAACAAAAACAAACTTCTAGAAACCATCAACTTCATGATCCTATATATTGAAAACATTCTAGAATAAAAATGGTTAGTTGTCAACAAATACAAGACTTTGTTATAACAAAACACCATAAAGGTTCTTCAATCTCCCCCTTTAGATTTTTTTAAAACCTTGATAATAACTTTTCCAACTCTTATAATTTTTTTCACAACTCAACACTGGTAAACAATTGATCTTTTTTAATTTTATCAAAATATAGCCTTTCTTAGGAGAGAGTTTTCAGACATCACACTACTTGTTAAAGTAACATTTTTGAAAGATTTTCATCTCTCAGTGGAAAGAAAATTTTGCAACTATTTAAATATAACTCTCCTCACTTTTTTCTCCCAATATTATTCTTTCCTTTATCAATATTATTTTTCTCTCCCCCATTATATGATAACCACAACTTTAGATTCAATAAAATAAAGATAAGTAAAAGTTGTTACTTTTTCTCCCCCTATGTCAACATAATTCAATACAGGGTGCAGGTTTCTATATGAGGCATTAGAATACATGGTCGGAGGCATAACATGAAGTTGCACCCACAATAAAACAAACCATTCCTTCAGCATTTCTTTTGTAATGATGTCAATAATATGATACTTTGTTTAAATGTATTAAATAAAAACATTTCGGCAACAAATTTATCTTTTATAAGATGAAACATTATATCAATGTGTTTTGATCTTGAATGTTGTACATGATTCAAAGAAATAATAATTTAACTCTAAATATCAAAAATTATCTCTAATGTTTTAGAATATTTTAATTTCAAATATTCCAACTGAAATTTCATCCACATCATATTATTAGAAGCTTGAGTTGATGCAACATATTCGGATTCATCTGTGCACAATATTACTAAACTCTATTTTTTTACTATGCCAACACACACAACATTCACTAAAATAAAATTTCCTCTTGAGGTAGACATTCTACAATTACAATCTCTAGCTCAATCATCATCATTATAACCAAGAAATGGTATGCCACAATTTCTTTTATATAGCGACCCCTATGAAGTTATTCCATTGAAATATCTCACAATACTCTTTTCATCCAACATATGTGATTATTTCATATTACTTTGAAACCAGCCATATAAATTCACAACATAAACTATATATGGCATTGAAATTTTAAGGTAATGAAGACTTCCTATCAACTTCCGAAAGTCTTTCAGATTCACACTAATTCCATATTCATCTTTACTCAACTTTTTGCTCAATGAAATTGGAGTTGAATCTTCTATGGATTCATCCATCCCAAACTTTTGTACAATTTCCTAACATAAATTTATGGTGATAAGAATATATATTTTTATATTTGTTGAAATTGTAATCCAAGGAAGAAATTTAATTATTAAAACAATGAAATTTCGAAAAAAAATCACCTCCTTAGAAAAATCTTAACAAAACATTTATTCAACCCCATATAAATTACATCATCCATATAAACAATTAAAATTAATGTACAAGAGTAAATATATTTTACATGCAATTTGTTATCGACTTTTACTTCAGAAGAATACCATCATTCTTAAAGAATTTCAAGCTTTGAAAACCAAGCACATAGATCTTGTTTCATCCCATACAATGGTTTCATCAAATTAAATAACTTATTTTCAACATCATCAAGTAAAAAACCACAAGATATTTTAATGTAAACTTCTTCCTAAATATCAACATTTAAGAAAGATGACTTTATATTCACCTGATAAACTTTATAATTATGATTAGAACCCACTATAAGAAATATTTGAATGGTTTCTATCCTTTTTATTGGAAAAAATGATTCAAAAAAATCCACGCATTCGACCTGTGCATATCATATACAAACAATCCTTTCTTTATTTATAGAAACATATTCATGATCATTCAATTTATTTCTATAAACACACTTGGTTTCGATAACATTTTTTTTCTATACTTTGAAAAATTTCTCATGTTTTATTCATTCTAATATGATCCAACTCTTAATTCATATCATCCACCGATTCTTTATGTCAAATAGCCTCTGAAATTTATTATGGTTCAACTTTTTAGATAAGTGAAGTCATGTTTTCTAATATCAACATATTTTTTGTTTGAACTAGAGCCTTCTGATTCCCAATAATGTTTTCATATTCAAAATGATTTATTAAGGTAGTAAATGTCATGATTTCTTTCCCATCATCTCTTTCTTCACCATGTGACTCGTATGAGTTACATTTACTTTTGTGGGGATTATTCAATTTACCCTCAATTGTATTCTGTATAACTATTGTGAAGGAACATAGGATTTCTATTACCTATATATCATATGAGTCCACTAACAATTGTAAATATTTTTTATAGAATTTTTAATGTCATCCATTTGTTGAATAACCCATGAAAGTTCCTTCCTCAGATTTCTCATAAACTGTCACATATCTGGATTTCTGGTTTTGAGAAAACATGGACCTCCAAAAACTCTGATGTATTTCAATGAAGGTTTTTTGTCATACCACATTTCCTAAGAAGTCATGTTGGTTTCCGGTCTCAACAAGCATCTATTTTGAATTTTTACAGCAGTACTAACATCTTCCCTCCAAAATAATTTTGAATGTTTTTATTCTTCTAATATACTTCTTCCCATTTCCAACAAGGTTATATTATTCCTTTCTACAACTCCATTTTTTTGTGGAGTATTGGGAGAACTATAATAATTTATGATACCATGGTTTCTCAGATAAGATTCAAAACCATTTTTGTGAATTTGGTACCATTATATGTTATCATCTTTTTTATAGAACCTCCCAATTCATTCTCAACATATTTTTTTAGGAAATTGAACATATAAATGGCCTATGACTTATGCTACCTGAACATGATGCTTTTCATCTGAGTTAAATCATCAATAAAAGTGATAATGTACATATCCATTTGTGATGATTTATGTCTCATCATCCCACACATATCAAAATGAATATGCTCAGGTAGAGGGTATGATTGAATCTCAATTATTTTATGTATTTTTTTAGTCATCATTACTTTTGAAAAAGTAATGAAAACATATTCATCTCCTCTTTTTTAGCTCTAGCATGTTATGAATGACATCAACTTTGGAAAGTTTGTTCATAATTTCCTGACCAAGGTTCCTGACCTGAACCATCATTGAAGATGGTCAAAGATTGAAATTTATATTATTACTAACTACAGTATATGTGGAAAGTATGGGCAAACCCAAACGGAAGGAAAATTTGACTACTAATCTTCTAAAAACATTCAAAGACTCCATTATTTTCATCAATGGATTGGATTCTCTATCTTTCATACTTTTTAAATTTTTTACTTTTGTCAAAATTATTAAACATTAAAGACACGACACATGTTTTTGTGTTTTTGATATAGAATAAGATAAAATAGAAAAAAATTAAAAATTGTTAACAACTAAAATATAGAACGCTAATAAACGAACTATCAGAGTAAACACCTGGGGAAAAATATCAATAATACTGGTTTTTGAGGTATTTCAATTCACGTAAAAGATATTAAATATTGCCACCATAAGAGTATGAATTACCTCCCTCACCATGAGCTATGTCACACAGGCCAATATAATCTAGAGTTCACCACTCCAAAATAAATCAACTATGAGCAGTTTGAAAAATGACAATAGGATGAACTCACCGTAAGTCCTAAAGTCTTAAGAATTTATTATCTTTTGAAAGGTGTTCTCATGACCAATCTCACCAATTTATCATGAAATTTTGAAGTTACGTACTAGTGGTTTATGCAATTGGATGAATTCCGCATTGATCTCAACGATCAATACTAAATACATCAAAATGATAAATTGAAAAGAGAATTAAAAGATAACATGTGGAACTTCAATTTCTCCCCGAACTAGAAGATTTAGATAAACATTAACTCTATTCTCTATAGAGAAACTAAAAACATACTAAAATAGAGTACTAATACTAGAATCAAAATGAAAGATAAACTCTTGATTTTATGCTCTACTCCTGAACTCCACCAGCTCCAGGAAGTGCTTCCAGAATCTCCCTACGCACAACCTATACTCAGAACTGGATCCTTGAATGTGTTTAATGAATGTCCCCCAAATCTACTACATGATATATCATAAGTAGTCACTGTCTTCTGGTTCTTATCACAGAACATTTTCCACCGACTTCAAAATCTCTTCACATATGCACCACACACATGCGTTTTTTCAGGACTGGCATGTCGCGCTAGTTTTATCCTTTTAACTAACTCCGGAAGAGTTTTTTGTGTGAACTTGGACGTTTTTTAAGGTTTGGGGTAAAACTACACGGTAAAGAACATCAAAACAAAGTTGAAACTGAAACAATACTATAATAAAACAATTGATAATAATAGATAAATCACTTAATAGTTAATAGTTGGATATATATTTTAATCTTAAAATTAAATTATTAATTATTAAATATCATTATGATGTAATTATGTAATTATCTTATTTAATTTATTATATTTATTAATGATAATTTAGTTTCAAATAAAAGAAATATCTATTGGCTAATTATTGATTTAAGTAACTTTATTTAAATTTAGAAATTGTTAAAATTTTAATTCTAAATAAAATGATAAATGGATATTTATTATTGATTAATAATGTTAATAACATTACTTAATTTGAAAATTGACTTGTTAACTTATTAAATTGTATATCTTATTCTAGTTTTATTTATAAATTATTATTGGTATTTTATTTTATATATTTTATTAAAAATTACTTATTTAATTAAAAACATTAAATAATATTTTATTTAAATTAAATTTAGAAGATTAGTTAATTTTGATTAATAAGGTTTTATTTAAGTTAATTAAATTATAAAATATTCCTAATAATATTAAATATCTCGTATTTAATAAATGTTTATAATTAATAACATTTTATTTTAATTAATATTTTAATTTAGATTTTATTTTGTTTTGTTTTACATTATTTTTATCTATTTTAATTATTATTATTTTTAAGACTTTATCCTTTTCCCCTCCCCATTTCAGCACAACATGGGAGGGTTTTTTCGAATCTGGTTTTATAGAAGTTGTGTCGCAGCTTCTTTGTCCTCAAACACGAGAACCACCACCTCAGACCATCCTCCTCCTCCATGCGACATTGGCCTCATCTCTAGTAGGTGGTGCGACATGTGATTAATCAGCAACGACATTATCCTCATTTCTTGGCATCGACTATGATTTCAGGTTCCAACAGGGAGGCTTGGGATTGACAGTGACACCCTCTTCAAAGCTCGGTCTCAATAGTCCTCTCCGACGGCAGTGCAAATCAAGAATTCCACATTAGTGGGTTCTGAGGTTCGGTAGTCTGGAGATGCAAAAACTATGATTCTAAGATTTGATGTTGTGGTGTAATTTCTTTGTTAGTTTAGATGTTATTTGAGTCTAAACTAGTACATTTTTGGTTTAAGTGGGAATGGTGTTTGCTATGGAAGAGAAACGGTCCAAAGAAGCATAGGTCAGACACTGGTGAATGGTGTCATAGTTGTTGTGGCATTGGCTACTCTAAAACAGGTGTGGCTAAATATACTAGATAGAGAGCAGAGGAAATTTTGTGAAGGGGGCTGCGAATGGAGGGTTGAAACGGTGAAAATCAAAGGATAAAGCAGGGGAGAAGAATATTTGAAGATGCCCAATGGTGAGGTGGATAAAATTAACCATCGATGAGGAGGAAAACCCAAGGGTGAGGTGTAGGGGAAGCGTAGGATCACCGATGGCTTATAGATAAGGTTACCGATAGTTAAAAAATTTGGTCACCGTTATTTTAATAACAAATGAGGAGCAGGGTAAGGTCACCGTTGGGAATTAAAAATAATGGTAACTAATGCATATAAAGAGTCATCAATAATTTAAAATATAGAGGTTACTGATATAAAAATTGGAGGGTAAATGATTCACTGGTAGCTTCCAAAATCTTAGGCTACCGATAGGCAAAAATAAGGGTCACTGGTGGCTTTAAAATAAAAATCTCACCATCATGAAACAAAAATAAAATGGTCACCGATACCAATAAGGTCATTGATGAAGATAAATTGAAAGGTTACCAGTGCATAAATAAAAAGTGCTACCCACTGATAGAACACATAAAGGGTTACTAATGCACTACATCGGTAACCTAAAGAAATAAAACTTGCATTGAATTAGAAAAAAAAATTAAACTCTTTAAAAAGAATTTAAAATCAAAACCTAAGTAGTTAAAAACAAAGATTAAAAATAATAACCAGATTAAAAACACAAATAAAAAAATAAAAATATTAAAAACTAAAGGTAGACTAATCAACATAAATTTAAAACAAGGTTATAATTAAATATGAACTTTAAAGTTATAATTTACGTTTTAAATTGTTAACACATAAATTAAAAACTGCATTAATATTAAACTGGGTTGATAAAAGACTAAAATAAAAAGTTATTAAAGGGTCTATAATGAGTGTAAAAGGATCGCATTGGTGACCTAAATAAGTCACTGATACGATCATATCTACCTCACCGGTAGAATAAACACAAAAGATAATGAATAAATAATCTTACTACATATATATGATTGAATTATTAGTTTTTTAAAACTATAAATTAACTAATTAGGCAACTATTTGAATACATAAAATTACAATAAAACTATTTTATTTAATTAAAAACTAAAACTCTTTACTTAATTAATTATTTTAATTATTGAATATATTAATAAATAAAGTTAAAATATTTTAATAAAACTAAATTAAAGGATAAATTATTAAAATAAAGACTAAATTAATTGATACACAAATAAGATTATTGAATGATTATTTATTATAGAATTCAATTTTTAAAAAAGTGAGAATATTAAAATTAACAAAACTAATTTACAAATAATTAAATTAGATATGAAAAGTAATATTAAAATAATTAATTTAAAGGCTAAAAATACTTAATTAATTATAAAAATTGATTAATTAACAAATTAAATTATAAAAATACAAAAGTACAATTATTTAGTATAAAGTGCTTAAATAATTTCATAAGTCATTAAAGATTAAGTAATAAGATGTGGAAAAACTATGAAAACATAGATCCACATAAAATTCCCCCGCATTAATGCATTGTTTGTCCTCAAACAATCCCATGTTTTTTCATCTATGAAAAATAGTAAAGTGTTTATTACTTTTCTTAAAAAGTAACATGTCCAGCACTTTTAGAAACTGAGGACAAAAAAATTGAAATAGGCTTTGTTAAAAATATGTTCAAAATATGTCTCGACTAGAACAAATACCCAAAGAATAATCAATAAAACAAAGACCATCCATCCAAGAAGGTGTCATGCCTCATATGTGATAATACTTAATGACTAGTTTTAGTCTAGGATCAGGTTCTAAATCCAAGAATGATAAGAGGTAAAATATAAAATGGAATTAAGATCTTAAACAGGGAACTTTGTACTATGCTTTTTCATCTAGGTTCTTAAAATAATTTTTTTTTGAATCACCTTATTGATACCAAAAATTAATTTCAATATAAAACAATTTCCCCTTCTCCATTTGGAATTCATCATTCCCCTCACCTTATTGAATTGATTTTTGACTCTAGACACTTTATTTAATTTTTCCCAAGTCAATTATCATTGTGTTATGCACTATTAAATGAACTTATTCAGAGTGAATAGAGGGATTAAAGTAAACAAAAATGAACCCAGTATCTTGGATCTCAGAGATTCACCGTGGAATCCCAGATTCCCAAAATACTCCAGTTTTGAAAGATTTATATAAAAAATCATTCATATTGGCTCATTAAGGAGATTACATTAATAAATAAATAAAAATAGAGTGTCTCCTATGATCAAAATAAAACATATAGTTACAACAACTATGATCATAACTTCACAAACATGTAACCCAAATCACTTTCAAATATAGTCCCTAAACCAAGATATACATTCAATCACTAAGTAAAAATAACTCAGCATTCATCCATTATCATTAATTACAGAATCAATGCACAACTTAACAACCTAAGAAATATTATCCATATGTAAGAACCATTTGAAAAACAGTGCAAAGTCAAAAAATGTGAAAGAGTTTTGAAAACAAGATACCAATTTTTAAAAAAAAGTTGAAGTGAAGTGGGAATTGATGAGCTTTCATTAATGCATAGTTTAGCATGGTCAAGAATTGAACCCCTCCCCCACACTTAGAACCCATCTTCATCCCCAAAGTTGACATCTAAAGTGGAGAATAACAATTTGACTGATTAAGTTCAAAACATATTTTCGATTTTGTAGATTAATGACATGTATAAAGGGTCTCTTTGAAGTTCAAAAATAATTATTTGTGACAAAAATTAATTAACAGCAGGTTCATTATAAATTACATACATTAACATTTATTTCCAATGACTAATTTTCAATATATATCAAAAGTAACAAGTGAGGTGTAATTGCACTATGGAAAGGGTGTAAGCATGTCCAAATATTAGGTTCCAAAGTATTTTCAATAAAGTAGACATTGAAAAGTATAACACCCCATCCTATACAAACAAATTCAAAAATATCTACAACATGTACCCCCCACACTTGAATTCATGCAGTGGATAGTCTTAATAACAATGAAATTAAGTTTTCTTATAATGAGGGACATGCTGAAATTTTGTTTACACAGTGAAATATAACAAACTTTCATTCCAAAATGAGTATAATTTATAAATAAATGAAAACAAAATTAAAATAAAAAGGAATTTTTTTATTAAAGTTAACAGGGAGCCGAAAAATGAATCCAAACGGAAGAATATAATGCTTCCCTAAATCAACATTTTTCATTAAATATTCAATAAAGATATTCCACTCCTTTGTGACACATCAGTTGTAACTCAATAATGTTGAGTAAACATTTCTCTTTTGACTTTATATCTTACTTTGGAAATCACAAATGTCTCTGACCATGCTGATCATACTGGCAATGCTTATCGTACTGACCATGCTGATCGTACTGACCATGCTGATCGTACTGACCATGCAGATTGTAATAACCTTGCTGATCGTATTGACAATGCTTATCGTACTGACCATGCTGATCGTACTGACCATGCTGATCGTACTGACCATGCTGATCGTACTGAAAATGCTTATCGTACTGACCATGCTGATCGTACTAACTTTGCTTATCGTACTGACTATAATTATCATACTGAGTTTTATGAATCATACTCACTTCCTATCGTATCAATACATTACACTAAGTAATACTTATGTTACTCATATTTTACTTTCATTACATGCTTGTTTTGGTCCTTTATCAAAAATGAAAGTTTCATATTAATCGTACTCATGATTGTCATCTTCATATATCTTTTTCTTAACCAAAACGATGTCATGGAGTTATTTATAATCTAGTCAAAACAATGTCGTGTTTTCTATTTCAATATGACCGTTATAATTCCAGGTGTCCAAGTCCCTATGAGTTTTCCAGAGAAATATGACTGTTGGAGGTAATGTGACCATTGGAACCTGATGCCTATAAATAGGAGTTCATTTGAAGCTAAGAACACATGTGTGAGACTCTTCTTATATCAAGTTCAATAGAGAGATACTGTGACTTCTCTCTTGCTTCGTGTGAAGGCCTTGAGATTACAAAATGTGAACGGATCATTCTTAGTTTTTCTATTTCTATAAGTTCTTTTTTTTTTGCTTTGTGCATCCGATCAGGTGATAACGATCAAGGGTTGTCGGGGATAGGCAGACGGTGCTACCGATCATCGTATCGAGGGCTTTCAATAATTGAAAGACAGAGGTGCCGATTAGCTACCAAATCGAGTGCTTGTGGGGATAGCAAGATAGGCGTACCAATCATCGTATTGAGGTCTTGTGAGGATAGCATGGCAGACGTACCGATCATCATATCGAGGGCTTTTGGGGATAGCAAGATAGACGTACCGATCATCGTATCGAGGGATTACCAAGGTGGTGGTAACACAGAACTCTTATCCTAGGTGAAAGGATAACCCTTCTCTTTGGGTTAAAATAATTGTAATACTTTTATATTTTCACTGCTGTTTGTTTTATGAAAGGGAATTTTATTGTTTTCCTTTCTTCATTCCATATTCATTTGTAATTGTTTCAATTACAGTCATACAGTTACATATTGTATCGATTGATTCTATATGATTTATGGTAGAATCCTTCGTTATTGTATTACTCTAATTATTGTATTCATCTTGAATACAATTTCTTTAAATTTCTGATATTATTACACCATATCATACCTTTATATTCAATACAATTGTGGTTGTTTGTTTTTGTTGTAAATTGTATTAGTTTAAGATAATTTAAACTAATTTCTTAAGTGTTTAAACACAATGTTATTAAACCTATAATTCACCCCCCCTCCCTCTTGTATTGTTCTATATAATATACAGACAAATCTACACATTCGATCCAGCAATTGGTATCCAAGGAGGTTTCCACTAATTTGTATTATTTTCTCTATTTATTTCATATTTCTGTTTCAACTATTTACTAAACTAATGTATGGAGTGGAAAATATTTTTTATTACATGGTAGGAATGAATATTGGGTCAATTGACAATCTAAATCCTTCTAGACCACCTATCTTTGATGGAAATGATTATGAGTACTGGAGAGATCAAATGAAGACATTCATTATCAATACTAGTGTAGAAATTTTTTTTATGCTTACTGGAGGTTACAAAATTCCTCACAAAGAAGTCAGTACTCTCACTAATCAGGAAAAGCAAGAATATCAACTGAATTACAAGGTATGAAATACTTTACTATGTTCTATGAATAGGAATATATACAGCCAGATATCTTCTTGTGAAGCAGCCAAATTTATTTGGAAGAAATTGGAAGTAACACATTTTGGTACATCCAAGGTTATAGAAACAAGAAGATCAATGCTTCGAGCAGAGTATCATGGATTTATTTTTCCTTATGGAGAGATGTTATGTAAAGTGAAACAATGATTTATGACAGTTTTGAACAGCTTACAATATATAGGAGAAAAAGGTCTTGATGATGAATCTCTTGTTGAAAAAATTATTGATATAATGCCAAATGAATGGGAGTCAAAAAGTAAAGTTATTGATGAAAACAGAAAAGTTTCTCAGATTACTCGTGATGAACTCTTTGGAACTCTTCTACATCACGAGACAAGAATGAAGAGAGATGCTGAATTCAATAAGAAAAAAAATGGGAATGGAAGTGTAGATTTTACTACTACATCTAAAGATAAAACACCTGAAAGGATAACAATATCCAAATCTAAGAAAGTTGTTATGTATGATTCAAGTGATAGTGATCACTCGGATAATGAGTTAGCGAATCTTGCTCGAAGGATGAACAAGATTGTGGGAAAGAAATACTTCCAATACAGATTCAAAAAGAAAGATAGGAATAATAATAAAGGTTCAGAGGTATCTTTTTATGAATGTAAGAAAGTAGGACATATAAGGACTGATTGTCCTTTACTGAAGAGAAAAGACAGAAAGGAGAAACATTCTGAAAGAAATAAGAAAAAGTATTACAAGACAAAGATGAAGAATGTCTTGAAGGCAAATGATACTTGGAGTGAAAGTGGTAGCAATTCATCAGATAATTCTTCAGAATATAAATCCTCAAGAAAAAGGAATATTGGACTTATAGCGACACTACCTATTGAAGATCATTGTCTAATGGCTAAGGTACACAATGCGGAAGCCATTACAAATGTTTCTTTGAATGCGAATTATACTGATAATACATATTTTGAATCTTCAAATGATGAGTCTTCATCATCAGAAGATAATACATTACCTTCTTTTGAAGAAGTATCTAGGTTTGCTAAATTACTTGAGAAAGAAAATTCTAAACTCAAAAAGAAACATGATAAGGAAAATTCTAGAATTTCAATTTTAACAAAAGAAGTATTAGATCTGTCTAATGATCTTGATATGATAACTTTTCATTTTGAAAGTATTTTAGAAACATTTGAGAAATTAAATTCTGATAAGGATAAGATATCTAAGGAACTAGAAAATGTAATTTCTAAGAAAAATGTTTTCGAGCCAAACTCTAGTTCAAAATCAAATGTTTTGGAGGATAAAAAATCAGTTTTAAATCTAAAATCAGAAATTTTTTCCTTGAAAAATTGTTTGTCAAACTTTACTTATGGAAAGGAAAAATTTGATAAAATGAATTCTCAAATTATACCTTTGAGGAATCATTTTGGTTTGGGTTATACTCATTCTAAACCTATTTTTAGTAATAACTATTTTGTTCCACAACGTAACCATTTTTTATCTAAGTGTCAATGTGGAGGACACTGGAAAAGAGATTTTTTCTTAATAGAACTCAGTCTATGATTTCATAAAGCCCATTTTGCAAAACAAACGTGTATTCCTAAAATTATTTTATCTAACTCTTCTGGATCCAAACAAGTTTGGATTCCGAAAAAATAATTCTTTCTTTTTCAGGAAAATAAGTGTGCCAATAAGAATATTTGGTACATGGATATTGTTTGTTCTCAACACATGATGGGAAAAAAGAATTTCATTGAAAGTATTATCGAAACAAAAGGTGGAAAGGTTACCTTCAGAGATAATTCCCAAGGAAAACTTTTTGGAATAGGTAATATTTTTTTCTTGGAAAAGTTCTTATTTAAAATGTTTTGTTTATTAAAGGTCTTAAGCACAATCTCATTAGTATAAGTCAATTATGTGATGAGGGTTACCTTGTATATTTTATAAATGATAAATGTCTAGTTCACAATTCCAAGGATGAGTTCATTCTATCTTCCCATAGGCAAGATAATGTATATAATATTAACATAGAAGACCTTAGAAGCCAAAATTTACCCTGCTTAAGTGCAGTAGAAGACCTATCATGGCTCTGGCATAGAATACTAGGACGCTGAAACCTAATAAACCTTTGTAAACTGACAAAGAAAAGACCTGTAAAGGGACTACCAGATCTTATATATGATTCTTCAAAAGTCTGTGATCCTTGTCAATTTGGAAACTAACATAAAAATCACTTTAAATAAACTAATGAAGATTCATCTTCTAATGCATTACAGCTAGTGCACATGGATCTTTTTGGTACTTCACAAACTGGAAGCATTGGAGGAAAATACTATGTATTTTTTTAGTTTATGACTTTACTAGATTTACATGTTTCTATTTTCTAACAAAGTAATCTAAAAACGTTTCCTATTTCAAAACTTTTAGAGATCAAGTTAAAAATGAGAAAAACCTACCATTGATAACTATTCATAGTGATCATGGTGGTGAATTTCAAAATTGAGATTTTGAATCTTTTTATAGTAAGAAAGGTATTACTCACAAATTCTCAGCTCCAAGAACTCCTCAGTAAAATGGTGTCGTTGAGAGAACAAATCGTATTCTTCAGGAAATGACAAGAACCATGTTGAGTGAATACTCAATTACTAAGCACTTTTGGGCTGAATCTGTAAATACTACTTTTTATACTATAAATCGTGTTTTAACTATACCTTTTTTTAATAAAACACCTTATGAATTTTGGACTGGCCGAAAACCTAAAGTCTAATACTTCAATGTTTTTGGGTGCAAAGTATTCATTCTGAATACTAAAGATAATCTACACAAATTCACACCAAAATCTGATGATGGAATCTTTCTAGCCTATTCTCCAACTTCTAGGGCATATAGAGTTTTCAATAAAAACAATTGTTCAATTTAATAAATAGTACATGTTAAATTTGAGGAAACCAATCCTTTTACTTTCAAACAAACCCAACCTACATCTTCTAAAACTTTTTCCTTAGAATATTTTCTACCATATGTTTATGAACTGATTTTACAAAATCCATGTCAATTTTTTCTTAGGAATCATCCTAGTGATAATATCATTGGTGATGTAAGTCAACCAGTAAGGACCAGAAATTACTTAAGAAATGAAATAGAACATCTTCCATTTCTTTCCCAATTCGAACCTAAAAGTCCAAGTGAGGCCTTAGGTGATTAATATTGGATTAAATTAATTCAAGATGAACTAAATGAATATGAAAGGAATCAAGTCTGGACTTTAGTTGAAAGACCTAAAGAATCAACTGTAATTGGTGTAAAATTGGTTTTCAGAAACAAATGTGATGAAAATGGAATCATTGTAAGAAATAAAGCAAGACATGTTGCTAAGGTCTATAATCAACAAGATGGAATAGACTATGTAGAAACATATGCTCTAGTAGCAAGACATGAATCTATTCGTATTCTATTAGCCTTTGCAGCATTCTTTAATTTCAAACTATTTCAAATGGTTGTTAAATATGCTTTTCTAAATGGTTTTGTTCAAGTAGTTTTTGTCGAACAACCTCCTCGGTTTATGGACTCAAAATATCCTAATCATGTTTTTAAACATACGAATGCTTTTTAAGGCCTTAAACATTACCCTAAAGCATAGTATGATAGACTTACAAGATTTCGTTTTCAAAAAAAATTATGAAAAAGATACAACAGATCCAAACCTTTTTATAAAAATGGAAAATAAAAATGTTTTGATTATTCAAATTTATATTGATGACATCAAATTTGGATCAACTCAGAAGTCTTTAACTGATTCTTTTGCGAACTTAATGAAATATGAGTTTGAGATGAGTATGATGGATTAGATAATATTCTTTTTAGTTTTTCAAATTTCACAAAAACCAGAAGGAACATATATATCTCAACAAAAGTATATAAAAGACTTACTCAAAAAGTATGGCTACGACAAGACTAAAAGTATTATCACTCCAATTGGTACCTCAAATACACTAGATCTAGATGAAACTGGGAAACCAACAGATCAAACTAATTTTAGAGGTATGATAGGATGTTTGTTATACTTGACAGCCAGTCGACCAGATTTAATGTTTTCCATATGCTTATGTGCAAGATACCAATATAATCCAAAAGAGTCTTATTTAAAAGCCGTGATATGAATTTTTCAGTATTTAAAAGGCACTATCGATCTAGGTCTTTTTTACTCTTCTGGAAATGAATTTTTTTTAAACGTTTATCGGATGCTGACTTTGGTGGCTATAGAATGGATAGAAAGAGTACATCTGGAACATGTCATTTCATAGGATATTCTTTGGTTTTCTGGCCCTACAAGAAACAACACTCAGTAGCACTTTCCACTACTGAATCCGAATATGTAGCAGTTGGATGTTGTTGTGCTCAAGTGTTGTTGATTCAACACACACTCACTGACTATGGATTGAGTTTTTCCAAAACTCAAATTCATTGTGATAATACTAGTGTTATATCTCTTAGTAATAACCCATCACATCACTCTCGTGCAAAACTCAAAGATGTTAGGAATCACTTTCTTATGGATCACACACTAAAATGAGATATTATTTTACAATTCAACGGAATGCAAGAACAACTTGCTGACATTTTTACAAAACCATTACCCTGTGATTGATTTGAATTTATAAAACAGAAGCTAGGAATTATTACAATAAAGTAATCATTCATGTCTACTTCATGTTTTTTACTTCTCCTTACATTAAGAAACTCCTCATAAAAATGGGGAGAATATTTTTTATTTGATATTTTTTTATCTGTTTATTCTCCTGGTTTGTGTTTTTGTATTTTTGTTTATCGTATTGACTGTTTACTTATCATTATTTACATTTCTGTTTATCGTATTGACTGTTTACTTATCATTATTTACCTTTCTATTTATCGTATTGATTGTTTAGTTATAGTTTTTATATTCTTTTTGCGTTTTGTATACCTGATTACCGTATTGAGTTTGTTTTCCATCGATACACCAGTTTATGGTAATAACATTGTTTTCCATCGGCACATCAGTTCATGGTAACAACTTTGTTTTCCATCAGCACGTCAATTCATGGTAACAACTTTGTTTTCCATTGGCATGTCCGTTCATGGTAAAAACTTTTTTTTTCATCCGCACGTCTGTTCATGGTAACAACTTTGTTTCCATTGGCATGCCAGTTCATGGTAACAAATTTGTTTTCCATCGGCACGTCAGTTCATGGTAAGAACATCGTTTTCCATCAGCACGTCTGTTCATGGTAACAACTTTGTTTTCCATGGGCATTTCTGTTCAAGGTAACTACTTTGTTTTCCATCGGCATGTTCGTTCATGGTAACAACTTTTTTTCCATCGGCACGTCGGTTCATGGTAACAACTTTGTTTTCCATCATCATGTCAGTTCATGGTAACAACTCTGTTTTCCATCAGCACGTCAGTTTATGGTAACAACTTTGTTTTCCATCGGCACGTAAAACTATAGTAATGACTTTATTTTCCATTGGCATGCCAATCGATTGTATTCTTTCTCCTTATACGCTTGTGTTTTCTTTCACTATGTTAATACTATTTAAACCAAAAATTACCTTACGATCTCCAGTAGGTATATATTTTTTTAAAAAATAATAAACTTTTAATCCCATTCGTCGGTTTCTTTTTCTTCTAATATCAACCATAGAAGATCAATCGTCACCAGTTTTTTTCCTGTAAATAGACCCCCTCCCCTCCCCAAACCCACACCGGTTTTTCACAATTGTTGACGATGTTTTGTCCCTATTTTAAGACTCTGTACGATCTTCCATCGGCTTCACTTATATGTCTCAGTCCTCTGCTAACACTCCTACAAAAATGTCTTCAAATACTTTTTCAAAAAAAATTAAGAGAAAGGTTAGTTTCTCGGGACTTCTTTGATGCGTACGATTCTACAATCAGAAGAATTATTTTGTTTCATGGCTGGGAGCATTTGTGTGTTGAAAAACCAGTGTCTCAAGATCCGGTTCTTATTTATGAAGTCATCCAGTTCTACAAAACTGTATCTTTTGACAAGAATATGACTATTATATTTGCTGTGTACGACAGAAAGATATCAATGTCTATAAAACAAGCAGCCCACTTTCTAAATTTTCTAACAGAAGCTGATTCTTATTGTCCATCTTATAAAATACCATAGGTGGTTAGTACGTTTAACAAATAAAGTGCTGAAAATTCAATGTTTCTTATAAGTTAAGAGAAGAAGAAAGTGTCTCATCGTTCTCCAGATAATAGTTTTGTGGCACTTTGGATGCAAGGTTTTATTATCCCAAGGAAAGCGGATAGAGAAACTCTGAAATTTTCTGATAACTTTATGCTTGATTATCTTGTCAACATGAGAAAAGTAAATCTCATGGGATAAATTTTTTAAACAATCAATAATGTTAAGTCAGGAGCGATTAAGTCCCATTTGATCATGTATCCATCCATTCTTACAATTTTTATTCTTGAGAGCATGAAGTTTTGTAATATTCTTTTGAAAGGACAATTGAAAGAGCTGAAGCCTTCCTAGATAAGTAAGAGTGCGTTGAAGAAGTTGAATGTATGTTTTGATCAGAATTAAAAGAATTTTGTTAAGGATTTAGAAGTTGAATCGGTACAGAATCAATTGGAACCTATGCCAGTCAAAGACAATCCATCAGTTGGTGCCCCTCAAAAGTCAGATCTGCAAACTAGTTCAAATCCAAAGAAGAAACCTAAGTACAGTAAGGAGGTTGTGGCCAGGTGGAGAAAAGAAAGAGAACAGACAAAAAAATGTGATCCGAAGTTTGGTCTTGACCCAGCTGAAGCTTTTGCTGAGAGGTTAAGGGTTGAGGATACCCTTCAAGACGAAAAGAAAAAAGAAGACTCTTTTGAAAATAAAAGCCCATGAATTTGATGTTTCAAAATTCATGAAAATGGTTAAGGATACCAATGCCCAATTAACAGGAGAAGTATATCAAGAGCCCATCGTACAGAGTCTCCCACAGAAAGAGAAAGGGAAACAAAATATGGAAGAAATCCAGGAAGTTGGAGAAGAGGAATGATATTTCCTTTTGGAATTTCTTCAGAGCTCAAATAAAAGTAGAGAAGAATCGTTTCAAGAATAAAGTGAATGGATTCAACAAGCTCCTCATGCTGATCATGCACCGGCTGAATCGTTTGAAACTCCATAAAGAATTATTTCCCAAGGGAATCAACGTCCTCAATCTTCTCATACGGAAAAAACAATCGTTATAAGTGACAAAGTGGAAGAAGAATGAAAAGGGATTAAAAAAGAAAAAGGAAAACAACCAGTTGTAGACTCAAGATGATCAAATGAACTAGATTCATACGATGAGGATACTGATTCATAACAAACAATATCTCTCAAGAGGAGTGACTACATTGTTCATGTTTTGAGAAATATTGAAAAGACCATCCCTTATTTCCCTAGACTTGAAGGGAAAATTGATTTCATAACAGACAATCAGAGGAAGATGTTTGGCTTAGTAAGAGAATTAAGAAAGAGTTTTTTGTCAGTTGAAGCATATGTGAAAGTTCTGTCAGAAATTTTGGCTGCTCATAAAAAGGCTTATAATATAATGACTAAGTGGTCATACAAAACAAAGAGCTCAGTGAATGATCATGAAGTGTCAATTGAAGACTTGAGGAGAATTTCATAGGATCTTGCAATTACTCTCAATAAGATTGACAAAGAAATTGTTGAAAGGATGAATCTTTTGTCAAATACTCATGGAGCCGATATCAATTTAGTGAAAGAGTTACAAGAGAGAATGAATGCTTTTCAGTCTGAGTTTTTGAAGGTTTCATCTTTCAATGATGAATTAGTCTTATTGAAAAAAAAAATCTTTGTTATCCAAAGACAACAATAATTTACAAAATAGAATAGATACTCTTGAAGAATTAATCAAAGTCCATGAGGAAACCATCAAGAATCAGGATCATCTTTTTTTCAACCAACAAGAGCTTCTCCGATCTCAGGGTGATTATATATCTGAAGACAAGAAGTAAATCAAAAAGATGAAATTCGTTCTTCATGAGTTTATAAAGAAGGAAAAGGAAAGAGAAAACAAATGATTGTTGTATTTTTTTGCTTTTCATGAACTCTATAAACTTTTTTTATCTTATTGAGATTTATGTTACTCTTTCCTTTATCCTAAATTTCTTTTCTCTAACGCTTTCATGAAACTCAATATTACCCCATTCATTTTTTAAATCACAATGGGGGAGAATGTTTTATAAAGGGATAGAATGTTTTTTAAAGGGAGAATGTTTTAATAAAATAATACTAAATCAAGGAAAATATACGAATACAATCCTTAGGAAAGTACATACCTAAGGGGGAGTTAGTTGTATTAAATTTCATATTCAGAAGATTTTCCAAAAAGTCATGGGGAGATAAGTATTTATTTATGTTTTTACTTTGTGTTTTGTGCTTTCCAAAAAGGGAAAGATTGTTGAGTCAAAAGTTCTCTTTTGACTTTATATCTTGTTTTGGAAATCACAAATGTCTATGACCATGCTGATCATACGGATAATGCTGATTGTGCTGACCATGCTAATCGAACTGACCATGCTGATCATACTGACCGTGCTGATCATACTGACAATGATTATCGTACTGACCACGCTGATCGTACTGACCATGCTGATCGTACTGACCATGCTGATTGTACTGAAAATGCTTATCATACTGACCATGATGATCGTACTAACCATGCTTATCGTACTGACTATAATTATCGTACTGAGTTTTATGAATCATACTCACATTGTATCTTATCAATACATTACACTAAAAAATACTTATGGTACTCATATTTTACTTTCATTACATACATGTTTTTGTCCTTTATCAAAAACAGATGTTTCATATTAATCATACTCATGATTATCATCTTCATATATCTTTTGTTTTAACCAAAAGGATGTCATGGAGTTAGTTATAAACTAATCAAAATTATGTCATGTTTTCTGTTTCAATATGACCATTATAATGCGAGGTGTCCTAATCCCTCCGAGTTTTCCAGAGAAATATGACCACTGGAGGCAATGTGACCGTTGGAACCTGAGGCCTATAAGTAGGAGGTCATTTGAAGCTAAGAACACATGTACGAGACTCTGCTTATATCAAGTTCTAGAGAGAGATACTGTGACTTCTCTCTTGCTTCGTGCGAAATCCTTGAGATTACAAAATGTGAATGGCTCGTTCTTAGTTTTTGTATTTCTGTAAGTGCTTTGTTTTGCGTTGTGTGTCCGATCAGGTGATAACGATCGAGGTTTGCTGGGGATAGGAAGATGGTGCTACCGATCATCGTATCGAGGAATTTCAAGTAATTTAAAGACAGAGGTGCCGATTACCAAAAAAATTGAGGGCTTGCAGGGATATCAAGAGAGACGTACTGATCATCGTATGGAGGGCTTGCGGGGATAGCAAGACAGACGTACTGATCATCGTATCGAGGTCTTGTGGGGATAGCAGACAGACATACCAATCATCGTATTGAGGGCTTACCATGGTGGTGGTAATACATAACTCTTATCCTAGGTGAAAGGATAACCCTTATCTTTGGGTCAAAATAATTGTAATACTTTTACATCCCCGCTGCAGTTTGTTTTAAGAAAGGGAATTGTATTGTTTTCCTTTATTCATTCCATATTCATTTGTAATTGTTTCAATTACTGTCATACTGCTACATATTGTATCGATTTATTCTATATGCTTTATGGTATAATCCTTCACTATTTTATTACTCTGATAATTATATTCATCTTGAATATAATTGCTTTACTTTTCTTATAGTATTACACCATATCATACCTTTATATTCAATACAATTGTGGTTGTTTGTTTTTTTTGTAAATTGTATTAGTTTAAGATCATTTAATCTAATTTCTTAAGTGTTTAAACACAATGTTTTTAAACCTACAATTCACCCACCCCCTCTTGTATTGTTCCATCTAATATACAGACACATCTACATATTCGATCCAACAGATAACTCTGAAAAAAAGAAAGTAAACCAAGAGAAGGAAAAAACAATAATTTTCACAAAAAATTGGGCATAAAAGCGTCGTTGTATTCAAGATAAAAAATGAAACATAGTGAAAAAAAAATGAACCATGGGTTACCTCCCATGCAGTTCTAAGTTTTAAAGTCTTCAGCTAGACTCTATTCAAGATCATTTTACAAGAACTGTGTGGGTATCCATGCCCTTCAGTTTTCACTCAAAATACAACTTCACTCACTGCCCATTAACCATCATGGGTTTATTTTATTCACCTACAATTTCAATAGTACCATTCTTCAAGACTCAAACTATAGTAAAGGGTCCAGACCACTTGGACTTCAGCTTTCCAGAAAATAGTTTAAGTCTAGAGTTAAATAGAAGGACCTTTTTCTGGTTTTAATTCCTTGTTTTGTATGATAGTATCATGAAATATTTTATTCCACTCTTTATAAATCCTTGAACTATCATAATTGTCTCTCTTAATCTCATCAAGTTCACTCAGATTAAGTAATCTCCTCTCACCAGCACTCTTAAAATCAATGTTCAATGCCTTAACTTCCAAATAAGACTTGTGTTGCAACTCCAAAGGTAAATGACAACATTTCTCAAACAATATCCTGTAAGGATACATACCTATTGGGGTATTGAAAGAATTTCTATATGCCCATAAAGATTCATCCAGTTTGAGAGACCAGTCATTCCTAGATTTTGACATAGTTTTTTCATGTTTCTATTTCAATTCCCTATTTGAGATTTCCACGTGTCCATTGGACTGTGGATGATAAAGAGTACCAGTTTTATGAACAAACCCATATTTTTACATCAAAGATTTAAATTTATAGTTATTAATGTGTGTTCTTTTAACAGTGATAAAATCCATGGTAAATCCAACTCTAGAAAATATTTTCTTTTTGACAAATTTTATTACAGAATCGGCTTGATTATTGGGAAGTTCCACTGCCTCAGCCCATTTTAAAACATAGTCTACAACAACAAGAATATACTCATTCCCATGAGATTATGGAAACAGACCCATAAAATATAAACCCCAGAAATAAAAAATCTCAACTTCTAAAATTTCTTTTTTGGGGTAACTCCTGCTTCCTACCCACATTTCCTAGCCTCTAACATCTATCACAGCAAACCACAAAACATCTAGCATCCTTAAAACAAGTAGGCCAATAAAAACCTGATTGTAGGACTTTCTCAGTAGTCCTTCACCACCACGGTGACCTCTCCAAGGTGAGGAGTGATAGCTCTCTATGATAAGAAGCATTTATTCCTCAGGCACACATCTCCTAATAATACCATTAGCACATCTCCCAAATAGAATAGGATCATCCCAGAGGTAGTATTTAAGATAGAAATGAATTTCTTTCATTGTTTATTGAACAAATTTCTAGGAAAGACACCTACTTTCAGGATGTTGGAAAAATTTGGAAACCATATAGATTTCATGATTGACATAGTCAGAAACTTTTCATCAATAAAAAAAGTGTTTATTTCCCTAATATATTCATATTGAGAATGAGGAGTCCTAGAAAGGTGGTCAGCACCTAAATTTTCAGCTCCCTGTTTATCCCTAATCTCTCAATCAAACTTTTGTAGAAACAAAATCCATCTAATAATTATGGGTTTAGTATCTTTCATATATATCAAGTACTTTAAGGAAGAATTATTAGTGAAAATAATGACTTTATGAGCCTAAAATGTATTTTCTAAACTTTTCTAGAACAAACACAATAGCTAGAAATTCTTTTCTAGTGGTGTTATAATTCTTTTGGCCCTCATCTAGCATTATACTAGCATAATACACCACATGTAACTTCATATATTTCTTCTATCTGAGTAAAACACCTACAACCATGTCACTAGCATCACACATAAGTTCTAAAGGGAACTTTTACTCAGGTGCAGTGATAATGGGTGATGTAGTGAGTTTCATTTTTTACAAATTAGATGATTTCAAATAGTCTCCATCAATTTTGAAAGGTGCATCCATGAACATAAAAGTACACAAGGGCTTAGTTATTTTGGAAAAATGTTTTATGAATCACTGGTAGAAACTTGCATGCTCTAGGAAATGTCTAACACCATTAACATTACCAGAAGGTGGAAGTTTTGAATGACTTCAATCTTAGAAGTATCAATTTCTAGACCTATTTTGGACACCTTATGACCAATCACTATACCTTCTATGACTGTGAATTGACACTTCTACCAATTAACAACAATACTATTTTCAATGCATCTTTCTAAGACTAACTCAAGATTTCCAGGACAAGTATCGAAAGTAATCCCCAAAATGGAAAATTCATCCCTGAAAACTTTAATGATTCTCTCCATCATATCCAAAAAGATAGCTATCATACACCTTTGAAATGTGGATGGATCTCTACACAACCCAAAGGGAATCATCCTATAGGAAAATGTCCCAAAGGGGCATGTGAAAGTGTTTTTTTCTTGATCCTCTGGTGAAACAGAAATCTGGTAGTAACTACAATATCAATCCAAGAAATAGAAAATTCATTTCCAGCAAGCCTCTCAAGAATTTGATCCAAGAAGGGCATTGGAAAATGATCATTCATAGTGGCTTCATTAAGCTTACAATAATCAATACATACTCTCCATTTTCTGGATTTCCTAACTTGGATTTCTTCATTTTTTTCATTTTTACAACAGTGAAACCCCCTTTCTTGGGGACAACCTGGACAGGGCT
Source organism: Viscum album (assembly GCA_963277665.1). NCBI lineage: Eukaryota > Viridiplantae > Streptophyta > Magnoliopsida > Santalales > Viscaceae > Viscum > Viscum album. The sequence goes on along the minus strand of OY728166.1, from coordinate 1,064,802,162 downwards.
GACACAAGAACTATTATAAATGGGATATATCATTCTAGTGTCCAGTTACTTAATTATTTCATCTCTCATATCTTTGTTCATGTTTGGATCCAATCTTTTTTGACACTCTACCCTATTCTTATGGTCAGGCTCCATTAGTATTTTATGCATACAGAATGAGGGAATAATACCATTGATATCAGCTATTGTCCATCCTATGGTAAATTTAATTTTCTTAAACACAATTAACAATATTTCCTCTTAATTAACATTATGTTCAATAGAAATTATAATAAGAAAAGTATAATTCTCACTCAAAAATCAATATTTAAGATGAGCAGGGTTTGGTTTCAGTTAAAGAGTAGGTGGTTCTGTACTAGAAGGAAGACTCTTAGGCCTGGGAGTTCAAAGATATTTAACATATCTCTTGTTAGAAGTATTTAATGATGAAAGATTTTCAATTTAAATTTCAGTTTCAGAAATAACAATTCTACTGTCTAAAGAGGGCAGTATACTATCTAGACATTCAATATCATAATTTAACAGGTTAATCAATGTAGAATAATTAAGTTGTCTTATAAGTTCTCCATAAATATCATAAAACTGTTAAGTAAGGTTGGTGTTAATATAAAAAACCTCATATTCACTCAAAAATATCTTATGATCAGAAACAGAGGACCCTTCGACCGCAAAAACTGAACAATTGTCCAATTTTGGAAAAAAATTCAGATTAGGTGTTTGAGCAGAATTTTATATTTTTGAAGATAAATTCAACAGGCTTTTCAGTTTCAAAATAAATTTCATTAACTGGGGATTTTTTTTCAGATACTTTAATGTTTTCATTTGAGTTATCATCTTCTAGGGACTCTACCATTGAATAGTTTTTTGAAAAAATTGGTCCTTTAACATTTTTAAACACATTGAACTCTTCTTTTTGTTATCGAATTTTGTAAACTAATTTAACCTTAGAGACATCAATTAAAGCACCACATATGGCCAAGAAAGGCCTACCCAAGATGATGGGAACCTCATGATCACATTCCATTTCAAAGACTAAAAATTATGCAGGCAAAAACAGCTTCCCAACACTAACTAGCAATTCATCTACTCTACCCACATGATGAGTGAAAGATCTGTCATCTAACTGTAGTATGACTGTGGTGGGTTAATGGTTTCCCAATTTCAACTGTCAAAACAATGATTATGGGAGAATATTAACGCTATCACCTAGATCACAAAAACTGTTTAGCTGATTATAATTACCTAAGGTACATGGAATGACAAAGCTACCAAGGTCTCTAATGTTTATTTGGAATTTTCTTTTGAAGCACAACACTACACTCTACAGTGATGCTGTATATTGAAAATTCTTCTATAGTGATTTTGTTTGAAACAATTTTCTTAATAGATTTCAATAAGATGTGATTTTAATTAAATCTTGAATGAAAAGAATGTTTGTTTGATGTTTGGAAAGGATTCCAAGTAACTGAAGAAGTTCAGCCTTGGGGTAACTTTATGGTTTCAGCTTTTTAGGGAAAGGGATAGGTAAGGAAATTTTTTTATGGATAGTAGGTATCTCCCTCATCTATTATTCAACTTTTTATTTTCCTTTATTTTTTTTATTTTTAGAAAAAAAATCATATTGTGATTCAGATGATAAATTCAAATTTTCATCATTTAATGACTTTTATGTCAATTTCTAGCATGTGAATATAGAAGTTTTTTATTACCAGATTGAAGCAGATTTCCATTTTGTGCATTTTCATGACCTTTTTTGGCAAACATTTTAGTATTGTGCCCACATCTAGTGATAATAGCGATGGCATTCACTCTAGGTTTAAGTTCAGTGGTACTAAAAAGTCTACCTACTTTCCTAGATAAAAAATCACTAGCAAGTTTTCTGAGTTGTGTTTCCATGTTTTGCATTCTCACATCAGTTTTAATTTTATCTCACTCATGTTGATATTGAGGTTTGATTAGCTAATTCATGTATCTTTCCTCTTGAGAGTTAATTTTGTTCAAGATTATATTAAGTTTAGAAGACATGTGATTATCATTGTGTCCTTGTGCATTTGAAGACTCACCACTTTGTTGATTTTGAAAATTTAGCCTTGGTTGGTTAGAGTAATTAGGGACAGTAGATTGTTTAATCAGGGCTTGACCATTCTAGAAAAAATTTGGATGGTTCCTATATCCTTGGTTATAATTATTTAAAAATGGATCTTCTTTAGGAGGAATTCTAGGACCATAATTATCAAAGTTTGAGTTCTCTTATTATTGGGTTGGCATATCAAAGTTAGAGAAAACATTTTCAGTATGCCCAAACATACCACACTGGACACACTTTTCCCTTATATATTGGTTGGTGTTTTGACATCCATGTTGATTAATAGTTTGTTTAGAGTTCTGGTTCATTAAGGATTGCAATTTTTTGGTGATTTCATCAATTTAGGCTTAGGTTTCATTCATTGAACCAGTGTTTGAATTAACATTTCTATTGAATCCTGTCCTTATTGGGTTTTTATGTTGTGAATTCAGAGCAAGATTATTAAAAATTTGACTAATTTCTTTATCTTTCTTATTTTTTAATTTCCCCCAGTAGCTTGATCAACTATATTTTTTTAAAGGATATCATCCCTTCCTAGAATGTGTCCATGAGAAGGTGATATGAGAGTTGATGATGGCGACACTACCTAAGAAAGTCCCTAAATCTATCCCAAGCTTCATGAAAATCTTATCCATCCTCTTGATAAAAACTATTTATCTTAGTTCTATGTTCACATTTAAGTCTTTAGTGATAGAATTTCGTGATGAAAGTATTGTACACTTGATCCCAATTTTCAAAAATGTTATCATCTAGACATAGAAATCAATTCCTATAATTCCCTTTAAGGAAAAAGGGAATGACTCTCATTATAATTTTATTTTATATGAGTTCTAAAAGAGGTAGATGTTGAATGGTGTTATAGAAATATCTAATGAAGGCTAAAGAGTCCTCATTAGACATTCCATTAAATACAGGCCATAGTGAAATGTGTGACTGTTTCTGTTCATAATTTCTAGCTCTAAGACTATGTCTAATGGAATATGGATTAATTGAAACTTGAGGGAGTTGGAATTCCCTCATCCTAGGACTTTCATTTTCTTCTATGATTTCTGGATGATTTTGGAAGTTATTAGATGTAGGAACTCTCTCATCTAGATTTTCCATTTTAAATTAGTTTTTATTTCCTAGAGTAGTGAAATGTTTATCTAATTTAGAGTTTAGAGGCTCTAATATAACACCAGAAGTTCATATTCTCATGGAAACTACAGTAAAAAGTATTTAGTAGTAAGAGTACAGTATAAGTTCATAAAGTAATGAAGCATATTCTTATAGTTTTTACATTTTTAAATTTTTTTATAAATGAAATAGCTCGTGCCTTCCCTGGAAAAAAGTGGAAAAAACTTTACCTAAACCATCATTTAATCCAGTCAAATTTTAAAATTTATAGTCCTGCTAACTACATTATATGTGGTAAGAAAGGTCGAACCCACAAAGATGGAAAATTTTACAACTAATCGTCTAAAAACATTCAAAAACTCCATTGTTGTCAGCAATGGAGTGGATTCTCTATCTTTTCTACTTTTTAACTTTTTCTTTTTGTGAAAATTACTAAACAGTAAAGACACCACACATTTTTTTTGTTTTTGATCTAGACTAATATGAAATAGAAAACAAATAGAAAATTGTGAACTACTAAAATTTAGAGCGCTAATAAAGGAACTATCAGATTAAATGCTCGGGGAAATGTATTCATACTATTGGTTTTAGAGGTATTTCAATTCACTTAAAAGATAATACAGAGTTCCACCATAAGAGTATGAATTACCTACCTCACCAGAAGTTATGTCACACAATCCAATCTACTCTAGATTTTGCCACTCCAAAATAAATGAAATGTGAACAGTTTGAAAAATGACAATAAGACGAACTCACAATAAGTCCTAAAGATTTAAGAATTTATTATCTTTTGAAAGGTGTTCTCATGACACATCTCACCAATTGATCATGAAATTTTGAATTTAAGTTCTAGTGGTACATGAAATTGGTTGAATTCAGCGTTGATCTCACTGATCAATACTGAATACATCAAAATGATAAAGTGAGAATAGAATTATAAGATAACCAATGGATATTCAATTTGACCCCAAACAAGAAAATTTAGATAAACATTATCTCTATTATCATTATAGAAATTAAATACATACAGAAATAGAGTACTAATACTAGAATTAAAATGAAAGATAAACTATGGATTTGATGATTCGTTCCTGAACTCCTGCAGCTTCATGAAGTGTTTCCAAAATCACCCTCTGCACTACCTCTACTCAGAACTGGATCCTTGAATGTGTTGAATAAATTTCCCCCCCAAATCTGCTACTTTCTCTATCATAAGTAGTAATTGTCTTCTGATACTTTTCACCGAACATTTTTCACCGACTTCAAAGGCTCTTCACATATGCACCGCACATGTGCGTTTTTTCGCGACAGGCACGTCACGCTAGTTTTACCAATGTAACTAAATCTGTATGAGTTAGTTGTGTGAACCTGGACGTTTTTTAAGCTTTGGTGTAAACCTGCAAGGTAAAGAACATCATAACAAAGTTGAAACTATAAAAACATGATAATAAAACAATTGATAAGAATAGATAAATCACATAATAGTTATTAGTTTGATATTTAATTTAATCTAAAACATAAATTATTAATTATAAAATAATATTATTATTTAATTAAGTAATTAAATTACATAGTTTATTATATTTATTAATGATAATTTAGTTACAAATAAAAAAAATGGTTAATTAAGGAATTAAGCTACTTAATTTATATTTATAAATTGTTAAAATTTTAATTCTATATAAAAAGTTAAATTGATAGTCATGATTGATTAATAATGTTAATAACAATAATTAATTTGATCATTGACGTGTTAAATTATTAAATAGTATATTTTATTCTAGTTTTATTTATAAATTATTGTTGGTATTTTATTTTATACATATTATTAAAAATTACATATTTAATAAGAAACATTAAATATTATTTTATTTAAATTAAATTTAGAATATTAGATAATTTTGTTTTATAAGATTTTATTTATGTTAATTAAATTATAAAATCTATTTATTAATATTTAATATATCATATTAAATAAATTTTTATAATTCATAACATTTTATTTTAATTATTATTTTATTTTAGATTAGATTTTATTTTGATTTACATTGTTTTTATATTTTTTATTTATTATTTTTTAAGACTTCATCTTCTTCCCCTCCCCATTTTGGCGTAGTAGGGGAAGGTTTTTTCTGATCTGGTTCTATGGAAGCAGTTCCATGGATACTTTATCCTCCAACATTGGTGACACCTCCTCAGACTTTCCTTCTCCTCCATACGACGTCGGCCTTAGCTTTAGCATGTGGTGCGACATCTTCTTCAGCAGCAATGGCATCTGCCTTGGTTCTTGGCATCAGAATCAGTTTTAGCAGCCAATAGGGAGGCTCGGGATTGGTAGCAAGACCCTCCTCAAAGCTCATTCCCAATATTCCTCTCCTACAGTAGTGAAAATCAAGACTTCCTCATCAGCAGGTTCTGAGGTTCGGCAGTGTGGTGATGAAAAAACTTTGATTCTGAGATCTGAAGTTGTGGTGTAATTTTTGTGTTAGTTTAGATTTGATTTCAATCTAAACTGGTCCAAGTCTGGTTTAAGTAGGTATGGTGTTTGATGTTGAAGAGAAAAGGTCCATATAAGCAGAGGCGAGACACTGGTGAATGGTGTCGCAGTTGATGTGGCATTGGCTCCTCTGATGAAACTGTGGCTAAATGGCCTAGATAGAGAGCAGAAGAAATTGTGTGAAGGGGGATACGAATGGTGGGTTGAAATGATGAGAAGCAGGGGATAATGTAGGGGAGCAGAATAGTCAAAGATTCCCAATGGTGAGGTGCATAAAATGAACTATCGGTGAGGAGGAAAAACCAACAGTGAGGTGCAGGGGAAAGCGAAGGATCACCGATGGTTTACAGAAAAGGTTATTGATAGTTAAAAAAGTGTGTCATCATTAGTTTAAAAACAAATGAGGAGCAACGTAAGGTCATTTTTGGGAATTAAAAATAAGGGTCATCAATGTATAAAATGGATCACCTATAATTTAAAATATAGAGGTTAACGATATAAAAATTGAAGAGTAAACGATTCACAGGTAGCTTCCAAAATCAATTTCTACTAATAAAAAAAAATAAGGGTCATCGGTGGCTTTATATTCAAAAGCTCACTAACACGCAACAAAAATAAAAGGGTCACTGGTACAAATAATGTCACTAATGTCAATATATTGAAATTTTGCTGGTGCATAAATAAAAAGGGCTACCGATTGATAGAACACATAAAGGGTTACCGATGCACAACATCGGTAACCTAAAGAAATAAAACTAACAGTGAATTATAAAAAATAAAACTGTGTAAAATGAATTTAGAATCAAAACATAAGTGTTTACAAACAAAGATTGAAAATAATTACCTGATTAAAAACATAAAATAAAATATACAAAGATTGAAAATTAATGTTAGGATAAAGAACAAACATTTAAAACAATATTATTATTAATATCTAACTTTAATGTTATAATTTAATTATTAATGGTTAACACTTAAATTAAAAACTCCATAAACTTTAAACTAGGTTGATAAAAGATTAAAATGAAAAGGTAAAAAAGGGTCTGTAATGAGAGGAAAATGATCGCATCGATAACCTAAATAAGTCCTCGATATGATCATATCTGCCTCACCGGTAGACTAACCCCAAAAGACAATGAAAATATAATCTTACTGCATATAGAGGATTGAATAATTAATGCTTTAAAACTCAAAATTAACTAATTAAACAAATATTTGAATACATAAAATTAAAATAGAACTATTTTATTTAATTAAAAACTAAAACTCTTTACTTAATTAATTAGATTAATTATTAAACATATTAATTAATATAGTTAAAATATTTTAATAAAAATGATTTAAAGGTTAAAATATTAAAATAATGACTAAATTAATTAATACACAGTTAATATTATTGAATGATTATTTATTGTTGAAGTCAAATTATTAAAAAGTGAGCATATTAAATTTAACAAAACTAATTGACAAATAATTAAATTAGTTAGGCAAAGTAAAATTAAAATAATTAATTTAAAGACTAAAAATACATAATTAATTATTAAAATTTATTAATTAACAAATTAAGTTATAAAAATACAAAAGTATAAATATTTATTATAATGTGATCAAATAATTAATTAAATAATTAAAAAATAATTAAAAAGATGTGGAAAAACTATATATAAATAGAGCCACATCAATTCCCATGTTTCTGGTAACACAATTTGTTTTCTTCTTCCATACTTAAGTAACATGAGATGTTGAGTTCAACAATTTGGAAGAGATTATCACATGTTATTTATCCTTTTGTAATTACTTTTCTATATTTCACACATTTGATGATACAAGAACCCTTTCTAAATATTACTTCTTTTCCATCGGTGCATTGTTAACTTACACTAATTAAGTTATGATTTAACTCATCAATATGTAAAAATTCCATTGATTTTAATTTTTCATCTCCCATCTCTTCCATTTTGATTCCTTTGATTTTTGAAGAACATTCAACACCAAAAGTTACTAGTCCCCCATCATGACATTCAAAATGCTTCAAAATATTTATATCACTGGTCATATGTGATGAAAATCCACAATAAAGTATCCATGCTTTGTTCCTTTTGCATGCTTTCAAAGATATCTCAACAAAAAAAAACACTTCCTCGACCTTATTATTTTTAGCATGCTTTTCTTTCCCATCATATTAAACATGTTTTAGAAAGAGTGGCATATATCTTTTTTAATGATGAACTAACTAATCACATCATCTCCAAATATCTTCTAGACATTCAAATTGATTATTTATTGGAATTTTTCTTATATCTTGATAATTACCTTTTTAAACTTTATGTGGGTTTGGGAAGTTACTCATTCTTCATTGAATATTTATCCCACATTAATCAATCCTTATTCCGGGTAGAGATAAATTGTGACCACAATTATATTCTCTATTCCCATAGATTCTTCATCACTAGTAATATCCCTCAAATCTCTATTTTCTTTTCAAGAAAAATCTTTCTCAATAGAAACTTTGTTGAGGTTGATAACATAATTCATCTCTAACATACTCAGGATTTATAAGATATTTTCATATGAGTGAGTTTTCAAATTTAAAAGATTTGACAATTTTCCCACATCCTTTTTCCACCCATGCTTTACTAATAATTTTTCCAGAACCTGAAATGCTACAAGAATCACATGAAACATTATTTTTGGAAGTGTAGATTTCACATATTTCTCATAAAGTGCATTCTTAGAAATTTTAGAAGTCTCAAATTTTAATTTTGAAGCATTGTTGGAGATTTCATTCATCTTCGTCAAGGTATTTTTTGAATCAATAATTTTGGAATTGAACTTTTCACCCTTTTATTCCTTAGCTTTCAGCTTATTTCTAATATCTTCAATCATCTTGTCGTGTTCCTCATTTCTAATCTTGTAACTTAAAATACCCTAATGTATTCGTCATCCTACTTTATGAAATCTTTTCAACCACTATAAATATCATTAGGATCATTCTTCATTACTCTAATTTCTTTCGTGAGAGATTTGTTTTGATCAAGACATGCATAAATTTCAGTTCTGGGTTGATACTCTCTACATGATTCATCACTGACTTATTCACTCTAGGAGGAGTCTTTTATTTTCTAAACTTTTGCAATGAAGGTTCTGAATTTTTCTGAACATTAACCTTTAGAAGAATCATTTTTTACTGAGTATGATTCAACTTTATTACTCATTATACTTCTTTTCATTCTGGAATAATTCTTCTTGAATTTGAGGGAATACGTATCTTCATTATCATTAATTTTTCTGGTTTTTTCATCGATGTCTTTTATCAGAATCATCTCGAAATTCTCCAACCATCATCTTGGGGAAATTCATAGAATTGTTCCTGATTCCTTCATACTCAAAACATTTTATATGATTTTTTCCTCCATACTTTCCTATTATTCATTGATAGTTCTTTTATATGAGAGATATTATTTTTTAATTCATCTCATCATCCTCTATATCTCCAAACTCATAAGGATCTACTTCTTCAATATCTTGGATTTTCATCTTTATTATATCTTTAAAATCCATTTCATCTTTCAACTTATTTTTAAAAATTGGTTCTTTCCTCATTTAATAAGAAAAAAATTTATCTATTGAATTCATTAAGAGATAAATAATCCTTATTTTAAAAAGCAGAAATTTTAGAATCGAACCTATCTAGAAAGTTTCTCATGAGTTTTTCCACTATTTTATAATATTCAATGTTATCTCTGAATCATCAGATGTTGAAAAAAAATCAATTACTATAGTGAAGTATTCATTATTTGTTTATTCATCCCTAATTTTGATGTCTCCATACATACTATACCATATTTTAAGCTTTTCATCCTTGATATTAGTATTCCATTAAAAACACTTTCCATCTTGTCTCACATACTTTTTGATGTTTTGATACCCATTACCTTCTAATAAAAATTCTCCGATAAGGACTCAAGGATTTCATTTTTTCCTTTTAATCAACTTCTATGATATGTTTTTTAATAAACTCCCTAGGATAATCTTTCTCAACGGGTGGAAAACCAATTATAGTATTATCAATAACTTCAAGGACAAGAGATAAGAGATAAAGAATCATACTATTTTTTCATCTCTAATAATTATTTCCATAGTGTGTATGAATCCATCTACTATTGATATAATTGATATTATCCATGATAAGGATTCAACAATGGGTCCTCGATCTGATATCGATTGAATTTCTAAGGATTGAATAATAACTGAGAGGGAGGGATGGTTGAATCTGTTGTTAACTTTTTATAACTTCCAAAAACTTTAAGAAACATAACTTCCACCCCAACCTATTAAGATTAACATCCTTATAAACCTTTAGAAATTAATTATGCATTCAAGAATATTAATGAATGTAAAGAACACATGATTTACAAGGTTTAACCTCAATGTGAGAACCTATCTCATTTCAATAGCCACTCCCGTGGGTTTATGAACTTTCATTATAAGGAAGAAATGACTATAACTGGTGCTGACTCTTATTAGACACCTTCTCTCTCCCGATAGGAATGATTATACTTACTCCCATCAGTTTACAATGTCTTCTGATAGAAAAATTGATCTAAATAAGAGAATAATTTTTTTTTCAATTTGATCCATGAATACTCTATATGAATCATACATCTGATTTGGCTATGTATGATCTTCTATGTATTGTAAGGATGATTTTTATTTTTCCCTTCTTAAACACACAATGTATCCTTCTTTAATCTGCTGTCAAATTTTCACATCGAATTATTCAGAGCTCCTCCTTTTTCTGATATGCCAATGATTTAAATGATCAAATGAACATAGAAAATATTTATAGAAAACTCAAAAATCAAATGCAGGAAACATTAAAAACATTCATGCTTCCTCAAATCTCAAAAACATGGAAAATATCTCACATTAAAACATTGAATATGAAATCATCAAACCTCATTAAATTTCTCTGAGATATTTGAAAAAAATAAATTCATGTTTGACATATTGATCTATTAACTCAATATGATAATATTGAATCATGTATCTAATTTTTCTGGAAACATGCTCAGAAATGGTGTTCAATTTTTTCTCATAAACATTCTCTGAAAAGTGGTTTAATTTTCATCAGAAACATTCTCAAAATGGGGTTTAGTTTTTCTAAGAAACATTCAATCAAACGTAGTTAATATTTTCTTAGAAACTCTTTGAGAAAACTGTTTCAATTATCTTCAGTATATAGGACAGAATTTTTTCTGAAAACTGGTTCTGATTTTCTTAAAATTCGTGTTCAAATTTTCATATAATTCAAGTTCTAATTTTCCCAAAAATCATGTTACGATTTGTTTAGAAATCAGGTTCTGATATGCTCAGAATTAACATTTGTATTTCTTAAATATTTAGGTTTTGACTTTATCAAAAATAAGGTTCTGATTGTATTATAATTATATGTTCGTATCTAATTATAATTCGGGTTCTAATATTCTCAAAAAATATTTTCCGATTTTCTCAGAATTCATGTTCGGATTTACTTAGAATTTAGGTTCTTATTTTCTCAAAAATAATGTTCCGATTTTCTCATAATTTAGGTTCATATTTACTCAAAATTGAAGTTCTTATTTTCTCAGAAATTGGTTTCCCATTTTCTATGAATTCTGGATCTGATTTTCTCAAAATTCAGGTTTTTATTTTCTTAAAAATCATGAAATAATTTATCCATAATTCAGGATCCGGTTTTCTCTGAATTCTGGTTTTGATTTTATCATAATTCATGTTCTAATTTTCTAATAATTTAGGTTCTTATTTTCATATATTTCATGTCTTTATTTATTCATAATTTAGATTCTAATTTTCTTAGAATTCAAGTTCTAGTTTTATCAGAATTCAGGTTTTGATTTTTGAGGAATTTATGTTTTGAATTTTTCAGAATTTATATTCTTTTTTGGGTAGAATTCAAGTTCTGATATTTTCAGAAGTATAGTTACATTTTTTTCAAGAAACATTCTGATAAAATTGATTCCTATTTTTTCATAACTCTCCACCATTTATTCAAAATATTTTATCATGAATTTTTTAATGATCATTTAAAACTTCTTGATCAGCATAGACCAATCTGATTTTGTTTAAAAAATTTGAGAAATATTTTAACATCTGAATTTTATCTCTTTAATGTATTCCTCTTTTAAAACTCTTAATTAACAAAAGGACTTCTTCATTAAGAAATATATTTCAAACATAGAGACTTATTTCAAGAAAAAATTATTTATTTTTAACTGATTATGACAAATAAAAACATCTAGAAACCAACAAATTCATCTTCTTGTATATCAAAAATATTCTTCAACAAAAAAGGATAGTTATAAACAAATACACCAAATTGTTAAAAAAACCATAAAGGTTTTTCACTTTTCTTTAAATAGATAGATATATTACCTCAATAATGATATATTTGATAGATACATTGATCAAAGAAGTTTGAAATATATATTATGCCATAAATATCTTAATAACTAGTAAGATATATGTTTATAACTATTTATGAATTATGATTGTCCTATATATTATAAACCTGGGAAAGAAAGTAATTTAGTAGATGTATTGAGTATTAAAATCATGGAATATCATCTATGATGTAGGTATATAATGATCTAAGTCTTAATGATTTTGTATTGATGGACATGGGTGTTGTAATTGAAGGTGAAACCACATTATCATCCTATGTCAATACCAAACCATCATTATTTGAGGGGATTAACAAAGACTATCTCAATGTAATTTCATTCCAAAATAAGTTATCATATAATAATAATGGGAAATTGGTAGACTTTAATATTTGTGATAATGGTGTTGTATGGTTTAGTAAGTTCTTATTTGATCCACAAAACCAGAGATGAAGGATGGCTTGATGGATGAAGTTACTTATTTAAATTTCTCTATACATAATGGAATAAATAAAATATATTCGGTTGTTTAATATCATTTATAGTTGGAACATAATAATGGATAGATTGATTATTATAGTACATGATTCTTAGTATGACAATAGGCGATGGATGAAAGGAAATTTAAAAGGGGTGTTATGATACCATTAATTATACCATACTAGAAGTACGATAATATTACTAATAATTTCATCATTAATCATACAATGAAATCCACGAGGAATAATTTAATATTGTTCATTGTGGATCATCCTATAATTTATGCTCAGTTTCATATAATTCGAGATTATTTTCCTCCAAAATAAATTTTCAGCTTATATATAAATGAATTTGTGAGGATTCTGAATACACCCATGTCTATACTATTTGATCAGGACCAAAGGAGTATGCTAAATATTAGATTAGTTTTTAATGGTATTTAAATATAGATCATAATTCTAGAACAACCAATCACCGTATAATGAATGGGTAGTCTGAAAGTAGTATCCAAAAATTAGAGGATATTCTATGTTCATTTTCAATTAGTGTACAAGGATATTGTGATTCTTATTTACCACATTTTGAGTTTTTTATAATAATGGTTACTAATCCATCATTAAAATGGAACCATATGAATCCTTGTATGGAATTCTATATCAGATATCAACATGTAGGGATGATATTGGAGAAATGAGATTATTTGGTCTATAACTTGTTGAAGAGACATCAGAGAATGTATTATCTATATAAGAGTGCATCAATACAACAAAATGAATACATAAAAGTAATATTGACAATAAAATAAAGGATCATCAATTCTATGTTGGAGACAATTAATTATTAAGGATATATCCATGGAAAGAGGACATGGGATTAAGAAAGAATGTGAAGATAATGTAATGTTATAATGGGTGATTTGAAATATCTGAGAGGGCAGGTTCCAGAACATATAATATTTCTATGTTAAGAAATATATATCAAATGAAATATGTCTTCCATTTCTCACTTCTAATGAATTATAAACAAGATCCCTTCCATTGTTCTGATGATGGATTTTGTTTATTTGAAACCTAGCATGTCATATAATGATGAGTTGATTTACATAATTGATATGATAGAGAATGTGTAACTAAAAAATATTTCTAGAAATGATTCAATTTTGGAATCAAATTTTTGAAGAGGACACATGGGCTTAAAATGATGAAAATATAACATATTATCGACATTTTATTGGGTATTGTCTTATATTTTTTATGAAAACCTTTATGTAAGGGTGGATAATATAAATCTATAGTCACATTATAAAGGAATAATCATTTATATTACAATGTAATAAATTATTATAAAGAGTAATAAAATAGGAAAAAAATTAAATTACATTATTAATAATATGTAAAAATGATACCTACAAGTAAAGATATAGGACAACACAATAATCTGGTATTTCAAAGGATAATACCATAAAAAGAAAAAGTATACATATAACATTGCTATTATATAGAAAATAATAATCATAGAAATAAAATTAATAAAATGGAATGGGATATATAATGATATGATGATAGAATAAAATGTGTATTTCTAAGTGGTAATATTACCATTGGAATCTTGTTGTTGGAACATTGCCATTAGAATTTGACCATTTGAATATAACCTGTGAAAATATAACAATTATAATGGTAATAAAATAGTGGCTTATGCAAGTTTCATTTCAAATTAATAAAAATATTTTTATATTAATATAATTAATATTTAATTATATTTTTTACTAAACAATAAAGTGTAATATAAATAAACACATATGACTTAGAACAAAAATAAAATTTACTAGAAGAGTGAATTTCAAATTTTTGTGCCAAACACATGATTTTGAAATTCAATAAGTGTTTTATTCAAAAACTAAAATTATATAACAAATAAATTCATTACAATTAAGATCAAAATATATTTCAAATAAACCCAACAAAATTATCTAATATCACTTTTTTGAAAATAAATTAACATATAAATTTTTTTATTAATAGAATAATGTAAAATGAAAATAAGGTATGAATTATGAAACTATTATTATGTGAAAATAATTTAATAATAAATATAAACTAATAGAAAAACAAAATTTATTTTATTTTATTATTATAAAATATTTTAATAATTTTATATTATTTTCCAAAACTTTTAGATAATTTCCAATGTCTAAAGTTGAAATTATGTTTTTAAAAAAAATTATGGAAAATATATATTCCATGGACAATTTAATATATAAAGAAAAATTATATTTATCCAAATATAATATTTAAAAATGGTGAATTATATCTCAAAAATAATGAGCCACATCCATGGGTAATCCAAAGGTATTTCATTTTCCCTAACCTATATTTTTAAAGCACGTGGTTAGAAATTAATTAACAACAATCAATCATTTTTAATAAATAACCACCCATTCTCTCTTTCTCATCGACTCCAAATCAATTGATTATGAATTTACGCACATTCCATCCCTCAACTATCTCTCCATGGATATTCCAAGGAACCATGGTAATCATCTTAGTCTTTAAGAAGATACCTTTCAATGTAAGGGTCCCTAAACTATTTTTTTCCTTGTGTGTTCATAATTCCAATTCATTTTCATATCAATGTGAAATGTAATTATGCATAATTTTAAATAAATATTATTATCAATGAGAGGTCACAATTATATAACATTATACTACATACTGAAGCTGTTGTAATGCTCAATCATTTTTATAGCCTTAAAACCAACCTGAATTTTAGTGAATTATAGAGTATATAGTTTCCTAGATATTACATCACTATCATGATTTTGGAAAGTGTAGATGACTATGAAATAGATTTCCACGGGTTAATTACCCTATGATGGGTGATTTCTTATGAACATGATATACTATTTAATCAAAAAAGTGTGGGTCGTAGACTACACACCCGAATAAGCACTCTATGGTGGTATACATTGATTATTTTATATTCTCATTACAATCCATAATAAAATATTTCATTATATTTATATACTAATTTAAAAATAATTTATTTGGTCCCATATATTTTTAAATATAGTATTTATACTTCAATAAATCAATAAAAATCATGATTTTTGTAATGTTCCCAATAAAAAATCCATATTCTTCACTTGAAAAGGGTAAATATTTGAAAATTTTGAATCCCTAAATACTCTTTATAAGGGAATTAGAATAGTTATCCATATTTCTCCATCAAATGGGGAAATAAATTTTCATCATTATATAATCATTTATTCAATATGAACAAATATTGTAATATAACCCTCATTTTGTATTAATTATAAATATTATTTTGTTTTTCATTCTTGAAATTATTATGATACCCATTTGGTTTGTAAGGGAACGCTATGTAATTTTACCTGACTATTGAAACATAGAATTATATATCCAATCAGTTCATCTATATGTATTGTGAGTTATCTAAGATAGGCTAATGAGTGAATACTTACCCTCTATGTTTGGTGACTTGGAATAAGGCCCCATCATCATATTTATGACATATTACATTATACAGTCCTAAAATTTCAATCATTATGTGATCATTTAATTATTTATTGACTTTTTTGTTTTCTTTATAATGTTTTCCATCGTTATATTTTTATATGTTCCCATTTCTTCCATGTTATCAACCTCTCTAAGTTATCCCTTGATGATCATTTTATCTCTCCAAGTAACTCTGTTTCCTATATCCCAAGGTAATTGAGTGGAATAATATGAATTATTGACCCTTTATATAAACCATTAGAATGATTATTTGTATTCAAATGTAATAAATATGCCATAATTTAATTTAATATTTATGTATTTAGTGTCTTGACCTCTACTGAAAAATGATCTTTGGATTGAAATCTCTTGTATTTTGATTACAATGTAATATATTAACAACTAAAATTGGATGAATAGGGTTGGTTTTGTTGTAATAAAAATTATCATATTCACATCACTGTCAATTGAATTCAACAAGATCAGGCACTAAAAAACCACCTCAATTCTTCAGGATAATAATTATTCATAAAAAATAGTCATTTTTAACTATATGGTGATAATAATCTCTCTTAGCTTGGCTAAAAAAATATTCCCCATAGGAAACTCTAAAAAATCATAAAATTGAGTTTGAAAATTATTGTAATATATAAATAGATATACACTCATATGACATAGAAATGAATCACCAGTCAATAATTATATGTTAAGAAGAATTAACTCGTTGTAGGGAAAAATAACTACTAATAATATTATTAAATTTATCCATTAGGGTAAGTAATAAATTTTATACATATAATATTCTTCTATAACTTCAAAAAATAAACATATTCATAATATTCATTTCTTGTATCGAAAAAATTATCAACAAAATTATGTAACAAAACCATCGGAATAGTTTCATAGTTCTCTAACACCCATATAGGTTCGATTCATAGATTTTCCATTTAAAAAATGTCTCCAAATATATTATCCTATAAGAGAAAAAAAATATCCGTTAAATTTAAGTTATTTCACTCCCGCATCAATAATAAAAATCCAAATACAATAAGAGATGGGGTGGGAATGTCATACCATAATTTTTGGATGGATTGAGGTTAGACTTCTATTATCGTCCTCATTTTTTAAATAATTATTTAGCAATAATTTAGTATAAAGGTAAATAGTTTATCATTGTTTTGAATAAAATCTAGATTTAAAAACATTTATCCACAAAATTCTAAAAAATTAGTACAAGATGTTAATTGTATCCAAAAAATGATGAAACATGTTTCCTAATAAATTAATGACACATTGATTATGACAACCAATTGAAAGACATAATTTCACATTCTCCATGATATTTTTCAATTCAATTTGAGTACTCATTTATTAGTATTTTTATTTAATTTAATTGATATACTCTGAATATTCATTAATCATGGTCACTAAATTCTAAATATTTATATGCCATTCAAAAAAAAATTCTCATAGACAGAAAAATATGTGTAACCTCTTCTAATATTGATATTTCTATCCAAATCCACATCTATATATCCAATGATATTATTCCATACATTTCTATTACATTTCAATTCAAATTCAACCATTACATTGATG
Organism: Viscum album; assembly: GCA_963277665.1. NCBI lineage: Eukaryota > Viridiplantae > Streptophyta > Magnoliopsida > Santalales > Viscaceae > Viscum > Viscum album. The sequence goes on along the minus strand of OY728166.1, from coordinate 1,064,784,423 downwards.
TATTTGAAGATACGTTTTACAATAATAAGATCATAACCTTTTAGAACATATTAAAATATAACATAAAATGTATTTTCACACACTATATCTTGTTGTGAAAAAATCATGTAGAGTAAATTTAACATATTTTTTCAAAAACGACTTTAATTGACCTCATTTAAAACTTAATCCATTTATATCTTGTATCCCACTAAATTTGAGGTTAAAACCATATTTGAATTATTTATTCTTAAATTTTCAAGCTTTTTAGGAATATTTCTCATGATAATGAAGTAATTACACTCTATTTGAGAAACATAAAAATGTATGAAATCTTTTATCCCTATATGAATGTAAATCTCAAATATCAATTTAGTATCCAATTAAAAACATTATAAAAATATTATTCATTTATAGTACTCAATATATCATCTACTTTGAATGAAAGAGAGAAGCCTATTTTTTATCATTTATGTAGAGATTCTTTTAATCTCATCCAATATTGACTTTCTTAAACATTGTTAATTTTTCTGACATGGAATATAATGCTCTTAGTACTTGTTTTAATTCATATAGATCCTTATTTAACAATCGAACATATCCTTAAACTTTTTTATGAATGAATTAATTATATCACTCAATGTATACTTCATATTCTATCATTCCATTATGGAAGGATAACATGAAAACCATTTGAAAGATATTTTACTATCTTTTTATGGTGATAATAAAAAAAATATCATAATTATCTCAATCATAAAAACATGTGTGAATGTGACAAAAAATAAATTCCTTAAACACTTGAGTATCATTTTCACTTAATTGTTTCCTTTTTGTCTTATAACCACTTTTTTCAATTCTATTTTTTATGGATATACCGCTTTTATAATAAAATTATTCTAAGTTTCCTTCTGTACTAACTCTCAATATTAAATTAGTTATATATGATATATCTATTTATTTATTACATAAACATATTCATGATTATCAAGAGAATATTTCCCATCTCTTAGATCAATCGTATAGAATGATGAGTTATATATTACATTCCAAAATTATCCCTTAATTTGAATTAGATATCCTTGGTTTTTAATAATAGTTTCTACCACATCCCATGTTCTTTTCCATTCATGATACAAAATAGTTGTTATTTATTTCAATAAATTGATCGATCAACATTTTCAGTCGACGGTTATTTTAAATTCAGATGATTTTTATAAAAATGACCTACTTCCCTTGAAAATATACCACATCATATTTACTTATGTTACATGATTGTTTATAAAGTATTTAATTTTTTATATATTAAATAAAATTAATATTACAAAAATCATAATACTATTTTTTTATTTTTAATAATGATGATACCATCCTAGAATTATTTTTTGAAGAAGAATGATACCTTGAAATCATCTTTGTTGATGTTTTTCCTTGTATCATTCCGTCAAATTGACTATATATGGGTTTCTGAATATCCTATAGTATTTCAATGTCAGATTATATATGTAACATATATATATATATACAGTGGTGTGTAATATCTAAATTAAGATGATTTAAGTAGTATTTTTTAATTTAGAAAACTAATATAATGGATTTCATATAGAAAAATAAATAAGTATCATAATATACCAATAGTGTATAATACATTTCTAATACCAGGTTTTTATTGTATTTAGAAACACTAATTTTAATAGGTTATATGATGTACTAAAATCATGATTAATACCTTGATTTCTATGATATTATTCAAATTTTCCACTTATGAATTAACCAACATTGGCAATCTATAATTTCATCAAGAAAAAACTAAATTCTTATACTAAACCAGTTTTACAACTCTTAAACATATTTAAGAAATATAACTTAGTTAACATGATTATAATTCATATATTAAGTTTTAATTAATCAATATTAAAAATAAATTGATTTTTTAAATTTACTTCTTCTTTATAGGTACATAATCATCTAAATGAATGATTTATAAGGTTAATTACTTCTTAATGTCTACTAATTTATGTGTATAATTCTCAATGTCACCAATTTTAAATTTTTTGAACATACTATAAATTTTTTCATCCATCATAGGCACATTATAAAAATTATTTCCTTGGGTAATATTTCTCAAATTATTTTGACCAATGTGGAAATCTCTATAATTACAGAATTCATTTTCATTCTTCAACTTCAATTAGAATTAATTTTCATCATAATTAACATGAAATATATTGAACCATATTTGTAATCCTGTAATAAAAATAAATCTATAATTAATCCTATTCAAAAAAACCCTTCTTTTTTTAAACCATTAATTCTTTAATCAAAGTGTTGAGACAAACATAGAATGTTATATGTCAACCCATTCGCAAATATAGAGTCTTTAAACATCATATTATCCCCTCCATTGACCAATGAAATAGCCCATCTTACAATGATTGAACAACTTTTTATAATGGTCAAAGATAAATCCTTTCATTTTTAAACTTCATTATTATATTTAAATATTATCCATATGATTAAAGAATATAATATCCCAAATATAAGAAATTTTCTTTTGAGATTATTTATGTTACATTTCAACTACTAATTTCTTTTCATTTCCTTAATTATAGTTTAAATTCTTTGTATTTCAACCCATAAAAACTATTAAACAATAATATTGATATATTATTTAAGAGGTTTCGTATTGGTCACATCTTATATAAACTAACTTCAATGATTGAAACTTGATTTTAAACCTTTATTCTATAATAAAAATATATTTCTTGAACTTTTCTTCCTTAAGTTTGTTGAATATTCCTAATGTCCTACTTCCAATATATGTTAGATACATTTTTTAAAAAATTTATCCTTATATCACTTTGATTTGATGAAATCCTCTATAATTCTATTAATATCTATAAAATAATTACTTTTCACTGAACACTGCATGTAATATTGAATTATATTAATACTTTTATTCTATCTTTTTATCATCTTACTGAGTTTTATATTCCAAAATAAAATTATAGAAAATTGGAAATGTTTTTTATTTATTAAACTCTTCTATATTTACCTATTAAATTATTCATTTGTAGTAGTTTTCATATTAAATTTTTTACTCATAGAATTTCTAGATTATTAATAATTAACTTTCCCCATAATAAATTCAACATTATCATATAGTGTTATTCCATATAAATTTTCAATCATCTTCTAATTGTATATTTCTATAAATTCATAAATGAAATTATAAAATTTATATCTTATCTACTGAAATTATTTCTCTACATATATCTATTTATATAAAAAACATCAAGATAATTCTAAATTTATTTATCTTTCTCTTCTAATCCAATATTAATTGTTTTTATATTCAATGAGTAATGTCTTCATTTTTGAAATCATGAATTATGATATTTGACTTATTATCATTATATAATGTGTCTTCATATATTTTTTTAAAAAATATTTCATAACATTATTGTTCTCTTTCACAAATTTTTAAATCATTAAATTATATTTTAGGAGTTAATACTTTAGAATGAACCCTGGTTTTGGTCTCTTTCTCACCTCCATAAATAATTCAACAATCACTACTAGGTCCTTCATTATACACTTTAGCAGTCAATAATATTTCATTAAAATCTAGGGAGGTATCAAAATCAACTTCATCATCATTTTTTAAAATTCTTGAAGAAAAGATATGATTTTATCATGGATTGGAATTTTTTTACATCCCCCTTTAAAAAAGTAATTGAATTATTAAATTTTAAATCTTCATCCTCTATAAAATTTAATGGTTTCTCATATTTTTGTTCAAAATGTTCCACTTATATCAAATTTTATGAATTTTATAGTTAATTTATAATATTTCAACATCTAAAACATTTTACTAGATGATTCTTTCACTACAGTCATCATCCTTTTCTCACAATTATTGAAATAAATTATGTTAGGATTTTAAATTCCATTTTAAAATTTTCTTCACTATCAGAACGGTCTTCATATATAATAACATATTTCCTAAAGTAACCTTGCATTAATGAACTAGTGGATATTTATTTAAAAAATTACTCTTAATCATTAAATAACTATCCTTCGTCATTGCATAAAAACAATTAAAATGTCAAGATCACATAATATAAGTGTGTTAGTATCATAGACTTATAGCACTGAAACTTTTACATATTTGTTTATAGAATGATTTGTATTATATTTTTGAAAAATGTATAATATATAAAATTGTCAATAGATAATATGATGGTTCTCATAAATTCATTGAAATTAGAAGATAAATATTTTTCTATTTCAATACCACTAAACGTTTTTTCATTATATTTTATTATCCAAACATTTTAATTAGTTTTGGTTGCATTCGTAAAACCTTCACAAACATTTTACAATATATCCCAAATTCATTTTATTGTTGTAAAACCCTTTAATTTGCGGAATTAGTTTTCTTGTAGATATAAAAATATGAAATTCATAGGTTGAACATAATTTTATATGTTGTTTATATCAAATAATGTAAATGAGTCACTTACAAAAAAATTGTAAAACCATATATAAAATATTCTTCTACATCGAACATGATTGATAGAATGAATAAAAACATCTAATAAGTTGATATAAAAGAGTCTTTCCAATTTAAATATAAAAAACCCTTACGGTTATCTAAATCAATGATATCTAAATTTAATATAGAAATTCATAAATTGAATAAAAACATAAAGGAACAACATTTTACTAAATTCCATGATGCTGATTCATATTTGAATGGGATTTGAGATCCTCTAATAAAAATTTAAAATGGTATATAAGAATATATAGAACTCATGGGGAGTTAAATAATTGTATTCACTTATTGTTATGTTTATCCTTCATAACATTTATTGACTCATACAAAATTTATTTTAAAGATCACAATTCGAGAACCACACACGTTTCAATGCACAAAGAAAACATGAAAAATAGATTTTTATCATAATCACCAATAAAAATGAATGGATACACTATATGTTATTATATGAAAAATATTATGGTCACATGGTCCACTAATCATCATATGTTAAAATTGATAATGATTTATCCTTGACATCCATATATAAATTGTGTATCTTGAGTTGTTAAGGTTATCCTACACAATTAATGAAAAATTATCTGAAGTAGTAACTACCAATGAGTATTTACTAACTTTATAATAATAAAATATTTTTATATAGTACAATTTATCTTCTTTTTTTTCACTTATTTTTTCTTCATCCCCTTTGCTGAGACCAAGAGATGTCTGGGAATGATATTTCAACTAATGATTAAAAATGGTACAAATACTGAGATCTGATGTTCATAGTAAAACCTATAGAATGTAGTACTTTTAAATAGATGAAAATTATTAAAAATACTAAAGTGGTAAAAATTATTATGATTATTTTTTTCAATACATAAATAATATTGAAACTACGTTGAATCAAATTCTATGGTAACACCATGAGAAATGTAAATATATTTTTTCTCTATATTAAGTATTTTAGATATATTTTTCATTACATGAAAACAAAATAAAATGATTCCCGATATCTTAGATGAATAATATTATAATAATTATTAGAATAACAAATATCTCTAAAAGTAAAAGACATTACATAACTAAAAATATATAAATTTAGGCACAAAATAATCAATAAAATTAAATATTCAACAATATTATTCATTCAATGATACTTTTATTTATTATTTTGTATAGAATTTTAAAAAATTAAATTGACCGCATTAAAAAATTTATATTATAATTATAAAAAGATATGAAAATATATTAAAAACACATTAGAATCTAAAACCTCGTTTTTCAAAAAAAAACATTTCATCATCATACATTTTATAGTGATTTAGAAAATAAATTTAAAAATTTAAAAATTTCAATTTTTAAAAAGGAAATAAATTTTTGAATTCCTAATTTCAAAATTATCCTAATGTTAACTTTTGTGATAAATTTTAATGTATTTAATTTTACGGGAAAATTAATTTTTTACCGTTAATATATACTTTATAGATTTATGATTATAGAATTAAGAACTAGAATGTTACGAAAAATATTAATTGATAAAATTTGTATTTATGTAGTAGAAATATGTATTTTAAAAAATTATATTAACCTTAGAAAACCTATGTTATGCATTTTAGAAAAGATGAGTTGTTTTTTTCTAATTTAAATAATATTTATTTTCATTTCCTTTAATTGAACATTTAATGGTTATATTAGGTTTTGGATTTATAATAAAGATACAATATTTTGTTAATAATTTAATTTATGTCATTAATTTTAATGAAATTTTTAAATTTATACTGTACATCAATTTAAGGCTTAAAAACACACATTTCTTTAAAATAATGTTTACATGTTATGTGTGCTAATATAATAAACCGTCTCTAAATTGTAGAAATTTTATATGTTAAAATTATTTTAATATTTGACATAATAATTATAAAACTAGGTAATATGATCAATTTTGATTTTTATCATTAATATTAATTTAAATTGTTAAAATTAAATTACCGTTGTAAAAGTAGTAAGAGAAAAAAGAGTTTTATTTAAAGTAATAGACATATATAATTTAAAAAAACATGTCTATAAGTGTGTAGATTAGAGGTGGATATACTAAACCTCCTCAAATCAATTATTATACACGTTTTTAGCCTGTTAATATTAGATAAAGTTATACCCTTATTTATATGTTATAGTTACTTTAAAAATTACCCATATCATCACATATAAAAAAGGATCAATTCCAACACTTCATTCTATAACTATCATTTCAAATTTTATTTAAAAACTCTATAGTTTACCCCATAATAAATGAATATATTATTTTTATATGCCTCTCGCCTCAATAAGTTATCCTACAATCTCAATTTCCATTTCTATTTCTAAGTATAATCTCTTCTTCCAAACAAAATTATTTATTACAGCTTTGTATTTTTTCTAAAACATTCTCTTCTAACCATTTTTTAGACACCATTTATAATTACATAAATGTTATGAATATATTATCATTTAATTATATTAATTTATATATTATTATTCAATACATGTATTCTATTATTAAATTTAATCAATATTCATCGTACATGTGTGCGAAAAAACATTTTTAAGAAGTGAAATTGTTCATTTTTCATCACCCCTATTAATTGATGGTAAAAATTATGGGTTTTAAAAATGAATTTTTTTATTATTTTAAGAAATATTTTTTTAAATTATAATTTTTCATATATCTATATTCCATCCCATTTATTAAAAAATGGAATAGTAAATTGTATATAAAAGAAGGATACCACCTTAACGAATAATGAATTTCGTTTAACATCACCAAAAAAACGGTTCATTATATGAAGTTAAATATTAATTTTAACACATAAAATATTTTTGAAAATTGATAATAATGTTATATAAAACATTTCCCTACTCGATGAAACATTATAGATTATTCTCTTTAGTTGTGATTTTATCAACTACATGAATGATATTATAATGAATGATTAAATAATGATATATAATGTTAACATAATTTAATAATAATTTAATTATGACTCTATAATTGTCAATATATATATATATATATAATATTTATAAATAATATCCCTTTTATTAATAAACACATTGAAACTACTTCACCACAATGTACTTTTTTAGGAATCATATCCATGTTTAACACCTAATCAAGTGGTACTAATTGAAAAATGTAAATATTTTTTTTATTCTCAATTGTATAAAATTAATTTGTAAGGGTTTATTCTTGAGTTAAATTCGTTTAATGATTATTAATTATTCCTTTTCTTACTATTATATTTTTAGTTGTATTATTCTATTATATGATGATACTATAATAAATTCTCTCTTTTTGGAAAGTTAACTTTTCAATTGGAATCATTATCCAAATGAATTTGTTTACTAACAGTATATTATTTTGAAGAATAACTCCCATTCATTTCCATATTTTACCTTCCATCCAATGTTCCCCCATAAATTTTTGAACATAATAATCCTTTATCACATGTGAAATTTATATTTACATTTTTATATTTATATATGTATATTATATAAAATATATTTTTTTTGGTTTTTCAAAAATTGTATTTCATAAAATTTAAATGGTTTTCATTCCTTTCATGCTAAAATGTTTTATAATCCACCCCACATTTTTTATTGAGAACCATTATATCTTTGAAATGGTAAATTTTTAATTATTATAGTTAAAAAATATTTTTACAATGTTTTCACTTCACCTTTTTAGAAACAAAGTTTTTATATGACCCAAAACTTAGTCATTTAGAATAATGTTAAGAAAACATCTTGAAACTCTTTTATAGGATTAGTACCGTTTTCATTTCAATATATTGTGGATTTATTTACTTTATAATTATTTTTCCACCATAATTTAATAAATTTTCTCCTGTTTTAATATTTTATAGGGATTTAATAATAGGTACATATCATTTACATTATCAATGTTAATTTTGGTTATTAAATCTAGAAATGTAACAAAACCCAAATGTTTTATATAGGATATTTATGGTGTAATGAATGAGAATCAATTTCATCTCATGGGATTTCATTAAATATTTAATGACTATGAAATTATGTAAGACATATTTATGTATTATAATATATGGTTGACCATATATTCCACTAATTATTTGGTTATGGTTTTATTTATCATGAGATAAATAATCATAGTTATTCATTGGTTTATTCAAAACAAAAATCATAGACTTGTTTCGATTAATTCACAATGGATAGAGATGGAATGTTTAGATTTATTTAGAGGAGAATGGTCAAAATTATTGGATTTTTTCAGAACATAATGGTTGGAAATATGTGGATATGTTTATAATACTTGTTTTTCAATTCTTATTTTTTTATAATTTTTTACTATAATATGATTGAATTACATCCCATGTTTATATGTCTCATTTTTTGGACCATTCTCCATGGATCATGGTTTTGTTCACAAAAGTATTATATGTGGTACATTAATATTCATTTCAGAATACATGTTGTTTAAAAATGACTTATGAAGAACTATTTTTATTCCATGGTATTTATAAAAATATGATTCTCCCATGATCATGTTTTATCGTATATTTACGTTATAAATAATTACGACAGATCAATAATATTTTCCCTTTACATGGAAGTTTTTCCAACCCAAGTATCATGATTCCATTCACAAGGTTATGAAGTAAGTGTATGATATGGGAAATCTAAAAGGGTGTGCAGTGTGTATTAAATAAAAATAAATGCTCATAAGTGATATAAAATATGCTACTAATATAGCTAGTCCTGAGAGAAATAAAAAACAAGTTCATAATATTGTGTGACATTGTGTTAGATATATTGTCTTAGATTGATAAATTAAGTGTAATAAACATATTTCTATCTTTGGTTACATTATTTTTTACCATGGATCATTTTAAAAAAATATAGGATTAGTCTAGTAATTTTCAGGGATTATGAGGAGATACCATCAGTAAAAATCGTAGGGATAAGTCTATGGGATGAGTGTATTTTTTTTTAATCTAAATGTTTTGGTAAATTTTTATATATGTGGTATCCCTTAACATTTCATCCATATATTGATATAAAATGTGGATATGACTATGGAACAAATGCGTGTAGAAGTAAAACCCTAGAAAAAAGATGTTTGGGTATCAAATTGATCATTACCCATTGAATGATGAGTTGACAGAAGATTTCACACCATACTATTCACTCATGGTCAATTTTATTTGGTTAATTCATGTTCCATTTTTGAACCATTTTTTATTATATAAATATATTATATAACTATAAGGTTTTTTAGAGACAAAATAGTAATATGGACATGAAATTCCTATCTTAATGTAAAGAAAATATAAGTTGATCAAATAATTTCATTGTTGAAATTACAGTCCTATAAGTCGAAATGATTGAGTCTTCGTAAGATCATTCATATTGATTTTATTACAAAGTATCATAACAATATTGGATTTTTTATTTGGTTGGATATAGTATCATGAAAATAGAGTACTGAAAGATGTTTCCCTAAAAATTCCAATATCCAACTAAAGAAGAATAATTTCTATATATTGTTTATTTTAAGGAAAAATATCATTATACACATATTATGTCCGAAATATTCAGTCACCTTGAATATTAAATTGAGAGGTTGAAATCTTAGTAGAAAATATATCATGTGTTTTATAAGGATATTGTATCTTCTTTCATTACTGAATGAAATTGGTTATAAGACACAACTTATTTATGGGGGATAATGTAACACCCTAAGATTTAGGAATATATTTTTCCCAAAAATAATACTGTGTTCGATAAATTTCCAAAAACATAACACCAAAACAAAATTATCCAAACTATATTAGATGAATAATATTAAAAATGTTATTGGAATAAGAAAATATACATTAAATAAGAAAACATTACTCAATAGATAGTTTTTTACATTTTGAGTATTATTAATTAATATTATTTACTATTAAATTTTATTTTTATTTCAAAATTCATTTTTTAAAATTATTCTATATTTTATAAATATGAAATAAATGGAATGACTATGGAATTATAAATTAACATTATAATTTATAATTAAATAATATTAATAACACTTAATGTTAAAAATGTCATTTTTTTATAAATATAGTTTTCATTAAAACAATTATTTTGATTTAGAAATTTTATTTATTCATTATGTAATTTGAAATTTATAAAATTAAAATCCTTTATAAAATAATATTTTGAAAATTAACATAAATTTTATTTTTTGAGAATTTTTTAAAATAACTGATTCCTTCCTGAAAAGTATAATTTTTTAAAAAATAATAACTTTTATGACATTACCATAATATATTTATGAAAATTTAATTTTCATAACTATTTAATTAACTAAATATTTAATTAAAGAGTAGAATTATGTATTTTAAAATAATATGTTAATCATTGGAAACCTATCTTAATTATTTTAAAACATATGTAACAATTCTTTCTTATATGAAAATTGTTTCAGTTATTTTTTAAATTAAACATTTCAATATTGATATTAGTTAATGGTTTGGTTTGGAAGAAATTAAAGAAAATTATATAATAATAATTATTATATAATTATATTTAAATACAATAAAATTTTATAATAATCATAAATTTATATATTAAAAACCAAATTGTTCTAAAAATTGGCTTTTCCCATTATGTGTGATAATATTAAAATTGTTTATTCTAACCATCCAAATTTATATCTGATTATTTTGTTAGTATTTTAAATAAAAATTTAAAATTTATCTAATATGTTCCGTTTTAATTTTTTCCCCTTAAAATTATTTTTCATGTTTAAAATATAAGTTAATATGGTAAAAGAAATTGGGAGAAAATCATTTTACAAAGTATACAAGACTTAGAGAATTTAAAAAATGTTCTTCCAAGAGTTTTTATTATTGGTGTATTGTAAAACCATCATACCCACAATTATTTTAATCTTTTTTAAAATTTGGACCTTAAATGTTGACATTATATTATTTACATTAAATGAGTAGTTCCTAAATTTTTATTCAATTCAATTATTAAAGGTGATCAATTCCTCCACAAAAGGATACACCTGTCCTAAGGAATTTCATATTACAACTTACCCATTTTTCTCCTCATATAAAAACATATCATGCTCACAATCCATTGGTATCAATTATATAGCTTTTACCTCTAATTTAATGGATATTTCGAGAAGTAATATCAGGTCCTAAACATGAGAATTTTAGACTCATTATCATTTAATTAGTAAGGTCCCTCTTCCAAATTATTCATTCAAACATAATATAAAAAAATATTTATCATTAATGTTGTTGTATGTAATTATATTAATTGAGAAACCAATATTTAGATACTTCCATTCCCATGAAAAAAATAAAACATCATTGATTTTCCATACTTATCGACTACTGCCTCTACATGGGGAAGTGGTTTTTTAAATCCCTGCCATTAAAGGTTGATAATATCAGTGTATTTAATGAATTAATATGTTGAAAATTTTAAATTAAAATATTAATATAATTTTTTCTCTACATTCATTCATTCTATCAAATTCTTTGAGAAATGGAATTGTTGGTCATTTATACAAGCGAAGTACTACATCCAGGAAAAAATAATTTCATATTTTAGAACAACGCTACATGTATAGTGTTATAAATTAATTTGATGAAGTTTAATGATATTTATGTCATTTTTTTGATTGTTTATAAATTATTATAGAATTATATAAAAACAAGTTCTTAATCAAAAAATTATTATAAGATTCTCTTATTTGGGATGGTTTTCCAAACTATGTGACTGATGTTAGTGAATGATTATGAAATTTTATATAATTATAATATAGATTAAACATAAGTTTATATAATATATATTAAATATTTTCAATTGTTGTTAATAATTTTTATTATAAATATACCAATTCATTATCTTTAAACATGTTGAAGCACGTTCATCACGATTTAATTTTTCACAGTCCATATCCATTTCATTCACATAAAATTTTGTAACATAATGATTTATTGAAAAATCACTATTATATCCTAAATAATCTATACATAATGATATATAAACTAATAAGTGAAAATAAACCCTACCACCATGAACATGAATGAAATAATCTATCAACAAATTCGAACATCAAATAATAAAAATAAACAATAATCAAGTATCATATTTATAATATATTGTAATAAATGAAATGTATAAAAGGTAATATATTTTAATAAGGATATAAAATTATTTATTAAGATATAAATGTTTTTATACAAGAAATTGAAGAAAAATCATATATATTAGGAATTAATGTAAGGGTTATTGGTATCTAATTTCATTTTAATGCGATGCATTTGATATTGTGAACCATATTTTATTTATCATGGTGTATTCACTAACATATTTCCTTAAAGAATAATTTATAAATTCCATTTCATTATATTAAAATTCTCATTTAATTTGATCACTCTTATTTATTTTAATTCTAACATTACCATTGATGTTTGAGTTTCCACCCTCGATTCTTCTTCATTGATATATTATTATTATTCACCGCTACATTCCTTTTTGTGGTTTATAAATAAAATATTTATTTTATTACTATATATTTCATGAAATATAAGTGAGTTAAAAATAATTATCATGTTTTATCATTCATTGTTTTTTCGATTTGAATGATTAGTAAGTAGTAATGGTTTTGAATTTGTAACTCCACAAGTTTCTATGGATCTTTTTTTGAGTAAATTAAATTTTCATTCATTTATTTCCATTAAATAAATCAAAAATTCCTTTCATATGGAACTCATTTGGCATAAGGTACATGGAAAATTGACTTGTATTATGTTACATGCAACACCGACTTGGCGTATGTTACGTAGAACACAGACTTGGCGTATATTACACCCAACACGGATGTTTCTATATAACATAATTTTATCGATATAATATTTTAAATGATATAATTATAAAATATCCATTGAAATTTTTTTATGAATATTATTGACTACTTTTCAAATATTAATTTATAGTTATTTATATATTGATAAATATGATTGATAGATAAATATTTATTTTTTTGTAAAGTCCTTATATTTTTAAAAATACTATAATAATAAAAATAATTTTAGAAAAAATTATAAATTGAATTTGATAAATTAAATAACATATATGAATTAATAATTTATAAAATATCTCAGGGATTATTTTGAGGATTTTCCTGCTAAACATCTACATTGAATGAATAGTTAAAATACCGAATTTTTATTCTAAACTTATAATTCATCTAATTTATTTATAAGGTAAAATTAAATTTTTGATATAATAAAATTTTTAATAAGATAATATTAATTTCAAATAATAAAATTTAGGGCATTGGAAATAATTTCTCAATGAAATTAAATATAAAAAACATAGAAAATAGTTGATCATTTTTACTTTAAAACCATGCAGTGTAGTCCCATCAGTGGGATTAAATTTCAACTAATTTATGCCTCTTTTTTATTGAAATTAAAATAAATGTATTCCCTATTTGGAATAATGAATAATTTATAGTGTTTAATATGATAAAATTATTTTTTGACCAAATATATTTTTGAAAGTAATTAAATTTTATTAAATTCATGAAGATATGATTAATCTTAATAAGTGACTAAACATTAATATTAAGGGCCCAAATGACTTAGAAACTTTTTCAAGATCCATTTTTGGAAATATTTCTACACTACACTCCCTTTGATCTAATATTTATATTATTGGATCCACTTTTCATGGGAAACATTGGTGGGATTCATTTTCCATAAATCTACAAGAGGGCACTCCTCTTCCACTATAAAAATGTATACTATGCTCCCACTCCTCACAACTCTAAAACCACTTAGTTTTGGCCAATATCTTCCCAATACACTTCCAAAAAACACTAATATCATACTATAATCCAAACCTTGGGATGAAATCAATACAAGGATTCCTTTTGGAACAACCAAACTGGGTTACCTAATTAAGAGGTAAGGAATTCTATCAAGTTCCTTTATTTTATTTTATTTTCCACACAAGCATTATCATTAATACATGATTTTATAACAATAACAATATATAAAATATACTATAGTGTTATTATTATAATGGTTCAACCTAAATATACACACACCTCTATCTAATTCGTAATGAACATACTGTTTATGTGTACGGGGAACTACGACCTCACAAAACAATGAATGTTCATTTTTACTTGACACTTCTCATGGTGTATATTATGATGGAAAATCTATTTATATATGTTATATATTATTATTATTATTATATATTCAATTTTATTTAATCCTTTTACAACAAATATCTTTATAAATTTCATTTTTTGTTAATATGGTAATTGTTTTTGAGGAAGTGTGGACTAATGTCCATCAAAGAAATGTGATTCATTCACACACTACATGTAATGAATTAAGGACAGGTTTAATAAAATTATATGATATATATGATATCATCATGAGACTGAAATAATGATATATGTATAAATTTATATACACTGTGAGTACCAGAAAACACACCCACAAGTTGCACTGAATGCTTTAATACTTCATCAAAGAGCGTAGTCTATTTAAAAGGCTTTGATTTGACTAGTCATAGAGCCCAAACATATTTATAGATTGGATGTTATGGTAGTTCAAAGATAGTCTAAGAATCTAGTTCAAGGAGCCCATCATCATATCCCCCTCCATAACTGCGTGAACATATGTGCTTCATGACATCTGTTTTCATCACGACACACTTGTGAGCATTATAGTTCATAGAGCTCCCCAATAAAACATATCTCTTCAATGAAATCACTTTTCCTCTATGATCCACTATGAATGTATCTCTTTAGCATCGTCACTTTTCCTCCTTGTTCCACCCTTAATATATCTCCTCTGTCAAATTACATTTCTTTCATGACCGTCGTGAACGTATATCCTATGTGGCATCACTTTTTCTTCTTGATCTGATCACAAATGTATATTCTTCAGAGTGTCGATTTTTCATCATGGTTCCTGATTGTTCTCCCATGTGAGCCTCGTAAACCTCCTTTGCCTATAAATACCAATATCACCCCCATTATATGAAAGGTTTCATAGCCCTTTCAGCATCCAATCTATCATTTTTTGGAGATCTTGAGCTTTGAGAGCGGATTCCCATCACAAAGACCTCCTCCCTTCATGGTGGTGGGTGCCCCATTCGATGAACCCAAGGCTACATGAAGCATTATGCATTCCTATAGAACTCTATAAATGTAGAGCTCTTTTCTAAGGTTATTCAATGCTCTGTGAGCACTTTTCCATTGTGAATATCCTTCATGAGACCATGAGCTCTGTGATGATCAAGCTCTTTGAGACCCTGATCTATACGATTCTCCATTAATTGTGAGAACATAATATCTTCCACTTTCCTTCACGAAGCTCATTCATTAATCCCCATCCTCTGTGAAGCTCCTACCTTCATGTGAACTGGTCCAAACCATGGCGGTTGTGCCCCCGAACCACCTCTCATAATCAGAGTCGGCCTACGGTCTCAGGATTTCGGGCCGGTACCTTCTTTATTATCATTGATCCCCATGAAACATTGAGAGTCTCACTGTGAACTTCTCAGGATGGGTCGATGACATTTTACCTTACACACCCCACTTCCACCTATGTATTACCATTATTTGAGATACTCCTCGACACTCCATTAACCATCTTGTGTTGACCCTACTCCTCTTGGTCCTTTTCCCATGTCATGAGTTGAGGTTCTCATCTTGGATTCCCAAGTACCTTGAGTCGAACAATTTCTCAAACAACTCTTGTGAACCTAATCTCTTATCTTCTATGTTAGGTTGAACTAGATAGGGTCGCTCTTGCGTAAGTCCAAACATTATCCATTTTTAGCCTCTTTATTCCAAATAGTTCCCCTACAAGAATTTAAAATATAGTATTCTATATAATTAAATAGTAGGATGCTTCTTCTTAAAAATATGAGATCTCTTATGTGACAAGAATAAGATTCCACATTCCATGAACATGGTGGCATAATTTCAAGAGAATTGGAATCCGTTCAAATATTACATCACACCACCTAAATCTTTGTGTCTCCTTTATTTGGATTTTCATTCTTTTCCATGACTGGTAGGACCAACTAACAGCCTAGTATCACGACATTTTGGATCACCTACCATTCAGGGCTAATACCATAGAAGACTTTGGATGGCACTTAGAGTTTGGAATAGTGTTTCAAATACGGTCATCCATTAGACCTTGTTTGTTTTTCTCCATCATAGGCTAATTTAATGTGGATGTTACATTTCAAATATGGTCCTCAGTTATCTTTATTTATCATGCCTCTACTATTATGTTCTGAATATTGGGCATGTGATTCACACTTTTCATCTCCCTTTGTTCAATCTGATTCCAACACCCTTGGTATTTACTTGATTTTCACTATTGCATAGGTTTTTATAACAAATATATTCCTTAACCCACCAGTGGGATGGTATTCCTTCATGTCCAGATAGGATGAAGACTTTATAGGAAGCTTCTGTGTGTATGCCACGTCCACTATTGTCTCTCTTTAGCAGAACCCGAGAATCTCCCACATGTAAGCCTCATTTACCATTTTAACACCATAGTGACACACATGGGATGATTCCATGCGTAAACCACATCCCCTATTATCACTCCTTAGTTTCACATATGGTAGGTGTCCATGTGTAAGCCCCATCCACGGTCGTCTATCCTTAGTGACACACCTAGGTTGCCTCCAAGAGTAGGACACATTCACCATTTCCACTCCATATCGGCACCCGAGTAGCTTCCATGCATATGATCCATTCATCGTTGTCATTACATGGTGGAACCTGAGCCTCCATTGTCCCCCATTAACTATAGTCATTCCATGGTGGCACTCAGGCCTACCTTGTCCCTCATTTACCTTTTTTCCTCGTAGCGACACTTGGGCCTCTTCTGAGTGTAATCCTCATCCACCATTGTTTCTAATTATCATCTCTCAGGTATCTCCCGCATGTATTCCCCAATCACCATTTTCTCTCCATAGCAGTACACTTAGGATTTTTCCATGCATAATCCCCATCCACTATTGTATCTCCTTAGAGGAAAACTAGGTTGTTTCCACAAGTAAGCCACATCCACTATTGTCTCTCCATAGAGGCACACCTTGGCTTCCTTCATGTGTAATCTGAATTCACCATTTCTTACCCAAAGTGGCACCAATAAAGATTCCATGTATAATCCATATTCACCATTTCCATTCCATAGCGGCACCCCAGGCATTCCTTGGCCCCCATTCACCATTTTCATTCCATGGTGGCACCCAAGCCTCCCTTGTCCTTCATTTCCCATTTACTTACTATAGAGGTACCAGAGAAACATCCAAGAATAATCCCCATCAAACATTTCAGCTCTTTAGAAACACATAGATGCTTCCTTGAATAAGACCCATCCACCATTGTTTCACTTTAGGGGCACCCAAGCTGCTTCCATGTATAATCCCCATCCACCATTGTCCCTCCTTAGAGAACCCGGGTTGTTTCAATGATTAATCCATGTTCACTATTCATGCACCATAGTGGCACCTGGTCCTCCATGGGCCCTCATCCACCATTGAAACTCTATAGTGTCACCTAGTACACTATCCATGCATAAGAAACTAAACATTCCTTGTGGCCACATATTTCATGGCATGATCTTCAGGCCTGATGCAACCTCTTGTTTCTCACACCGAGCATAACTCACATGTTAATAGAGTAAGCATCAACCACGACATCCATATGGGCTACTAACTGCAAATAATCCACATTCCCCTCCCTATTAAATTATGTGAACTTTTATCCTTTCCCTTTTTATACAACGTACGTTTGATGCCTCTCTGTGTTCCAAGCCCATCACCCATCGGTCTTGACTACGTCACATCGGTTCACCCTTATCTGGCATGACGTTAATATTTTTTACCCTTTCTTACTACATGAAATTAAATTTTATTCTAGAAATACATTGGATTTTATCCTTCTTAGGTTTGTAGGATGCCTCTATGAGGATTAATCCTGAGAAATATTAAACTATTGTTCTACCTCTTAGGGATGTACCATCATGATGTGACATCTTCCCTTTTTGTGACACATATCCCAGAGTGTCCTACTTGCGATTGGCTGCTAACCACGCAAAATCCCCAACATGTGTCTGGGTTTCTGTACTTTGTGTCAACCCTGATTCAGTGCCCCACTTCTGAACTACATGGACTTCGATTCCTTGTCATAGGGATAAATATAAATCCCCCCTGATGTTCAAGAAAATCACTCAAACCCCATTATGGTCTCTACCTTGAGCCCTTGTGTTTCAGGAAGATCATGCCTTAGCCAAAGGTTCTACTTCCTTTAGGTCACATACATGTGTCCATTCTCATGAGCCGCCTCCTCAGGTGAATCATATCCCCATTCCAAAACTATGTTGACTTTGATCCCCAAGCATGGGGATACTTAGGAAACCTCTCTAAGGTACAATCCCAACACTACCACTCTTATACTCATTCCCTTCACATCAGCTCTATCTCCATTCATTCCATCCTTTGACACATCCTCCATATCCATCATGGTTTTACCAAGGATTCCACATCCCTATGAATTCATTCCATCTACTTGGTTTGTCTCAGTGTATAATCCATATTCATCTATATAATTTCTACTTATAGCAGCACTTGGTCTATCTCAATGCATAAGACTCATTCATCCATATGATTGTTGTTCCTAACAGCACATGAGCCATCTCAGTGCATAAATCCCAAATCACCCTTCTAAACTATGTGGGGTTTGATCCCTATTTTTTACACAAGGTATGTAGTAATCTTATTTGATGTTCAATCCATGCCAATGGAAATCCTTGGTGTCCCACTCTTTCAGGTTCACATACCTAATCCACCATTAGTGGTGTCTAGATCAGCATTCATAGTGTGATGTCTTCCATTCATAGAACACATCACCCTAGGTCCATTATTTTTTAGGTGTTCTAATCCATCCATATAGAACTCCATTTTGGGATACACCCTCACTGTGTGGCATCATCCCTTCTTGGGACACACCACCCTAGGTCTGCTATTTTTGGGAATTCTAATTCATCCATCTTGTGAAACCTTCTAGGTGATCCATCCTAGGGATATACCAATATGATCAATCTCCATGGAGAGTTCTGATCACAATCATTCCATCTCATCAATACATTAAACTCATATCCAAAACCATGTTGAACATGGGATGTCTAAGGTAAACCTCGAAGACTATGCCTTCGGTGTAACCATCTCTGCTAGACGTTTAACTCACAACATACCCCGTGTTAAACATTGGAAGTCAAGGAAAACCTCAATGAAATTACATTGTAATAATATAAATCATTATCAAAAAGTAATTCCTAAAGTTTATTAACCCTTGATAATACTTCATATGAGTATGAATACATGTGAAGAACTTTCATGCATCTAGTGATGCCCTAACATGCCTGATATTACTATCTGCTAAGACCAAAGGTTGATTCCATGACAAGACCCTTTTGAATGTCCTGATAGAAGTAGCGTAATTAATATGCATAAAAAAGATATGGAAATGGGAATGATATTCAATACCAATGACTCAAATATATGAGGGAGACCCAGACTAGTTGATGAGTTCCAAAGAGGAATCCTTGGAAGGAAGAACTGACATCCCATCATCTTGTTTCAATCAATGAGCAGACAATGCATAAAAAGTAATGTATGCCTCCACCTTTGGAAAGCATGATCATGAGGCCTCAATAATTGTGTCACCATTGATGGTTTGTGTTCCATTCATTTAAACCATCATAAACATACACATATGTCATTTACCTTTATTCTTTCAATATGACAATAAAAATGGAAATAGGGTATGCTTGCGTATGACTTACCATCTCAATGAATGGTGTATGGAATTTCATACTTCTTTACTATGTAGATTATTGAAATAAAAATACATAGAAATTAAATGATATTTATATCATGTGTTACATTCTGGAAATCATGATATAAGTATAAGAATAAGGATATTTAAAATAAATACACATGCGAAAAATAAGGAGAATATTGCCCAAAGTGAAATCATAAAATAAATTTGTTAACAAGAGGGTAATATAAAGTCATAATAAAATGATAAAATTTATTAGATATAATAATATTGATCATTGTATTATATATAATAAAACTATAATTATTATACATGATGTTTGAATAAGTACAACCAGATTCAAGACGAAAGGTAACGTTATTTCATCGAACTTCTTATTTTTGTGAGATCTATGCATTATTCACCACCCATTCCATTTGTGTGGTGTGTATACTACACATGGATGTATTAAATTTTTATTATAATTAATTTTATGGGTATTTACAAATACATTCTATGATCATAATTTCATGTGGTTAATTTTTCAAAAGCTACCAAATTAGTAATAATATTTTTTCTCAATTTTTCTTCTTTGAGACACATTTTTTATTCTGCACCAACATTCTTTTAGAGGTTTGTATACTTCCATTTTACATGTTATATAAATAATGTCATTATTTTAATGATATTTTATGCTTCATGAAATTACATTTTCTTACATGTATAATACGATCTGATGATACTAAGTTTTAATAGTATATTGAAACAATATCATTATATATTGAGATTGTTTATGAGTATGCTTGCATTATAGCAATGTTATGATCCATATTTCAAGAAAACTCATGAGTTTCCTTATCCTTTATTTATTAAATTTATCTCCATGTATTATCACCATTTTCCAACTCTTTGGAACAAATCATAATTCATAAAATGTTTTTAATAAAAATATGATCGTATTTCAGACTTATATTGAAAATCTATATTATTTTAAAAACCATGTTTTAAAGAATATTTTCAATTTTTTTAAAATATCGCTGATTATCATTTTAAAATTAAAATGTTTTATTAAAAAAATAATGTTTTCAATTATTACTTTATTTGTTTTCAAATATATATTTTCAAATAAAATTTTTTTTGAAAACATTTATTGTTTTAGAACGAATTTTTGAATTCCAAAAGTATATTTTCCTAATGAAATGTTTTAAAAGGATATTTATAAAATATTTCCCATCTAAGATGACATATATTGGTGTTAATCATTCCGTTGGAGGGAAATTATTCAATGTTTCTATTTATATTGTTTCTATTAATGTATTATGTTTTAATTACTAGGTGTTTCTTAATCCTCATTCTCTTTTATGGGTTATATGCCATTAAAAACCACATATTTTAATGGGTTTTTATTTTGATGGAATGATTATGAAACCGATATGATTTTCCATAGTTTACGATATGATTACATATTTATAATTCCCATTTCATTTCATGGGTTATGATATTATTTTTAATGGTATTATGGACTATGTTTGAATGATTTCACTATGTGATTGGTTGGATCTATAGCTCACTAAAATGAATTGGTTAATGATTTATATATTATGAGATAGACTAATATGGTATTGGGAATGAACCTTCAAAACTAATATGATCATAAGAGTGAACCAAAACTACCACACTAGTATGAATAGTTAACCCATGATACTAAGATGGCCATGGGAGTAAACCATGACTACCAACATGGTATGGGGATTGAACCCATACAACCAAGATTAACATGGAATAAATTACATTACTACAATGAAAATCATATTACATGCTTATGTGTTTTCCACAATTTTGTGTTTTATTCCGATGTTGTGGTTTCATAGCTTATGTTCTTCATTTTCATATCATTCATGTCTTATAAACTGCCACTCATTATGTCATGATTCCTATTTCTATTCATTGATATGTAGGTTATGATATTCTAATTTCAAGATGATGTTATAATACCATTATTATCATGATTATGTGTACATATCTCCTTTATTTTCCATTATCGAGCATATGAGATCACCCCTTTTTGTGTTTTCTCTCCCCAAGGTTGTGATGATATTTATTATGTTTTATGTTTCTAATAAGGGTTTACATAAATATTATCCTAGTGGTATATAATGTACCTCAATTATGTAATAGTTTTTATGTTTCTATGTTTCCAAAGGTAGTATACTAATACGGTCTTTTGGAGTCTATTTGTCTAATGTTTTATGTATTCCACAAAGGATATGTAATGTCATCATTGAATAGTGTGGGTGTATATAATTTTTTATTATATCATAGGTTTAGTTATCCTTTGGAAACTAGGATTATAAAACCATTGTGATAACCCTAAAGACATATCTAAGGATTAGTCTAATAATATTGAAAAATATAGTAAAATGTCTTATAATTTTGTTAAAGGATATAGTGAGCGGTTCCCAAGAAATAAATCCTTGTCTAAATACAACAAGTGGAGGTGGAACAAGAATAGTTATTCCTAGGGGTAACAACAATAACATGATGTTCTAGTCTTAACTCAGGGTAATCTGCTACATGATAACGAGCCTTTCTACACACCTTGTTTGACACTCCCAAGGGATATTCTTTCGAAATTAATAAACAATTCATGAATTCTCATGAAGGATTTAAATATAAGATGGATATGAATAACCTAAGATAAAAAAAAGTTGTCCTGGATTAAGGGATGTTTCATAATTTATTAAATATGATAATTTTCTTTACATGATTATGTGTTTCCTCGATATGATAACTATTTCATCCCTTTTTCTTTTGGTTTTAGTAAATGGATGGAACATAAAGGAATTATGTAAATGGTGATTATGATGGAAAAATGTAATGATCGTACTCCTGAGGAACTAAATTCTATGGGATATAGAATCAAAAAAAAATAGTTATTCTCACACAAAATTCTCAAGATATGAATCATGGTAGAATTATATGTGTGAAAAGAAGGGAAAAATCGTTTTTTAATTTCATGAGGAATCATCCACCTTATTTCATAGGGTCTTATAATCCACTTGTTGCGGAAATATGTATCATTACTACTGAAATAATATTATTCGTTCTTCGGTTTTTAGAGAAGGATAAATTCAATCTGGCTTGCTATTGTTTAGAAGGGGAAGTGGACTAGTTGAAGGCTCTAATCAAGAATATTAGGCAGAAAGATGATATTGAATCCATGGATTGGTATGAGTTCATGAATTTATTTTTCAATAAGTACATTCCTCATATTATTTTTTTTGAGTCAATAAAGTTTCATTATGAATTTTATATTCCTTTATGTTTAGAAAATCACAAACACTCTATCTCAAGGCAAATTCTATTTCCCTGAATATTTTACTTAATAAGGAAATTTTTCCTTCCCCAAGGAAATTTTACACTATATTTGTTTTCATTGTTCATGATTTAGTTTCACTAAACCTAACACATTTTATTTCAAAGTGTAAAATTCGGATTCATTTCCAAAACATCAAAATACTTTAAATACTTAGAATAAAGTATTCTGTTTTCAGGTTTTGAATTCAGATTACGAATTCTCTAAATTTTATATTCCGAATTTTCTAAAATTCATAATCCGAATTCTCTGAAATTCATATTCCAAATTCTCTGAAATTCAGATTCTGAATTCTTTGAAATTCAGGTTCCAAATTCCTTAGAATTCAGGTTTTGAATACCTTAGAATTGAGACTCCTAATTCTATAGAATTCAGACTCTGAATTCTTTAGAATTCACACTCTAAATTCCTTAGAATTCAGGTTCCAAATTAAATAGAATTTAGGTTCCAAATTACTTAGAATTCAGACTCCTAATTTCTTAGAATTTAGGTTCCATATTTCTTATCATTAATACACCAAAGTCTATAGAACATTGATTCTGAATTCCTTGAAAAATAGAATCCGAATATACATGTAATCCAAAATCCAAATATTTTTCTCTTATATTCCAAAATTTATTTTTCCTTAGACTCCAAAAAATATATTCAGTTGAGAAACCATATTTTACTTACTCATGTTATAGTTATTAAACGATGTCGTGCATTATGTTTCTAACTAACCGTTGTTTGAGTGACATGTGTACAGGTCCCTCTAAGATTCAAATAAAGATATGAACATTGGAGGAGGGAGTCAAATGATGGATAAGTGCCTATAAATAAGAGCTCATTTGAACAATCTCAAAATAGATAGAACACTGAAAAAATGACTTACATGACTATTGTACAACTATAGGGATTACATGCTGTTGAAGTGATTTCTAGAGAGAGAGACTCTCCTGCTTTGTGAATACTAAAAATCTTGTTCATATTTCTTCGTGTGACTCTAATTGTTTCTGTGTACAATTGAGGGCTTCCAGGGATAGGAAGACAGAGGTGCGGACTACCATAAAGCTCAACAACTTCCTTGATAAGGAAGACAGAGGTGTCGACTACCTTGAAGTTTGAGGGCTTGCGGGGATATCAAGACAGACTCTTGTATTCTTATCGAAGGATTACCCTGGTGTGGGTAAGACAGACTTTCTTGAAATTATAAATCAAGGGACCATTATCCAAGGTTTTTGGATACCCTAATATTTGGGTTAAAAGATTCAAAACTTCTTACTTGTGTCATTTCAAGTTTATTTTCTGCTACATTTTGATTAATAAGGAAATTATAACTCTTTTATACTTTCTTATACTTGTAATATGATAAGTAAGATTCTATATTCTTTAAGGTAGAATCTTTTCCAATGTAAAATTTTCTTAAGTTTCATTTCCGGATCCATATCTCCAGAATCTAACATGTTTTTAGAACTAATAGGTCTTTTGAATTTACCTTGTTTAACACTGTTAAAAAATAGAATGATTTATATCAACTTTAAAAGTTCAAAAGGAATTTGTAAATGTTACAATTCACCACCCCCCCCCAGTTGTATATTAATTATCTACATCATATTTCTATCCAAAAATTGTTATCTGAGGAGGTCTCTGAAATACCAATATTCATATATAAGTTTTCTTGCATAGTTTTCATTGTTCTATATTTTCCTTACTTTTGATTTTTATCCTTGTTTACAAACTTTTATTACTCACAGGTTTTTGTGGAAATATATTTTCTTTTAGATGGAAGGAATGAATATTGGTTCGATTGACAATCTTAATCCTACTAGACCACCTATGTTTGATGCTAATGATTATGAATATTGGAGAGATCATATTAAGACTTTTGTTATTAACATTGGAGTGGACAAATTTGTTATTCTTATTTGAGATTACAAGATTCTTGATAAGAAAGTCAGAACTTTTACAAATCAAGAAAAGTCAAAATATCAACTAAACTACAACGTACACAAAAATTTGTTGTGTTCCATGACTAGGAATATATATAGCTATATTTCTTCTCGCAAAACTACAAATTTAATTTGGAATAAATTAGAGGTTACTCATTTTGGTACATCCAACGTTATAGAAACTAGGAGAGCTACTCTTAGAGGAGAATATCATGGATTTTTATTTCCTTACAGAGAACCTGTGTGTAAGGTACAAAAAATATTTATGACTATTGTTAACAGCTTACAATCCATGGGTGAGAAAGGTTTAGATGATGAGGAACTTGTGGAAAATATTATTGACATCATACGTAATGAGTGGGAATATAAGAGAATAGTTATTGATAAGAATTGGAAAGTATATCATATTACTCTTGATGATATTTTTGGAACACTTCTCAATCATGAGAAAAGAATGAAAACAGATGTTGATTTGAATAAAAAGAATAATAGAAATGGAGGTGTAGCATTTACATCTACAAAAGCCAAGACTCTTGAAAGGGTTACTAGAGCCAAGTTGAATAAGGTTATTATTTTATCTGAATCAAGAGAAAGAGAACATTATGAGAATAAACTATCTAATCTTTCTCGATGGATGAAGAAGATAGTTGGGAAGAGATACTTTCATTAAAGATATAAGAATAAAGAGAGAAAGGACAAGAAAGACTCAGAAGTCACTTATTATGAATGAAAAATAGAAGAATATATAAAGCTAGATTGTCCAATACTTAAGAGAAAGGATAAAAAGGAAAATCATTCTAAGAGTAATAGAAAGAAGTACTATAAAGATAAAGCTGAGAAATTTTTGAAAGCTAGAGACACATGGAGTGACAGTGGTGGAGACTCTTCTGATGAATCCTCAGAGTATGAATCTTTTGGTCAGAATAATCTTGGTTTACTTTCCAAGTTACCTATTGAAAATCATTGTTTAATGGAAAAGGTACACAATGTTGAATCTATAACCATTTTATTCTTGAATTTTAATTATATTGATAGTAAATATTATGAATATTCCAATAAAGAATATCGTTTTAATGAAGATAATACTTTTCCTTCTTATGAAGAAGTTTCTAGTTTTGCTAAGCTCCTTGAAAATAAAAATTCTAAAGTCAAGAAAATGCTTGATAAGTAAACTTTTAGAATTACTATTACTAAATAAGTATCAGATCTTTCGAAATATCTTCATAAGAAAATTTATGATTTTGAAAGTATTTCAAAAACCCTAGGGGTAGTTAATTCTGAGAAGGAAAAACTTTCTATCGATCTAGAAAAGGTAATTTCTAAGAAAAATGTTTTACAAACTTACTCTAGTGCTAAAACTAATGTTTTTGGGGATAAAAACTTAGTTATTAGACTGAAGAAATATTTTCCATGAGGAAGTTTTTGTCAAAATTTACCTTGGGTAAGTAAAACATTGACAAGATTTATTCCAAGATTTGACCTCTAAGGAATAATTTCGGATTTGGTTATACTCATTCAAAACTAGTTTTTAGTAATATATAATTTTTTCCACAATGTGCTTCATTCTTTACAAAGTGTATGTGTGGTGGGAATTGGGAAAAAAAGTTTTCCTTAAACAAAACTCAGTTTTTAGCTTTTCATAGAGCTTATTTTTTAAAAAAATGTGTATTCCTAATATATTTCATTCTAAAGTTCCCGGATCCAAGAAAGTTTTGGTTCCGAAAGTCTAACACTCTTATTTTCAGGCAAGTAAAGATAGTACCAACAGCAATACATGGTACATGGATAGTGGATTCTCCCAGTACATGACTGGTAACAAAACCTTATTTCAAAATATTATCAATACGAAAGGAGGAAAAGTAACTTTCAGAGATAATGCTTCCACAGAAATTATTTGAATAGGTAACATTGTTCTTCTCGGAAAAGCATTGATTTTGAATGTTTTATTTTTTAAGAGTCTTAAGCACAACCTTATTAGAATAAGTCAATTATGTAATGAAGGTAACCTTGTAAATTTTAGGAATGACAAGTTTTTAGTAAAATATTCCAACGGAGAGTTTATTCTTTCTTCCCACAAGCAAGAGAATGTTTACACATTAAACATAGATGACCTTAGGAGCCAAGATCTACCTTGTCTTAGTGCAATAGAAGATCATTATTGGTTATGGAATAGAACGTTAGGACAATGTATCCTTAAAAACCTATGCAAACTCTCTAATAAAAGAATACTTAACGATTTACTGGAGCTTAGATTTGATTCTTCAAAAGTTATTGATCCTTGTCAATATGGAAAGCAACATAAATCATGTTTTAAATCAGTCAGTTAAATCTCAACCACTGATACCTTACAGTTGGTTCATATGGATATTTTTTGTCCAACACTAATTTAAATCATTGGAGTCAAATATTATGTATTTGTCTTAGTTGATGATTAAACTAGATTAACATGGCTCTATTTTCTAGTAAACAAATATGAAGATTTTTCTTATTTCAAAAGTTTTATATCCCAAGTTAAAAATGAGAAAAATATTCCTTTGATAACTATTCATTGAGATCATGGAGTAGAATTTCAAAATTCTGATTTTGAAAAAAAAAATTAGTTGAAAAGGAATTAATCATAACTTCTCAGCACCAAGAACTCCTCAGAAAATTTTTTTTGTTGACTAAAGAAACAGAATTCTTCAAGTGATAACAAGAACCATGTTGAGTGAATATTCGGTAGCCAAACATTTTTGGGTTGAACCTGTATGTATAGCTTGTTATATTATAAACCATGTTTTGATTATACATTTTCTTAAGAAAACTCTATATGGGTTATGGAATGGTAGAAAACCTAGAATTTCCTACTTCAAGATTTTTGGTTGCAAAGTATTCATTCTGAATACCAAAGATAATCTACACAAATTCGCACCAAAATATGATGAAGTAATTTTCTTAGGCCACTCCACAACCTCTAAGTCTTATATAGTTTTCAATAAAAATACATATACTATAAAAGAAACAATTCATGTAAAATTTTATGAAACCAGTCCCTTTGTTTTTAAAAAAACTCAATCTACATCTTTAGATGTGTTTTCAAAAACTGATTATCAACCCTTGATAGAAGATACTTCTAATAAGGAAAATGTTCAAGATGATATTTCTGAAGCATTTACCCTAGGATATTTCCTACCAAATGTTGATGAACAGGTTTTAAAAAACCCCACATAGTTGTTTCTTAAGAATCATCCCAGTGATAGTATCATTGGTGATGTAAATCAACCTGTAAGGACTAAAATTTCCTTAAGAAATGAAGTAGAACATCTAGCATTCCTTTCCCAATTAGAACCAAAAAACACTGATGAAGCATTAGTTGATTAATATTAGATAAAAGCTATGAAACATGATCTAAATAAATTTGAAAGGAATAAAGTCTGGACCTTGGTTGAAAGAACTAATGAAACTTCTATTATTGGAGTAAAATGGGTCTTCGGAAATAAGTGTGATGAAAATGGAATCATAGTAAGAAATAAATCTAGAGTGGTTTCTAAAAGCTATAATCAACAAGAAGGAATAGACTATAAATAAACCTATTCTTTTGTAGCTAGACTTGAATCCATTCGTATTCTACTTTCCTTTGCATCATTCTTAAATTTCAAACTTTTTCAAATGGATGTTAAATGTTCTTTCTTTAATGGTTATGTTCAGGATGAAGTTTTATTGAACAACATCTTAGTTTTAAAGATACATAACATCCTGAACATGTTTTCAAACATACCAAAGCTTTATATAGACTTAAACAAGCCCCTTGTTCTTGGTATGATAGGCTTACAGGGTTTTTTCTTCATAACAATTATGATAAAGGAAATGCAAATCCAACCCTTTTTATAAAAAAAGATAAGAAAAATATTTTGATTGTTCAAATTTATGTAAATGACATTATATTTGGTTGAACTCATCAATCTCTAACTGATTCCTTTGTGGATCTAATGAAATATGAGTTTGAAATGAGTAAGATGGGTGAGTTAAAAATTTTCCTTGGTTTTCAAATTTCTCAAAAACCAGAAGTAATATATATATCCAAACATAAGTATATTAAATATCTTCTTAAAAAGTATGGATATGACAACACTAATACTATAAGTAATCCCATTGGAACCTCAAATTCACTTGATCTTGATGAAGATGAGAAACTAGTAGATCAAAAATCATTTAGAGGTATGATAGGAAGTCTACTTTACATAACATCAAGTCATCTAGACTTAATTTTTTTAGTATGAATATGTGGAAGATATCAATCAAATCCTAAGGAATCACATTTAAAGGTAGTGAAAATTATTTTTCGCTACTTAAAGGTAACCATGGATCTAGAACTCATTTATACTTCTAGAAATTATATTTTTTATAGTTTTCTGGATGCTGACTTTGGTGGATGTAGAATAGATAAGAAAATTACATCCATAACATTTCATTTATTAGGATATTCATTAGTTTCTTGTCCATGAAAAAAGCAACACTCAGTAGTACTTTCCACTGCTGAAGCTGAATATGTAGTAGTTGGAAGTTGTTGTGCTCAAGTGTTATGGATGCAAAACACACTCACAGACTATGGTATGAGTTTTACCAAAACACAAATATTGTGTGATAATACTAGTGCCATTTCCTTAAGTAAAATCCATGCACATCAATCTCATGCAAAACACATAGATTTTAGGCATCACTTTCTTAGGGATCACACACAAAAAATAGATATCATTCTTCATTTTATCGGACTGCAAGATCAACATACTGATATTTTCACAAAATCTTTACCCTCCGATAAATTTGAATATATTAAACATAAGTTAGGAATGATAATCATAAGGTAATATTCCATATTAACTTCTTATTGAAACCTATCTATTTATAGTAAGTAACTCATTTTCAAAGGGAGGTATATTTTCTTATTTGTTAGATTTTTTCATAATCAAATTTTTCATAGTCTAAATTTTTGTAGTCTAAAATTTTTGTAATAAAAATTTTTGGAATCTAATGTTATTCAAGAATAATATTTCTTCATTACAAATAATTTTCGTAGAAATATGGAAGGTATGATTTTTTTTCCTTATTTTTCATAATCATCTTTTACTAGTAGGTATTTTCTTTTTATTTTAAATGTTTCAGATCCATTTTTTTCTTAAAACCAGATGTCAATCTTAAAAACCTCAAAAGATTGGAATCTATCAAAATCCCACTTCAGTTATAATATCAACCATTAGATTTGATCAAAAGCTTTTTCAACTATTAGATCAACCATAGAAGTTGAATCATTACCTAAATCGCATATATAATGCACCCAGATGGTTGTCCCACATCGTTTTTTCACGATTTTACGTGCTGAAGCTCTACCTCTGTATTTTAAGTCCTTCTGAATCCTCAAAGATTGATTATTTCTTGATTTCTGCTGAAGATTCTCCTCAGAAAGAAATATCAACTGTTGAAAAATATCTTAGAGCTGATATACGGAGAGAAGCTAGTGGATCATCAATTCCTCAACAAGTATGATTCAATTGTTTCCAAAAAAAATATGTTGAATACCTAGGAGATCCTTTGTGTTTCAAATCTAAATCCATATAATCCGGTGTATCCCAAGTTGATGGTGGAGTTTTAGGAAACAGTTATGTTTTTCAATGAAGGGGTGAAAGATAAATTTTCTTTTTAGTGTTATGGAAG
Source organism: Viscum album (assembly GCA_963277665.1). Taxonomy (NCBI): domain Eukaryota; kingdom Viridiplantae; phylum Streptophyta; class Magnoliopsida; order Santalales; family Viscaceae; genus Viscum; species Viscum album. The sequence continues at coordinate 1,064,752,999 of OY728166.1, read as the reverse complement.
GACCTAATATCTTTCATACACCAAAGAAATGAGTCTAATTAGTATTCCTTATGAAGTTCAAGCAGAGTTCTGTTCCCAAAAATTACCAGATGAATCAGGATATTTTAATAAGGAGAAGGCAATAGAGTGTCTTGTCTTGAAAGGAGTGAAGACTCCAAAGATCATTCATCTTTCTACAAATTTTTGGATTCATGGATTATGGGTTCATGGCTTTATATACCCAAGGAAAGGTGATAAGGATACTCTGAAAAATATTTACATCTATATTTTGGATTTCTTAGTGAATCTAAGGAAGATAAACTTGGTTAAGTATATCTTGGTAACGATTGGGAATATTTAGAATGGAAATTTGAAGTCTCATATTATTATGTATCTAGCTATTCTTTCAAAGATTATTATTTTTTTCCTTCAGTCATTAAAAATCTCATGCAGTTCCATGCCGAGAAATTACAAAGTTATATTGCTAAGTGATGACACCTTAAAAATAATGAAAATTGGATTTTCCATTGAAGACGGGAAATTCTATGTTCTTTCTGAATATAAATTATAATCTATGACATAGAATCCATAAGTAGTTGAAAAATCTAAGAAAGGTGGATGGAAGATAAAGACTAAGGAGCCAGAAGAGAAAACAAAAACTCATGTGGCCAAGCAAACTCAGTCAGCACCACCAAAGATGAAGAAGTAAAAATCTTATCCTTATGAAGAAGTGGCTAAGTGGAGAGAAGATAAGAAGAACCAGAGGAAAGGGGAGCCTATGTTTGTCTTCGGCCCTACTAAAGAAAAATAATTAAAGGAAAAGGCTGTTGAGAATCTAGAAAAGGAAGAAAAATAAAATAATCAACGGAAGAAATTTTCAGATGCTGAAGTCGTTCAATCTCTTCTGAAGGCTACTGAAAGAGCCTCTGAACAAATTCTTGTACCAGAATTCTTTTTTGATAGAACAATTACCAGAGACTTCGGGAAAGAAATTTGTGGTTCCATAATCACATCAAGAAGAAGAAATTTATTAGGAAGAGGAAGATTAATTATAAGAAGAAGAAGAGGAAGAAGGAAGAAGGAAATGGAACTGATGATATTATAAAACAAGTTGAAGAGTACCATGAGAGGGAATCTACATCTGTAAAATTATCAATCCAGGCATCCCAAGAAAAATCCTCAAAAATTAATACACCAGTAAAAGATGAGATGGGTGAAGAAGAAGTGAATAATTCAACAGATGATGAATGTATTAATCATGATTTTATTCATCCGGAAGATCTAGTGGCTGATGCAAATAAATAAGAAGTTGTGGAAGATAAGATTTTTTTTCAGTTATATGATAGTAAGCATGAATCTTTTAAAGAACAAGACATCATTCTGATACCAGATAAGGGAACACTGGTGGTTGTAGATACACCTATTAAATCCATGGTGAATAAAAAATATGTTGGTGCTTCAACAAATAGGAAAGCTGACGATATATAAAAATAATCCTCACCAACCAAACATTCGGTTTCAGAATCATATTCCCTTAGACATGATGTAAAGACCCGTAAAATTCAAGTGAAATTTTTTCTTAATTTTCTTTGGGATTTTACAAGAACGCAGTTTCTAAATGCACCTGATTCCGAGGCCTGGTGAGCCCGGAATAATTTTCTAAAGTTTAGCTTGGGTACGTTCTGTGAACGAACGAGCTGGTTTTTGTAAATTTTGATCCGATGCTCGGAATTGAAATCTGAGGGTACTGATGAAACCGTAGTGCCGGTAATTTCTTAGGAATACCTTTTCCGGAGTTGCGTTTTCTCGGTTGAGGTTATTAAAATTTTGGGTTAAGTAAAGAATAAAATAAAATTGTGCAACCAATTTTATTTTTGTTTAAAGTAGTTTAACCTATGCTATGTGGTTGGAGTGGGACCCACTATTGTCCAAAACATCCCTTGATAGTATTTAAGGTGATGTGGGGCCCACACAAGCCCCCAATTTTCATTTCTCCTTAACTCCTTGTAAAACCTCCTTGTCATTAAAGATGACAACTTATCACTTCAATAAATATTGACAAGTTAAGTGAATTAAATTTGATTGTTTCGATTTCAAAAGGTTTGGCATGAGAAATAAAATTAGACAAAGCCTTATTTTATTAGGTTGGAGTTTCGTTGTGAGAGGAGGTTTTGGAGAGGTTTTCTTTAACTCTTGAAGAACATCTTCTTCCTCGTCGAAGAACGCGAAGAACGTCGAGCCTTCAACGAAGAACTCTGTCACTGCAAAGGGGAGTTCATCGTACCATCTTCTTCCCTCTCCGCAGCCGGTGAAAGATGCCATCCTTGGAGATAGACGACGCGACGCCGTGTACTGCAATGCCGACCATCCTTCCTTCACGACGCCTTCTTCCGCGACGTTCTATTTCGCGACGAACCTTCGTTCAACGACACCTTGAGGTAGGGGATTTATTTTTTTGTTCATGAATAATGCTATCGTCGTTCTTCGTTTTCAAATTGGACCACCTGTTATCCCAAAAACAGGAGGAGGTCGGACCGCACGAACACGGCCGACTCCCCTCCCCCATTGATGCATGATTTTGTTGCGGCACGAGAAAGGCAGCACGGTGTCGTTGCACCGTGTGTAAATAATAAAGAATGGGCGGAGAAACACGGCGTCGTCGCGCCGCGCCGTTGAAGTCGAACAAACCTGCGGCGCCGTGTCGAAGAACCTTGAAGAGGCCACGGCCGGAGCAGGGTCGCGGCGGAGGGGCGCGGCGCCGTCGCGCTTCCTTGGTCGGACCAAGGCCACGGCCTTTGGCCGCGAAGAGCATGAAGCGGTAGCCGGCTTCCAGTCGCCGGCACTGGAGCAGGAGGGTGGGACCGCGGCGATCCCGCATCAGCAGCAACCGACCCGCTGGAACAGGCCGGCCGGTCAACGAGAAGGCCAGGGGTTGTAAACCCTGGTAGGACGAAAGAGCGACCCCCCACATGGGGGCCGCGGTAACACCAACAGGGGGCAGCGCGCTCCCTCCTTCCGCTCGGCCGTTTCGGCCCAGCAGCCTGGCCACGCAGGCCAGGCCGAGCGCGCCCGGCGGGGCCGCCAGGCCGGGTGGGGTCGCGCCCAGGCCGCGCCGCACCGCTTCGGCCGGGCTGGGCCACGCACAAATAGGTTGGACCCGGACCCGGGTCTGGTCGACCCGGTTCGGGCCGACCCAGGGGGTATCGGGCCGGGTCGGACCAGGCCCGAACCCCCAATTTTCGGATCTCTTTTGGTCTTTTGCCTATAACATTGGCTACGAACCTCCGATCGACGCACCGTCAGCTGCTATGCGATCTATGGATCGAGATGGTCGTTTTGGTATATTACACTCAAGATTTCGGAGAACCTGGGATTCGGCCTGGTTGGTTCGAACACGAAACCATCCAGGCCCTTAGAGTGGAAACGCTTATAACTTGAGCTCCGGACTTCTGGTTGACGTGCCATCGACTTTTTTGTATTTCTCTTAGTGAGACGGACTTTTTGGCTTACTCCGCTCGAGGGTTGGATGCAGTCAGAGTGCGGTCGGGTTGGTTTTGACTTAAAATCCAACCGGGCCCTGGAACGAAAAAGCCAATAACTCTCAGACCGGGCGTCCGATTGACGCGCCGTCTGTCATGTTGAGTTCCTCTTGTCGATAAAGAACTGTTGGCATACTGCGCTTGAGGTTTGGACGCAGTTGGAGTATGGCCGTGTTGGATTGTACCCGAAATCCAACCAGGCCCCTGGAACGGAAAAACTGATAACATTCAGACCGGACGTCCGTTTGACGAACCGTCAGTGGCATTAGTGATCATTGTTGAGAAATGGTCCCTATGAGTATACCCTATGAGATTTTGGGGTACAGTTGAGATACGGCTGGGTTGGTTCGTACACGAAACCAACTGGGCCCCTAGGACGAAAAGGCTAATAACTCACAGACCGGGCGCCCAATTGACGCGCCGTCTGTTGAGTTGAGACCCCTATGACGAGGAGGTCCTTTGAGATTCTTCATTAAGGGACTTGTGATACTTGGAGTATCAACCAGTAGCTCATGGAGCGGACCCTTTCAGAGACAAGCGTACGGAGTATGGAGACCGTGTAGCCGGCTGAGACCTGACGACAGCTTGACCGACGCAACTTGGAGTGAGTCAACTAGCCTAGTGGACGGAGCACTACTTTGTTTGGGTGTAGAACCATGGCGGACGGAGCACTACTGTGTTTGGGTGATGACCCACGGTACTCGACCGGAGAGTACCTCTGCAGGCTATTTGGGGGGATGCACTACTGTGTTTGGGTGGCAGACCCCGACAGGAAGCACTATTGTGTTTGGGTGGCTAAACCGCAGTACTCGATAGGAGGAGTACCTCAGCAGTCTTAGGTTAGTGAGAAGTACCTCAGAGTCGTGACAAGATCACTATACTCATCAAAGACGGAGCTCTTCAGCAGTTATGGTTTTGATAATGAAAATCCTGGTTTGAGATGAGTCTATGACCTTTGTGTTTACCTCATGATTGATATGGGTCACTTGATAACTTAGATATTTGAATGGGAATATACCTAGGTAGTGGTTATCCTTTGATTTCATAACCTTCGTGTTTCCTCATGATTGAGATGGGCTACTTGATAACTTAGGTATAAGTATGGGGTTATACCTAAGAAAGGGTTATCTGTTGAGATCCTACTTTGTGGTTATCCTTGTTGGATTTAGTGAGACCTTGAGGGTCTCGGGATCCCTACTGAGTATCGTATAATCACCACTGCACGGGCTATGCCCGCACCTCGTTGTGTTGGTTACAGACGTCGGGCATCGCTGACAGAGAACGAGTGTTCGAGGACTGGATGGTACCTGGAGGTGGACCTCACGACAAGTCTGTATCCGGTGGTGGACTTCATGACGAGACGACACTCGTAGGAGGTTAACGGGCGAGAGTGTTGTGGAAGATATTTGTACCTTCCTTTCAGGTAGGATCTGTAGTGGACGATCTAGGAGCTGCACTATCTGTACCTACCCTTTAGGTAGGATCCGAGGAGGACGACCCAGGAGCTTCTTCCATTCTTCCAGTTGTTTGTCTTTTTCTGTTGTACTTTCGTTCAGTTTTATTTGTACTTTCAGTTGGGTTTGTATTCTGATCCCCTTACTTTTCAGCACTTTCATTTGTTCTTAGTTTATTACTTCCGCTTGTACTCTGTGATGTTTTGTTTAATTTTATAAAGGAAATACCTTCCCAGTTATCGGGATTTACACCTTTGGTGCTAGTCGCCAGCCCCTGGCCTACGGAAGGCGGGCTTGGGGTAGTCACAGCACGGGCCCCGAGGACGGGTCGTGACAAATTGGTATCAGAGCCAGGTTCTACCACAGAACTTATAACTCTGATATTTTATTTCTGTGAAGCAATAGTGTTGAGGGTACCAGGTGTGTTCTTCAGTTCAGGGAGTCCAATGTTGGAGTGGAGGCCGACATATCTGTACACCAGGACGCTGACTTCTGATTTCCGACTTTTTGCACGAAAACACTGATTGCGTGTGTGTTTCCAAAAGTTTTAAAGTCAGCTCAAACCAGGTCAGCTCACCAGGTATAAATTCTTGACTGTGTCACATCTGTCCAGGATGTCTCTATGTAGATAGTCAGTTGGAGTTTCCGAGATAGTACTCGATGACGGCTCATAGAGAGATGAGGCTTCGGTGCAGGGCCCTCTTTCTATGTTGGCTCCTTCAGGTGGTGTACCAGCAGCACCACCACCCGTTAGGTAGTAGATGCCACTAGTCGTACTAGTGGACGGTGCACGCTGGAAGAGCGCGATGCACGAGTTCTAGCAGTAGAGGCCTCAGAGGTTATGAGGTGAGGTAGATTCCCAGACAGCAGAGCAGTGGCTGGAGGTGATTGCTAGTGTTTTCCGCCTAGCTGAGACATCAGTAGAGTGGATGGTGGACTTGGCTACTAGTGTTTCCAGTGAGTGACCATGAGGATGGTCTGCATAGTGATGAGGCTTCGGAACGTGGACCGATGCCTGAGTTAGTGCCTTCGGGTAGTGTGTCAGCTATACATCACTACCTGTTGGTCAGCAGTTACAACCAGCGGTACCGGTAGGTGACACATGTAGGCTTACTGCCATACACGTGATCCAACATCAGATACCCTCATGTTCTGAGGTGATCCCGACTCACAGGCGGCTGAGGACTGGCTTGAAGAGGTGTCTGAAAGTTTACTAGAGCTTATACAACTTCGGCAGGACGACGAGTCGGTAGATGGGTATTCATCGAGGTGTACCGAACATTACGGCTACTCAATGAATACGATTCGATTAGTGCTATAGAGCTCGAACCTCTGAGCGTGGTGTGCTTAAGGATATATGAGCCATCACTTTTCCCTATATGCATTCCTACTCATGTTATGGTGCTAGATAGAACCTTTGTGGTTGAATGTTCTTTGGATGATCAGTTATAGCCATAGAATGTTAGCAGTGGGAAGATGCGAATTTGCGTCAGTCTCAGATACTTGGACATGTAAAATGTTTCATGAAGAGGAAATGTTAAGGATAGAAAAATCTACAGAGAAGCAGACGTGGAGGAATATCTAGGAGGGCAGCATGAGGTGGTGTACATATCAACATGTTACAACAACCCACCTTTGTTGTTTCCTCCAGGCTTAAGGAGCTGGAGGGAAGGGGAAGAGAGTAGCTACATGCAGTCAAGGAGTGTGACCCAATGGCTCTAAGAATGATTTGAGGGACAGTCTGTGTCCACTACTAGTTGTCGTAGTAACAGACGTTGATACAAATCATTCCTTCCTTCCACGAATCTTGTCCCAGACCTAGAGTTTCCGGTAAGCTGTAGACTTGACCCACACGTATGGAGATACCTTGGGAGGAGACTCGATAATAACACTTACGCCGACAGTGTGATCTGACCCACGAGGCGAGAGTTTCGGTTGGAATCTCTTGGTGGCAGTATCTAGGCCTTACGATGTTGTTCTGAGTATGGATTGGATCCACAGTTCATACATGGATTGACTGTATTAGGCAAAAAGGTTGTGGTTTATCTACAACGTAGGGATGGGGTTTTCCTTGGTCGGTGAAAAGGAAAACCCAGGCAGCACAGGATGGAATCATGCATAAGAGGGTGCATTCGATCACTCAGGATATGGCCAAACGTACCTTTGTGCCAGAATTCTCCAGAGTTGATGCACCACTTCCAGCAGAGCTTTCAGGAGCTGGGTTGACTAGTATGCCCAACCTGTGGGCATTGGTTACATAGTTCACTGCGACGCATTAGGGACTAGACTCGGGTGTGTCCTGATGTAGGAATGGGCAGTGATCGCCTATGGATCACGGTATATGAGACTGCATAGAGCTAACAGGAGTCCTCTAGAGTTCGAGGATGTCGACCACGTCCTTATACGGGTCTCACCTCGACGTGTTTTACAGAGATTTGGCCGAGGCGGAAAGTTGTATCCGCGCTTCATTGGACCATTCCAGGTCCTCAGTAGGATTGGCGTGGTGGCTTATCGCCTGGCTCTACCACCTCAGTTACACCGGGTGCACGATGTCTTCCACGTATCTCAGCTGAGGAGATACGTGCACAATCTAATGCATATCATCGACCATGGGGAGCTCGACATTGACAATGGGGAGACTTTTTCGGAGGTCCTAGTGGAGATCGAGGATTGACAGGAGCGGGTCCTTCATGGATGGTCGATTCCTCTAGTGCGCATCAGGTGGCAGCACGGGAACCTCCAGGAGAGCACTTGGGAGAGGGAGGCTCAGATGCGTGCACAGTACCCACATTTGTTCCCCTAGATTATGATGTATCTTTATGTGTATGTAAATCCCTAAGGTGGGAGTAATGTAAAGACCCGTAAAATTAAAGGGGAATTTTTTCCTAATTTTTTTTGGGATTTTACAAGAATGCAGTTTCTGAAGCCACCTAATTCCGAGGCCCAGTGAGCCTGGAATAATTTTCTGAAGTTTATCTTGGGTACGTTCAGTGAACGAACCAGCGGGTTTTTCTAACTTTTGATCTGGTGCGCGGAATTGAAATCTGAGGGCACCGATGAAACTGCAGCACCGGTAATTTCTTAGGAACACCTTTTTCGGAGTTGCGTTTGCTCGGGTGAGGTTATTAAAACTTTGGGTTAAGTAAAGAATAAAATAAAATGGTACAACCAATTTTATTTTTGTTTAAAGTAGTTTAACCTAAGCTAAGTGGTTGGAGTGGGACCCACTATTGTTCTAAACTTCCCTTGAGAGGATTTAAGGTGAGGTGGGTCCCACATGATCCCCCACCTTTTCATTTCTCCTTAAATCCTTTTAAAACCTCATTGTCATTAATGATGACAACTTATAACATCAATAAATTTTGACAAGTTAGGTGAATTAAATTCGAATGATTGAATTTCAAAAGATTTGGCATGAGAAATAAAATTTGGAAAAGCCTTATTTTATTAGGTTGGAGTTTCGTTGGGAGAGGAGGTTTCGGAGAGGTTTGCTCTAAATATTGAAGAACATCTTCTTCCTCGTCGCAGAACGCGAAGAATGTCGAGCCTTCGACGAAGAACTCTATCACCGCAAAGGGGAGTTCATCGTACCGTCTTCTTCCCTCTCTGCAGCTGGTGAGAGACGCCATCCTCGGAGATCGACGACGCGACGCCGTGTACCGCAACGCTGACGATCACCCTTCCATGATGCCGTCTTCCGCGACATTCTTTTTCATGACGAACCTTCATTCAACGACACCTTGTGGTAGGGGATTTATTGTTTTTGTTCGTGAAAACTTCCATAGTCGTTCTTCGTTTTCAAATTGGACTGCATGTTATCAAAATAACGGGAGGAGGTCGGACCACACGAACACGGCCAACTCCCCTCCCCCCTCGATGCTTGATTTTGTTGCAGCACGAGCAAGGCAGCGCGGTGCCGTTTCACCGCGTGGAAATAATAAAGAATGGGTGGACAAGCGTGGCGCCATCACGCAGCGCCGTTGAAGTCGAACAAAGATGCGGCACCGTCGCGCCGCGCCAGAGAACCTCGAAGAGGCCATGGCCAGAGCGAGGCCATGGGGGAGGGACGCGGAGCCGTCGCACCACACCCGTCGGACCAAGGTCACGGCCTGTGACCGCAGCGGAGCATGAAGCGGTGGTTGGCTTCCGGCCGCCGGCGCCAGAGTAGGAGGTCGGGACCACGGTGGTCTCGCGTCAGCAGCAACCGGCCGACCGGTCAACAAGAAGGTCGGGGGTCGTAACCCCCGGCTGGCCGAAGGAGCGGCCCCCCACATGGGGGGTTGCGGTTACACCAACAGGGGGGCAGCGCGCTCCCCCCTTCCGCTAGGCCATTTCGGCCGAGTCGCCTGTCCAAACTGGCCAGGCCGAGCACGCCAGGTCGGGCCGGGCCGCGCCCAGGCCGTGCTGGGCCGCGCCGGCTGGGCTGGGCCATGCCCACCACGACGGGCTGCACCCAAACAGGCCGGACCCGGAACCGGGTCGGGTCGACCCGGTTCAGGCCGACCCAGGGGTATCGGGCCGGGTCGTATCAGGCCCGAACCCCCTATTTTCAGATCTCTTTTGGTCTTTTGCCTATAACTTGGGCTACGGGCCTCCGATCGATGCACCATCAGCTGTGATTCGATCGTTGGATCGAGACGGTTGTTTCCGAATATTACACTCAAGGTTTCGGAGAACTTGGGGTTTGTCCGGGTTGGTTCGAACACGAAACTAACCAGGCCCTCGGAGCGGAAACGCTTATAACTTGAGCTCCGGACATCCAATTGACGTGTCGTAGACTTTGTTGGATTTCTCTTAGTGAGATAGACTTTTTGGATTACTCCGCTTAAGGTTTGGACGCAGTCGGAGTGTGGTCGGGTTGGTCTTGACATAAAATCCAACCGGGCCCCTGGAATGAAAAGGCCAATAACTCTTAGACCGGGCATCCGACTGACGTGACGTCTGTCATTCTGAGTTCCTCTTGTCAAGACGGAACTTTTGGCATATTTCACCTAAGGTTTGAATGCAGTTGGAGTATGGTCGGGTTGAATTGTACCCGAAATCCAACTGGGCCCCGGGAACGGAAAAGGTGATAACTTTCAGACCAGACGTCTGTTTGACAAACCGTCAGCGGCGTTGGTGATCAACGTTAAGAAACGGTCCCTATGTGTATACCATATGAGAGTTCGGGGTACAGTTGAGATACGGCCGGGTTGGTCGGTACACGAAACCAACCGGGCCCCTAGGACAAAAAGGCTAATAACTCACAGACCGGGCACCCGATTGACGCGACGTCTGTTGCGTTGAGACCCCTATGACGAGGCGGTCCTTTGAGATACTTCTTCAAGGGACTTGTGATACTTGGAGTATCGACCAGTAGCTCGTGGAGAGGACCCTCTCGGAGACGAGCGTACGGAGTACGGAGACCGTGTAGCCAGCTGAGACCTGACGACTGCTTAACCGACTCGACTTGGAGTGAGTCGACTATTCTAGTTGATGGATCAGTAATTTGTTTGGGTTCAGACCCATGGCGGACGGAGGACTACTGTGTTTAGGTGCATACCCACAATACTCGACCGGAGAGTACCTCTACAGGCTATTAGGGGGGATGCACTACTGTGTTTGGGTGGAAGACCCTGGTGGGAAGCACTACTGTGTTTGGGTGACAGACCCCGGCGGGAAGCACTACTGTGTTTGGGTGGCTCACCCGCGGTACTCGACAGGAGGAGTAACTCATCAGTCTTAGGTTAGTGAGTAGTACCTTGGAGTCATGACAGGATCACTGTACTCGTTAGAGACAGAGCTCTTCATCAGTTATTGTTTCGATAATGAAAATTCTGGTTTGAGCTGAGTCTATGACCTTTGTGTTTACCTCATGATTGATATGGGTCACTTGATAACTTAGGTATTTGTATGGGAATATACCTAGGTTGTGTTTATCCGTTGATTTCATAACCTTTGTGTTTCCTCATTATTGAGATGGGTTACTTGATCACTTAGGTATAAGTATGGGCTTATACCCAAGTAAGGGTTATCTATTGAGATCCTGCTTTGTGGTTATCCTTATTGGATTTAGTGAGACCTTGAGCATCTCGGGGTCCCTACTGAGTATCGTATACTCAACCCTACATGGTCTATGCCCGCACCTCGTTGTGTTGGTTGCAGACGTCGGGAATCATTGACAGAGACCGAGTGATCGAGGACTGGACGGTACCTGGAGGTGGACCTCACGACGAGTCAGTATCCGGTGGTGGACATCACGACGAGACGACACTCGGAGGAGGTTGATGGGAGAGAGCGTTGTGGAGGCTATCTGTACCTACCCTTCAGGTAGGATCCATGGTGGATGATCCAGGAGCTGCGCTATCTGTACCTACCCTTCATGTATGATCCGAGGAGGACGACCGAGGAGCTGCTTCCGTTCTTCCAGCTATTTTTCTTTTTCTGTTGTAGTTTCATTCAGTTGTAGCTGTACTTTCAGTTGGGTTTGTATTCTGTCCCACTTACTTTTCAACACTTTATTTTGTTCTTAGTGTATTACTTCTGCTTGTACTCTATGATGTTCCATTTACTTTTATAAAGGCAATGCCTTCCCAGTTATCGGGATTTACGCCTTTGGTGCTAGTCGCCAGCCCCTGGCCTCTGGAAGGCGGGCTTGGGGTAGTCACAGCATGGGCCCCAAGGACGGGTTGTGACACATGATTTTTTTTGTTTAGTCATTGAAAAAGATGGTTGGTATTATTTCTTTATTTCCAATCGTAGATTCAAGATGTCAAACGCTTCATCATATAATAAATCAGAAGTCAGATTCTGTTTCCGTTGTGATGGAAAAATATGTTGCACTAGAGGAATATTTCAAGACCTTCCTCATTGGTTATGAGACTCATAAAATATTATGAAAGAATATGACAAGTTGGTCAATGATGATTATTGAATAAATGATAATTTTTGATAAATTCCATGATAATTTCAAGGATTCTTTTGATACCAAAGATGGGAAGATTAAAGATCTCACAAAGAGTTTTGAGGAAAAGAGAAGTCTTCAACAAACTTATCAGATGAAAGAAGTTAAGGATCTGAATGGCAACTTAACTCTATGGCCATGAATTAGAAAAGATAAAGAGATCATATAATGGATATTGAAGAGAATATTGTTAATATAGAAGAACTCTTGAAAGCTCAGGAAGACATTCTTAAGGCTGAAGAAGATAAAATTCAAGCCTTAGAGAAGAAAAGTGAAGACCTGGATCAGATCATAAATCCTATATAAGAGGATCAAAAAGAGCTCAATAATCTAAAAACTATTGTCAAGAAGATGATTACAAAAGAAAAAGAGGGATAATTTGAATGCATCCGGAACTTTTGTTGTATTTTCCTCATTGAACAAATACTTCCAATAGTAATGAAATTTTTTTTGTTCTCCATATATTTGGTTGTACTAATGTTTCAGGTAACAATTTTTCCATTCCCTCTATTGATTTTTGAAAATCAAAAATGGGGGAAAGGAATGTTAAAAAGAATACAAAGTAAAGAAGAAATTTCTCTATGTAAGGGGGCGTTCATCTAGAAGAATGTTCTTAATAATTCTTCTAGAAGAATGTTCTTATCAATAATATTTTTCAAATGCAAGAAAATGAAAAATATCATTCAAAAAATCAAGAATATGATCATTTGTGATTCCAAAGACTAAGGGGGAGTTAGTTATATTCACTATTATCCATAATTAAAGGGAGATAAGTTTTTATTTTCATGTTCATAAAATTTCTAAGTCCTTAGATTCTTTTTAGTAAGGATGTTTGTGCTTTCCAAAAAATGGGAGATGGTTGAGTCAATAAATATTCCTTATGAAATTTCCATTCTATTATGTTTTGGAAATCAAAAACACTATATCTCAAGGAAAATTATATTTCCTTAAATATTTTCTTTAATAAGGATAATTTTTCCACCCCCATGGGAATTTTCTATTATCTTTGTTTTCACTGTTCATGATTTAGTTTCACTGAACATGAATATTTTTATTTCTAAGTGTAAAATTTGGTTTCATTTCTAAAACATCAAAATTCTATAAATACATAGATATAAATTATTCTATTTTCAGTTTCTGAATTCAGATTATGAATTCTATGAAATTTAGAATCTGAATTCCATGAACTTCATATTCTAAATTCTCTGAAATTCCGATTCTGAATTCTCAGAAATTCAGATTCCAAATTCTTTGAAATCCAGGTTCTGAATTTCTCGGAATTCTTATTCTGAATTTCTCGGAATTCTTATTCTGAATTCCTTAAAATTAAGACTCCCAATTCTTTGGAATTCAGACTCCGAATTCCTTAGAATTCAGGTTCCAAATTCCTGAAGATTCATGTCCTGAATTACTTATAATTTAGAATTCAAATTCCTTAGAATTCAGGTTCCAAATTCCATAGAATTCAGATTCTGAAGTCTATAGAAATCTGATTCTGAATTCCTTGAAAAAAAGAATCTGAATATCCATGTAATGTAAACATCGGATGTTTTTCTCTTATATTCTGAACTTTATTTTTCCTTAGAATCTGAAAAATAGATTTGGTTGAGAAACCATATTTTACTTAATCATGTTATAGTTATGAAATGATGCTATGAATTCGATTTCTAGCTAACCATTTTTTGAGTGACACCTGTACAAGTCCCTATGAGATTCAAGGAAAAATATGACCATTGGAGAAGGGAGTCAACCATTGGAGAAGTTCCCATAAATAGGAGCTCATTTGAACGATCTCAACACAGATACAACACTAAAAAACGACTTACTTGATTTTTCTACAACTATAGATATTACATGATATTTAAGTGATTTCTAGATTGAGACACTCATAATTTGTCCGTACTAAACATCTTGTTCAGATTTCTTCATGCGCCTTTGATTTCTGTTATGTACAATTGAGGGCTTCTTGGGATAGGAAGAAAGAGGTGTCGACAACCATAATGCTTCAGGACTTCCTTGATAAGGAAGACAAAGTTGCCGACTACCTTCAAGTTAGAGGGCTTGTAGGGATTACAAGATGGACTCTGATATTCTTGTCGAGGGATTACCCTGGTGTGGGTAAGAAAAACTTTCTTGAATGTATAAATCAATGGACATTTATCTAAGGTTGTTGGATACCCTACTCTTTGCGTTAAAAGATTCTATACTTGTTACTTGTGTCGTTTCAGGTTTATTTTCCACTAAATTTGGATTAATAAGGAAAGTATAACTGTATTATATTTCCTTATACTTGTACTCTGATTAGAAATATTCTATATGCTTTAAGGTAGAATCTTTTCTCTTGTAAACTTATCTTATGATTCATTTCCAGAAACATATTTCTGGAATCTAGCAATTTTGTAGAACTAAGAGTTCTTGTGAATTTACCTTGTTTAAGTTTTTTAAACAATTGAAAGTTTTATATCAACATTAAAAGTTCCAACGGAATTTCTAAAGTTTAAAATTCACCCCCCACCCTTTTATATTGAGCATCTACATCATATTTCAATCCAACACTTTTTACTAAGATGGAAAAAGTGATTATTGAGTTGAATAAAATTCATGATGAATCTGTTGTTACCTATGAGGCTAATTTCATGAGACATGCGAGGTACACTTCAAAAATTATGATCCAACCTAAAATTAATGTCTAATTGTTCTTTATTGTCTTAATTCTAAGTCTCGGAAGGGCATTTTCCATATGAGACATTAGTAGCTACAAATAAATTTTTTTTGTGAAATCATGGTTTAAACAGTAGTTGGAGTCACACACCAACCCCATGTTTTTAATAAGTAAATGAAGTTGGATTTTAATGGAAAATAAAAAAATCAAGAAGATAAGAAGATGATATTTCTTTTATACTCTATGTGAAGGAATAAATATAGATGAAATTTCCATAAGGAGTCTAATAAATGTTTTATTTGTATAACAGTAGGACATCAGGAATTTGATTGCTGATGTAATCGGAAAAAGTTAGAAAACAATGTGAATAGAGAAAAAACCATATAAAATTCAATTCCAAAGATTAAGTGCTACAGGTGTAAGGAGAATGGGAATTATGATAACCATTATCCAAACCCAAGGTCTAGTGATGATTAACGACATCAACATCCTCTTAATCTGAGGGACAAGGGTAAATCTCTTGTAATTGCTATTTTTGCTGAGGGGTGTCATAATGGAATGATGTATAATACATTTATCATCCAATATATAATTAATAATGTCATATTTTATTCTATATATACCCACTCATCCATATCTAATGATTTTTATATGGGTGTTAAGATTTTTCCCAAATTATTATATGTGAAAATAGAATTTAAAACCCATGATGGTAGGTTTATTTCATCCAAATTCTATTATTTTTTTCCGGTTTAGGATTATGAAGATGTGGTTATTACAAATCTTGTCATTATTTTTTTGTGATATATTTTCTTTTATCTTATGAATTGGTTGGATTTCACTACATAATTACCACATCAATTGTAAAGGAATGGAAGTTATATTTGATATTTCAAAATATCTTATGATCATTCATCCATGTGATGATATGTATGAACATCCTGTGGAGTTTAAATCTATTTTATGGTTCTCAGTTCCCATTTATAAGGTTTGGATATCTCAAATGGCTTGGTAGATAAATGAATTTGATGATATTCCTATTTTTTTGGGATTTTGTGGATGTATTTCCAGAATAGTTTTTTTAGCCTTCCACAAAAACGTGAAGTTGAGTTCTCTATATAACTCATTCATGGTTCCTCAACAATTTCAATGACTCCGTATAGAATGTACCCAATTTAGTATCATAAAATGAAATAAGAAACCCCGTGAAAACCTGGATAAGGTATTCATTTGGTAAAGTATGTCACCATGGGGTGCCCTAGTTCTGTTTGGAAAAAAATAGATCAATTAGATTCTTCATTGATTATCGGGATTTGAAAAAGATCAAAATAAAGAACAAGTATCTTCTTCCCTATATTGTTCATGTGTTTGATCTACCAAATATAGATCAATACTACTCCAAGATTGAACTTCATTCTAGATATCATCAATTTTGGGTGAAGAAATAGGATATAACGAAGATGGAATGTCATAAAAGGTATGGACACTTTGAATATATAATTATTCCATTTGTTCTTACTAATTCCCCTATAATCTTCATATATTTAACTAATATAGTATTTAGATATTATATCTACCAATTTGTGGTAGACTTTATAGATTATATTATTATATATTCCAAATTCAAATAAGGTCATGAAGATCACTTCAGAATTGTACCAAATACTCTAAAGGAGAATATATTTAAAAAAATTATAAAATATTTAATTTTGGATGAGAAAATGTTTCTTTTTTTAGTCGCATATTCTTTGGAGGTGTTATAGTGGTATATCCATCAAAGTTGATGGCTATTTAATGTTTTCCTAGAATAACCACCATGAGTGAGATATATAGATTTCTCGGTTTAGCTGGATATTATATATCATTTTGGGATAATTTATCATGACTATATGATACTCATAGTATGTTAAATTAGAAGGGTGTCATGTTACTATGGATAGATGAATGTGTGTAAAATTTCATGTAATAGAAGATAAGTTTAGTCAGTGCACCTATTATTACACTACACTGTAGTGAATAAGGGTTTGTATTCTATAGTGATGCATCCATGAAGGTATTGGGATGTGTTCTTATGAAGAATAGAAAGTTCATCACTTATGCCTCATTGTAGTTGAATATTCATGATAGAAATTACCAAACTCTAGATATGGAGTTTATAGTGGTTATTTTTTCATTAATTATTTGGAGGAATTATCTTTATGGAGAAAAGTATGGTATATATACTGATCGTAAAATTATAAAATATATATTCACACAGAAGGATTTGAACATGCACCAGAGAATATTATCAGAGTTTATAAAGTAACATGACTGCTTAATAAATTTCCACCAATGGAAAGAAAACATTGTGTTAGATGCTATTAATCGAAAGTATCATGCTAGATTATCAAGCATGGGGATCACAAAAGATCCAATGTTTTTGGATTTTCAAATTATGGATCCAGATGTCTAGAAGAAAGGGCAACAATAATATCCATCTCAAATTAATTCTCAAATACTTCATCCAAGAAAATATTTTTGGAGGAAAAAAAGGAAAATGTAGACCTAAAAAAGAAATTTATCAGTGTTCTTGAGTTTAACCTTAATCAGGATGGAATGATAAGGTTCAGAAACCTTGTATGTGTTCCTTTTATACTAGAATTGAAAAAAGAGTTCTTAGATGAAGCTCTTAGTTCTTCATTATCCATTGATCCTTGAAGTTTTAATATGTATATATAATTGAATTAATACTTCTAGTGGGATGGAATAAAGAAAAATATCACAGTGTTTGTATCTCGGTGCTTGGTATGTTAAAAAGTTGAGGCTGAAAGTTAAAGGTCAAATGGGATGTTCCATCTAGTACCCATAATAAAATTGAATAGGGAGAACATCACTATGTATTTTTTCATTGTAATACCCAAAACATCTAAAAGAATTAATGTTATATGGGTTGTAATTAATCTCTTTACTAATTCAGTACACTTCACCACTATCGGAGAAGACTTATCTCTGGGTAATCTTGTCATGCTATATGTTAAGAAAGTTGTAAGGATATATGGACTATCACATACCATTATATTAGACAAAGATTTAAAGTTCACCTCATTGTTCTAGTGAAGGCTTTAGAAAGCACCTGATACAATGTTCAGTTTTGGCGCTACTTTTCATCCTTAGAAAAATGGTTAGTCAGAAAGTAGAATTCAAACCATAGAGTATATGTTGATATCTTGTACTTTGGATTTCAAATATATTTGGGACCAACACCATCCTATAGTTGATTTTTCTTACAACAATTTCATTCAATAAAGAATTCAAATGAAACCTTAGGAATGTCTATATGGGAAGAAATGTAGAGTTCTACTGTGCTAGGATGAGGTTGGAGATGAAAAAACTATTGGTACATTGATCACTAAAGAAATGACCAAGAATAATAGAACCATTGAGCAACATATCAATGTAGATCAATGTTGGCATAAAATTTATACAGATATCCAATGAAGTTTTCTAAAATTTTATATTGGTGAAAATTTGTTTCTATGAATCTCACCCTAGAATAATGTAATGAGGTTTAGAAAGAAACGGAAAATAATCCATAGGTATATTGATCACTCTAAATTAGTATATTTTATCGAGACAATATATTATCACTTAGAACATCCTCCAAATATCACTCAACTCCATGATGTGTTCCATGTATCTTTTCAGAGGATGTACTTACCTAAACCTTTGTCACGACCCACCTTCACCAAAATGAGGGAAGGGTCAGTAGATTGCCAGGCCCTTCCTTCTTTGAGTTGAAGGAGAGATAATGACCCCCGAAACCCGCCTTCAATAGGTCCCGGAGTGGCGACTAGCACCAAGGGTATATAAATTTCTCAAAAATGGAAGGCATTACCCTTTTTATTTTATAGGATCGAGAGATAAGGAGAAGAAAACCCAATAACACCAATGTAGAAAGAAAAGTAAAGCTAAAAGTAAACCATTCCCACATGCATGTTTCAAAAGTAAAAGCCACAAAGTGCAAAAGGTGACTACAAGGTAAGTACCAAAGGGAAAAGAAAAACAACAACTGCAACTGCTCCAAAGGTCCGACCTAGTAAGGTCCTGTGTGATCCCCAAAGTCCTCCTGGAAACCTAAAAGTAGTTTTATATATGTAGGGTGAGCATACAAGTACACTCAGTAGGGAAAACAAAAGACTCTCGTGTGCAAGTGGGGGAACGTACTAAAGTCCCATTAGAAAATGAGTAAACCAAACACCTATCAAGGTAAACTATCCACCCCAGGCCTCAACAAGGCACACTCCCCAAATAACGCAAGTCAAGTAATATATCTATTAAGAGCACATCGATGTTTGGGTACCCCGCGCCACTTTCCCACTGGTTATTGAGACATCCTACGCATTGGACCAATCCCTCCATTCTCATCGCAGTCCCACTGCCACACCCACATGCACACACCTGGGCCACAACCACACGCAGTCCCACTGCCGAAACCCTGCCCGCACACACCTGGGCCTCAACTGCATGCAGTACCCCTGCTGAATCCCACCCGCACACACCTAGGCCACAACTATCACACATAACCATGCCTGCAAACACCTAGGCCAAAACAACCACCATCACGCCCGAAGACACCTGGGCCCCATCCCGAAGACGCTTGGCAAACCACCTACCGCGCACACCTAGACAACCACCACACTACCCCGCCCGAAGGTTCTTGGGATAATAATGGACCTTAGGCCATCACAGCCTGCCTGAAGATACTTGGGCTATCCGGGAAAGGGATCAGAAAAGGAGCTAATAACCAGCCACTATGAATAGTGTTTGGAAAAACACCCTCCCCCATGAAATGGGGGTGTTCGGATCTAAGTGATCAACTTGGGTGGGGTGCGAATTAGAAACACAAAGCTACAATTTCATATATAAGTAACAAGAACTCACCCAAGCTAGGTTTTTCTTCACACAGCCTACAGATCACAACAGCACTCAAGTCTGAGTCACGACTCACACTAACAACCCATGTGTCCCCTTTCTTATTTCAGGTTCAGTAATAATGTTTATGTTTAAGCACAACTGGGCAACTAGTAGGCATAAGCATAAGTCTAGGAAAGTAAACAGTCAAACAACAACCAAAATGTCCACACCCGGTTCTCAACAACAGAGGATTCCACCCCAATTCGTGATATAAACAAGTAACCACCCAGATTTAAAACTCACAACCACCGAATCCATACCAACAGGAGATCCCATCCCCCAAATTCACACAACCACCGAGAGTATAAAAGAACAGGGGATCTCATCCCCTCCCATATCTCCAGCAATCGGCCCGAAAGGAAAACAACCAACTACCACCACCAACACAAGTCAAGGATTGCCGGTATATTCAGATTTAAACGACTTAACACACTCCATGATTCAAATTCCGTGTGTTATAACCGGGAGTTATCACAGAAGGGTGGATCATGGTGCTTTCAATTTATTCAGTCGGATATACGTTATTGACCAATTCACCTTTCACAGCAGAAGTTTACAACCACAAACAAGCCATTTAAAACATCAGCAGGGTTCATTAGTGCACAAACAACGACCACCAACGGCCTCGATTTTCAGGAGGCATAAGCCAGCACAACTCAGCAAGATGGTCATAGAAGAAACAACATCAAAATATAAAACACCATCAATGATCACAGCCCCCCCCCCCTCCTCTTTTTTATAGAATTCGTTCATTATCTTTAATTAGGTCTCGTTTACCCAATCCTTCAGAATCAAAAGCACGCTCACCCCACATGATACAAAAATGAGAGAGGCAAAGGAAAAATTACCTACTTGTTGATATATGATCGATGTTTAGGCTGGGGGCGCGGAACTTTACAGATAAAGATGCACCTAATGCACCAGAAGCTGTTTGCGAAAAGCCACGATCGAGGAAAGGAGAAACCACGGCTAACCCTTAGTTTATAAGAGCCAGGGATGGTTGAGGTGAAAACGCGAAACCCCGTAAGGCGCGGGGGTCATGGGTTGACCACGCGGCTCCACTCATCATTAAAAAAGAGGGGTCGGG
Source organism: Viscum album (assembly GCA_963277665.1). NCBI lineage: Eukaryota > Viridiplantae > Streptophyta > Magnoliopsida > Santalales > Viscaceae > Viscum > Viscum album. Next base: position 1,064,732,382 of record OY728166.1, on the reverse strand, counting down.
TGGTTTAAGATGACTCATGAATTGATTAAGTATTTAATTAAAGCTCTTATGCGCATTACAGGTCTTAAAAACATGCTTAAATGAGTCACAATAGGGTTTAAAACCCTATTTGCGCAAAGGAGCGCTACTGGAAACAAATTGACAAGGACGGTTGTCGCCGATCGGTCTCACCGATCGGTCGCACTGATCGGTCTCACCGATCGGTCTCACCGAGACACCACTCCTTCAGAACCTAGATTTTGGCAAAGGGAATGACCAAGAGAGTCTGGGTCATCACATCAGATACCTCTCAAACTATTCTCGTCCTCGATAATTTAAACAACCCAAAAGGGAAGGGCGGGTCCGAGCAACCACCCCAAAAGATACATCTCAAGAGATAACCTCATCGTTAACTAAGAACACCTTCCTGTCACGAACCAAGAAACATACCATGCCAAACTGCCCGGGCATGTGGGTTGGGGAGTCTCCTCTCCCATGTCAAGATATTATCCACTTTGGGTGGCACTAACTCGCCTGTATGGGTTTAATCGCATCCACCTTAATGCGTCTTGATTAGGGGTCAGGTTCTCTCTTTCCCCATAGCTGGGGATTTTCTCACACAAGCTGTAACAGCCCAAGATTTTATAAAAAAATATTCTTTTTAATTTTATTAAAGTCTTGTGTTGTACGCTACACCAAAAGGAGCTTTCACAACACGCATCCTTGACTTGCCTTGCATTACACGCAATCGTGACCTTCCTCGATAGCGTGTGTAATACGCAATACCGAGTTTCACTAAACAATGATATTCTATTAAAATATTATTAAAAATAGTCATTATGAATAGTAATAACCACTTTTTGAAATTCTGTAAATCTTATTTTTCAAAATGAACTTCATTTTTGGATTCAGAGTATCGAATTTAGCCTAAGGTGAAATTTTGGTACATTTCGGATAACTTTCATATTCTGATGAATAGTGAAAATTACTAAATTATAATTAAAAAACAACTTTTTTAATCGAAATAATTAATAGTGATAAATTATTAATTGGAGTAGTTTTAAAGTATATTTAGAATATATTTTTACGATTTAATACAATGTTGGTCATTGGATGTAATTTCACATTTAAACCAGACATAATCAAGTGTCAATCTTTTGATAGATATTGTTTCTTTAAAACACACTATTTGTTTTAACAGCGGGATTTAATTATAAAATTAATTAATGCAAATTCTATGATATGAATTTGGTAAAATAGACTTCATTTTTGAATTCGGAATATGAAATATAGCTTAGGATGAAATTTTGGTATTGTTCTGAAAAACATCAATTTTTGATGAATAGTGAAACTACTAAGTGGTAGTTAAAAAAATTAATTTCTTCATAAATCTTAATTTTACCGCTTCTGTGAATGGAATTTCAAAAATCCGAGAGACACGGTTGATGTCAGTAAGTAAAATGTGGTTCAATGAGATGAAAATAATTTTTGGTGAATAGTAACTTTTTACTTTTTTTTACCACGGTAAATAGTAAATAGGGTAACTAAGGGTAAATATGATATTACTATAACCCTAACACATGTCCTAATTCTATTGGATAAGTGTAATTCGACCAAAAACAACATTATGAATATAATATGACCATTTAGGTCCACCTGGATTAGATTATGACATTTAATATTATATTATTTAATGAATAGTTAAAATAGTTAAAATCAAAGTTTAATAACTAAAACATTTTTAATATGGGGTTATACATAGGATAAATTCGACTATAAATATTCATTAGAAATATAAAAAGATTTCCTACATAATGATATTTTATTTATAATTTTTAGACTTTAAATAAATTAATTTATTTATGACACAACGATGATGCAGTAATTACCCTTTTAAGGAAATATTAACATAATTGATGTTATAAATGATCAAATGAATGTAATTTGAGACTTTTTATGAATTACACTAATTTTCTATGTTACTATGATATATTAATGTTGATTTAATCAACTTGGTTTGAACATATAATTCTGTTATGACTTTCACAAAAATCATATATCAAATAGTGTCAAAATTGACACAAAATAGTTTTTAAATCAAATATTATATTATTAATTGTTATTGTATTCCTAAAAATCTAAGGTTCGGCCAAATGACTTAGATAAGGATATATATATTAATAATAAACAATTTGGGGTTCGTTTGGCATGTTATAGTAAGTGTATTAACCATATAGTGAAAGAAAACAAAAAGACACAGTAAAAGTTAAATTAATGAACTTAGAGTTAAATCTAATTGATAAGGTTAAAATAATACCCTAAACTTGTCTAAATCCTATTGGTTGATAGGATTTCGACCCATCCCCACTTTAGCTTCGAAATAAGACCCTTTGGAACCATTATAAACCGATTTTTTACTTTAATATAAAATAATATTTTGAGATATTCCTAAGGTGCCCTTCTCCTCCCTTATAAAAGGGCACCTCCTCCCCCTCCTCCTCACACCAATTTGAGCACTGAAGCTCGGCCAACCCCTGCCATTTTCTCCTCTCCACTTCTCTAGAATAATCCTAGAGGTTCTGGTCTTCCTCAAAGACCAATTTTAGTGCCCTAAGAGGAGGTCTCAAAGAGGCACTTCAAAGAAGAGGTAATTACCGTTACCAATTCTTTCATCTTTATTTCTTCTCCCACTTCTTCTTCTTAGGTTGTTTCATTATGAAGTAATAACATCAGTATCACTCATATACTGATATGTTATTATAAGTATGAAACAACCCTATTTCACCATCTATCCATCCTATGGAAAAAAGAAATCACCGCGCGTGCGTACGTACGGAATACCGTCTCCACGCCGTGGTGTAATCTATTTTCCACCACCACCTTACATGGATGGGTATAATGGTGTAAAGAATAACTATACATAGTTATTAAAACATCATATTTATTCTGATATATTGTATAATCCACTCCAATTCAATTCAATATTTATAGAAATGATATCATCGCTCGTGCGTTCGTACGGACTACCGTCTCCACGACGCGATGAGATTCATTCTCCATGTTAACCATTTAAGAATGATTATAATGTATATATAAGAAATAATAATGAAATATATGACATTATAAAGCTACTGGATTTATGTATATATATACATATGTATGTCATCTACTTACTTCCATTTCAAGACAATTAGGAAAGGAAAACAGCGTTCATGCGTACGTACGGACTACCGTCTCCATGAACGGTGTTTTTCATTTTATTTATCTACCTATTATATATATATATATACTGAATATATATGATATATAAATCATATTTTATATTCTATAAGTGAGTAAATCATGATATAAGTAATAATGATGTCAAGAACAACAAGTCAAAACACCTACGATAAATGAAACGATTTTACCCAAAACGCTTCTTTAACATGGAATTTACCAAAAGAACGGGTAATATAATGTCATAAGTGAACCATATATGATATCATAACAATTAATATGATTCTGTAATAAGTCAATAACATGATTTAAATCATTATACAGGAGGTTCGGACACTTACAAAGCAAGTCGGACCTAAGGTAAGGGAAATATCACAATCTCATTTTTTATCCGAGATTGTTTATTCGTAAGTATTTACTGGGGTGTATTTTATCATCCACATCCATGTTCCCTCAATATGTAATATTGTTTCCATCCACTTTCAATAGTTTAAATCCAATTTTACCCTTAGGTGCGTTTTTAGTAAAGAATATGAAAGGAATCTTTTGTCGTTTTTCCGTACGAGGTACTTTTTGACTTTTCCGACAAAAGTACGAAGAATGTTTTTTTTAACTTATACGGCACGAACGGATTTCTACTGTTTTATAAAGCCTTATTTTCATGAAGCTTCCTCTAAAATATTTCATGACTATTTTCAATAAAATCTCTTTCTTTTAAAATTGCATGATGTTTTGTGAAAAGAAATTGATTTTGAAGAAGAAAGGATATTTTCCTCAAGAATTCAATTCAAGTGTTTTATCAAAATTATTTTCCATCTAAGATAATAAAGGGTTCTGTTTTTTATCCCTATTATTACATTGATTTGATCATGTTGTGATGGAATTATTTTTATGAATTCCATTATCTTATATGAATTGATTTATGATGTCATGATGTTTCAAGAATCCCATTTTTGTTACATGTGTTATGCGATGATGTATGTTTTATGATTATGTGGCACACATAAGAAAGGATTCATTATAAGATGGGTGGGACCTATATCTCCCTCCAATGCATTGGGTAAAGATTTTATATCTCATGAGATAGACATGGCTGGAACGGAAGGTTATTTCGGTTCAGTGATACAGGACTGAAACGAGGAGTGAACTCGGTTCAGAAAGGGACTTTGTCCACTAAGATAGTATTGGCAATGAGTCATGACTAACAATAAATGATTTTCCATAATTATGTGTGCATGACACAAAGTTTCAAGTTTCATGTTATGATTATGGGGATCTCATTTTCACTTCTATGATTTATCCCATGTTATGATATTATGAGCTCTTTTGCAGGTTAAGATTTTCAAAAGCTATGTTCTTATGTATATGATGTGATTGATATTTCTTTTGTTTACCCTTACTGAGCATTTGAGCTCACCCTTTTATGTTATCTTTTCCCCAGGATATAATGAAAGGTTTTTAGGTAAAAAAAAGGGAAGATCTTTATGGGAGATATTGAAGATCTTTCCCCACGATTAGAAGATTACGTTCCGAGTTTCCAAAGACACTAAACTATTACGATCCTTGTGTGTGTGTTTTTGTTATGTACTAAGTATTCCGCAAAAGTAATGTAATGTCCATGTACGATAAGCTTCGGGTCTCTACACAAGCAGAGGAAGAAAACCAGTACATTTCATAGCCAAAAGAAAAAACATTCTATCACAACAGGTACAACAAGGAACAAAACTTAAAACAACTCTGGGTACTAGTTACGCATCTGCGCTTCCCTCTCCCACGTACTCTCCTCAATCCCACCATGTCTCCACAACACGCGAACCAAGGGAATGGTCCGCCCGCGAAGCACCTTTTCCTTGCGATCCTCGATCACCACTGGTCTCTCCACAAAGGTCATGTCGTCCTTGATGTCCAACTCACCCCAATCAAGGACGTGTGAATCGTCGTGCAGATACCGACGGAGCTAGGACACATGAAAGACATCATGTATCCTTAGTAGCGGCGGTGGCAATGCTAGCCGGTAAGCCACTTCGCCGACCCGCCGCAACACTTGGAAGGGTCCAATGAATCTGGGAGAAACCTTACTCCCTTTGCCGAACCTCCGCTTCCCACGCCGAGGGGAGACCTTTAAGAACACGTGGTCCCCAACCTCAAACTCCAAGGGCCTCCTCCTGGTATCAGCATACGACTTCTGTCGGTCCTGGGCCGCCTTCATCCTTTCCGGTATGAGCTGAACCTTCTCTGTCGTGTTCTGCACCACCTCCGGACCAAGGATTCCTGCCTCTCCTACTTCAGTCCAACACACAGGCGAACGGCATGGCCTCCCGTACAAAGCTTCAAATAGGGCCATGCCAATGGTAGAGTGGTATCTCTTGTTGTAGGAAAACTCTACCAGAGGCAAGTATTGCACCCAAGATCCTCCTGAGTCCAAAACACATGCTCGCAGCATATCCTCCAAGGTCTGGATTGTGCGCTTTGTGTGTCCATCTGTCTGGGGATGGAAAGCAGTGCTAAGGCGTAACTGGGTGCCAAACGCATGGTGCAATCCTCTCCAGACTCACGAGGTAAACTGTGCATCCCTATCTGAGACTATATACCTCGGGAATCCATGAAAATGCACCACCTCATCCACGTAATTTCATGCCAAAGCATCCACAGCACTCGACTCCTTGATTGCCAGAAAGTGGGCCGATTTCGTCAACATGTCCACTACCACCCAGATGGCGTCGTACCCTCCTTGGGCCTTGGGTAGTCCCATGAAGAAATACATTGAGATGTAATCCGACTTCTACTCGAGGACATCTAGGGGATGTAGTAGGCCGCCTGGAACTCGGTGTTCACCCTTCACTTACTGACACACTAGGCACTTGGCCACAAACTCTGCCACCGCTCACTTAACTCTGGGCCACCAAAACTGCCTTTTCAAACCCTGGTATATCTTGGAAACTCATGGGTGTACCGCTAGGGGTGAGTTGTTGAACTCACTAAGAACCTTGTCGCGCATCGCCTCTGGGACAAACAACCTTTTCTAGAAAAGCATCCGGTTCTGACCATCCTCTGTCCATCCTTCTGGAGCATTGCCCTGGTCAACTTGGTCACGCATCACTTCACACTCTAGGTCTCCCCACTGAGACTCCTCCACTTGCTAAAATAGGGATGACTGCATTGTCATCTGATATAGGAAGCCTCTGCCGTTATCCATCTTTGCATCCAGGTGTATGGCATCCAACTCTTCCATTACCTTCCAGGCGTCCGCCGACTCTCGGACCGCATCCTTCTACATCCTCCTGCTCAAGGCATCGGCCACCACATTTCCCCTGCCCTCAGTATAAGAGATCTCGAAGTCGTAATCCTGGAGGAACTCCACCCATCTCCGCTGTCGCAAGTTTAAGTCCCACTGGGAGAAGATATACCTCAAGCTTTTGTGATCCTTGAAGACCACAAAGCCTTCCCCGATGAGGTAGTGCTTCCATAACTTTAGTGAAAAAATGACCGCTGCATGCTCTAGGTCATGGGTGGCGTAATTACGCTCATGGGAACGCAGATGCCAGGACCCATAAGAGATCACTCCTTGTCGCTGCATCAACATGCATCCCAGGCCCTGTCCCGAAGCATCACAGAATACCTCATAGGCCACCCCTTCTTCTGGTAATCTCATCACTGGGGCACTAACCAACTTCTCCTTCAGATAGATGAAGGCTGACTGGCACTGCTCACTCCATATGAATGCCTGGTCCTTCTTGGTCAGAGCAGTCAAATGGGCTGCTACCTGGGAGAAGTTGGGCACGAATCTCCGGTAGTAACCCGCCAGCCCGAGGAAACTTCAGACTTCTGCCACATTCTTGGGTGCTTCCCAAGAAACAACAGCCTCAACCTTTGATGGGTCGACCGCTACCCCCTGCTCAGAAACTACGTTCCCCAGGAAGTGCACTTCTTGTGTCCAGAACTTTCATTTTGACAACTTCCCATATAGCTGGTGTTGTCGGAGGGCCTCCAAAACTATCCTCAGGTGCTCTGCATGGTCCTCCTCTGATCTAGAGTAGACTAGGATGTCGTCGATGAACACAGCCATGAACTGATCCAGGTACTCCCGAAAGATGGAGTTCATAAGCCCCATGAACACAGCCGGGGCATTCGTAACACCGAAGGGCATGACTACGAACTCGAAGTGTCCATACCTGCACCTGAATGTTGTCTTCGGGATGTCGCTCTCTTTCACCCTTAGCTGGTGGTACCCAGACCATAGGTCGATCTTCGAGAACCATCCTGCCCCTTTCAGCGGGTCGAAAAGATCATCTATCCTTGGAAAAGGGTAGCGATTCTTGATCGTCACCTGATTCAACCTCCTGTAGTCTATGAACAACCTAAGACCACAATCTGTCTTCTTTGCAAAAAAGACTGAAGCACCCCACGGTGACGCACTCGGACAAACATAACCCCTCTTCATCAGATCATCAATCTGTATTTGTAACTCTCACAGCTCTGAAGGTGCCATCCGGAAAGGAGCCATCGAGATTGGACGAGCGTCGGGCTGCAGGTCTATCCTGAACTCGATATCAAATCGAGGGGGTAGAGTCGTCACCTCCTCAGGAAAGATGTCCATAAACTCACGGACGATCTCTCACACTTCCACCATTTCAGCATCTACTGATTCCACTGTCAGCTCGGTCAACAAGGAGAGGAGAGGTTCCTCTCTCCTGTTTCCCTTCAGACTGCTCTGCTCGCCGGTGAAGGTAACATGCCGGCTGTCCAAGTCTGAGAACACCACCCTTATTCGAAAACAGTCGATGATGGCGCACACAGAAAGTAGCCAATCGATGCCTAGGATGACATCGTATGGCTGAATCTGTAGCAGAAGAAGATCCCGAACCGACTGATGTGGCCCTATCATCAGTCTATATCCTCGACAAATGAACAAAAATCCAATCTGACCTCCGAATGGTGTGCTCAACACTAGGGGAACAGGAAGTATCTCGGCATCTAGACCCAAGGCACGGGATAGATTGGGTGCAACGAAGGATTGCGAAGCTCTAGTATCGAACAAAGCATAAGGAAGAGTGCTAAACAAACTTATCGTACCTCGATCAACCTATGGCCCTGCTGAAACTGCTGCCTCTGTAGCGTGCAACTATCCACGCCCAGCTCCCTTGCCCCTCGGTTGTCGGCCACCTCCCCGACCACGCCCTGGTCGAGGTCCCTGTGTAGCGCCCCAAGGTCGGCCTCCTCCTACGTCTACCCTCAGAGGAGAGGGAGCTCATTGTCCCTGCTGCTGCTGCTGGAAAGGTCTGGCTAGAAGCTGTTGTTGGGCCGGGTGCTGGGGCTGACTGCCACTGCTGTGCTGCACCCGGTCTGGGCACTGACTCCGAAGATGCCCAGGGCTCCCACAAATGAAGCATCGCGGTCCCGGGCCCGTAGGAAAAGGGCGAGGGATGGGGGATAGAAACTGAAACTGCTGCGGCCTGCTCCCTGCGGGTCAGAACCTTGAGGGTCCTAACGCTGGAGTCCTGGTGCTGACGGCTTTCCCCTTTGATGGTCCCAGCTGGATCCCCTCTCGCGACACTCCCCCTAGAGCATGCATCTACTCCACCACTTCGGCCTTCTTCTGGACCTCCAAGTACGTCAGCAGGGTAAAGGGGGTAACAACATACTTGAGGGAGGGTCGGAGTGCCTCCTCCAAATGTCTTGCCCAAGACTCCTCATCGGGAAAGAGGTCTGGAGAAAAACGTAGGAGGTCCTTGAACTTGATCCCTAGCTCCCTCAAAGACATACTCCCCTGCTGGAGGGAGAGTAGTTCCTGCCTCTTTTCTGCCTTCATCGTCGAGGAGAGGAATTCCGCCCGGAACTCCTTCTCGAAATCCACCCAAGCCGCCTCAGACTCTATCCTCTCCCCCAGGTAAAGCATCCACCACTGATGTGCCGCTCCCTGCATATGGCTAATGGCCAGAGGAACCCAGTACTCGGTCGGGGCCCGAATCAGGCCGAAGGCTATAACTAGCTCCTCTAGCTAGCCTTCCGTCTTCATATCGGAGGTGTTGTCCTCATACTTCTCAAGGGCCTATCGCTGGAAGGCTCGAAGAGTCTTCTGCCACTGGTCGTCCTCTTCCTCTCGATCAGCTCTCTGCCGATCGGCCAAAGTAGTCTTTGGGGCCTTTATCGCCTGTACCACATGTGGTCGCCATCCAGGTTCCATAGCTACAAGGTAAACAAGGAATGCCTAATCCCAAGTAGTGCAGAATATCATCCTTAAAACTTCTTAAAATTTAATTTATTCTTAATTCCCAAGACATCCCAGAAACACAATAACACAAGTCATTATGATACATGTACCTTTCCTAGGGTCTCTACCCTGCAATCAGTGTGGCCTCACTTGGTCGTTTGGTAGGTCCAGAGTCCTTGCATCGGATCACAGGGGGCCCTAAAATCCCGTGTCCTAGCCGGTCTTCCCCGGACTAATTCACGCTCCAAGGTCACCCAACACCGTTGCCTTACCATCCCATACAATCCTCACTGTGCCTAACTCCACACTCCATCCTATCTCTCAACCATCAGCTCTGATACCATTCTGTCACGACTCTCCTTCACCAAAAGGAAGGAAGGGTCAGCAGATTGCCATGCCCTTCCTTCTTTGAGTTGAAGGAGAGATAATGACCCCTGAAACCCGCCTTCAATTGGTCCAGGAGTGGCGACTAGCACCAAGGGTTTAGAAATTTCTCACAAATGGAAGGTATTAGCCTTTTTATTTTATAGGATCGGGAGATAAGGAGAAGAAAACACAACATCACCAAGGTAGAATGAAAAGTAATGCCAAAAGTAAACCATTCCCACATGAATTTTTCAAAAGTAAAAGCCACAAAATGCAAAAGGTGACTACAAGGTAAGTACCAAAGGGAAAAGAAAAACAACAACTGCAACCTCTCCAAAGGTCCGATCTAGTAAGGTCCTGCGTGATCCCTGAATTCCTCCTGGAAACCTGAAAGTAGTTTTATATACGTAGGGTGAGCATACAAGTACACTCAGTAGAGAAAACCAAAGATTCTCGTGCGCAAGTGGGGGAACGTACTAAAGTCCCGTGAGAAAAGGAGTAAACCAAACACCTATCAAGGTAAACTATCCACCCCAGGCCTCACCAAGGCACAGTCCCCAAATAACGCAAGTCAAGTAATATATATATTAAGAGAACATCGATGTTTGGGTACCCCGCGCCACTTTCCCACTGGTTATTGAGACATCCTACGCATCGGACCAATCCTGCCATTCTCACCGCAGTCCCACTGCCACACCCGCCCGCACACACCTGGGCCACAACCACACGCAGTCCCACTGTCGAAATCTCGTCCGCACACACCTGGGCCCCAATTGCACGCAGTCCCACTGCTGAATCCCGCCCACACACACCTGGGCCACAACTATCACACATAACCATGCCTATAAACACCTAGGCCAAAACAACCACCATCACGCCCGAAGACACCTGGGCCTCATCCCGAAGAAACTTTGGAAAACACCTGCCACACACACCTGGCCAACCACCACACTACCCCGCCCGAAGGTTCTTGGGCTAATAATGGACCTCAGGCCATCACATCCTACCCAAAGATACTTGGGGTATCCGGGAAAGGGAGCAGAAAAGAAGCTAATAACCAGCCACTATGAATAGTGTTGGGAAAAACACCCTCCCCCATGAAATGGGGGTGTTCGGAATTAAGTTCTCAACTTGGGTGGGGCGCGAATAAGAAACACAAAGCTACAATTACATATATAGGTAACGATCACTCACCCAAGCTAGGTTTTTCTTCAGAAAGCCTACAGATCAAAATAGTACTCAAGTCCGAGTCACGAATCACGCTAACAACTCATGTGTCCCCTTTCTTATTTCACGTTTAGTAATAATGTTTATGTTTAAGCACTAATGGGCAACTAGTAGGCATAGGCATAAGTCCAGGAAAGTAAACAGTCAAACAACAACCAAAACGTCCACACCCGGTTCTCAACAACAGAGGATTCCACCCCAATTCGTGATATAAACAAGTAACCACCCGGATTTAAAACTCACAACCACCGAATCCATACCAACAAGAGATCCCATCCCCCAAATTCACACAACCACCGAGAGTATAAGAGAACAGGGGATCCCATCCCCTCCCACATCTCCATAAATCGGCCCGAAAGGAAAACAACCAACTACCACCAACAACACAAGATAGGGATTGCCAGTATTTTCAGATTTAAATGACTTAACACACTCCATGATTCAAATTCCATGTGTTATAACCGGGAGTTATCACAGAAGGGTTGATCCTGGTGCTTTCAATTTATTCAGCCGGATATACGTGATTAACCAATTCACCTTTCACAGCAGGAGTTTACAACCACAAACAAGCCTTTTAAAACATCAGCAGGGTTCATTAGTGCACAAACAACGACCAAAAACAGCCTCGATTTTCAGGAGGCATAAGCCAACACAACTCAGCAAGATGGTCATAGAAGAAACATCATCAAAATATAAAACACCATCAATGATCACAGCCCCCCACCCTCTTTATTTATAGAATTCGTTCATTATCTTTAATTAGGTCTGGTTTACCCAATACTTCAGAATCAAAATCACGCCCACCCCGCATGATACACAAAAGAGAGAGGCAAAGGAGAAATTCACTACTTTTTGATAGATGATCGACGTTTAGGCCGGGGTCGTGGAACTTTACGGATAACGATGCACCCGATGCACCAGAAGCTATTTGTGAAAATCCATGATCGAGGAAAGGAGAAACCATGGCTAACCCTTAGTTTATAAGATCCGGGGATGGTTGAGGTGAAAACGTGAAACTGCGTAAGGCGCGGGGGTCATGGGTTGACCATGCGGCTCCACTCAACATTAAAAAAGAGGGTCATGTGGTTTAAGCCGAATCATGAATTGATTAAGTATTTAATTAAAGCTCTTATGCGCGTCACAGGTCTTAAAAACACGCTTAAACGAGTCATAATATGGTTTAAAACCCTATTTGCGCAAAGGAGCGCTACTGGAAACAACTTGACAAGGTCGGGTGTCTCCGATCGGTCTCACCGATCGGTCACGCCAATCGGTCTCACCGATCGGTCTCACCGGTCGGTCTCGCTGATCGGTCGCGCAGATCGGTCACGCCGATCGGTCTCACCGATGGGTCTCACCGATCGGGCTCACCGATACGCCACTCCTTTAGAACTCGGATTTTGGAAAAGGTAAGGACCAAGAGAGTCTGGGTCATCACAACCTTCATAGGTACTGAACATTGAGGTTATGCCACTACAAAATGATCTTTTGTATGTGGAAAAAATAGTTAAAATTATGGATCGTATAGAGAAACTTCTTCAAAACAAGACCACTCACTTGGTCAATGTTTTTGAAAGATATCACCAATTAGAGGGATCTACGTGGGAATTTGAGGATATGATGAAGCATAAGTATTTCCATTTTTTACCTGAGTAATAAATTTAGAGGGTGAATTTCATTTTTAGGGGGGTAGAATGTAACTCCCATAGTTTTTATGGAGCTAATTTTTGAATAAATTTATTTTAAATTTATTTTTTTCAATGAACTAAGTCAAATATTCTTTTAAAATGTAACTGAATCAACATATGTTACATAAAAAATCAACTTATCATATTTTTAATGAAACACTGACTTGGAGTATATTACATGCAACACCGACATGGAATATGTTATATGAAACATAGATGTTTCTAAGAAACATCATTTTATTTTTATAATTATTTAAATGAGATAATTATAACTTATCCATTAAACATAGTTCTATGAATATTAATAATTTCTTATAAAATATTGTTTATGATTGTTTTATATAAATACAATAGATTGACAAAGAATGATTTAATTTCAATTAATGTCCTTATATGTTTAAAATAATTAATAATAAAATTTATTTTAGAAAAATTTAGAAAATAAATTATATAAAATAAAATTAATTTTTTAATTTATAATGTAGAAATTTTCATAGGGGTTATTTTTTGGATTTTTATGAGAAACATCTTTTTTGAATTAAGAGTAAAAAATACAGAATATTAATTAAAAACTGTATTTTCATTTAATTTATTTATAATCAAAAATTATATTATAAATTTAATTAAAAGTTTAATTAGATAATATTTTTATAAATTAATTCATTATAGGTCATTTGAACCTATTTCATATTGAAATTGAATATAAAAACATGTCAATCTTTTGACCGTTTTTACTTTAAAAGACATAAGTGTCATCCCATAGACATAATTATATTTAAATTAATGTATTATACTAAATTGATTGTAATTTAGAAAAGATAATTCAATATTTTTAATCATAATAATTTATAATTTCTAAAAATATCAACTTAGTTTTTTCCCAAAAATTAGTGAATTTAATTAAAATTAATTGCATTGATTAAGGTGGGATTAAGAGGAATAAGGGACTAAACATAAATATTATGTTACCAAGCCACCTATAAACTATTAAACGAGACTTTTTATATCCATATATTAACCTTATCCTCACTTGGATCGAAATTGGTCCATTATTGGTTCCACATGATAGGGAAAAAACATTGGTGAAATTTCTTTTCCCAAAATTTACAAGAGTGCAACTCATCCTCCAATATAAAAAGTCTGTTTATCCTCCCACTTCCTCAAACATCTAAAACCAATTATTTTAGTCAAATATATTCTTAATCATATTTCAAAAATCCCTCCCTTACTCTCAAAATCCTCACCTTATAAGGAATTTAATCTAATTAATCGTTTTTACACAAACCAAAAGAAGTTACCTGATTAAGAGGTAACAACTTATCTCAATCTCCTTTCTTTTATATTCTTTATTCAGGACCCCCATCAATTTATTTTATGATTGTTTAAAAAAATATTAAATATAATAGGATTTTTTTTATTATAAGGGTTAAATTCAAAGTTACAAACACCTCCATCTAATTGCAAATGAACACACTGTTTATCTGTATGACAAAATATCGCCTCACAAAATGATGATTGATCATTTTTCTTTACCACCTCTCATGGTGGAAATTATGATGGAAACTACATTTATATATGTTATATATTATATTTATTATCTATTTAATATTATTTAATTGTTTTATAACACAATATCTTTATAATTTGAATTTGATATAAATATGATAATTTAGTTTGAGGAAGTGTGGACTACTCCCCTCTCAAAGTGACGTGATTCATTCACACACTACAAGGAATGGTTGAAGGATGGGTTTAGAAAACAATATATGATATATATGATAAGTTTTTTCTAATTTAATAGTGACACACACACACACAAACACGCACACACACACACACACACATATATATATATATATCATTTACATTCTCTCTTTCAATACGACAATAAAAACAGAAACAATGTTCATGTGTACATACGTATTACCTTCTCCATGAAAGGTGTATTCTATTTAATACATATATATTTTATAGATTATTATAATAAACATATAATTAATTTAGTTGATATTTATACCTTGGTGTAAATTATATAAATCTTGATATAACTATAAGGATCAATGATATAACAAATAAAGACACATGTGAAGAACAAAGATGATATTAGTCGAAGTGAAAACATGACAATGAATATTTAAAAAGAGGGTAAAATAAAGACATAATAAAACCATATAAGTTATTATATATAATAATATTATTGTGTGATAGATTTATTATAAACTAATATTTTTTATAAATGAGGTTTGAAAGAGCATGACTAGATTTATTGCACAAGGTAAGCGGATTTCATCTTTCTTTTTATTTTTGTGAGATGCATGATTTATTAACAACCCATTCCTTTTGTGTGATGTTCATACTTAAAATTGATGTATTAAATGATTAATAAAAATAAATTTATTTGTATTTACATATCCATTATATGAACATTATCTTATGGGGTTATTGATTCAAAAGATACCAAATAGATAAGATTGTTTTATAAGGACCTGCCATTAAACATTGCATAATCTGGCTATTTAAACTAGATTTCACTTCATTAAATTCCCAAATATATTTTCAGTTTATATTTTCATAATGTTATGAAATAACTCATGCATATCAACCCACAAACATACAATGTGGTTACCATTAATATAGTATCCATTTCTCCCAAAACATAACATTTTTAACACAAAACAAAAACATGATTTCTTTGGCAAATCTTCCTAACATTTAAAGTGAAAACCTTATTTCTATTACACACCCTTAAAACCTAGGAAAATTATTTAAATACATGCGATTAGTATAAAATCATAGTTTTTTGTTGGAAAATAAGGTAAGAACCCATTATTCCATAAATACTTAAGAACATATGAAATCATTTTCACAAAGAAATACTTCTCACCAATATACACATACTTTATGAAATATGATATTTCTATAAAATGTAGAGAAAATAAATAAAATAATAAATTAATCTTGGGGAATTACTTATTTATATTATAAACCTCATGGATAACTTATGATTTATAACCCTCACGGCTACCATAAAATGTAACCCTCATGGCTAACTTATGAGTAACCATCGTTGTTACACTTTCAGTAACCATACAACCCATCTCCAACTTACACATACCAAATTAATTAGAGGGAGATATCGGTCCCACCATTTATCATAATAAATTCCCAAAAACCATAGCATAATCATAAAACTTGAATAATTTCATAAAAACATTTCTTTTTAATTTTATAAAATATAATTTTAAAAGAAAATTATAAATGAAAATCCACTTACAAATATCAAATAACTAAAGTGAGAATTGATATAATAAATGGAATATGTTTATACCCAATAAATACAATTAATAAAACATAATATTAATTAAATTAATTTCAAAAAAATAATCCAAGTACAAAATAGTTAATGAAATAGATGTTTAACTTAATGATTGGAAATTGGGTTAAGAATTCCCTTACCTCAAGTTCTTCTTTCTTGAAACATGTTTAAACCTATTGTATAATGTTTATAAGGGTGTTATTAATATTATATATAAGTATAATAATGTTTATAAAACCTTATATGATTATTTTATTACATCATTCTACTCATTTATTAATAATATCATGTTATTTCCATTGTTTCGGGTGTGTGCCTTACATGATTTCCACGGTAAGTTTATAAAGGAATGTATTTTCAAATGGAAGATAAACTGAAGAAGTGGAATGAAATGGTGTTAATATTTTTATAGAATATTAAATTATTCCATAAATATTTTAGTTTATATAGTATGAGGATGAGTAATTAGATGAATCATTAGTGATATTTTTTTAGATCATTTTGGTGGTTCTTCGATAATCAAAAATCGGTTTCATCATATTCATTTTATATTATGAATATATGTTAATTTCAGAACATAATATGGGGCATATAATAAACATTAAAATCCGTTTCAACCATTAAAAAAGTTTTACAACCAGCTACGAAATAAGTAAACTAAAATTAAGACACATCATCCGCAATGTCGGTAAATCAACACATCACAGATGATGTTATTATTTTTAGAATAAGAGGATGAGAAGAGGACGAATGATGATGATTTTTTCCATAAACATGATAAAAATAAAAAATATATATATTATTATTAATTGGTCATAATTTAAACAATTCACAATGTTTCATATGTGTGAGGGGAAGAGGGGGTTGATAGTGGTATTTATAGTGAAAGTGAGGGTGTTTTTAATTAATTTCAAACAACACCTCATTAGTGTTATTTAGAAACCCATGGGATCTCAAATGGTTTTCTATAATGCTATTAGAAAATTGGGACACATATTATAATATTTAAATCCTCAATATTCTACTAGAATGATTACATCATTATGATCTCATTAAACAGGCTAAAAACATAAAACTGCATTTTTTAATATTCACATAAAATTCAACTATCTCATAAAAATCCCAAAAGAACCCCCTAACCATTTAACGATATATGTAATTAAAAAATGAACTGAAAATTTTTAAAATAATTTTATAAATATGATTAATTTTATTTTCAAATAAAATCATAATTTATTCAAAAAATAAGAATTTTAAAACTATAACTTATTTTATATCACCATGAATAATTAATCAAGATCTCATTATAATATAAACATAAGACAATATTAATATTAATATTATTTACTACTCATAAGGGTCATATTACTATTCATATGGGTATGTCCTTATTCACCAGAAAAACTAGTTGGGTCTATCTGACTCCAAATAACATACAGATTGAAATAGTAGATGTCTATTTTTTTGATATTCAAATCATTGAAGCAGAGATATTATGTTTAACAGATATTTTATTTCTATCTAATTAAAAAATTGTTTTTTATAGATTCTTAGTGTTTCATGAATTTTATAAAATTTAATTATAAAACCCTGTGGTGTTACAATCTTCGCACCTTCATGAAGTTTTGTCATCATAGTTTTATTTACTTATTAAACAAGTGAGGGTACCTTTCCATCATTGAATTTTCAGACTCTCATGTTTCTTCATCAATCATGTTTTTTCCCAATAAAACCATTGCTGATTGGATTACCTTATTCTAAAATACTAGTTCTCTTCGATCAAGAATCTGAATAGGTTTATCTTCATAAGAAATGTTCTCTTCTAGTTGAACTACTTATGGACTCAAAGCATGAGATGAATTTGGAACATAAATTTTCAACATTGAAACATGAATAACATTGTATACCTGAGATAAACTCGGCATAAAATCTACTCGGTATGAAAATAGACCAACTTTCTCTAGGATTTCATAAGGTCTATTGAACCGTGGACTAAGATTTCTTTTCTTACAAAATCTCATAACACTTTTCCGTGGTGTGATTCTTAGAAAGAAATAATCACCTAACTCAAAAGTGATTCTTTCCTCTTACTATCTACATAAAATTTCTACCTTATCTGAGTTTTCCTCATGTTTTGATGGATCATCCTTACTTTTTAGCCACTTACTCAAATAATTTTGGTCCCATAAACTTTGTTTCTCTAAATTCATTCCAAAAGTTGGAGTTCAACACCACTTCCCATATAATTCCTCAAAAGGCACCATCTATATACTAAAATGAAAATTGTTATTATAAGAAAACTTAACTGATGAAATATGTTGATGTCAACTTCCCTAGTATTCCGTTTAACAAGATCGAATAATATCCTATAAAATATGAATCATCTGTTTTGAAAGCCCATCTACTTGAGGTTAAAAGGCTGTATTGAAATTTATGTTTATTCGTAAGGACTTTTTAAGGACTCTCCTAAAGTTAGAAGTGAAACTCTGATCAGGGTCAGATACAATGGATAGAGGAACTTCATGTAACATAAAAATATCTTTATGGATAAATCTAGAAAGTTCATAAAAAACATAGTTTATCAAATAAGAATAATATTAGATAATTCCGTCAGTCGATCACAAATAAGCCAAATTGTGTTGTTACCTTGAGAAGTCATTGGTAGTCCCATAATGATTTGTGTGGTTATATATTCCCTTTTCCACTTAAGAACTAGTAATGGCTGAAGCATCCCATTTGGTAAATATCTCTATGCTTTAACATGTTGGCATGTCACATATTTATTGGTAAAATAAGAAATATCACTTTTAATTCCATACCACTAGTAATAATCCAAAATGTCTCTAAACATCTATATACTGGAAGGACTAAATGAAAATGGGGAACTATGATATTTGTGTAAAAATTATTTCTATAGATGGGAAAAACAAGTCACACATAATCCTTTTCCAAATATCAACACAAAATAATTATTAACATTAAAATATGAAAGCATAACACTTTAACCAATTCTACCTTTTTTTGTAGCTCCCTATCTGACTTCTGTGCTTTCTTAATTCTCTCTTGAAAAGATAATTTTACTAAATATTGAATCAAAATAGAAAATTTTATGCGCCAACAATATCCAATCCAAAATTCATTAAATCATTAATCAAATGGTCTTGTTCTATCCATGACACATATAAGGATGCATGTTGTTTTCGAAAAAATACATCTGCTAGTATTATTTATTTTCTAGGATGGTAATTTATCATGAATTCATAATATTTTATCTATTCAAGCCATATTAGCAGCCTCATATTTATTTTCTTTTAAGTGAATATATTTTTCAGACATTTGGGGTGAGTATATATTTCACATTTGGCTTCGTATAAATGATTCCATCAAAGTATTAAACTGAAAACTATAGTTTTTAATTCCATATTACGGTTGGGATAATTTAAATTAGTAGGTTTAATTTGACTCGTAGCATAAGAAATTACTTGATCCTTCTTCATAAAAACACAACTAAGTCCTCTAAATGAAGCATTCTTGTAGATGAAAAACTCACCATTTTTGAAAGGTAGGATAAAAACTAAAGCATTCTCAAATCTTCGTTTCAATTCTTAAATAAATCTTCACATTCTTTATTTCAGATGAATTTTACTAATTTTTGAGTTAACATAGTCAGTGGACTCGATTAATTTCCTATTTTTTCAGTAAACCTATAATAATATTCATCTAAACAAATATTACTAAGAATCTCAGCTATATTTGTGAATCTTGGAAACTCTTCAAAAAATTTTGTTTTAGAACGATCAACAGATATATAATATTTTGAAATAATGTGACCATCGATTGAAATTTTGTTGTAACTCAATTTTAAACTTTATAAATTTCCCATATAATCTATTTTTTTATTAGGGTTTGAAAAACAACCCTTAGATTTTTCATCCTACTCTATAATTCATGAATATACCATAATGCTGTCAATAAAAAAACCTCAAATTTATCGAAGAACTCATGAAATATTTTATTCATAAGATCCATGAATATATAGGAAGCATTAGTTAACCCAAAAGACATAACATAAAATTCATAATGACTATATCAAGTTCAAAAATATATTTTTGAAATGTCATTCTCCTTGAGATTCAGCTGATGGTACCCATATCTCATGCCAATCTTGGAAAAATACTGAGCTCCCTAAAGCTGATGAAACAAGTCATCGATGTGAGAAAAGGGATACTTATTCATAAAAGTAATGTTATTTAAAGTACAATAATAAATGAAATGTATCATGGAACTATCTTTCTTTTTAACGAAAAAATAGGATCTCCCCATTGTGAAGTGCTATGAAGAATGAATCCCCTATCAAGAAACTCCAACAATGGATTTTTTTCAATTCAAGAAGTTCCATTTGGGACATTCAATAAGGGGTATTTTAAATTTTCATAAAATCAAGAACTAAGAAAATTTTGAATTCAACTTTCCCATCAGGTATAACACTGGGTAACTCATCAGTAAAAACATCAAGGTATTTATTTACAATTTCCACATCATTAATCTGAATAGTTCTCTTGTTTTCAGCAATATGATAGATAAAACTTTAATTTCTATATTTTAACAATTTCTCATCTTATTTATATGTTATTAATTTTATGGGTTCATTATTGTATACAAATAGAAAAAAAATCTGAAAAAAAATCTTCATTATCTCTACAATAAATCTTAACATGAGAAACAGAAAGTCAATCCATATACATAATGGGATCAAACTCTAATGAGGTCAAAACTAAATGGTTTTCACGTAATTTCTTTCCATAGATAACTATAAGATGATTCTTAAAATTCATTTTTTCTATAACATTTCCCCCTATTTTTTTTACAATAACTTATAACCTCATTTATTTAGGAGGTATTTTCAATTTACAAGATAATTTCTCAGAAATAAAAGAATGTGTAGACCCCGTATGAAATAAGACATTATAAAAATATGAGTAAGTTAACAATGTACCAGAAATCATTTCATTGGATGTCCTGACATCTGCTGGAATAAATACAAAGGATATCACTACACCTTTCTTCTTATATTCTGGTTTCGTTCCATCACTCGGATCATTCTTTTAGTAGGAATTTTCATAATGACCCATCTCACAACATTTTGAAAAATTTAATGTTTTATTATCATAATTTATCCGAAGATCATTTTCATTAAACTTTATTGACATATATCCATAATTACCCCATATAAAACACTTCTTGTTTTTGGTAAGACATTTCCTAGGGTTCTTTTTATGACACTTCACAAATTGGAAAATAGACTTTCTTACCATCATATTTCATTGATTAATTCTTACCCATCACTTTCTATATGGACATCTTATTCTCATTGTCATCAAAGAAAACATGATCATTAATAAACTTCATTTCTACCTCTTAGAACATCAGACAATTGTTTCAAAATATTTGAACTCATGAGAAGAAAATTCTCTCTGATATCTTGGCTTCAATCCTGAGAAAACACTGTTGATTTTGCTTTCAAGGTCAAGATTAATATTTAAACCATACATTGAGACTTCGGTGAAGTTTACATCATACACAACCATTTAATCCTCCTCATTTTTCTTCAATTAAGGGATTTTCTTCTATATCCCAAGACAACCCACATTAGGAAAATAATTTTCAAGGAAATTTCTTTTAAATTCATCCCACTCTTAGGATTCAATATCTTATATATCCCTAATATTCTTAAACATTGACCACTACTGATCAGTTTCACCTTCAAAGAATAAATGGAAAGAATAAAATTTTGATAATCCGAACATCCCATAACATCAAATATATTTTCAAGGTCATTAATCCATCCTGTAGCCACTACTGGGTTAGAAGATCCACTAATAGTAGGGTGATGTTACGTTATAAAATTTTCCACTATCATCATATTCCTTTTTGGTATCCCTAGTTTTTCTCTTGCATGGATGTCACAACCATTTATTTCCTAATTCAATTGAGCCATTACTATCAAAAACTATTTGGTTATAATTTCCAGCATTCCTGGTTGTGGAATCGGAAAGATATCAGTATCTCATTTACTTCTAACATCAGCTTCTATGTTTCTTATATGAAAAACCATTTTGAACAAACATATCTTAGATGGAGAAATATTGTAATATTTAAATACTATACAATTTCAAGATAAAAAATATAAAAATTCATTTATGTTATTCTGTTAACATCATATTAACTCTTAATTTTATCTAAACCGGGCTCGGATACTAACTATAAGGACCCATTCTTAAACATTAAATAATCTAGATATTTAAACTAGATTTTACTTATTTAAATTCCCAATGATATTTTTGGATTATAATTTTAAAAATTTAGGTAATAACTCATAGATATCAACCCACAAGCGTATAATGTGGGTATAATAAATACAATATCTATTTCATCCAAACATAAAATGTTTAACACAAAACAACAACATGACTTCATTGAAAAATATTTATAACAATTAACTTGACTTTATTCATTATATTACAAACACATATTACCTATAAAAAATATTTAAAAATATGGGATGATCAAAAAAATATGGGTAATTTATTTGAAAATAAGGAAAGAAACTTTAATTCCATGATTACTTAAAACCATATTAAATTATTTTCATAGACATACTTCTGACCCATATATACATAATTTGTGAAACATGATATTTACATAAAACAAATAGAAAATAAATAAAATAATAATGTTATATTGGGTCATTACTTACTAATATTGGTACCCTCACATCAACCTTATGATTTTCAACCCTCACGACCACCTTAAAATGTAACCCTCCCGGCTACCTTATGAGTAACCATCACAGTTACACGTGGAGTAAGCATATAGCTGAACTCCATCATAAAAATACACAATTCATTGGCTGGAGATATAGGTCCTACCATTAATCCAAAACAATTCCCAATAACTAGAACATAATCATAAATCTTGAATAATTTCAAAAAAAATAATGATTTTAAACTATGTAAAATAGAATTTTAAAAGATAATTTTTAAAGAAAATTCCCTTAAAATATCATAAAACTGACGTGATAATTGATATAATGAATGGAATATGTGTACACACTATAAATAAAAAAATAAAAAAATAAAATTAAATAAATTCAATACACAAATTGTTTAGTACCACATAATAAATGAAAAAAAAGGTTAACCAAAAGAATGAAAATTGGGTTCAGAATTCCCTTACCTCATGTTCTTATGACATAAAAATTGTATAAACCTTATGAATAAAGGTTAAAATGGTGTTATTAATATTTTTAAGAATCATAATAATGTTTATAACCCCTTATATTATCATTTTATAACATCATTCAATCTATTTATTAATAATATTTTGTTATTTCCATTGTTTTGGGTGCATGCTTTATGTGATTTCCATGGTCAGTCCCTAAAAGATTTTATTAACAAATGGAAGTGTAACCACATAATTGTAATAATATGGTATTAATATGTTTCCATGATTTTAAATTATTCCATAAATCATTTTGGTTATATCTTATGTGGATGAATCATTAGATAAATCACTAGTGATATTTAGATCATTTTGGCGGTTCTTTGATAATCACGAACTTGTCTCATCACATACAATTAATATTATGAGTATTTATAAAACTTAAGATAGGTAATATCATAAAAATTTTAACCATTAAAATGGTTTTACATTTATATTTGAACTAATTAAATGAAATTAAAGACACATCATCCATGATATTGGTAAATTGGCATATCACACACGATGTTTTTATTTTTAGAATAACGTGAAGAGTAGAGGAAGATTGATGAGGAATTTTTACATAAACATGATAAAAACCTGAATATATATATAATACATGATATTTAATTCCTATTGGATAAGTGGATCTTATTAGAGTATAAAAAATGAAATGAATTGAAAAGAAAACATATTAAAATGAAAGAGGATTTTTACCTCTTGATCTCTTCTCTTTGAGATCCTATTTAAGGAATTTGTTTTTGTCCTTTTTGTGATAGAAGAGGACTTGGAGGTGGGGAAAATCCTTGGTAAAAGTATTGGATATAATTTTTTCAATTCTAAAATATTTATAAGTGTGAGATGAATAGAGGGAGGGGTGAGGGTGGTATTTATAGTAGAAGTGAGGGATTTTTTATTTAATTTCAATGGACACCTCATTAGTGGTATTTAAAAAAACAGGGGAATTACCATGGTTTTTTTACCACAGTAAAGGACACTTGGGACACATAATATCAATTTTAAATCCTTAAGATTCAACCAGAATGATTACACCTTTATTACATTATTATGATGTCATTAAACACTCTGAAAACTTAAAAATGTATTTTTACTATTCACCAAAAAATCTATTATCACATAAAATTCCAAAAAACATACTAACCATTTATTTTGTTTATATTTAAAAAATGAACTCCATTTTTTAAAATAATTTTCTAAATATTATTAATTTAATTTTTAAATAAATTCACAATTTATTCAAAAAATAACAATTTTAACACTATAACTCATTTTATATATCCTTGAAAAAATAATCATGTTCATATTATCATATAACCTTAGGAAAATAATAATAATAATATGATTTACAATTCTTTAGGGTTGTATATTTATTCACATTACTATTCATAATGGTATGTTTCTATTCACCAAAAAAACAAGTCTGGTCTATTATACTCCAAATATCATACTAATTGAAACTGTGGATGTCCTCTTTTCAAAATTCAAATCAAAGAAGAAGAAAATTTATGTTTAATGGATGGATTATAACTAAATCCTTAAAACAATGTTTTTTTCAAAGATTATTAGTTTGTCATGCATTTAATTTAATTTAATTGTAAACCCATGGGATGTTACATTTTGTATCAATTTTCCTTCATTGAGATACATGTTTTGTTATGCATCTATATTTTTTTCAATGTGTGTATTATTCCATTTTAAATTTTATATCATGAATATATTTATTTATTTATATTTTAATATTCATGTAATTTTATTTTCTTACATGGTAAGTCTAATCCAAAGTTAACAAGTTAAAAGGATTTATTGAAACAATCTCATCTTATATTGAGATTATTTATGATTATGCATCCTTTATTGAAATACTATGATCCATCTCTCAAAAACACTCATGTGCTTCCTTATCCTATATTTATTCAAGGTATTTCTATTTATTAGTTCAATTTTCATCTCTTTGTTTCTTATGACATTTAATGAAATGTTTTTAATAAAAATGTGAAACAATTTCTTACTTTGATCGAAAATCAATTTTATTTCAAGAAACATGTTTTAAAAATGAAAAAAATATATATTTTCAAATGGTCCATGAGGATAATATTCAAGGAAACATAATTTTTTAAAAATAAATTATTGTTTTCAATGATTACAAAATATGTTTGAAAATATATTTTAAAAAAAATTGAATTTTTTTATATGTTTTGAAATGTATTTTTCAATGAAAAAAATTATATTTTACTCAAGAAATTATTTTAAATGTTAATTAATAATTATTTCCCATATATGATGACATTAGTTTCTGTTACTCATTATTTTTTGGGTAAATTATACAATGTTTTCATTCCTATTATTTCCATAAATAGATTACATTTAAATATCATTTTTTATAAAACCAATTTATATTTCATGGATTATATACTGTGGAGACCCTCTTCTTTTCATGGGATATTCTTTTGATGAAATGATTATAAAACCTATATCATTATCCATAGTTTATGACATGATTAAATTTTTTTGATACCCATTTCATTTAATAGTTTATGATATGATTTTTAATGAACTTGTGGAACACGTTTTTATTATTTCACTTTGGCAAGGGTGGGACTTATATCTCCATCAAATGCATTGGGTAATGATTTATATATCTAATATGGTTATGGGAGTGACCCATAAATATGAATATGGTCATGGGAATGAACCATTACTACAATGATGGTTCGAGGAGTGAAGTCATGTGATTAAGATGGCTATGGGAGTGAACCACGATTTCCCAGATGGTATAGGGAGTGAACCCATACTACCAATATGGCCTTGTAAGTGATTCCTTAACTATAATGTAATTCATATTATATGATTATGGGTTTTCCAAAATTATATGTTTTGTTCATATATAATTCTTTCATGGATTATTTTAATCATTTCCTTATGATTCATGTCTTTTGAATATCCCATCAATATGTTATGATTCCTTTTTATGATATCTGATATACAGTTTATGGTTATCTTTTTTCACGATCATGTTCTCATACCCCTCTCCTCATAATCATTATTACATATATCCCTTGTTTACCTTTAATGAGCATATGATCTCACCAGTTTTTATGCTTCCTTTCCCCTAGGGTATGAAGATAAGTATTACATTTGATGTGTCTAAGAAATGTTATTTTCATGATGATCCTTGTAGGAGATAACGTAGGTCATATATGTACCGATGTTTATGTTTATATGTTTCCAAAGGAATTGGACTAATATAGTCAATGGGAATCTATTTGTATAATGTTTTGAGTATTCTGTAAAAGATATGTATTGTTAATGTTAGAATAGAAAGTATCCTTATAGTATTTACTCAATTTAATTTCTTCAATCACAATGATTTTTAAACATTAGTTTTACAATATGGTTTTTCTAATTTTATGATGATTATATAATGACATATCTATTTTCAAATTATATTTGTTATTAAATTAATAAAATCCATTAAATTCATTCTAAAATGTATATCATTGTAAATAATAATGGAAATTATCATTAATTATGATTTCTATCATGAACCAACTAGGGTCAACCCCGAACCGGTCACTCGAGCCGATTTGCGAAATGGGGCGAAGGGCGTTCCTGATCCTCAAATGTAAGAAACTAGTGTTGGGCATCCAAAAATTAAAAAAAGGGATTTATTTTTCCAAATATTAAATAAAAAACTAAATAGTAGAAATAAACAAATAAGCACAATGATAAATATATAACATATTAAAAGTGAATATATTTTACAATTCCAAAGGATAAAACAAACTGAAAAAAAAATCCAACACAACATGATAATCCAATATCTCCATGTGTCCCTGAGGGTCCCTCTCTGACACCAACAACAACTATCTCCCATGAAGATAAAGACCATGATAAGTCATATATCATAATCTAAAAATAAGAGGAAACTATAGGGATAAGTATTACAACTTAGTAGGCTTTCCCAAACTATATAATATCAATGTAATTCCATTAAAATAAAATAAAACATAATCTTCATTTTTAAGATACAATATATGATGAGAATATAATAATACAATTTCAAAATAAAACCAAAAATGGTCTATTTCCAACCATTTATAATTAAACCCACACACCTTTTTTAGGAGGATCTATAGGAATTTCTGATAATTTTATAAAACCATTTTCCCAAAACACATTAAAACACTTGACAAATTTATAGCAGGTAACCATCATGGTCAAGGAGACAAGTAAAACAATCATTAAATAAGGGAAATGTAAGTAATCAAATTAATGATAACCAAGAAACATGTGTCACCATTAAATACTTTAAGTAACTAGGTTCCAATAGACATGGGTGAACCTAAGAGATCATGAATAATCTATAACATACTAATACATGTTACCCATCTAAGGATGCATCCCTAACACGATGAAATCAATACCTCCAAAAATAATCCTAGCTACCCTAATATATGAAAAATCAAGGAGAAAATCCAATAACAATAAACCAAGAATATCCACCCACGATGGGCCGCCTACTAGTACATAATATGGATTGTGCATAAATCATTAGTAGAATATTCACTCACTAGGCCAAATTCCATTATCTCACATATAAAGTGGGTGAGAAAACTGATTCCAACAGAGAATCCAATCACATGACCATATAATAATAATTCAACAACATGCCTCACAATGATCCACCCTAAGGATCAATCTCTTTCTATAGCATTATTAGATCTCAAGGAGTTCGTACCAAGGATCTCCCATTCTGGACAAGGTAAATTGATCATGAAGATTCCATAGTGGGTATATCTCGCCCATTAAATATAAAAATTGCAAGAAGATTATCCGTGGATAGTTTTCATGAAAAAAATTTCATCACTATTATAAAAGTGTCGAATTGGCCTCAATATTTTCTCAGAAAGAATACTATTTATCAATGAACCAAATCATCAATAAAAAAAATTTAAATCACATTATTCACCATTTCAAAAATCATTTTATAAATATCATTCATGTACTATAACATCATATGAAAACTAGATTAATTTTCACTAATGTTCCAATCATACCACATGCCATTAACACATGCCAATCTATTTTCAAGAAGAAAAACCATTATTATATCATTTTATAACCCCAAAACCACAATTTAGATTACACAAATATATTTTCAAATATAAAACGTGATTTAAAAATCCTAAAATATTCAAAAAATCCAGTTGGGCATTTCATCAAACACTTGGTGTGTAATAATTAATAAAATATTGGAATTTATCACCAAATAAAGGAAAAATCATCACTTTTAACCACAAAAAAATAATCAAAATATAACCCAATAATATTTAATAAGTATGGAAGATTTTAAAATCATAGAACCAATGAATAATAAATTAAAATGGAATTTACAATGGGAAACCTACCCCAATCTCTCGGCCCTTCAATAACACACACCATAAATCACACTACAAGGGTTCAAGAAGGTAAACAGACACAAGGGTAACCATAATAAAAAAAATACCATACGTAAATTAAGTGGAAACACAAACCCTAGGTCCATAATACCACAAGAGAAGAAAACATTAAGATAAAATGAAAGAAAGTGGAAGAGAGAGTAGAGAGGGGGTAAATACCTTGAAAATCTCTCCTGTAATATAGAAGAAACCCTCAATCTACACCAAATGGGTTAATATAAGGCTTTAGGGATAAGGGGAGAGTCCCTAAATAGTGCACTAACTAGAGGGAGGATATAGGATGAGTTTTGGGTTAAATATTTTATGGGTTCATACATGGAATTTGAAAAAATAAATAGATTTGCGCAACTCACAAGGTTTGGCTGCACAGTTTACAAAACATTGCACCAACTATAGTGTAACCAATATACATGAGGGATAAAACAAAAGAACAACCCACAAGTGTTGACATACATTACACAAACTATGTGGTAGCTTCTGTCTAAATCCAACAACTTTTGCACCATTACCTAGGTTGGGGAACATGATTTTCCAAACTGTGTGCCAACCATGCATAGGATACTACCAATCATAAAAATAAAAATTTTACCCAAGAATAATCGAATTAAAAAAGTAATAACCATATGGTTAAAACTAAAAAATTAAATTTTTAAAAATTTAAATTCCTTTACACCTAGAGCTCGAGATAAGAAAATTAGATCCCCAAACAAACTTTAACTAAAGATGAAAAAGAAAAAGTTTGTGTGATAGTTTCCCCTCATTCATTATATATTCCTTTCCTACCAATGTTCACCATTATATTTGGTAACATAATTTTGAGTTTTCTCAAGTGAACATCATTTATCCTTTATCTTATTTTTTGTACTATATTTTTATAAATTTTATAATGTAACTTTTCAAAAAAGTATTTCAAAATATTAATTTTTTTTCATCCATTAAAAATCAACAGTTTATGTATTCCACCATAAATTTCCTTTTGATAACCTTCAAATCAATTCAAGGTTTTATTTTTTATTTTATTTTTCAATTTAATTTTTTTTAAAATATTTTACATCACCTTTTAGAGAATTATATTTTAATATGGTAGATAACTTCTTATTTTTTAAAAAATATTAATAATGTCTTCTGGGCATATTTTAAGGTTTCTCTACAATTTCCATTTTATCTCTAAATTATTCATTTTAATTGAAATTATTTTTCATGAATATCAATATAAATTATATTATAATGTAATATTTTCGGTTGATTGGATTTTTGGTATTAGTTGTTCATAGTCTTGATGAATTTTTTTTGATACAGTCTTAAAACATTCTAAATCCCTTTTTTCGTTCCTTGTGAACTTTAATATATGATTAGTGAAAGGCAGTTTATTATAATGCATTTTCATGGTATGTTGAATGATTAATAACTTATGAAACACACATTAATATATGATGATAGGTGAGATCCAATATCACCATCCAATGATTTAATAATTTTTATCTATATCCTGATATAATGATGGGTATGCAGGATTTAAGAAATTCACAACATAATTGTGGACATATTTGGATTTTTTTCAAAAAAATAAGGCTTGGACATGACTGTATTTGTTCACAACATAATGGGTTGACAAGACTGAATTGATTAAAAAAATATATAGTATAAACAATTAAAAAAATTCAATATTATTTTTTTATATTCTTATTTATGTTCCATAATTCAATATTATAATATGATTCATTAATTTTCCATTTTCTATGTCAGATACCGTTGATTATCCTCCATGAGTATCAATAATTATCTTCGACTCTTTTACCATGGAAAATGTTTATTCATTTTATATTACAAGTCCTTTTATTATGACTTATGGAAAATATTATTTATACATGGTCTTTATAAAACTAATATATGTCTCATTATTTGGTTTTATTATATATTTTACTCATACCCTTGATAAAATATTGATGATTTTTTCCCCTTTTGGTCTATATGAGATAACCCTTTTCTTGAATTTACATTCCTGATATATGAATATAAGTATAATATGTGACATATATTGAAGGTATTAGGGTGTAAAAATAATATAAATAAATTTTTAAAAGCTTTGTAAATTAAGTTGATAATTTTTCTAGTACTCAAAGATATTAAAACTTTTTTTCATGTGATTATGTGACTTTTTGTGAGATTTAATTTTTATGTAATTGAAATGATGTAAAACTATCCTTATTTTTCATGGGTATCAATTTATGGAATCATAGAAACTTTTTGTTATTTTTTATATTAGTTTCCCTATTATTCAGATTAGGATGATATAAATTTAGTGAAAACTATAAGGATATGAGTAAAATAGGAGTATAAGTATATGGAAACATCGTATAATATTATTAATCTTTTGAATATGTTTCTTTCCTTGAAATTAAATCACTATCCAGATAATAGATTGTGAATTGTGCTTTGAAATAAATGATCCTAGGGGAAATCACACCAAAATCGTTTGTTTGAGTATCAAATCGATATTCAATTGCAGCATGATGAGTAATCCAAAGACTACATAGATGGATAAAAACTCCTACTAGATATTCTATGGTAAATTAAAATTCTCTTCACATATCATTATGATGTATTTAAATATATTGGAATTCTATGTTGTTTTGGTTAGGGTACTTCATCTGAACATCACCATGGATACCCTGGGATAATATAAAAAATATATTGGTATATAAAATTATTTCATACTTTAGAATAATGTATAATAGGTTAAAATGAAGGATTCATTAAAGAAGATATATTAGGATTGATTTTTTAAAATATTATTTATATTAACATTATTTGGTAGTATCATAATCTTTTTTATTTATTATTTGTTTTTTAATATATTCATGAAAATGATGTTGTGAATGGTTTGAACATAGATATTCCAACAACCAACCAAGGAAACATAATTTTTATAAATTGTTGAGATAAATAAAAAATATAAATACATTAATATTTATGATAAATTATTATTTTTCTACTTTCTATGATATTTAGTTCAATATCTTAGTGGAAAATACATATTCAGTCTCTTATTGATCTCTTATGTTCTTTATTAGTGACTTATTAATAAAATTGAAAGGATTAAATATATTTAAGGGGGAGAAAATTACACACTAAAATTATGGAATATCTATTTTATGTAAATTATTATTATAATTAATAGAATTAATTAATTATTAAATGTATATAATTGTTGAGAATAATTCACATCCCTATTAATGATATTTTTTCCTCCTTATCCATATTTTCCATTACCAAAAAATGTTTTCCTTTATATTTGGAATATTAATCAGGTGTTATTTTATGTGAACATTATCATTAAATTATAAATATTTTAAATGTATTTTTTCCATTTTTTCTATTTGGATTTTTTCATGACCCGACCCTACTGGTCTAGAGCCGCAACTACCCCAAGCCCGCCTCCATAGGCCAGGGGCTGGAGAGAAGCACCAAAGGCATAACAATCTCGGGGAGGCCTTTGCCTAAATACCTGCACACACACACAAAACCCACTCAATGTAGTAGTACATAGTAAAAAAGAAAATAAAAGGACAACCAACTATACCCCAACCACAGTCATGCATCAACCTCTAAATAAAAAAATTAAAGTGCAGAAAACAAGACTGAACAGTAAAAGGGGAAAAACACGCGCCCAACCTGAAAGGTTCCACAACCTGGAAACAGGTAAACGAAAGTAAACAGTTGGTGAGTCTCACACCTGAAATACCTACTACAACCATTGAACGCATCCCACGCTCATGTGTCCTCTACGCTCCTCCATACCCTCGATCGACCTGTCCGTCGTCTGCAAAGGCACACCAAGTGCGGGTAAAGCCCAAGCAGGGGTGAGTATAAAGATACTCAGTAGGATGCCCCAAAAGTTCGAGGGAGCAACAAAGGAGGTACTAAAATGGTGATAGGTAGAGATAACAAAGAACAGTGTAAGATTGAAATAGAGAGAGTGCAGCTCAACCCAACAAAAGACGAAAAGTGGACTCATCCCAACCAAGAGGAGCTAGACACGGAAAGCATGTGGCATACCCTACGAGTCTTTGCCCCTCCTAGAAGGAGAGTAACTGAACCCAGGGATTAGTAACAAAATTAGGGTGTATATATATATATGCTCAACAAGAAACCTGAACCAGTGTGTAAGGGGATCTCGATCTCCAAGCTCAACCCAGGATAGGTCGCCAATAGTTCTAAGTATATCCATCACTGATGCCAAAACGTCCCACACGTCAAAGCTGTCTCATCGCTAAATCGCGCAACCAAGGATCCCGCTCTGGTAACCACAAAGAAAATCCACTGACTAGCCTCATAGAAAGGGGCTAAGTCTAAAAGAAGTCATCATGTAACTCACTGCCTAGCCCAACTGGAGGGTAACCCTAAAAGGTCATCGGGTGACCCACTGCCCAGCCCTGCTGGAGGGAAACCCATAAAAGTTCGTCGGGTCACCCACTGCCCAGCCCTGCAGGAGGGTAAACCCTAAAGTCAACAGGGAACCCACTACCCGACCCACCTGGAGGGTAACCCCTAAAGTCAATGGGTGACCCACTTCCCAACCCTGCTGGAGGGTAAACACTGAAACGCCGGTGGGTAACCCACTTCCCAGCCCCATTGGACGGTAAACCCTAAACTGGTCTGATAACTCTGCACTGCCCAAACCAACTCTGGGTATCTCTAACATCGCGAACGTGCATTGGGTCAGAGTGCGTCAAAGGAACATCCAACCTGCACCCTTTCATGTTTCCACATTTAATGATATCTTGAAAGAGGCTTTGCATGCCCAAAAAGATTACAACGTCGTAATCCTCGTGGAAAAACCCACGAGATAGACTATTTACTCGCTGGAAACGGACTCTCGACGAAAAAGTTATTAAACACTGCTTCATGCCCATTCAGCGTCTCATGGGGCCCACAGCTCGGTCCCTAAAGTGGTCGGGCGAACTGCGCCATCACGATTCTCCCAGAAAAACATGCCAAAAAAACCACTCATTCGCCTTGAATAGACATCTGATTAAAAAGTCGCAAAACGCTGCTCACAGCCTAAAAGACGGCATGTGGAGCCCACATCTCAACTCCGGTTTCCACACATGAAACTACCTTGGACAACCTCGGCTCGATGCCAGGGTCACAACGCCACTAACGGTGCCTTAAATGGACTTCATATGTGTTCACGCAATACAAAAGAAGAATCTCGGTGAGGTACTTAATGAGAGTGTCGCGCCACCGATATCCCATCCTGGGAATTAAAAATCCCTAGGAACCTCTCACAACCTCCGCTTCGATCCAAGGATTGTGGCTCCACAGATGGTACGCGAATCCGATGCTCGGTTTGCATGTTATGTGGTTTTTAACATCGTTGGACAGAGACGGGGTGGACTTGGGCCGGCCCACCCCTTTAGACCGGCAATCCGCGGCTGGACGACCCAGAACACCCGGTCAACTGCGGCCAGTGGTTCACCGCATGGGCCGCCCCGCGCCACCCGGACCGGCTCAGTTGGTCCGGTGATTTCTTTACAAGACCCGCGGAGTGCGGGTCTCTGTCGGCTGGTCAGGGTCACGACGACCCCGGTTCTCGGGCCTCCCACTGACAGGCAAAGCTGGCCAGCCTGGCCCCCCGCGTCACCCTGTCGTCCTGGTCGGCCTAGCGCCTCTGCCGCGTGAATCCGCCACTGCCGCCAGGAGCCCACCACAACGGCTATCGTACTGGACCGCCTAAAGCCACCGCTGCCTAGGAGCCCTCCACCGCTGCCTCTGATCACGTCGTCGCTTCCTGGGAACCGCTGGACCGCCGCGCCAACTACCGAACAGCCCTGGAACCACCGGAAAACCCAATTTTTGTCCGTAAAAATTCCTAGGGCCGCCCCGGGCGCCCCAGGACTCGGAAATTTGTTTCAAAATGATTTTTGGTAAGCTCAAATATATCCATATGAAAATGTGGCCTTCAGTCGAGAAGAAAATAGCATTTCGACACAATAGATTTAATTCAAGGAAGATTTAGAAATCAAAAATGACAATGTAACCTCCATCCTCCTTGGGTGTATCCAGTAGCTTCACGAACGGTCCTTCATAATGTCACACCTCCTTAGAGAGCTGGATGAGATGAGCTTGAAGGGAGGTGGATTCTGCAAGGGGGAAATGAGGGGAAGAAAGGGGAGGGGAATAAGGGTTTAAGTAGAAAAAATTAATTAAAATTTATTAAGTCTTAAACCCCCACCAGTAGGCCCCATACCCGAACTCTCGATGGGGTCAAGGTTAAGCCACCCCTAGGGTAAAAACCATGTTTTGAGCGCAACTGTGGTCTTGAAATTTTAATCCGAGCCTCCGTTGAGAAGTTATACAGTTCACGCACGGGGCTGCTAAATTACGAAAATTCCCATGGTGGTGTTTTCCACAGGAAGTGTGGCGCCAATGAAAGTAACACTCCTCCTAGTGTAAATGGAATGCTCCGGAATCATAGGTGCCCTCGATTTTCTGATCCGAGCAACCGTTTAGAATTAATTCTATTTATTTGGTGTTTCTAGTGTGAACACACTTAAAAAAATTAATTCTGACCACACCGGGGCTTGGAATCACATGCCATCTGAACGCCCAACTCTGGAATAACATCAAAAAAATTTCAAAGTAATACTAGCTCAAAACTCAGGTTCTTAAACCATTCCATCCTTCAAGTTTTTCATCACCGAAAAATAAAACTATAAAAACAAATTGGGATACTGAGCTCGCATATAGCTCTCTCGTTCCCAGGTTCTCTCATGCACCCTCTCATGCTGCCACAACACATAATCCAAAGGAATGGTCCATCCACGTATTTTCCACTCCTTTTGTTCCTCAATCTCCAATGGGTGCTCCGAAAATGTGGCACCAACCTCAATGTCCAGATCTCCCCGGTCGATAACTGGTGTGGGTTCGTGCCCATATTTCCTCAGCTATGACACGCGGAAGACGGCATGCACCCTCTCCAGCTATGGGGGTAGATCAAGACAGTAGGCAACCTCATCGACCCTACGCACGATCTCAAATTGCCCAATGAACCTCGGGGATAGCTTGCCTCCCCAACCAAAACTCCGTGTTCCACACCGCGGGGAGACTCTCAAAAAGACATCGTCCCCATACTCAAACTCCAAAGGCATGTGACGACGATCTGCGTAGGACTTCTGTCTGCTCTGGGCCGTCCTAATCTGCTCACGAATGACTTGCACCTTCTCCTTCATCGCTTGCACCAACTCTGGGCCCATAAGGGAGGTCTCCCCAACCTCCATCTAGAAA
This sequence comes from Viscum album, assembly GCA_963277665.1. Lineage (NCBI taxonomy): Eukaryota > Viridiplantae > Streptophyta > Magnoliopsida > Santalales > Viscaceae > Viscum > Viscum album. The sequence continues at coordinate 1,064,696,346 of OY728166.1, read as the reverse complement.
AACATTAACCTGAAGGGTCTCCCGTATAGGGCCTCAAAAGGTGCCATGTCGATAGTAGAGTGGTAAGTGTTGTTGTACGCGAACTCCACCAAGGGCAGGAGATCCTCCCAGCTCGGGACAATGTCTAACACGCACGCCCTGAGCATATCCTCCAACACCTGGATAGTGAACCCAGTCTTCCCATCTGTCAGCGGGTGAAAAGTTGTACTCATCCGCAGGTGATTCCTAAATTCCTCCTGCATGCCTTGCCACAATTGCGACGTAAACCGCGCATCACGGTCGGAGATGATCGTCGAGGGTACTCCATGAAGGCGAACAATCTCTCGAACATAGAGTTGCCCTGGACTCTCCACCGATGTAACAACCCGATATTTTATGATAAGTTTTCTTTTTAATTTATTTATGTCATGTTTTTTATGCTACAACAAGATAATCTTGTGCTATAAGCAACACTGTATTAGCTTGCAGTATACGCAACACTATTCTTAGATTGTGTTACACACAATTTCAAGTTCGTTATATAATAGTCATTCTACACAACATTGAGTGTATATATATATATATATATATTCAATGTATAAATGAAATATGGTTGGATTCTGTTATACGAAACAATGAATGATTCTTGCACAACACGCAACCCTGACTTGGCTTGCATTATACGCAATCGTGACCTTCCTCGATAGCGTGTGTCGTACGCAATACCGGGTTTTACTAAACAACGATATATTATTATAATATTATTATGAATTAACCTTTATGAATAGTATTAACTTAATTTTGAATTATATAACATTATTATTCATCTTACACATTTTCTAGAACATGGTATAAGAACAAAATAAATTTTTCGGGTAAAATAAGTATTTTTCAAAAAATGAAGTTTTGTAGCCTTTTGATGGTGCACCCCCTTTAAATCTAGTTTTTGACATGTTTATAAGTTCAATTTTACAAAATAAAATTATTCTTTGGAATCATGATATTAAATTTTACCTTGGATAAAATTTTCATATTATTCTGATAACTTTCATATTTTAATGAATAGTAAAAACACGCTATATTTAAATTAAAAACAACTTTTTTCATCGTAATAAATTATGTGGTTAAATTATAATATTGAATGGTTTTAAAGTATAAATAGAATATATTTTTACTATTTAATATAATGTATGTCAATATCATTGATTTTACATTGAATTCGTAGGTTAAATCAATTCAATCTTTTGCAAAGTTTTAAACAAAAACCTATTTTCATTCGACAACAGGATTTATTTTAATTTAATTTATGCAACTTCTGTGTATTGAATTTGAAAAAATATGGATTCCATATTTGGAATAAGTGGGTCCAAATTATGTTAATAGGCTAATTTTTATTTTTAGGAATTATGAATAGTAACTACGGTAAATTTTATTTATCATAGTTAAAGGTAAATCGGGTAATTAAGGGTAAATATAATATTATAAAATTATCCTAACAAATGCCAAAATTATATTGGATGGATAAAAGTAGACCCATATCACCTAAGGGTCGGATTAGATTCCTTTTATGGACTTTTGACCATAAAAATAATTTAATTATTATTAAAACCAAAGAAAGTGACAACATGTCACTCTCTTAAATCTTATAAGTATAATAATTTTAATTTAGTGATAAACATTATAAAACTTCGAACATGAATAGTCTCTAGAAATATAATAAAATTATATACATCATGATAATTTATTTAGAAGTTTTAGGGATTAAATAATTGTCATTAATGGTGATACATTAATGATGCAAAAATTAAGTAAAAAATCAAAAATATAGTTTTTATTGAAATAATAATACACATTAAAAGGCCCAAAAACCTGAAAAAAACTTATTGGTAGTGTATATATATACCATAATCATCCAATGACCTAATATATAACCGTTTGGAGTCTTATAAAAGTGATTATGACACTTATTTTATTTTATTTTAAATGATGCCAAAGTTGTCACCTTCATAATTTAATAAATATAACAATTTAAATATTGTAATTTTAAGATTATAAATTCTAGTAAAAGTATTATTGTGAAAGGTAATAGATTTATATTCATCATAATATTTTATTTTTAATTTTTATTCAAAAATAAGTATATTAAATAATTATACAAAAAAGTTGTATTAACTGTTTTATTAAGAGATAAACCAAATAAATGGTTTTAAAAATAATAAAATAAATATTATATGAACTATTTAATGTTCTCCACTAATTTTCTAGATACATATTACCTTTTATGAATCTATTAAAGCTTTTATTTTGAACATATCTTCTGTATATATTTTATTTAAATTCAAATAAATGAATAGTATCAAAATTGAAACTATTGTAATTTTATAAAAATAACATATTATAAAATTGTTTAAAAATCACAACTATATTTAAAAATTATAAATTTAAATTTATATGGTGTAAAATGTTATAAAGTATCCAATTATTGACAATTCACAACAAATAAGTAATTATTTGTTATAATTTAAAATTTAGAATGTTATTACCACAAATAAAACTAAATTGATTAAATAAGGATAAATCAAGTTGATAATGTTTAAAATAAATTTTATTAGTTGATTATATGACAACCCTATATCATCTAATATTCTGATATGAGTAATTTTGGAGGTTTTTAAGTGGGTTTGGGATTTAATATAAACTAATATTTCTTATATTTCCAAAGGTGCCCCTCTCCTCCCTTATAAAAGGGCACCTCCTCCCTCTCCTCCTCACACCAATTTGAGCCTTAAATCTCGGACAAACCCTGACAAATTCTCTTCTACACTTCCATAGAAACATCCTAGAGGTTATGGTCTTCTTCAAAGACCAATTTTAGTGCCCTAAGAGGAGGTCTCAAAGAGGCGCTTCAAAGAAGAGGTAATGTCTGTTACCGATTCTTTCAACTTTATTTCTTCTTCCACTTCTTCTTCCTTAGTTGTTTCATTGTGAAGTAATAACATCAGTATAACTAATATACTGATATTTTATTATAATTATGAAAAACCCCTATTTCACCATCTACCCATACTACGGAAAACGAAATCACCACGCGTGCATACGTACGGAATACCGTCTACACGCCGTGGTGTAATCTATTTTCCGCAACGACCTTACATGGATGGGTATAATGGTGTAAATAAATAACTATATATGGTTATTGTAAAGTGATCTTGATTCTTTAATATTATACATACACTTCAATACAATTCCATGATCATGGGAATGATATCATCCCTCGTGCGTACGTACGGACTACCGTCTCCATGAATGCGATGAGATTCATTTTCCATGATTAACCATTCAAGAATGATTATAAAGTATATATAATGAATAATTATGAAATATATAACATAATTAATATACTGGGTTTATTTATACATACATATATATATATATATATATTTCATATACTTAATTCTATTCAATTCAATAAAGAAACGAAAACAACGTTCATGCGTACATACGGACTACCGTCTCCATGAACGGTGTATTTATTTCCATTTATCGATCTATTATATATATGTATATTCTGAATATATATTATATATAAATATTTTTTACATTATGGATATAAGTAATCATGATCTAAGTAATCATATGAATAATTACAAGTTAAAACTCGAACGACAAATGTAAGGATTTTACCCAAAACGTTACTTTAAAAAAGAAAGGGTAATATAAAGTCATAAGTGAACCATATATGATATAATAAAAATGAATATGATTCTTTAATAAGTGAATGACAATATTTAAATCATTATACAGGAAGTTTGGATACGTACAAAGCATATCAGACCTAAGGTAAGGGATAATTTTGCAAATCTCATTTTTATCCGAGATTGCTTAATCGTAAGTATTTACTGGGGTTATTTATATCATCCATGTCCATGTTTTATAAAATTGTTTTCATGTATATTTAAAGTCCTTTTTACCCATTTTTTACTTTTACTACATGGTATGTAAGGAATCTTTCTTTTGGTTACGTTACGAGGTACTTTTTTGACTTTTCCGGCAAAAGTATGAGAAGAATGTTTTTTTAACTTATACGGCATGAAAGGATTTTTTCGGTTTTATAAAGCCTTATTTTCGTGAAGCTTCCTCCAAAAGATTTCATGACTATTTTCAACAAAATCTCTTTCTTTTAAAATTGCATTACGTTTTGTGAAAAGAAATTGATTTTGAAGAAGAAAGGATATTTTCTTCAAGAATTCATTTCAAGTGTTTTATCAAAACCATTTTTCTATCTAAGATGAAATTATTTCATATGTGTATGTTTCAAGTATAAAGTCTCTATGATTTACATGGTTTCAATTTTCTTATTATGAAATGATATCCATTTCTTTTATATGGATTATGTGATGATGGGGTGATGTTTATGAAACCCATTTTATTCATTGGGTTATTATGAATGATGTATGTTTTTTTTGTGGAACAAGTAAGAATGATTTCATTATGAGATGGGTGGGACCTATATCTCCCTCCAATGAATTGGGTAAAGATTTATATCTCATGAGATAGATATGGCTGGAACGGTAAGTTAATCTGGTTCAGTGTTACAGGACTGAAACAAGGAGTGAACCAGATTCAGAAAGGGACTTTGTCCACTAAGATGGTCTTGGCAGCAATGCCTTGGATACTATAAAAATCATAACATGTGTTGAATGGTTTCCACAATTACATGTTTTATTCCCATTATATTTTATCATGGTTGATGTTCCATTATGATTTATTCCTTATGTACTTCCACGATTTATGTCTTTGCTCAAGATTTTGATGTTTAAATTTCATGTTCAAGTTTTTGCTTCCAAATTTTTATGGATTGCTTTATGTTATCTATGTTTTACCTTACTAAGCATTTGAGCTCACCCTTTTTATGTTTTATTTTCCCCAGGAAATAAAGAAAGATTTTAGGTAAGGAAACAAAAGGGGGAAGATCGTTATGGGAGTTGGTGAAGATATTTCAACATGATTTGAAGTTTATATTCTGTGTTTCCAAAGACACTAAACTATTACGGTCCTTTTGTGTCTGTTTTTTTTATGTATTAACTATTCTGCAAAAGTAATGTAATATCCATGTACGTCAAGATTTTTGTCTTTACAGTTGCTATCAGTGGAAAGGTTTAGTCAACCTTTGAAAACTAGGATGCGAGAACTTTAGTGAGATCCCTAGAGATATTTCTAAGTTATGTCTAGGGATGTCCTTAAGGTTAAGTATAAGTATAGGTTATATTACTAGAATTACAGTAACCTAAGATGTTAGATATTGAAGGTACTCCCCCTTTATTATGTTGTTTTCCCTATCATTATTTTTTCCTCTTACACTATTCTTTTTGGGTTTTAGACGATGGTTGAAACCCGAAGGAACCGTGTTGATCAATGTAATGGACAATGCAATGATTGTCCTCCTGAACAAACAAATGTTATGGGAGATGGAGTGAAAAATATTATTGCTATACTTACGCAAGCTATGAATCATTCTGGACTTCCAAATGAGCAGATAAGGGAACAATATTTTATTGAGTCCTTCATGAGGCAACGCCCACCTTCTTTCAGTGGGTCTTCTGGTCCACTTGTTACAGGGCAATGGATCAGTACCACTGAAAAGATATTTTCAGTTTTTCAATGTTCTAAACATGATAACGTCATCTTAGCAGTATATTGTTTGGAAGGTGAAGCTGATCAATGGTGGAATATTATCAAGAATACGATGCCAATATATGAAATTGAGTCCATGGAATGGGACGAGTTCAAGAACTTATTTTTCAGTAATTACTTCCCTCGTATTCTTCGAACAAAGATGGAGTAGGAGTTTGTTGAACTAAAGCAAAAGGATGATGAATCTGTTGGTATATACGAAGTGAATTTTACAAGGCTTGCAAGGTATGCATCTGGCTTTATCATCCAACCTGAAAGTAAAGTTGATCGGTTCTTCAGTGGCTTAAAACCAAATCTTCGAAGGGCATTAGCTATAAGATACTTCAGTAGCTATGAATAAATTCTGCGTTGTGATATCAAGGTAGAAATGGAAGTTGGTGTTAATTATCCATCTCATGGTTTTGACAAGAAAAGAAAGATAGAGTTCAGGGAGAAATCTCAGAATAATGGTGAAAAGAAGATGAATGTTTCCTTATGCTCAAAGTGTGGAAAGAAGCATGGTGGAGATTGTCTTAAAGGGACTAGAAAATGTTTTAAGTGTGGAAAAGAAGGTCATCGAGCAGCTGATTGTTGAAGTAATGGAAAAAGGGTTGCTAATGATGTGAATAAATAAAATACTACAGAGAATGCACCACGAACACTTCAATGCTTCATGTGCAATGAAATGGGGCATTATACTAATCAATGCCCTAATCTAAGGTTTAATGATGACCAACATGAGCAACCACTTAAGGAAAATGACAAAGGGAAGTCACATGCGATCACTATTGGCAATGTTGAATTTGACAACGATGTGGTGGAATGATTAAGTGTTTGTGTAATGGGATCCCAAAATAATGTTGTATATAGTATCGTGGAATATTGGAATATTTATGTATTGGTCTATTGTGGTTTTCAATAATTTTATGGTACTGGTAACCATGGAAAGTGATTGAGATATTTTTGGAAAGAAGATGATATGCGCATAATGAAGGGATATGGAGAAAATGAAATGTTTGACAGTATTCATGAGCTCATGACAGATATAAGGTAATAGTTATATCATGGTTTAAGTATATAGAATTTTGCGGTTTTGTTATGTGGAAAGAGTTAACTTTTGACAGCACTCAAGTTTTCACTAAGATTCAATGGGTATTCATTTTTTTCAAGAGAATATATGATTAAGGACTTCAAATGTTTGGAATGTGGCCAACAAGACATATCTTATGATATATGGGGATCAACTATGGTATTAACATGCTTGTTATATGAAATCTATGGTAATCGTTTTCACTATAATATGAGAGTGGACTGCAGTATTATGGATAAGCCTAAAGATTGGAATGGATTATGTTGGACATAAGTTAGTATTGTTTAAGGATAGAAGTTTTTTCGATATTATTGATGGGATGTAGTTTTATAAAAAGGACAACCTACAGGATGGGCGACATCCCATCGCTTCGGACAAGGATGTGGGAATCGAACCCACAACTGAAGTGCGACTGGCCTTTATCTCATACCACTGGCCTACAGGAAGTCCCTGGTTAGTAGAAACTATTTTTTTATTTTATTAAGCAGCATGATAGATGAAGGATAAGTTCATTTTTGGAATCATATATGATTAACCTCACCATAGATGGACTTATGTATATTTGATAAATTTTTCTAACCTTTTGTTTGAAACAAATGGAATGACCCATCATTCTATCACATGATCTGTTAACACATCACGAATAACAAATTCAACTTTATTTCTTTAAGATATGAAGTGTAAATTGTTCAAAGTACGAACAACAGTGAGATTGTACCAAAATCAAATAAGTATTTCTTCTAATTCAAATTTTTCCACTTTAAGGAAATGATATTGAAAACCAAAAATGTTGTCCTAGTGCTCTTATATTTGATGAATCAGATGGTACCTTAGATCATCACAAATTTATGGCTTTGTGATTGATGGATTTTTCATAGCCATGTTCTCTACCACTCTCCATCAGAACTTGATGGTTAGATTTTTCTTCCATATCCATATTTTAACCTATGTTCTCCTATATAGAAACCCAGTGATGAGTTACCTTGGGTAATCGTTACGTTTCATACTTTAGTTTTTTAAAGTTAAGTTTTGGTATTTCATTTTACGATGTAGGTTTCAATTAAAGAAACATTCAAGTAGAAAACCATGTATAACCCCGACAAATTTCGAGGGCGAAATTCATATTAAGGGGGGTAGAATGTAACAACCTGATATTTTATGACAATTTGTCTTTTTAATTTATTTATGTCATGTGTTTTATGCTACAAAAATATTATCTTGTGCTATACGCAACACCATATTAGCTTTCAGTATACGCAACACTATTCTTAGATTATGTTACACACAATTTCAAGTTCGTTTTATAATAGTCATTCTACGCAACATTGAGTGTATATATATATATACTCAATGTATAAATGAAATATGGTTGGATTTTGTTATACGAAACAACAAAGTATTCTTTCACAACATGCAACCCTGACTTGGCTTGTATTACACGCAATCGTGACCTTCTTCGATAGCGTGTGTTGTACGCAATGTCGGGTTTTACTAAACAACGATATATTATTATAATATTATTATGAATTAGCTGTTATGAATAGTATTAACTAAATTTTTAATTTTATAACATTATTATTCATCTTACACATTTTCTAGAACATGGTATAAGAACAAAATAAATTTTTCGGGTAAAATAAGTATTTTTCAAAAAATGCAGTTTTGCCGCCTTTTGATGGCGCACCCACTTTAAATCTAGTTTTTGACATGTTTATAAGTTCAATTTTACAAAATAAACTTATTCTTTGGAATAATGATATAAAATTTTACCTTGGATAGATTTTTCTTATTATTCTGATAACTTTCATATTTTAATGAATAGTAAAAACACGCTATATTTTAATTAAAACAACTTTTTTCATCATAGTAAATTATGTGGTTAAATTATAATATTTAATGTTTTTAAGTATAAATAGAATATATTTTTACCATTTAATATAATGTATCTCATTAGCATTGATTTTACATTGAATTCGTAGGTCAAATCAATTCAATCTTTTGCAATGTTTTAAACAAAAACCCGTTTTCATTCGACAACAGGATTAATTTTAATTTAATTTCTGCAACTTCTGTGTATTGAATTTGAAAAAAATGAATTCCATATTTGGAATCAATGGGTCCATATTATGTTAATAGGCTACTTTTTATTTTTGGGAATTATGAATAGTAACTACGGTAAATTTTATTCACCATAGTTAAAGGTAAATTGGGTAATTAAGGGTAAATATAATATTATAAAATTACCCTAACACATGACACAATTCTATTGGATGGATAAAAGTATACCCATATCACCTAAGGGTCGGATTAAATTCATTTTATGGAATTTTGACCATGAAAATAATTTAATTATTATTAAAACCAAAGAAAGTGACAACATGTCACTCTCTTAAATCTTATAAGTATAATAATTTTAATTTAGTGATAAACATCACAACACTTAGATCATGAATAGTCTCTAGAAATATAATAAATTTATATACATCATGATAATTTATTTAGAATTTTTAGGGATTAAATAATTGTCATTAATGATGATACATTAATGATGCAGAAATTATTTATTAAGTGAAAAATGAATAATATAGTTTTTATTGAAATAATAATACCCATTAAAAGGCCCACAAACCTGACCAAAACTTATTGGTAGTGTATATATATACCATAATAATCCAATGGCATAATATATAACCATTTTGAGTCTTTTAAAAGTGATTATGACACTTATATAATTTTATTTTAAATGATGCCAAAGTTGTCACATTCATAATTTAATAAATATAACAATTTAAATATTGTAATTTTAAGATGATAAATTAGAGTAAATGTATTATTGTAAAATTTAATAGATTTATCTTCATGATAGGATTTTAGTTTTAATTTTTATGCAATAAATAAGTATATAAATAATTATACAAAAATGTTGTAGTAATTATTTTATTAAGAGATAAACCAAATAAATGGTTTTAAAAATAATAAAGTAAATATTATATGAACTACTTAATGCTATCCACTAATTTTCTAGATACATATTACCTTTTATGAATATATTAAAGCTTTTAGTTCGAACATATCTTCTGTATATATTTTATTTAAATTCAAATAAATGAATAGTGTCAAAATTGACACCATTGTTATTTTATAAAAATAACATATTATAAAATTGTTTAAAAATCACAAAAATATTTAAAAATTATAAATTTAAATTTATATGGTCTAAAATGTTATAAAGTATCCAATTATTGACAATTCACAGTAAATAAGTAATTATTTGTTATAATTTAAAATTTAGAATGTTATTACCACAAATAAAATTAAATTGATTAAATAAGGATAAATCAAGTTGATAATGTTGAAAATAAATTTTATTGGTTGATTAGATTACAACCCTATATCATATAATCTTTGAATATGAGTCATTTTGGAGGGTTTTAAGTGGGGTTTGGATTTAATATAAACTGATATTTCTTATATTTCCAAAGGTGCCCCTCTCCTCCCTTATAAAAGGGCACCTCCTGCCTCTCCTCCTCACACCAATTGGAGCCTTCAAACTCGGCCAACCCTTGCCAAATTCTCTTATCCACTTCCATATAAACATACTAGATGTTCTGGTCTTCTTCAAAAACCAATTTTAGTGCCCTAGGAGGAGGTCTCAAAGAGGCGCTTCAAAGAAGAGGTAATGTCCGTTACCGATTATTTCAAATTTATTTCTTCTTCCACTTCTTCTTCTTCAGTTGTTTCATTATGAAGTAATACCATTAGTATAAATCATATACTGATATGTTATTATATGTATGAAACAACCCTATTTCACCATCTATCCATCCTACAGAAAACTAAATCACCGCGCATGCGTACGTACGAAATACTATCTTCACGACGTGGTGTAATCTATTTTCCACCACCACCTTACATAGATGGGTATAATGGTGTAAATAAATAACTATATATGGTTATTTTAAAGTGATATTGATTCTGTAATATTATACATACACCTCAATACAATTCCACGATCATGGGAATGATATCATCGCTCGTGCGTACGTACGGACTACCGTCTCCGCGAATGCGATGAGATTCATTTTCCATGATTAATCATTCAAGAATGATTATAAAGTATATATAATGAATAATAATGAAATATATGAAATAATTAAGCTACTGTATTTATGTATACATATATATATATATTTATATTTCATATACTTAATTCCATTCAATTCAATAAGGAAACGAAAACAACGGTCATGCGTAGGTACGGACTTCTGTCTCCATGAATGGTGTATTTCTTTCCATTTATCGATCTATTATATATATGTATATTCTGAATATATATTATATATAAATCATGTTTTACATTCTGGATATAATTAATCATGATCTAATTAATCATATGAATAATTACGAGTTAAAACACGAACGACAAATCAAACGATTTTACCCATAACGCTGCTTTAAAAAAGAAAGGGTAATATAAAGTCATAAGTGAACCATATATGATATAATAACAATGAATATGATTCTGTAATAGGTCAATGGAATTATTTAAATCATTATACAGGAGGTTTGGATACGTACAAATCATATCGGACCTAAGGTATGGGATAATTTTGCAAATATCATTTTTACACGAGATTGCTTATTCATAAGTATTTACTGGGGTTATTTATATCATCCATGTCCATGTTTTATAAAAGTGTTTTCATGTGTGTTTAAATTCCTTCTTACCCATTTTTTGAATTTTACTACATGGTATGTAAGGAATCTTTCTTTTGTTTACGTTACGAGGTACTTTTTTGACTTTTCCGGCAAAAGTACGAGAAGAATGTTTTTTTAAAATTTTACGGCATGAAAGGATTTTTATGGTTTTATAAAGCCTTATTTTCATGAAGCTTCCTCCAAAATATTTCATGAATATTTTCAAAAAAATCTCTTTCTTTTAAAATTGCATGACTTTTTGTGAAAATAAATTGATTTTGAAGAAGAAATTATATTTTCCTCAAGAATTCATTTCAAGTGTTTTATCAAAACCATTTTTCCATCTAAGATGACATTATTTCATATGTGTATGTTTCAAGTATAATGTCTCTATGATTTACATGGTTTCACTTTTCTTATTATGAAATGATATCCATTTCTTTTATATGGATTATGTGATGATGGGATGACATTTATGAAACCCATTTTATTTGTTGGGTTATTATGAATGATGTATGTTTTTTGTGGCAAAAGTAGGAATGATTTCATTATGAGATGGTTGGGACCTATATCTACCTCAAATTCATTGGGTAATGATTTATATCTCATGAGATAGACATGGCTGGAACAGTAAGTTAATCCAGTTCAGTGTTACAGGACTAAAACGAGGAGTGAACTCGATTCAGAAAGGGACTTTGTCCACTAAGATGATCTTGGCAGCAATGCCTTGGCTACTATAGAAATAATAACATTTGTTGAATGGTTTCCATAATTACATGTTTTATTCCCATTTTATTTTATCATGGTTGATGTTCCATTATGATATATTCCTTACGTACTTCCACGATTTATGTCTTTGCTCAAGATTTTGATGTTTGAATTTCATGTTCAAGTTTTTGCTTCCAAATGTTTATGGATTGTTTTATGTTATCTATGTTTTCCCTTACTGAGCATTTGAGATCACCCTTTTTATGATTTATTTTCCCTAGGAAATAAATATAGGTTTTAGGTAAGGAAACAAAAAGGGGAAGATCATTATGGGAGTTGTTGAAGATATTTCAACATGATTAGATGTTTATATTCAGAGTTTCCAAAGATACTAAACTATTACGGTCCTTGTGTGTCTTTTTTTGTTATGTATATAGTATTCTACAAAAGTATTGTAATGTCCATTTACGTCAAGCTTTGGGTATTTACAACCGATCTCTGCTCCCTAATGGCATGGAAGTTCTCCGACTTCGTGAGTCGGTCCACTATCACCCAAATGGAATCATGGCCCTTCGCTGTGCGCGGAAGCCCTATGAGGAAGTTCATAGACACTCCATCCCACCTCCACTCCATGATATCAAGGGGCTTCAATAACCTTGCTAGAACCTGATGCTCTGCCTTCACCTGATGATAGTTAAGACACCTAGAAACTAACTCAGCTACACTCTTCTTCACACTAGACCACCAAAACTACCATTGAAGGTCTATGTACATCTTCCCCAAACCGGGATGTACAGCCAAGGGAGAAGTTTGGAACTCCTAAATTACCTCCTCGCACATCTCCACTGGTACTATAGCTCTCCCCTGGAACAGGATCTCATGATTCCCTCCTTCAGAATACCCATCAAGTGCATCGCCCATGGATATAAGATCACGTAGTACCTCGCTGTCGATATCCATTAGCTGCGACTCTCTCACACGCTCAAGGACGGAGTCAACACCATAGACTGTAGAAAATTCGTATCCTCCTACTCCACCAAGGTAAGACATAGGGAAGCCAGCTACTCTGAAGCTTCCCGCACTAACTGAGCCTGGGACATCCTGCTAAGAGAATTTTCTACTACATTTCCCTTCCCTGGAGTGTAGACTATCTCGAAATCATAGTCCTGTAGAAACTCCAGCCAGCGCCTCTACCTCAGATTCAAATTCCTCTGAGTGAAGATGTACTTGAGGATTTGGTGGTCTAAGTAGACCACAAAACGCTCACACAGAAGGTAGTGTCTTCATAACCTCATCGTTAAGACCATGAATGCCAGTTCCAAATCATGGGTCGCATAATTCTTCTCATGGGGCCTCAACTGCCTCGACCCATATGCAATAACTACCTACTACTACATCAATACGCACCCGAGCCCAGCTCCTGAAGTGTCGCAGTATACCATGAACTCAACGCCCTCCTTTGGAAGCCTCAACACTGAAGCACTATTCAGCCTCTGTCTCAACTCCTCGAAGGCCTTCTTGCACTGATTAGTCGAGGTGAGCGACCATCCCTTCGGTGTCAATGTGGTCAAAGGGGCAGCAATCCTGGGGAAATCCTCCACAAACCTCATGTAGTACCCTTCCAAACCAAGGAATCTTCGCACCTATGATGCATTCTTGGGTGGCTCCTAAGAAAGTAATGCCTCTATATTTGTGGGATATACGGCCAATCCTTTCACCGTAATGACATGCCATAGAAAGTGAACCTCATGGATCCAGAACTGACACTTTGAGATATTCCCATACAGTTAGTTCCCGCAACTGGTGGTAGCCGGATCGAAGACCAATCTTTGAGAACCACTTTGCACCTCTCAACTGGTCGAAGAGGTCATCAATCATCGGAAAAGTGTACTTTTTCTTTATCGTGGCCTGATTTAGGCGACAATAATCCACACAAAGCCGCAGACTTCCATCTGCATTTTTCACAAACAAAACCAGAGCTTCCTAGGTTGACACACTGGGCCTGATGAATCCCTTCTCACAAAGGTCATCCAGCTGAAGTCGTAGCTCCCGAAGCTCTATGGGTTCCATCCGGTAATCCAAACATGATATCAGGGAAGTCCTCGGCTACAAGTAAATGCAGAACTCCATCTCTCTCCTTAGAGGTAGTCCCAAGACATCCTTGTGAAAGACATCCATGTAGTCATCTAAAAATGTAGGGATCCAGGTGCATGTAGTGTCTGCTGCTCCGAGATCCTTGCTTGGAAACTAATGAGAAAAAAGTCATGGTCTCCTACTAAGAATACTTGTCTGCTTTACCACGAGGTCTCGTTCACCAAGGATGGTGAACCTCATCCCATCAGAAAACATGCCTCTGACTCGTCTGTGATGATAGTCGATCTGGGTGTGAACCATATAAAGCCAATTCATCACCAGGATGACATCGTAAGGTTCCATCGTGATGATTAGTAGGTCCCACGTGAAACTCCCTCCTCTGAACGACAGTTCGCACTGTCTATAGATAATGGTCACCAATGAGGCACTTCCCATTAGAACCTCGAGACTAAGTGATGGGGTCAGTTCCTCTACTGAAAGCTCCAACTCTGGTATCAAAAGTAGTGATAAAAATTATTGGTTGGTTCATGTGTCTACTAGTACCGAAGCAAGAATATACTAAAAACGAAGTGTACCTTAGACCATCTCGTGTTTTGGGGCATCACGAACACCCATAGCCTGAAGCTGGCAGCGGCCCCTACCGCCAGCTCCCTGAGCCTGGCGTGGGCCGCCCGGTGGTGGCTGTGGATGGACCTCGAAACACTGTCCCGGACCTCCAGGTCCTGCTGCTTTTCCTGCACCACCTCTCGAAGGACCACTCTATCCTTGCATGGGGGATCCCTTGTCATGGTGCTACCTCTACGGTGCCCCCAGTACCTGCCACAGCTGCTCGGTCAGGCAGTCTTGTGCTAGGTGACCCCGTCTGTCACAAGCAGAACACTAGATCTCTCTTGACTTCCCTCGTGCTCCACGGTGCCACTGCGGTGTATGACCATTCCCTCTGTGCCTACTCATGGAAGGGCCTCCTCGACCATGGCTCTGCTCTCTATCACCTGCATGTCACCGAAGACTCTCCTCTGAAGCAGCCACTACTAAGCCATTTTAGTTGGCTTTCCTCAGCCTAGAATATCTCTATCACGAGTGCCCGCTCTATCACCCTGGCATAAGTAGGGATGCACAGGGGTACTACACTAGCACAGATCTCCCTGCGAAGACCCTGCTAAATCTTCTGAGCCCATAAGTAACTATCGTGGACCATATCCTACGAGTAGCATGTTAGATCAGTAAACCAGGATGAGTACTGCACCACAGTCATCCCCCCTGCTTCAGCTACAGAAGCTCTTGAATCCGAATGGAGCGTAAACAAGAGGGGGGTACTCCAGCCGGAAGAGTTGCTGGAAGCTATCGCATGTGAGAGACGACTCGTCGTGGGTCTGCGTAACCAACCCCCACAAACACCCGCCTGTCCTGAGGAAAAGGCTGGCAGGTAGGGCTACCATCTGGTATGATAGTGTCCGTACTAGCCTGAAAAGTCGTTCCACGGACTCTATCCAGTCTTCCGCGGCCTGGGGATCCGGGTCTCCACAGAACTTCTGTGGTCGCTGACACTGAATGTCTCAGAGCGCACTCAGCATGCACTTAACATCAGTCTACGTGGACAGTACTATCTACTTCTCTCTAGGTGGAGGGGATACTACTAAAGAACTAGGCTGAAGGGGATCATGTGAGAGTCCCAAAACTGACGCCTCGTCGCTCACCAAGTCGTCATCATGAACTGGAGAGGGAAACCAGGCTAGCTTTTGTCATGGGGGCATCCTAAAAATTGTCAAGGATTACTGAGATCAGATGATCATATACATATATATATCAGCAATAACAAAGGGGAGCTGACTCCAAAAGGACAATCAAAGACTCAATCCTACTAGATGCATGTTCCAAAGTTCCCTGCAGCAAGTGTTTCAACATGCCGAGTCAACAAGTGGGTTATCAGGGTCCTGGTGAATGGATACGCCAACCGCCCAAACCATCACTGGACTCCCTCACCTGAGAGCCACTCTTGAGACATGTCAACATTGTTACCCTAAATCCCAACCAATTCCTTTTTATGATGTCTGAAACACGCCCCAAGGAATGAACCACCTCTGATACAACTTTTTCACGACCCGACCCTACTGATATTGAGCCGAAACTACCCCATGCCCGCCTCCATAGGCCAGGGGCTGGCGACAAGTGCCGAAGGCATAAAAATCTTGGGGAGGCCTTTGCTTAAATACATACACACACACACAACCCACTCAATGCAAAATTGCAGAGTAAAAAAGAAAACCAAAGGACAAACAACTATAACCCAACCACATATAGGCATCAACCTCTAAATAAAAAAAAGTATAGTATTTAAAAGTAGACTAAACGGTAAAAGGGGAAAAACACGCGCCCAACCAGAAAGGTTCTACAACCTGGAAACAAGTAAACGAAAGTGAACAGCTGGTGAGTCTCACAGCTGAAAGACCGACTACAACCACCAAACGCAGCCCAAACTCCTGTGTCCTCTAAGATTTTCTATAGTCTCAATCGACTTGTCTGTCATTTAAAAGGGCACACTATGTGTGGGAAAAGCCTAATAAGGGGGTGTATAAAGATACTTAGTACGATGCCCCAAAATCTCAAGGGAGAAACAATGGAGGTACAAAAACAATGAGCAGTAGACAGAACAAAGAACAGTGTAAGAGTACAATAGAGATACTGTAGCTCAACCCAACAAAATAAAGGAAGTAGACTCATCCCTACCAAGAGAAGATAGACATGGAAATCATGTGGCATACCCCGTGTGTCTTTACCCCTCATAGAAGGAGAGTAACTGAACCGAGGGAGTGGGAACAAAATTAGGGTGTATAGACATATATATATATATATATGCTCAACAAGGAACCTGAACGAGTGTGTAAGGGGATCATGATCTCCATGCTCAGCCCAGGATAAGTCGCCAATAGTTCTAAGGATATCCATCACTAATGCCCAAACATCCCGCACATCAAAGTTGTCTCATCGCTAAATCACACAACCAAGGATCATGCTCTGATAACCACAAATAAAGGTCATTAACTAGCCTCATAGAAAGGGGCTAAGTCTAAATGAAGTCATTGGGTAACCCACTGCCCAACCCAATTGGAGGGTAAACCCTAAAAGTTCTTCGTGTGACCCATTTCCCAGCCCTGCTGGAGGGTAAACCCAAAAAGGTCGTCAGGTAACCCACTGCCCAGCCCTGTTGGAGGGTAAACCCTAAAGTCAACAGGTAACCCACTACCCGGCCCACACGGAGGTAAACCCTGAAGTTAACGGGTGACCTGCTACCCTACCCCGAAGGAGGGTAAACCCTGACACGCCAGTGGGTAACCCACTTCCCAGCCCGGCTAGAGGGTTAACACTAAACTGGTCTGATAATTCCGTACTCCCCGAACCATCTCTGGGTGTCACTAACATCGCGAATGTTCGTTGGGTCGGAGTGTGTTAATGGAACCTCCGACCAACACCCTTTCACATTTCCACATTTAATGATATATCGAATGAGGCTCTGCACGTCCAAATAGATTACACTATCTTAATCCTCACAGAAAAACATGTGAGATAGACTATTTACTCGGTGGAAACGGACTCCTGAAGAAAATGTTATTCAACGCCGCTTTATGCCCATAAGACATCTCATGGGGCCCACACCTCGGTCTCAAAAGAGATCGTGCAAACTGATCCATCACGATTATCTTGGAAAAACACGCCAAAACAACTACTCATTCGCCCTGAACGGATAACAGATGAAAAAGTCACAAAACGCTGCTCACAGCTTAAAAGACGGCCCGTGTGGCCCATGTCTCAACTCCGGTTTCAATGCCTAAAACCACCCTGGACAACTTCTTCTCTATGACAGGGTCACAACTCCACTGACGGCAACTTAAATGAACTTTGGATGTGTTCTATCCATCCGAAAGAAGAATCCTAGCTTGGTACTTAACGAGCGTGTCGCGCCACCGAGCTCTTGTCCCGGGAATTAAAAATCCCCAGGACCATCTCAAAACCACCATCTCGATCTGAGGAATGCATATCCATAGAAGACATGTGAATATGACACTTTATTTCAAGTAATGGTGTTTTTAACTTCGTTGGACGGAGACGGGGTGGGACTGGGCCAGCCCACCCCTTTAGAACGGTGGTTCGCGGCTGGACCTCCCGAACCGCCCGGTCCACCGCCGTCTGTGGTTCACCGCACGGGCAGCCCCGCACCACCCAAACCAACTCATCTGGTCCGGAGATTTCTCCATGAGACACATGGAGTGCAGGTCTTTGTTGGTTGTCCGGGGGCGCGACGACCCCAGTTCTTGTGCCTCCCGCTGACCGGTGAAGCTGGCCAGCTAGCCCCCCCGCGTCACCCTGCCATCTCGGTCCGCCTGGTGCCGCCGCCGCCGCCTGGATCCCACCGCGCCAGCCACCATCCTGGACCGACTAAAGCCTCCGCCACTTGGGAGCCTACTGACACCGCCTGGGACCACGCCGCCACTGCCTGAGAACCGCCGGACCTTCGCGCCGACTGTCAGACAGCCCTGGAACCGCCGGAAAACCAAAGGTTTGGCCGGAAAACATCCTTGGGCCACCCCGGGCGCCCTAGGACTCGGAAATTCTATCTTAAAGGATCGTTGGGAAGCTCAAATCGATCCCTATGCAAATATGTCCTTAGGTTGAGAAGAAAACAGAATTTCAACGCAATAGATTTAATTCAAAGAATATACGGAATTCAAAAACGAAAACGTAACCTCCTACCTCGTTGGGCGTTGCCCGTAGCTTCACGAAAGGTCATA
The DNA here is from genome assembly GCA_963277665.1 of Viscum album. Classification (NCBI taxonomy): domain Eukaryota; kingdom Viridiplantae; phylum Streptophyta; class Magnoliopsida; order Santalales; family Viscaceae; genus Viscum; species Viscum album. Next base: position 1,064,677,317 of record OY728166.1, on the reverse strand, counting down.
CGGAGTGCCACGGCGCCTTGGAGAGGTATAGGAGAGGAGCTTGAAGGGAGTTGGATTATTCCAGGGGTAAATTAGGGGAATAAGGGGGAGGGGAAGAAGGGTTTAAGTAGAAAGCCGTAATTAAAATTAATTAAGTCTTAAACCCACACCAGTAGGCCTCGTACCCGAACTCTCGACGGGGTCGAGGTTAAGCCTCCTATAGGGTAAAAACCACGTTCTGAGTGCAAAGTTGGTCTCAAATTTTTAATCCATGCCTCCATTCAGATTTTTTAAAGTTCACGCCTAGGTCCGCTAAATTACGAAAATGTCTTTGGTGGCGTTTTCCACAGAAGGGACGCGCCCACAAAAGTTACACTCCTCTTAGGGTAAACGACACGCTACAGACTCAACGGTGCCCTCCTTTTTCCAATCCGAGCAACCGTTTACGAGTTATACTGTTTATTTGGTGTTTCTAGTGGGAAAGCGCTTAAAAAATTAATTCTGGCCACACCGGGGCTCGGAATCACACGTCGTCTGAACGCCCGGCTCTGGAATAACATCAAGAAAATTTCAAAGTCTTACAGGCTCAAAACTCATGTTCTTATAGATTTTCAATAATTTTATTTGAAAATATTAAAAATTATTTCTTTATTTTTTTAAAAAAATTATCTTCAACATCACATTTTTTATAATCATTATATATTTTTAAGGATATATTTCATAATTTTATTTTCAATTAATACTTTTTTTCCTTATTTTCACATTTTTTTCAGGTATTACCTTCATATATGATCTGAAACATAATTTTTTTGATAACACTGTAGAGACCAGAAACTTGACGTACATGGACATTACATTACTTTTGCGGAATATTTAATACATAACAAAAAATAGACACACAAGGACCATAATAGTTTGGTGTCTTTGGAAAATCGGAATATAAACATCTAATCATGTTGAAAGATCTTCAACATATCCCATAATGATCTTCCCCTTTTTATTTCCTTAAATAAAACCTTTATTTATTTCTTGGCGAAAATAAAACATAAAAAGGGTGAGCTCAAATGCTCAGTAAGGGAAAACATAGAGAACATAAAACAATCCATAAACATTTGAAAGAAAAAACTTGAACATGAAATCTAAACATTAAAACATTGAGAAAAGACATAAATCTTGCAAGTACGTAAGGCATATATCATAAAGGAACATCAATCAAGATAAAATAGCATGGGAATAAAACATGTAATTGTGGAAACCATTCATCACTTGTTATGATTTCCATAGTAGCCAACGCATTGCTGACAGGACCATCTTAGTGGACAAATTCCCTTTCTGAATCGAGTTTACTCCTCTTTTCAGTCCTGTAACACTGAACCGGATTAACTTACCGTTCCATACATGTCTATCTAATGAGATATAAATCTTTACCCAATGCATTGGAGGGAGATATAGGTCCCCCCCATCTCACAATGAAATCACTCTTACTTGTGCCACAAAATAAACATACATCATTCATAATAACCCAATAAATAAAACGGGTTTCATAAATATCATCCCATCATCACATAATCCATATAAAAGAAATGGATATCATTTCATAATAAGGAAATTGAAACCATGTAAATCATAGAGACATTATACTTGAAACATACACATATGAAATAATGTCATCTTAGATGAAAAATGGTTTTGATAAAACACTTGAAATGAATTCTTGAGGAAAATATCCTTTCTTCTTTAAAATCATTTTTTTTCACAAAATGCCATTCAATTTTATAAGAAAAGGATTTTGTTAAAAATAATCATGAAATCTTATAGAGGAATCTTTATTTAAATAAGGAATTATGAAATCGTAAAAATCCATTCATGCCGTATAAGTTAAAAAATAACATTCTTCTCGTACTTTTGTCATAAAAGTAAAAAAGTACCTCGTATGGTAAACAAAAGAAAGATTCCTTCCATACGATGTGGTAAAAGTAGAAAAGGGTAAAAATGAATTTAAAAATACATGGAAGAAACGTAAAAATTTTATGAAAACATTTTGAGAACATATGGACATGGATAATAATCATAACCCCAGTAAATACTTATGAATAAACAATCTCGGATAAGAATGAGATGGGAATAATTATCCCTTGCCTTAGGTATGATATGCTTCGTATGGATCTGAACCTCCTGTATATTAATTTAAATAATGTAATTGAATTATTAAATAATCATATTCATTGTTATGATATAATATATGTTTCACTTATGACTTTATATTACCCATTCTTTTGTAAATTCCATGTTAAAGCAGCGTTTTTGGTAAAATCATTTCATTTATCGTATGTGTTTCGAATTGTCGTTCTTGATATTATTACATATATCCTGATTTACATAATTTTAGAATGTAAAACATGATTTATATATAATATATATTCATCATATACATATATATTAAAGATCGATAAAAGGAATTAAATACACTGTTCATGGATACGGTAGGTCGTACGTACGCATGAACGTTATTTTCGTTTCCTTATTGAATTGAATGAAACTAAATAGATGAAATACATATATATATAAATAAATATAGTAGAATTATTATTTCATATATTTCATTATTATTCATTATATAAACTTTATAATCATTCATGTATGGTTAACATGGAGAATTAATCTCATCGCGTCGTGGAGATGGTAATATGTACGTATGCACGAGCGATGATATTGTTCCCATAATTATTGAATAGAATTGGAGTAGATGGTATAATATATCAGAATCAGTATGATGTTATAATAACCATATATAGTTATTCTTTACACCATTATACCCATCCATGTAAGGTGTTGGTGGAAAAACAGATTACACCACAGCGTGGAGACGGTACTCCGTACGTACGCACGCGCGGTGATTTTATTTTCCGTAGGATGGATAGAATGTGAAATAGGGTTGTTTTATATTTATAATAACATATCAGTATATGAGGGATACTGATGTTATTACTTAAAAATTAAACAACTAAATAATAGGGAGTATAAGAAGAATGGAACTTGAAGAAAACGGTAGAAGGTATTACCTCTTTCTCGAAGTGCCTACTTTTAACTTTCTCTTAGGGCACTAAACATGGTCTTTGAAGAAGACCAGGACCTCTAGGATGTTTCTAGGGATGTTTAGAAGATAATTTGACAGGGTTTGGCCAATTTTCAAGGCTCAAATTGGTGTGAGTAGGATAGGGAGGAGGTGCCCTTTTATAAGGGAGGAGAGGGGTACCTTTGGAAATATAAGAAATATTAGTTTATATTAAATCCCGACCCCACTTAAAAACTTCAAAAATGACTCATATCCAAATATTAGATTTTATATGGTTGTAATATCATCAACCAATAAAATTTAGACATGTTAGGAATTTATTTTAAATATTATCAACTTGATTTATCCCTATTTATCAATTTAATTTTATTTGTGGTAATAATATTCTAGATTTTAAATTATTATAAATAATTACATATGTGTTCTGAATTTTCCATAATTTGACACTTTATGACATTTTAGACCATATAAATTTTAATTTCTAATTTTTAAATTTTTTTGTGATTTTTAAACAATTTTATAATATGTTATTTTTATAAAATAACAATAGTGTCAATTTTAAAATTATTCATTTATTTGAATTTAAATAAACAATATACAGAAGATATGTTCTAACTAAAAGATTTAATAGATTCATAACATGTTATATGTATCTATAAAATTAGTGGTGAACATTAAATAGTTCATATAATATATATTTTTATATTTTTAAAACCATTTATTTGATATTTCTTTTAATAAAATAATTTCAACATCACTATTATGTCACCCTTAATGATAATTATTTAATATCTAAAAATTCTAAACAAATTCATATGATGTATATAATTTTATTAGATTTCGGTAGACTATTTATATCCTAAGTTTCATTAAGGTTATTACTAAATTAAAATTATTATACATATAAGATTTAAGAAAGTGACATGGTGTCACTTTCTTTGGTTTTAATAATAATTAAATTATTTTCATAGAACAAAGTCTATTAAATGAATATAATCCGACCATTATGTGATATGGGTCGACTTTTAGTCATCCAATAGTATTTTGGCAGGTGTTAGGGTAATTTATAATCTTATATTTACCCTTAATTACCTGATTTACCTTTAATTATGGTAAATAAAATTTACCGTAGTTAGTATTCATAATGCCCAAAAATAAAAAGTAGCATATTAACATAATTTTTACCCACTGATTCCAAATATGGAATAAATTTTTCAAAATTCAAAACACATAAGTTGGAGTAATTAATTTAAAATTAATCTCATTGTTAAGAAAACGGGTTTTATAAGTTAAAACATTGCCAAAGATTGAAATGTTTTTACCTATGAATTCAATGTGAAATTAATGCTATTGACATATATTATATTAAATCGTAAAAATATATTCTATTTATACTTTAAAACCATTAAATATTATAATTTATCCATATAATTTATGTCAATGAAAAAAGTTGTTTTTAATTAAAAATTAGCGTATTTTTACTATTAATCAAAATATGAAAGTTATCAGAAAAATATAACAAATTTATCCAAAGCAAATTTTTATATCCTGATTCCAAAGAAGAATTTTATTTTTTCAAATTGAACTTATAAACATGTCAAAAAAATAGATTTAATGTGGGTGCTCCATCAAAAGGCGGCAAAACAGCATTTTTTGAAAAATACTACTTTTACCCGAAAAATTTATTTTGTTCTATTAACATGTTCTAGAAAATGTGTAAGATGAATAATAATGTTATAAAATTAAAAATGTAGTTAATACTATTCATAATGGCTAGTTCGTGATAATATTATAACCATATATCATTGTTTAGTGAAACCCAGTATTGCGTACAATACACGCTATCGAGAAAGGTCGCAATTGCGTGTAATGCAAGCCAAGTCAGGTTTGCGTGTTGTGAAAGAATCCTTCGTTGTTTCGTATAACAGAATCCAACCATATTTCAATTATACATTGAATATATATAAATATATATAAATACTCAATGTTGCGTAGATTGACTGTTATAAAATGAACTTGAAATTGTGTGTAACACAATCTAAGAATAGTGTTGCGTATACTTCAAGCTAATACAGTGTGGCATATAGAACAAGATAATCTTGTTGTATCATAAAACAAATGACATCAAATAAATTAAAAATAATACTTATCATAAAATATCAGGTTGTTACAAACTCTGAAAGAATTTTGGGAAAAATATATTACAGTTTCACTGTTATTAATTTCTTATTTCAAAAGGCTTTATTTAAATAGAAATTATTCTTCTTGAATCAACCTATAAATTTTCATATAAGGTTAACTTTTGGGGTATTAAGTTTTTTATATCAACTATTTACCCTTCAAAGGTCATTATTTGGGATTCAATCTAGAAATGATGTGAAACACATTTTTCTTGTAATGGATTCTTTATAATGTGAAAAATGAAACTCATTTTATTCTATTGGGATTTATTGATATATATATATATTATGTGATATCTTATAGAACTAATGTACATGTATAGTGATCGGTGGGGTCCTATATCACCACTTATTGTGTTGTTTATTTTTTTATATCTCGTGAGATAATGAATCATACATTATTGGATTTGTTTTTCTCATAAATCTTATAGAAGATTGGAATTGTTTAAAATATAAATCAATTTTGTTTTTTGGATTTTTTTCACAACCTAAATGGTGGACATGCTTGTTCTTTTTCACAATATAAAGGGGCTCATAATTTTAATTTTCTCCCATATGATTTTTTTATATTCTTATATTAGTTCCATAATTCCATTTGATTTAATTATTCAGTGAAATACAATTTTTCTATTTTATACACCTATGATTATTATCCATAGATCATGTTTATACCACACACACTTATGCCATGGTAAAATTTTGTTCATCTGAGATCACATGTCATTTTATCATTATTAATAATGAACTCCTATTATTCTATAATCGTTATATAATGATTTCCCCCATCATGTTATCTCATATTCTTCTAATATAACACTTGATTACATGTTGATGATATTTTCCCTTCATATAGTGTTGTTGTTCTCCCCATTCATATGTTCTTATTCCCTAGTTTATGAAGATGAGTATAAGATATGGTAATTTGATAAGGGAGTCTTGTGTGGCTCAAATTTGGATAAATTTTTAAAAATGTATAAAAATAAATTTTATTTCCAGATGGACTACAAAGAAAATAAATCATCCATTCTTGGTATTTAGTGAATTTTTTTGAGATGTTATTTTTATGTTATAGAAATTAGTTGTAATAAATTCATATGAATCATTGGTAGCTTTATATGGTATCCGAGTAAGGTTTAGTTATTTTTAGGTTAACATTATTTTTTTTATATACATGAGAGAAAATTAGTGAAACCCATTAGGATAAGTATACGTGGTGAGTCTATGTATTCGATAAAATCATGGAATTTTTGTAAAGTTTTAAGTAAGTTGTTTCCATAGAAATTACATTATTTTTAATATAATATAATGTGAATGAAACTATTACACCAACATGCCAAGGGGAACTCACCCATGAATCATATTTTTTGTATATCGAATCAATCATCACCATGTACATGATGAGTATCCCCGAGATGAAAAACATGGCTTAACAATCCAAGGGGATATGATTTGTAGAATTTACATTTTCTTTATGATCCATTATGAAATATTTTAATATATTTTAATTATATTATGAGTTAGTTTATATAAAATAACAAGAGTTTCATTCCAAAAAACCTATATAAAACTAAAATAGATATATGTTGATCCAATTACTTTATATTTTATATTATATTATAATATTATAAAATTATGTTGTCATTTGGGAAGATATATTAGGATTGTTTTTTTCATAAGATAATTTATATTGATTTGTTTGGTAGTATCCTAACTATTTTGGATTTAGAATCATTTAAGAAATAGGATCTTCATAATTAATCTCTAAATGATATAACCCTTGAAATTCCTATATACATCTAAAGAATAATAATTGGTACTTTTTAGTTAAAAAAATGAAAAATATCAATACATTTCTATTATGTGGTAAATGATGAGTATTATGGTATTAAAAATTTTGAGCTTTATATATTATTATAAAATATACATTGAGTTTATTATGGATCCTTTAAAAGCATTCATTTAGGAATGGTTTATATTACATTTAGGATTCTATTTATTTATGAGAAAATATTCTAAACAAATACGCCTTTGAAAAATATTTTATCTCTAAATTAATGCTTTTTTGGATGGATTTTACCAGATAAAATACTGAACTAAATCAATTTTCACATATTAGGAGTGTTATTTAGTATAGAAGAAAACCCTCTAGTAAATAAGAAGCTATTACTCAACAGAAATTGTGTACATTTAGAGCATACATAATTAATATAAGTTAAGATAAAAAAGGATTATTATTTTGAAAATAACAATAATATTAATTTATATTATATTTCAACCTAATAAATTAATTTTTCTAGTTATACAATATTTTATTAATTTTCTAGATGATATGTAATGTTATTAAGAACACATAATGTTTAAAAAAATTAATAAAAGATGTTTTTTATATTATTTTTTTTAATTTTAAAAATAAAATTTTAGAATTTTAGAATTTTAATATAAAAAATGTAATTAGTTTAACAATCCATCATTTAAAAAATAACCTAAGAATAATTTTTAAAATTTTTTAAAATAATTGTTTTTAGGAGAAAAAATATTTTTACATAAACTATAAAATTTATTATTTTATTATTTTATAAGACAGTAAAAAAATATTATAAGACATTATAATTGATCATACAAGTATTTATATAGAAAATTAAAATGTTTATAAATTATATATTATGACTAGAAAACATAATTTCTATATAATTGAACATATGTAACATTTTATTCATATTCAAAAATAATTTTCCATATTTATTTATAAAACAATGAAATACTGAAATATGTTTTTTTATTATATTAAAATACACATAAAAATTATTTTTCATAATATTACAATTTATATCATGAATGTTACTAAAATCATTAATTTATATGAATGAAATATTTAACATTAAAAAATCTTTTTTTAAAAAATTATGACTTTTGAGTACTAATAATAAAATTACCTTTTACAAGTATTAAAAAATATTAGATAAAATTAATTTTATATTTGAAATCATAATTTTTTTAATTAGTTAATTTGTTTTGACTTTCTTGTTTTCATTAAATTTAATTAAGATTGTTGAAAAAGAATTTTTTATAGTAAAAATAAAAAAGGGAAAAAATAGTTATACTGAGATTAATATACCCATAGAAAGACAAAAACTTGCATTCTAGTGTGTGAATTAGTTATGACTTAGATAAAACTCCCATAAATTATGTTAAATTTTTTTAGCCTTTTACCATTGAAAATTTAGATACTATTATTGAAAGGTAATTAGTACTTCCAAAATTTCATTTCTCTACACATATATAATGGGATCAACTCCACCACATCGGTATATGTATATTCCATTGAATTTCATCAAAATTTCCTATATTATTCCCTTACTATAATCTTATATCTTTTTCATAATCCTCTATTATAAATTTGTTGGCCTAAGTCCAGCATTTTTTAAGAGACTTCTAAAAGATATCTCACATTCAGATCTTTAATATTTTATAAACCCTAGCCATTTATTCTTAGACATTGAGTTGTAATTTTTTTTATCCATGATAATATAATGAAATTAAAATTATTAATATAATATTAAGTATTTATATTAATGGTTCAATAATTATTAATTACTTTTTATCCATAAAGAAATACAAAACTTAATCGATTGTCCGTACATTTAGATTATAACCTCCATGAAGAGATGTGGTTAATTTTTCATGACATAAATTCATTGTTTGAAATATGGATTATTTTTATGAATCAGTATCTTTAATATTTCACAATAATAATTCTGAAATTATGATTTATCTATACCTTCACTCGATCCCATTTGTTAAGAAATTGATTCATTAATTTTGTTTGTGTGCGAACCACCGCCTCCTCAATCAATTGATTAAATTTTCAATAAAAACTAACATAGATGTTTTCATTGATGAAATTAAATAATTTAAATGATATTTTCTACATGGTTAATATCATATAAAATTTTTATTTACAATATATTAAAATATTTCCATACTCAATAAATCATTTTAGCATTCTCTCAATTGGGTCTCTTTTCCACAAATATGATTGATTTTTTAATTAATGAATAAGCAATAATGTATAATTCTAATATAATGTAATAATAATTAATTTAATATTTTTAATGATTCTGGATTTTATTTTAAAGCATAATTTTTTTATTAATATATAACCTTTCGATCGTCAAAATTCTAAGACTAGTACACCGCGATTTCCTTTTACATGAACTATATCCATGAATTTCACAAAATGAAATGCGAATTAATGAATAATTGGAAAACATATTGATATACCTCTATTCTTATATTAACTATATAATTTTAACCATTAATTAAGAATCTAACCCATCATAATAAATCTATTAGGAAATGAAAAATCAGAAAATACTAACATATAATGATGAAAATAAACTATAATTGGGTAACATATTTGTAATAGATGGTTATAAATATTTTGAATATAAGGTAATATAATTGAATAGGGATAAGAAATTAGTGATTTGTATATTTATTTTATGTTTATAGGATATTGAATATATATAAAAAGTCTTTATGTACATTACCATTGCATAACTTTTGTGGGATACTTAAAACGTTATGCACATAGATGCCCAAATACTGTAATTGGTCTAGTGCCTTTGGAAAAGTGGAATCTTGAACACTATAACATAAATGAGATACATTATCTCTCACTAGGTTCTTCTTGAATAGAACCCTTATTTAATTCATCAAACATAATAAATATCATAATAACCTATGGGAAGGGAGCATAAAAAGGGGTGGGTTAAAATTCTCAGTAATGGTATATAATATATATATTTTAGAATAGTTGTGAGAATAAGGGTATGAGAACATGATCATGAAAATATAAGTTCAAACTATGTATATAAAATATCATATACATGAATCAAGGAATAAAGATTAGTAGTTTGTATTAAATTAATCTTAAGGAAATAATGAACATAAGACGTTAAATAATAAAATTGGAATAAAACAAAGAATTGTGGAAGATAGATGAGAATATATAATATGATTTCCATAGTAGCCAAGGTATTACTGCAAAGACCACCATAGTAGTAAATGCTCACTCCCTATACCATCACAGTAGTCATTGTTTACTCCCATGTACATATTAGTATCATGAGGTCACTCTCCAAACCATCTGGGTAGTGATGGTTCACTCCAATGTCCATCATAGTAGTTAAGGGAAATTCCCAAGACCATCAATTTATATCTCATGAGATATAAATCATTACCCAATGCGTTGGATGGAGATATAAGTCCCACCCATCCCATAATTAAATCATACATATATGTTCCATAAGATCATAAATAACCACATCGTAACCCATGAAATGAAATGGGTATTATAAACAAGAAATTATTTCATAGCCATTGAAAATGGAGAGGTCTAATAATCAGTTAACCATAAAAACAACTCATGAAATGAAACGGGATTGAAAATTATATAACCCATGAATGAGAACTGGATTCCATTAACATCATTCCATCATAACATAGTCCACTTATAGAAAGAATATGAATGGAAACATTGAATAATTTCCCTATACATGCATGATTAAAACCAATGGATATTCTCTTAGATGGTAAATAATTTTGAATGTTATTTTTAAAAAAATCTTGTGGAGAACATACATTCTGTATTGAAAAATTATTTTTAAAACATAAAACTATTTTTAAAACCATTTTCTTTGAAAATATTTTTGAAGACATAAAAAAAAGAATTGAAAAAAAATATAAAATTTTTAAAATAATTTTTTCATGAAAATGGTCTTAAAATATCTTTTTAAATATTTTCAAAAACATTTTTGAAATAATTTTTGAAAACATTTTTTTAATACAATAAATTTCAGTCCAAAGAGAGCGATGATCATATTTTACATAAAACATTATCTTATGTACCAAATAGTTGAAAATTTTTACTAATTCATGGATAAAATTTTAATAAATATATTTTAATGAAACCCATGAGTGTTCTTGATATATGGATCATAATATTTCATCAATGTATTGGTAAACATAGAAAATCTCAAAAAGCGGTGAGATTTTCTCAATAAACTCTAATAACTTGGTAACTTCAAATCATACTCTCTATGTTAGAAAATAAAATTAATTTAATATTAAAATATCATTAAAATAAGGGTTTTTATGATATAATATTTAAAATTAATGTATACACACATCAAGGAATAATTTGGTTTCATAACATAACCTGAGTTTCAATGAAGGAAAATTGAGACAAAACTATTTTACCGATTTAGAAACATTCAAAATATTAAAGACATGAATTAAATATCAAAAAATGGATATGTAGATAAAAAATAAGATTATGTAAATATACATATAATACAATCATGATTAGTATATACATCACATTAATGGAAATATTGGTGAACATAGCATGTAGGTGATGAAAATAAAAAGTTAGATGAAATCCTTTTACATGTTGTCCTGACTATCATCATACCCAATCAAAACACATGTTTAATGAATATAAATTTATTATACATCCTTTAAATAACCATATAAATATACCTAATACCATATATGGTTTTATTATTACCTTATAATATTATCTTGTTAACCATCCTATGTTAAGGTTTCACTTTGGATAATATTCAGTTTGTTCTTTGCATGTGTCTTAATTTGTTATATCACTAGTCCTTATACATATATGATGATTAAATAATGTAAAAAATGATATAAATATTTTTTATATCTAGTATATTCTGATTATAACAATCCATTGAATATATATTTATGAAATATAATACACCTTTCATGGTGATGGTAGGTCATACATATGCCAGAATGCTATTTCTGTTTAATTTTCATGTTAAAAGAAATAAAGTAAAATATTTATATGTGTATATATAAAATCCTTAAGATAGATTTATTATAAAATATATATTCAATAAACTCATATTTTATACATTCCATGTAATGTATGAATGAATCATATCTCATTGAGGGGGAGGTAGTCCACACTTCCTCAAATGAAATTATTACATTAACATGAAATATAAAGTAAAAATATATCTGTTTAAAATAGAATATATAATAATAAATGGATAATAAATATAATATTTGAAATATATAAAATATTTTTTATAATAATTTCCAACATGATAGGTGGTAAAGGAAAACTGAACAACCATCATTTATTGAGGTAGTAGTTCACTGTACACATAAACAGTATGTTGGTTACCCATTAGATGGAGGTTAAGTGTTGGTTGAAAACGTAGAATAAAAACATCATATTATATTTAATATATATATTTATTTATATAATAATTCAATAAATATATCACAGTTATTAGAAAATTTAAATAAAATAAATTATATTGAGAGAAGGTATTATCTCCAAATCGGGTAACCTCTTTTGGTTAGAGTAAAAAGGTTACCTTCGAAAAAATTTATCCCAAATGAAGGATTATTAGAGTAATGGAGGGTTTTTGGGAAGTTTAATGGTCATATTATGGGCGAAAATAAGAGGTCTTATTGGTGTTAAGAAGAGTGATAGGCAGTTTCCTTTTATAGGGGAGGGTAAGGACCCATATAGAATTTTTAAAAACCATTTACGTGTACCCACATTTCAACATAAAAAGTCATAACTAACTATAAAAACTCAATAATTTAAGGTTAATTGTCAAATAATATCTATATAATGGGTATTTTCCATGTTTTTAAGTTATTCTGGGTCTTAAATCTAATGTTCAGTCCTTATATTAGCTTAATTTGGCCTTAATCAATGTAATTAATTTTAATTATTTTCACTATTATTTTTGGAGAAAAACATAGTTGAAATTATTATGAATTATAAATTATTATGATTCCAAATATGGAATAAATTTATCCAAATTCTAATCATAAAATTGGTAAAATTTAATTCAAAATTAATCTCGTTGTGGGGTCGACAATGCAGGTCTTTAATGTAAAAATAACCAAATCTTTGCTAAGTTTTTATATCCATTTTGAATGTGAATTTTGTTCTAATTAGCCACAGAAGATTAATTTATAAAAATACAATATAATTATTTATTTAAACAAAATTAAAATATAATTTACACTTATAAATAAATTAGATGAAAAAGCATGTTTTCATTTAATTTTGGTTTTTTCACTATTCAACCAAAAAAAATATTTCTCAGAAAAATCTAAACATTGATCCTATGTTAATTTCAACATTATAAATTCAAAAATAATTTTTTTTTATAAAATTAAATTTCTCAATGTGACTAAATTTAAATTTATTATTTTTTATAGAAGAACATTAAAGGCAGTTCATTCAAGAAATAGTATTTTTAAACATAAAAGTAATTTACCAAAAATAATATCATTCATCATAAATATATTTTATTTACATAAAATATATATATATATATATAATATTTTAAGAGTAGTTATTACTATTAATATTAATAATTTTAATGTCTAGGTTATAATAATCTCTTTTGAATAATTATAACAATAAAATGATGTTTTGTAGAAACATGGGTGTTGCATGTAATGTACGCCAAGTCGATGTTTCGTGTAACCAATTCCAAGTCGATGTTCCATGTAATGTACTCCATGTTCATGTTCTATGAGAACGGAATTTTTTACTTAGCTTGTTGTAAGATATAATTGAAAATTAGTTTCTTTAAAAAAAAGGTCCATAAAAACTCAGGACAATACATTCCATCCCCCTTAAAATAAATTTCCCCATATAATTTCATAAGTTGGGTAAAGGAAAATGAGCATTATTATGCTTCATAATATGCTCAATTTAACATATAAATTTCTATAACTAGTGATTTCCCAAAAAATCTTTGACATGGTGAGTGGTCTTATATCATAGACCTTACTTTGTACGATCCATAATTTCTACTAGTTTCTCCTCATAAGAAATATCCTTCTCTAGAAGTATGAAATATATGTTTTGTATATGTGGAGGGTTAGGTATGTAATTATTTATGAGAGATATATGGAACATATCAAGTACTTGAGATAGATTTGGAGGAAGTTTATAGTGCTTTGTAACTATCCATATATGATCAAGAATCTAAATGGGACTGATATAACATGGGATTAGTTTTCCATTCTTCAAAAATATCATTACCTTCTTCTTGGGTGAGATTCATAGAAACACTTTTGCACCATCTTAAAATTCTATATCTTTCTGATTGTTATCAGCATAACGTTTCAACCAACATTAAGCTTCCTTGATATGTTGTTAAATTGTTATAACCTTCTTGACAATTTATTCAGTAATCTCATATCCCAATAGGTTTATTTATATAACATCATCCAAACAAATTAGAGCTCAAAATTTCTTCCCATATATATCTTCATAAGGTGTAATATAATTCTTTCATGAAATAAACTTTTGAATGAAAATTCAACTATATGAATTTGTTGATCCCAACCACCTTTTTAATACAGCGAACAATATCTCAACACATCCTCTAGTTTTTGAATTGTTCTTTCACATTAAAAATTTGTTTGAGGATGATATGAAGTGTTGAAACTCAATTATAGATTAATTTCTTTTTGAAAACATCAAATAAACATTAAGGTAAACCTCATATCCCGATTTGATTTAATAAATTGTGGTAATCCATGAAACCTTACCACTTCCTTAATATATATCATGGAAAGATGATCCTGAGAGAAGTCATCTCCGATAGCGATGAAGTGTGCCTCCTTATTAAGAAGATCCTCTACCACCCATATAGTATTAAACCATTAAGAGGGTTTGGATAGTCTAAAGATAGAAACCATAGTGATGTCCTACCATTTACATTCCTGTATGGGTCATGGATGTAACATCCAATTGGACATTTTTCTTTCATCATTAACTTATTATCATACCAATCATCGATATACAAACTCTATGATATCTCTCTTCATTCCATATAACCAGAATAATTATTTCAATTCCCCATAAATCTTTATAAATACAAGATGCATAAAGAAGGAAAAATTATGAGTGTCCTCTAACATCCCATTCAATTTTTGTATGGAATGAACACATACATAGTTCTTTAACATTATCATTCCATCCTGATCAAGTTTAAAATCGAGAATATTTATGAAATTATTTTACAACTCTTCATCTACCTTTTGCACCTTCTTAATATTAACATTGATATAGGTTTGTACATTCATTTGAGAAATATATTTTTCCCCTTTCCAATAGATTTCTAGATCCATCATTTCAAAATCCATAAAAATTGGATATTTTTTATCCTCATTGTGGATAAGATATCATTATTCATCCGACATTAACCATTCTACACCTTCTTATCTTTCCTAGGGTGGTGATGATTCAGAAGATATAATCATTTATTAACACTAACCATCATTTCTGGCACATGTTCAAATCCTTTTATGTGAATATATTTTTAATACATTTATTATTAGTATATATATCATACTTCTCTACATAATGATAATTCCTTCGCATCTTTAATGAAAAACATACCATTGATAACTCAATATCATGATTTTGGTAATTTTATCATGAATCCTAAACATCCATGAGGCATAAGTGATAACCATGTTATTTTTCATAATAATAATTTTCAATCCCTTATTGGATTCATATCTATAGATTACAAACCATTATCTACTATAAAGTTGCGTTAGAACATGTTCATTGACAACCCATCTCTTCAGATCCTTGAAATTTTCCTAAAAATTTTCTTTGTAGAGGAACTTTACACCCATCCAAGTTAACTTGGTAAGAGGATTAGATAGTCATGAAAAATTATACTCACAATGTAAATAATATGATGTTAATCCAAAAAATCTATGGATCTATATCGCTATGGGTTTTCTAGGCTAGAATTCAATAGCATCCATCATTGATGGATCTACTATTATACCTTTTCTTAAGATTATGTGACCCAAAAATGAAAACGTTTTCTGCAAAAAAAAATTAATCTTTCTAAATATTTCATTTATCTTCTCCTTCATTAGGGTCTTTTGTAAAATTCTCCTATGATCTTCATGCTCTCCATTCTCTTTGAATAGATGAGAATATAATCTATAAAGACTACCCAAAACTAATTGAGGTAATCTCTAAAGATTATATTTTTTAAATAAAAGAACATAGTAGGGGAATTATAATGACAATAATTCATCACTATATATTCATAATGTCAATAGATTGTATGGAATTTCTTCTTGGGTATATCCTCTTTATTGACTGTCAATTGATTATATACAAATCGAAGGTCAATTGTGGAAAAGTATTGATCTCCATGAAATTGGTCAAAAAAGTATTCAATATTGGGAATAGGATAATTATTCTTGATTTTGATCTTGTTCAACTCCCTATAATCAATGAAGAGTTCTTTGATCCATCTTTATTTTTTACAAAAAGAACTGGTTCACCCAAAGGTGACACACTTGGATAAATGAATCCCTTATCAAGTATTTCTTGGAGATACTTATTCAATTCCAAAAAATCAATTACAACTATTCTACAAGGATTTGTGGAAATTATTTTGGAAGCAGGTATAAATTATACTGGGAACTGAAATTCACATTTTGGTAGAAGACAAGGAAACTATTTCATAAATACATCTAAAAAATCCCACACAATAGTCATATCATCGATGTCAATTTTTTCCCAAACCATTTGAGATAAACAACCATTTTTAATGGAATTTAATACCCATATAATGGATGTCATATTAATTGGATGTTCATACATATCATCACATAGATAGTTTATAATAGGAGGGTTGGAAATATTAAATGTCACTTCCCTTCCTCAAAAATTAATGAGGGATTAATTCAAAGAAAGTGAATACAAGCCTATTATGAAAGAAAATTCAACCAAAGGAATAAGGATCATATTTTTAGGATGCACGTTCCTATAAAATTAATCTAGAGAGGAATCATAGACATGAGATTCAATCACCATACCATTAGGAGTTTTCACTATTAATTCCACATCTAATTTTTTTATTGAATGTTAACACCCATAGAAAATTATTTAGATATAAATGAGTGTGTAGATCCAAAATCAAATATGACATTATCATTTCTATAGTGGATGGTAAATTTACATTTCGATGCATCGTTATCACTCCCCTTTCCTAAAATATTGATTTCATGACATTTCGCCTTGTCCCTCGACTTAAGAGGTTGTGGACGTTGATCATCATCACTATCCCTTGGTTTTAGGAAGTGGTTAGTATAAGTCTTATTCTCCTTACACTTGTAAACATAATCATGGGAGGTGAATTCTATGTCAATTTCCTCCATTCATAGTGATAACTATATTCTTCTTGTCACTCTAGAAATCAAATTCCTGATAGACTTCCCTTCCACACTTAAAAAATTTATTAGACCAATTAAGGAAATTTCCTCCATGCTTCTTCCCAAACTTAGAGCATAATGGAAATCTCATATTCCTTTCTTCATGGTTTTTAGTTTTTTATTTAAACTCCATATTCTTCTTCTTATTAAAACCATGGGATCGAAATGTGACTTCAACCTTCATTTTATCCCCGATTTACCAACACACAATATCTTCATAGATAAAAAATTCTCTTGTGGTCAATTCCCTTCTCATACTTGTCTTTAAGACACTGAAGAACCTATAAACATTTATTTTGGGTTGGATGATAATTACTAAAGCATGCATCTCAAGTCTCATGAAATTATCTTTGTAGGTACCAACGGATTCATCATCCCTTTTCTTTAACTCAATGTTCTCTTTATCTATCATTGTAAAAATAATCTAAGGAATATACTTATTGAAAAATATGTTGTTAAACGTGTCCCAATCCATGGATTCAATATCATCTTGTTGGATTATATTCATTATTATAATCCACCACTACTCTAATTCACCTTCAAGATGATAGACTACCAGAATTACTTTCTCATTATTCAAACATAGAAAAATAAAGAATATCTTTTCAGTAGTACTAACCCATTATTCATCAACAAATGGATCAGAAGACCCTATAATTGAAAGTGGAAGAGACCTCATTAAAGTCTCATCATAATTTTGTTCTCACCTTTTTCACATTCAAAATTTATCCAAGATTCATTACTTGAGAATGTTCTATGAGCATATCAATGAGATTTTAGATTCTAGTTCCCATAGAATTTATTTTATAGAGAAGACAATTGTTTCATTTTCCATCTTAATCACCATTAACTAGGTTCCTTTAGGATCCTTCCATAGACTAAAACCATAAGACATAGAGAAATGAACAATAATCAAAGTGAGGAACTATATAATCATTGAAAGACAATTAAAAGATGACTATATTATCCCAACATACATAATCAATGTCACCATAGGTTTATCCTATGTCATTCATATCCAGTGTTTATTTAAATCCTTCATGATGGTTTGTGAAGAGTTTGTGGATTTATAAAGAATTTCTCCTGATATTGTTAAATGATGTGTGCTGAAAGGCCCGTAGACGTATACCAGATTTCCCTGAGTTAGGCCTGTAACATCTTGTTGAAGTTGTTACCCCTAAGTACATCTATTCTAGATCCACATCCACTTATAGTACTTAGAAATGGATGTATTTATTATAACCTACTCAATGTCATTTACAAAAAGTTCCAAACATTTCCTATGATTTTACATATCCTTAGACTTATCACTAGACATGTATATAGGGTTCCCACCAGGGTTTTGTCATCCTAGATTCTGAAGGATAACTAAACCATTACTCTAATAAAAACTATAGCAACCCAGTCATGACATACATTAATATCACATAACTTTTGTGGAATATATAAAACATTATAAAAAGGAAACCCAAAGAACATAATTGGTATAATGCCTTTGGAAACATGGAATCATGAACACCGATACATAAGTGAGATACAATATCTCCCACTATATTTTTCTTGACTATTACCCTTCTTAGATACATCAAAAATAATACATATCCTCATAACCTGGGGGAATGAAACATAAATTGGGATGAACTCAAATTCTCTGTAAGGGTAAACAAAGAAGATGATTAAGCATAACTAATAGAATAAGGGTATGATAACGTGGTCCTAAAAAGAGAATAGTATACCCTTAATATCAAAGATAATATAGATCATATGAATGGCCTAAAGGCCTTATTTTTTATTTTATTATAGATAATCCCCCATTTAAGGGTTGAAGGGGAACCCGTACATGACCCGTAGGCCCAAGGCACAAGGCATGACATGACTCGTAATACATGACCCGAAGGCCCAGAGGCAAACCATGACCATTACATGACCCATAGGCCCAACCCGCTAGATTTGACCCTCCCATGCTTCTGCATCATTGATTGCCTTTAACTCTCCACCTGCATTGCTGATCGGCTAGCATTTCCCCATACAAAGCTGCACGGCGCCTGGTCCCGATAGTGGTTGCCATACTCTCTCATTCTTCCAATCTGGTTATCTCTACTTCTGGTGACTACTACTGTTTCTATGATCCTCTTCTAGGTCATGTTCTATGTGAACTGGGCTACCTCATGTTCTTCAATGGCCCAAAGGCCCTATGGCCCGAAGGCCTTTGATGGCCCGAAGGCCCTTGAGACCCATAGGCCCAAACCGGTTGCCCGAAAGCCCAAATCAGGTGAATCGTTCCAGCTACTACAGTACCGAATAATACCTACATAGTGCCTTCTACAGTACTTATATAGTGCTTCTATAGTACTGCTATAGTTCCTGCTACAGTACTACTACAGTACTTCTATGATACCCCGAAAATTCACCTCCACCTGGTTTTGAACTTGGGTCTCTTGGATGCCAAGCAGGAGCCCTTATCACTCGAATATGGTCTCGTTGGCCCAAAGATAATATATATAAATCATGAAATAAATCATGGATGTTTATAAGAAATCAATCATAAGGAAATAAATAACATAATCCATGAAATCATAAAATAGAAATAAAATATGGAATTTGGATAGACACATAATCATATATAATATGATTTCCATAGTATTTGAGGCATCACATCCAAGACCATCTAGGTAGTATAGGTTCATTACCCACACTATCTTAGTAGTCATGGTTCACTTCCTTGGCCATTTTAAGAGCATTATTTCAATCCTCGTTCCATATTAATAGGCACGGTTCACTACCATATCAATCTTAGTGGTTAGTGATCATTCCCAAGACCATATTAGTCTATATAATGAGATAAAAATCATTACCCAATGAATTTTAGGGAGATATATATTCCACCCACCTCATAATGAAATTATACATACATGTGACAAAAGATCATAAAAAATTATATCATAACTCATGAAATGAAATAGATATTATAAACATTTAATCGTATCATAACCATTTGAAATATATAGGTTTCATAATAATTTCATCATAAACATTACCTATGAAAATAAGTTGGTTTCAAAATCATATAACCCATGAAAGAGAAATGGGATTCATAAACATAATTCCATGAAAACATAATCCATTCAGAGAAAGAATATGAATGGAAAAAAAGAATAATTTTTTGATAAATTCACGAGTAAAGCTAATGGATGTTATATTAAATGGTAAATAATTTTAAAATATCATTTAAAAACATTTATTTATGAAAATTTCCTTTTCATATTGAAAAATATTTGAAAAATATAAAACTATTTTGGAAACATTTTTTATTGATAATTGAATTGAAAACATGTAAAGGAACCATTGAAAACCATAAAATATTTTTAAAATAAATTTTTATTGAAAACAAAATTCAAAAATATTCTGAGAAAAAATTTTAAAAACGTTTTTGAATACATTTTTAAAAACTTGGTTATTGAATACAATATATTTCCATTCAAAGAGAGAGGCGATCATATTTTACATAAAAAAATTATCTTAATTACCAAAGAGTTTAAAATTGTACTAATACATGTATATAACAAGAATAAATAGAGTCTAAGGAAAATCATGAGTTTTCTTGAGAGATGGATCTTATGATTTCATCAAAGTAATAATAAACATATAAAATCACTAAAGGTGATGAGATTATCTCAATAAACTCTTATAACTTCGTAACAGTGGATCATAATATCCATGTTATAAAATAAAATTATTTGAGGCACAAAATATCATTAAATTAATTAATTTAATTATATAACTTGTAAAATTTATGTATACAAACCTCCGATAAGAATTTAGGTTCATAACAAAAAATGAGTCTCAATGAAGGAAATTGAGACAAAACTATTTTACCGATTTGGTAGATTTTTGAAACATAAACCCCGTAAAAGAAATATAATAAAATGGATATGTGAATACCCATAAATTTATTTATAACACACATTGAATACAATCATGGTCATTATATACACCACATAAAAGTAATGAGTGGAGAACATAGCTTGTATCTCATGAAAATAAAAACTGAGATCAAATACCTATACCTTCTTTCTTGACGATTGTCGTACTCATTCAAACTACCCATATAGTAAATATAAATTTATTATACAACTTTTATAGAACCATATTATTATATGTAATACCATATAATGTTTTTTTATGACCTTATATTTCCCTCTTGGTAACCATCCTCTGATAGGTTTTCACGAAGGATAATATTCTCTTTTTTTGTCGCATGTATCTTAATTTGTTATGTCATTGGTCCTTATACTTATATCATTATTACATAATGTAAAATATGATATAAATATCATTTATATATATTATATTTTTATAATATAATAATCAATATAATATTCAAGTATGAAACAGAATACACCTTTCATAGAGACGGTAGGTCGTACGTATGCATGAATGAAACTTTCGTTTAATTATCATGTTGAAAGAATGAAATTAAAATTCACACACACAGATATATATATATATATATCTTATAGAAGATTTATTATATCATATAATATATATATATATATGTATCCACTAAACCCATCCTTAATAAATTCCATGTAGTGTATGAACTAATCATATCACTTTGAGGGGGAGGTAGTCCATACTTCCTCAAGAAAAATTTAGATATTAGCAGAAAAAATAAAATTAAAAAGATATGTGTTGTAAAAAGGAATACATAAGCATAAATACATAATAAATTAAAAATATTTAATATATAAATAGGTTTTCCATCATAATTTTCACCATGATATGTGGTAATGAAAAATTTAACAACCATTGTTTAAGGAGGCAGTAGTTCCCCGTACACGTAAACAGTATGTTCGTTACCCATTAGATGGAGGTGTATGTAAGTATAGATAAAATTTATAGCATAAAATCATATTATTATATTTAATATAATATTTTGGGTTTACAAACATGTAATAAAGATATTTTAGGGGGTGGAGAAGGTAAATTAACAAAAAGAGATCAAGAGAGGGTGTTATATCTTAATCAAGTAACTCTATTTGGTTTGTGAGAATGGAATAATTCAAATAATTTTTGACCAAAGGTAGGATTCAAGGAGGAATGGATGGATTTTGGGAAGTGTGATGGTCAGAGATTGTCTAAACATAAGATGTTAGATATTTGTGAAGAAGAGGGAGATGTGGTGGCCTTTTATATGGAATGGAAAGGAGCAACATGTATTTTTAAAAACAAGTTAGGTGTATGCATCTTTTTATATAAACAAAGTGATACAAAAAAAACTAAATAATATAAGGTTAATGGTTGAAGAATATACAACCAATGGTTATTGGATAGGTTTCTAATACTTTTTTGGGCCTCAAATATATATTTTAGTCTATAGTTAATCTCAATTTTTTATTAATCGATATAATTAATTTTAATTACATTCACAAATATTTTGGGTGAAAACATAAGTTGACCATATTATACATTATAATTTTTTATGATTCCAAATATTGAATCCAATTTTACAAATTCTAATTAGTTACGTGGTATAAATTATTTTAAAGTTAATCCCATAGTTGGGTAAAAATATGGGTATTTAAAGTAAAAATTACCAAAATATTGCTATGTTTTTATATCCAATTTCAATGTGAAAATTGTTCTAATTACCCAAATTTTTTTAATTTATAATAATATAATATAATTAAACTTTAAAATAAATTAACATATAATTTAATATTATCAATAAATTACTTAACAAATTAGTGTTGAAGTAAAACCTATTATTTTTAACTGTTTATCTAAAATTGACATTCCCTTGAAAAATACCTAATATTCACCCATGGATAATTTCAACATAATAAATTAAAAAATTAGTTTTATTTTATAAAATTAAATTTTTATTTTTTCTAAAATTAATTTCATTAGTTTTTATACAAAGACATTAAAAGTAGTTCATTCGAGAGAACATTATTTTAAAAAATAAAAGGACTTTACCAAAAATCATATCATTCATTATCAATATGATTTATTTATATAAAAAAATTATAAACAAAATTAAAAAATATTTTATTACTTTTAACATTACTAAATTTAATGGCTAAGTTATAATTACAATATTTAAATAATTATAATAATAAAATGATATTTTGTAGAAACATCAGTGTTGCATGTAACGTATGCCATGTTTATGTTTTGTGTAATGTACACCAAGTCAATGTTCTGTATAACGTACCTTATGTTCATGTTCCATGTAAAAAGAATTACTCACTATGTTCATTGAATGGTATAAATAATAATATAATTTATTTGTAAAAAATGGACCATAAAAACATAGGGTGTTACATTGAAGCACCATTATGGGTGACATGAATTAAGCTAATTGTTATTTTCACATAATTTAAATTAGATAATATATGTTTTATATTATTCATCAAATTTTATTTTACATGGTATATTAAATATCTAGATTTATATAATTATAATTAATATCATTCATTTTGTGATATTTTAAATTCACATTTTCGTATAACAACAATGTTCTATTGATTATTAAGTTAACATTACTATCGAGGTTAATTTATCTCAATTTTACATTATTGATATATGATTCACGTTAACCAATTATTTCCTATTTATATTATTTATATTTTATATGTATTTATTTTTCATATATTTCATGACATTTTTTATATTTAAAAATTTATCACTTTTTTAACTTTATTGGGGGTTTTATTTTAATGATAATGATTTTTTAAATTGTTCTTCTAGAACCAACTAATTTTATTGAGTCATGATGAATCATTCTTTGACTATGGTTTTTAATGATGGTTTTCTAATATTTAATTAATGATAATATAATTTATTAAATCATTGGATAATTTTAAATTTTTAATTCAATTCATTACCTTGGTGAGTTTATTTCTCAAAATTATATCATTTTTGAGAATAAATATCACTCTTTTTAACTAAGTTTAACTCTCCTTATCCATATTTTCTTTTTCCTAGAAATTTTATCCTTTATATTTGGAAGAATAAATAAATTTTAACTCTATTATCATTTATATTTACCTTATCCACTTAATTTATTTGACCATTTTTGTGTTGTTGGTTTTCAAAAAAGGTATTTAAAAATATTTTAAAAACTATTTGTCGCTTTGAAAACAAATATTTTATACTCCACAAAAATTTTTCTTTTGATAACTCTTATATCAATTAAAGGATTTATATTTAATGTATCTATTTATAATTAATTTTTTTTCATAGATATTACTTCATGTTTTTAGAAATTAACTTTGAATGTAATACATAATGTACTATTTTACTACAATGTTAAAAATACATTTTAAAAAACCAATTGGTGTTCATTACATTTTTAATTTTATCTCTAAGGGTTTTAATTCCTTTCATATTTTTTTCATGAATAAACGTATTAATTATAATATGATATAATCATTTGGGGAGATTTATTATTGGGTTTCATACATTTAAAAATTTGAGATATATTTTTTTTATCTAGAATAGTGGTGAAACACATCTCTCATTACATCAGATTTTGTGATGTGCTTAATGATACTGATTTCAAACCCTTGGGATTTCATTATATGTGGAATAATGAGATCTTATTGTATGGATGATGGCATGTGTGGTATTATATCTCTCTCTAATGCATTGTTAGCTATTTTAGATCTCACAAGATATAGAAGTACTGACATGATTAAATTTATTTACATTATAATTTGTAGACATTCTTGGAATTTTTTCCCATCATAATGAAATGGAATAATTTTATCTTTTTACAACATATATGTGGGTAATGAAAGGATTTCATCACAAAACAATTAATGGAAATAAATGGAATTTTTCATAATTTGTTTATCATATTTTTTTTCAATAATTCCCTACTATGCGATGATTAAATGACATATGAGGCTTCCATGTATAATCCTTGTGATTATTATAAATATAATATGTTTATTATCTGACACTCTTATTAAATGGTACTTATTGTTTCATTTGATGTTCCATTTTATTTTAAAAATACTTATCACTAACTATTATATTCCATGGTCCTTGTAAAAAATATTCATCCCCTTTTCATTTTTTCACATATTCTTTTGATCTAAACCATGATGAATAGTTGATGTGAATTTCCCCTCACTCAAAATTTGATCTCATTCATTTATAATGTTTCCATTACCTTTGTTATTAATATGAGTACATTATATGATATTCCTATATGATATTCTATTATGTATCAAAAATAGATAAATGTACATATGATTTCTAAAATATGTTTCTTATGTATCTCATCATCAAATACGCATAACCATACATTCATGGGGTTTGTGACGTTTTGTGATATGTAATATTGGTGTTATTGAAATTACGTGTAATGGAGACGTATTTCAATTTTTTTCTATTTTTAATAAGTGAGGTGATGACTTTTTGGAGGTTCTGAAGTGTGGAGATGGTTTTTAATGTTATTTTGAGATGAGTGTATATGAATTAGAATTGGTTTTTTTAGTTGAGTTTATTTTATATGAGAAAAGTATTAACTCTCAAATCTATAGGAATAAATTTATAAATTTTTAAAATACATAATAAAAATAAATTTTTGTCACAAATTATTAAATTTGAGAGGACATTATAAGGTAAGATCCATTTAGCTGCATCTATGAAAATGATTCTTTGTACCTAGTTTTTAACTGTAACTTTGAAGATTGGATCTAGAGTTTTTATAATATTTTAAATTTTATGATTCATCTCTGAGGAAATGAAATTTCATAAGAGTAACATTGATTAGTGTATGGGTAAATTATCTAATTTATTAAATTATTGAGTCATTTTTTAATAATATAAATAATTTTTCAATAACAATGAGTTATCATAAGTATATTTAAAAAATGAGAAATATCTCACTAGAAAATAGTAATGTTAGTGTGAGTGGAAAAATATAAGAGTAATTTATACCAATTTATAAAATTCATTCTATTATAGAAAGATTAATATTAGTCACTCTAGAATTAATAAAAATGTGATAATTCATAAACTATAATAAGACATTACTTGGAGTTCTGGATATATAATATTAAAAATAAGTCACTAGATGGATTTAGAATAAGATGATGATGAAATAATTTTTGAATGAAAATTTTACAGTGGCTAAAACCTATTAGCAGACATTACTTGGAGTTCTAGATATATAATATTAGAAATTGATCACTTTTCACAACATATTTTTGTAGGTTTTTTCATAAAAGGTTTTCCAATATTGGCATCCATGTCTTTTACTATATCTTATAGCTAAAACCTATTAGTAAAAAAAGTGTTGTACATTTTTCTAAACTCTCAATGAATGTTTTCATCCAAGATCTTTACTTCAGTCATTAGGATAAAAATCTATGATGTCTAAGAAACAAAATCATCAATGAATGTTTCAACCTAATTTCATGTGTACCATGTTCAAAAATGGTACACCCTTGATTTCTTTTTATGGTATATCCAAATAAAATTCTATAAGCAAGAAATTCATTTATCATCCCATAAAACATGGATATCATTGCTATATATTCATTTCTATAAACATCATTTAATGTGACAATTGAATTCAATAATAATTTCAAATTTTTGATCAATGGGACTAAATAAAAATCAATATCAATAACTAATTGTTTTGTTCCTAATAAAATCATAGATATCATAATTTTTATTTTTTATGCATTAACATAGTGGAATGTTATAATTTATGAACATAAATGGCCATGTATTGTGTTTATTTCTTTAAAAAAAGTATTTACTCTATTTATATGTAATTCATGATGAAGGATTATCATTTTATTATGAAAATTTAGGATACTCATGATCAATTATCTTCAACTAATGAGAGTCTTTCAGGTGAAGATATTTCCCAAATTTATTTCTTGTATATTTGTTCTTTTTCAATTGCCTTGTTTTCTCGTCACTTTTATATAAGTTCCTAAACCCTGGAATGACTGGAAAGTACCATAAAAATTTCAAAAGTCTTCATTCATATTTTTTTTATTGAGAACCATCCCACTTTTTGAATTTCATA
Organism: Viscum album; assembly: GCA_963277665.1. Classification (NCBI taxonomy): domain Eukaryota; kingdom Viridiplantae; phylum Streptophyta; class Magnoliopsida; order Santalales; family Viscaceae; genus Viscum; species Viscum album. Next base: position 1,064,649,704 of record OY728166.1, on the reverse strand, counting down.
AGTGATTTTTATTCCTTGTGAAATCAGAAAAAATAATCTGTAAAAGCATGTATTCTTTCAGATATCACACCAAATGAACATAGCATTCATTTAGAATCATATGTTCAGACATGAAGATCATTATATTCTGGTACCATATAACTAAAGAGAAAAGGTATATCAGTAAAAATAGAGACACTCTATCTATTTCCATATTTTTAATTATAATGCTTCAGTATAGATTCAAAGGCTACATATTTAGTACAATCAGTATGAAATGGAATATTTTCACAACAATTTAACTTCTCAAACAATTTTCAACAATCATTAAGTGCATCATTAACTGTCATTTTCATTTCCTTAAAATGATCTTCATCATCATTCACACCTGTAACCACATCCTTGAGATGGTCTTCATCATTATTATTAATTGCAGTCATATTAGATGATATATATAATGATATTTTATCTCATTCACTAGATAGATTCAATTTTTCTTCTTGTTTATTCGAACGTTCTATCATCAATCAATTCCATGACTAATAAATAATTCTTCTAACTCATATGGACTAATTAGTCTTGAATTACAAAATCATAAACATGGAAAAAGTATTTGATAATGAAGATATTAATGATCTTTTGTAAACATGATGAACTCCTTTACCCCATCGTCATACTCTTTTATCATATGATTTCCATCCATCCATTCTCAATTAATATCTATCATATTTGATTGTGTAATATTAATATTTAACAAAATAAAAATATAAAAAGGGACCTTTCAAATATGGGAACCCAACAATTGACTGTTTGAAATAATTACAACATTCTTTGAATAAAATTGGTAATTCAATTTAGGAAAATACTTACTCAATTGGTTATAGGTGTTATCCTAATAATTCATCCACAATGTTCACCGATTCTTTTTATGGGTTTACTATTGCTTTTTGTAGTTCATGAAAAATAGGTGCATGTCTAGAAGAGATCTAGAACGAGTCTCAGGGAAAAACTATCATAATAACTACTTGGGAGATGAAGAAGATAAGGTTGGTAGTTATTATTTCATTTTGTTTCATGAGACTCATCCCCTTAGAAGCTAACACCAAATAAAAGAGATGATATAGTTGTGGTGGACTCCGCTAATTTAAACCATGAAGGTTATGTTGGATCCAATGTATGTTTAAGAGTGGTGAGGATCTTAAAAAATAATTCAACTTCTGAAAGAGTGTTGTCATGGTGGATATCATATGCATTGGATTGAGTTAGTGATGTTTATTTTCCATGGTAAATATGATATACTATAAAATTTATAATTGTATATAAATTTATAAATGAATAAAATTAGAGAAGTATGTACCCATACTAGGATATAAATGTGTGAATATGGAGTATATATAACAGTCTCTAGGTGGTATGTAAGATTCATTTCACAAAATAAGGGATGGTACGTGAGATTAATTTTCATGAATCAAGGGAGATCAAAAGGGATCATTCCCTTAAATATTTAAGGTGATGTGCCAGCCACACCTTGGATGATGTTCATACCATGAATGAAAAATGTAAAGTTTTATTAAACATAAAAATATGTTTGATATTTCAAGAAAAACATCATGGATGATCTAATTGAATTTGAGATTACAAATTATTTTAATATATTAATAAGGGTTAACCAAAATTTAGGAATCATTAACAATGTTTTTTTTAATTGTAAGATATTCATTTATCAATTACATTTTTATTTAGAATAAATTATTGTTAATTTTATAAGATATTACTTTATCGATTTAATTTTTCCGATATTCCTTCATTCATCATACGTCTTAGTTTCACAACCCTAGATGGTTCATTTAAGACCGGCACAAAATTATTTAGCAATGAAAAGATTTGTTACTATTTTTATAAAAAATAACATGAAATTACTAATAAGTTATGATTATTTGTATCTGATGTGATATTAATTAGTAATCAGATTTAAAAATTAATTTATTAATAATTAATCATTGTTATTATTAATTATAATAGTTTAATAATTTTATAATTATAATAATAATAATTTATTATGGTCAATGATTATAAATTATTATTATTAATTGGTTAATAATATTTAAGAATAAATATTTATTAATAAATATTAATTATTAATATTTTATTAAATCAGATGTTAATAAATATAGATTTCTAGTAATGATTTTTAAGTAAATAGTAATTGATTAATAATGATTCAGACTACCTAGTAATAATTATACAATGTTATATTTAATATTAATTCATCCATAATAATTTCTATATATATATAATTATAAATAAATATTTTTATAAATATTTTTATATAAATATTAATCTATTTATATAATTATATACAATTATATAATTATATAAAATATGTAAATATATAATTCTTTAAATTTTTTAATATATGGATATATTTTATTATTAATATAATATATATTTATTATATAAATATATTTATTATAATTTCAGAATTAAATAAATATTTATTTATAATTTAAATATATTTATTAAAATTTTATAATTATATATATATATATTATTAATATATGACTATATTTTATTATAAATATAAATTTATTTATTTATCTTTTATGTGGCAGTGGATGAAGGGGAGGTTGGGTGGAGACTAACATAAAGGAAGGGGGAGGAGTATAAGCCTCCATTCATAAAAAGTACATAATCTTGAGTTTTAGATAAGAAATTGCATTCTTTCACATTGAGGATTTTTTGAGTTTTATAGTTGTAGAGAATTAGGCCATATCAAATACATTACAAAACCATATAATATATTGTGGATGATTATGAATAGTATCAATTTTTTGAACTATATAAAACATTTAAAAAAACGTGATCACTTTTAATAAAACTCTTAATGACTATCAACATGACCTCTTCCAATCTCCTACTCCTCAATAAATCATCTGAAAAAAAAAATTTAAAAACATTGCATGGGAATAAAAATATAATGAAGAGATATAATATGATCGAAATTCTAAATCTATTAATAAATATTTTAACTCATGAAACCCCATTTCCCAAAAAGATAACATTTTACCCAAATTGGTAAATATCATTTGTTAATAAATATCATTTATTTTAACTTTTCAAAAAAAAATCTTCTAGGAAAACTCATTATAAATCCTTGAAAATTCATGTAGGTATATTGGGACATCATTACATTTGACCCTTAATAACCCTTATAGGAACTTTACATAATTTAATAACCATACGACCAACTTCTCCAATAATTTTCTAGAGAATATAATCATATCCAAATTCATTTTAGTGATACCTAGGCGCACCCATCGTTGAAGCTATAACAGGCTCACATAGTGCTATCTGGGCTTAATAATCATTTATAATGTCCAAGAACCCGTACATGAATTTAGAGATTTAATTATTTCAAAAACTCTTTTCAACTTGTATAAAAATAACTTACATATATTAAAATACCATTTTTTTTTAAAATACCATTTTCAATACTAAGTACACATTTCATTAGAAAAAACATTTTAAATAAAAAATTACCCAAAAAGTGAATAAGGTTTTTCAATCAATAAATCATTAATACTTTAAATTTAACTAAAAAATAAAATAATATTTATAGTAGAAGAAAATTCATTGTCTCCATGTATTTCAGTAATTTAATATTTCTTTTGTCGCTTGACAAAATGTTCGGTGCAAAAAAATTAATAAAATTTCTTTTTGAATATATTTTTAATAAAATTTAATATAGAAAAAATTTCCAATTCGATAACATTTATATAAATAAACATATAGTATAATATTAAGAATATTGAAAAGGAGGAAAATATTTTGAAATTAAATCTTATAACATGTAAAAAGTGATTTTTATATCATAGTGTCTAATACCACTTAGAAATATTTTAGTCAAAATCCTCATGAAGGAATAGAATTTAACAAAAAATAAAATTAAATGATAATAAAAAAATCATGATATCATATTTCAATGTTTCTATATATAGACCTCATTGAATAATGTTGGTGTATAACATCAAAATATGCCTCAATTAAATGAGATTAAGGTGAAATCCCCTATATTGAGTCTCAGTTGTCAAGTGGGTTATTATATTCAAGAATAATTTTTTTTGTTAATTATTTAATATCATCATAAAATTATTAATGTTTATAATTTTATTTATTTCACTTATTGTAGTTTTTTAAACAAATACTTAATTTATTAAATTTACATACGTTGTTTTGACCATATTCATTTTATTTGGAAAAAACGAATTCATTATATAAACTATGGTTAAATGTGTAATTATATAAACATCTATAGAATTATTATCTTGAAATAATTATCATCTCTATACATAAATTATATTTTTAAAACCAATCATTAATGATGATTAGTAAATATGAAACAATGTTACTATCATGGAGACGGTATTCCATACGTGCACATTAGAAACATTGCCATTTTTCAAAAAGAATTATGAAAAGATGATAAGTAACATTTATATATCTAAAATAAAAAATATATAATAAATAACATGTTATTTAATATTATATACTTATATATATAATTAATTTGATGTAAATGTAATCACATCAGGTCGATGAGGTAGTCGTCCACACATCCATGAATGAAGTTTTCATATTTTTTAGTGTGTTAAAGCATATTAATGAAGATAATATATTATACATCTAGAAATGTAATTATGTCATCCATATCACATATATTTCAAGTATATATCACATTTTTAATTAAACCAATCGTTTATACATTCCTTGTAAAGAATATACATACCACATTACTTTGAAGAGGTGGTAGTCCACACGTCCACAAATGATACTTTCACATTCCAAAAAAATGTAAAGAATAAAGATATGTGTAATATAATAATTATATAGGTATTAAGAAATAATTAATATATTATATATCATTTAAAAACATTTTTTCAATCCTAATTTCCAACCATGATATATGCTAATGGAAAAACAAAAAACATCATTTCATGAGGTGGTAGTTTGTTGTACACACAAATTGTATGTTCGTTACCCATTCGATAGTATTGTTTGTAGGTGTAGGTATAACCCTTAAAATAACAAAATATAATTTTATTTATGATCATTATGTTATTACATAATCTTTGAATTATAAGAATTTAATTTTAGGAGACAAAAATGAGTCATAAATGGAAGTTGAAGAATGTTTCCTCTTTTACGAGTAACTTCTTTTGGTTTTACACAAAGGGATTCCTTTCCTGGATTTGTGACTAATGTGAGAAATCTAGAATGATCATAGGTATTTTGGGAGATTATTTTCATAGGTTTTAAATGAGAAAAGTTTATTTAAATTGATAAATAAGTTATCAGGGTGAGTGCCTTTTTATATTGGTGGCAGAGTGACATTTATGAAAATATAAAAATGTAAACACTGTTAGGAGGTCTTCCATAAATCATTATACTCAAAAAATGAATCCAATTCATTCAATGTGGGAATATTTTCTAATAATATACATACAATTGTTTTTACACATATCCTTGGGTTATTTATACTCTTAAGATGAAAATTTAACCACTTAGTAAACACATTTTTACCTTAATCAGAGTTATTAATTCTATTTAATTACCTAATATTTTTTAGAAAAAATTAAACATGACATAATTATAAATTATTAATTAGTATTATTCAAAATATGGAATACATTTTATCAAACTAAAATCATATAATAGCGAGAAATTAATTTATAATTAATTTCGTTATTGGGGCGAAAAATCGGGGTTTTGAAGTAAAAATGTTTAATTTTTTATATGTTTTTATATATATATTCAATTTTAAATTGTTTAGAATGAACTAAATTGGTGTACATGATATAAAATTGATCTATATATACTTTTAAACAAATTAGAAATATAATTTTTCTATATAATTTCAATATATGGAAATATATTTTTCCATTAAAATTCAGTATTATTTACTTTTCATCAAAATATGAAAGTTCTATGGAAAATACCAACAATAAACCCAAAGTAAATTTTTATTTCGTTATTTAAAAATGGAATATTATTTTTTTCATATAAAAATTATTAAATCATCAGAATATAGTTTTACAATTGATTTCTATAAAAGAATAGAATTTGTAAGTGTAAAAATAGATTAATTATTATCTTATTCTTAAAAAAATAGGTTGAATGTCAATACATTAAAATTATGTTCAAAATATTTATAAAAATATGTAATCATAATATATTTAATTATATTAACACACACCATTAAAACTTCTTAGTGATAGATATAACATAAAATAATAACATTAACTGAATATTATTATTTGGTATAACTCAGTATTTCATGAATCAAAAGACTACAAATAATTCATTATTTCATGATGTGTATGATATTTGACATAACATAATTTTTGCCATAAATTTTATATCTATTTATAAAATATTAATTAATATGAAAAAATATTATCCTATCATTATCTGGTTTATAACATCCCCCCTGGAAATTTTATCCTCATAATTTCATTCACTTATCAAATTAGTGGTGATATTTTTCCCTCGAGGATTTTTTAGATTCCCATGTATTGTTGTCAAACGTATTTTTTTTCCATAAACCCATGACATGATAAATCAACTTATTCGGAACAAATTTCTATCTGTGCTCAAGAACTCCAATGGGTTGTCACTCAAAAGTACTATTCACTTATAGTTGAACTACTTTTGGGAAAATAAGCATGAGATGAATCTAGTACATATTTTCATTGAATTGAAAGTTAAAATAAATTGTTAACTTGGCATAAACTCATAGGTAAATCCACTCTGTATTCTACTGATCCAACTTTCTCAAGGATTTCATATGGTCTAAAAAAATATGGACTCAACTTCTACTTATTACCAAAACACATCACCTTTTCCATCGATAATCTTTGAGAATGTCATGAACACCAACATAGAAAGAAAGATCATTCCCTTATTTATCCTCATAAAGTTTGTACCTTCTATAAGCTATCATCATGTGTTTCTAAATCACATGATCTTTTTCTCTCATTTACTCTACCATATCCAGTCTCATTAATTTCCTATCTCTTACATAATCCTAAAAAGCTAGTTTCCAACAATTCATTAGATATAATTCCTCAAATCATTGAACATGTATACTTTAATGAAATATTTTATTATATTAAAACAACAAATATATATATATATCAATCATAGGTTACCTTGTAATCTATTGAGCAATAATAAATCACCTATTCCAATGTCCAAATCATCCACTCTGGTTGTCCATTATATTGAGGATGAAAACCTATACTGAAGCTCAATTCATTACCCAAGTACTTCTAAATTCCTTTCCAAAAATTGGATGGGAAGCTGGGATCATGGTCTGGTTCAATATAGAAATTCACTCTATGTAACCCAATAGTCTCTTTTAAATATCATTAGAAAACATCTCTATAGACATAATATATCAAATGGGAAGAAAATGTGCAGTTTTAGTTAATCGATCAACTATAACACAAATATAAGTTTTATCTTGAGAAATATTTTCCAATAATACCATAAAATCCATTGATATATTCTCTCATTTCCATGCTAGCACTAGAAATGGTTGATGTATCCCCCTTAGAAACTATCATTCTTATTTAACCTTCTTACAAGTCAAAAAATTCATGGTATAGTCAGTAGTGTTTTTTCATTCGATCCATTTAGTAATACACCCGAAGGACTTTGTATATATTATTTCTTCCCAGATGAATAGAGAAAAGGATAACTATAAGATTCAGTCAATAAACCTTTCCTTGACTATGAATAATAATGAACACATAATATTTTTAAATATCATAAAACAGAATCTTCATCAATATTAAAATCATGAAACTTACCATTCCCAATGGATTCTACAATTTCGGGAAAATATTGATCCACCTTATGATCCATCATTATTTTTTCTGAAAAATTCTATTAGACTATAACCTGAAACAAACTAGTGTATGTCACTATATCCACAACTTCTAAGCCAAAATTATTCAAATCATTAAAAAAAGGTTTCTGTTCCAAATGTAACATGAATAACGTAGAAATAATATTTCAATTCAAAGCATCTTCCACATTTATTTCTTTTTAAGGATGATAATGGATTGGGAAATCATAATCCTTTATTAGTTCAAACAACTTCTATATCTCATGTTCAATTATTTTTTATTGAATATATACTTCAATATTTTGTGATTTGTATATATATTATACTTTACTCCACATAAATGATGCCTCCAAATTCTAAAAAATCAAAATAATCAAATTCCAAATCATGTGTGTGGTAAACTCATGAGGTTTCAAATAAAGTGAATCATAAGAAATTATCTGATCATTCTACATTAGGAAACAACCAAGTCATTTCAAGGAAGAATCTCTGTAGATGATGAAATATTCATTTATTTAAGACAATTTAAATATAATATAAATCACCAATATTATTTTTAGTTCCTAAAAACAATCATAAAATTCTATTCAAAAGATCAAAATTAAGAATTTTTTTGTTAACTTAGTCAGTGGGACAAAAATGAATAGATATGTTCATCCAACTTTCACTAGTAATCCATTAATTAAAGAAATCTATGAATCTTTTTTATATTTGTGTTTCTTTAGCATTATTTAATATATATCATTTCAGTAGGATCAGTAGTTATGACATATTTAGAAATACTGTGACAAAGTAATGAAATCTGTTCAAATTGAAATTCACACTTGATAAATATCCCTTATTGTTTCTTACCAATTAAGGTTGGTAAAACCACCTTTATATGCCTTTCATGTTTCCCTTGAATTTTTGAAAATACTAAAATTTCATCAATAAACACAACCACAAACATATCCAATAATATATGAAAAACTATATTCATAAGATCCATTAATACAGTAGTATCATTAGATAACCCAAATGGGATAACTACAAATTCATTATAGCCATGTCAAGTTCGATACACTATCTTTGAAATTTCAACTTCAATCACATTTAACTGATGGTACCCAGAACTTAGGTAATCCTTTGGGAAATTTGTACCCAATAGTGCTGATTTTGAAACTATTTGATATGAGGCATAGGATACGTGTTCTTAATAGTAATTTTATTCAATGATTTATAATCAATGTAAAGTATTTTTCATCTATATTTATTATTAACAAATAGGACAATAGAACCCCATTGTGATGTTCTAGGTCCGATGAAACCTTAATCTAATAACTCCTACACTTTATTTTTCAACTCTAAATTTTTAACTTTTTGCATTTGATAAGGTAGTTTATGTAATGACCCGCTAATTCCCATTTCCTTGAGGGTAAAATGTGTCATTACTAGACCTTATGAAACATCCCCAAGATTCAAAAGGCTATAAATAAATGCCAAATAGTTTTAGAGAATGTGGGGGTGATTTACCATTTAATTTATAAAATCAATAACCTGAAAACCCATCCAAAAATAGATCACTATATGATTCATGAAATAAACTATGAAATTTCAAATAATTCTCTTTAAAACCACCAACCAAGGTATGCTACAGTGTAAGACAAACTAATATCAAAGTAAACAGTGGATAGAAAACAAATAAAATCCATGATGAAGAAAATACTCCATGACTCACAGGCTCTATCCTCTAACATCACCAAGTAGTCTAAAGTATCATGATGTGGTGCTAAAGAGGTTTAATACTTTACCATTCCCAAGTCCCAGAAAGTTTCATTTGAAAAAGGACCAATCTTCTAAAGAATGGGTGAGTATAAAACTCATTAGGTTTTCCAAATGACTTCCCTACACACTCCACTATGATAGAATTATTAGCACATTATATAAAGTAGAATATGTAAAATAATTTACCAAAACAGTTTATAACCAAATATAAATATGTTTGAAAACCAATTATAACCAAGTGAAAAAAATTAAATGAAACCAATTTTCAGTATGTTATTTCATAGAAAATAACTAATCAATGCTTATAAACAAATTTTGATTATTATTTTTCCATACGAATTCTATAGATCACAACACACCCACGCATGCATGCTTCATTCGATAGTTCTATACTCTTGAGTGGTGTCTTTTCCAATCACTTTGAGTCCCACTAACACCCACCCTCAATCCAGGGTAATGTACCTTGTACCCCAATGGTACTCATCCCTTATTCTGGGCTCATTAATCATGAACTCACACCAACACTATGTATTCAAAATATTTCCATTACCAAAATAAACCACTTCAATAAAACTGAACTTCTTATTGAAAACTAAAGCACAACCAATTTCAAAGTAACATTTAATTTCAATAAAACATTAAATTTTATTGAAAACTTCTAATCCAATTCATGTGCCAACATTCAAGAAAAATACCCATTTTAAAGTCTCTATTTAAAAAGTAAGAATGAAATCACATTGTACATTAACCCAATTTTCCAGATTTCACAAACTATCACACAAGAAGGTTTCCAAAAAGTGTTAAAAAATAAATTCATAATAAATTAATCAGAATATATTCTATTTAAATCATTCCAATTAGTTCTACTAAGAGGAGTCAATAGTGAAGCCACCTACCTTGAATGTTTTGACAAAAATCCCAACGAACAAAGAACGCAGAAGAAAAGTGGGTTGATTCTCCAACAACCCTCTTAGATGTTTTCTCCAACCAAGAAAAAAGGAAAATATCATTATATTTGGCAACAAAAAACCTATATCTACCCCTAACGGGTGTAGATCTAAGAATACAAGAGAAGAGGGGAAGCAAATCTAAGTATATCTAAGAAACTAATTAAGAATGATGGAGAATAATCACATACCTCAAGAATCCAGCTTCAATTAAACAAGGGAAACATTTAGATCACCTATGGATCTATGGGAGAACTTTAATCGGACTTAGATGAAGATAAATTCTTAGATAGGTACGGTTTTGGGAAATAATGATGGAGTTATGGAAAAAACGAGTGAGATCCTATTTTTAAGGCTCTCACTTTGACTCTGTGCACGGTCTGTCACCACGTTTAGGCAAATTGTATGCTAACAGTGTGGTAGACACTGCCTTCATGGATTCCCCTTGCACAATCTCCCAAACCATTGTCTAACTGTGCTGGAGTGACTATCTCAAGAGGACCATTGCGCATAGTTTGTCCGCACAGTTTGTCAAATTGTGCACCGCATGTGAGACTTCCAATTAGCCCCAAAGACATATCCAAAGTTCTCTAAACTCACTCATTCTTCACCCTTACACTTTATACCCATAGAAAGCATCAAGTATGGGTTAAATTCTAGAAACTGTGGGTACTGCAGTTTAGAAATCCGATTAGCATCGATTGGTAAGTCAACTGTAAAATGAACCGCTTATTTTTTAGTAACTTTATGAAAATCATCCTAAAAACATCCATTTTTTTATTTACTAATAAAATATCACTAATTTGAACAGTTTATTTATTTTCAACAGTATGATATATATATTCTATTTCCATCTATAATATATTTTTCAACTTCATGGTATGTTGTAAAATGCATGAAATCATTGAGAAAAACATTTTTATCATTGAAATCTACAATTTCATGATAAGATGAAAGCCAGTCCATTACAAAAACAATAAAAAAAATTAACTATGGACAATTCTATAAATTTTATATGAATGATCGTGCCACTAATGAAAATATAATGATTCTTATAAATCATGAGTTCATTAAAACTTCCACTGAAATTTTTGAAAAATTGTTATATCTTATATTCATTAGGTGATATTACCATTTTACATTAAAATGTATTATAAATGAAAGAATCTAATGATCCATAGTCAAATAGGGTATTGGTACCATACAAATACACAAGTAACATACCCGTCACCACTTCATTTGACATACCAACATCAACTATAGTCATAGAAAATGACCTTGCTACACCATTTTCATTTAGATCATGAAGATTTCTATCTAGTGCAACTAAAACTGGACATGAAATAGAATAATTAACCATCTCATTATAAATAAAAAATGTTATAATCATATGGCTATTAGTTACCAAATTATTTGATTCATTATTATTCTTTTTAATATGTTCTCTATCCATTTTACCAAAGCTTCCATAATGGTAACTGTTTCTTCTCCCCTAAAATGTGTGTTCTGTTTAGGAATGACTACTTCCAGGCATTTTCCATTTGATTTATTTATGGAACCAAAATCATCCAATGATTATTTTTTAAAAGGGACCTTCTTTACAAAGGAAGGTGTTCATTAGTTTTGGTCCTACGATACATAAGAGTATAAATTGGTTGAGAGGATGGGATGTCAGACTCATCATACCCTTTTGGGGGGAATAATTTCTACTCTGGGACTATCATATGGATTTGAGATATTTTCATGAATCCTTATTAATTCACCGTGTATAATGTATTTTATACTTGGAATTTGAAATCAATTATTAGTATGGGACAAATATAGAATCATCTATATTTATTCGAGGTTATTCATTAATGGAGATATCCATATGTATTCAAGGTTATCCATCAACAGTATCCTCTTATATACTATTTAGAGATTATTTAAATAGTTGTTATGATGATTATGGTTTTTAAACCAATCAGTGGGGAACTATTGAATTTATTATCATCTATGGAGAAGAAAGTTTGTTTTGATTTCTGGATCATACGCATAAATGGGCTACCTACATATCATTGTGAAAGGAATCAGAACCTTCATAGTTCAGTGACACTTAATGGGACACATCATACCTTTTAAGTTCATGTGATAAGTACCTAAACCTACAGTTTAATGTCATGTGGTAATGATATCTAAGAGGAAGGTTCTTAGTCATAGCTCGTTGTAATAATTATGCCTTAGCAGCCCAAGGAACCTGGAAAAGATATGAACTTCCATGTTGGATTAGACCCTATTGGGAATATAGCCTTGGAAGAACATGGTTGTTTTGGACAGTTTGGTTTGAACCTCAGAGATCCTTCTTACGTATCCCATTAAAATGGGAATCAAATCCCACATAGTTTGGTGAGTTTCATAGGGGTGTGTGATCCTTTGAGAAAAAAAGGTTGGGTCTTACTCCAAAATAGTATTCCCTTGGAAGAATTTCAATGATATATGTATTATCTCATAGATATTTAGGGGTCCTTAATTTAAGGATTATCCCTATGAAGGATGCCTGGATTAATGGAATTGAGTTTGTATTCTAAAATAGGATATCCAGTAAGCTTGGGCCCTCGGTGAAGGCTTCTTATGTATCCCAATTATGGTGGGAATGAAAATTGTTGTAGTTCAAGAGATGGTGGAATGAGTGGATGTTTTGACCATAAATAATATCTATGCCTACTTGAATAATGCTCAGGGTGAGAAACAATAGGATATGAAGGATTTAACATTCCACTCTCTCTCTCTCTCTTCCGCCGATGGAAGAGGGTGGGCCTACGATGAATGAATCTGAGGTGGAGGTGGGTGAGGGAACAATGCAATGAACCCTTCAATGTGAAATGAAATTAAAGTTCATTGGATCCGGCCCAATTGGATATGAGATTACTCTATGAGTAATGCATTAAAATTTCTCCTAGTGGGGGAGGGATACATTTTTTTGTTCAAAAGGAAAATTAGGTGTGAACCATACCTTTCCTAGCAAGGGTTTAAGGCTCTGGGTTTTAGATACAATAGAGGACACGAATGGCCCAAGCCCTAATCCTCCAAACTGAGAACTCCATAACACTATTATTGGGAGAATGGTCAATGTGACTATGGATATAGAAACCCAAAAACACTCCATAAATATTGGACCCATTAAAAAATGTGGGAAAGCCATGACAACGGATATACAAAACCAAATGGGAGGCACGCTGATGGGCCATTCCTAAGGTTTTGGTAAGTCAGGAGGTCTTGAAAGAGGTTTCAACAATGTCCCTTTTAGGTAAGGGATCTAATCAATATGAATCATTTCCATGAATGAAATTGAATAAGGCTTGATGAAAGGATTTTATAGGCTGAAGGGATTAGGTGAATCAAAGAGGGGCGCACAAGTAGCTATCTAACATGCAATCATGGGAACGAAGGTAGGCTTGGGTGTCCTGATTTTTACATAAGTGACAAATAACATAGATGTTAAAACATGGGTGAGGCTTGGATCAATCCTTAAAAAGTAATCACAAGTATTCCCATAAGTTGTTGCTTAAGTTCATTTTAGAGGAATGGGTGGCATGCAATTGTTTTTGATTTAGGGAGGTTGGGTGCTTTAGGCAAGAATGTGTTATGGATTTCAAACAATGAAAGGAGTTAAGTACTATTATTCTCTTTTAATACCTCCACCCTAGGTGTTATATAACTATATTTAAGGTTTCAAAAGATTTGGGAGAAGCACTAGGGCGACCTGAGAAGCAACTTGGCTTCAGGGAAATTCGTTCGTCATAAATGAAGACCCCAAGAGTTTATTTATAGTAAAATTGGTGACATTGGTTGAAGTAATTTGGTCGCATAAGGGGGTTTTAGGAAAACATTGTGGCACGCAAGTGGTTGTGTGCCGACATTGACTTGTCTCAGTTAGGGCGATTTCAAACTTGACCCTTTAAAAATCTTGAAATTCTCTATGTATATTATACTCTTTTTTCTAACGCATTTATCTTTGTCACTTTTTCATAGATGTTATGGAAAAGTGTCAACAAAATACCTCCCTCATAATTTGATCCAAAATGAAGTGAGGGTAATATATTGAGTTAATGTTATTGAAAAAGATAAATAGTTTGATGTGGAATGAAAACTGATAGTGTTCAAGGTACAGGCGCACAAGGTCATGAATGCAGAAACCACTCCTAAACAAATTTGGAGTTTTAAGAATGGATAAAATGGTTCCAAAAGGTTATTTCTAACATTTTTATATGTATTTTAGAGTTATGTATCAAGGAAATTTTGTTGTGCAGTTTCAAGTCATGTTGCGAGGACATTGGATGGATTTAATTTAAGGTCTTTAGCTTTGAACCATAGTTTATGAGTCACAAATTTCATGATAAATTTCATGGAACCATGATACCATATTCAAGTATGGGAATGGAGAAATGTAAACTATGATTTAGAAATTTCTGAATCTGAATAATGGCATGGGAAAAAAGGGATAACAGCATTTAAAGATGTCTCTTCCAAAAAAAGAAGTATCCACTATTTGAAAAACCCCATTATGGGGTGGTATTATGTAGGGTCAACTGGGGGCACATACTTCATATCCATATAGAGGTATCCTTTTATTGATAGGTCCATGATGTTTGAAAATATTAGGAAATTCTATAGGGTTCACATACAGTATAGTCAGGGAAAAGAGCTCTCAAGAATTTGACATTTTATTGCTAAAAGTTGATGAAAGATTATGATGATTCAGAATTTCCAAATCACATAGTTTATTTTATAGAGAAATATACCAAGATATAGAAGGATTATTTCCAATAATGATTTCCAAAGAATCATAACAATATTATTTCTATGTAGGTATGACCCAAACATAGGATGTATGGTGTCTGTAGTTTTAGGTCATGCGACTAGGACCTGAATATTATAGAAACAATGGATGATATGTGGTTAAATGATCGAAAGTTATTTCAAGATTATTTAAACATGTGTAGAGGGTAAATTTGTAAACCATATTCTTGGAAACATTCAGGTCAGGAGAAATTTTATGGGAAAAGTATATGAAGGATGATTACTTTAAACTACGGGTTCCTACATACCGTCATTAAAGTTTAAAGGGATAGAAGATGATTCTACTAAGAACGAAGTTACCACTATTTGAAAAACCTAGTATGGGGGTGGTATTGTATAGGTTTTACTAGGGGAACATGATTCATAGTCAAATAGTGGAATCCTTTGACTGACATGCTCATTATGTAGGCCAATTTTATGCAAGGCCACCTAAGGGCATGTACTGAATAGTCAAGAAAAAAGAGCTCTCAATTATTATATTTTCTATCACCAGAAACTGAAATAAGATTATGAAGATATTAAAGTATTCAATATTATGAGTATGAAATGTGAAAGGGTAAATTTATAATGCACAAGGGAAATATTTTGAACGATATTGTCCATAAATATTTTTCCCTGATGGGCTCTCTTAGGATAGGATGTAACATAAAATTTCCTACGTAGATTTTAAATTGTATGTGGGGGAGGGATAATTTTCTTTAATCTCAAGGCTAGGACTAAGGTTTAATACCAAGTCATCACTACATATCTCAATGGGATGATAATCAAGCCATATGTAGTTATTGAAAAAATTATTCCCCACACCAATTGAGTTTGATGTGAGAGACGGGGAATTTTATCAGATTCCGGAATAATGGTTAAACTTAAGACACAAAATGGTATGAAGATCAAACCATGCATCCTAGAAGAGTAATCTGTATGGATTTGGTTCATATAAAAGAATAAAAAGAGAAATAAATTTCTTTTATGGTTTCATTTGGGTCCAATAATGGAGATACATGTGTCTCTACGTATCAAATTGGAATGATAATCAAGCCACACATTGTTCTTTAAATGAGGGCTCTATGATGATCTGATTCAAATATAGGGAGAAATGAAACTAATTTCCCACTAATAAGTATCAATGAAATGAGTAATTATTATACATGGAAGCTAGTCAATTTTTTTTAAAAGAAGAACCAAAAGGAATACCAATTTACGATATCTTATGGGATTTATTAATGTCAAATGAAGAAGATGTTAACTGTATAGTTTAATGTCATGTAGCGAGGACAAATGATGTCATGTAGTTTAACATCATGTGACAAAGACAAAGATTATATGAATTTTAACATTGTGCAGGATGGACGTATATGGTTGTTATGCAGTTTAATGTCTTACAACTAGGATATTATGCTCTATAGTTTCATTTCATGTAGCGAGATCATTATGCTGGGTAGTTTCAAGTCATGTAGTAAGGACATTACTCTGTGTCATTACAAAAATTATTTATTCAATAATATTACATTGGTTGGAGTTGTAATATGTTCTCCATCCCTTGATATTACATAATATGCTTCATTAAAGTAGACCTTATGTATAGAGTAAGGTCCTCCCCACTTTGGCTCAATCTTTGGAGGCTTCTTTCCTAGTATCATCGAAGTCCTGAGAAGTAATATCAATTATCCATGAAGAAATGTGTGAATGTGAACTTTCTTGTTAAAAGATCTTGTTATTCTGTTCTGATCAACTTTCAAATGATGCTATGTATGCATTCTATTTTCATCAAATCATTAAATTTCAAAAAAACGCTTCTGAGACTATTCATTTGTAGATAACTTATCACATATTGCAATTTGGAGTGAAGGTAATTTTATTTGAAAAGGAAAATATACTTTCATTCCTTACACCAATGAATATGGAGTTTCTCGAGTGGCAGCACAGGTAGTAGTATGATAATCTGATAAAGAATGAAAATGTTTATCAGGAAAATATTTATTTTCTTTATCCTTCATTTTATACAGTATATTTGATAGGGTCTTGTTGAATTCCTCTATCAGTCCATTGGTCACTCCCAAATAGTGAGATTAATGGTTGGATTTGATATTATGATTTTGATATAACTTCATTACCTCAATATAATATAAATTGGTGTATTTTTCTATCAATATGGTATGATGGACACCAAATCTAGTAATGATATTAATTTTGACAATGCTAACAATTATTTTTTATTTGACTTATTTGAAAGGTATTTCCTTATCCCATTTGGAGAAGAAATCAGAAGTAGTAATAATATACATAAACTAATTTTTTTAGTTGCAGGATAAGGTCATACTACATCTATTCTCCAAGTAGAAAATGTCCATGAGTATATAGTTGTGTGCAGTAACTATGGGGGCTGATGAATGAAGTTGGCATGCACATGGAAGGGGTGAAACTTCTTGGTGAAATATGTGCAATCCTACATCATTGAAGTCTGGAAGTATCAAAGCCCTCAGATTTGATTAGAAAGCCAAAGAGTAGACTGGTGATCACCACAAGCTTTTTCATGTACTTCTTTCATGACAGCTGGAGTTTCTTCTCCATCAATACGCCTAAAGAGGAATCTATCAAAGCCTCATTTGTAGAGGATCTTTTGGTGATATTGGCTACCAGAAAGAGTGAAATTTACCATTCATCACCATATTTTCTATTTCCTAGCTATATCAAGTGGAATTATTCCATTTTTAAGTTATTTCATTATATGTGCCATCCATCCTATAGTATGGCCATATGACTCTGAAATAGGGTTGATTTCATTAATTTACTACATTCTAGTTTGAAACAATGGTGAAACCACATGAGTATGGGAAATAATGATGATTGTCTCATCCGGATTTGGATCTTCTAGGGTTGTGGCTGCATTAGACAATGCATGAGGTTGGGCATTTTGTGGTCGAGGGATATATGGAATTATTGGATCTGATAGAAATTCAGACATTATCCCTCGTACATAATAACACAAAGGTATTAGCTCTTATTTTATAATCGAATAATTCATATTGATCTATTTTTTTTCAATTCTAAATCACCTGTCACTTTCAGGTGGTTCACATGTGCATTGACTGCCAATTCTAGGCCTATAATGATATATTGATATTTGGCCTCCTTATTGGTACTTCCCTCTAATAACAGGATGGAATATGGAAACACATATATTTCTAGGGTGATAAGAACAATTCCTAACTAACCTTTTTGGAGTTTAGGATCTTCCATTCTCTTCCCCATTAGACTTTCAGATGCACCACCAAATTACATCTTCTATATTTGAGGACTATCTTGAATACAGAATATTTCATCATAAATAAGATCATTATTCAATGATATATCTTCTTTATATGGGTGTTTAGTAAGTAATTCTACTTAGTCTTGGTCTTTTATCTATTTCTAAGGCGCAAATTGGATATCTTAGTGTTTCAAAATAATTTCTCACTATGCTAGACGTCATGTTAACATAGGACGACTGAGGATAAATTTAAGTGGGTTATTTCGAGATATTAAGCATTCCTTGTGATGCTGTATATAGTTCCTTAGCTTCTGAATAATAAATATTAATGCTAGGTAGCTTCTCTAAAACATGAATATCGAGTCTTTGTGTCGAGCATTGTTCTACTGAGATAATACAGGTTGTTTTCATTCCTAGCATCGTTCTTTTGTGCAAGAAAAGAACCCAATGATTGATCCAAAACCATCACATAAAGAATCAGAGGATTTCCTTCAATAGGTGTAAATAATACTGATGGGATCAAGATATATTTCTTGAGGTTATCAAATGCCTTTTGGCAGTCTTAGTTCTGTTGATAAGTGATTCTCTTCTTCATTAATTTGGTGAAGGGTAAACACTTGCCTGCTAGATTAGCTATAAAGCGTTGAATATAAGAAATTTTTCCTTGAAGTACTATTAATTATTTAAAATTTCTATGAGGTGACATGTCAATAATATATTTTTTCTTCTCAGTATCAAATTTTATTCCATGATGGCGTACAACGAAGATGTGTAATTTTCATGATGTAACCCCAAAAGAATATTTTAAGGGTTCATCTTCATATTATGTAGTCAAAGTTTTATGAATACAGTCTCCATATCAGAAAATTGATCAGTTAATTATTTAGATTTCACCACTAAATCATCCACATAACATTCAACAAATTCCCTTTTGAAGGGTTTAAAGATATGGTGCATAGCACGTTGAAATGTTGCACCAGAAGTTTTCAAGACAAAGTGCATTACCCGATAGAAAAACATACCTTGAGGGGATCTAAATCCTATAGAATCCTCATATTATGGGGTCATCCATATTTGATTATACCCATAGTATCCATCTAGGAATTCAAGAGCTCCATAGCAGGCTGTTACATCAATTAAGAGCTTAGGTATTGGAAATGGGAAGTCATCTTTAGTACAATGCCGATTGAGATCTCTAAAATCATTGAATACTATAATTTTACAATTCTTATTTTTCGCTAAGATAATGTTGTCCATATATTTGGGATATTACACCTCCTTAAAAAATATATATTTGATAATCTTGTTGACTTCAACTTCAATTTTAGAGGCATGAGTTGGGTGTGTTCTTCTGGCTTCCTTCTTGAATCCTCGATGCTCATCTCAAAAACACAAATGATGAGTGGCCAAATTGGGATTTAGGCCTGGAATTTCTTTATAGTTTCAAAAAAAAATACAACTAAATGTATCTTTAGAAATTAATTATACATCTATTTTTCTTCAGAAGTCATGGACACACTAATTAGAGTAGGCCATGGATCTTCTTCTCTACCCATTTTTATTTTTCTCAACTCATCTACAGTGGTGGAGACCCCATCCTCAAATATTGGAGGGGATTATTTAAGATATTCTTACTCTTATTTCTCATGTTTCACCTCTCCTATTTCTATTTTATGGGTAAGTGATTAATAAAAAAATTTAGAGTTATGGGGAGTCAGTATTTGGACATTCTGATGAAGAGAAAACCATTTGTGATTGTACTGATGACGAAGAATCTGGATGAAGTATTGAAAAGAGAATGATGGGTTGGGAATCAATATCATTTTCCTACATTATTAATCATACAACTTATTATAGCCTGACAGATGAAGAAAATACTTGCTAAAGTTTGGTCAATGAGATGATGACATCTCTATTTAAGCTATCACTACCAACAATTTATCCCATTCTATCAGGCTTGATTGCCACAAATGACATTATGGAAGTCATTAGATGAGTGATTGGGTTTGGGTCTATTATTTCAATTATAAAGATAGGAAACACGTAATCTATACTTAGATGTTTGAATGGGTTATCTGGAATCTTTTCTAGACCATTCAGAGCATTGGTTCTTGTTACATCTCTTTCCATGTACCTTGTTCCCTTTATGTGATATAATTATACCTCAATATATTGAGATACACACATTTTGAATAGATCTTTGTCACCATACGATGTCCCAATTTGAAAAATGAAGCAATACTTAAGACATTGATGGTATTAAGAAGGATTGGATGCATATTGATGTAGCCAAGGCCTTCTCAGAAAAATTTTGAATGTTGTGTCTGGATGAATAACCATGAAATTTGAATTAGATACAAGATCCCCAAATTGAGTTCTGAGCATAATATTTCCTAGAGGGTCTTATTCATTATTTTCATATCCTTGCAACATCATAGTGGAGGGAGATATGTCAGATTCAGTGAGACCCAATCAACAAGGTGTATAGATGGGAATGATGTTGAATTCAGATCCATTATAAATAAAGACTCTTCAGATGTATATATCATTAACCCTTTTAGATAAGTTCATGGTCTTGATGTGTCCATGTACAACATCATCATCTTCTTGATAAATTAAATATATAATTGCATGAAATTTTTTAGAATCATTTTCTATATGGTAATCCTCAACAGCAATAACATCGATTTCAAACTCTTGAGGAATTGAAAAAGCCTCAATAAGTGATTCTCTAAGATCTTTCGAAAGATTCAAAGCATCCTAGATTGATAACATGGATAGTAATTTGGAAAGTTGTTTAAAAACATCATGCTTTTTTTCCAAATTATTTAATTTTATAGCATGGAAATGTAGTTTTGTAGGTTCCTTGGAAGGTGATTCTCCTAATGTAGATGTATCATTTGTCAGGGTAGAATTCCGAAATACTTCTGCTCTTGTAAGATTAGACTGACTAGGTTTATCTACCAACCTAGATAGTGATGGTTTAACCTCTAATCATTCTTCCAATATGATCATGTTAGGGATGATCCTTTCATGTGTGGGATAGTTTTTTTTTCTTACTAATCCCGCTGAAGGTCTCTCTAATGAGTTACTGCTTCATAAATGGTTTGGGTGAGGGTATTGTTAAAATAGTGGTTTCTAGAATATCCACAGCTTCCCATGTACCCTTGAAATTGAATTTTTCTCCAAGTTCCCCAATCAGGTACATAGAAATCAGGTTCATAATAGGAATCAAAATTTTCATAGGGGTCTGTTTAGTGGATAAAATCAATGAACCCGAAGATCAATTCCTTATCTGATGAAGATTCTACATGATAGGTCATTTCTTGTTGTGTCGTTTAGCTGGGAAATGCTTACAATTTTAAGATAGATGGTATGAAATCAACCAAAAGTTAAGGACAAATTTGGCCTTGACGTGATCTCCTCTTCTTTTGATTGCTCTTTATCTTTCCAATCATGTAGCTTCTTTGTGAATTGAAGTTTGTAGGAGTGAACATTTCATGAAGATGAAATTGTTTTAGAATAAGTTGTAGGCAGAATAGTTGGTTGTTTCAACTATGTTCATAGAAGGACATGAGTTCAGTTTATAATTTTTTTGACCATCCAATCATCATACTTTTGTGCATTTTTTCTTCTGGATTTATAAAATATGCCTTCTTCATCAAGATTGGTAGCATTAACAAATTCTTCTTTGGATGATGAACATTTTAGTTTCACTTTTCTATAGTCTACCATTTTTTTAAATGAGGTCATGAAAAACAAAACACTGGTGAATGGGATACCCCAACATTGGATGAAAGAGGAAATAATTTGGTAGATCTATATCTCCTTCTTTGTTTGGTTTCTTGGGCCTTGGAAACTGAACAAAATTGTTTTCCAAATCCAAAATGGGAACCTGTTCATTTTGAAAATAATAAACATTGTTCTTCAATTCCTCAAACTATCTCTATCTTTGATATTTTAGATCATCCTGAAAAGGTGGTCATTGCTGCTAATTCTCGGGAGGTGGATCCCTTCAGTATAGTGAAGGTTTTGACGTATAAGTAGGTAAATGTTTTTGTTTGAGTGTGACTATAGTATCCTCTAATTTCCCTATTCACCTTCCTAGAGCTGATGGTATTAAACAAGATTTATCTTTGGTGTACACAATGGAATCCTCCACTTTTTGGGTGATTGAAGAAAGGTCTATAAACCCTCCTATGTATTTTACAAGGATTAGTGATTTTCATAACTCATCACACATATTTTTCACACAAATTGGAAGTAAATCTTCTTGAGCGAGTGGTAGATTTAAGGACTATTTTAATCCTTTCCATCGATCTATAAAATCTGAAACACTTTAATTCTCCTTTTATTTTCAATTTTTAACCTTAAAAATTGTTTTCTTTGGCTGCATTGAGAATAATTCGAAAAGGAATTTATGAAGGAGGTCTTCACATCCATTAATAGATCAATACTACAATCGTGTACACTAAACAAAGGATGGCCCCTATAATGATTATATAAAGCATATGATCTTTACTACTTCTTGATGTTGAGGGGTCCCCATCATGGGATCATAGTGAGAAAAAAATGTGTTAAGTGATTTTATGGATCTCTTGAACCTTTAATGATTGGAAATGTGGTATTCATAAAGTTTTGTAGGGAAGGGATTAGATCTACCCATTTGGGGTAAGATTTCTTTTCTGGTTGTACTAGTGTGTGTTTTTTTTTCATAACTTCCAATCGATTTGTTAACGCCTAAATTTTATTCAAATTAATTTGGGGAATATCTAGATGAGTTGGGACCTTTATAAGTACAACATCAGGATCTTGAACTGGAGTGATGACTACCAAAACCACTGGTGGTGATGCTACTAGTATTTGTATTGGATAACCCATGGGGACATGCTTGTAAGGATGTTTTTGATCCTATTATGGCTATATACCCAATATAGGGAATTAATTATCCACCACTGAAGTTGGAACAACTCATATTTACCATGGAGATCAAACAGTATGTACAAGTTGAAGATCTTTTTCTAGAGTATGTTTGGAAGAAATAATGCTTTGAAGTAACTCTACATTGAGTCATTTAAACTCTTTAATCTCCTCCTCTTGCTGAGAAAATCTTTCTTCAATAAAAGATATTGACCTTTTTCAGGGTAAAAGTGAGATGTGGTCTGACCTTTACCATTCTCCTTGTTAGATTCTTTTCGAAGAGGTGGGAGTTAGTTACATGAGGGAGTACCTAGATTCTGAGTATGCCTATGATTTCTGGTACGCACACCTCCTTCATATGATTCAGTGTGTAATGTTTTATCAATAAAAACTTTATCCTCTGACTCCCACAAACTGGACTAATTTTTTGAAGGATCTTCAATAATGGTATTAATAAAATTCACAGACGCGTAATTAATTGATGATATTCTGTCCATATCTCTATTAGATAGTTTCATTTTATTCCCTCCATGAGACTTTGTTCACCCATATGCTGATTTCCTAGGAATTGTTTGATGGAAATTAACCTTTATGGAATCCTTAGATAGTTCAATTGTGCATTCACTTTTTGGATTCTTCCCTAATCAGAAGAAATCTGACTTCCACTAAGGAGGAGATTGTGGATGTGAAAAATCCCCCACCCCTGTAGGTTGAGGTTTTTCTCGTTCTTCTTATTCAAACCTTTGAACTCTGTTTTTTGAATTCAGTGGTTGGGTTAAAAAAATCCCCTGTCACTATTTCTTGGGGTGGCTCTTGAACTATTATGGATAGTATTAGGGCAACTGCTCATGATTTTACGAATTTTGGTCTGAACATTGGATGGGTTCATTTTCCGACAACCACTTAAATCTCCTGTTTTGGAAGACCGTTGTGCTATTTCCGACATTTTCACAATCTAATGGATAACATCCTCTAAGTGAGAAAAATTATTAATTTTCTCTTATTCATGATTCAAAAGTATCTCAAAATCATTCTCTCTTTGGGCCTGACATTGATGAGAGCCAGTTGAGACATGTTCTTGTTGAGAATTTCATCAGTTATGAATAAAATTTCTTTTTTGTAGTCGTCCTGGGGAAATAATATTACGTGAATCCACTTTCAATGGTATTTCTTGATTTCAGAGTGTAGCGAAATGAAATTCTCCATGTTCACCCCATCCTCTGATATGAACACCATATGTGGTTTCCACAATCAATTTTTGCATCTTCTTTAATGAATTGATGCATGCACATTGAAGAGATACTTTTTGTTTCTTGGACATTGGATATTTGGAAATCTAGAGATATTCCAAGTCTATTTGGCATTGTAACCAATATATTACCTTAACATGACTTTAATATTCATCATATTGTAGAACTGTGGTTTTTAGGCACCGAAGAGTCTTCAGGATGTTGAGGCAGATATCATAAATGCAATCTTCTACCATCAATTCTGGAATGTTGTAATGATAGGTTTCCAAAGTCTAGAACATGACCTTTATTTCACCCTTATCCAATTGTTTTTCCATATTCAACATATCCTCCTCATATTTTTCTAGAGGTTTCTTAACTTGGTTTGACAAGAGTGGATTCTTCTCAATTGTTCAATTATAAATAATCGGATTAGATTTTTTTCCTCTATAATATTAAAAGAAAAATGCCCCAAGGGAGGTTTGCAGAATGACCTTTTCCTTGGGATGTCTTATGGTTGAGAAATTATTTTACCTACTAGTAACAAGTTAGTAGACATGACTGGCTTTATTTTGGCAAGTACCATGAGATACGAGGGATCTCTCATAGCTACATTATCAATTGGATAATTATTTTTACAATATGAAACACTACTGTGGATAGAACATTCATAGTGCATGCCATCATGGGGAGGACCACCATGGTAAATTATAGAAATGGATATATCATATTTCTCCTAGGTCTTCTGGGCACACCGAGGGTTGTTGTGGCTCTCATCCAGAGATTGGTTCTCTAGATTTACTGAATTTCATGAAACGATATTTCATGATGATTTTCCTGATGGAGAAACTCATAATTATTATTACCACTCCCCTAATTTGGTAATGGGAGGGTCGTATCTTTAGCTACAATAGATAAATGTTGGAGGGATCAAGAACTCTAGCATTAAGAGGAGCCAGATCATAGATTTGATCTTGATTTTTCAACTGTGTTTAGAGAGACTTTTTCTTAGATTTTATTTTACACATTGTTGGGGCCACTTGATGGGAGAATTTGTTATCATGGTCTGGTGTATATGCATGTATTATAGTGGTTATAATAATAGAATGATTGTCTAAAATTGGAATGGGTGTATGTTCTCAATCTGGTTGCCCAAATGATATGGGGTTGTATTCCCCATAACACTTTTAGGAAAGAAAATAGATATTTACCTACTCTAGGACGATATTCCAAAGAGTTATCCTAGGTGTGGGGAAAAATTATGTGTCTTTCCCCCTGGTACTACTAGAGTTGTCATTATGATATTATAGAAGGCTTCCATAATTTGGGAAGGAATTTGTTTCAGACCATTCACCATTGTTAAAATGTGTTTTGTGACTTCAGTGGACAGAATAGTAATATATGTCCATTCCATATCAAGAGTAGGTGTATATTCCTACTCCTATCCTTCCTTTATTATCATTGGATACTGAATGTACTCATGTGTGGGGTCATAGAGTTGAGTTTGCCCCACATTTCTCATCATATCTTTCTGATTGCCTTCTCTGAGTGCTATCAAATGAGATTGTTGGTAGGGTTGATGGATGTTGGTAGGTGTATATGCCTGCATTCTATTTTCTGTCAAGAATTCTCAAAATACTTTTTCAATGAAAACAAATGAGACTAATGGAAGGATTGGTGAGTGCAGGCAGGTGTATGTTATTTCTTACAAGTTGTCACCATATTAGATTAGTGGGATCCCTTGAATGTAGTCAGATGATTCCGATGACTGGATGGTAGTTTGTAATCAGATATACATTCCTAATCACGGTACTCAACTGGATTTAAATGGTGGAATTGGTTGGGCGACATGAGATGAGTCTACTAGCTGGTGGAATTTGGGAAGACGAGTGTATGTTCTCGTTCATTATTTTCCACCATGATAGGTTTATGGACTTCTCGAAAGATGGAAAAGGTCAAAGCATGATCCCTGTTGGATGGATTTTGTCCTCAGAGGTTTTTCTTGCACGTCTAGGTCTGAGGGACCTGGGTCGAGAAAACGACGGAAACACCCCCATCATGTTTGGGGTTCACTACCGCACGAATCTATTGGTAGTGATTGTTGGTGGGATCTCTCTAGAAGGACCATTGTGACATCAAGTTGAGGCCATGGGTGACCTCCTTATCCACCTCCCTATAGTATAGGGGACTAATTATTACGTTCTATGGATAAGGTCCCAAAATGGTTGAATATGGTGGTTGACACCGTCTCCTTTCATGGACACTAGTCACCATTTACCGGACAGCTGGGGGTTGTTGTTAACTTGGAGAGCCTTTCAGGAAACATATAAGGTTGGGATTGTACCATGTTGACAATATTCCCAAACCAATATATTGGAGGCCTAAGGTTGAAGATGCTGAGTTAGTGATGATTTCATCTGAGTAGATGAGGATCCATCTTGTGCAGCAGTCGGGGCATTCATGGGTGGAAAAATGAAGGAAGCCATTTGGAGTGAAGGGAGTTCTGAGAAAATTTGACAAATAAAAACAATGAACTCCATTAAAGAAACATATTTTAGATGGACACATGCATGATTAATTCATTGTTTTGGACATCCTTTATCAATTCATAGGGGCTTAACATATGGTTAATACTATCAACTTGGTTAAGGATTCACATCGGGTTCACCATTTTTGTTTAGTCTCCCCAAGAACATTTGTTCCGGTTAAGAATCACTACATCTGAGTGGTTTCCATTGGATTTATTTATGGAACTAAAAACATCTAATAGTTCCTTATCTAAAGGTACATTCTTTCCAATGGTAGGTTTTCATTAGATTTGGGCCTATGATACATAATAGCATATAATAGCTGGGAGGATGGGAGGTCAGACTCATCACACCCTTGTGGGAGGATTTATTTCCGACTTCAAGACTCTCTTATATATTTGAAATATTTTCATGAATCCTTTTTAATTAACCATTTATATCATATGTTTCCCTTATAATTTTCAATCAATTATTATCATTTGTGAAATATATAATCATTTGTATTTATTCGAGGCTCTTTATTAATGGAGATATCTATAACTATTCTTGGTTCTCCATCAATGGTATCCTCTTATAAACTACTTAGAGATTCTTTTAACTATTGTTATGATGATAATGTTTTTTAATCCACTCAGTGGGTCACTTTGAAATTTATTGTCATATAGGGAGATGAAAGTTTGTTTTTATGTTGGGATCATACCCATAAATAGGATAACTATGTATCCTTGTGAATGGAATCCGGACCATCATAGTTTAGTTCCACTTAATGGGACACATCATACATTTTATGTCTGTGTGATAAGGACCTAACCATATAGTTTAGTGTCATGTGATAAGGAAATTTTAGCAGAAGGTTCTTGGTCAAATCATTGTTTGGGGATTATTCCTGAGTAGCCCAAGGAATCGGGAAAAGATATTAATTTCCAAGTTAGAGTAGACCCTATTTGGATTTTGGCCCATAATGAACAAGGTTGTTTTGGATTGTTGGGATTAATACTTAGGGAGGCTTCCTTCATATCTCATTCAGATGGGAATCAAAGCCCACATAGTTCAGTGGGTCTCATAGGGGTTTATGATCCTATGAGAGATATAGGCTAGGGATTAATCCTAAATTGGATTCCCTTGTAATAAGGTCCATGTGATATTTCATTCCTCGTGGAGATTTATGGGTCCTAATTCAGGGATTATTCCTAATGAGGACTCCTTGATTAAGGGAATTGAGGTTGGATTCTTAATAAGGATATCCATTGAAATCATTCCTTGGGTGAAGGCTTCTTACGTATCCCAATTATGGTGGGAATCAGAATTCTCACAATTCAAGAGATTGTGGATTGTGCAGATGTTGTGATCTTTAAAAATCTCTAATCCCATGTGATTCATGCTCGGTTTGAGAAACAAGAGGAAGTGAAAGATTCAATAAAAAACACACACTCTCACCCACTGATTAAAGAGGTTGGGTCTACGCTGAAAGAAGTTGAGGCGATGGTGGGTGAGGGAGCGGAGCAATGAACCCTTCAATGTGAAATGAAATTTAAGGTCATTGGATCAGGCCCGAAAGGATAGTGGCTTTCTCTATGAGGAAATACATAAAATTGGTCCTAGTAGGGTTTGAAGAATTTTCTTTTGTTCTAGAGGAAAATTAGGTGTGAACCATAACATTCCTACCAGGGGCATGAGGTTCAGAGTTTCAGAGACAATAAGTGATAGGCATGGAACGATCCCTATTCCTCCAAACTGGGAACTCTCCAACACTATTCTTGGGATAAAGGTCTATGTGATTGCAGATATAGAAACCCATAGACACTCCATGAATCATGAACCCATTAAAAAAATGTGGCAAACTTCTAACTACAGATATACAAACCCAAACTGGAGATATGTTGATGTGCATTTCCCAAGGGTTTGGTAAGTTTAGAGGTTTCAGTAGAGGATTCATCATAATCCCTTTTAGACAAGGGATCCAATGAAGAGGAATCCTTTCATGAATGACATTGAATTATTCTTGATGAAAGTCTAGTGTAGGTTTAATGGATAAGGGCAATCAAATAGGGGCTCCCAATTAGGTACTTGGTGCGCAGGTATGGGTGCGCAGGTAGGCTTGGGTGACCTGATTTTTACATAAGTGATGAACAACCTAGATGTTAAAACATTTTCGAGACTTGACTCAATCCTTCAAGATTATTCACATTTATTCCCAGAAGTGGGGCGCTCAAGTTCATTTAAGAATAATGGGTGGTGCACAATTGTTTTCGAATTAGGGAGGTTAGGTGCTTTAGGTACGCAAGTTTGATGGATTTCAAACACTTAAGGGACTTAAGTCATATAATAATCCTGTATTTCCTCCTCCCTATGTTTTGATGAACAACATTCATTTTTTAAGAAGACTTGGGCGATGCACTAGAGAATCCATAGCATCAATTGGGCTTCAAAGAAATTGTTTCGTCATAAATGAAGACCCCAAGGGTCTATTTATATGAAAATAAGTGACCTTTATTGTAAGTGTTTGGTCATGAAATTGGGTTTTGTGCCATCATTGTGTCATGAAAGTGGTTGCATGCTGACAGTGACATGGATCAACTAAGGTTATTTAAAACTTGACCCTTTTAGATTCTTTAATTTCTCCATATATTTTCTACTATTTTTTCTAAGGAATTTCACTTTTTCACTTTTTCATCGATGTGATAGAATAGGGTTTCAACAGTAACACATCCCTATTTTTATAAGATGGTCTCCAAGGTTCTTTTTACCACACATAATACAACATTGGAACATCATTTCCATTCCACCTGATTTATTTGTTTCATGATTCTCATTCTCCTTCTATTTGGACTACTTCTTACATTCATTATCATGAATCACATAATTGTTATAAAACTTCATCTTAACCTTTTTAGAACAATGAAAAACAATATCATTTATTTTAAATTATAGATCATCCAAATTTTATCATATATTTGGTTTCAATACTAAGTAAAACCGATTTATTTTTCTATAGGTGTCCCTAATAAAATCCAACACATACCTGGCCAATAATATGAAGTTTTCTTTCAATGAATCTATGAAATATTTATTTTTTTCCTCAATTACATGAATTATTTTTTCATTCATAGTAAAAAACCATAGGGAAATATTTTTTAAGGAAAACTTCCATGAGTGTTTCCTATTCTATGGCATCTAGATCATCATTCTCCCTCTAATTTTTAACCATAGACCACCAACGATCAATGTCACCTTCAAAATGATAAAAGGAAAGGGTTATATTTCAACATTCTGAACATCTAAAGACATCTAATATATTTTATAGAGAACTAATCCATCATTCTACTACCACTAGGTCAGATGATCCACTAAATTATAGGGGTTTTTGCCTCATGAAATTCTCTACAAAAAATTATTTTTATTTGGGGTTGATCAAGTTTCGCTCTAGCATGGATACCACCACCATTTATAATGTTTGTCAACTAATCCATTACTCCAAAAAGTTGTTATTTTAACATTCCTTCAATCTTAGGATGTTTATTTAGAAAGAAATATCCCTCTCAGTTAATTATCACTATTGCTTCCACGTCTCCTCTTTGTAAAACCATTTTAAACATATATATTTTAGATGAAGAAACATGGTAATATTCAAATGATATAACATGTTAACATGAAAATTAGGTAAAAATATTCAAGGGGAAGTAATTAATATTAACCTAACATAAAATAATATCTAAACATACCATTGATAATAACTATAAGGCCTTGAACTCAAAAATTCCTTAATCCTGAGATTTATTCATGAATTTACATTCTATAACATTGGGAATCTTTTATGGTATTTAAATTTAGAGATTTACTCCATATCTAATTCATTACATAACCATATAATATAAATTGGACACTTCAAAATAGTGTCTATTTTTTACAAAATATAAAACACTTAAAAAATAAATCATGATATCGTATATGAAAACTCTACATCACAATCAACTTTACCTCTTCCAATCTAGTAATCATCATTAAATCGTATGAAAAACAATATAAAACAAGGGATGTGAATAACAATATTAGTAGGTGATAAAAAAGTAAATTTGTGTTCCCTTTATAAACATTATAACTCATGAAAACATCCATTCATGAAAAAAACACATTGTACCCAAAAATGGTAATATCATTAGTTAATAAACCTAATTTATTTTAGATTTTTAAAAAACGACTTCCATGAAAACTTATTAGAAAACATAAAAAATTCATGTAGGTGATTTGGGAAATCATCTCATTGAATAATTAAAGAACCATAAAATATTAAAATTACTATATATCCAACTTAAAAAAACAATTCTCCGAAGAATATAATCATTACATAATGCATTTCAATTCTATCTTGGTGAACCAACCATTTATGTTATAACGGGGTCACACGATGATATCTAGGAGCACCCATCATTTATAATGTTAAAGATGAAAAACATGAAATAAAAAATTTCATATTTTTAAAAACACCTTTAAACTCATATAAAAATCACTTTTAGATATTAAAATACCGTTTTTTTTTTTCGAAAACCCAATTTCTAATACAAACTACACCTACTTTTGAAAAATAAATTTCAATACCAAATTACTCAAAAAAGGAAATATGGTTTTTTCTTTAATAAAACATTAATTCATGCAATGTAAACCAAGAAGAAAACAATTTTCATGGTGGGGGGAAAGTCATTTTCTCCATGTTTGTTAAGAATGGAACGTTCTTGTTGTCGTTTATCAAAATGTTCTATATAAAACACATATATAGATTCTTTTTTGAAAACATTTAAATGAAATTAAAAAGGATATAAAATGTAATTTATAATAAATTTATATAATTATGAATAAAAAATAATATCATGAATATTGAAATGGAGTAAAATATTTAGAAATTTAATATTAAAACATCTAAAAAGTTATTTTTAAATCAAAGTATTCCATAAAACTTTGATATAATTTAATAAAAATCCCCAAAAACATTACATGTAACAAAACATTATATTACATGAAAGTAAATAATTTCATGATATAATGTTTAAAAGGTGATGTATACAAACCTCATAAAATAAAGTTTTTTTATAACATCAAAATATACCTCAACGAGAAGAGATTGAGACAAAATCCCTTACCTAGATTATGACTTTCCGTGTGAGTCTTTATCATCATGAATAATAAAATTATGACAAATATTTACATTTTTAATAACTATTTATAAGTTAATCATTACATTTATTTTAATTTTTACAATTTTTTAATCAACTACAAAAAAAATTATGTTTACGTTGGGTGCATTGACCATATTCTATTTCTGTGTCAAAATAGACTTTGAAAGGTCAACTACGTTCAAAGGGGCCATTATATAAACATCTATAGAATAATTATAATATTTATATATCAATTATATTATTAAAAATATAAACTAAATATTATTCTTATAAACGAACTAGTGTTACATTTATGGAGTTCACAGGTTTTACGTATGCATGAGTAACGTTCCAATTTTTCAGTGATCATTATGGAAAGAAGGTGAGTAAAATTTAACATAAAAGAATGATCATTATATAATAAATAACATTTTATTTATTAATAAATACTTATATATATAATTATTATAATTTAAAATTAATCACATTGCATCGGGGAGATGATAGTTCACACGTCCACAAACAACATTATAACTTTTTTTAATGTGTGAATGGATGTTAAAGAAAATGATAAATTATATTTATAGAAAGGTAATAATATCATTAATATCATATATATTTCATGTATGTAACATATATTTAATTAAATTCATCCTTTATACATTCCATGTAATGTATAAATATAACACATCACTTTGGGGAGGTGACAGTCAACATTTCCACAAATGATATTATCGCATTCAGACAAAATTGAAATATTGAACATTTTTGTTATATAAAATTAAAAAGGTATGAATAAATCATAAATATCATATATTTAATATAAAAATATTTTTCCATCATAATTCCAAACCATGAGTGTTGGTAAAGGAAAAACAAATGACATCATTTCATGGTGCGTTAGTTCACTATACACATGAATGGTATGTTCATTACTGAATTGATGGAAGCGTGTGTCGGTTTATGTTGAAACCATAACATAAAAACATATTATTATATATACTATACATATTTCAGTATATAATAATTTCATAATAATAATTTAATTGGTGGAGAAATAAATTAAACATAAATGCATGTTGAAGGATGTTTCCTCTTATTCGGGTAACTCTTTTTAGTTTTTAATAAAGGGATTTCTTAATTGGGTTACTATCCAACGTGAAGACTATAGGGTGATGGGAGGAATGTTTTTAGATTATTTTTCTAGGTTTTTATGAGACAAAGGGGCTTTATAAGTGTGAATATGTGAGGGTTTGAGTGGTTTTTTATAGTGAAGGGGGAGTTTCATTCTTGTGCTTGTAAAAAGGTAAACAGTTTTTGGAGGTTTACCTTACATCAGGTCAATCATATAATAAAAAAAATT
Source organism: Viscum album (assembly GCA_963277665.1). Taxonomy (NCBI): domain Eukaryota; kingdom Viridiplantae; phylum Streptophyta; class Magnoliopsida; order Santalales; family Viscaceae; genus Viscum; species Viscum album. Next base: position 1,064,615,829 of record OY728166.1, on the reverse strand, counting down.
GATCCATGTGGGGATATTATAACCAACCTATCTTATCATACATTAATATTACATAACATTTCCAAAATACTTATAACATTATACGAACATATTCTCAAAGATAGTACCACTATAGTGCCTTTAAAAACATGGAAACATAAAAACTGGAACATAAATGAGCTACATCATCTATCACTAGGTTCTTCTTGACTGGAACCCTTCTTAGATAGATCAAAATTAATAAATATATTCACAACCTGGGGGAAGGGAAAATAAAAATAGGTGATATCCAATACAAAGTAAGGGTAAACAATAGAGATACATAATCATAATCATGAGCATAAGGGTATGAGATCATGATCATCAACATATAAGATCATACCCTTCATATCAAAAATTATAAACATAAATCATGGAAAAAATATTTTGAGTTTAAAGACATTAATTATATAGAATTAAATAAAATAATCCATGATATAATAACATATGAATAAAACAAGGGCTTGTGGTAGACACCTAAGCATATATAATGATTTATATTATAGTCAAAAGATTACATCCAAGGCCATGTTAGTGGAAAAAGTCATTTACTAAACCGGGTTCACACTCCATTGTACCCCTATATTACTTAACCAAGCTTACTCCTTGTTTAATCCCTACAATATTGAACCATGTTCACTCTTTATTCTAGACATATCATTCTAATGAGATATAAATGTTTACCCAATGCATTGGAGGGATATATAGGTCCAACCAATATCGTAATGAAATCATTCATACATTTTCAATAAGATCACAAATAATAATATTATCACTGATGAAATGAAATGGGTATTACAAACATGTAATCATATCATAAAAATTTTAAAAAGAAATGTTTTATAGTTATTTAATATTAAACCTAGCCCGTTAAAAGAAGCAAGATTCAAAAGAATATAACTCGTGAAAGAGTAACATGTTTCATAATCATCATTCCATCAAAACATAACTCATTCAGAGAAAGAATATGAACGGAAACTATGACTAATTTAACATAAATTCATGATTAACATCAACATATGTAATTATAAATGGGAAATAAATTTGAATGAACTTTTAAATACATTTATTGAATAAAATTTCATTTTGGTATTGAATAATTCATTTTAAAACATAAAACCTTTTAAAAAACCTTTTTCATTGAAAATATATTTTAAAAATTATAAAAAAATATCTAAAAATCATAATTCATTTTTAAAATCATTTTTTCGTCAAAGTGATCCTCAAGTATCATTTGAAAACATTTTTAAAAATATGGTTTTTTAATAAAACGGATTTCTGGCCGAAAAGGGAAATATGGTGAGATTTTCATAAAACCATTATTCTTAAATATCATTAGTACCAACAAATGGAAAATTTTACTAAAACATTAATATATCATGAATACCTATGGGATAACAAAATTCAATAGTGTTTTTGAGGGAGCATATTATCCATGCAAGAATAATAAATTATATAAGTATTAAAATATCATTAAATTAAGTATATTAAAGATATAACATATCAAATGGAATTATATACACCTATAAAAAATAATTTTGGTGCATAATAAAATATGTGTCTCAAAGAAGGAAAACTGAGACAAAATTATCATACTAATTTGGTAGACTTTCAAACATCAACCCCACAAATAAAAATCATAGAATGGATATGTAAATATAGATAAATTTAAATATATTAATCATTAAATACATCCATGGGAAATATACACACCACATAATCGGAATTGGTGGTGACTGAAGCATCTATCTCCCGAAAATAAAAAAGTGAGATGAAATCCTCATACCTTGTGTCTTGAATCACTACACGCTCATACAAGATTCATGTATATTGAATGTATATTTATTATACATATTTTAGAAAATAATGTTATGATATCTAATATAATACATGTTTTTATTATGACCTTATATTACCCTCTTCTTAACAATCCATTTTTAAGGTTTCACTTCGAGTAATATCCACTTTGTTTTTCAGATGAGTATTAATTTGTTATATCATTGGTATTTATACATGTATAATTATTTAAAAATTGTAAATCATGATATAAATATCATTTATATTCAGTATATTTTTATTAAAATAATATATGGAATATAGAAGTATTAAATTGAATACACTGTACATGGAGACGGTAAGACATACATACGTATGAATATGGTTTCCATATTTATTGTCATATTAAAAGAAAGAAAGAAAATGAAATATATATATATATATATATATATTATAATTAAAGTAGAATTATTATTTCATATAGATAATATATATTTACTAAAAACATCCTTAATATGTTCTATGTAGTGTGTGAATGAATCACATCGCTTTGTGGGGGCGGTAGTCCACACTTCCTCAAATGAAATTATTATATTTACACAAGATAAAAAGCATAAATATATGTGTTATAAAAGGATTAATTAATATTAAAGACATAAGAAAATATATTATATAACATATATAAGCATAGTTTTCATCATAATTTCATCCATGATAGGTGGTAAAGTAAAATTGAATAGTCGTCGTTTTGTTTGGATATATTTCACCGTACACGTAAATAGTTTGTTTTACCGATTTGATAGAAGTGTGTGTAATTTAAGGTATACAACCTAGCATAAAAACATCCTAGAATATTATTGATACTTATGTTTTTTAAATCATGTAATTATAAGTATTTAGGGGGTGGAAATTGAAATAATATTAAAGAACTCATTGAAGAATATTACCTCTTATTCGGTAAATTCATTTTGGTTTGTACCAAAGGGATTCATTGGATTTATTTCTACCCAATGGAATGATTTTAATATTAATGGAGGGATGTTTAGGAGATATTTTTTCAGATCTTGGTTGATAAAATGTGTAATGAGTGGTGTGAGGAAGGGGGAGAGGTTTCCTCTTTATAGTCAAGGAGGAGTGTCACTTTTGTAAATTTTTAGAAATGGAATTCCACCCATGTTTTTCCATTTTGGGTGGATCCGATAGTGGGAAAAATTAGAAAAAAGTGTTTATAGGGTATATATATTACCATATATGGATCTTTAAGAGATATTTGGGTTGTTTACTCCGTTGTGTTTAACTATGTGTCCTTAATCTTAATTTTACCTTAATCGATGTAATTAAATTTATGTGTTTTTGCTAATAATTTTGGTAAAAAAACTAAGTTTACCTTAATAGAAATTAAAATTTATTCTAATTAAAAATCTAGAATCCATTTTTACAAATTAAAATCATTGAAGTGGTAGAAATTTATTGATATTTAATCCAACAGTTGAGTCAACAATGCGAGTTTTTAGTGTAAAGACATTCAAAAGTTTGATATGTTTTTATTTTTAATTTCATAGTGAAATTGATTCTAATGACCCAAATCTGGTTTATATATAAAAATATTATCTAATTTATCATTTAAACCATATTAAAAAATAATTTATCCTTATAAATAAATTATATGAAAAAGTCATTTTGAATTTAAATTCTATATTTTTTACTATTCATCCAAAAATGACGTTTCTCAGTAAAACCCCATAAATTCACCCTAAGATAATTTAGATATTATAAATTCAGAATTTATGATTTTTTTATCAAATTAAAATTAAAAAAATTCCTAAAATTAATTTTATTATTTTTCACAGTATGACATTAAAAGCAGCTTAGTTGAGAAAATATTATTTTTTAAAACATATAAGATCATTACAAAAAATTATATCATTCATTATCAATATCTTTTATTTATATAAACCCATTATTAACAATATTTTAAAATTAGTCATTACTATTCATATTTGTATGTTCAATGGCTAGGTAATAATTATATCATTTAAATAAATATAATAATAAAATGATGTTTCATAGAAACTCAGTGATTCATGTAACGTAGGCCAAGTAAGTGTTTCATGTAACATAAACCATGTTAATATTGAATGAAACATACTCTAGTCTAGTTTCATGTGAATGGAATTTTTGACTTAGATCAAACCAAGACAAAAATGAAAATTTAATTTTTTTCGATAAATAAGGTCCATAAGAACTTGGGGGGTCACACTCTACCCCTGTTAAAATGAATTTCAAAATAAAAATTCATCCCTTGGGTAAAAAATGAGGATAATTATACTTCATCATATCCTCTAGTTCCCACAATTATTCATGTAACAGGTGATTTCTCCAAAAAATATTGACCAGGAGAGTGGTCTTGTTTTGTAGAACATACTTTGTACGATCCAAAATATCTACTGATTGTTCCTCTTAAGAAAGATCTTACTCTAATGATATGACCATTGAGTTAAGTACATGTTAGGGGTCATGTATGTACTTACTTAAGAGATATACATGGACCACATCATATACTTGAGATATATTTAGAGAAACTTATAAGTGATAGGATACTATCCTAGTATGCTAATGAATTTCATAGGGACTGATATACATAGGAATTATTTTCCCATTATTCCCATATATCATAACATTATTATAGGGTTAGATTCGTAGAAATACCTTTTCACTAACATCAAATTATAGATCATGTTATCATTTATCAACATAACTTTCTTGTAACTTTGAGATGCCTTGATTTGTTGTGGAATGGTTCTAACCTTCTCTACCATTTCTTCAGTGTTCCCATGTCCCAATAGCTTTATTTCTCTAACTTCATCCCAACACATCGAAGATCTACATTTCTTCCTATATGGGGATTCATTTGGTTCCATATGAATGCTTGAGTGAAATATATTTTAGTAAGAAAACAAAACTAGAGGAAGGTTTTTATTTCAACAACCTTTTTAATCTAGAGAACAAGATATCAACATATCCTATATGTTTTGAATTGTTATTTCAAACTGCTTATTTATCTCTGGATGATAAGAATTGCTAAAATTGAATATATTATCAATTTCGTGCTCAATAATTTACTAGAACATTGAGTTACACCTTAGATATCGATATTATACAATAAAATGTGGTTCTCCATTCAGCCATACCAGTTCCTTAATGTATATGATTTTAAGATGATCTAGAGAGAAGTATCATCTGATAGCGATGAGGTGTGATGAGTCAGTAAGTTAATCGACTACCACACATATATCATTAAACTCTATATAGGTTTTGTATAGTCCCATGAAAAAAATCTATAGTGATTTTCTCCCATTTCTATTATAGAATGGGTAATTTATGCAACATCCCCTTTGAATTTTGTCTTTCAACCTTGACTTTTCGGCATACTAAACACCAAGATACTAAATCTACGATATCTCTCTTCATTTCATCCCAACTAGAAGTATTTCTTCAAGTCCATATACATCTTAATAATTTTATGATAAATAGAGTATTAATAAGTATGAGATTCCTTTATCATTTCCTTTTTCAAATATGGTATGGAAGGAACACATACACAAGTCCTGAACATTATCTTTCCATATTGATCAAGGATAAACTCATCAATATTTATAAGTATTTTTCATCTCTGTATATTACTTTCTTCCACCTTAATCTCTACCTGGATAGTGGGTTTAAAATTAATTTAAGAAAGATATGATTCCCTTATTCTTTCAGGATTTATAGATCCATCCTTTTCAAATAGGGAAATATTGGATCTTCTGTGATCCACATCATGGATAGCTGGCCTGATCCTTCCAAATTAGAATAATGGACACGTTGTTATCTTTCCTAGTGAGGTAATGTATTGAGATGTCATAATCATTAATCAACTCTAACCATATTCTTTGTCACATGTTCATCTCCTACTTTGTGAATATAGGTTTCATAATTTTATGATTGGTATATATATCACAATTTTCCCCATAATGATAATTCCTCTATGAATTTAAAGAAAAAAAATACCACTGCTAACTCCAAATAATTAGTTGGGTAATGTTTCTCATGGATATCTAATTTCCATGATGTATAAGATATATCCATATTATTTTTCAAAATAACACATCCCAATCCCTTCTTGGTTGAACCGCTATAGATTACATTCCCTTCTCCAATATAAGGTAATTTTAGAAGATGTTCACTTACTAACCTTCTCTTTAGTTCTTTGAAATTTTCCTCACATTCAAATATCTAAAGGATCATGATACCCTTCTGAGTTAACTTTTTTCAGAGTATTAGATTATTGTGTGAAATTCTACACATATTGTTAATAATATCCATCAAAACCATGTAATATATGGATCACATTCAATTTGGTTGGTCTATGATACCATTCAATTGCCTATATCTTTGATAAATCTACTATTATACCATATCGTGAGATTATGTGACCATAAAATTAAATATCTTGCAGCCAAAATTTACACTTTTTAAATTTTCTTTATATTTTATCCTTTCTTATGGTCATTAGTATAATTATCAACTGATATTCATGGCCTTCCTTAGTCATTGAATAGATAATAATATCATCTATCAAAAATGTAGATAACTGATCGAGATAATCTCTAAAGACTCTATTTATTAAATCCATGGGGATATAATGGGAATTAGTAAGACTAAAAGGTTTCACTATATATTTATAGGAACCATAGCATATAAGGAATTTCATCTTTGGTATATCCTCAATTTTAAAACTGAATTGAAGATATCATGAAATAAGTTCAATATTAGAAAAGTATTTATCTCCATGTAGTTGATTAGAAAACCCATTAATATGGGTGGATAAGTTTTCTTGATTGTGAACTTGTTCATCTCTGGATAATCAATGAAGAGTTGCATTGATCCATCATTCTCTTTTCACAAACAAAAATGTTTTCACCCCAATGTGATAGGCATGGTTGAATGAATCCCTTATGAAGGTTCTCTTGGATTTGGTTCTTCAATTACAACAACTAAATCATGTTCATTCTATAAAGAGTATTTGGAATTAGTGTGGAACTATATAAAAGTTCTATTGAGAACTCAACATCATGTTTTTTATTAAGGATAGGAAAATATTTTGGAATGAAATCCAAAAATTATAGAAAATAGAAATACCATCATTTTAGATCTTCCCTATAACCATTTAAAATAAAAAAACCCTTTTTAATGGTAATTAAGACAATAAAGTTAATCTAATCTACAATATAAGTTTATGTGTATCGTCATATTGATGGATGATAATCAGAGGGTTTGAAATATCACATGTAACTTACCTTCCATGAAAATTGATGTGGTTTTTATGTAGAAAAATCCAATCCAATACTAAGAAGATATAAAATTAAACCAAAGTAAGGATTACAAGATTTGAAAGAATCACATTACCACAAACATCAACTTAAGAGGAATAATATACATGGCATGTTATCATCATACCATTAAGGGTTTACACTGATAATTTCATATCTAATTATTTTGGTGGATTCTTAACACTATTAGAAAGCAATTAGATATTAATGAGATGGTAGATCCAGAATAAAATATGACATTAGCCATTCTCTGTTTGATGGTAAGTGAACCATTCATAATGGAATCATCATACCCCTCATCAGAAATAGTGATTGCATGATAATTCCCCTTGTTCCTCGGATTAAGAGGTTGCTGACAACGATCATAATCACCAGCCCAACGGTTCGGATAGTGGTTATCATAATGCCCATTATCCATACACTTGTAGCACCAAAGTGGGGGAGGTTCATGCTATGTATCTTTCTTTCTATTAGCATTTTGAGATATCATTTTCCCATTTATAGAATAAAGGAAAATCCAACTGCATTCTTGTATAGTTTTTAGAGATTCCATGGAGCTCCATTTTTTTCTTTTCAAAACATGAGGTTGATAGGTGACTCCAACCTCCATTTCAACCTTGATTACACAATGAAAAATCCCTTCATAGCTTCTAAATTCCTCATGCCATGTTCCCTTCTTATATTGTGCATTACTCAATTAAAGTACCTATCAACTTTACTTTAGGGTTGGATGATAATTCCTGAAGCACACCTCTCAAGTCTCATTAAGTTACCCTCATAGGTACCAATATATTCATCATCCCTTTGATTCATCTCCTTTAACTTTTTCTCCATCTTGGTACAAATAATTAGAGGAAGGTACTTATTGAAAAATATTTTCTTGATCTCATCCCAATACATTGATTCTATCTCATCTTTCTACCTCGTATTCTTAATGAGAGTCCACCACTTGTATGCTTCTCCTTATAACAAAAAAACATCCATAATTCCTTTCTTGTTCTCTGAACACTGGAGAATGATGAATATATTTTATGTAGTATTGTTACATTATTCACCAAAAAGTTTATAAGAAGACTATCCAAATTAATTTGGACGTTTCCTTATGAAATACTCATAAAAATTATTGTTCTATCATTTTCTCATTAGGAAGTCCACCATGAGTCATAGACTAAGATATTTGGTTGAGAAGATCAATGATATTTTTCATTATTGAACACATATCATTTGGTTACTCAAGAGGACAATAGTTTCACTATCTAGTGAAATCACTATTAACACAGTTCTTTAATGTTCCAACAATTGACTGAGACCAAAAAACATAGATGAGTAAATGGTTACCATAATGAATAACCACAAAATCATGAAATGTATCATATATGATATATAAATTATGAAACCTTATTTAATATATGACTATGTAGGTCTATCCAAGGTTATTCATAGCCAACATCTATTTCAATCCTTTATGATGGATCATGATGACTTTGTGAATTCCTAAAGCATATCTGTGGGGACTATCAAACCAGGTATGCTTCTAGTCCAATTTTCATGTACAAGATTACGTTGATTTAGGCCAAAAACATCTTATTCGAGTTTTTACCCCATGGTACATCTATTCCAGAGCTGCATAAACATATAGTATTCATAAAGGGATTTACTTTTTGGAAACCACTTACTCCATCCTTTACCACAATTCCAGGACAATTTCCTATACTTTTCTTCATCCAAATATGTATGCTTAAACATGTACATAAGGTTCTCAATAGGATTTTGTAATCCAAGATTCCAATGGTTAAATAAACCACTGTTCTGATACCTATTATAAAGACCCTCCAATTTCATACGTTAACATAAAATAATATCTTTAGAATATTTGAAACATTATACAAATAGATGCCTCGTGACCATGCTAGTCTAGTGCCTTTGTAAACATGGAAGAATAAACAGTGGTATAATAATGAGCTAAATGATCTCCCACTAGGTTATTCTTGACTACCACCCCTATTAAAAATATAAAACATAATACATATCTTCAAAAATTGGGGGAAGGAACATAAAAGTGGGTGAGATCAGCTACTCGGTAAATGTAATCAAGGGAGATGTGTAAGAATAATAATGAGAATAAGGGTATGATAACAAGATAATGAAAATAAAATATCATAGCCTACATATCTATGATCATAAACATGAATCATGTAGTAAATCATTGGTGTTTTCAAGATATATATCATAAGTAAAAAAATAATCCATGATATAATAACATAGAAATAAAATGTTTAATTTTGGAAGACACATATTCATATATAATGATTTATATAGTATTAAAGGAAATTATTTCAAGGCCATCTTAGTAGAAACATTCATATACTAAACCAATTTCACACCGCATTCCAGCCCTATATTACAAAACTCAGTCCACTCCTCAATCCATCCCTATATTACTAACCCATGTTCACTCCTCATTCCATCCATGCCTAACTCAATAGATATGAATCTTTACCTAATTCATTAGAGGTAGATATATTTCCCACCATTATCATAATTAAATCATACATATATGTCCCATAAGGTTATACATAATCACATCATAACACGTGAAATCAAATCGGTATTATAAAGGTCACACATGTGTCTTAATTTGTTGTATCATTGGTCTTTATACATATAACATGATTTACATAATTTTCACAATGATACAAATATCATTTATATTAACTATATTTATTTTATAATAATTTATTTAAAATTGAATTATTACATGGAATACACCATTCATGGAGACAGTAAGTCATACATACTCAAGAATATTTTTTCTGTTTTTATTATCGTATTGAAATAAAGAATGAAAATGTAATGTGTGTATATATGTATAGATATATTATAATTATATGGGAATTATTATTTCATATATATAATATAATTTCACCAAACACATCTTTAATACATTCCATATAGTGTGTGAGCGAATCACATTCCTTTGAGGGGGTGATAGTCCACACTTCCTCAAACAAAATTATAATATTTACACAAGATGGAATCATATATATATATATATATATATTTAAAATCCTTAAATAAGATTAAAAACATGATAAATATAATATATAACATATATAAATATATTTTCCATCAAATTTACCACTATGATAGGTGGTAAAAGAAATTTGAACAATAATCACTTCGTGAGGCGGTAGTTCACCTTAGACATAAATTGTATATTCATTACCCATTAGATGGAAGTGTATGTAAATTTGGGTCAACCCCATAGAATGAAAACGTAATATGATATTTAAAATACTATTTTTTTTAATTAAATCATGGAATAATAATTTTTAATGGGTGGATAATTGAAATAGTATAAAAGAACTCATGGAAAAATGTTACCTTTTATTATTGTAACTCCTTTTGGTTTTCACCAAAGGATTTCCATGGATTTATTTCTTACCAAGGTGAGGCTTATAAGATGATGGAAGGGATTTTGAGGATATATTTCGGAAGATATCGGTCGAAACATAGTTTCTTGGTAGGTGTGAATAGGTGGGAGTAGATGAGGCCTTTTTATAGTGGAGGAGGAGTAACATTCTTGTAAATATTTGAAATTGTAATTCCACACATGTTTTTCCAAAGTCAAGTGGATCAAATAATATACTAAATTTATGAAAAGGGAGGATAGGGTCGAGATTTGTCCAGCAAATGGATCTTGGAATAGTATATAGGTCGTTTAGGACCTTATATTTAAGGTTTATCTCTTACATAATCTTAATTTTACCATAATTGATGTAAATAATTTTAATCATTTTAATTAATATTTTTTATCAAAAAATTAGTTGACCATATGGGAAATTATAAATTATTATAATTAAAAATATGTAATCCTTTTTGAAAATTAAAATCATATAATTAGAAGAAAATAATTTAAATTTAATCATATAGTCGGGTCGACAATGTGGGGTTTTAAAGTAAAAACATTCAGAAAAAATTCTATGTTTTTATATTCAATTTCAATGTGAAATTGACTAGAATGACCAAAATTGGACAGATTGATAAAAATATGATCGAATTTAACATTGAAAACAAAATATAATATAATTTTTCCTTGTAACTAAATTATATGAAATATTAGTTTTGAATTAAAATACAGTATTTTTCTCTTTTCATCCAAAAAAATGAAGTTTATCAATAAAATCCCAAAAATTATGCCTAATATAAGTTACAAATTATAAATTAAAAAAATAATTTTATTTTACCAAATTAAATTTCTAAATTTTTCTAAAATTTATTTTATTATTTTTATTGAAGGACATTTAAAGCAGTTCGTTTGAAAATATAGTATTTTTTTAACATATACAGGCTTTACCAAATATTACATCTTTCATTATCAATATGATTTTTTTATATAAAAAATTTGAAAAAAATATTTTAAAATTAGTTATTAGTATTTATATTTCTAAGTTTAAAGGTTAGGTTATAGTTATCTCGTTTAAATAATTATAATAATAAAAATTATGTTTTGTAGAAACCCAATGTACCATGTAACGTAAGCCATGTTGGTGTTCTGTGTAACTTACACCAATTTAATGTTGTGTGTAACTTATGCCAACATATATCCATCTGAGTGGAATGTTTGGCTGAGCGAAACTTAATATATAATTGAAAATTTAATTTATTCAAGAAAAAAAGGTCCATAAAAACACATGTTGTTATAGATATGGTTGACTAATATCATGTAAACTTATTTTGGATATCTTTCTAAGTCACTTAGACTCTTAAAAGTAATGTTTAAACACTATGTAAAGAGATTATTACTTTAATTACTATAATTAAATCCAATTACTTTCACTAATTATTTTGGTCAAAAAACAAAGATGACCACATTAGAAATAAAAAAAAATTATTCCAAATATTGAATCCATTTTTCTAAATTCCAATAAAAAGAATTTGAAAAAAATAATTTAAAATTAATCCCATAAATGGGATAGTAATTCATGGTTTAAAAGTAAAAATATTCAAAGGTTTTCTATGGTTTTATATCTAAATTAAATGTGACATTTTTTCCAAGGACATATATTTTATTAAAATATATAATATTTATCTATGTATACTTTAAAACCAATTAAAAACATAATTTAATAATATGAATTATTTAGATAAAAATAATTTTTTCCATTGAAATTCTGTATTATTTAATATTCATCAAAATATGAAAGTTCTTAGAAAAGTAAAAAAAATCACCCAAAGTAAATTTTTTTGACCATTTTTCAAAAATAATTTTTCATTTATCATATAAAAATTAAAAATTGTAAAAATGAGTTATAATATAGTTTCACCATATAAAGGATTTATAACTAATTTTTAGAAGAAAAAATAGACCCTTTATGCATAAAACGAAATTTTTCATACCATATGGCTATAAAAATTATTGGACTAATATAGAAACATTTTAAATGTGTGAAAACATAATAAAGTAATTTTTATTCACACCATATAATATAATGGCTGGGTGATAGCTAGCCCAAAAAATAATAATATTAATAATATATTATTGTTAGGTGTAACTCAGTCTTTCTTAAAAATTTATATTTCAAAAAAACTCATTGTTTTGTATTACGTAAGCTTTTGGACATAAAATCCTATTAAATGTAAAAATAATTATCTAATTCATAAATATTAATAAATTTGAAAAAGAATTATTCTATAATTATCAGGACTATTACAGGTGGTCTCGGTTGGATGAGAGGATGGTGGTGGTCTGCAGCACAATGGTATAGGGGGCTATAGGGGTTATCAAGTGAGTGGCAGAGGATGCCGATATTCGAGGTCGAACCCCAAATACTCATTGAGGCCTAACCATCACCACCAAATTTCAAACCACTATGGACAACCAAGGCCAAACCTCCTTTGAGTGAGGATGACCCTACTGTCTTATGTTGTTAGGCCCACTAGGTTAAATACAAAGAGGGGTGAATTAGGGAATGATAAATTAAAACTAATGCATCTTCAGATCTTGTTTCTTCATAAAAACAATTGTATCTCCTTCTCCCATAAAAGAGTATGAACATTAATGAAATCATTCATAAGACAAAAATATTTTACTTGGTTTACCCTCACTGGGTTATTTCTAAGTATCATACAATAGTGATGTGACGATTCACCAAATTCACAAAGTATCACTACAAAAAAAAGAAATATTCATGATAAATAACTTCTATGCATAGTCTCACTGCCATTACAAGGTCTGGGGTCAACTCACTACGTTCCCAATAGTTACTAAGTCGGTCTCTTTCTCTGACTCATTTTTGGAGAAAAGGATCTCCATCTTCTTCTTCCTTTTCTCACTCCTCTTGGAAGGGATGCATCCATAATTTATAGACAAGTATGTCCATTCATTATCACAAATTAATACATCCTCAGTTATTTATATATGATCTATAAATTATTCACTTTAATGAAGATGATGAATACCACTTTAGCACAGGTGTACTAGGAAATTACTTTTACAAAACATTCGTGATGCTCACTACCTTTGTGAAGCCCCTTATTTGTGAAGCCCTAATAGTCTTCTAGAAGTAACCACTATTTTTGAAGCTCACTTCATTCTTTAATCTCATCTATCATTCATGATATCAAAAATTTCGGCCATATTTCTATACCCTTCCCAAACTCTAACACTTTTGTGATTCTCAAATATTTTTGTTGGTGTTCATAGACTTAACGGGCCACTTTCCTTTATGATATTTTTTTGCAAGGATACCCATCACAAATCACCTTTACAGAATTAGAGAATTCAGATTTTCATTAATTATTTCTTGGTTTTAAGAAGGGGTGGATTCCTATTTATAGGAATTTATACTAATTAAAGAATATTCCAGCCATGGCAACACCATTTGATGATGTTCTATTTATTCCTTTCTAATACTACTTCTCTTGTCATTGTCCTGGAAAAAATTTTGTCTACAATTCTCATCATAACCGCAGAGCATAAAATCAAAATATTTTCTCCATCTTAAAACACCCTTCGCGATTATAGGTCTTCACAAAAATAATGCATTTTCTATATTTTCATATGGTCTTCAGGGAAATAAAATTTATGAAATGATATCCATCTTCCAAATTATAGACTACAAAAATTTGGAAAACACTGGGAAATGATGGCACCTTGTGAATGATATTTTATATACCACTTATAGGGAATCCATTCCTTTATATTGGATATATATCAACATAACATGTCAATAGTATCTCTGGACACAACATCTTTCCATGGAAACCTGCTTTGAAAAAAAACATAGTCAACCCAAAAAAATGATTCAATGTTACGTTGGGGGGTTTTTTCCCAACAATCTCCCCCTTTGGGTTTGTTGATAACTTCTCACATTTTGATACATCATGGTAAGAATATTCTATCTTCTACCAATATTCATTGAAATTCATTCAGATAGAAATAAATAATTTACTCAACATATTCTCTAAGCACATATAAGTTTTTCTCATTATGATAATCAAGAGTAACATGAAAACTACACCAATGAATAAATTCATTACAAAACCTCTCAACTTATTTCATAATGAACCTAATCTATCATGATATATGAACATTTATCAATCTCTTTTTGCATCATCAGTTTTAATATTCTTCTAATCACACTGCTCCACTTATCATCTTCTCCCCTGTCTTGATTAAGACATTTTCACCATTTTTATGTCCACAATTTCTCCTCATTTTCCAATGAATCCAAAGGTTAATTCCTTATGGTATGTAATAGGGTAAATATAACATATCATAATATTTGGTAAAAACACACCATACGTCTGGTATAGTGGGATCCCACATCAATACTTTTTCGAGTGTGGGGATTTAACAGAACTCGAATAGCTATTCGATGTCATTCAAATGCATTTTTAGGGAAGGAAATTGTTAGAATGTCTGCAACCTATAGTTCTGTAGGTATGTACTCTGTCATTAGAATCCATTTATCCACCTTCTCTTGATAAAATGATATTGGATTTCAATGTTCTTTTTCCTTGAGTGATGGACTGGATTTTTGTTTAAATTTATAGAAATTGAATTATTGTATTGGATTCTAATCGGAGACTTCACTTCTAATCACATATCATCAAATTAATGTTTCATCCACAATAACATCCTCCAATATTCATTAGCCACATTATATCTTTTTTTTACTTATTAATGAATTTCACTCTTTTTTCTTTCTTAGAAAAGAAATACACAATCCACTACGATTGAATGCACCATCTAACGTTGATTTTTTTTCATCTGACGATATGTCCCAATATCCATCTATATATCCCAATAACTCTTACTGATATTTTTTATTTTATTGAAAACTAAAATTCATTGTTCCATTTATATACCAAAGTATTTTTTTTCATTTAATCATGTGGATTTCTTTGAGATTTCATTCATATTGTCATGCTTGGCATATGAAAAAAGAAAAATCAGGTCTTCTCACTGTTAAGAACAACATGATTACAATGATCTTCCCATATTTGGTGATAGTAACCTCTTTTCTTTCATTATCCCATGATAGTTTCATCTAGGTATCTAACAAATCCATCATATCCATGTAATTATCCATTACAAACCTTCTAAAAACCTCCATGGAATATTTAGATTTAGGAATTAATGTTCCATTCTTTCTTTATATTACCTATAATCCATGAAAAAATATCAACTCATCAATCATTAACATTTCAAACTCACATTACATGAATTTGAAAAACTACCTACACTTCCATTCATCTAATCCACTAACGATTATGTGATCAACATAAACCAACACCAGCATACGTTGATTTCAATCATTTCTATCATAAATATTGTAACAAACTCCACCAACCTGGAAACCAAACTTCTTCAAAAATAGATCCAATCTTGAATAACATGGTCTAGGTGGCTACTTAAACCCATAAAGTGACATTTTCAACCAAAAAACTATTTTATCATATTCTTGAATGAAGAAACCATCTCTATGCTAAATATTAACTTCTTCTTCCTCAACCCCATTCTGAAATTCTAAATTAACATCAATCTGTAAAACATTGAACATTCATTGTACTTCTATGGACATAAATAATCTGATTATCTCTATACTTGAAATAGGTTCAAATGTTTCATCAACATCGATACCCTATAACTGGGAGTACCCTTTTCACACTTTTCATGATTTTTTTAGATCATTACACCATCATCATTTATCTTGTTAAGAAAAACCCATGTACTCTTGAGGACATTCTTATCTATTTTCCCGGAAACAAAATCACATGTCTTATTCATCTTGATTTTTTCAATCTCTTCATTCATATAATGAACCCAATTTTCATCTATAACTGATTAATTAAAACATTTAGACTCTACTTGTGATAATTGTGATTCTTCTTTTAGATTCTCCATTCTCTTTGTCATCACTGGGGATATATTATCACTAATTATGTTTTATATATCAATTTAGGATCTTCTCTTATATAATTTTATGGATTTTGAGATGTTCCCATCCTATTAATTATCTTAATATTCATCTGAATTATCCTCTAGTACTAGAAAATCCCATGAACTTTTTATCTTTTTATCACTATCATACTGATATTGATCATGTATTTTAAAAATTTATTTTATCATTCTCCACTATGGTTATATCATTGATTTTGAATAAATTTCCTATATACTTATTAAATCCTTTATATCCTTTTATTTTCATTGAGTATCCAATAAATATCTCTTCATATCCAAGAGATTCAAACTTTCTGGGTTTCTCCTTATTCAGAATGAAACACATAAGTCTGAAGACTTGAATGTGCTTCAATGATGTCTTCTTTCCATACCAATCCTCATATCGAGTCTTATCTTCCTTTAGACATAATAACACTCTATTTTATGTGTAGACTGATGTCATCACACCTTCTTTCCAAAACCTCTCTGGAAGGTATTTATTAATGTGCATTGCCCTAGCCATGTTTTTGATAATTCAATTTCATCTTTCAATTACACCATTTTACTATGGAGTTCTTACTTTTGAAACTTGGTTCTTTAATCCATATATCTTGATATAATTATTCACTATTCAATTTATGATCTATATTCCATTATATATTCAAATATTTTGGATTTTTTGACCTGTTTTATTCTCCACAACCCATTGATATGTTTTTATGAAAAGGAACACATCATATTTCTGAGTGATGACTAAAACCCAAGCCATTCAACTAAAATAATTAATGAAGAGAATATAATATATTCTTATATCAATATACATTGGTTAAATTGGTCCATACACATAAATATACACGAACTCATGAAATTTTAGTAACCTTTTCTATTTTTTCTTATATGTGTTTTGAATGATGTCCACTTATTGACAATAACCACACATATATGTATGATCATGTGATAATCTAGAGAGGTCTCGAGCATCCATATATTTCACCATATCCTCCAATTACTTTTGGCTTAAGTGACCAAGACGTATATCCAATAACTTGTTTTATTCTTCTGTGAATAGAAAGCACATATCTTCTTCTTCACCCACAAGTTAGAGATTCCCTTTCATATGATTTCATTGAAAAACAACTACATCATCTTTTTCATTGATGACACATAATTTCATGGAAAATATTATCGAATTTACTGAATCACATAATTTATTGACACTTAGTAAATTGTGACAGCGTCCTACAATAACCAAGTCATATGCATGACTCATGACTTTTTCTTCAAACCATGCATTTCCAGAGCCAATAATTTCCAAGCTTCAACATTAAAAATTCATACGATTCCTTCTTTATCATAACTAATTTTGTTACCATACCCTTATTTCCTATCATATGTGATGAAAATCTACTATTAATGAACCATATTCCTTTAAGATTTTATGAATTAAAAGAAACCTATGCAAGCACTTCATGCTTGTTCATTTTCTTTATGATCAATGGTTTTTATGTCATACTTGATAAATATTTATAATATTGATATTTCTAAATGTATGATAGACCAGCTTCATCATGTAGAGATTCAAATCAATTTTTCATTTTCATATCATTTTATGATACATTTAGCTACAGCTTATGACTATATTCAGTCTGTCCCATCACATTCCTCCAAATTGTTTATTTAAAATATCATTCAATGTGTCCAAATCCTCCACACCCAAACTAGTTACCATTAAATGATATCAGAGAATATTTGGTTTAAAATGGATGCTTTTGTTGGTCTTGTTTCCTTCGATGCCTCTTAGTTATAGAACATAAATTTTTTGGACTGTCCAATCTTTCCACAACAATAGCCTATAATGTGGGGTGAATTTATGTGTGTCACTTTATCACCATTGGTTGTCCCTTGGTTTCTATTAATCCATTTATTTTGGGTTGTACCCAAAGCAATATTCATGCTCAGATTTGGTTATTGTGGTCTGACTAAAACAATTAATGTTTTTTGTTTTTGATCAAGCCCCATAAAAGCCTTATCATTCAAATTTGACTATTTCTTATATTATAATAAACCAGTATTATCCAATTTCATCTTTTCTATTTCATGTATGATCTTATTTTCTGATGTCTTACCCTAATTAAGCATTTTTTGATCCATAACACTTCATCACAAATTGATGTATTCAACTTCATGATTTTAATACATTTGATTTGTTATTTTCCTATTTCTATCAAACTCTCCATTTCACTTTTTAATTCCTAAATTTTGATCTTGAACTCAACATTCTTATCTAAGCTCTCTGGAATTGAGAACATATGATTTTCAATCTCTTCTTTCATCTAAGGCATCGCTTCTTGATATAGCTGCATATAATGATTTCCATCATGAACAAATTTACTGGATTTCTTCATTTTTCTCTAAAAATATTTATCTCATTTTTAAGAGAATATTCTAATTCATCCCAAAGGTAAAATCATTATTCGAATTCATCTCCACAATTTTATATTGCTTCTCTTGTTATAAATTTTTTGACAACTTCCACCATAGCCTCTTCTTCATAATCCTTGCAGTCCTCCAATTCTTCTGCCTTAAATTCTTCTGAATTGTCATCTTCGCTTGGAAGAAGATTATTCTTTTTGAATAAATTAATCATAAATTATTTCTTGAATTTCATATAGGCTAAGGACATCTTCAATGGAATTTCAACTTAATCATCCTCATCTTCTTGAAATTTCTTGGGGCACCTTGATGAGAAATTTCAACCATGTCCACATTTAAATCATGAAAGTGGGAGTTTCCCTTTGAACATTTTTATTTATCTCTGATGATTTGTGGAAAGTAATGAAATCACATCATCTGTCTCTTCATAATCCTACCCATTTCCAATGGTGAACTTCTCCATGGCCCTAAATGAAACCTATCTGTACTTCCCTTTTTCCACTGTATCAATATCACCATCTCTCACTTTATATTCCATATGTGTATTATGGAATTTATCCAATGACAGCTCCTTTGGGTCATTATCATCCAATACAGAAACATTCAGATTGCACAAAGGTGGAAGTTTTTTTTCGAGATATACTTAGAAATATTTATATTTAAATAAAATGTCCAAGACAGCTCATGTCTTCTACAAAATCATTTTCCTTGTCAAAGAATGTATCAATAGACTCGTTAGGGTGCATTGTAGCATTGAATCTCTTACTTTTGAGTCACCCTCATGAAGATTTAGAAGATTTTACCAAATGGAATGTGATGACTTATATGAAATCACCTTCACATGTATTTCAATGGATATGTCTCCCCCTAATGCATTGCTTCCAATAACATCAACATCCAATTCTCGTTGGTCATCTTTTGATAAAGCATCACTATCTATATTTTCTAAAATTCCATGCATTCCTAATTTTATGAAAATCCATTCCAATTGATTAGATGTAGTGTTACATCTTATTCTTCCATAATTGAGAATTTTTTCTATTGAAGATCGAAATACATTTGCAATTGAAAACATCCATTTCTTATACTGATAGAGAAGCACGGACTTTCAACCTCACTATGATACCAATTGTTAGGCCCACTAGGTCAAATAACCTAAGAGGGGGGATAATGGTATGAATGATTAAAACTAATTCCCCTTCAGATCATGTTTCTTCATTAAAAAAAAGACTCTTCTCTTCTTCTACCCTAAAAATTATTAACAGAAATTAAATCATGAATGAGACATGGAGATTTTACTTGGTTCACCCTCACTGGACTACGTCCAATGTGTATAAAATAGTTATGTTTTGATGTACCAAATCCACTCAGGCTCACTTCCAAAATAAAATGTTTGGGATAGACTACTTCAATACTCAGGCTCACTGCCTTTACAAGGATCGGGTAAGCTATCTACTTTCCCAAGGGTCTCTCCCTATGTCACTTTCCTGGCTCACTAATGGTGGAATGGTTCAATGTCTTCCTTTTCCTTTTATCACTACTCTTAGAAATGATTCACCCATATTTTATTGACATGTAGGTCCCTTCAATGTCACTAATGAATACATCCACAGTTATAGATAGATACTCTGTTGAAGTTGTACATTCATCCAGATTATGAATACCTCATTACCATAGTTGTACTGGGAAATTAATTTTTCAACATATTCATGATGCTCACTATCTTCATAAGCTCACCTCTTTTGTGAAGCTCTAATAGTATTCACGAAGAAACCGACTTTCATGAATATCACATCTTTCGTGAAGCTCAACTAGCCTTCAAGTTGCTCAAAACATTCTATCATCTTTTTATAGAATTTGTGATATCCAAAACATTCGTGATGCTCAAATATATGGGTTGGTGTTTATAGCATTTGTGTGACACCTTCCATCATGTACTTTTTCACAAGGATAACCTTCGTGAACAAGCTTCATGAAATCAGAGTCGTCATCTTTTTTTTAAGTCTCACTCACTTTTCTGAATGGGTAGTCATATTTATAGGTGTTTCCACCAATTCTAGAATCTTCCATCAATTGCATCGCCATTTTGCGATGCTCTCTTATTTACTTCAAGATTCTACCTCTCTTGCGATGCTCTAAGAAAAATAATTGTTCATGATGCTGGTTTTTATCATCTCACCTTGTATATGCAATTTATTGTACCAATTACAAGGCATCCATTCATTTTTGGTGGATCTTAGTTAGTATACCGGGTCAACAATCTCTCTGAACTCCACAACATATCATAGAATCTCACATTTTCAACAAACACAATCAACAAAAAAAGGAATCAATGTTACCTTGGAGGATTGTTTAACAAAAAATGTGGTCATACTAACAGCATTGAATATGAAGACCAAGAAAGAAATGCAAAAAAATAGAATGACTACTAATGATTTTTTAAAAAGAAAATAAATCAACAAATATAACATATTTTTGGAGAATATATGTTCTTCGATTGTGATGACAATGGTAGTGGTTGCTAGTATTAGCGAGAGCAGCGACGACGGCAACAATAGTGTTCTATGAGATCTTTTTAGGCATGAGAGGAGACGATGAATTGTGGTTATTTTTATAGGAATGTGAAAATTTTAAAAACGCTTTTTAAAAATCAGTGACAAAGATTAGTACTATCAGAGTAAATGAAAAGTGTTGATAAATCTAATCATTAGTAGTAATTGTTTTTCAATCCTAAAACTCTTTTTTATCAGCCCTATGATTCTAGTGCTGATAAATACCCAATCATAATAATATATATATATATATATTTATAATTATAATTATAATTATAATTATATATATTTATAAATATTTGAATGTAAATGTTATTATATTTAGAATTTTATATATGTGTGTGTGTGTGTGTGTATCTATACCTTATACATCTATATATATATATATATATATATATATATATATATATATATATCAATATATATATATATATATTTATATATTTATATATTTAAATATTTATATATATATATATTTATATATTTATATATTTATATATTTATATATTTATATATTTATATATTTGTATATTTATATATTTATATATTTATATATTTATATATTTATATATTTGTATATTTATATATTTATATATTTATATATTTATATATTTATATATTTATATATTTATATATTTATATATGTATATACGAAAAAAGGCTCAGCCATGGATTTAAGGACCAAACCCATTACCCCAAATTATAACTAAAAGTAAAATGTACATGAATAGAGATGTCTCAAAACATGACATAAAAAATCCCACATCAAATATAGAAACCAAACGAAGGTCAATCCCCATGAGACCCCTAGGATACCATATTCCTAGGACTCCTTCCCCTACCTCTTGGATTCCGTTATCTTTTCCAACCAATAACCCTTGTTGAATCCCCATGTTCATCCTCCGATGATGACTCAGATAGGTCCTCATCCATTGATAAAATCCTGTATTTTTGTGATAAATCCTGAAAGTTCATCTCTAGATTGTTTTGAAAATCATCCTCAATGTTTATTGATAACAGCTTCTAAACTGTTATATAGTCATCAAATCTAAACACATCCTTTTTCATCATTTAATAATGAGATTTCAGTTGGGAGAAATACCAGGTGGCTACTACCTTAATAAGACCATTAGGGTCCATTCACCTTCTTGATCCATTAGAGGAATGATGCAAGAATTTGTTTCACATGCAATGATGTTGTTTGGGTAAGAGCACAAAACATTATTGGCATCACCTTGATTCTCCACCTGCAAAGGACAATCTTACCTTCGGGGAAGGTCAGGTAGAGCCTTCACACTCTGAGGAGATGCATAAGATATAGATTTCCAAGGAATGATCGGTGGAATGCCCTCTATATCTAGCAATTTCTTCTCCCCATTACAAGAGCCTTCCATAATCAGACGTTCTTGTCCTAAATGTTGGCCAGTGAGCATTTGGGAAACATACTCGTTATGGTAATCTATCGAGGTTTTGCGGGATCTAATTAATTTCTCTATGTCATCCTTTGAAAGATGGATCATACAACCTCCCTCTATAGAAGGTGAAACCACGTTAACCTACAATGCCTCAGCCCGACCACCTTTTTGCATACTCCCAAGCTGTGCAACACATTGCATTCTTTTCAAAGACCCAACCCCCTATTGAATCCGCCTCAGCAGCTATCTTATCGGACGATTTCTGTTGGATTGGTGTTGCCCGATCCGGTTGGGCCGAATGCTTGTGGCCCGCAACTGTCGCGGGTCGAGCTGACCGATCGACACCGACAGGCACTGTAGCTGTGCGGACTTCGGGGTCAACAGTACTGTAGCGCTTTTGACTTCCAGCCGGCAAACACTGTAGCACTTTTGACAAAGTGAGCCGCCGATTACTGTTGCAACGCGGACTACTCTTCAGAACAGTAGACAATCTTCTTCATATGAAGCCCATTTTCGGGCTAGGTTTTCTGATTGAAATCCTCTGTAATTTGCTGCTCCGGATTAGTGAAATTCTGCCTCTCCTGTGGATGTAGGGATTTTTTCCGAACCACATAAATCGCCGTGTTCATTGTTGTTGTTCCTTTCTTTCATTTTCTCATTTTCTGTCGTTGTGTCTCCCGACGATTTCGCAACAATTTCTTAGTGCATTTAGATTCATGTTCACCACTTGGGACTACATGCTTACTGCCCACCGCAACAGGTTTTTGGGGAATCAACCATTGTGCCATGGTCCAAAAGAACCCGTACTCCAAAACCCAATGCCCCCACACATCCATTAAGCTAAAAATTCATGGTTGATCTGAAATCCATCAAAGGCCAAAAACGGATCCGCCAACCAGCTGACAGATTTCCGCACAGAAGGTCCCATGTGGACACCCCATGTGATTGGTGACACCTTTATTCCCAATCCAACACCCCATGTGTGAAGACAACACATCAGACGACGTCCAATCTAATCATGTCGCCGTGCTCGCAGCCCGAGGTCGTCTCGGCCCGCTCCTCACCTTCACCGGAATACCACATCGTGATCCACTCACAAGCAAGAAGGGCCCTTATCTCCACTGCCAGGACGGAAGACCCATCTCGCTGACTGCCCCACGGTCGGGTCACCCACGCCACCACAAGGAAGAGCATCGCCTCCAGGGTCCTAAAGAAGCCGCTCCGCTAGAGGATCGCCTGCCTCCGACCGGCGTCCGCTGAGCCTCCCAGATCCTCCGCCAAGACTCCCCCCTCATCCCAAGGCACGCCTCACAGGAGCACATAGCATATACCCATGCACATGACCTGTCGATGTCACCGAGGTCACAGATCAAAGGTAGTCCGGTCGTCCCCAAAAGAGGCAACCCAAAAACACTCACCGTGGGATGAAACCTCCACACACCAGTCCCGTTAATGATACCGGAGACCAGTAAGATCCTATATAATTCCCAAATTAAATATATTTATTAAATTTATTATAATTTTATAATTATATATATATATATATATATATATATATATATATATATATATATCCATATTTCTATTATAATTATAAATAAATATATTTAAAAAATATATCTATATAATTATACCGATAGTTCGCAGTGTTTTTTTATATTTCTATAATTATTTACATTTTTATCAATATATAATTATATATAATTATATATATAATTACTATATTATTTATTTAATTTTTTTTAATAATATTAATAATTATTTAAATATATATATATATATATATATATATGTTTATAATAATATCTAGATATATTTAAATTTTATTTATATATAATATAAATGTATAATTATTAATATAATATATATATTTCTTATTTAAATATATTTATGATACTTTTTTTTGTATTATGAACATGTGTTTACTTAATTATAATTATAATTATATATAAATATATTTATACATTATATATATATATATATATATAAAATTATGCAAATAAGAATCATTTTGGATTATAAGTTATATGATTCATATTTATATATATGATTAATATATATATATATATATATTTATTGTATTATAGATCTTAGTTAATAATATATTTATATATATATATAATTATAAATAAATATTTCTATAAATAAGATTATACATTTACAAAAATATATATAAAATTATAAAATTATTTATATATTTGTAATTCTAATTGCAAATAAATATATTTATAAATATTTGTATAAAAATGTAAATATAATTATATAATCATATATATTTTTATATATTTTTATAATAATATATATATTAATTAATATTTAATTATATATAAATATAAATATACAAAAAATATTAATAAAACATATTTATTAAAATTTTATAATTATTTAAATAAAAATTTATTATAATATTATTAAAATTTATATATATATACATATATAATTATATTCATATATCATATTTATATTAATTATAAGACTGAGTTTTTAATTAATGCGCATAAATAATCATTAGTTTTGAATATAAATAGTGTAATTTTATTAAAAAAATATCAGAACTAAAAATAATAAAGATAAAGATTAACCTTTATCAATGCTAAAGAAAATGATGCTAAAGTGTACACCTTTATTACCACAATTTTTAGTGATTTTAATTCTACCTTTACCATCACTTTTAGCTAGCAATAATTAATGTTTCCCTTTTATCAGTACATTCTTTTTAGCGCTTATAAAATAAGGTGCCACATTTGTGCCAATATGTGGTACTATTGAAAGGAAATATATAATATAATTTCTTACCTTGCTATCAATTGAATAAATGATAATGACTTTTGTGTCGTCATCGGATTATCACCTCACAAAGTGATGTGATTTGTTTTTATTACCACATCACCTTGACTATTTATTTATGTGTATCAAAAGAAATAATATTATATTTATGATATAATGATCATTTTAGAAAGATAAACTAACACTTACCTTCTTTCCATCACAATCTTTGAAAATGGAAATGTAACTCATGCGTACATACGACCTACAGTCTCCATGATAGAACATATTTCATTTTATTAAACATCATAAACTATTATCTTCAATAGTATAATTGATTTATAAAATTGATTAATATTTCATGATTATTATTCTAGAGATTATAAATTAATAAACTATTTGACCCTGGTCAAATGAAAAAAATGATATAGGCCATATGAGTCGAACATCATCAAAATGTCCGACATGAGCCAAAATAATTATTTAATTTAATATGACATGGTAATGAATAAAATAAAATGAATTATAAAATTTGTAAAATTTCTTAATCAGGTAAATAATTAACAAATTTTTATTACTTAGGAAGGTAAATACTACACATGATGAATCAAGTTCTAGTTAAGGGATCATTCTAACCCATCCTATCTTTCAGGTTATGGATATCCTCTCTCTAACTCACATTATCTATCTTTAATGTTATGTAATTCATATTAATTACATATAAATGCCTCTCACAAGAAGCTCTATATTATTCAACCTTCCATTAATGGGTTAATACATTCCATATGGTGAGTTGTCAAATTATTTCATTATGATACTTACATTTATTGTGACATGAGACAAGACTATGTAACCCATATTATTTGCATGGGAAATGATTTTGTTGTGCATTATGACTGAATTCATTTATGTGGAACACATAAGTCATGATCACTTTATGATGGTTTCACTGATATGGTACTCCAATGCATTGGCTAATCCTATAATCTCATGAGACGTCATGTATGGGATTGAGGAGTAAATCTAACCAGTTATGAGACTTTTTTCCACAATTTGATATTTCCTAGGAAGTTATCCTTGAGTCATGTTTATTTCATGTATTCCACATTTCAAATTAAACAATGATCTTATGATCACACATTACATATGATATGATTCTGTGTCATTACTCATGTTCTTTTTTGTAACATCCTACATTTTTATGAATTATTTTTTTGAAAAAATTTAAATTATTTGACAGATTGCATAGCACACTACAATATTTTATCTATTCAGTACCTAAAACAATGAATTTTTACTTATGGTGGATGCAATACTGAGTTTCATTGATACCTTGTATTACACAAAAGAACTAGTTATACCAAAATAAAAAAAAACTATTAAGATTGCTATTAAATGATTATTATACTTATCACCAAGCTGTTGGAATAGAGGGTATTAAAAGGTTTAACTAAATTATAAAAATATGGTTTATCTGTGTTTATAAAATGAATTCATTAGAAAATAATTTATTATTAATGAATGTATGAACGCCAACGAGCCCGTACCCGAGTAGTAAGGGCTCATGCTTGGCATCCAAGAGACCCAGGTTCAAAACCGGGTGGAGGCGAATTTCCGGGGTAGTATAGCAGTATTGTAGCAGTACTGTAGTATTCACTGTAGCAGTTACTGTTCGGTACTATTGCAGCCAGAACTATTCACCCGATTTGGGCCTTCGGGCCACCGGTTTGGGTCTATGGGTCTCAAGGGCCGTCAGGCCATCAAAGGCCTTCGGGCCATAGGGCCTTTGGGCCATTGAGACCATTGAGTAGCCCAATTCACACAGAGCATGCCCCAGAAGAGGATCAGAGCAACAAGAATAGCAACCACCAAATGTAGAGCTAACCAGATTGGAAGAATGAGCGGGTATGGAAACCGCCATCGGGACCAGCCACCAGGTAGCTTTGTACGGGGCAATGCTAGCCGATCAATAATGGAAGGTGGGGAGCTAGGCGATCAATGATGCAGAAGCTGGGGAGGGACAGTTCTAGTGGGTTGGGCATACGGGTCATGTACTGGGCATGGTATGCCTCTGGGCCTTCGGGTCATGTATTTTCAATTCTTGTCAGACTATGTGTCTTGGGCCTACGGGTCATGTACGGGTTCCCCTTCAACCCTTAATAGGGGGATTATCCATAATAAAATAAAAAATGAAGGCCTTCGGGACATTCGAGAATGTATGAATAGTTTGAAAATAATGAAATTTTTTCCTTCAAAACTATTTATCTATAAAAAACATTTAATCTCAATATATTAATGAAACCACTTTTAAGGAATTATTTTAATTAAATTTATACCTTATATATTCTATAAACTATTTAACAGTCATCTTATGTGTTTTCTAGAAAATAGATAATTATAAATCAAATTGTAGACAAAAAAAGATGTCTTTCTAAAAGGCTGTTTTACTAACTTTTATTGGCGCAGTTGATTTAAAAATAGTTTTTGAAACTTTTTTTAATTATTTTTCTATTTTTTTTAATTTAAGTGTCACAATTATCTTATATTGTTTTTTGTAATTTTTTTGAGATGTTTCATTTTTTGAGAAATAGTGAAAAATAGTGAACATTAATTGAAAACTAAACATTAGTCTAATTTGATTTTAAATATAAATTATATTTTAATATTTTTTGAAAGTATAAATAGTTCAATTATAGATTAATAAATCCAATTTAGGTAATTGTAATCTATTTCAAAATAATATTTGATATAAAAACTTTTCAATCTCAAAAACATTTTCACTTTTAAAACTCGTTGTTTTGTCCTGTCTGCAGGATTAATTTTAAATTGATTTCTTCCAATTTTGTTATTGAAATTTAGAAAAATAGATTCCACATATAGAATCAAAATAATTTACAACTACTAATATGTTCAACTTAATTTCTTCCAAAATGATTTCTGAAAACTGTTTAAATTAATTACAGCGATTAAGCAAAAAATAAGTTTACTGAGGTACTAAACTATAACATAAGGTGAAAATGACCTAGAAACATGTACAAAACCCATTTGATGGAAATATATAGACCATATCTAATATTTTATATAAATTGTTACATTATTTTAGGTACATGACAAAAGTGAGACTTCTCAAACGGGTTTACCTTTTGTTATTTACAAGAATGCCACTCTTCCTACACAATATAAGAGATGTTACCCCCACCCCAACATTAATTCAAACCTATAAATCCATTTTTATTGACCAATAATTGTCCAAATATATTCCAAACTTCAATCCTCTCAACATATAATCTTCAATTTGGTAATAAATTAGATCAAATAATTTCATTGGTGTAATCAAAGAGGATATTCTCGAAGAAGTTCTAACGTTCATAAAAATGATTTTTTTCTGGGATTCCTTATCCAGCACCGTAAATTATTCATTTAAAAATATAATATAATAACCAAAATATATTTCTTATAATGAGATATTATTATGTTATGGTTACAACCTAGAACTTCACACAATTACAATAAATGACATACAAAATCATCATTTGTATGTATATAGGACTACTGTCTCGTGAACTGATGTAATTAGTTCTTCCATTATTACCATTATAAGATGAAAATAATGATGGTTTTATAGTTTATGTATGATATATAAGAGATTTATAATTTCTTTATGCATCTGGAATTATTATATAGCATATACCTTCATGCTTTCCATTTTTTGGGAATATGATAACGTAGTTCATGTGTATGGCGGACTGTCGCCTCGGGAAGTGATTTTATTCATTCACGATTTACATGTAATGTTTTAAGGTTGTGATGCACATGTGATATTCACCACATATTTATTCTAATTGGAGTATATACATACCATGAATATATTTTATAATTATTATAAAAAAAGTTATAACTATTTAAATTTCCATTTCAGGATATCTCTTTTATGGGGTTTATGATTCATAAGTTACCAAATTTGGAAGAGAAGTTTTTCTTTATTTTTCTCCTTAGATTCACTTATTATGTTATGTACCTATATTGCTTTATGTGGTTTATATATTTCCAATTTGACATTTTAAATCATAAATATACTTATTTTCATGATATTTTATTTTTTATTTATTTTTATTATTTCCAGGGCATTATGATTCAATTTTACAGAAGTCGTAAGAGCAATTGTTACAATCTCATTGTTTATTGGGATTGATTATGGTTATGGTTCCATTAATAAAATATTATGATCTATAACTAAGGAATTATCATTAATTTTATAATCCT
The DNA here is from genome assembly GCA_963277665.1 of Viscum album. Lineage (NCBI taxonomy): Eukaryota > Viridiplantae > Streptophyta > Magnoliopsida > Santalales > Viscaceae > Viscum > Viscum album. Next base: position 1,064,585,786 of record OY728166.1, on the reverse strand, counting down.
ATGGTAATTCATGAATATATCATGTAATTTGACCATTTATTTACTAACTGGTAATTAATATAATTAAGAAAATGATTTAAAGAAAATCAGAAATTATTTCTTTCTTCGTCAGGAAATCGGTGTTCTTTCAGAATAAAATTTTCTATTTTTTTAAATTATCCATTAATTTCATTTTCAATGGAATGGATTTTGAAACTATTTTATGTTTTAAAAAAATTTAAAATTAGTTTCAAATATTCTTTAATTATTTTTCAATGATAATTTCAATGAAAAATGTGTTCAAAATGTTTTCAGTTTGAAAAAGTGTTTGTCAAATTGGAAAGAACTATATCATCATGATTGTTTTTAAATTATTTTTAAATCCTAGTTCACATGTTTTGAATTTTTTTCAAAAAAATTATTTTGAAAATGTTTTATATGTTAAGAAAATTATTTTCATAGAAATTTTTTTTCCTTAACATATTCTTCAAGTTATTGTTCATAATAGTCCCTCCTATATGATGATATCCATTGATATAGTTTACAGTTTAATGGGTATATGGTCCAAGAAAACCAATTTTATTATTTCTTTGAATGGTTTATGTTTATCATGAAATGTTTCTCATGAATGTCGTCTCAATTCCCCAGGTTATACCATGAAAAATCACTTATAAAACATGCTTTTATTAATGGGTAATTCTATAAAGAAATGATTATGAAATCATTCTCTTTTCCTCACGTTATAATATAATTATATTTTTAAGATGCCAATTTTTTCATGGATTATTATATGATTTATATAAAACCCTTCTTATTTTTAAGCATTATGTGGTGTTGAATATTTTATTATATTTTGGAACATGTAAATATGATTTCATTTTGTGATGGGTGAGACCTATATATCCCTCTAATGCATTGGGTAATGATTTATTTTTCATGAGATAGATAATGAAGGAATGTCTAGTAATCCTGGTTTAGTAAGGGAATTTTTCTACTAAGATGGTCTTGGGAGTGATCCTTGACTACTATGATGGTCTTGAGTGTGAACCTTGAATACTAAGATGATTTTTTGGATTGAACCTTTACTAATAATATGATAAGTGTATTGATATTATTTCACTTATATAGACTTGTATTTGATCCTTGACTACAATAGGAATCATTTAAATTATTTATATGTCTACCACGATCCCATGTTTAATTCTCATGCTATGATCTCATAGATTATTTTCATGAAAACATTATGAATAATGTCTTATAATCTCCTAATAAATATTCCATAACCCATATGAATTTTCTTTAATAATAAGGTTATGATGATTAAATGTTATGCTGATGTTCTCATACACTTAGGGTCAGGTTATAATTATGTATCTCTTTTATTGAGCCTTAATGAGTGTCTGAGATCACCCATTATTTTATTTCCATTAACCAAGTAATGAAGAATGATGAGTATTACAAGATTTAATTATATTTTTAGGAAATAGTAATGATATTTCACTGAGTTATAATATTATTCTCTATGATTCAAACCAAACTAAACTGTTATGATCATCAGGCATGTACTTTTGTAATATGCTAAATATTCATCCAAAATGATGTAATATTCATGTATTTTAATACTGGGGAAAATTAACTCTCTTTTATGATACCATTATATATCTTTTACTCAAACATTATGTTTCCTTATCATGTTTATTCACTTACTAGGATTTCTAGATCAAACCTGTATTTTATATATTCCATAGGCTATGCTTTGTTGTTTTACGATGTCTCATTGATTTACAAGCACAATAAGGAAATTAAAAAAACAAGGATTTAATTTTTTAGTATTATTTGATGTAATATAATCCTATTCTTCCAAGGGAACTAGGAATCATGATCTTTGGGATGTAATTAATGGATTTTTATGTTAAAAATCATATAATAATATTTGTAAAATGAATAAGTTTCTATAGTCAGCATCAGGTCAAATTTTAATTATCCTTTATAACTTGGTTGAGAAAACTTCATTGAGAACCCTATAAATATGTATATTGGTAATAATATGTATATTAAAATATCTAAAAATCATGCTGAATTCTAGAGTGGATGGTTTTAAATCCATCACATCTCCATCAAGATACTATATGTGTATGTGGTTTAGGAACATATATTCATAGGGGTAATAAATTGGTAAAAGTTTCCACAAGCACAACATGAGCTTCACCTGGTATATGAGTACAAGACTTACTACAGACCCAGTTTTACATTCCTAGGGTATACATATCAGAAATTTAAAAACTCTTTATGAACCATAATGAATGATCTAATTGAAATGTTATGTTAAAAGCTTTATATGAATTATTATCAAGGACAATACAGATTAAAACCTAGGGGGCCATATTTTAAGACATACTTTTCATTTATAATGTATTTACCCTAGTTTTATATGTTTCCCTTTGGTATGTTAATTCAACTTCATATTTATTCTTTTAATTGTTTTAGATAATGGAAGGAAATATGAGATATAATGTTTATAACCATTGTGATGGGATATGTAATGATTTCTCAAATTAGATACCTAACCTAAGGGGGAAAAGATTTAAAAACCTTGTGATCAAGACAAATGAGCTTTCCCAAATTACGATCTAGAATTAGATCATTTTTATATTTTCAAAGAAATAAAAGAAGTAGAGGATAACATATCATGGAAGATTAAGTGTTAAATATGAAAATTAATAGAATATTTTTCCTCCCAAAATTCAGGAAAGTGGGAAAAACCACTTGGAACAGTGTCTAAAATGGAAGGGGATATTTTTTCTATATGGAAATAAATGTAACTGAGAAAAACATTTCTAATAAATTTGATGTATTATTTTTCGAGAACATGTAAAATATTTGTGTCAATGTACTATACTAAGGGACAACCCAAAAAATTGTAATGAACCATGTTATTCCACCAATTTTGGTGAATTAGTTTTGTATGGGGATCCTATAAATAATATGTAAAATTAGTTTTATATCGTTAATTTTGTTCATAATAAACATGAAATTTATAAAGACCATTATATAGTTGTTTTTATTTAATAATTTCAAATAATATATTGAAAGGTAATAATGAACAATAACGGTTATTTAATGGTATGGTTAAATTATGAATAAATTAATAGGAAGTAGATAAAAACGTTGACTGTAAAATGTTATTCAGTTAATAATTTTATTTTGAGGATGTTCATCATATTTTTTAGAATGTTAATGGAATTATATTAATAAATATTTATAAAATGGGAAACTATCTTATCTAGTGAAAACTTGTTGCATATAGCAAGGTCAAGGGATTTGAATTCACAACTAAAGGGTGAAAAGGGTGAAGAATATAAAATTGGTCTAAAAAATTCACTATTTTGTATAACATAGTTTTTACATAAATAATTTGGAGAGTAAATATCATGCTGATAAAATATTTTTGAGATGATTAATGATATTTTGGGATATGATTTATTAGGTTTAATTATATATATAATTTATTCTTAATATAAAGGATTCCATTATGTTTTTGGAAATATTAAATGAATGGTTGGATGAATAGAAACTTATTTAATGTTTTATGAAGATTTTGGTGATTTATTATTATAGAATTATCAATTAATACATTATATTAGAAATTTTATGATAAAAAATTTGATTTTAGTAAAGATAAATGGAACGAATGTTATTCTTTTAGTTATTATGTTGTCCTTTTGAAGTTAATTTTAGTGATTCAAGCATGAAAAATCCATCATGAATTCTCATAGTTTTTTATAAAAGTTGAGATTGTGGTGGAAATTATTAATGGATGAAATTTTAATTTTCAAGTAAGTATACTACTTTATGTTGTTTGTTTTTATGGAAATTTATCCCACAACTCTAGTAAAAGGATCTAAACAATTATATCATAATACCTTCATGTATGATGAATCAATGGTATTTTTATTAATAATAGATTTATGGTTTCTTGGTTGTTGACCTTATCATGAAAATCCACTTTACTATGATAAATTATCTCTATCACAACACATAATTATTCATTACTTTATTCCATGTAAATATCTTTACTTTACACCAATTTTATTCTCTATGGGAACCTAGTTTTGGGATGAACACCATCTTTCCCTTTACCACTTTTTAAGGGGTTGTTTTATTATTCATTTTTATAATAGCAGTCTTCCGAAAATCAAATTTCAAATGTAAAACCATTAATTATTGAAAAATGTTTAAATTTCAAGGGATAAATTTATTTAAGGTTTAAAATTTAGTACCCTGAGAATTTAATATTTGAAATTTCATTGGATAATGTATACGAAATGCAAAATTGGGCCTAAAAAATGGAATTTTATTATTTAAATAAGAATATTATAATATAACCATTAAATTTTCAGTTATAAATCACATTAACTACATTATGGATTGTATACCAAGGTCACACTAAATCTAAATTTATTTATAAATCATTATTTACCAATCACTCAATTTTATGCAATGTTATTGTAATCATTGAAAATATTTTTTCTTCAAAAAATAGTTTTTACTAATATTTTTGAGAAAATAATATATTTTTTCCATTTTTAGGAATCACATTTGTTTAAATGGACTTAATTATTGAAACAAGAATATTGATATTAACATTGAGTGAAATTTTGTGTTTTTTTGGAAAATAATAGTTTTTTAGTGAATATTGAAAAATGTATATATTTAATAAATTATCATTTATTTTTAATAAATTAAGAAAAATTTTAATATTTATTTTATTTTAAAATAAAATAATAAAAATCTATCAAATTAAATTTATTTAAATCATATTTATATTATATTTTGGAATAAGTTTGTTCTTAGGCTTAAAAATTCATTCTTCAAAAATTTGTTTTGTAAGATACAAATGTTTTTATATTTTATTTAATTAAAATAACCCATAAAATGGATTGATATAAATTAAATTTATAAATTATATACCAATAAATATTAACTAAAAAAATTATTTATTATTACCTTTCATATATTTATTATATGAATATCTTATTCATAAAAAATGCATTTCATGAGAAACTGTATTTCCAACATGTCTATGGATTAAATTTTAATATTTATCATGCCACATTAGTGAGTGGAATTTGGAAAACTAGATTCCATATTTTTTATCAGAATAATTTATACTTTCTAACAATTTCATCTAAAATTTTTACAAAACTATATAGTGAAAATATGAAAAATTAATTACCATATTGAAGGTAAAAACAAGCTTATTGGTGGTAAAACTAAATTGTAACCATTAAAAATTACCCAAAACTTATCTAATTACTATTTTATTTTCCTATTTCAAAGAATATTATCTATGGATTGATAATGGTCATTTTTGGAGCTTTTGGCATGAGAAAAATGATGGTGTAATTTTCCCTTTTAAAAAATTCCAAGTGTGTATTATCCACCATATATGAAAGTCCACCCCATATCCTATCTTATTTACTCATATAAACATAATTTTATCCTCATAATTACCCAAATACAATCCTTAACTCCCAACCCTCATCCTATATTCCTTGATTTTATCGTAAAGCGATCATAGGACTGATTTTGGTGAAAACACAATGAAGTTGTCCAAAGAAGTGGCAATGTCCTTACCCTAACATTTTATTTTATATATTATAACAAGTCATTCAAATATTATTAATAAATAATGGTATAATAACCTAAATGTAATAAATATAATTATATTCTGTTATGTTATTGTAATTACCTAAAACCATATCCACTTCCCTCAAGTGGGAAATAAAACCGTCGATCATGTGTACGGTGCACTATCACTTCATGAACCAATGTAATTAATTTACTATAACTAATTCTCATGGAAATATATAATATGTTATCCAATTTTTATATGTTAAATTTACTATAAAATATTGTTTTTTAATTATAATATTACCTTTACCTTCTTACATTTAATTATGTAGATAATATGATATCGTCACTCATGTGTACGACGGACTACAAACTCATGAAGAGATATGATTTCTTTCTCAATTACACATTAAATGGAAGGTAATAAGAAATAATTTTATGAATGTATTTGATAAAAATGATATATTAATAATTTTGTAAAATAATTATATCATATAATTTCTTACCATACCATTCATTTAATAAATGATAACGTCGTTTTTGTGTATAACGGACTACGACCTAATGAAGCGATGCAATTTGTATTTATTACCACATCACATGGAATTTATATTCAAGTTTATTTAAATAAATAATATTAAATTTATTATATAATTATAATTATTTAATGAGAATATAGAACTTACCTTATTTACAACATTATCATTGAAAAATGGAAACCTTACTAATGCTTATGTATATCCTAACATATCGATGGTTGTAACATAGTTCATTTTTCATAAACATCATCCAAATTTTGTTTTCAAATTATAAATGAATTATTAAAATTGCAATTTTTTCATGATCACTACTCTATATATGATGAATTAATAATGTATTTTATCATAGTTAACGTCCAATGTGATTTTTGACATGTGAACCCAATAATGTCAAAACAAACGATGTGAACCAAAATGATTAAGCAGTTTAATATGACACGGTAATGATTAAAATAAAAGTAATAAAAAGATTGTAAAATGTTATTAAATAATTAAATAAGTACCATATTATTATTATTCATTATGATTAATAATGAACATGGTGCATCAGGCTCAAGGTAAGGGAAATTTCTAACCCACCCTTTCATTCAGGTTTTGACTATTATGTCTCTAACTTACATTCTATCATGTTAAATTTATTGAATTATTATTAATATTTTGATATATTTCTCTAAAATTTATACCATTGTTATTATCCATTATGTTTTTGGTTTAATACTTGAGTTATGAACATTTCTCAAATTCCATCATTATGATATTTATATTGATTATGATATGAGACAAGATTATGAAACCCATTTTCTTTCTAGGGGATTTTTTTTGTTATGAATAATGATTGAAATATTTTATGGTCAAAAAATAGATCACAACCCAGTTGTTTTTGGTGAACCCAAATATCCCCCAATTAATTGGGTAGTGTTATAGTCTCATGAGATGTCATGTATAGTATTATGGAGTAAACCTACTAATCTGTTACGGGCCTTTTTTCCACTATGTGATATTGTCTAGGTAGTTATCCTTCACTCATTTTAGGTCATGTTTTGTGTTTTTGACATATCTCAATTATTACCATGATATTATTATACTATGTTATTTTTCTTATGCTTCCTTGTGATTACTCACGTGCCTTCTCTTTTAAGATGTCATATTATTCATTTAGCTCAAACATTATGTTTCCTTATCATGAATAATCGCTTAATGGGATTTTATCTCAACCTTTTTCTTATATTTATTCCATATGTTATGGTATATAGATTTAGGAGGTCAAATATATTTAGGATCTTACTAAGGTAATGAAAACAGAAATTAGTATGTCATGTGTTAGTTTCCTTTAATGTAAAATAAACATAGCCTTACAAAGACACTTGGCCTCATGATCATTAGTATATAATTAATATATTTGTATGTCAAATATTTATTTAATAATATTTTTAAAATGAATGGGCCACTATAATTTCCTAAATAGTGACCTTTGATTACTAAAATGCTTTCAGAAAATACAAAAATTCCACCACTGTTAACTTATAAGAGGGGAACTCCTATCTTCACTTACTCTACATAAAAAATAAATTAGTATAGAAAAATATTTTCTATAAACACTCCTAATCATTCAAATACACCATCTATGGATTATATTCTTATCAAATTAGCATAACCAAATGAATTATACACTTTTAAATTGAGATAATCCAAGAAGTTATGTACATGATTATAATCACTCCTTACTCATTTCTATTTATTTATGTGAAATTATTTTTCATCAAATTAAACTAGACCATACTAAATTGATAAAATTAGTTTCATTACTATACGTTAATGTTATTATATTGATGGTGCAACAATTAACAACCATTACCATTTCTATAATGTGAATCATGCAATTGTGCAGACTACTGTCTCCATGAAGTAACATGAATATTTTCATTCACTGCCTAACATGGAAAATTTAAAAATCATTATTTAATATTTAATTATAAAAAATATAACCTTATTACAATTCCTAAATTATAAACCATGTTACTCTTATCTCATGTTCCAAGTAAAATGAAAGCATCATCATTTTGTATGTGTATATTAACACATCCATTGAATTGTGTGATCTGTTATTCATTACTTCACTTCATGGATGGATTTATGAATTGTTTTAAATGATAAAAATCAGTTCTATATATTGATTAAGGTTTTATTAATTAAAATTTAATATCTTATAAATGATATGAACAACAAATACTATTTAAACAGTTAACTATCTTAAAACAAGAACACTAAAATAATAATGATCTTTTTTTTCTCATTAATACCTTTATGTAACAAATATTATCCATATGAATCTTTAAAATTTATATATATGAAATTTAGGAACACTATTTAATATCACTATTCTACTTTTATAGAGATATTTCAACTTATCTACTTCACAAGAGTCAATTAAATCAGGGTGTATTATTTTTGGACGGCTTGATCACCGATAGAAAATACTAAAAAATAATGTAATTGACGACCATGAGATCGTGAATAATGATAATATACGATAAAATTACTAAATTTTTAATTGATATTGGTTATTAAATTTTAAAAGTTATTTTAAATTCATTAATGAAGATAGCACTCTTAATTATAAAATATCATCATAAATTTCTTGTCGTAGATTTTACCTTCAATTCTAATTTCCTAAGCTCCCCTAAAATTAAATTATAACATTCTAAATAATTATATATAATAAATTAATGTACACTTAATTGTATATGATTAATTAAACTTGGTAACATAATATATAAAAACACCACTATTCTGAATCTAGTTTAAAACGATCACGATTACTCTCATGTGATATTGAAAATAGGTAATAAATAACTAATATACATGTAGAAATTAAAAATACACATGGGTTATAAATATTAGTAGTTATTATTAATTTTATAAAATAAGTAATTATGGTTTTTATATTTGATTTTGTTTCCTATGACTGATTATTTCTACATTGATTACATATATATTCGATGTATTGAATATTAATAAAACTTTTTATTACATATTTTTCATTGTTATTCATGAATATAATGTAATAATGTTCTAGAGTATAAAAAAATTTATTAGGTTATAAAATTATCCCTCTATTATGGTAACCATTAATTTTTTTGATGATATTTTAAAATAAGGTTCTCTTATCAGATAACCTGTAACATCCCAAGTATATAAAGAATACAACATTTTCATATTTATTAATATTTTGGAATAAAATATTAATTTTACAGTAAATGGGATGCTATTTTCTATGGTGTACCTGACACGTAATAATGAGTTTCTCCGAAATCTTATGTTGCACACAAGCCTGAGTCATACTGAGAAAAATAAAAATAATATAATATTGTTATTTTAAACGGTAGTTAACACCTATCTGTTGGATTGGGGAGAATGAAAATAACTAACTATATTATCATTATACATGTTTATTAAATGTATTTAAATTTAAATAATAAATTTTAGAGGCTTAAAATGAGAATGAATCCAATTTTAAGAATAAATACTTTAATATTTTTAAAAGGTAGTTTTACTGCCTTTTGATGGGGAACTATTTTTAAATATTATTTTTTTAACATTTATATGTTCCATTTGAAAAAATATACTTTTTCTTTAGAATTGGGGCATCAAAATTTACTTTGGGTAAATTTTTTTGTATTTTTCTGATAAAGTCCATTTTTAGTGAATAGTAAACAATACTGCATTTTATGTCAAAATTGTCTTTTTATCTTGTTTATTTATATGATTATACTATTATTTTAATTGGTTTTAAAGTTTAATTAGATTAAATGTTTATAATTTAATACAATTTTGTTCATTGGATGTAATTTCACTTTGAAATTGTATATAAACACATGTTAATCTTTTGGTAGTTTTTGCTTTTTAAAAGCACACTTTTTGGTTTTGACAACAAGAATTAATTTTAAATTAATTTATGAAACTTTTGTGTTTTGAATTTGAAAAAATGGACTCAATATTTAGAATAAGGAGGTACAATTTGTGTAAATATGTAGCTTTTAGTTTTAGAAATTATGAATAGTAACACCAGTAAATATTTTATTTACCATGGATAAAGGGTAAATCTAGTAAATAAAGTTAAAAAATAATATTATAATAATATTAAATTAACCTAACACATGTCTTTACCATATTTAATGAGTTATTTCCGACCATGGTCATCCTTGGGTCGATTTTAGGACCCCATGGAGCCACCCGTGTGTGAAAATGACATTTAATTACTTTTATCTTTTCAACTATAAATATTAATTAGAAAGATAAAATGACTTCCTATATCATGTAATTTTATCTATATTTTTTATATATTAAATAAATTTATTTATTTTTGACACAATGGTGATGTAGTGATTACCTTATTAATGAATGATTTAAATAAATGAGATTATAAATATTAACATAAATTTATTTTGAAACTTTTTATGGAATACACGAATTTTATGGATTATTATTACTTGTTATATTTGAATTAATGATGTTCTTTCTAATGAATCAAGTTTTTATATAAATTTGAAAAATCCTTGATATGAATAGTATAAAAATTGACATAAATGAGTTTATAAAACAATTTATATTTTATTAAATGATATAATAGTCTTAAAAATCTACGATTTCTCCAAATAACATATATTTTGTTTAAAATGTAATTAAGGATATATTTTTTGGTCTCTTTTAATTTATAGTAACTATGGTAACTATATATTATTAATATACAAGAATAAATAGTAAAAGTTAAATAAGTTTACTATGGGTTAAATCTAAAAGATAAGGTTAATTTTGTGAACTAAACTTGTCTAAAACCAATTTTATGAGAGTATTTATACCCATAATCATCTTATATGTGAACTATATCACATTGGGGTTATTAGAATTCATAAATCATTAATAATAAAATAATGATCTCAAATATTTCTAAAGTGCCCCTCCTCCCTATTATAAAAGGACACCACCTCTAACCCTTACTCACACCTATCAAGCCCCCCTTGGATCATCCAAAACCGACCAAAATAAGCTCCCAAAATCCTTTACTTTCTCCTAGAATCCATCTTGTAGGTAGAAGGTAATTTAAGAGAGCCATTTGGCTCAAATGAAAAGAATTTACCCAATTTGAGGTAACATCTTCTCTCAAGTTTATTTCCATTATTTATTCCTTCGCTACTCCATATGATCTTATTATTCATTTTTTACATAAAAAACAGTATCATCAATATACTATATTTTTTTATGAAATGTATTCTAACTACACTTACACACATCCCCGTCTAATGGGTATTGAACGTACTGTTTCTGTTGACGGTGAACTACTGGCTCACAAAATGATGATTGTTCAATCTTCATTTACTAACTATTATGGTTTCCATTATGATGATAATGTAATTATATATGATATATATGATATTAATTTTATCTCTATTATAGTGAAATTATTATTTATAACATACCTTTATTCTTTTCATGTTGTATAAATACGATAATTTCATTTGAGGAAGTGAAAACTACCACCCCCTCAAAGTGATATGACTCGTTCACGCTATACATGGAACATATAAAGGATGGAATTAATGAAGTTATGTAACATATATAACATATATATTATACTATAATTATAATGTACCTATGTATCTTCATGTTTTCATTCCATTAAATATGAAATATGAAATCAAAGTAGCGTTCATACGTACGTACGACTTACTGTCTTCATGAATAGTGCATTTCATTTCTTATCTCAAAATGTTATGGAATATTATAAATTCATATATATACTGGATATATATGATATATATATGAATGATATTCTGGAGATAATGGACTTTTGACCACGTGGATAAATTGTAATTATTACAAGATCATTTTCGACTCAAGTAGCCAATATCGACAAAATGACCGATATTAATTTAAATAATTATGTAATTTTTATAACATGGTAATAAGTGATATAAAAGTAATAATAAACTTAAAAAGGTTATGAATGAAGTATAACTTAATTTAAGTTTATTCTTCAGGAAATTAAAGAACAAATGAGTCAAGTCAGACATGAGGTAAGGGAATTCATTTCAATCTACTTTAATTGAAGAATATTTTGATAATATATACCTTTTTCTTTTACACAATTTATAATATAACCCTTTTACTTTTAATTTCATTGAAAGTGAATCTTTTATCTATAAATCATCTTACTAAATTAAAAAAGGAATGTTTTTAACGTTTACGGTGACAATGATTTCTCTATCGTCGTAATCATTATTTGGCTTCCTCTATAAGCCTTGATGTTTTAAAAGGAAAAGAAATACCTTATTACCTTTTTGGGTGTTTTGGTATTGAAAATGGTTTTGAATTTGGATTTACTATTTCAATATCTTGAAATAATTTCTTTTGATTGAAAATAAAATTTTATTAGTGAAATATTGATATTTTCAATATTTAATGTGTTATGATAATATAACGGCACTTGGGAATTTGACGGGTGGTTACGTGATAAACCAATGACGGGTGGTTATGTGGTAAACCAAATTACAGGTGGTTCTGTGATAAGCCAAGGATGGGTGGTTACGTTATAACCTCCAATGCATTGGGTATGGAAGTCGGCCGTATGGCTATTCTATTTAGTGATATGTGTAAAAGTGGATCATATGGTTATTCTATTTAAGTATGATCATGTCCCAAGTTACCTTTATATGATATACGTTGTTTTCTAGGGGATTTATGGTAATCTTTGGGTTAAAAGGGTATGAAATGAGTTTATATTCAGTGAAGTATTTTTTTCAACTTCTTTAAGGAGAAAAGTATTACCTTATGATAAAATATTCATGGATTACATGTTGTTTTGAAAAACTAGTAGTTTTTGTTCTTTATGTATCCCTTACTAATATTTTTATGCTCATCCTAAGTTTTTGAAATGTTTTTCATAGGACACAAGGTATAATAAGGTCAAGGATGGGATCATGGAAAAATTATGTTGTTTAAAACATGGAACTAAACATGTTTCTTTTATTTTAAGAGTTTTTATTTTATGAAAAAATGGATACTGAGTAGAAGCATCTACATGTAATATTCAAGTTATGTATAATTTATGGCCTAATTATCTAAATCTCTAAACCCAAAAGGATCATCAGTGTGAATTATTAACTAAATTCAAGATTATGTAATTTTTAAGGCTGGAGCCTTATATAACCTACTATTGTGGGACACATTGTACATAGATGGTCAGGTTTAAGCACTCATAAGTAGATGAGGGTTATTTTCTAGAAGTTTTCACTTGATAATCTCATTTATGTGCGATTAGGATAACATACCCATCAGTAGGAATTCTAAATGTTTTTGTTTAATCAAATATTCTTATCTATGAGCACGTGTGTAGTTCTATTGACATTAATATTATAAAACATTATTTTCATGACACATGAACAAAGAGTTTCTTGATAAAGAAGTGATGAAATTTTTTCATGGTGAGGTAGGATATGTTTGGTGTATCACGATTAACATGGAATTACATGATTTTTTAGGACTGATTTCAATCTTTTAATTTTCTTTATGTTTATTTCTCATCCCATTGAATGGAATAGAAATACCACATTAATATCTATGGTCATGTTTTAACAATGTGTTTATTTAAGATTGTCAATGAAAGAAGTATTTTTAAATTTGTTGGGTGACACTACTGCGAGGCCTTATTTATGAGATATTGATATAATGGGATTATATTACCATGGGATTGTTTATATATAATTGTTTATGTTTTTATGTAATGTTCTTTCTCTTCGGTTCCAAGACCTGTAGCTAGATAGTAATCTTATAAATTAGGAAACCCAACCTAATGTCAACAAGAATGAATCATAGAAGGTAACACACTGAGTGTTACTGACAACCTCAGTTAAATTATATTAGAAATTAATTAAATTGAATAAATATTATTCTCAAGACCGAGGGATAATTTTGTTCATGTTTTTTTATCAATAATATTTATTAACGAATAAAATATTTAAATTAAAAAGTGATTATGGTCTTAGAAAAAGTTATAGAGGAGTTCAAATTGACCATGATTGTTCCCAGTGTCAAATAATAAATAAGTATAAGAATAAATAATAATATTTTATTGTGAATGTTTGTGTAGGCCACAAAATAAAAATATAATTATTACTATAATGTATCATTCTGTTTATTAAATGATATTATTTTATTTAAGGGGTGAGATGAAATTAAATAATTAAATTACCCTAAAACCAAGATCAATAAACAGATTATTATGACTATTGTGTAGGGTGTGAACTGATTGATCAGTACCATAAAAATAGAAAACTTTTTCACGCAAATAATTCTCATATAACTCCTTGGTGTCTCTCTGTCCCGTGATTAAGAAATTCATGATAGATTCATTAAATACCTAAGAATTATTTATCAATAAAAAACAAAAGGAAATCAATCCAACAATCTAGTATGAAAAATACTATTGGTGTTTCTTGTAGATCAAATTAGAATGTGTAGATTATTTCTAGATGGAATCTATCCTTTAATCCTCACATCATAATAGAGAAAATATAAAAGGGATTTTTTTATGATCAAAATTCACATCAAATAAAGATCCAAAGACCAGGAATTCATATATTTCAATATTAAATAAATTTATTATAAATTTAACTCTCGATTTTCTCAGTAATATTTTCAAGGAACATGAATATTAAAATGGATTTTAATATATCTCCCAGCATTGCATGATTCTGATGCACATGTAACTAATAAGTTGTATGAGTGGGGTCAGATTTGAATTCATAAATATTTATTTTATTATTGTTTCATATGTAATTGTGGTTTAATTTTCATTTTTATTTAATCATTAATCATTTTTTAATTATCATGTTATAGATATATTAAACATGTCAGTTCAGTGTTTCATTTTTGTAATTTTCTAAGAAAATATGAATAATGGTTGGGGATACTATCAATAATTTCAATTTTTTTGGCTAGTAAGATAGGGTTACAAAACATATACTCATACGTACACTCCATGTACCCTAGACCACTACACCTATACATGTCATGGAACGCCTGGAATTCCATGTAGTTATTACATACACTGTGTGCCACATGTTGAAAAACCAACATGGTACACCGTTGTTGGATTACACGACATGTATTGACATACATGTTGTAAATTCTATATGGGTTAGCAGAGTAAATTGTGCAATATGTGTGGTAATAATACATGGTTATACCAAGTGAGATTGAAAATTTGGAGAATTTATGATATAATTAATTTTTATGTAGTATATACGGTGTGCCGTTTATAAATTTCCATATCCATGATGCACACATCATAATTTGGAAAATTGAAATTTAAGATACATTGAACATACCTAGAGTGCACATGTTGTGTAGTCTCTTACCTAAGAACCCACAATGACTTTCAATGGGTTACGCGGGGATGTGGAATTCAGATTATATGGAATGTATCTAGAATGTAAATTTTGTCCAATCGCCTGAGATACACGATGAATACCTAGTAGATTATCTCATGTATATGAAATTCAGATATTTTTTATGTTGATGTAATGTATAAGTTGTGTATCCTAGATGACTCAATATATTAAATACCTATTCATGTGATCTGGCTACACAATAGCATAGGTATATGGAATGTAGTTTGATAGAACACATTTTGCAGTCTCCCAATTAATGAAGAATCAAATTTGATTAAATTGACAACTGTAGAATCAAAACCTTATTACTTTTATTGGTACATTAAGTGTTAAAAAATTTAATTAGGGTTTTACATAATTTGAAATGGTATATTAATTTATTATAAAAAATCATAAGATATTGGTTCTTGCATTGATTTTACATTAAATACATAATGACCAGTATCTAAAAATGATATCATAAGGTTGTTAAGACGAAAGGTAATAAATTGATAAATTAATTAATTAATGTATGTGTGTTTAACTTAATAATATTTAATGAATACTAAATAATTCTTTTCCACTTAATTTTTTATATGTGTTGAATGTATACCTTTTTATGATCATCACTAAGAGAAGTTCATGTGTTGGAAATAATTTAATTTAATCTATTTCAGGGATTTGATTTGACTTATTATAAAATTATATTTAATGTCTTGAAATTCATCCCTACATCTATTATTATATAAAACCTATGTGTTTAAGAATATTTATGTACACATGTGTGTGACTTATAATTATTTTTAATTAATGGACTTTTCCATAGTGCATGAAGAGAGTTCAATATGAAATTATAATTATTCCATCCCATGTGTTATATTGTTTGCCAGGTGAAATATTGTAACTCATAAGAAGACTTGAAGCATGACTTTTTTTCCCTATGTCACAGGGAGACTTAATGACTTCTCATCAAATCAATCATTAGAAAATGATCATGAATGTTTAATTAGAATTTTTATTTATTTTTTTCTATGAAATTACCTATTTCTTTTATGGAAGGCTATGATTAGAAAAATTAAATGTATTAATTTGAAAATAAAACAATTTAATAAATTAATTATGTTTAAATATTTTACCCAACATGGTTTCATGATAAAGTAACATCCACATAATGTTAAGAATAAATGTAAAAGATAAAAAATAAATTTTTTTGTCATAATAAATTAAAACCATCCAATTAAACATTAAGCCAGTCATGGCCTTCCTTTAAATGATTAGAAAAGAAATCCATATAACAAAGTGTTTGAAAGATCTTCATTTGGAAATATACATTAAACATATAGATTTTATAAAGGTTATGGGTTGACATAAAAATATTACATGATGAGAATTAGACCTCCCTAGAATTGATGTAACTAGAGGCAGGTGTTCCAGAATTCCATGTTAGGATTTTTGGATTGAGGAGTCCATTAACCGGATCATGATGATTGAAGACTATATCTTCCAAAGGCCTACCTACCAAAATACATTAATGTAGCATGACCAACCATTATTGGGATTATGAGATGGGAGATATGGATCATTTCTAATATAATGTCAAAACTACTAAAAAATTTTAGTTAAATGGTGAGGGATAATGGGTCATGATAATCTAATTGGAGATTTAATTAAATTTATTTATTTATTATTTATCATAAAATTTTTAATCCAGAAAATGAAAAAATAATATGCTTCTTAAAGTGTAGAATAAAATGGATATAATATCATCAACACAATGAATATGAACAATATTTTAGGAATACCAACTCCTGACTAGATGTAAATTCCAAGAGTGATTTAGATGGATTCAAATTATGATCAACCATGAATAAATATCATAAATGCAATAATTCTAAGTTATTAATCCTCTTATTAAAGTGGTGATTGATGAAGAGTTACTTGTATACAAAACATTTTATGTATGTGTAAATGTTAAATGGTTGATGATTAAATTTATTTCTATTTAACTCACAAATTCTCACAAAGACAAGGATGTGTATGGAATGCTTGAGAACCTCTTTGGTATTTACTAAGGGAGAGCTAGAATATAACAATTTTAGATATCCATGTAATTATTTAAGATCATGATTGGAGAGGGTTCCCTAGTTTTTACTCCCATATAAAATATCATGAGATATATTGAATGCCTAGAGGTTCTAGGGATTTAACTCCCTAATGATCTCGGCACCAATATCATTGTGGAATCAATCCCTCAGAGATTCTATAACTTTTTATGAATTTTAATAATAAAACATTGAGAAATATCATGTACATCTTCTCAAATTCTTCTCCTTGTAGATAGGGATATGAATCATGAAAATACATCCCTCTTATAGTGAACAATTAGAATGTATAAGTAATGGGATTTAGGCCAAAGGCTTCTTCACACCCTTCTATGAAGTTGAGGATAATGGGGAAATTATGGGACCATTATTATTTCAGTTTCACATGTGAAAAGAAGGACCATTAGAAGAAAAAATATACATCCAAAGAAACAATGGGGAAACATTATCTGCAATTGTTATTGAGTGAAACTTATCAGTTTCTATGAACTCGCTATGAGATACATCTTGTATTGCACATATTTCATTTCAAACACATGAACCAAGTAGATTTAGTAAATTTTATTGAGGGGATTACGATCATTGTGAGGCTAAGAGATCTTGATGGTATGATCTAGCTATTAGGGACTACCACCACACATTGCTTTCCAGAATGATATGGGTTTTGAATGGTTGTTATTATGTTCCATCCATTACCAAAATACATTATTTATGTATCAAGACATGATAAATATTAATTTATTTTAAAATTTTGAAATGAATTTTTCTTATTTTATAATAAATTAATTTTTATGGTAAGTAGGATTTAAATAAAATATATTATATTTTGGAATACACAAACCAAATACTAACAATTTAAAATTAAACTACTTCACTTGACACATACCACACCATACTATAGATTTATAATTTCTCAGATTTTCCATTTATTAATTTTAAATATTTTATGGATTAAATTAAATACTAGGTGCAAAACAATCATGTTATTTATAGTACTAGAGTTCCCAAAACAATTGTTTGAAAAATATTAAAATATTTAATAGCATGCACATGTACTTTTTCTAAAAAAGTGGAATAATATATAAATGGATGGATGGATAAAAATTACTAGAGAACCATTACATTCAGTGAAGAATCTTTACCCTATATGTAACCTAACATTAGCCAGTATGGGTAGGCTATGAAAAATAGTTTCATGTGTTTTTAATGAAAAAGAATAAATTGAAAATTTTATTTTAATTTTATATTTTTCCAATGAAATAATGTGATGGTGGTTTTATTTTAAATAAACCTTTAGGCATAGATTCATGGTTAGGTTCCTAACCCTGTAATTCCCTATATTACCTGAAAAAAACTAAATATTTTCTTGGTGGAAGATGACAGAAATGTGGATCGAATATCGAAGAATTCTATATTTGATGGATCTCGCCAGCGGCAATCCATCTTCAATAGCGACTGATCCAATTCCTAGGTTGGATGTGTTATATCAGATTTCAATCCCTATTCATGAATTCAATGATATAAATGGACTAACCAACCTATAGGTTGATCCATGGTTGGGTCATTCTTTATGGAATGCATTTTAATTATGGGATTTATGTGGTTAGATTACTATTTTGATTTTGGATCATTCTTTCAAAAACAGATCATGTCCGGAACAAACAACGATCAAGGTTCTTTCCTCGAATTCATTCATTGTTCTTTTCACCACTGATATTTCTATATATGTTTTTTTTATTTGACGTTTTCATGATCGAACAATCATTGCACCATTGTTTCTTGGTGCATCACTCCAAAATTGAGGATCCATCATTGGGACGACCTAACAGAGGCGTGAAATTGACCACAGAGGATGAATTGAAGCAGATTGGAAGGACACGAGCGGTCCATAAATGGTAGGACATGACATGTGACTCATTCTACATTATGTGTATCCTTCTTCTACATGACATGTTCTAAAGACATGGACTATTGTACATAAGAAGTAACCCCAGGTAAAGGGACATGTAATGTGAACCTACTACATTCCATGTACCACATTTTACATGGTATAAAACTTTTTTCCACCATATCAATGAAATATTTCATCATATTTTATTCCTTTTATCATCCTTTGAAGGTAGGTATGAATCATTTCATACTCGTAGGACTATGATCCCTTTAGCGGGACATTCTAGATTGAGTTTTGGAACCCCCCATGTGTCTCGGAGTAGGATATTCTATTCAATTTTTTCCCTAGGAAGATTGTTTGGTATTTATGTAACCAACTTCATAGGGCGTCGATCCTATACATATGGGTTTAATCAAGAATGAGTTATTGGTATCACCCCATGGATCCAGCTGTGATCCTCATTTTTTGTATCGTATCACTCTCTTTAGATCAATCAACATATCTCCCTCATGGAGAGACCTGACGAGTAGTACCTTATAGACGGATGTCATCAGTTCTTTTAGAATTAATAGTGTATTCTCCCAGAAAAGTGTGTCATGTAATCTTTGAGGTTAATCCCTTACCTTAGTAGCAACTTAACTTTAGATTTCACGTCATAGACTGAATATATCAAGATATTCTTATATTTGATGTAGACATATACTTTTATAGAGATGACTAAAATTTCTTTTTTTATATTGCACGACGGTTTTTGGGGTGTCCAACTAAATATTTTTATACTCACCCATGCACGAGATTTTCCACCACATATCGTGTCTTATGAAGATGAGCATCCTTTTGATAGAGTACTAGGTAGACCAGTAACAGGTGGTGTTCGGTGAGATCAATCAGGCTGAGCTATGTTCCTATGCCTGTAAACAGGAATCCTGGTACCTATGTTTAAACGTTTCCCTTGTTGTTAAAGACATATTTTAGTAGTCTTGTACATTACTTGGTTTCACATTACATTCCCATGACACTCTATTAGTTGGGATATAGTGGCATGCATTCATGTTTCACTTAGTGTATATTACATTTATAATTTTTTGGGCTTAGAGATGGGTGTGTGTGTATAGGTATATAGGTAATGCCTCCCATATTAGTGATATAACTACTCAGTGTTAGTCACTAGCCCCTAGGTTATTGGACGAGGTCATGGGGAATCATGTCATGGGACCAACTTGGATGGGTCATGATAGAGTGGTACCTAGGTGGTTGGTTCTACTTTAGGATCGGCTGTCTATGAGATTGGTTTCGTGCAACAGTGTTATGTGTTTTTTGTTCAAATTTTAGGCTAGGGACTCCATTGTTGGTGCGGGTGGCTGAAAAATCCATAAACTAGGACTCTAATAACCTTTTTTGACTTGTTACATGAGAATAATGGTTGTAGGGAAAATAATGGTACATGTTTCAAATTTTAATGGGTTGTGGTTTCCATTTCCTTCTTGAGTCATTTCTCCATATATACTCATTGACCATGGTACATCTTGTTTTCTTAGAGGACTTATCCATGATGCATATTAGATATGATTCAGTAGATTGACCCCATAGATGGCCTCATCATTGACGAGGTTTCGATATAGGGACCATTTCTCTAGATATTACCTCCAGGTGGTGCAACAACTATATAGCCACCTATTAAGAAGCTCATGGTACCCACAGTACTAGCAGATGAGAAGCATATGATGAGCATGCTCCAAGAGTTTTAGGGATATAGACCCCTTAGGTTTTGAGGCAAGATCGCCCCTCAAGCAACTCAGGATATGCTTGAGGAACTAACCTGAGTTTTCCACCTTGGCCAGATACGAGAAAATAGGATAGTGGATCTGGTAGAGAGCCTTCTACGCAGCTCGGAATGGTGATGGTGGAGTTCGGATATCCAAACTCACGATGAGGTGACTCATTCATGGAAAAATATTTAATGACTCTTTATAGAGGAGTTATCACCAGTTATGAAGAGTGTTATGTATATAAAAGAGCTTATTTAGCTCTAGCAGGGTATCATGACAGTGGCTAATTATTCGTTGAGGTTCACCATCCTATCATGGAACTCGATGGATATGATTATAGATCACTATTTTAGGGATCTGACCATCAATTGTTTTCTGCATAGAGGCATAAAATCCAACATTATTTAGAAATTCATTCCTAATTATGTATGGGTTCTTGATCGAGATATTTTGGTTGAAAACTTCTTGAATAAGTAGATACATCCAGTGATAGTTAGCTATGGATGAGCATGAGTAGAGACCTTGATACTAGGGATCTGACATCAATCACAAGGACCTGAACATGGGAGATGTTTCAGGAGGAGGTCCTAGGATAGAGGATCTATAATTTAGGGATCATAGTGTGGGTCCAGTCAGCCTATGGAGAGGAAGTGTTATTCATGTGATGGAAGGGAATATCTCACTCATGATTTTTTGACTCACCGTGTTGCTGGAAGGAAGAATGTGGAAAGAACACCAAGGTAGAGATAATGACATGAGCAGGTAGATCCATAGGACAATATAAGTGTAAGTGGAGCTGGGATAATAGAATAAGGTGGTTGGCATTTCAACTTATTACCACTACCACCCCTAGGAGGTACATTCCAGTCTAAGGTATTTAAAGGACATGAGAGGTGATAACTACATGCAGTCAAGGCATAGATCCTAGGGAATCCAAGGATGATTCTAGGAACTATTTTTGTCTTTTCTAATTTAGATAAAGTTATTATAGGCATATGTGTTAGTCATTACTTTATCGACACATATATTGTTCGAGACCTTGAGATTATGATTGAACAGTTGACTCAACCCTTAAGCTTGGAGACACCTACTCGAGAAGACTGGATGACCACACATCAATGATGATAGTGTGAACTGGCCCATGAAGGAAGAGTTTCAGTTGGAAAAACTTGGTGGAAGAAGTAAGGCCTTACGATGTCATTCAAGATATAGATTTGTTATCCACAGTCCATGCCAAGATTGAATGTTTTACGGGATGGGAGTGGTGTGTCTACAACGATGGAACAAGGTTATCTTTTATTAGTGAAAAGTAATCCGAGGAAGCACAGGATATACTGATGCATAATAAGGTGTATCCAATTACTCATCACATGGATAGCCTAGCCCATAGAGATAATGTTTTTATGAGCTTCTAGATTTCAGTGATGGTGGTGGAGTATAAGGACGTCTTTCTTGAAGATTTTCCAGGATTTTCTCCCCACTAAGAAATAGACACATGCATTGATTTACACCCCAGGATGGCACCGATATCTACAAAAGCATATCAGATGGCTCCCAAAGATCTTTGTGATCAAATGTTTTTGCTGGAGGACTTCTTGAGGAAGGGATTCATGAGACCCAATGTTTCACATTGGGAGGCCACAATGATTTTGTTTCAAAAAATTTAGATGAGAGATTGAGGTTGTGTGTGGACTACCGACAGTTGAACCAGGTGAATGTGAAAAACAATAATCCACTATCAAGGATTGGTGACATATCTTATTATTTGAGGGGGTCACGATGGTTCTCAATGGTTGACCGTAGATCAGGATATCACCAGTTCTGAGTATGGGATGAGGATATACCAAAGAAGGATTTTGGATGAAATTACGGTCACTATGAGTACTTTGGGATTCCATATAGTGTGAAAAACACCACAAATATTTTCATGGGACTCATAAACTAGATATTTCTTCCTTACATGGATCAGTTCATGTTAGTCTTGATTAATGATATCCATATGTACTCAGCATCCGAGGAGGAGCACATGACTAACATAAGGATGGTTCATGGAAAAATATGAGAGCACCATCATTGTTAGAAACTAATTAAGTGATAGTTATGGATTTATGTAGTCCACATTTGGAGAAATTTCATCTCAGAAGATGGAGTAGAAGTGGACTCGGCAAAGGTTGAGCTAGTGATAGCATCAGAACCACCAAAGAATATCATGGAGGTGCAAAGATTTCCTGTGCTTGTGAGATATTAATAGAGATTCATATATTATTTATATAGGATATTAGAAACTATGATAGCTTTGACATTAAATGGGAAACATTCTATGTGGAAAGGTATGTTCTAGTCATATTTTCAGCAATTGATACAGAGTTTGACGAGATATTTGATCTTGGGATTCTTGGAGGAGGGTTTCAAGTATGTAGTTTTCTACGATGAATCAAGAACTAGTCTTGGTTGTTTCTTGATACAAATGAGAGTGGTGATTTCCTATGGTTCATTCCAGTTAATACCACAAGAGTAAAACTACATGACAGATAATCTTGAGTTAGGATTGTTAGTATTCATGAATTAAGAAACCCTACATAATATTGATATTGGTAGATCCCCAATTTATCTCCCGAATCCCCCCTCTCCCTCCCCGATTCTCTTAGGGTTTCCTGTAGAAGCCCTTCACCGTGGATCAACGATGCGCCTACTGTCTCATCCTCCTCCTAATTTATCTCTTCTCTGGTAGCTGATCCTCAGTGGGATCTCCCCCTCAAGCATCTATCATGACTGTTTCTTTTGGAAGTGAAAACACTTCTATCTTCTCTTCACTTCGTCCGGTTTTCATTCCATACTTTCCAGGTGAAAATCACTAGTGGGACTGCGTATGCCTCTCACCACCACTCTATTTTCCATTCACTACACATCATACCTCCATATTAGGTCTCTGAATGGATGTTTCTATCTATTTGGGTTGTTGTTTTTGGTGGTGTTCTTTTTACTTCCTCCTATCTTCCCTTGTTGTCCAACCCATTGGGTTCGAACCCATCTTGTTCGGTCTTGATGCGCACTTTGGGACCTCTTGGAATGGTTATTGGTGGGGGGATGATGATGGTCCCAGGGATTTGATTCGATGGTGTTGGTTTTACTATTTTTGGATTGTAACACCCTAAGAATTTATGAGATATTTATTTTTCATATCATCTGTTATACGCTACACCAATATTACCTTGTGATATACGCAACACTGTATTAGTTTGCAGTATATGCAACACTATTCTTGGATCATGTTACACACAATTTCAAGTTCGTTTGATAGTAGTTATTCTATGCAACATTGAGTGTGTATATATATATATATGTATAAATGAAATATGGTTGGATTCCGATATACAAAACAACGAAGGAGTCTTGCACAACACGCAACCCTGACTTGGCTTGCATTACACGCAATCACGACCTTCCTCGATAACATGTGTTGTACGCAGTACCAGGTTTCACTAAACAACGATATATGGTTATAATATTATTATAAACTAGCCGTTATGAATAGTATCAACTAAATTTTTAATTTTATAACATTATTATTCATCTTACACATTTTCTAGAACATGGTATGAGAACAAAATAATTTTTTTGCGTAAAATAATTATTTTTCAAAAATTGCAGTTTTACCGCCTTTTGATGGCGCACCCACTTTAAATCTAGTTTTTTAGGGTTTTATAAGTTCAATTTGACAAAATAAAATTCTTCTTTGGAATCATAATATAAAAATTTACTTTGGATAAATTTTTCGAATTATTCTGATAACTTTCATATTTTAATGAATAGTAAAAACATGCTATATTTTAATTAAAAACATCTTTTTTCATCACAATAATTTATATGGTTAGACTATATTTTTAATTTTTTTTAAAGTGTAATTAGAATATATCTTTACCATTTAGTCCAATGTTGGTCATTGGAAATAATTTCTCTTTGAAATTAGACATAAACAAGTGTCGATCTTTTGATAGTTATTATTTCTTAAAAACACGCTATTTGTTTTGATAACGGGAATTAATTTTAAAATTAATTAATGAAACTTCTATTTTTTTAATTTTAAAAAATAGACATAATTTTTGAATTTGGAATATCAAATATATCTTAGGATGATGTTTTGTTATTTTTCTGAAAAACTTCAATTTTTGATGAATAGTGAAACCACTTAGTGGTAGTTAAAAAACTGACTCTTTCATTTAAATGAAAATTTACCACTTCTGTGAATTTAATTTCAAAAATACAACATAAATGGTTGTTATGAAGAAGTAAAATGTGGTTCAATAAGATGAAAATAATTTTTGGTGAATAGTAACTTTTGACTTTTATTTACCGCGGTTAAAGGTAAATAGGGTAATTCAAGGTTAAAAAGATATTTTAATAATTAATAATTATCTTAACATTTGTCCTAACCTTATTGGATGAGTATTTACCGACCATGGGAATCCTTGGGTCGATTTTTGGGCCCCATTGAGCCACATGGTAGTGATAATGACAATTTGGATTAATTAATTTAATGTAAAGACAAAATGGACATTAACAAAAATCTTTTAGTAATTAATTTTTGTAAGGGATTATATAAATTATCATTTAGACTATAAATATTCATTTTAAATATAAAAATATTTCCTACATGGTGGTATTTTGTTTATAATTTTTAGACATTAAATAAATTAAATTATTCATGACACAATATTGATTCAGTATTTACCTCATTAATAAATGATTTAAATAAATAAGGTTATAATGATTAAAATGTTATCCAAAACATGTCCAATTCTGATTTTATGATTTTATTTCGACAATGAGTCATCTTATATTCATCTTTAATTATTTTGGTACCTTTTGATACCTAAGATAAGTTTATAATAAAATAATATTTTCACACTTTCCAAAAGAGCCCCTCCACCCCCTTATAAAAGAAGATCATTTCTATCCAATTACTCACACCTGTCAAGACATTTGGCTCATCCAACCTCTACCCAATTAAGATCCCTACATACCTATCCTACCCCTAGAATCCTTACCTTAGGTAGAAGGAACTTTAAGAAGTCCTTTTGGTTCAAACCAAAGGAAGTTACCCAAATTAAAGGTAACAGTTTCTCTTAAATTGTTTTCTTTTATTCTACTTCTCCAACCCCTAAACTCTTTTTAATACTTTCTTTTATAACAACACCAATATCCTCAATATACTTGGATTTTTTTATGATAAGTATTATAACTACACTTACACACACCTCTATCTAATGGATGAAGAACATAATGTTTCCATGGATGGCAAAGTAACGCCTCACGAAACGATTATTGTTTGATTTACTCTTACCGCCTCTCATGGTGTCAATTATGATGGAACTGTATTTATATAATATGTATATTATGTTTATTATTTTCTTATGCTTATTTACTTATCAATTATATCAAGCCTTTATGGTTTCCATAGTGGGTAAATACGATAATCTCATTTGAGGAAGTGCGGACTACCGCCCCCTCAAAGTGATGTGATTCATTAATGCCTTATGTGGGATGTATAAAGGATAGAGTTAATGATATTATATATGATATTATACTGGAATTATAATATACCTATGTATAATTTTGTTTTAATTCCATTAAAATAATAAATAGAAATGAATGTAGCGTTCATGCGCACGTACGTCTTACCGTCTCGAGGAACGGTGCATTTCATTTCTTACCTCCATATGTTATGTACTATTGTGAATACATGTATATATGAGATATATATGATATATATGATATATAAATCATGAATATCATTCAGGATATAATGAACCTTTGACCACATGAACAACATGTAATTATAAGAAGTCTATCTTGGACTCAAGTAACAAATATCGACAAAACGAACGTTATTAACTTAAATGGTTACATAATGTTTATAACATATTAATAATTGATATAAAAGGAATAATAAACTTGAAAAAGGTTCTTAATCAAGTATAAATTAACTTTGGTTTAGTATTCAGGAGATTAAAGAATGATCGAGTCAAGTCAGACATGAGGTAAGGGAACTTCTTAACCCAATTTCCGTTCTTTGGGTTGATCTTCTCTTTATTGTTTATGTAATTCATTGATTATGTGAGAAATGAATTTTTATATCTTATAACATATTTATAATTTCTTTATGTGACCTTATAGTGAGTACACATAAGTGATCTATTTTATTTACAAAAAGTTCTTTGTAAGAGAAAATCTTGCAATCTCATTTTTATCCGAGATTGTTTATACTTCAAAATTTACTGGGGAATATTTATCATCTACATCCATGTTTAATCAATATGTAATATTATTTCTATCATAATAAAATTTTTTAAATCCATTTTTACCCTTTAGTGAGTAAAGGATATGAAAGGAATCTTTTTTCGTTTTTAGTACGAGGTACTTTTTGACTTTTCCAGCCAAAGTATGAGAATAATATTTTTTTAACTTATACAACATGAATGGATTTTTATGATTTCATAGAACATTATTTCCATGAATATTCCTTTACAAATTTTAAAGTTTATTTTTAATCAACTTCTTTTAGTTTAAAATTGTATGATATGTTAAGAAAGGTAAAATGTTTTTGAAGCAGAAAGGATTTTCTCCTCAAGAATGGAGTTCAAGTGTTTTATCAAAATTATTTTCCATCTAAGATAATATAGGGTTCTGTTTCTATCCCTATTTTTACATTGATTTTATTATGATGGAATTAATTTTATAATTTTTTTTTATCTTATATGGATTCTGTTATGATGGCATGATGTTTAAGAATCCCATTTTTATTACATGGGTTATGCTAGGATTTATGATTTTGTGGCACACATAAAAATGGTTTCATTATGTGATGAGTGTGACCTATATCTCCCTCCAATTAATTGGTTAAAGATTCATATCTCATGAGATAGACATGGCTGGAATGACAATTTAATCTGGTTCAGTGATACAGGACTGGAACGAGGAGTGAACTCGATTCATAAAGGGACTTTGTCCACTAAGATGGTCTTGGCAGCAATGCCTTGGCTACTACTGAAATCATATCATGTGCTTAATGGTTTCCACAATTACATGTTTTATCTCCATGCTATTTTATCATGATTTATTTTCCTTTATGATATATGCCTTATGTACTTCCAAGATTTATGTCTTTCCTCAAGATTTTGATGTTTAGATTTTATGTTCAAGTTTTTGCATTCAAATGATTATGGATTGTTTTATGTTCTCTATGTTTACCCTTACTAAGAATTTGAGATCACCCTTTATATTGTTTTATTTTCCCCAGGATTTAAAGAAAGGTTTTAGGTAAGAAAACAAAAGGGGAAGATCTTTATGGGAGATTTTGAAGATCTTTCACCACGATTAGAAGACTATATTCCGAGTTTCCAAAGACACTAAAGTATTACGGTCCTTGTGTGTCTATTTTTGTTATGTATTAAGTATTAAGATAAAGTAATTTAATATCCATGTACGTCAGGTTTTGGGTCTTTACAGTTGGTATCAGAGGCAAAGGAGGTAGGAATGAATCAGGTCCTTGGGAACTCTCACATGTGAGCGTTGGACGAAGCATGGCTCTCCACCCAAAGGCTTCATGAGGAAATGGCTGCCACTAAGGATGGTGGTGTGTCCTGCCCAGGGGGTGTAGCCATCCATGGAGTGCCCTGATAGGTATCAATTATAGTCCACTGGAAGTAATTCTAGACTGCTATAATTGGTATTAGAGGAAAGGTTTACTCAACATTTGGAAACTAGGATGCGAGAACTTTAGTGAGATTTCTAGAGATATTTATAAGGTATGTCTAGGGATGTCCCTAAGGTTTTGTATAACTATAGGTTATAGTCCTAGAATTATGTTGACTATCATGAATAACCTAGGGTGAACCTAAGGTGTCATTAATTAAAGAATGTGTGATAAGTTAGGCATCCCATAAGTAAATTTTTATGATTATGTGGTTCTTCATTATTTTAACTATTTCTTACACCATGGTTTTTGGTTTTAGTCAATGGAAAGAAATAGAAGGAATTGGGTCAACATTGAATCCAATGGACAAATCAGTGAATATGATCAAAGAAATTTCGTAATTCTTAGAAATAAAGATTTTGTGATTTTTCCGAATTATTCATCGCGATATATGATTAACAAGGTGAACTTTAGTGGTCTTCCCAATTAATCAAATAAGAGGAAGATGGAATTTTATGCATGTTCGCATGTTGAGGAGCATAGAGAAAGGAAGATTGAGATTTATAAAGAAGGTACGAAGAAACTTGATGAATACATCAAATGGAGGGGAAGATGTTATCTGTGTGCAGAGAAGGGTCATAGAGTGACAGACTGTTACAGAGTTCAATGTCTTATCTGTGGAGAACATGGGCATTGCCCAACTCAATTCCCTGACCTAAGAGGTTACTTATAAATCAAGGAAGGACTTATTCCATAACAATCATTGAACAGGATGTTTTGAAGTGTTTATGTATTGTTATTCACGAATAATGTTGTTGAGGTACTTTTATGGTATATTGGAATACCTATATATTGTTCCATTGTGGTTTTCCATAAGAATATGGCATTGGTAACCAGGAAAAGTGGTTGAAATATTTTTGGAAAGCAGATGATATGCGCATAATGAAGGGATAAAGAGAAAATAATATGTTTCATAGTATTCATGGGCTCATGACTAATATAAGGACAAAGTGATATCATGGTTTGAGTATAAAGAATTTTTGGGATTTTGGAATGTGGAAAGAGACAACATTGGACAGCATTCATGTTTTCAAATAAGGTTCTATAATAATTCATTTTTCAAGAGAATACATGATTAAGGTATTCACATGTTTGGAATGTGACCAACAAGATATATTGTAAGATATATGGGCGATAAATGATGTTATTCACATGCTCGGTAGATGACATTTCTAGTAATTGTTTTCTCTATACTATGAGCTTGGATAGAAGTATTTTAGATAAGCCTAAATATTAGAATGGATTATGTTAGACATAAGTTAGTATTGTTTAAGGATATAATTTTTTCGATATTATTGATGGGATTTTATAATAATGTATTTTTAGAAAAATGACAACCTACAAGACGGGCGACAACCCGTCACGTCGGACAAGGCTGTGGGAATCGAACCCCCAACCGAAGTGTGACAAGCCTTTATCACCTACCACTGGCCTACAAAAAGTCCCTGGTTAGTAGAAAATAATATTATTTTAAGCGATATGATAGATGAATTATAAGTCCATTTTTGGAATCATATACGATTAAACTCACTATAGATGGACTTATGTATATTTGATAACTTTTGCTAACCTTTTGTGTGAGACAGATGGAATGACCCATCATTCTATCACATGATCTTCTAACACTTCATGAAATACAAATTCATCTTCCATTCTTTAAGAGATGAAGTGGAAATTGTTCGAGGCACGAGCAACATTGATATTGTACCAAAATCAATTAAGTATTTTTTTAATTCAAAAATTCTTCAACATTTGGGAAATGATCTTGAAAACCAAAAATGTTGTCCTAGTGCTCTCATATCTGATGAATTTGATAGTACCTTAGATCATCACAAGTTTATGGCTTTGTGATTATTGTCTTTTTCATAGCCAAGTTCTCTACCACTCTCTATCAGAACTTGATGGTTAGATTTCTCTTCCATATCCATATTTTCACCTATGATCTCTTATGTGGGAACCCAAGTGATGAGTTACTTTGGTTATCTGTTTTTTTTTATAATGTTCATTTTTTAAATTAAGTTTTAGTTTTTCTTTTTACGATGTGGGTTTCTATGAAAGAAACTCTCAAGTAATAAACCATTTATAACCCCGGCGAATTTCGAGGGCGTAATTCATTTTGAGGGGGGTAGAATGTAACACCCCAAGATTTTATGAGATATATATTTTTTCTTTATATCTTCTATTTTAAGCTACACCAGGACTACCTTGCGCTATACGCAACACCGTATTAGCTTTCAGTATACACAACACTATTCTTGGATCATGTTACACACAATTTCAAGTTTGTTTGATAGTAGTTATTCTATGCAACATTGAGTGTGTGTATATATATATATGTATAAATGAAATATGGTTGGATTCCGTTATACAAAACAACGAAGTATTCTTTCACAACACGCAACCCTGACTTGGCTTTCATTACACGCAATCACAACCTTCCTCGATAGCATGTGTTGTACGCAGTACCAGGTTTCACTAAACAATGATATATGGTTATAATATTATTAGGAACTAACCGTTATGAATAGAATCAACTAAATTTTGAATTTTATAACACTATTATTCATCTTACACATTTTCTAGAACATGGTATGAGAAAAAAAATATTTTCTGGTAAAATAATTATTTTTAAAAAATTGCAGTTTTGCCTCCTTTTGAGGGCACACCCACTTCAAATATAGTTTTTGAGGGGTTTATAAGTTAAATTTTACAAAATAAAATTATTATTTGGAATCAGGATATAAAAATTTACTTTGGATAAATTTTTCATATTATTCTGATAACTTTCATATTTTAATGAATAGTAAAAACACGCTATATTTTAATTTAAAAAAAACTTTTTTCATCGCAATAATTTTTATGGTAAGATTATCTTTTTAATTAGTTTTAAATTTTAATTAGAATATATTTTTACCATTTAATCCAATGTTGGTAATTGGAATTAATTTCACTTTGAAATTGGACATAAACAAGTGTCGATCTTTTGATATTTATTGTTTCTTAAAAACACGCTATTTGTTTTGATAACTGGAATTAATTTTAAAATTAATTAATGAAACTTCTATTTTTTGAATTTGGAAAAATAGAAATCATTTTTGAATTCAGAATATCAAATATATCTTAGGCTGAATTTTTGGTATTTTTCTGAAAAACTTCATTTTTTGATGAATAGTGAAACCACTTAGTGGTAGTTAAAAAACTGACTCTTTCATTTAAATGAAAATTTACCAGTTCTGTGAATTTAATTTCAAAAATCCGACATACATGGTTGTTATGAAGAAGTAAAATGTGGTTAAATAAGATGAAAATAATATTTGGTGAATAGTAACTTTTGACTTTTATTTACCGCGGTTAAAGGTAAATAGGGTAATTCAAGGTTAAAAGGATATTTTAATAATTCATAATTACTTTAAAACTTATCATAACGTTATTGGATGAGTAGTGGACGACCATTGGAATCCTTGGTTCGATTTTAGGACCCCATTGAGCCACTTGGTAGTGATAATGACAATTTGGATTAATTAATTTAATGTAAAGACAAAATTGACATTAACAAAAAGCTTTTAGTAATTAATTTTTATAATTGGTTATATAAATTATCTTTTCGACTATAAATATTCATTTGAAATATAAAATTATTTCCTACATGGTGGTATTTTGTTTATAATATTTAGACATCAAATAAATTAAATTATTCATGACACAATAATGATGTAGTATTTACCTCATTAATAAATGATTTAAATAAATAAGGTTATAATGAATAAAATATTATCCAAAATATGTCCAATTCTGATTGAATGATTTTATTTAGACCATGAGTCATCTTATCTTCATCGTTAATGATTTTTTGACCTTTTGAAACCTAAGATAAGTTTATAATAACATAATATTTTCACACTTTTCAAAAGAGCCCCTCCACTCCTTATAAAAGGAGACCATTTCAATCCAATTACTCACAACTCTCAAGACATTTGGCTCATCCAACCTCTACCCAATTAATCTCCCTACATCCCTATACTCTCCCTAGAAGCCTTACCTTTGGAATAAGGAACTTCAAGAAGTCCATTTGGTTCAAACCAAAGGAAGTTACCCAAATTAAAGGTAACAGTTTCTCTTAAATTGTTTTATTTTATTCTACTTCTACAACCCCTAAACTCTTTTTAATCCTTTATTTTGTAACAAAAACAGTATCCTCAATATACCAAGATGTTTTTATGATAAGGATTCAAACTATAGTTACACACACCTCCATCTAATTGATGAAGAACATAATGTTTCTGTGGATGGAAAACTAACACCTCACGAAACGATGATTGTTCGATTTTCTCCTACCACCTCTCATGGTTTCCATTATTATGGTACTGTATTTATATATTATATATATTATGTTTATTATTTCCTTATACTTATTTACTTCCCAATTATATCAAGCCTTTATGGTTTCCATATTGGGTAAATACGGTAATCTCATTTGAGGAAGTGCGGACTACCGCCCCCTCAAAGTGATGTGATTCATTAATTCCTTATGTGGGATGTATAAAGGGTGGGGTTAATGATATTATATATGATATTATATTGTAATTATAATATACCTATGTATAATTATGTTTTAATTCCATTAAAATAAGAAATATAAATGAAAGTAACGTTCATGCGTACGTACGACATACCGTGTCCATGAACGGTGCATTTAATTTCTTACCTCCATATGTTATGTAATATTATTAATAAATGTATATTCTGGATATATATGATATATATGATATATAAATCCTGAATATAATTCTGGATATAATGAACCTTTTACCACATGAACAACATGTAATTATAAGAAGTCCATTTTTGACTCAAGTACCAAATATCGACAAAAGGAACGTTATTAACTTAAATGGTTACATAATGTTTATAACATGGTAATAAGTGATATAAAAGTAATAATAAACTTAAAACCAGTTCTTAATCAAGTAGAAATTAACTTTGGTTTATTATTCAGGAGATTAAAGAACAATCGAGTCAAGTCAGACAGGAGGTAAGGGAACTTCTTAACCCAATTTCCATTCTTTGGGTTGATCTTCTCTTTCCTGTTTATGTCATTCTTTGATTATGTGAGAAATGAATTTTTATATCTTATCATGTATTTATACTTTATTTATGTGACCTTATAGTGAATACACATATGTGATCTATTTTATTTACAAAAAGATCTTTGTAAGGTGAAATCTCGCAATCTCATTTTTATCCGAGATTGTTTATACTTCAGAATTTACTGTGGAATATTTATCATCTACATCCATGTTTCATCAATATGTAATATTATTTATATCCTCGTATAATTTTTTTAAATCCAATTTTACCCTTTTGTGAGTAAAAGATATGAAAGGAATATTTTTTTGTTTTTATTATGATGTACTTGTTGAATTTTCTGGCCAAAGTATGAGAAGAATATTTTTTTAACTTATACGACATGAATGGATTTTTAGGATTTAATAGAAAATCATTTCCATGAAGCTTACTTTACAAGTTTTAAAGTTTATTTTTAATCAACTTCTTTTAGTTTAAAATTGTATGACATGTTAAGAAAGGTAAAAAAATTTTGAAGTAGAAAGGATATTTTCCTCAAGAATGGAGTTCAGGTGTTTTATCAAAATTATTTTCATTCTAGGATAATATAGGGTTTTATTCCTATCCCTATTTTTACATTTATTTGATTATGATGGAATTAATTTTATGACTTCCTTTTATCTTTTATGGATTCTGTTATGATGACATGATGTTTAAGAATCCCATTTTTATTACATGGGTTATGCTATGATTTATGATTTTGTGGCACACATAAGAATGGTTTCATTATGAGATGGGTGGGACCTTTATATCCCTCCAATTAATTGGGTAAAGATTCATATCTCATGAGATAGACATGTCTGAAATGGAAAGTTAATCCGGTTTAGTGATACAGGACTGGAACGAGGAGTGAAATCGATTCAGAAAGGGACTTTGTCCCCCTAAGATGGTCTTGGCAGCAATGTCTTAGCTACTATGGAAATCATATCATGTGCTTAATGGATTCCACAATTACATGTTTTATCTCCATGCTATTGTATCATTATTGATGTTCCTTTATGATATATGCCTTACGTACTTCCAAGATTTATGTCTTTCCTCAAGATTTTGATGTTTATATTTTATGTTCAAGTTTTTTCATTCAAATGATTATGGATTGTTTTATCTTCTCTATTTTTACCCTTACTGAGCATTTGAGCTCACCATTTATATTGTTTTCTTTTCCCCAGGATTTAAAGAAAGGTTTTAGGTAAGAAAACAAAATGGGAAGATCTTTATGGGAGATTTTGAAGATCTTTCACCACAATTAGAAGATTATATTCTGAGTTTACAAAGACACTAAACTATTATGGTCTTTCTGTGTCTATTTTTGTTATGTATTAAGTATTCCGCTAAAGTAATTTAATGTCCATGTACGTCAGGTTTGGGGTATCTACATGGATCCTTTACTTTATTTAAAGGTTCTAGTCCTTAGGTTTCTTTTTCGGTTGGTATGATGTTTTTTAACTCTATTGTTATGGTTTTTGTTTTGTTTTTCTATTGGGTTTTGTTCAATTTTGGATTCATTTAATGACATCACTTACGATCTTCATGGTGGTATTGATGAAGATGATTTGGTTTTGGATTTTGATGGTTGGAAATGCAGTATTTCAGGGAAGGATGACTGCGAGGTTGAAACAGATGTTCTGTGGCTATAGAGTGGTGTTGTTTGGCTCTATTAGTGGGTTTCACTGGCGTATTGGTGTGGTGATGGATGAAAATGATGATGGTGGATTTGGTCAGCTCGATGATAGGCACAATTAATGATGATACTCATTTTTTGGTGTCCTGGTCCTCATGGGTTGATACTTCATCTATTTTTTCATTTTGATGAGTTTTGGGATTTAAAAATTTTAATCTAGAATTGTAATTTTTTGTAGTCCCATGTGACGTTTTTTGTTTCTGTTACCACTCATCCAAAAGTGGTCATTTTAAAAATTCCAAAAAAAAGTTAATTTTAAACCATTAGTGTTAGTACTCACTTTGATGATGTGGGGACACTACTTAATGGGTGATCATTTTATAATCTACCCAAAAAGAAAAGTCTCATGTATATCTTCTCTCAGAAGGATATGAACCTGAGACAGGGGTTATGTCTCCAGTTCCACTAGTAATATGACTTTGAGATTGTCTATACTCCTGGGATGGGGAACGTGGTGGAAGTTGCTTCCATTAGAAGATATATTTCACAGTTTCTGAATGAGGTTTAGAAGCAGTTGGCCTTGTTACATTATCCTTTGCAGATAATGATGGAGCAGATTACATCATGTTCATGGATGTTACCCCTCCACTCTTACAGTTAGTCAGGGAGGCACAACATAGGGATACTGACTACGAGTCCCAATGTTTTCATTTGTCTAAAAGGGATGCTCCTTATAGATATTCACATATTAGAGAGGATGTCATTATTTTCAAAGGACCCACAGTGGTACCCATGATGTTCCGATAGGATGTTTTCATAAATTTTCATATGTCCCCTTTGGTAGTACATACATGTGTGTAAAAGATGTACCAAGACCTCCCACATCAATATTGGTGGCTAGGGATAAGGAAAGAAGTTTCAAAAAAAATTTCGTTATTCCATAAATACCAGAAAGTGAAGGCTGAACACTAGGTTCCAACAGGTTATCTCAACCCCTTGAGGTGCAGAAAAGGATGTCAGAAGGGATATTGATGGACATCGTGATGGATTTACCAAGTGGGTCCAGGAGAAACAATGTTATCTGGGTGATCACAAACAAACTCACCAAGTCATCCCACTTCATAGCTATCCAAGTGCAGGGTTTAGTATAGAGCTTGGGATGTGTATACTTGCAAGAGATAGATCGAATCCATAGAGTCCCATCAAAGATATTTTCAATTCATGATTCTCATTTTACATCCGGTTCTGTATGGTATTATAGGAGGCATTTGGGACCCAATTACACTTGAGAACATTATTTCACCCACAGATGGAGCAGACCATTCTTGTCCTGGAGGACATGCTATGGGCTTATATGTTGGACTTAAAATGTAGTTGGGAGGACCACCTACCACTAGTGGAGTTTGTTTACAACAACAGATACACTCCCCCATTTGATTGGTTCTATTCAGGGATTTGAACAGGATACCCTATATGTCACCACTTTTTTGGAATGACCTAAGAGATTTAGCAATCATGGGCCCAGAGTTGGTACAAGAAACTACAGATAAGGTTCAGATCATCCAAGAGTGGATGGAGACTACACAGAGCTGTCATAAGTCTTATTATGATTTGTGATAGAGGCCTTCAGAGTTCGAGGAAGGATTCAATGTGTTTCAAATTGATAGATATTTTAGATATTTGGACAGTGAAGAAAGTTATATATGAGTTTTATCATCCCTTTTTAGATACATACTAGAGTAGGAATGGTGGAACACTGCTCAGCTCTACCCTGTTTGTTGGACTGGGTACATGATGTCTTCCACATTTCACTACTAAGGAGTTACATTCATGACCCACCACACATCATCTACCAGGGCGATCTGGACATGGATGATGAAACAACTTTCTTGAGTACCCAGGGGATATCGTGGATTGGTAGGAGAAGGTCCTTTGTGGGAAAGTGATACCTTTGGTGTCTTTCCAATGGAAGCATGGGAATCTCTAGGAGAGAACATGCGAGTAGGAGGCTCAATTTCATGCCCAGTACCCAAATCTTTTTGATTAGCCTTCATATTGGATTTATTAGGACTTAAAACCCCATGGCGAGGAGAATGTCATGTCCCAAATTTTTGGTGTATTATTTTTAAATATTATATGTTTTAAATTTGAGATAAGGTGTTGAGACGACGTAAAATTTTGGGGCCCAGGGTTCCTAAAAAAATTGTTTAAAAAATATTAAAAAATGCAATAGCACACATGGGGAATTTTCATGAAAAAGTGGAATAACATCAAAACAGGTGCCTAGATCAGAAATATAAGAGCAGCGTTGCTTTAAAACTAAACCCAAGGATTTTCATAACTTAGTTTTCTTCAGTTCAACTATGAAAAGTAGTTTTAGGAATTTTTAATGAATAAAATAAATTGAAATATTTATTTTATTTTTCCATTTCATTTTCGTAGCGATGCGACGATGGTTTTATTTTATATAAAACATTAGGAAGGGATCCAGGGTTAGGCTCATATCTTATGATTTATCTGGAGGTTCTAGAGAGGAACCTAGAAGATTCCTCTTGGTGATCGGTGATGGAACTATAGATAAAAGACCGACAAACACTGTTCTAGACATATCTCACCAGCAACAATTGATCTTTAGAAGCGAGTGATCCCATTCCCATGTAGAATATGTTATTTTCGATTTCCTTCCCCTTTCTTGAATTTAATGATGAATTCAGACCAAAAAATGAATAGGTTGTTCTAAATCTCGTTCGTGAATTACATGATGGATTTTAATTGAAAAATTTAAAAGTTTTGATTGTTGTTTTGATTGTTGATCATTCTTATAGGAACATATGAAGGCCAGAACAAACTACATCCGATGTTCATTCCTCAAATTCTTTGATTGTGCTTTTCTCCTCTGATATTTATATGTGTGTTTTTTATTTGGTACATACAAGAGAGTCCGATCATTGAAACTTAGTTTCTTGGCGCAACGATCCAAAATTGAGGATCCAACATAGGGACGACCAAATGGAGCTATGGTGACGACATCAGTGAATGAATCAAAGAAATTTGTAGGAACCAATTCTACAATCTATTTGTGTTTTGATGGATATAAAATTAATTTTCAAGAAAATTGAAGCACCAAAACACATTGATTTAGTGTTAGGGTGGTGAATTGAACCTTGATATGAATTTTAGAGGTGAACATACCTCCAGAACGAGATTCAGATCATCCGTCGAGGTGTGTGGAGGAAGAACATGACCTTCATGAAATACCGAATGAACACGAAATTTCACCTGGTGTTACATGGAATGTGGACCCCACTGGGAAATGGCCAGTGTTTCAGGGAAAATATAAATATCCACGACATCTGACCCCTATCACATGGTATGTAGGTGCTCCCTAGAGACTCAGTATGTATCCCAACAGATATATGGACATAAGGAGGAGTACAAGGCTTTCCTACATGACATGTACTTCCCCACACGACATATCTTGGACCATGCACATGGACTACCCCATGTTCTAGTACATGATAAGAGACACACGTAGTGAAACCATGTACTAGCACATGACCAGAACTTACAGGAAGACCCCATATGGAAGGACATGATGAGTGACTCCTTCTACACTCTATGCACCCATATTCAACATGACATGTTCTAAAGACATAGAACACTATACACAATAAGTAATCGAGGTCAAGGGACATGATGTGTGACCCACCTACACACCATGAACCACATTCTACATGGTAGAACTCTCTTTCCCTCCATATCATTGATAGGTTTTGTTGGGGTTCATTCCCATTATCATTACAATTAAGGTTGGTATGAATCATTGACTATTAATAGAACTTTGATCCATTTAGTTGTAATTTCTGGATTTTTTTTGGAATACCCTGAGAGGAAATGATCAGGTACCTCTATTCAATCATCCTTCCCTAGGTAGAGTATTCTTTATTAACATGACCAACATTACAGGGTGCCAATACACTACTTAGCGGGTTTATCTAGATTAATTTTTTGGTATCAACCCATGGATCTAGTTGTGATCCCTATCTTTTATATCAAATCTCCCTCTTCAGATAAATCGGTGTATCTCTCTCATGGAGAGACTCGATGAACAATACCACTTAGATGGACGTCATTAGTGATTTCAGACTCAAGGGTTTGTTCTCCTGGGTGAGTGATTCATGGAATCTTTGAGATGAATCCTTTATGTTTGTGTGAGGTATTTATGACATACCATTATAATTCACGTCTTTGAGTGAGTATATATGGATATTATTATATGTGTTGTAAACATATACTTCAGTAGATATGACTATACTTTCCTTTGTTATTTTACTTTTTTGTTTTAGAGTGTAATACTGTGCATTATTATAATCCCCCTTGCGTGGGATTTGACCTTATGTATTGTGTATTATGTAGATGAGTTACCATTTTATAGAATCCTAGGCAAACCAAAACTAGGTAGTGCTTTGTGAGATCAGTAATCCACCGATGTGTTCCTACATCTGTAGACAGTAGTCCTGGTACCTTTTCTTAGTGGTTGGACTTTTGGTTATAAATATCTTTTGATGGGCCTATATTTGGCCCTGTTTCACTTTACATTACTTTATAATCATACTTTATTGGTTTGGATATAGTGGTATGCATGCATAGTTCACATAGTGGTTATTACATATTATCATTTTTTTTGGCTTGGATATAGTTTTGTGCTTACATGTACATATGAAATGCCTCCCATTTTATTGATATGCATACTTGGTTCTAGTCACCATCACCTGGACAATTAAAGGCTGGCTTGGGGAGTCATGGAATGAGCCCTACTAGGATGGGTCATGATAGGAATAACTGGCTAGGTCATCTAAATGATAATTTATTGAATAAATTAAACCTTTATTTATATTTAGAATCCCCTAAACTAGAACTAAATGATCTATATCATGCATGTTTATAATGCCAAATGGCCAAATCCCCATTTTGAGGAAACGTGAGAGGTAGAAAAAGAGCCTCTTGAATTAGATCATAAATATGGGTGTGGACCATTTCATATTGAGAGAGGGGTGGGTACTCATACTTAATAAATTTTACTAATTATCTTATTAGATGTGGATATGTATACTTAATGAGGCATATGTCAGATTGTCTTTGAATATTTAAGGAATACAAGAATGAAGTTGAGAAATTTGTTAGAAACATTATTAAGAAATTTTTCCTAGGCCATAGTAGAGAATATCACAATCAATAATTCATTGATTACTTATGGAAATTTCGTATCTTATTTTAATTCACATATTCTTATACAACTCATTGTAACTGTGTATGTGATAGGAGGAACTGCACCTTCTTGGACACAGTAAGATCAATTTCGAGTCATATGAGTCTTCACTATCCTTTGTGGATATGCACTATAAACAACAAAACAAATACTAAACCAAGTTCTAAATAATGCAGTAGATGGAATTATGTAACCCCTTATTTAATGTAATGAATACTGCGTTGAAAAAAATATATGTTTGGGGTTGAAAAACATATGTTAAGGCCTCTTTAGGTAACAATCTTCCACCATGAGGAAAAAAGTGTACCCTTATTATGTACCAAAATAAATAAGGGTTTTTTAGATTTATAAACCCTCACAAAAAAGGATATAGTTGGTACAAATTAGTTATTACATGAGAATTATAAAATCTCTAAAATAGATAGTGGGAGCAATATAGGCTTTGATGATGTTTAGGATAAAGGTATAAAAGAGTAGGCACATGAACATATTACACCAAACCGTATTAAAGACAAAAACCATCCCAGAGAAACAAGTATGCCATTGGAGTACATGATAGGTTAGATAACTATAATGATATCATTATCGAGTCATTGATGATAATGACTAATTATTAGTGGATAATAATGATCATGTGACCTACAGTGAACCAGTTAGTGGAATAGATATTTCCATGTGGAAGGAAGCTAAGAATTCTAAAATTGATTTCATTTACCATAACCAAATCTATATTTTGGAATATCATCCAATGGATGTAAATACCATTGTTTGAATATGGGTATTCAATAAAAAACTAGGAATGGATGAAAATTTTATTAAATATAATGAAGAAATGTTTGAAAAAGGGTTTAAAAATAGAATGGAATTGGCTATGTGAAACCTTTTCACCACTTTCAATGCTGAAATACACCCTATTTATACCATCCATTGTGGATTACCATGACTATGAGATTTGGAGAATGGATTTTATAACACCTATATTTAGTGAGACCTTTTAGGAAGATGTTTATATGAAATATCCCAAATGTTTCATGACTACAACAGATTCTAATAAGATATGAAAATTGATCAAATCCATTTACAAATTAATATAATCATATATAGAATAAAGAAATTATTTTTATGATTCCATAATAGAATTTGATTTCATAAATAATGATAGTGAGACTTATGGAAATAAAGGGTTTAGTCAGATTGCAACCATTTTCTTAATAGTATATGCTAATGAGTTATTACTCATAGAAAATGAAATATGATACATATAGTCTATTAGGACATGTTTGAATAAATGTTTGCATATGAAGGACTTGAGTGAGGTAACATATATACTTGTTATCAAGATCCATCATGATATATCAAAGAGTTTTTTCTTCTCATGTCAATGTAAAAAAATCAATAAGATAATGAAGAGATTCGATATGGAATAATCGAGGAGGGGATTATTTCTAGAATCACACATCATTAAAATTTCAAGGAAAAAGAATCTTCAGACACATGAAACAAGATGGAAAGTGTTATATATGAATCATGACTTAGGGGAGTAATTTTTTCTATTATATATACTAGGATAGATATTTCCTATAAATTATTTATTGTGGGAATATATCAAGCTAATATAGGTGGCCTCCTTTGGATGGAAATCAAGACGATCCTAATGTACATGAGGTGTAGTACATATATGTTCATGGTTTATGGAGTTAATGAGTAACTTGTCCTCAAATGAAATTTAAATTATTTTTTCCATACTAATCATGAGTAATAAAATTCAGAAACGACATACATTATAAAATTGAATTGAGGTCCCATGAGGGAAAAGTGATCAAAATAGGATGTGGTCACATATTCTACTATAGAGTTTGAGTATATTTCATATTTAATGTAATATAATGATGAATTATGGATTCACAACATAATACATGTTTTTTACATGCCAAATAGAAGTAATGATCCTATAATAGTATATTGTGGTAATACTACAACGGTGGTGGTCTAAAAAAAGAGCTATGTTCCTAACTGGAGACGAAGCACATATTTCAGAAAAATCATCTCTTGAGGTATTTTTCTTACAGTAGAAAGGTTTTAGTGAGCTATATTTCCCTATAATACATCATTGAGGGACTAGTAACTAAATCCATGAATGATTATAATTATTATTATCATGCGAGGCCTAGAAATAAAAACATCATTGGAATTTGGCTATAGTCCTACTTGGAGTTTGTTGGAGTTGATGTCCTAGAACAATTTTTTTTGTAATTTTTTTAGATGTATATTAAATGAATTGAATATTAATAAAACATATTATTACATATTCATCTATTTTAGTCATGAATCTAATGTTAAAATCTAATGAAGTACATGTCACATTAGTGTAGACATAACAGTTCTCCTATATGATGAGAATGGAAACGTGTTATGATGATTTTATTAAATAATGTGTTGTGGTAAGATAACAAAATATGATGGGAAACATTTTACATTGTATGTCAGGTTTGAGTACTCGTAAGAGGATGATGATTCTTCTCATGATGTTCAGACATGGTAATCTTTAGGACAGGAGATTATGATAACATACCATCCATTAGGAATTCACATGTTTTTATGTCATCAGATATTCTTATCAGTGAGTGTGTTTAATTGTCCTTAGATATTAATATTATCATTAATTCACGTAATGAATCCTGAAAATAGATTTTTTGATGAAATTATTTATTAAATATGATTTTAGTGAGGTGGTGTATGATTAGTGTGTTATAATTTATATTCCATTAATGGATAATTCAAGGAAGGATTTATCCCTTTCAATTTAATGGAAGGATATATGTCATTATATTAAAATAAAATATAACC
Source organism: Viscum album (assembly GCA_963277665.1). NCBI lineage: Eukaryota > Viridiplantae > Streptophyta > Magnoliopsida > Santalales > Viscaceae > Viscum > Viscum album. Next base: position 1,064,541,827 of record OY728166.1, on the reverse strand, counting down.
ATGTCATTAAATTTTAATTCCATGATGTAATGACATTCCTGTTTTAGATATTCAAAGAAAGATTCATCATGTAATTAGGTTGGTGACATAGATGTGAAACCTTGTCGATGAGATATTGTGAGAAATGAATTATATTACATTGTGAGTATTTTTATGTGTTTATTATCACAGAAAACAAATGTTCTTTATTTTTTGGTTCCTTGATCCATTTCTAGATTACAACAATCTTTTACTTTAATAAATATCACCAAAATAAATATAGAAAGAGCCAGAGTGTCACAAACTATGTTTTACGAATGATCTTGATTAATTATACTTGAATTTAATTAATTGAAAATATATAAATATCAAGGTTAAGGGAAACATTTATTCACATTTTATTAGATGATAATATATATTGATATAAGAAATATTTAATTTAAATATTTAATTATAAATTCAATAATGTATAGTGGATTTTGAATAAACTCAGTCCATGTATATTAACTAATAGTAAATAAGAGGATAGTTAAATGATATTTTTATTTTGGGAGTTGGAGATCGACAGAAAATAATATTAATATTAATATTAATATGTTTCATAGTGGTTATTAATTTATAATATAATATTTTAGGATAAAAATAAAACTAAATAATTATTTAACTTTAAAACTATCATTATAAATAGATGGTTATGTCTGTTATATAAGAAGTGAAAAAATAGTCCAGTGCAATCGAAATATGGAATTTCTACGCAGAAAGAATTTTCTATCGACTCCTTTTATATCCATATATAGAATGAGAAACACAAGATAGATTCCTTCATGTACAAAGGATGAGTTATCAATACAAACAACACAAGACAATCAAACTAGATCACTAGCACAAGAGATAGATTGGCATTGATTGGGGATCAAAGTAGCGCATATAGATCACCACTCAAGGGATTCTATACTGGGATCCTCATAAAACAGATAATTCAATACAAAAGGGTCTTTTATGATAAAAATTATCATTTAAGATTGATCCTAATCCCAAGTGTTAATTTTATATATTAAATAAATTTATTATAAATTTTATGTTCAAGATCCTCCCACATGTTTTCAGGGAACTCGACAATTAAAAGAAATTGTAATATACGTCAAAACACTACATTATTACTCTATTCTAGAAACTAACATGTTATATTTTTTATACATGTGGTTTGAGTGCGTTCAGGTAAATCATGATTAACAGTTAGGGTTTCCATCTCAATTTCCCATTATTGAAGCATTTTTTGATATTATGAACAAATCAAAATCTTTTTTTATAACGATTACTCCAATTATTTATCAAACTAGAAATTATTTTTGAACGTGAGAACATCACTTCAATTTCACTTATTCCATTCTATGAACTACAATTGATGTCTTCTAAAAAATATATGTTCTTTTAATGACTCAATATTTTTTCTTGATTTAAAATGTATCTCCGAGTGCATCATATTTTATTTAATATTATATAGATTATTCTTATATTTAAAGATTAATTTTGATATAAATATTAATTATTGATGAGTTCTACTCTGTCTATAAAATTCCACAATAATAATAAATATTCCCACCATCTTAAATGATGGTTTCACCTTATTGTCCATAATTTTCATTCCCACAAATGTTATCTTTTTATAAACCTAATTATATTTTATCTTACGAGACTACCATATTTATGTTCTCCCCTTTTAAAAAGAAGTTATATACTCATTTTTTTAATATGGTACTTCATTAAATGTGTTTTTAAAAATAAATTAGAACATTCTGATTATTTATTTCAAGAAAAAATTTACCTACATAAATTTTATTCCACCTTATATATCTTTTAAAAATATCACTTTTATGGAAAACCATCCCATTTTAATTCTTGTCTAATTTAAAATGATTATCTATTTTCGTACATAAATGATCTTATACTCATTTTGAAAATTTTCACATATACATTTCATTTTTATGTATCCTTGATCATTACCATATTGTATCCTACATATATGCTCAATGTTAAAGGTATGGGTTTTAAATTAAAATATGAAAATTAAAAAACGGTTTAATTCTATTTTTTCTTGGAAATCCTTATGATATACTCATCATTTAATCATTGATATAAAAATATGAAACACACTTCTTTATCAAGGGTTTTATCATGTTTTTTTCTTTCAATATGGTTTCTTTTCCTCATGTGGTAGACATATGTATAAACATATTAGGATTACGTCAAATGTGCTCCCTTAATTATATAACCTTAAAATAAATTTTTTAATGATTTATATCAAATTATATGTCATATGTGGGAACATTATTTACTATGGTAATTTCAATACTATTTTTATGGCAACGAGGAGTGAACTAAATCCATGACATGAATTTTCCATTATGAAAGTACAGGTAGTGAGAAATTAATGTTTCTTAAGCTATTCATATATAACATTGTTGCCAAAAATTCCATGACTCCATACTCTTAATATATCATTTCATTATGGGATGCTTCTTTTATTATAACCATCCTCGTTACTTGGTATGAATAATATATTTTATAGTTATATTACAAACATAAATTCTCATACCCATTTTATTTTTCTTATTCCCACTTATGATATTTTATTATAATAGATTACGTTTATAATTACTAAGTGTTTGAGTAGACCCCTTATTATGTATCCATTTTCCTGTGTTATGAATAAATGTGTGACACATGATATATTAAGATGGGAAGTTTTTTTGGAGAATTTTTGTTGATGTTGAAGATATTTTATAGGTTAACTAGTTTCTTATATAGTGGGAAAATGTAATTTTTATATAAATAACATGGTTTTTGTTAGTTATTTTTTTTAATCATTTAAAAATCTAAACCAAATAGGTATTGGGAACATATGTAATGAAATGTTTCCTTTGAGTCACGTGCTTTATGGATGGCTAGATTTGGGCTATGATAGTTGGAATTAGAGAAGGGTTTATATAAATTTAAATGATAGGATGTTAATTGAAAAAAATTTCAGGATCAATAAGATAATATTGATAATAATTTCAAAGGTATAGAAATATGTTAGGTTAGATAGGAAATTATGTGAGATATTTGGTATTAGGATTAGGGAAACACTAGGGATAATTCAACTAAATGGATAACATATTGATGTATTTTTAATGTACAGAGTGTATGGAATTCTTAGAAATTATATCCATGTATTTATAGTGGAATGTGGTTGAAGTCTCTATTACGGATGTATGTATAAGAAATATCCCCCAAAATGGAGGACTATGTATTATCTCTATCGTCAGGTAGTGTATAAAAATGAGGCTTCACTATACATCAGGTTTGATACTCTGAGAGGATATGTTTTGGTAAACCATATTCCATTTACAAAACACAATGATGGAATTATTACAATGTTTTAATGTATTTTGTAAAGATATATGAAAAAACTCAACATAATGTTACCTTGTTTGGATCAAGATTAATATAGGTGGACCTAAAAGTTAGATATTTTGGACTAAAATAACTATAGGTTACCATGATATCATCATAAATTATTACATATTATGGTAAAATATTAAAAATACTATTTATGATAATAATATTATAATGTTAATTGATCATTACTCATGATGATGGTAGTATCTCAACCATTATTGAGTATTATATTAAATTATTTTTAGTAATTTTAATTTACTTTAAGATGGAAATTTTGTTAGCTATGGTCAAGTCAAATTCTGATGTTTTTAGTTAGTTTTTATGAAATTTACTACTAGAACACAGTTTTCCAAACTCATGTGCCCACCATAAAACTCCACGCACCCATGGGATAGTGGGGTGTACACTATTGGTGAATTTTTAACAATCTATGATCCATAAGGAGAAAATGATAACCCATTAAACTGTAGTGGATCATGGTTAGAGGTAACGACTTGTCTAAACATGCTTCCTATAATGGAAATAATGAATGTAAACTTTTAAAACTATAAAAAATAGATTAAAAATTCTTGAACCACCTATTTATATCCCTAATCATTCCACTCATCCAAATACAGTTTTCCATACTCTTGGATATTTCTTAGAGGATTATTATACTTCTCAGACACCTTCTTTTTTTGTACCAAATATATATTTTAAGGAATAGAAATCACTTTAATAAGTAATATCCTCTTTTTTAGGTTACTCTCTATCTCATGTTTTCCTATTCCTTTGGATAGGGGTTAATTTCCTCTCATTGTTGATGGATTAAATCTATGATTTAATGGATATTCTTTCATTGGATCTTGATCATATGTTTTGATACTATATCCCCTTAAAAATTGTCAATCCTATAATTCTATCTCAAATTAAGGGATAAGGGTATAAATTCATGAAATATCTTTTGGTAGTTGGACTATATTCTAAAAACCATAGTCTTGTTATTGATTTTTTGTTGTAGTTGTACTACTATGATTCCTTATTGGAAAATTTATTTACAATTAAAAAATGTATTGAATCTACATGAAATTTTCATACCCTTGTTAGATCCCATTAGTTCCATTATTGATATTGAGTAAGGGCTTGATTGAAACTCATGGGGTGTTCCAAATCCTTGAAATAACTAATTTTGGAATGAAAAATCAGAATTTGAGTGTTTATGAAATTAATCAAATTGTGAATATGCTATAATGATAACATGTTATAAATGATAATTTAGGTTTACATCAAAGAGTTAATGAAATGTGAGATGATTTATGAAAATTGGGTTAAATAACATGTTGTGAATTAAATGGTGGACTATATTGAGAGTGGTTTATAAATGGGTTATTAATTTAGAATCTTTATAGATAAATATGTGAAAATGTAAAAAAAATGCGAATAGGATTCTGAACTGATATTCCAAGTTCCCATGTGGTGCTAACTTCTCCTCTAGGACCCTAATGTATGCACTTTAATTGGCGATGGAATGATGCTACATGTACTAGAGATTTTGGTTCCAGACTAATGATTTATGTTCTTATGATAATAGAACTAAAATGAAACTCCAAGTTCCCATGATAATGATTCTAGACTGAAACTCCATGTAACCATTATAATGGTTCATGTATTGACGCATCATGGCACCGACATGAATTTGGAATTAAATTTAATAAATTAAATAAATTTTTAAATTGATAAAATCTATTTTTATGTGGTTCAAACTTTGACACATGCGAAAGTAGGTATGATTAGCACGAGTTTCACCGTAAACATGAGGTCTAATGTGGTTAATTAAATAATAATAAATGTGAACCATGTTTACTTTTATTTTCCTATATATTATTTCTGTATACAACGACATGATATTTTATATATTGGATATTTATTTAGATGTCATTGGGGGTGGACTACTATGTTGTCTTCACAACTTACATGGGCCACCCTTTGGTACCTAAGTAGACATAAAATTTTTATGTTAGGAGAAGGTAAATATTGTTATGAAATAAGGATGTGATGAGATTTGGGTTGGAGAATGGATGAGGTAACCAGAAATTATTTCAGGGAATGCTTAAGTGATTTCAGGGTGTCTTTATTTTTTTTTCATTTGCAACATGATACATGCAAGTCATATTATATCTACTGCTTTGGTTTATGGTAATTTATCTTATTTTGGTGATTACCATGTGATTATGGTCCATATTTTTTATTGATTAACATTATTAGTTTTCTTGTTTTTATTTATTTCTTTTTTTTTCTTAATTTGATAAAGAGGGTATTGTATCCCCACATGACATATTACATCCTCAATTCAAGTAGGATACCTATGGAATATATGGAGGCATGTCTATGGTTATGTAACTTACCAGATCGATGAACCATTTTGTGGAACCTGGGTTGGGATGTTTTAATGTGGTATCAAAGGATTTTCTTTTATTTTTAGTTGTCTTAAAATTTGGGAACAATATATATGACACTGGGATGAGTTAGGCCTTGTTCATGAGACCGTGCATGGGATTACCTAATGCATGTGTGGGGGAATATGCAATTTACTAGGGTGTCATTATTTTTCATGATATATGCTAATTATAGTTGAATTTTATTTCACATTAGGTGATTCACTTGTTGTGTGATGTTATTGTTTTCTATGACTTTACTCATGTCATGGTATGGATTGAGAGTTGAGTATTCATGGATCACTGTAGTGATTTAGGATTTTATTTGACACAGATCACATTTTGAATTCATGGAAAAGAAAGTAAGGAGTTGTTTTTTAGAAATTAAAATGTTCCAATTTATGTGAGTATTTTTAAATAAATAGTGCTAAATAATATAATTATGATACTTAATAAAATGTTAAATTTTTTAATTTGAAATGGTTAAAATGTGTGACTAATTGTATAACTATAAACATGAAATGTCGGTTACACTATGTTAGATATGTACCAAATTTGGGATGGTTAAGGGTTGTGATAGTGGATCGTTATTGAACATGGGCCGGTGTATGTGGGATGATTGTTAAGACATTGTGAAAAAAATATTTTTAGTAAATGTGTTAATGATGGGTTTTGTTTCCAAATATATGTGATTGGAATTATAGATACATGAATCTGTGATCATGTTTTTTAGTTGTATGACCTTAGTGCATGGCTAGAAATGTACATCCATCTATGGCATTAGAGTCCCCGATCGTGCTATTTGAAGGAATTAAATAGTAGTTCTATTAGAACATAACTCACTTTATGCAGTTCATGGAAAGATTCCTAGGGAAGGATCTGCTGAATATACCTATTCTTCCTTAGTAATTCTTATTGCAGCACCCATGACTTTCACCATGGATGGTTGACCTGAGGCAGCTAAGTATTGGATTGAGTCAATATTGACACAATTCATGAACATTTCAAGGTTCCAATAGAGGAAAGATTCATGTTGGCTACTTATTTGTTATGTGGTAAAGAGAAGAATTGGTGGGGTATTCTAGCTTGGGATAATTAGTTGGAGGGATTTTTATAGAAGGAAATATTGGAAAAGTTCATAGAGTATTTCTACCCAAAGACCCTGATAGAGGAGAGGGTAGCTGAGTTTATTTGGTTGACCTATGGAAGCATGTCAGTGTTGGTCTATGATGGACGGTTCATTGATTTGAAATAATTTTTTCATCCATTTTTTGAGATTATGTATTTTTGTTAAGACATTTTTATGGAATATATAAATGAGAGATTAATTCCAATGTTGCTAAATTTTGTTTCAAGAAGTTTGTGGAGGAGTTGAATCAGGATATAATTATTGTGGGTTACCATAAGGCTGATTCTTGGGGAGGAAAAGTGTTTTTTTCTAAATGATTGGGTGATACCTCTTCTAAGAGTTAGAAGTGTCAGTATGAGAACATCCACATGGATGGTGTAAAATTGAGTAACCATTGGTAGGGATTAATCACTCAAGGAAGTAATCGAGTGTTCTGTCATTGGTGTGGGAGGATATGTGACATTCCTATTTAGTGTCGACAAAAAGTAGTAGAGTTACACGCTTGTTGTAGGATAAGACACTTAAATAATAATTACATAAACCCCCAACAGGTGGGGAGTGATGGAGGATCTTGGAAAATCTAGAATGCCGAAAGGGGGTTTTCTACACCATACCAGTGGGGCAGTTAGAGATCTATGTTTCATGTTATTCGGGGTGTATGACCTAGTGCTTTGGGTCCTGAGTGCTCTAATTAGTGTATTATTATAGGATAGGGGAGTTAGACTTGAAATTAATGAATATGGGAAGGTTATTTTCATGTATTTTAGCTGTCCCTTATGGATAACAAGGGAAGAACATCAATAAAGAGAGGTAGAAATATTGAATCTTAAAATATTTCTTGTTTTTTATTTGATATAATACACACACAACCATTAATATCTTAACAACTTATGAATGAGTTGAGTGTGAAGGTGGATATTTTGAGTGGGGTTATGACTATCAACACAATTCAAGGTTTACATTTGAATGAAATAAATCAATCCAAAGGGTCTCTCCTCAAGGATGACGAGTATCATTTTAGTTAGGATATATACATACATCACCTGTTATGTTTTGACTTCATTTTGGGTATGGAATAGGTGGTATAATACTGAGGCCACAAAACTATTACTTTAAGAGAGTAAAAATTACATATCCTTGGGGTAACAATAATGTTCATCATGGAGAATGGGACATCCAAGAAGCTTGTATAGGGCCAATTCATCAGTAACTAGGTGAGGTCACCACCATGTTTTGAAATATTTTTTTGGATTATGAGGGTGTGAAACACTGTCTATTTCCACACATAATTGATTGGATTCCACATGTGTTTTCTGAGGAATACTCATTGGTAACACCATAAAGAGATGTTGAGTTTATAATTGAGATAATTCATTAAGAAGAACTAGTTTCCATCCCAACTTACTGAATAAAAACAATATATATTCGATAGTTTAATAATCATCTAAAATAATTGATGGTTATTGTATTTATCTTTCCATGAATATCACATTGTAGTTCTTCAGTATTATTTGTTAAGAAGGATAATGAGACATTGATTTTACATATTGAATACTAGAAGTTGATCTAGATGAAATTTATGAACATGTATTTCTATCAGTGCATCGATGATTCTTTTGAATTTCTACGGGGTTCTTGTGTGTTCTCTATGAAAGATTTGAGTTAAGGGTATCATAAGTTAAGATTGAGACCTTATAATAGACCACAAACACAATTTTTTAGTTGGTATGTTATGTATGAGTTTATTGTGATTCGATTTGTCCTAAAAAAATCTTTATATGTTCATGGCCTCAATTAACTGAATATTCCTCCTATACCTAGATCGGATTGCCGTTGTTCACATAAATGACATCTTGGAGTAATCCTATAATCATTAAAATCATTCCAAAAATTAGTATATCATTATGAGGACATTTTGAGTGAATCAGATATATTCCAAGCTATATATGATTCAACTTTGGATAAAAAAAGAACATTTCATGGGTCAAATTATCTCGGAGGAAGGTGTTTTAGTGGTCCTAAAGAAGGTTTATGTAGTTGTTTCTCTAGAGTATCATATTAATGTTTCTGATATCCAAATATTTTTGGGTTTAGTAGGTTATTATTGAATATTCATCCTCCAATTATTCCATATTAAAGCACCACTCATAGGCCTAACCAAAAAGGGTATAAATTTTGTGTTGTCTAGATAAAGTTATAATTATTATCAGGAGCTAAAGAAGTGGTTGAATACTTCATCAATTTGGATCCTACCCATGTTGGTGGAGTAGTATTCATTGTTTTACAATGCTTTCGGAACTAGACATATGGAAGTGTTGATGAAAAGAGATCAAATCATGGAGTATTGATCCTGATAGTTGAGGAAATATGAAAATAATTATCCTATGCATTGTCTCGATTTTTCCATGTGTGCTGATGACATAAAGTGTTGGTGACATTACCTATTGGTTGAATTTTTTATTGTTTATAAAAAAAATATTAATAAAGTTCAATGTTTCACAACAATATTTGAATCTATAATAGTGGAGAGGGATTGACTATATGTAGTAATTTTACTTTGATCTAGTATATACACCTTGGAAGTTAAATATTGTTGTGGATGAATTGATCTAGAATACATAGAATCATGTAGTCTATGAGTCTAGATTTTAGTGGAGGATTATGAATTTACATGATAAGATGAATATCATGGTTTAAGTGGGCTAGGACAAGATGAAACTCATGTAATTATCAGTTGAGTCCACACTTCTCATCCAGACCAAGGAAAGGTATAATGAGGATCGATAGTGTCTGTCCTTGAGGGAAATCCAAGAAGGTGGGGAATCACATTACAATTCGAATACATATGAGTATTAGACCATATTTATATGGGTTTTCATTATTGTACCAATGAGTATATTAGAGGGGTTCATGTGTGAGTTTCATGAATCTAAGTTGGATGTTAAACCTTGTTTGACCAAGAGGTATGACAACCATCATATGAATTATTGGTTTCCAGGAATGATTAAATATACTACAGGTTTTTGGAAAAACTACAACACTTTTCATCATGTAATGGAGTAGAATAACCATTATGATGGTTTGTTACATATTTTACCTATTAAAAAATTGAAGTGGGATGAAGTTAACATGGACTCTATGCCAGGTCTTCTGAGGAAAAATTATGAGAATGATGCAACATATGTGATTTTGGATCGGTCATTCAACATATCCAATTTCATTCTAGTTTGGGATACTTTCATGGTTCACCAATAATGGGTTTTTATATTTGAGGGATAGTTTTTTTTCATGAGGTTTCGAAAATCATAGTGTCATATGATGATCGAAATTAGACATCTTCATCAAGAAAGTGTTGTAGTAATCACTTGGAACTGAGGTGTATTTGAGTATATCCTTTCACCCACAGATAGATTGTAAATCGGAGCATACGATCTAGGTTATAGATAACATGTTGAGGGAATTCATCATAGACTCTATAGAATCATGGTAGAAGAAATTATTGAGTGTATAGTTTTCCTATAAAAATATATGTTAAGAAACTATAAAGATGGAAATATATGAGGTTTTTTATTTAAGGCCATATAGATCACCATATTGTTGGATAGAGGTAGGTGAGATAGAGTTTTTTGGGACTGAGTCTCAGGTAGGAGAAATTTTTACCAATTAGTTTATTTAGAAACATATCAAAATGGAATAGAGTAGAAATTTGTGTTATGATGATTGATTCCATAAACCTCTTGAGTTAATAATTAGAGATCTTGTATTCCTTCAGGTGTCAGTTAATAGGTCACTGTAGGATTTGAAATCATAAAATGTCAGTACCCATGTTTTTATAACCATTTGAGATTCTTGATAGGGTTAAACCATTGTAATAACGATTCCATATCCCATATAGGCATAGTCTTATGCATGAAGAATATATATGTCATAACATCTTTGATATCACACATACCCTTATCATAGAGTAGATATTGATGATGTTGAGCTTATTGATGATTATCATTTGAGGAGAATCCAATTAGTGATCTCGATCATAGTAATAATATTTTTAGGGAAATACTACGTTATATTTTTGAGGTATACAGAAGCATTGATGTGTTTTGATGGAAATATGGGAGATGGAAGATGATATACAAGCCCAGTGGTCATATAATATCACAATGGGGGCTTAGTAATTCATGGGAGCTCACATTGAGGATGATATGTTATAAGGTGCAGATATTATAATATTTTGACTTTTCTTGAGGATTCTCATACTTTTTTCATGAACTTTTATTCCTTGTTTAAATCTTATAATTGTTTGGGTTTTTCATAAGTGCGTTCAGGTGAATTATTGAAATTTTTGAGTGGCTTTTTAGTATTCCTCATTCGGTGCAATTATCTACCAAACTACACACACACCCTATAAAACCATGAACCACTTGGTCAATGGGGTGTTCATGGTTTTCACAAAGTATAGAAAACCATGAACCTCTTAGAGATACCTAGAAACCCTTTTATAGTAGTAGTGAATTGTTTTTTCTAACCATGTTTCCTGTCACAAAAATCATGTGCATAGTCTTTTAAAACTAAATAAATGAGATTTAAAATTAAAAAAAACCCCTCTTTTATATCCATAATTACCCCACTCTGTATGATATTGTTTTCCCAACTCATGGAGGCTCCTAAGAGGATTCATAGGATTATAAAACCCCTTAATATTCTTATCAATGATCTGGTGGAATGAATCAAACTCCATAAAATAGGTGATTAATTTGTTTTTAGGTTCATATCTCCATCATTTCCCTTAGCATTTTTACATGGATGAATTTACTATAATTGTTGATGGGTTGGATATATATTTTAGTGGATCTTCTTTCATTGGATCTTTATCATAGTTTTTCCTCCTAGATATCATTTTCCATTGTGAATATGGCCATTTTACACAGAATTAAGGGCTAAAGTTGGGTATGTGTTCGTCAATGACCCTTAGGTAGGTGGTCTATATGATAAATCCCATTGTCCTTATATTTATCTTGTTTTGTAGTTTTATTATTTCAATGCCTTGTTATGAAATGTCTTTAAAATTAAAAAATTTAATTTTATCCAATAGAAATTGTGTGACCCTTCTCGGACCCCATTGGACCCTTAGGAGATTATGAGACCTAGCTTGATGGAAAACCATTGGTTGTGCCAATATCCTTGATAAAATGACTTATTGAATGAAATATAAGAATTTGGGGGTTTATGAAATTATGTCAATTGTGAATATGATGGAATGATAACACGTTATAAATGCGCATTTGGATAAATAAGGAACTATTAATGAAATATGAGAGGACTGATGGAAATTGGGTTAAATGGGAAGGTTGTGACTGAAATAGAGCACTATATTTAGATTTGTTGATAAATCAGTCATTAATGTTGAACCATTATTTAAATATGTGAAAATGTGAACAATTTAGAGAGGGTAATTTACTAACGCTCCCAGAGTCCATGGATTGTCAGACTGCTGATCCAGGTCCTCATTGCATAAATGTGAATTGGGACTAGACTAATGCTCTATGTACCCAAGATCTTGGTGCTAGACTAATTCTCTATGTACCCATGATTATGGTGCTCGACTGATGCACCAAGTGCCCAAGATAAGATTCCAGACTGATGATAAAAGAATCTATGATAATCCTTCATTGACTGAAACTTTAAGGAACCAACATGAGTTTAGAATTAAATTTAATAAGGAATATGAATTGATAAAATCGTAAAATCCTAATTTTTTATGGTGAAACCTCTTGCATGGTCTGAAGCATTTATGATTGGATGGATTGGTGTGTTGGACTAGAGGGACAATATGGTTAAATAATGAATAATAAATTTGAAACCTGTTTAATTTTATTGGACTGTTTATTATTTATTTATACAATGACATGATTTTTTTAGATTGGATATTTAATTATATGATGTTGGTGTTAGCCTACATAGTTTTACTCACACCCTACATGGGTTAACATTTGGTACCCTTATTGAAAATATTTTAGTAGGTTAGGAAAAGGAAAAGATAACTATGATAGATGGATGATTTGATATTTGGGTTGCATCATTGATGACATAACCATACATGCTGTCTAGACCCATATGGGAGATGTAAGGATGTATTTATTTTCTGTTTTTATTTTACACATTAACCATATATGGAATACATTTTTTTATTCTTTGGCTTACTGTCATTTCACTTAGTTTGGTATTATCATGTGATGTTGATACTTATTGGTTATTCATTATCATATTTTTTTTAGAATTTTATTGATTATTTGTGTTGTGGTATTTCTCTAATAAAGAGGGTATAGTATCCCCAAATGACATATTAGACCCTCCACACTAGTTAGAAACCCCATGAATTCTTGGAGGTGTTCTTAAGGACATGAAACGTACTATCTCGGGGCATCGATATGTGGGACCTGGGTTGGGATGTTAAAATATTCCTATTTAGTTTTGTTAATTTCTATAACTATAAGATACTATGCGTGTGAGGGATAACATAGAGATTGTCTTAATAAGGGACACATAGAAATTGTATATAGTCTTGGAAATCATGTTATTATACCAAATCTTCTATCTAAAAATTTTATTAACAATGTTAACATATTATAAGTCATAATAAAATCAAATAATAGAATGATGGAGCCTCATTTATGTCCATCAGAAAATATAATATAGTGAAAAAGATTAAATTATTTACATTTTAATATTTTAGAATAAATCATGGGGGAAATCACCATAAAGGGATGGGAGGATGATACAATTATGGAGATGAAGGCCATTAAACTCAAAATTTTGAGGGGATTAGAGGAGGTACATAAAACTATTTATTCAATTGCATGAAAATTGGAAATTATGGTAATACATTTTCTGATCCAAGGGATAATAGGAAATATTTGTGCTAAAAATGTCTTATACCATAGGAATAAAGAATATCATATTTTGAAACTTCTATTTAAGTAAAAATTGATTCTTTACTCTATAATTTCATTTTTATTATATTATATAAATTTAAAAATATTACTCATTTTTTTATAGATAAAATAATTAGTGTAGGTTTTTTTAAGTCCATTAATAATTTTTTATTTTTTATTTTTTTGGAAGTAACATGTTGTGGATTTATCTCTTCATCATTTCATTGTAATTGATTAGTAATGGACTCTCTCATTATAGAATTCTCTCTTAAAAAATATCATATAGGCAAATAAGCCTTAATATCCAAAATAAATCTATACTAATTGTGTATTGATTATTAGGATCTTTATTTGGAAATTACTCCTATCATATGAGTTTTAAATTTAAGATGAATCAATTCATTTTTCGGGTTGTAGGGAATGTAAAGACTCAAGATGTTAATATTTGATTTTCTTCTAATTATGTAAAATATGATATATAACTTTATCCACGCACAACATCAAACTAAAATGAATCTGTGGTATGTTTATACATTTAAAACATCAAAGCTTAATTAGTAGTTATGGATAGGACTCACAAAAATATTAAATTTAATAATACATATATAATGGTTGTTTTATAAAAATTTAATTAATTCATTACTGTGTTTAGGAATATATTATTTTATTCAAAATATTTATTATTAATGAAAACAATTATTGTTATTATTAAATGATGATTTTAATAAAATAATATATATATAGATTAATTATTTCGTAATTTTTATTTTATATTGAATAAGAATAAACAAATATTATATGAACCCATATAATTAATGCTCAATTTCTAGAATTAATTCCAAAAGTGGTGAATTCAAATGTGATTAACCTTTTTAGACATGTAGTAGTATTTTACAACATTTATAAAAGCATCAATAAATTTTTTCAAATATGCTTTATAGTATTTTAAAAAGAATTGCAGCTCTAAACCAGTTTGGTTTCATAAAATGAATAACTTATCAGAATTTCCTTATTACTGCATCTAAATTAATTTATCTTCTCAAGAAATATACTAGAGGAGGAAACATTTCCCTAAATATTTATGTTAAAAAAACATCATTTTATTTATTTTATTTGGGTTTCATCTATAAGGTTTTATTCAATTTTGGTTTTCAGAATATCATTGTTAATAAAGTCAGAACTTTCCCACGATCAAAACATCTTTTTGTTCTTATAAATGGATTCTAGAGGGTTATTTAACATGTATGAGAGGTTCCATGAAATGTGATCCTATCTCAACTAGAATTTTTTCATTTTCAAAATTTTACTTAAGTTAGATCCTTATGAACATGGTAAGTGATAATAAACTAAAATCCATTAGATTTTATAGTGACCTTATTGGTCCCACTCACATATTATATATTTATGACATCATAAATTTCACTCAATGTGACACAATAAATAAAAATAATAACAAATCAATATCCTTTATAATGAGTGGGTCATAGGGCAAGTGATAAGTTTTAATAAGCATTTCTTATTTCTTGGAATAAATTTAACTTGATCTAGAAAAGTATCACACATTGGAATGTTATGAATTACAGAAGGTGTGATTCATATCACTTATCTTGGTGTCCCTATATTTTAGAAAAAAAATATGTGTTATATATTTTTAATATTTTAATATATAGCTTAGAAATATTCATTCTTCATGGAATGGAAAGGAACTCATGATGTCTCAGAGGGTTATCCTTTTCACAAATGTGATTGAGTCAATATTTATTCACTCCATTATGGTTTATAAGTGGTCATTTTATCCTATTAAGAGTATCATTACATCCATAATTTCTTTTTTTTCAAGTGGAATCATTCTTTAGAGAAATGTTTTGATGGTTTCTAGGAATCAATGTTGTAAAACAATTGATCATGGTCCACATAGAAATAAAAATTTCAACAACTTAAATAAAGCATTGTATGACAACTTCATGTGGAAAATTAATAATGAAAAGTGAGAGTCTCTTGATTTTTTGAGATTCATATTTTTAAATAGGCTTAAAGTTATGAATTTAAATTATCTAGAGTCTTCGATTTGTCCTGTTATTAGGATCTCCTTCTCCATCATCCCATTTACATCTCACTGGTCTGGAAAAAATAAATTATTATTTAATTTTTTTTCTGATAACTAGAGAGGTACACCTCTTAAAAACTATATTATCTCACATGATTCTTCTATTGACACAAATGTTTATATCCTTGAGAAAGTTAAAATTATTTGGAATTGGTTCCTACTAAAATAATGGAGTTAGTTATGAACTATGATTTTATGAATGGGGATGACAATCTTATTAAGGAATCTTCTCCCAATGGGAGGATTTCATCAAAAACCATTTATCATGAGGTCATTCATGGTAATTTTAATAATTGGGATAATTATTTTAGAATAAATTTTATCCTTCCATACATATTTTCTTTTTCTTTGAGACTCTTTCAATAAAAACTCCTTATGATTTTTTTTTTCATGTTTTTCATATTTTTCATTGCTAAAAGTTTTCACATTGTCATCACTAAAGGGAGGAAATTGATCATATATGTAATTAACCTAAGTTTTATCGATGAAAATTTAATTTTCATAGTTATGGAATATAGTATAATCAAATAAAATCACTTTAATAACACAATATAAACTTTATAAATGAAAAATTAATTATATAAAAGGATTTTCTAAAAGTTAGGGAATATATACCAAAGGAATAGTAACATGAACTTTGGAATAGAAATACAATCCTTATAAATAGAAAACTAAAAAATTTAATAGTAACCTCACCAATGAAGGTACAAATAAAATTTACTCACCAAATAAGTGAAAATATGATATAATTATATTATAGTAAATGTTTTAAAAATTATTAATTAAGTGTTGGTATTTTTGTGAATCATAAATATTTAATTACAATTTTATGGTGAATTTAAAAATTTAAATTATAATTTATTTCCATAAAATGTATTCATAAAATAGTATTTTTAGGTATTATTATTATCATATTATTTTATGAGCCCTTATTTATTTTTTTCATAATGATATAAAATCCCTTATAAATTTAAAGTCATTATTTTTTGAGTAAATTATGATTTTAATAGAATTATTAAATTTACCATATTTAGAAAATTAATTTAAAAAATGGAATTAATTTTTTAATTATATACATTAAGAAACAGTTAGGGTTGTTTTTTGGTATTTTTCTAGAATACATGAATTTTTGGGGAATAGTGAAATATAGAAATTTACATTATACATTATATGTTATATACAAATTTCCTTGAGTCATCACAGATTTAATAAAAAAAATATAGAAAACACTTTATTATTATAAGAGATTTGATGATAATTATCAAACTATTCATAGTATTGATCCAGAATAACAAACTAATGATTAAAATAATGAGAAAACACCCCTCTCCTCCACTATAAGTACCACCCTCGGTACCTTTTCTCCTCACACCACGCAAGCCTTAAGAATTTACCAAATTATAATAAAATGTCATCCCAAGACCATACCCACCATCTATAAGGTTTTTTTCTTAATAATATTTCAAAACTAATCACTTAAGTAGGTTTTCAAGAAGAAGGAATCAAAAGGTAAAACCCTCTTCTTTTTTGTTTAATTTCATTTCAAGTTCCTTTCTTTTCTTTTTCTCTCTTATCCTCTACTCCTTAAACTAACATGGAAACTCTTGTAATATAAATATACTAAAATTATGTTATTATAATGTAATAATTCATCAAAATATATCCTTCCACTATATTTTATATTAATAATGAAAAAAATTGTTTTTAGGGGTTAATTTATCACATTCAAGGACGACAATGTTTTCATTTTCTATTACTATCTTCAAGGATGGACATGAAATTATTTTTATGTTTTAAAAAGATTATAATATATGTATTATATCTTATGTAATGTTTTGGAATCATTTTTAGCAGATGATATTAATTTATAAAGAAATATTATTTCATTTTGATCAAAACCTGCCAAAATAAACCCAAATGATTATCATTAACTATTTATCTAATTATTCATCATAATTCTATAAAACCAAATGATTTATAAAACCAATTATACTTATGTAAGATCATTAATATAATATATGTTAAATTATACATAATTACTCCCACATTACATGATCTTTCCTACAATTATATTATTAAACCGACAATGAAAACCAAGGATACCAATGCTCCCAAATGATGAAATTGAATCTATTAACCTCAAAAAAGTCCATAAATGAACTTAATAATGTTATATTGAATAAAATAAATGTATTAATTTTTCAGTAATTGTTACATAATGGATCTAATTTTATTATTCATGAAATTATGCTCAAGTTAAGAACAACATCACACTTTAGGGAAGAGATTATACCCAAACCTCCATTATTCTTTCGAGTTATTCATTATCTACTTTTAAAAAAATAATATTCTATATTATTTTTGTGTACATATTATAAAATAATTTTATATGTTCCAAAATCCTATATAAATACCCTTCATCCATCTGGTTCAGGGATATACATGATTTTAAAAGGTTCCCTAACCGACTCTTCTTGATAAGTAAGTCCGATTTAAGGGAAGTTCCAAGAATCATACCCATTTTTGAGTGCACTATACAATATGTTTTGAGACGCCATTATTTTTATAATATCAATCATTTTAAAATAAAAAATTTCTTGCTTAACTTAGGGTTTCATATAAAATTTTATGTTGTTTTTACATTAAATGACCATAAATATTTTATTTAAACCCCTCTAAAATGTTTTAAATCTAGAGTTTTTTAATTACTATTTTTACATGTTACCACTTAATTTTGAAATTAAATATCATGATATATTCCTATTTTACCTTATTAATGTCCATATATGATTTAAATTATTTATTTTATGGGAACCATTGTGATATTCCCTTATCTTATCCCTTTTTAACAAGATTATGAAACCCAATTCATACAATGGGTAACCTTTATGTTTATGTTTTATTAATTAGGTATGATTATTAATGTGTCACACATAATAATGAAAATTCTATGATGGGTGATCCCAGATAGTTCTCCAAGGAATTGGGTAATGTTTTGTCTCCTGAGATGTCATGTGCAACAACCTTGGTGGGTAGCCTTGACTCGCGCTCCATGTGCAATGGTCTTGGTTCATAACCTTGACTCATGATCCTTCATGTCCAATGAGCCTTGAATAATGATTATGGGATGTTTTATGTTGTTTCCAAATCTCTTATGATACAATTATTACATATGTTAAGCTTCTCTATGTATATCCACGCCTTTTATGTCATCTTATTATGCCTACTATCCCATGTGTTATGCTTTATTCTTATTTTTCTTCCCTCACTAGACTTTTTAGTTAATCCAATTTATCATTTTATCACCATGTTATCCTATTTAAATATAAGGTCTTTAAGGAATTTTGGAGTTCATAATTGATGATAAATAATGAATTGTTTTATTTAGTCCCATGTTTTTAGTTTTCTGTACATAGTCTTCCAATGAAAATAGGCTTTACAATCCTTGGATTGTAATTTGATAGTTAAATATGTTAAAAATAATGTTATATTATGTGATAAGTGTAGGTTCTATACAATATATTATAAAGATGTTACACTTCTTCTATGATATGAACAACATTATGGGAATGTTTTGAAATTATTATCCCTAGAACAAGATGAATTTTAAAACATCTACTTGTTTTTATTTATCTTCCAATTGCATAGAAAATGTGAAATATATTAATTTATTCAATTTTGGAGGTTATTAATTTTATTTTTAGGAGATATAAAAAATTTATTCATGGTGGGTTATTCCTTTAATATAAATTCTACATTGTCTCATATGCTCTTTACTATGAAATATGAAATTGTGGGCTAAAATGGATATTGTGATAACTTAATTTAACAATATTATATACTTGAACATTTTTAATTTATAGATAACAATATCAATTCTTATGGGAACCAGAAATTCATGTGTATACCTCCCATTTCAGGTTGGATTTAATTTAAAATGGATGGTGCATCAAGAGGTAATCAAGGTCTATATGGTTATGGTGCAATTTATTGAGACCATTATGGTGAAGCATTGGGATTTTTTATGGATCATGTTATATAACAACATACCTTCATTCTGAAATTTTATATTGTATACATTTAGGGGATATTTCTATAAAATCAGGATAACTGAATTATTTTTTTGATTGTGACTCCAGTACTGTTGTTCAGTGTATCTGGAATGGTATGATTCATATATCACTGAATCTGACTGTGAGATGGAGAAAATTCATATATCTTATTTCATCCATGAATTATATCTTCATTCATAAATATCATGAGTAAATTTATTTTTCTAGTTGGTTTTATAATAATGGTGTACTTATCTACAGTTGACATGTTCCAACAACGTTCTTGATGAGCTTTGATATTTTTCAAAAAATTATTATTGTAAGAAATATTAATTCAGACTTTCCTAATATTGTTTTTATTAAATAAAAGATAAATTTAGTTTTATGAAATTTATCATTAAACAAATATTATTTTCATAACTTCTCAATTATTTATCTATTTTGGATCCACATTACTTAAAGTGAAATGTTATTATTGAAATGTTTTGGCTATGTACAAAAACATAATCCCTTTTCACTTATAAAATGGGAACTCATATCATCATAAATACTCAATGAAAAATCACCTTTTGTTATCCAAAACACTTCCTATCCCACTCTTTCAGATTCACATCCACCCTCAATATAATATCCCTAAAGGGTTTATTCCCTTTTTAAAGGAGGTAATCCATGTATCATGTTTTCAACATCTGACTGCCAATTCCTCATTTCTTTTTTTGTAAGTTTATTATTCCTCATATTATAATGCACTATAATAATATTATAACATAAATATATTTATTACACTATTGTATTATTATAATTATGTTAAAATAATTTTTTACATTTTCCCATTCCATTTATAAAACAAAAAACATGAACTGTGTGCGTGTGTGGACTACTGCCACCATGAAGTAACATGTTTATTTTCTTTTACTACATAACATGAAGGGATTCAATAAATTTATTTTAATACATAATTATGATAACTAAAACTTATGTAGTATTTAAAAATGATAAACCATATTTCTTCTCTCTATCATTGATAGGAAAACAAAAGCATCATCCCTACCTATACATGGGTTTCATACTCCATCAAACTGTATTTTTTTTTTAAATAACATTAACAATTTATGGATTTATGAATGTTTTGAAGGGATAAATATGATATTTATTTGAAGATTAGGGTTCTGTGAGGATAATTTTAATTACTTATTATTGATATATAGAATAAAAAATCATTATAAAATAATCTATTTTAAAATAAGTAGACAAACAGGAAAAATATCATTTTATTATATGTCAAGGTTTTATATATATTATCTAATATTTATAATTATTTCCAATTTTGATGAATCAAACTTTTTGATAAAATGAACGATCTTTATGATTCTTGGATAGTGATAGTTAAATTTGAACACTTTTATAAAATAATAACACGGATAAATATTAGAACTTGACTACTAAAAATATATGATACAAATGTGCAGATAATATATTTATTTTGGTTTTGTAAAGGTAGCTTTTATTATAAGGCAATTAATTAAGAAAAAATATTTTTTAAATCAAATAATCATTCTCATCGCTAATTCCTCCTTTAAGGATCGTAGAAGAAAATCCCAGGGAATAAAATTATAAATATATAAATAATAATAAATCATCAATTACATAACTTTAGTGGTTTATGGATGATGAAATTTGGTAAAATAATAACTAACAACTCCACAGTTATGAAACTACTTCAAAACAACCAATATTACTCACACCCGATATTGATAATATGTAACAATTAACTAATATTTATGTAGATAATAAATATATACGAGTGTTATAAATTGTAATAGTTTTGGATATGATTCTAAAATAATTAATTTAGATAGTGATATTTGTCATACAAGAGGTAAGATTTCATTCAAGGAAATAAATATAAAAGGTAAGGGTATCCATCTCAATCACCCTTCATTTAGGCATTCAATTATATTAATCCCCAATCATCATTATTATGGTTTAAATACTACCCCTTGATATATAATAACATTAATTTTTTCAGAACATGGAATCCGAAAATACATTTATTTTCTTCGTTTATCTATATTTTGATTGATATTTTCTATAAAATATATTGGATTTTCCTAACTCAGTATAGAATAACCTCAAGGAATTTTGGTTTGGTATAGAGTGTGTGGATTTCCTAGAAATTACTTACCAATTTAGAAACAAGAACATGGATGGAGAATCTTGAATCAATTTAATAAGGTGTAATAACTAAAAATTGTGAGTATTGGGAGTTAAGTTTATCATCACTCAGTGCACTGAAAAGTGGACTAACTACACTCAATGTTTGACACACAATAAGGATGTTATTTGGTTAATAATATTCACTTTATGAACTATTATATTGAAATTATTTATAAGTTATTTTAATGAATTTTTTATATATAAAAGAATAATACTCTACTCAATGTAACCTTGGTTGAATCCAGAATGATCTAGATGGAATATAGAGTGAGATTTTTTGAATTAAATAAACAGTAGGATAACTAAATAAAAAAGTATTTCATTATATATAAAATTTTCCAATTGTTATATATTATATATTATTATAATGTTAATTTTTTGGAACTCATGTAAACCCATTTTGGTTTTATAAAATAATGGAACTATATAGAACCATTGGTTTGAGGGACATTATAGAGATTATTATGACGAAAAACCGATCTGAATGAGAGTTTTAGTGATAATCATTGTGATTATTCAAAAAATTCCAACAAAAAATGGTCCAATGGAATTATCTTTTTTTATTTCAATTTTGGATAGTATTTTTTTGAATAGGTTAATAGGGATCCAAAAAAATGACTAAAATCACAGTGGCACAAAGATATTACATATCCTCTACACCATGTGATACAAGGACATTGCATGACATAAAGGACTTATTCGAAGACCCAAAATTGCCCTTATTTCTTGTCTTACACATCCATCACTCCACCTTATAGTTTTGATATCAAACCGGTGTTAATTAATATATTATTCCCATTATTTGGTATTTAAATATAGGTTAATGTGTTACAATTACGAAAAATTATTAACAATATGAATGCATCCAATGTCCCAAACACACCAAATAATAGACAGATAGAGACTTATGGATATTAATGTGATAAAATATATGTAAGAAAGAATTTTAAACTCCCTAAATTTTAAAAATATGGTAAGAAGTGTGATATAAATTTTGTTAAAGGGATATTTAGATGCAAAAATTAGGGAGATAAAGGATATTAAACGCATAAGTGTTATTGAAAGAGAGATCCAACAAAAAATCCATTTCTTAAAATAAAGGAAATGTGATATTATACAAATAAATTACCTAATATAGGGGATAATAAGGTTAAAGGGAACCATAAATCACTTTAACCATAGAAAAAAGTAAATTCTAATGAAATAACTTTTATTTATGTAGAATGTGATTTTTGATTTTACATTTTCATGTCTATTTTTTTTTATATTAAATATATATTTTTAAATAAAATATTTGGTGGTATAATTTTTATATCCATAGAAGGAGAAACTACATCATGGTTTCTAAAAGTTACATCATGTTGATTTATAACTTTTTCACTTTTGTATATTATATTTTGAATATACTATCTCAGTTTACAAATGGTTCTTATCAAATTTCATATTGTGAAATATAACTTCATATCATCAATGATCACATGAATGACTAACTATATAGGGTTAACTAGGATATACCAATTGAAATTACTCCCATAATATGAGTTTTAAAAATCAAGGACACAATTTGATTAATGGTGGTAAATTTAATAAATTGAAATTTTAGTACATTCTCTCATCTTAAGAGGTCAAGTATATTTTATATATTGTTCCAAACACAAAACCAAACTAATTTTAAAATAATATATGTTTAAATTGGATAAATCGAGTCATTTAATCAATTTTTATAAATAGGTATAACTGAATCATGAAATATATTGACATATAAATTTAGATGTATTTAATGTTTATTCCATACAAATTTAAATAATTCATTATTGTGTTTAAGAATATATCATTTCTATTGTTGAACTCTTTACTAAATAAATCAAATAAAATTAATTTTAATTGATTATTTTAACTAAATATAATATTGATTTAATATTTATATCATTATTAGTGTTTTATAGATATTTATAATTTCGACAACGTTTTTTGACAATTTTTATTTTCCTGTAAAAAACATTTTTCATTATATTTTGTTCTTTTTTCTGAAATATAAAATTCAAGAAAATGAATTTTATAAATTTAAATTTAATTTATGGATATATAATTTCAATATTATTATATAATGCATTTTTAGTTTTTCTAAAAAGATTTATTTTTTAGTTCAATACTGTGAAATGTTCTTTTTATAAATAACACGCCTTATAAGAAATTATTATTATATAATTGTTGATTTCAAATGCATGAATCAATTTTATAATACATATTTTATTATATAAGTTCCTTTATTAATTTTGAAAACTTTTTATTTATATTACAAATCTATATTTCACATTTTAAAACATATGATTAATTTATAAAACAATGTTTCAAATAAATTATTCATTTAGTATTTAAAAATTAATTTTTGTCACTTATATAATATGAGAAAAATGAAATATATTTAAAATATTTTAATCCTTAGATGTCATTTTTTAAATATGTAAAATTGTACTTTTGGGAATAAATATTAGGTTACCTTAAGTAAAAACTAGTTTCCACTGAAAAAAGTAAAATGTTAAAAGTGAAAAATAAATGTGTAATGAGTTGAAAACTTGTTTATAACATGTGTGTTAATTTTTATTTGAGTCCTAGATTGACCATATATATACAAACATTTATTATTTATCAGTTTCTTATCCACCCTCATTGAGAGTGACTTCTCATTATTGAAATGATCGGGTTTTTAAAAAACATTAATCCATTTCCACATATAAAAATGGTACTACACTCCTAAACTTACCTCATAGAAAAATAACTTATATTGGAATACAATATACCCAAAACACTCATCCAAATTCATATCCCTAAAAAATTTGTGTTTATATTATAAAAATACCATACATCAATACATTTCCCCATTATAGTGGAGATAATTCAAGTAGTTAGTTAAAAAAGATAACCACTCCTTCCTCGTTTTTATTTGTTTCTGAGAACTTGTTCTTAATTCTATTTGATTACACAATATTATAATATTTATTATAGTATAATTATTATTATTATTATATCTTTTTATTTTTTACTTTACATGAATTAACTATCTTTCCCAAGTGTATTAATAAAAACGAAAAAGTGAATCGTGTGTATATGAAGACTACAACCCTCATAAAGTAACATGTTTTTACCTTCACCCCATAACAAGGATGATTAATAAAATGGAGTTTAATATATAATTAATATATCTATATATTATTTATTTACGAAAAAATGATAATCTAAATTAATCCTATCTTCCATTCTAAGGAAAACGAAAGCATCATCCATGAATATGTACAGATTTCTGCCACTTTTGAATGGTGTTTTCCATTTTTCAATAGCACCTTTAATGGATATATTTATGAATGTATTTTAAGGATATAATTTAGATTTATATAATATTATGGTTCTTGTATTATGAATTTAATATCCATTTATTGATATTAAAATTAAATTATCATTATAAAATAAACTATCTTAGAACACGAACACTAAGAGAAAAATTATATTTTTAATCTATGTAACAGATTTTTATAAATTATATTTTTCATATAAATATTTAAAGTATTGATATATTACCACTATAATTACAAATTAATACCATTATTATTTCTCCACAATGATATTAAAAATTAACCAAATCATAAACATCCATTAAATTATGGTTTGTTTTTGTTTTGGGTCACTTTGGGCACCCACTTCGACAATACCAAAAAATAATTTCATGGATGACTACATGAGAAAGATTATCGATAATATATAATAATTTTTTTTAAATAATTCCTAAAATTTGGTTATTTAATTATAAAACATATATTAAATTTAACGATTATGATATCACCATTTGTTTGTAAAAAATCACGAAAACATACTCACCAACGATTTCCCTTTAAAGGATATTAACTATAAAAACCATGGTATTATATTTTAAATTTATAAATAACTACAAATAATCATGTAAAATAACTTTTATGTATCTCCTTAAACCTAGTTTCCAAGATTCAGTGCATTATTTTATGTTACATTAGAATGATCATAAGAAATAAAATCCCTAAGTATCAATCAGTTTAGTAGCATTGGAAATACAAGATACAAATATAAGTTTTAAATTACAACTTAAAATTAAAAAAACTAGTATCCCCTTTGAAACCTCTCATATCTATTATAATATCCCTACATTTCAATCATAATATTCTTCTTCACATCCTCAAGAAAAATTAAACAAATGTAATGGGTGAGGTTAGAGGCTCACTAAGGATAAAAAATATAGATGAAACTATCATAAATAATCATAAACGTTTATGGAAAGGTATAAAAATAAAACACAAGAATTTTAAACATAATATTAAGAATAATATGGTATGAATAAATAAAATAATTCCATTTAAATATTCACATAATTTTTCTACTAGTATAATAATTGAATGTAATATCAAAAACTAATATCATAATGAGTGAATGCATATTACGGTACATCTTACGTATATCGTCAAGGATTCAGCCAAGAAACGATACATAATTTGATAATACATTATCTAAAATTGAATCCTAATTGTATCATGAGACCTATCGATGCATCAAGTGGCTATAGGGGGCCCTGATCGAAACTTTCAATTTCCAATGCATTCCTCTTATGAAAGTTGGAAAACATAACCGACATGAACATTGGTATTAAAACTAGTATAAAAAATGTCGATACATTAACCATAAGCTATAAATGTGTCCAAATATCACACACATAGTAAAAAATATCATAATCCCATCAATACAATATGGAAGATTGTATCATAAAAAATCAATGTTAATTAAACACAAAATCCAACAAAGGATGTTGAAATATATGAATATAATCTTATAAAATCATTAATACTCTTCAAGAGAAATATACATTTTAACATATAAATTCATTTAAAATCCTATAAAATTATTAAGGGATACATTTTTTTTTGAAAATAACATTGTAATATTGTAAAGGAGGCTTCAAAATATTACGGATTCATGCTGGTATAAATAGTAGCTCACATCGTATAGGTTAAAAAATCATTCTTTCTTTAATTTGTCGAAAAAGTTATAAAGTACCTCATTTGGAAAATGATAGAAAAATTAATTTCAAAATATTTTATATAAAAAGTCATACATGGGAAAAAATTTACTTTAAAACATTTTTATGATATTTTTAAATACATTTTAGGAAACATGGAAATAGATGATAAATATTTCCTAGTAGATACTTATGTATAAATAATCTCAGATAAAAATGAGATTTTGAAATTAACCCTTACCTTGTAAATCCATTTAGTTGAGGGTGAGTTAAACTCATTTATAATGGTTAAATAATTTTATTAACTTATAAAAGGACCATATTTATGTTCATGATATCATATTTTGTCATCATATATCATTTTTTTAATAATATTTCTGTATAACCCATATTTATAGTGTTAACTGTTTCATGTTCCCATTCCAGTTTTGTCATATAAGTCATGTTTGTTATGAATAGGTTGTATTTTATTTATATCCAGAATTATATTGAGTTCACAATTATTATTTTTACTCATCATATAAATTTTATAATCATTTTTAAATGGTTAACGTGGAGAATGAATCTCACTATGTCATGAAGACGGTAAGCCGTACATACGCACGACTGACGATATCATCCCCTTGATGGTTAAATGGCATGGAATTGGATGGTATATTAATTATACATAAATATTATAATGTAATATTAATTATTTATTTTTAGTATACTCATAATCATATCCATCACAATAAATTTGTGTCGAATAACAAATTACACCACAACGTGGAGATGGTAAGTCGTACGCAGAAACGCAAAGAGATATAGTTATTCGTAGGATAAATAAAATGAGGAATATGGTTGTAAAATGATTAAAATAACATATATCTATATGAATGATTCTGTATTTATTATATTGTTATGGAAATAACATACAAATAAGATATAGAGTAATAAAACAACATTGAAAGAGGTGATAAAACATTTATCTCTTTTTTGGGTATCTCCTTTTGATTTTCACAAAACAACGCCATATGACGGATTTTTGCCCAATTTATGGACACTAGGATGTATTGAGAGACTATTTTAGTGTAAATAAGAAGGGGTCAAGTGATACAAAGGTTTTTATAGGTGTGAATTAAACATATGGAGAAGTCAACGTTTACAAGAGAGGGGTGGGGAATTTTATAAAACTCTTAAAATATTAAAGTATTATAAACTAATTTTCAAATAAAAAAGGGTCCAAAGTGAGTTTATTTTAGTTTAAGACGAGTATGGGTAATAATATCACCATACACTAAATTGTAGTCATGTTTAGGTTATAAAATCAAAATTATCTTTTGGCTATATCCCTTAGTTAAATAATTTAACATTTTTCGTGACAATATGTCCTTTTACACTATAAGGTTGATATAGTTACTATAAATTGGAAAAAGAACTCCAATTGGAAAATTTATGACATATTTAACACTATACATGTCATTTGGAAGAACCTTCTATTTTTATTAATTTTTTAACATTTAATAAAATATTATTTATTTTAAAGTATCATTTATGTCAATTTTGATACTATTCAATTTTTCATTTAAACTAAAATAACACCATCCTGATAAATTTTAACTAATAATTCCAAATTGTTTCTAACAATTATATGTTTTTAAAAATAAAATTTTATGTCATTAATTAAGTAAATTTATATTTATGTTAATACTTTTAATATCATTTACTTGACATTTCAAATAATAAAATAATTTATACTTCACTATTATGTCATCATTAAGGATAATTATTTAATCTCTAGAAATTATAAATAAATTTCTATTAGATAGTTAATTATTTTATATTTCTAGAAACTATTTGTAATCAATGTTATATCCTAGTGATCTATATATTAAAATTATTATACTTATAAGATATGAGAGTGTAACATTTTGACACATTCATTATGTTTAACAATATTCATGTCATATTCAGGGAAAAGGGTCCATTAAATTATTTAACTTATAAAAATTGGTGATAATATTGGAATTTAGTAATCTAATAATAGTTTTACTAGTTTTAGGTTAGTTTTATAATACTATTTTTACCTTTAATTACCATTTTACCCATAACTGTAGGAATAAAAAAATTAAAAATGTTATTATTCATAATATCAAAAAAAACTAAAAGTAACCTATTAACATAATTTTGACCCAATGATTCCAAATTTTGAATCCATTTTTCAAAATTTATATGATATAAGTTTCTGAAATTAATTTCAAATTAATACCAATCGAAAAAATGAGAAAACATATTTTTTTAAAGTAAAAAACAACAAAATATTAACATGTGTTTATATTAAATTTCATAGTAAAATTACATAAACTGAAAAAATTGTAATAAATGATAAAAACATAATCTAATTAGAAATTAAAACCAATTAAATGTATAATCTGAAAATATAAATAAAATAGATTTAAAAGAAGTTTTGCAGTATTTTTCACTATTGTGTAAAATATGCAATTTAACTGAAAACACCAAAAAAATGTAAAAACTAAATTTTTATATCACACTTATAAAGAAGAAGTTTCACTATTGAAATGTTTATCATGAATGAGTAGAGGTGAAAGGTTTATTTTATGTTTTTATTTTATTTTACATTTTTTTAATTAAATTTGATTTTTAAAGAAGGTCGTGGTGCTCATGAAGATTTACGACTGACCCATGAAAATTATCAAGCCTTTAATCAAGTTTTAAAACATTAAATGAAATATTCAAAATATCAGAATTGAGTTTTGAAGCTCAATTTTAATTTTGACCCCTATAGTAAATGAAAATGTTAAAAAATCATAGGATTTTCATTCGGTTTAAAATACAGATCATTACAAACTTCCACCCTTAGAACTTCTCATCCCCGAGAATCCTTCATGAAAAACGTAACCCTCTGTACACACCATGAAATGTGTTTATGAACTTCTCCACAAAATGTCCTCAACTAGGGTCAAAAAGTTCACTGTGTGAATCTAAATTTTTTATGGGGTTCAGTGACGATAGCGAAGGCACTGGCCTGATGTGCCGGGACCATAACCTGACACTGATCTGAAGAAGGGGTGTGGGGGAGAAACCCCTACAGTATAGAGAAATTATTTGGCCAAGTCCCTAAAGAGGCTCCCAAGGTTCCTGCACGCTAACACTTGAGAACCACCATGCTGAAGCTGATTGAAGTGATGATCCTAGCTAAGTCCTAAAGGTGTCGCCCTAGTATGGCCAAAACACCATCAGCGTGCAAGGTACTTGCACACCCCAATTTGGCACCCAAGTCACTTGCACTCCAAACTCATTTCACAAAAAGTCATTTATTTTCCTATAAATAGACCATTGGGGACCCCATTTGTAAAAATCAAATTTCTATAAAGCCCAATTGCTGCTCTGGCCTCCCTAGTACTTCTTCAAAGTCTTCCAAAACTTTCAAGGTAGTTATTCAACACCGTTAGTGGAGGATTTAATGTAGGATCATTGGACATATGACATTTTAGTTTTTGAAAACCATAACACTTGCGCACCTAAATCGCCCAACCTCCCTAAGTCAAAAATACTTGTGCGCCTCCCATTCCTCTCACAAGAACTTGAGCGCCCTACTTCTTGGATCACTTGTGAATACTTTTGAAGTCTTGATCAAGGTCTCACCCAAGTATTATTATAAAGGTTGTTCATCTCTTATGTGAACATCAGGTCACCCAAGTGTACTTGTGTGACCATACTTGCACGCCCTTCTCTATTTGGGCGCCCCTCTTTGATTCACTTATTCTCTTCACTCTCTTCAGTCTACAAGCCATCAAGTCTTCCTCAGCCATTCATGGAACATATTATTCTTAATTAGATCCCTTGTATGGAAGAGATTATGTTGAGACCTCCACCAGAACCTCCTGACTTATCAAACCTTCAGGAAAGTCACATCAGTGTGTCTTCTATTTGGGTTTGTATTTCCACAGTCAGAGGTTTCCCACATTTGTTTCACAATGGGGTTAGGATTCATGAAATGTAAACGGGTTTTTATATCCGTAGTTACATGGAATGTTTTCGCTAAAATAGTGTTGGAAAGTTCCCGGTTTAGAGGAGGGTTGGGTCTTGGCCTCTCCTTTCTCAAAGAGGTGATCCAAAACTTCAGGTCTCTGGTAGGGAAGGTATAATTCACCCTTACATTTCCACGCAAGTAAATGAAAAATTCTTCCTTTCCTTCCAGGAATTTTTTTAGGGAAACCTTCCTGGTGTAATCCCCTCACCTCCATCCCTTCTTCCTTACATTGGACCCCTGTCCAATTTAAATAGAACAGAGTGATGGCTTGTCGGCTCGCCCTCTTCCATAGTCGACACGCCCTCTTCCATCAGTGAAGGAGGAAAAGTTTGACGAATCATTGTTGAATCTTTTACATCATCTGGTTTCTCATACGGATCATGACTCACGTGGGCTTAGAGATATGTGATGGTTATAACATGTGCACAAACACTCATCAAAGGAACTATGATAACTATGATTCCTATTCAAACCAAGATACGTAGGAAGTCGTCTCAAGGCCCAAGCTCACTGGGAATCCTCTTTAGGATATAAGCCCCAAATTCAATCTTCAAATCATCAAGTAATACTTTTCAAGAAGTAATCCCAAACTCATCTTTCTCAGAGAACCATACTCTCCTATGATATTTATGGAACTACTTGGGATTTGATTCCAATTAATATGGGATACGTAGGAGGCCTCCCTGAGGTTCAAACCCAACACTTAAAATCAAAACTATTCTCCTTAGTCCACATTCCCAATAGGGTCTGATCCTAATTGGAAACCCATATCCTTTCCATGTACCTTGGGCTGCTTTAATATAAGTCCCACATTAATTTATTACCAAGCATCTTTCTCTTATAGGTCCTTATCACATGAGCTTATAAGGTATGATGTGTCCAATTAAGTGACACTGAACTATGAGGTTTTTGATTCATTTCACAAGGATACGTAGATAGCCCATTTGACGGGAAGGAACCCAAGGTAAAAAAAACCTTCATCTCCCTGGATGACAACAAATTCTAGAGTTCCCCACTAAGTGGATTAAAAACCAGTATCATCACAATGATGATTAAAAGAATCTCTAATCAGTATATTAGAGGATCCCATTGATGGAAAACCTCAAATACATGAATGTTTCCATTAATGAAGAACCTTGAATGCATATTGATGAATCTAAATTTAACACATGTTAAAAATTGATTATAAATTCCAAGGGATTCTTATAATATACTTGGTGAATTAATAAGGATTCATAAAAATATATTAAATTTACAAAGAGAGTCCCAGAGTAGACAATAATTCTGCCCAAAAGAGTGTGATGAGTCTGACCTCCCATCATCTCAACCAATGAATGTTCTTAAGTATCGTAAAGTTCAAACTTAATGAACGCCTACCTTTGGAAAGAAAGTCCCCTTTGGATAAAGAACTGTCGGAAGTTTCCGTCTCCATGAATAAATCCAAGGGAAACCACCTGGAAATAATGATTCTTAAAACTAGAACACATATTTTAAGGAACTACAAAACACCCTAACATGATCTAAAAGGGTTGCAAAGAATCACTCAAATGATCCCATTGCATTTCCAATAACCCCACACACATATAATAATTTACTAAGCACAAGAAAATTAAGACATATAGACTTGATCCAATGATCTTTCTCAAACCGATCACTAAGATTGTACATACCCAATCCATTTAAACTAGAGACACAATCAATTTTTAATCTCATAAAGTACGTAGACCAAGGTAAGTCCCACATTATCTTTTAAAATTTATGAGGTCTAATTCCATGTCATATAATTTCCCAATATTGAAATTTACTTTGAAAGAACACTCTAATCATTATAACTATGCTCCTAGTGTGACTTTGAACTTGCCAAGCAGTTGATCCCCCATAGATCTCATTTATACAAGTGAATCCATATTATCATCAAAGACCTTGGATGACAAAAACCATAGTCAAATCCACCTAATGATTCACTAGAAATGTTCCTTTATTGAGCACTTCATTTAACAATAGAATCTACTAGTCGAGCTACTACAACTAACCCTTTAAGAGGAACATCATCCTAGGCGGTCGTCGTCATACAAATGGAAATGTGATGCCTTCTCCCAAGGCATATTTAATTCACCAGGAACACATCCACCAATGTACATACTCGAATTCAAATAACTTTCTAGAACAAACAATTATGGAAACCACACATCCATCGTGATACACCAAAATCAAACCACCAAAACAATCAAAACCGCCTTAAAGCATTAGTGTGGTGTAAGGATGACACTCTATTAGTGAATCTAGAATGATGTAAAATAGTGGACATTTTTATTGCATATAATAATACACAATGTGGATTTAAAAATATTTCCAGTGAAACACACCCAATCTTTGTAAAGGAGATCTATTAGAAGGATCCGACCCCAGTTGCCCAGAGCGGGTGTCTTATTTGATTACGTTGGCATACATACAAGGAATACGAATCCCGAAAGACTGAGTAGTTTGGTATTATTGGAAACTATTTACATACATAAGTTTAACATTACAACATGAAGGGAATCAAAACACTATTTTATTCCACTAGAAACATCACGTCTCATAAATTACACTTGCAAGTTATTCATAAATTAATTATTCATGTCCTGAGAAAATGAAACATAAAAAAGGGGTGAGCTCAAATGCACAGTAATAGTAAGAAATATAGTAGAAGATAATATAAACATTAGACATGGTGAATAATGGAAAACACAAGCCTTTAATAATAAACTTGAAACACATTATGGCAGGAATATGTGCTGAGTAAATAATGCCATAATAAAACATAATCATGTGTATTATAATAGTCAAATAACCACATAAACATTCAATTACTTGATTCATAATGAGGGAAGTGCATATACCGAACATTTTGGAACATTTTTTCATTCCTTTTCCAAGACTTCTAATTATTAAGGCCTCAACCAAAATCCATATATCACATTGGGAAAGGCCTCGACCAATTCCACGTCTATTTGTCTCATGAGACCTACTGATGCATAGAGGGGCTATAGGGTCCCCCACCTATCACATAATAAGTACAATGAATTCCTTATATGACACAAAATATACATTCATATTGAAATATCATATGAAATGTAACTATCTTTCCCCAATCATTAAACATAAAACACTAACCATTCCAAGTAATATGGTGAATAGTTTTAGGATAGATCATCCACAATAGAGTTAGTTATAAAACATTAAATAAAATATGATAAATTAATTCATAAATGATTAAACCCAATCATACCATGGAATCAACAAGAGTGTTGAATTATATGAAAACACACTTATAAAATCATTAAGCAATTCTAGAGATAAATACTCTTTTATTTTAAAAGAACAGTTCTTTTGGATAATCATTGTATTAAACCAGAAGTAAAGTAAGATGGTATTTCATGATAAAATGAGTGATTTTATAAAGATAATGTTTTATAAAAATAGATTATAGAGTTCCCTTGAAAATAGGTAATATTTTAAGAAATTTCCTTGAATCGTGCTCATATTTTTGAAACAATTTTGAATGTTCCTTTTAAAACGTGTAACTGTCCATAAAATAAGGAATAATTATGGTTTGTAAAAATATATATGATACTCACACATAATATATGAGGAGTAAATAACAATACATAATAATTTCATTGAGGTATTTAGACAATGAAAGTATCCTGAATGAAAATGAAGTCCGGGTGGAAAAACCCTTTCCACTTTGTAATCAAACGATTCGTATGAACCAAAAATTAATAATATAAAAATTATAGATTTGATACAATTAATATAAATATATTCCTGATATGTAAAATCAATGGTCAGTATACATACACCATACAAAAGTATTAGTAGTGAATATGGAAAATCTCATGAAAATGGAAGTGAGATGAAGAAACCCTTACCTTAACTCCAAACGTGTTCTGCTATTGTACTTAAGCTCCAGGAATATGAAATTATACTTGTTAAAAAATTATTTAAGAACATATTAGACATGTATTTATATTACCATAATTCTGGTTAGTTAATTAATGTCTTTATTGATAAGTTATTGTATTGAATTTTTTTGATCTGGAGTGTTCGTTTCCTTTATTTTCATATTCGGTTCACTTGCTTTTAAATAATGAAGTGGAATGGATGTAAATCTCCAGAATTGAAATTGAATATTATTTAAGAACATCCAGAATTTTTAATGTCCATTTCTATCATTTAGTTACATGGAATGAGGTTGAATTATTATATGACAATCACTTCGATTATTCGGCGGTATTTGGATTATTATGAACTAGTTTTGTCATATAACTTAATTATATGTACATATTATGGTTCCTGAATATTAATTATTTTATAATACATATGTTATAGTCTGGTGAAAACATAAATATGGTTTCATTACCAGTAATGAATAAGAAATTGAATAACGAAATATCGTCGTCCATGAAAGCTATAAATTGGAACCTCATGGACGTTGATTTCGTATATAAAAAAAATAAAAGGGAGGGAGTAAGAATATTCATGATGGTTATTCAATTAACATGATATAATTCCAGTATATAGATGATACTAGAGTTATCATGATAATTTGGAAAGAGGAGGTGAGGAGAGGAAAGCAAGATAAGATAAATTGAAATGAAACCAAATGAAAAAGAGGGGTGCTTTACCTCTTGAAATAACCTCCTTGAAAAACTCCTTAAGGGAAGGAGTTTTGGTCTTTTAGAAAGACCAGAAGCTTCTTGGACGTGGGGAGAGACTAGGGAAGGGTATTTGGGTAGAAAATTGAAGATCTTCAAGGCTTAGATGAGTAAAGAGAAGAGGGTGTGGTGAAGGGTTTTTATAGTGGAGGAGAGGAGTAAATTTTGAATATTTAATTCGTTATTTATTATTTCCTTCAAGACAACCAATAGTGTTGTTTCATGTGACCCCTAATAGTAATAAGTGAATGTGTATTCTAACCAAGTGGCCTTACATCATTTATGATGTCATAATTAGTGTATTTAACATATAATTTGTATATACGGTATTTTATCGTATTTCACTATTCATAAAAAATTCTAGAATTTCAAAAAAATCCCAAAAATTAACCCTAAAGTTTTTTTGACGTGTAGAATTCAAAGATGAACTCCATTTTTCAAAATTAATTTTCTAAATAATATTAATTTAATTTTTAAATAAGGTCATAATTAATTCAAAAAATAACAATCTTAAAGTGCAATTAGTTTTACTTCTCATTGGAAAGCTAATTAAGATCTCATTATCTTATTTCCATAAGAAAATAAAAAAATATTATTATTTACTATTCATAAGGGTGATATTACTATTCATATTACTATTCATAAGGGTATGTTACTATTCACCAAAAATCAATTTTGTTCTATCAGACTCTAAATGACTTATTGAACACAACACTAGATGCCCATTTTTTGAAATTCAAAACATAGAAGAGGAAAAGTTGTGTTTAATGGATAGATTATAAAATTGAATTCTATATTTATTTTCAAAACCTTGTGGTGTTACATCTATCAACTTACAACTGGTCAACTCCAAAGAAGAAACTTGGCTTCACCTACCGACATGTCATTAAAACCAATCACAAGACTTCACTACCTGATGCTTCTCATGATTGATTAAGAATAATCATTAGAGTATCCAAAAAAAGGTGATTCTAAATGGTTTCAACCACATCCAACCATTTCAACATCATGGTACCATGCAAGCACCGACATGATTTAAACTCACTATCCTCAAAGTCATTCGATCCAAACTGACCACTTCACAATGGTCCTCTTTAGTTATCCCTTGCACTGGGAAGGACATATTTACGAAAAATGTCATGAAACTCCTCCAACCCAACACCACACATAAAATCATTATACAATGAAACCAAAACTGAACCGACCAACATATCGAAAGACCCAAGTCTTTCGAAATCCATCCTGATCATTAGGATGCAACAAATTCTTTAACACCAGGTCACTCTACTATAGATATTACCTGAGAACATACTAAAAAAAGAAGATATTTATTCTAGAGTCATATTTCCCTATAGGATGTTTCACTTGGAAAACTACATGCCAAGTCATCCATTACCAAGTAGAAGAAAGGTTCAAACTACCTACGAAGAGACCGACCATACCCTAGGCATGTCTAACCTGTTGAAAACAGGCATTACCTGATGTTGAATCCCATAACAAGGTCATGAAAATCATGGAACCCATCTGAACAAGGGTGTCATTGGAAACTGAATGCCCTAAAATGGACAACATCACCTGAAAACACTAAACATCCAAAAAATCACATCACTAGCTCGATATTCAAATTATAAGGGTGCTACCTACCTCATGCCATCCCTTTGAAAAGTAGAAAGCATCGAACCTAACACCAGGTCATGCTAATAGTATTCACTAGTCTCAAAAGCCAATCATTTTAGGCCATTTCCAAAGTGAAAATACCAACATAAAATGATCATGATAATGTTCCAAGGAAACTCAATAGAGAAACTCAAACTACCCTTACCTGAGGGTTTTAAACATAGGAAACCACTACAAGATCCATTTCCATGATCATTAAATTAATTCCAATTTCAATATTTATAAATATAAAATATTTAACTCAAAACGTCAAGTAACATTTTAAAATAAAATCACTTGGTAACTTGATTTAGTTAGTAGCTCAAGAAAAGTAGGCAAGCTTCATAACCTTCATTTTAAATCATAAATTTTTATTTAAATTTTATCTTCGTTACGAAAAATAAATTTTTAAGAAGATAAGTCCACATAAAAGGGGCCGAATAAGCTAACATGGGCTCATTTTCCTAAAAACCAATATCAATTGCTTCATTTTAATGTTTTAAGAACCCAAATAGGTCATCCTAGAAGAAGCATGCATCAACCTACCTATACGGGCCGAGTTGAGAATTCATCTTTTAATAAATTCATTGTAAATTAAAAAAAAATCAAATTTCATTCTAATTTATAGTCCTTGCATAACACACCATTCAATTTATTTAATACGGGCACCCATTTCCAAACTCATGAAGCGACTATATACTTTATGGATTTAAATTTAGCTCCCAAAAATCAAAACAAAACTCAACTAAAAATTTAACATGATCAAATATAATGGCCCAATCATATGGGGGGCCAACTAACAACCAATAATGTTCCTATTCACTTTATAGTTTGGAATTTGGATCCCATTAAGTTAAAACCAATCCACTATGAAATTTAAACATTATAAAACTTTTCATTTTATCAATGGATCAAGTATATGAGTTACCTTTTCCTAGGTGTAAGGCACCCATATACCTTATAATTCCAAATAAGAGCTCCTTGGAATTACAACAATTTTACATATATCATAATAGTACAAACATGCTATCACAAGAAATAATCACAAAACAATATAATTTAAAAAATAAATTAATTCTATAAAAAGAAAAAGAACAACATAATAATGAACTAGGCATGTTATACTAAAATGAGAGTGTGATTGAAAATTACCTAATAAGGTAAAAATCTAAGAATGTTATTAAAACACCAAACATCGCATAACATTCTTGGAAATAAACTCAAATTAACAAGAATCCTATATATGAATCTAAATTTCATAGCCTATGCAAGGAATGTGAAATTTTATATATGCCTATATGTGGATTGAAATGAAACTTCATTTCCATACTAGGCCAAGGGTAAAACTCTATAAATTACATAAATCATAATTAGTGGAAAGAACAACAACCACTCAATCCTAGCAGCGAACATCATGAACATCAATCCTAGCCCTGGACCCTTGGTTATTTCTCATACGTGGGTTGCTTAGTCCCAAACATGAATATTAATCAAGCACTGACACATTTCAACTCTCATTTCTACCAACCCAAAATAGTAAGACAATGGAAAAATTATTTTCTGATACCACTTTGTAATGTTCTGGCATGTCTTACCACTAATTTGGTAACCGGACTGGTGGGTCACATGACCTCAAGATTATCTCCCCAAATTCTAGAGGCTTCTGTCTAGCAATGAGGGCTAGGGAATTTCTATTGGGAGACTATTCCCTCATATATCAATGTTTCAAAATTTTTTAATAGTAATAAAATAGCAGAAAATAGGTGTACTAATAAAAATTTGACAAAGAATTGGAAGAAAAATAATAAAAATTTAATAAATGTGGCCAATTCTATTTTATAAAAAATATGATTTCAGGTTACAGTGATGAATACGTGAAAATGATAAACATGCAACATGATTTACAATTCATAACAAAACATGACACAATAAAAGAGAATAACTAAAAAAGGCTAAATGTGATCTGCTCAAGCATCATGAGAACGATCCATGTCCTTTTCTCCCTACCTCCCATGTATGCAGCATAACACAAGAAATCAATCCAAAGATGTTCAAGCATGTAGTAGTTCTTAGGTACCCCTGTAAAATGGAGGCCCGAGCAATGTTTGAGACATAATCTCAGTGGGCCGGTACCACTAGTATGACAACCCAAATTTTTATTTCAAACATAAACATGATGTATTACATAAAATCTTCACTTGATAAAACATGGAAGATAGAGAGGTATATTTTATTTTGGGCTTAGGAACATTACATAACAACTTAAATCATGAAATAAAACATCTTTATTGAAAACATCCTTTACATGACCACTACATTCCCTCTTACTTAGCATTGCATGGGATAACCTGAGGACATGAATAAGAAAAGGGTGAGATATAAATCCAATAAGGGCAATAATCATGGAATAACATGAGGAATAAAATACATGTTAGAAAATCGGCATATCAATAGAGCACAAGAGAAGCATAAACATAAAGTCATGACAATTCATGATAATCATAACATGGAAATGTGGCAACAACACTTAACTTGGAATTAGCATGAGCCAAGGCTGATTGCACATGGAACATGAGTAAATCCTCATTGCACATGAAGCACAAGTAAAAAATCGTTGCACTTGAATTATCATGATTCAACACCCATTTCACATGACATATCATGATACTATACTTTACCCAATGCATTGGAGCGCTACAAGGGTGTACCCTTCTTAAACATTTCATTTCATGCATAAGTGTTCCACATGGATCATAAAACATTGAATCATTAAACATAATCATTTATTCCATGATTAATGAACGTGGAATAAATACATGAAACTCTTTAAATAATATGTAAATGTTCATAAAGGTGAATACCTTTGATAGATAAATGGTCATGGTATTCACTACCCATTGACTTTGTCTTGGAATAATGCGGTGCAATTTCAGCAGCATAATTCTGTGACATAAGAACTCATAAAAATGGTTGATGAGAGATAAAGGGGTGTATCATCATATTTACATGACATGGAATGTAAGGGGGCCATATAGATACATTTCCCAATAAATTGAATGGTATTTAGACTCATTATACAAAATAATTTCTTGAATGTAAAAGAGGAGAGAGAAATTCCTTTCAGAATTTTGGCATAGTAACAGGTGTACATGGTAGGAATTTAATAAGGGATAAATGAGTCTCCCATCATTAAAACATAAATAGAGCAGTATGGGGGAGGTTTTAAACCATACCCCAACATTTATAATTTAAATTAAAAGGGCATAAAAATTAAATGAATATTGGACAAAAATGAGAACGGAAGAAAAAACCCTTACTTAGAAGTGTGCTTCCAAAGGATTGAGAGAGGCTTGAGAGAGGCTTCTAGGGAGCTTGGGGAACCTTGGGATGATTCTAGAGAGAGTAGAGTAGAGGTTTGATGAACTCCAGTGGCTTTGAGTGAGGATAAAGTTGGATATTGGGTGGGTTTATATAGGAAATGTGAGGGAATTCTTTATTATTTAGGTTTGGGACACCTCACATTAAACTAATCCAAACCACAAACCAGCCCATGGTTTTTTCCAATGATTTTTTCCAAAGGGGAGTGGAAAAAAATATTTTATAAGGCCAATGTCCAAAATTATTAAAATAATGGGGTTTCTTATGTGGAGGTGAGTCACACTCCCAATGAAAACAATTTACAAAGACAAGATGTTTAATAAGCGTTGAAGGGTCCATTAATGCTTTGTAATATAAGTCAAAAAAACCTAAAATCGCATTATTTTAATGTTAAAACATATATTGGCCGAACATAAGGCTTATAGTATTTTATTACATCAGTATTGGGTCATTAAGATGTCATAAAACATATTATATATATTTAAATGGTATTTAATTTTTACCCAAACATTTGAACATCTCAGAAAATTATGAAAAATTCACCGTCGGATAATTTCGAAGTCATGATTACAGAAATAATATTCATTTCATCTAAATAATATTTTAAATATGTTAATTTTCACTCTTAAAATAAAAACTGACATTTATCAAAAATTCATGGGTTTTGACAGAAATGGCTTTCAAACCATAATAAAAATTACTATTGCATTCATAAAATTATACAATCATTTATATTAAATAAAAATAAATTTAATAATAATATTTTCTTTAAAATATTATTTAATTAAAAAATCCATTAATTCATCAAAATATATTTCTTAGCTGAACATTAACTAAAAATACTATTTGTCCATTAAAAACTATTTATAAGGTAACAATAATAAAATTAAAATATATTCATTATTATATAAAAAATAATGTACATAATCATAGTGCTAGGGTATTGTTACATAACCCCTTATAACACCCACATAAGACCGAAGAGTAAGGTCTGTGATGGTGACAAAATCTTGGGGATCTTGGATAACATTGCTCGGGTGGTAATCTCTATCAACTTCCACTTCTCTCATAGGCGGTCCCACTCGAGCTTAACCTGTTGAATCTCGGCTTGGGATTGGTCAAGAGAGAAGCCCATTGACACCACCTATTTTACAAGATCTAAAAAATGGGCTTTGTATGGGGCACATCTACTAGATGAGGCCATCACTTCCTTTGTCTGAGTAAATTAGATTCGTTAAAGAACTATATTAATACTAATAATGTGATCGATGTTAAACATCTATATTAACAACGGTCACAATTCTTAACAGTATTTTAAAATCCAAAAACATAAAACTAAATAATTTGACATTTTATATAAACATTTTACATAAAGGGACATTTAATTTGATTAAGTGGGGTTTCCATTAATGAAAGTTTGGGTCATTACAATCTTCTCCCCTTAAAAAATTCCACCATTGAAATTTTCTTTTCTCACACTAAAACAAATTTGGGTAACTTTGCTTCATCATTTCCTATGATTCCCACGTTGCTTCTTCAAACATGTGGTTTCGCCACAACACCTTGACGAGGGGCATTGTCTTATTTCGTAGAACTTTTTCTTTATGATCTAAGATCTTTACTGGTTTCTCTTCATAAGAAAGATCATACTCTAATTGTACCACCTCTGAAGAGAGTAAATGTGAAGGGTCTAGTATGTACTTCTTTTAAAAGGATACATTAAATACATCATGTATTTTTCCCATGGTAGGTGTAAGTGCTAGTCGATAGGCCACAGTTCCGACATGATTAAGAATCTCGAAGGGGCAAATTTACCTTGGACTTAACTTCCCTTTATTTCCAAAACTCATGACCTTCTTCCATGGAGATATGTGTAGAAATACCATATCTCCAACTTTAAAGTCAAGTTCTAGTCGAAAATTATCTGCATAACTCTTCTGTCGACTCTGGGCTACCTTGATATGTTGTTGAATGGTTTTCACCTTCTACGCCATTTCTTCGACTATTTCTAGTCCAAACAGATTATGCACACCGACCACATCCCAACACGTCGGTGTTATGCATGTTTTCCTATAAAGGGCTTCATATGGTGCCATTTGGATGCTCGAGTGGAAACTATTATTATAAGATAACTCAACCAGAGGATGATGTTGATCCCATCCTCCTTTAAATTCCATTGAGCATGTTCTCAACATGTCCTCAAGTGTTTGGATAGTCCACTCGGATTGGCCATCAGTTTGAGGATGATAGGCCATACTGAAGCTCAGTTCAATATTCAGAGAAAGTTGAAGACTCTTCCAAAACATAGAGGTTAATCTTGGATCTCGATCAAATACAATAGATAGTGGTACTCCATGCATCCTTACCACTTCCCTGATATATATCCATGCCATTTGATCCAATGAGAAATCCTCCCGAATAGAAATTAAGTGTGCAGCCTTTGTAAGATGATCCAAAACAACCTAGATTGAATTGTTGCCTTTGGATGTCTTCGGAAGTTTGGTGACAAAGTCCATAGTGATGTTCTCCCATTTCCATTCAGGTATGGGCAATGGTTGCATCATCCCCTAATATTTCTACCTCTCTACCTTCAATTACTAACACACTAGGAACTTTGATGTATATTCAGTGATCTCCTTATTCATATTATCCCACCAATAAT
This sequence comes from Viscum album, assembly GCA_963277665.1. Classification (NCBI taxonomy): domain Eukaryota; kingdom Viridiplantae; phylum Streptophyta; class Magnoliopsida; order Santalales; family Viscaceae; genus Viscum; species Viscum album. Next base: position 1,064,498,089 of record OY728166.1, on the reverse strand, counting down.
GCTCTCGGAGATCTAGATACATCTTTGTGTTTCCTGGGTGAATAAAGAAGGTTGAGCTGTGTGCATCATTCAAAAGTTCCTTCTTCAGCTCCAAACTTGATGGAACACATAGTCTTTTCCCAAATATCACAATTCCTTCTTCATTAACATTAAACTCCGAGGATTTCCCTTTTCTGATAGCTTCCATTTTTCTTGAATTCCCACATCATCCTTTTGAGCATCCTTTAACATTTCAAAAATTGATGATTAAGAAATCATTTTTGAAAGGATTGATGATGTTCCCTTCTTTATGATTCCCTTGTCCATCCTCATCAAATCCAAGAATATTGGATCCTTTTCAATTCTCATAAATGATAGAATGGTTGGGACCTTTCTACTTAGAGCATCTGCCACCTTGTTCACTTTCCCATGGTGGTAATGGATTGAGCAGTCATAGTCTTTGATCAGCTCTAACCATCTTCGTTGGCACATATTCAACTCATTCTGTGTGAATATATACTTGAGGCTTTTGTGGTCTGAAAATATTTCATACTTCTCCCCAAAGAGATAATGCCGCAAAATTTTGAAAGTGAAGATCACTGCAGCCAGCTCGAGGTGATGTGTTGGATAGTATTATTCATGAACATTCAATTTCCTCAAAGCATAGGCAATGGCTTTGTCATTTTGCATCAACACACATCCTAGGCCCTTCTTCGAAGCATCACTGAATACCATAAAAAGTTCTCCACTTGTGGGTAAAGTGAGAACATGCACAGTGATAAGCCTCCTTTTAAACTCCTTGAAGCTTTCTTCACATTCACCACTCTAAGAAAACTTTACTCCCTTCCGAGTTAGCTTGGTAAGAGGGTTGAAAAATCAGGAAAAATTTCTCACAAATGGTCGATAATATCCAGCTAACCCCAAGAAGCTACGAATATCTGTTATCGATGTTGGCATCGGCCATCCCTCAATTGCATATATTTTGTAGGGATCCATAGATATCCCATTTCTTGGGATGATAGGTCCCAATAATGATACATACATTATCCAGAACTCACAGTTGTTGTACTTGGCATAGAGCTTCTCTTTCTGTAAGGTCTCTAGTACAGGTCTTAGATGCTCCTCATGATCCTCCTTGGTTTTGCAGTATATTATAATATCATCTATAAAGACTACCACAAATTTGTCGAGGTAATCTTTAAAGACTCTATTAATCAAGTCCATGAATATTTATGGAGCATTAGTGTGTCCGAAAGGCATTAATATGAATTCATAGTGCCCGTATCTTGTATGAGAAGAAGTCTTGGGGATATCTTTCTTCTTCACCCATACTTGATAATATCCCGACTGCAAATCCTCCCTGGAGAAGTATTATGCTCCACGTAGCTGATCAAAAAAGTCATCAATTCATGGAAGATGATACCTATTATTTTTTGTGATTTTATTGAGATCACAATAATCGATAAAAAGGCGCATTTATCCATCTTTATTTTTGATGAAGAGTACTAGTGCACCCCATGGTGAAGCACTTGGGCATATAAACCCTTTATCCAAATTCACTTGTAATTGTTTCTTCAGCTCTTTAATCTCCACAACAGCCATTCTATATGAAGTTTTGGATATTGGAAATGCCCCTGGTATATGTTTAATTGAGAATTAAACATCTCTTCTTGGAGGGAGACACGACAATTCCTCGGGAAACACTTCAGCGAATTCCCTCACAATAGGCATGTCTTCAAGGATAGTTGCTTCCTTGGACTCAATCAAATAAGCTAGATATGCGTGCTCACATGGTAGTAATATCCACACTTAAGATGATGGACCTAAAGAAGATTAATATTCCTCCTTATACTTATAAAGAATAGGGGTTCAATTATCCACATGGAGAGTGATTTCCCGCTCATGGAAATTTATGTTGGCTCTATATAAGGAAAGCCAATCACTGCCAAGAATTGAATCAAATTATACCAGAGGTAGTATGAAGAGGTTCTCCAAGAAGTTCAATTGACATATTATGTTAGGGGAGGATTTATATTCATGGGATGTAATAATCTCCCCATTTTCCATACTCACCGACATCTTCACTTCCATGATTTTTAGTGGTGATGGTATTGTTATACTAAAATTTCGAGATATAAAAGAATGCATAGAACCGGAATCAAAAATTAAGTTTTCTATTATTGAATGAATAACTAGCGTACCTGTCATCACTTCATTTTCGGGGTTCACTTCAGAAGTAGTGATAGAAAAAGATCGCCCTTGCTGCCTTGGAGGTTGTTATTTTCCTCTGAAAACCCATGGTTTAGGTCACTGAATTGCAGGATTCCCTAGTTCTTTGCAGTTTTAGAAATGAATCACGCGTTGAGCTTCAAACGGAGCGTTCCTCTCTTCTATCGCAGTCACAGGTCTTTCCTGCTGACAGTTAGTAGCCAGATTCCCTTCTCTTCCACACCTAATGCATTTTCTTGTACCCTTCATGCAATTTCTGGGGTTCTTCTATCTGAACCTTTGGAAAGTTGGGTGATAGATCTTCTTAGCACCATTGGATTTATCTATCGGACCACCAGCATTGAAGTCCACCTTACGCTTATTATCCCCATGATACCCCTGAGATTCTATGATCTCCATTTCGACCTTGAGGTCACATCAGACAATTTCCTCATACCTGTCAAAGTCACGAATTGCCAGTGCTTTTCACAGGTAAGGTTTTATCCCACCGAAGAAGCGGTCAACCTTGCATTCGAGGGTAACCACAAAGCCGAATGAATATCGTGCAAGAAATGTGAAGTTTGACTCATACTCTCCAAAACATTTGTCTTCTTTTTTTTCTTGAGGGCAAGGAAGTCCATTTCTATCTTAATATGGATGGTGCGCATAAAATATTTTTCAAAAAACATATTCTGAAAATCCTTCCATTCCAACGCCTAGATCTCCTCCTGAGGATTCGTATTTTTTATCAACGTCCACCATTGATCAGCTTCACCCTCCATACGATTAGAATCTAGGAGAAACTTCTCTTGTTCAGAACATTGAAGGACGGAGAAGATCTTTTCAATGGGGTTGATCCATTTTTCAACGATTGTGGGATCAGATGATCCATCAAAAGTAGGAGGCCTTTGTCTCATGAAGCTCTCGATAGAGACTTATTCTTTCTTGGGGGGGGGGGGTTGAATGTTCCTATTGACCCATGTTTCTATTCAAAGCTTGAGTTAACTAAGATAGAAGCATGAAAAAGTTCTCAATTCCCGCTCCCATTGGATTGGGCATCTCATTAGTATAGTCATCACATTGATCTTCACATTGATTGTTATCCCCATTCCTCCTATTACTAGACATTGGTTCGAATAAAAGGAATGTTAGGGGTAACACATAAAGGGTAATACAAGGACAAAATTGATGACTTATAAATAACTCTTATTTCCTTAACATATGAATCTATTGGCTTCATTCTATGCTATCCATGATCTACTTTCTAACATATATTCATAGGGATTTTTTTGTCCCTTAATAATGGTTTATACTAAGCTTGTAAATTTACCAAAGAATATCCCCCAGAAGTGTCGTAACCAAGAGTGCAACAAGGCCTGCTGTCGTGCACCAGTTCCCGTTCGAGTCTATCTCAAAGCGGTATTTTCAGGTTTTACCCCTAGGATACATCTGTTCTAGAGGCGCCTCTACATACTCGTATCAATAAAGGGATGTTTTTTCTTGATAAACCACTTACTCAATACTCAAAAAAACCTAGGGATGTTTTTATTTTACTTAGTCTTGTCTCTAATTATTTACTAGGGTTTTCTAATCCTAATCCCAAAATAACTAAACCTGTCCTCTAATAACAACTATGACAACCCTTCTTTTTATTTCAAACATAAAATTGATTTATTACATAAAACCTTAACTTGATACAACATGGAAGATCGAGAGGTTTAGTGTATTTGGGGCTTATGAACATTACATAACAACTTAAAACCTGAAATACAACATATTTATTGAAAATGTCCTTTACATGACCACTACATTCCCTCATACTTAGCATTGCATGGGATAACCTGAGGACATGCATAAGAAAAGGGTGAGCTATAAAGCCCAGTAAAGGAATAATCATGTAATTAAGTGAGGAATACAATGAATTTTAGACAATAGGCATATCAATAGAGCACAAGAGAAGCATAAACATAAAGGCATGATAAATCATGATAATCATAACATGGAAATGTGGAAACAACACTTAACATGGAATTAGCACGAGCCAAGGCTCATTGCACATGGAGCATGAGTAAATCCTCATTGCACATGAAGCATGATTAAAACCTCGTTGCACTTGAATTAGCATGAGTCAACACCCATTGCACTTGACGTATCATGATACTATACTTTACCCAATGCATTGGAGTGCTATAAGGGCGCACCCTTCTTAGACATTTCATTTCATGCATAAGTGTGCCACATGGATCAGAAAACATTGAGTCATTCAACACAATAATTTATTCCACGATTAATGAGTGTGGAATACATACAGGAAACTCTTTAAACAATATGTAAATGTGCATAAAGGTGAATACCCTTGATAGATAAATGTGCATGGTATTCACTACACAATGACTTTGGCTTGAAAAAACGCGGTGCAATTTCAGCAGCATAACGGCGTGACATAAAAACTCATAAAAATGGTTGATGAGAGATAAAGGGGTGTCTCATAATATTTACATGACACGTACAGTAAGGGGGTCATATAGATACTTGTCCCAATAAATTTAATGGAATTTAGACTCATGATACAAAATAATTTCTTGAATATAAAAGAGGAGAGAGAAATTCCTTTCGGAATTTCAGCATAGTAACGGGTGTACATAGGGGGAATTTAATGAGAGATAAAGGGGTCTCCCATCATTTAAACACCATGAGGGAAGTATGGGGGAGGTGAGATACCATACCCCAACATTTATAATTGAAATTAAAAGGGCATAACAATTTATAGAATATTGGTCAAAAATGAGAAAGGAAGAAAAAACCCTTACTTGGAAGTGTGCTTCCAATGGGTTGAGAGAGTCTTGAGAGAGGCTTCTTGGGATCTTGGGGAACCTTGGGAGATTGGGTGGGTTTATATAGGAAAGGTGAGGGAATTCTTTATTATTTAGGTTCAGGACACCTCACAATAAACTAATCCAAACCACAAACCATCCCATTGGTCATTGCCCATGGTTTTTGCCAAAGGGGAGTGGAAAAAAATATTTTATAAGGCCAAAGTCCAAACTTCTTAAAATAATTGGGTTGCTTATGTGGAGGTGGGTTACACTCCCAAGGAAAGAAATTTAAAAAGACTAGATATTTAATAAGCCTTGAACGGTCCATTAATGCTTTGTAAAATAAGTCAAAAAACCCAAAATCACATTATTTTAATGTCAAAACAAATATTGGACGAAAATAAGGCTTATAGTATTCTATTACATCAATATTGGGTCATTATTATGTCATAAAACACATTATATATTTAAACGGAATTTAATTTTTACACAAAAATTTGACTGTCTCAGAAAATTATGAAAAATTCACCATCAGATAATTTCAACATCCTGATTCCAGAAATAATATTTATTTTATCTAAATAATTTTCTAAATATGTTAATTTTCACACTTAAAATAAAAACTGAAATTTATCGAAAATTCATGGGTTTTGACAGAAATGGATTTCAAACCTTAATAAAAAATACTATTTCATTCATAAAATTATACATTAATTTATATTTAATAAAAATAAATTTTGAAATAATAATAATATTTTATGAAAATATTATTTAATTCAAAAATACATTAATTCATCAAAATATATTTCTTAGTTGAACATTATCTAAAAATACTATTTGTGATTTAAAAACTATTTACAATGTAACAATAATAAAATAAATGTATATTCATTATTATATAAAAAAATAATGTACATAACCATAGTGCCAAGGTCTTGTTACATAACCCCTTATAACACTCACATAAGACCGAAGAGTAAGGTGTGTGATGGTGACAGACTCTTGGGGTGGCTCAGATAATATTTCTTGGGTAGTAATCTCTATCAAATTACACTTCTCTTGTAGGCGGTCTCACTCGAGCTTAACCTGTTGAAGCTCAGCTTGGGCTAGGTCAAGAGTGAAGCCCAATGACTCTACCTCTTTTCCAAGCTGTGAGAAATGGGCTTCATATGGGGCACGTCTACTGGATGAGGACATCGCTTTCCATGTCTGAGTAAATAAGATTCGTTAAAGACTTATATTAATACTAATAATGTGATCATTGTTCAATGACTATATTAACAATGGTCACAATTCTTAATAGTATTTTAATATCCAAAAGAATAAACCCAAAGAGGTTGACATTTTATATAAACATTTTAAATAAAGAGACATTTAATTTGATTTAGAGGTATTTTTATTAATGAAAGTTTGGGTCATTAGAACTAGTGTCTAGCATAATCTAGACAATGCAATATAAATTAAGAAGTGTTCCATAAAAAATAGACAAAGAGTGGTAATAAAATTAATAATAAAAACTTGGTATGGGTTCCCAAACAGACAGTCATACCATACAACATGCTTTGGCCTAAGCCAGAAATTAGAAAGGATATACATGTTCAAGAATAATATGTGCACCAATACCAAAATTCAATATGGAAACTAAAAATGGTGTACCCCCAAGATTGTACAACTGATTTTGGTCTAATACCCATGTCATGACATAACTATGAAGGAAATCAATAGAGAATGTCCCAAGTGCATGATCTAATATAAATAGAGACCACATGTATAGTATAATAAATTAATAAAAGAAATCAATAAATGTAATTCAATCATTCCATAATATCTAGCAGTGGATTCACGTGCCTGTCCAAGGCTATTTTTAAAGAATGACTTATATCTGAACATAAACATCCAATAATCTAATTCCATCTAGTCAATCCAAGGAAATCCATATAAAGTCCCTTGTATCACTAAGGGGCATGGTAACTCTGAGAATATCCCAGGTATCTCATTAGAGGACTAAATATCACCCAATGAATGGAATATCCATATTTCTAATGGTTCCACTCATGGTTGCTGCCATAGGGATCAAGTATCACGTTGGAGTATATAAAACCCCCCATAATCCCTCTTGTGTAAATCCATAACATCACCCCTGACACGTTATGATATAACCACTTGAGCACATAATGGAATCCATGAGTCCTTAATACGGACCCCATGTTCTTACCCAGCATGAATCAATTGAACCAAGTATCAAAGGCCCATTGAATGGAAAATATAAAGAATATTTCAAGGTAATTATAATACATTAGTACATGCCAACAATTGGCATTTATAAACTTCATGCTTTCCACTAACAAATTTATGTAATCCAATCCTGAAAACAAAGGAACATTTCATATAGAAGGAAAAAAACATAAAATATTATCCATCATGGTATGAGGAAAAATCTATGGGCCATAATCCTTAAACAATTTCATGTCATAAAATAAGCATCATAAAGCCATGATCTATTCATGATATCCAAACAATATACATTAACCCATTATTTTGGCATAAGGAATTTATCCCAAAAGTTATCTCAAATATCTAAAAAATGATCACTAGGAAAGTATATAATTGAAACCATTAAGAATGGTAATATGAATTAAAAACTTGTATAAGAAATCAGATACCAGAACAAGGTGCATGACATCAACATGCTTCCCAAATACATGTGATTTTAAAAAATTTAAATAAAAGACGATAACAAGATTGTTCAAGTATGGAATTAAATTCAATCTATCACATTAAATTTATAATATAGTGAATAAGGAAATGAATCTTATGAATTTTAATAGTCATGATCAATTCAATTTAAACCATTTAATACAATATGATCAATTCATTATGATGGAACTATATATTCAAGGTATTTCATTTGGCGCGAGTCATCCTAATCGCAGTCACCTCGGCCTTTTTTCCTAAACAAGGAATATTGATTTATGGTACACATGGCAAAGGAATCATAATTAAAACCCTTAAAAACACCCTCTTTCATAACCCACTTTAATCATTCTATTTTCCTTAACCAAATCATTTATCTCATTTATACACATAAACTACTTTTCAAGGGATCAAGTGTAACGAGTGGTGTGCTAGAAACAAGGAGTGCGCCTACTTGAGAAAATGCACCATATGGGACCAAGAACCCTAGCATTCCATTTAAAAATTATAATCTCCATCATATAGGGAAACCAATGAATTATGTAAGGAATTCATAAAAGTCTATAATTTTTTTTATCTTGAAGGTAGTGCACCTCTGTTGGAGGGGTTTTATTACAAAAACAAGACATTGTTTTTCAAACAATCATTTATCACCTTTAAGGATTTTATTGACTTCATCAAGGGAATAATTTAATGTAAACCAAGATGCACTAATTAGAATCAAATAATGATAATCATTAAATTAATGAATTAATAAGATTAAATTGTAGGGGAAATGGATCCTACCTCAAGGTGTAACCAAATCGAACATTTCAGGTCTGGTACATTCTAACTAGAAGTTGTTGCTCCCCCACTGAGCATATACACCTTCATTTACATATAATGACAATATATCCCTATGAACACATACTCATGGCCATTTACATGGTCATGGGTATCCTTACATATATGATTATATATATACTAGTCTCCTCTCACCTACGTATAAAGTTTAATATATATAAATAGGTTCACCTAGAAACATACATTCATATTCACTTACATGGATGAATATACCCATAATGAGGGAACATATATATATATATATATATATATATTCCTATGAATACGGAGGAAAGTTTACTTAGACACGATGACTCAAAAACATATGGTAGGGTCCAACACACTAAACAAAAAATATTAGGAACTCTTAAACACCCAAAGGACATAATATTATAAAAGAAGAACCAAAAAGAGGGTACAAAACCTTAACTTAGTTGTTGGAAATGAGTGGAATTGAAGAGAACTGTAAGAACCCAGGTTTTGAGCCTGTAATACTTTGAAGTTTTTTTGATGTTATTCCAGAGTAGGGTGTTCAGACGGTGTGTCATTCCGTGCCCCAGTGTGGACGGAATTGAATTTTAAGTATGTTCACACTAGACACACCAAATAAAGAGAATAACTCTTAAACTGTTGCTCGGATGGGAAAACGAGGGCACCATTGAGTCTGGAGCATGCCGTTTACCCTAGTAAGGTTATAACTTTTGCGGGCACAACCCTTCTGTGGAAAACGCCACCAGGGGAGTTTTCGTAATTTAGTGGCCTCAGGAGTGAACTTTATAACTTCTGAACGAAGGCTCAGATTAAAATTTCGAGAACACCGTTGCACTCAGAAAGTGGTTTTTAGCCTAGGGGTAGCTTAACCTCGACCCTGTAGAATTTTCTAGTACGGGGCCTACGGGCGGAGGGTTTCAGTGTTTTTGTATTTAAAAACACCACCCCTCCCTCTTCTCCACATTAGTTTTTTCCTTGGAAAAAGTTCTTCCCAACAAGGGAGAACCTCCTTCAAGCTTCCCTCTCCATCTATAAGGTGGGAAGCGGCTCCGGCGGACCATTCGTGAAGCTTCTGGCTACTCCCAATGAGGTAAGAGGTTTTGTTTTTCATTTTTTATTTCTGCGTCATCCATAAATTAAATTTCTTGCATCGAATTTCTGTCCAATATTCAAGTGAAGACCATAGATATGTAGGGCTTGATCCGAGATTTCCGATGCCCTTGTTGGTTTGAATTTTTGAGTCTCGGGGTGTCTGGGGTGACCCCGGTAAGTTTTCCGGCCGTTTTCTCCTTTTTCTGGCTATTCCAAGGGCGGTCGGCAGTCGGCAATGTGGTCAAGCAGTCGGCACGGCGGTGTGACGGCAGCTCCCAATGGCAGGCGGCGGCGGCTCCCAACGGAAAGTGGTGGTGGTCCCTGAGCGCGACGGTCCCGGGCGGCGGCGGTCCAATGCGGTGGCAGACCCCGGTCAGAGGTCGCCATCCGGGTGGACCAGGGGTCGCAGTGCACAACCCTATGGATACCGAGATTCGCTTTTTTCTGGTCTCCACACGGACCAACAACCGGCCACGAGGGCCGGTCGGCACGGGCTGGCCCAGGCCGGTCCATCCCAAAGGGGTTCGTCCCCCTAACTTCGGACACCCGTAACATCTACTAATGGTGTCTGTTTGGCATGCCGTCTGCAAAAGTTCAATCCTGGATTCGAGACAAATATTTTGAGATGGTCCCAGCGATTTTCATTTCCCGAGATGGGAGCTCGGTGGCGCGACACGCTCGTTAAGTACTACGCCGGGATTCTTCCTTTCGATGGCACGAACACATCCAGATTCCGTTTAAGGGACCATCAGTGGAACTATTACCCTGGCGTCAAGACGAAGGGGTCTTGGGTTGTTTGAGGTGTTGAAGATGGAGTTGAGGCGTGGGCCCCACAGGCCATCTTTTAAGCTGTGAGTAGCGTTTTGTGACCTTTTCATCAGACGTCTGTTCGAGGCAATGAGTAGTCATTTTGGCATGTTTTTCTGAGAGCATCGCGATGACGTAGATCGACCGACCACTTTTGAGACTGAGGTATGGGCCCCACGAGACCCCGTATGGGTGTAAAGCAGTGTTGAATGACTTTTTCGTTAGGAGTCCATTTCCAGCGAGTATGTATTCTATCTCGTGTGTGTTTTCACGGGGATTACAACGGTGTAATATTTTTGGAAGTGTGGAGCCTCTTTTGAGATATCATTAAACGTGGAAACAAGAATGGAAGTTGGTTGGAGGTTTCTTTAACGCACTCCGATGCAACGCATGATCACGATGTTAGTGACACCCAGTAATGGCACAGACAGTGCAGAGTTATCAGACCAGTTCTGGGTTTACCCTACAGAGGGGCTAGGCAGTGGGTTTCCCACTGACGTATGAGGGTATACCATCCAGCGAGGCTGGGCTGTGGGTCACCCATTGACTTTAGGGTTTACCCTCCAGCAGGGCTGGGCAGTGGGTTACCTGACAACTTTTAGGGTTTACCCTCTAAAAGGGCTGGTCAGTGGGTTTCCCGATGACATTTTAGGGTTTACCCTCCAACAGGGCTGGGCAGTGGGTCACCCGATGACCTTTTTGGTGTTTACCCTCCATTTGGGCTAGGCAGTGGGTTACCCGATGACTTCTTTCAGACGCAGCCCCTTTCGGTGAGGCTAGTCAGTGACTATTCTCTGTGGTTACCGGAGCAGGACCCTTGGTTGCACAATTCAGTGATGAGACCACTTTGACGTACATGATTCTTGGGAACTAGTGATGGATACCCTCAGAACTGTTGGCGACCTATCCTGGGCTGGGCTTGGAGATAGAGATCCCCTTACGCACTCGTTCAGGTTTCTTGTTGAGAATACATATATATATACCCTAATTTTGTTCCCACTCCTTGAGTCCAGTTACTCTCTTTCTAGGATGGGTGAAGACATGCGGGGTATGCCACGTGCTTTCCATGTCTAGCTCTTATTGGTTGGGATGACTCCACTTCCTTTCATTCATTGGGTTGAGCTACACTCTCTCTATTGCACTCTTACACTATTCTTTATTTGGTATACTTATCACCATTTTAGTACATCCTTTGTTGCTCCCTGGAGATTTCGAGGCATCCTACTGAGTATCTTTATACTCACCCCTTCATGGGATTTTCCTTCACTTGGTGTGCCCTTGCAGACGATGTACAGGTCGATCGAGACCACATAGGAGCGTAGAGTACATAAGATCCTGGGATGCATTCGGTGGTCATATTAGGTCTTTCAGGTGTGAGACTCACCAGTTGTTTACTATTGTTACATTTTTCCAGGTAGTGGAACATTTATAGTTGTGCATGTGTTTTTCCCCTTTTCTGTTTAGCATCTTGTCAGTACTTTTCAGCACTTTACTTTTTTTCTATTTAGAGGCTGATGCATGACTGTGGTTGGGTTATAGTTGTTTGTCCTCTGGTTTACTTTTTACTCTGCACTTCTGCATTGAGTGGGTTGTGTGTGTGTGCACAGGTACTTAGGTAAAGGCCTCCCCGAGATTGTTACGCCTTCAGCACTTATCGCTATCCCCTAGCCTATGGTGGTAGGATTGGGGTAGTTGAGGCTCGAGACCGGAAGGGTTGGGTCATGACAATGTGGTATCAGAGGTGGTTCGTTACTTGGGGAATTGTTCGGAAGTCCCTAAAAAGGAATTGGTTGGGATTTAGGGAAATAGTGTCGACATGTCTCAAGAGTGGCTCTTAGGCCAGGGAGTCCAATGATGGTACGGGCAACCGACAAATCCATTCACCAGGACCCTGATAACCTGATTGTCAAATCGGCATGTTGAGACATTTGTTGTAGGGAACATTGGAACATGCATCCGGTAGTATTGAGTCTTTGACTATCCTTGTTGGGTTAGCTCCCCTTCATGATTACGGTTATATATATATATATATGCTCATCTGATCGTGGTAATCCTTGATAATTTTCAGGATGCCCCCACGACAGCAGCCAACTGGGTTACCCTCTCCACTTTGTGACGACGACCTGGCGAGTGACGAGGCGTCAGTTCAGGGACCCTCACATGATCCCCTTCCACCCAGTGCTTCAGCAATAGCCCCTCCACCTGTGGAGCGATAGTTAGTATCGGTAGTATAGGCCGAGTTTGAGCGCAGGTTGAGTACACTCAGAGATTTTCACCATCAGTGACCGAAGAAGTTCCGCGGGGACCTGGATCCCCAGGAAGCGGAGGACTGGCTAGAGTCCGTGGACCGAATTTCAGGCAGGTACAGAAAACAGCGGACCAGATGGTAGCCCTAGCTGCCATCCTTTTCCACGGGAAAGCCAGGCGTTGGTGGGGGTTGGTTACGCAGACCCACGACGAGTCGTCTCTCACGCGGGATATCTTCTAGAAACTCTTCTGGGAGGATTAATCCCCCTCTTGTTTACGATCTGTTCAGATTCAGGGGGTTCTGGAAATGAATCAGGGGGGGTGACTGTGGCGCATTACTTTGCCCAGTTTACCAATCTGATACGCTACTCATAGGATATGATTAGACATAGTAACTTCCAGGTGTAGAAGTTTGAGCAGGGTGTTCACAGGTAGATCCATACTAGTGTAGTACCCCTGTACATCCCTACTTTTGTCAGGTTTATAGAGAGGGCACTCGTGACAAAGTGCTACTTGGCTGAGGGGTGTCAGCTACAGGGCCTAGCATTGGCCACTTCGGAGGAGAGTCTTCGGTTACAGGAATGCAGAAGAGTGCAGTGCCTCAGTCGAGGAGGCCCTTCCGTGAGTAGACACAAGGGTAGGGTCATACACCGCAGTACTGTATAGGGCATGTGACCCCCAAAAATAAATGTGAGACGAATATCTCTTACCTTGAGATTTCATTTAGTTGAAAATTCTTTAACATTCTTTATAATGGTTTATAATATTTTATTAATTTATAATACAACAATATTTAAATTCATAATATAACATATTATCCTTTACTATGATATTATCATCCATTAATTAATAATATTTCATTATTACCCTTGTCTTAGGCATTAACAGTTTCATTTTCCCATGAATGTTGGGTCTTGTAAGTTACATTTCATGTTCATAGATATAGTTCCATAATATCATGAATGATTTTAATTATATAGGTATAATATTTAATGAATAAATAAATTTTTTGAAAAAATATATAATTTTTGATTTTAAAATGAGTCGCATCGGTTCTTGGAGATGGATGATTTTACGTACACATGTGTGATGGTATCATTATCTAAATAATGAATGGGTAGGGAAAATGATGATATATTAAATTTAAAAAATAATTATCATGTCATAATTGTCATATGTGATCATTTTCCAACATTATAACCATTCATGTAATGTGGTGATGAAGAACTAATTACATCGTTATGTGGTGATGGTATGTCAAACATATGTACATGGAATGATTTTTTTTCATATGATAGATAAAAGGTGGAATATTAATTTATCACAATAATAATGACATATAAATATAAATATTATTATTAATTCATTAATTTATTATTAAAACCACAAAATATGAGGAAGTAGAAGAAAGAAACATGAAAGAGTTTGTAAAGATGGTTACATCTTCATCTGAATACTTCATTTAAATATCATCATAAGTGATATTATGTTAGTATTTTGGAAGGAATAAAAAATATTTAAATTTAATAAGAATGTTTGAATGCATAATGGACTGATATTTATTGAGTAATATGTCTTAAAGTTTTGTAAATAAGTGAATGAATGGGTTCCCTTTTGAAATTGTCATGAGTGGCCATTTTTGGAATTTCCAAAAATATTAAAATATAATAGAATTATTATAAAGAAAAATGCTTCAAAATGTGAATATGTGAATATGGGATGATGCTTTCTACAATATAATACCACATTAGAGCTTATTTAAAATATTCAGTAATTTTAAATAATATAATAAAATATTAATCCCGTAAAATATCCTTATTGTCAATTTTGATTTTATTTATTACTTTAAATATTAAAATACCATGATAAAACTAAAATTTAAAACTAAATACATTATTGTGTTATACACATGTCTTTTTTATCTGAATAATTCTTAAATCACCTTAAATATCTCAATTTATGTTACTTCTAGAGTTTATAATATAATTTTTCTTATTATTTCCCTAATTAAATATTTACTAATCAACATTGTGTAAGAATTTACGTAAATTATTTATTCACTAATACATAAAATCTCAAAAATGTTAAAGATAGTTCTTTTATATTTTATAATTATACTAACAGCTTATTTTATCTTTTTTATTAGGTAAACTACATTTTACACTAATTGAAAACAATAGTGTGGCATATGTGACGTTTTATTATGTAAAGTACTATAAAGGTCTTAATATCATCCATGTGGCCCGATATGGTCACATATTATTCCACTTGATGACTATAGGAGATACATAGTCCTACAACATGATTTAAGTATGATTGTTTTGGTCATTTTATGATTCTTAACAATCAATTTGTGACCTAAATTACCCGATTTAGCCTTTATTGTGGTAATAAAACTTCTAAGTTCATTATTAATATTGACCAAAAATAATAATTAAATATTCAATAAATTCAAACCTAGAAATTATAAAAAATTAATCAATTTTTAATATGTGAAAACACATAAGTTTCAATAGTTAATTTAATATTAAATGAAAAAATGTTTTTCAGAAATATTATCTCACTAAATATAATATTTTTTATACTATATACTGGTTTAAAATGATTTTCCAAAATTCTTAATTGGGTTATTCTAAATAAAAATTATCTTATAATAATTTAATAATAATACAAAAAGTAATTATATTGTAAATATGTTAAAATAATATACAAAATTCAATGAAAAATATTATTGTGCACTATAACGTAAAAAATAATTATTTTCAGAAAATTTTCAAAAATTATTCACAAGAAAATTTTGACATGATTAATTTAAAAATGAAAATAACATTTTAAAATTAAACTTTTATAATTTAATAATTATAATTTCAAATAAAATCTTATATGGAATGGGTTTAATAAAACCATTCCCTTTTTCATTTTATCAATTACTTAATGTCATTATAATGAATATTACTAGATTATTCTGTAATACAATTAAATATTAAAATGAAATATTCTATCACTACCTTGGTTATTAAATTATGTAGACTATATAATGCACCATATATGTGTATAATGATAAACCTTACCCAATTGTATTCACAAGTCGATTATAATAGATCATATGATATCTATTCAATCTAGTTCATACTAAAGAATATGATTTATTTTTAAAGGTGTTTCATGATAAAAAGATAAATATATACTGGGACTGATAATATGTGGATCATTAAAATAATAAGGAAAGTGGTAAAAGTGAGAAGAAATGATTAGAAAAGTTATCATTTAGATGCCTACACCGGTTCCCCCCTCTTAGTGTGTAACATATCACTATCCAATCCTCTAATAAATAATTCCCACTTTAATTATACTATTATAAATTAATTTTGAACATTGAAATAACATATCTATTCATGATCTTCCTTCTTAGGACAATGATTGATATCTTCCTTAAAATGAATGTGTCATTATAACTCATTTTTCTTTATTGAGTTATAATTTTCCTCTTTGAACATCATCATTCATTTTATATTTTATATCATATTCCAATATTTGTGGATAAATTTTGATACGTGTCATCCTTGTTGACGAGTTCTCTTCTTTATTATAAATAAAGTTATGTTAATTTAAATTCACATACTCTCAAACAGTAATTTCCTATCCTTTTTGGTCATTTCCCTTTCCACTATTTTTGTAATATTTATTTGAAAACAAAATTATGTCTTATCTATTATTACCATTGATTTTCACTAATTATCTTTCCAAAACTAATTTGAATATCTCTTAATATGTTATATTTCAAAAATGGTGTTTTGAAGAAAAAAGTGGAACCCTCAGATTTATTATTTTAGGGAATGTTTTACTATTATAAATAGTTGTTCAATTTTATTATAAATTGAAAAATATAATTTCTTATAGAAAACCATCTCGGTTATATTTTACCTCTATAAGGAAATATTAAGTTATTCACTTCATTAAAATACACTTTTTATATTTTGAAGACGATCACTAATGAAATTCATTTTTACTTACCCTTGATCACTCTCATGAATTTTTTGACATTGGAACTCAATGTTTAGTACCTATATGTATTTTATAAAATATAATCATTCCAAAATGATTCAATTCCATCCCTTATTAGAAATCATTATGATATATTTGTCTCTTACTCATTATGACAAGTTGTTGAAACATAGTAATTTCTAATGGGTTTTATCAGGCTTATGCTTTATATAGGATTTATTTTCCACGTCTGTAACATGTTTTCATTAATGTAATATGATTATGTTATTTGTTGGCCCATAATTATATAACCCCTAAAAATGTTGGGTAATTATATATATTTCATGAGATAGTTTGTACCAGATTTTGGATAGAACCTAATGCACTATGGGACATTTTCCACTATGTTTATTCGAAAGGAGACTGAATCCAATCCATTTTGGTGCCCAATAAAATATGATAGTCTTGGTAATGATACTTTAATTAATATTATTATGTTGTGTTATATGTTGATTTCACAAATTCCATGATCCCAAGATCTTATGATATCATTACCTTATGATAGGTATAAATGATTATTATTATCTTATTTATAGGGTAAAAATTCTATATTTTATGTTAATGTTACCTACACAAATTTTCATACCCAATTTTGTTCTTATGTCAACTGATGATAATTAATTTTCATCACATATATTTTCACTTAAAAAACACTTGAGCTCACCCATTCTTTTGTTTCATTTACACTGTGTTATAAAAAGGTATTACACACAATATGTATAATAGGATAGGTTGTGTGAGGAATATCTAATATATTTTTAAGTAATATTATAAATTAGTATACAACATATATATTTGTGTTAATAAAATGTTGATACAATAAATAATGATTTTTGTAGTTATTATTTTTTAGATAATAAAGTAAAATCTAAACCAAAAAAGTATACGAAATGTATGTAATAAAATAATTTATTTTCTTATTTTGATTGTTGGATTATACGGTCTAGTTTATCAAAATTGGTAGTATAGAATGAATTAGGAAACATTAAATGTTATGATGTTAGTTGAGGATAATTTAATGTTTGATAATATAAGATTGATAATAATTTCAATCATATAGATAACCCATTTTGTTTGATGAGGGTATAATGAATATTTTTGGGATTAGGATGATATCAAATTAGTTAAAACACAAGGTATAAGTCTTTGTATAGGATAACATCCTAGAAAATAGTTAATTTATAGATTTTATTTATGTATTATAAAATAAACCCCCTGTGGATACAGGAATGTGGATAAAAGAGGTCACATTGATGTACCAAGGGTAGATAAACTTGAAAAGGACTGATTGGGTAATAACTGGATCATATTATGGTGTATGATAGAGATTTATAACTTATATAACTAGATTAAAAATACAAGGTGATATTCTTTGGTTAATAATATGATAAATAAAAGTGCCTTTAAATGATTTATTAACAGTTTATTTTTAGACATTTGGTTAAGAGGTATAATAAAAATCAATATAAATTAACCTAGGATGAATCCATAATTATATAATTTGAACTAAGAGTGATATAGTTATAACTAAGAGAACAATATGATAATATGACAGTATCATAATATTTTACATGTTGTTGTAAAATTTTCATAAGTCTAATTTTGAATATAATATTATAACACTATTTTTTCATAGTTGTTAACTTCTTATTGTTTTAGTAGTGGATTGAACTAAAAGTACACATGGGTGAAAGGTAAAATATTGAAAATTCCTCAATGAAAAAACCATTAAATTACGAGGTTTGAATGAGAACCCGTACAATTATTATAATAAACCTATCAGGAAATTTGAATAATATTGTGAACATATTCAATGTACCGAAAACACCAATGAATAGAATTATAGAGTTCTATGGAAGGTTATATGATACAACTGATGCGTGAATGATGATTCAATTGACTACATGTTAAATTTTTGGAACGAATCATGGGGAAACTAACTTAAATGGATTATTAGATGTTATATATTTACTATTTAGTCCATTAAACTAAAAATAATGATGGAAATAGAGAGGCTATAATTTTCCATTTCCTAAAATGAATTAAAATTAGACATTACGAAATTTAATGACCTAATGTAAGTAATAATGAGTAAAATAGGAACTAAAAAACAATTAAACTATAGAATTTAGCAAAATAATATGCAACTACTTATATTAGATTATAATGTTTTCTTGCTCTATAGTTGTGTGTCTCTTATGTCATGTATGTTAAAAAAATTATATATTGATTCATAAATTAAAACATTTTGTGGAATAATTTATATATAAATAGTACAAGGATATTCTTCACAGTTTGTAGAAGATACATATTTTGAATTTATCATCTCTTAACATATTAAGATTCTATTAGGAATATACTATCTCTTGTTAAAAGGTATCATACCAAATAGAATATAGGGAAATTTCAGTTTTTATCATAAATAAATCGATGATCAACTACTTGTTTATTGTTAATTATGATATCCCAATGGTAATTAATAACACCATATGGGTTTTAAAATTTTGAGGTTGCAATGTATTTAATGTAGAAAATGTGATGACTTGAGATTTAATATATTTTTTCACCTCATTAAGCCAAATAAGTTCAATAGAATTATCCATACACAAAACCAAAATAAAAATAAATTGTGATATGTTATGAACATTAAAATCTATCCATTTAATTAGTATAAATGAACTGGATTAACCAAATTATATTACATATTAATATATAGTATTATAGATATAAAAATTATTTTATAAATTTTTTAGTAATTTAGTATTATGTTTATGAATATATGTTTTTTGTGAGTAAAATAATTTATTATTGATATTTAATTAAATTATTTTTAATTAGTTATTTTTTTTAAAATATAATATTAATTAATTAATTATTATTTTTTGAATTTCTGAATAAGAGTGTCTTGTATTTTAGAATTTTCTTTTCATTTTAAAAGAAATTATCATTTTATTTTTTTATTTTATTTAAAAGATAAAACTAAAAATATTAAAAAATTAATTTTTTAAAATAATCTGCATTTTCTTATTTGTAATTTCAATATTAGTTGAAGAAAAAATTATGAATTTTTTAAAAATTCTGTGATTCATATACAAATAATTAAAAATTCCATTTTTATGTTACATGAATTATATAACATTATTACTACGAATGTGGGATAATATGGATTACAACCCATGGCCATGAGATATTTATTGATGATGAAAATAAACATATATAGGAAAGATATTGAGAAAGGTACAAAAGTGGTACACATGGAACCACTTAAAAAATAGGCATCCTACACAATCATATTATTTTAGTACGTAACACCCTTCACTTTTGTGCTTCCACGACCACTCAGATTATTTCCTCTCTTCTATTGTTTGGGATTTTTATAAGCATAACCTTTATCATTCGTGTCTAATGATCCATATTTTTCACTATGAGGGTAAAAATATTTATCTACATCATCAATATTTCTCATCATCACAACATGATACTCTTGTAAGTCATCAATCAAATCTTCTACTATTGTACAATCTAAGGGTATGGTTTTATTAATATTTTTTCCAAGAAACCCTTGAGTTGTTGCGTCCCAAACTAATGGATCCTTATATTCCAATTCCACCTGAGGATACACATTCACAACCTACACATTAGTAGGAGATTTTGAAGTAATACCATTATCATTAGTTACAGGATTTGATCCTTCTAGTGTCCTCTGTTTAATTCTAATGCCTTAATTCTAATTTATGTAAACCTAGAAATCATCAAACATTGAGTTATAAATTTACTACAACATGGAAAATAAATTTGGTGTCATGATACGCATAGACCTCCATATTCATCCCTACTCAGCATCAATTCCTATAACATCAGATCTAGAAACATTAACATTACACCCCATGGGAGAAATAGTCAGGCCTTCTACCTCACCAAGATTTAACTCTATGTGCTACATCAAAAACTGAAAGAACTTGTTGAGATGAGGGATCCTCATTAATCTTGTCAACTATATTGGAACTAATATACTCCCTAATTCCATGAATTGGTATTGAGGCATCCATAATTGTTGTACTTAGGACATGTTGTGGAGCTTCCAAATTATCTTAAATTCCACACTCTGAAAGTCAAACAACTATAATTGATTTGAAATTTTGAATCAATAGGTACAAATATATAATAATGACCATTTTAATTTCAAGAATAATGGTTATGAGACCATATATAAAACATTTTTACCTTGGTAAAATCTAAATTATTAAAGGTAAAAAAAATTATTTATAACGAGTTCAAAAAAAGGATAAAACATGTTTCTGAGTGGGAAGCTGAGGAACATTTCAATATTAAATATTCCCCTACATATTATTTATAAATTGTTTTTCCATTTTTTCGATAGTGACTTCCAATTATTTTAATTTTTTATATTAAAAAATCTGATCCCATTTGATTGGTTAAAGGGGCTCTCCTCTCCACCCTTCAACCAAAAAAAACCTTCATATTTTCATCCAAAATCTACTAAAACCTATCCTAAACATTCCTAGACACACTAAAGATATTTTTTATTTTCAAAAGGCAATCACTCAAAATCTTATTCTACTATAAATGTACATAATACAATATTTTAGTTATAAACTTCAAACTAATCCATCTTTATTTCTATTTCATTATGTTCACATATTCTTTCTCAAATTCAATTACACAATCTTTAAATTATATCGTCACCATCATTAGTTTATATGATTTAATTATAATTATTGAAAAATAATTAACCATCATTCCCTTTTAAATTAATGTAAAGAAAAATTTTATTTGGTGGTACATGAAGACTATTTCCACCACAACGTAACATGTTTCTCCTCCTTCACTACCTAACATAGATTTTTTTGGGAAAGGGAATATAATATAGAATCATGTTGACTATAATTTATTTCATATTATTAAAGCATAATACATACTACACCTCTATCTGTATCCATTATTCATTACCATCATTCATAGGTATATTTTATTATTTTTACTAAAGGATAAATATAATGTATTTATAATGATTATGGTTCCAGTAAGATAAATTTAATAAAAAGAGTTAATGATATGAAAAATAAACAATTGATATGAAATTAACATTTTTAAACAAGAACACTTAGAGGGAAACAATATTTTTAATATTTTTAATTAAATTATATAAATTGTCTTCTCCTTATATATGTTATTAATTTTTAAATATGATACATAAAAAAATAAGTTATGTAGATTTTTGTTCTTGAATATTGACAGTATATCATAGACACTTAATAATAAAGAAATAAACTATTTTATGTTTTTGTTTTGACAAGTTTGACCACCCACTTCATAAATACTATTAAATATATAATTGATGACTATGATAACATCACTAGGAATCATATATAAGAAAATATATAAATAATGATATGATTTTTTTTTTAAATGTTTACATTTATATTTTACTCGTTAAATAATATTCCAGAATTTGTTTTTTGTCAATCAATGAATCATTATCATCATGGATTTTACCTTCAATGATTGTATTCAAAACTCAAATGGAATTAAATTATATAATAATAAATTACTATTAGACCTCAAATATAATATCTTTAAATATCCTTAAATGATAAAAATTCCTTAAATAATAAATAATTAAACAAATAATACAATAGTAGTTTGAAATGATCAAGATTACTCATGATCGATATTGTGAATAAGGTAAAATAATAACATATATACATGTACAAAACAATTATTATGAGGAATATAAATGGTAATATTTGTTTTTAATGTAATCAAATAATTTATTAAGGTAGTTATTTTTTTATATAGGATGTTGAAAATAGTCATGGAAATGAAGATAAAATTAACAGGTTTCTATCTCGATCAACATTAATTGAGGCATGTTTCATATTATGCATCAATTTTAATTTTATGATTTAACTAATTATCCATATATTTATAACAATATAAATAATTTTTAAACTTATGAAGCATCAAATCTATTAATGTTCATCCTTTCTGTAGGTTATGATCGATATGATCTCTAAAATATAACATTTTTTATAATTTAATATTATTTTTGGAGTTGTAATATGTCTCATAGACCTTATTTTCTAATTTCATATGGTATAAAAATTTTATAAATCGGAGATAAATTATGAAGAAAATATTTGTTATTTATGACTTGTTTTCCCTCCTAAAATGCATTTATTTTTGAAATAATTTCCATTATATTAAATAGCACTTTCCCATAGTTTCCCATAACTTTTATTTTTGGGAAATTTAATCCTTATTAATTAGAATAATAATTATTTATTATCTCATTTATCCTTCATATATCCCTTATCATATTTTAAAAATAATTTTATATTAATCAATATACATTATTTGATTTTAAAAAAGGAAATTTTAAAACAAAATATTTGAAATTTATGATTTCTTATTTCATGAAAATTGTCACCAACATAAAATATTTTCCCAAATAAATATATTTTTTAATCCATCATTTTTATAGAATAAAATTCGTTTATGATTATGGTCTAAAGGAATATATACTATAATTTCATTCCTAAAAAGGTATCATACACATTTTAGAAGGCCTCACCTTTACAGATCGTTTTTACATCTCCTTAATCTATCTGAAAATTTTTTATACATTTGAAATAAATTCTATAATCCTATGTTTACTTATTAAAATTTTATAATTGAAAAATGATTTATTTCTTTATCTATTAGGAATCCTTATGATATAGTCTCCGGTTATTCGTTGAGATAAGATTATGAAACCCATATCTTTCCCACTAGTTTTATCCTTATAATGCATCATATTTGGTTTAATTTCCACATGTTCCACATGTATGAATGTACATATTATAATTATGTTATTGATGATACTGGAATTATATAACCCTTTAATGTATTGGGTAATTATTTATATCTCATGAGATGTTATGTAATATATTATTGTTTCAACCTAATGCAATATGGGACATTATACGCTATGCCTAAATGAATGGGTTGTTATCCATATTCTCCATGGGGAACTGTATACTATAGAAGTTTTGAAAGTTTTCCTTGAATTATTCTTATAACAGCTGGATATATGTAGTTTCCATATATTTCTTGATTCTAGGATCTTATGATATTATCTCCTTATGTCATATTTCCATGATTATGATAACTATATTTATTGCAAATAAATATATATTTTATGTTCATAATCCTTACATAAAGTAACATTCCCAATGATTATATTATGTACACTTATGATTATTTAATATTATGTCTTATGTTTTCACTTTTTATCATTTGAGATGACCCATTCTTATGTTTCCAATTAACCAACTTATTATGAAAAATAAAACACATGTTATGTATAATGGGATAACTTGTGTGGATAATTATTGAGAAATATTTATGAATTATTATTAAATATGTTTATCCTCATGTAATGGTAAAATTTAAATTTGATACAAAGAAAAAGGGGTTGGCATATGTATTTCATCTAATCCACTAGAACTATAACCCTATACGGTATTGAAATATTACATAAAGAAATATTTTCTTTAAATCTTGTTATTACCATATGATTATATATGGGAATTCATAATATGCATGTATAAGAGGTATTTTAGTTTCATGAGGTGAAATTTGTGATCATTTAAAAAAGAGATCCTTGAATGGCCTCTATATTCAAGAATGTCCATCAAGGTGATATGGTACAAAAGGTGAATTTGATCCTGAAAAACCTTCCTTAGAGAGATGGATAAAATGAGTAAAATTTGGAATATGTTATATAGGAATGAATATTAGAGTTTATGGGATAATGGGATGTTCATTTGAAATTGGGATTGGAATCCTAGGAACTATAAATCATTGACCATGATAGATCTCATTGATTCCTTATATATCCATCCATGAAAAAAAATCTTTTTTTGGATTGAGTTTCATGAGGATTCCTTATTATGACCAAGAAGAGTACAAGAGTTGTTCTGAAAGATCCCCCATATTTAAAAATTAATGCAGATGGAATAGAGCCACCAATATTTAAATTTATATCATTTTTTAATCCCACTATGATTTATTGTTATTCAATTTGTATTTTTGATTAAATCTCCTTCACTAGAACCTCATTATATAATACGAGAATGGAAACACTAGCTAAATTATATGTAGCCTTTAAATATTGTTGAATGATCCATGAATTCAATTTACATATTTTTTATTCCTCCTTTATGACCAAAATTTAAAATATATTCCATGTATCTAAATTAAAGGGATTTTACATTAACCCTTCCCATTTTCAGGTTATGGAGAGTTATAATTGGAGTTGGTTGTTTTAGTTATTGGGAAACTAATACCAATTAATAATTATCAGAATTAGGTTCTTTGAGTGAAATGAGCTCCTCTAATTTGGTTCAAATGTAATCATAAGGAAGATTCTAATGAGTCATATGAGTGGGAGTAAAATGTGAAGAATCTATTAACTCAAATATTTTTTGGTCAAATAACACTATATAATCATTATTTTAAATAATTTGATTTATAATGGCTCCTTATTAGATCCATGATGTAATATTATGTTATAAAATTATTATTTTTTATTTTGTCTGTTATTTGGATAGTTAAGATAATTTTTAGAATTATAAAGGAATCTTACAGTGTGTAAGGTTAGGGTGAATAGTTCCATAAATATTCATGTAAACTAGGTGTGGTAAAACTATTATTATAGTAACTATTTAATAGTTGGTCAAAAAATACAGGTGAACCATTCATGTCCGATTTTTTAGTTATAAAACTTTAACCATTGTTAGTACGAATGTATACCATCTATGCATATATACCAATCAACCAATTAAAAATGAAAATATTATTATTTTAGCTTTATTAAAAATGTATTTTTTTATCACATAATAAGGAACCATCCAGAAGCCCCTTTTATAGGCTCATTATCCCCTTCATATCCTCTTTTCTTCTAACCTAATAATTCTTCATCAATATGCTATTGTTCCTATTATTAGGCGATCAAAATAGTAAACCACAAAATTATCATTACTTTTTAATTTAATTTTATCCCTACAGACATAGAGATCGAGGTTTCATGGTGGATGAGTTATATGATTGGTGTTTTTATTCATAGACCTTTGTTTCTTCATCAAATGGTTAATCCTTTCCACTTTTAGTGGAATAACTCCATTTTTATAGAGTCATCATAATATGATAGTTGGATCTTGTTAGGTCTACAAGGCTGAATACCCTGAGAGGGGGGGGGGGTGAATCAGGGTATGGCTAATTTAAAATTAACGCCCGTTCTGATCTTGTTTCTCTGTTAATCAAAACACTCTTCTCTCTCTTTCCTGTTGCACAAAGTAAATAGAAAGTAAAGAATGCATAGGACACAACAATTTTACTTGATTCACCGCAAAGGGGTACGTCCAAGGAGCATACGCCGACAAGTTTTCTGTCGCACCAAATTCCACTATACTTCACTAGCTGTGGATTACAATGTTTGTGCACAATCACTCAACCCCAGGCTCACTACCTCTACAAAGTTTTAGGGCCAACTCACTGCTTTCCCAAGGGTCACTCCTTGTTTCTCTCTCTTTGTCTCACTGCCGGTGGAGAGGATCAACTTCTTCCTCGTCCTTCGCTCATTGCTCTGGAAAACATCCACTCACAGTTTATAGACCTGTAGGTCTCTTCATTTGCATGAAGGAATGCATCTTCCTATATTGGTAAATGCTCTGTTGAAGACCAATTTTCACACGTAGATGAATCTCTCTTTGCACCGAAGGTATCGCGCAAACTTCCAGCTTCCACAAATCCCAAAAATCACTGTTGTAAATAAACCTTACTTGGCGCGCAAGTCAATCTCAGTGCGCAAGTATCTGCACGCAAGTCGAAAAGGGCGTGCAAGTCCACCTCATACACTTACGTGACACAATATTCTCTAAATCCAAACATGCACAACTCTCTTTCTTTTAAGCCCAAACCAATATTGGTGTGCAACTGCCAACTGGCGCGCAACTTCTCACACTGGCGCACAAATTCACCCACCGGCGCGCAACTCTACCTGCGCGACCCACACAACACTTGTGCGACCACCACACCTGTGCGATGGGAGATCTAATTTCTCAAAGCGTTGAACTCCGGAAAAGAATGAAGAGGGGTGGTCCAGTATTAATAGGCATTTGGTTACCCCTGCCCGACGGCGCACAACTCTCCCTTCGGCATGCAAGTCTCGGCGCGTAGGTCTCTTCCCCTGCAAGTCACTTGTGCGACCCACTTCCAAACTTGCGTGAACCCCTTTCCTTTTCCATATTTTAATCTTTAGATCTTGAAAAACCATAGGCGCGCAAGTACTCAAACTTCCAAGGCATCGGCGCGCAAGTATCTTTCTCGGCGCGCAAGTCACCTGCGCGACCTCACCAAAACTTGCGCAAACCTTATTCCTTTGCTATATTTTGATGATATGATCTTGAAAACAAATGGTGTGCAAGTTTCCAAGCCTTCATTCACACGACACTCAAGTCCCTTTTCCAAAAACCACTTTTCTTTATTAGTCGATTTTCAGGCCCAAGAATTTGGCAAACACTGGAAAACGGCGCCACCTTGTATCTGTTATTTTTTGAACCGCCTCTAGATCATCCATTTCTTTGTCGACGTTCTTGAATAAAACATGGATCATTACCCACAGCTCTTGAACTTTACATTCCACCATGAAATCCCCTTTGTCAACATATTTGTATGTCATGGTTTTCTTTGTCAACAATCACATCACTGATGTCCACTTTGTCAACAAACACAATCACCTCAAAAATACTTCAATGATGACTTGTGGGATTTTTGCCCAACATATCTATATAGATGAGTTATATTATATAAAAGCTTATTTTTTTTATTTATTATATATTTTAGTGTAAAGAAATATGTAATAAAATATTTTGGTGAACCTTGTGAATTACATTGTAATTCGTCTTGATTATATTTGAAATAACATGTTATGCATTTTCTTAAGAGAATTAAACAAGTATATTTATAATCTAAGAACTCTAATTTATTTTAGATATTTATTGTATAGTGTTAATTCAATTTATTGGATAAATTTTAATGAAATTAAATCACATAATTATAAATTAATTTTTTTTCTGATTTTATTAATAATTTATTTAAATAAAGAGGGATTTCCTTATTTGGATTTTCTTATTAATGTAATCAAACATTATATAATGTTTGTTTTATAAAATAGATTTTTTCCTATAATTTTTATTATTTCGATTTTTTTTGTGTATTTAGATGAAGGGAAAGTCATTTTTTCATGTTTAGAGGCATAAAGCTTTAATGAATTTTTAAAAATATATAGGTAAAATTAAATGGGTACTAGAATGGTTCTTCAGATAGGTATCGTTCTGTGATTTGAGTTTACTCCCTCTCCCTAGGGGATATTGATTTTTTTGTCCCTATTATTATCCTTATAATAGTATTGGATGAGTCTCTACCTAGTGGATATTTCTTGCAGATTTATACGATTCATATAATTCTTATGGAATTGATGATGAGGGTAAATCATGTATTGAATTTAATAGTCCAAGTATATTGAGACTCTTTTCATTTGGATCGTCAGTATACACCCATGATGCATTGTTATGTATTTTATAATAATATGTTATTTTTAATTAGAATCATATACTTTATATATTTTTTTGAAATATAAATTCCATGATCATTTTAAAATATCATATATTCAAACTCATTTTATATACATTAAATAAAAATTAAACATGATATTTTGTTATTTTATTTCAATCTAGAATATAATAGTTTATCCTCTATAGATTCTATATAGAGAACTTGGTGAGATATTATTCGGTTTGTTATAATTAGTTTTCATATATACCCTCTATATAACACATTGTGCTTTTATAAAATATTTTTTCATAATAAATTTCATTTCTTCGGTAACATTCATTACATAAAACATAGAGTTGTGAAGAACCATAATATAAAATTAAAAATATTACTATTTAAACATGTCCATAACAGGTCTTCCCTTATATATTATAGTATGAATAAGATAAAAATATATTTAAATTTATTTATGAATATTCTTTATTGATAAAATATATTGACAAATAATTTTTCTAACTTTTTGAAAATTCTTTATGTGCTTTCAAAATTCATTTTAATCAAAAAATGATTATTATTTTATTTTTGTTAAAAAATAAACAAAATAATTTATTAAATATGAGGAAAAATTATGTGAAAAATAAGGTTAATTATAATACTAATAAATTCAACAATATATGAGTGTGACATTTTGATAATTTTCCAAAGTGATTAATTTTGTGAAAAAAAGTGAAATATGAATATTTTTATTTAAAAGTACATTTTCATTTATAAAATTTACAAATATCAATACTTATTAAAAAAAGATTAAAAGTATAAATAGTAAAATTATATTTTTAATAATCATATTTAATTCATTGGAATATATTGCATCCTAAATTTTGAAATAAAAACATTTCTTACTTATAGAATTTGTTTCTTTGTAAAACCACTTCTCCATCACATATGTGGGATTAATTTAAAATAAAATTTTTCCACTTATATGAATTAAATATGGAAAAATAGATTTAATATTTTTAGTTATAAAATTCTATTTTATTTCATAATTTCAACAATAGTTTTGGTCATAATGAATAATAAAGATAATAAAATATATGTTACCACTGTTAAGGTTAAACAGAGTTTACTAGGGGATTAATGTAAAATGGAAATTTATAAAATGATCTAAAAATTAATATAATTCCAAATTTATCCCCTTATGTAAGCCTTATTTAATATAAAATTATAAAATTATCCATTTTTGAACCTTATTTTCATGAATGTGATGTGAAATTTTTGTTAAACATTGAAAATTTACATGTGTATGACTCACCTAAATAGTAAAAGGCAACCAACTATCCTCTAAACATCAGACATAAAAATTAATTTTCTTCAAAAAATACCTCCCCAAATACCTCAATTTTTTCAATCATGATTACCTAAATTCTTTGTATTGATCACGAATCCCTTGTAAGATGAATATTTGTGGAATAACTAAATAACGTTTTTGAAGGGGAGGAATCATTCTTAACCGGGGCTTTTTTATTTTTTTATCGACATCCTTAAAACATATTTTAACTATTGTTAAATTATAATACTTATATATTACATATAATAATATTTAATTTCATTAATAAATTTTATCCATATGATATTTCTATAAATTTTAAATCAAACTAGATATCATGTTTATTTCATACTACCACCTCACAAAATGATTTTATTTATTTTGAATCACCACATCTCACAGATTGATATAATGATTGATATAATAAATATATTACAGATTTTAAAAATAGATATAATTTTTTAATTATAATATCACGTCAAATATATTACCTTCTTATCTTTTAGAATATGACAAATCGATTGTGCATATGTATGGACAACCACTTCCATGAAGCAATGTTATACAATTTTCATGTAATTTGACATGGATGGTTATAAAGATATATATAATTAATATATATGGATATTATCATATATAAATAATATTGTAAAGGTTAATTAATATTTATCTTTCTTTTTTACAATCCTTAAAAAATATGGAAATAATACTCATACAAATGTACGACATGCCATCTCCATGAAGGGTTTAATTCATTTTGCTATCTCTAATTTATTGGGTGACTATAAATATGTATATAATTAATATATATGATCTAAATATAATTATTTTAATTCTTCCAATTCTAGAACCATAATAAAATTACAATAACAAAAAATTCCAAACCAAAATATACATGAAATATTAAGCAGTTATCACAAAGAAGAGTGATTTTAATAAAGATTTGTTATCAAAATAGTGATAGAAAGTTGTATATAAATCATATATAGAGTAATATATATATGAGTATGGTTATATAATATATATAAATAAAAAAATATATTTATTTTAAAAGAGGAATGAACTTTTATGACTGATGTTATGACATGTGGTGAGATATTTTGACTCAATTTCCACTGTAGTGAGATATATTTGGTATTATGCACTTGTTTACTAAAATGAGGATTATATATAGACCCATTTAAATTTAATAGAATGAATTTATTTATTTTTATTATATTTAATTTTTGAGATAATTTTATTATTTCTTTTATATTATGATTTGAATGCTACAGAAGTAGATATGGATTTTTCTCACACTTTCATTTTTGTGAGACACGTGACATATTCCCCACTTGTTTCTTTTTTGAATTGTATATGTATACAATTAATGTATATAATGATGATTATTATTAAAAAAATTATATAAATTTAAAAACAAAATTATTTCATTCATGAGACTTACAATTCATGTGTTACCAAATTGATAATGGTTTTACATTATAATCACAATGTTCATTGGGATTATTCACGGTTATGTTTTGGATGATGATAAATTATGATCTAACTATCAGTAGAATATATAATTTCATTCAAAAATAGTTATTTATATAAAATACATGTTTTTCATTCTTTTTACTTTAATTATGTACCAACTATTCTAAAATAATTTTTTCAATGAAAACTGACCTTATTTCTCTCTTTGATTTATTTTTTTCTTCCATATACATGCTTTCTAAAAATATTCAGAAATATCTTTTTGGTATTACACTATTATTTTTTAACATAATTTTTATACATGATATTAATATTACAAAATATCTTAAAATGATTTTTTTTTTCATTTTCCAAATGAGGTTATTTTTACTTTTTATCGAAAATTTGAATTAAATATTAATTTTAAAATTTATGACATGAAAAATAAATCCCATAATCAAGAACACTCAATGATTTAAAGCTTCTATTACAATATTCCATGGTTATTTTCATTGAAAATATTTCCTTAATTTTTATTTATTTTATTACACGATATTCAATGTTGAAAGGGTAATTTCTTCAAGAATATTTGTGATAAAAATTAAATGTTACTTAAATTCATCAATGAAAACAACCATTGATTATACATATTATAAATTAGGGATATAAATATGTTATACCATATCTATTATTTATTAGTATGGTTTATGATTTTTAGGGAATTGAAACCTATAACATTTCCACTAGTTATGATTTGATGAAATGATGCAATGTTTATAGATACTGTTTCTCTTCCAATGGTTATGCGATGATGAAATGATTATGAACCCAATTTTTTTTTATTAGTTATAATATGATTAATGTCTCATGATACTGAGGTAATATATGTTTTATATTTATTATGTGAATGTTGTTCCATTATTATATGTTATTCTAATAAATAGGGTAATGAATAATGTTCTATTACCATAAAGGGTACATGAGAGGTTATCTAAAGCCAAAAAATATGGTACACTGGAGGTTATTCCATGAATAAAATAATATAAACATGAGGTTATCTAAAGGAAACAAGTGGGTACCCAGGAGTATATATAAATACCATAATATGGTGCAAGACAGTTACCCCAATACCAATAGAGACTACATGGTAGGTTATCCCAATCCCACAAGAGGTTACATGAGAGTTTATTTGAGGCCTGAAGTAGGTATATGTATGGATACACCATGTGTAAAATGTTATGAATTTCTTAATGGATAGCCTTATAATAAGATTTATTATACTTAATTTTATTCTAAAAATCAATGCCCTATTAAAATTTTATGATCTCATGGATTAAATTCATTAATTATTTTATGATTATTCTCTTATGGTCTATAATTATTTATACCATGACTCAAGTTTATGATATATGATACACATCATATGGTTTTCAATAGTTATTATCATTCCCTCATTACCTTATTCTCATGTTATGATGATATCACCCTTGTTTACCCATACTGAGCAACATATCTCACACTTTATTAAGTATTTTTCCCCAGGTTACGAAAAATAATTATGTATGATATGTATAATAAGAGTGAGAGTTATGAAGATCTTAGTGGGATATGATGTAGTTCACATAGGAACTATTTTTTTATCTCTCAAAGTTTCCAAAGATACTTATCCAATATGATTTCAACATGGATAATTATGTTATATATTGATTAATCATATAATAATATTTAATATATAAATATTATATGTGCATGGGTCACAATAGTTAATATCATACAAAGGTTTAGTTAATGTTTTAAAACTAAGATGATATTACTTTAGTGAGAACCCGATGTATACATTAATGTATAAAAAATTGTTCAATAATTTTGGAGAAGGATAGGTTGGGATATTACTATGAAATTAAATTTATGTTAGGATTACAAAACTGGATGTGGATATTCCCTTTTTTTACAAGGTTCTTATAAGTTCAAAAAATTATGCGTTGGTCTTAGAATCAATCGTCACCTGGCACATGAAAATAGAACTTTTTGGACACATATAAAAACACTCCCTGGGGATATTTTTTAGACATATTCAAACACTTTATGAATCGTAATGAATGATTACAATATTTTACAACCATTAATGACACCATTTAAACATAATTTGAAATATATTGAATGAAAGGTATCATAATTTATAATTCCTATAAATTATTTTTCATGATTATTTGGTTTCTTAATATGATTATTGTTTCAAAAACATTTTTTTTGGTTTTAGATGATGGATAAAACCCAATTGAATCATGTTAATATTAAATGAGACATGTAATGAAATTATTTTCCTCACGTGAAAGAGAATTTTATTAGTGTTGGAATGATAAACCCCATTCCTACGCCCACCCAATGTTCTCAAGATATGAATCATATTGATTATCCAAATAAGAAAAGGTGGGAGCACCTTTCTGTGAAGTCAATTGTGAGGGAATGTATACCTTCTTTTAATTAGATTTTTGATACACTAGTTTCTATAACATTGAAAATTTTCATTTAAATGATATTTTCCATTATATAGTGTTTAAATCATGAAAAAAGCATTTTTTTTGTTTATCATTTGTATGGTGATAAAGTCTATGGTCGAATCATATAAAAATATAAGGTACCATGATGAAATTGTCTCCATAGAGTGGGTTGAGATTAAGAGATCATTTCCCACTAATTAATTTCCTCTTATTATTCATGAAAAATAGAGAATAAATCACTTCATTTAAATAATAAGTATGATGAATCATTGGGAACATGTAAGGAAACTGTTACAAGACATGTGAGGTATGCTTCCAGTATCATAATACAACCTGAAAATTTGTTTGTCCAATTCTTTCATTGATTAAAAATAATAATACAAATGGAATTTTCAATAGGGTACATCAGGAGATGTGATGAAATTAGCCAACATAACATCATTTTGGTTATATATATTTGAGTTACACATCAAACTAATGGTTTTCATTGGAAATTAATGACTGAATTCAATGAAAAATATAAAATCCATGGGTAGTATAAGAATATATTTCCATTTTTTCTTGATGTGTGGATGGAATCATAGGGAAAATGTCCTATGGGGAAAATTTAATGTTTTATGTTTTTAAATGAAGGTTATAGAGTGGGTGAATGATGATGTCATTTGAAGATGTTAGATAATAATATGATTATAGATAATTCTATAGTGAGTGTACCACCATAATCTAGTGTTTATAATGTAAGTAATATGGAAATTATGATAACCAATTTTCAAATATAATGTTTAATCATGATGATTTAATTAAAGAATCAATAATGACTATATATAATGAAAAATATTTTGATATAACTCTTTATGTTAAGGGGTATGGTAACAACATGGAGAAAGGTATTGTCACCATCCACTATAGAAATGATAATATTTTATTTGATTCTTCATATTCCAATTATTTTATTTATAAAATTTATACTAAGGGTAACATAGTACCACATAAATTAATAGATTTTTAATTATCATTCAAAACCTCTAATGGAATGAAAACCACATCTAATGTCTATGATTGTTATTCATTTGGTGTTTTTAGGAATGTGCTTCATGCATGCTTTGTTTCTCTCTCTATATATTACTTTTATGATTTTATAGGAATGAATTGAATTTCCCTATATAAATCACATAACAATATATGAGGATGGAAAGTCAGGATTTATATTCCAAAGAATATTATGATCTTCTATCAGTGTGATGATAAATATGATGATCTGGTAAACAATACATCATTTTTATGGGTATTTATTACTATTCAATAGATTTTTTAATCTCATTTTTTTTGTGGAGAAACTCATCATAGATGATATTTCTATTATGTGGAAGTTTTTTATGTCTTTATAAAATAATTATAAAGTGATCTATTAAAAAGCTATATTGTTTTTTAATTTTTTTCATACCTAGTGTGAAACACATTTGAATAAATCCATATAGAATTTCATGGATTGAGTTATAGGAATTGAACAAGAAAATCTAAGAGAATCATGTAAAGGGAAAAATTCAAAAAGTGTGTCACCATGAGGTGTGCCCATTAATTTTATTAAAAAAAATGATGGATCGATATAACTCTATATTAAATATTGGTAATTGATCAAGATAGATTTAGAAACAAATATCTGCTACTATATATTGTTTACTTTTTTGATCAAATGAACATATCACAACAATTTGTCAAGATTGACCTTAGTTTTGGATATCATTAATTGGGGTTCAATAATTATGAAATAAATA
Source organism: Viscum album (assembly GCA_963277665.1). NCBI lineage: Eukaryota > Viridiplantae > Streptophyta > Magnoliopsida > Santalales > Viscaceae > Viscum > Viscum album. The sequence continues at coordinate 1,064,462,715 of OY728166.1, read as the reverse complement.
AGATGTGATTCTCTAAAACATATGGACTCTATGAAAGTGTAGTGATGCACTTTGGTTTTAAAAATTCCCCTAAAACCATTATGGATTTAATAAATAGAGTAATTAGGGATTACTTTTATTAGATTTTAGTTATATTTATATATTATATTATTATATAATCAAATAGAATGAGAGATAATGGATATCATTTGATAATTACTCAAATGGACCTATAGAAGGACAAATAGTGTGTAAAACCTATGTGGTGTGGATTTTGGCTACCAAAAGGATTCATTTTTGGGACATATAATCTCTAGAGAGGGTGTATATATGAATCCACTAAAGACTATAATTATTGAACATTGGCCCAAACCATCCACTATTACAATGATAAGAGGTTTTCTTTATTTAGGTATATATTATGTATGTTTTTTAGAGAATTTCTCATGAAAATCGAATAAAAAATTCTTATTATCTTGGAAGGGAGCCGTGTTCTATTTGACAACTTAATGTGATGAAAATTTCATGGATCGAAAGAGAAAGTCAGTCTATGTAATTATGATTATATTATCCTTTAGGGAAGAGTGGTTTGTAATATATACCAATTAAATAATGAATGAGATGGGATATATTTCTATACAGAATGATATAGTGATAGCTTGTGCCTCATGAAAATTGAAGGTTCATGAGAAAAATTAAAATACATCTGATTTTGAGTTAGGTTTTGTTATGATATCATTATATATATGGGAGGAATATATGTATAGATATAGTTGCGATATATGTACTAATAATAATATGTTAAAGTATATATTCACAAAAAACGAGTAGTATATGTGCCCTAAATGATGTATGTTTAAATGTGTAACAACCTGAGGTTTTAAAAATAAATTGAAATAAATGAAACAAAGATTCTCTACACAATGACACCTGGTTTTAAGGATATAGTTATATAATATCTATTAAACGTAATTTTCCCACTTCTATGATTTTAATTTTGAAAAAAATACATATACAGTTGTGATCAGTTCGTTAATTGGAGTCTAATAGAACCAACATGATTATTGGTGAATAGTAACATATCAATATGAATATTAATATGAATTATAATATGAATCTTATGAATAGTAAATCATATTATTATTTTATTTTATTACAGTTATATGATAATGAGATCAAGATTAATATTTCATGGTGATATTAAATGAGTTATTATTTTAAAATAGTGATTTTCTGAATAAATTAGGATTTTTTTAAAAATAAATTAATCATATAGAAAAATGTATTTTCAAAAAATGGAGTTCATTTTTTATTTATACACATATATAAATATTTAGGGTGAAGTTTTGGGTTTTTTTTTCTGAAATACATGAATTTTTGGTGAATAGTTAAATTCGACAATTTATGAAAAATGCTAAATAAATGAATTTATGCATCATTATTGTGTCATGGTTGATGTAAATGGGCATTGTTTCGAACTCAGATGCACTTATTACTGATTTGGGTGAAATGAATAAAGAAAATTCATAGGCTTGTGAAAAAATAGTAAACTAATGATTAAAATAATGAAAAACCCATTATCTCCTCCACTATAAATACCACCCTCACCCCTCTTCCTCTCAAACCTCTCAAGATTTGATAATTTATTAACATCTACCAAATAAAATTCCCAAATATTTTCCCTTCATTCAAGACCTTATCATCTCACCAAAAGACTAAAACCAAAGGCCTTAAGGAGGATCTCAAGGAGAAGAGATCAAGTGGTAAAAATCCTCTTTTATTTTCTTGTGTTTACTTTTCAATTATTTTAATTTCTTATACTCTATTCCCCTACCCTTATAAAAGAAGCATGAAAGATACAATATTATATATATTATAAGTTTTTATTATGTTAATGGAAAAATTCATCGTCATTCTTTCTCTCATTTTCCTCTTATACTAAAATAAATACACCACCCGTGATATGTCGATTTATAGACATCATTGATGATGTGTCTTAAATTTACATAATGTCCTTAAAGGATAGTTGTAAAACCATTTTAATGGTTAAAAATAATTTTAATGTGTCTCATAGGACTTATTTTATGTTTTTTAGTTTATATATATTCATATTATTAAGTTATATGATTAAATACATTCATGATTATAAATGAACAACCAAAATGATATAAACAAATATCACTACTGATTTATCTAATAATTTATCGTCATAATATATAACCCAAATGATATATGGAATAATTTAATATTAATGAAACATATTAACACCATTTCATATCACTTTTGATGTTTTTCTTCCATTCGACAATGAAATCCTTTATGAATAGACCATGTAAATAATCTAAAGCATGCACCCAAAACAATTAAAAAAAATATTATCAATAAATGGATCGAATCATGTTATAAAATGATTATATAAGCTGTTATAAAAATTAATATGATTTTTTTAAATATTAATTCCACTATTTTAACCATTATAAATGATGTTTAACCATGTTTGATGTATGAAAAACCTGAGGTAAATAAATTCATAATCCAATTTCCTTTCTTTGGGTTAACCTTCTACTTCATTGATCATATGGTACTATGAATTTTTCTGTAATGAATTTTAAATTATATAATTTTTTATAATGTATATATATTGTGTATAAAAATATTCCTTTAATTATATGAATTTGGACATCATTTATATGATATTTTTAAGGGACCTTTTCATTCAAAATTATCCTTTAAAATTCTATTTTACAAAATTCAAAAGCAATGTTTTTTATGAAATTATTCATGTTTTATTATTATGTTCTGGTTCTTTGGAAATGTTTATGATGAAGGGTGAGACCTATATCTACATCCAATTCATTATTTATGTGTATGTTTTAGGTCAGTCGTATGGTTAGTCCAAGTGTAACTACAATGGTTACACCCTAAGGTATCTCTGAGGGTTACATTGTAAGGTAGCCATGAGGGTTACAAATCATATGGTATCTGCATTAGTGAAAATATAAGTAAGTAATTCCAAATGATAACATTATGGTTTTTATATGTTCTCTAATGTTTTGTGGAAATATCATGTTTCACAATGTAAGTATATATGGGTGATAATTATGTCTTTGTGAAAACGATATCATATGTTTATAATTATTCATGGACTAATGGTTTCACTCCTTTTTTTATATCCATTACTAAAATATTTATGACCATACCATGATTTTATATTCCTTTCATAGGTAATATTGATGTGTAAGATAAAGAAAGAAGTCACGTTTAAATTTTGGAATTTTCTTCAAAGAAATCATGATATTGGTTTGTGTTTAAAAATTTATGTTTTCTGATGAAATGAATATTGTTTTAATGGTACCCACTTTGTATTCTTGTGGGATGATTTGTATGAGTAATTTATTAACATTACAGGACTCTAAACCTAAAATATCTTTTGGAATGTAAATAATTCAAATCTAGTTAAAATAACTAGATTATTTAAAGTTTAAGTATGGGTCCTTATAGTAGGTATCCGAGAATGATTTAGATAACATTAGGAGTTAGTATAATGTTAAAAAATACAATAAATTATTTTTACCATAAGTTTATATTGAAATGACATATAATTTAATTATTACCATATTTCTTCATCTATAATATGTCTATTCAAAATTGTTTTACATATAAGAAATAGGGAAGATGAATTTGGAATGAACCGAGAGGCTAGTATCTTTCTGAATATGCAATTGGGAATGGTGAGAATTGGAACTGAGAAGTTCATGATAATAATATATCAGTTGATATAAGAAATAAATAGAGGTGGAATCCATTATAGAGAACATCCAGATCTACCAAAATGGAATATGATGATAGTGGAAAATTTTATGAGGCAAGACCCTCTTGGATTATGTGGATATTTTGAACTATTAGTGACTGAAGGATGGATTGATGCCCTTGAAAGGATATTTGATGTTATAGGATTTTCAGATAATCAAAAGGTTAGTCTTTCAATTTATTATTTTGAATATGAATTTGATCAATGGTGGTTAATGGTCCAAAATATCATGAATACAGAGGTGATTGATTCCTTAGAGTGGGATGAATTTAAAAGACTTTTCCATGAAAAATATTTTCCAAAGGTGGATTGGATTATGATAGAGAAGAAATTCCTTGAGTTGATGTAGAAGGAAGAATATTTAGCTATTGTGTATGAATCAATCTTCACCTGACTGGTTAGGTATTCTCCAAATATTATTCAGGACCATGATAGAAAAATCAACAATTTGTTCTTAGGATTGAATCCAAGATATCGAAGGGAATTGGATTCTTGTGAGTTCAAAAATTATAAGATACTTATCCAATGTGTGAAGAGGGTTAAAATTGAGTTTTTTGATGACCACATACACCTTGAAAACAAACATAATAAGTGGTCCAGATGTAAAGAAATGGATAAGAATAAATCAAAGATATTTGATGGTAAAAATGTTCAGTTTCCAGTTTGTGAAAAGTGCGGTAAAATGCATTTTGGGGAGTACCTTACAAAAACCAGAAAGTGTTTTCTATGTAGTAATATTGGAAATATTACCCTAGATTTTAATGAAAATCATCCTATGACTAATCCTGATAAGAAAAATGTAATGTGTTTTAATTTTGATGAGATGAAGAATTATGTTAATGCCTTCCCAACGATAGATCTAAATGATGAAAAGAATCTAGACTATAAGCTGAAAGGTGTATTGTGATCCTTTGTGAATACGTCAACAGACGTCAAGTCATCCAATGATGTCGTATCAGTTACCTAGTTTGGTTACTATGATTTTTATATTTTTTTGATATAGGGTTTATACATTCATTTCATTCTAATATATTTTATATTAAATTGTAAATATCACCTCAACAATTGAGACTAGATCCTATTATTAAAAATCTAGGGGAAAATATTATATCAAAGATGAATTATAAGAATATTTCTATTGTGGTCTGTGTAATGAATTTTCCTTCAAACCTTGTTGTTTTGACCTTAGTAGAGTTTTATGTCATTCCTGGTATGTATTGGCTTTATGTTTATCATGATAAGATTTATTGAAGAGATCATGAAGTTATTTTTCAGAAAGAGTTTTATTTTATATACAATAATGAACCCATACAATTGATAACATATTAAGACTCTGAGAAAATGTTGAAAGATAGAAATGAAAGTTATCTATCTCATTTTGTGGAAAAAAAGGGAACTGTTCAAATAAATTATGTACTAGTGGTAAATTAATTGCTTGATGTTTTTACTAATGAGTTACCTGGTGATATACCTGATCAAGAAATTGAATTCAAAACAAACTTAGTTCTTAATGGTAATCCAATTTCAAAACCCCCTTATCAAATGGATCAAATGAAAATTCATGAATTGAAAAATCAGTTACAAGAGTTTCTTTATAAAGGCTTCATTCATACTAGAACTTAACCATGAAGAGATATGGTTTTGTTCATTAAAATGAATAATTTTTCGATGATACTTTGCAATGATTATTCATCTTTTAATAACATAAATGTTAAAAAAAGTATCATTTTCCTAATATTGATGATTTTTTAGATAATCTCCAAGGAGCACAATATTTTTTTGAAGGTTGAACCAAGTTCAGGGTACAAGTAGTTAAACATAAAGGAATAAGACATCCCAAAGACTTTGTTACAGACAAGATATGGGCATTATGAATTTTTTTTCATGTTATTGAGATTAAATAAGGAACTTGATTTATTCATGGATCTTATGAATTGAATATTTCAAGAGTTCATGGATATGTTTTTGGTTTTGTTTATTGATGACATTACTGTATATTCTAAATGTAATGAAGAGAATGAAAAACATGTTGGGTTTTTTTTGAAAACCAGAAAATAAAATAAAGTTTATGCAAAATTCAAAAAGTGTGAATTTTGGTTGCAACAGATTTTATTTATTGGGAAAATTGTTAATAAGGATGGAATGAAAATTGACCATTCCAAAAAAAAGTGTTTGATGAATGACCAAGACCTAAATATGTTATATAGATTCATAGTTTTCTTGGATTAATAGGTTATTACTGAAGGAATTTTTAAAAGATTTAAGGATTATCTAGTCTACTATGTAAGATAACTCAAAAAGTGGTAAAATTTGTTTAGATAGAGGTATGTGATATTTGTTTTTGAAACAGAAAAAAATATTTCTGAATTCTTCAGTTTTGTCCATGAACTCAAGAAATTTTTAGTTTTTAACTACATCATTTTTTCATTGAAATTAATTGATTGTGTATTGATGTAGAATGATTAGTCTAGTGCTTATAGTTCAAGAAAACTAAAACCTCAGTAGTTAAATTATCCCACACATGATTTGGAAGTAACCGCTATGTATTTTTTCTTTGAAAATTTGGATGCATCATTTATAAATAGCCAAATGTGAAATATATACTAACCATAAATGTCTGATGTATATATTAACTACAAATGAACTAAACATTAGTCAAAGAAGATGAATTGAATTGATAAAGGATTATTATTTCATGATCAATTACCATATGATAAAAGAAACCAAAGTGGAAAATTCCTTTGGTCAAAAACATCATGCATCATTAACTATGTTATAGTTGGACTAAAACCCTTTGAATAAATATTTGATGAATTTTGGTTTGGAAGTCATTGATGTAGAAAATTTCTTTATTTTGTTTCAAGTTTCAGTGCATTCATCTTTGTCTGATAGAATTAAGTAAGCATAGAAGTAATATGGGGAGTTACATAAAATGGTATAATTGGATAAAATGGGTATGTTTCTAGAATTTAACATTGATAAGGATTATGTTTTGAGATTTAGAAAATTTTTGTTTGTGCATTATAATTATCAAATGAAGAAAGAGTTGTTGTGTGAAGCTTATAGTTCTCAGTTTTCAGATCATCCTGGTAGAAAAAAGATGTACCTAGACCTTCTGGAGTGTTACTAGTGGGATGGAATGAAAATAAATATTGAATATTTTACCATGAAATGTTTGACATATAAATAGTTTAAAGAATAGTGTTAGTTACCAAAGACGATGATCCAACCATTTCTAGTGCCATAGTGGAAATGGTAAAATATATCGATGGACATCATTATGAGGCTACCAAAGACTTTTTGAGGTAAAAATTAAATCTAGGTTAAATCTACTCATTTCCTTCCTATTGAGATATTATGTATTTAGACTAGATTTATTGACTGTACCTCAAAGATATTTTCATGTTAAGTGTAGTTCTTATTTATTTTTTATATGACCACGATTTCATGTTCAATTATAACTTTTGGAAAGGCCATTAGAAATCATTTGAAATTGAATTAAATTTAAGTATAGTTTTTCATCCACAACTAGATGGTTAGTCAGAATGGATGATTCAGACTTTGTAAGATATTCTTAGAGCTTGTTCAGTGGATTACCTAAGAAGTTGGGATCATCATATTTCTTTAGTTTAATTCTATTATAATAATATTTTTCATTCTAGTATACAGATGACACCTTTTAAGGTATTATATGGGAATCTATGTCAAACTCCATCATTTAGAATGAAGTCAGGGAAATGAAGTTGATGAGACTAGAATTAGTAGAGGAAGTGGCCAAGAAAATGAATATGATCTAGCAATAAATGAGTAAAACATAGAGTAGGTAGAAATGTTGTGCATATAATAGGAGTAAATACATTTATTTTGAGGTATATTATCATGTTTTTCATAGAATATCACCTTGGAAAAGTATTATGTGTTTTGGTAAGAAAAGAAAGCTAGTTTCATAGCTCATTGTACCATATGATATCTTGGAGAAAGTTGGACCATTCACCTACCAAGTATATTTTCTTCTGAGTTTATCTTAGGCACACAATTTTTTTCATGGTCTGATGTTGAGAATATATGTGCAAGATTCATCTAATGTTTTGATCCCAGAAGTAGTTCAGCTAGAAGAGAAACTTTCTTATGTAGAGAAAACTGTTCCTATTCTTGATCAAAGAGAACAATTATTAGAAAAATAAGGTAATCAAATAGGTAATGGTTTTTTTGGATAAACCACATGGATGTAGAGGCAACATGGTAATTTTAAAATGCTATGATGTAATGGTACCCTCATTTGTTTAATAAGTAAATAAAATTCTGAGGATGCAATTTCTAGAAAGTGGGGAGAATGTAACACCCCATGGATTTAAAAATAAATTGAAATGCATGAAACACTAATTCTCTTTGTAATGGAACCTAGTTTTTAGAATATAGTTATAAACTTAATATAAAACATAATTTTGTCTCTTCTATGATTTTATTTATGAAAAAATAGACATCTATGGTTGTGATCAGTAAGTTATTTGGAGTATTATAGAACCAACTTGATTTTGGTAAATAGTAATATACCATAATGAATATTTATATGAAGATAAATATGACCCTTGTTAATAGTAAATAATAATAATATTTTATTTTCTTATGGTTATATGATAATGATATCTTGATGCATTTTTCAGGGTGATATAAAATTAGTTATAGTTTTAAAATCATTATTTTTGAATAATTATGATTTTATTTAAAAATTAAATTAATCGTATTTATAAAATTATTTTCTTTAAATGGAGTTAATTTTTGAATTCTAGAGGTTGAGAAATGGTTAGGGTGAATTTGCGGTACTTTTCTGATATACATGAATTTTTGGTGAATAAATAAATTCTATAATTTAGGAATAATGATAAATAAATGAATTTAGACACCATGCATGAGTCATGGATAATGTAAATGTCCATTGGATAGAATTAACATGAACTTATTACTATTTTTGGTCACATGAATCAATACTATTCATATACTTGATAAAAAATATTAAACTAAGGATTAAAATAATAGAAAACAGCTCATCTCATCCACTATAAATACCACACTCATCCCCTCTTCCTCTAACATCTCTCAAACATTGTGAACTGTTTAGATTATGCTTAATCCTATAATCATGTATCTTCCCCATGTCCAATACCTACTAGTCTCACCAAATTTTCAATTCCAAAGGCCTTAAGGTTTATCTCAAGGAAAAGAGATCAAGAGGTAAAAATCACCTATTATTTTTTTTGTTTTCTTTTCAATTATTTTCTTTTCTTATACTCTATTATCCTCACCTTAGCTAAGAGGAATTAAAGATATATTATTATATATATTATATATATTTATTTTTTTTATGGATAAATTCATCATCATTATTCTTCTCATATTCCTCTTATACTAAAATTAAAAACATCATCTGTGTTGTGTCAATTTAGCGACATCATGGACGATGTGTCTTCAATATCCATTACATAATTCAAGTATAGTTGTAAAACCATTATAATGGTTAATAATGTTTCTAAAGTGTATTATATTAATTTTTTTTGTTTTAGATTTACATATATACAAAATATTATGTTATATGATGAAATAAGTTTGTGATTATTGAAGAACCAAAAAATGATCTAAACAAATATCACTAATAATTTATCTAATAATTCATCCTCATAAGACATGAAAAAATTATTTATGGAATAATATAATATTATTTAAACATATTATCATAATTTAATTCTACTTCTGGATTTTTGCGTCTATTTGACATGGAAATCCTGTACAAACTGACCATGTAGATCATGTAAAGCACTCACCTTAACTAATGGAAGCTACAAAATATTATTAATAAATGGGTAGAATGATTTTAGAAAATGTTAATATAAGGTGTTATAAAAATTAATATGTATTTCTAAATTATTAATAACACTCTTTTAGCCATTATACAAGAGGTTTAACCATATTTTAAGTAGGATAAAGCTGATTTAAAGGAATTCCAAACCAAATTTCCATTCTTTGGGTTAATATTGTACAAAATTGATTATATGGTAATAAGAATATTTTTGTAAATAATTGATATTTATATTATTATTTATAATTTTTATTTAATTTTTATACACATATTGCTATCCTTATATGAATTATCATATCATTTATATGACATTTTTAAGGGACTTTTCTTCAAAAATTCTCTTTTAAAATTAAAATTTTCAAAATTCATAAGTAATGTTTTTATGAAATTATTCATGTTTTATGATTATGTTATAGATATTGGGAATTTATTATAATTAAGGGTGTTACCTATATATCCTTATAATTCATTGGGTATGTGTAAGTTGGAGGTCATCCGGATGGTTACTCCAAGTGTAACTGCGATGGTTACACCCTAATGTAGCCATGTCGGTTACAGGGTAAGGTATCCGTGAGGGTAACAAATAATAAGGTAGCTATGAGAGTTAAAATATAAGAATGTAACACCCAAAGATACCTCTATGGTTTTATATACACTCTTAAATGTTTTATAGAAATATCGTGTTTCACAATGTAAGTATATATGGGTTACGAGTATGTCTTTATGAAAATGATTTCATATGTGTATAAGTATACATGAACTAAAATTATATTTCCTTATTTTTATCTCCATTATTGAGATTTATATACTCATCCCATGTTTTTAAATGATTTTCAAATGTTATAAGGATGTGTAAGAGAAATAACTAAGTAACATTAAATGTTTTGATGTTTTTTCAAAGAAATAATGTTATTGTATTATGTTAAAATTTTTATGTTTTGGAAGAAATGAATATTATTTTAGTAGTACCCACTTTTTAGGAATGAGAGTTGATATATATGAGTAATTTCCTAACATTCTAAAACTGTAACGTCCCAAAATATTATTAATGAAAGTTCCTGTTGATCTAATTAAATGAATTATTATGAAAAATAGTTATATAAAACATATGAACTTCCTTGGTATAATGTTTTTGGATTTAAAAATACGATTAAAATTTGTTACTATTTCTAATATAGAAATTGATCAGTGATCACACAATTAGTATAAATATAGGGATTTATGAAATCCAATTTACTCTGACAAAGAATGCGATGGCCTCATCTAGTATAATTACTACATACGAAGCCCATTTGTTAGAGATAAAAAAGGAGGTAGCCTCACTGGGCTTCGCTCTTGACCAATGATGAGATTCCACATGTTAATCTTGAACTGAATCGCCTATGGGAGAAGTGAAAGTTAAGAGAGATTACCATGCGAGCGATGCTATTCGAGCTACCCAAAGAGTCTGTCACCATTGCACACCTTACCCTTCGGTCTTATGTCAGGGTTATAAGGGGTTACTATAACAATTCCCTAGAACTAGGATTATGTGCATTATTTTTTTATAGAATAAATAATATACATTCATTTTAATATTATTACTTTGGAAATGGGTTTTAAAGCAAAAATAATATTTTTAGTTAATATTTATATTCAATTAAGAAATATATTTTGATGAATTAATGGATTTTTGAATTTAATAATATTTTAATAAAATGTTATTACTAAATTAATTTATATTAAATATAAATTATTGTATACATTTTATAAATATAATTGTAATTTTTATTAATGTTTTCAAGTTGTTTTTGTCAAAACCCACGAATTTTCTATAAATGTTGGTTTTATTTTAAAAGTAAAAATTAACATATTTAGAAAATTATTTAGATAATATGAATATTATTTTTTAATTCAGCATGTCAAAATTATTTAATGGTTAAATTTTCATAATTTTCTGAGACACTCGAATTTTTGGGCAAAAATTAAATACCGTTTAAATATATAATGTGTTTTATGACATCATAATGACCCAATAGTGTTGTAATAAAATACTATAAAATGGATATTATTCAAATATATGTTTTACCTTATAAATAGTGTGATTTTAGTTTTGTTTGATTAATTTTATGATGCCTAAATGGATCCTCAAAGACTTGTAAAATATTTTAACATATTCAATTGATTTCCTTAAGAGTGTGACTCACCTCCAGCTAATAATGCCTAATATTTTAATAACATCAGAAACTAGCCTTATAAAATAACTTTTTTACACTCCCGTTTTTCATAAACCATGGTAAAAACAATGGGTTGGTTTGTGGTTTTAAATATTTCATTATATAGATTCCAAAACCTATGATTATGTAAAATTAAATAATTTCCTTCCCTTTCCTATATAAACCCACACAAAATCCCACATATCTTCAATAAAAATCCTTATATAACGTCCTTATAATACCCTCCTTATGTTTTAATGATGAGATACCCCTTTCTCTCTCATTCAATCCTCCCATGTACACCTGTTACCATGCCAAAATTCCGTAAGGGATTTCTTCCTTTCTAATTTTTGTCCAAATTTATTTAAGTTGTTATACGCTTTTATTTTCAATTGAAAATTTTGGGGTATGATTTTTCACCTCCCTTATACTTCCCACATTATTTTTTAATGATTATAGAAAAGTTTTTCCCTCATTAATTCCTCCATTGTACAACTGTTACCATGTAGAAATTCCTTAAGGGATATCTTCCTTTCTCATTTTGTCCAAATTTCATTTTGTTGTTATACCCTTTTATTTTCAATCAAAAATGATGAGGTATAATTTCAAACCCCCATAATTCCTCCTTATGTTTTAATTATTAGATACCTTTTTATCTCTCATTAATCTCACGTATGTACACCTGTTACCATGCCAAATTTCATAGGAGTTATTCCCTTTCTCCTTTTTCTTCATGTCTCTTTATTATGTTATTCCTTCTATTTACAAATTTCATATGTTGGGACATGTATCTATATGACACCATTAAATTACATTTCATGTAAATCTGATTATATATCCCATTATTTCTCATCAATAATTTTTATGAATCTTTATGTCACGCCGTTATGCTGTTGAAATTGCACCGTGATTTTCCAAGATGAAAATATTGTGTAGTGAATACCAAACCGATTTCTCTATCAAGAGTATTCAACTTTATGCACATATACTTATTTAATGTTACTTACATGTATTTATTACAAATCCATTAATAATTTAATATATTATTATGTTGAATGATTCCATGTTATATGATTCTTGTGGCACACTTATGCATGAAATGAAATGATTAAGAAGGGTGCACCATGATAGCGCTCCAATGCATTGGGTAAAAAAGAGTATCATGATACGCCATGTGAAATGAGGAATAAATTATTATAATTCAAGTGAAATTAGGTTTTACTCATGGTTTTTCAAGTGAAATGGGGGTTTACTCATTCTCCGTTTGTATGGAATCCCACCTTTTTATTACATAACTTTTCTTTACTTTTTACAAACAGAGGATCTTTAAAGTATAGTGTTCGGAAATTAGGAATATAATACATGGAAACATATAAAATTATTCTAATACACTTATAGGGATTCATAATAGGTTCATCCTAAGTGTAATTACTGCATCTCATAACCTGGAGACATACCTCAAATTAAAGGGTGAGCAGAAGGCCCAATAAGGAAAACAAGGCAAACAGTTTACATGTGAACTTGAGCGATATCAAGAAGAACATGGGAATAAAGAGGCATATAATAATAATAATAACTATAAAAATAATTTTAAAAGGTTGCTACAACATTTTATTTATTTATTTTTGAACATATCACCATGGTCCAACCACAAGGTGTAATAAAGATTTCCAAGGTTATTCACCAAGGTATTGTAAAACTTGTAATCTCTAGAGATTAAATTATTTACCCAATGCATTGGTGTGATATCAGGGTCCATAGTTAATATGTATTTATTTTCATTTTATCTAAATATATCATATTCATATAGTTCAAAAATAACCCAAATTGAATAAAATAAATGGGTTTCATATCAAAATCATGGCTTTTTAAAAAGTGCTTAAAAATGATATCATTATGTCATTTATAACCCATGGAATGAGAGTGAGGGTTATAAGTATGTCAGTTTCAGAATAAAATATATCAATTTTATGTCTTTATGAATATGTCTAGAAATAAAATAGGTTTGTTTATTCACATAAATAAGATAAGAGTATTTATTGAGAAAAAGAGAGAGATTTTGTGACGAAAATGCGGCAGCATAACGACTATACAACATGGTTCTAGAAAACATTAAACAGAGAGGGTACAAGGTTTAAACACTTATAAATAACTCAAATTACATTATAGGGATAAAATAAAATGAAAAAATATCATGTTATTGATGTTTTAATGACATACCACAAGAAAAGGAAACTTGAAAGGAAAGAGAAGTTGTGATTTATTTTACGAAGATTCGGCAGCCTAACGACATCACGTAAAAATTCATAATATCATTTGATGAAAGAGAAAAGGGTATCCTATCAATTGGACATGTAATGGAAAGAAATAATAATATAGAATAACATACCCCACATTATAAAATGGAAACTAGAAGTCATAACATAAAGAAAGTTATGACTAAAAGAGGGGGTGGAAGGTTCCCTTACCTTGAAGAGTAACTTTAAAAACTCAAATGTTGGGAACATGGGGGGGATTGACAGAAACATAGGAATAATCCTTGGGAGGTAAAAAGACCAGAGAATAGCTGAATAGGAATTTATAATTAAAGTAATGAAGTAATGGATTGGTATTTATAGCTAAAGTGAGGGAATGTTTTTTTTAATTTTGAAGGGACACCTCATCGGTGGTATTTGCAAAAATATGGGATTGCCCATGGTATTGGCCCATGATATTGGACACTTGGGACACCTCATAAAATATCTTATTGTACACAACTCAACCATAATTATTACATCATGATTATATCATTAATGATGTTATTAAACAAACCGAAACTCAAAATTGTGTTTTTACTATTCACAAAGTAAAACATTTTATAAAAATATCATAAATTCACCCTTACCTAATATTGATGCTCTAAATACAATAATGAACACCATTTTATTAGAATAAGTTTCTAATTATGAGATATTTAATATTTAAATAAAAAAACTATTTACCCAAAAATACTAATACTTAACTAATAATTTCAGAAACAGTTATTTACTTATGCTATTATATCACATTACCATTCAAGATTCCTAAATTATATTTATACATTTTTATGAATGGAAACTATTCCAATGGTCATGTTACTATTAATAAGGGTAATATTACTATTCATAATTTACTATTCACTCTTAATTAATTTCATCTTATTAGAATCTAAATTTTTTACTGATCACGACTGTTGAAGACTATTTTTTTAATATCATTTCACATTTTTAATTATTTAATATATACAAATATATTTTAAAATACATTTTTTCAAATATTCATCAATAATATGGAACTTTTATAAATTTATCATATATTTTTTTCGATACTTGAAATTTGAAACTTTTACCATAACAAGAAATAACAATTTTATTCAAAATTTTAGGTCATTACATTATTCCCCCTTAAAAAATTTCATCCTTGAAATTCTAACTCGTACCCTTAGAAGAGAAAATGTGTGGGTACTTCTACCTCATAGTTTCCTCTGGTTCCCACATGGCTTCTTCACATTTTTTGTTATTCCACAACACCTTAACAAGGTGGGTAGTCTTGTTGTGTAGAACCTTGTCACCATGATCAAAGATCACTATAGGCTGCTCCTCATAAGATATGTCATGTTCCAGTTGTACCACCATTGGATTTAATACATGTGAAGGGTCAGGTATGTACTTCGTCAAGATGGATACATGGAAGACATCAAGAAGTTGTTCTAGATTTGGAGGAAGTGTAAGCTGATAGGCCACTGTTCCTATGCGATCAAGGATTTCATAGGATCCAATTTACCTAGGGCTAGGATTACCTTTTATCCCAAACCTCATGAATCTTTTAGAAGGTGAAATTAAATGAAAGGACTTGTCACCAACATCAAACTCCAACTCCCTTATTTGATTGTCAGCATAGCTCTTTTTCCAACTCGAAGTATCCTTAATGTGTTACTGGATGGTAGGGAACTTTTCTATCATCTCTTGCACTAGATCAAGCCCAAGAAGCTTTATCTCACAAACTTCATCCCATCAAGTTGTATTCCTACATTGCTTTACATATAGATCTTCATAGGGTTCCATTTGAATTCTTGAGAGGAAGCTGTTGTTGTAAGAGAACTCAAATAATGGGTGATGTTGATACTATCCACCATTAAATTCCATTGAACTTGTTCTCAGCATGTCCTCATGTGTTTGAATAGTCCTTTTAGATTGGCCATCAGTTTGGGGGTGATAGGACGTATAGAAATTTCATTTGGTACTCAGATTATGTTGAAGACTTCTCCAAAATTTTGATGTGAATCTTGGATCAAGATCCGATATGATATAAAGTGGAACTCCATAAATCCTTATCTCTTCCTTCATGTAAATAACTAAAAGTTGATCAAGAGATAAATATTCTCGAATAGAGATAAAATGGGAAGTCTTGGTGAGACGGTTCCCTATAATCCAAATCACATTTTTTCCCTTGGAGGTTATTAGGAGACCAGTGTCAAAGTCCATAGTGATATTTTCCTACTTCGATGCTGGTATGGGTAGTGGTTGTAATACCCCTTTAGGAATTTTTCTCTCTTCCTTCAATTTTTGACATACTAGGAACATTTTAGTGTAGTCAGCAATCTCCCTTTTCATATTTTCCCACAAAAAATATCATGGAAGTCCTTATACATTATTTTGCTCCCCGAATGTATAGAGAAATTAGATCTATGATCATCATCCATCAGTTCATTTTTTTCAGAATATATTAAACACATATACTTTTATGAAATTTTAATACACATTCTTGATCAATATTGAAATTATACAACTTCCCATCCTTCACAGCCTCAAACTTCTTTTGTAGCAAAGGATCTTATTTCTGAGCTTTCTTGATCTTCTCTAGTAATTATAGTTGATAAATAATTTTTGATAGGGTTGATGATATCCCTGCTCTTATAATTCATATGTCCATTTTCACTAGGTCTTGGATCAAGGTATGTCTATGAATCCTCATCATGGACAGAACAACTGGGTCATTCCTACTTAATGCATCAATGACTTTGTTCACTCTTTCGGAATGATAATGAATTGAACAATCATAGTCTTTAAGATGTTCCAACCATCTCCTATGTCTCATGTTCAATTACTTTTGTTTTAAAATATACTTTAAACTTTGATGGTTTGTGTATATATCACATTTCTCCTCATAAATATAGTTCCACCATATATTTAGAGAAAAACAAACCACATCAATCTCAAGATCATGCGTAGGATTGTTCTGATCATGATTATTCAATTCTCGAGATGAATAAGCAATGACTTTGTTATTTTTAATAAAGACACAACCGAGAACATTTAGAGATACATTGATATAAATAACAAATCCTTCTCCAATTGAGGGTAGAGCTAACATGGGTGCAATAACCAATCTCGTCTTTAGCTCTTGGAAACATTATTCACACTCCTTTGTCTAGATGAACTTGACCCCTTTTCAAGTTAACCTGGTTATTGGATTAGAATGTCATGAAAAGTTTTTCAAAAACATTATATAATAACCATCTAATCCATGGAAACTTCAAATCTCAATTATTTTTGTATGCTGATGCCACTCCTCTACAACCTTTTTCTTTTTAGGGACAAATGTGATTACTTCATTGGTTACAGTGTGCCCCCAGAAATCAACTTATTTTAACCAAAATTTACATTTTATTAAATTTCCAAAAATCCTCTCCTTCCATAGATTTTTCAAAATAACCCTTATACGATCCCCATGATCCTCGTGACTTTTAGAATTTATTAGAATATCATCAATAAAAACTACAAGAAAGTTATCAAGGTAGTCCTTGAAGACTCTATTCATCAAATCCATAAAAATATGAGGTACATTAGTCAGTCTAAAGGGCATAATAAGAAACTCATAATTCCAATATCTTGATCAGAATGTAGTTTTTGGAATCTATTCTTTCTTCACCCTCAATTGATGCTAATCAGATTGAAGATCAATCATAGGGAAGAATTGATCCCAATGAAGTTGGTCAAATAAGTCATCAATTTTTGGAAGAGGGTACTTGTTATTCACTGTGATCCCATTGAGTTTTATATAATCAATATATAGCTACATCGATCCATCATTCATCCTCACAAAGAGAACAGGTGATCCCTAAGGAGACATACTCGGTCAAATAATCACATTCTCCAAAATATCTTGGATTTGTTTGTATAATTCATCCAACTCCAAATTTTCCATCCTATATAGGGTTGTTGATATCAAATGAGATTCAAGTATGAGTTCAATGGATACCTCTAACTCTTTTTTTGGGGGAGGTTCGGGAAACTCCTCAAGAAATATGTCAATGTATTCATGGAAGATTGGAACAATTTATATCATTGTAATATCTTTTCCTTATTCTTCTTCACTGATCAACTCCATAATGAAGAATATAGGAGGTTCTTCTAAACAATGATCAGGTTGATATATCTCTCCTTGGAAGATAACCATAGGATTTCCATTCAATCCTACTGATATTTCCTTGCTTCTACATTTGATCTTAGCATTATACTTTGAGAGATAGTCCATCCCTATTATAATATCAAGTTCTAGAATTAGAATGAATATGAGATCTGAGATAATATTGTTCTCTCCAAAGTAAATACTAGAGTTTCTAAACACTGATGATGCTGGGATAATCCCACCAGGAGTCTTGATTGATAACTCAACTTTTAGAAATTTAGGGGTTGATTCTAAATTCTATGCAAACATAGAGGAAATAATAGAATGCGTAGAACCAAAATAAGAAAATGTACTTTCTATATTTGAGAGAATAATAAGAGTACCTTCCACCACAAAATTTGGAGCATCAACATCAGCTGTCGTGATAACGAAAGCATGACCTTACTCACTTGTCCTTTACTGAGGCTGATGGTGGTTCCCCTCCACTGCCCTCATTTTTGGAAAGTGATTGGAAAAGTTCCCAAGATGTCCACACTTATAACATTGGACATCAGATAGGTCATGCACCATCTTCCCCTAGTTGTTAGTGTTGGGGATTTGAGACTTCACCTCACTACGAAAATTCCACGTGATATGTCCATCTCTTCCACACTTGTAGCACTTCCCTCTCATAAGAAGGCAGTTACCTAAATGATTTTCTCACATTTATTACATGTGGGACATTGAACTTGATTTCCTCCTCTTCCATGGTCAAAGAACCTCCATAATCTTGGCCTCATCGATCTATTATTTTCATTGGATTTATGAGATCACAACGTCTCACCAAACTCCACTTAGACTTTCAATGCACTTCACATGATCTCCTCATACCTATCATAGTCTCAGTTGGATATATTCTTCCATAGATGAGGTCTTAGTCCAACAAAGAATCTATCAAACATCCTATTAGGATCCATGAAAAACCATGAGGTGTAATGGGAGAGTCTTGTGATGTTCATTTCTTAGATTCCAACAAATTCATTCTCCTTCTACTTCAGCCCAAGAAACTCCTTCTGTTTTTTTTCTCATAGAATGAGGGAAATGCTTATTAAAGAATATCCCTATAAACACTTCCCACTATATAGCTTCATCCTCCACTCTTGACATTGTTTTTTTAATCAGTTCCCACCACTGACCATCTTCTCCCTCTAAGTGGTAAACAGCCCGGGTTACCTTCTCCTGTTATGAACAATAGAGCAGAAAAAAGATCTTCTTGATAGAGCTGATCCACTATTTATAAATCAATGGGTCGGTAGATCCACTGAAGGTTGGTGGTCGTTGATACATAAAGTACTAAACAAAATTTTTTTCCCTTCATAGTGAGATTGTTCTCTCAGGTTGATTCAAGTTATTTCACATAATTTGATTTAGCTATTTCATCATTCTCATGAAAGTTTCCATTTCAGATTCCATCAGAGGTTAGTCAGCGCATTGTCCATTACGATCACCATTTTAATGGTTCCTCCTATTGCACGCCATTTTATAAAAAATACAACCTTAGTTAGAATATTATTTAATTTAGGAATATTTTAACTATAAAATATTTTTAGGTCTTAAAACTGTATTCCTAAACATAGTATTCTTTAACAACAATTACATTTCTCTATAAACCCTTCATAATGATTCATAAAAATATTGTGATTAACAAAATATATCCCCCGAGAGTGTCAAACTAGGAGTGCAACATGGCCTGTTATTGTGTATCAGGATACCCCAGGTCAATCCCAAAACTCCTTTTCATAGTTTTCACTCATAGGTACACCTGTTCTAGAGAAACATCTTTTTTTTGTATCTAGAAATGGATTTATTTGTTCAGAAACCACTTACATTATATTTCACAAAAATACCAGGAAGTTTTCCTATATTTAAAATTTTCTATAGGGTTATTACTAAATTTATCATTTTTTATTTTCTACAAATAACTAAACTATACTTTTATACCAACTATGAAATCCTACCTTCTTATTACATAACTTTTCATTACATTTTATAAATAGAGGATCTTTAAAGTCTAGTGTCATGGAAATCATGAACATAATACATGAAAAAATAAAAAATTCTTCTAATAAAATTATAGGGATTCTTCATAGGTTCATCCTATGTACAATTACTGCATCTCAGAACCTGGATACATACATCCAACGAAAGGGTGAGCAGAAGGCCCATTAAAGAAAAACAAGTGAAATAGTTTATATGTGAACTTGAGCGATATCAAGAAGAACATGGGGATAAATAAGAATATCAAAACAATAATAACATAAAATATAACTTGAAAATATGACCACAAAATTTAATTTAGACATTAATTAACATATCACTGTGGTCCAACCTCAAGGTGTCGAAAAAATTACGAAGGTTATTCAACAAGGTTTTATAAAACTTGTCATCCCTAGATATTAAATTATTAACCCAATGAATTGGAGAAATATCAGGGTACACTATTAATAAGTCTTTATTTTCATGTGATCCACAAAGATCATAATAATACACTTCATAAATAACCCAAAGAGAATAAAATAAATGGGTTTCATATCAAAATCGTGATGTTTTAAAAAGTTATTAAAAATGAGATCATGATGTCCTTTATAACCTATGGAAAGGGAGTGAGGGTTATAATTATATCAATTACAGAATAAAATATTTAAATTTTATTCCATGATGAATAAACCTATAAATGAAATAGTTTTGGATATTCACATAAATAAAATAAGAGTATTTCTTGAGAAAAAGAGAGAGATTTTGAGACAAAACTTCGGCAGCATAACGACTATAAAACATGGTTTTAGAAAACATTATAAAAAGAGGGTATAAGGATTAAAAAATAATAAATAACTCATAATAAATGGAATACAATAAGGATATTTAATAACATACCCCACATTATAAAATGGAAACTAGTAGACATAACATAAATACAATTATGACTAAAAGAGGAGGGTGAAAGGTTCCCTTACCTTGAAGAAAAACATCAAAAAATCAAAGGTTGAGAACTTGGGGGGATTTTTGGAACATTGGGAGGACTCCTTTAAAGGTAAAAATACCATATCATAGTTGAGGAGGAATTTTTAATGAAAGTAATGAAGGAATCGAATGGTATGGTGTTTATAGCTAAAGTGAGGGAATATTTTATTAATTTCCAAGGGACACATCATCGGTGGTATTTGAAAAACCATGGGATTTACTGTGATATTTTCCCATTATATTGGCCACTTGGTACACCTCATAACATATATTACTATACAAAATCAAACCGGGATTATCAAATTATGATGATATCATTAATGATGTCATTAAACACACCAAAACTCAAAACTGTGTTTTTACTATACACTGAAAGACAAAACATTTTATAAAAATATCATAAATTCACCATAACCTTATATAGATGATATGAATTCAAAAATGAACTCTATTTTAGGAAAATAATTTTCTATTTATGAGATATTTAATTTTTATGTAAAAATATTATTTACCCGAGAACATACTAATACTTAACTAATAATTTATGAAACAATTATTTACATATGATACTATATCACATTATCATTCAAGATGGCTAAATTATATTTGTACTTTCTTAAGTGAGGTTACTATTCCCTTGGTCACATTACTATTCATAAGTGTAATATTACTATTCATAATTTACTATTCACTAAAAATTATGTTGATCTTATTAAAATCTAAATTTATTATTGATCACAATTGTAGAAGACTATTTTTTGAAAATCATTTCACATTATTAATTATTTAAAGTATGAAAAAAATATTTTAAAATATCTTCAAATATTCATCTATAATATGGAACTTTTATAAATTCATCCTATATTTATCTTGATATTTTATTTTCATAAATTTTACTTTAATAAAAATAACAATTTTATTCAAAAGTTTGTGTTTTTATAATGAGAAATTATCCTTGGATCATGCTAATATAATGTTAAATGTTTTTCCCAAGTCTCCATGTTGTGATACTCATGCTATATCATGCCTTTATGTTCATGTTTCTCTTTTTCTCCATTGATATGCCTATTTCATAACATGTATTGTATTTTTCATGTTATGCCTTGTTTACTCCCTTACTGGGCTTTATAGAACCCCCTTTTCTTATGTATTTCCTCAGGTTATCTCAAGAAATTCTAAGTACGAAGGAATGTGGGGGTCATGTAAAAGATGTTTTCAATAAAGATTTGTTATTTTATGTTCTAAGTTGTTATGTAATGTTCCTAATTTCCCAAGAAACTAGACCTGTCGATCCTCAGAGTTTCCTCAAGTGCAACTTTATGCAATAAATCATGTTTAAGTTTGTAATAAAGAGAATGGTTTTTATAGTTGGAATCAGAGGATAAGATTATTTATTTTTGATATTAGGATTGGAAAACTCTAGTGAAAGATATAGGGATAAGACTACGTATAATAAAAACATCCATAAATGATTTTGAATATAGATTATGTTTTTTATCAAGTAAATACATCCCTTTCTAGATACGAACAAGTAGAGGTGGATCTGGTACAGATATATCAAGGGGTAAAACTTGAAAACACTACTTTGATCTAGACTGGAACATGAACCAGTGCACAACAACAGGCCTTGCTTCACTCTTTTTTTGACACTCCCAAGGGATATGATTTGGTAAATTCATAATCATAGTATGAACCATTGTTAAGGGAAGAAAAAAATGTCACTAAGAATATATGTTGGGAAGTAGATCAGGGATAACATATATTGAAGCCAATAAATTCATATGATAAGAAAATAAATGTAATTTATAAGATATCCTTTTTTGTTCATTGGATTCCGATTTATGTGTTACCTATAGTATTCCTTTTATTCAATCATTCGCCGTTATTAGGAGGACTCGGGCTAACAACTGATGCGAAGATTAATGTGATGACGGTTCTAATGAGATTCATAATCTGATGGGATCGAGAATTACAAATTTTTTCATGATACTCTTTCAGTTAAAACAAGTTTTGAATAGAAATATGAGTTAATAGGATTATCCAACTTCCCCTAAGAAAGAACAAGACACAATCATGAGATTCATGAGACAATGGTATCATATATTCAATGGATCGTCTGATATTTCAATCGCCGAAAAATGTGTCAACTCCATTGAGAAGATCTTATATATCCATCAATGTTACAAACAATAAAAGGTTCTTATAGCTACTTATCATATGGATGGTGAAACTGATCAATTTTGGAAATTGATAAAAAATAAAAACCCTCAGGAAGAGATCGAGGAATTGGAATGGAATGATTTCTAGAAAATGTTTTTTGATAAATATTTTCCTTGCACCCTCCGACTTAAGATGGAAAGGGACTTCCTTTCACTCATGAAAAAAGAAGACGAATATATAAGAATGTACAAGGAAAAATAAAAAAGTCATTCAAGATACACCTTTGGCTTTATCATTACCCCCGAATGCATGTTTTAACGCTTGTTTGGTGGGATAAAACCTAGCGTATGGAAATCCCTTATGATCCGGGACTTTGATGATAGCTATGTGGAAATTGTATGATGAGACCTCAAAGTCGAAATGAAGATCATATAATCTCAGGGGTATCAAGGGGATATGAAGTAGAATGTGGACAATAATTCTATCAATTTGATGGATAAATCCAACACTTCTATGAAATTGAAGAACCCCTATTTCCAAAGGTGCGAAAAGAAGCACCCCAGAAATTTCCTGAAGGGGATGAGGAAATGCTTTAGGTGTGGAATATAACGGAATCCTGCCATTAACTAACAACAAGAAATACCCACTTCTATGAAAGAGGAGAGGAACACTCCATTTGAACCTCAATGAATTGTTAATTGCTTCATCTACAAAGAACCAAAGTACTTTGAAAACTAGTTCCCTAAGAAAACGGTTTTCAGAGGCAACAAACAACCTCCAAGGTAGCAAGAGAGAGATTTTTCCATCACTACTGCAGAAGTGAACCCCAAAAATGAAGTGGTTACATTTACACTAGTTATTTATTCAATAATAGAGAACATATTTTTTTATTATAGTTCTATTCATTATTTTATATCCTAAATGTTTATTAGAACAATCCCAACCCCACAAAAAATCACCAAAGTAGAGATGTTGGTGAGAAGGTAAAATGAGGAAATCATTACACTCTATGAATATAACTCCTCCCCTATCACAATTTGTGTATTAAACATCCTGGAGAATCTCATTATATTCCCTCTGGTGGAATTTGACACAATTCATGGCATGGATTTACATTCCCTATATATAGCCAACATAAATTTCCATGAGAGGGAAATCACACTCCATATGGAAAATCAACCCCTAATTCTATACAAGTGAAAGGAGGAGGATAAATCTTCTTTATCACTATCATATTAATAATGGATATTAATACCTATGAGAATGCGCATCTTGCTTAGATTATTGAGTCTAAGGAAGAAACCATCCTTGAAGACATGCCTATTATGAAAGAATTCACTGAAGTGTTTCCTAAGTAATTGTATTGTCTCACTCCTATATGAGATGTTTAATTCTTGATTGATATTATACCTTGGGAATTTCCAATATCCAAGACTCTATATAGAATGGTTGTTTTGGAGCTTGAGGAAAAAAATAAAAAACTATAGGAGAATCTGGAGAAAGTGTTTATATGCCCATGTGCTTCACTATGGGGTGCACCGGTCCTCTTCATCAAGAAAAAGGATGGGTCAATGCACCATTGCAATGATTATCATGAGCTCAATAAAATCACGATAAAGAATAGGTATCCTTTACCATGAATCGGTGACTTGTTCAATCAACTATGAGGAGAAAAATATTTTACCAAGGTGGATCTATGGTTGGGATATTACCATATAAGGGTGAAGAAAGAGGATATCCCCAATACTGCTTTTCATACATTGTACGGGCACTATGAATTCATAGTAGTGCATTTATGAATCACCAATGCTCCAAAAATATTCACAGACATGATGAATAGAGTTGTTATAGATTACCTCGATAAATTTGTGGTAGTCATTATAGATGATATTCTAATATACATAAAAAATAATGAGGAGAATGAGGAGTATCTAAGCACTATACTAGAGACATTGAGAAAGGAGAAGTTCTATGAAAAGTACATCATGCATGTAATCTGGTAGAAGGGAGTCTAATTCTTGGGTTATATCATCAAAAGCTATGGGATATCTATGGATCCCTCCAAGATAGATATAATTTAGAGATGGACAATGCCAAAATTGGTGATGGATATTCCTAGATTCTTAGGATTGGCTGGATATTATCGCTGATTTGTAAGAAATTTCTCATGATTGTCAAACCCTCTTACCAAGATAACTTGGAAGGGATTCAAGTTTTGGGGGAGTGATGAATGCGAATATAGCTTCATGGAATTGAAAGGGAGGCTTATCACTGCACCTGTTCTCACACTACCCACAGGTGGAGAACTTGTTTTGGTATTCAGTGATGCTTTGAAAAGGGAAATGGGTTGTTTTTTGATGAAAAATGACAAATTCATTACTTATGATTCAAGTAAATCTAATTTTCATGAGAAAAAATATCTAACACATGATCTGGAGTTGGCTGTAGTAATATTTGATTTAAAAATTTGGTGACATTACCTCTTTGGGGAGAATTGTGAAATATATACGGATCACAAATGTCACAAGTATATATTCACAAAATAGAGCAAAATATGAACCAACGAAGATTGTTAGAGTTAATCAAAGACAATGACTGATCAATTCAATACCATCCGGGGAAATCAATTAAGGTGGAAGATTGTCTAAGTAGAAAGTATCTAGAAACACTTTAATTGATGAGAATTAAAAAGGATCCAATATTCATATATTTGATGAATATTAAGATGGGAATCATAACAAAGAGAAAATCATAAATCCTTTCCCAAATGATTCCTCAGTTTTTTCTTATAGAAATGTTAAAGGATGATCAAAAGGATGATGTGGGAATTTTGAAGAAAGTGGAAACTATCAAAAAAGGGAAATCCTCGGAGTTCATTGTTATTAAAGAAGGAATTGTGATATTTTTGTCAAGACAATGTGTTCCAGCAAATCTAGAGTTAAAGTAAGAACTTTTGGATCATGAACATTGTTCAAATTTCTCTATTAAACCAGGAAAAGAATGATGTATAGAGATATCTAAGTGAATTATTGGTGGGTTAAAATGAATAAGTAGATCTATAAGTATACATTAATGTTATTATGGATTATAGGAAGGAGTCTAAGGGAATGATGAAACCATTACCCATATAAACATGGAAATGGGAGAACCTCACCATGGAATTTGTCACCAGACATCCTAAGACATCCAAATAAAGCAATGCTATCTGTTTTGTTGTGGATCATCTTAAAGAGACTGCACACTTCATTTCAATTCAAGAGGATTTCTCATTAGATAAACGATTATGGATATACATCAAAGAAGTGGTAAGGATGCATGGAGTACCACAATCGATTGTATCTGGTCAAGATCCATGATTCACCTCTACGTTCTAGAAGAGTCTCTAACACACTCAGAATACTGAGTTGAACATCAGTATGGATTATCATCCACAAACTGAACAACAATATAAGAAGACTATCAAAACACTTGAATGCACATTGAGATCATGTTCAATAGACTTAAAAGGGATATGGGATCAACATCTTCCTCTGGATGAGTTCTCTTACAATAAAAATTTAAACTCAAGCTTACAAATGGCTCCCTATAAATCCCTTTATGGGAAGATGTTTAAAAAACAGGAATGATGGGATATAGATTGGGAGAGAAAACTCCTATGTCCATAAATGGTCTAAGAAATGATTGATAAGGTTAAGACCATCCAGAAGCACATTAAAGCATATCAGAGTCGACGAAAGAGCCATGCTGATAATCATCGATGAGAACTAGAGTTTGATTTTGGGGACATGGTATTCCTCCACATATCAGCGTGGATGATATTTATGAGACTTGGTAAGAAGTGAAGGATTAGTCCAAGGTAAACTGGTATTTTTGAGATCCTTTATCGCATTGAAGCAGTGATATATCGACTAGCACTCCCACCGAACCTATCTCAAGGACATGATTTATTCCATCTATCAGTCTTGAGGAAGTACATACATAACCCATCACATGTACTCAATCCAATGGTGGTACCATTTGATAATGACCTATCCTATAAATATAATCTGGTGAATATCTTAGATTGTAGTGAAAAACGTTTTATGAAATAATACAATGCCCCTCATCGAAGTGTTGTGGAGAAACAACATGTTTGAAGAAGGAATGTGGGAATCAGAGGATGTGATAAAGTAGAGTTACCCTCATCTGTTTTAGTGTGCGAGAAGGAAATTTTGAGGGCCAATTTTATTAAGGGGGAATATTGTAATGACCCAAAATTTTATTAATTAAAGTTCATCTTGATCTAATTAAATGTTTTATTATGAAAACTTGTTATAGAAAACATATGAAATTCATTGGTTTTTTGTTTTTGTATTTTAAAATACCATTAATAATTTTTACCATTTGAATAATAGATGTTGTACAACGATAACATTATTAGTATAAATATACGTCTTTAACAAATCCAATTTACTCAAAAAGGAAGCGATGACCTCATCTAGTAAAATTTCTCCATACGAACCCATTTTTCTGAGCTTAGAAAGGAGGAAGCATCACTCGGATTTGATCTTGTCCAATCCCAATACAAGTTTCAGCATGTTAATTTTTAATAGAATCACCTACAAAAGAAGTGGAAGTTAATATAGATTACCATCCAAGTGATATTATCTGATTCGCCCCAAGAGTCTATCACCAACGCACACCTTACCATTAGGTCTTACGCGGGTGTTATAAGGGGTAATGTAACAAGAAGCAAGCACTATGATTATGTACAACAGATTTTTTATAGATTAAATAATATACATTCATTTTATTATTATTACTTTGTAAATAGTTTTTAAATAACAAATTATATTTTTGTTAATATTTAAATTCAATTAAGAAATATATTCTGATGAATTATTAGATTTTTTAATTAAATAATATTTTAATAAAATATTATTACTAAATTAATTTTTATTAAATATAAATTATTGTATACTTTTTATAAATAAAATTGTAATATTTATTAAGGATTAAAAGATATTTTTGTCAAAACCCATAAATTTTCGATAAATGTCAGTTTTATTTTAAAAGTAAAAATTCACATTTTTAGAAAACTATTTAGATAAAATGAATATTATTTTTGGATTTAGGATGTTGAAATTATCTAATGGTGATTTTTTCATAATTTTCTGAGTCATTTGAATTTTTGGGTAAACATTAAATATCGTTTAAATATATAATGTGTTTTATGACATCATAATGACCCAATAGTGATGTCATAAAATAATATAAAATGTAAATTCGTCCAATATATGTTTTAAATTTAAAATAATTTGATTTTATATTTTTTTGAGAAATTTTATTATGCCTTAGTGGACCCTCTAAGACTTATAAAATATTTTAACATTTTAAAATGATTTCCCTGAGAGTGTGACTCACCTGCACATAATCAGGATTAATATTTTAATAATTCAGGCCATTGGACTTATATAATAATGTTTTTCATTCCCCTTTGGCAAAAAACATGGTCAAAAACCATGGTTTGGTTTGTGGTTTTAAATATTTAATTACATAGACTCTAAAACCAAAGTTTGTGAAATATTAAAGAATTCCCCTCTCATTTCCTATATTAACACTCCCAATATCCTACTTATCTTCACTAAAAACCCTTTCATGATGTCCCAATAATTCCTTAATTATTTTTTAATGATGATATACCAATTTCGTTCTCATTAATTCCTCCCATGTACACCCATTACCATGCTGAAATAATATAAGGGATTTATTCTTTTCTTATTTTTGTCCAAATTTATTTATGTTGTTACACCCTTGTATTTAAAATTAAAAATATTGGGGTATGATTTCTCACATACCCTATACTTACCACCTTACATAATAATGATGATATAACCCTTTCTATCTCAATAATTCTCCCTTGTGCACCTGTTACCATGCTGAAATTCCGTAAGGGATTGGTTCCCCTTTCATTTTGGTCCATATTCTTTATGTTGTTATACCCTTGTATTTTCAATTAAAAATGTTGGGATATGATTTATAAACTCCCCCATAATTCCATACTTATGTTTTAATTATTATATGCATCTTTATATCTCATTAATCCCACCCATTTAGACCCGTTACCATGCCCAAATTTCATAAGAGTTATTTCATTTCTCATATTTCTTCAAGTTTCTTTATTATGTTACGACATCTATTTAAAAATTTCACATGTTGGGACATGTATATTATGAAACCCTAAATTTAAATTTCATTTAAATGTGGTGAAATATCCTTTTATCTCTCATTAACCATTTTTATGAATATTTATGTCACGCCGTTATGCTGTCGAAATAGAACTGTAATTTTCCAAGCCGAAAATATTTTGTAGTGAATAACATACCAATTTCCCTAACAAGTGTATTCACCTTCATGAACATACACTTATTGAATGGTACATACATGTATTTATTCTAGATTATTTAATAGTATAACATTTTATGATGTTGAATGATTCCATTTTATATGATATATGTGGCACACTTATGCATAAAATGGAATGATTAAGAAGGGTGTGCCCTGATAGCACTCCAATGCTTTGAGAAAAGAACAATATCATGATACTACATGGGAAATGAGTGTTTACTCATGTTAATTCAAGTGAAATGATGGTTTACTCATGATAATTCAAGTGTAATAAGGGTTTACTCATGCGCCATGTGCAATGATCCATGGATCATGCTAATACCATGTTAAATGTGGTCTCCATATCTCCATGTTAAGATAATAATTATATATAATTCCTTTATGTTTATTTTTCCCTCATGATGTATTGATATGCCTGTTTCCTATCATGTATTGGATTCTTCATGTTATTCCTTTTTTACTCTTTTAATGGGCTTTGTAGCTCACATTTTTCATATGTATGTCCTTGGGTTATCGCATGAAATGCTAATTAAGAAGGAATGTTGTGGGGACTTCTTAAGTGCATCTAAGTGACCGAGGATCAAATCCAAGAAGAGACATATTTCTAGGTACTATAGTGGGTACTGTAAGAGACACCATAGTAGGTACTGTTTGACACTGCAGTAGTATAGAATATTCCACAGTTTAGGCCTTCGGGCCACCGATTTGTCCCTGAGTCCTTTAAGGCCTTCGGGCCACCTAGGCCTTCGGTTCAGTAAGGACTTCAGGCCACCTCAAGGCCTTTGGGCCACCTTAAGTGAAAATGCAAACCAGAAAACCTAAAAGGAACAAGATCGAGAAGGAGGATGAGCAAGGAGCTTTCACCATAGCAGAAGATAAACAGATAGAAAGAATGATAGGGTATGGCGCCATCATCGGGAAAAGCCTGTGCATGCACAGGAAAGCCTAGCTTAACTGCAAGGCGAAGGTGGAGAGCTTATTCCACAATAAAGATGCTGGGGAGGAGCAGTTCTAAGTAGTTAGTATGGGTTGTATGCAATGTTTGTAGGCTACGGGAAATTAACTCCTCTAAGGCCTATGGGATATGTAATACTTACACCTATGGGCCTTATAAGGGTTCCACCTCACCCCTTGAATGGTGGATTATCAAAATCAATAATAATGAAAATGTCGTTTTTAATAAACATGTTTTATTTTATGTTCTAAGTTGTTATGTAATGTTCTTAATTTCCCAATACACTTGAATTATCGATCCTCGGAGTTTTCTTAAGTGCAAGTTTATGTAATAAATCATGTTTAAGCAAGTAATAAAGAGAAATGTTATTATAAAAAATCTAAACAAAAATTATCTTTGGGAATGTAAATAAGTGAAATATCGTTTAAATAACTACATTATGTAATGTTTTAGGATGGGTCTTTATAAAATGAGTATTTTGACTACTAATTAGATTACCACACTAGGAAAGTGAATAAGGTGGCTGATCCTTTGAGTTGAAAAGATCACGCTAGAATATCCATAATAATGATAAAAAGATATTTAATATTTTTATATATGTAATGTAAGTGTATTTAAATCACGAAGTAGGTGGGAAAATATAATATTACTAAAAAAAGTATTCAACCATATTTCAAATTGAGGATCCAAGTAGTGAAGAAGGATGATGTAGAGATGAATAATAAATAATGAAATGTTTCTATATTTAACCATGATTATGTTGGATTAATGGGGATTATAAACCATTTATGTGTTCCTTCAATAATTTTTTTTAAAGGAGTTTATACATGAGTTTCTTAGATCATCATAGTCTATTCATCCTAGATGTTTTAATATGTATGTATTTATATATTTGAATGTGAATTTATGGTTGGAAAATGGGAAGAGTGATATTGAAAAGTATGTATATCAGAGAATGGTATTTTAATAATGTAAGGATGTGATACACTAGACTTACGGTATATTATATTCATTACCTATACTAGAATGGAAATGGAAAAACCTCACCATCAAATTTCTCAGCAGACTCCCCAATATCTCTGATGGAAATAATTGTATTTTGGTTGTATTTTATTGAATGATAAATTAATCTCACTTTATTTCAAATATATGTAACCTATCTCTAAATGATCTTTCTTGGATACACATTTTGTAGTGGTTAATTAGCATGGTGTACAACATTCTATTTCATATGATAGGGATATGAGGTTTACTATAAAGTTTAATTAATGATTTCAACAATATATTTTAATAGATTATAGTCTTACCACATAATATCATCCATAGATAATTATTTTTTTTGAGAAAAAATCATAACCTAGAGGATAAATTGAGAAATTTTTCAATGTATTTCAAAGGTAGTTCTGATCAATAAATACTTCTAGTCAATTTTTCATAAAAAATATCTTAGATACAAGATTTAAGTTTATGACTTACGAATCTCTTTATAGAGAGAACTATGGAACTACATTTATCTAAGATGAAGTCGGAGAAATAAAGATATTCAGACCTATGTAAGATATAAAAATGATAGAGTAGGTATGTTCTATTCAAAAACACCTAAGGTTAATAAATTGCTGATAGAAAAGTTATCCTAAAAATTAGTGGATGGATATGGGCTTCGAAGATGGTGAGATTGTGTTTCTATAAAATTCACAATTGAAAAGGTTTTTCTTTCCTAAAATTATGGAAATATGAGCCCAAGGTTTTCTATCCCTTTTGATGTTCTTGATTGATTATAGATAATATTGTATCGCTTGGAGCTTCCACCAAACTTCTCTTAAGACAATGATGTTTTCCATATAATTATCATGAGGATGTACACACCTGATCCATAAAATGTGTGAAACTCAGAGGTCACAACACTGGAGTATGGTCTTTTATATCATGAATAACTAGTATAAATCCTAGGACATTTAGATAGTGTGTTAATAAAATACTAACTAGGTTAATGTTCTCTAGAAGAAACAAAAATTTTAAGTACCGACATGGGTCTCAAGGATGTGATGATGAAAAAATATGCTAATTTATTTTTATTATAATGATATAATATTTAGGGATCATGTATTTGTATGGGGGGTAGAATGTAACACTATAACAATTTATGAAATATATTTAGTTTGAATATAATTAATTTCATTGATATCTTTTGTCACATGAAACATTGAGTCGTGGAGAACCACAATATTATATTAAAATATTTCTATTTAAACATAAAAATTATAACATAGGTGGATTTTTTTATATTAATAGGATAAAAAATATTAATAATTAATTATAAAACTTATATATAATGAAACAATATTTATAAACTTGTACATAAGTTTTAGTAAAGTATTTATATTATTCAAAAAACAAATTTTCAGGAAAATTTATTTTTTATTTATTGTGTGAGAAAATAATTAAATTAATATTTTCTACTTATTGAATATTTTTTTATAAAATTAAAAATATTATTGCAATAAAAATTTCAAAATATCATAGTGTGAATCTTTGATAATTTTTAAGGAGTATCTTTTTTGATGAATAATTGAAAATACTAATTTGTATTCAAAAATTCCTTTTCCTATTATGTATTTAAAAAGATGCATTTTTCTAAAACAAAGTTTGAAAATAGAATTAATATCATCTATGTTATTATTAATCTATTTTAGTTAATTATAATATGCTTAATGTTTAATTTTGATATAGAAAATTTTTATAGTTATAAAATGTTTTTTTTTCAAAAAAACATTTTGCAAACATCTATATGTTTAATTTTAATTTAAATTATTCAACATATTTGAATTTAATTTTTCAAAATGGATCCCATATTTTTATTATAAATAATTAATATTAGGTTACGTGGTGAGCATAATATTTTTAATAAAATATTGCAATCTTTATAAATAAATATGTTATTGTAGTTAAGGTTAAAGAAGGTTTATCAGGGGTCAAAATTAATAGATGAGGGTTAAAATGACCAAAAAAATTTCTAATTATTATTGGATGAAAAAAATCAACCTTATATTATCTAATAATATATAATGTTTGATTTTTTAGCAACTTTTCAATAAATATTTCATGGAAATATTGTAAGATATGGAGAAAATATTAGTGTGTCACCGACTTTAATTATAACAGGGAACCCCCTATCTTACAAAATTCACACTAAAAATCCTTTTTTTAGAAGAACATACCATATACCTTCTATACATAATAAACCATGGCATAGTTTCCTTATTTTTATTATTAAACCATTCTAGTAATGCTTTTGTAGCATTCTTATATAGGTGGTCTGAAGAAGTGGTATCATTATTGTCAAAGAGTTATTCTTCTATTTATTCTTAAAACTCTTTGAAATAATATTGAATCATGGAAAAATAAAATCTATAAAATATTACATATAATTAGAGGTTATTTTTTAGTTTAATTGACTTAAATACGTCTTCTTTTTAACCAGATGATAGAATAAATTGTTAATCATGTGTATGGTGGACTGCAACCTAACAAACCCATGTAATTATTCTTATATCACCACTTATCAAAAATTAATATATTTATGAACTTAATATATATATATACAAGATAATTATGAAATAACTATACATATTGAATTTTATTATAATATATATCTTCTTACATTCCAATTCTTTGGTAAATGATAACTTCACTTGTGCGTACATGTGGACCACCACCTCCGTGAAGTGATGTGAGAATTTTTTAATTTTTTTCATGGATATTAGTAATAATATATTCAATGAATATATATTATATAAATGATATTATACAGATTTTGAAAATGTGAATTATTCTTTACTTTTAATTCATTCCAATGATCAAAAATGGAAACAACATTATTGTGTACGTATGACTTACCTTCTACAAAAATCGTGTAATTTAATTTTCAATCTCTACATTAATGGGTGACCATGAATATATATATATATATATATATATATATATATTGAGTATATATGATATTTATGCCTTCAATAACAGTCGGCAATTTGTGGAACGTTAATCAATGTAGATGAACTAAAACTAATAAACCAAAAAAACACAAAAAACAAAGAAGTTATCACAAGGAAAATTAATTTTATTAAATAATTGTCAATAAACTAGTCATTAAATGTTATAAGTAAATACTATAGTGTTTTATTTATATTTTTATGGTTATATAATATATTTATAATAATCCTATTGTTATTATATAAGATGTTCAAGTATGTACAAACAAAGTTGCGAAATGATGTAATGTATATCGTCCCAATTTCCACTTCATTGAGATTTATTTTTTATTATGTATATATTTACATTAATGAAGTGTATATAAAGACACTTTTACATATTTTATCATGAATTTATTTATTTTCTAGAAATTTAATATTTCATTTTATGTTATTCTTTCATGGGTCTTATAATTCAATAAAATTCAAAAGTGGTAAGGGATTTCAATCTCACTTTTATTTCGATGAGACACATTTCTTATTAACCAGTTGTTGACGCTCCTTTCGTCACAGAATCTAAAGATCGGAAAAGGGAATATCTGATCTCAAAGTGATTAATCCTTTGAAGAAACATCAAAAATCGACAAAGGGATAAAAAAGGAGAACATTGCCCATAGATCGCGCAAGTTCCCTCTTGGTCGCGCAAGTACACTTGCGCGCCGCCTCAATACTTGCGCGACTCCTCTTGTTCGTGCAAGGGACTTGCGCGACATATGTGGTAACCGCCTGGTAACCGCCCGGTAACCGCCCTGGGTCTTCTTTTGCCTATAAATAGACCCTATGGGCCCCCCATTCGAGAGGATCTTTTTCCAGAAACTCGGATTGAAGCTCCTGACGCCCAAGTCTCTTCTCAAAGCTTCCGGAACACTTCTAAGGTAATTTCTTACCTAGAACGGAAGATCTAAAGAGAAAAAGGAAGGCCTAAGTGTTGAAACTTATCAAACACTTGCGCGCCTACTTAATTCCTTCAATATAACTTGCGCGTCCCTCTTCTGGAAGAACCTCAAGAGGATGGTAAAGGGTTTAATAAAGAGTCGCTCAAGCATTTCAATACTGGTTGAAAATCGCGCAAGTACCCCTCATGTCGCGCAAGTACACTTGCGCGACTAATACTTGCGCGCCGCCGCAGGACTTGCGCGCCTTTCAAGACTTGCGCGCCCCTATCTTTTTGGGTGCCCATCTTGCCCATTTTTACCCCTCTTAAGCCATTTCACCCTTCCTATTCAAGATTCAGTCTTCAAGATACTCTTCAAAGCCATTTATGGCATGATTTCTTGATTTGACATCCTTATCTGAAAGGAATTCTGTGAAATATCTCTCAAAACCTAGTGATTTAAACATCTTTATGTCACCAAAGATTGAGAGTTCATTCATTCAACCTCATCCTTTAAGATGAGAGAATCTTAACCTGGGCATCCTCCTCAGGAGTAAACCCCAAACCTTAATCCCTAACCTGGGTCTCCTTTTCAGGAATAAGACTCAGTCATAACCTTGGGCTTCCTTTTCAGGAGTAAGCCCCAAGTCCCCTAAACCTAGGCTTCCTTCTCAGGAATAAGTCCTAGTCATAAATCTTGGGCATCTTTCTTAAGAATAATCCCCAATCAAGTCCTTTAATCTTGGGCATCCTCCTCAGGAGTAAGCCCCAAACCTTAATCCCTAACCTGGGTCTCCTTTTCAGGAATAAGACTCAGTCATAACCTTGGGCTTCCTTTTCAGGAGTAAGCCCCAAGTCTCTTAAAATTTCTCTTAACCAGTCATAAATTACCTTTGATTTGGGTTTCCTTTTCAGGAATAAAACCCAATCATAAGTCCCCTCCTAACTTGGGCATCCTCCTTAGGAGTAAGCCCCAAGATTAGAGTATTCAAATCTCCATGAAGTACATATAACTTTGTGGACCCTGTTCTTGGATTTTCTCCCTAAAAGTAAATCCTAAACCTTCGTCTATTTGGGCAGTCATCTATACATAAGCCCCAAAACAAATTCTTATGATTGCATCTTTTATGGCACAATTGTCTAAATTTTACCAATACCTCTTGTTTCTCACACCGAGCATGACTCACGTGAGCTTAGAGTGTAAAAGTAATTATGACATTCATCTTTGAGCCATCAATCATAAAACATCATTTCCCATTCCTAGAACTACATGGGTTCTGATTCCTTTTTTAAAACAAAGGATACGTAGGTAGCCCATTTATGGGTTCGATCCCAACATTGAAATAATCTTTGTCCTTCTGAATGACGATAAACTTAAAGTGCCCCACTGAGTGGCTTTAAAACCAGCCTGGTCATCAAAATGACCAAGAGACTTTTATATAAATGTTTTGAAGGATACCATTGACCAAGAATCTCTAAACAAATATAGATGATTCTATATTGATGAAAAACCTCGAATACATATAAAAGATTATCTAAATTTCTTGCATATTTAATCATTGATTGTTAAAACTAAAGGAAATCTCATTTTATACTTGGTAATGTAATAAGGATTCACGAACTTAACTTAATTCTATAAAGAGAGTCCCGGAGTAGACAATAATTCCCCTCAAAAAGGTGTGATGAGTCCGACCTCCCATCCTCTCGACCAATGCAAATTCCTAAGCCTCATTAGCCCACAAGCTAATGAGCGCCTGCCTTTGGAAAGTAGGTCCAAACGGATGTGGAATCATTGGATGTTTCCGGTTCTACGAACAAACCCGTTAGAAACCGATCGGAATGTTTGAATCTCCCGTCCAGGAGGTCATCCCCGGATTCCGCGCGAAACAAAAATGGTGAACCCGACGTGAATCCTTAACCAAGTTAAAGTGATGTTCTTCTTATCTGTTAGGCCCTTTGGGCCAACAAGGCAATCATTGACATATGATCATCCAAAAGATGCAGTAGCCGGATTCATCTTGATTATGTCTGTTACATGGAACAGGCACTCTTTTTTCAAGATCTTCTACAAAAATGGCTTTCCTTAAATTCACCCCTGTGAATACTGCTGCTGGGAACACCTCTACTGTGAGGTCTGCTGCTGTGAAAACCAATGCTGCTACTCCTTCTGGAACGTCATCCGCTCTGAGGATGACATCACCAACTCAGCGTCTTCAGCGCTGTGTTTCTAATGCACTGGTTAAGGAGTACCGTCGCAACGGTACTATCCCAACTCTGGAGGCTGCTCGTCAAGCCCTCCAAGTTAACAATTCTACCTGGTCGTCCGGACAACGGCGACCAGCAATCAAGAAGCAGACGGTGCTGACTACCGTCTCCAACCGTTTCGGGTCGTTATCCCCGGAATGCAATTTCCATTCACTCCCTTACTCCGAGGAAGTGAATGAGCAGGTCCCGCATGACCTTAATTCAAAAAGACAAGAGTCCTTCTCAAAGGCTCCCATCAACAATCGTCGCCAGACTCGTGCGGTAGTGCGCCCTCAACATGATGAGGGTACCGACTCCAGGCGTTCAGCTCAGGTTCCTCGAACCCGAGCAGGCAAGATGAATCGCCAGAGACGGAATCCGGTTAACAATAGGCAGGTTGTCATCCCTGCCATCTCCGGAGAAGTCCACCAACCTAACTTGGTGGCAAAAAACGAACAGGCACACACACCTGCCCGTTTTAATTCAGCTGTCCAGCAGACTCGTCTGGCAGCATCAAGCCGATCCCGCCAGGCAATTCCGGCGGAGTACCATAGGCAGGAACATACACCTGCTTATACATCAGTAGTTAGTCAGCAGGCTCGTCTGACTACATATGATGGATCTCGTCAACCGCGTTTGGCGAAGTGTAATCAGCAGGCACATACACCTGCTAATACTAATCAAGCCTACCAACAGTCTCGCTTGGTAGCGCACGGAGAAGTCAGTCGGAAAGCCCCGACGACAAACAGGAGGCAGACTAAACTCTCTGCCTTCACACTTGAGTACTGTCAGGATTCACTGACAGGAAAAGGAGGACAGGAGCAGGCACATACACCTACTCCAAGCCCGGAATGGACGTATATCCCTGTTCCGGCGGCTGAAGTCACCAAACATATTTTGTTAATGGTGAAAGAGCAGAAGCAAATTCCTGCTCATATTCTGGATGCTTGCTAGGATATCATAACAGCTTCAGCATCATCTCAGGGACAGACACATAAATCTATCCCTAGCAGTGGAGTGACACATCAACAATTCACTCCGGAACAGACACACATATCTGTTCCAGTCCAAGAGGGTTGTGGGGCCTACTCCCCCATATCATATGGACAACCAAGTCAGGAACATACACCTGATTTGAGCGATGATCGTCAGCCTAACCTGACCATCTTTCCTGATCAGGCACATACACCTGCTCAGAGCAATCACTTTCGTCATCAAGTGGTTTCTAAAGCGAGTAAGAAGGCATCTAAGAAAAAGATCTGCCCAGCACAGTCAGGAGATAAAAGGCCAATCTGCAACAAGGCCTTGCTCGATGCTGGAGTTCTTGAAGCCCTCAGACATTTATCTGTCGGAATTCAAGATTCTACTCCCTCAGCTCCCAAAAACAGGAACATTAATCCCGAAGGTCTTCAACAGACACTTCCTCATGAAAACTTGCTTCATGAAAATTCGGTCAATCTTGAAGTTTCTTCTTCAGATGAGAGCCACAGGAACCCTCTGTGTGGTCAGAAGGCCAAGGAGCAAGAGATTTCATCTTTTGCTGTAACCCATCATGAAGGTCCTCCTCATGGTAATGAACTTCGCTGCGAAAGTCCTCTCCGCAGTAGTGATTCACATTGTCTCGAAAATTCTTCAGAAGGCAATGTAGTGACGAGAAAGCCCTCCTATCTCGAGGCACTTGCAAACGTAAAACCAGTCATGTCTGAAGTTTTACTATCGGCAGGTGAAACTCTTTCTCCATCAGAAGATAGCTTGGGGTTCAGGTTATTCTCCGAACCTTCCCTGGGTCATTCATCTTCCAGCATGAATAGTGATTCCTCTACCAATCTTGTTGAATCCGATGAAGCAACAAGGAAACACCAACTCTGGTCCAAACAGGTAGAAGAATCTTCAT
This sequence comes from Viscum album, assembly GCA_963277665.1. Lineage (NCBI taxonomy): Eukaryota > Viridiplantae > Streptophyta > Magnoliopsida > Santalales > Viscaceae > Viscum > Viscum album. Next base: position 1,064,422,905 of record OY728166.1, on the reverse strand, counting down.
TTAATGATAAAGAGGAAATTCTAAACATGAGGAAAAAACTGGCAAAAGGTGAAGTACCAGTCATGTTTTGGCCTTTGGCTGACTCCCAGTACGACATTCCAAAAATGTTGACGGATGATGGAATCCATGATATTCGTCTCAACATATGGAAAACTCTTTGTCAATTAAAGAAGAAGGTATTATCTTATGATGAATATGAAAATCATCTTAAGATAATAGAAGGGTTACAACGCCAGATTGATTTGGCATCTCTATCAGTCTCTCGGTATCCGAAGGCTGAAAAGCAACAGAGAACCCTTCAACGTTCATGCCTTGGCGCACTAAGAAGATTGCGTCAGTTAATTTCCAATGCTCCATCTAATGTTCATATCAGAGGATGGGGTGTTCACGGAGCACTACATTTCACAGTGCTTTCCGGTCAGCAAAGCCCGCCGAAAATGGTCTCATGCAATGTTATTGCCCATGGCCGGCCACAGTCAATGGGCTTTGTTCATAATCAAAATCTTGCTCGAGATCAAGCTTCAACTAGTTCCTCTCAAAATCAAGTATATAGAGAACAGGTTGTTGAATTTCTCCTACATCAAGCAGGCGAGAATATTGCACAAGCCTCTCGTCTGGAGAAAACACGTCATCAAATGACAGAAGTTTTGGAAATCATCCAACGGTCTGTTGAACCAGGTGATAAAAGTGGATACAGGTTAATGCATCCAGCTAATTTCCGAACTAAGATTCGCAAGATCAAGAGAGATTTCAAGAAGATCTCAGACATAGCATGTCAAGAGACACCCCAGCTTGCCAGACTGGGGACTTCTCTAACCCAACCCTCAGAATCAACGAATGGGATTCGAGGAGTTGAGCGGAAGCAACAGGAACACCCCCAGTCCACCGGACTGGGGACTTTTTCAAATCTTCAATCCCTCCCTCAGAGAAAGTCAGTATTCTCTCGATTAGGGAATAAGCCTCAAGAGGAACGAAGAGCCAAGATGTCAGGAGATTCTCTCCAAGTGACGGTTCTCCAAGAAATTCCTGAGGGATCAAGTCAACGGAATTCCATGTCTTATCATGGACATAGAAAGAGACAATATCACAGAAATGCTGATAGAAAGGATTCCATGCAATATGCATCCATTAATGTCATCACTGCCGTTGCTGCTGATTCACCAGATGAGGATCAATCAGAGGGATCAGACGAAGAGGTTCCTGCTCAAGAAGTTGCGCACACAGACCTAAATGAAGAAGGTGTGCGCACACGTAATCAAAGGTTTACCCAAAATCTGGGTATTCCTTCAAGTAACCCACTTCCCCCTCTCCGAAAAGGATCCAATAAGGGGAAAGGAAAGAATCAGGTTACTTCTCACCCTTCCTCTGAAGGAGGTCAATCGCTCTCATTAGAGCAAAGGTTTGCACAACAAGAGGAAGAAATGAAAGAATTAAGAAGGTTGAATGCAGAACTACTTCAGAATAGTCTTCTTCTTAAGAATGCTGAAGTCCGACAGCCGAAGGAATTTGTTGTAACTACTGAGATGGATTAGGAATATCCTCCTTTATCAGTACACCCACAGAGGTCTAATCCTACGGGTCAAACGCAACAACGGTTGGCAGCACTACCATTAGTTGCAGCACCAACCTCCACGGTTGTCCAAGCTCCATTCATTGCACCTACCCAAAACCAAGTTCAACCTGACATTTCTCAAAAGTTAATAACTACTATTGAGTCATTAACAGCTCGGTTAGAAACTATGGAAGGGAAACGGGCGCAAGTTCAACCTGAAAAGAAAGTTTACCCTGAATGGGTAGATTCAATTTCTCCTCCATCCAGTTTTGGAAACCCTATTTTCCCTACTTTCAATGGATCAGGCGACCCTGAACAACATTTGACGCATTACGTGTCTTGTTGTGATCCTATGATGGGAACTCCAGAGCAACAAGAAGCAGTGAAACTCAGATGCTTCGTGCGAACCTTGCAAGGACCAGCTTTTGTCTGGTATACAAGCTTGCAATCCCGGTCAGTCATCGGATGGGAGGATCTTCGTCAAAAATTCCTTCTTCAGTTTAGCTCAACTTTGCCAAAAATGACAGTTTTCGATCTTACAAACTGCAAGCAAAGGGAGAATGAAAGAGTCTCTGATTTCATTGCTCGTTGGAAGGGATTAACGTATTCCTTGAGTTTATCACTCCCTCAGGAGGAATTGTTGCCAATCTGTGTGGCAAATTTGCGTGACGAATTACGCACGCCATTGATCCCTGTGAAATACACAGGAGGGTTTCGAGACCTTACTTCAATCGCTCAACAGATTGAAGATTCCCTTATGCAGGCTAAGGTTAAATCTCGTGTAATTCCATCAGCTCCAGGAAGAAGAATGGGTAAAGCAGAAACTGCTACAGTTATGCTTAAACAGGCACCTGTACCTATTTCTACTTCAAAACCTTCATCTTCTCGAAGGGCTCCACCTCCTGAACACCAACAACAAAGGTTGTTTCGTCCAAATGATCAAAAAGATCAACGACGAAAACAATTTGAGGATATGAAGAGTAAAACATACTCTTTCCGAAGTGAGAAAGTTCCTGGTTACTTCATTTCAGCTCTGGAAAATAATTTGGTTCAATTACCAGTGCCGAAGAGACCAAACAAGGAAGGAGATGAAGACCGTCCCAATTATTGTCCCTTTCATCAAATGTTGGGACATCCCATCCAGGAGTGTTTTGTCTTTAAAGACCTCCTACAAAAGATGGTCGACTTGGGACAAGTCAAATTGAAGGGTTCTTCAGCTCATGTAGCGTGTATTACCGCTACAGATCCAGAGGAAGGAGGCGAGTGGCAGGAAGTCAAAAGCAAAACTGCGAAAAAATATGATGATTGGATGGTCAGAAAGACAATCAATCGGACCCATTCCATTTTGCGAACACAATTGAAGAAGCCAATTGTGTCTCCTACAAAAGCTGCAGTAAAGCCTCCATCAAAGGACAAATCCTCAAAAGGGCAGCGCAATTCAAAGAAGAAAGATGAATCAGGAGAAGATGAGTATGTATCAAAGCCTAAATTGTCTTTGACTCTGGCAGATTTCATGCCATATACTTCAAATCCACGGGCACCGTCCCACCAAACGGCACAGCCTAAACAGGCCAACCAGGCAGAGTCTTTATCAGACGAAGAATTGATCTTTGGTTCTGTTAATATGATTCAATTAACAGATTCATATTCCAGTCTTGATGAGCCTGAATTCCCTGTATCAAATAAAGGAACCCGAGGAAGTTCTAGAGGTTCAGGATATAGGGGAAGACGTGGATCTTTCCGAAGCCACTACTCTAATTCTACCCCTGCTAGCACTGTATATGCAGCAGAAACTCGTGGTAGAGCCCTTCAGCGAGCTCAAAAAGAACAAGCAAGTTCTTCTGCAAATGGCCAACTCAGCTTCGGCACAGTTATTTTGGAAGACCGATTAAAGGTTCCATATTCTTTATCTCATCAAGCAAATGGATCTAATCAGTCTAATTTTCCAAAACCAAGGATGTTGCCAACTTCAATACAAGATGCATCAGCTTCCAAAGCATCTGCTTCCAAGGTACCTGCTAAACCGCATATTCCCATTGGGAAACGCAGGCCTCTAGATCAAAATTATGATATATTGAAACACTTGGCCCAAGTACCAGCCAAATTATCAATTTTGGATGCTTTGAATCTATCAAAAGATCTTCGGGAAGCACTCATCGAAGCTTTGTCAAGTCCTCAGGAGTTTGAAGCTGAAATTGCTGCAGCTGAAATTTATCACATAGAGAATAATCCTGCAGAATGCCATGCAGTGATATCTTTTACTGATAAAGATGAAGATGATGTTGTGCATGGGCACATAAAACCTTTGTACCTATCTGGCAAAGTCAATGGTATAGATGTTCGAAGAGCTTTTATTGACAATGGTTCAGGAGTCAACCACATGCCCATTCGTACACTTCGTCGATTGGGCCTCACGGAATCTGATTTATCTCCTTCTACCATGATGTTGCAAGGATATGATAAAAATGAACAAGAACCACTGGGAGAAGTTACGCTCAGAACTCATTTTGGATATCTTGTTTCCAATTTAGATTTCATGATTGTTGATCAAGACTCAGCTTTCAATATCTTTCTTGGAAGACCCTGGCTACATCAGCATGCAGTTATTCCATCATCATACCATCAATGTCTCAAATACTGTTATGATGGTCAAGTTGGAACATTGTATGGTGATAAGGCCCCGTTCATGACATGTGAGTCTCAATACATTGAGACGGAATTTTATCACATGAAGGGAAGAGAAAAATCTACAATGAAGGAAATTACCAAAGTTAATGCTCCATATGGTTTGGAAAAAATTCCAATAAATCCATTTTCACATGTGAGTACAGATTATGTGTTACCTATCAGTCAAATTGACAAAATAGGCCCAAATCAAAATACTCTTATGGAAAGATCCATAATGTCAATTACGGCAATCGAGCCAGACAACATGGGAGAAATTGGTAACTTACCAGGCAGTGATGAAAGCATAAGTGGTGACGTTTTCATTTCGTCTTCTGAAATCCAACAAGTCTATACTTCGCTAATCAGGCCAGAAGAAGTTATAGCAACACCAGAGGTGAATATTGATGTCGATTCTCAATCCATCATCTCCTCTTTGATTCCCAAAGAAGACCCTTTTTCATCAATAGGGTCAGAAATGGAAGCTTCTTCTTCAAAATGTGAAAATTTTGACATCTCTTATGATCATGAGAATTTCGTTTTTTCATCTACTTTGCAAGTAGAAACGGAAGAAATAACACATGATGAAGAGGAAGAGGAAGATCTTAGAGATGCTCCTCCAGCATTTGAAGAGGGTATCTCTACAACTGTGGATGAACTCAGAGAAGTAAATCTGGGTACAGAGAAAGATCCACGCCCCACTTTAATTAGTGCGGCCATGACCCTTGAAGAATAAGAGATGTATATTTCTTTTCTAAAGCAAAATAAAGATATTTTTGCTTGGAATTATACAGAGATGCCTGGCCTTGATCCTGATGTTGCCACCCATCATTTGGGTTTGCCAAAAGAACATCGAGGATTCAAGCAAGCCGCGAGAAGAACACACCCAACCTATGCTTCCAAAATCGAGGCTGAAGTGGATAAGATTATCAAAGCTAACTTCGTCAGAGAAGTTCAATATCCCAAGTGGTTGGCTAATATTGTCCCAGTAAAGAAAAAGAACGGACAAATTAGGGTTTGCATCGATTTCAGAGATCTTAATCGGTATTGTCCCAAAGATGATTTTCCAGTTCCGATTACAGAACTCTTAATTGATGCGACGGCTGGCTATGAAGTACTTTCTTTCATGGATGGATATTCTGGATATAATCAGATCCGAATGGCCCCAGAAGATGAGGAATATACAGCCTTCAGAGCTCCTCAAGGTGTGTTTTGTTACCGGGTGATTCCCTTTGGTTTAAAGAATGCAGGTGCAACATATCAACGCGCCATGCATCGTATCTTCAAACCTTTTCTATGGAAATTTGTTGAATGCTATGTAGATGATTTGGTGGTTAAATCCAAACAACGTTTTGATCACTTGGCTGATTTGGAAATCATATTCCACAAGCTTCGACAACATAATTTGAAGATGAACCCCTTAAAATGTGCTTTTGGGGTAACCTCAGGAAAATTCCTCGGCTTTGTTATACGCCATCGTGGTATTGAAGTCGATCCTGAGAAGACCAAATCAATCCTTGGTATGTCACCTCCTCAGAATTTGAAAGAATTAAGAGGACTTCAAGGACACTTAGCCTATATTCGGCGTTTCATCGCCAATTTGGCATGCAAAAGTTTACCTTTTACCAAATTATTGAAGAAAGGAGTCACTTACCAGTGGACTGATGAATGTCAAGAAGCATTTGATGTTCTCAAGAAATACCTCTTAAGTCCACCAGTACTCATGCCACCTGTTGAGGGTAGACCTCTTATCCTCTATGTGACAGCTTTAGAGCGATCATTGGGTGCCTTTCTCGCTCAAAAGAATGATGCTGGGAATGAAAATAGTCTCTACTATCTCAGTAGAACTATGCTTGAAGCAGAAACCCGGTATTCGAGTATTGAAAAATGCTGCCTAGCATTAATATTTGCAGTTCAGAAACTGAGACACTACCTGCAACATCACGAGGTCCAATTGGTATCTCGTAATAATCCACTCAAATTCATCCTTAGTCGTCCAATGCTTACAGGACGTCTGGAAAGGTGGGCGGTTATTCTACAGCAGTTCGACATCCAGTATGTGTCTCAAAAGGCAATTAAAGGCCAAGATCTGGCTGATTTCCTGGCTGAACACCCTTCAGTGGAAGACACGTATTCAGATATCGAACTCCCTGATGAGGAAGTTTTTTCTATTCAAGAGAGTCCTCAAACATGGGAAATGTATTTTGATGGTGCTTCTAGAAGTCCAACAGGGAAGAAAATGGAAAATCCTAAATTCAACAAAGTTGGTTTAGGAATTGTGCTCATTTCTCCAGATAAGGCAGTGTTACCGTATTCCTTTTTGTTGTGGGAAGGTGGTACCAATAATGAAGCTGAATACCAAGCTCTCATTGCAGGCTTGGAGTTAGCGCTTCAAGCACAAGTGAATCACTTAAAGGTGAAAGGTGATTCAGACCTGGTAATCAAACAAATCAATGGGGATTATGCCATCAGAAAAGAATAATTAATCCCTTTGTATGATTACGTCAGAGAGTTAATGTCAGAATTCCCTACAGAACCGACATTTTCTTATGTCCCAAGATCACAAAATGCTCAAGCTGATGCACTGGCTAATATAGCCACAGCTTTAGCAGATCCAAATCGGGACGAGACAACCATCTGTATTGCCCACCGTCGTGCAATTTCACCTTATGTTCAAGTCAGAACAGAGGAAATTAATGAAATTAGTCCCATTCCTGAACCATATGGTCATACTACAGGATGGATGTCACCTATCAGGGAATACCTTCAAAATGGAACACTTCCACCTGATAGAGCCGAGAGAGAACAAATTCGGCGACGTGTGGTCAATTTTACTCTTTATGATGGTCCAAACCACCTCGAGAAAATTCTCTACAAACGTGGTTTTGATGGAGTTCTCTTCAGATGTATTGATGGTGAAGAGACAATGGCTGTCATAAAAGAAGTGCATGCAGGAGTCTGTGGTGCCCACCAGTCTGGACAAAGATTGTCTGATCAAATTCGAAGGCTTGGATACTTCTGGCCTTCAATGATACAAGATTGTGTTAATTTCACAAAAAAGTGTCATTCATGCCAAGTATATGCCAACTTCATTCATCAACCTCCAGAGTTGCTTCATACAGCTAAATACTCATGGCCATTTTCCACATGGGGAATGGATGTGGTGGGACCTTACCCTTCAGCTACGGCCAAGCAGTTTAAGTACATTCTTACTGCTACTGATTTCTTTTCCAAATGGGCAGAGGCAGTACCTCTCAAAGAAGTCAGTTCTAAATGCATTGTTAGCTTCATCAAGTCTAACATCATTACTAGATTTGATGTCCCTCATACCATATTGACGGACAACGGTACCAACTTCTGTTCTTCTGAGGTAAAGAGATTGTATCAAGAATACAACATTAAGTCCAACCATTCATCTCGATATCATGCAGCGGCTAATGGCCAGATAGAGGCCTTCAACAAGACTCTTTCAAATATACTGCAAAAGATGGTGGATAAAGATAAGAGGTCATGGCCTGATAAACTCTTTCATGCTTTATGGGCTTATCGGACTACCACTCGCAATGCAACGCGGTCTACTCCATATTCATTGGTATATGGAACAGAAGCAGTCTTGCCAATTGAAGTTCAATTGCCCTCACTCAGAATAGCCATTTGTGATCAGTTATCAACAGATGAGCAATCCCAAAAGCGTTTGAATGAATTGGAACAGTTAGATGAGAAGAGATTGTGCACTTTGCACCACTTGGAAATCTATCAGAATCGAATAGCACGAGCTTTTAACAAAAAAGTTCGTCTTCGTTCATTCATTCAGGGAGAATTGGTATTGGTTCTCAGAACACCAATGATACCAGGAAAGAAGCCTCCCAAGCTTGAACCAAAATGGGAAGGACCTTATTCAATACATAAGGTCTACTCCAATGGAGCGTATTCTCTGATTTCAATGGATGGAGAACACATCACGACTCCAACTAATGCCATATTTCTGAAGAAGTATTTTGTATAAACACAAAATATTGTTCCCAGAACCAAGACTCTTACATTTTGTTCATACAGCAATGGTCCAGTATGACCTTAAACTACAATTTTGTCCGAGATGAAATTAAACTATAATACGTCCAGCATGACGATAAACTGTACGGTCCATGCATATGACGTTAAACTATACAGCAATGGTCCAGTATGACCTTAAACTACAACTTCGTCCAACATGACATTAAACTGTGTCACACTTCTGTCCGAGATGACATTAAACTATAATACGTCCAGCATGACGATAAACTGTACGGTCCATGCATATGACATTAAACTATTCGCACTTATGTCCCTGCAACATGACACTAAACTGTGCAGCACCAATAGTCCTAACTGCAAGACTTTAAACTGCATAATCCCTAATTTTGTCCTACATGACAATAAACTGTATAGAAGTTCCTATATTTTGTCCGAGATGACATTAAACTATATTGTGTCCTAGCAACATGACATTAAACTGTGTGTCACTTTCATCGTCCAACATGACGTTAAACTGTGTCAGTTCCCTTATCGTCCAACATGACGTTAAACTGTCACATTGGTTACTAATATGTCCTACATGACACTAAACTGTATATGTCCGAGATGAAATTAAACTATATTGTGTCCTAGCAACATGACATTAAACTGTGTGGCACTTTCATCGTCCATCATGACATTAAACTATAAAAAATCCCCAGAACTGATATCCTCATATTGGTTCACCTTAGTCCTAGCTACATGACTTTAAACTGTACAGCACCAGTTCGTCCTTGCTATATGACGTTAAACTATACAGCAATGGTCCCGTATGACCCTAAACTGTATCATCCGTGGTCCATGTATATGACCATAAACTATTTGCAAATATGTCCAGCAAGACGTTAAACTGTGACGTCCTAACTACATGACGCTAAACTGTATAAAATTCCCTCACGTCCGGAAAGACGTTAAACTATATAATCATCAAAAGTCCAGCATGACATTAAAACTGCACAATCCCCCTTTCGTCCAATATGACGTTAAACTATATTGTCCCCATCGTCCTAACTACATGACGCTAAACTGTACAGAAAATCCTTGATATGTCCTACATGACATTAAACTGTATTTTGTCCCTGCTACATGACACTAAACTGTGCAGCGCCAATAGTCTTAACTGCAAGACTTTAAACTGCATAGTCCCCTTTTTTATGTCCTACATGACATTAAACTGTACATCGTTAAGGTTGTTATTACCTCTTGTTTCTCACACTGAGTACGGCTCACGTGAGCTTAGAGCGAACATCAACCATAACACTCCCTTTGGGCCACTAACCATGTGTAAGTCCCAACAATATTTTTTATTAAATCATTGTCCACAAGAACAACTTGATCATTGATTCATTCTTTAATTGAACTACACAGACTTTGATCCTTGCCCTTCATGCTGGGTATGTAGGCAACCTCCCAAGGTTCAAGCCCAAAAAACAATCTCTTCACATCGGTTCACCACCATCTCATATGATGATGATTTGTGAAACCACCCCTGGAATCAATATCTTTACATTGATTCACTTTCGTCCTTGTTATATGACGTTAAACTATACAACACTTTTGTCCGGTACGACAATAAACTACAATATTCTTTGATTTCCTCATTTGAGAAGGAACCATTATTAACATTGATTCTTTTTCAATCATGGTTTTCATTTTCAAAAGACTACGTACATACATGGTAATGCCTAAACTTTTTATCTCAGGTTAAACCATCATTGCACTAAAGTCCCCTTTCACCCTTCACATGTACGAACCAAATTTGTACAAAGGGTAGTTCTAGAACTACGTGGACTTGATTCTCATCCTTATGGGATACGTAGGAACATTCGAGTGTCCCTCGAATCCAGTCCCAAGTCTTTTGGGCCTAACCCCAAATTTCTCTTTCAGTCCCTTGGCTGAAAAGTCCTCATGAAAACACACACTGTGTATTCATTATTATGGTCCGAATTCTATGACCCTAAAATAAGATTACTCATACTTTCGTCCTGCACGACGTTAAACTGCATTTCAAGAACTACATATGTCTTGATTCTCATTCTTATGAGATACGTAGTGAAGTCCAAGTTTCAATTCAGGACCCAGCCACAACATGATTATGGTTTTCATTGACCTATGTATCTCTATATACATTGGAAAATACCCATATTTATGTATTATAATCCTAACCTTAAATATTTTCAGATCTTCATAAACCTTTTCATGACTTCTAGTCACAAAAATGTAAAACTTCTGTGAATTCTTTTGCCTGACTATGCAGCACGTGCCCATAGGTGGCCTTGCATAAACAGTCCACATAAAAGACTTGTCAGCCAAGAGATGCTATTTATTTGACCATGCAGCCAATGCCCATAGGTGGCCCTGCATGTTTTCAACCCCCTAACGGGTTTGTTAAATAATAGTAACTTCATTCTTGGGAAGAATGCCTCTTTTGTCCTTATTTGTCTTAAACGACAGTATGTAGGGATCCGCAAAAATAGCCATCCTTAACGTATTTGTCCCATATCCTTTTTCATGATCTGAAAGTATTCAAGTCTATGGTTTATTCTTCTTCCCTACATTTGGGTCAGACCTTCGTAGGAGTGATATTCATCCAGTTCTTCGATATTCTTGTTTGGAAATATCTTCTCCATATTCAAGTACCTCTTTCCATACAACAAACTCTATGCTTTAGAAAATTTGAATCTCCATAAACTTTCACTGGCTTTTAGCACTAGGAAAGTAAATTTTTGGGAGTTCTTTTGCCTGACTATGCAGCACGTGCCCATAGGTGGCCTTGCATAAACAGTCCACATAACAGACTTGTCAGCCAAAAGATGCTATTTTATTTGACTATGCAGCCAATGCCCATAGGTGGCCCTGCATATTTCAACCCCCTAACGGGTTTTGTTAAATAATAGTAACTTCATTCTTGAAAACTACTTCTTCTAATGCTATTTAGCTCTTTTTCATATCATTCCTCAGATTCAAATATTCTTAAGCCATAGTTTACATTTTTTCCCTCATACTTGAGTATGGTAAATATGTTTTCAGATAAATTGTCAAGGAATTGAATCCATTTTAATCCATTTTTCGGTCAAATCTATTTCGACCTTAAACATTAGCCCCTTTATGTCCGGCGTGCATGACTTTAAACTGCCCACACAAAAGACAAAGGAACTCTGAATAAAAGTCAAGTTCCAGCTCACTAAATATACATTTTTTTGTATGATTTAGGTAATATTGAGCAGTTAAAAGGTTCAAAGTTTGTAGGGTTATTTGTAATAATCCTAGTAAAAATCAAACTATGCTTACTAAGCCCATTGGCTTAAGTAAATTGGAAGCAGGTAATGGAAGAATGCAAGTACAAATGATTGAAGACAAAAGTGTTTTTCATTGATACACAAGAGTTAGAAGGACATCCACAGACTGGAGTCTCTTCTCTTCTTTCAAGAATTACAAAAGGCTTTCAACATAACACTTCATTTGATTTACGGCATCCCGATCTTCATCAGCAACCACCCGGAATTCATTCATTCAACTGGATACAACAAGAGATGCAGTGATACCAACTCTTCTTGGAACAATTGTAAAAGGATGTTCTTGAGTGCGGTTTGAGAAAATTTTCTGCTGATCAAACAGTGACTCTGTTTCTGTCCAAGAGGCTTGGAAGATGGATACATGGATTTGAGAATGGAGCATTGGAAGTAAAGAGCCATTTGGAGAGAGTACTCTTTTCAGATATTGCTCTAAAACCATGTTTGTCTTCTCTCCACCAACCGGCAGTGGAAAACATTTCAGCCCATGGGTTTGCCATTTTCATATCTGCAAAGGAATGACATTGAGGAAGAATTTGAAAGTTCACACCATTGTTGTTACTCTTAATACACAGCATAACCGAAATGAAGGAGTAGCAGCGCAGCTGCATCTCAGGTGTATAATTGTTTGCATTTGGAACATTGACTCCTTGCAGATGACCATGAACACACAGAGACAGGTAGATGCTCTGTGGGAAATTAAGATGATATTTCTTCAAATACTTATCCAAATCTGGGAAAGTGCTGTCGCAGATATCATAGTAATCATGGCCAATAATGTTCATCATGTCATCAATCCGCTTGCTAGCCAGTTCATCAGCCGTTTCAATTCTCTTGGGAGCCATTGAATCTGCACAGAAGTTGAATAAATTAAACTCTTAAGTGGGTTTAGTTTTTCATAAAATTTGTGAAAGAATTTGGGAAAAAATGGCTAAGGCATTAAGGCGCGCAAGTATGCAGATGTCGCGCAAGTGGTACATGTGCCGCGCAAGTTTATGGCGTGCAAGTATTACCGCGCAAGCCCTATTACCTTGAGAGTAGCGCGGCAACTAGAAAACAGAGCAACCTGCGCGGTCAAGGTGACCTGCGCGGCGAGAGCTCGAGAAGGGATGACGTCCGGAAATCCGGATACTTGTACGGAGGTGAGGCCATGTATTTATAGGCTCGGAAGCCTACCTGCGCGCCGTACCCAGAGCGTTTTAAGGCCTGCGCGACGCAGACTTGCGCGCCGACCTCTGCGCACTGAAAAACTTGCGCGCCTCCCTTTTCCTTTGGAAGGATTCGATTTCCTCAGAGTCAAATCCTCATTTCTCTCCGGATCCAACTCTGAGGGGGGACTTTTGTTGACGCTCCTTTCGTCACAGAATCTAAAGATCGGAAAAGGGAATATCTGAGCTCAAAGTGATTAATCCTTTGAAGAAACATCAAAAATCGACAAAGGGATAAAAAAGGAGAACATTGCCCATAGATCGCGCAAGTTCCCTCTTGGTCGCGCAAGTACACTTGCGCGCCGCCTCAATACTTGCGCGAATCCTCTTGTTCGTGCAAGGGACTTGCGCGACATATGTGGTAACCGCCTGGTAACCGCCCGGTAACCGCCCTGGGTCTTCTTTTGCCTATAAATAGACCCTGTGGGCCCCCCATTCGAGAGGATCTTTTTCCAGAAACTCGGATTGAAGCTCCCGACGCCCAAGTCTCTTCTCAAAGCTTCCGGAACACTTCTAAGGTAATTTCTTACCTAGAACGGAAGATGTAAAGAGAAAAAGGAAGGCCTAAGTGTTGAAACTTATCAAACACTTGCGCGCCTACTTAATTCCTTCAATATAACTTGCGCGTCCCTCTTCTGGAAGAACCTCAAGAGGATGGTAAAGGGTTTAATAAAGAGTCGCTCAAGCATTTCAATACTGGTTGAAAATCGCGCAAGTACCCCTCATGTCGCGCAAGTACACTTGCACGACCAATACTTGCGCGCCACCGCAGGACTTGCGCGCCTTTCAAGACTTGCGCGCCCCTATCTTTTTGGGTGCCCATCTTGCCCATTTTTACCCCTCTTAATCCATTTCACCCTTCCTATTCAAGATTCAGTCTTCAAGATACTATTCAAAGCCATTTATGGCATGATTTCTTGATTTGACATCCTTATCTGAAAGGAATTCTGTGAAATATATCTCAAAACCTAGTGATTTAAACATCTTTATGTCACCAAAGATTGAGAGTTCATTCATTCAACCTCATCCTTTAAGATGAGAGAATCTTAACCTGGGCATCCTCCTCAGGAGTAAACCCCAAACCTTAATCCCTAACCTGGGTCTCCTTTTCAGGAATAAGACTCAGTCATAACCTTGGGATTCCTTTTCAGGAGTAAGCCCCAAGTCCCATAAACCTAGGCTTCCTTCTCAGGAATAAGTCCTAGTCATAAATCTTGGGCATCTTTCTTAAGAATAAGCCCCAATCAAGTCCTTTAATCTTGGGCATCCTCCTCAGAAGTAAGCCCCAAACCTTAATCCCTAACCTGGGTCTCCTTTTCAGGAATAAGACTCAGTCATAACCTTGGGCTTCCTTTTCAGGAGTAAGCCCCAAGTCTCTTAAAATTTCTCTTAACCAGTCATAAATTACCTTTGATTTGGGTTTCCTTTTCAGGAATAAAACCCAATCATAAGTCCCCTCCTAACTTGGGCATCCTCCTTAGGAGTAAGCCCCAAGATTAGAGTATTCAAATCTCCATGAAGTACATATAACTTTGTGGACCCTGTTCTTGGATTTTCTCCCTAAAAGTAAATCCTAAACCTTCGTCTATCTGGGCAGTCATCTATACATAAGCCCCAAAACAAATTCTTATGATTGCATCTTTTATGGCACAATTGTCTAAATTTTACCAATACCTCTTGTTTCTCACACCGAGCATGACTCACGTGAGCTTAGAGTGTAAAAGTAATTATGACATTCATCTTTGATCCATCAATCATAAAACATCATGTCCCATTCCTCGAACTACGTGGGTTCTGATTCCTTTTTTAAAACAAAGGATACGTAGGTAGCCCATTTATGGGTTCGATCCCAACATTGAAATAATATTTGTCCTTCTGAATGACGATAAACTTCAAGTGCCCCACTGAGTGGCTTTAAAACCAGCCTGGTCATCAAAATGACCAAGAGACTTTTATATAAATGTTTTGAAGGATACCATTGACCAAGAATCTCTAAACAAATATAGATGATTCTATATTGATGAAGAACCTCGAATACATATAAAAGATTCTCTAAATTTCTTGCATATTTAATCATTGATTGTTAAAACTAAAGGAAAGCTCATTTTATACTTGGTAATGTAATAAGGATTCACGAACTTAACTTAAATCTATAAAGAGAGTCCCGGAGTAGACAATAATTCCCCTCAAAAAGGTGTGATGAGTCCGACCTCCCATCCTCTCGACCAATGCAAATTTCTAAGCCTCATTAGCCCACAAGCTAATGAGCGCCTACCTTTGGAAAGTAGGTCCAAACGGATGTGGAATCATTGGATGTTTCCGGTTCTACGAACAAACCCGTTAGAAACTGATCGGAACGTTTGAATCTCCCGTCCAGGAGGTCATCCCCGGATTCCGCGCGAAACACCAGTGGTTTATTTTTTATGGTGTGTATACTTCCCATGAATATATTTTATCATTCTTATCATGAAAATTATTGGATATATATATACATATAATTCTATTTCTTTCATTTTTCATACAATTCAATATATACAAATGTGGTAATCCTTTTTTGTTACACTTTTATTATTTCCAAGTATTATTTTTGATTAATATTACTATGCGTAAATATTGTGATCTATTAGTAAAAAAACTAATAACATTTCTTAAATAGTTTTTTATTTTGGAAAGTATTTTTTACATTCATTTTAACCTATTTTTGTACATAGGAGTCTAAACCAATTTTTTTCCAGGAGAAGCGTTGTTATTTCTCGATTCAATGGAAAAAATCATTCTTCAAACATATTCATGTTTTCATAAATGTATATGGATATTTTTTTAATATTCCTCAATGTGTTTTAATTATTTGTTTCTATTTTTTACTTTTTACAGATTAGTTTCAATGTAATATTCTTATATTTTTTCAAATGAAGAACTGTTGACTTTTTTTATTAAAATGCGCAATGAATATTTGTTTAAATATATATTCCATTAATGATATTTCCCACCTCTAGGGCCAAAAAATGATTTAAATCGTCCATTATATATTCTAAAGGTTTTTTAAAATGAAATTATTTCTATTAATATTGGTAAAATATGTATATTTTGAAAGGTTATTTTAAAAGATAAAATGGTGTTCTCCTAAATAATGATTTTAATGAATTTTACATGACATTTCAATTATTAATCAATAAAAACTATATTTATACATATTCACTACTAGGGATATAATCGTATGATACCATCCTTATTATTTTTCTGGATAGTTTATTATTATTATTAAAATCTTTTTATGATAAAAAATTATTTTCCATGGGTTATGCTATGATTAAATGATGAAATGTTTATGAATATAATTTATTTTTAATGGGTTATTATATGATGAAATAATTAGGAAACCAAAATCATTTTCAAGGGTTGTAATTTTATTAATTTTTTATGAGTGTGTGGAAGACAAATTTATGATTTTAATTATGTGATGCATGGGCCATGAATTATTTATCCCTCCAATGCATTGGAAAATGAATAATGATCTATGAGCTCACATGAAATATGGAAGGTTAGCCCATGCACAATATAGGATACACGATATTTTATCCAAACCTCGAAGAAGGTATATGGGTGGCTATCCAAAACAAAATTATGAATGAATTGATGGGTATCCTTGACATAATATTTTTTATGTTGATGTGTATTACACAAATATATTTTTCATGACATTATTTTTACCTCTATGATTTTGATCCATGATTCATTTATGATAAATTTCTTATTAAAATTCCATGATGTATTCCTGAAATCATGTTTATGATCAATGATTTTCAAGGTATGGTTTTCAAATGTTATTATCATTTATAAAAAAACCTTATTCTCAGGTAATATTTATATCTTTATTATTTATTATTATTGAAAATATAATATCACAATCTATTATTTTCTATTTCATCAGGATTAGATGAATGGTATTATGTATGATTTTAATTATAAGAGTTCCTGATATGAATAATTTGTGGGAGATTATGTTGTTCACTTATAATCCAGTTTTTTACATTTCCTAGTTTCCAATGGGTAGAGCCCAATACGATCCTGGAATGGATAATTATAATATGAAACAAAAAATAACTTAATAAGATCTAATATATATGTATACAAAGTGTGGGTCACTATTATCTAATTTTATATAGACATTGTTTTATGTGATATAAGTAATGATAACTCACTATAGAGACATTGGTTGCTTCTTTGAAAGAGGTTAATTTTTTGAAGACTAATTCAACAGCTATGTATGTATTTAGCCAAGTGAAACATGAGTTGGTGATATAGTACGGTAAGAAAAATCCTAGGTCTGGGGGATTAAATGTATGAGAGATTTTGGTCCTTCATTATATACTTTTGCGATGTGTTTCGTAAATTGAGCCAACATCAAGGAGGGGTATCAGGGGTTAAAGGCAGTGTATCCTGACCTTACCTTACTCCTGACGTGGTATTCTAGTCACAAATTAAAAAGGGTTATATAGATTCTATGACTCATGAAATGAAGGTCAATGGTTTTACTGACGTTACATCCAATGATAATTCCTCTATAAGGTTAATCAAACCATTAAGCTGAGAAAAATATTTGATGTTATAGAATTTGATGGTTTTGTTTAGGGTCGACCATAACTGGTATCCGATGAGGTTTCATATGAAGTGAATGGTCTCATGGGGGAAAAGGAAATCTAGGATATCTCTATCTCATATTTATATGAGAGTGTGGATGGAAATTGTGTTAGAGGGATGCACAATCTAAAGATAAGGGGAGGAAATAAAATAAGGATTATGGAAGCCATATTCTTATATAAATAACACAAACCCAATGGTCGAAAGGACTATTCTTCTCTACTGAAACCAATAGTGACTAGATCAACTAAGAAATATATGACCAAGGAAATAGAATTCGAAACTAATTTTCAGTAGGGTTAGGATAAGGCCCACTGTGGAACATAAATGGCAGCAATGAAAATAATATGGATGGTATGATGGGAGAAACAAATAGGTCACATGATGGCCTAGTGGTTGTTGAAAACACCTGCACTGAGAGCACCAATGATCTAACTAAACCCATTATGGGAGAGTTCACTATCCAATAGAGGGAGGAACTCAAGGAGGTTCTTTCTAATTCCATATTCTTGGAACTTAATTTTCACTTGTAGAAGGATATATAGGAATATTATCTTCCGATTATTTCCTCATAAGTGGATGATTATAGGATGGATGAGAGACTTCTTCTGATGGAAATAAATATAGAGAAGACATAGTGGATCAATAATCCAGACTATATTCTGGTATGATATTTTAATGTAGTGAAAGTGAATCTATATGATTAGATCCATACTTGGAAAAAATAGACATATTGGTTTGAATGTCTCATCAAGGACGATATGACTACTTGGGTAAGCGGTATTATTTATGGAAATTTTTTTGAGTAAGGTGAAATTTTAAATTAAGTTATCTTCCATCTCATATGGTACTTTGTTCTTGTATTAGGTAGGGCAAGGGTTCTTACTTTTCCTTAAAAGTGTTTTAAAAATAGTAAATGTAATTTTTAGTAAATGATACCTCACTTATTTTACATAATGTAATCATTTTAGATTTTAACCAATAAAAAATAGGAGATACACTCTGTATTATAAGGAAGGGTATAGTAATAAAAAAATGTATTATACATTTTTTTCATTATATAACAATAGTATTAAAAAATAATCATCCCTTTTATGTTTCATTTGGGATATATATTAGTATTTATATAATGATATATTTATGTTTATTTCTATGTTCAACTCATGTCGTTTTATATTATGGAGTTTAACAGATTAACTAATCTTTTTATTCCTAACTTGAATTTGAATCATTTTTAATTTTTTTTTCAATATTTATGAAATTATGATTAAAAAAATAGTCATTTCTAAAAATCATTGTGGGTATTATATTTTACTAAAATTTTTATCGAAAAAATTTCTCCGAGAAGGATTAGTATTGATGAAAAAACACTTGTTTCATGACCATGGTTAATGGGAACACACCTCAGTCCTTGTCGTGGGTCATCATAATTTTTCAGAATGGGATATACAATAATGTTTCAGTATATACTATATGATTTTCAACCTTATCATGAAAAAATGATCAAAAAACATATACGGGCGAAAATAAATTTTAAAAAGAAGGTATAAAAGTTCATCATTTCATCTATATGTTGATATAAAACCCTAACTACTTATTTTAGTAAACTACATATTTTTAAACATAAATAGAAAATATGGAATATTTAAGAATACTAAATTCAACTTAGGGACATAAAATAAATTGAATTTAAAATAAATTTGTTATATAAAATATGTTGTCTTATAACATCACCATTCTTAATATTCATTACTCTAATCAATATTAAAAAAATCCAATAAATAACCATGATATTTTTTATAAGTTTTTAGAATTCCCTCCAAACCTATTTATCTTATTAAAAATATAAAACATTTCAAAATTATGTTTTTATTAATAAAGAAATGATAATTTTAAAATACACTATCCCCATTTTTCAGTAGATTCAACTAAAGAATTTTTTATTTGTTTTTTTCTTAACATGAACAATATATATCTTATTTAGAAACTAGATAACCATGTCATTTAAAAGACTTCCTTTAAACCATATAAGATTTTATTTTTTGAAGAAGGATTGTTATCCAATACATGCATGATAAATTTTTACATATTTTATAATAATTCAAAATTAAGATATCTATCATACATATAGTAACTAGCCCTTATGATCACTCTTATTTAAAATCTTTACTACCATATCAACATATTAATATAGAATCCTCAACCCAAGGATAAAATATGATATCATTAAATTATCCCATAATTCAACCCATTTCAATTATCATCCCATATAAGATAGATGAAATCAATATTTCTTATATATACATGATTCAAAAACCCATATAAATGAAAACTCTATTGATTTATTATGTTATACCCCAGTAATGATATTTAGATGATAACATCCATTTAATAGAATCAATGTTACCTAATGAATCTATATGTAGTTTCCTTGTCCTATTTCTTATATCAGTTACTGTAATACTACATATTTACCAAATAATAGAATCCTAAAAACTAATAACGTTAAAATACTTCATCTCTCTTAGATATTAATATTTTTAACCCAAATTCACTAATTTCCCATAGGTATATAAAAAATTCAATAATTAAACCCCAAGAATAGATTTATTAGTCGATATTTAAACTATAATCATCATTGATATAGATAGACCTATGAATGGTTTTTAATTTTCAATTAAATTATATCAAAAAAATATTCAAATTGCGAAAAATGATGCAACAAAAAAATTATGATTTCTAATAGTAAAAATTTATTAATATATATAAGAATTTCATACAATAATAAAATAATAATGAAAAAATTATTCTTAATATTTTCATAATATTTCTACTAAAGATAAAAATTAAATAAATTAAATCAATACAAAACTAGAGAATATCCATTTATCTACAATAACATCACCTAACAACACCTCTAAATGATTTATAAAAATATGTAACAATAAATATTGTAACTGAGTAGATAAAAACACACATTATTATCCTCATTTTATCCATTATGTTTTCACATGTGTATATAATACAAAAACATATTTCAATAATACAGGAAAAAAATTATAATAATAAAAAATCATGAAAAAATAGATATTTCCAAATAAAATATGTCAAAAACACCCTATAAATCATAATATGATTATGTGGGTGAGCATAACAAAATATGTTAATGGGATGTCACATACCATTCCCCAACCGACTCATGTCCACTAGTCTCATTTTGAAACATGGCTTGTCTGAGACACTATCATATATAACACTTATACCAAACATTCATTATCCACACAAAATATACCAAATTATTCACATCCCCTTTAATCATCATCATATGAGAGAAGAGAGAGATAATTTTTTCATCAGTCTAATAATATAGTTATATATTATTATTTTTATACATTAATAGTTAATGATTCATAGGTTAAGAGTGGATTACATTTTAATCTTATTTTTTATTCAGTATTCAATGTTTAAAAAAGTAAATCACAAACACTGGTCAGTGTGTGAGATCACCACTTTTTTACTATTTATTCATTATTAAATATTGATTCTTGTGTTATAAGAAAATAAAAACAATAAAGATGATTTTGATAGAAATATATTAACAGAGATAACATGATATTTTACAAGATTCACTGCTCAGTAAAGCAAACACTTTCATAGCATGTCTTGGAATAACTTGTATTACTTGATCATTACAAAATCCATTACAAATAAAAAAGAGTATGGAATATTTAGTGAACTAAATATAATAGTATATAAGATAATGGTATATAAATTATTCTCACTTACAATATATATCATTGTTTTAGTAGAAAATATTTTATTCTCATCCACCATCACATAACCATGTACCATATTCCTAACGTACACTACCCCTTATTCTAATGGTTGTCAACTAGTGATGGTATTTTATATGTGATCATGGGGAACTATACCCATTGGTAATAGTCAATATAAATAATAGAAAAAAAATGTAAAATGAACCATAATATTAACCTTTAAAATAATGAATCACCACTACATTCAATCAAAAAAAACTAAAAATACCTCACTATAAGAAAATATGTTTTCATAATTTCATGTATATATAAATAAGTGGAATTTACTACATGTGATGAACATGAGTAAGTTAACCAATAAAATATAGACTCAAATAACTGATGTCTAAAGTCCTTTCATGGTTTATTAACATTCCAACTATAAATATATATAGTTAAAAATTCAAAAAATACATGGATATAAAACTTGTTAGATAAATATTCAACAATTTAAATAATTACATAACTAATTACAATAATAGTTTACTTTATTTAGAACCACGTAATACAGTCTTATATATTGGAAAATAATATTCAATTTATCAAAAATAGAACTCAAATTTTGTACTCACAATTAAAACCTATATTTATAATTGGGGATTGGAAACATAATAAAGGGTGATCCAGATGATCAATAAGGGTAATAAAATGAGATAAGTAATCATAAAATAGACCTAAGGGTTTGAGAACATGATAAAAACATTTGAATATCATACCCTTATTATGAAACATCATAATAATAAATCATTTCATAATTATTGGAAGTTCTTAAGACAAGAATCATATGGTAATTATATAATAGGAATAATGAGATCATTAAATTCAAATAAGAAATATATTTTTTGAATAAAATAATTTTATTACATTGTGAACATATTTAAGTAGAAACAAGTTTACCCATTAAATCAAGGACATTACATTATACGCTTCCATAAACTTATGGACATGAAAAAAGGTCAACACAAAACATTGTGAACTTTATATCAGGTCCCCTCATAACATTATTGACATGTAAGAAGTTATATGCATAAAATTATAGAAATGAAAATATATCTAGGAATAATATCTTAGTATCATAGGTTTTCTACTTAGATCATATTATAAGTCAAGTCTCACTACAAATGTTCTCTTAGTTGAATAGGGTCACTACCCAAACCATCATAGTAATCAAGGTTCACTCCCAAAAACATCTTAACAGATAATATCCCTTACTGAATTGAGTTTTCTCACCATTTCATCCATGTTTATATTGTGAGATATAAATATTCATCTAATTAATTTTAATGATATATTTTTCCCACAGATCACAAATTGAAATATTACATTCATGTACCATAAGATAATAAAACATTTATCATATTATGAACTATTTAAAGATATTTTCACTGCTGGAAAACTAACCTATACCAACAGTTTGGAACCGTTGGTATAGGCCTCCAAACCATTGGTATAGCCTATACCAACGGTTTGGAGAACCGTTGCCAAGTAAGCTGTTGGGATAGGTCTATACCAACGGTTGTAGGAAAACCGTTGGTATAGACCTATAAAAACGGTTTTGGAAACCATTGGTATAAGTAATATGAAAATCTATACCAATGGTTATGGAACCGTTGGTATATGTATTTCAAAAAAAACATTCACTGGGGTTTGATCCCAGGACCCCTTGTTTATCATTGAACGACCTAACCACTAACATAACATGACTTTTGTGAAGATAATCACATAAATATATATATGTATTCTCATAATTATTTTAAATTTTGATTTATATAATTTTCTCAATAAGAAGAAATGATAAAAAATCAAAGGATCTATAACAACGGTTGTCAAAACCGTTGGTATAGACCTATACCAACAGTTGTAAAAACCATTGGTATATATTTCGATTTTGGGTGGAGGTTGATTTATGGGGGACCTTTCCCAACGGTTTGGCCAAACCGTTGGGAAAGGGTACACCTATCCCAATGGTTTGTCCAAACTGTTGGGAAAGGTGTCCACAAAGTGAACCGTTGGGAAAGGGTATACCTATCCCAACAGTTTTTCCAAACCATTGGGAAAGGTTTCTACAAAGTGGGATTTCCCAAAATTTTGGCCAAACTGTTGGGAAAGCCATACCCTTTCCCAACGGTTGGGCCAAACCGTTGGTAAAAGTGGCCTCAAAGTGGGTTTTCCCAACAGTTTGGCCAAACTGTTGGGAAAGGGAACCTATACCAACTGTTTTTACAAACCGTTCGTATAGAAGCGTTGGGAAAATTCATATTTCCAGTAGTGTTTTTTTATAAACATCATATCAAAACATTTGAAAAGTATACAGTTTTAATAATTATTTCATCATAGAGTAACATGTGAAATGAAGCGAGTTTCATAAGCATTTTATCATGTTATAACCCATGGAAGAGAAATAGATTTTAGAAAAATATTTTTCATAAACAAAAACCATTAAATGAAATAATAATACTGGTGTCCTTGGATAATATCCCCATTAAATCATAAAATTTATCAAATGATGTTATCTTAGGTGGAGAGGGACTTTGAAACATAATATAGAGAATTTCTTAAAGAAAATCAACCTTTATTGAAAATCATTTTTTAGGACAAAAAAATTTCAAAAATTCTTTTCGTTGACTTTTTCTTAAAAATATATAAATTTTTATTAAAAAATAATATAATAAATTTATTTTTTAAAATACCTTTTACTCTTTTAAAATCTCATTATTAATCATAAAAAATTTTAAAAACATTTTTCATTGAAAATTACCATAAAAATTTGTAAAGGAAGGGTTGAAAACCATTGTATCCACTTTTTAATGAATAAAACATTATGGAAATATATTTATTTGGTAATTAGATATATATATATATATATATATATATATATATTTGAATCAATTTTAAAAAATTCTAATAGAATTTAGTTTTTGAGTAATTGATATTTCTGACTAAAGTGCGAAATATGGAAATATTTTTCATAAAAACATTTTCTTAATAACATAATGTAAAAAAGATTAGAAAAATTTTACAATTACATGCATATATCATTAAAAACTTTTTATGTGAATATTAATGAGTATTATTGAGTTATAAAACATAAAATTTCATTAATTTATGTATATTCCTAAATAATCCTAATAAATGATGAGATTTTAACCATAATCTTTTACGACATTTGTATCATGGAATCATAATCCCCATAAAATAATAAAATTAAATGAATAATTATATATCATTATAAAAATAAGATTTATGATATAACTTGTTAATAGTGATGTACGTACACCTCATAAAAGAATATAGGTACACAAGATAACCTTTATCTCAAAGAAGGTAAATTTTGACAAAATACCCTTACTGATTTTGTAACATATGAACTATAAAACCCAAGAAAGGCATATAATAAAATGGATATATAAATCCTAATAATTAACATTATAAAAATAAAAAAATAAAAACATGGTCATTATACACACCACATACAAGAAATAGCTAGTGATCATGGCTTCAATCTCACAGAAAATAAAAGTGAGACAAAAATCCATTACTACTTAAGTAAATTTTATAGCATGATATTTGTGAATGAATAAAATAAATTGAAACATTTAATATCATAAATTAAATTATATTAATGATATAACATGTCATACGATAGTATATACACCAAAAAATAAAATTAGTGGTGAATATGGAATGTGTCTCGTATAAATAAAAGTATGTATAGAAATCCATCTCCCTTAACTCTTGACTTCATTTGTACCAATTAAAACCTCCTTTATAATAAGTATAAGTTTTTTTTAAAACAATAAATAAACCATATTCATATAAAAAAATATCAAATATGAAATACATATGACATTATATGACACATTTATTTACAATTCCATGTTCATGTTATGCTTTAGGTCATAACCACTTTGTTTTTAAAATGTTCTTTTAATTATTATTATTTTTACTCTTACTTGAATCATGATTTATTAAATTAAATAATGTAATAAATAATAGAAATACCATAAATATTCATTATATAAGAATTTATAATAATTTATAAAATATATAAAAATGAAATGAAATACATTGTTCTTGGAGATGTTAGGTCGTACATATGCATGAACGATATTTATATTTTCATGAAGTATTGAAAGAATGATATATATATATATATATATATATATATATATTAGTTCCATTATAATTATTATGTTATATATATCACATATTAATATTAACCCCATCCTTAATGCATACTATGTAAAATGTAAATGAATAACATCACTACGCAAGGTGATAGTCCTCCATACACATGAACCACGTTATTGTATTCCTACAAAATAGAAAACCTGAAGGTACATGTAATGTAATATTTATATGAGAATTGAGAAAAAAAATCATATATATCATATATAAAACATAAATATATTATTATCCCCATCTTTAATAGGTGGTTAAGGAAAAATTAACAATATTAGTCAAAGAGGTGGTATTGCTCTTTACACATGATCGATGATTGTGTGTCCCATTTAATGGAAGTATATGAATATTTATGTTTTTTAGATAATATAAAAACATATAATTAGATTTATGAAACATAATTTTTTAGTTAAACTCTATATATTAACAATTGAAGGGTGCATATAAGCCTTAAAATTCGGAAATGAACGTTGATGAATGTTTCTATTCTTCTAGTAACTATATTTTATTTACACAAGTGGTATTTCATAGAGGTATTTCTACAAAAACTAGGGATTATAGCATTAAAAAAGGAATTATGGGACTTTATTTTTTTAGTTATGTACTATACAAAGGGCTTGAGAGTTTGGAATATAGAGGGAGAGGTGGTGCCTTTGATAAGGGGGTGAGTGGAAATTTTTTAAATACCAAGAAGATAAAAAATATTTGTTTGTATAACATTCATAAAATATATTAAATAAAGTAAATTTTTTGAGAAAAGATATTATATTTTAGAAATTTTTCCATCTAATAGGTTTTTGGCAAATTTCTATTTCATTTGGCCCTATAACTTAATGTTTTGTCCATTAGTAAACCATTTTTCTCTTCACCACTGTGATTAATATTAATTGTTTTCACTAATCATTTTTGTGAAATATTATCTTTAACTTATTATATATTATAAATTATTGTGAATAATAATATTAAATCCATTAGATAAAATTAAAATAAAAAATATGGAAAAATTTATTTAATATAAATCTTGCAGACAATATGAAGCAATGTATTTTAAATGTGAAAATGTCCAATCATTTGAAATGTAATAATATCCAATTTCACTGTGAAATTGATTCCAATGAACTATATTAGATTTATTTATTTATTTTAAAAATATATATACTTAAAATCAAAATTAAAATATAATTTAACTATATAAATAAATTAGATTAAAATTCAGTTTTAAATTAAAATTCAGTATTTCTCACTATTCATAAAAAATGAAACTTCTCATAAAAATAAATCAAATTCACCCAAATATAATATTGAAATTATAATTTAAAAAATAAAGTTTAATTTTTTAAATAAATATGTTAAATGTGTAAAAATTATGTTTTAAAACTATTTCTCTATTGAAAGGATGTAAGAATGCCATTTAGAAAAGTACATATTTTTTATATAAATATTGATTTATTATTATCTCTTATATATAAAACACATAAGAATAATTTTAATTAATTTATTTAATATATTATATATATATTTAATTTAAATTAATCATAAAAAGTTTACTATTTAATTTATTAAGATAAAACATATCTCTTTATAAAAAAATAGTTTTCAGTAAAGAAATATCATTATTTTTAAATAGCACTTACTTTAATTCATAATTAATTTATTGCCAAAGGATTGATTTTTTAGATATGTAAAAACTATATTTTCACAATTTAGTTAATCCTTATCATACCATCTATTCCAGTTTCTTGATGATAACAAAAATAATATTTTAATAATAATAATAATATTATATTGTATTTTGGTAAAACTAGGTCTTGTGTGTACTTCAAGATAACCTTATTATTAAAGGAAGCACAATCCTAACATGGTGTATCATGAAATTAAAGACATAAATAAATGTCAATTTATTAAAATTTAATAATTCATAAAAACAAAATGTGTTAAATGTTTCCCCCATAAAATGAATTTCTCCCTTGAAATTCATCTAGGTCATTAATTTTTTAATAATGAAAAATACATTTCATAAAAACCAACATTATGAAAATGAATACTAAAACTTCCTATACTATAGGAATGTAAGAAACATAATGATTAACAAATATAATTTATAACTAGGTGTTTATATATGATAACAAAGGTGAAAAGTGAAAACGTGGAAAATTATTAGAAAACTAACACCCAAATACCACATGGGTGTGATTGAGAATGCTGATCAACATATGGGGGTGATACATATAAGGTTAAAATCAAGAATTCCATGAACCTTAAAAGACTGAAAATATTAATTGATATTATCAAATATGACTATAAATTTACAAAATATCATTTCATGAACCTTTTTCTAAAGACGATTAATTTTCAAAAGATGAAATACTTAATTGGGTTCATTACATTTCATAAGCACAATCTCCCAGTTTGGTTGTTCCTTGATCAGTTTCCACTACATATCTTACTACATGAAATGAAGTTGAGTATGTTATACCTAAATCACTTATAGTTCATGAGATCCATATATAAAATTATAATTCATTTCATATAACCTTAGTTATCATCAAAACATAATGGTTAGAACATATTAAACGTGTAACACCCCGAGCTTCCACGATACGCTTCTCTTTGAATAATGCAATAGCTTGCATTATACGCAAGTTCGAGATTTTAACACACCACGACTAATCAAAATAGCCATTATTAATAGTAATACCCACTTTTTAGAATTATATAAATTTTATATTTCAAAATAGACTTCATTTTTGTATTCGTAATATCGAATTTATCCTAAGTTGAATTTTTTGTAATTTTCTGAGAACTTCCATTTTTTTAAGAATAGTGAAAAATACTAAAAACAACCTTTTTAATCTAAATAATTTATAGTGATCAATTATAATATTGAGTGGTTTTAAAGTATAATTAGAATGTATTTTTACCATTTTATCCAATGGTGTTCATTAGAATTAATTTCACTTTGAAATTGGACATAAACAATTGTCAATATTTTGATATATATTGTTTCTTAAAAACATGCTATTTGTAGTGACAACGGGAATTAATTATAAAATTAATTAATTCAACTTATATGTTTGGAAGTTTTTAAAATATACAGCATTTTTGAATTTGGAATATCAATTATAGCTTAGGGTGAAATTTTGGCATTGTTCTGAAAAACTTCAATTTTTGATGAATAGTGAAACCACTAGGTGGTAGTTAAAAAACTGATTTTTCGTTTAAATGAAACATTACCACTTCTGTGATTTGATTTTCAAAAATCCGACACACATGGTTTTCATTAGGAAGTAAAATTTGGTTCAATGGGATTAAAATAATTTTTGGTTAATAGTAACTTTTAAGTTTAATTAATCGCGATTAAAGGTAATTAGTGAAATTTAAGGTAAAAATGATATTATTAAAATATGAAAATAACTTTAAACTTGTCCTAACCAAATTTTATGGGTCATTTCAGACCACTAAAATCCATGGGTCAACTTGGGGACCCCATGGAGCCACTTTGGTAGGAAAATGACATTAAAAACGTTTTATTTAATATTAAAATAAAAATGTCACAAACATGAGTTGTTTTAGTAAAACAATTTTTAAATGGGATTATACAAGTCATATTTTTTACTATAAATATTCATTAGAAATATAAAAAGAGTTCCTACATCATGATAATTTTTCTATAATTTTTATACATTAAATAAATTAAATAATGTATGACACCATGATGATGCAGCGATTACCTCATTAATTAACGATTTAAATAAAATAAAAAGATAATTTAAACTCTAAGGATTACACTTGTCAAAAACCTATTGGATGAGTATATTTAGAACCCTTATCTCCTTATCCTAGAAATATATAAGTGTGGGACCTTTAAAATCCTAAACCCATTATATAATAAAGTAACCTTTTATAACTTTCCAAGAGTGCCCTCCTCTCCTCTTATAAAAGGCCCTCACCACTACCACCTTATTCACACCTTCAAAGCCATTTGGCTCCTACAACATCTGCCCAAATACTCTCTAAACTTCCCTCTATTTCTCCTAGAAGCCTCACTTTGGGCAGAATTCTTCCCAAGGAAGCTTTTGGCTCAAATCAAAAAAGAGTTACCCGATTTTAAGGTAATGTCTTCTCTTGTGTTATTTTGTTCTGTTTTTCTTCTCCAACCCCTTAAACTATTTTTATCCCTTTATTTTGTAAACAAACCAGTATCTTAAATATACTATGATTTTTTTATAAGAATTATTCGAGCTACACTTACACACACCTACATCTAATGGTTAAAAAACATACTGTTTCTGTGGATGGCGAATTTCTGCCTCACGAAACGATGATTGTTCAACACTCATATAACACCTTAAAAGTTGGCTATTAATATGTAAATATATTTAAGTATTATATATAATATATTTATGTTTTACTTAAGATTATGTATTTTTCATTTATGGCATACCTTTATGGTTTCCATTATGGGTAAACGCGATATTTTCATTTTAGGAAGTGCGGACTACCGCCCCCTCAAAGTGATTTGAATCGTTAATGCCATATGTGGGATTTATAAAGGATGGAGTAGATGTTATTATACATTATATTATACTTTAATTATAGTATACCTTTATATAATTTTAATTTTATTCCATTAAATATGAAATATAAATGAAAGTAGAGTTCATGCGTACGTACGGCTTACCGTCTCCATGAACGATGCATTTCATTTCATACCTCTAAATGTTATGTAATATTATAAATGGATGTATATACTGTATATATATGATATATATGATATCTAAATCATTAATATAATTATGGTTATAATGGATATTTTACCACATGAACAACTTGTAATTTTAAGAAGTTTATTTTTGACTCAAGTACCAAAGATCGACAAAATGACCGTTATTAACATAAATATTTACATAACGTTCATAACATGGTAATAAGTGATATAAAAGGAATAATAAACTTTAAAAAGGTTCTTAAGCAATTTTAAATTAACACTAGTTTATTATTAAGGAGGATAAAGAATGGTCAAGTCAAGTCAGACATGAGGTAAGGGAATTTCTTAACCCAATTTCCATTCTTTGGGTTAATCTCCAACTTTCAAATTATGTTATGATATTATTATGTACTATATTGTATTTTTACTTTATTTATGTGTAATTATATTTTATACACATAATAGATCTATTTTATTTAAAAAAATTATTTTGGTAAGGACTTCATCTCAATCTCCTTTCATTGAGGCATATTTTGTTTTATACACAACTTTCTTTTATATGGTGTATAAACCCCTTTGACTTTTATGTTTATTCAAAAGGAATCTTTTTTATACATATCATTTTACTAAATGAAAAAAAGGAATGTTTTTCTTGTTGTATGTATGCAGCGACTACGACTTCTCCTCCTCCGTGAGCACTATTTGAGTTTCGGCTTCCTCTACAAGCCATAACTTTTTTAAAAAGAAAAATAAATACCATGTTTTACTTTTCTTTTCTTTTGGTATTGGAAATGGTTTTGATAAATTTTTTATTATATCAATGTGTTGTATTGATATCTTGTGATTAAAGTGTGGAAATATTATGTTTCCTTTATGCATGTTTTATGTGGTACAATTATGCTATGGTTTATGATATGTTTAAACCTATTCATATGAGGAATGCATTGGACTTAATAAGTGACGGGTGGAGCCCGCTATAGCTCCTCGATGCATCGGAAGGTCTCATGAAACAAACTAGTGTCTTGGCACGAGGCCTTGAAAAAATCTTATTTGTAGTCTTGGCACGAGGCCTTGGCTACGTGGTTATGATAGTCTGGCATTATGCATTATATCATTATGAAAGTGGTTATTGATATTGCATGTCATTATTCGACCAGTAGAATATCCATGTGAATAAGTAAATGAAATTATCTCATTTTACTTTTGCCATATTTTGTTGAATTTCAAGTTTAAAAGGATTTTGTTTTAGTTATACATTGCCTTAAATGTTAATGTTTATTTATGAAAGCTTCCGCTATATTGTTATTCTTACTGATCATTTGAGCTCACCCCTTTCAATGTTTTAATATTTTCTAGGATGTGAAGAAGTATTGTATGAATGACCTGCAGGGATAGTCAGAAGAGGATATGAGTGTGGACTATGGAGATTTTGTTATTGTAGTTTTTCACTTTATAATGTAATGTAAAATTTATGAATGTATCTAGTGTTTCCAAGGCTACTAAGATAATCAGTCTTTCGAGACTTGATCTTTTGTGATCATGCCAATGTTACGCAATAATGCACCGACTCTGGGTAACTGGGGTCGGGGTGTTACAGTTGGTATCAGAGGCAGTTTAGTACTAACCTTGGAAGCTAGATTTAGATAAACTCTGATTAGATAACATAGACCAAAGATAGACTTTGAGGATTAGTATAGTAGAACTTCCTAGAATTTTGTTATTATAGAGATTTTGTGAGCTTTCTGAGCAATACATCCTTGTCTGGATACAAGCAGGTAGAGGCGGATCTGGAACAGATGTACCTAGGGGTAAAACCTGAAAACACCGCTTTGAGATAGACTTGAACGGGAACCTGTGCACGACAATGGGCCTTACTTCACTCTTGGTTACGACACTCCCGGGGGATATGCTTAGGATAATTATCATTTTCTTTACAAACCATTATGAAGGGCTTATGGGTACATACTTCCTCAAAGAAAACATTTTTATGATTATAGATTATATCCATAAATAGTTCAATTTATGTTAATTGTTTTACAAGTATGGAATTATGTATTTTAATTCATAAACTAATCTAGTTTATGTCATTGTTTAGAAATGGCGCCTAGTGGGGGGAATGGTAACCGTATAAATGCACGCACTCCATGTAAGGATTTCCCTCCTGCTCAAGACAATTATTGTGGAGTTGGATATACAACTGGTGCTGATCAACTTATTACCATACTGGGACAACTCACTCACATTATGAATAATAACCTTACTCGTATGGAGCACCCTGATCCGCAACGTGGAGGATCAATTTTAGACTGCTTCATGAGGCAACAACCCCCAACATTTAATGGGGGTAAAAATCCATTATTAGCTGAGCAATGGATAAACTCCTTAGAGAAAATATTACATGCCTTGGGGAGTAGTGAAAGGGAAAAGGTTATCATGGCAGTTTACCGCCTCACTGGAGACGCTGATCAATGGTGGTCATTGATTCAAAACACAAAAAAAGTTGATGAAGTATTGAATATGGAATGGAGGGAGTTCAAAGAGATTTTTGATAGAAAAA
The DNA here is from genome assembly GCA_963277665.1 of Viscum album. Classification (NCBI taxonomy): domain Eukaryota; kingdom Viridiplantae; phylum Streptophyta; class Magnoliopsida; order Santalales; family Viscaceae; genus Viscum; species Viscum album. Next base: position 1,064,390,232 of record OY728166.1, on the reverse strand, counting down.
TACTTCCCTCGTGACCATAGAGTAGATATGGAAAGGAAATTTCTGAGTCTGAGGCAGAAGGAAGATGAGAATGTCGCAAAGTATGAGGCTAACATTACAAGGTTATCACGGTATGCTCTAGATTTTATACGTAACCCAAGAAGTAAGATTGATCGTTTCTTTGATGGGTTAAAACCATTTCCCCATCGAGCACTAGTATCACAATCGTTCTCAACGTACGAAGATATAGTCACGTGTTCTATCAAGAAGGAAAAGGAATTCTCTAAATCTTATGACAATAAAGTAAAGCAAGAGAAGAAGAGAACGGTGGAATAAGAGATAGATAAAGGGAAAAAGGAAAAGAAGGATTTTCCATTATGCGATAATTTTGGGAATAATCACCCTGGTACTTGCCTAAAAGGAATGGGAGTTTGTTATAAATGTGGAGAAAAAGGTCATCAGGCTCGTGATTGCAAGGGAAAGAAAGAGGCTATCAATGTTGAATGCTACAATTATAGGGAAATGGGGCATTATGCAAATTAATTTCCTAAGCGTCAGGGAAAATTACCTCAGAAAAGGCCAAGGGATCAAGGAAAATCTTATGATGTTACTATATTTGAAGTGGAATAATTAATGTATTGGTTCTTTTGGACTCAAGGATTATATTATGGTTATAAGAATAATGTGATATATATAAGGATAGTATTGTAGTACTTGTTCTTTTTATTAAGGTTTTAATATGATGAAGGTAATCATATTTTTAGTATGTGACAATAAGAGAAACATTACTTTGTTTGGGAAATCTGATAAATTGATTTTGGAATTAAGAGACCTTTTAGAGAATGTCCGGACAGAGGTATTTTGGATAACTATAAAGGTTGGGATGGATTACGTTGAACTTTGAATAGTAATGTTTAAGGTTTAAACATTTTTGAAGATTACTTTTGGAATATTATAATACTATATTTTTAGGAAAAGGACAACCTGCAGGTTGGGGGATAACCCGTCGCGTCGGACAAAGCTGAAGGAATCGAACCCACAACCATAGTGCGACAGACCTTTATTACCTACCACTAGCCCACAGGATGTCCCTGGTTATTACAAAATAGATTTCCTAATCTAAATGGTATGTGGTAATATTTGAAACCTTATACAATTTGGATAAATAGAATATTTTTTGAGTTCTGTTACTATTTGGAGTGAAAGATGGGTTCGTGGTAAAAATTTATTAAAGAATTAAAACCTACATGACAAGTAAGTATAATTCCTTATGTTCTTATAAAATCTCTTACACAAATTCCTCAACTTTATAAAAGGTAACTTAAAACCAAAAACGTTGTCGGTTAATTTTTCAACTGGGGATTCAATGACTGTTTAACCAATCAAAAGTTTGTGATTTTCTTATGGTTAACTTTCTCCTAATCATATTTTCTACAACTCTCCATCAGACCATGATGGTTTGTTTCTCCTCCATATCCATATTTTCATATAATCCTAGTATGGGCTATCTCGAGTGACCTTTGTACTTATTCTTTATTTCTTTTAAAGTTATATTTTTATTAACCCTATTTCCAATGTGGGTTTTCAACAAAAGTATTTTCTATTTGCAACCTTTTATTTTCAAAGAAAAATTTCAAATTGTGAGGACGCAATTTATTGAAGGAGAGGAGAATATAACACCCCAATCTTCCACGATACGCTTCTCTTTCAATAATGCAATAGCTTGCATTGTATGCAAGTTCGAGATTCTAACACGCCACGACTAATCAAAATAGCCATTATGAATAGTAATACCCACTTTTTAAAATTATAGAAGTTTTATATTTCAAAATGGACTTCATTTTTTTTATTCGTAATATCGAAATTATCCTAAGTCGAATTGTTTGTAATTTTCTGAGAACTTCCATTTTTTTATGAATAGTGAAAAATACTTAAAACAACTTTTTTAATCAAAATAATTTATAGTGATAAATTGTAATATTGAGTGGTTTTAAAGTATAATTAGAATATATTTTTACCATTTTATCCAATGGTGTTCATTATAATTAATTTCACTTTGAAATTGTACATAAACAATTGTCAATCTTTTGATATAAATTGTTTCTTAAAAATATGCTATTTGTAGTGACAGCGGGAATTAATTATAAAATTAATTAATGAAAATTATATGTTTGGAATTTTGTAAAATAGACATCATTTTTTAATTTGGAATATTAATTATATCTTAGGGTTAAATTTTGGCATTGTTCTGAAAAACTTCAATTTTTGATGAATACTGAAACCACTAAGTGGTAGTTAAAAAACTGATTTTTCATTTAAATGAAACATTACCACTTCTGTGATTTGATTTTCATAAATCCAACATACATGGTTGTCATTAGGAAGTAATATTTGGTTCAATGGGATTAAAATAATTTTTTGTGAATAGTAACTTTTAAGTTTAATTAATCGCGATTAAAGGTAATTAGTGAAATTTAAGGTAAAAATGATATTATAAAAATATGAAAATGCCTTTACACTTGTCCTACCACTATTGGATGAGTTAGGTCCGACCAAGAAAATCCATGGGTCAACTTGGGGACCCCATGGAGCCACTTTGGTAGGAAAATGACATTAAAAACTTTTTATTTAATGTTAAAATAAAAATGTCACAAACATGAGTTGTTTTACTAAAACAATTTTTAAATGGGGTTATACAAGTCATATTTTTTACTATAAATATTCATTAGAAATATAAAAAGAGTTCCTACATCATGATAATTTTGTTATAATTTTTAGACATTAAATAGATTAAATTATTTATGACACCATGATGATGCAGTGATTACCTCATTAATTAACGATTTAAATAAAATAAAAATATAATTTAAAATCTAAGACTTAAACTTGTCAAAACCCTATTGGATGAGTATACTTAGAACCCTTATCATCCTATCCTAAAACTATATAAGTGTGGTTCCTTTAAAATCCGAAACTCGTTATATAATAAAGTAACCTTTTATAACTTTCCAAGAGTGCCCTCCTCTCCTCTTATAAAAGGCCCCCACCACTACCACCTTATTCACACATTCAAAGCCATTTTTCTCGGCCAACCTCTGCCCAAATACTCTCTCAACTTCCCTCTATTACTCCTAGAATCCTCACTTTGGGCATAATTCTTCCCAAGGAAGCCTTTGGCTCAAATCAAAAAAGAGTTACCCGATTTTTAGGTAATGTCTTCTCTTATGTTATTTTGTTCTGTTTTGCTTCTCAAACCCCTTAAACTCTTTTTATTCCTTTCTTTTGTAAAAAAACCAGTATCTTCAATATACTATGATGTTTTTATAAGAAGTATTCGAGCTACACTTACACACACCTACATATAATGGTTAAAGAACATATTGTTTCTGTGGATGGAGAATTTCTGCCTCACGAAATGATGATTGTTCAACACTCATATAACACCTACAAAGGTGTCCATTAAGATGTCACTATATTTATATATGATATATAATATTTTTATGTTTTACTTAAGCTTATGTATTTTTCATTTATGGCATACCTTTATGGTTTCCATTATGGGTAAATGCGATATTTTCATTTTAGGATGTGCGGACTACCGCCCCCTCAAAGTGATTTGAATCGTTAATTCCACATGTGGGATGTATAAAGGATGGAGTAAATGTTATTATACATTATATTATACTTTAATTATAGTATACATTTATATAATTATAATTTTATTCCATTAAATATGAAATAGAAATGAAAGTAGCGTTCATGCGTACGTACGACTTACCGTCTCCATGAACGGTGCATTTCATTTCTTACCTCTAAATGTTATGTAATATTATAAATTCATGTATATACTGGATATATATTATATATATGATATCTACATCATGAATATAATTATGTATATAATGGATATTTTACCACATGAACAACTTGTAATTTTAAGAAGTTTATTTTTGACTCAAGTACCAAAGATTGACAAAATGACCGTTATTAACATAAATAATTACATAATGTTCATAACATGGTAATAAGTGATATAAAAGGAATAAGAAACTTGGAAAAGGTTCTTAAGAAATTATAAATTAACTCTAGTTTATTATTCAAGAGGTAAAGAAAGGTCGAGTCAAGTCGGACATTAGGTAAGGGAATTTCTTAACCCAATTTCCATTCTTTGGGTTAATCTCCTACTTTCAAATTATGTTATGATATTATTATGTCGTATCTTGTATTTGAACTTTATTTATTTGTACTTATATTATATACACATAATAGATCTATTTTATTTAAAAAAATGATCTTGGTAAGGACTTCGTGTCAATCTCCTTTCATTGAGGCATATTTTGTTTTATACACAACTTTCTTTTATACGGTGTATAAACCCCTTTGACTTTTACGTTTATTCAAAAGGAATCTTTTTTCTAAGAATAATTTTACTAAATGACAAAAAGGAATGTTTTTATTGTCGTACGTATGTGGAGACAATGACTTCCCCGTCTCTGTGAGCACTATTTGAGTTTCGGCTTCCTCTACAAGCCATAACTTTTTTTAAAAGAAAAATAAATACCATGTTTTACTTTTCTTTTATTTTGGTATTGAAAATGGTTTTGATAAAGTTTTTATTATATCAATGTGTTGTATTGATACATTGTGATTGAAGTGTGGAAATATTATGTTTCTTTTATGCATGTTTTATGTGATACAATTATGTTATGGTTTATGATATGTTTAAACCTGTTCATATAAGGAACACATTGGAATTAATAAGTGACAGGTGAAGCCCACTATAGCTCTTCGATGCATTAGAAGGTCTTATGAGGCAAACTAGTGTCTTGGAACGAGGTCTTGAAAAAAATCTTATTTTTAGTCTTGGCACGAGGCCTTGGCTACGTGGTTATGATAGTCTGGCATTATGCATTCCATCATTATAAAAGTGGTTATTGATATTGCATGTGATTATTCGACCAGTAGAATATCCATGTGAATAAGTAAATGGATTTATCTCATTTTACTTTTTCCATATTATGTTGAAGTTCATGTTTAAAAGTATTTTGTTTTAGTTATAAATTTCCTTAAATGTTAATGTTTATTTATGAAAGCTTCCGCTATATTTTTATCCTTACTGAGCATCTGAGCTCACCCCTTTCAATGTTTTAATATTTTACAGGATGTGAAGAAGTATTGTATGAATGACCTGCAGGGATAGTCAGAAGAGGATATGAGTTTGGACTATGGAGACTTTGTTATGGTAGTTTTTCACTTTATGATGTAATGTAACATTTATGAATGTATCTAGTGTTTCCAAGGATACAAAACTAATCGGTCTTTCGAAACTCGATCTTTTGTGATCATGCCAATGTTACGCAATAATGCACCGACTCTGGGTAACTGGGGTCAGGGTGTTACAAACCAATAAGAATAAATCATTATTTTGGGGAAAGAATACATTAATATCTAAACCTTAATTCAATGTTCAACATAAAATATTTTAGAATTGGATAACCCTTTTCTGTATTATAGAAGATGAACATATGAAAATTTAGAATTAAGGACAATGAATTTATCAATATAATATTAAAATGGAACCTTCATACATCATAAAGTAGCTCTTTTTTTACATTCCAAATTTCTGAATTCCTTAATCATTTATTATATTAAAATAGGGTAATAAAATGAATTATCATAACTAATTATTTAAAAAATGACTAATTCCTTATTCCAATTATTATTAGATATATTCCATAAATCTAAAAATGTTTTAATCTCCATCCATCATACCATAATCCACTTTTTCAAGAAAAACATAATAAATGGTCATCAATACTATCTAATTTACTTTATCTATATCAATCACCCTATTATCTAATAAAAATAAGATTTTATCAATGTTAAAGACACATTAAATGTTACCATCCCTTGATCAAAATATAACATTTCTATTAAATCACTTTTCTATACCATAAGCACCATTCAACATATTTTTTTCATATCCTTAATGAAAATCACAACTCAAATAACAAAATTCTTGAAATACAATACACACACACATTAATCATCCCTTTTCAATCGATTAAATAGGATTCATAATCTAATTCCTTTGTGCCTTTTTCCTTTATTATGGAATTCGTTGTTTCCTGAAAGACAATAAAATAAACATTAATCAAACAACCCTGTTGATTCACATCATGGGATTTTTACATGGGACACCGATTATAATAATTTATATCCTTTCCACTCACAAAACATTCAAGTAATAATAATACCATATTGAGGCTACTATTACCAAACATTTCATGAACTAAACTCTTTATTTTTCCACTATAATTACCTACCCTATGGAATTCATAACCACACATAAGACATATTCTCATTCAATTGATACATTTGTTTGGGTACTTCTTCCCATATTATTGACATATAACAAACCGGCTCATCTTTCCCCCATGGTATCCACCATATGAGTTCTAAATAAACCCTATCGTTATATTCATTGGTGAGTCATAAGGTTTGATAATGTCTAAGATTTTAATCATGTTATATGATGACTATATAGGAATAATCAAAATATCTTTTGCTCCAGTCATATTCAAATTTATCTACTTATTTGTAAATTTAAGATTATATAAAATGTAATTCTAGTTCCTTTTAGTTCCCAACACTAACTAAAATCATAAATAGTTATGTGAGAGATAATAATCATTGTGGGGAGCCACAAAATAAATGAAGAATCACTTATAAGATGTATATATCATTCCAAATTATTATTTAATATATAAAACATTATGTTCCTCCTAAGTTATTCATAGTCATCTTATATTTAAATCCTCAATGATTATTCAGATATAGTTTTTCAATTTCCAGAGTATACCGCCTGATATTGTCAAACATGGTGTATAGTAAAGACAATTATCGTGCACTACATTCTAATCAATCCTGTCTTAGTTAACTATTTTCAGGGTTGTTACCACTATGTAAATCTAAACCAGATCTATGCCCACTTATTGTATTCATACAAGGACGTATTCATAAGAAACCACTATCTCAATGATTTAAATAAATTAAAGGACTTTTTCCTACACATTAACTCATCAATAAACATATTTTTAGATTTTTCCATAGGTATTTACATAGAAATATCCCTATGTATCAAATTGTTTTCCATCATACTAGGATTAAATGAACTATTATATTGATACCAACTATAGGTACCCAAGAATAACATATATCATTTTAGTTGAATATTCACCACATTATAAAATTATTTTCCTGAAAACTATAATAGTTTAGTGTCTTTGTAAACATGGAACACAATGTTCTATCTTGGGGAAAAGACATCAACGTTTCCAAAAATGATAGTTAAATTTAGTACTCTTAATTTTTTTCATAACCTAGGGAAATGGAAAATAAGAAATGGATAACTCAAATGATCAATAAGGAAAAAAAGAAGATATACAAGAATGAAATTTATATAAGTGTATAAGAACACGATAATAACATTTGAATATCATGCCCTACATATTAAATATCATAATCATGACTCATGGCATGGATATTGGAAGTTCATATAATTAAGATCATAATGAAATCAAATAACATTAGATATGAGAGAATTAAATTGTATTTAGACATATATTTGAGAAAAAACTAAGCTTATAACATTGTCAATGTGTTTAAATAGAATAAAATTCACACATTAAATTATGGAAATTATATAATTTCCTTGTATAAACTTATGGACATAAAACTTGGTCCACACAATCTATTTTGAATGGGAAATATGGTTTACACATAACATTGTTGACATGTATGATGATCCATGAATAACATTAGGGAAATTAATATCAGTCCATTCATAACATCATTGTAGTATAAGTTGTCTTCCAACACCATCTAAGTAGTAAAGGATCAAATCTAAGTATTTATTAGTGAAATAGGGTCACTCCTCAAAAAACAATAGTTATCATTGTTCATACCCCAGACTATCTTCATGGAAAATGTCTTTTATTGAACCAGGTTTTTTCTACATTCCATCCATGTCTATCTCATGATATATAAATTCTTACCTAATAAATTGGAGTGATATATAGGTCCCACATATCACATAATTAAATTTCACATATGTGCGACACAAGATAGGAAAACATTCATCAAATATTAGGCTACAAAAATAGATGGGTTTCATAAACATCATATCATAACTTGTGGAAAAGAGATGAGTTTCATAATCATTTCATCATAGTGTATCCATTGAATGAATGTGTTATTCATAATAAATTTATCATGTTGTAACTTATAGAAGATAAAAAAGTCTTATAATTTTCTTTATCTTAAATATAAAACATTCAAATAATGAAAAATAATTGTTTCCTTGTATAATATACTTAGTAAATCATAAATTATGTCAAAGGATGTCATCTTTGATGGAGAAGGATTTTGAATGATCATATGGAACATTTCATAATGAAAAATAAGTTTTCTTTGAAAATAATATTTTTAATGCATAAATAATTTTCAAAATCATTTTCATTGAAAAAAATTAAATTATATGAATTATTCATTAATAGTTATTTAAAAAATTTATTTAGAAGAACATCCTTTCCACTTTGAAAAACACTTTTTAAATCAGAAACCATTTTGTAGGTTTTCCTTTTTGAAAATATCCTTGAAAACTTATAAAGAATATTTGAAAACAATTTTGAATACAAAAACAATTTTAAAAATATTTTCCCATATAAATGATATGAAAATATTATTTTATTTTTTTTAACTGTGGTTTTTTAATAAAACTGATTTCCGACTAAAGTGAGAAATAAGGTATTATTTTCTTAAATTATTTTTATTATATTAAGTGTAATGATTTTAAAAGATGTTACAATTACATGGATATATAATTAATATCCAGATAAGAATAAATGTCATGAGTATTAATAAGATACAGATAATAAAATTTAAATAATCGATACATAATCCTAAATAATCCTAATTAACGTGGATTGTAGCAATAACCACTTAACACATTTGTAACATTGAATCATAATACAAATGAAAGAATAAAAATACATGAATCTTAAAATATAATTAAAATATAGATATTCAAGGTATAAAAATGTAAAATGGTAATTACATACAGCACGTAAAATAATATAGCTGCATAACATGACATGTGTCTCAAATAAGGTTAATTGAGACAAAATTACCTTATCATCTTGGAAAATTTCAAACCCCAAACCCCATGAAGGTGATATTATTAAATGGATATGTAAATCAGAATAATTATGATTATGTGTATACTAAAATATATCCATGTATTGTATACACAACACAAATAAGAAATATGTAGTGAACAAGGCTTGTGTCTCACAGAAAATAAATATGGGACAGAAATCCCTAACTACTTTTGTAAATTTTGAATCCTAAGATCTGTGAGATAATAAAAACAATTTAATATTTTAATGACTTAATAGAAATGAAATTAATTGTGTAACATTTCATAGTTTATTATATACACTATACAAAATAAACAGTTGGTGAAAATTTATAAGTATCAAAAAAATAGAATTGATGTTTGAAATCCCATGACCTAAATTTTGAATCCCTTCACATATGTTCAATCGTTCCTTATTTTATGTATAAGTTTATTATAAAACAATCAAATTACTATATTCATATAAATAATATCATATTTTTTTATTTATGAATTTATATTATGTGTTTATTGATATCCATTTCCAAGTTATGTTTTGGTTAATAACTGTTTGTTTTTTATACATGATTGTATGTATTATTCTTAGTCCAATTACATAGATCATGATTTAATAATTTATTGATTTTAAATAACTATATACATATCATATATATTCAGAATATATTTATTTATAATAATATATAAAATTCATATATATAAAATGAAGTACACCATTAATGGAGACGGTATGTCATATGTACACATGAACACTATTTATATTTTCTCATCATATTAAATGAATGGAAAAAAATAAATGATATATAAATATATTATACTTACATTAAAATTACTATGTAATATATGTATCAAAAATTTCTATTAACCATATACTTAATACATTTCATGTAAAGCATGAGTGAATCAGATCACTTCATGAGATGATAGTCCAACGTACACATGAAAAATATTATCGCATTCTCAAAAAATAAAAAGCATGAATCTATGTGTTATATAATAACTAAAAAAGATAAATACATTATAAATATGATATATATCATATATAAACTATAAATTCATAATTATACCTAACCTTTAAAGGCAGTAATGTAATAACGAATGACATCTATTTGCAAAGAGATAGTCTACGTACAGATGAATAATGATTGTATATCCCATTTGATAGAAGTGTGTGAGTTTTTAGGACTTAAATTTAATATAACAACATATATGTACATTTATATAATATATATATATATATATTAATAATTGAATGGGTGTAAAAGGAAAAAAAGCAATGCATATTGATGGACGTTACATGTTCTTTGGGTAAAACCTTTTTCTTTACACCAAATGAATTAATTGGTTATATTTATATCCAAAATATAGTTTTCCTGGAGTATGGTGTTGATTTTGGGAGTTTATCTTGGAATGGGGATGATTATTCAAAGGGATTGAGTGATTTTAAGATAGTGGGAGAAGTGGTCTTATTTTACAAGAGAGGTGGGTTGAAAACATTTAAATACCAAAATAGTATACACTATTAAGAGGCCCCCTTATATAGTTTTTATCCAATAATGAACCGAGTTCAATTAAACAGGGTATATATGGATTTGTTAAAATTTTATATGTCATTTTGTCCCTTTTGGTAATGCTGCATCTATTAGTAAACTCATTTTCACCCAATTAGTATAATTAATTTTAAATATTTTTTCTAATTATTTTAGTCAAACATTAAAATAAAATTAATTGAAATTATAAATTGTGATGATTAAAAATAAGGAATAATGTTTTCCATATTAAAATAAAATTATTGGGATAAATTAAACAAAATTTAACTAGAATGATCGAAAGAAACAACATGTTTTTAAAGTGAAAATATTTAAATTTTTGAACTATTTTTATATCCATTTTCATTGTGAAAATTTTTAAAATAAAATATATTGGATTTAATTATTTATAATTTAACTAAATATAAATTAAAAAAATTGAAATATAATGTAACTATAAAATTAAATTTTTGAAATGTCAATTTATAATTAAAATTCAGTATTTTTTACTATTAGTCAAAAAATAAAACTTCACAAAAAAATAAAAACAATTAATAATCAGAAAATAATAACATTTATGATTTAAAAATCAAGGTAGGTTTTTAAATTAAAATTTATAAAAGTTTCAAAATTTATTTTTAAAACACGTGTGCTATTAAATGGACGGAAACTTGCCTTTTAGAAAAATACATATTTTTATTCCAAAAAATGGATTTGTTTTTATCCATTTTCTAGGAAACACATTAGATGAATATGAAATAGTTTATAGAATATAGAATATATTAAATAAAATAAAATAATTATATAAATAAAATTTTCATAACTTAATGAGATAAAACATGTTTCTGGAATGAAAAATAGCTTTTTGGAAACGAAATTTCATTATTATCAAAAAGTTATTACATTAATTTCTAATAAATTGGTGGAAAAATAATTAATTTTACTGAATTTAATAAAATATATTTTCCTAATTTAGATAATCCATTTTGTAAATTCCTTTTCAATAGATCGGTGATAAATATAATATCATTTTAATAATAATATTTATAATATTCTATAGTTTTTTATTACTAGGTCATGTGTGTAACATAACCAATTGAAGGGACTTGATATTTAATATACCTCAAGATAAACCCATTTTTGTGTGTAATATATCCCTAACATGGTTTATCATTCAACAAAATCAATTCAAGAATTTCAATTTTTTGGAAAAAAAATTATTACAATTTGTTGTGTTAAAAGATACACATCCTAACCATCTACATAAGGTTCATTCCCTTATTTTTTCCTACATTAAAGATGTAATCCTTGGTATTAATTTTCTATCGACACCCAATTAGAGTTCATGTTTGGCTAATTAGGGAACCATAAATAATTTCCCTAAAATTAGAAACTATAAAAAAGTTCATGTAAATTATTATGTGTTCATAAATTAAATAAAAATGTATATGAAATAAACATAAATATATCATACCCAAGGATACTGCTCAACCACCCAATTTTATGTGTAATAGATTCTACCAATGATGATATTTCATTTAATATAAGTTATATTAATAATTTAGTAAATATTTTCCCAAGGCAGAATCATTGTCCCTGAAATCCTTTCCAAGTTTCGTTACCAATCCATTGAAAACACATCTAAATTACTTAACTAAATTCATTGTTATAAACCTCAGTAAAATTATAATCATCAATACATTTGTGTCACCTTCTAAAATATATCCATATTTTTTATTGTAACATCCCATCATCAATTTTCTATAAGGGTAAATAATATACCTAATAAATAAAAATAAATATTAATCACTCCCCAATAACAATAATTTAAAAGTGGTAATAGAATCTCTATGTCAATAATCTATCACTAAGATTAACATGATGGTAAAAATGATCCATAATTAGGTATAAAATCCCAAAAATTATGTTCTATAAGCAATAAAAATATCCTTGTAACAATAATATATATGAAGTAGAACTATTGTCTTATTAATGGCCTATAATATTAGATAATGTCCTTATGAAAATTATTTTCAAATGATTAAATAGTCCCCAAATTATAATATATCATAAGTAATCATAATCTGAATCCATTATCAAAGCAGACATATCATCACTAACAATGGGCATAATCAAAAGTGGGAAAATTATCCCTATTATTTGAATAAGTTATAAAAATTAAACACATTGATATCCATAGGCATAATAATACGAAGGAAAAAATACCTAGTATCAATCCTCATTATAATTTTTTGGTTATCCCATCCCATAGATGGCCATAAGTACATGGAAAACACATTCCTTTTCATGGATTCTTTACCCCATATGAAGAATATCACACTTCTAAGGGAATTAATTAATATCTTGGAATTATGTACCATTAACATTCCCATATAGGCACAAATGTCCCCATATTTGAAATTATCACATCACATAAAATATTTCACTTTTATAACAGAAATAATAAATAATTTGGCCTCAAATACCATTACCATTATAATACGACTATCATTCACCCTTCCATGGAAGCATCACAATATGGGACATGCTTCCCAATATTAATGGTGTCAATAAGTAATTGGGTAAAGCATATAATTAAAATTGAATCATTAAAAAAAGTGATAATATCTTCTAAGGAAATAAGAAGTAACAGTGTTATATGGAAAGGCATCCAAGACCCTCTCATAAAAATCATGAATGTGGACTCTTTTTTATCTTTTAGTAGTAAAATTACAACTGGGAATAAATTCACATGGTATCATCATAACAAATAATGTCTTAGTAAATATCATATGTAATCTTAATAAGTAAATCATATTTTGATTGGGATAAACTCTATCTATCTTTAATCCCTAGTAGGTTGACCGTTAAACAACCAACACATATCCAAAAATCGATGTGAGGTATAACACACATTGTTTTCACAATCTGAAATGGGAAGAAACAATTACAGATCAAATAAGTAGTAAAAAAATCTATGAAGGAATGAATTGAGATCCACTTGAGGTGATATTCACATTAACATCACATAATCCATTCCATTCTTACTCAGGGGAGGCTAAGGGTGCATATTCTTGGTCCTTTATATTATTAAATGCCATGGATGAATCTGTCATGGTATTAAATACATAATTACTATTAAATTTATCTTAATTTATCACCCCAAGTAGAAATAAATTGACTATATAAAAACCATGAAGGACAAAACACAACCCCAATTTCACATCATCTCTCTAAAGAAGTGAAAAAAACATCGCAACCAATGGATCAAATCATTCCCTTTATGTTATACTCTTCTCTTACGTCTAAGGATTACAAATGCACCAAACTAGTGTCATATATAGTAAAACATAACCCAAAAAACCTAATCCGTCCTAAGAATAAGTTTTCCCCACTTTTATTTATGATTTTAGCTAGATAATTAAAAAACAAAAAGTATATAAATATGATATTGAATCACAAAAATAAATGTCCATACCCAAATCATACATGCCAAAAGGGATAAAATTTAAATTATTTTATTTTCAATTTCTCATGACTAGTGGGACCTCAAATCACATATGAATATTCTTGAAAATATAGAAATTGAGGAATCACCTACCTCAAAATATAGGTACCACTTAAGAAAATATTAACCTCCTCCGCTTAAGCTTATCCAAACCTGAATAAGCTACATCATCCCATTTCCATTCATATATGGCCGTAAATAGAAAAAATTTCCTATTTGATTAATTATAAAAATTATTATTATTTAATATAATTTAATCTATATTTAGTCCATTAGTAAAAAGCTAAGGATAAATGAAAATATGATTTAACAACACTAAAACATCATCTAATAGAGTGTATCTCAATCATAACATAACCTTGAGCCTATAGTCAATAAAATAAAAATCAATTTAACATAAAATTATCCATAAATTCCATAATAATTTGATGGAAAACTGTAAAATAATTTGAGAAGTGACTTACCAGAAGAAAGTAGACATGATAACATGAGAATTCTTACAATCATCATCTCATTTTTCTAACACAAAAATAATTCCCCAACATTAAAACATAATTACAATAGGATTTAGTGGAATTTTCATAAAACTCATGATCAAACCTACAACAATTAGTTGAATAAGAATAAATTGTGGATTGGAGGCCATGTTTGTGTGAGAGAGATATAATTTACATCAATAAGTATAAAACATAGCTCAGGATTTCCAAGGGTGGAGAGAATAAAGAGGATGAAGAGAAGGAGGTGGATTTGTTTCTCCCTATTCAGCCATATGATATCATTGGGGAACCCCATGTGGGAACCCAAAAGGGTAACCATTCCTATCTTAACCCTCTATAAAATATTCTAGGCTTCCACCAAATCCTCGATATACTACCATCATATTTATAGTGGATTCCTATAACCACCACCAAGGCTACCTCCATCCACAAAAACCCTAGAACTCACTCATGTCCACCATCACCCGAGAATCTATGTCAAAACCATTATATATACATCTAAAACATATCCAAAAACAAAAAATCTGAACCTGATTTAAAAAAATCAAACTCTCCCCATGTTCTTCACTAATTGTTAGTTGGCATCCACAAAATCTACAATTACAAACTATAATTTGGTGTTTTGACATCCATACCACAACACCTCTAGTGCCAAATATATATTTACATGAATATCTTATAAAACTTATGAATCACTAAAAGTATATTCAAAACCAAAAAGCATACCACCAAAAAGATATGAGTGTGATGATACAACACCTAAACGAATGAAACTGAACAATACATCATTATACCCCATTATACAGTCTATCATAAATGATGATCATTGGTAGAAATAATCCCTTAAAGACCTCAATATATATTTTTTAACATATATTTTATAATAATGTCTAGTATGTATCTCCCTGCACAGGTTGATCATGAAAAACCTAATAATCCAAGAACTATTTTGTCATCTAATTCATCCAAATCTACACTAATTCCCCACCTATAAGTCTTATCTTGTTTTCAAAATTTCTAATTTCTTATATCGAAGGTCAATATAAGTAATTTATACCATACCACTACATGCCTTGTAGAACACCTATTCTCCACCATAACAGATAGGATTCCAACCCATATCATCACACTAATAACCCAAATGAATCCCAAATCCTTTTTCAATTTTATAATTAATCTTATGTTCTACGAGTAATTAAAAACATATAAATGGTCTTACAATGAGTAAAATACACTAATTTATACTGGTTAGTCATAAAATTCACTAAATTTATCCATGATCATGATTTCCCCCAAACATTGGTTTATTAACATGACCATGAGCCTCAGACCAAATATATGGCTTGTTAGTTCTCTATGCAGTCTCTATCTAAAACATCAGGGATCCTTCACCACAATTCAGTGAAGACATGAACTACACCAAATCCAATAAATTCCCTCACTACCATGAAACTCCAATGTTCCATCATGCTATGGATTATATCATCCTTCTATAGAAGATTACGAATTTCATATTTTTTCATTTTCCACAAATATTAGTGAGGAACTACCCAAACCATAACCAATCATGATGAGGATTTCCAAAAATGAACCTTTATCAAAAACTATTTCTCACATCACTAGTTCCTTCATCATGTGTGTGTCAATATATGTTTTCTTTTGTTGATCAAAAATACAATATAATGTGAACGGTTAACACCCTTAGATGGAAACATGGTTTCTCAAACAGTTTAATCCCCATCTCATACCATATCAAACCCCAATGGTGATATTAATTAAATCCAATCTCATTAAAGAAAAAAATCATCAAACAGTTGGAAAAGATATGGATTATTTGACCCCACCACAACAAACATGCACCTCAAAATGTCCTATAACTATCATGGGTCTCATGAAACTAACACATTCCTCTAATATCCGAAATATATATGAGGGCTTCAAAAAATTTGAATAATATAAATTAATATTGTTACAAGGACATAAAATCATAAGTATCTTGAACTACATGTAGAATATTTTTAACTTTTAGAGTTCCAAAAAATTGAACCATAATAATATATCACATGGCACTAAAGGTCAATTATTCCAATATAGACTCTAATATGTTCATAAAAGGTAGATAATATAAAATATTAATCATAAAGACATAAAATAATGTGGAAGAAAATTCTACTATTAAATAGAAAAAGTGGATTCCCAATTCTATACCTATAATGGTTAACATGACTATCATGGATAATATGATGAAAATATAATCATATGCACACCCTATTTTTGTGCTCCTTAAATCTCCAATAAAATAATCGACAGTGTAATATCCCTAAACCAGTTCAGTCATAAGTAACCAAATAGTGTCTATACAAGGTATCAATCATTACTCCCCATAAGAATGATGTTACCGACATATAGTGAGAGATGTTTAGGATATCATCTAGATTATATAACATATACTCATAGTAGAAATAAAAAAATATCAACTAATACATACCATCAAAAACAAACATCACTACAGGTTAGAAAAATAAAAAAAATATAATCATATAAAAAATAAAAATGATTTAATATTGTATATTTAAGATATTAAAAGTAATTCCAAATAAGAAAATAATCCTAAAATAGTTATGAGGACATGAATGGTTCAACCATTTGTGATCTAATCATAATGTATAAGATAACAGATCGAACAAATAGGACATTCAATTTTCCTAAATAGTAGTAATGATGTCTTCCAGAGTACTAATGATAGTTAGATGAGGGTGTGAGTAAAACATTGTTGGATAACAACAAGGGTGCATAAAGAATATCATGATTGAGAAAATTTATATTATGAATTTAAAGTAATTAAATAAAGTAAATCATAACAATCAAGTAGTAAATAAAAAATTAAAATTTGGGTCTAGGGTGAGATCCTGATCCTACTAGACCTACTTATCATAGTGCTAGATATATTTGAACCTATTATCATAATACTATTTATAAATATATGGGCACACCATATCCCTTGGAATTATACATGATATCCCTATATATTAGTAAATAAGGGGCACACAAGATCTGGGTAACGACATATAATATCCACTAACCCTATATAAAATTGGACAATCGAATCCAAGGATACAAAACCATCACCCCCACTAATATATAATAATTATAACACTTGAGATATGAAAAAAATTATTAGGTCCTATATTTTTATATATTAATGGCTACACCTTATCAAAAGAAAACATTCCCATGGACCCCTAAAAATATAGTAAGGTAACATGAGATTTAAGGAACTATATCCGTTGACCCCAACCATATATTTTAGTCATAAAAAATAAGAAATTCATAAATCATTGTTCTATCATGTCAGGCAGCTAGTTATCCCTCAAATTCAATTGACTATGTGATTAAAAATTAAACATTTATTAAAATTTCACTAATAAATCATTAAATTTAATTTCTATCAATCTGGGTCACATCATATGCATCTTTGAAATCCCATTAATCAATAGATAAGGGAAGGACCCCAGTAGAGTTTCCACATAAATTAACCTTAAAATTTTTAATGGTTGGATCACCTTATATGGAAGCCTATTTCCCTATCATTAAACCCAAAAGGGAAATTTAGAGCATATGAGAATTTGTTACACATTTATATTAAGGGTTAAATTATCTATTTTTTATTACAATGGAATTTTTAAGAATTATGTTGGTGTGGTGGAATATAAAATTCATAAGAAAAAAAACATATTCACTTCAATGGATAACTAATGATAATCTACCTTAATCCTAAAAATGATTAAACCGAAACGATCACATCTCAAATCCAGAACTATGATCCTGAAAACCTAGATTATCTCCATTTTTATTGGGTTAGAATTACTCAATAATGAGTTGAGGAGAAATAGTGATTTGAGGCTAATATATTATTGGACTAACCAATTAAGGTCAAGAATAGAGATAAAACATCAAACATAGTACAAATAAAGATGGATCCATAAATCATTTATGAGATACCCCATGAGCATAAAAGTCTAGTAAGAATTTAGGGAAAGTATAGAGATATTAAATATGTTGTTATGATAAAATAAAAACACAAACTCTACATAAAAAATCACATAGCAGCCAACTAGAGTGCTAGTGTTGGCCCACTGTATTTTTTGTGGGGGATGCTTAATGGTTAGTGTTCATAGAAGATATGTGGGGATTTTTTTTGGAACTAGTTGGTCAGTTGTTCCTCATCGACTAGTAATAAGTTCGTAAAACTATATTTCAACTAAATGATTTGTTCTTTTATAGAATTTCTTGCCCCATATCACTGAAAAACAATCAAAGAAACTCCAATAATCCGAAAAATTCATAACTTCAGAAAAAAAAATAGAATAAGAATAAAAAAGAATCCATCTCAAAAAAGGTTTATGGTGTTACAACTTCCTCACAATATAACCTCTAATCATCGTGCTTCCCTTGAAAATTATCACCAAGAATATTGGATGAATAACATAGGCCACTAGACCCACATATTAGACTCCAATTTCGACATTTCCTCGTAGATATGTATGTGAATCCACTACTGTCAAGATATATTAATAAACATCCTTTATAATGTTTATTATCTATAATACACTATAAATACTAGAATCTTTGTGAATGATATATTAGTCTCGAGCTTAGTATCATCCATTTGGATTATACATGTAGGATATGGGTGCTATCGTAAAATCTATGACTTTTAAAAATAATTTCTTATGGAACCAAAACACTAAAGAAGAGATAATATTTATTCCTATCTAATAATATAATCCAAAATCTAAAATAGTAAAAAATACCATGGAACCATATATCCATACATCTAAATATGGATACATACCAATGCTGAAAACACCTATAATAATAATTCTCTCTTTATACAAAAAACATAGTTATATATTGATATCTAGATTATGAATTCATTTTTTCATTGGTCATTTTAGAACTTCATAAAAATGAACTAAATATTATCATATTTCTCCCACATGAGACTCTACCCAACTAGAAATAACTCACCAGATTCCATCTAACATAAGGCTTATTAGTAAGGCCTACCATACAAGACTTCACACAATTTTATCTCAATTAAATATAGATTTCCATTATTTAATGTTACATATTTTAAAGTTATTTGGAAATCCCAAGAACCAAAATAATTCAATAAAAAAGTCTATAACATTTTCTCGAGAATCTAAATATTATTAATAAATTATCTATAAATATTTGGGTGATAAGTATTACTCATGTGTATATACATAAAGACTGCTTTTTGTAATCCCTGCTAGAAATTCATAGAAAAATATGGATCTTGATCTGATATAATACTCTGGGGTACTCCATATAGACACAAAATCACTAGGATATATATCTTTTCTAGTGCATCCACCATGAGGTTCTACAAAATTGATACAAAATAGTTTACTTTAGTTAGTCGATCATTGATAGCCCATTAAATTTCTTTTTTCTGGGGCGTATTTGGTAAACTAGTAAAAAATTAAATAGTGACATCATCTCATTTCCACACTGGAATGGTTAATGGATTAAAAATATCCACATGCCATTGGATCTAATCATTCATCTATTGAAAGGTAAAACACTTCATTATTAATAACATTGTATCATTATTTATCCTTATCTGTCAATATTTTTTGCAAATGTGTTAATAAATATATTCCAACAATATATGTACCAATAAATTCTAGGTGTGGAATAACCTTTTTAATTCATCAGGAATTTATGTTGGAATAGGTATACTTCTTTGGAAATGAATGACACCACTATAAACAATTTTTCACTCTAGAAATAGTTCCCCAACATATATGGAGACCCTCAGGGATGAAAATTGTGGGTATCTTAACCGAATCCATTTATTATTTTTGTGAATCGAAAAAGAAATGTACAAATTCATAGGAGATTCTCAAACTAGATATTTCTAATCATCAAAATGTATTTATATAAAATTAATAATCATTTTCCACTAACTAATACAATCCTGAAAAACCAAACAATGATTTTTACTACTCAATGATTTTTACTACTTAATGATTCACCAAATATGTTAAATTTTACAGTGGTATGTCCTATCTCATGGACAAAAGGAAATCAATACACAACCCATATCTTCTATAGAATTTTAATATAACACTATGAAAAAATTACTTTGAACCTCATATGTAATATATACACTATGTACTTCTAAAATAAAAGTAATTCAGTGTAACAACCAAATTTAAGTCATCTGTCAAATAATTCTACTCATGCAGCCCTATGTTTCATGAATAATATGTGACCAAATGAAATCATGCATCAAGATTAATCCCAACTCAGAAAAAATATGATTTAAAATAATGTTTACATTTAACCAATTTAAATAATTATATTTTTTTCCATGGTTAACCAATCTCTAAACACGTGAGGCAAATAATCACAATAATTATACCATAAGAATTACACCACTTTCAGGGTTATATTATCCATAATTTCTTCCATGTGATAGATATATTGAATAAAATATTAGTAATATCCAATATAACCAAGAAATATTTAAATATCTAATACATTAATGTTCCGTACGAATTAAAAAAAATATTAACACCTTTATTGGTTCCATTGAGGCTTCAGCTTTTGATATCAAAATTGAAATGAAATGTACTTGGATACATCAAAGGTTACACATAGATAGGTTTGAATAAAATAGATGCTCCATTGAGGTTTTCATATTTCACTATAGATGTCATTCATGATCCACTATTAACATAAAATAAATGACAATATTAGGGAAAAAACACAAATATATCCAAGAAACATGTGGAAACCCTAGTTTTCCAATCCCATAAACACCATAGGCACATTTTTCAAGATGAACGAAATGACCAAGTAATCATATAGGACATACCTACTCCTAAAATTAGTATGATATTTGTTTAAAGTAAACACCCACTATTTTTGATTTCCAAATATCAATTAAATATTTGAAAAAACATGTTCTCACTTGAGTATATCAAAAATATCATCCATACGTAGAATTAGATTTTGGATCATGGTTTTCATGTGATTAAAATATATGATAATTCATGCACAATCTTATAATAAAAACTATCCTTACTGGATAATAGATCCATATAACCCCATGGTGATATAATCAAATGGAAAAATGCATTGGGTTCTATGTCCATTAATTTATCTTGGAGTTATTAAAGCTCTTACAGACCCATCTAATAAGGGGGGATATAAATTGGATCCACCCCCAACAAGAGTTTAAGGTGAATTTTGGGTCCAAATATAGTGATAATACCAAGATTTAATTGGTAAAAACAACTAGAAAAAACTATAGAAGTAAAGGATATATAATAAATGTAATATAATATGATCTTGGATGCCTGTTATAAAATTATTATTAATTGTTGATGGTCAAGTCCGGAATTCTATTCTTGAAAATGCCACTTTCCAAAATGAACAAGTCAACTACCATTGAGTTAAGTGAATGATTTACAACAGTGGTAATAGTTTAAATGAGCATTATATGATACTAAACAGTCCAACCAAAGAATTTCATTTGATGCTTCCATCTCTATAAACAAAAAACCCAAACAAAAATGACAACCATCACCCTAGAGACTGAACTCCCAAATGTAATGAATTTCCTTCAAACTCTTCTATCGAATAACATATATGGTCTTCACCCAAAATATATACCCTAGTGGTTCCTAAAAAAACAATTAACTAAAAATATATAACATAATAGAAATACCATATATAAAATTTATAATATGATAATGTATAATCCACCATAAGCCTACCTCGAATGATGCATTTTATGAAAAATTGATTAGCTGAAGCATGATATA
This sequence comes from Viscum album, assembly GCA_963277665.1. Taxonomy (NCBI): domain Eukaryota; kingdom Viridiplantae; phylum Streptophyta; class Magnoliopsida; order Santalales; family Viscaceae; genus Viscum; species Viscum album. The sequence continues at coordinate 1,064,367,661 of OY728166.1, read as the reverse complement.
TGGAATTGAGATAGCATGTTTGATGACCAAGAGTCTGATGTATTTCCCCAATACTAATCTATTATTATATTTCTAATAGCTTATCCATAGGGTACCACTTCCCCCCACATCTTAATATGCATCCTGTATAATTCTATATCTTTGTCTATTATGGAATAGATGATCCAATTAGAAATTTATATGTCTAAATTTAATTCATCATTATTAGTCAACCATTGAGGGTCCATAAAAAATTGATGCATGTTCTTATATTTCCACAATCTCAACACTCTTATAGAAGGAGATAACATTGAGGTTTTTTATCCAAACCCGCCACACTAAAAACATCAGATCAGATTTATATCATGAATTGACTTCATTGTATTTAGATTATCTACCCCCTACTACCCCTATAAAAATTTTACAAGTTGGATTTCTTACTGTAGGAATATAAAATATCAATTTTCATGGCTAAATATTACTAAAAACAATCTCGAACCTCCTCTAGGGTTATCTCTATGATGAAATCCTAATCCATCACATTAGAAAAATAAATCAAGTAAAATACATTTTCAGAAAAAATAATATCATATATGAGTCCATCCTCAATGTAATTCTGCCTTGATACTTTATCTTCCATTATGGTGTTTGTTAAATGTTTTACATATTTGACATAGGTGAGATAATATATCTCTAACATACCTCCTACATAGAGGTTCATGAAATATATAACCACTTTTACCATTAAAATCCCTGAAAACATTATTCATTAAACAGGATTTTGAAGACTATCCAGGATATGACCCCATATTGGTATTTCCATACATAAATTTTCAACCATATATGTTCAGATCCTCTGAAAATATAACAATACAGTTTGACTCACCATTTTGGTAGATTCTCAAAATGGATAATGATGTTCCACATTGAGTTCACCTATAACATAACTACCCACATGACACCTTCCCCTATAAGATTATTATTTGTTTAAAAATATAATATTTTATATTGTCTAAATTATTTTCTGTAGGTTGTAGTGTAACACTCTTATTTAACTTCATAACCGAAAGTAAAATCAAATAATGTTGGGCATTTAATAAATTCGCATATATCCACTGGATATTCTAGTTTAAAAATTAATAAGGGATCTCATCTCCATCATTTATACCATTTAGTATATGTTTTTTGGGAGGAAAAATAATAAAATTTCAAACACAAAACACAGATACAATATAGGGAATTTATAATTTAATATTTAAATGAAAACACAATAGTGACATCTTCATTTTATTTCCTTTGAAAATGATATTTATTTCTTTTGGAAAAATATTATAATTATTTTTTGGAAATTTTAGAAATTTTATTTTTTAAACTGAAAATAATTTCTTGAAATAATCATATCAATATTAACAAGTAGTTAATGGTTTTGATATTTTAGGGGATATTGATTTTATATTAATATTTAAAATACAGATTTCTAGTAAAACTGTCATTATTTTTAATAAATTATGTAATAAAAAAACCTTAATATTATTTTCATTTGATTGAAATTTATCATAAGTATTTATTATTTATAATTATTCCAATTATTCACATTTAAATATTTTTCAAATACTATTTTACTATAATTTTATCTTCAGTCTTTAAAAATCATTTTTAATAAAAACTGTTTTAAAGTACATAATGTTTCTCCATATTAAATAATTAATATTAACCCAAATGATAAATTATTTAAATTTAATTTATATTATATTATATATATACTTATTCATTTAATTTCATTTAATTATTATTTCTTTTTATATATTTTTTATCCAAATATCTTATTCTTGAAAAATGCATTTCTTGAAAAATCTTGTTTCGACACACTTGTAGTTTTTATTTTAAATTAAAATATGAAACATATATGAGTTGAATTTAATGAAATTTATTATATATTGGGAATCAGAATATTTTATATTATATAAGAAGGTCTAATTATTTTTTTGGTCCTAATGAATATAAAAAAGAGTAGGAAAATTTATATCGTGGTAAAAAAATGGTAAAAGTGAGAAACTAAAGATGTAATGATGATTATATGATAAAAATGATTATTTTGATTTTTATATGTTTCTATCAGCCTTATATAATATCTAACCATATATTTTTCAATTATGTAGGCATTGGAATGAGAGTGACATCCCATTATTGAATAGTTTTTATAATTTACTAGAATTCCACTACTCATCGATAATAAAAGGGAACACTCACTCTTCTCCTTTCCACATTTATAAAAAAACCTTGCTTTGAAAAACTACTACTCAAATAACTATATTAAATACATCCCATATTCATAGATTTGTGATTTTAATTAGAAATTTAATGTATTATGGCATTAGGTATAATCCTAAAGAGGTGATCTAAAGAAGAGGTAATCATCTTCACCGGGATCATTCTTTATTCTTCTTCTTCAAATATTAATTATTTTATATATATACCAATATAATAACACCACTATATCCTATATTAAAATATTTAATTTGGATTTTTTAATAATATTAATTCATTTAATCATCAATTAAATGAGAAAAAAAACCATTATTCTTTTGTACGACAGACTTCTCACTAACAAACCAACGTAATTTTTTTCCCATCATTTCATCTCATTGATGTGAATAATAATGAATTTAATGTTTATATATGATATCAGTGAAATTATAATAATTATATAAATGTAATATATCATAAAATTTCATTCCTTATAATCCATTAAAATATGATTACACTATTCACATGTATGGCAGATTATCACCTCATGAATTTATGTAATTTTTTATTACTGAATGACATTGTTGAATATGAAAGTTTATTTAAGGAAATAATATTATATGTTGTAAATTATTATTATTATTTAAATAATTCTTTTTTATTCCTAGTATCATCTTTGAAAATTTGATACATTATTTTTGCATATGTTTGACCAATTATCTTCGTAATTGTAACATAGATTATTTTTTCATAACCATAATTGAAGGTTAGTTATAAAAGTATAATTTTGTTATAAAAATTATAAATATTTCATGATTTTAATTCTGGAGATGACAGAATAATTACCCCCTTGACCAATGTCCACGCAAGAATTCCATTTAGAACTTATGAACTAAGTATCCTAAAAACACCCAACATGGACATAACTGAAAAAGTAATTAAAACTATCATTAAAATAAATTATTTAATTGGATTATATATAAGGGAGAAAACCTATAATATTTTATTTTTAAAATAGAGAGGTATATGTTTATTACACAAGAAGAAAAATAAACACATGATTACATGGACTCGTTGTAGGGGTTTCATTTAAATACATCCTTCATTTAGAATCATGTTATTTTATAGAGATAATTTATTTTAAATGGAGTATATAAAACCCAATTAAATATTATATACTTAAACATTTTCATCTCTTTATTATTTATGTTTAAATTAAACTACTTTATTCAATTGAGGTATGATTCATAATTTACCAACGAGTTTAGGGATTGGGTTTCAATCTTATATTAATAATGATTTTATATGCATGAATTCCAATTTTATTCTATTTTTTGGTTGTTTTCAAATAAAAACCAAAATATTATATTTTACTATATTAATTCATAAAATTTTAATGTAATAGAACCATTTTTTCACTCTATTGTACATTATATAGTTGAGAGATTGTTTTTAAGAAATGTTGACTTCATTTATCTATTTGGTTTAAAACCATTTCTTCTATATTCTTGTTATATAAAAATAATTCCAATTTTTTAAAAATATTAAAGTTATTTATTATAGAAATTTTTACACATATTTTATATATTAAAAAGTTTTTTCAAAATCATATTCTTATTATTTTCCAAATAAGGTACTTTATATCATGTTTATTATAGTGTGAATGGAATGTTGTTTAACTTACATGAAATGTATCGAATTACCCACCATAATGGCCACTCAATTATTTGAAGATATATATATATATGTGTGTTTATATGGATATCTTTTTAAAAAATATTTTATATAATAGTTTTTTAATTCATAGTTTTTAAAAATTTATTTTCTATGTGGAATGTTTTTTTCCTCAAGAATATTTTTAATATTCTAAAATGTATTTTTTTAATCAAGGAAAAAAACAATAATGGAATTAAATGCTTCTTAATTATGAATATATGTTTCTTACATATATACCTAGGTAAATATCCATTTATTTGAAAATTTAATATATTAATTTTGAATACTTATCAAATTACTTATTTAAGAAATCCATTTGGATTATGATATGTGGTATGATTATGTAGACCATTTTGTGTCTATGTATAATTATTATGTTTATGAGTTATGAATGATATCCTAATATGTCACACATATAAATGTACATGAGAGGAATATTATGGAATCCCGACTTTTTATTACATAACTTTTCATTACATTTTACAAAAGAGGATTTTTAAAGTCTAGTGTCTTGGAAATCAGGAGATTAATACATGAAAAAAACATAAAACATTATTCTAATACACTTGTAAGGATTAATAATAGGTTAATATTAAGTAGAATTACTGCATCTCATAACCTGTATAAATACATCAAAGGAAAGGGTGAGCAGATTTCCTAGTAAGGGTAAACAGGGGAATCAGTTTAGTTGTGATATCAATAAGAACTTGATAAAAAAACATAAATACATGAGTAATGGAATAAGGGGAATATCATAATAAAAATAACATTAATAATAACTTGAATATGTTTATAAAATAGTTCACTTATAAATTCATGAACATATCACAAAGGTTCGTCCCCAAGGTGTCATAAAAATTTACCAAGGTAATTCACCAAGGTATCATAAAACTTTTCATCTCTAGAGATTAAATTTTTTACCCAATGCATTGGGGTTCTATCTGGGATAACCCTTAAAATTTATTTACTTTCATGTTATCCACATAGATAACAATCAAACATTTCATAAATATCCCAAATATAATAAATGATATGGGTTTCATTTCAAAATCATGACGTTTTAAAAGTGCTTAAAAATAAGATCATTATGTCATTAATAAACCATGGAAAGGGAGTGAGGGTTATATGTATGTCAATTACGAAATAAAATATATAATTGTTTTGTATTTATGAACACCCATAGAAATTAAATAGATCCGGGTATTAACATAAATAAAAACAATATTTTTTTGAGAGAAAGAGAGTGAAATTTTGAGACGGAATTTCTACAGTGTAACAACTATATAACATGGTTTTAGGAAATAATATAAATAGAGGGATATAGGGTATGTCATCAATAAATGAATCATTTTAGAGTATAGGTGTAGAATAAAAATAAAATAATATCATGGTGTGGACATTTGAATGGCATACCACATGAAGCAGAAACTTTAAAGGAAAGAGAAAAAAATGATTTCTTTTACAAAAAATCGGCAGCCTAACGACATCTCTTATAATTCATCAAAATAAGTTAATGAGAGTGTAAAGGATCTATAATAAATTGGACATGAAATGTACTGTAATAAGGATATAGAAGAACATACCCCCACATAATAAAATGGAAACTATAAGACATAAAATAAAGGAAATCATGACTAAAAGAGGAGGGTGAAAGGTTCAATTACCTTGAAGAGTGACTTCGAATGCTCAAAGACTTGGACCCTAAGAGCTTGAAAGAACCTTAGTAGGACTCCATGGGAGGTAATGATACCATATCTTCGTTTAAAAGGATTTTGGAATGAAATTAATGAGGGAGTGGTTTGGTATTTATAGCAAAAGTTATTGAATATTTAACTAATTTCCAAGGGACACCTCATCGGTGGTATTTTCAAAACCGTAGGCTTGCCCATGGTATTGGTCACTTAGGACACCTCATAACATATCTTACTATTAAAAAGTATACCATATTTATTATTTCATTATTACATCATTAATGATGTCATTAATCACATCAAAACTCAAAACTGTATTTTTACTATTCACTGAAAAACAAAACTTTTTATAAAAATCTCATAAGTTCACCCTAACCTAATATCGATGCTATGAATTAAAAAATGAACTCCATTTTATGAAAATAATTTTCTTAATATTTTTAATTTTAATTTCTAAAAAAATCTTTATTTATTCAAAAAAACAACTCTAAATCTATAACTTGTTTTGTAACACCTTGAAAAAGTAATCAAGGTCCCATAAAATTATAGTATAAACATAAGACTATAAAGTCACAATTTATAATTAATTTTTATGAAAATAAATTTCCTTTTTAAATTATAATATTAATTATAAAACTGTAAATAAAATATTTATGAAATAAAAAATACCAAAACTTATACTATGATCATTTTTTCACTTTTAAGATGTCTATATTGTATTTATACATTCATTGGTGTAGTTTTTATTTTTTTAAACAATTTACTATTCATTACTATTCATAAGGGTAATATTATGTTTGATACTTTACTATTAACTAAAAATTAAGTTGATATTATTAGACTCTAAATTTATTACTGATCACAACCGTAGAAGACCATTTTTTGAAAATCAGTTCACATTATTAATTGTTTAAAGATTACATGAATATTTAAAAAACTCTTTTTACAAAATTCATCAATAATATCCATCCTATATTTATCCGGATATTTTAAAATAAAAAATTTTACCATAATAAAAAATAAAAATTTTATTTATACCAAGGGATTACAAAAAGTATCTACGGACTCGTTACATAGCCCCTTTTAACACCTATATAGGACCTAAGTGTAAGGTGTGCTATGGTGATAGAATCTTGGGGAATCTTGGACAACATTGACCAAGTGGTGATTTATATCATCATGAATATATACCTTAGGTGATTCCGTTCAAGCTTTACTTGTTGAAGCATAGCTTGGGCTTGGTCCAGAACAGAGCCCAGAGATGCTACCTCCTTCCCAAGCTTCGACATATGGGCTTCGTATAGCCCAAGTCTACTAGATGAGGCCATCAACTCTTCTTTCTATATTAATTAACCAAGATCACTTGTATTTATAAACAATAATTGTAATGTTTAGAGTTTAGATTCCAACAGTCATATTAACCAATGGTCTTATAACTGTCGAAACCCAGCGATATCATTTAATTATACTCACTTCATTAATTAAAGGATATAATTTTTTTGAGTATAAGATAAAATAACACAAAAATTTCGGAAGAAAATATTATTAAAAAGTGTGGGTCATTAAAAATATGAAGGCTTTTCACATAATTATATATCCCAACAATGCATTGGGTAATACATTTGTGTCATGATATGTTATGTATGGGACTAGGGACTGAGCTTAATCAATTGTGGGGATTTTCCAACATGTGATGTTACCTTGATAGTTAGAATTTAATTATATTTAATTCATGTATTATATATCTACCAAAATTCCTATTATGTCAGATATTATGATACAATGTTCTTTAAATTATGGTTCCTTGTGATTACTCATGTTCCTCCACTTTTATGTTACCATGTTATACCTTTGAATCACATGTCATGGTTCCTTATAATGTTTATTTCCATAAATGGATTTTAGATAAATCCTTTAGCCTATGTTTTCCAAAGGTTATCCAATGGATATTTAGGTTCATTAAAGGAGTTACATTATTATTATGGAGAATAAAATAATATTATTCTATTTTAGCCTCACGTTTATTTACTATGAACCTAGTAATATAACGAAAATATTCCACATGATCATTGGGTCATAATTAATGAGTTTTTACGTCAAAATATTGTAATATTATGTGTAGAATGAATGGGTAAGTATATTAATGAAGCATGGATTTTTTAGTATATGTAATGAGTTCCACACCAACTCCCATGAACATCCTATCTTCTACCTATATTACCCAATAAGTGAAATAATTCAATAGTAGAAGATACCAACATTTTAAGGACCTAAAACCTGTTGACTCATAATTAATAAAGCTATTTTACTATATGGACACATGTACTGCTACCAGAATGTCAAAGGCTACCAAAAGGTGGTGGTGGTATAAAATTATACTATGGGGTGACTACAAACTTTGGTCAGAAAAAAACTAATTGAAGAAACCAAAACAACAACATCCATCACAAAATATTAAAAACAATAATCATGAAATTTATTAACATATAATCAAAAAATTATTGCAATGATGAAAATAAATGAAAGTAAAACTATATAGAGAAAAACATCTCAAAATAATCCAAAATAAAAAAATAAATTCATAATTATTTGAATGGTTGGCCTAGTGTCACCATCCGTTCACCAATCATAACACTTCAGATCACTAATTTAAAACATGTGATAAGATATTATCCTAACCTACATTCATAATGTGTTCTCAGGTACTAATGGTATCATGAGAATGTTTTCTTACAACTCATAAGTCCACTACCAATTGTTTCTAATTATTTTTCATTAGATTAAGGGTATATAATAATGTGTCATTAAGAAAATAATGTAATACATAACAATCATTAAATAAATAAACCATTAATCCTATGTCAAATAATAGCACCACTAGTTTTACAAATCAACTTTAATAAATGTATAATGTCTCTATCCATGTTACAATAATTATATAGATAAATATATGGGCACACTAGATACATGGAACTTTTTATAATTTCCCCAAAACATATGTATTTATTGGGAACACAAGATCGAAGGAACCCAATATGAATTCCCCAAAACATATATAATAATATGGAACATTATATCCATGGAAACATGTCTATGGTCCCTCAATAGTAGGTAATAACAGGCACACTAGATGCAAGGAAACTTTTAAATTACCCCCCATCTTAATATTTTAATTGGAACAATAGATCTATGTGAACACTTCTATGGTACCCCAAATATGTATAATAGTGGGAAAAGATGTTCCCAATTACTATTCCAGAGCTTACCCAGACATATTTAATAATTATTTCCAAATAATAATTTCATAGTTCACCGTCTTGTTAATTCAATCAGATAGTTAGAGATGAAATTCCATTAACCAAGAAATTATGAACTAAAAATTTAATATAGATAAATAATTAAATCATAAGATTTCATTCTCTTGAATCAAGGATATATACTTATAATCTTTGTAATCCTAATAATCATTGGATGAGGCTATGAAACTCCTAGAGTTTCCACATAAAATATCATTTAAATTTTCAATGGTTGGTGTATCTTAAATTATGGACTAAGTCTCATTCATTACACACCCATAAACCATTATGATCATATAGAACGATATAACACATTGAATTTATTGATTATATTCAATTACTTAATTGATATATGCAATAATTCATTTTTTCAGTGTCTATTCGCATCAAATACAAATAAAAAAACAAATAGGACAAAAAGGGATAACTCAAGACCACAAACTCAATTGCAATGAATCATAAATACAATTGATGACAACCAAAATAAAGAAAAATGAACCTAGAAAACTAGAATTTCACAAATTTAATTGAATTAGTGTTTTCGAAATAATAACTTATGTGTAACATATATATAAGTATATGATATAATTACACTCTCCAGTTGAGAGCTTCCATAATGAAAAACACATCAAACGGAGAATGTAAGAGTAGTTTGGAGACATAATACTTAAATAGATCCCTCAATGTTTATACAAGTTGAGTAAAGTTAGAGGTGAAGGGAAACAAGTAAGACTTCTAAAAAACGTAGAGTTATTCCATAACATAAAATTTCATCCATGAGGGAATCAGTTATCTAGTATCCCAAAACAATTAGGGGATTCTATTTTTTTTCATCGTCTTGCTAACGGTGTATAACCGGGTAGCTAGTTGACACTAAAATTTCTTTACTGCTACATAGTCATGTATTTGAATAAATGTTTGGACTCATACACCCATAAAACTCAAATAACCTCTCCAATACTTGTATATATACATGACTAAGGATAAGATATAATTTAAGAAAAAATATAGAATAATGCATTAATGAAATTTAAATGTGTTATATAGAGTTGTATCACAATGATCCTATGCCTACCAGTGTAATTGATAGTTGAACATGAATCACATGAAATATGGTCACACCATTACAAAGAGGATCACCCATGAATCTATATTAATCTGTCTCACAATGTCCAACATACCAAATCAATATATAGTCTATCTTCACTAAATTATTAAAAATAATATATAAATCATACAATTTTATAACAATTATTATTATCTATTATTAATCAATATAACTAGGCCTCACCATACTATCTAGTTAACACCATATCATTACCACCTAGCATGGGTATAATATAGAAATTCCCATTACACATATGAATAAATAAACTTTCAAAACTCTTGAACCCTAAAAATCATCACTATAATCCATAAAATATTCCAAAACGTATATCTTAAAACATTAAAATCCTAAAAAAGGATCCATAAATCCATATTCAACAATTTCAATAGACACTAATTTTTCAACACTCTATTCATTGCCTTAATAAACTGTAGAGTTTTTAGGATTGTCCTATAAAATCCCCTCTAGGGTGCCAATCCTTACTAGGTACCAACCTATTGGACTACCTATCAATGGTTATTATAAAATCCATATGAAAATATTCACTTATAACCACAAGTAACACATCCCATAGTTATCTTTTAGAATAGTGAATGAGGAGTATAAATAAATACATCTTGATAAACCATGATCACCCAACAACATAAAGGTATCACATCATTAGGAGATATATCATTCCCAAACAGACCACTATCAGGGTAGGTTTTAGATATAGATAATAATATATATATCATTTAACCAAAAATAATAATATAATAAAAATATGATTCAATTTTATTACTTTAACCCACACTCCCAGGATTGAGTTATCAATAACACCTTCTTAACATACCAACTTCAAAAATAACTGATGGAACCTAATTTTTACCATCAATAGTTATAATATCACATTGAAATTTTGAGTCGCATATATTTTATCAAACATTATGGTTTGGAGTATGAGATAGTTATTAAACCCATTAAACTAAAAATTACCAAGTCATTCACAAAAACTGTAAAATTTTTAACAATAAAATAAAATTCCTAATTTGTAATATGTTTTCATAATTTTGAAACAAATTCTCTACCAATGATACACATTCATACATATGATTTTTAATACTTTTATTAATTTTTGTTAGAAATTGAAATTTAAGAAGGGTTTCCTAAAACAAACAGAAAGGAAAAATACAAACGATAATAATCAAATATCATAACTCAAAATATGATGAGCATAAATAATATTGTAGTAATAGATAGTAAAACTTAATTCCAAAATATAATTAAACATAGAGAATATATATTGATGGATAACAATGGAAATGGAATAATCACAGGGATAACAATATATCATTCATCGGTGATGAAATTCAAAATGTTGGGATACTAATTATATGCCCCAAGATAACTCATAATGATATTAGACATGCTGAACTTTTCTTAATGGCATGGTTTGTAGGAAATATTTTTCTCTCGGGCTAGGATATACCAAAATAACAAATCAATTCTATCTCGTGAGACCAATTAAGGAATTGAAGTTATATTTCCAGACCCATATTTAACTAGTTATTTACAACTCATTAATTATATAAAGGAACAAATAAAATTTACAATAAATGAAAAAAAATTCATTAATACTCAATAAAAAAATGTATTAAAATGAGTGTATAAATTCTCAATATTTACGAAATAAATAATTTTAATATCATTATATTAAGATCCTTTCAAACCAAAAAAACATAATGAAATGGGTAAGTAGTTATGTAAAATATTTCCCAATCAATGTCTTTTTTTATAACTAGGTATATTACTATTCGACAATGTAATGAAAAATGGGGTATTCATAGTGGAAAGGAATTGGATAAAAATTATTTCCTCTAACAAAAGATAATTTGGAAAGAAAAGAGAAGTGATGAATTTCCATGATTTTAATCCCCCCAAAAAATATTATGAAGGTAAATAGAATGAAATTTATGTAAAATATATACATCAAAAAAAGAAAACATGTTTTGAAAATAATTTACAACACTATGTTTCAAAATTGAGCTGCAAAAACCCTTATGTTTATTGTAATATTATATTAAAAAACATGATAGGGTAACAATTATGTTCAGAAAAATTTAAATAAATTATATTAAACATAAATGAGTGAAATAAGATAGAAAATAAACCATTTAAATGGAAGTATAATTCATAATATCAAACATGTCTCACAGAATTTAAAATAGGGAAAAATGACACTAACAGGTTCACAAACATTCAAATCAGAAAAAATTGAATGAAATAATTTTGAATGAAAAATTAATAAAATGAATATTGAGAATATGATTTTTTTAAATATTAATGAGGTATTAAATAAAAAATTTAAAATTCCTTTATATTATAATTATAATTCTGTCTCATAAAATTGAAATTAAGATCGATAAACACCATTCATGGAACAAAATCATTGAAGTGTGAATAATTTTATAAAGTTTTTATAATATATTTTAAATACAATATATGAAGGAATAAATACAATATAAAATATTCAGTATTTTGAATAAATTAATCATTGAAAAATATAGTTCTATAAGAGATATTTTTATTCATTGGGAATAAATTAGTAATCATAAATCCTTAGAAACAAATAAATTTTTTTTAATAGTGCCTTGAATGAAATGATTTGAAATTAAATATAAATTATAAAAATATTATTGGATTATTATAAAAAAAATATTAACAGTGTTGTAGACACATTATTAAATTTAAAAAATGGTTTATAAAAATAAATATGTTTTAAAGGGTGAAAAATTGAGACAAAAAACCCTACAATACCAGAAACCTTTGAATCAAAACCCCATGAATTATATGATTTAAAATGGTAAATTTAATAACAAGAAGAAATATAGGACATGATAAAAAATATTTAAGGGGTAGTTGATAAATGGATCAAATGAAATTGTGGTGTCTAATAACAAATATGTGTTAAGGGGTAAAAATTAGGGATAAGAAACTCTTTTAAAATTGAAGAATTTCATATTGAAACCCTTTTAATGATATTTTTTCAAATAATATATTAAATATCATTAAAAATATGAAATCATGAATTCTTTTTACTAGGGTACTGGATACATTTTTTCAATGGAAACATGGTGTTTAATAATGAGTATATATTAAGGAGTGAAAATTATAGAAAAGAAACACTAAACATTAATTCATGAAATTGACTAAGATACTTGAATCTATAATATAACAAAACTAAGTAACCTAATAACATATTGATAAAACATATTAATATTTATGACATGTTATAGATATTCGTGGTAATTATTATCTATATTAATTTTAGTATGATTTTACATATTTCCAATACTGGTTATGAGTAATTTTGATCTTATTGAACTAGTTTCACAATAAGAGTGTGGTTCTTAATTATTATCCCAATGTTCATCACTATGATATCATACATGGTACATGAATTGGTGTTTTATATTTATTTATCATTGTTTAATATCATCATATGGGATTATTTGTTATGATTGTTAAGGATAAAATCAACGATGAAAATGTTTTAGTGATTTCACATGAACATATATTAGTGTCTCAAATAATGAGTTCAAAATTAATTATATCCTTAACAAAAATAGAGTATTAATTTTATTATTTAAATAATCTATTTTCATAAATTACGTTATAAAATTAATCTCGGTATATTATATTACCATATTGTGAATCTTTGTTGTTAAACTAACCCAAACAAATACATAGCATAATTAATGATTGATTATGATTATGAGAGTGGATTTTTTTGAATAATATCATTATTAAATTATCATAATGACACAATTTTGATACATTAATAGAGTGTAATCATATTTTTTAATGGTGTAACAAATAATTATGATTGTAAATTAAAAACGCCATCTGTTACTCTATGGTGGAAGTAGTTTTCATAATGAACTGTTGAAATTTTAATTTCTTGAAGAATGATAGGGAAAGAGGGTATATTATAAAATTAACTTCCAAATAATAATAATATTATTATTATTATATATTTAATATTTATACATCAATTCCAAACATATAAATATATAGGATAGGTGAATCTAGAACTCTGAAGTCATTGATTGGTCGAGGTGGTGGTTTATAAAACCCAAAAAAAATAACATTTATTTTTCAAAATAGAAAATATTGATGTGGGTTAATAGTAATTACCTTTGAATAATAAATTTATGTTTACCAAAAATAACTATTTAATTTTATAGTAATAAAAAAATTATTTGTGAATTTAATAATGAAAATAAAAGAAGGTAGGAAAAATTATTACTCATGTTGGACACTTAAGTTTTCCCTAGGATGATTCTATAGAAATTGAGCCCTTCAGGTAATTTATTTTTAATATAGTCTCAATTTGAAGGAATAAAATTATAAATATATTATAATGGATATAATTTCAAGTGGGAAATGGATTCTATGAGTGAACATGAAAGGGTGGTGAGAGTCATCTTTTATAAGATCTTAGAAACACATTTTTTAATTATTTCAATGTAATATAAAGAGAGCACATGTTTCACATGTCAAGAAGAAAAAAAACAATAATAGAGTTATAAATTAGATATTTTTTAATACCTTAAGCATACATTTTTAAAAAAATGTTTAAAATTACTTTTATGTCTTTTACTCTTAGAATAGTCACTTTTATCATTTTTTTCTTTACCTTGGAGACTAATTTCTTCCTGTGTAATAGAAATTTATCGAAATAAACCATAATTGGAATTATTAAATAATTTATAAAAAAATATTCTAAAAATAAAAAATATTTTATCATACAAAATTTCTATTTATACTTAAAATTATTTTTACCATTATTGTATATAACATGTAATAACTCATTTTTTTAATTAATTATATTTTTATGATTAAATTTTATCTATAGGATAAAAGATTAAATTTTTATTATTTTAATGAAATAAACTATGTTATAATATAACAAATTAATGTTATTTTCAGTTCAAAATAATCTCAATAGATTGTTTACCAAAAAATATATAACAAGATAAAAAAATAGAAAAAAGTTTTTATTGCACAATATTATTTATGTCAGTAAATATAGGTTTTCTAAAATCATAATATAGTTTTAAAATATTAAATATTTCTCATTAAATACATATATGATCATGAAATTTTTTTATATTTGTTTCTTAACCTTAATAAAACACAAAAGCTTCAAATATAATATATAAAATTTTTATTGTAATGAAACAACAACATAATGTAGAAAACAATACCCTAGAATGTGATTAAAACCTAGATTCCAGAAATTAAAAAATTTATTTCAATTAAAATAATTTAATTTTATAATTTAGCTTAAAAAAATAATTTTTTTTTTATATTTTATAGTAATATTTTATTTTATTGTAAATAGTGACATATACTGATTTTACAAAAATTGATACTTTTATTGATTTATAATGATATTTTTATAACTGAAATTTTATGACAACTTTTTTCTTGAATAAATATATATTTATTATAATAATAATTCAAATAAAATCATAATTTTTAAATTATCTATATATGCTTGAAATTTATAATATCTTGGTAATGATTTTGTTCAAATAAAACTCATTTTTAGTACTCCAACTTAATCACGTATTTACAATGATCATTTAGATTTTGGTTCACTAGTAAATACATATATGTATAATTTTATTTAAAATAATAAAATTAATTCCACTTGAATCCACATTAATGTTTATTTTTATGTAAAATTATTTTTATTATAAAAAAATATCATTCCAAAAATGGATTTCTTTTCATTTAATGAACATATATTAAATGGAAATTGTACAAATTTTTAAAATTTATACTTTTAAAATGAATTCCATATTTGTAAAAAAATTAATTAACATTCAACAATACGATCTACTTATTATTTGGTCCTAATAAATAATAACTATGGTAAATATTTATCACCTCAGTTAAGGGTTAAATGTGTTCAAATGGTTAAAAATAAAAGGGATAGAATTTTATGATAACACAAAATACTTTCTTAAATATCATTAAATTGCTATATTTATACATTAACCTTGTCATATTATATTCTCTGACAATTTTGATCCAGATTAATTGTTATATTATATAATAAAGTATCAAGGATTTACCTGTTTCCACCAACTTATAAAAGGCAACCCTATCTAAACTATTATCAACACTACATGATCCATTTGTATATACCAATACCTAACAAAATAAATAAAAAATATCCCTCCAAATAGCCTAAAGTTCCTATAATCAAGAAAATTACACTTCAATAAGGAAAATGAAATAGGCTAAATGTGGATTCCAAAAGAAGTGGTAAGTGTTCGTGTTATACCTTTTTAATTTCCTTTCTTATCAAACATCCTTCAATACTCCAGAAAAACTAATATAATTAAATTAATATAAGAACTAAAAAGGTATGTTTCAATATTAATGGAATATTCATTTTATATATCATTTACATCCCAGGTAAAATTAAAATATCACTCGTGTTTACGTATGACCTGCTGACTTCATGAAACAATTTCAATAATTTTTCATCACTACATTACATGGATAGATATAAATATGTAATTAATGAATATATATTATATATATTACTTAATTAAATATATTATATCATTTACCTTCATGAGAATACTTTCATTGAAAATTAATATGTCGCTCGTGTGTACTTGTGGACAACCAGCTCCATGAAGTGAAGTGATTCATTTCTATATTAACTCCATGAACCAATGATTATAAAATTGGATTTCATTGTTAAATATTATTTTAATTACATTATTAAATTTATATAGATTATGGAATAATTTCTTAAAAAAGTTTACTATTGAAAATATTCTTATGAAATTTTAGAATATTTATCCAATGAAACACAAATGATCGACACAATAAAGAACAATTCATTGATTGAATTTAAAAAAATTATATAATGTAATAAAAATAGTTTATATATTCAATGGTTATTAGTAATTAAGTTATAATTTTTAATTCATTAAATAGGATGATAAAATAAGTACACCTATTGTGATTCCCAAGGTAATTGACTTATGTTATAATCTCAATTTATTTTGTGAATTTCTATGTACATATTTGTTTTGGTAAATTTGTATGAACCAAATATATTAATCACCATATATTTTATTCTCATTTAGTTATTTCTTGTTTTTACATTAATATATTCTATTTTAAATTTTAATTTATCAATAATTATAAAGTAAGATACAAGTAAGTGACTTTATTTTAAAACTATATTTTAAATGTTTTCCTTCAACTATTTTTCCTAGTATATGTTTATTCAAAACATTCAAAAATGTTATTTACTATGAATAAAATTTTAATAAGGGCAACCTAAATTTATTTTTCACTTTATTTATATTGGATTTAAAATTAATATTTTTACCATTTTCCATATTGGTTATTATTAAATTTTTTCAAAGGTGGAAAAACAATTATTTTGAAGCATATAGTTTAATAACCCTTACCCACCAGCACAATAATTATTCACAATTAATATTTTTTTACATGTTTCTATTATCATTTTAAAATAATATATTTTTCTCAATATTTTATGGAATTTTAGTTTTCAAATATACAAATTCAAAATTTTATGATATTCATAATTTATTGAAAATAATATTGATTGTGATTTATATATTTTTGTTTACTAAAATTTTAGGTAAGTTATTTATAAGGATTTAAAAAAATGATTTAATACTTATAATAGTTTTTTACTATATAATATACAATTTTTATAAACATTGTTTTTCCTTTAATCTTCTACTGATTCATGTTTTGGTGTTTTTCAATTTTATGATTATCAAATTCATTATCACAGCCCATCATTTCATTGGAAATTATTGTATTCTTTATGTACATATTAAATTTATTATGGATTTATAAAAAATAATTTATACCACATTTATATTTTAAAAATCATGTACCATTTATATATATGTTAACAGTTGAATGAATTGTATTTATAATTTTATATAATTAATAAAGGAAATATTTCATCTTCAATATTCAATATGGATAAATATTTATTTATAAGTAATTTTGAGAATGAGTTTTAATGATTATTAAATGTATGAAAACTAAATAGGATGTAAAAGTAATAGGTTATAATGGGTTATATATTTCCACTTTATTCCTCTACATGTCGCATGAGATAAAAGATAGGAATTCCATATTTGGTGGATATTTTTTTTCACCCAATCATTTCTTATGAGTAATTTCATGGTTAATAATCTAATGTTAAGATTCATGATTTATTATCCAACACCATGATGGTAATATCATTAATGTATATATATTAATTTACTTAATTTTTATTTTAATTAAATGTTTCTGTTCTATTTATATGTTTACATTATACATTGATTGAAAATGTGGTCAGGTTTTTTGACTAAATTACATGTGTTTTGATTTTCTACTTTTCCATACTTATTATTACTTATTTACAATTGATAAATTCTATACCACATAACCCAAACTAGGTATTTGATGAAATATTTTATTTTTCCCCTTTCACCATGATATGAAGAAAGATATTTTCACTGAATTTGTGGATTTAATAATATTGGGAATGATGCATTTTTTTTATTTCCATTGTAATAGGATAATCATATATGTATCTTATTTCCAGGACTATAAAACTCATCAACCATATATGGTGATATCCCTTGTCTATTGTAATAAAGAAATGATTGAATATATGTTATTGGACTCAGGGTGTTCCACTTACTTATTGATATAGAACATACACTATAGTTTTTGTGAATCCGTATTTTTCACTATTCAATAAAAAATATTTTTTGAAAAAATATATAAAAAATAATAATGAGATAATAATGATATTATTAATTAAAAAATAAAATTATTTTAATAAAAATAATAATGTATTATATAAATATAGTAATAAGAATGAAAATAGATCATATAAATAAAAAATTATTTTTTTGAATAAATAAATTTTAAATACAATGTGACTACAATATAATTATATAAAAATATCAGCATAATTGAATGTTGACATAATAGTTTGTAAATATAAATATAAACTATTTTTAAATCAGTTATCTATGATCAATTAAATTTATTATGAAATTTTACAACAACACATTTTAAAAAAAGGTTCATCAAAATGAATCTTTTTAAAGAAAATATTAATCTATAAAATATAATAATACATAATTATTTTAAATTATTATTCAATTTTTATTTATGAATGATTGTATTCTTCAGGTAATTTTAAATTGTTATCATTTTATTAGTTAGGTGTTGTGTTAGTTTAGTGTTGAGTGTGACACATTCTATTAAAGATAATATTAATATAAATGATCCAAAGTCTCTATTAATGATATTTTACCAATTATTTAAATTAAATACATCAATTTCAATAATTAATCACTATTGATTGTTGGAGAGGGTATTATTAACATATTTTTAATTTGGGATAAAATATCAAATATGGCATCTACTATAGTTTCTTAGACTATATGAATTTACTTATCATTCTTAAAATGAAAATAATCATTTAGAAAATTATATACCATTTATGTATATACTATAATCATAACCCATACAGAGCATGAAATTTATTAAATACATTTTAATCTACATGATAGAAAACAATAGTTAAATCACTTATTCTTCAAATATTTATTTATATCATTATACCTAAAATTTCTTAACTATTATTTCATAATGTCTTGAACTAATAAATATATATCATAATAAAAAAAGATATAGTTCACCAATAATATAAATAGGATTACTATTTTAGTAAATCAATAATTAATTCAATGGTTATCTATAATATCTAACAATCATTTCTCAAAATAAATCATCCATTTATTACCTCATTGCCATGCATGTATAAAATCTATGATTTATTCACAACTGAATCATGTGTAATCCAATATTTATGAAATGAATTATAAATATAAAATCTAATCAAATTTTAATGTTATCTATAAAATTTAATATATGTTACCCAAACATTAATACATGAATACTAATTAAAATTATAGGTATTTTTCCTATAAACCTTATAAAATTATGAATATATTGTAACATCATTGATATAAAAACTCAATAATTTAACGATCTAAGATAATATATATTTAATTTCTATTAAGGTACCATCCTCACCAGCTTAATTGTTTCTATAAAATTCATATTTTACATTATCATTATAATATACTAAAATTGAATACAATATATGTATACTTCCTTATTTAATTATTTGAAATATTGGTTTCATGTTAAAGACCTATCTAGGATTCATTTTCATGGCCCTGTTTCTACCAAATACAAAAAATTAATTTTTTCAAAAATATCCAAAATATGAATATAATAACATCAACCCAAAAATGACTTCCCCTATTAAAACTTTTTTTATAACATATTTTACATTCAATTGAGATTATTAATCTCTTTATACAATACTCGGTTATCCATTACCATTTTTCTTTTTTCTTCCCTAGCATGACTAGTATAAATTATTCTCAAATACTCCATAAAAATTCATTTGAAAAAATGTTAATTAACTATATAATATCTCCCAATTAGTTTCTATTGAGGTGTGTATTCTTAGGACTATTCATCATAAACCAGAGTATTCATTTGGTAGATACTCAACCAACCATTTTCATAGTTATTCCCATATATGAATCTATACCATAGACACATCAACTTTTAAGAATCTATATGGTGATTTAATATTATATGGTACAACACAATCTCAATATTTTAATAACATGGGGATTTTGTCCTACAGATAGACCTATCCTAGATAAGTGTTGATAGGGTTTTCATAAAATATATCTTATCCCATTCCCTAAAAATAAAATATTCCCCAAAATTAACAAAAAATGTTTTCTAAAATATTTAGATTTGGATCAATCTTTACTTATCAACCATTGAATTATTCTCGAATAATATCCCTACTTCTAATATTATAAAAAACCTCCTTTAATGGGAAATAAACTAATGAATCTACATTTTAATGATAAAAAATTTAATATTATTGAATAATACTAAGTCACATACACTCAATGGACCTTTTAGGTTATTAGTATTAAAGATTTAGGAAATTTTTTAACTAATATTACCTATGAATTACTCATAAAATGATTATTTTATGCCCAACATAAAAACAAATTGATCTATAAAAATTCTTTAAAATCTGTGACTAAATTACCCACACATTCTATTATTTTGGGCGTATCATGTATAATACTTTTTGTGATGGGGTTTTCGACACACAAAACCATGATATTATATAATTACCATTATATGTATATAGTGTGATATACTCATGTGTTTATCTTATAAGAATAGTTTTGATATATCTATGTCCAATATATTAATTATAACATACATATATTACATGTTGTACCAAATAGTTTTACCAACTTCTGTGACATAATGAGTACCTACAGATACCATTATAGTAATCATATATTTATGTATAATGGTCTATATATATCATAATCACCATATATAATTGAAGTGTGACCATCAGGTGTATGGGGCCCATAATTGTTATTACTTTTTATCATGATGTTCACATTTTTTGATCTCTTATAAGAGATATCATGATGAAAAACCCACAAATATAAACACCATATGTTTTGGGTGTCATTGGATGATCATATATATGAAAATGTTTATTTTTCTATTGACATGACCAGAAATTCAATGTGTTACATTTGACTAAACAAATTTATTAAAGAAAAATTCCATGACACTGAAGTCATGAAAATGTAGCTTGTGTTAGGTGGGTCATTGGTTGTATTACATTACTTGATAGATGAAGAGTTAATTTTTTTTTTCTTCCAAGTTGAGGAAATTATATCTATGGCATGATTGATCAGGATGGTAATAGATTTACTATATTTAAAGCCATGGTATAATATGTAAGTCCCATTAATAGGATAATCAAATAATAAAGGAAATGATGCTAATGGAATAAGTTTGTTTTCTTTATTATGAGATATAAATTGAAAAATAGATTATATTGAACATTGAGTGTTTACAAGAAGGTTTTCATTAATGTGACTATTCCTTATTTCTTTATGGGACTTGATGGGTTTCTTAACTCCACTATTTGTATATGAATAATATTTATAGTTATCTAGATAAGGGTCTATAGGTTGGGACACAATAGCCTATTAAATATTCTTCCCAATTCTAATGAATAGTTATATAGGTCATGGGGCCCCCATCACATGGTTCACAATAGGTCAATTTATTATCGATTAATAAAAAGTAAATAAATTTATTATTATTCATGTTTATAATAATTTGGATGAATATTTTGTTATATTTATTCAAATGGTATTATGTAAATGGTGAAAAATAATATATGAACAATTATTTTGAATATTTATGTTTTATATAATATTTATAGGAATTAGATGTATAGTTAGTGGCATGATATTATCATATCATATATTTATATTTATTACAATTATGTTATAAAAGATAATTAAGATTAATTTTTAGTTAGTTATTCGTAACATTTCATTTACTATTTATTTAGTGGGAATTGGATATACAAGGGTCGAAGAGCCTTAACATGGTATTTAGACAGCCACAATATAAGAATATAAGTGATTTTATTCTAATGAATTTTCATTCCAGTGGATTTATGGATTAAATCTCCTCTACATGCATCCAAGAGGGTGAATGATCCTGAAATAGCATTCGAGTATCAATTTTCTTCTCATATCGAAGAGATGAAATCAAGTTGATTTCAATGACATCGTGGGAATCATAAATTCTCTATGCTATAACCTAGAATTAGATGATTGGGAAAAATGTGGACCCATGAATCATATAATGATTATTAATATGGGATTGGACTCAAATATTTTGAACAATAGTCACCTACGACAATATGCTATACTCGGGCTTAAAGCACTATAGATGGAAATGTTTTGTTACTCTAATGATGAAATTTTTTAAATCTTTGGACCATATAATATTTATTCATTCCTATATACCATAAATTAGTATCATAGTAATATTTTTATTTTATGACCAATGCAATTAAAATGACTATAAAAATTTAAAGAGGGATTCAATCCTTTCCCATGAAAAAACAAAGTGTTGATCTGATACTTGATGGACATGTTATCACCATATGAAAATTTTAATATGAATTGAAATATTTTATATGGATATTAATATTGATTTTAATCAAATTTGGTTCTATGAATATTAAAATTAAATAAAAATATACATATATATTTATATTTATATTTATATGTTGGGTTTTAATTTAGTTAGATCTTAGTATTCAGATTCTGGTTACCAGAATAACATAAAATAGTGGAAATATTTCCACATCATAATGTAAATTAAATAAAACAACTATGATAAATTATTATTTAAAAAATTAAAAGAGTGAGAAAAATGTTTTATGATTATAGATGAGGTTTTGGGCACTAGGGGATGGTGTTATCTATATATAATTAAATATTTAAATGATGTGGTTTTCATAGGTCAAAAAATATCGAATAATTAATATTAATAATAAATGGTCAATATTCATGGGGAAGCCTCAACCCAGAAACCACCTTCTTCTCCTACCCAAAGTGACCCACAAGTTACCTCCCACATTAAGAACACCATTGGGCTCCCCTGTATCAGACCTCTCTATTGTCGCATGGGAAACCACCATCATTATGTATGATAACGAAACCCCAATGTTGTATGCTATACCTTCAGTCAAAACCACAAATGCCTTGTTGTGATGATATCACACCCATTTTCACCACAACCAAGTTGACCAACCACTTATCCTATCACCTCTGGGTTCCTGATGGTATCTAGCATTTTTCCCTCACACAGCCCCCCTGTGACCCTTGAGCCTCCCTAGTCATGATCATAGAACCCCCGTCCTCTTGTTTCATGACTCCATGATCCCATGTGTGGCTCTTACACCCCAAAATGGTTCAGTGCATGTCAGTATGACTCGTAACAGGTCAATGTGGGTCCTCATTACCCAAAAATACCCTCTACAAGGGCTTTTATACCAATAATGGTAAAAAACTGGTTGGATAGACATGAAACTGGTATCAACAGGTTTTGGATCCCAATAATATAATTTCAAATTGCCAATTTTTGTTTGTTTACATAATATTTAAATTGTAATTAATAACTTATTACTAAGTAAATTAATTAAATTTTATAGTTTAATTATATTAATTTTCAAAAAGAATAAAAATTAATTTTAGAAGTAAATTAATTTGTTTAATTTATTTTATTTCCCTCAACATTAAATGTATTTCAATTTAATTTTATAACATTTTTAGTTTACCCATCAACTAGTTATGATTATTGAAAGACCAACGTTTTTCTGGGCCAATTTATTTAATAATTAATTACCATCATGTGATGATTTTAATATACAATTAGACTCACTTATATCTATAAGATCATTCTACTTTATTCAATATATTTAAAATATTATGTTTCCATTATTCTCTATATGTATATCGTTCCCTCAATACCCCTTCACCTAAGTGCGAGTATTCATTTTCTATTGATGATGATGTTGTATGGTTTGGACCACACTGATATGAGGTGGCACCCTGTATGAGATGTGGAGACACAAGACTAAGTGGGAGTGTTGATATATGTTAGGACTCAACATAGTTATCATACCCATGGGTGAAAATTGTCCCATTATGTTTAAATGGATTAATCATTATAATATTCTCAAGAATAGATTGATAGTTTATATTTTTTATTAACTATTTAATATTTTATGCATGTACATGTTTTCTATGAGAATACATAAAATAATAAACATAATAATGCATAAAGAAGGGTTGGCTATTTTTTCAATTAATTTATGATTTGTTTTGGGTAAGACAACATATAATTAACATTTTTAATAGAAATGGATTAAATTTATTGAGAAATATATAAAAAAATTCAAGAAATATTTTTTATTCAATTCCTTTCATCATTTACATTTGAAAAATATTAGGTGTATGGGGTGATTTCCAACCAACGTTGAGGTTTCCTCCAAAAACCATGGAGTACATTCAGAAATGATTGGTTGAGTTAAATAATTTTGTTAGAAAAGAAGAATCCATATATAAATTATTATTAGTTTATAAGGATTTAGTTGAGGGAATCAATGTTATAATTTCAATAAGCTGGGACATTACTCACCAAATCAAGAAATGTCATGTTAATGTAGTTGTCCAGTATGGTGATTTCCTTGAAACACTCTGAGTAGTGGTACAACCATAGATTATAGGTTGTGAGGATAGGTTTCAATGATTCATCCAAGTAAGAAACTCAAATTGAAATGTATCCTTATTCTAGTATTGAGAGATACTATAGTTAGATAAAAGAGTGGGAGACATTTAGTTATTAAATTAATAAATCAATAATGTCTAACTCTGTACTTAATAGAATGTACTAACTACTATTTTTTATTTTCTATAGATAAAAAATAATTCATTAACCCTATAATAACAATATCAATCTGATAAATTTTTGATAAAGAATATATAATAACGATATATAAATTCAAAGAGTGGCATAGGAAATTTCACATAGTACTATGAAAAGAGAAAAATCATTATGTGATCGAGTCATCAATTTCTATTGATCCCCCCCAAGCAAACCAGAATTTTACATAAAGAAATGTATAAAATTCATATAAATAATTCCCTTGATGTATATTATATTACTTAGTCATCCATGAAAAATCATTTATAGAAAAATACTGAGGATAATCACTTCTATAAGATTCTTACTCATCTCCAGTAGTTATATTAGGAGAGATATAGGAAAGAAATTCATAAGAAATAAAGTGAAATATATAGGTTCCGGCTAGCATAATAGAATCATGTAAGACCTAAGAACTTAGGATTATCGAGAACACCGATAGACTTGAATCTTTTTGGTTGATGAGAAACCAAGAATTAATAACTAACCTCATTCATGCCTCTTTATATCATTTTTTTACTTTTATTATTAATTATAATGTGAATATCATAAAAATATAATTCTTTGATCATTTTTATTTAGTACACTAGGATGATAAGGACATGAGTACTACTGATTTTTCTATCTATATGGGGAATAAGTGGAAGAAAGGAATTGTAATGGGGTATAAGTCAATTTAAAAGCTGATGAATCCTATTCCACATCCATTGAAAAAGTAAAAAAGATATATAGAGAGAGATGAATATTTAGTATGATGCCTTCTTTTCTTCATTAAATAAGTCCACTATAAGTATAATTGCATATATGAAAATATTAAGTAAGGTGAAAAGTCTCCTTATGATTTTTCATTGAATGTAATATGTATTTATCAACATGATGGGTATTATATATGACATTTATGTCAAAATTTTGTATTCAAATAGAAGATCCATGTATATTAAAAATTATTTCAAAGGGAAAGGTTGATCTACAATCCATGAATAGTGGATATTATTATACATGGTAGTTGAAAATGATCACATGTATTTTCCTAGTGGTTTGAATGATTTATTGAATAATAATTATTATGTTATTTATTTTCTATAAAATATAATTTAATTGTACACTATTTATATTATGGGATTTTATTTCAACATTAAAAATACATTTCTCTCTTTTATAAGGGTAAATATTTATGGTATAGAACATTATAAGAATGTGTAATAAATTATTAAGCTCGAAAAAATTATAATTTCAATCAATAACAGAACCAGTGAACATGAATCACATACCACCCACCATTGGAACTTTAGTATTGGTCATATAAATGAGAAATTATTACATAAATAACATAAAGATTTTTTTTAGAAGCTTCCATGTTAAATCCCCTAAATGTTCGACACATTTTTTATATGGGAAAATCCAGAAATAATATTTCTCTAGGAAAATAGTAAAAGATAACAAATTATAATTTTTTTCAAAAAAATATATGTTTTAAATTTTCAATAGTGGAATGGTTTGAGTTATCTTATATCAATAATTTTACCAATGACTATTGTAGTTTTTTTATATCTACATAATGTTTTATAGGTTTTATTTCATTTATAAATTTTAGAAAAATCCGTATAAAGTTAAAAAAAAGCATAGTAAACGATTATGGAACTCTTATCGAAATGAGGTGGAAAATATATTAACTGTGATTTCATTTCCCACTTAAAAGAGTGTGGTATAGTGTCCCAAAGCACACATCCTTTTTATCCATAGTGGAAGGGTTTTAATTAAATGTGGAATCAGACCCTACTAGACATGGCCATATCAATGACGAGTCATATAACTCCTTAATTATCCTTATAAAGATATTAATTTTAAATAGTAGCATATACCATCAAACAAGTTCCAACTAAATCTAAAGATGGGATTCCAAATGTGTTTTGGTATAGAAGGAAGCCAAGTCTTTCACACATACATGTATGAGGATGTGAGTTTTTTTCAACACTATTCCTAGTGATAATTAGTATCCTGAGGAATGAAGTGAATCTTTATAGTTTATCCTAAAGAAGAAAATGTATATTAACTATATAACTATCAGATAAGAAACTAATGGTGGTATGGAAGTCCATATATAAATAATGAGAACACATTTTAAAATCAAGTAGAGGAATAATGTCTAATATCAATGAAGTTAATGCTCCAGATACAAATGAGATGGAACAAGAAAAATCACAAAAATAGATTATAGGAGACGAAGAAGTTCATAAGATACAAGTAATTTATATGCTAACTTGAGAGGTTAGATAATACTATAATTATGGTATTACTGTTATCAAGCTAGGTGACACATTACTCCTAGAGAACGATGAACATCTTAGCTACATGGAAGAATTAGAAGGAATTGATAGTATTAAATGGAAATATTACATGTATTTAGAGATCGATTTTGTTTACTAAAATCAGGTTTCAATTTTGGTATACCCTCAAGTAAATTGAAAACACATTGGTTGTAAATGGGTATTAAATAAAAATCATGACTTGATGACAAGGTAAATACCTATTAATATCGATGGTTAGTGTAGGGTTTCTAAAAATGTCATCGAATAAACTATGAAAAATACTTAACACTAGTATTAATTTTATAGTCCATTAAAATAATACATAAAAACCATCAATAAATGATATTGATATTTTTGAAATATTGGTCAAAACTAAATTTCAAAATGTGTTGATGGTTGAAGATGTCTATATAACTCAAACTAAAGGGTTTATTAAGTCATAGAAATCCAACAATATATTCATGCTACAAATCTCTTACATGTTAACGTTGGCACTAAGATCATGGAATGATTATATTTAAGATGATGTAAGAGAATTTGGTTTTTCCTAGAAATATGATAACCTTGTGTCTATAAAAAGGATTATGGGTATTATATGATTATTCGTATTATATATTGATGACATATTGGTTGTTGGAAATGATGTCAAAGTTTTACAATGAGTTAATACATGGTTAAATGACTAAATATACATGAAATTCATAGGTGACGCATCATATATTTTAGGGATCTTGATCTATCATGATAGATCTAAGAGGATTTATGGTATTTTTCAAAGTCCATATATTAACAAGGAACTTAAAAGGTATATCATGGAATCATGCAAGAGAGGGTTATTTAAAATTTTACATGGTATCAATTTCATCATGAAAATGTTTCAATAGACACATGAAGATATATTAAATTAGAATAAATCCCTTAATCAATATAAGGAAAATCATTTTTGTATTATATAATATGTACTAGGTTTTATGTTTCTATTTCACTAATCATAGTGGGAAGTTATAAATCTATTCCAGGAAAAAATAGTGGCTAGTGGTAAAAAAGTATTCTACAGTTCTTGAGACGTAAACATGTTATGTTCCTAGTGTGTAGAGGAAATTAGTAACAAGTAATGAGTGGATTCATCAATTATTATCTCAAGTAAGATAATAATGATATGATATCATAGTTATGATATGAATTTTGTTGATATGTTTGTGTGGGGAGCAGTGAATGATCAAAGAATCCCATGGTCACAAAATCTAAATAAAAATACAAGTATATGTGAACTTCCAAAGAAATTAAAGAAGTAGTCTTGATATGATTCATTATCTCAAACATTAATTTTTTTCATAACAGTGAATACTCTATTCTAGATTGTTGTGATTATACTATATCTGTGGTTCTAACCAAGGATCAGAATTCTCACCCGAGGATGAACCATGTACTTCAAATATTCATCTCGAAATGGATTTTAAACTGAGATGTGAATGATTAGTTACAGAGTAGTTATAGTGGATAATGTGAAAGAACCAAAATATAAAGATATATCTCAGTAGAATCGTGGTTCTCATGTGAGAGCTAGTGGTTTGATACTTATTAGTAGTTTGATCTAGTGCAAGTGGTAGTTCTATGAATGGGTTCTCAAGATCAATCTTGATGATGTAAATTGATTCCCATTACATGTATATTGTTTGATGTACACATGAGATAATATTAATATAATAGTGTTTATACTTATATGTTCATAATATTATTTTTAATTGAATTTTATTACATGTTGTATCAAAGGATTATTTATTTTCAGAGGATATAACCAAAACCTATAGTTACCATTAATGTAATCTTAATTTTTTTCCTATCATCCAGATACATCATACCAATATGACACAAATCATGTGAAACCATCAGTTGTAGGGGGATCATAATCATTGAGTCTTATTCTCGTGAAGTTCCCACTTGGTGATCTCTAGTAAGAGATATCATGAGGATAGACCTTCCAATAAGAACACCACTTGTTTCTGGTCTCATTAGTTGTAAAATATGGGAACATGTTGATTTGTACCCTAATATGAGATCATTGTTATTTGTGTTCCATTTTATTGTGTTATTTGGTGTATGTAAAAAAACATGACGTTAATTTCATTTTGATTTATCTTGTTCCATGTGAGTAATTGGTGGTATGATATTGGTTTATTGAACAAGATTCTATTTTCTTATTCTGAGTTGTGGATATCTTACCGCATGTTTGGTTGATCATGATGATAGTACAATTACATAATCCGTGGACATGGTAGAAGAATTAAATTAGATCTATTGAGGGAAAAAATCATAAAAACATTAAATAACTATGAATCATGGGTTCATCATTCTTTATGAGATATCATTTGAAAAAATAGATATATCTTATACAATGTGTTTTTTTAGGATGGGTTTGATTTACATAACTATTCTATTTCACTTTAAGGACATTTATGTGTTACTGGACTCTGTTCACAGATTATGAATGGTATTCATTGATATCATTATAAAGACCTAGAGTTTTAAAAATTATAGAGTATTTAAGAGACTTCACTATTACGAGGAATATGTGTGTAGGAAATTTTTTCCCCACCATAGGGTATGATATTTTCCCAAGAATTATTGATCACCAAAAATTAAATAAATTTAAATTTTTTCACATAGAAAATAATTGGGTATTATTTATTAAATTAAAGTATTCAAACATTATTATGGGAATACATAAATATATATTATACGAATGAATATTATTTCTATATCCAAGGTTCTCTTAATATATATGAGAATTATGAGACATGTTAATGAATCAGTTTTATCAACTAATATATTTTTTATAGAATAAATTTAGGTGATAAATAAATTGTGTTGATGAAGGTGTTAGATCATCCGAATGTGCCATTTATATCCTATTTTATGGGAATAATATATATATAGGCTGAGAAACATTAATTGGATATTTGGAAAATAATAATATAAGTAGAAAAGTGCTATAATTCTAAGAAATATTCACTTAAATATATTGAGAGTTCTTGTCTCCTCTTCTCACATCTGAGTGAGAGAAAACTCACATCAAATCATTTGATATTTTATTTTTTTTCAAATATCATAGGCGAATGAACAAGGTGAACATCATGATGATGATATAAA
Source organism: Viscum album (assembly GCA_963277665.1). NCBI lineage: Eukaryota > Viridiplantae > Streptophyta > Magnoliopsida > Santalales > Viscaceae > Viscum > Viscum album. Next base: position 1,064,336,682 of record OY728166.1, on the reverse strand, counting down.
CATTAAATCTCCAATATGGCACTTAAAATTCACAGATAAACATATGTAGAGACTTTAGAAGTGTTTACAAATTATCTATAGTGGTTCTTCCATGACCCCTTGGAGAAAATATCCAAGATGAGGAGCTTCTTTTGAGTCTTCTATAATTCGAATTATTTAACTATTTATTTAAATTTTTAATATTTGAAAAATTGATGTGCGATCCTTAGACCTTATCGACTCTCATATTGGAATAGGTGATGATGTTTCATCACTTGGGAGATGAAACACATTAAATCTCATACCCACCAGCTTCTCCTGCATGCTGCAGTACCAACACTTCTTTTTATCATAACCCAAGGAAATGAAAACATATGATGGTTATACTCAAACACTCAGTATAGGTAAAGATTTGAAATTACAATCAAAGACTGAAAAAAGGAATATGATGAGAATACATAATATGGAATGAATAAATAACCAAAAAATAATAATTCCACAACATTATTAAACAATAATGATAATATATAAATATACAAAAATGGAAATGAAATGTTCACATATAAGAATATAACTGCTACCACAGAGATGAACTTTATAATTCCAGAAAACAAATTCCATTATAGAGGATAATACATAATCATCTCTAACATCATGATCACACTTCCAAGGCACTATGTCTAGAAAATATGTTCTTCTGGGATGGAAGATACCAAAATACCCAAGAAAGATTATCTCTAGAGATGTATCAATGTATTGAGGGATTATTTCAGCCCAAAACGTCCATAATTATATTCCATTAATGCATCATATGAATTAATGCATAAACAATACAATTTATAACAATATTTCCCTAGTAAAAAATAAAACCAATATTGAAATAAAGAGTGTATATATTTTAATTGTATTCAAAATAAATAAATGGAATATATTTCTTTATAGGAATCCCTTAATCTAACACCATATAGACAATAGGGTATATGGTTCTATGAAACATTTCGCAAAAAAATAATTTTTTATTATATCTAATTGAATTACTTTTAAAAAATGTTATAAAAACAAAGGTATTCTTAGAGGAAATTAAATGTAAGAAACATTATTCCCATAATAGTGGATGATTTGAAAAGTCAAACGAATTAATATATTTATATAGGATTAATCACTAAAAATAAAATAGTATGGGTGATCTATTATTTAATAAAGTTCTAGTATATAGACCACAAAAATGAAAGATGTTGTGAGTAAGAATCAAATCTCAAAGAATTAAAATCAACATGAAAACACCATATCTATTTTTGTAATGTATGATTAATATGGCCAAGATAAGGATAATATGAAATTAAAATATAATTAATTGCAATATATTAATTATACTTGAATTATATAAAGAAATAAATAACACATATAAAATGATAATTGTTATGCAATAAAAATTGTATCTCATAAAATTTTAAATAATCAGATAACATTTATGCATTTATGAACATTCAAATCATAACCACTTGAAGGTATGAGATTAAAATGAAACATTAAACACTATTAATACTGAAAAAAATGATGTAAAATATTAAATGTGATTTATTTATGACATATAAAATTAAATTGGATAATAGAAAGAAGCATGTCTCCTGAAATAGAAATTAATACCTAAAATCAATATTCAAGTAATATTACCATTAATATAAGAATACTTTGATATTTTGGTTATAATTAATTAAGATAGGACCCTAGATATGATTAGGTAAATAAAATTTTATTTATTCATTATATATAATAAATCAAATAAAGAACACTAGAGTTTAATAAGAAAGTTTGTAACTCAATGGGAGAAATTTGAGTTAGCAAAACCCCTTACAAACATAGAAGAATTCAAGCTGAAACCCATTTCAAGATAAGATTTCAATGGAAATAGTAAAATATTAATTAATGGGAGGATGATGATCCATAATATTTATATAAAAATAGATCCAACATTCAAAATAATAATCAGTTAACAATAAGAAATACGTCTATATGTGGTAAATATGAGACATGGAACTATTTTTACAACATGATCTTTTAAAATAATAACACTTCAAAGATATTATTTAAATTAATAAATTATTTTTTTATAAAAATTTATAGTAATTGGATAAAAAAATACTAAAGGTCATGAAGATATAAAATTCAAAGGAAAAAATGTTTTATAATAAGAAATATGTCTCTACGGTTGAAATTTTAATCTAAGAAAACCATACAACATTAAAAGAATTATTATAAAAATTCCAAAAAGGATATGATTTAAAATGAGGCACTAAAGTTAACAAAAATTTAAAGGGTCATGATAAAAAATATTAATTGTTTCTTAGATACACTATTCTTAAGCAATATAGTGTATTTCAAGTAATATCTCTCAAGGGGTGAACATTTCGATTGAAAACCCATCGATTAATTCAAGATATCCACTAAAGATCTTGAATCTAAGATATAAAATAATAATTATCTTAATTTATTATATAAAAACTAGATTCAAAATGAAAACATTTAATTAACTTCATTTAAAAATATTTTATGCATGTTTATTTGAAGTTATTATCTATTTTCAATATAAACTTTGAGTAATGTTCATCATATTGAACAAGTTTCATAATACTATTATTGTTAATCATTATTTTAACAATTTTAATCCCCAAATGTTAATAAAAAGTTATATGATTTATTTTTTATAATTATTTATAATTATATTTTTTCATGCTCTGGGTGTTCTGGTTATAATCAATGGAATTAAAATCAATGATGGAAAAATTTCAATTATTTTTCAAGAATATATTTTGGTATCATATTTAATGAGATTTAAATTAATGTAACAATTAAAGAACCAAGATGAAGTGTTTTTATACTTGTGTATATAATATAATATCTATAATTAGTTTCTTGTAGTAATCTATTATATTATTTAATATCATTCTTCAGGTAGGTTTTTAACTGACCTAGATATAAAAACACCATACTTAATGGATGATTAATCTTATGTGATTTTTTATTTTGAAAGAATATAATTATTATAAGATAATAATGATTCTTTTTATAAAAATATGTGTTCCTGAATAATATTTAATTTGGTATTAATTAGTATTAAACAAACTAAATGAAAAATGAGATACATTACATCATTGAGGCATTAGTCCGCACAATGCGTGTTTAATATTATGATTTATAAATAAATTTGAGAGGAATAAGGATGAGTATAAATATCTATTGAAAATAATAACTAAATTATATACAACACATTTATCCTTAAATTTTAACCTATTTAAAAAAGGAATTTGTCACATCGATAGGGTGACAGTCTGCAGAACACACAAATAATAGATTGATTTTTCAAAATAGAATATATTAAAGTGGATTTTATGTTATTCACATTGAAAAATAAAATTCAATATAAAAACAATATTAATTTTATTTTATTTTATTTATAAAATTATTATATCTAATGTAATAATGAATATTAATGTAGTTATGATTAATAAGTATTCACATTGATGAATTGATTTTTTTTATTGGGTTATTCCTTATAATTGGAGGTTTAAAGATAATTTATTATGTCTATAGTATCTATGAAAAATAATAGTAATATAAATTAATTATTAATGTGATATTTTATGATGGTAGGTGAATCATTTTAGTAGTCATGAAGGGGTGGTGGTAGACCAATTTATATGTTATCAGAATGATATTATTATTCAAATTCCAACTTTAAATATGACAGAAGTTGTTTTACTTGTCATGAAGGATCCAAAAATTGAATATATTAGATTGAGAAATGATATATTTTCTAAAATAACTAAAATAATAAATTTAATGAATGTTTTAAACTTTTTTTAAAACAGTTCACTATTATATTTTCCGTCTTAAAATATTTGGTTTTACAATAGTAAACTATTTAACATTATTAAGTTACATTTAATGTAGAAAACATAACGGAAAAATGTTAAATAAATAGAGCATAATTTTTAGAAATGTTAAAAATAATTTATTAGAAAAATTATCTATATATTATAAAAAATATTTGTATTCTTAACTCAAGCAACATGTAAAAAACCTTTTTTTGAAATAGAGATTTTTTAGCATGAAATTTATGTCTAGGATTAAATTTTTTAAATCATTAATTTACATGACATCAATTATAATTTTATAAAAAAATTAAATTTTACATAACATAAAATTCTGGTAAAACATAAATTTTATATAAATAATATTTTTTAAAATGGAAAGAGAAAATATAGTATTTATTGTAAATTTTATTATCTAATTAAAAATAGGATTTAAAAATTAATAATTTAAATTTAAATTAATACTTTTTTCCTTACATAAAAATATTATATATAAAAAATATTTTGTCAATTTATACTAATTTAGATAGTTATAAAATTTTCCATTTTAGTAAAAACATTATTTTTATCTATTCAACTAAAAAAATTTATTTTATAAAATTGAAAAAAAATAAATTTATTATAATTTTAAATAAAAAATTTCAAAACTAAGGTCTTCTAATTATATGAAAATTCTCAAAAATATATATTTTTATAGTAAATAAAAATAAAAATATTCAAAATATTTTTTATTGAATGTTGTAGTTCTCTTAATCTTATTTTATAAAAAATAGAAAAATACTGAAAGATGAAATAGTTTTATAAATAAAAATATTACCTATTATAATAAATATTCAACATTAATCATATTAATTTATTATGTTAAAATACATTAACATTTTTATAAATGGTTCTTTAAAACAAACCCATTTTTTGGAAAATATTTATCACATAAAAAGAATAATATATAAATATTTTAAATTATCATTGTAATATTATTTAATAATAATTATATTCTTCATATAGATTTAATATGAATTATTTCATTTTAATTTGATGCTTATTTTCTTCAGTTTTACGCGTGATAGAAGCTAGCATTGCTAATATCAATTTAATGATCCAAAAAATTGTGTTGTTATTTTCTATTTTGGTATAATTTTAGCATTTTTTTATATAGGAATATAACTATATATGTTTTTGGTCCCCGCTAACTAGTCACTATGACTGCCTCTTTTACTAGTACTAGTTACGTACAAGTCATAACATCCAAAATGTAAATTCCCAACCCCAACATGATGGATTGGGATTGACCCAAACAAAACTATCATTTACTGAAACCCCAAGAAACCAAAATCTATAAATAAATTCAAAGAGAATCATGAAATCCTAGATGATAATTTTACCTTAAAATAAACCACATGAAAGAGATAACTTTAAGACAATATATGAATATATATGATTTATTAATCAACACAAGATCATATTTAATAAATAATATAAAATTGATTAGAGTAATAGATTATAAAATGTAAATATTTTCATGTACGATTAAAAGGAATAGGAATCAAACTATAAGTATGGGGTCATACATGACCTAATCCATTTCTAGCTATGAATTCTAAGTCCATGATCCAAGATCCCTCTCCAAATATAGTAAAATTCATACACTCGGTTCAAAAAGTGATAGATCTTACATTACCTATAGAATACAAACCAATTACTATGTACACACCAAGAGTAATATACATGTGTGAGTACAATAACATAGCATGTAGTATTCCCTAGGATTCCCATGCATACCACATAAACCTGAATAGATTATATCATAGTTTATAAAAAACATGATAAATAGTAATATCATACATGATCCAAGAAAATCATATAATTATATCACACTAAAAATAGTTTTCCATTAGGATCCTTAGTTTCTACAATTACACACACACCACATATCAAACTCAATTTGAATAAACTCTGACTCCATATTCATTCATCCATAAAAAAAAGAAACTTCGTGAGTAGAACTAGATAAAGTGTGCAACCCCAGATCTCTAACTAATTCTCTCACCTAGGGGAGTAACCAACTGTGTCCCAAATTGAATGAAAACCTTCTTTTAATCAAAAAATAAAATTACAATTAAATAAGAAAAATAATTAAACCCGTTATTTCAAAAAAACTTTTCCAAATTTTTAATTCATCATAAATGTTTTTGAAAAATATTTCTCATGCCAATTTTTCTTGTCTGAATTCACCCCAAAATTGTTCAAACTTTAATCCAACATTATAACAAGCACATTAATATTAAAAGTCACAAGATTGCATATTATTGGACTTAGTAGAGTGATTTTAAAGACAATTACCTTGAATAGTTCTGTATATTAGAATCTAGAAGAATAATATTATAATGAAATAATCACAAAAACTCACCAACCAAAATCAATCTAGTTTTATATCCATCTCAATATGTGATAGAGTATATTTTTTTCTAGTAGTAAATTTTTTAAAAATTGATATCAATATCCCCAAAAATATATCCCATTATTTCCTCTTCAAATTCACATCTTTCCCCTCAAAACTCAATATTTTTTTACCCAATTAAAATCATGATGACCATTACCATGCCTTAGGCTATGACATGGTTCATTCTCCTTATAATTTTTGAACATCCCATTGGAATCCAATCCCTTAAAAACACCAAATGAATCCACCATGTCCTAGGGAATTTGTTTTATTTCTTGGTGATCAAAAATTCCATTTTGGAATGGTGAAATCGTATTCTCCATTTCCACCATTCCTTTTTATGTCCAATGTGTCCAGACATGGCATCCCCTACACCATTTTCAACAAAACGACCTTGGTATTCCACCAGTATACCACAAGTTTTTCCTCACATCACATTTCCTTAAAATATTTTATAATAGAGCTCATGGACCCCCATTCAACACTCCAACCAACCTCTAAATCCACAAAAATTAAAATATATGCCACATATACCAATACAATCAAGGTTCTTTAATTTTTTCCCACAAGTCAATTCCCTAGAATCACATTTGTTGACACAATATTTCATAACCCATGGTTCAATCATTACGAAACATCCTAACACCAAACCTAATAAGTCCCACATGTGCATGACCATGAAAAACATTATATTCTCCACTATGAAATGTTAAATACAAGAGTTCCAAACACACTTATCTAACCACACACCCTTACATAACCTCATGAGGATATCATGATAAACCCCATAAAATAAATAGACCTATGCATAGGGGAATTAAAAACCATTTAATAGTCTTGTTCTAATAAATTTCCGGGAAAGAGTAGATGAGATACTAAACATAGGGGAAATTATCCTAACAACAAAGGATGAAAATTAATTCAAAGACCTTAATAAATAATTGGAAGAATATTTTACCTATAAAATTCACAAGTAGTCAAAAAAAACAAAAAATACAACCCAACACTGTATGTTTTATAAAATGTAATGAAATAAAACTAAAATAAAATAACCAATAAATAGATTATTAATATATATATATAACAATAAATACTAAAAAAATAATTCAAGACATTGGCACCCTGGTGGCACTGATCCATAATCCCAAACATCACCAACTCCCTCAATATATCTACAACAACCATGATATCTAAATAAAATGGTAGTCCATGATAGATAAGATGTCATCAAATTTCCTAAATCATGGAAAGAATCATCCTCATAAATTACAACTTTCATTTGTATGAGGGATTAATCATAACCAGTAGGAATCACCAATACCTTCCACACGTTATACTAAAACAAAAATTTGATTAGTACACCATTAAATATTATTTTCCTAAAAAATAAAAAATATGGAGAAATATTATTACAGATTATATATAAATCATAAGGAAAGATTTCAATGTTTTTTCAATAATATAGTTTTATAAACATTAGAAACAAATTCCTTTAAACCAAAATTTCATCCCAAGATCAATATCTATATCTCTCTCTCACTCATTCATTATGAATTCCAATATCTATATTTTTGACCAATTATCCAACCATCATGGAGCTATTAAAAGGTGATATATAATCTCATGCCTCTAATTTGGAACCATGAACTATATATTTACCAATAAGATTCCACGCACTTAAAATATGACCACACACCACCTCCATTTTTTCCCAAGCCCCAAAATAAAAAACTAATTCTAATTGCATTTATATTCATTAAATACTTTTATCAAACACATTTAGGGAATTTACCAAGCCTTAATATTTGTTTATCGACCAATAAGTGTAATTTTCATCAAATGTTATTTATGTTGTTTTTATTACAAATAATATGTAATTGATTTTATAACATGAATGTCATGGCATTCCAGAGGAAGTGGAAAAAGGGAAAGATGACTACATTGGATAAATTCTTAGTGTTTAATCTACAAAAAATCACTTAGTTTTTTTACAATCCTTACCTTTCAATAAATAAGAACAATAATTTTCATGTAAATTTGTATTATCCTGTAGATTTGGTAATAAAAATCCCAGTATAATGTTATTTTAAAGAATAAGTTAGGGGATCTTGATTATTAGGTAAGAACAGAGAACTTATATTTTGTTTTTGATTTTTAAACACACAATGATTCACTAATAATGGTGTCCATAAGATGAATATTTTTCAAAAATCATATAGAGGAGCCATGTGTATGAGATGTATGTGTGAAAAAAGATTTATAAAGGGTTTTGAAATTAATAAATCTACTAGAACCTATATAATTCCCAGTGTAAAGTATGAGTTCATATCATGAATCGACCATTTAAAGGATAATAAAATTAATGTATCCCCATTATTAAAATGCCCCAATTTTTTCATGTTGTGCATAAAATTTCACATAGTGAACAACACCAAGAATCAAACTAATTAAATAGCCTTTGAAATAAATCCTTCCAAAAATTAAATTCATATAGTCTCCCAAGAAATTGATTACATAGTGAATTTCCATTCTAAATGTAAAATGATTACATGATCCAGAGCTCATATTTTCCGTACGTGTTGAGATAAATCAAATGTGGTGGGTCACCTAATATATATAAGAAACACTGAACCCTGTCACACCCAACATTTTAATTTATTTTTATTTTATTATTTCATAGCTTCGGTTAACATTGTTCAGGATGGGTTGAGAACATGTCAAAAATAATTTGACGTTTAGCAATTTTTAGTGGGTTTCGGACCCATGCGTGGTCACCGCACGGTGGACGGTAGTTGCACGGTTGGCTCGGGTGCCCACACAAATGTCTAATGGTTGAAATGAATAAATATTTTGTGAATATGATGTGTTAAATGTTTAAAACACAATAATAATATTATTGTGTAGAAAATAATATTGTTATTATTAAGATTAATAAATAATAATATTATTATTTAAAAATTGTTGTTAATATAATTATTAATAAATTTTTATAAATATCATTTTTCATATTATTAACATTTTAATTATTATTATTATATTTATATTCATTACTATTTTTATTATCATTATTTATATTATTATTATTATTATTATTGTAATAATATCATTATATTTATAAAAAATAGGTAAACCCTAGACTACCCGTGGAGGTCGCCCATACCCTGCCTTTCCACTACTCCAGTAGCCGAACACCCTACATAATAGTGTTGCGCTTTGATCCCGCCGCCCTTTCCTTCTCCATCCCGGACTCCATAATCCATCTCTCTGCTGTGTGACACCCCTCCCCCAACTTGGTTCCACACTGTGCATCCTGTCTCTCCAATGCCTCACCCTCCAGGTCCCCTCTCCTCTTTACCCGCAGCTCTAGCTGTTGAACTCCTTGTGTAGCGGCACTACAATTCGACCATGCCGCCTCACGCTTACCCCCTCTAGCCTTGCCTCTCACCCAGGAGGCCTCGCCATCCACCTCATCTCTTGGCCACCTCTTGTGAAAAACTGGCCAACCACCCCTCTCCAGCAGTAGCTGCACCCTCCTCACCCTCGCTCCACCTCTCGCCCCTGCCAGTCCCCTTTCCCTCGCTCCGGCCTACCCCCGCCTGACCTGCTTGCATCGGATCCAACAGACCCCACCTCCCTCAGTTTTTCCCAATCTCCCAAACTAGTTCCAACCACATCTCTTTCCATCCTTCTACTCCAGCCAACCGTGTGTTCTCTAGCCCTCTGCTACCCTCACTTCCCCACAACCGGTCTCCTCCGTGCACCGGCTCGTTGCAACAGCCTCATTACATCCTAACCTCACTCCCACCTCGTTACGCACATCCAACTGAGCTTCCTTTGTTGTGCCAGCAAAACCCCATTCTCTGGTATAGTTATTTATTTGTTTATTTATTTATTTTTCTCTAATTTACTTATGGTGTTTGAATTGTTTTGGCTAAATCCTAATACCACTGCAATTGTGTGTCGTGTGTTTTTTCCTTCGCTATTTAGCATGTGATGTTGGTCTGCGGGGCAGTGTCCCTTCTTCCGTCTAAGATTTTATCCATCCTCATTGAATTTGAGGTAGGTGAATTCACATTCTCCATTCCCAATAAGTCCATATAATGATTGCATGTTTTTAATTAATTCTTTTAATTTATTAATGCCTTTGCGAATGAATTGGTCAATATGATTTAATGTTTTGAAGTTAGTTAGTTTTGTTAAAAATATTTTTTTATAGTGTTTTTCTTGTTTGTATAATTTGTTTGATCTATTTATAAAATTTTCAATAAACTCTTTGATTGGTTTATACGACTACTAGTAAATCATTTGGGTTTCTTATAAAAATTATTTATACCTTGTTTGGCCAGTTTATAAATATTGTTCATAAACTAGTAAGCTAGTGATAGAACTATTTAAAAACTGGTTGAGTTATTTATATAATTGTTGATAAATGTTTTGGTTATTTTTAAAAATCTATCTCCATTTTAAATATTTTATTGTTTTTTATGGAAAGGATTTAGGGTGTCTTTGATAAGGTTAATGGCCTGTTTTTTTGTAAATTGTGAAATTTTTGGGGTGTATGTGTATTCGAAACTCAGGGGAATATTCTTTCATATGGATTATGTGTTTCATCTTGGCTTAAAAAGGTACTTGGACACTCTTTGGTAAATTCATGGTGTAAATGCCAATTTGGCCATATTTATGTAAAAGTGGTGTTTGTTGTTTTGGAAATGGTTTTGATGTGTGTGGTATTCAAGAGGGATTTTGGTGTGTATCGATATAGAAGCTTTGGAGAGTAACTTAAAATGGTTTTATAAAGTTATTTAATTGTTTACAAAATTATAAAAGGGTTTTGAATCATGTTTGGAGGTTTTTTTGGGGTGTGTATGGTTCTAAAAGTGGGTTTTAACAAGTCATGCGTTTTTGTTTGTTTTTTCACACCAATTTTTTTTTTGAGTTTCCTGGTTGGATCTTACATATGGTTTTTGATCATTAAAACTATATTTTGATTTTTATGAGTGTAATTTCCATGCATTAAAAATTATGATAGGTGATTTCAAATGGTTTTTCATGCAAAGTTCTTGATACGATGCCTTTTTGGCCATTGTAAATATGTTTGGAACTAAAATTATTTGCATGTCTAGTTGTTTATAAAAGTATGGTTTTGAAAAAAAAAAATCCAAAGTCCCAGTTGGAATCTTCGAAATGGTTGTTTATAAAACCCCTCTTGGATTAAGTCTCTTGCCTCGTAGTTTGATTATAAAGCAGGGGGTCCTCGGTATGGGCCTCCTTTTGAGAGTATTTATTTTATGGCATGAGACTAACCAGGAGGTAGTCAGGGTGGTTCCAGATTGTGTAGAGAGAATGGTTATATATATGTATGGATTGATGTTTGAATGCGTGGCACACCTCTTTGTGAACAAAGCACGAAAATATATCATAACAAGGGGGTTTACTCAGAATAATTTATGCACTAGTATAGACTATGAAGTGGCTAGTGGCCCTTTGTACAAGTTTTTCTCATCTAGGGGATTGGGCCCCTTAGTTAGGATAGGTAGGGAAACACCAATCATTTGAGCATTATGATGTCATCGAGAGTAGTCATGCCTTCAGGATGAGTCACATGTATAGTACATTCTGGTCTTCCTATGAGTTCCTATGTTTTATGTGATCCTTTTATATGAGCAGTGTTAGTACTGATTCCCTTGATGTGTTTGTGGAATCATACCCATGAACTTGGTTTTGATGTTTTTATAGAAAAAAACTTTGTATGTATGGGTGTTCTTAAAAGGTATTTCAAAGTAACTATTTTGAAAAAATTTGTGTGTGGCCCTCTTTATTTATTTTTCTTATTTTTGAATTATAAAGGCAATGGAATTGTGATTTTTAGTTTTAAAAATGCATTTTATATATGAAAACATTTTTATTATAATTTTAGTTCAAACTAGTGTTATTGGTCTGTTTTGGATTTATAAAATTCAAGGATTCTGTGGTTCATTTTTGGCATCCCTACTGAGCATTTTCAATGCTCATGCATATTTATATCATTTTAGTTACAAGTTTTCTTTGTTCAGGTTTTCTTAGATAAGTTTCTCATCATTGTAGAAAGGACGACCTTTAGTTGGGAGGTGACCTGGAAGGTCACATGGAGGTATGTTAAGTTGTTCTGTTTATTTCTTTTTTCGCTGATCGAGTTCAGTTTTATTATTCTATTTATTCTTGTTTATTTATTAATCTATTTAATTTTGTTCTTCATCCAAATCATTCCCAATGGTTAATTTTTGATGCCTGACGCTGGTTACCATCTTGTGGGGATTGGGAACGCCCTTAGGGACATTTCGCGGACCGGCTCGGGTGACCGGTTCAGGGTTGAATTGAGGTGGTCCATGACAAAATGTTATCAGAGGGGAACTTGTTATATGGGGTGTCTAGTTGATGAAAATTATTACTTCCAGGACTTAGGATGTAGGTATGGGAAGGACATCATGAACCCTCTCTCGTTCCAAACCTCGAGTCTCCAGGGGTAGTCTGGGAATTGAGTCCTTGTCTCATTCTGGTTTGTTTCAGATTGAGGGATGAAAACAGTGGAAAGCCAATGTTACAACCTGATTTCCCATGGATTAGTGACCCATGTAGAGTTCTAGTACATAGTTTATGTTTGTCCTAGTTGTTAATGCTTACTTAGGGTATAACCCACTACCATGTTGCCAGGTTAATCATGACTACTAGTACCTCACTCTGTTAGTTTGCTGCAAGTTAAGTTTCTTCTTGGTTCTAGTTAGTGTCAGTGCACTTTTGAAAAATAAAAAAGGGTTTTTGAAATGAATATGATTTCTTTTAAATGTATTTAAATTCATGAAATGGGTTATAAAACTGAATTCCCTTGGTCTAAAAATTTGGTGTCTATTTAGAACTGGTAGAGAAATGTTTTGGGTGTAGTCTCTTGTACTCTTTATTAATATTTACACATATTAGGGAATGCATGGAAAGTGTGCATTGGTGTGTGTGAATAAAGGCGGATGAAGGCATGCACAATGATTCATGGGATTACTATTGTGTGTACTTGAAATTAAAGTCATGACCTTATTTTTCTAAAGGGATTTTTAAAGGGGAAATGATTTTGGAAATTCAATTTGGTTTGAAAAGTGGCATTGGTATTTGGAAGGTGGCCTTGAGGGAAGGTGTTTTTTAAATCTAGAATGTAATTGGGAATTTTGGGCTTTATTTGTATATTTTTGGTTTTTGAGGGGTCTGTTTTTGCATGAAAGCACATTCAATGATATTTCTTTGGCTTGATATTGGTTTTGGCTATGTGTTTTATATGTTTTTCAGAAAATGACGCCCAGAAAGGTCCTCATGGTTTCTGATAAGTCATGCCCAGTTTTTGGTCCTTCTTGAACATTGTCTATCCTTCATAGTGGACGGTGTCCCTTAGAAGTTGCAGAGTTTCTTGAAGAGGTCGAACACATCTTCAGGGTATTGGGAACTCCCAAGTCTGTTAGAGTTTGAGCTGTTTTGGAATTTTTTGAGGGTCCGACTTTGGACACATGAGAATTATTTTCCCCACCATTAGTGTATTTTTGGATGGCATGGGATGTCGTTAAATCCATCTTCATCTGATGGTTCACACCTGAAGCAGTGAAGATGAAGAAAAGGAAAGAACTCATGCATATTCAACAAGAAAAATGGACGTTGAAAGAATATGTTGACCATTCCAAGGAAATTGTTTCATTTTCTCCTTTAGTAGTGTCACATGATTTGATAAAAACATCCCTCATAATTGGGGGTATTCTTCTAGAGAATAAGGAGAGGGTCCTCCTTTCTAAAGACCATCATTTCAAGAAGCTTGTGGATGTGGCATTCCTAGTTGAGTGGGTCTCTAGAGTATAGATGGTTAGAAAACCAGTGTATCCAGTTGCTCATTATGGTTCCCCATCTAGAAAACAGTGTGTGCTAGATGGACCTGGTTATAAGGATTCCTCTATTGTGGTTCCTACTTCTAGTTCATCGGACCGTCCAGTGGTGTGCCATCAGTGTGGAAATTTAGAACATACGAAGCCAGCATGTCACACCCCTCCGAAGATGTTCCATCATTTCTTGTGTCTGGTTCATCTAGAGATGTTTTGTAGGAAGCGTCGCCTAAGGAAGATGTTGTGACTAGAGGATTCCAGTTCCTGACTGTGTGGAAGGAGATGCTTCAACCATCAGAGCTCCAGCCACAGGTCTTGGTGTGAAGCTCGCACACTGTCAAGAGTTGTTGAGGGTGTGAATCCCCAATTTGAATTTTGTGTTCCATATTGGAAGTGAAACATTTAAAGTCTTTTTGTTCTTGTTTTTCTACTATTAAAGTTTTGACATTGTGTTGGGTTCATTGTTTCATCTTAGAGTTATGAAATACATGTCTATTGTAATCCAAACAGTTTTCTTTGTATGATCATGGTTTTCTAAATCGTGTTCTTTTCTAAAAAGTATATCTAGAACCTGTATGGGTTGATCTTGGTTTAGTAGTGTTCGTTTGGAGATGTAAGCGCATGTGGAAGAATCGATGTTTGTGGTTATGCTCGGGTTTGCTACATGGGGTAAGTTTTTCATGGAGGTTTTAATCTATTGCTGGGAGTTCCCACGTCACCCCCTTCCCAGGGAGGTGTGTCGAGATGTTAAATTTCTGCACTAGTTAAGTTCTTGTTGTGGGAAAAAACCCTCTCATGTTCTCCTATTCTCTTGTATCGTGGTCTCCTTCAGTTTCAATCGAGCATGGATCCTTGTTTTGTCTATTGTTTGGCTGGGTGACATTCTAGAGGCAGAAAGAGTCTGTGGTGGGGAGAATTGTCACACCTGACCTTTTAAATTATTTATATTTTATTATTTCATTGCTTCAGTTAACCTCGTTGTGGGGTGGATTGAGCATGGGTCAAAAAAATTTGACGTTTAACATGTTTTAGTGGGTTTCGGACCCATGCGCGGTCATCGCACGGTGGGCGGTAGCCGTGCGGTTGGCCCGAGTTCCCACACAAATGTCTAACGGTTGAAATGAATACTGTTTTGTGAGAATATGATGAGTTAAATATTTAAAACATTACAATAATATTATTATTTTGTAGAAAATAATATTGTTATAATTAAAACTTTTTAAATAATATTTTTATTATTTAAAAATTGTTGTTAATATAATTATTAATAAATTGTTATCAATATTAATATTCTTCTTCTTATTATTTGAATTATTATTATTATATTTATTATCATTATAATTATTATTATTATTATTATTATTGTAATAATATCATTATATATATAAAAAGAAAAAAGTGGTAAACCCTAGAATACCTGTGGAGGCCCCCCATACCCTGCCTTCCCGCTGCTCCAGCCGCTGAACACCCAGCGTAGCGGTGCTGTGCTTTGACCCCGCTGCCCCCACCTTCACCATCTAGGCCTCCACACTCAAGCCCTTCACTGCGCAGAACCCCTCCCCCTCCTTGGTTCCATGTTGTGCATCCCGTCTCTCCAGCACATAGCCCTCCAGGTCCCCTCTCCTCCATACCCACTGCTCTAGCCGTCAAACTCCCTACCCAGCAGCGCTGTGCGTCGAACCTACCACCTTGTCATTACCCCCTCTGGCCTCCCCACTCGCCTAGATGACCTTTACCTCCACCTCCTCCCTTGACCACGTCCTGTGCACAGCCGGCCATCCACCCCACTCCGGCAACAGCTGCACCCTCTTTACCCTCGCTCCGCCTCTCGCCCCTCCCGGTCCCCTCTCCCTCGCTCCAGCCCACCCTTGCCCGGCCTCCTTGCGCCGACTCCTATAGACCCCACCTCCCTCAGTTTTTCCCGGTCTCCCACCCTAGTGCCGACCACATCTCGTTCCAGCCTTTTTCTCCAGCCAACTGTGAGTTCTCCGTCCCTCTACTACCCTCACGTCCCCAAAACCGGTCTCCTGCTTACGCCGACTTGCCACACCTGCCTCGCCGCGTACCGGCCTCGCTCTGGCCTCTCTACGCACCTCCGCTCGACCTTCCTTTGCCCTTCCTTCCAAAATCCCTGATCTAGTATAGTTATTTATTTATTTATTTTTCTCCATTTCACTTTTTTTGGTTTTTATTTATTTGGATAAATCCTAATACCGCCATAATTGTGTGTCATGTGTTCTTTTTCTCTCACTGTTTAGCGTACGTGGTTGGTCCACAGGTCCACAGGCCATTGTCCCTTCTTCCATCAAAGTTTTTCTTTGTCGGCACTAGATTTGAGGTAGGCTAATCCACAATATCCTTTCCAAATAAGTCCATATAATTCTTTCCTGTTTTAAATTACTTCTTTTACTTTATTCAAGCCTCTTCAAATTATTTGGTCAATATGATTTAATGTTTTCAAGTTAGTAAGTTTTGTGAAAAAAAGTTTGTTATAGTGTTTTTCTAGTTTGTGTAATTTGTTTGACCTATTTATAAAATTTTAAATAAACTGTTTTATTTTTTTATAGGACTGCTCGTCAATCATATGGATTTCTTATAAAAACTATTTATACTTTGTTGGAAATTCTTAAAAAAATTATTCGTAAACTAGGTATCTTGTGATAGAATTATTTATAAAATGGTTGAGTTGTTTATGTAATTGATGATAAATTTTTTGTCTTGTTTTATAAAGGCATCTTTAGTATAAATTTTTGATGTATTTTTATGGAAATTATTTATGGTGTGTTTGAAATGGTTAAGGGCCGTTTTTTGAAAATTGTGAAATGTTTGGGGTGTGTGTGTATTTGAAACTCAAGGGCCCATTTGGAACCTTCATATGATTTCTGTGTTTCAACTTGGCTTAAAAAGGTACTTGGACTGTCTTTGGTAAATTCATGGTGTAAATTCCCATTAGGACATATTAATGTAAAAGTGGTGTTTATTTTTTGGAAATGGTTTTGGTGTGTGTGGTTTTCAATAGTAATTTGGGTGTGTATCGATATAGAAGCTTAGGGGTGTTGCTTAAAATGGTTTTATAATGTGATTTAATGGTTTAATAAATTATAAAAGCGATGTGAAACATGTTTGGAAGTTGTTTTGTAGAGTGTATGGTTCTAAAAGTGGGGTTTAACATGTCGTATGTTTTTGTTGGGTTTTTCACACCAAACATTGTTCGAGTTTCCCGGTTGGATATTGCATATGGTTTATGATCATTAATATAATATTTTTATTTTTATGAGTGTAATTTCCATGCATGAAAAATAATAGTAGGTGATTTCAAATGGTTTTTTCCTCCTAAGTGCTCGATGCGATGCCTTTTTGGCTATTGTAAAAATGTTTGGAACTAAAATGATTTGCATGTCAGGTTGTTTATAAAAGTATGATTTTGAAAAAAACGTCAAAAGGTCCGGTTGGAATCTTCGAAAGGGTTGTTTGGAAAACCCCTCTTGGATTTGGTCTCTTGCATCATAGTTTTATTATGAAATAGGAGGGTCGTCGGTATGGGCCTCCATTTGAGAATATTTATTTTAAGGTATGAGACTAACCATGAGGTGGTCGGGGTGGTGCCAGATTGTGTAGTGAGCTTGGTTATGTATATGTATAGCTTGTTTTATGAATGTGTGGCACACCTATTTGTGAACATAACACGGAAACTTAGCATATCAAGGGGGTTTACAAAGAACGATTGTTGCACTAGTTTAGAATACACACTAGCTAGTGGCCCTTAGTACAAATTTTCTCTACTATGGAATTTCCCCCCTCGGTTAGTCCAAGTAGGGAAACACTAAGCGTTTGGGCATTTTGAAGTCATCGAGAGTATGCACGCCTTCATGATGAGTCACATGTATAATACGTTTTGGTCTTCCTCTGAGTTCCTAGGTTTTCTAGGATCCATTGATACGAGCACTGTTAGTACCATTTCCATTGCTATGTGTGTGGAATCATACCCTTGAACTTGGTTTTGGTGTTCTCTTAGAAAAAAGAAACTCTATATGTATGGTTTGTTTTAAAAAGGATTTCAAAGTAGTTGTTTTGGAAAAGTTTGTGTGCGACCCTCTTTATTTCTTTTTCTTGTTTTTGAATTATAAGGGAAATGGAATTGTGATTGCTAGTTTTCAAAATGAATTGTATTTATGAAAACCTTATTTTTTATAATTTTAATTCAAACTAGTGTTATTCGTCTATTTTGGAATTGGAAGATGCAAGGATTCTGTGGTTCATTTTTGGCATCCCTATTGAGCATTTTTAATACTCATGCCTATTTTTATTATTTCAGTTGCTCGTTGTATTTGCTCAGGTTATCTTTTATGAGTTTCTCATCATTGGAGGAAGTCCATCCTTTAGTTCGGAGGTGACCTGGAAGGTCACATGGAGGTACGTTAAGCAGTTCTATTTATTTCTTTTTCCACTGATCAAGTTCAGTTTTATTATTCTGTTTATTCTTATTTATTTATTTATCTATTTATCCATTTTAATAGTACAAATCATTCCCTAATGGTTAATTTTTGATGCCCGACACTGGTTTCCATCCCGTGGGGATCGGGAATTCCCCTCGGGATATGTCGTGGACCGACTCGGGTGACCGGTTTAGGGTTGACCTGGGTTGGTTTGTGACAAAACACTATGTGGAAGATTTGACATGTCATGAAGCATCCTCTGTGTGTGCGCAAAACCCAACATGATGTCCCATTGAGCACAAATGTCTCTTTCATGCAACCCCATCATTCACAAACATTTTGAAAACATTCGTGCGCTTTATGACATTTCCTTATTTTGACATCCTGATCCTAATACAAGCTTTTCATTCAAGATCCCATACCATCTTCAATTTTTCATGAAAATTAATTTTCCAAAAACACATATCTCCATATTCTCGATTTTGATACACAAAAATTTGGAAACCACTATAAAATGGAACCCCCTTGTATCTATTATTTTTGTACTACCTCTAGATCATCCATTCCTTTATCGTGGTAATTTGTTAAAATATGTTATCAATAATATATCTGGAACACCACAATTGACCACATAAACCCTCTTTTTCAATAAACACAATCAACCAAAAAAATCTTCAATATTATCTTGAGGGATTTTTTCTAACAACACTATATACAAAATCAATTTTTATTATGAAATATCTCCACCATCTCCCATAATTTTTTTACAAACATTACTCACTTCTTTAAATTAACCTACGTAAAATATTTCTTCATAGTTCAGGGAAAGAAAACAAAATAAAGGGTAATATCACATGCTCAATAAGAGTAAATAAGAGAGATATTAGTCAATGATAATAACTGATAATAAGGTATGTATAAGTGTATGAAATCATTAGATTAATATTATAAAATCATAAAAAATTTAATATATCAGAAAAATTAATCATCATATAATCAATTTTTAATTTATAATATATCAACCTTAAGAGATTGGAAGTTCATTATACCATATAATATGACGTCGATACTACCATATGTCATTAGAGATTGGAATAAAAATTTGAATAATCAAAATAATATAAATCATTTCTCAAGGAAATCTACCAAGATATTCATCTGACATTGGGCATGAGATATCCACCCCTGTACACTATTAGAGATTAAAAAAATGTCAAATTTAGCCTCATTTTGGCATCAGAAAATTTCCCATGCAGCATCCTTCATTTTTTATAGCCTCCCATATAGCCATTGAGCTCAAAAATATTATTCACAAAAGTTTTTTTGGAGGTCTATGATGGATCAAAACATCACAAAATCATAATCAGTTCATGTGTTTATCAAAATATCTTAAAACAATTTATTAAATTTTTATTTTATTACCCATAAAAATATATAATGTGTTTCATCATTATTTCATCAACATAAACATAACCCATCCAAAGAATGAATATTAATTGTATCATTTTCCAATATCCCTAATAATTATATCTTTTAATAATTAATATTTTCATATATGATTAAAAATATGAAATGTCATTCAGAATTTTCTTGAGAAAAATTTCATTTTTGTTTAGAAATATCTTATTTTAGATTAAAGTGTTTCCAAAAATATTAGGCTAAATATTTTCTTCCCATATATCTATGGAATCATGTATATTATTATTCAATGAAAAGGGTATTTATAGTAGTGGGAAAACCATGTAGTGCTATATTTGTTATAATAATGACTATTTCTCACACCTCGGTAAATAGTACATAATTTGGAAAATGAAAATTTGTTTCCTCTTAAAAATTTATTTAGATTTTAAAATATCAGAAAATGAAATATATTAATCATTAGGTATTATTACAAAATTTCCTGTAAACATTTTTCTGATTATATAATGATAAAATAAAAATATTTCAAAATGATAGATAATTAATATTGGTTTTGCATAAAATGCTCTTTTTGAATTTTGATTAAATAGAGAGATTGAAAATAAATAAAATATCATAATTTCAATAAATACCTATATGATATTAATGACATAATATTTAGGATTGTTTGATAATATAATTTTATTATATTAAATTTAATCATTTTCCATCCTGGATATGAAATGGTATTGTAAAGTAAAACCCTTTCCACTTTTGTAACATTTGAATTATAAAACCCATGAATGAAAAAAATAACGATACTTTATGTAACATAAATATAAATATATATATTCTATAACATATCAAATTTTCTTTATATATTATTTAGGAAGGAAATAAGTTGTGAATGTGGAATATGTTTTTTAGAAACAAAAGTGTGACGACAAACCCTTAACTCAAGAATGACATTCTTTGTATGTAATAAAAACTCTTTGATAAGAAATATAGATTTATTATATTTATATTTTATAATTATATTAATAATTATAGTAATATATATGGTTTTCAAATAAAACCTTCTCACATTTTCATTAATAATATTTAATTTTCATCATTGTCTGTTAAGGTGTAAATTGAATTGTTTTTTTTCATTTTTTGGTAAAGTAACAATTATACAATCACTTTGATCAGGGTTAAAACATCACCAAAGTCCTAATAATTTCATAAGTATCATATATTATTATTATAACCACTTTTATAACCATTATAATAGTCCACTATAGAAAAATGAATTACACAACTGCATGGATATGGTAGTCTATATGTATGCATGCATTTCGTTTCAATTTTTGATGCATGGAAGGAAATTAAGGTTAAAAATAATTTACCATCCAAGAAAAATTATTATATACTTAATATAAATTATATTTTTTTATATCTTTACTTGTTACATGAAATGAAAAAAATTGAAAATATGATCAAATCGCTTCATGGGGGTGGTAGTCCACCTTTATGCGTGCACTACATTATCATTTTACAACAGATTAGAAGGAAATAAAGTATGTAAGAAATTATATATATATGGATAATAATCTCATAAATTTAATATTAAAAAATTAAATCAACCATTTTACTAACAATTAAATATCATGATAAAAAATGAATAATATCACAACGTGGAGGTAGTAGTCCACACGTAAGCAAAGGTGATACTTTCATTTCCCATTTAATGGATAGTGGTTGAATATAATTTCACAATAATCATAATAACATATAATTATATTTTACACACCATATTAATTATGTTAGGATGAATGAAATAGATCCAGAGGAAGTAGAAGAAGAAATATACTCTTTAATATTTGGGTAAAGAGATTACCTCTTGTTTGAGATACCACCTTAGGCACACACATTATTCATTCAAAGGATGGACTTATATTAACTCCTTAAGAATTTATAAAAAATTATTTTTGAATAATTTTAATTCCATAAATATCTTTTGATTCACACAACATCAAGTTTTAACAAAACACAAAAGACAATATTCTATTAATATTATTAATGAATTATGTCTGTTTTACAATAGTCATTAAAATTAATGGAATGAATAAAAATAAAATAATTTTAAAATATATTTATAATTGTTTTATATAAATGAATCATATTGTTAAATGATTATTTATTTTTCATTAAACCCTTTTTATGTTTTGAAAAAAATATTTTTTAAGAAAATGTTTACCTTATTATTGTTAAAAATCTTTAAAAGTATTTTTTTTACAATTTTAGGAAATTTATTTGAAAAAATTAAATTCAAATTTTGAATTAAAATGTCAATGTTTTATTAAGTCCATGTAATTATAATTTTATTAAAAGAATAATTTTTTGATGAATATCATGAAATTGGATTTTTATTAAAATCTTCATTTAAGTTTAAATATTTTACAAAGACACATCATGTTTAAAAAAATTAATAATAAAATTAATTATATTATTATAATTTTAAACAAATCATTTTTAATGTAATTAAATTATTTTTGACCTTTGATATTAAAAAAAATTATAATTATGAAACTTTTCTATTTGGAAAACCACTTTTTCATCACATTCACAGGATTAACATAAATTTAAAATTTTTGACTTTTGTGAATGTAAATTTGAAAATTTTATTACATATTTGGATTGATAAAAATATATACTATATAATAATTTCAACATATATTTTTTTTTCAAAATAGAACTGTAGAAATAGTAAAAACCAATTATTAGGATAAAGGTTAAAAGAGGTTTATATGGGGTTAAAATTAAAAGATATTTGTTTATATTAATTAAATTTGAAACGATTCTTATTTTATGTTCATATTTCACCCTTATCTAATATAATGTTTGAGGGTAATACATTTTTAAAGCTTTTAAATTTTCTTAAATGGGGGAAGATGTTTTTCTTTAAAAACATTCAAAGTGTCTCCTCTTCCCAAATTAAAGAAGGGCACCCCTATACTGTCCTCTCCACATATAAAAAACCTTTTGGTTCATTAAATACATAGCCAAATTACATCCATACCTACCTTCCCACATCTTGAAGTTCATATGTTTCTCATGAAACACTATAATGGTGGCTTTTTGGTTAACCTAAGGTGTTTTTCCAAAGAAGAGATAAGGTTATTAAGTAAGCATTTTTATTTTATTTCTTCTTCCAAATCGATAAAAACAACTATTATAATATTATAATATAATAACATTAGTATCAAAAATATAGGAATATAAAAAAAATTAACTACAAAATACCAAGAAAGCTAGGAGACAGGCTAACCTACTCTGGAGGAAATCAATTAAAGATAAAAGTACATAAAAAGGCATCACATAGTCACTCTACAAAGGCAAGAGTAAACATCACCACAATAATTTGCATGAACAAGACTATCATAGAAATTAGGTGACACAAAGGACCAAAATGAGGTGACTTCATTAATTTCCCTTTTCTCAAGACCATCTACCACATGATTAGCTTCACGATAAACATGTGTGACTTCAATGGAGAGCAAGTCGAGAAGCCAAAGACAGTCAATCCAGGATGGT
Source organism: Viscum album (assembly GCA_963277665.1). Taxonomy (NCBI): domain Eukaryota; kingdom Viridiplantae; phylum Streptophyta; class Magnoliopsida; order Santalales; family Viscaceae; genus Viscum; species Viscum album. The sequence continues at coordinate 1,064,313,092 of OY728166.1, read as the reverse complement.
AGGATCCTCTAGGGCACATTCAGCGATCACTCTTTTAGAATTTGAACTACAACAGATGAGTTTGATTCTACCAAATAATAATTCCAACCAAAATGGACAGCATAGATGATTTCTTTAATTATAGCCCAGAGCTCAGCTTTAATTGAAAATCCATTTCCAATAAAATGAAAGAATCAACCTTTGACAAATCCCCGAGAGGTATGGAAAACACCACCCCATCCAGAGGACCCTGGATCACAAGATGCAGCCCATCAACGTTAACCTTTATCCATCGTGGAAGAGGTGGAATCCATTGGATGTATTTCACCATCAATGGCTTCTTGATCCTGCCATTAATACCAAGAGATCTCTACAAAACCAGGTCAGAAACACCATTCCTCACATAACCGGTTTGGATATTGGAAGCCATGTGAATGGCATGATGAATTGCTAAGACACCATTGTGAAATCGCTGATGAATTTTATTGAATAATAGGTCCTTTCTAGACTTCCAGATGAAGTCAATAACATCTGCAGTTGCAGCCAATAGAAGAGCATGAACATGCTCACTGAAATTGGCAATGCCAATGGCCTGCATTAAGTCATCAACCAATTGTAATTGAAGGTAGCACTGAACAATATTCTACATATAACACCATATCTTGCGAGAAAAAATTCAAGAGAAAAAAACATGGGAGATGGTTTCATCTGCTGCCAAGCAGACATGACAGACTGGGGCAAGGGACAGCCCAGTGCGCTACAACAAGGACAACATTGGCAGCTTATTTCTCCATATTTTCCATATAAGAAGAGATTGTGAAGGTGGAATAAAGGTTTTATTGAAATCCATAACCCATCTAGGGGGTGTATCGAGTCACCACACAGAGAATTGTAGTATTCCGTTGTGTAGAAAATTCCATTCAGATCTGGAGTCCACACCAAAACATCATCATCAGTAAAACAGTACCTCATGACTTCCATTCTCAGGTGGCTAGGCAGGATTTCAGAAAGTTCTAAGTATGCACAAAAATCAGCAATCGATTTGAGATTAAGAGATGCTGGAATGAAAATCTCATCACAAATGGGCCGTGATAACCAAGTGGTGGTCCAACAATTCAGATTGGACTGCTTACATACCAACCACTTTGAACGAGCCATAAGATCAGAAAAGGCATGTTTGAGAGCAGTCCAAATAGAGGATCTCAAATAGTTTACATACCCATTATGTAGTTTTCCAATAAATCTAATTTTTAAAAACACCATGGAGGGATGAGGATTTGAAATAAGCTTCCAGACAAAATTTTTAATCAGAGTTTCATTGAATATTCAAATGTCTTTAATACCCAATCCTCCCACTTGTGCTGGATTAATACAGTCTTTCCAGGAAACTGTAACCAATTTCTTCTCATTAATTGAGCCAGTCCATAAAAATTTTCTAATTCTGCCACCTAGATCTTTAATCAGCAATCTCAGAAACTTATACAGAGAAAAGGAGTAAGCAAACATTGTGGTAATCACTAAGTTAGCTAGACATATTCTCCCAGCTTGGGACATATTTTTCCCTTTCCAGCTTGATAATTGATTGGTGATTCTCAACGCAATATTTTATAAGTGGCATATTTTAACTCTTCCCCAAAAAAGAGGTACACCAAGGTATGAAAAAGGGAGAGAGCCCCTTTTAACTCCCAGCTACATCGAAATTATATTTTTCCCGGAAGTAGTAACTCCTTCAATGAAAACACAGAGGACATTCTCCAATTAATGACCTGACTTTCAACCTCTTCATAGTGTGAGAAAAATCCTTTAATACCAGATATAGTGGCATTTCTTGCCTTCCAAAAAAGCATAATATCATCAGCGTAAAGTAAGTGTGAAGGAGAATAGAAATCCCTTCCAATTCTCATTTGTTGATACCTTCCAAAATTAGAAAGATCAGTGAGGCACAAACTTAAATAGTCTTCAGTAGTAGAAAAAAACATACCAGAGAGAGGGTCACCCTGCCTGACATCTCTTGAGCATTGAAAAAAACCACTAGGAGATCCATTAACCAAAATGGACTGCCTTGCATTGGATAAAATGGACTAATTAAATCAAGAAACCTCTGTGAGAAGCCATGAATCCTAAGAATAGAAAACCAAAAACTCCATATTATGGTATCAAAAGCCTTTGAGATATCAATTTTAATGGCCATATTACCATCCTTAACCATTATTTTCATAGCATTCACACACTCAGAGGCAGTAAACAGATAATTTTGATGTTTCTACCTGGTACAAACCCAAACTAATTCTTGGATATGAGTCCTTTGGCAATTTCACGCAGCTGCTAAGCCATAATTTTACTAATGACCTTTGGTATTGTATTACCAATAGCAATAGGTCTGAAATATTTAATGTCTTAGGAATTATAATCTTTAGGAATCAAAGAAATAAAATTTAAATTCATCCCAAAAGGCATGTAAGATGATCTAAAAAATTCATTCACAGTATTTGTAACATGTGCGCACAATATCCCAGTAGAACATAAAGAATTTATTAGTAATGCCATCTGGACATGCAACATAATAAATGTTCAGTGAGAAGAGGGCATCATGTATCTCTTTTGCACTATGGATGTCAATAAGTCTCTTATTCTGTCAATATTCAATAGAGGAGTCAGAACACTAGATTATTTTATCAGAATTATCATTTCCAAATTGCGAGTATAGCTTCGCAAAGTAGTATGTCAAAAAATCAACAATATCACTCTCTGAATCAAAAAAGATTCCCGTCAATGATAAGTGTATTAAGACTCCTCCTGGCCTTTTATTTCTTTGTTAATGAAATGAAAGAGTCTTGAGTTCTTGTCTCCTTCCTTTAACCACCGAACATTGAATTTATTCAGAACCAGATTTTCCTTATGGGCCAACAGTTTGTCAAGGCTTGAAGCAGCCTGTATTTTTTCTAGAGAAGGAACATCTTGGGATGGACTAAAATCTTGCAGTTCTGCAGGGATATTTTTATCCTCTTTGATATCACTTTAAATAGAGGAGAAGGACTCCTTACTCCATTTCTTCAGCCTGGCCTTAAATAGTTTCAGTTTACAACATAGAATGTGCAACGAGCTACCAAAGTAAATAGTTTTCCAGGAATCCAGAAAAATCTCTCTGCATCTAGGAATAACAAGCCAAGCATTATAGAATTTGAAAGACATAGGGGTTAACCTGACTTTATTAGAATAGATCTCAAGAATTATAGGATTGTGATCAGAATGTAAACGTGGTAGGGTTCTCCCAGCCACATCAATCTCCCTATTCCTATCATCTACTTGTACAAGGCATCTATCCAGTCGACTTGTATGTCTCCCATTAATAGTTTATCTACTCCACGTGTAGCCAGCACCAGAAAAGGGAACCTCAGTAAGGCTACATTTGTCAATGCATTGTAAAAAATCAGAGGTCGAAGAACAACAAAAGTGTTCCCCAGTTTTTCCTCTGGCCTCAAAACCATGTTACAATCACCAAGAATTACCCAATTGTTTGTTATACTCTCAGAAATATCAGCTAAGATTCTCCATCCTGCTCGTATTCATGTGTAAAGATTGAATTCATAAACAAACATTACCGCAAGAGAGACATTATTATTGTGACATGAAATAGTGACAGATTAAAAATCAGTCAAAATGAAATTGATAGAAACACTGTCATGTTTCAACACCCATAGAGATTCAGAATTCCCAGTAAACTGATTGATTGCAACTAGGGAATGTCCCTTGGATGCCCACTTGAAGGAGCTCCAGTTCTCAAATTTCATCTCTAGCTCTGTAATACCAACATGAACCAGCTTATTGGTCATAATAAGATGTATAAGGGGTCTGAACGTGGATGGGTTCCAAATCCCTTGACAATTCCAGAAGAGAATCTTTATTTTTTTACATGAGCCTAGTTCTAGGCCCATCATAATTCTATTTGACATATTTTTAAGAAGTAAGAAATCCATTACCATCAGAAACATCTGATATTTGATCATCAATTTCAGGTCCAGTATTCTCCCCCATCGATTTTAGCAAGGAAAATCTGTTGACCGAATCAGCTTGAATAGGAAACTGGCTAGCAGGTAGTATTATTTTTTCACCCTTAGAAGTATGGACTAGTGAGAATTCCCCAAGATCAACAGGACTAGAAACATGCTCTGCAACATGGTCAGGGTTCATTCTAGGGCCCGCATCATGATCTTTGGTCACCAAAGGATCAACTCTAGGACCTGAATCATGACCTTGATTCACAGGATAAGCAGGTTTTGCAACATTTCCTTCAACAATCACAGCTTCAGCATCAATAAGAGTAGGGAATGTTCCAGGGATATCGGCCAGATCTGCATCCCTAACCTATATACCATCATCAGGTTCTACATCATGGGTTTCAACAAACACCACAACAACATTAGAATATTCAGAATTAAGAACAGTATCTGCAACATTCAGTTACCCCCTTAAATGTTCTTCAAACCATCCCCATTCTAAGGTACCACAATAGAAGTTTCTAAGCATTTAGAAATGTGAATGCCAAGATGACCCGACGCAGGCTCCATAGAACCTTCATCAACCTTATAACTAATCTTCACACCATTTTCATCCACTTACTTATAGTGATTCTTATCCATAGGGCCTCCATCAACGACCATCCCACCTTTTCCAAGGGCCCTGGATGGATCATTAAGATCTCCCTTATCAGCAATGGGATTACCGCCAGCCTTGAATGCCATTACCTTTTTCTTGTTATTCCTACAGTTTTTATCATCAGGCCCTTAACCCTTACAATGATTGCAAGTTTTTTATTTCACTCCAAAAGGATATGACCAAAGAAATGACAATTCAAACAGAATTTAGGCATTCTCTCATATATTATACCAAGCGTTAGACTGTCATCTTGGTTAGTTAACACCACTTCCTCAAAAAGAGTGGCATCCATATCAACTTCAACTAAAATTCTCGCATAATGTCCAAAGGTTGGATTCTCAGTCTGTTTATCAAGTCAAATGGGATTTCCAACTAATGACGAAATTTGCCAAAGAATTTAAGGATTCCAATAGAGCCAATTCAGATTATAGGCATGAATCCAAATTTGTGAAAATGTATTTTTCACAGTGCTGGTATCAAAATTCTGGTCCCATTCATGAATTCGAAGAAATCACGACTCAAGAGGGACCGAGCCAAGACACCAGGCGCAACGGTTAAGCTCATCTGATGGAAAAAATATTATAGAATCCACGGACCATTTATGTCATCTTCCAATCATTAAAGCCCCAAATATCAGAAATCCTTACCATGAGTTCACAAAACTTCCATGGCTTCACACACTACAACAAAAGCAGCCCTTAGCGGCGGTTTACAAAAACCGCCGCTAAACTTGGCATCGACAATCTTTTAGCAGAGGTTTTTTCTATTTCGCGGTAGTTTAAAAAATGTGTCATAGACGCCTCATTTCTTGTCGGATTCTCTCCATTTAGAGGCGGTTTTATGGGTATGCCACACTTTTTTATTTGCGGCGGTTTTAACCGCCGCAAAATTATGCCGTTTGATGCGTCTATTTTTCAGCGGTAAAAACCGCCGCTAAATGCTACCAAGTATGGCATTAGCTGCGGTTAAAACCGCCGCTAAATGCTGAACCGGAATTTTTTTTTTGGTTCTACAACACCACTGCCCTGAAAAATAAATCAAACCAGAATATAGAGATCACCTAGGTTTCATGGGGATCTCGACCCCCTTATTGGTAGTGTAGGATAGCGGTATAATAAATAGAGAAACAATATACAATAATTAAATCAATAATAAATGAAAGACAAAGCATTGGATGAATAATATAAACTAAATATAAAATGCCAATGACAATTTACAACCATGAATTCATGTCCAGATGAAGATAAAAAACAAAAAAATAATATACATATAGAAGGTAGCATGATACACATTAGTACATGAATAAATAAAATAACTAAAATCCCTAAGGGAAGAAATCTAAGAAACATACATCCACCCTGAAAATAGGGGAAAAGATATTCTACCTTGATAAATTAGGGATCGATGGTGATAAAATCTGAAGATGGATGAAGGAGAACCATCAAATCCTAATGGAGGGAGGTGGAGAAACCCATAGAGGAGGGATCTGTGAATGCTGGAGAAGAAGGAGGAGGAAAGAAAGGGAGTTAAAACATTTAACCTATTAATGGAAAAATGGTAATTTCACCCTTAAGAATAGTTCACATGGTTTGGATATATGAATTTCCAAACCGTACACCAACCGTGAGACTCCCACTACTTAGGAATCCTACCTCACATGGTTTCCCCACATAGTTTCCCCACATAGTTTACCCTAACCATGTGACAAATGTGTAATGAATTTTGTGATAATAATGCCTAAGTGGAACTAACCATGTGAGCTAGGAACACAGTTTGGAAAACTGTGTGCAGCCCGTGTGGGGCACTTCTTCTCACCTACTCCAGCCGCATGGTTTTCTACTACAGGTTCGCACAGTTTTAGACAAACTGTGTGCACCTATCATACCACCCAAACATGATATTTTTGGTGCTTACCTAGGCCCGTTTAACTAGATAAATGATCACATCGTCATCCCTTTAAGCATCCAACCGATGGTGCTCCCCACCATAGGTTTTAACATTAACAGAAAATTATGAACCATAGTATTCTCCACCATTGTAATTTATTATAAAGAATATCCAAAGATTTCCAATGATAATATTGGAATTTTTCCTCTAATTGGGAAATCCTAAATACTTCTGAGGCCATAATAGGGACCTTACTATAAAGAAACAGTCAAATGCCAATCAGCCTAACTGAAACTAGTCATGAAATCTTTCTCAGAAGACATTTTCGACCCACCATATAACCGATGCTCTCTTACTGTATCGAGGATGATGTAAAGATAGGGGACATGCTTGTTGCTAAGCAAGAGTACACTAAGAGAGTATAAATATTATCAGAAGATTGGAGACACTTCCATCACCTCTAAGACACTTCTATCACTTCTACTACCTAGAAGGACATTTTTACTATATCTGACACGATGTTCCCAAAATTAGGAGTGTCCTAGTCATGAAAAGAAGAGATAGACCAACTGCTCATAAGAGAACTAGGTTAGATTCACCTTAATCACACATGTGACACTTATCTGATTCACACTCACAAACTCCATAACATTTGTCATAAAAGATGAAACCAACCCGACCAGCGTGTCAGAACACCCAATCCATTTATGAATCGAGCTTACACAATGGGGCTACCCGAATGCTGCTATATAGTAGAAATGGTATTAATATGGGTTACATATATGGAAATGTTTGGTGGAAACTATGTTCCATAAATGTTACATATACAAACCAACCATTATCATACTTGTTCAACATATCAACAATACTACTACTCATCATCTGATGCTGCATCGTCACCCTCTCCACCTTCATCTCCACCACCTGCTGCCACCTATAAGAACATTATATTGAAAATTAAATATTGTTTCATATTTATAATAAAACTTAAAACCAATAAAAGTTTTCAAACTAAATGATTTTTATTGTTTTGTGATTTACCTGCTCACCACTACCCGATGCACTACCACCGGGGGCATATCTGCTCATATACTGATGTATTTCAAGCAACTCTTTCTGCAAAGAAGATATCTGATCCCCCTGCTGGTGAACTGTGTTTCGTAGAGAAGACATCTCCCTCTGAGCATCTTCAGGTATGAAATGACTATAAGCAGGAGTAGATGTATCCGAAATCCCTGATGGCATGAGAAAGACCTCAGATGGTACAGGTCCCAAACCCATCCCGCGCACTCTACCAGGATGCTCCTTCCCAAGGACTTTACCAACCGGGTCATCCTGGGAGACTGAGTAGGATTTCCCAGGATTGGCATCCCATATTTCTTTAATTTTTACCTATAAATCAAATATCAATATATATTAACACATTAAAAACTGATAATAAGTTATTATAATAAATAATTGACTTCATACCCCATCTTCTATGGCAGGTTCATTAACAAAACTTCCATCTGGTTTTTTATGAACATCCAGCCACAGTTCTGTTCGGGATGCGTCATGTCCTAAACTCTGTGACTGCATTAAACAAAGATAAATCAACAATTAAATATGTTAAATAGATAATATTATCTTATAAATATTTAAACTAATTAAAATATTACCAATGACATTCGGCTTCTTGAAAAGATTTTTGAACCTGCAGTGTGCGGGATGACCTGCTTTGCCCGGTTTGAAGCATTCTGTCTTGAGAGATCCTGAAATAAATAAAATTCAATTTAACAGTATTATATTCAATGTCTATCTCCTCTTCATGTACATGTATAAATGTAAAATGAGGATAATATAATAATATATATTTCAATACCATCCGCTTCTCATCACGATGTCTATCGACAAAAACCTTCCACTGTTCTTTCTGTACCCCACTGGGTAGCTTCTCATACATCTGCTGCAAGGTCAACGAAGTATCGTTGACATCACACCACAACCTCCATTTGAAATCTTTCCATTTTTTCCAAGATTTTTCAATTTCCACTTCCGTGCTATCACATCAGCAACGGTAAAGTGGAAGAACATCTGTATACAAAAATTCATTTTGAATATATTAGTAACATGACATTCAATTAAACCATAAAGTAATAAAATTACCTTTATCTGAGAATCATAAACTTCATTTTTCTAGTTTGGAGGCATATGCCTCCAATCATCATATGAAATAGGCAGGGAAATGGGCTCCGCTGCCAGCTGACCTATAATCTGACCAAGTAAACATGCGGCGTCATCCGTCGGGACCCCATAATAATCAAATGGAACCACTATCTTCTCTCCATGCATGTTCCAAACATCATAATTTTTTATGTGTTTTTCCACGGTTGCATTGTTTTCATCTGCAATGAGCAAACAATTACTATAAAAAAATGCAATAAATTTATTTAATTAAAATTTGTACCTGTGACTGTGACCCTCCAGAATGTCCGTGATAAACTGGAAGGGGCGTGTCGCTGCCCCACTGCTAAGGCTCCTGTAGGGGGAGGCGATGACTCATCCTCTAATGAGGCATCCACTGATGGTGTCAGAGATGGTGTAGGGGGAGATGATGCAGGGATGTAGGCAGCTGCTGCCTCAGATGTCATGGGGACAGACAGATCGTCATCTGTCGCAGAAGTAGAGGGAATGGTGTACCGCTTCTTCCTTGGCATTCCTGTCATTTAATCAAATAAAATTAAGTTCAGAATATATATTTCAAAAAATTTATGCAGAAAAAAAAATTAAAAATGATAATAGATGCCCAGTACTAACAAACAAAATATATATAACAATGATAATGAATGACTACAGAAATGAAACAAGTGGTTGCTGAATGAATAAATAATTGTACATACAATCATTTTCCCCTTCAATCATGTCGGTTTCCTGCTCCATTGCTTCATCCACTTCATTCATCCTTGCTAGACTAATATTTTCAATATCATGATGGACAAATAATTCTGCTTCCTGTTGTTGATGAAATTCAATTGCAGAGGTCAAATCTTCCACTTCATCACCCATATCATACAAATCTATTTGTATTATGTGATTAACTACACTCCACCCTTCATCCACAACATCATTCACATAATATACCATTTTTTCCTGCGATGCTAAGATATATGGATCATGCAGTTCACGATCACCAACATCCATCAAGCGAGAGAATTTTACAGAAGTAAATTGCAAGGAATCTCTTTTAACACCTCTGATAATATCGACCCATTTTCATTTGAATAAAACAAAAGAAAAATGCCCGTGGTAGTTTAATTCAATAATATCATGCAGCTTTACATAGTATTCCAATTCAGCAAATGTAAATATACAACTATTCTGTGTTTTCAAACCCACTTCTCGATCGACTGTACGAAATCTAAAACCATTCACATTATAAGCGCCGAACATTCTAACTTGTTTTATAGGACCTCTAGGAAGAAACATTAAATCTTCTGACAAGTATGCTCGAGTATCAGTATTCATGATCTGAAAAAAAAATTAATAGATTTGTAAATTGTATGTGTCAAACTAATATTCGTATTTATTGCAATATTTTTAAACTTACACGTCGTGCAAACCATTCTACCAGCTCTTTATTCACAACTTTCGTTATATCTTTTTCATTTCGTGTTCGGCCTCTCATTCGTCTCTTTGTTTGTATCCTCAACTCTTCAATAAATGGATCTGAAATTTCACTATTCAGCAGCACATATCTATGTGCCTGTAATAATTCCAATTCTGTTAGTGTCGCGTATGAGGTCCTCCCAACTGATCGGCCAATAGTAGGAAATATTTTTGATTTCTGATGCATTTGAGAATGAGTTGATGTGTCTTCAAGACGTCCAACTTGATTAAATCTTGTCTCAATATCATCCAAATATCTGGAACAAATGGTGAGACACTCCTCGGCCAAATAGCCTTCAGCAATAGAGCCTTCTGGTTGAGCTTTATTTCTCACGTATGCTTTCAAATTCCCAAGATATCTGTGAAAAAAAAATAATATTATGCATTTATTTAAATGCCAAAAATTGTTTACCTAAATGGAAACATATAAATAAAATACCTCTCAATTGGATACATCCATCGATAATGAACGGGGCCTCCTAATTTAGCTTCGTCAACCAAATGCACAGTTAAATGCATCATGACAGTAAAAAACGATGGAGGAAAGATCATCTCCATTGCAAAAAGGGTCAATACAAACCTCCCCTGTAGGTTGTCAAGATGAAATGGATGTAGAGCTTTCTCACATAATTGCCTGAAAAATGTACAGAATTGGAGTACAACAGCAGTAACTTTTTCAGGTAATAATGTACGCAATGCCAATGGTAGTAACTGTTGTAACAAAATATGTGAATCGTGACTTTTCAATCCATATAACTTATGATTCTTCAAGTCAACACACCTCAAGATGTTACTCGAATACCCATCAGATACCTTCACATTCTTTAAAATTTGAAGGAACGTATCTTTATCCCTATTTTTCATTGAAAAAATGGTCGGAGCATACTTTTCATTCTCATCTGGCCAGAGATCACGTTTTATGTTCATTACTTGTAAGTCTTTGAGAGCATTGAGATGATCCTTCGAATTTCCATGCTCATTAAGTAATGTGAAAATAAAATTATCACATACATTCTTCTCAATATGCATCACATCAAGATTGTGGCGCAAAGAATTTAATTCCCAATACGGAAGTTTGAAGAATACACTTTTTTTCTTCCATTGTTGCGTTCTGATTTCACTTGACGATGCACTTCGCACTCGTTTTCTGCTGTCATTCAAATGATGAACCTTCCCAAATTTTGTTTTAACATTTTCAAGCTGTGTCAATATTTTAGAACCGGTTAACAACTTTGGAGGTGGTCTACGATCAATGGAACCATTAAATTTTGATTTGTTCAGCCGAAATCTATGAGATGCATCAAGAAATCTTCGATGGCACAAGAAGCACCATTTTCTACTGTGAGGTAGCCGTTTGGGCTCGAAATCAAAGTTACAAACGGGACAAGCCAAACCCGTATAAGTGTTCCAACCAGATAAATTCCCAAGCCCAGGGAAGTCACTAATGGTCCACATTAAAGCATCATGCATTTTGAACATTGTATTAGAAGAAACATCAAATGTCTCAACACCGTTGCTCCATAACTCCTGCAATTCTTCAATCAAAGGCTGCAGGTATACATCAATATCATTTCCAGGAATTTGTTTTCCAGGAATAATCATTGAAATGATAACAGATGTTTGTTGCATACACATCCACGGAGGCAGATTATAAGGGATCAAAACAACTAGCCAAATGCTATAACTCGTACTCAAAGTCCCAAATGGGTTGAATCCATCGGCAACCAATCCCAATCGAACATTCCTAGGATCAGCTGAGAAATCTGGATGTAATGAATCAAATTTCTTCCACGATTGGGAATCTCGTGGATGTCTCATTAACCCATCATTGTTATTATCTACAGCATTCCACTTCATGTGTTCGGCAGTTTTTTATAACATGAATAATCTTTGCAATCGAGGCTTCAAAAGAAAGTAACACAAAACTTTTGCAGGTGTGTTCCTTTTCTTCTTCTCCATGAAATTATGTTCAGTCATACTTCCAACATTACCCTTTGACTGCCATATAGAAGAAGAACATTTATTACAATTCTGTCTACTTGAATCCTCTCCCCAGTAAAGCATACAATCATTGGGACATGCATGTATTTTTGTATAATTCAGAACAAGCTTGTTTACAACTTTGTTCATCTCATAAAACGATTCTGGGATTTTTTGCTTCAGGAAATGCATCACGAATCAATTCCAATAACATAGACATTGCCTTATTTGTAATTCCACAAAGACATTTGATATGGTACAACTTCAGTAGAAATGAAAGCTTTGAATATTTCAAACACCCACTATACAACTCTTGATTTACATCGTCAACTAAATCATGAAACGCATTTTCCTCACTGAGGTTTTCCCTTACATTTGGCTACACAGAATCAAGAGGAGTATCCAATGATATGTTATAATCTCGATCTGCTTGTGTTACAGTCTCAAAAACATCACTTGTCACGTTGCAATTTTTAGCATCATCTTATGGTTGTTCTGATATGTTTTGATGCTCATAGTGGTGTCTTGCAGTGCCGAATGCATCATTTATGAGGTTTTGCATTTCATTTTCCATTGGCGACAAACTTGGGACCTCATTCTGTGGATTAACATCAGTCCTCAATCTTTTTGTATTGTTTGATTCTCCATGCCAAATCCAACACAAATATTGATTAGGGAATTGTTTCAGTATTAAATTTTCATAAACTTCATCTCTCTTCAACCATGTTCTAAATTTACATTTAGGACATGGACATCTTATTCTCCCTTCAACGGATTGATTAGAAATTGCAAAATCTAAAAACTTATTCAAACCCTTAATATATTGAGGTGTGTTCCTCGGTAATGTGATCCAGCTTTTATCCATGTATATCACAATGTACCTACACAAAAATATACGATAGTGTAAGATTACAGAAACATAATATAATAAAGATGATCCATTTATCATAAAGTATGAATAATATAATAAAGATGATTCATTGATCACATTTACCACTTCAGACCAACAGAACAAGTCTGGTCCATAGGAGACAGCGTCAACACCTCATTGAGGAGCAATAAGAATATCGGGCTACACACTTATCATAACACTATCGATCACACATTTATGTTGCCTAAAACAACACCCCATTGATGTGTGATTGAAACTGATCATAATGCATTTTAAACCTGAGACATTATGTGATTGTTTAGACTTGACCTTAGATGTCCTCCAAGTGGAATGATGGTTCTCAATGGTTTCATACACAACCAAATATAAAGAGGGCCACTATGTTCACTTTATTCATCGAAGTGTCACCTCTCTAGGTTTGAGTATTACAAGTCAGACATTTATAATCATGTCTTCAACCATCGACATATAAAGAACCAGTTTTTTATTCAAGGGTTGTCTTAGACATTGAAACATTATTAATCTCATTTATAAGAATTTTATTTTAATAAAAAAATTTAATTTTTTAAAAGGGTTTGATCACTATAGTGGTGAGAATGTAAAACACATACATACATCAAATTCATAAACACATGGGAAATGCAGAAGGACTACTCACATCAATTCTATTTTTTCACTTTTTAAGAACAACCCTATAACTCTTGTCTATGATTTTTTAAATCTGAAATCATATCTTTAGTACCTATCTCAAGGCACAACACCAAATACATAATTATATACAATTTATAGTTAATTATATAATTTTATTATAAAAATTATAATTTATTTCAATTAAAACCAACAAGGAATAATTGCCTAAAAATCACCAGCCCACCTCATCACACCTATATAATAACAAACCACTTATGTATTGTTTGTGGTGAACTCCAACCTTTATCCCAAAAAAATACCTATGAAGTTGAACCAAGTGAATCAACAAATTAACTTAACTTAATCTAATTTTAATTAAAACTATTTAAAAATTATAAATGGTGATGTACCTTTAACCCAATGACATGTTACAACATGAGATAATAATGTTGGGACATCTCATATCAGTTTTGAGAAAAATAATTATCAGATCAGATGATTTATACAATGATCCAGTGTAAATAATCTCCAAAATCTAACCAAAAAATCCAAAAATAAATGAAGAACATTGTAAAGGTAACATCAAATGTAGTCATACATAATGGAAATAATACTACATGTTTGACCCCAACCATGGCCATGAATGATGTTGTAGAGGAATTTATCCAAGGTTGATGCAAGTAGTTTATAATCAAATGATGTCCTATTTGACATTAGCATTACCTTTTTGATGTGTTGGTTACATATACTTCTTCTTAACCATATAATTTATTCCCCTTTCCCTTCTCTATCTATCTGCCTCTCCCAAAAACAATGTCTACATCATAGGAATATATGTTGGTGTTTTGAAATATTTAAGTCATGTAGTTGTTGATAAGGTGGCATGTATATTTGTCATAATTGAAATACTTTTTTAGATATTTCATTATTTTTATGACCCATGTGTTTTTATTTCCCATTATGGTTTTTTGAGACTCGACGCAGTAATGACCTCCTCACGGTGGAAGACTAGGCCACCAAAACCCAATTCTTTCCACCATAGGCCATTTTTTAAAGATAAGTGACGAGAATGAATAATTATAATAGCAGGCCTCTTCATAATGTACATGTAGGCATGCACCCAACCATATATATGAATATGTTCATAATAATAAAAATAAGAGAAAATAAACTAAATATTTACATTCTATCATGTTATTTACTTTAGAGAATAAAAAATAGTACAATAGGTAATATGAAAACAAATGGAAAAAATATACACCTAATAGGGAAATATTACATATCCTGACAATAATATGAAACGAATGAATTATAGAGAGATCGACTATTGATCTATAATCACCGACCACCATGTAAGGTCAAATTAACCCAATTATCCCTTTTCCCAACATAATACACTACTAATTTGTACATTATCTATATATACATGACATGTGTGGGAATAACTCAATTAGGATTGAGCACATATATACCCAACCTTCCGCATCCAAACTCGATATAGGAGGAATAGAATACATGTTAATATTAGACATCTGAGCCTAATGATTGATGAAAAAATAACCCAACAATAAAGAGATATGTTCTTCAATGAAAACTGAAAAGGAGAGAAAGGTTATATCTATCTCAAATACCAGTCCAAAATAATGGTTTCACAACTTCTCTAATGAAATATCATCAATTCCCAATATCATGCTAATTTGTTCAGGGAATTATTGAGGAGGACCAACACCTCATCAATTTTCTATAATCTTATGGAAACGTGGGATCCATCCTCATGAATTATTTGGATATAATAGTGAGGTATAGTCATCAACGATGTATCTTTAAAGATATAAAAATAATCATCATCCTGGGTTTGTAGGATAGATACAGATTCCCTGTCTTTCTATTATGGGATTCATCATTTTACATATATATTTATTATTGGGTACCATTTCATTATTTCTCTATGTAGTTCTGAATTCTTATATAATGTCTTTTATTTATCCAAATTCAATTTTCTAGATGTCATAATGGGTATGTGACTAATCATCCTTTCATTGTTATTGTACAAAATGTTCATGTATTATAAAAACGTCAGATAAAACTATGGTAGATTTGGTGGTGTTTAGAGATTATTTTGTGACTTTAATTGTGTACAGTGGGTGAGACTTGGATATTGTGATTCATGATTGATTCTATTTTTTCGTATATAGTTTCTATTATTTTTAGAAAACATTTCATGTTGGGAATGAATATATTTACATTAATTTTTATATTATACTACCATAATATTTTTTACAAACTAAAAATTATTAAAAACCTTAATTTTACTACAATGGTCAATGTCTTCACATATTATAACTCTACCATTTTTAATAGATATGGATTGGTGTGTGCATAATGATATATTAGTAAAAATATTACAATAGTAATTATTATTTTTGGTTCATGTTTCTAGCCTAATGCCTATATAGGTGTTCTTTGAGTTGCGGTGGACCAGTTATCCACTGGCTCCGGGGTCTAATGGGTTGAGATGTTATATAATGTTATCCGAGGTGGTTGAACCTAAAGAGGGTGTTAATATTTATTAACCTGGTGATGTTTTATTTAGAATTTAACAGAATTTGGTCAACTAGTCTTGATTGTTGCATTTTGTCTAGGGATCAAACTGTTTGTGTTCTAGCTATTATGTCCATTCATCCAGAAATGGACATCATGCTTCTTCACTCAGTATACTGAGACATTGGTTACATAAAAAATTGGTAATTTTATCACATATGATTGAGTACATTGATTTTAAATCGCGAGATTTGTCTATGTATATATATATATATATATATAATCCCATAATACCATGGTATATCTTGGTTATTTTTTACGATAAAACAAAAATATATGTATATTTTTTACTAAATTCTGATCATTATGAATTGTCGATTAGTGAGGGGGCCATTGTTCTAAGGACATCTCACAATGTCATCCAACTAGGCGTGTAGGTAGAAACACCCCCACATATCAAGCACCATATTATACTAGTATAGTAGGATAAGGATGTGTATAGTCTTAGCGCACTCCATGATCCACAATACTAGATTCCACTAAAGTTCCATAGAGAGGCAAATTCCCAGGAAAGATAAGATTACATTCAATTAGTGGTATTAGTGTTTAGATACAAGTCCCCATTATTCAACAACTATAAATAAAAATCAATTCCCCCCGACTATGAACCATATAATCATGATATCAATTCCCCAGCCCGATTCACTAATATGTAAACAAATTAGGTCATTAGATTACCTCACAAATCAGGTGCGGGGGTCACCGAAGGCCGTGGGGGGCGTGGGGGTGCCGGGGTCGCCGGAGGGCGCGGGGGGGGGGGGGGGTGCGGGGGTCGCCGGTGGTCGAGGGGGTCACCGGTGGTCGAGGGGGGCGCCGGGGGGTGCGGGTTTCGCCGGAGAGTGCGGGGGTGAGGATTCGCCGGCAGCGCGGGGGGTGGGGAGTCGCCGGCAGTGCGGGGGGTGCAGAGTCGCGAGGGTTAGGGATCGCGAAGGGTAAGGGGGAAAGGGTCGGTGTCTGTGTAAAATAATTCGGGTTTCGCGGCGGTTTATTAAAAACCGCCGTGAAACCTTCACCGAAAAAGGTTTAGCGGCGGTTTTGTGAACCGCCACCACAAAACCGCCGCTAAACCATGTTTTGTTTTGTAGTGAAACCTTTTGGGATCGCCACTCTTGCAATGATTGAGTATCTGCAGAGCATAATTCGTTCCTCAACCGCATTCTGATTCACAAAGACATGTGCAACACATCCTTTTCGAATAATTCGTCCCAAGGTCACAGTTTCACAATCAAGAAATAAGGTATTTCCCTCACCTTTAACAATATCCACAAAGCTCCTATTTGGTTCTGTCTCCCACGACACATCATGTTTTTTCTTTGCACAAAGGATGAAGAGATCCTTATGCCCAACGCAGTCCCCAACCTCAGCTTGACAATCATCTTGCTTTCTTGATTCATTGATGGGAATAAGTACACTCAATCTAGGGTTTATGCTCCCCTTGGTATCAAACTCCACCATCCATATACATCAACGTATTCTTCAATCAAATGGAAAATGAAACTGTCGATTGCGTGTACGGTGGACTATTTCCCCACGAATAGACATAAATTAAATTCCATTAAAACCATCAATTAAAGGATATAATGATGGATTTAAAATATTTATATTATATTATTAACATAATTATACTTATATTAATATAATATCATTTATACCTAATTACTTGCCATTCTGTTGGAATACAATAATGTTTCTCCACTGTATGGCAGATTTCGCCTCACGAAGTGGTGTGATTTTTTTCACTTAATCATTATATAAAATATAATTAGAATTAAATTAATGAATATATGTGATATATATTCCATCATAATTAATCTTTAATGGTAATATATTATTTACCTCATTTCTCTCCAACTATTGAGGAAATGAAAAAAATCTTCCTGAATATGTACGACCTACTATCTCAATAAACGGTGTAATTCATCTTATATATATACCTTTTTTGGATTAATTTAAATAAATATTTGAAGAATATATTTAATATTAACATAAGTTTAAAAAAATTATATTATGTTAACATTATCAATGTAGAAGGAATAAAAATACCAAACCTAAAAATACATGAAGAATGAAGTAGTTAATTCCCGAAATCTGATTTTGACAAGGAATTTTTAATAAATTGGAAACAAAAGGACATAATTAAATAAAATGTTCTTTTATATATGATTTTCTGGGTCTATAATATATTTTTAATAAAACTATAATTATTTTTAAATTATTTTTTAAAGGGTATGATAGAATTATAGACTTCTAGGTGATATTTCTAATCTCTCTTTTATTTATCCGAGATAAAAGCCTTATTCACCACATGTTTCTTTTGAGTGGTGTATATAATTATAATTTTAAAATTTATATCATTAATATAGTTATTTAATGATATTTTACATTTATTTTTTTAGTTCATTAATTATTAGGGATTATGATTCAATTGTTATCAATGTTTTATGGTAGTTTTTTTTTCTCAAGTTGTCTTCTTTGGGACTTATGTTATGTTATTAACCTATTATATTTTATTAGGTGTATACAAAACCCATATGAAATATTATATCATGAAATTTTTTACTCTCATGATATTTAATGTTTCTATTAATTTTACTCTCTCATGGGTCTTACAACTCAAAATTTATTAATGGATATAACAGATTTTTGTCTCAATATTCTTTTTGTGTTACACATTACTTATACACCATTTGTTTCTGCTATGTGGTGAAAATATTTCCAATGAAAGTATTTTATGGTTCATATAATGGAATTATTTGGTCTACAAATCCATCTAAAATTCATTATTTCCTGGGTCATATGATTCAAATGATATCAATGTGGTAATATTTTGATGTTAAAATATCATTGTTTATCAAAATTATTAGAGATTAAGTATCCTATAATAAAACATTATTACTTATATATCATGAAGAAAATAAATTTTCTTCTCCTGTGGTTGTTTCAAGGAAGTTAATATTTTCCACTAATTTCACTCATTTTATTTACTCATGATTCCAAAATACTTTTCTGATTAAAAATCATCATTTTTTCTCTCATCGGTCAAAATTAATATTTCTTCCTTATCCATGTTTTCTAAACATGTTTTTCGGAATCCGTTTTACAATTATATATTCTTAATTTTAATAAAGTTTTACCTATTTCACTTTTTTTAATACAAATTAGAAGAATATTGATCTCATATTGTTATTGGGGATCACTTGACTATTTATAAAAAATGAGAAAGGAATAATCAATTTAATGTATAGAGAATTAATGGTATTTTATTCCATTATGAATTCTTATTGATTTATATCATAATATAAAGGTTTCAATTGTTCTATTGATGTAAATTGTTTTCTTTATAATTTATTGATTTTTCATATTTCATATAAATGAATTCTTGGTGAACAATTTATTTTCATCAAGAAATGTTATGACTGATCATTCAAAATTATATTTCAAATAATTTGACATCATTATATATTTCTCAATATTTATATGGAATGTGATCCAATTATACCATCCTAATTCATTCTTGGATAGTTTTTTTTATGATTACAAAATGATTATGAATACCATTCCACTCTGAATGGGTTATGCAATGATGAAAAGTTCACAAAACACATTTATTATTATGGGTTCTGATATGGTGATTTTTTGTGATCTTTTTCAAATTTGGGAATGGTTTTAATTTTCTAATGGCAGATACATTGTTACCATTGAATGATGTTATGTTATAACTATGGATGGTGGTTACATCATAACTAATGATGGGTGTCACATATATCTTCATACAATACAATGGAAAATGATTGATATCTAATGATCTAAACAAGACCATAATGGGTACTGAAATAGTTCAATAAGGGGATTTATCCACTATGATAGTATAGGGAGTGAAACTTGACTATTATGATGGTTTGGGTAGTGAAACCATTATATTATAATTGATTTAGATGTAATCCTTTACTACTAATGAAATTATATTATATGATGTTGTGTATCCCACAAATCGATACCTTATGCTACTGTCATAATCTTATGGATAATGTTCCTTTATCAATTTTTGAGTCATGTATTATGAATTTAGATGATTTATACTACGAATAAATTTTATAATCAATGGTATACATTGTATGATTCTCAAATTTTATTCTCATTTTATCATACAATTTTTCTCATGATATATTTTTTTCTCTCTTAGTCACCCTTTTAGAGAATCTAAGCTCACCATTTTGTATGATTCATTTACCTAGTATATAAATAATGATATCATGGAATATATATCTGAGAAGAGTGTGTGATAATAATAACTATGTGGGAAATGTTGGGGATCACTTATAAACTAGTTATTTTTGTATAATTGTTTCTAAAGGCACTAGACCCATATAATTCCAAAAGGGATTATTTTCCTATGCAATTCGAAATCATATAATATGGTGTGATATCTATGTATAATACACATGGAACACTATTGATGTTATTAGATAAAGTTTTAGATAAAAAATTGGATATAAGGATGATAAAACTATAGTGATATTCTTAGGGATATGTATAAGTATATTCTATGGATATGTCTATTTATAATCCTATGGTTAAGACAATGATTATGAATAATTCCTAGAATTTTTTTAAAGGAAGGAGAAAGTGGTTTACAAGAAATCACATTTATTTCTGGATAATACAAGGGAATGGGGATATATTATAGTTGTACCATGGAGTGATATGTTCAAAAAGTTCTCATTGAGTTTGATTTGTACATCCTTGGGTGTAAGATAATGGTCCTTGATACACACCAAGAATTTCACTAACAAGGAATAAGATTTTGAAATTCAAAAACCCATTATAAACCTTCATAATTGATTTTAATAGATGATGAACATGATTGAACTACTGTAAACGAAAGTTTTTATAGCTTGTAAATAAATTATCATAATTTAGACATCTAATGATTGATTTTTTTTATATTAATCAATTCGATTCGTGATTCCTTATGGTCATGAAATCCATTTGTTTTTATAATTCGATTGATGATAGAATAATGATGTTTAGTTTGTTTTTTTATTTTTAATAATTTTATTTCACTATTAAATCATACTTATAAAAATTACTATATATCATGAAAATAAATTGGGAATATTAGTTCCTATCATAAATTATTATATTTTTATTTTTCAATGATAACCACTTATGGTATGATAATCAAATATAATATACATGATTATTCTCTTGTTGATGTTGTTGGAATGTGATTCTTGAAAACAATATTTATCATTCTTTGAATAAATTTTATATTTTCATAGACATGGATTGGAATTATCAATATAAATCCTTCATCAATTTCCATAGAAGGCAAGTCACATTTGATATTCCAAAATAATCAATGATCGACTATGTATTCGACATTATATATGAATATCTGATGAAGATCACATCTATTGTATGTGTCCTGATTATAATTAAAAAGGGAAATTTATATCAAATTGATTTAGGAAAGTCATCATTGATGATATTCCTATTATGTGGTACTTTTTTGATATCATTCTGAAGACTTTCATAGATATCCAATAAATTGGGAATTTTAGTTCTCAATAGAATTCATATATACTCCCACACCTCATTCGATGAATCCATATATAATTCCACCTGTCGAGTTGTTTGAAAATTAAAAGATTCAATAGGATATTTGGGAAAAGAAATTAATTTTTCCATACATGTCTTCTTTGGGTGATGATTTCTGTTTTTTAAAGAAGAAAGAAAGATCAATATGAAATTGAATTGATTTATGGGAAATGAACTAGATCAAAATCCTGACTAAGTATCATCAAATCCATATTGTGAATTTATTGATCAATTTAATGGATCTCAACACTTTCCAATGATTGAAATTCATTCTAGATATCATAAATTATGGTTTAAGAATGAGAATATACTCGAGACAATGTTCTGTACATGTTATGGAAACTGTGAGTATATAGTGATTCCATATGGTCATACTATTTCCCTCACTATATTCCTAGAATTAAGGAAGATATTCTTTAGGGAAGTCATAGTTTAGGTTGTGGTAGTCATTATAGGTCAAACTATTATATATTCAATTACAAAGGAAAACCATGAAAATAACTTGAGAATTGTTGGATCGTAATATAGATGTAAATATATATGAGATGTCACAATACAAGAGGGGGGGTGAATTGTCTATTTAAAAATATTTTTATTTAAAATCCTAAGAAAGAAATAAGTTTAAGAGGTATTAAACTAATACAGTTTATAACCAATACAAATAACCATACGGGTCCTGGATCCGATGGATATGATATGAAAAGATACACTAGTCTATCAATACAATTGAATTTTAATTGAATACAACGATTAGATAAAAAAAATTAAATGATTCTACAATAAAGCATATAGAACCTCTAAAAACAATATGTAATCAATGAATCATATTTTAAACAATTATAATATAAAATAATATGAATAGAAAGAAGAAATTAAATGATTTCCTTTCTATTACCAAGGCAGTAGAAAATAAAATGTATTATAATTATTTTATCCCAAAGAGTATGGTATCCATTCACATAGGATAAAAGTTTTATCTTACCACCACCTGGGTAAGCCCTCGATACGATGATCATCACGTCTATATTCCTATCCTCAGAAGACCTCAATTAAAAAGGTAATTGGAAATCTGTTCTTAAATTACTTGAAATACCATGATACAATGATCGGTATAACTATCTTCTTATCCCTAGAAGCCCTTGATCGTTATCACAATGATAAGATTCAAAAATAAAAACAAAGAAATTATTGAAATAAAAAAACTAGGAACAAGCCATTCATGTCCTGTATCTTCAAGGCTTTTCTCACTCTGGATCGAATGTCCTCCTACTTATAGGCCTCAGGTACCAACAGTCATATTTCCTCCAATGGTCATATTTCTCTTTAAAATTTGGTGGGACTTGGACACCTCAAATTATAATGGTAAAAAAAATACAAGACATCGTTTTTATTATTATATAACTAACTCAATGACATTGTTTCAGTTAGAAAATAATAAGTACATACGTATGAAATAATGAGTAAGATGAAATATAATGAAAAAACTTGTATGTAGTATTGGAGTATGACATGAGTTCAATTCATTACAATAGAATGATGCAGAAGTTTGTTATATTGTATATCATGATTATAATGCATATAGTTATGATGTATAATATGAATACGATGTATAACCTAGTTACGATGCCTGTGGTTATGATGTATAAGATTTGTATGATACATAATAAGGTTACGATTAATATGGTTATGAAAATATCATATGTGATTATAATTGTAAAACAATTTATGTGGTTATGATGTGAAACAATATATGTGATTACAATTGAAAAAAAACATCATCTGATTATGTTGTAGAACAAAAACATTCACGTTTATGATGGAAAACAAAATATGTTATTACAATTATAAAACAATAATATACAATTATTATAAGAAAACAACATATATGATTATGATATATGTGATTAGTATGAGAATAAAAAATATATGGAAAAAAAGTAATTTGTTATTTCCCAAACAAAAACATCAATGACAAATTCAAAATATATTTTGACTCAACATTATTAACCTTTTTGGAATGCACAAAAAAATAAACCAAAAAGACTCATATCTCCCTGCGTTTAGTAACACTTTTTAAATTATTATTGATTACAAATAAATCCACCTTTGGATAATTATTATATCTAAGGATTGTATTCTATTTACTTTTACTTGTGAGTTCTCCCCCTTAACAAGGTATTCATCAAATTATTCTTTATCCAAAATATTCTCCAACTATGTGGTTTTCAAAAAGAATAAGGTAAAACCTTCATTTCCTACATAGGGTTAGAGAAATAGAGTATTGAATAATAGATATTACGTGGAATGAAAAAAAATTATTACAAAAAAGAGTTCTAATATCATTCTTTCCTCTTTTTATTCCAAAAGGTTGAACATAGAATGCTTCATCCTCTAAAATGCTTTTCTATCTGCCATTAATTTTCCAAGAGCTTCATGATGAGCCTTAAGCTCACATCGTATTAATCAATTATCATTTCTTGCTTCTAGATCAAATCTTTATGAAGGTGATTGATTGATTCCTTAGCATTGAGACTTGCTTCTTGGGCATAGAAATCATCTATTCATATTCTATAGGCCTTTTCTAAAATTAAAACTCTATTTGAGAGAAAAAAAATGTAATTAAAATCATCTTGCAATTTTTTCATAATATTTTCAATCTCCTAAGAGGATATTTCTTTTGAGGTACCAGATCTTTAAAATATTTCTTATTTTTCATTAAAATCATCAAGAAACTTTTGGTATATTTAATTGAGATGATTTAACAAGTTCATAAATTCTTTAATCATGTCCACATGATTCCTGATACTATCATCAATGTTGTACAAACACTTTAAAACATTGTAACATGCCTTTCTGTGATCAACAACATGTTCCTTGAATATCTTGAAATTAGATTCATGATTCAGAAACCTATCTATCAAAATCATGACAACGTCTGTTCCTTCATTATGACTATTTGAAATGAATTCTATCCTGGATTAAATTTTTTGAATGAATGCTATAGTCTTTTCCAATATTTTCAAATCTTATTCGATGTATTGAATTTCATTCAATGCGATTGTCCTTTCAAAATCCATATCTTCAGTTTATTTAGGGAGATCTCAGAAATAAGTTTCAGTACAGATAAATTGAGTTGGCTGGTTCAAATTATTATTTGATTCTTCTTCTTCATTATCTAAAATTTGAATGACTGTCATGGAAGAAACCGTTTGAGAGACTCTATTTGTGGGATGCAGATTAGGAGAAGTAAAATTAATGGATGGAACTTATGACGAATCTACTATATGATTTCTCATGTTTTCATTATATTTCTCTTATACTTATTCTACCTCTTTACCTTTTACTTTATCCCCATTTTCTTTTTCTTTTTATTCTTATTCTTCTTCAAATTATTAAATAAGACTTTTTGTGGATGATTGTTCATATGCCTATTTCTGTTAACCTTTCTCTGTTAGATTTGATTGAGTATGAACAGGTGGCTCCCTTATGAAAAACATCCCGTTTTTTCTTGATCATCTATTTTTAATAGATAATAAAGGTCAATATATTGGTCCCTTACCTTATTCATTATCTTTTTTCATTATTCTTTTTTAATGTTTATTCTTATCTTATTTTCAGATCTAGAGCTTCAGCTGGATCCAAACCAAATTGAGGATCCACTTCATTCCTTTCATCCTTCTAATTCATCTACTCATCCACAACCTCATCTGACACTACCTTTTTTCATTTAATTTTTGGGGTTTTTAGTCTAAATTACATTTATTTTTCTTGAAGTATACATTGATGGAATAAATAGGTTTTCACTCCCTTCGCTACATCATTTCCTTTCATAGCTTCTAGATCATTCTCAAATTTTTTTTATTGAGTATTGAAACATAACTTTAGTCTCTTTATCATATCTTTACTGATAAGAGGCTCCTTGAAAGATGTCGGAACTGACGGGATTGAAACATTTTAAAAACATAATAATTATTTCAAAAAACAATTGATAATTGTGGGAAACATGATCATATTAGAATTTATAGCACCTGATTTAAGCTTTTTATCATCA
This sequence comes from Viscum album, assembly GCA_963277665.1. Lineage (NCBI taxonomy): Eukaryota > Viridiplantae > Streptophyta > Magnoliopsida > Santalales > Viscaceae > Viscum > Viscum album. The sequence goes on along the minus strand of OY728166.1, from coordinate 1,064,287,170 downwards.
AGAAAATAAGAACCCATTATATTGAACTTCTTCATATTCACTAAATAATCAAGCACATAAACATACAAAACATTCAAAGAATCCTTATAAACCATTCTTGGTACTATAAAGACTTGCATCCAGAGGTCTATGAGTAGATTATATCCTAATAAATGAATTACCTTTCTCATGTCCTCATGAATATCAAAAAGAGATTCTTCAGATTTTCTCTTATTAGAAGTCCTGTCACATTCCGATAATTTTTGGGAAAGACATAAGGCATCCCCCTCATATGTAACACCTAGGAACGTATCTGCGTGTTTTATATTTGTTGTATAATACTTATCATGCATCATAAAGAAAATCTTGAGTCCATTGTCTATCTCCATTGTTTTATAAAATTGTAACACCTCCTCATACAAAAAAAATCATGATCTGAATCCGGTATTTCAACAAAAAATGACTCCCAACCTTGGAAACTTATTATCCTTTTCAATGATAAATCAAAAGTCTCATAAAAGTCTCGAGAGACTGACCTCTCACCTCAAATGGCCATGAATGGAAAATATGTTGGATACATTTTCATTAGATATGAAGCAGTTGACTCAGATATAAAAGACTATCTCGAACCCTAAATATTTAATGGTTATGAAAGATGAGGTCTTATCTAATTATGAAAATAGAGGTAAATTCTGATTACGAACTATGATGAGTATTTATAGAGCATCAGGACTTCAGAGAAAATCAAAGGAATTCGATGTGGGTGAGGTAGGGAGTGGTTATTTAAAAAATAAATTGACCATCAAGATTAGATCTAAAATCTCCAATCATTGAGAATGACTTCAAACTATTGGGGTTTTTCTTAAAATAAAATTGTATTCAGAATGAATCCGATTAGGATTTAAAATAAATATTTGAAAAAAAACTAATTGAAATGAATAAATAAGGTTCTAGAAATTGTACCTCTCCATGTATCAGGATAGATGTATTTTTTCCTGAACGTTGTTCTTATAATAATACAAACAAAATTGAAAATAAAACGAGGACAATTAGAATTATAAAATTGAAAAATAAAATAAATTTGGTACCAATAATCTAGTACCGATAAAATAAACCAATAATGATAACCCAGTACCGATGGAATAATCTAATACCGATAATCTAGTACTAATGGAATAAATCATTAATGATAAAATATTCTAATACAGATAAAATAATCTAATACCTATAACATGAAACTGATGAAATGTAAAATAGATAAAAATGAAAAACTGATAAAAGTGAAATCAATAAAAGTGAAAATGATAAATGTGAAAATGATAAAAGAAAAAACTGATAACAAGTGAAACTGAAAAAAATTTAAAGCTGATAATAAGTGAAATCGATAATAAATAAAATTCATAATAAGTGAAATATATAAAAATTAAAACCGATAACATGTGAAATTGATAATAGATTGTATACTCCCCCTTTAAAAAGGAGTAACTTAATTTAAGGACATGGTTTAAATAAGAAATATATCTAAATGAATACATTACAATGACCATTCTTAGTATTTGTTTAATATATTCCAATCTATCGAAAGATAATAATATTTTAAAATTCTCTGCAAGTTGTTCTTTCATTCTGATAAATTTTAAAATAATATTTACATTATGTGTGAAATCCCTAAGAAAGTGAATCCTAATATCTACGTGTTTTGAATGTGAGTGATTTGTATGGTTTTTAATAAGAGAAATGGAACTATTATTATCATATAGTATTTGAGTTTTGGAAAAAACCATGCCATAGTTAGTGAGTGGGTGTTGCATCCAAAACACTTGAGAACAAAAACTTTCCACTGCTACATATTCAGCTTTCGTAGTGGAAAGTGCTACTGAATATTGGGTTTTACATGACAGAGAAAAAAATGAATCTCCTAATAAATTACATGTTCCAGATGTAATTTTCCTATCCATTTTACCACCAACAAAGTCATCATCTATTTTTTTAAGACAAAATCATTTCGAGAGGAATAAAATAGTCATAAATCCATAGTTCTCTATAAGTAGAGAAAAATTAATTTCACTTATTTTAAATGATATTCCTTTGGATTATATTAATATCATGCACATAATTATACTGAAAACATTAATTCTAGATGACTAGCTATTATATATAAAAATCTTCCCATCGTACCTCTAAAAAATGTGTGATCTACTGGTTTTCCAACTTCACAAAGATCAAGTGTATTTGAGGCACTGATTAGAGTTCTTATACTCTTAGTGTTGTCATATTCATACATTTTACGTAAATATTTGATATACTTATGATGGTATATATATGATCCTTCTGGTTTTGAGAGATTTAAATACATAAAAAGAATGTTAACTCACCCATCATACTCATTTCAAACTCAGAATTCATATTATTCTCAAAAGAATCAGTTAGGGATTTCTGTTTTGATCCAAATATAATGCCATCAACACATATTTGAATAATCAATTTTTTTTCCTTTTTTATAAAAAGAGTTGGATCTCTAGTAACGTTTTCATATTTTTGTTGAAAATTAAATCTTGTAAGTCGTTCATACTAATCTCTAGGGGCTTGATGAAAGCCATACTAATCTTTTGTTAGTTTAAGAACATGATCTGGATGTTTTGAGTCTTCATAATGAGGAGGTTGTTCTACAAAAACATCATATTGTATAAAACCATTAAGAAAAGCACATTTACATCTATTTGAAAAAGTTTGAATTGAATGAATTATACAAAGGCTAATATAATATGAATATATTCAATCCTAGAGACCAGAGCATTGGTTTCTTCATTGTATATTCTATATTGTAGATTATAGTTTTTAGCAACAAGTCTTGCTTTATTTCATATAATGACTCAATTTCCATCACATTTTTTTTTTCTGAAAAACAAATTTACACCAATTAGAGTTTTTTTTCTAGGCCTTTTATCCAAGGTCCAGACATAATTCCATTAAAATTAATTTAGTTCATCATGCATTTCTTTAATCCCATATTCACCACCAAAGGCCTCATTTAAAGTTTTAGGATCAAATTGAGATAGAAAAGCAAGATGTTCTATTTCATTTCTCAAGGAATTTCTAGTCCTTATTGGCTGATTTACATCTCCAATGATATTATAACTGGGATAATTCCTATGGAAAAATTGATTTGGGTTTTGTAAAACATGTTCCTCAATATAGGGAAGAATTTCTTCTGTGGTAGGTGTTTCAGAAACAATTTCTTGAGTATTTCTCTTTCTATAATATTTTTCAATCAAGGGTTAATAATCAATTTGATAATATACATATGTTGATGTAGGAAGGATTTTTTTAAAAAAGGAACACTTTCAGAAAATTTTATATGTACTATTCCCTCAACAATAAAATAGTTTTTGTTAAGGACTTTATAGGCCTTAAAAGTAGTGGAATAACCTAGAAAGATTTCTTCATTAGATTTTAGAGTGACGTTATGTAAATTAACATTTTTATTAAATATGAATAATTTGCATCCAAATACTCTGAATTAAGAAACATTATGTTTTCTTCCATTACACAATTCATAAGGTATTTTATTAAGAAAAGGTCTAGTTAAAACATGATTTACAGTATAACATGCAGTACTAACAACATCAGCCCATAAGTGCTTAGAAATTGAGTATTCACTCAACATGGTACCTATCATTTTCAGAAAGAATATGATTTCTTCTTTCAAAAACACAAATTTTTTAGGGGTTTATGGAGTTGAGAAGTTGTGAGTAACACTTTTCTTACTAAAAACATTTTCAAAATAAATTTTTTGAAATTATCCACTATGACACTTTGAATGGTTATTAGTGGTAGGTTTTACTCAGTTTTAACTTTGGCAGTAAAAGTTTTGAAATATAAAATGGATTTATATTAATTTTCTAGAAAATAGACCCTTGTAAATCTTGTGTAGTCATCCACTAAAACATATACATAGTACTTGCCTCCAATACATCCAGTTTTAATAAGACCAAAAAGAACCATGTGCACTAACTGTAATGTATTAGAAGATGAAACTTTATTCATTTGTTTGAAGATAGTATTATGTTGCTTTCCATATTTGTAAGGGTGAAAAATTTTAGAAGAATCATACCCGAGATTCGGTAGATCCTTAACAGGTCTTTTCTTTGAGAGTTTTTGAAGGTTCATATGGTTATAGTGTCCGAACCTTCAATTCCATAACCAATATTGGTCCTCCACTTTACATAAGCAAGGTAAGTCTTATCTCGTAAGGTATTATAAGATAAGTGTGTATAAAATCTCATGCATCTGAGTAAAAAGAATTAATTCATCCATAGAATTGTGAATTAAAAATTTATCATTCCTAAAATTAACATGGTTACCTTCATCACATAATTGAATTATGCTTATAAGGTAGTTCTAAAGGCCCCTAACAAATATAACATTTTAAATTAAAACTTTTCCTAAAAGAACAATATTACCTATAACAATGATATTTCCCTGAGAATTATCTCTAAAGGTCACTCTTCCACCTTTAACAATAATAATAATTTCAAATAAATCTTTATTTCCAAACATATGTCGAGAATAACCACTATTAATGTACTGAATATTCATGTTGTTGGTACACTTTTTGGTTTCCTAAAAAAGAGGCAATTAGTTTTTCAGAACCCAAAAATGTTTGGATCCAAAAATGTTAGATAAAAGAACTTTAGGAATCCACATTTGTTATGAAAAGTGATCGTTATGAAATCATAAAGATTGGGTATTATTACGTGAAAAATTGATTTCCAAATTTCTACCACTCTGACATTTAGTACAAAATATGACACTTTTAGGAACAAAATAATTATGTTTAAAATTAGGTTTTGTGCAAGAATAACCCATTCTTGAATTATTTTATAGAGGATGAATTTGATAATAAATCTTGTCAAAATTTTATTTACCATAGGTAAAGTTTGATAATATTTTCTTAAGATAAACAATTTCATATTTTAATCTAATGACTATATTATCATTCCCAAAAAAAATTGTTTTGAGATTGATTTTTGTTTCAAAAACTTTTTTCCTTAAAAAAAGTTGTTCGAAGTCCTTATAATTTTTTTCCTTCTCAGAATCAAATTCCACAAGGTTTTTTAAAATATTTTTTAAATCAAAATATTTATGATCATGATCTTTTGAAAGATATGATACTTTTTTTGTAAGAACATATATTCTTGAATTTTCCTTATCATGATTTTTCTTATGTTGGAAATTCGCATTCTGAATTAATTTGGAAAATATATATACTTCTTTAAAAGAAAGTTAATTATCCTCTGCTTAGGAAGATTCATTATCCAAAGAGTAATAATATTTCTCATCAGGGTAATTTTCATATAATGTCACAATTGTAAGAGATTATACATTATGTACCATATCCACAAGACAATGATTTTCAATAGGTAGTCTGGATATAAGTCTTATATTCTTCTAACCAGAAGATTCATATTTAGAATATTAGTATGATGAATCAACACCACTTTCACTCCAAGTATCATTTTCTTTCAAGATATTCTTTGTCTTTGATTTGTAATACTTTTTATTTTTTCTTTTAGAATATTTCCCCTCCCTACCTTTTCTTTTATGTAAAAGACAATCTGGTCTAATATGACCTTATCTTTTACATTAATAACAAGTTATTTCTTAGTATTTCACATCCTTTATATCGTTATTTTTGAATCTACACTGTAAATATTTCTTTCCAACAATCTTGTTCAATATTTGAGAAATATTGGCTTGTTTATTCTCTAAATCATCACTTTCACTAGATTCTAACATAACAATTGATTTCATAGATTTGGTTCTTGTTACCCTTTCTGCTTTTTTGGCATTAGATGTAGTAGGAAATTCTAAACTTACATTTACATTGTTTTTCTAATTAAAATATGCATTTCTTCTCATCATTATCTCATGCTGGAATATAGTACCAAATAATTCATTAAGAGTGATTTGTGTAATATTTCCTTTCTCATCAATAGTTGTCCTATTTGACTCCCACTAATTTGGCATTATATCAATTATATTATCCACAAGAACTTCATCAACAAGACCCTTTTCTCCCATGCATTGAAGACTGCGGACAATTTTCATAAATCATTGTTGAATATTGCATGCCGATTCTCTATAGGGAATGATAAAATCATGACATTCTTCTTGGAGAATGGATCTTCTTGTATCTATAACTTTATATGTACCAAAACATGTGACATACAATTTATTTTAGATAAAATGTGATGCTTTACATGATGATATCAGACTATATATATTTTTGGTCATAGAACATAACTAAGTATTGCATACCTTTTAATTTAGTTGATATTCTAGTTTCTCTTGGTTGGTGAAGGTTCTGACTTCCTTGTCTAAAATTTTTTAATCTCCAATGATCATCAACAATTTATCTACTCTATTATTAATAAAATATGTCTTCATTTAATATCATAATTACTCATAATCATTCCCATCCAAAATAGGCAGTCTAGTTGGGTTATAGTTTTTAGGTGATCCAATAGTCATTTCTACCATATTATAAAAAAATACATTTCCACTACACACATTAGTTTAGTAATTAGTTATAAATAAAGAATTTGTAATAAAGATAATATTTAATTACAAAAATAAATAATGAAAGTAATACAAATTAGTAGAAACCTTATCTAATACCAATTTTTGGATCGGAATATAGATGGAAATGTATATGAGATGGCACAATACAATTATCAACGTAAAAAAATGTAAATGATTCTACCATACATCATATAGAATATCTTAAAACATTATGTAATGAATAAATCTTAATTGAAATAATTACAATAGAAAAGAATATGAATAGAATGAAGAAACAAAATGAATCCATTTTTATTACAAAGGCACCGTAAAATAAAATGTATTACAATTCTTTTATCCCAAAGAGTAGGGTATCCATTTCCTTGGATAAAAGGTTTATCCTACCACCACTCGGGTAAGCCCACAAAATGATGATCGAAACATTTGTCTTATTATACTCACATGACCTCAATTAATAAATTAATCAGCACCGCTACCTTTCGTATGCTTGAAATCCCTCGATACAATGATCAGTATCCCCGTCTTCCTAACCCCAGAATCCATCAATCATTATCAGAATGATCAGATGCATAAATAAAAAAAATCACCTATTGAAATAAAAGAACTATGAACATGCCGTTCATGTATTACATCTTAAATTATTTCACATGAAGTAATAGAGATGTCACACAGTGTCTCTCTAGAATTTTGAAGATCAAAAGTTGTCCACTCTGGTTTGAATGTCCTCCAATTTATAGGTCTCAGGTTCCAATAGTCATATTTCCTCCAACAGCCATATTTCTCTAAAACATTTGGAGGGACATGGACACCTAGAAAATATAATGCTCAAAATAAAAAAAATACTGGACATCGCTTTGATTAGTATATAAATAACTCTACAACATCATTATAGTTAGAAACAATAAGTACTAAAATATAAAATAACAAGTAAGATGAAATATAATGAAAAGCATCTATGTGGTATTGGAGTAAGACATGATTTCAATGCATTGCATGAGTACGATACATAATTTTTTTTTGATGTATATCATGATTACAATGCATATGGTTACGATGAAAAACATGAATATGATACATAAACTTGTCACGATGCATGTGGTTATGAAGCATAACCTGAATACGATACATAACATGGTTACAATTTATATGGTTATGAAAACATCATATGTGATTACAATTTTAAAACAATTTATTTTGTTAAAATGAGAAATAATATATGTGATTACGATTGAAAATGAAAAGTATATGATTATGTAGTAGAACAACAACATGTGTGGTTACGATGGAAAACAAAATATGTGATTATGATTGCAAAACAATAATATATGATTATGATAAGAAAAAAACATATATGATTATGATACATGTGATTACAATGAGAATACAACATATATGAAAAAAAGAAGTAATTTTTGATTTAAAAAACAAAAAGATCCATGAGAATGTTGAAATACATTTATACTCAACTAGAATTGTCCTGAACTCCCTAATAATGGATAAGCTATTTGAAAAATTTAAATGGTGTGATTTTTGGCATTAAAAGGCTTCATTTATTTTCATATAATCTCATGTTAGGGTATATTAGTTAACCTATTGATGACATAATCTATTCAATATTTCCCTAGAACAACAATGGTAAATGAGATACAATGTCTTATTTATTTAGGTGGATATTATCAACTATGTTTAGGGAATTTACCTTGACAACAAAATCCACACAATAAATTTACTTTAATGGGAGCTGAGTTCATCTGGACAGAAGAATGTGACATAAATTTTAGGTAATTAATGAGAATATCAATTAATGAACATCAACATACATTTCCCTATAGGTAGAAGGTTTTTTAAAATATTTTTAGGCATCATATTTGGTAATTATATATATTCTCATTTAAAATTGTATGGTTATATACTGTGCCTCATGAAAATTGATGGTATATGAGAAAAAATAACTAACTCGGTATTTTAAGTTAGTTACAATAAATTTTTTATTAAATATATGGGTGCATTATATTTTTTTATTTGATTAATTGAGTATAAATGGTCTTACTTGATTATCATTGATGAGTATCACTAATGATTTAACTTTTATAGAGTTTTAAATATTGGATATATAAATAATGTAGGTAGGTGAAAATGTTATTTTTCTAAAATGAAGGTACATCTATCTATCCAAGTGAAATTTAAATGGTCGTGGAAGAAAGGTGTAGAGCTAAAGAAGAAGGTAAAAATTATACCTACATTTAAACTTGATTATGATGTAATAATAAGGTTTAGTAAACATGTTTTTATCCCATAAATACAATTTTTGATAATGAGTTGTTAGTGTAAGGTCATAACTTTTTAGGTTCTATTCAGCGTAAAAGTAAGAAGATGTATAAAGATTTGTAAAATATTTTCAAGTGGGATTGGATGAAGAGAAATATCATATATTTCATATCATAGTTCATAGTATAACAATAATTTAAAGATGTGAGACAAAAATCAAAGTGGACATTAAAAACATTTCTTATATCATAATAGAAATGGTAAAATGTCATATTAGATTTTTTAGTTAGACTCCCCAAATCATCTAGAGGGAATAATACTTTGTAGGATCTAGTCGACCTCCATAAAAATTTGAATAATTAATTGGTATCAAAGAAGTATTATCTCTTGATAAAATTATGGATAAATATATTAAGGAATGGGTATGGTTTCATCGAGTACCACATTCCATTCTGCCTAATTGGGATTTGAGGCTTACCAGGATATTCTAGGAAATACATAAGTTGGATTTAGATATGGATAAAAGTATTAACACTACATATAATCCTTAAAAATATTTTTATTCATGGAAGAAAATTGATAACCAATAGGATATAATGATATAATGTACTATGTTTTATAAAGGATGTTGGGATCAACAGGATCCTCTAGTAGTGTTTTCCTATAATAATAACATCCCCTCGGGTATTCAGATAGATTGTAATGAATAAATCTATTGAATAAGTGTAGAAAGCTAACATTATAGGATTAATATGGATAAATAATTATTTTGGGACATAATATATCAAATTAAATAGAAGATATGTTTATATCCATTCCACAATAGATAAGGTTTTTACAAATTAGATATAACATTAATTCAGACAATTTTTTTATGACATGGAGTTTTATGTTGGTGGGAAGGAATTGTATTTAATTTCAACATAGATTAATGTAATGATATTAAATAATAATGGAATGCTTAGTTTTTGAAATACTTACCCAATCATTATTCTAGATTGAGAATAAAAGGTTCATTTTTTCATTGAACTTTCACCGAACACCTACAATTCCATGATGTCCTCCATATATTCCTCCTAAGGATGTGCATATCTAATCCTTCCAATGTAATAAAAACAACGTTGATACCATGAGAACATAATATTTTATATGAATAATAACCAGTAGAAAATCCATATCATATAGAGAATGTGCTATGAAATAAGACAAATCAACTATTCAATGTATTTTTTAAAACCACAAATTTTAAGAATCTTTGTAGTAATCTATGGTTAAGATGAGGCATAGGTATCCGACAAGATCCCAAAAACTTTTAAATATGACTTGGGATAATTTCTTGGTATTGTTGTCCCATGTTTTGATTATATTTTTTAGGGATATTTTTGGGTAGTATTGGGTGAAATTCTACTAATTTAGAATGAGAAGAGGCAGTGAATGTTTGGCGCATTTGTTTCCCAACCGGTGAGCCCTAAACCTAGTAACCATGAAAACCCAGACATTTGGAATTCACATGTCTGGCACACAGTATTCCAAACAATGAACCATATTAATAGAAACCATTCACCCCACCCTACTAGAATAGGTACATGGTTATGGTGTATGAATTTTCAAACTATTCTCCCCTTGTTAGGAAACTGTGAATGACTTTTTCATTAACATTAAAATTATATTTTAATTTCCCAATCCCACTTTCATCAACAAAATTTGACCCATCTCGGACCAAATTGATTAATCTAAATTTTCAAGGCTCTAGGAATAATTTTTAAGTATCCTGACCACTGTTCTTATCAATTCCAATCCTAGATTGAAGATATTATCCTTTTATGGTATGTGAATGATCCCATTTAGTGTCATCTGTCTTTTATTTTCTTATCACTTCATTTTAAAGGAGTTTGTTTTCCCATATTTTTGATGATCAAAATCTTGGATTATTTTATCTTCATCTATTTCTTATTTCTCATGAACTATATTTCTTACCCTTGTAACCTAATAATCATGTTGGTCCTAACATTTTTCAAAATAAATTCATAATCCCCATGGGTTGGTCAAAGGAATCTAGCATCAAACAATATAAAAGTGTGTACTAATTTTCCACACTCACAATAGAGGCAATATAAACAACTAATTTTTAATACATGGAAAATCCATAGGGAGAAGTGTACTAGAAATAAAATATCTCTGAAAACCCAATGTACTTCAACATTATGTCATAAAATAAGAAGACTATAAACCAAGTCCTAATGGAAGAATCTCACTGAGGCCAAGGATCAACGGATACTAGAACCTTAAAGAGGTTCCTTACCATTTCCTAAACCTGGAAGAATATAATCTACAAATACCTGAAGGAACAGATAGATTGTGATATAAAATCTCAATAGGGTATCACTAAGGATTATATAATAATATTACAACATTTAATTAAACAAATAAAGCATTAAATCTCAAATTAATATGTATGGTATTTCAAAATACTATTTAAACAAATCACATATTACAATTAAAATGATAAAATACTTTAAATAAATTGATTAATGAACATTTTATAAAAATAGTTTATATAAATTCACAATCCATATAGAAAAGCTCACAAAAAATGGAATATATTTCAAACACATAAAAACAAGAAATGTGGTCATCGACCAAAAGGTATTATTGTTCTCGGAAATGTGATTATCACACTCTCATAGGTGAATCATGGAAACATATGTATACACATATACCTTGGATACTGACTAAAAGGACCCATCACTATTCCATTAGGGATGCTACCTACTATACTAGGTTTTGTTTTAGTTTTAAGTTTCATAAGAGTAATATCCCAATAAATCACTATCTACTGAGTATTTAATATGCTCTAATATAGGTCTATAATGGGAAATTTATTTTAATACTTCTAAAAATAAAATCCATTCAATTCAAAAATTAAAATTGGTCAAGTTTCTTTTTAAAACCTGAAATATATTTTTATTCAAAACATGCCTTTACCCAGATAAAACCATGGGATTTCTCTAAAAACAATACTAATTCATTTTTTTCAAATACCATTTTAAAATAAATTTCATAAAATAAATTAATAAATTTATTTTCTATAATTTAAATTCTCACAAAATGCCATCAATTTCACAATTTAAACAAAATCAACAGAACTAGGGGGTTTTCCCAAATTTATCCCAAATCGAATTTCAAAACCCCAATCCAATTGAAATATGTTTTTAATCATCAAATTGAAATAAATTACATTTATATGAAAGAATTGAAATAAAATGAAATAAAATATTTTAACTTAAGTAAATTATTGTTAGTCAAACTTTCCAATCAAAACGTAATAACCTACCTTAGGATCACAAGATCTCGAAACACAAATCTGTATATGGAAAACTCCAAATAAGATCAATGACAAAGAGGACCTGAGAATCAACCATAGATTCATGATCTAAAAAAAGAAATTATATTCTCTGATAACAAGGATATATACAAAACATTATGGAGGAAAATATAGAAAGAAAGAGAAACATAATTGAATGACAGAACTGACTATGAGAAGATCGAACAATGTTTTATTAGGTTCGATTCTATACTATAAGGGTGTAAAGAAGCCAAAATCATATATTTGGATCTATATAGAAGAATATATTGTAATGTGTCAGATTATATCCATTAAGAACCTAAAATATATTTTTTAGGATGTTTAAAATTTATTATTAGATAAAAAATTCATGTATGCATGATGAACTGGGCATTAATGTATGATTAGAAAAACCATGCACCCTAGATATGAACCCCATTTTTTTAGGGTGAATGGTTCAAATTTTGTGGGTTCATGGTTTGTCAAACTGTGTTCTAGCTATAGAAACCCCACTATATAGGTTTTCATGGTTTTCCCTGAGAGGGTGAACAGTTTGATACAATTGTACGCCAAATGTGCACATTCTATAAACATTCACTATTTTCAAAAGATTCACCCAAATAATCCATGAATAAAACCTTACAAGGGAATTACCTAATAATGGGTTTATGAATACATGGAAACAGAAACTAGATGTTCTATCCTCCCCACCATATAAGATTTATGTCCATAGAAAGACTACATAGAAGCTTCCACATCTAGAATATAATGCCACTACCCTCTCATTCGTTTCACCCTATCCAATTTATCATGAGATTTTGCACCGTGCTTCCATTTCACTCAAATAAAATGTATTATACTCCCATGAAGTACCATGATTTTGGAATCAAATGTCTATACTGGAAGTTCAATCATAGATAAATTAGGCTCAACCTCAAGATCACTCTATCTCAAAAAATTATACAGATCAAGTAGATAATTTCATATCTATGATATATAGAACTTGTTCTGTATCGACGTAAAATATTTTTTTAGTGATAAAAATAAATCAACTATCATCCATCCTCAATAACCATAAAGTGTCACAAAATGTAGGGAACATTATTCCCTTTCCCCCTAAGCATTTGATAACTAACACTTCTGGAAAAACAACTTATACCCACGGTTCAAAACCATGGGTATAGCCCCCAAAACCATGGGTATAACCTATACCCACAGTTTTAGGAACCATGGTCACTAGTGGCGTCACAATAGGGGTCTCAACCTATAACCGCGGTTTATCAAAACTGTGGGTATAGGCTTGTCCAAGGGTAGACCATGCTGTTCCAGCATGGCACACAACAAACCCCACAGTTTCAAACTGTGGGGTATTTAAATTAAAAAATTTGGCGCAGGGGGGATTTGAACCCACACCTCACGCCGCACCTCACGGCCGCGCACCACCATGGGACCAACTGAGCTATCATTTTTAATTATTATATATACATACATCTATGTATATATATTAATATGATCCAAGTGGGGTATTTAAATTAAAAAATCACCAGCAGGGGATTCAAACCCACGTCTCACGCTGCGCCTCACAGCCGCACCTCCTCAAGGGACCAAACGGGCTATCTTTTTCATTTGTTATATATACATACATCTACGTGTATATATTAATATGATCTACATTTCGAAAAATTTTAACTATGGAAATTGAACCCGCAGCCTACAGTAGCCGCGGAGAAAGGTTTACCAACCGAGCTAAGGAATTTTGGAAACTATATATTTATATTTATGTAAATATATTAATCTAAACCATGAAAAAATGTCTTCCCGCCAATTTTTTTTTCATGTCCCACATATTTTTATTTCCCACCCATATCACGGGAAATCTATACCCATGAGTCTAGAGAACCGTGGGTACAGGTCTTTAAAAAAAACCCCCAATACCCACAGTTTTGAAGAACCATCAGTATAGGTTTTTGGAAAATAACCTATACCCACGGTTTTCTCCAAAACCATGGTTATAGGTCTTAGAAGAAAACTATACTTATGGTTTTTTTCACAACCGTGAGTATAGGTGGCCTATACCCATGGTTTTGGAAAACTTTGGGAATAGGTTCACATACTATCCCTATACCCACGGTTTTGGAAAACCGTGGGTATAGACCTATTTTCCAGTAGGGTAAACATAGGTAAATATTAGAAGAAAACCTATTCAAAAACTAAGAATTATAATATTCTATGGTAACGATATGCATAATACTTATACTAGCTCTGTGTTATCAACATTCTATTATAAATAAAATAAATAATTTTTATCATCCCCTGAACCATACTCAGTCTGACTAATGAACATTCACCAGTCTATAAACAACACAAAAAACATCTACAATCCCTAAAAAGTATCTATTAGGATAGTAAACTGGTAAATATTGTTATAAGAAAACTCAACTACCCTTAGATGATTATCCCAAGTTGGAAAAAATTCCTGAACAACATCGTGGATAATAACATCAAGAATATTTATACCTCATTATATTTGGCCATATAAATGTGGATGGTATGTCATACTAAAATGAACTTGAGATCACAGTGCCTCTTAAAGGCATCTCCAAGCATGATAATTGAACCAAGGATCTCTATCAGAAACTATAGAAGATGTATCATCATGAAAATGAATAATAATATTCACATAGATACTTCTATACTCCCTATCATTGTTTGTATCATGAATTGTTATAATATGAGCAGATATTGTCAGATAATCGTTTACAACACATCTAATTCTACATATTATGGGTACAGAAGAAACCAAACCAAAAGTATATAGGGATCTTATCCCTCTTCCAAGTAGGTAATACATTTGGATGGAGAAAACCTGAAGGTTTCAGTCACTTAGACATGACCTTTTGACATTTATATTAAGGAGAAAGAAAATAAGAAATGCCCAATCTCATACCTGGCCACACGAATCGACACCTCTTGTCATAGAACATATTCAAGTTTCTTAATGCACTTACCACTATGAATTATGGAAATTCCAAATCATATATTTACTTACATATAATAGAAAAATAAAGAGACTCTAATAAAAAAGAATTCCATTTGTGGAGAATGACAAGTCAATCTTGGTTTACCCACTATAAAGAGATTCTCTAATTCCATGGTATATGTCATCATGTTGCTGTTCCTAAAGGATCATCTCAAGAAGAGTATTGTTCAATAGAACACTATCCATGAAAACCTCATTATATGACTCACAAAATCTGATATTTATCTATGAAAAAATATCTACCATGTTCCAATTTTCTAAAGATCTTTTAATGTCTGGAGTTAGATGTTTCCCAAAGAAATAATTTGCGAAAACATTCAATTTTCCCTGGGTGTAGGCAATGTCAATTTCAAACATTTATAATTATTCCACCCAACACCTCGTTTAGATATTAAATTTTCTTGAGAAGATGTAACTCAATCTATTTCATATAGAAAACAGTGTAAACCTTTTTGAAAAAAGGTAGTGATGCACACTCCTAAGAGCATGCATCACAGTTTCAACATAAAGGTCATGGTTCAGATAATTATTCTCATCTATCCTAATTCAACGTTATCCATTGGAAATTAAATGATAAAATTTAATAATAATGTATCCCAAACCTGAACATGATGCATCACATAAGACCATGTAACATTTTCGTCTCTCTGGATGATTCAACACCATCCTAATAGTCAAAATACATTTCATCTCAATAAAAGGATTCAATCATTTTTCATCCCAATCAAACATTACTCCCTTCTGAGATAGGGTAGTCATAGAAGAGGCCATGTTTAAGAATTACATAACGAAATTGAGATAATACCTAGTTAAATATACGATGATCTGAATCTGGAAAACATTTTGTGGTTATTCCCATGTCATAATTTCATTTCCTTTTCTAGATTGACTGAAATACCATGTTCTGATACCACATATCCCAAGAAGTTCACTTACATAATATTGAAATAAAAATTTTAAATTATGATATAATATTGGTGACATAACGTAAAATCAAGATCTTCTATCTTACGATGCACATGATCCTCCTTGGAAATTTAGTAAAAAAGAATTTCATACACAAAGACCTCCAAAATTAAATCAAAGAAAACTTGGAAAATAATGTTCATTAAATCCATATAGACTGTAGGAGGATTGGTTTAACCAAAAAGAATTAAAAGGTACTCATAATTGTCATACCTACTCTAAATGGTGGTTTTCTAATATTTTTTATTCTGTATTTATGTAAAGAAGATAGTAGAAATGTAATTCAATACCACTTCTTTAATTTCAAATCATCAAATAGTGCATCAATACATGGAAAATAATACTTTTTTTAATAATGAACCAATTGAATTTTTGGTAAATAACGTAATGGATATGTGATCCATCTTCTCGCATGGAGAAAAGAACTTGCACCACCAAAGGAGAAACATTCATGGGTATAAACATGTTCTCTATAAGAATGTATAACTCCATTTTCATCTCATTCATTTCAGCTAGTTCCATGTGGTAAGATGGAATTTAAACTAGTTGAAAACGAGGTAACAAGTAGATATAAAAAAATACCTCCCTTATAAAAAGAAAATAACAGATGTTAGAAGAGGGAATTATGAGAAACTCAAAAACAACAACATGTTAGATCACTACTCACATATTCCATCACTAGGTAAAAATTAATCACTCATATTACTCTCAAAAAATCTAGATATGAAGGTTAGGGTCTACTCAACCTTGGGTCCCACTATACTTGAAAGATTAAACACATCCCATTGAGTGTTGTGAAGGAGACCAATTAAAGACAACAATAAATCAAGGCTTTATTGCAAATGAGTCAATACTTCCTGAATATGAAGTCAAGTGGTTTCATGGTGAGGGCTGTAAAATCCCTAGTAAGATCAACATATGATAAATATCACACAAAATCATAAAAATAGAGATCCTAATTTGTATTTGTTCTAGTTAGTATTGAAATATCCATCACAAATGACTAAATCTCAGTACTATAATTTAGAAGATTAACAGTTTGGGATGATATTAAAACATGATATTTGACTGTATCAAATAAATTATTCACCAATGATGAGGTTATAGTGAAAGTGCCTCTCAATATTATTGGACTCATATCTGGTACCTCTGGATACTCTTCCACAATTTCAAGAAGCTTCATTCCATATGTCTGTGGTTTGAACCACTTTGTCTCGAATAATATGATTGTACAACATTTATAATAGGAACTAATGATCATGTGCCACAATGATGTGTAAAAATGACATGGAAGAACATATTTTGGTGACTCGCATATCTGTAGGAGCCACAAAGATTGGGTGCCTCATTGAAACCCCATATAGAATTTCTAGGCATGCCACACTAGTAGAAAATCAAAGGTCCTTTTCCAAGAGTTGCAAGAGGTATTGAAAACCCATGATGTCGAGAACCACCTTGGGAATCACCCAAATTCCATATTCCTTTAGAGGAATTCACACTTCCACTGGGAGAAAAGAAAGCTCCTATAAACCATGACTTTCCAGAAAGGTCTATTTCAAACATCATTTCTCAACCTAACAAATCAACATAAGAAGTCAACTTCAGCAAGAAAACATTAGAACAAATATCATTTGACACTCTCAACTCAAACCATTGAGTCTTCCTCATCTCTTTCGATACATTCCCCAGTGAAAACATAACTAGCTCAACAAAATTGTTGGATTAATCTATCATGATTTTTTCAGCCTTTTCAAGTATTAAAAACTGAAATACCTTAGCCAAAAACATCAATAATAGATAAAACTAGTTGGTGAAAATATAATTGAAATCATTCTACTCTAAGACCTCATGCTTCTTCACTGCCACCATAATTACCCAATATATCCTATCTAGTCATTGTAGCATGATGAAGGCATACTTCACCTTAATTTAGTCAGATGTTAAAAATAACTCAAACAAATGCTTGATTCTACTCAACCATTTATTAGAATATTGAGGATCATTGTATCCTCTAAAATCTTGAGGATTCTGGCAGAGGAACTATTAAGAATTATTTCAGAGAACATTTATCTGAGGATGCTCATATGGATCCCTAATAGGTACTGTTGGTGGTCCCTATCCTAGACAATGGATAACAAGAACAATAAACACAATGAGGGTAAGGTTTATAATAGATTTTTTATTCATGCTTTACCATTATATTGCTCATGGATATGATTCATACATTTTCATGGAGGCATGATTCTACTCAACATCAGCAGAAAAGTTTGAGGTCATCAGATTTAACAGAAAAACAATGTAATAGGGGAAGTCAATCCCAAAATATAGACAAAAAACATTTGGATTTTAATCGATCAAAATCAAAATAATGGAATAGAAATTAACAAATCCTCAATACATCTTTCCCAAACCACCCATGGTGACCTCATGTTCATTGTAGTAAGATCTATATTGGAACTCAATCACAAAAACATCCTAAGTTCCAAAAAGAATACACAAGTCTATACTAACATAAATAAATATTAAAAACATGCACTATCTATACCACTTTGTATAAAACTATAATGTGTAACCTAGTAAACTAATAACAGGTTCGGTCTAAACATAGCTCAAAGGGTGTTCCCAATACCCATGGGATCATGAAAAGAAACTAGCATCATTCTATATGAATGTGGGAATGAATTTTCCAAAATTACCAAAGAAGCAAGATAAAAAAGTTAGTATACATAAGAGGAAAACTCTATAGGGATAAGTGTAACAGAAGTCAAGAAGGTATGAAAACCAAATGTACTATAAAAATGTTCCAAAACATAGGAAAGTAAAAAACCCATGTCCTAATGGATACAACTCACCAATCCCAAGGATCAATATTTACTACCACATCTACATGGATTCTTACCCTTCCTTTATCATTTAATAGGATAATCTAAAAACACCCGAAGGAATAGGTAAGGTGAGAGATAAATTCCCAGTATGGTCCCTTCAAGAATTCTTTAATAAGATTCTAATATTTAATTAACCAAATAATGATTTCAATTCCAAATAAATAGTTATGGAATTTTAAAATCATATTGAACAAATCATTATTTACATTTAAAATAATGGAAATTCATTTAACAAATGACTTAATAATCATTATATATATATATATATAATATCAATTCATAAGTCATGTAAAACAGTTGAAAAAAATAATTGAATATATTTCAAATAAAAAAATTGAGAAACCTGGTCATTTGACCAATTGAACGAGAGTTCTAGGATACTATATCCTCACACATATGAAGTTGAATCATGGAAATATGCATACACACCCCTTGTAGATAAAAACAAAAGAGAACCCATCAACATCCGATATGGGATCTGACCTACTACACTAGGTTTCTTCCCATTGTAAGCATAAAAAGGGATATATCCCTATAAATCAATAACTAACTTGGATTTCTTGTAATATAATAAAAATAAACATTGGAAAATTTATTTTATGAATTATTAAAATAATATTCATCCCATTCTCCATTTTAAATATACCAATTTATAACTTCAAAATCGAAAATATATTTTAATCAAAACAATCTTTTTCCATAATAAAACCAAAGAGATTCTATCAAACCCATATTAATAAATTTTACTAAAATAAAAATTTAAAATCAATTTCAGAAAATAATTTTAAAAAATAAAAAGAAAATATTTAAAATTTACAAAATTCCATAATTATCTCAATTTCTCCCCAATTCAATGGAATTTGGGGGTTTTCCAAATTCATTTCAAATCCAATTTAAAACCCATAATTAAATAAAATAGGGAATTTAGAAAATCAATTGAAATAATATTAATTTATATCATGAAATTTAATTTATTTCAAAAAATTAAATTTCAATATGGATACATAATGTGAATCAAAGAATCCAATCAAAATAGAACCACCTACCTCCAGATCACGGGTTCTCGAAACACAAATACTTAAATAGAAAACTCTATTGAAGATAGTTTAAAAAAATATCCAAAACTCAACCCAAAATTCCATATCTAAAACTATGTATATTCTATTATCTAACAATATAGATATCTATAAAACCATAGGGAGGAAAGTATAAAAACAAGGAGAAAGAGAACCTGAAGAGGAAACCTACCAGGAGAAGATTGAGCATGGTCCCCATTTCATTAATTTCTTCTAGAATCATGTATAGGGTCTAATATCACTTTTTTGGAGCTACCTTATAACAATTAATCATACTGGGTTGAATTAGGTCCATCAAGAACCTAAAATGGGTGTTTTAGGATGTTTCAAATTATATTTTTGACAAAAAATCTAAAAAACATGCTCAATTAGGAAGTACTGAGTAGTTAGAAAAACCTTGTCACTGGGATGTGAACCCCATTTCGGAAAGGTACATAATTTCTCCATGTTGGGATCATATTTTTTCAAACCATGCCCCAACCGTGAAAATTACCAATGTCTGGGTTTGTACGGTTTTCCCTTGGATGGTGCATGTATTGGGAAAAGTGTTATCCAATAGTACATAACCCCAATAAACATTCAAAATATAAACAAAATCACTTTCATTATCACCAAAAGAAACCCAAAAAGGACTGATCAAATGAGGTGATAATGAGTACCTTCAAACAATGAAAGTATTTCCCAATCATGGATCTAGGATTTAGATATAAATCACATTCTTCTTCATGTTCTTGTTGATTTTTCTTCAATTAGGTAAATATATTGGTGACCATTAATCAGTAAAAATGATGGAGATGGTCTATTTTACAATATCATAGTCTTGATTTAATACTGTGTATGTAATTATAAGAATTTAAATTTCCATGATTTGGAAATGTCATCTGGAATTGAATTGATTTGTTTAATTTTTATTTTTTTTAACAATTTAGGATAATTGGGGAAATTGAATATTGAATTTAAATTAATAAATTTTTGGATTATTTAATGGGATATTGGTAATGTTAAATTAGATTGAATGGAATTAATTAATTTTTTAATTAATTAATATGATATAATGATGGTTAATATGTATGGAAGTAAATTATTTAGTTTTTGAAATATTTAATGGAATTTGTGAATTTGGAATTCATGAGATATCAATATTTGGAAATTTAAATAGATAATTAATTATTGGTTCATCGATATTATTGAGTTTGATTAATGGTAATTGTTGTGTTTATGAAATAGAATGAATTTGATTAATTAATTGTGGAATTAATTAATTGATATCCTGATTGTGAAATGTGATATGAAGGATAATGTTGATTAATCTTGACTGATATAATCAATATGACATTTTTTGTTGATAAATGTGTTCACGACATGATTTATTGCTTCAAAATCCCATTGTGATATGTTGATTGATTAATATGTGTGGGTCATGGTCCACTAAATCTAAAGACCACAGTGATAAATTGATTGATAAATGAGAGTGGGAAATGAACTACTACTTCATATGTCTATGGCGTCCTAAGCATGGTGACATAGAACAAAAATTTCATCATTGGACCATGGTTCTAATTAGATGTATTATAAGTTGAAATGAAATTTTAATTGAAATACCACGTGTTATAACTAATTATGAATTGATTTTTTGATATATTTAAGACTCCATCATGGACCAAAGTAGGTATTAGAAGTTTGGGAGTCCTTGAGAGCAGCATGTTATGTGGTTAAATAAAGAATAACTAAATAAATTAAATCTATATACATTATTGAATTAACTTATTCTATATACAATTGAATACACTATTTGAAAAGATATTTTGTGAGAAATGTAGGTTCCGAATGTAGCGGAAGCACATTGGTGTGTTTTCCAAACTTCAATTTTTCCATTAATAATGATCAATCCGAGATCCGTCATGATAATAACATGCCAGATCATCAGAATAGACCGACGAACAAAATAAAGGAAGCGATTCTCGGAACCATAGAGATGATCATCATAGGTTGTTTATAATTAATTTAATTAAAAGACAATAATTACCATGATGGAAGTGTCTCTCCTTTGATGTTTCTGATCACGATCCGATGTGATCCGTCATTTCCTAGTAGAATCATGGTGTAGGATTACTCTAGCGGTGATCCACATGTGCTCCATGTATCTCTGGACGTCCCCAAAGGGATCTCTGGGTGCTAGAATAGAAGAGCCTTTGCTTGTGATGTATGCCTTTGATCACCTTGAGAACCACTTGTAAAGCGCTCTCCTTGATCCAGTGGAGAAGGATCTCTCTTGTAGCTTGAGAGCATTCTTGGATGAAATAAATTCTCTCTTGTCTTGAGAGATTTCTCTAGATCCATTGTGCACAACCCCAAACATGTCTAGGTTAATGCGAATTATATAATTGATTTTTTAATAACTTATAATAATAAAAATGAATTAATTATCGGAATAAATTTATTCATTTCATTTAATTCTTAGTAAGACCCCATGTCTAACAATAAAAGTTTACTATTATTATTTCTTGACATGCACCCAATGAATTACACCTAATATTATTTAATTAAATAATTAATATGAATTCATAAAAATCCACATAAAAACTACATGACATGTATATTAATATACATAGAGTGTTATTTTGTTTTTTCCATTTTTTTATTTCCTCCACCTCATTTACAAGACCCTGAATAATGGATATTTATTTCTCAATTAAATATCAATGCATTACTCACTAATAAATATATTATTTCTCCTATAATATATTCTCTTGAATAACTATTGTTGAAATAAATGTGATCAGAAATCCTTAAATAATTATTAAACCAAAATCGTGAATAATCATTATTCAACTTGTTAAATTAATATTTAACTAAGATACTAGGACAGAATTAGTGTGTGAACCTCTAGGACTATTTCTCAGTGGCATTACGTGGAGGCTACCTAAAGTCCAAGGTTAGTGTCTAGCAACACTCCAAGAAACCCATAGAGAAACAAGTTAATGCCACAACGATGTTTCACCTCCTACGAACCCTTATTGTGTAATGTAATCCCTTTGTCTCGACATCTCAAATCAAGAGGGTTGCATAGTTGTGCCATCAACCCAAGTGCTCGATTATTATTTCTTGGAATATCTGGATTTGAAATCATCCATTCCTTACCATGGCCTTGGATTTATTTAGGCTATTTCTAATCCATCAATGGGATTGAGATATCTACTTCCATTATGGAACATAATTGACAAATCCTTTCTCACAATATCTATTTATGCAGTATTACTCATGACACACCAAATATAACCTACCTCGCTACGAACAGTGTGTTGTCACAGTTTTCATCAATACATCTAATTGCACGATTTGTAATACCCATAAATAATAATCTTAATGTCTGAGGACCCATACACATATCAACAGATAGGAACATCCAATGACATTATGAAATATGGATTTCTTACTAGCGGGTTTCATTCTCATAATAGGCTCTTGGATATTTCCAAGGTGGCACACCATGAGAATATTCCTCAATGTTTTATGAGTTATCACCCATAATGGATTGTATTATTTGTGTCCATCAAATAACATCATTCGGACATAGAATATATATTCAAGAATAGTGTAATGGAACTTCCGGGTTTTCATCGTAGCAGGGATCTGCCATGACCCTTTAATGAAACAACTATCCAAAGTACATTATCACATGCATTGTCACACAGAACAACAATAAAGATGTGATAAGGTATTTATTAATGAATAAAGAACAAAGTTTTTGGTTATAGGCCACCAACTCCAATAAACTCCCACTTATACTGGAGCCAACTGGTAACAAGATTTAACCCACTAGCTCTCACATGATATTCATGCTTCATCTGAGATAGGCCTTTAGTCATGGGGTCCTCCATGTTCCCTTCTATGGACATTTTGATCACTGCAACTTCACCCCTTTGATATAAATCCCTCAAGAGGTGATACTTTCTTAGTATTTTCTTTGTCTGTTGATGAGACTTTTTTTATTTTTCATGAGCCACGGCTGTAGTATTATCATAATATAATGTGATAGGATCTTTACTTTTAGGTACCACATCATGCTCCTAGACAAAGTTCCGAATTCAGACAGTTTCCTTGGCTACATCAGAAGATGCTTTATATTCAGACTCCACTGTAGAATCAGTGACAACATGTTTCATTGAACTCTTCCAACTCACAACTCCTCAATTGATAAATAAAACATATGCATATTGAAACTTCAGATCATTATAATATGTTTGAAAGCTAACAACATCATACCCTCAGACGAAAAGCTCCTCATTTTCTCCATACATGAGGAACATATCCTTAGTTCTTCTCAAATACTTAAGTATGGTCTTAACAGTAGTCCAATGTTGTTCTCCTAGTTTTTCTTGATATCCGCCTACCATCCTCAGTGCATAGGCAACATCAAGACTTGTACATAACATGGAATACATGATAGATCCTATAGCCTAAGTATATAGGATCTTACTGATTCTATCTTTCTCCTGTTGTGTATGAGGAAATATTTTCTTATAAATATGTAATCCATGTGAAACTGGAACCAATCCCCTCTTGGATTTTTCCATACTAAATCTCTTTATTATCTGGTCAATGTATGTACCCTAAATTAGTCCATGAAGCCTCTTGAATCTATCATGAATGATCTTGATCCCTATAATGTAGGTTTCATCCCCCAAGTCCTTCATGGAGGAACACTTGTTCAAAAAGTCCTTAACTAACTGTAAGACTGGTACATCATTTCCAATAAGCAATATGTCATCAACATATACTACTAGGATAACGACCACATTCCCATTAAACTTCTTATAAAAACATGGCTCACATTCATTATTAATGAATCTAAATTCCTTTATGGATTCATCAAATCAAATGAAAAATGAAATAGATACTTGATTTAATACATAAATGGATTTCTACAATTTGAAAACCCTTTTGGCTTCACTTGGTGTCACAAAACCTTCAGATTGTATCATATAGACATCTTCCTGAAGGTTCCCATTAATGAATGCTGTTTTAAAATCCATCTTCCAAATCTTTTAGACATGGTATGATCCTATGAAATGTATTATTCTTATGGATTTAAACATGGAAAATAGAGAAAAGGTTTCATCATAGTCAATTCCTTGACACTGTCTGAATCATATAGCCACTATCCTTGGTTTATATATGCTAAATTGACCTTCCATGTCCATATTTCTCTTATATACTCATTTGATTCCATCATGAATTACATCAACTGGCTCATTTACCATAATGAAAACTTTGTTTTGATATATGGAATCCATCTCAAAATTCATATCTTCTAGCCATCTTGGAGCTTCTAAGATCTTTACTATTTCCTTGTAGGAGAGAGGTTCATCATTGTCCAACAATAATGATTAACTATCATCAGTCACTAGGAAATCAAAACTCTCTGGTTCCCTTACTTCTCTTGAGCTCCTACACAGTACTTGTGTTTCTAGAACCTCTTCCATGGGAACCTATGGAACTTGTTCATATACCAAATCATGTGTATCGTGAGCATCAACTTTGTCGAAGTCAATATTTCTCCCACTATCCTTCTTGAGGATGTTCTCCCTCTCAAGAAAGACATCTTGTATAGCAACAATCACATTCTTAAGTGAATGGTTATATAGGTAATATCCTTTTATTTCCTTATAATATCCTATAAAGATACACTTCGTGCCCCAGGATGCTAGTTTGTTGCTAGAGAAGACCTCAACAAATGCCTCACATCCCCATACATGTGTGTGTTATAAAATGAGATTCTTTCAATTCCATATCTCATATGGAATTCCATTTTCTGCCTTAGTTGGTAATCAGATTATTGTGTATGCTGCAGTTTGTAATGCATTTCCCCAAAATGATAATAGAAGGTCTGCATGACTCATAATCAACCTCACCATGTCCAACAAGCTGAGGTTACTCCTTCCACAAACACCATTCCACTATGGTGTATAAGGATGATTGATCTGAGATAAAATCCTAGACTCCCATAGAAGATCGATGAACTCTTGTTTCAGATATTCCCCACCTCGATCCGATCAAAGATTCTTTATCTTTTTACCAAGATTATTCTCTTCATCATTATTGAATTCCTAAAATTTCTCTAAGGACTCTGACTTAAACCTCCTTAAGTATAAATAGACATATATACATAAATCATTAGTAAAATTAATTAAGTAAGAATATCCACCTGTAAAATTCTAATGGAAATGGTCCACACATAGCTGTGTGCAAAAATCCTAGAATCTCTATTTCCCTTTCACCATGTCCACCAAAAGATGGGTTAATCATTTTACCTTATAAAGAAACGTGACATCTATCATGTGGTATTAGCTCATTAGAGTCTAAATAACCATCCTGGAAGATCTTTCTCAAGCACTTCTTGTTTACATGACTGAGACAGTGATACCACAACTGGGTGATGTATGAGTCATGTGAGTTTGTTTGGTTATCTATTGCCAACACTTAGTTTTTGTAATTTAATATATACAAACAATTATTTAAATTCTCCATACCATAACATACATTTTTCTTATAAAATAAGTAACCCTTATTTCCAAACATAAAAATAAATCCATCATTATTCAAACAAGATAAATAAATTAGTTTTGTTGGTAACACTAGGCACATAATAACAGTTATGTAAAACCAAAATCATCCCAGTTGGCAATGAGAGGTGGTAATCTCCAATGGAAAACAAATCCAACCTCGAGCAATTAGAATCTATAAGATCCACCTCTCCTCTAGCAATCTTTCCAAATATACTTGGTTCCTACATTTGAATATAGATGAGATTGTCACAAGTTGTATCTAATACCCAATTTGTAGAAATGGAATGATTATACTTGATAACGAATACACATTTAGTATCCCCACACTTTTGGGTGCATTTCCCCTTCTAGTGTTCTGGAATGCCACATAAAAAACACACCGCCTCCCATTCCTTTTCATGTCTTTGGATCTTCCCCTTATTGGAGGGACAATGCTATGGGGATTCAGAATGTTTATAAGTCCTTGCCCCTTTTCCTTGTCCTTCATTTTCTTATTCACAATAAGGACTGCGAGTTTGTCATTCCCCATATTCTTAACTACATGGAGAATTATGGACAGACGTTCTGATAAAATCTTCTCATTTTTTCTCATGTTGTATTTGAAAATAAATCTAGAGAAGGTCTTGGGATGTGATGATAGGATGAGATCTATACACAAATCATCTGGGAAGTTAATCGCTAAGATGTCCAAGAGTTTAATGTTTCCAATTAGCATGACTACATGAGGCCTATATAGCACTAACTCTCCAAGAATCGTTTTAATAATAGTTTTGGAGATCTCATATCTCTCATGTCTCTCCTTCTCTTGATAGATATCTTTAATATTAGAAATCATCATATACGCATCCTAGTTTTTGTGTTTCTTAAAGAGATCATTATACAAGGCCGATAGCATGAAAAATTAGACATCTATGGAATCATTCATATGTTTAATATAGAGATATAGTTCCACATCACCAGTATCGTTTCCATGTGAAACTGAAATAGGGTCCTCCAGCATGTACACTTTTTTTCTCATGGTGAAGGATGACACTTGAACGCCTCTACTATTCCAAGAAATTGGTACACGTGAAATTTTTTTTCCTTCTCAAGTATGATTCACAATGAAATGTTTTAAGTCATTTTTCTTTTAGTTTCATAAAATTAATATGGGGAAAGGTTTAGTACTTTATCATGATAAAACTGAGGTAAATAAACAATTCAATACTTATTAGTCTCCCACAAGTTTATCGAAATCTAGTAGCCCTCACAATTCACATTGTAATATTCTGTTTCATGAATATTCTAGTGGAAATGATCCATATTTCTATTTTTATTACCCTAACT
Organism: Viscum album; assembly: GCA_963277665.1. Lineage (NCBI taxonomy): Eukaryota > Viridiplantae > Streptophyta > Magnoliopsida > Santalales > Viscaceae > Viscum > Viscum album. The sequence goes on along the minus strand of OY728166.1, from coordinate 1,064,259,130 downwards.
AGGGTTGTTCAAGAAACATTAAGGGTTTAAGGTAGGCATAACAAATTCCAACTGCATTAACTCATAGCTCATTGATCTGCTGAGTGGACTCCCCAATCCCGAAATCCTTTTATTTTGGATTTCATCATCCTTTTCCTCTTCATCACCACAATTCCTACTATGGAAGTCAACCCTTGATGTGAACAAAGTCAATTAAACCCAAAAACTTGAATTAGAATTCCTCGATAATTGAAATCACCCCAACTAGGGCGAGTCAAACAATTTGAACTATGGATCAATTCAAACCAAGATTATGGGAGGCTATACCATATTAATATTTTATTTGAGGGATTTTATCCTTATACGTAAATTTTCATTTTATTATATTTGATTACATGCTTATTAATATTAAGGTATATATACTGAAGTGATTAACCATGTCAATGATAATATTTATGTATAATCTGGTCTTATTTTTTTTTTCTATCTTGCATGCTTGTTTAATTCATTAATTGTGTGATCGTGACAACACACTGACAATAAATAAACCATGAAAATGAAACATAAATCAAAATAAATGGAATTATTATGAGATTGTTCTACTGGTTAGTTTATCTATCAGTTGATAAACTAACCCAAGACCTAGGAGAGAAACACCTTGAACCTTTTGGGTTCGTGTTTATAACTTTCCACCTACCAAACTTTGTATCTCCATGGATTGGTTTCACCTCGTCTTCTAACTTTAGTTTCCTCCACTATCTTGGGAGCTCAATCCATTAAATATTCTTTTATCTCACTCATATGTTAGGGGTAAAATAGGGTTTTACATAAAATAAACCTTGGGCACGCAGGCCCTACATATTAATGTGGATAAGGCTCGCATGCCAACAAATTTAATTTAAATATATAAATTAAAAGAAACCATTCATATACAAAGGTCTTGGTCTAGCCCATGATCATCTATACATGAAACGATATTTATGCATAAATAAAACTAGAATTAAATTATTTAATCATTCTTGTTGAAGATAAATCACACTTGAATTTATTAATTATCTTTAATTAATCAATCCTTTTATCTTAAGCCCTTTTTCTGAATTTACTTGAGAATATCATCCATCATAATTTTAATCAATCAAATTTATTTAGAATTATATTTTAATATAACTTGTACCTTGGATTAAACCCAATGAATTACCATTCATAACTACTCAATGAGTAGAAATGAGAATTACACAGATGCTAAATTAAACACATATATAACACCCCAATCATGCATTGTGTATCAACTCTATGCTTGCACTATGGTATACATCTCAAGTGTTTGTATAATATAATAATAAATTTTAATAAATCTGTGCAATTTGGATGAGTACACAACGTTTAATTCCGACTACACGACATGTACTTTTGTTCACCATCAATTCAAAGTACATGCCCGGGGACATGGCGTGTTGTTGTACTTCGTAAATCTTCAGAGTACACAGTGTAGTCAGTGGGACACACGCCGCGTAGTATCCATGTTACACAGTTTCCAGTAGGGAAAACTGTGTACAGGGTACACGGTCATTCCATTACCTGAAGGGACTATACGATGTGTTCAATGGGCCACATGGCGTGTAATCTAGAAACTGTGTGCCACCTATTTCTGGTCAGCACACGAAGTCATAAAGACTTAGATATTATCAAATTACACAACCTGGTTTGGAAGACCGTCCTAGTGTATGGAACTTATACTCCACGACGTGTACTACTGAATACACACCATGTGTTCTGGTGTTGTATGGCCAGGAATATTTGGCACCTTTGGATGAGATCCACTATTTTATTTTAGACAAAATTAAAAGAAAAAATTGTTTTTGTAAGGTGAACAAGAAATGAAAGGGGAGAAATAGATCTCAAGATTATAATTTTTAAAATGATTAACATGAATTGAAATAAATCAATTATTAAATTCTTAAATCACCAATAAAATACTAAAAAATTATAATCCACAATATGACCCCCTTCGATACTACTTGTAGGTTCTGAGTGCTGTGGAAGTGCATTGGTGGGTTTTCTAAACATTATTTTTTCTATTAACAATGATCAATCTGAGATCTGTAATGATAATAAAATTCTGGATCATCAGAATAGACTGATGAATGAAAGAAAGGATTGGATTCTCGGAACCATAGAGATGATCCTCAGAGGTTGTTTATAATTAATTTAATTAAAAACAAGAATTACCTTGATGTAATTTTTTCTCTGTTGATGTTTCTTTTCACGATCCAATATGATCCATCATTGTATCATAGAATCTAGGTGTAGGATTCCTCTAGTGGTGATCCACACGTCCTACACATATCTCTAGACATCGCCGAAGGGATCTCTGGGTGGTAGCACGGAAGAGCCTTCGATTTCGATGTCCACCTTCGATCGCCTTGAGAGGCTCTTGCAAAGCGCTCTCCTTGACCTGGTGGAGGAGGATCTCTCTCGTAGCTTGAGAGAATTCTTAGAAGAAAATAATTCTCTATTGGATTTAGTTCTTCATCTGTATCCCTTGTGCACAACCCTTATAATGGCTAGGCTAATGAGAATTATATAATTGTGATTTTAATAACATAGAATAATAAAAATTAATTAATTACCCGAAAGCACATATTCATTTCATTAAATTCTTAGTAATACCCCGTGTCTAATAATAAAAGTTTACTATTATTATTACTTCACATGAACCGAATGAATTACACATAATATTATTTAATTAAATATATAATACTATTTCTTACAAATCCCTATAAAAACTACACGACGTGTAAATTAATATACATTGTGTGTACTTTTTTTTTCCATTTTCTTAATTTCCTCCACCACATTTATTAGATATTGAATATTTGATCTTTATTTCTCAAATAAATACCACTAAATTACTCTCTAATAAATATATTATTTAGCTCACAATATATTCTCTATATTAACTAGTGTCGAAATAAATGCGATCAGGCATCCTTGAATAATTATTAAACCACAACCTGAACTTATATTTACTAAAATTGTTAAATTAATATTTAACTAAGATACTTGGACACAATTAATGTGTGGCCCTCTAGGCCTCTTTCTCGGTGGTATTAGGTGTATCATACCTAATGTCCATGTTTAGTGTCTAGAAACATGCTAAGGCACCCATAGAAAATGATGTTAATGCCATAATGACGTTTCATCTCCTACAGACCCTTACCGTGTAATGTAATCCCTTTGTCTCAATATCTCGAATCAAGTGGGTTCTATACAAGTTACATTAACTCATGTGCTTTATTATTCTTTCTTTGACATTACGGAATAGAACCTTCCCATTCCTTACCATGTCCATGGATTTACTTAGGCTATATCAATTCCATCAAAGGGACTGAGATATCTACTTCCGTTATGGAACATAAGGGAAAAATCCTTTCTCACACTATCTATTAATTCATTATTACTCATGAAGCACCCAACATAACATTCCTTACTACGAATAGGGTGTCGTCAATGTTTTTGTTAATAAATATAAGTGCACGGGTTATAATACCCATTAATAATAATCTTAATGTCTAAGGACCAATACACACATCCACATATAGGAACATCCAGTGACACTATGAAATGTGGATTTTCTGTTGGCAGTTCTCGTTCTCATAATATCATCATGGATATTACCAAGGGCACACACCGTGTGAAGATGACTAAATGTTTTATGAGTCCTTACCCATAATGTCATGTATTATTTGTGTCCCTCAAAAAACATCATCTGACCATAGAACATATATTTAAGAAAAGTGTTATATCACTTCTGGGTTCTCATCATAGCAAGGATCCACTATGACCCTTTAATGCAACAACTATCCTTAGTACATTATCACATGCATTGTCACGCAGAAGAAAAATCAAGGTGTAATATGGTATTTATAAATGAATAAAGTACAAAGTAGTTGGTTCTAGGCCACCAACTCTATCAGATTCCCACTTGGACTAGAACCAACTACAAACCAACTTTAACTCGCTCGATCTCACATGATATTCATGCTTCTATTGAGATAGGCATTTTGTCATAGTGTCTACCACATTCTCTTCCATGGAAACTATGCTCACTATAACTTCACCCCTTTGATAGAAATCCCTCAAGAGGTGATACTTTTTGAGTATGTGCTTTTTTCGTTGAAGTGGCCTTGGTTCTTTTTCAAGAGCCACCACTATAGTATTATCACAATACAATGTGATAAGATCTTTACTGCTAGGAACCACATCATGATCCTGGAAAAATTTATGAATCTAGATGACTTCCTTGGCAACATCATAAGCCACTATATATTTGGACTGCACTATAGAATCAGAGACCACTATTTTCTTTGAACTTTTCCTTCTCACAACTCCTCTATTGAGAAAGAAAACATTTCCAAATTGTGACTTTAGATCGTTCTGATCTGTCTGAAAGCCAGAATTATCATACCATTTGATGATATACTCATAATCACCTCCATACAATAGGAACATATCCTAAGTTATTCATAGATACATAAGGATAGACTTAACAGTAGTCCATTACTGTTCTCTTGGATCTTCTTGATATCTTCCTACCAAGTTTAGTGCATAGGAAACATCAGGCCTGGTACATAACATGGAATTTATGATGGATCCTATAGCTGAAGCATATGGGATCTTACTCATTATATCATTCTCATATTGTGTTTAAGGAAACATTTTATTAGAAATATTTAGGCCTTGTGACACTGGAAACAATCCCCTCTTAGATTGTTTCATACTAAATCTCTTTAGTATCTGGTCAATGTATGTACCCTGACTTAGTCCAAGCAACTTCTTGGATATGTCATGAAATATTTGTATCCCTAGAATGTAGATTTCTTCACCCAATTACTTCATAGAGAAACACTTTCTCTCCACTAGTCCTTAACAAAATTTAACATTGGTACATCACTTCCAATAAGAAGTATGTCATCAACATATACTACTAGGATAACCACCACATTCCCATTAAACTGATTATAAACACTTGGTTCACATTTATTCTTAATGAACCCACATTCTTTTATGTCTTCATCAAATTGAATGTTCAATGATCTGGATGCTTTCTTTAATCCATAAATGGATTTATTCAACATTCAAACCCATTTGGATTTAATTGGTGTCTCAAACCCTTATTATTGTGTCTTATAGACATATTAATAAAGATTCCCATTATGTATTGTTGTTTTGACATCTATCAGCCAAATCTCTTAGTCATGGTAAGCTACTATGACAAGTATGATTCTTATGGATATGAACACGGTAACTCACGAAAAGGTTTCATCATAGTCAATTCCTTGATGCTGTCTGAATCCTATATCCACTAGCCTTGATTTATAAGTGCTCACTTGACCTTATATGTCTATATTTATCTTGAATACCTGTTTGCATCCAACAATATTTACATCAACTGGCTCATTGACCAGAACCCAAACATAGGTCTGATATATGGAATATATCTCAGAATTCATAGCTTCTAGACATATTGCAGCATATGATCTCTCTACTTCTTCCTTGTAGTAGATAGTTTCATCATTGTATAACAATAATGATTCACCATCCTCAGTGACTAGGAAACCAAATCTCTATGGTTTCCTTACTTCTCTTGAGCTCCTATGTAGTACTTGTGTTTATAGAACCTCTTCCATGGGGACCTGTGGAAATTGTTCTGGTACCAAATCCTGTGTATCTTGAGCATCAACTTCATTGAAGTCAATCTTTCTCCCACTATCCTTTTTAATGATGTCCTACATCTCAAGAAATATAGCTTGTCTAGAGACAATCACTTTCTTGTCTGAATGCTTATATAGGTAATATCTTATCGTTTCCTTGGGATATCCTATAAAGATACATTTTGTGCCCCTTAGTGCAAGTTTGTCACCTAAGAAGTCCTTAAAAAATCCCTCACATCCCCATACATGTGTGTGTGACAAAATGGGTTTTTTTCTATTCCATATCTCATAGGGAATTTCATTTTTTTCCTTAGTTGGTACTCTGTTTAATGCGTATTCTGTAGTTTATAATGCAATTCCCCAAAAGGATGATATAGGATTTGAATGACTCATTATCAACCTCACCATGTCCAACAAGGTGAGGTTACTCCTTTCAATAACTCTGTTTCACAATGGTGTATTAGGTGGAGTGAGCTGATATAGAATCCCAAACTCTTATAGAATATCAATTAACATTTGGTTCAGATATTCTCTACCTTGATCTGATCGAAGTTTCTTTACCTTATTTGCAAGCTAATTCTATACTTCATTATTGAATTCCTTAAATTTCTATAAGGACTATGGCTTATAACTCATTAATAAGACATATAAATATCTACATAAATCATTAGTAAAAGTAATGAAGTAAGAATATCCACCTCTATATTTAGTAGAAATGGTCCACACACAATAGTTTGCACCAATCCTAGAAGCTCTATGGCCCTTTCTCCCTATCCATCGAAAAGTGGCTTGGTCATTTTACCTTGTAAACAAGCATGAAATCTATCAAGTTATTTTAGCTTAGAAGATTCTAAATAACCATCTTGGAAGAGCTTTGTTCAGAAAATCTAGTTTACATGACCGAGATGGTGATACCACAACTGGGTGATGTATGAGTCATGTGAGATTTTTTCATTATCAATTGCCAAAAATTGTTTTTTTAATTTAATACATACAACCCATTATTTAAATGTGCCATACCATAACATATGTTGTTCTTAGAAAAGAAGAAACCCTTATTTCCAAAAATAAAACAAATCTATACATATCCAAACATGATACCTAAATTATGTTTTTGGTAACACTAGGCACTTAATAATAGTTATGTGAAACCAAAATCATCTGTGTAAGAAATGAGAATGGTAATCACCAATAGATAACACATCCGGCCACGTGCCATTGGAACCTCGATGATCCACCTCTAACCTAGAAATATTTTTAAATCTACTTTGTTACTACATTTTAATACATATGTGAGACCCACAAGCTGTATCTAATACCCAATGTATAGAAATGGAAAGATTACACTCGATAATGAATGCACCTTTAGCATCCCAATGCTTTTGGGTGAAATTCCTCCTCCAGTGTCCTGGATTTCCATATAAAAAACACAACGCCTCCCATTCCTTGCCCTACCTCTTGATATTCCCCTTCTTAGAGGGATGGTGCTCAGGGGATTTATACCATTTATAAGTCCTAGGACCCTTTTCCTTGTCCTTCATTTTCTTATTTACCATAAGGACTCTGGGTTTGTCATTCCCCATTTTCTTATCTACCTAGAGAATTAAGGTCTGAAGTTATGATAGAATATTCTCATTGTTTCTCATGTTTTAGTTGACAATAAAGCCAGATAAGGTCTTGGAAAGTGATGTTATGATGAGATCTATACACAACTCATCCGAGAACTTAATCCCTAAGATGTCCAGGTGTTCAATGTAGCCAATAATCTTGACTACATGATGCCCAGATGGCTCTGACTCTCCAAGATTAGTTGTAAAAAAAGAATTGGAGATCTAATATCTCTCATGTCTCGTATTCTCATTATAGAGATCTTTGAGGTGAAACATCATGGTGTATACGTCCATGTTCTAATGTTTCTTCAAAAGATCATTGGACATAACTGATAGCATGAAGCATTGGAAATATGTGGCATCATTATTATGTTTCATATAGATATATGGTTCTTCATCACTAGCCTATTTTCCATGGACAATTAGAATAAGCTCCTACAACATGTAGAACTTCCTATCATGGCGAAGGATGATGCGTAAACACCTATACCATTCCTGGAAATTGGTGCCGGTGAGAATGTTTTACTTCTCAAGTATGGTTCACAATGATATGTTTGAAGTCATTTTTCTTGAAGTTTCTAAAAATTAAGATGACAAAAGTTTTAGTACTTTATAGTGAAAAAATGAGACAAATAAATAATTTAATACTTATTAGTATCCCACTATTTTATCGAATTCCAACTGCCCTCAACATTGACTTCAGAATATTATGTTGCTAGAATATTCTAGTGGAAAGGATCCATATTTCCCTTTGTATTACCCTAACTAGGGTTGTTCAAGCAACTTGATGGTTTTTAGGTAGGAATTCCAAATTCCAACTACATTAACTCACAAATCCTTGATCTACTAAGTGCACTCCACAATCCTAAAATCCTTTTATTTTGGATTTCCTCAACCTTTGCCTCTTGGTCATACCAAGTCCTGTTGTGGAAGTCAAACCTTGATGTGAACCAAGTCAAGTCAACTCAAAAACTTGAATTAGAATTCCCTGATAATTTAAAGCACCCCAACTAGGGTGGGTCAAGCACTTTTAACTATGGTTCGATTCTAACCATGATTAGGAAAGGTTATACAGACTTACTATTTTCTTTGTGGGATTTTATCCTTATAGTTAAATTTCCATTTTATTATCCTTGATTACATGATTTTTAATATTTTGTGGTATATAATTAAGTGATACACCATGTATAAGATAATATTTATGCAGAAGCTGGTCTTATTTTAGTTCCATCATGAATGCTTGTTTAATTCATTAAATATATGATTGTGATAACACACCCACAATAAATAAACCATGCAACTGAAAAAAAATGGTATGCTCATGAGCTTTTTCTACAGTTTAGTTTATCTAGTAGTTGATAAACAAACCCAAGACCTAGGGGAGAAACACCTTGACCCTTTTGGGTTCGTTTTTATAGCATTACACCTATCCACCTTTGCATCTCCTTAGATTGGTTTCACCTTGGATCCTAACTTGAGCTGCCTCCACTAGCTTTGGAGCTCCCTCCATTACATATGATTTTATCTCACTGGAAGGTGATAGGTAAAACTGGGTTTTACTTAAAAGAAACCTGGGGCACGTAGGCCCTACATATTAATGATGAGAAGGCTCCTAGGCCAACAAATTTTATTTAAATAAATAAATTAAAATAAACCATTCACATACAAAGGTCTTGGTCTAGCCCACGATCATCCATACATGCAATGATATTTACCCATAAATAAACTAGAATTTAACTATTTAATTGTTCTTATTTAAGATAAATCACACTCAAAATCAATTAATTTTTTTTAATTAATCAATCCTTTTATCTTAAACCCTTTATATGAATTTCCTTGAGATTCTCATCGATCATAATTTTAAACAAATAAATTAATTTAAAATTATCATTACACATAACTTGTATCTTGGAAGAAGAATAATGAATTCCCATTCATAACTACACAATGAGTAGGAATGATAATTACACAAATGGTAAATTAATCACACATATATACCACACCTATCACTTGTTGTGCCTCAGATTTACACCTACACTATGGTATATGTCTCAAGGGTTTGTATAATATAAAAATAAATTATAATAAATCTATGTAATTTGGATGAATACATGACATCTAGTTTTTACTACACAATGTGTACTTTTGTTAACCATCCTTCCTAAGTACACGCCTGGGGATATGGGGTGTAAATGTACTTCAAAAATATTCAGAGTACATGGCGTGTTCAGGGGGACACACGCCGTGAAGTATCCACATAACATAGTTTCCAACCAGGAAAGCCGTGTACGGGGTCCACGGTCCAACCATAATCTGAAGGGACTACACGACGTGTTTAGTGGGATACATAGTGTGTAATTTGGAAACCGTGCGCCACCTGTTTCTGGTCAACACATGGAGTCTTAAAGACACAGATAGAATCCAATGACACAACCTGGTTTGGTGGACCATTCTGAGGCATGGAACCTATACTACATGGCATGTACTGTGGAATACATGCCTTGTGTTATGGTGTTGTATGGCCAGGAATGTTTAGAACCTCTAGATGAGATATTTTATTCTATTTTAATCCTAATTAAAGGAAAAAATTGTGTCTTTAAGGTAAACAAGAAACAAAATAGGAGGAATAGATCTTGAGATTCATATTTATAGAACGATTAACATAAATTGAAACAACTAAATTAATAAATTTTTAAATCACAAATGAAAAAATAAATAATTATAATCAACAATATGACCCCCTTTGATACCAATTGTTGGTTCCGAGCGCAACAGAAGTGCATTGGTGGGTTTTCCCAACATTAATTTTTCTATCAACAACGATCAATTTGAGACCTGTCATAATAATAAAATACCAGATATTTGGAATAGAAAGATGAATGAAATAATGGAATGGATTCATGGAACCATATAGAGGATCATCATATGTTGGTTATAATTAATTTAATTAAAATACATGAATTACCTTGATGGAATTCACTCTCCGTTGATGTTTCCAGTCACGATCCGATGTGATCCATCATTGCATTATAGAATCCAAGTGCAGAATTCATGTAGCTATGATACACATGTGATCCATGTAACTCTGTACATCGCTGATGGGATCTCTTGGTTCTAGCGCGGAAGAGCCTTCGCTTGCGATGTCTGCCTTCTATCGCATTGAGAGCCACTTGGAAAGCGATCTCCTTGATCTGGTGGAGGAGGATCTCTCTCATAGCTTGAGAGCGTTCTTGGAAGAAAACAATCCTCTCTTGGTTCAAAGTATTCCTCTAGATTCGTTGTGAACAACCCCAAAAATTTCTATGCTAATAAAAATTATATTATTGGTATTTTAATTACTTAAAATAATAAAAATGAATTAATTACCTGAAATCATTTATTCATTTCATTTAATTTTTAGTAGGACCCCATGTCTAATAATAACAGTTGACTACTATTATTACTTGATATGCACCCAACGAATTACACCAAATATTATTTAATTAAATAAATAATATTATTTCTCACAAATCCACATAAAAAAATACATGGTGTGTAAATTAATTTACAAGGCATGTACTTTGGTTTTTTCCATTTTCTTTATTTCCCACACCACATTTATTAGACCATGAATAATGGCTATTTATTTCTCAAATAAATAACACTGAATTACATTATAATAATTATATTATTTCTCCCACAATATATTCTCTCACATAACTTGTTTTGAAATAAATTTTATCAGGCATCCTTGAATAATTATTAAACCACAATCGGGAATAATTATTATTCAACTTGTTAAATTAATATTTACCTGAGATACTGGGATACACTTAGTGTCTGACCCTCTAGACCTCTTTCTTAGTGGAATTAGGTGGAGCCTACCTAAAGTCAAAGGATTGAGTCTAGAAACATGCCATGGAACCCATAGAGAAATATGTTAATGTTTCAATGATGTTTGACCTCCTATAAACCCTTACCATGTAATGTAATCCATTTCTCTCGATATCTCGAATCAAATAGGTTGCATGCTTGTTCCATTAACCCATGTACATGATTTATCTTTCTTGGAATTTCTTGAATTGAACTAGCCCATTTATTACCATGGCCATGGATTTATTTAGGCTATATCAATTACATCATAGGGCGTGAGATATATACTTCTGTTATGGAACATAAGGGGGAAATCCTTCCTCGTAATATCTATTAATGCAGTATTACTCATGTAGCACCCAACATATCCTACCTCAATGCAAATTGTGTGTCTTCACAGTTTTGGTCAATACATCTAAGTGTGCTAGTTTTAATACCCATTAATAATAGTCGTAATGTCTAAGGACCCAAACACATGTCTGTAGATAGAAACATCTGATGACACTATTAAATTTGGATTTCCTGATGGAGGGTCTCGTTCTTATAATATCCTCTTGGATATTACCAAGGATGCACACAATGAATATATGCCTCAATGTTTTAGGATTCCTCATCCCTAATGTCATGTATTATTTTTTCCCTTTAATAACATCATCTGGCCATAGAACATATATTCAAGAACTGTGTTATGGAACTTTTGGGTTATCATCATAGTAGAAACCCGTTATGACCGTTTAATGCAACAACTATCCTTAGAAAATTATCACACCCATTGTCACACAGAAGAACAATCAAGATGTGATAAGGTATTTATTAATGAATAAATTACAAAGTAGTTAGTTCTAGGACACTAACTCCAACGAGACACTATTGGGGGTTTCCTTTTGAGTTGTTCACACACATTACTCAAGCTATGTGGTCAGTATCTGAATAGATTTCATTGTGCATTACATTATAATGGAAAAGGATCTATGTTAAATGGATGTGTTAGGTTTGAACATGGATGAGGGGACTAGACTATGTATTGGGACCTGCTAGGGAGTTTTTATCGTTATTATTTATTTCGGGTTTTTCATATTGATTCCTTACATGAATTATCATGAAATATCTACCATTTAAGTTTGGACGTTGTATTTCCTTTGTTGGTTATCATGTGATATTTGTATTATTCTTGTTATAGATATATCATTTCATAATTCTTATTTATTTCCACTTTTGTGCTTTTTTGATAGAATGTGTATAGTCTACCCATGATCGATATTTTCACTCACTACTTGTATACAACCTATGGTATATGGAAAGGTGTGCTTCATGCCATGTGATTGACTGATTCCAGGCACCAGTGTGTGGCACACATATTAGGATGTTACATATTATGAATATTCTATCAGAGTATTGAATTTTGAGGGAGGAATTCATTTTATATGGGGTAAAATATAACACCGTGAGATTTTTTGAAATAAACATTTTCAAATAATTTTAATTTTGTCGATAGCTCTTATTAGCTAGAATATTTTTTTCTAATGCATCCAAATATAATATTAATATTATTATTCATACATAATTATTCAAACCATCACATTATAATTGATTATATGAATAGAAACTTGTTAATTATTAAAATAATTGTTAACGGTATTATATAAATAAATCATAGACAAAAAATTACATATTTTTCAGTAATTTCTATATATGTTTGGAAAATACTATTTTCTAAAAAAAATTGTAGCTTTCTTTAAAAATAATAAAATTAATTTGTACCACTTTTATGAAGTTTATTTGAAAAAATTAAATTCAATATTTTAATTGACATTTCAAAATTATTACATGGTGAATGTTTTATAATTTTATAAAAATTTAAAATTTTATGTGAATTGTGAAAAATACTATTTTTTATTAAAAATGTCTCTTCAGTTTTAGTATGTAAAAAGTTACATATATTTTATAAACGTTTTTTAATTAAAATAACACAAATTATTTTATTATATAACCAATTTAAGTTAGTATATTAAAATTCATATAGTCTTTTGTTTTAAAAACGCTACATACTTATGAAAATAATCTCTTTTAAAATTTATTTTTAATCACGTCTGTGGGATAAATTAAAATTAAAACTATACACTTCAATATATTGAATTTTTGAAATGTATAAAATATTTAGAATGAGAATAATTAATATTATATTATTAATTGAACTTATTTTTTGATTAAAATAAATTGTAAAAAGTAGTAATAAATAATTTCTATGGTTTTTGTTAAAATGAGATTATCAGTGGGTTAAATATAAAATATATTTTATTAAATTACATAAAAACATATACATTTCTTATTGGATAGGTATATTTTAAACTAATATCATCTAATATTCCATAATAAAACATTTACTATCCTTGTAGAATGTTTAAAATGTTAGGGTACTTTTTAATTTTGAAAACATTATATGTGTCATCACCCCCACTTATAAAAGTGCACCCCATACCCAACCATTCCCATAACCAAAACATTTTTCTTATTCCAATATATTCCCAAGACTATTCAAGACATAAGTAAACACAACATAGAGGGATTATTTTTTTATATCCCAATATGAAGGGTTTTGGTTCTAACCTAAGGAGGTTGTTTGAAGAAGATGTAATGTTCTTAACACAATGTTTTATTTTAATTTTCTTATTCCTTGAAAATAAAATAATATTAAAATAATATTGTATAATAAAAAAAATATCCCACATATATAGATATGTTTTTATGTTAATCAAATAACCTAAATCTATCTCTTCTTCAATTAAATATGAAATGATGTTTTTGATCTTGTGTACAATAGGTTACCACATCGTGAACTAATGTAATTCTATTTCCATCACCTCCACTCAAAAAAGGTTATAATTATATTTTTAAATTATATATATTATATTAAAAACCTAATAAAAATTCATTAAATGTAAAATCATATAAATATTTTTCATTTTCTATTATAGGGTAGTACAATAATATGATCCATCTATATAGTAGACAACTACTGAATGAAGAGATGGGATTAATTTTTTCACTTATGATGTACATGGAAGTAAATAAGGTTATATTAAATGTATATATGTGATATAAAAGAAATAATAATTTCTTTTTAAATTCAATATACTATTTACCTTAATTAATCTATTTCCATCAAGGAAGTAGAGATATAATTCATGTATACATACGACCTACTGTCTCAAAAGATATTGTAATTTTTTTCTATGTACATATTTTATTGATAAATCAAAAAATATATATATTAAATATAATTGATTAATTATTTAATAATGATCAATATAAATGTTTTTGACAATACCAGACCTAAACCAACTAGAAAAATTAATTAGTTAAACAAAAAACTTGATTTTAACATGGAATTGTTAATAATCTCATAATAAATCGTCATATGTAAATAATATATTGTAATATATATATATATATAAGCATGGTTCATAAATATTTTTTTAATGGGACTATATTTATTATGCAGGGTGTCTGAATGTGTATTAAGTAATTTGAGTCTCATGGTAATGAATCTATAGTCGCTCTTTTATTTCAAGGAGACATATGTCATCTTCACCTCTAATTTATTTTATGTGGAGTATATTATTAACCTTTTAAAATATATATTATGGAACTAATTTTTTACATGATATTTTATATTTAATTTTATGTTATAAATTATTCGTACTTGTGATTAAAATGTTTTCAATATGGTAAGGGACATTTTTATCAAGTTTTCTTCTGTGGTATGTAGTTTATATTATGTTCAAAACATACATTATGAGATGTATATACAACCAATTTTAAATTTTATACCTTAAATTTAATTATTCACATGATATTGAATGAGTAATTTACTGTTCTTCTTTCATGGTGATTATGATTCAAATGTTACCAAAGCATGTAAGGGATTTCCATCTAACTTTTATTTCTTTAGGACACATTCCTTATATATTAATTGTTTTTTGTAGTGTATATACTGAAACTGAATGCATATTTTTACCAGTATAATAAAATTATGTGATATTGATATCAATCTATCATTCATTAATACATGGGGATTATGAACCTAAAGTTACCATTATTGTAATGTTTTAATGTTAAAATCTCATTGTTTATCAGGATTATTAAGTATTATATTTCCAATGATAAAATGATCAATCTCTCCAAAAAACACATGAATTCTATTCACCTATGGAAATTTCACATGAATACATTTTCGTATCATTTTCTTTTATCTATGTAATCTTGATTATATAAGAATGTTTATATGAAAAATAAACTTTTTCCCCTATTTTGTAAAAAATAAATTTCCTTCCATGTTTTTCATTAAAAAAACATAAATGAAAGATTTTGAAAATATTCTTATGTTATTTTTAAATTAATTCTTACTCATATTTATGTTTTCAAAAAAAATTTACATATGAATATTCATTTAAAATTATAACCAAGGATCATTTTATATTTTAAAGAAAATGTGAAAAGAATATTTATTTTATCATGTATGACATGAATGGTATTTTCTGAACTGATGTATCTCTATGATTTGAATAATATTTTAAATGTTTACAAGGTAATTTACATATAAATTTTTTCCTTTAAAATATCGGAGTTATTCAAATTTCAAATAAACTATTTCAAGGTGAGATGTTTATTTTCCTCAATAAATTATTCATATTATTTTTCAAAACCATTTTACATATATGATATTATATTTTGATATTACATATGTTTTAATAGGAATGTTATAAAATTATATTATCCTTATTCATTCTATATATGGTTTATGATTCTAATGACTTGTTTCTTATGGAAAAAATTTATTTCCCATGGGTTATGTTATGTGGAAATGTTTATGATACCCATTAAATTTGATGGAATCTAATATGAAGAATTTTGTATAATGTTTTGGTACAATTATGCATGGTTTACATTTTTTTTACGGTGTTTATGTTTTAACCAAGGATAGTGGTTATGTTATAATGATGGATGGGGGTTAAGTTATAACCAATGATGGGTGGGAATCATATCTCCCTCTAGTGCATTGGGTAAGGAATAATATCTCATGAGATAAATAAAATAAGAATATAGAGTGAACCTAGTTCAATATGGTACTCTTTTTATAATCAATGTATTGGTGTTGAACCTGGCCTATAGTTATGGTTTTGGGAGTGGTAGCACACCAAAATTTTAAAGTAATAACATTATAATTAATAACATGTATGATATGAAACACCAAATATTGAAAGGAATTTAAAATAAAAAGTATATATGAAATATTTTAAATTTTAAATTAATTATACATATTTTAGTGAACACAACAATGAGTTAGCTTATTTTACACTCATGAACGACTTTCTTTAATAGTTTGTATTACACACAAGATAATGTATTTCTGAACAAGAATATATTATCAAAATATTACTATTTAATATAATAATATACAACATAGCCATTAGATTGATTGTTATGAGTATGATTAACTAACTAATAATATATGTTTTAATTAATTGAATATCAATTAATTATAAATATAAATAAAACCAATAGATTATAAAGGGTGTGTTTTAAAAAAACATATTTTCATGCCCAAGAAAGAGTTTTATCATAATAAATTAAATTAAATAAATTTTGTGAATTATATTAATGATATATATATATATTATTAATTCAAATATTTTTGATAATAACATACTAGATTTTATAGGTATTAGATAAGAATAAATCCATTTTCATGTATAAAAATTGTATTTTACTAAAAATGAAGATTTCAAGCCTCATAATAGAGAACCTATTTTAAAAATGAATTTTTAAATATTTCTAAATTTTATATCAAAAAATAATAATTTTTGAAATCATAACATCAAAAACATTTTAGGCTACATTTTTTGTTTTTTTTTGAATTTTTATACTTTGATGACTGGTGAAAAATAATGATTTTTAATTGAAAACATCTTTTTTTATCTAAACCATATATTATTTTAAATTATAATTTGAATTGGTTTAATAGTTTAATTAGATTAATTTTACATTTATTAATTCAAATATAGTCATTGGGATAAATTATATATTGAATTTGGATATAAAAAACTATACCACTTTTGAGCATTTTTACTTTAAAAACTAGCTTTCTCATCACGTCAACATGATTGATTTTAAATTATTTTATCCCACTTAATTGATTTGAATTTGGGAAATTGGATTATATAATAATAATAATAAAAATTTACAATATGATAAACATCATTTGTTACAAAATTTATTATTTAATTTAATTAAAATTATTTATAGATATTAAGGGGAAATTCATTAACAATGTGGTTAAATATTAATATTAAGGGGCCAAATGACCCAGAAATTTTCCCAAAATCCATCTTATTGATATATATCGACCATATAATCCCTTTTCTATAATAGGTATCATTATTGGAGGATCATTATGTAAGGGAAACCTCTCAATTGTTTTTACCTTTTAATTTTTACAAGAACATCACTCCTCATTCACTATTGATGGGAACTCACCACCCTAACATATTAACACCTATAAAAGGCTTTGGATCTTCAAAAACCTTGAATATAAGCTTAAATAACCCCTACCCAAATTCTTGTTGATTCATTTTTCTCTTAAACTCATCCAATGAAGTCTTTTGGTATAAACCAAAAAGAGTTACCCAATGAAGAGGAAATATTCTTCAAAGATAACTTTAATTTTATTTCATTATTCACCCATTCAATTCATATATTAATTTTACTATATAATAAAATCATAATAATAAATATACTTATATTTTTTTTCTTGTGCCTTTTACCTACACCTTCACAAACATTTATAAAATGGGATACACAATCATTATTCATGTGTATGGAGGACTACCACCTCATGAACCGATGTCATTCATTTATTTATTACAACCTTTGATGGTTGGAAATAACAATAGAGTTATAGTTTATATATCTCATATATGATATTAATAATTTATTTTTGTCATGTAATTATTATTTAGTACTTACATTCATGCTTTCCATTTGTGTGAACATGATAACATCATTTGTCGACTTTTGGACTACTATATCCTTTAAGCGATGTGATTTGTTCACTCTATAAATGGAATTTATAAAGGTTGGTTATGTTAAAAAATTGATATATATGATAAAAATATTATAATATAATTATAATATATATACACAATTTAATTTTCATTCTTTTTATATGAGAATAAAATGGAAACAACATTCTTGCATACGTGCAACGTTCCATCTCCACGAATGATGTATTTCATTTATATATCCGAATTTTATGGATTATTATAAATATATATATACATAATATATATGATACTCACATACTGTTTAGAATTATAGAGATTATTAAATCATGTTATATTCAATATGATAAATTAACAATTCAAAACATACTCTGAAGACAAGCCATTTGACACCCAAAACGATGAAAATAATGAAGAATTATTAGTGAAAAGTATATAATAATTTTTAAAAGATCTATATATAGTAACATAAACATTAATATGAATTTTTTATAATTTTATAACATCCATAAAACCATTATATATGAGGATAAAGAGTGTTCAACCAAAGGGTCATGCAAGGTAAGGGATTCTCTCTCGATTTCATTTCATTGAGGTATATTATAATGTTATAAAACTATTTTATTTTATATAGATTCTATACTTACCCTTTGAAATTAAATATCAAGAATAATTATTTATTTATGGTATTTTGTGTTTCCAATCAAAATATTTCATATTTTGGGATTTCAAAAAAAGTTACCAAGTGGTATATGATA
This sequence comes from Viscum album, assembly GCA_963277665.1. Classification (NCBI taxonomy): domain Eukaryota; kingdom Viridiplantae; phylum Streptophyta; class Magnoliopsida; order Santalales; family Viscaceae; genus Viscum; species Viscum album. The sequence continues at coordinate 1,064,240,156 of OY728166.1, read as the reverse complement.
CCTTTATAAATAATATGTATTGCCATATATGTTTAACCAACTACAATATGGAAAACAGGTTCATCACATGAGAACCTATCAATGCATCATGGGGTTAAATTCATTTAGGCACCACTTGTGTTATAACAGTCCAAAAAATTCATCATATATCTAATAATTGATTTATTTAATAATCAAATTTATTTATCAATAAATATTCATATTGAATAAATTATATGAATTCGTCAATAATTCCCTAGTTAATAAAATTAAATTCACTGTAAACACCAAATAAAAAACATAGTATAATTTAGGAAATAAAAATATCCATCATGCAATAATATATCATTAATATAAATTTAATTTTTAAGGAATAATTATTACAATAAATTGATTGTTTCAATATAAAGTTGAAAATAAAAAATTAAAGGGTGATTTTAAAATGCCTTTTACAAATTAATAATTTTCAAATTAGAACCTGTTTGATGAGATAATTCAAAGTAAAAAAAATTAAATTACATGAAAAAATTATGATTCATGAAATAATATATGTAAAGCTAACTTATATACACCACAAAAAATTTAATTTGTAAATATGTCAGCTATCTCGCTGATGTAAAAAGTGAGATAAAAAAACTCTACCTTAGGCTCTCTTTTAGTAGAATGCACATTAAGATCATGAATATTGGGTTTAATGTTGTTATTAAATTATACAAAAATAATATTAATTTTTAATGTATCATATATGATATTAACATGATATCTTATTACCCATTTTTTAGTAATCATTCATTTTTTTACAATTCTATGTTTTAATTGCCTAATTTTTTTAGTATGTTTTGCCCAATTATTTGTAGTTCATATTCGTTAAATATTTATTTAATTATATAAATATAGTAAGGAATGATTTTTTATCAGATATATTCATTAAAAATTTATTTATAATAATCCATAATACATGGAGAATAAAAATGAAATGCACCGTTCATGAAGATGGTAGGTTGTACATACCAATGAAATCTACTTCTATTTCTCTATTACATTTTAAATATCTGTGATATATATATATATATATATATTATAATTCCAACATCATATTTATATCATATATTTTACATTTTTTATTAAAACCATCTCTTATTACATTCCATGTATAGCATGAATGAATCACATCCCTTTGAGGAGGTGGTAGTCCATACATCCACAGATGATGTTATCGTATTCCCACAAAATTAAAATCCTGAAGGTATATATTATAAAATACTAATAGAAGATAAAATAAAATAAAAATACTATATATATATAAATTTAAAACAATCATTATTTACAACCATGAATGGTTGTAAAGGGAATAATGAATAACATTAGTTCGTGAGGGAGTAGTCCTCCATACACAAGAACAGTGATTTCATATCACATTTGATGATTTTTTTTGAATGTTTAGATCAAAATCATATCTTAATAACATATAAATATATTTGAGATACAAATTTTATTTAATAATAATTATATTGAATTAATTTAATGGGTGGAGGTGTTAATGAAACAAAAGATGATCTATGAAGAATGTCTCATCGTTTTTGGGTAAATACTTTTGGTTTATACCAAAATACATACTTGGATTTATTTCATCTAAAAGTTAGGCTTATTGGACGTGTTTTTGGATTTTGGGATAATATTTTAGTAGAGTTTTAATGATCCAAATATTTTTTGAGGTGTGATTAACTGGCGGTGTGAATTCTTCTTTAAAGTAGGTGGAGTGGCATTCTTGTAAATATAAAAATATAAACACTATTTGATGGTCTCCCTTACCTCATGTGACACAGAAATTAAAAAACAATGATTTAATTGGAATGTATGTTCAACAATAACCTCCACCACAAAAAAAAAACATTTTTTTCATGACCTTTATGTTTCCCCACATTTAGCATTTTGGTTTTTAAGGTAATTAGCTTTGTAACCTATGTATTTTAACAATAAAGGCTAAACTAAAGTGAGATTTATTAGAAAAAATACCCACTGAATTCTAAATATGATATCAAAATTTTAAAATGAAAACACCATGTTTGTTAGAAATTAATTATAACATAATCACAAATAACTTTCAAAAACACTACATTAATCTGAATTGTTCCATCAATATTTACACTATTTATGGGATAATATGATAATTACAAAAGATCAATTGGTTTATAAATAGAAAATATTTGAAATTTCATAAAATTTACAAATAATATAGTATAAATATTATTTTTGGTGATTCTAATTCTTTTAATAAAATATAATTTATTTTAAATAAAATTTTTGCCCATTTTGAAATTATTTAATTAATTTAAATTTTAAAAAATCAAGAAAATAATGGAATTAAAATTTATTATTTTCCATGATATTTAACATGATATATTCATCTAAATAATATGGGAACATATTAAATCTTTCAATTTCATTAATTATTAATATTTTTAGTTTCCTTTATTTTATTTAATTATTAACTAAATAATTATTATGTCAGAGTTACTTAATAATTTTATGTAAATAATTCATCTCTAAAAATTATAAAAAAATTATTATGAAAAATTTAACAAATTTATCTTTAAAAATAATTTATATAAAAAAATATTATTTTTCTCCATATATCAATCCTTTATAAATATAAATGGTAAATATGTTTTCTTTTTGTCTTTTTTCCTTACGTATCATATTTTATAGGTATATTTCTTGGAATTGATTAATTCTTTCACACTATAATAATGTGATTATCAATTAGAAATATATATTTACATATAAACCATGTTGTCAACAAATCATTAATTAGTACCATGTTAGTAAGTAATATATAATATAGTTAATCCATATCATTAGTCTCTTTATCCAAATATCATTATCTCAAGTTCTAGAACATGTTTGAGGTTATAGTTTCCACAAATATGAGTTTTAAAAAAATATTAACTTTTTACTAAATCACTTTTCATAGTACCATTCAACATATGATTTCAATTACTTAATGAAATATACTATAATAAAATCCATATATATTTTATAATTATAATGACTATTACGTTACTCAAATTAAATAATTATTGAATTTATATATTTGTATATTAATCACTCCACTTATTTTATGATAGTAACCAAAGATTGACCATGATCTATTAGCCTCTTCTTGGCTTTATTTCTTTGATAGTTGAAACATTGATTTGTGTAGTGTATGACCTTCTTGTAGTTGAATCATTGTACATAAAAACAATATTCATATCCTTGAAATCAAAAGAATAGTTTTCATTCCCTCCAATATTATTGAAAACTCATGTTCCTCATATGAAAGTACCAGGGTGATAATTTCGGTATTTATTACATGTGTTAAAATAATTATTTCCCTTCTTTGATTCATACATGTTTTCCCCAATTTTCATTTTATTCTCATACTTCCTACCAATTCATAATATATTGAGAATTGTTTCTTTTTCCTGATTGTGCATAATACTAATCCCTCATATGATGATAATTATTGGGAGAATAATTCCCTTTGATAGATTGGAATAAGACTATAAAATAAATTTTCATTATTACTATTTGGATCATGTGACTTGGTGATGATCACATTATTTCATCTATAAACCATTTATAAATGACAACATAGACTCAATTGGATGTTATAATGTATAAATACCAAACTAGTGAAATATAAACACATATTGAAACGTTTATTTTTATATAATCCATAATTATGAACATGGTTAGTTTGTAATGTTCTTTTATACTAATCATAATAGTATATCATTGGTGTATATTCAATTTATCTATGTTATCCTAAATCTAGTTTCAATGGTTTCTACAAACATGATTTTATTCAAAAACTAATGCCCTGACCCAAAATGCTCGGAGCCTATTCATTACTTTTTCACATTGGCATTATTTCTTAGAAAAAAAATTTAAAACACCTATTAGTTTAATAGGTTTGAAAAATAAGATTACATATATGGTACCCATTTTACAATGGGAAAATAAAATGAAACATAATTCAAAATAAATACAACTAAACTAAATTCATGAAACTCATTCCACGAATTCAAATTCATATCCAGGGGAAGGATAATGATATAAGAGGACATCAAATACCTAGTAAAGGTAATCTTACATGAGAATAAATCAAGAATCAATGAAAATAATCAATATAGAATGTTAAATAAAATAAAAAAACATTCCTTTTAAATAACTAGATAAGGAATACCAAATATATAATGGTAAATAAATGAGACACAAGCCATTTAATGAATATAATGAGAATGAAATGAATTCATAGATTATTTCACAAAAAAAATATCAGGGATAAATAATAAGTTAATATTAATATAATAAATTATTGATTATTTGGTGTCATGTTTCATAGGTACAAGATACTGTTATTGTCAACATTTATTCCCAGGAATGTTTAAATTACTTAGATTTGGACAACTGATTAATCTAATTAGAACCTATCGATGAATCAAAGGGATATATTTAACTAATATTCACACTTTTATTCCCACTAAAAAAAATTCCTAAAATATTAAATAATCAATTTAATTGGTAAACCATATTCCTTATAATAAACTATCATTATTCAATAAATAGTAAGAATTTATAAATAATTCCCTAGTTAATCAAGTAATGTTCAATGTATACACCATGTATAAAAATTATTTTTTAGGAAATAATAATTTCCATAATACAATAATTTAAATAAATTATTGAAATTTAACTTCCAATAAAATATGCCTACAATAAAGTTATTGTTTCAAGATAAATTCAACAATCACAAAAGAATGCGTGATTTCAAAAAAATAACTTTTCCCACATAGAAAGTTTCATAATATAGTCTCATGGAATGGTTAATTCAATAAAACCCATTAAATACCATATATATAATATGGTTAGTGATATAATATATCAAAAGTGGCATTGATACACATCAAACATGAATTAATTTTTGAATGAGACATTTTTCCAACAGATGTAAAAAGTTATATGAAAAACCCTTACCTTACTATATCATTTGGTTAAAAGCTATATATCCTCAATTATAATGGATTTAATAAATTTATTAGACTATACCAATAACATATTAACATTTACAATATCATATATAGTCTTATTTTTATATCTTATTACCCATTTTTAGTAATCATTCATTATTTTCACTATTTTAGGAGTTAATTTCATAGTTTTTCAACTATATTTAGAATTTTTATTTGTTTATTCTTATTAATAAGATCAAGATATAAACATCTCCAGAATGTATGAAATGATTTCACACATATATATATATATATTCAATATATATGTACTTATAATTTACCATAATATTTGGATATATGAATTGAATTGAACCATATATAGAGACAGTAGGCTGTATGTATGCATTAATGCTACATCCATTCTTTTGTCATAATTAAAATAGATTATATATATTTATTTATTTAATTTAAGTATCATATTTATATCATAAATTTTACCTATGTTTATTAAAAACACCAGTAAATAAATTCCATGTATAGCATTAACATATCTTTTACTTTTGAGGAGGTGGTAGTCCACACGTACACACAAAATGTTATTGTATTCCCACAAAATGGAAAGAATGATGTTCTGTGTTACAAAATAATTACATAATAATAATTAAATTTTAAATAATATATATATTTTTATATATAATAAATACTATAAATACGACTTTATTTCTAACCATGAAAGGTGGTAAAAGGAAGAATGAGTGGCATTAGTTTGTGAGGCGGTAATCTTCCATACAGACGAATGATGATTTCAAATCCCATTTTATGGATGTGTATAAAATTTTATTTTGAACTATTATCATATAAAACTCTCATTTTATTTAATATAATTTTTTTATTATATAATCATTATATGAAATAAAATCTATGGCTAGATAATTAAACGAAAAAATATGATCATTGTAGAATGTTGCCTATTTTTTACGAAAATAATTTTTATTTATGGAAACATACATCCTTGGATTTAATTAATCCCAAATTGAGGATACTATGATAATATTATGGATGTTGGGAAATTTTTTTTAATGAGTTTGGATGATACAAAAGTCTTGTGAGCTATGATGTGGGGGGGGGGGTTTAATATCGTTTAAGTGTAGGTAGTGTTTCATTATTGTAAATATAGTAAGTTAAACAATATTTGGAGGTTTCCCTTACCTCATGTCCAAGAAATGTAAAAATAATGGAATAAGTTATAATAATTTTTGAAAAGACCACCCACCACCCAAAAAAGATTATTTTTATAATGTTTTTCCTTATCGTCTAAGTTTCTTTACATTTACCTTTTTCATTTTGTTATGGTAATTAGTTTTATAATATAAGTACTGAAGAAATAATAAATAAATTATAGAGAGATTTTTTATAAAGTATATACTAATATAATTATAATTATTATATTAATTTATTTTTTAAAAATACAATTTTTTTTATAAATTTTAATAGAAGATCATATAACGTGTAAAAAGTGTACTTTAACCTGAACTGTGCAAATAGTGATTTCACTATTTAGGGGTCAATATGATCATTATAAAAGATTTTTTTCCAAACAGTTAGATCATAATTTACATTTATTAAAAATTAATAAAAATTAGTAAATGATTGTAGTTTTAGTAATTATAATAGTTTTAATAAATTATCATTTATTTAAAATAATTGTATTGTCAATTTTGGCATTATTTACATAATTTAAATTTTATAATGTTAATAAAATGATGTAATTAAAAAAATACTAGATTAAATTTTTTTTCAATTGACCTATTCATTTAATGAAATAGGTGTACACATTTATTAATTCAATTTATTCAATTTTAATATATTTATTATAATTAATTTTATTTACTTATGAACTAAAAATGAATTTGTTGGGGGTTTTTTGAGAATTTTATGTAACTAATTCATATCTAAAAAATAATTATAAATTATTATGATGAGAATAAATAATTTATATTTCAATATTATTTATATAACAAAAAATATGATGGTTTTTCCATATATAATGTCTTTATAAATGTCAAACATAAGGAATGTTTTTTTTTATTTTTTCCACACATAACTTGATATATAGTTAACATTTACGGAATTGAATCCTAATAAATCATAAAATTAGAACCAAGAATATATTATAATATATATGGACATAAAATGGTTTTTTTACTCATTTCTAGGTTGTTTGGTTCCTTAATATTAAATTATCACCACTAAGTAATTTTAGTTTCACCAAAATTACTGTAATTAATTTTAATAACATTCAATAATATTTATAGAGAGAATTTATGTTAATATTAATATAATTTAAATATTTAATTGACACCAAATATTTATATCATTCTTCAAGATTCAGCGTAAATAAGTAGAAAAATTAATTTCAAGGCTAATCCTGTATATATGGTGAGAAAGCAAGTTTTTAAAATGAAATTTTTTAAAATTTCATTAAAATTTAATATCTTTATTAAATATAAAAATTATTCCAAATAACAAAATATATTAATATATTTAGAATTGAATTTTTTAGTCTTTATTACAAATATTAGATATAATTTATCATTAAATGTTTTTAATGAAAATTATGTTTTTAACTAAAATGTAGTTTTTCACTATTCATCAAAAAATGAAACTCCACAAAAAACCTACTCAAAATTAACCTTATATTATATTTGAAATTATAAAATCTTAAACAAAGATTATTTTGTAAAATAATTTTTCAAAGGATAAATATTATTTTTTAAAATAGTTTTTCCACTAATATTTGGAAAACTACCTTTAGAAAAATATAACTTTTCTTATGTAATACAAGATTTTTTCTTTACCAGATATTTGAAAATATCACATTGGATGAATTTGAGAACATTTAATTGGATATATGATATAAAAATAAATATATAATAATGTATTAGGATGTAATATGAACATATATTATTTTTCTTCCATGTCTTATACACCATTGGTGGAATTCATTATTTTGTGTAACACAAGCCAACATAGTTTTACGTATAAAGAAATATACCAAAAAAAGTTGATTTATTATAATCAAATTGTAATTCCATGGTTTAATACAAAAACAGTACACAAAAAGGCAACTAATATCCCTCCCCTCCACTATGAAACCATAATGTTGGTAAAAAGGAAACCAAATAATTCTTTTGGTATAATCGAAAAGGTGTTACACAAAAAATATGTAACATTCATCAAAAAACAATTTTTAGTGATTTATTCACTCATTAAATAATTATTATATGATGATTATATTACAAAACCATTATTCTAAATATACTAATATGTTTTCATCTTAAAGGTATAACCAACACCTTCACACACATCCATCAAATGAATAGACAATCATCGTTCTTGGATACGATGGGCTACTGCCTCATAAAAATATATTGTTATTTCATCCATTAACACAATTACAGGTTTGTTATAATAATGGATTTATAGTTTATACATTATATATATGAAATTTTTAATTTATTTTTATGTCTAATTATTTTATAATACAATCCTTTTTTCATTACATTTTGTTGTAATACATTAACATTGTTTGTGGATGTGTGGAAGACCACATCCTCAAAGGGATGTGATTTGTTCACACTATACATGTTATATTTAAAGTACGATTTTAATAAAAATATGTTATATATATGATAAAAATATTGTCATTCAATTTTAATATACATATACATTATTTACTTTTCATTCTATTAATACGATTAGAAAATGAAAATGGTATTCATGTGTATGTATGACCTACCATCTCAATGAATGATTAATTTCATTTCATTAAAAATATTTTATGGATTATTGTAAATATAAATATATATAATTAATTTATTATACTTATAAATTGATTTAAATTTTTGAGATGATGAATTCATGATTTATGTAAACGGAATAAAAATTGACATGCCAAAACAAACTCCAAAAACCAAGAAAATTAATACCTGAGAAGATGAGAATAAGAAACTATTATTAATGAATATGTTATAATATTCCATAAAAAAATATATGATTTCATAAATATTAATAAGTGTATATTATAAGTTAATAACATGATGAAAACCGTTATACCTAATGATAAAGAGAATTAAACCAATGGGAAGAGTAAGGTATTAGATTCTACTTAAATTTAATTTCATTAAGGAATATTGTAGTGTTATGCACCTATGTTATTTTACTTGTGGTTTTTACTAAACATTTTACATTTAATATCATTAATATTCCATTATTAATTTCATTTCTGGTTTCAATTTTAAATGTTTCATCAAAGGGGTTTTAAACATAAAGTTTCCAAGTGATAATGAAATTTTAGAAATGAATTACTTTTCATTGGGTTATATTAATATATCATTGACGTTAATATTCAATGATTATGTTTATAATGTAATTTAATATATATCTATACATTTACACATAGTTTTTGTGTATTTATAGTTGATACAAATAATAAATTCATATATTAATTCATTTTTTATCATTATGTTAATTTTGAGGGTTTATTTCATAATCAAAATATAATCAAGATTTTTCATTCATGAATATAATCTAAATGAAATTATATTATAATTATTTAATAAAAATTTTATTTTTATTATCCTATAGATATTCATTATATTTTCAATTAATATATCCTTTTCCCTATCATTGTTGCATGAAATTTTTTAAAAAGTATTTTTAAGAAAAACCATCTCCATCTCTCTATTAAAATAGAGATCTGTGAAATCCATTTTTTATAAAACAAAATTTCAAATGTTTTTTATAAATTTAAAAAAGATTTTTAAAGAAATATTTACCAGTGTTTTCTTTAAAAAATGATTTTAAAGTAATCTTTTTTTCTCTTTTCGAATAAGGCGCTTTTTAAATGTTTTTTCATCAAAAAGAAATATTCTTTTTGACCTTGTACGGATGTACCCTCCATCATTTCATTAAAGATGTTTTGAAATTTTCAAAGATAAATTTAATGGTAATGTTTTAAATGTTATTTTTAGAGACAATAAAATTTCAAAAAAATTTCAAATTGAAATGGATATTTTCGTTAAGAACACATTAAAATATATTTTTATGGTATTTTTATTTCATCAGTGTAAAAAACCCAATTTATTAGTCCAATGAATATATTTCACATTGATATAATATTTATTCTTTATTTGGATGGTTGATGACTATTTTGAAAAATGATAATATAAACATTCAATTCCTTGAAAAACTTTTTTCATTAACATCACATGAAATATTAACATTCCTATAATCATTGGGCTTGATGTTTCACCTAATTATCCATATCAATTATCAGGGATATTTTTATTCATTAAACTATAAACCATTTTTTCAAATGGTGTTTATTTTGAATATTAGTTTATTAATTTTGGATGTATTGATAAATATGCATCCTTTATTCAATATGGATATATGATAATAAGGAACATTGTTTGTTAATTGAATCAACAATTAAATATATTAGGAATGATTTAGTAATGAACTACATGGGTAGGGGAACATTTTAAATAAACCCCTAGATGCATTAGAAATCACATGAGATAAAAGTAATTAAAAAAAACATTCTATTTTATTTTTATAATGAATCAGAAAAGTTTCTACCCATAGACATAAGCAGTCTTGAGAATAGTTCTTAATCCTATAGTGGTTTATGTTATAGATATTTGATGTCTATAATTTAATCATTCCATTCATTTAGTATTCAATTATTATTATTTTACATAAGATTTTAACTATAATAATATTTTTGTATTCATTTCGTTTTCAATGTATTGAATAAAAGGAAAGTATTTTCATTTATTTACCTATTCAAGTTGATAATGCATTATGCATGTTTTTAAATGAAATGTGTGCTCTATTATGTACCATTCCATTTTTTATGAACCTCCTTCTATGTTTATTTACTATACGACATGTGTGAAATATTATTTACCTTTCCATATTTCTGAGAACTTCCGTCCCAATTAATTGATTAAATTGAATATGTGTTATGTTATTTACCTTTCTATTTTAATTATTCTCACAAATTAATTATTTTTTACATCATAATTAAACATTCCTGAGAATTTCAGATAACCCATATTTTGTTTCATTTCACTAGTATTCCGCGATGTTTAATTAGAATAATATAAAAATATATTCTAGAATAGATAATGTCATTATTATTATCAAAAAAAAATTAAGTTTTATTTTTTGTATCTATTTTTAACAATAGACTCTTGTATAAATCAATATTACCATGAATATTAAACAGTTCAGTACTTTGGGACTCAATATCATTATATTTAATCCAATTTAATGGTAGCATGGCACCAGATCTAGGAATATTAGGGTCGGTACACTACATGAGTGAAAAACTTCCATTATGAATGCCTTAGTAGTAAGACTTTACTACTAATGAAATAATTTCTGTTATTATATTTTTTCCAACAATATATGTCGTATGGAAATGTTATAATCTCATGGATTGTTTTTTATGATCCATTCATGATTAAAGTCTTATGAACTTCCAATATTTTTCCATATCTCATGTTTTTGATCTAGTATATTCAATGTTTGGTTTTAAAATTTCATTATCATATTCACATCTCCTTATGCTCAATTTATATTGAAATCTCCCTTATTTACCCTTATGGAGCATCTGAACTCACCTTTTTTATGTTTCCTTTTCTCAGGTTATGAAGAATTGTATTATTCATGATGTGTTTAATAAGGTTGCTAGTTATGAATAACTATGTCAAGGATGATATAGTTCACTTATGAAATAGTTTTTTATATATCCATTTTTCCAAAGGCACTAGAACCATAAGTCTTTTGCATTTATTTTTATGTTATGTAATGAATTTTAATCTATTAATATGTGATATATATATATGTGTGTGTGTGTGTGTGTTGGTTGTTATAATTATTATACAAAAATATGACCAAGAATAAATAGAATGGATCTTATAAGTGTATTGTTTATTTAATGGCTGGGCATTGACACAGTAATGTTTTGAATAAGAAAGGATAAGATATATCCTTTTATAAGTAAGTGGTGGGACTCTTATGTAAATAATAAAATCATTTAAATATATCATTTTAACATAAAATTGTTAGAGAATTGAAAAATATCCAAATTTAAGATATTATAATTTCTAAATGTCTTCAACTAACACGATTTATACATGTTCTAGGGTCATTTGTATCCTTTTCACATAATTCAATTCCCCTGTTATATCAATTTTAACCATAATAGTGGTAGAATATTTTTTCTATTTTTACTATTCATTATGACAAAAATGAAAGATGTATCATTACCAATTTTTTCATGATCATTCTAAATACAGAATCAATTTTATGAAATTCATTTTCAATGTGTTCCATAAATTAATTGTAATATCATCGTGAAAAAGACAACAATAAAGTTTTTTTTGGGAATATAAATTTTTAATCATAAAACTAACATTACATACTATCCATAACTAAAAAATACTATGCCAATTTTGAAATATTTTATTAATGATATATTATATATGATTCATTAATTGTTTTTAATTATTCATTTTTTTAATATTATAATCTAAAAACACTTTTATCAACAAAACATTTTTTATAAAAAATAAATAACACTTTTTACCCACAAATTGTTTATCTCAATTAGATTATTTTAAATAAATAATACACGAATGATTATTAATACATTAACAATAAAATTAACTATAATTACATTAAATTTATGACCAATATATTTTATTACATAGACATTCACTACACCTAGAAAAATATTATATATTTAATTTAATCCTAAATTTATTTAATTAAAATTAATGACCATTTCTTCAGCAATAATCAATATGATAAACATAAGGAAAATATTTCTCTATATATTTAATAATTTTTTAAATTATATTCAATCCCATCAATAGAATTGTTGGTTTATAAAATCCATATTATATCATGGTTCATCTAGACTTAGGGTCTCATATAAATCACGATATTGAATACTTGAAATTTATTTCGAAGGAATACATATAAAATATTAGGGTATTGCATTATAAAAAAATAAAATAAATTTTACACTTTAAATATTTTCACAATGATGAAAAGAATGACTATTATTATTCTTTATCATCTCATCCTCAGGTTCTTATATAGTTTCCATTAGTTTATAAATCCTCTATAGAATATTATCCGACTGATTAGTCATATTCCATAGAAATTTATCTCCATGAGGCATGGTTTATACTAGTTGTTCTTTAAGAAATATATTATTCTCTAGGAATACAACAACTGATTTCAGAACATGAGAAATATTAGTTATGTAATTCTGAAAAAGAGATACATGGAACATGTAATGAACATAATGAAAGTTCATTGGAAGAAACCAATTACAATATTTATTCTATATTCAATATAGAATTTAATAGTTAAAATATACCTAAATATCATATAAAACTTTTTTTAATATCATAAAATTCTTTGATGGAGAAATTTGTAAGAATAATATCTCACGAACATAACATTTCTAATCTCTCCAATGATTTTCTCTCTAAAATTCATGTTGAATATGAGATTCTTTGATGTATTTTTGAATGGATAAGAGATTTTACTCAGTTAATTCATCCAGATCAATTCCCAATAGAATTTGTTTCTTTAAGATCGTCCAACAATATTAGTATTCAAGAATTATATGCATATAAGGATTTGTATGGAGGCATTTGAATGCCCGAGTGGAATCTACTATTATAAAGGAATTTGACTAGTGAAAGGTGTTGACCATAATTAACATTTAAATAAAAATATAGAAGATCATAACATATAATCTAGGGGTTTTATGGTTCTATCAGTTTGAAAATATGTATATTAAATATAGGAAGTACGAAAACACTACTTTATATCTATATCATAGTAAACTCACGCTAAAACATCAAGGTAGACATCAAATGTTCATCAGATACAATATTATATTGTAATATATATAACCATTGAACATAATTAATATATATCTATAAAATATAATCAATAGATATATATTCTATAATAGTAATGAAATATGATGACTTCATATAGTGATCATCTATGACCTAATGTGTATAATTCCCTATTTATGTTTTGAGGGGGACTATGACAAATTATATGGTGATGTTTTCAAATTTCCATATATGAATGAGTATTTGATTTAAAATACCCTTATAATTAATCTTCTTATCCTTTAAATTTTTTTCATGCTATGAATATAGATATATACTATGTAATACCCCTCTTCATGTGAAACCACTATAAATTTTTCCTATGGTCTCTATTCATATTCCTACACATATGGTGAATAGAGAATGACATGCTATGAGCATGATAACACTAATTCTTCTTCCATTTTTGTATATCAGGGAACCATATTATATTCATGATATTTATCATTCAATCAAAATAAATTTCAAACTAAAGAATATTTTCCATATTTTTTATACATCTGTATTATACTATGAAACAAAATTAATATACACATGAATATATGGTTGAAAACTAAATTTATAAATATTATATTTCTCCCAATACATTAATATTTAATAGTATATATGTCAAAATTTCAAAAATATTGTATCATTTTCAATCATCATTATAGAAAATGTAGAAATGTCATTTTGACAAAAATCCTTGGCCACCTTGTTCACTATAAGTGGGTGGTAATTAATTGAGAATTCTTAATCCTTGATAAACTATAACAACCTTATGAAGAACAAAATCAAATCATTAAGGGAGAATATATACTTCATCCTTCTTGGATATATATATAAATATCATTATTCAATATATTGAAACTTCAAGAATATCTTAAATGAAGAAATTACTCTTATTAAATCCAAATAATTTTTATTATATATTTTATAATGAACCATCAATTATATTGAGCCATATAATATCACCATATCAATCTATATTATAACCCATTCCATTCCCATATTTTATGCATCATTAAAAATAAAAAACCATTTTCCACTAATGTGTAGAGTGGGTACGAGTTCTATAACCAACCTTCTCTTTAGATAAATGAAAATTATTCACTTTTCCCATTTTAATAGAGCCTAAATCCCTTCCATGATAACATTGTTATTGGATTATAAATGTATTAAATAATATTCATAATATATCAATAATATCAAGACAAACTAAGACATATATGTATCACAATCATAGTTTTGGTTTTTCCCAATGGATAATTACTTTTATTATAGAAGGATCTATTGATATACCCTCTCTTCTGACTACATGTCCCCAGAATGATACATTATATAAGAATAATTTACACTTTCCAGTTATTTTGTATAGTTTATCCTTTTATATGGACTTCAAAAAAATTATCAACTGATCCTCACGATCATCCTTTTTCATGGATTGAATATTATTATCATCTATTATGCCTATAACAAATTGCTAAAGGTAATATATAAAGATGATATTGATGTAAACTATACTAGCAGCATGGAAATAAATAATCCCAAAAACCATCACTATACCATCATAGTGTCCCTACATCATGTAGAATGTTTTGTTTTTATATATTCAACTTTGACCCTCAATTGATAGTATCTAGATCGTAGGCTATGTTTTGGGAATTTATGAGCTCCTCAAAATTAATCACAAAAATCATCATATATGGTAAATGATACTTATTCATTATTTTGATCTTATTAAATTATTTAAAATCAATTTAGAGTCACATTGATCCATATTTCTTCTTAATTAAAATAAAAGACACACCACATGTTGACAGACCTGGAATAATGAATATCTTATCAAGATTATCCTATAGGTCTCCATCAATTAGTGAAACTCCATAATGAAAATTCTATATAATTTATTATAAATAGGGATAATACTATGTATGAGTTCTATTGAAAAATAAACTACATTATTTGAAGAAGGACTAGGATTCTCTTTAAGAAATCCATCTTCAAACTCTATTACAATAGGAATATCATTACTTTGGTGTTTATCTTTAACTATCAGAGAAACATTTCATCTATAAATAAGAATCAATACCCATATAATGGATGTAATTTTCATTGTAATATCATATTAATCTTCACATTGATAAGTGATTATAGGTATATTTGGAATATGGAATGTGACATCATTTGTTAGCATTTTAAATTGAATCTATATAGTGGGATATATTCCATGAACAAAATCACTTAAAATTCAATGAGTGGGTGAATAAAAACATTTTTAGGCATCACATCTAAAAACCATAAATCAAATAATAGTCATATAATTGTGATGATATCATCATAATAGTAAAATGTTTCACTTATAATTATATAACTTATCACTGATGTCGGGATAATCATTCCCACATACCTAAAATAATATATTTTAATACAAATATCTAGGCTAAAATAATGTACTTCAATATTTTTGTATACCTATCACCACCTCAACATCACCATTCTATATAATATCCCTCACTAAATCTTAAATTTTTAAGATTACCATAATCCATCATTAATGATAGTGAACAATAATATAATTGTTGGAACCAAACTTCGGGACAATGAAGAGGCCCAAAGAAGGCCCCATGGACTACCTCTCAAAGACACATCGCAGAGTCCCCCCAGCATCGTGGCCGCTGTGAAGCCAAGATGCGGGACGCTCCGCGAACGCATTTGAAGTTTGTGAGCCCGCCACGAAGCATGAAGGCAGGATGCTCTGGAAAAGCATTTGAAGTTCACGAGCATGCCGCGAAGCAAGGAGGCGGGACACGCCGTGAACGCATTTGACATTTGTGAGCCCGCTGCGAAGCAAGGAGGTGGGATGCTCCACGAATGCATTTGACGTTCGTGAGCTCACCGTGAAGCAAGGAGGCGGGATACTCCGCGAACACACTTGACCTTCGCGATCCCACCGTGATGCAACCAAGTCCCTCTTTGCACCGCGTGAGCTCCACTCTGCGACACATCTTTCCATAAATACCGGGCTCCCCCTGAGCCCAAAGCACGGACAATCCGACCTTTCATCTTCCCAGCTCCCAAATCGTGAAGCATCCTTCTGCTCGGCGAACCATGAGCTGTGCGAGGTACTTCTGCTCCACAAAGTGCCTCCCCTTCGACCTGTTTTGATCCCCTTTTCCGAGAGGGATGCCCTTCGTAAAGCCTAAGGGACTTAGCGAAGGAAGGGGATCCCCAAGGGGATCTGGGTTGTTGTGGAGTGTTTATGATTCGCGAAACACCCTTCATGTAAACATGATCCACATGCTATGGCAGGGTCACTGTACTTTGTGAAGCACATTGCTTCCCGAAACCTTGCTTCGCGAGACACCTTTTTTCCATGAGGATGTGCTCTACAAATGCCCTTCCACTTCGCAAAGCACCCCCCATATGCACATTTTCCTTATGCTTAGGCTAAGCTGCCGCACATCATGAAGCACACCCCTTTGCGAGTGCCCTCCGCCACGCGGAGCAACAGATCTACACAAGTCCCTTGCCTATGAACCCCTCTTTTTGGATACCCCTTTTCCCATGCGACACTCAAGGTTTTCATGATGTGACTTCAAAGTCCCCTGGATGACACCGCCCATTGCGTTGCATTGCCTAATACTTCTTTGTGTAGGCACGCTAATGGCTATTACTTCTTCGCATAGCAACGCTAACGAGGACCCCTCGGTGGTTCACTCCATGATGCCCCCTCAGTACGGCGTTGTCAGTGCCTTCCCTCCCACAAGTAGCAGAGGTTACCAGTAATGTAAGTCCTAGGGGTGCGGAGCAAACCCACCTCATTCAAGATGCATGACGCTAAACTACCAATCACCATCTTCCTCACCACATGACGTTAAACTATGACATTGCCCTGTGCCTCTCACGTGTGGTGCACCCACTTTGGACATTCTCCACACCCCCTGGTCTCCAGAGGGGATGATATTCTCTTTATGGGAGTGGCGTTTGTCCGTGGGGGAAGGGAATCCATATTTGTGTAAGCCCCTAGCATTCCTTCTAGGAGGTAGCATCCCTGCTCTTCCTTTCATCTTCAGCCCCCAAGGCCAGCGGAGGGCGTGATAGGGAACAAGGATCCTCCTATCTTCAGTCCCAAATCCCAATACTTCTGCGCTTTTTCACACTCGTGCCTCCATCTTGGAGTAATCCCCAACACTTCTTGGGCCTCTCAACACATAAGCCCCTCTTCACTTCCCACGGACACACCATTCGCGACGTGGTCATCAGGCCTTTGTTGCGTTTTGTTTCTCACACCGAGAAGGACTCACGTGGGATTAGAGTAAGCATCGACCATGCCATCACCCCCATCCCGCATGACATTAAACTGTATTCCACCCCATCCCTCATGAGGTTAAACTATATTCCACCCCATTTCGCATGACGTTAAACTGTATTCATCCCCATCCCGCATGACATTAAACTGTACGCCCAAACTACATGGACTTTGATCCATGTCAAGGCATGGTACATAGGAAGCCTCCATGAGGTTCAAGCCCCAAACACCATGCGCCTCCTCAGAGTGTATTCCCCAATCCATCCCGAACTATGGGGACATTGATCCATGCCAAGGCATGGTACGTAGGAAGCCTCCACACGGTTCAAGCCCCAAACACCATGGGCCACCTCAGAGTGTAAGCTCCAACCAATTCCGAACTGTGGGGACTTTGATCCATGTCAAGGAATTGTACATAGGAAGCCTCCATGAGGTTCAAGACCCAACCACCATGGGCCACCTTAGAGCATAAGCCCCAATCTATTCTGAACTACGGGGAATTTGATCCATGTCAAGGCGTGGTACGTAGGAAGCCTCCATGAGGTTCAAGCCCCAAACACCATGGTCTGACGTAGAGTGTAAGCCCCAATCCATCCCGAACTATGGGGACTTTGATCCATGTCAAGACATGGTACGTAGGAATCCTCCACAAGGTTCAAGACCCAAACAACATGGGCCACCTCAGAGTGTAATCCCCAACTCATTCTGAACTACGGGGACTTTGATCCATGTCAAGGCATGGTACGTAGGGAGCCTCCACGAGGTTCAAGACCCAACCACCATGGGCCACCTCAGAGAGTAAGTCCCAACCCATCCCAAACAACGGGGACTTTGATCCATGTCAAGGCATGGTACGTTGGAAGCCTCCAGGAGGTTCAAGCCCCAACCACCATGGGCCGCCTTAGAGCATAAGCCCAAATCCATTCTGAACTACATGGACTTTGATCCATGTCAAGGCATGGTACGTAGGAAGCCTCCCTAAGTTTCAAGACCAACATTGGACCGCCTCAGAGCATAATCCCCAATCTATTCTATACTACGTGGAATTTTATCCATGTCAAGGCATGGTACGTAAGAAGCCTCCACGAGGTTCAAGCCCACCACCCGGCCATTCCCACCCCATTCAAGTTGGTTCATCAACACCTTGGGCCACCTCAGAGTGTAAGCCCCATCGATTCTGAACAATGTGGAGTTTGATCCATGTCAGGGCATGGTATATAAGTGCCTCCACAATGTTCTAGCCCACTACCTGGTCATTCCGACCATCATCGGTTCGCCCCTATCTAGCTTGAAGTTAAACTGCATTCGCCATTTGAACTACGTGGTCTCTGATTCCCCGTCATTGGGATACAAAGGAATCCTCCATGAGTCTCAATCCCATCACTCATGTCTCATCCTGACCTTTCCATCCAGCCTATGTGTCTCAGGAAGCTAATTCCCTAACCCGTAAGTTCCAATTCCTCTAGGTACCATCCATGCGTCCATTATCATGGGTCGCCTCCTCAGGTGTCCCATCGTTTCATCGAACTATGCGCACTTTGATTCCCTACCACGAGGATCCATAGGAATTCTCTTTAATGCCAAATCCTAAAGCCACCATCCATCCTGATTCTTACCTAGGCCACCACATCTCGGTGAGATCATGCCACCATATTCCCCGCCCCAGCATTCAGAAGGCCACCCACGTGTTGTCCCCAATATCAGCATTCCCTCAAGGGGTTTCCTCCGTCTGATCCACTCTAACCAGTGTTCTGATCAGTCTGGTCCGTCTCCGCTGGACATCAAAGTTGCAACATACCCTCTGTTAAACATAGGAAGCTAAGGAAAACCTCAGAAACATTCCCATGGAATATGGTTCCCCACATTCGTTGTGGGATGCCTCGGGCTTCCGTGACCTCGAGAAGTCCTATAATAAGGGACAGAAGATAGACACACCAATCCCCCATCGTCTAGACACATCAGTGAATCCCCAACATGACTACTCCCCTAACCGAAGGTTTCTGCCATGACCGGGCCCCTTGGAATGTCTTGATAGAAGCAACATAATTAAATGGTGTCCATTAAGATATGACATTGGGGAGAGTTTCACGAACAACTTATTAAATCGATGAGGGAGACCTGGACTAGGTGACGAGTTTCGAGTAGGAATCCATGGAAGGAAGAACCGACATCCCATCATCCCGTTTCGATCAAGGATCAAACATCCCTGAACAAGGAACGGATGCCATCCACCATTGGAAAGTGGGAATGTGGGCTAACAAATTTGCGCATGTCGTACTCAAGTAGAAGGACGTGTGTGCCCCAACGAAATCATAGGAAACAGAAATGGTGAACCCAACATGATGTTTTTCTCCTCAATTTGGAGATTAGTAGCACTCGGGGCATCAATAGATTGACGTGGCACCAGATCCAGATATCCAGCACTGGGTCCCTCCATGCAAATAGCGGGCCTAGCATGATACTCACCAAAATTTGGGGTAGTAGGACGTTGGACATCCCGTTCTACGATATTGTCAGTGTGGATCCCTCTTACCGGCCATGGAAGATGGAACGGTGCTGGGGAACTGGTTGTCGATTTCTTTTTCTTGCAAGGTTAATGAGTTCATATCCCTGCTTTCAGGAACCAAGTTGTTGCATCCGGAGCCCAATCACCTGCCCACCGACACAGGGGTAGGGGCAATACCGATGTGGCTACCCCAAGTGGTTCTGCCTCTTCCATGATGGCTTAGACCACGACGACTGCTGGGCGCCCATGCCCCATATACCCATCAGAAGCTATCCAATGAAGGATAATTAATGAAATCGTACATCGTTACGAGGAGGAGGGAATCATCCCCACCAGGGATACGACCAGCCTGGACCAGGAGGCGTTTAGGCCCCACCATCAACGCCACCCCGAGGGCCATGCATGGAGCCATTGATCCCCACCCCGATATACAACAGCTTCAAGAGTTTGTCCTCGGAGTGCCTTGATGACTCCCTGCCTTACACTGATGAGGTGGAAGATGTCCGGCCCAGCTCGGTCAGAGTCCCAATCCAGGGACTCCCAACAAGGGATCCCACCAGCCGTGTCAGCGCTGGCGTCCAGTCCTACCGGAGGACCAGGTAAGATATGCACCTGCACAACCAGCACCAGCTTGTCCGACCCGATGGCAACGTCAGGCATGAGATGAGGACACCCACCAGGGAGTGCCAACGTTGATGGCTACTATGGCCAAAGCCACCGCCAACTCATATCATCAAGTCTCTGCACTCACTGAGTAGGGGTCCTTGTATGCCCAACCAGGATCGAGGACTCAACTGCCCCACGGGCAGGCTGGGTCGACTCTCCTGGTCACAAGCATGATATGGGGTCGCTGTGAACCAACCTGCAGTGATTCCACAATGTACGGAGGTCCTCCCCATACCACCACCACATAGAGTGTGGTCCTTCCCCGCTCTGAGGCTCGACATAGAGGTCCGCCCCGTGCTACCCCCGATACGAATGACGGTTTGCCTCACGGTAGTGATTTTCGATTCAAAAGCCTCTCCCGTGCCCATCACACTAGGTATGGAGTCCTTCCTCCTACCCCCGATCGTCGATGTGGAGGAGTTACCTATCCGGTATCTCTCTAATGTGGGGATCCTCCCTACATCCTCTCCGCGTCTGGCGAAGGTCCTCCTCGCCCCGGCAACCAGAGGGGTGATGACCGGCCTCGCTTTACCCGCACCATGCATGGATGTCCTCCCCATGCTCCCACCGGTTCCAGTGGAGGTTTTTTTTGATCAGGTGATGTTCATGGAGGTCCTCCCCATGTCCCCTTAGACATTTGTCCAGGTGCTCCTCGCACCCCAGCTCTCTCAGGTGGAAACCTTCTCCGCCTCAGCACCAGTGTGGCCAAAGGACCCCATGTCGGAAGTTAGTCCTATCCTGAGGATCCACCCAGGGGCAGGACGGCGGGACGTCACCACCACAAGAAGAATCCTAGAATGGCCTAGACAGAGATCATACCAGTCCGCTTCTCAAACTGTAAAGAAGAGTATGAATCAGCTCGGGAACCCTCCCCTCGCTCACTCGAGTCAAGGACCGGAACAGGGATGTGGTGCATCCATATGGTGCTCCCAGAATGAGAGGCCCATAGGATTACTACCTCCCTCCATAGTTTTATCCAGGAGGATGAAAATATGGTTACCCCATAGGTTACGGTCGTTCAGTCCCCACCATCATTGCCTGAAGCACTTTCTACCTCCACAAGAGATCACATAGAGCTATTTAGGGGACCAATGGCCGGTGAACAGCAGTGCGACCCACCACCAGTAGCCCTGGCCCCTGAACTAGGAACGACAGTCGCCATCCCATCATACCGAAACGTAGTATCTAGGTCACTGCACTCTTCGGAGGACAACCCGAGAATCAGCAGCCAGTCCGCCCGTTCACCGTATTCTCCACCGGACAACCTGTCGTCCCAGCGGTCTGCCTCAGTACCACTGCCAGTTCCTCAACCACCCCCAGTTGGTGAGTGGGGAAATCAATGGCCAAACCCTTAATTTGAGTCGAGGACCTTTTGGAGCATTCTTGTAGCGGACCACTCCATTGAGGACTTCTGGCCCGTGGTAGTGTAGAATTTCTGCATACCTGAGTCTCTCACCCCAGAAGAAGTTGAGTGTTTCCACTACAGAATCTGGGTGATGCATTTCAGTCTCCATCATCAGATTGTGGAATATCCAAGGAGACGAGTGCATTTTGAAGACATCAGCGAGTTGTGCAGTCTAGTCAATCTGGCCGCACTCCATGTGGCCTAACGCCCCTATCACTAGGTCGACATGAGGCCCTCTAGTAGCAATGCGTTCAGAGTATCAAGGTACACAACAGAATAATTAGGGAGGTTACCCCCCATGTGAAAATCTGTGGTTGGGGTTAGTATGCTGCCCTCCTCTTCAGCACTATCCGGTGGCAGCCCAATTCTCTATGCGGTATTGAGGACATGCCCCCACGATGGGTCATGTTCCACATGACTGACATAGTGGACAAGGAGGAAGAGCTGGAGTTTCATGATAGAGACTTACCCCTGAGGGTGTGCCACCACTGTTGGACCCATCAGGGAGGACTAATCGTTAGGAGAGGAACCTTCTAGGTCACCCTGCGCCCACCGAGGCATTGGAGTTCATCCGGAATGTCAGTAAGGTTAAAGAGTAAGAAAGAGCTATCAAGCACCCCGACCCATCCACATCAGTGCAGAAGACATAGGAGGACCACAACAAGGTCATGTTGCGTCAGAAACTTGCTGAGAAAAAGAGGTTGGTCGATGAACTCCTGGCTGAACGCGCTGTAGAGCGACGACCTGACTACGGCCATCCTAGGTCGGGGCAATAGGGGCAGGAACAACTCCCCTCGGAGAGATGCCTCCGGGAAACCCTAATCATACTGCTCTTGTGGACAGGGCTGAAGCTGGAACACATGGAAAGAAGGCGTGTTATGTCTCACCAAACCCTCCCGAACGATGCGGCTATCTGAGGAATCCATCCCGGGTTCCCCCATCCACCTCGCAAGCCACTCCACCTGTTGCTCCACGAGCCGTTGAGCCTGTCTACCATGTTGAAGAGCCTAGCAATGCAGTCATGGTTAGGGATCCCCGTAGAGATAGGGATCCCCACCCAGATGATCCAGTGGCGGCGCTCATAGCCCGCCTTGAGGCATTGGAAATGCAGCAGGTGGCAAACCCACCAGATGGAAATCCATCCTCGACATGGGTGGATGATATACCGACAACTCCAGGTTTCAAGATTCCCACCTTCTCCCCCTTTAATGGGACAGGGGACCACTGAAACATCTAGACAACATCAACTCAAGGTGTGGGCCCATGTTAGGTACACCAGCGCAGTTGGAGGCTGCCAAGCTCTGCTGTTTCGTTCAGATACTAGAGGGGATGCCATTCATCTGGTACAGCCAACTCCCCGTCGGAACCGTGACCAGTTGGGAGGACCTTCCCATGCAGTTCCTCTACCAGTTCAGCTTTACCACAAGAAATACCATCATCACAGACCTCTTCAAGTGTAAACAAAGTCCTGATAAGTGAGTCGCAAACTGCATCGCCCGGTGGAAGGGGCTCACATACTCCCTTAAAATGCCACTGAATCAGGATAAATTACTGAAGATGTGCCTAGAGAATGTCAAGATAGAATTGGTTCCCTCCATGATCACTCAGAATAATCTCGGAGAGTTCCGATACCTCTCCGACCAGGCCAGTGCCTTGAGGAATTCCTGTAATAGGCTAGGAAGGCACATCCATTCCCATGTAATCACCACAAGGTAGCTTCCAGAGATGATCCCGTCGCGGTAGCCCAAATAGAATCCCCCAGGCAGCTAGAATTTCTACCAGTAGCATTGGCCCCACATCTTTGCTGAGGCCCTCCACCTCAGGCACTTCCTCCGGCTCTACTGCGTCCTCAGAATCAGCAGGTGCCCCGCATAATGCGCCGCCACTGCCCAGGCGGGACAATCAGGGTCCACCTCCTTGACAGGCCCCTCTGGATCTTCGTTAGGGCCAGGAACCAAGGGCCCCCTTTCTAGAAAGAAGACACCAAAATTACTTGTTCTATGAGAATCAGGTCCCCAGTTACTTATATAGCGCCTTAGAGCAGGGGATTGTAAGACTGCCTGAGTGCCGAAATCCAGAAGAGGCGCATCTCACCAATCGTCCAAACTACTGCCCCTATCATCGGATTCTAGGGCACACCTTCAAGCAGTGCTATATGTTTAAAGACTGGATCCAAGACCAGGTCAATAACATAATAGTCAGGTTGGGCATGACCCCGACACAAGTGGCAGATGTCATTGTAGGTTCAGACAATAGTAGCGACGGAGAGGGTGAGTGGCAGCATGTTTCTAGCCGTGGATCCCAGAAGTACGACGATTGGATGGATCATAAGATGGTTGCTCGCACCAATGGCATCATTTGGGTGTGCCTACATTATCTGAAGCCTTCATAAGCTGTGGACACCACTTCTGCATCATCATCTCAGCCGACCTCTTCCCAGACGAGAAAGCATCGGTGGCGCAAGATGAAGCAACTCACCCCGCCAATGTCATCATCGTCCCACACTCTTGATGACTTCATGCCCCCTGATATAGGGATCCCTCCCAGAGTCTACCCAGTGGTGGATGATTCCTCAAGTCACATTCAATGGTAAGCTTCAGTTAACATCGTTGAGTTGGTAAACCCCTATATGACTCCAAATGAGGGGGGGGGGGCAAGTGAACCTCCCCAATGTCCCTAGCCGATGCCAACGTCGGAAGAGCCACGACTATATGGGTCACCAAGGCGCATCAGTTGGAAACTCCATCAAGGCCATGCATGCCACTGAAACCTGGAAGCAGGCCCAACACAGAGCTCAGCACGGGCAACCTCTTCATCCGGTGTCGTCAAGACCACCTCCACCACCGTTTGTTCTACTGGATCGGGTAGACACCATATCAGACATACCACGACGAGCATCACCCCGCTATAGGCCAAGTCGCCCAGTACTCATCCGACAACGACTCTTCGGGCTTTGACTAGTGAGCAATGAGATATGATCAGTACCAGTCAGCTTCCAATCCAGCCAATTGGGTCCTCCATGCCTTCGATTGCAGAGCGACCTCCTGTATGAAGAAGTTCGCTCCTAGTGTGGTAGTATGATGTCCTCAAGCACCTTTCTAGCATCCCAGTGAGGCTTTCAATCCTCAAATCCCTCCACCTGTCATCAGATATACGCGAGGTCCTCAATGAGTCATTACGAATCCCCCACTAGTTTGTGATAGAGGTAACAGCTACATAAGCCTTTCATGCTGAAGCAGTCGAGAATGCCGAATTCCTGGCCATCATTTCATTATCAGGAGAAGATGAAGGCTCTCCCATATAGGGGAAAATTCTCCCATTATACATCACTGAACAATTCAACGGTGTGGAGGTTCACCGTTGTCTCATTGACACTGGCTCTTGGATCAACCATATCCCGACGTAGATGCTGCGGAAGCTAGGGTTATCCGAGGATGTCCTGATTCCCTCCGATTTAAGGATCTAGGGTTATGACAGGATAGAACAGACCCTGGTCTGCAAGATCCATCTATGTACCCAGTTTGGTGAACTAGTTTCTAGTACCCAATTTATGGCCGTCTCCCAGGACACCGCGTACAATGCATTGATGGGAAGACCATGGCTCAATTTTCATGTGGTGGTCCCCTCATCATATCACCAGTTCCTCAAGTACTCCCAAAATGGTCGAGTAGGCATACTCCGAGGTGATTCATCTCCTTTTGCCTCTTGTGAAGTCTGTTATCTGGACGCTGACTATTACAAGAGCAAGGATAAGAAGATTTTGGCAAGTGAGGTTGAGCCCGCCCCGATCACAAGTGACCCCTAGGTAGGTCTGGATGATGCCCATGTATTCCTGATCCATCGATTGGTGGCCACGACCCCTATCATGTGGAAATGATTTCTTGTCTCAGGTACAAGAGGAAGACATATTTCAAAGTCCAAGAGATGGTGAAAAATCACCTCGTACTCCTACAAAAATCTTGATCAGGTGATCCCGGAACCTCCTACCCCCATACGATATCAGGATGTCCGCCGCATGGAAATGATAGTACATCATACATGTCTGTTACACCGGGTTAGATCAACCAGCTCAAGCCGATGAACCACTATTGATTTGATATCATCATGTGTGGCCCCTTGGGCTGAAGACCAGATAGGATCGGATCTACTGCCTTCATTGCTATGGTCTCAACGATGCGTGAATCCCCTGATATGATGTCTACTACTGTCCAGGATGGTACCAGCCTCCCAACTGGTTCTTCTGACCTAGGAGAAGCCCCACCCATGGGGAATCCCTCCTCCACAAGTGAAGAAGAGGATATGGAGGATGCTCCCCCTACCTTTGAAGAAGGCATCTCTGCCACAGTTAATGAACTGGTATAGGTGAACCTTGGTAGTGAGGCAGATCCGAGACCCACATTGATCAGTGCCACCATGTCCCTCGAGGAACTTCAGAGGTACGTGGACTTCCTTAAACCGCACCATGACATGTTTTCCTAGAGTTATGACGAGATTCCCGGACTAGATCCTCAGGTAGCCATCCACCACCTCAGTCTCCCGAAAAACCATCGCGACTTCAAAATGCCTCTCAGAAAGATGCACCCTTCTCACGGTGCCATGGTCGAGGCTGATGTTGAAAGTCTCATTAGAGCCATCTTCTTCAAGGAGGTCCAGTACCCCAAGTGTCTATCCAACATCATGCCAGTCAGGAAGAAGAACGGACAGATCAGAATCTGTATCGGATTTTGAGATCTCAACCGTCACTGTCTAAAGGATGATTTTCCCCATCCCGTGACAGAATTGTTGATTGACGCTACGGCTGGGTTCCAAGACTTCTCCTTCATGTATGGTTACTATGGATATATTCAGATCTAGATAGCCCATGAGGATGAATATTTCACTGATTTCAAGGCGCCCCAAGGTACTTAATGTTACCAGGTTAGTCCCTTCCGCCTAAAGAATGCGGGTGCCACCTATTAGTGGGCCATGCATTGCTTATTCAAGACAGTCCTCGGGACATTGTTGGAATTCTATGTGGATGAACTGGTAGTCAAATCTCGCCAGCGCTAGGACCATCCCAAGGACCTTAAGAAAGTGTTCAAATTCCTCCACTCCCACCACTCGAAGATGAACCCACTGAAATGTGATTTCGGCGTCACTTCCAGGAAGTTTCTTGTCTTTGTTGTCAGGTACCAAGGCATCGAGATCAACCTAGAGAAGATCACGGAAATCAGCCAAATGCCTCCCTTGAGCAATATCGGATAGATTCGAGGTTTTCAAGGCCACTTGGCATACATACATCGATTCATTCTGAATCTTGATGGCAAGTGTATGGCCTTTTCTTGGATAATGAAGAAAGGCTCTGCCTACGAGTGGGACAAGGAGTGTCTGACCACATTTGAGGAAATCATGCAATATCTACTCCAGCCTTCGGTTTGGATTCCACCTATCTCCGGGAAGCTGCTAATCCTATACGTAACTGACCTGGAATGATATCTCGGTGCCCTTCCTACCCAGAAGAAAAATGAGGGGATGGAAAACAATCTCTACTACCTCATTCGCATGCTCCTCAATAGAGAGACCAGATACTCTCCCATCAAGAAGAGTTTCCTTGCACTCGTATTTGCTGTGCAGAAGTTGCGACATTACCTACAGCACCATGAGGTACAACTGGTCTCTCAGGTAGACTCGCTGAATTACTTTCTGAATCGCCCCATATTGACTGGCCTTCCAACATGGTGGGCGGTAATCCTCTAGAAATTCGACATCAGGTTCGTCCCCTAGAACTCTATCAAGGGACAGGAAATGGAGGACTTCCTAGCAACCCATCAAATCCCCACGGACCAGTCCCTCAACTTGGATGTTCTCGATGATTCAATCCTCTCGGTAGATCATGACATCCTGTGTTGGAATATTTACTTCGATGGTGCCTCCCAGAGCCCCACTGGTATGAGGCTCAACAATCCTCGACTCAATAGAGTGGGCCTGGTTATCGTCTTCATTACCCCATCACAAGCCGTTCTTTCGTATACATTCATGTTGTCAGAAGGATACACCAACAACAAGGCAGAGTATCAGGCTCTTATCACTGGCCTCAAGCTGGCCCTTGAGATCGATGTACCCAATTTGCATGTGAAAGGGGATTCTGAACTAGTAATCAAGTAGATAAATGGCGACTATGTTGTCAAAAAGCCAGATCTCGTTCCATTTTTGGAACACACCCTCCAACTAATCGCCCAGTTCCCTTCTCGACCCGAGGTTAACCATGTCCCTCGGTCAGAGAATGGTCTGGCAGATGCTTTGTCCAGCTTAGCTGCATTACTTACAGAGCCCAAGAAAGATGATCTGATTATACACAAGGCACACCAGAGAGTCATTGCTCCCGTCACCCCAGAGGATGACGACGACCTACGAGTAAGCCATCTTACCGCCGGAGCCGCGACCTCAGGAGCCCCAGGTTCTTCAGATGTAGTTGTTGAAGAAACCCCCAACAGGAGAGCCCCTTTTGTCGAGTATGTCTAAAATGGTTGCTTCCCGGTTGATCGGGCCGAGTGCGAGTGAATCCGACGCCGCGTGCTGCAATTTACCCTTCAGAGTGGTCCGAGTCTTGAGCAGATTCTCTACAAACACGGTTTCTATGGTGTTATCGTCCATTGTATCCAAGGAGTTGAGATTTCTCAGGTCTTGCATGAGGTTCATGCCGGTTCCTGCGGTTCCCATCAGGCTGGGCCAAAGTTGTCCCATCAGATCATGAGACTGGTGTACTTCTGGCCTTCTATGATCCATGATTGTATCGAGTTCGACAAGAGATGTCATGCGTTCCATGTTCATGATATCTTCCTTCATTGGCTGCCAGAGCCTCTCCACTCTACTATGTACTCTTGGCCATTTATGGTGTGGGGACTTGTTGTCGTGGGACCATACCCACCGGTGACAACTCGCCAGTGCAGGTTTATCCTGACGACCATAGATTTCTTTTCCAAGTGGGAAGAGGTAGTTCTGCTTAGGGAGTTCAAGGACTGCTCTATCATTGACTTCGTGAACACCAATATCATCCAGCAGTTTGGAGTCCCTCACACTATCCTCACCGATAACTGCCCCAACATTCGAGCAGCTGAGCTAAAGAAATTGTACGCGAAGTACAATATCAGTTCGAACCATACCTACCACTATCTTGCATAGGAAAACAGACAGATAGAGGCGTTCAAAAAAACCCTCTATATCATTTTGCATAAAATGTTTAGCCAAAACATGAAGAGTTGTCCGGAAAAGCTCCCCAATGGTCTCTGGGCCTATCAGACGACGACTCGCAATTCCACCTAAGTGACCCCATACGCCCTGGTGTATGGGGTTAAGGCCATCCTGCCCATCGAGATCCAACTGCCTTTATTACACACCTCGGTCTATGAACAGCATGCGCCAAATAAGGTGGCTGAAATTCGTCTGACTGAATTGGAAGCACTTGACGAGAATAGGCTCTGTTCCCTGTAGAATCTAGAAAGGCATCAGAATAAGATGGCTGGAGCCTTCAACATGAAGGTTCACCTTCGCACTTTTTTGCATGGAGACCTGGTATTGGCCCTCCGAGCGCCAATGATCCCTGGCAGGAAACCACCCATTTATGAGCCCAAATGGGAAGGACCATACATAGTCCACAAGGTTTACCCCAATGGACCATACTCCTTGGTGACTATGGATGGTGAGCGTATAACTCCTCCCACCAATGCCAAATTCCTCATGCAATACTTTGCCTGATCCTTCTACACCTGCATGACCTTAAACTGGACGGTACTGCATGACCCTAAATGGAACAATGGTCCCGCATGACCCTAAATTGCATGTTGGTCCCGCATGACCTTAAACAGTCCAGTCCTGCATGACTTTAAACTATGCGTCGTCCTGCATGGAATTAAATTTCATTTTGAGAAATATGTATGTCTTGATTCCCACTTACATGATATATGTAGTAATTCTTAGATGCCTCGTCTTGAGCCCAACCCGAACTCTTCTCTTTGACTATCCCCTTGAGTATTTCTTTCTTGGAGGATCCACGCATGATATGGTGTAGGCTTCTTTATCCCCACTCATACAAGTATTATAATGGTCGCATCATGTGGCCACCCACATTCTACTATCCTCCCACATCTTCACCGCACGACGTTATACTGCATGGCCATCAAGAACTATATATGGCTTGATTCCGATCCTCAAGGGATACATAGAAATTCCAGGACATTTTGTCTGTTGGCCAAGCCAAAATTCAAGAATATTCCCCTTAGGTCAAGACATATGGAAGGGGTGAAAACTTTTTCCCCAATTCATGTCGAGCTAACATCGATACGACCGTACGTCCCAATCCCTGGAGTTGTTTGTCTCTTTCATAGATGGGTATAACTATGCTTCACAAAACACCTTGATTGGGACTCCATCATCTTACCCATCAAGAAGGGCCCCTAAATGGTATGGATGCTAGGCCTAAGGGATCTCTTACCAATTAGGGCCAATTCCCTTGAGTATGTCGAGCAATAAGGATATACAAGTCCCACGTTTCAAAAAAAATTAGTGGTCGATGCTAATTTGTTTCTCCGATTTCAGGTCCCTATATGGACACTGTGTTTTGAACATGGTCAACAGCTGTCCTGGATCGTTAGGACCACCCTGAGATGTCCCAAAAATCAAGTGTAGTGGTTCATTTTACCCCGTTGTATATCCAAGTGATGAACTCCCATCGTGAAATTCCAGATATCAGTCCCCGTTTGACGGGGAGAGCCAAGACTAGATCCTTGTTTCCCACATTGAGCACCGCTCACGTGGGATTAGGATCTATGATGAGGCAGTAACCATACAGGGGGTGTATGGCCTTCCATCCAAGGCCCATCCGTAGGCCCCTTGGCCTTTTAGGCCCTCATACCACGTTCTTTTTTGGTATTGTACTGTCTGGTGTGGGATTATGTCCTCATTCACATCAGGTTATTTTCTATGCCATACACCTCCCTTGTTTGGGGAATCCTAATCCCCTCCTCGTCCACACTATAAGACGTTAAACTACATGCTGGTCAAGACATCCTAACCAAGGCCCAGCCTCAGGCCCCTTGGACTTCTCGGGTCCCCAACCCTTGTCCTCACTGCATGATGTTAAACTGCAAGCTGGTCAGGCCTTCCTGACCAAGGACCAGCCTCATGCCCCTTGGCCTCTTGGGTCCCCAGTCCTCGTCCTGACTGAAAGACCTTAAACTGCAAGCTAGTCAGGCCTTCCTGACCGAGGCCCAGCCTCAGGCCCCTTGGCCTTCTCGGGTCCCTGGCCATCGTCCTCACTATAAAATGTTAAACTGTAAGCTGGGCATGCCTTCCTGACCTAGGCCCGGCCTCAGGCCCCTTGGCCTTCTCAGGTCCTCGACCATCATCCTCACTGCAAGACGTTAAACTGAAAGCTAGTCAGGCCTTCATGACTAAGGCCCAGCCTTAGGCCCTATGGCCTTTTCGGGCCCCCAACCCCCGTCCTTACTGCATGACGTTAAACTGCGAGCTGGTCAGGCCTTCTTGACCGAGGCCCAGCATCAGGCCCCTCGACCTTCTTGTTCCCCGACCCAAGTTCTTATCCGGAGTGTATGGTGTGATGCGGGATTATGAATTTATTCACATCAGGGTAATCGTTGTGCCGTACACCCCCCTCGTTGGGGTATCTTACCCCCGGGTGTGTTCAAGAAATATTTGTGGCTTGATTCCCATCCTTATGGGATATGTAGGACCACCCAAATGTCTAGATTTCTGGTCCATCCCCATTCCCAAGAAATCTACATTTCACCTTGTCCTAGCCTTCCCCAGGGAGGAGAGTATATGGTGTGGCATTGGATTAGGTCCTTGATCACGTCGGTCTTGTAACGACCACGCCATATACCTATCCCTCCTGACCACCCTCATCAACCCTCTTCGACAGTTCAACAATGTGCCTAAGGGTACTCTAGTTTAGTACCTGGAATGTCAGACTCTACTCGGACAAGCTTCCGCCCACCTTTCAGGCATTGTGTTCCCCTTCATTAGGTATTTCATCACCTTTCACACCCGAAGGGACCCTCGAGTGGCATGGATGTTAGGCCTAAGGTCTCTCCTACTATTACGGGCCAATGCCCTCAAGGGTCGCAGACAACATGCTAATAAAAATCCCGCATTGGGAATATGTTCAGCAGTCAAT
The DNA here is from genome assembly GCA_963277665.1 of Viscum album. Classification (NCBI taxonomy): domain Eukaryota; kingdom Viridiplantae; phylum Streptophyta; class Magnoliopsida; order Santalales; family Viscaceae; genus Viscum; species Viscum album. Next base: position 1,064,207,148 of record OY728166.1, on the reverse strand, counting down.
GCTCATTTGTTTTTCCCACTTCAGGCTAACATTATATGGATACTATGTTTTGAACATGGTCAATAGTTATCCTCCATTGCCACACAAACCCCATTAATCCCAAAATGTTGGTTACATGATTCACATCCTTCTCCACCTCATAATGTCCAAGTAGAACTTCAAAACTCTTGGTACTATTCCTCAGTGAACATCCACGCGTTAGGAGAACCAAAGCCGCGATAGGGGCATCATTTGGGGCTCCACACCAATTTCCCTTTGGCATCCATTCTAGATATTTCAATATAAGTCTTCATCCCTTGTTTCCCACACCGAGTTCAACTCACGTGGGCTTAGGGTTCGGGTTGAGGTCTGCACTTACTTGGAGGGATTTTTCTCCTCTAGGTTCCGATCACTAAGACCATAAACTAAGATCTTGTCTAGAACTTTTTGTGTCTTGATTCCCATCCTTATGAGATACATAGGACCACTCGTACGTCCCATTGTTGGGTCCAGCTCCGTCGGGAGCTAGTTTATCTTGTCCCTTGCCCTCTTACCTCTACGTAGGCCCCATGGCCTGAGGCCCCTTTCGCCGAATTGCGTACAGTGTAACGTAGGATTATGTCCTCACTCACGTCAGGTATGTTTTACCACATCATACGCATTCCTTCATGTCCAAGCCATATGACTTTAAACTATGCCGCCTGGTCCTATCATAGGACCTTAAACTGTGACATTATCATCCTGGCCGCACGACGAAAAACCTCACTACATTGTGATGTCCTCACTCAATGGGACACCATGTTTTGTATTGGTCACATGCCATACCATTTTTCAATTCCTTCTACGTCTTGATTCTTGTGGAGACACAAGGACCTACTATCCTAGGCCTGTCGCCTCACAAAAAAACCACTTACCTTAAAGAAAAAACAAGATCTATCGAATACCACTTTATTTTGTGTGAGGTCCATGCCTGCACGCCCCTTTTATCCCTAGCACTGGTACCTTACTATTCCACTTCATGAACTATGTGCAGCTTGATCCCCATCCTCACGGGGTACGTAGGAACGCCTGTGCACTTTGCCTCGGGCCCAACATAACTCTCGTTTTCGGTCCCTTGACCTAGATCCTTCCCAGGGAACACATAGTGGTTGGAACCCCAGGTTCCCATCCTCGTCAGGTTTTTAATAAACTCTCCAGGAGTCCCCCGTATTTCCTACCATCTATGGTTTGAATTCTATGACCATAAACTAAGATCTCCCTATGGGAAGGGACTCAACTCGCTTTATCCAATACATCTCGTTGTCGTATCCAGATGCATTTTGACAAAGAGCCTGAAGTGTGGAATTTTCATGGAGACATTCCCCTCATTCCATATCAAAGCATTGTGATCTCACTATTTGGATCCTCATCCTCTTCCATATCCAAAAGTATGCTCGGATGGCATGGAATCTAGGCCTAAGGGCTCTCCTACCATTTTGGGCCAACGTCCCTAAGGATCCCAGATGACATTTGCGATAGGTCCCATGTTTCGAAAATGATCAATGGTAGACCCTCATATGTCTGTCCCCATTCTAGGCTAACGCGATGTGGATTCTTCGTTTCCTCCATGGTCAAAAGTTATCCTCCATTGTCATGCCACCATCATTGTGATCCAGATTTCAAGCATCATGATTCACACATTTCCACTTCCTCATGTTCAAGTGGAATTCTGACATTCTCGGCATTACCCCTTCGTGCGTCTAGGTGATCTACATGGATGGGTTATAATCATTGGTCCAGCATTCACCGAGCATGACTTCTCCCTATAATTTCCTTTCCTATGTCGGGAAATACCCCCATTAATTCTTGTTTCCCACATCGAGAATGACTCACGTGGGCTTAGTAGTTTTGGTGGGATGTGTACCAACACAGCCAGACTTCTCATCATCCCTCATGAAGTTAAACTGTTCTTCCAAAACTACGTATGTCTTGATTCCTATCCTCATATAATACATAGAGACACCCTGATATTTCACCTAGGGTCCAGCCACCAGAATCATAAATCTTATTCCTCATTTTCGGCCCCTGGCCTGACCCCTTGTGGGGAACCGTGTAACTGCAACTTTGCCCTGAACCAGTTCGGGATGCCCCAAGATGACTTTGGGAAGCGACCGCTCCGTCACCAGAGAGGCCCTGTCTGAAAGAAAAAATGATCCAAGATCAATCCTACGCATCCATATAGTGTTATTCCATCATGGTGGAGTAATTTCAAGAGTGTTGGGTCCGGTTCTAAGAAACCCTCACTCCAGGTTCCACGCTTTGTATACCCCTTATTCGGACCCTCATCCGTTTTCACGTCTAGAAGAAACCCCTAATAGTATGGATTCTTGGCCTATGGACCACCTATTGTGCTTGTCCAACATTCCAGAAGAATAACGGATGACATTTTGAGTCACGTCTTGTGTTTCGAACATGGTCAACGGTCGACCCTCATTTGTTATCCCCACTCCAGGCTAATACAATAAGAATATTGTATTTCGAATGTGGTCAATAGTTATTAATTATTGTCACACCACCCCCCAAAATGATCTGAATCCTGGGTATCATGATTCACAATTCCCATTCCCATATTTTCGGATTGATTTCAGCGCCCCTGGCATTAAATCGTTCGTGCACAAGAGCACGCTAGGAAAATGATAATTCGGTTGTTCTGAGAGCTTCATTCTCCAGCAAGGTCTCTCCTATTTCATCCTGTAAATTCGAACCGGTTGTTCAGACCCCGGATTCCCAAAGCATGGATTTCACTCGTACATTTGGATGGGGTGATAAGGTGGTCATCCCTTGTTTCTCACATCAGGCTTGACCCACGTGAGCATAGGGAATTATTGCTGCTCACACCGTGAAGGACCGAGGATTTTGGCGATTTCCCTCAAAATTCGACCCTTGATCTATCTACGGATCCAAGTTTGATGGGGGGCATATGTTGGCACCAAAATTCGGGATAGATAAGAGGCCCAAAAAAGACCCCATGGACTACCTTGCAAATCCACATCGCGGAGTTCCTCCAGCACTGTGGCAACCGCGAAGCAGGGAGGTGGGACGCTCTACAAACGCATTTGATGTTCGCGAGCCCGCCATGAATGCAGGAGGCGGGACACTTCGCGAAATAATTTGACGTTCACGAGCCCACCACAAAGCAAGGAGGCGGGATGCTCCGTGAATTCATTTGAAGTTCGCGAGACCGCCGAGAAGCAGGGAGGCAGGATGCTCCGCGAACATAGTTGAAGTTTGTGAGCTCGCCAAGAAGCAAGGAGGCAGGATGCTCAACAGACACACTTGACATTCATGAGCCCGCCGCAAAGCAACCAATTCCCTCTTCATGCTACATTAGATCCACTATATGTCGCCTCTTTCCTATAAATAGTGGGCTCCCCTTGAGCCCAAAGCATGGACAATCCCACCTTTTGGCTTCCCATCTCCCAAATCACAAAGCATCATTCTGATCGGCGAACCATGAGCTACACGAGGTACTTCTTCTCCATGAAGTGCCTCCCCTTCGTCTCATTTTGATCCCCTCTTCTGAGAGGGAAGCCCTTCGTGAAGCCTTAGGGCCTTCATGAAGGAAGAGGATCCACAAGTGGACCCAGGTTGTTGCAGAGCATTTATGCTTCGCGAAACACCCTTCATGTACACATGATCCACATGTTAAGGCAGAATCACTATACATCGTGAGGAACATTGCTTCCCGACACCTTTTTTTGCGAGGCACCTTTTCTCTGAGAGGCTGTTCTCCACGAATGCCCTTCCACTTCACAAAAAACCCCCATATGAACCTTTTCCTTATGCTTAGGCTAAGGCGCCTCACAGTGCGAAACACACCCCTTTGCGAGTACCCTCTACCACGCAAAGCAACAGAGTTTCATAAGGCCCTGGCCTATAAACGCATCTGCTTGGAAAGCCCTTTTCTCGTGTGATCGTCCAGGTTTACATGATGTGACTTCAAAGTCCATTGGACGACACTTTCCATTGCGTTTCTTCTCCTAATGCTTCTTCACATAGGCACGCTAATGGCTATTGCGTCTTCACATAGCCACGCTAATGTGGACCCCTCAGTTGTTTGCACCACAACACCCCCTCCGTACCGTGTTGTCAGTGCCTTCCCTCCCACAAGGAGCAGAGGGTACCGTTTATGTATGTCTTAGGGGTGAAAAGAAAACCCACCTCGTCTGAGCTGCAGGATGCTAAAATGCCAAGCACTATTGTCCTCAGCACATGATGCTAAACTGTGACATCGTCCTGTGCCTCTCACGTGGGGTTCCTCCACCTAGGACATTCTCTAGGCCCCTTGGTCTCCAAGAGGGATGATATACTCTTTATGGGAGTGTCGTTTGTCTGCGGGGGAAGGGAAACCATATTGGTGTTTGCCCCTAGCTTTCCTTCTAGGAGGCAGCATCCCCAATCCTCATTTCATCTTCGGTCCCCAAGGCCAGCGGAGGGCGTGATAGTGAATGGGGCTCCTCCTTTCTTTGGTCAGAAATCCCTCTCCCGCGGAGCTTTGTCACACTCGGGCCTCCATCCGGGAGTACGCCCTGACACTTCTTGGGCTGCTCAACACGTAAGCCCCTCTTCACTTCCCACGGACACACCTTTCGCGATGTGGTCATCAGGCCTTTGCTGCCTCTTGTTTATCACAACGAGCATGACTCACATGGGCAAAGAGTAAGCATCAACCAGGGAATCACTCCCGTTCCGCATGACGTTATACTGTATTCCGCCCCATCCCGCATGACGTTAAACTGTATTCCACCCCGTCCAGTATGATGTTAAACTGTATTCCACCCCATCTTGCATGTCGTTAAACTGTATTCACCCCCATCCCACAAGACGTTAAACTGTACACCCGAACTACGGGAACTTTGATCATGTCAAGGAATTGTACGTAGGAAGCCTCCACGAGGTTCAAGACCCAAACACCATAGGCCACCTCAGGGTGTAAGCCCCAATCCATCTTGAACTACGGGGAAATTGATACATTTCATGGCATGGTACATTGGAAGCCTACACGAGGTTCAAGCCCAAAACACCATGGACTGCCTGAGAGTGTAAGCCCCAACCCATTCCGAACTATGAAGACTTTGATCAATGTAAAGGCATGGTATGTAGGAAGCCTCCACGAGGTTCAATCCCCAACCACCATGGGCCACCTCAAAGCGTAAGCCCTAATACAATCCGAACTACGGGGACTTTGATCCATGTTAAGGCTTGGTACATAGGAAGCCTCAATGAGGTTCAAGCCCCAAACTCCATGGGCCACCTAAGAGTGTTGGCCCAATCCATCCCAAACTACGGGGACTTTGATCCATATCATGGCATGGTACATAGGAAGCCTCTACGAGGTTCAAGCCCTAAACACCATGTTCCACCTTAGAGTGTAAGCCCAAACCCATTCCAAACTATGGGGACTTTGATCCATGTCAATGCAAGGTACGTAGGAATCCTCCACGAGGTTCATGGACCAACCACCATGGTCCGCCTCAGAGTGTAAGCCCCAACCCATTCCGAACTACGCGGAATTTAATCCATGTCAAGGAATGGTACGTAGGAAGCCTCCACGAGGTTCAAGCCCCAACCCCCATGGGCTATCTCAGAGCGTAAGCCCCAATCCATTTTGAACTTTGTGGTCTTTGATCCATTTCAAGGTATGGTATGTATGAATCCTCCATGAGGTTCAAACCCAACATTGGGATACCTCAGAGCATAAGCCCCAATCCATTATGAACTATGTGGACTTTGATCCATGTCAAGGCATGGTACGTAGGAAGCCTCCACGAGGATGAAGCCCACCACTCGGTCGTTCTGACCCCCTTCGCATCAGTTCACCAACATCATGGGCTGCCTCAGAGTGTAAACACCATCCATTCTGAACTACGTGGACTTTGATCCATGTCAAGGCATGGTATGTAGGAATCCTCCATGAGGTTCAATCCCACTACCCGGTCAATCCGGCCATCATCGGTTCACCCCCGTCCCGCATGACGTTAAACTGTATTCGCCATTTGAACTACATGTTCTTTGATTCCCTGCCACAGGGATATGTAGGAAGCCTCCATGATGATCAAGCCCATCACTCATGTCTCATCCTGACCTTTCCCTCGAGCCTATATGTCTCGGGAAGCTCATGCACTAACCTGAAGGTTCCACTTCCTTTGGATCCAATCTATGCATCCATTCTCACGAGTCACCTCCTTAGGTGTCCCACCATTTCATCGAACTATGCAGACTTTGATTCCCTACCACAAGGATATGTAGGAAGTATCTTTGAGGCTCAAGCCCAAAGCCATCGTCCATACTGATTGTTACCTGGGTCGCCACATCTCGGTGAGATCATGCCACCTTATTCCCCTCAACAACATTCGGAAGGCCACCCACATGTTGGCCCCAATATTGGCATTCCCTCAAGGGGGTTCCTCCGTCTGATCCACTCTAACCATTGTTCTGATTAGTCTGGTCTGTCTCTACTGGATGTTAAACATGCGGAAGACCCTGTGTTAAATATAGGAAGGTGAGGAAAACCTTAGATACATTCCCATGGCATATGGTTCCCCGCGTTCGATGTGGGATGCCTCGGGCTTCCGCGCCCTCGGGAAGCCCTATAATAAGGGACAATAGATAGACACGCCAATCCCCAAGCATCCAAACACGCCAGTGATGCCCCAATGTGACTACTCCCCTAACCAAAGGTTGCTGCCTTGACCGGACCCCTTGGAATGTCCTAACAGAAGTAACGTAATTAACTGGTGTCCATGAAGACATGACACCAGGAAGAGTTTCACGAACAATGTATTAAATCTATGAGGGGGACCCGGACTATGTGATGAGTTCGAAGGTGGAATCCACGGAATGAAGAACCAACATCCCATTATCCCATTTCGATCAAGGAGAAGATTCCCTTGAATAAGGAACAGATGCCACCTACCTTTGGAAAGTGGGAATTCGGGGTAACAAATCCATCCCTTTCGTACTCAAGCAGACGGACGCACGCGCCCGACGAAAGTGTCAGAAATAATAATCATTAAATAATTCATAAGATGTGATAAAATGTGACAGCTTTTAACAACCCCATTATACTTTATGATTATGTCATATCACTATTTTGAATCATATTTTGATATATAATATATCCTCTCCTTCACCATAATGGTTTATTACTAAAATGTAAAATAAACCATAAATTTCCCTATGCAGTGTCTACCAATGTGTGCAGTCATATGACCACTAATATTAAACTACTGATGGTTGATATTTATACCTAATCAACTAATTTTAAAGCTGTTAACCCTGAGTGAATTTGTGTCATCATTTCATCCAAATTATATTATCTAAAAAAATAATTATTTTCTTGTAAAACCAAAAGTTTTTTATTTACTAGGAAAATGATATTCTTTTATACTTATTATTATTACAATTATTTTCACCAAAATTCTCAAATCATAATATATATTAATAACTAATCAATCCTTTGAAACCATTTGGTGTGACCCAAAAATTACATACATAAATATTGTATTTGTTTGGATGAATTTACACACATATATCAATAATACATAATAGATTCCCATAATGTTTTTGAATTTTTTAAGACGAAATACATAATCATTCATTATATGAAATATTTTAAATAATACCCAAATTGTTTTCCAAAATATTAAACTTACTAGATATATTATACTTAAAAAAATTATTTCTAACATGAGAAAATGAAACATAAGACATGGTGAACAATGATGATTAGTAAGGGTTAACATAGGAGATATATGTAATTGATCATAAATTACTGTTCGATAATAAAATAAAAACGGGAGAATGAAATTGACATTAAAAAATCATAACCTATAATTCATAGATCATGAAACTAAATATTTTCATAAATCATTTTAAATTCATAAGACAATAGTCCTAAGAGAGCTAAATATCCCAATCCAGGAGTATATAAGTTTCAAATAAAAATATATCATAAGAGTGTAACATAAATTTTTCCATAAACATAATCATAGAAATAATCTTTCAAGGATATCTAAAATGATAATCATTACATATTGGTCGGGTTTTAACCTCCAATTTCATGGGATAACCACACATTTACCCTATTTCAGGCTTGGTATAACCACTATTTCACGCTCTTTCAGAATTAGGATAAAATCCTATGTATAATTTGAGCTATAATTTTAAATCAATAACCACTTAATTAGAGGGATATAAATGAACCAGCCATCACATAATCATAATATATTCATATGTATGAACAAGATCATGGAAATATTTATTATTACATCATAGCATAACCTAGGGAAAATAAAACGACTTTTGTAAATACTTCATTTTCATAATCATAATACATATTTGGGATGAATAAATAATGAATCATCTAATAATATATCTTTTGATGAATAAGTAAACCCAAAATATTTTTTCATAGATGAAGATAAACTTAAAATATCACTCTGACATCTCATGAAGAAAATAACCATTCCATTCTAGAATAAATATTATAAAATCTTAAAATATTCCGAATATTGGGGATATAATTTTATTTTAAAATATATATGGATAACTATAAATGAATATTCAATGATAATAATAATATGGATGGTGTGAAAATATATTCAGGGGATATATGATAAATCACAGTTTTTGTTTACACTGTTGATAAAACAAAACTTATCCATAAAGAGAAAATAATATACATTTTATTAAATTTTATGGAAACCAAAACCTAGGTAAAATGATTTTGTTATAATTGGACAATATTATATATATTCTTAAAATAATTTTATAGAAAATAGGTACATTGACAAAACAGATTATGAGTAGAATAAAAATACAATGTTTTTTTCCTTAAAACATTAATTTTGACATTTGAGTTCTCATCTATAGTGAAATGAACAGAAAACATTTAATTTCCAAAAATAACCATATAAAAATAAAATATGTAATATAAATGATAGATAAATCTCAAATTTTCAACATAATAATCTTAAGCATAAATATTATTCGAAATAAGATTGATTATATGTAAAATTGTTACCACATTGGTTAAAAATGATTGATATCACCCATGAAAAAAATAGAAACAAATGAATATTAAAAATATTTTATAAAAATTTATTTAATATATAACATATAAAAGGTGTAGTATAGACACCACATGAAGAAATAATTGTAAAATGATGCATATATCTCACATAAACAAAATTGAGATGAGAAAACTATACATCAAATATGATTTACCTCATAAGAACCCTAACAACCTATATAAAAATTTTAAATACATTACACTGATATAAAAAACATATATATAGTCATATATTAAAAAATATGATTTAATTATAACATCATATTTCATGTTCATAAAAAATCTACAACTGTTAACATCGTTCAAATTGTTAACTACTTTATTTTTTTATGCTTTTTTTAGTAGTTTAGGTCATTTCACTATGATTTTTTTACATCATCTATAGAACCATAATAATTACATAATTATAATATTAAATAATTATATTCAATTTTATAACATCTAATGTCAATATATTATTAAATATTAATTGCAAAACTTCATGCAGACGGTAGTCTATGCACATGTATGAGTGCTGTTTACACTTTCTTATAGGTGTAATGAAATAAATTTAACTAATAATTAAACTTGAAAGAATCACTATTATATCATAAATATCATATATTTTCATTAAATATATATCCTTATTACATTATATGTAAATAATAAATTTAAAATTACTCACATAGCTTTGTTGTGGTGGTAGTCCACACATACGCACACACGTTGCTAGCATTTTCCAACGTATGAGAAGGCAAGATAGTAGATAATATCATAAAAGAAAAAATAATAAATAAATCATTAATATCATATAAATATTAAAACATTTATAATAATAAACCATGAAAGTTACTAATGGAAAATGAATCAGGTAATGCCCTGACCCGAGTTACCCAGAGTCGGTGCATTATTACATAACATTTTCATGATAAAAAAAGATCAAGTCTAGAAAGAACGATTAGTTTAATAGACATGGAAGTAATAGATACATTCATAAGTTTGAAATTACATTATATAATGAAAAACTACAGCAACATTGTCTCCATTTTCCACACTGATGTCCCATAGACTATCCCTGCAGGTCAGTCATAATATACTTCTTCACATTCTGGGAAAAATAAAACAGAGATGGGTGAGATAAGATTCTCAGTAAAAATAAAAATATAGTGAAAACATTCCTAAATAGGCATAAAAAATTAAGGCAATGTATAGAACTAAAACAAAATTCTTTTCAACATAAACTTAATCATGATATGGAAAATATAAATCAAAATAATTTCATTTACTTACTCACATGGATTTTCTACTAGTTGAATAATCACATGCAATATCAATGGCCACTTTCATAATGACGTAATGCATAATTCCAGACTTCATAAACGCATATCCAAGGCCTTGTGCCAAGTCTAAAAATAGGATTTTGTCAATTCCTTGTGCCAAGACACTAGTTTGTCTCATGAGACCAACCGATGCATCGAGGAGCTATAGCGAGCTCCACTTTCCACTTACTAAGTCCAATGCATTCCTCATACGAAAAGGTTTATACATAACACAAACATTCGTATTAAAACTAGCATAATAAATGTCAATACTTTATCCATAAACCATGAATGGTGTAAAAATAACACATCCATAGTAAAACATGTCACAAAACCTTCAATACAATATGGAAGTTTTTTATCATAATAAATCAACTTCAAATAAGCTTAAAATACATCAAAGGATGTTGACATAGATGAAATCAAAAACTTTTTTTAGAGAATTAACTCTTTCTATTTTGAAATAATTTAAGAGTCACATAATTATAAGGAAGATATTTATTTTAAAAATAATATTATTAGATTTTAAGGTAAGCTTAGATGATGTTTTAACGGTGGAAGATATCCACACCCACCGTATAAAAAAACATTCTTACCATAATTTTGTCGAAAAGGTCATAAAGTACCTTGTTTGGAAAATGACAAAAAGATTCCATTAAAAACATATATGGTAAAATAAGGGTATAAATGAATTTAACCCATTGTTTAGTAAGTAGTAAAAGCGTTTTGAAATACATTTCTAAGAAACGTGGATGTGGATGATAAAGAGGTCCTAGTAGATAATTAAACATAAACAACCTCGGATAATAAAGAGATTGTGAAAATAACCTTTACCTTGTACTTTTCCTTGGTCGAGGGTAGATTAACCTCCTGTATAATTGTGAAATAATTGTTATTAAATTATATAAGAATCATATACATTAATATGATATCATATATGATCTTTTAACATTTCTTTGTTAATAATATTTTAGTATTATCGTTGTTTTGGGTGTTAACGAATTCGTTTTCCTTTATATTCTTTGTTATGTGAGTAATATTTGTTATGGATGGGATGTATATTATTCATATCCAGAATTATATCAAGTATTTAAACATTATTTGTAATCATCAAATGAAAATTAGTCTTGAATCGATATGATGGGAAATGAATCTCACCGTGTTTGTGGAGACGGTAATCTCTACGTACGCACAAGTGACAATATCATTCTTTTGATATTAAAATAATATATAATTGGATAGTATATCTTATATAAAGAATAATTATCATGTTTTATTTATTATTTACATCAATTATTCATCATTATTATACCCATACAAATAATAATGTATTGAATAACAACTACACCATGACGTGGAGACAGTAAGCCGTACGCACGCACGTATGGTGACATGTCATTAAAAGGATGGATATAATAATGAATATGGTTGTACCATATTGATAATAACATCACAGTATATACATGATACTGGAGTTATTATTTTATAATAGAAACAACAAAGAAGGATAAAGTGGAAGAAGAAAGGAACTTGAAAGAGGTGATGAAATATTTACATCTTTTTCGGGTTCTTCCTTTTGATTTGATCAAATGGGCTCCTTAGGTTGGATTTTTGACTAAAGGAAGGAATCTAGGATTAAGGTAGGAAAGTTCAAAGGGAATTTGGGTAGGGGTTGTCTGAGACAAAATGCTTTTATGGTGTTAATTTTAGGGAAGGGGAAATGCCCTTTTATAAGAGGGGTGAGGGGCACCTAAGGAAAATCTAGAAATATTATTTTATAATAAACTTATTTTAGGATTATAATGGCTTAAAAATAAATTATTTAAATGATAAGGTGGTGATGGGTCTAAATCCACTCAACCAATAAGATTTAGATAGGTTTGGGTCAGTATATTAACTTTATATTTTAGATTTAACTCTTAGTTAAATAGTTTGACATTTACCATGTCTCTTTGTATTTTTATATTATATGGTTTATAAACATACAATAATCTTATAAGAGAACCTCAATTGGTTCATTAAGGACATATATAATATTAATTAAGGCATTTAGCTGAACATTATTTTTTTAGGAATAGAATATCAATTAATAATATAATATTTGTTTTAAAAACTCTTTTATATCAATTTTGACACTATTTGGTATTTTGTTTTTTCTAAATTCATAAAAGCATTATTACTTCAAACAAAAATTTATCTAACCAACCAAAACATGTCATATTAACCTCTAAAATTAGTGTAATTCATAAAAAGTCTCAAATTACATTTATTTTGATATTTATAATATCAATTATTTTAATATTTCATTAATTAGGTAATTACTACAACATTATTGTGTCATAAATAAATTAAATTATTTAATGTCTAAAAATTATAAATAAAATACGATTATGTATAAAATAGTTTCATATTTCTAATGAATATTTATAGTCGAATTTATCTTATGTGGAACCATATATTAAAAATTGTTTAGTTATTAAACATTGAATTTAACACTTTTAACTCTTCTTTGAATTAAAAAATAATAAATGTCCAAATCTAATCCAAGTGGACCAAAAAGGTTAATATTTTATTCCTAAGGTTGTTTTTGGTAAAATTATACTTATCCAATAGAATTAGAATATGTGTTAGGGTAACAATAATATCATTTTTATCCATAATTACCCTATTTACTTTTAACCGTGGTAAATAAAAGTAAAAAGTTACTATTCACAAAAAATTATTTTCATCTTATTGAACCACATTATACGTACTGATATCAACTATGTCTCTATTATTTTTGAAATTAAAATCACAAAATTTGTAAAATTAATTTTTATGTAAATATGCAAATGGTCCTTGGAGGTGGGTAAAAGACGGTAAAAAGTTCATTAAAATTTTTATATATCTAAAATTATTATAAACCAACTCCAATGAATTATATTTAACTTATATAGGTATTATGTATCTATTTTTACCTAAAATAATTTTAAATAAATAAATATTTAAATAAAAATTCAGTTTTAAACTATAACTCAGTGTTTTTCACTATTCATCAAAAATTGAAAGTTTTCAGAAAAATACCAAAAATTCACCCTAAGCTAATTTTGATATTCCAAATCCAAAAATGAAGTCCATTTCGAAAGATAAAATTTATAAAATTTAAAAAATTGGATATTACTATTCATAATGGCTAGTTTGATTGGTTGTGGTGTGTTAGAACTCGAAGTTGCGTATAACACATGCTACTGTATTATTCAAAAAGAAGCATATTGTGGAAGCTTGGGGTGTTAAATTCTCTCCTCCTTCAAATAATTTCATCCGTAAAATTTCTAGAGTATTACTGCATAAAAAGACTCAGGTGGTTCTTCATAATAAGTTCCTAGGGTTCCCACGTTGCCCCATCCGTCTTATGGTTTCTCCATAGAACTTTTACCAGACGAGTTGTCCAGTTTCTCAGTACTTGTTCTCTTATATCAAGAATCTTGATAGAATCTTCGCAATAAGATAGATTGGGTTCCAGTTCTAATTTCTCATAGATGAGAACATGCGTTGGGTCAGGCATGTATTTTATCAACAGTGATATGTGGAACACATTGTGAACTTTGGAGAGACTTGGAGGCATTTCCAAACAGTAAGCTAGAACCCCAATTCGTTCTAGAATTACGAAAGGTCCGATGTACCTGGGACTCAATTTACCATTCTTATCGAAACCTATAACACCCTTCCATGGAGATACCTTCAAGAAAACATGATCTCCTACCTGAAATTCCAAATCCTTCCTTCAGTTATCAGCATAACTCTTTTGTCTACATTGAGCTACATTGATGTGGTTTTGGATTACCTTGACCATTTTCATCGTTTCCTCCACAAGTTATGGGCCTACGGGTTTTCTTTCACTAAAATCATCCCAACAGGTTGGTGTGCGGCATCTGTTTCTGTATAACGCTTCATATGGTGCCATCTGAATATTTTAATGCAAGCTATTGTTATAGGAAATTTCAACCAGAGGTAAATAATGTTCCCACATACCATGAAAGTAATTTGAGAATGTTCTCAACATGCCTTCTAAGGTTTTAATAGTCCGTTCTGATTGTCCATAAGTTTTGGGGTGGTAGGCAGTGCTCAAATGAAGCTCAGTATCCACGGATTTCTGAAGAATTTTCCAGAATCATGATGTAAAAAGTGGATCATGATCCAAAAAAATCAATAGGGGTACTCCATTAAGTCTCAAAACTTCATTAATATATAGTCTTGCTAGATTTTCAAGTGGTAAATTTTCTCTTATAGTAATAAAATGTGTTGAATTGGTAAGATGATCAACAATGACCCATATTGCATCGTTCCTTCTAGGAGTCTTTTGTAGTTCCATGAAAAATACCATCGTAATATTGCCCCATTTCCACTCTGGTATGGGAAGAGGTTGCATGACTCCTCTAGGCTGTTTCCTTCCAGCATTGACTTTTTGACAAACCATACATTTTGACACAAAATCAGCAATCTCTCTCTTCATGTTGTCCCACAAAAAATGTTCCTTCAAATTTCTACACATCTTAACAGGGTGTATAGAGAAGTTGAAACTATGAGAATCATCCAACAATACCATTTTTAGATCAGGTATATCAGGAACACAAAGTCTCTTCACAAATTTCAAAATTCTATCTTCATACACAAAGTCATTCAATCTCCCATCAATCACAGCTTTAATCTTTTTTTGAAACTCTTCATCATCGTTCTGAGAACTCTTTATCCTTTCTAGTAAAGATGGTTTGGAAACCATTTAAAATAATATTGATGTTTCACCTTCCATGTTTATTCCCATATCCATCTTTACCAGATCCATGAAAATAGGATCCCTTTGAACTCTCATCTTGTTCAAAACTCCATGATCTTTTCTGATCAAAGCATCTACCACCTTATTTTCCTTCCTTGGGAGTTATTGTGTCATGAAATCATAATTATTGAGTAGTTCAAGCCATCTCCTTTACCTCATGTAGAGTTCTTTCTGTGAGAAAATATACTCCAAAATATTTTGATCAGTATATATCTCACATTTTTCACTATAGACATATTGTCTCCAAATATTCAATGCAAAGATTTCAGTTTATTACTCAAGATCCTGAGTATGATAGTTTTTCTCATTAATTTTTAGCATTCGTGATGCATAGGAAATAACACTATCATTTTTCATAAGGACACAACCAATTCCTTTCTTTGAAGAATCATTATAAATAACAAACCCATAATTCCCCAATGGTAGATTCAAGATAGGAGCCTTTAATAATCTCTTATTCAGTTCTTAAAAACATTCTTCACACAATTTTGTCCAAAACAATTTAACCCCTTTATGTGTGATCTTGGTTAATGGGTTAGCCAATCGGGAAAAATTCTATACAAAATGTCGATAATAACCTGCTAAACCAATAAAACTGTGTACCCCAGCTATACTCGTTGGTGCTGGACATTCTTGGATTGATCATTTCATAGAAGGATCAACGGATATTCCATCCTTAGAGATGATATATCCAAGAAAAGAAATATCATGACGCCCAAATTCACACTTGCTAAACTTCCCATATAATTCATGTCTTCTAAGAGTCTTCTGGATAATGTGCAAGTGATTTTCATTATCTTCATAGGTTTTAGAGTATACCAAGATATCATCAATAAATAGCACTAAAAAGTCATCATTATATTCCTTGAAAACCTTATTAATTAGATTCAAGGAGATAGAGGGTGCATTAGTCAATCTAAAAGGCATTACTATAAAGTCATAATGCCCGTACGTGGTTCGAAATGTTGTCTTCGGAATGCGTTCCTTCTTCACGCGCAACTGATGGTATCCAGATCTAAGGTCAATATTTGAAAAGTATTGAGCTTGATGAAGTTGGTCAAATAAATCATTAATGCGAGGTAGCAGATACTTTTTATTTATTGTTATAGAATTGATCTCCTTGTAGTCAATTCACAACCTCATAGATCCATATTTCTTCTTAACAAAAATGACAGGGGATCCCCATGGAAAAACACTAGGGCGAATAAATCCCTTATTACTAAATTACTCTAGTTGTTTCTTTAGTTCCACTAATTCCATAGTGGCCATTCTATAAGGGGTCTTCTATATGGGCCTTGAACTAGGAATTAAATCAATGGAAAACTCAATTTATTGTTCTGGAGGATGTCCAGGTAAATCCTCTAGAAACACATCAACATATTCTTGCACAATAATTGCATCCTCTATTTGAACATTAAATTTCTCACCCACAATTATTTCATTCTCTATATCCCCAATAATTAAATTTATTTGAGATACTAGGGATATATCTAGATAAGAATTAAGTGGTGACATTTCTGCTCTAAAGATAAGGTACTCTTTATCATCATAAAAAATCGTAACCACCTTCTTCTTATAATAAATTTTCATATCATGGTCTGAAATCCAATCCATACCAAGGATTATATCAAATTCAATGATGTGCATGATGATGATATTAGAAGATAGAGAACATTTGTATGACCTAATGGAGACTGATTCACAAAACTTTGTTACAATGATACTTCCCTTAGGAGTTTTCACTAAAAAATCGCTTGTTAAATAAAATTGGAAATATCTAATTTTCATAGCAAACTGGGAAGATATGAAACAATGTGATGATCCAGAATCATATAAATTATTTTCTAAACTTGAGGAAACCATTAAATTACATTCCACCACGTCTTTCAGAGCTCCAAACTTAGAAGTAGTGTTATCATATTCTTGGCCTTGATCCCTTGGACTTTTCGAAGGTAAGTTTCCCTCACGCTTAGGAGATTCATTCACATAATTCACCCTTTCTCTACAATTTTAGCATTCAACATCGACAACCTCTTGCTTCCCCTTGCAATCACAAGCTTGGTGGCCTTTTTCACAAAACTTATAATAGAATCCCATTCCATTCAAGAAAGTAACAGGGTGTTTCTTCCCACATTTGTTGTAGGATATATATTCATCTTTTCCCTTCTTCCCCTTATTTCCATTTCCAGAGAGTTCATCAGATATCTTATTCTTTTTCTATTCTTTAAATTCACAAGACATAGATAATTCTTTTTCTATATTGCTAGCACATTAGACTATATCTTTGTACGACAAGAAGGATTGTGAGACTAATGATCAAAATAGAAATGGTTTCAACCCATCAAAGAAACAATCAATATTACTTCTTGGGTTATGTTTATAATCTGCAGCATACCTCGCTAAGCTTGTAAAGTTTTCTTCATACTTTGCAACATTCTCATCCTTCTTTTTCCCCAGACTCAGAAATTGCATTTCTATATATGCTCGATGGTCATGAGGAAAGTATTTTTCTAAGAAAATTTATTTAAAATCCCTCAATTCCATATTTTATACTTTGTCATCTTCGTTTGTGTTTTGAAGCAATGACCACCATTGATCTGCATCTCCAGTGAGGTGGTAATCTTCTATGACAACTTTTTCCCTTTCACTACTACCCAAGGCATGGAATATTTTCTCTAAGGAATTTATCCATTTCTTAGCTACAAGTGGATTTTTACCCCCATTGAATGTTGGTGGTTGTGTCCTCATGAAGCGATCTAACATTGATCCTCCACACTATGGATCAGGGTGCTCCATACGAGTAAGGTTATTATTCAAAACCTGAGTGAGTTGTCCCAGTATGGTGATTAGCTGATTAGAACAAGTTGTATCACTAGCTCCACTATAATTATCTTGAGTATGAGTTCAATCCCTATATGGAGTGCGTTCATTAATACGATTTACCTTCCTTCCACTAGGCACCATTTCAAAATAATGGCATAAACTAGATTAGTTTATGAATCGCAATACATAAATCCAAACTTGTAAAACAATTAACATTAACTGAAAAGTTTATGGATATATTCCTTAATCATAAAAATGTTTTCTCTGGGGAGGTATATACTCATAAACCCTTCATAATGGTTTGTAATGAAAATGATAATTATCCTAAGCATATCCCCCGGGAGTGTCGTAAACAAGAGTGCAGCAAGGCCCTTTATCATGCACCAGTTCCTGTTTGAGTCTAGCTTGAAGTGGTGTTTTCAGGTTTTACCCCTAGGTACATCTGTTCCAGAGCCACTTCTACCTGCTCATATCCAGATAGGGATTTATTGCTTGGAAAAATCACAAAATCTCTAAAATACCAATATTCTAGGAAGTTCTTCCATACTAATCCTCAAAGTATATCTTAGGGTTATGTGCTCTAATCAGAGTTTATCTAAATCTAGATTCCATGGTTTATACTAAAATTCCTCTTATACCAACTATAACACCCTGACCCCAGTTACCCAGAGTCGGTGCATTATTACATAACATTGGCATGGTCACAAAAGGTTATGTCTCAAAAGACCGATTAGTTTAGTATCCTTGGAGATACTAGAGACATTCATAAGTTTCACATTACATTATAAAATGAAAAACTAAAAAAACATAGTATCCATATTTCACACTCATTTCCCTTAAACTATCCTTGTAGGTCAGTCATAATATACTTCTTCACATCTTGGAAAAAATAAAACATATAAGGGGTGAGCTCAGATGCCCAGTAAGGATAACAATATAGCGAAAACTTTCATAAATAGGCATAAAAATTTAACGAAATGTCTAAAAATAAAAAAATCATTTTCAACATATACTTCATCATAATATGTAAAATATAAATCAAAATAATTCCATTTACTTACTCAAATGGATATTATACTAGTCAAATAATCACATGTAATATCAATAGCCACTTTCATAATGATGGAATTCATAATACCAGACATCATAACCACATAGCCATGGCCTTATGACAAAAATCAAATAAAATTTTATCAAGGCCTTGTTCCAAGACACTAGTTTGTCTCATGAGACCTACCGATGCATCGAGGAGCTATAGAGGGATCCACCCATCACTTACTAAGTCCAATTCATTCCTTATATGAAAAGGTTTAAACATAATATAAACATTCGTATTAAAACTTGCATAAAAAATGTCAATACTTTATCCATAAATCATGAATGGTTTAAAAATAACACATCCATAGTCAAAGCTATCACAAAACCTTAAATGAAATATGGAAGTTTTGTATCATAATAAATCAACTTCAAATAAGCTTAAAATCCATCAAAGGATGTTGACATAGATGAAATCAAAACATTTTTTTAGAGAAATATCTCTTTCTATTTTGAAAACATTTTAGAGTCATATAATTATAAGGAAGACATTTATTTTTAAAATATTCTTATAATCTTATAATGGAAGCTTTAATGATTTTATAATGACGAAAAATAGCCACACCCGCCATTTAAAAAAACATTCTTATCTTAATTTTGTCGAAAAGTTCATAAATTACCTTGTTTGGAAAGTGACGGAAAGATTCCTTTTAAATAATATAAGGTCAAATAATGGTATAAATTACTTTACCCCATTGTCTATTAAATAGTAAAAAATTTTTGAAATACATTTTTAAGAAACATGTATGTGGAGGATAAAGAGGTTGGAGTATATAATTACGCATAAACAACCTCGAATAATAAAGAGATTGTGAAATTAAACCTTACCTTGTACATTTCCTAGGTTGAGTGTAGGTTAACCTCCTATATAATGGTGAAATAATAGTAGTTAAATTATACAAGAATCATATACCTTAATATGATATCATATATGATCTTTTAACATTACTTTGTTAATAATATCTTAGTATTATCGTTGTTTTGGGTGTTAATGAATTCATTTTCCTTTATATTATTTGTTATGTGAGTCATATGTTTTATGGATGGGATGTATATTATTCATATCCAGAATTATATAAAGTCTCTTAACATTATTTTTAATCATCAAATGAAAATTAGTCTTGAATGGCTGCGATGGGGAATGAATCTCATCGCGTTCATCGAGACGGTAATCCGTACGTACGCATGAGCGACAATATCATTATTTTGATATTAAAATAATATATAATTGGATGGTATATCATATATACCTAATAATTATCATGTTATATTTATTATTTACATAAATTATACATCATTATTATTTCCATCCAAATAATAATGTATTGAATAACAACTACACCACGACGTGCAGACGGTAAGCCGTACGTACGCACGTATGGTGACAAGTCATTAAAAGGATGGATAAGAATAATGAATTTGGTTGTACCATATTTATAATAACATCACAATATATAGAAGATACTGGAGTTATTATTTTATAATGGAAACAACAAAGAAAGAGTAAGTGGTAGAATAAAGGATCTTGAAAGAGGTTATGAAAATATTTACCTCTTCTTCGGGTTCTTCCTTTTGATTTGATCAAAAGGGATCCTTAAGTGGATTTTTGACTATAGAAAGTCTTCTAGGATTAAAAGAGGAAAGTTGATATGGTATTTGGGTAGTGTTTGGCAGACCCAAAAGGCTTAGAGGGTGTGAATTTGGGAGAAGGGGAAGTTCCCTTTTATAAGAGGGGTGAGGGGCACCTTAGGAAAAGCTAGAAAAAATATTTTATAATAAAATCATTTTCTGATTATAATGACTCAAAATTGAATTATTTAAAGGATAAGGTAGGTATGGGTGGAAATCCACTCATCCAATAGGTTTTTGACCAGTTTGGGTTGCTATATTAACATGATTTTTTAGATTTAACTCTTAGTTAAATAGTTTGACATTTAACTTGTCTCTTTGTATTTTTATATTATATGGTTAAAAAACATACTATATACTTACAAGAGATCCTCATGTGGTTTATTAATGACATATATATAATTATTTAAGACTTTTGGAAGATCTATACATTTTTAGGAATAGAATATCAATTAATTATATAATATTTGTTTTAAAAACTCTTTTGTTTCCAATTTTGACACTTTGGTATTTTGTTGTTTCTAAATTCATAAAAGAATTATTATTTAGAAAAATATCATATAACCAACCCTAACATGTTATATTAACTTAAAAAATTATTTTAACTCATAAAAAGTCAAAAATAACATTTATTTTGATATTTCTATTATCAATAAGTTTAATATTTCATTAATTAGGCAATTACTGCATTGTCATTGTGTCATAATAAATTAAATTATTTAATGTCTAAAAATTATAAATAAAATACCATTATGTAGGAAATAGTTTTATATTTCTTATGAATTTTTATAGTTGAATTTAGCTTATGTGTAACCCTATATTAAAAATGGTTTTGTTATTAAACTTTGAATTTAACACTTTTATCTATTTTTTGAATTAAATAATAATAAATGTCTTAATCTAATCCAAGGGGACCAAAGAGGTTCATATTTTATTTATAATGTTGTTTTTGGTATAATTATACTTATCCTATATAATTAGGATGTGTGTTAGAGTAATAATAATATCATTTTTACCCTTAATTACCCTATTTACTCTTAATCATGGTAAATAAAAGTAAAAAGTTACTATTCACCAAAAAAATCATCTTATTGAACCAGATTTAACTTACTGATATCAACCATGTGTCTCAAATTTTTTAAATTCAACTCACAAAAGTGGAAAAATTATGTTTTATGTAAATTTGCAAATTCTCCAAGGAGGTAGGTAAAACACGGTAAAAAGTATATTAAAATTTTTATGTATCTAAAATTATTATAAACTGACTTCCATGAATTAAATTTAACTTATATAGGTATTATTTATCTATTTTGACCAAAAATAAATTTAAATAAATAATTATTTAACTAAAAATTCTGTTTTAAACTATAACTCATTGTTTTTCACTATTTATAAAAAATTGAATGTTTTTAGAAAAATATCAAAAATTTACCCTAAGCGAATTTCGATATTCTGATTCCAAAAATTAAGTCCATTTCAAAAGGAAAAATTTATAAAATTTCAAAAAATTGGTATTACTATTCATAACAGCTAGTTTGATTGGTTGTGGTGTGTTCGACCTTGAATTTGCGTACAACACACACTACTATATTATTCAAAAAAAGCGTACCATGGAAGCTTGGGGTGTTACAAAACATATATCCATATAGATGTGCTACTCGATACGAACACATGAGCGATACTTTCATTTCTTATTTTATATAATAGAGGTTGAATGTGATTTCCCTATAATAATAAATAAAATATTAATATATTTATGATACTAAATTAATTATTTTTTTATGGATATCACATATTTACATTAATTAGAAGAAGAAATAATATTTTAAAGATTCAGGTAAAATTATTATCTCTTCTTTGATATACCTCAATTTTCTTGGAGCTTATAACATCATAAGATGACAATAGGCTTCGACCAGCTGATTAAAAAGTAAGGGAATTAATAGAAGATAGTTTTTGGGTCATTATTATCTGATCTATTATATATTATTTAGTAAAATATAGAGGATATGTGGTGCTTGTTTATAAGTGAGTACAAGAACCCAAATGGAATTAGTGAAAATATTTATATAATATTATCACAATATCATGTAAGATCTCCATCATGTAGAGAATAATTCAATTATATCATATGTAAAATTATAAATATCTTTAAATTATATGATTTATACATGGTTAAGTGGAATTTTTAACATTATATTTTAGTCTAACCCTGTGGCTAACCCATTTTACCCATAACCGTGGTATATTTTTACTATTTTATATTATTGACTATGTCCAAAAAATAAAGAAGAATAATTTATAAATTTGAATATTCCTATTCATATTATTGAATTAATTTTTATCAAATTCAATTCTTAAATTTTTAAGAAATTAATTTTATAATATTCATTAAAAACACCATGAATGACTTTATATATCTTGAAAAATATATATCTTTTTAAGTTGAATTACTTATATTAAAATATCATTACTATTTATTATGAGTTACTCAATATGTTTTAAATAAATAAATTTTATGTTAATATTTATAATATTTATCATTTTTTAATCCTATTCATATATTCTAATCCAATATAAAGGTTTTAAACAAAAACAATTATGGTTCTTATAGACTCTATATTGAATTGTAAATAGTGTTGTCAAATAATTTAAATTTATTTGATTGAAATAAATAAAAAATCTCATGGTTTTAGATCCACTTAAAAATAGTTGATAGTTAAATAAAATACTATTTAATTCCTATTAATGATCTATATGAACCATGGAATGATAAATTTATCTACAAAATAGTTCCACTAATGTAATATGATATATCCATGAGACATGAATGTTACTGACATAATCTCATAAAATATATTCTATTATCAGAACTCATATGTTCTAACTGCCCATCCATTAATGGGTGATATGTCATGATCATGGTCAAATGGTTTTTAAGATCATATTGAAAATATATCCATAAAAGTTTAGTAACTCAAGTTTTTATACCAGATACAATAGATATTGAAACTTTATACAAGATAACAACTTCATAAATGCACACCTTTTCCAAATCCCCAACCATGATAGAATCATGAATTTGGGAGAAAGTGATCCAATATTTTGAGTAATTTCATAATAAAAAAAATATAATAATATTTTTAAGAATCCATGGTAGACCAGTGACAGAGTCCATGGAAACCTACTCCCATTTTAAAATACGTATAGGCTCAAATTTTATCACACTGATCAGATGTTGATTTATATCCTTTACTTGTTGATAAGTGAAACATTTCATATTAGAGGAAAAATTATGTATATTTAGATGTGAACACAAGAAATAATGATTCAATAACATGTATATTTTTTTAATTAACTTGGTGAAAATATTATTTTAAATTGTGATATGAAAAAATATTTTTTCTTAGAATAACTAGGTTTCTAAATTTTTTTCCCACAATATAGCACTAAGTGTGCATCCGATGTCCAATGTTTTATGGTCTCCTTAAAATTTAGTTCTGATATAATGGTTATGAATTAATTATATAATAATTTATCATATTTCAATTGACCTATATAATTATACATGATAGAGACTAGGAATAAAACATCAATTTCTTAATATTCACCTCAATCCAGATTTAAGTCGGAAATAATGAAAATCAAATACCATTGACTATAAGGTTATCTAACCCTACCATAATAATGATAATGAATCATGTATTTATAAATTAAATTCCATTTACTAGGTGTGTACCCCATGATGAAGTCAGACATCTAGGATAAATCATCCAACATCAATGCCTCAGGTTTAGGTCTCTCTGAGAGAATATATATTTAATGATTTTAGGATCTAATAAAACAATGAACTTTGATCTAAAGATATATTAATTTTATTTTTTAAACCACGTATAACTATATTATTTTTGATGTTATTTGTTATATTTTATCAATTTATGTGTTCAAATCTACCTTGACTGATAGTATGCAATATGATATCCTTGGATAATAAATCAATCAATTCAAAAAACAGACCTATTAAAATAGACAATATAGCCTTGTACAAGTCCAATAATTATGAGTATAGTTTCCAAAGTGAGTTTATATTTATTCCTTTAAAAGGATTTTTAAAATACTTTTTCGAATAGAACCAAATACACTTTTTCTTTATAAATTTCAAAGGAGAAGAAAACCTATATAAATCTCAAAATGATAAATTATAATAACCATAAAAACTAAAAAACTAGGTTAGTAAAATAAATTATTGAGTGGATTATAAGAAAAGAGTACATAAGACTTCCTTGGGTAAATCAATATTCCTTGTTAATTAATGGAATTATCATGGAAACATACCTTTTGTGTCATAGATTATCACATAGAAAATATATCATAATGTGGTTATCACATAATATAATCAATATAATATCAATGTAGTCCTCATGGTCAATCTTATTCCAAGACTAAACCAAAATATTGTTAAAAAATTCTATGAAAAAGGAAATAAGGTACCTACAAGAAATAATATTAATCATTTCATAAAAAGTATTGGGTAATTCATTAGTCCAATGTTTATAAAAAAAAAATTATAACAACTATATCTACTCTGAAATGTAGAATTAGGAATATATTATTTTATAAATATTATTGATGATTTTGTGATCATAGATAAATCATATAAAAGAACTCAGATATATTTAAATGAACCATAAAATCATTAATTCATATAATAGAATATTGATTCATGATCATAGCATGATTCAGTTTTTGTAAATTATCACACAATCAAGGAAAATGTTCATTATACATTATGACTAGTACCAAATCATCCCAAGGTGATTTACTATTTCTGTTAAAACCCAAGATCTCTAATTTTCTTAGCTGGGAAATTAATTTGAAAAACTCTATCGGATTCACTCTATATGAAAAAAGTGAAATATTTTGATTTCCCAAAAATAGATCTTTATAATGTTGAATTTATAGTTTAAGGGGTATCCCTAAAAAATAATTTGAAATATTATTCATGTTTAGTACACTATATATGGAAGATTATACTATCATGTTTCATCCATATTTCCCAAGGTCGTTTCTATCAGATTACTAGAAATTTCATCTCTAACACTAAAAGTGGTTTTGATCTTCCAGCATTCCTATCCCATGAAAATTTGACTAAATGAATAAAACCATATCAGGATTCGAACATTACTTTCTACGCATTATATTCAATATATGATTTTAATTACGTTGATCTGTCCATTTAAATGATTATATATATAATTTATGTCTCTATGAATGTAAAATCCCATGAGAACTGTACTATATCAAAGTTAATAGTATAACCAAGGATCATCAAACCTTCTCATTCATACTAACTAAGTAGTTTTTTGATTCTCATGAAGTGAGTATTAATATTAATGTAAAATCCCAATTTTTTAGCCACATGGTTTTTATGAAAATAAATAAATCGATCAGTATCAAAATAGAAATTTATAAGCTCAATGTTCAGAAAACTAGTGTCTCAAATGGATAAGGGACCACACAAAATAAAAATCTCAACAACATATAATGGATGGAATACTCTAATAGAATATTATTTTTCCTATAATATGGAAACAATTATATAATCTAGGTGTTATTTGTGTTATAATAGTTCATCATATTCTTTCGGTGAAAATTATTTTTGATGAGATCATAAAAATTTAGAAGGATAAGCATTGGAATATTTATATCCATCCCTCTAGTATTGAATTTAGATATTTGTAGAAATATTTATTGAGATCATATATATTTAATAAGTTATGAAGATATCATAGTTTCTTATTATAATCCTTCTTGTGGTGAAGATAGCCACACTAAATTAAAATTCGACAATACTAAGACACAGTGGATAGAAAAATGATTTTTTAGTTCCTTACATTATTGTGAATATCTCACTTTTTTTATTATCTATACTAGTTCTCAAACCTAAACATGTATGGATGATGGTGTTACCTTCACTAGGGTTTATGGAAAGACCTATCTCTCCAGCAAATGCTTTATTCACTACATTTTTTAATCTATAATACATAGTATGACTACTATTGAGGGAGTATTAGGTCATAGCTCCAACTCAAATATTCCCACATTAAACATTATTATATCATGCACCTCTAGTGTACAAAAATAACTTTTTGTGAATTGATTAGTGTAGTCAGTCAATGAAATACATCCTTTTCTCGGATGAATGTGTTTTTTCATCTTCTCTAGCATGAATGTGTTCAAATAAAATTGTTTATTTAATTATTCCTCAAACCCTTTTTATGTAGGAACATGATCTAGATTATATTAATCAATTATATCCCACCACATAAGTGATAGGTTTTGATCATAAATAACTATATTTTGTGTATTCATCTCAATGGTAATATTGAGGAATCTTAATATATTTTTCATTCTACTAAGCCATGCTTCTTTCTAACTCAGGTCTAGAATCACCTCGAAGTATTAGTGGATTAATCTTCAAGTATTTTGATGAATTGTTAATGTGATGAGGTTCCTCAACATATGGTCACCTTTCAATATCATGGAAACAATGTACTATCTCTATAGTAGATTTTGGTTCACTTATGGTTCAGTTGGCACCACATTCGCTGCTATATCATCTTAATGGTTTCTCGATATCCAGGGTGGTTGTATTTTCATTTTATAACCATAGAAACAATTACTAATTAATTTTTTTTATATATTCCTATTTTCACAAATCATACTAAAACCACAAAAATAAAAATAAAAAATTACTAGAATGATATAATCATGTTTCTATATAGTCTAATTGGGAAGAAACTTTTCTAATGCACTATAATCTACACTTATTGGATAAACCCATAACCATGATGTAAGGACACAATAAGAAGTGTTCTAGAATAATTTTTATACATCAAACATCCAATTAACATGACAATATTTTTAATGAGGTTATATATTCCTTTTTAAAAATACATTTCATGTCGCATTTCATCCTATCTCTCTACTACCATCAAAACAAATGAATTAAAACAACGTCATGTAATTTATAGCATCATATCCTTATGTATTGTAATTTATTTAAAAATATTTCTCCATAAGGGAAGTTACTTATGGTTAATAAAATATAATATATTAATAAAACAACTATTATGGCCGACTTTTCATAAATTATATGTGTCAAATTCACCACACAATTTTTCTTTCCATCCTTGGAAGGTTGGAGGTTGGTGGCATTACAGAAGCAATGTAAATGAATCCATCATAACTTTTTATCACACCTAAGACTCCACCTAGGAGAAAACACAATAACAGAACCCTTATTCTAAAGGTATTCATCCTCATCACAATATAGGATATTTTATATGTCAAAATCCAGATCTAGGAGTGAAACAAGAGAAAAATTATTCCACCAAATACATCATAGTGTTTGATTTACATTAATACAATTAATACATGAAAATAATAATAGTATTTAATTTTTAATATGAGAATTAACACATTACATTAATCAATCATGGAGTTACAGTATTTAATCAAAAAATTCCTAATGGAATGGGGTGTTAAGTATATTTTATTAGTCAAATGATAACACTCTGATCCTGAGAAGACCAACAGTAATATATTATTTAACAATAAAAAAATATAAGGGAGAAAATTGTTATCCAAAATAATGAAAATATTGATCATAATTAAAAATCTTACTACCCATTATATAGTGAAATATACGTAATTTAATATAATAAAGATATAGGTGCAATAATCTTTGTACAATGATCATTCTAATATGTGATTTTTTTATCCTTCCTACTCTAACTGGAACCATTGACTTAAATATCCTTCGGATTTACCCTCACATAGAAGATGATAAACTATACTCATTATTAATCGGGTCTAAGATGTTTGTGAAATGACCACTACACCCAAGAAAGATTGTATGGTATCTAAAAAGCGATTATGGAAATCTATAAACCATGTAATTTAGATAAATCATACACATCTTCCACTCTTAAATAGAAATTGAAATTATCCAAATGCAACCAATGAGGTTCCCTGAAACAATAAGCTACCAGCCTCATCGATGATGTCATGGTTTTGGGGATGTTTATAAAAAAATATGAGAAATACTATGATAATTTAAATCTATTTCACTAAAGTTATATGAAACAGATACAACATGATTATTGGCCATAAAGTTGATCATTGTTAACTTAAAAACCCACAGAGTATCTAGATGATGAACTAAATGAATAATGATTTGTCCAAATTTATTAACATAAGGATCAACTATAATTGGATCCTAAACTCAAGAAATAATTTTCATTTACTCCACACCATCAGACAACTCCAAAATATTATGTTTTAATGTAATGGTAAGTATTGGCCGGAGTGGATACTCAAGAGGGGAGTGAATTGAGTTCCAATTAAAATTTTCTGTTAAAAATATTTCTCTTAAAATCTCCCAATTTAAAAACAAAGTTAAACTGTAGTGAATCTATACAGAGTGTAAATGTTCAATCAGTTTCTCAAAGATTGATTAGGTCTCAGTTGACTTAATCTGAAGATTAAATTAACTTTTGAAACTGACTTACTAATTTACAATAAGTATAAACACTTTCGAATTTAACTATCAAAGTAGATTTAAAATAGTTTTGTATTTCAAAGTAATAGTAGCGGAAGAAGTATATAGTTTACTTATAGACATAAATTAAAATGCACAGCAGAGTTAAGAAAGCGGTTCAGTCTCAAGTCGATACTTAGTCCTCTCAACAATTTATATAAATTGATCCACACCATGGATCGGGGTTAACAATAGTGAACGACTGTCCAGGCCACACAGGGACCTCTACAACAGTTCTTTGTGGGAAACAAAAACAATGGCCAGGCAACACAAGGACCTCTTCCATAGTTGTCGTGGGTAAACAAGAGTAAACAATTGTGGTTTGAGGATTCTGATATCCTCCAGTTCAGCACAAGAGTCAGTGTGTGTGTAAGATATATAGAGTACACACACAACTAAAAAATATAAGTAAAATAATCACTAAGAGAGAATACATCAGAGTGTAGAAATATCTAGTGATTTTCAGTGCAGCTCTGGACTCGTTGGATTCAGTAGAAATGATTCCTTGTCCTTCTCTAGTTTTTCCCTTGAAAAAAATAACTTCCTTCACTTCTAGTGTAGGTGTTCATCTCAAGTACGTGTAGTCGTTATAGCTCTTGAGCTTCTTCTTTGAACTTGTGTTCTTGATATATATCAATGTTATTCATGTTCTTCTTTTCATGTACGTGTATGGAAGAATTATCTCTCTTTTTATATCTTCGTATCTGTTATATATCTGTGTGTACCCTTTTTGTGTTTTTTTGTGTCTTCTTTACTGCTACTAGATATTCCTTTTATTCCACGAGCTCCAGCATTAGGAATGATTACCTTTTCAAGGGTATGAGGTACGGTCCCCTAGCATTCCAACAATCAACATTAATTGCATTAAAAACATAAAAAATGACTGCTAGAGTTAAATACGGATTTATAGAAATTCAAACAGTTTTCAGGACTATCGGTGAGTCATGTGATCGGTGAGACATTTTGAATCAGTATTGGTTTCGGTAGCATTAGCATCAGTGTCTCAGCATCGGTGTCTCAGCATCGGTGTTTCAGCATCAGTGTTTCAACATCGGTGGTGGTGACACATGATTGTCGGTATCGGTGACACATGATCCTCAGTATCTCTTTAGATCTTCGGTAGCTATCGGTGCGACCGTTCATCATTGGTGCATCCATTCATCATCGGTGCAACCGTTAATCATCAGTGCGACCGTTCATCATCAGTGTGACCGTTCATCATCGGTGCAACCGTTCATCATCGGTGCGACTGTTCATCATCGGTGACTCAGGAAAATGACTATCAGTGAGTCCAGATGAGGAATTCTTACAAAGTATCTGTTCAAACCAGAATACTTCCAGGTCAACCATAACCAAACATTGATCATAGATAATCATTTGTAGATATGATTTAAACATATTTAGAACAAGCTGAACAAGAGATTAAAAGGAAATAAATAAAACTAAGATTTGTGATTATTAAAATAACCATTCCACAGAGAGTTCAACAATATCCCCCTTTTTGATAATCACAAATCAATGGCATAAATGAAGAGAAAATACATTATTTCATTCATTATTCCCCCTATAAAAAAGAATATATTCCAAAAAGTAAAAACAAGGTTAGAATGGAAACCAGAACATATATATAACTGAGGCATTTCCCTCTTTCAACATTTCTCCCCTGTGTATACATGAAAATGATAAATAGAAAACATGTGCATTCAGGTCACCCATCCAGACATGATGCATCTAGAGTTTGCATATGCATGCATGATTCACCTATTTTCTCTCCGTGATTTATCTCCCCCTTTGGAATTATAAAAAAGAAGTGATTAAAGAAATATAAGCAAGAAGATTTCATACCAACAAAGGGTACACATATTACAAACAAAAGAGAATAGTTCTGGAAAACAAACACCCAATCAAAACAAATTGATAGTAAGATCCATTTCTCTTGGTGCAAGGGAGATTTCCCTTTACCTGTAGGAGGAATTGAAGGTCCAGAAGGTTGTTGGGTAGAAGGTGAAACTGGCCTTATGGAGAAAGGAGGTAGGATGACCCGAGTTGTACGAACTGTGGGTTCCAAGGTCACCTACTGCAAAGAAGGTCGTTGTGAAGGTTGATGTTGAAAGACTGGTCTAATACTGGAAAGAGATTGAGAAACAGACATCTGGACAGGAGAAACATCAGATGATTTCAGAGTCTCAGCTGTAGGAAAAAAAATGGCTTTTACTTGCACATGAAGGTAGGGTTTTAGAAAGTTGATGAAGTCCTGAATGACTTCTCCACCATACTTCTTAGATTTTTTAATATCATCCTTATTTTTAATGAAATTTTCTAATGTGGGGGTAAAATCTTATAACTGCTGAACTTGAGCTTTAAAAGCTTGAGTCACTGGAGGGAGTCTCAGATTATCATCCAGTACTTTAAAAAGATGATTAAACTCATGATTTATGTAGATCTTAGAGAAATAATGATCTACTTTCTCCTTAATCTCTTTTTTAGATTTTGTAGCATCATCCAAATACAATTGTACCATTTGATGCACATGATCACTATGCTCTTTCATTTTCATCAAAGAATATAAATATAAAATCTTCCCAAGAGCTGCCATCTCTTCTATAACAACATCTCTTAAGGTATCTAATTCTCGACTAGTGATCATGGTCACCTTGGCATTGCCATCCTGAGCAATAACCTGAGCAATCTCAACTTTTAAATTCCTCAAATAGGCTTTCTTCAAATGTTATATCAGATTTCGTAAAACCGCCATCATACCAGAGATGGTTGTTTTGAACTCACCTGACAAAGAAACAAGATTTCTTCCTAACTCCGTAAGATTTTGATTCAAAGAGGTAACATGCCTGCCAATTGATTCACTGTAATTGAACAGGTCTGGTTTGATAAGGTTTTCCACTCTTTGAGCCAAATCATTCATAGCAGCATCAGATAAAGTCAAAGGAGTAGGAGTAGGAATATGAGATAACTCAATTTTCACAGTTTCTCTAACATCTTGAATCAATTCAATTTGGAAATTATCAAAATCGGACTGAGAAACTGCCGGATCAGGTCTACTTTGAGATACTGAAGGATCTGGTCTGACATCTGTTCTTTGCAAAAACTCGACAACGAAT
This sequence comes from Viscum album, assembly GCA_963277665.1. Classification (NCBI taxonomy): domain Eukaryota; kingdom Viridiplantae; phylum Streptophyta; class Magnoliopsida; order Santalales; family Viscaceae; genus Viscum; species Viscum album. The sequence continues at coordinate 1,064,174,681 of OY728166.1, read as the reverse complement.
TGAGCCTTAACAGAATCACTTATGCATACAGGATCCACTTCTACACCTTTCTCTTCTAATGGGTAGTCTAATCCTAGAACATCAAGACCTGGATGCTCTTCCCATGCCGCTTTGCATGAAGGGTATATAAGTTTCACAAAGCGAGCTCGTCCAGAATTTTCAGAAGGGACTTCCTCATCCTTATCACTCACCAACTGTTCTGTCCTCTCAACTTCAGAAATATGATCTTGCTCAAGTGGTTGGGGTTGAGGATCATCTTGTATCACATTTTGACATTCTAAAGGTCGAGCATCAGCATCATCATCATCAGCATCATCACCATTACCTTCACTATCACCGCTACTACCATCACCATCAGCATCACCCTTATCACCATCACCACCTTCATCATCATCATCACCATCATCATCATTAACTAATCTCTCATTAGAACCGTCTGTACTTCTAGATTTATACTCCACAGATGTTGATTCAGTAGTCTTTCCTTCTTCTTCATCATCTAAAAGTGGTTCAATTTCTAGTAAATTGAGAGGAGGACTTGCTAAACCAAATTCCATCCTTCTTCTCTTTGGGCTAATAGTATCATGATCACTCCTTTCATTAGTAGATGATTCATCCTCTTCTTCCGCATTTATATTCTCATTAGCTTCTTCTTCTTCTTCTTCAATTCCTTTCTTACTGGATTCACTAGTTTCTTTAGGAGCAACCACTTCCTCTTCTTCATTCGAATAGATCACTTCCTCACCATGATATAAGCTAGGATCTCTTACTTCCCTTGGTCTCCTTGGATGATCAGTAGGATTGAAAGGCTCATATAACATTTCTTCATCAGCAACCTAAGCTTTCTTCCATGGGTTCTAATTGATTTTTATTCTCTTATAAATAACTTTGTTGAAACAAAAGCTAACTGATGAGATACACTCATCTACATCATCCACACAGCCTAATAATTTCAGCATGGCAGAATTTTTTTTAGACTAAACAAGAGTGGTATATTTCATTGAAGGTTTTATCATCTCAACAATATACTAGGAAAAATATCTACATAGATGGATCTTTTCACCATTCAGCAAAATAAATAGCAAAAAAACATCTTGATACTTTACTACAACAAAATCACCTTTTCTTGGACATACTTGATGTTGAATAAATTTGAACATGATTCGGTTCTCACCATCCAACTCAGCAACAATTATACTTCGCGATTCAGACTTCCCAGTCAAAAATTCTAGGGCTAACTCATAAGAAAAGTAATCAGTAGTGGGAGGACTATTACCAGAATAGTCCTCAGATCTTCCATTGTGAGGTACTTCTAGACATTCATCCCATTGTTTTGATGAAAACGTAATCTTTTTCCCTTTTACTATAGAAGACAATCTTGCAGCCTTTACTCTGTCCAAATCTATCTCGAGGTTCTAATAGAACTCGTGCACTAGCTTCAGGTAAAAGAATCTATCATTATTACAAAACCACTCATTCTAGCTTTGAGTTTCCAAAACTTTCAAGAGAACGGACATTCTATATAAAACCCATTCCGAACAAATTTCCTTTTCAGCTATAACTTCTCGTTTTTCTAGCTCCGGGTTTACAGACCTCTGCGTCGTACTACTCGACTCACCTCAAGCATGCTTTATAGGAGAATTTCCTTCAGATTCCTTTCTCTGTCTCTTTTTCTTGGCCATTTTGAGGTTTTGAGACAATCGAGAGGCTTGGAAAGATTCAAAATGCTCGGGTTACAGAGAAGAGAGGAGAGATTTCGGCGGGAAATGGAAGGACAAAAGTCTTTAGAGAATAGAATAACTATGTGTCATTATTTCTATCATTTATGGTTATAGATAATAAAATATCGATTAAGTAAAACAATGTCGTTTTTAAAAGCCAAAAAAATAGTACGACCCAATCGGTAGCACTAGTAAACATGACAGATCGGTTTGACAGATCGGTTTGACAGATCGGTTTGACAGATCCGTTTCACAGATCAATTTGACAGATCAGTTTCACAGATTGGTTTGACAGATCGGTTTCATAGATCAGTTTGACAGATCAATTTCACAGATATATCATACCTAACTCTCGTTTAATTGAGTTTAACCTTTCACAATTTAAGGTCTTGGTGAAAATATCGGCTAATTGATGTTCAGTACCTATAAAATCAAGAGTGATATCACCTTTTTGGTAGTTGTCTCTCAAAAAGTGATGTCTGACATCAATGTGTTTGTTTCTATAGTGAGACACAGGGTTCTTTGAAATGTTAATTGCACTAGTGTTATCATAGTTAATTTAAATATGCTTAAAATCATATCCATAGTCCAAAAAAGTGTGTTTCATCCATAGAATTTGTGCACAACAACTACCAGCAGCAATGTATTCTGATTCAGCAGTAGATAATGCAACTGAGTTCTATTTCTTACTACACCAAGATACTAGTGACTTTCCAAAAAGGTGACAAGTTCTAGATGTGATCTTCCTATCTAACTTGCTACCAGAAAAGTCAGCATCTGAATAACTGATTATCTCAAAAGATTGTATTTTTGGATAAAACAAGCTTAAGTTTACAGTGTGTTTAAGATACTTAGAAAATCATTTATCAGAAAGTAAATGAGATTCTTTTGGGTTAGATTGAAATCTTTCACACATACACACACTAAACATAATATCCAGTCGACTAGCTGTAAGGTAAAGTAAGCTTCCAATCATACCTCTGTAATTGGTTTGATCCACTAGTTTCCCAGCTTCATCTTCATCCAATTCACAGATTGTAATAATAGGAGTATCACTTTCTTTAATACTATCCAAATCAAAACATTTTAGAATATCCTTTGTGTATTTACTTTGAGTCAAAATAATACCATTTTCATTTTGAAAAACTTGAAATCCAAGAAAATATTTAAGTTCTCCCATTAAACTCATTTCAAATTCATTTTTCATACTCTTTGAAAATTCAGTACATAAAGAAGGTTTAGAAGATCCAAAAATAATATCATAAACATAGATTTGAACTATTAAAACATCTTTATAAATTCTTTTAATAAAATGAGGTGGATCAGCAATCCCTTTAGTAAAACTTTTTGAAACAAGAAAATTACTAAGTCTATCATACCAAGCTCTTTGAGCCTGTTTTAATCCATATAAAGCTTTAGAAAGTTTAAAAACTTGATTTGGAAAATGATGAATAATAAATCCAGGTGGTTGTTCAAAAAAAACATCTTCAACAATAAAACCATTTAGAAAAGCACTTTTGACATCCATTTGATATAACTTGAAATTCAGATGAGCAACATATGCAAGTAAGATCCTAATGGCTTCTAATCTGGCTACAGGTGCAACGTTTTTCTCATAGTCTATACCTTATTCGTGACTATATCCTTGTGGAACTATCCTAGCTTTGTTTCTAACTATGTTTCCAGACTCATCAGCTTTGTTTCTAAACACCCATTTAGTGCCTATTGTTAAAGTGTCCTTAGGTCTGTCAACTAATTTCCAGACTTTTTTTCATTCAAATTGATTGAGTTCTTCTTGCATAGCAATTACCCAAAATTTATCATTAATAGAATCATCAATATTTTTAGGTTCAAGCTGTGACAAGAAGGCTTGATGTTCAACCTGAGTTATAAGAGAAGCTCTAGTTTGTGTAGCTTTATCAAGATTACCAACAACAACATCTAAAGGATGATTCTTTAGAATTCTGGTTGATCTAGTAAAGGTAGGACTAGAAATTTCAGGTTCTTCTCTAGGTTCGGGTTCATTAGGAATAGATTCTGGAATAAGTCCAAAACTGGTTGTCTTTATAGTAGGTTTTTTAGATTTGTCATTAAGGTCCAGAACAGATAAATCTTTTTCAAGATTTTCAAGAGAGGTTTTAGGCTCATGTGGATCAGTTTCATCAAATTTGATGTGAACAAATTCTTCCACACATTTGGTTCTTTTATTATAGACTCTATAGGCTTTTCTAGTTAAATAATATCCTAAAAAGATTCCTTCATCACTTTTAGAAGCAAACTTATCCAGATTATCCTTTGTATTGAGAATAAAAACTTTGCAGCCAAAGACTCTAAAGTAACTAACTTTAGGTTTTCTATTATTCCACAACTCATATGGGGTCTTCTTAAGAACTATTCTAATTAAGACTCTATTAATGATATAAAAAGCTGTATTGATAGCTTCAGCCCAAAAGTAAATAGGCAGGTCATATTCATTAAGCATAGTTCTAGCAATTCACTACTGGAAATATAATATTTCCCAACAGTTCACAACCGTTGGGAAAGCCCCTCTAACCGTTGGTATATGAAATACCAACGGTTCTGATAACCGTGGGGAAGTAAGCCGTTGGGAAAAGGTTTTCCCAACGGTTTACTGGAAGCCGTTGGTATAGGCTAACAAAAGCCACCCTATCCCAACGGTTCTGCCAAACCATTGGGATAGTTTTTCCCAACGGTTTGGAAGAACCGTTGGGAAAAGAGATATTTACCAACAGTTCAATGAACCGTTGGTAAATACTTCTTTAGGATTATATGCCAACGGTTTTAAACTGTTGGCATATCCTATGCTGCAAATTGCAGCAGCCTGCAATTTGCACAACCCCTGCCATCAGGCCCCTCTCCATCAGGCCTCATTTTGACCTCATTTTCAATCCAATTATTGTACCTTCAATAAAATAAAACATACATATAAAATTACGAACAAATTCATACACATTTAACATATAATGGATCCTGAAACTATACACATCCATAATTAAATTAGAATTCATAACGTAATTATAGACGTACATAATTCATATAGAATTCAATTTAAAATTTAGATGACAATTATATGTGGAATCCGAAATTCAATTCATAATTTGATCGGTTTTTTCTATACCATATATTTTTACCTCAAATGATGTCCATTTTAAACAAAATACATACACCTGAAGTGATACCGGCCACACCGCACCTCAGATTGAGGCGGGGTTGACTCGTACACGTCACATTTGACCCATGGATCATTGTGCTAAAGTATCGACACAATCCGAATGCATTTGGTCGGTTTTCCGTATGCCAGTTAATGTTTTTCACTTAAAATGACGTCCTTTTGAAACAAAAGACGGACAATATGAGTGGTGACGACCACACCGCGTCTCCAATTGAGGCGGGGTTGATTCGTACAAGTCACATATGACCCATCGATCGTTCTACTAAAGTTTAAATGGAAACCGAATGCGTTTGGTTGGTTTTCCGTATGTACTTAAAATGTTGTCCATTTTAAACAAAAGAGTGACACTTAGACTAATACTGACCACACCGCGACTCAGATTCATCCCGGGATGGCTCTTACATGTCACATATGACCCACAAATCGTTTTGATAAATTATCAAAAGATTCCGAATGCGTTTGGTCGGTTTTGCGTATGCCATTTGTTCTTTTCATTTATAATCATGTCCATTTTAAACAAAAGAGACAGAGTTAGAGCAGTGTCGGCCACACCGCGTCACGGATTAAGAAGGTGTTGACTTTTACACGTCACATATGACTCATGGATTGTTGTTCTAAAGTATCTATAGTATCTGAATGCGTTGTTCGTTCTTCCGTATGTCAGTTGATGCCTTTCACTTAAAATGACGTCCTTTTGAAACAAAAGACGGACACTTTGAGTGGTGTCAGCCGCACCACATGTCGGATTGAGGCAGGGATGATTCATACACATCACATATGACCCATGGATCGTTCTCCTAAAGTTTCAACGGAAACCGAATCCGTTTGGTCATTTTTCCGTATGTACTTAAAATGGTGTCCATTTTAAACAAAAGAGAGCCACTTAGACTTATCCTGGCCACACCGCGACTCGGATTCATCCCGGGTTGGCTCGTACACGTCACATATGACCCATGGATTGTTGGGATAAATTATCAACAGATTCGTAATGCATTTGGTCCGTTTTCTGTATGTCAGTTGATGCTTTTCACTCAAAATGACGTCCTTTTGAAACAAAAGACGGACACTTTGAGTGGTGCCGGCCACAACACATCTCCAGATTGAGCTAAAACCACCGTGAAACATTCTAATTATAATTCGTGATGTGTACGCGCAGACGGAACGTCAATCGGACGTGCGGTTTGCGTGGTACAACTCAATATTCGTGTTTTAAGTGATGCGCGCGCTTCGTAAACGCGCGTGAGGGGGGTCCAAATGGGCCAAACGAAGTCGGAATGGCCTGAAATCAGACAAAAAATATGGGAGAGTGATTTATGAAGTGGTCGAGCAGACGGAACGTCAATCGGACGTGCCGTGTACCCGCGGTGACCGACAACGTAGTTCTGGTGTCATAAACGGCCAAAACGGGCGTCCAACGGTCAAATTCATAGCGGTCGACCTCAGATTGAGTTGAAACCACCGTGCAACATTCTAATTATTATTCATGACGTGTACGCGCAGACGGTACGTCAATCAGACGTGCGGTTTGCGCGGTACGACTCAATATTCGTATTTTAAGTGATGCGCGTGCTTCGTAAACGCGCGTGAGGGGGGTCCAAACGGGCCGAACGAAGTCGGAATGGCCTAAAATCAGACGAAAAATACGGGTGAGTGATTTCTGAATTGGTCGAGTAGACGGCACGTCAATTGGACGTGCCATGTGCCCGCAGTGACCGACAACGCAGTTCTAGTGTCATAAACGGCCAAAACGGGCGTCAAATGGTCAAATTCATAGTGGACGACCTCAGACTGAGCTGAAACCACCGTTAAAAATTCTAATTATTATTCGTGACGTGTACGCGCAGACATCACGTCAATCGGACGTGCGGTTTACGCGGTACGGCTCAATATTCATGTTTTAAGTGATGCGCGCGCTTCGTAAACGCGCGTGAGAGTGGTCCAAATGGGCCGAACGATTTCGGAATGGCCTGAAATCAGACGAAAAATACGGGTGAGTGATTTATGAAGTGGTCGAGTAGACGGCACGTCAATCGGAGGTGCCGTGTGCCCGCGGTGACCGACAACGCAGTTCTGGTGTCATAAACGGCCAAAATGGGTGTCAAACGGTCAAATTCATAGTGGACGACCTCAGATTGACCTGAAACCACCGTGAAACATTCTAATCATTATTCATGACGTGTACGCGCAGACATCACGTCAATCGGACGTGCGGTTTGCGCGGTACGACTCAATATTCGTGTTTTAAGTGATGCGCGCGCTTCGTAAACTCGCGTGAGGGGGGACCAAATGGTCCGAACGAAGTCGGAATGGACTGAAATCAGACGACAAATACGGGAGAGTGATTTATGAAGTGGTCGAGTAGACGGCGCGTCAATCGGATGTGCCGTGTGCCCGCGGTGACCGACAACGCAGTTCTGGTGTCATAAACGGCCAAAACGGGTGTCCAACGGTCAAATTCATAGCGGACGGCCTCATATTGAGCTGAAACCACCTTGAAACATTCTAATTATTATTAGTGATGTGTACGAGCAGACGGCATGTCAATCGGACGTGCGGTTTGCGCGGTACGACTCAATATTCGTATTTTAAGTGATGCGCGCGCTTCGTAAACGCGCGTGAGGGGGGTCCAAATGGGCCGAACGAAGTCGGAATGACCTGAAATCAGACGACAAATACGGGTGAGTGATTTCTGAAGTGTTTGAGCAGACGGAACGTCAATCGGACGTGCCGTGTGCCCGCGGTGACCAACAATGCAGTTCTAATGTCATAAACGGCCAAAACGGGCGTCAAACGGTCAAATTCATAGCGGACGACCTCAGATTGTCCTGAAACCACCGTGAAACATTCTAATTATTATTCATGATGTGTACGCGCAGACGGAACGTCAATCGGACGTGCGGTTTGCGAGGTACGACTCAATATTCGTGTTTTAAGTGATGCGCGCGCTTCATAAACACGCGTGAGGGGGGTCCAAACAGGCCGAACGATTTCAGAATGGCCTGAAATCAGACGACAAATACGGGTGAGTGATTTATGATGTGTCCAAGTAGATGGCACGTCAATTGGATGTGCCGTGTGCCCGCGGTGACCGACAACGTAGTTCTGGTGTCATAAACGGCCAAAACGGGCATCAAACGGTCAAATTCATAGCGGACGACCTCAGATTGACCTGAAACTACCGTGAAACATTCTAATTATTATTTGTGACGTGTACGCGCAGACGACACGTCAATCGGACATGCAGTTTGCGCGTTACGACTCAATATTGATGTTTTAAGTGATGCGTGCGCATCGTAAACGCGCGTGAGGGGGGTCCAACAAAAACTTAATGTGTTATCACATCAGAGCATGCCTCATCCCATAGCCATATTAGTAGGGTACCTTCGTGGACAGCCCCGCCCACCCCCGTGGACAACCCACCCACCCCCGTGGACACCCCCTACCCCCTAGACAACCCAACCACCCCCGTGGACAGCCCACCCACCCCCCTCGACACCCCTTCTCCCTATGGACAGCCCCCACCCCCTTGGATAGCCCGCCCACCCCCATGGACACCCCTACCCCCTATGGCCAGCCCACCCACCCCCCCTGGACAGCCCACCCACCCCTCCTTGACAGCCCGGCCACCCCCGTGGACAGCCCGTCCACCCTTGTGGACAGCCCGCCCACCCCCGTACCCCCTGGACACCCCGTACCCCCCCCCCCCCCCCGGGATAGCCCCGCCCACCCTCCCAAACAGCCCACACCCCCTCCCCTGCAACCCCACCACCACCACCTAGACATACCAACCCCCCTGGACACCCCACACACCCCTCCCCCACCAGGACACCCCACCCAGACCCCCAGGACAGCCCACACCCCCTGGACAGCCCTGCCCACCTCCATGGACAGCCTTTTCCACCCCCGTGGACAGCCCTGCCCACCCCCGTGGACAACCCACCCACCCCCGTGGACGCCCCCTACCCCCTAGACAGCCCAACCACCCCCGTGGATAGCCCACCCACCCCCCTCGACACCCCTTCTCCCTATGGACATCCCCCACCCCATTGGATAGCCCGCCCACCCCCCTGGACACCCCTACCCCCTGTGACCAGCCCACCCATTCCCCCTGGACAGCCCACCCACCCCTCCTTGACAGCCCGGCCACCCCCGTGGACAGCCCGTCCACCCTTGTGGACAGCCCACCCACCCCCGTACCCCCCTGGACACCCCGTACCCCCTGGATAGCCCCGCCCACCCTCCCAAACAGCCCACACCCCCTTCCCTGCAACCCCACCACCACCACCTAGACATACCACCCCACCTGGAAACCCCACACACCCCTCCCCCACCAGGACACCCCACCCAGACCCCCAGGATAGCCCACACCCCCTGGACAACCCCGCCCACCCCCGTGGACACCCCCTACCCCCTAGACAGCCCAACCACCCCCGTGGACAGCCCACCCACCCCCCTCGACACCCCTTCTCCCTATGGACAGCCCCCCCACCCACTTGGATAGCCCGCCCACCCCCCTGGACACCCCTACCCCCCGTGGCCAGCCCACCCACCCCCCTGGACAGCCTGCCCACCCCTCCTTGACAGCCCGACCACCCCCGTGGACAGCCCGTCCACCCTTGTGGACAACCCGCCCACCCCCGTACCCCCCTGGACACCCCGTACCCCCCCTGGATAGCCCCGCCCACCCTCCCAAACATCCCAAACCCCCCTCCCTTGCAACCCCACCACCACCACCAAGACATACCACCCCCCTGGACACCCCACACACCCCTCCCCCACCAGGACACCCCACCCAGACCCCTAGGACAGCCCACACCCCCTAGACAGCCCCGCTCACCCCCGTGGACAGCCTTTCCCACCCCCGTGGACACCCCCGCCCACCCCCGTGGACAACCCACCCACCCCCGTGGACACCCCCTACCCCCACAATCCATTATCCAAAACATATCAAATTGGTTTGAACACAATCCATAATTCCCACAATCCATTATCCAAAACATGTAAACGTTCACGATAGCCTCCCCCAACTCTAATTTACATGTTTTGAACACTCTCCTTCCAAACATAGAATACGAAAACATTAAAGAAGTCTTCACAAACACAAACAATATCCTCTTTAGATATTAATTTCAATAATCAATTAAACCACCAACACCTGGAAAAAATCTATTCATTAAAACAACTACAACAATATGGTTGAGATCAAATTTTACCTATTCGTATGGGGGTGTACCTGTTGGGATGGGGGTGCTGGTGTTCTGAATCGCAAGAGCAGGGGAGGGATGGGGTTCCCTAGAGCAGTGGAGCCAATAGATTAGGGCTCTGTCCGAATGGGGAGAGGAGATCCCGATCTGGAATTTGGGGGAAACCTTTGCCAAGGGTTTTTATAAACCGTTGGCAAAGGCACACATTTCCCAACGGTTCACTGGAACCGTTGGGAAATGTGTGAGTTTAGAACCCCTTTCCCAACGGTTCCAATGAACCGTTGGGAAAGGGTCACACATTTCCCAACGGTTCCACTGAACCGTTGGGAAAGGGTTACACATTTCCCAACGGTTCCACTGAACCGTTGGGAAATGTCTGAGTTTAGCACCCTTTCCCAACGGTTCCAGTGAACCGTTGGGAAAGGGTCCACCGAAATTCCCTTTGCCAACGGTTTTCTTAAACCATTGGCAAAGGCTCACTATACCAACGGTTTAAGTAAACCGTTGGTATACTACCGTTGGGAAAAGACCAAATTCCAGTAGTGATTTCTTGCAGGGTTTTATTTCTTCTTTCTGCTACACCATTCTGCTGAGGTGTCCTAGGAGCAAAAACGTCATGACTATAGCCATTGTGTAAGCAATAGGATTAAAATTCATGACTTTCAAACTCACGACCATGATCAATTCTTAGAGTTTTAATCTTAAGTCCACTATGGTTTTCTACAGATTTGGAATATTTGACAAAGTAAGAACAAGATTCACTTTTGTGAGCTAAGATGTATACCCAAGTATATCTAGAAAATTCATCTACTAGAACATAAACATAGTTATTCCCATTTAAACTATAAACTCTTGATGGTCCAAAAAAGTCCATGTGAACCAACTCGAGAGGTTGAGAAGTAGAAACTTCTTTCTTTGATTTAAAAGAATCCTTATGTTGCTTTCCCTTTTGACAGGGATTGAAAACTTTTTCAATTAGGAATTCAAGTTTAGGTAGGTCTCTAACCAAGTTTTTCCTAGTTATTTTTCTAAGTGAATGTATATTGCAGTGTCCTAATATTCTATGCCATAAACATGACTCTTTTGGAAAATCATTTAAACAGGTAACATTTTTCTTAGCAAAGGAATTTAAATAAACAACATAAACATTTTCATTTCTTAAAGCATAAAAGACTAAAACATTTTTAGAATTAAAAACATTACAAAAATAATTTTCAGATTTGACATTAAAACCATCATCACATAATTGAGAAATACTTAACAAATTATATTTCAGTCCATCAACAAATAAAACTTTGGAAATTAAAACTGAATCAGTGTTACCAATTTGGCCTAGACCGATGATTTTTCCTTTAGAATTATCACCAAAGGTGACATGGCCTCCATCAATATTGATTAGACTTTTAAAGCATGAGTAATCTCCATAAATGTGTCTCGAACATCCACTGTCCAAGTACCATACCTTCTTGTGAGAACTATTCAAACAGGTTTCCTACAAAATATATTTAGATGGAAAATGACTTTGGTACCCAGATCTTCTTGGATCCAGACAGGTTAGCAGTCAAAGATTTTGGTACCCACATTTGTCTTATGGGTTTCATACAGTTTACAGAATAAATAGATTTTGAAAGATAAACATTATTTTATCTATAACTATGTGAATTACTAGTTGAATCATTTGAATGTCCAGAACTAGAACTACCAGTATTCTATCCAAATTTAAGAATAAATCTATTCTTAGTAATCTGTCTCTATCCAGGTTTGTAGCCTATTCCAGTAGTGTATTTGGGATCTAATTTCTTTCCTAGATTTTGAGTTAGTGTATCCTTTCCATTTGTAAACTTCTCTAAGTATTTTCTAGGTTTCTCATTTGACATTTTCAGTTCACTATTTTCCTTTAACAGTTGATCATTTTTCTCTTTTTCAATAGTATGTTCGGTTTTTATAGTAGTAGTGAGAGAATATTGTTTCTTCAATGATTTGTATTTATCCATAAGTTCATTGCATGTCTCTTCCAGCATTTTACAATATTCAAATAATTACTCACTAGTCTTATTTTCAGAATCAGAATCAGATTCTGCATCATCTCCAGAATAATAAGAATTTAAAACAAGAGTATCTAAGGTTACCTCAAATGTGTTGGTCATGAAACACGTGTTGGCATGATTCTTCTCAGAATCAGACATTTCAGATTCACTTGTACTATCTTCAGATACACTCCAAGTAGCCTTCATAGCTTTCTTGTACATACTATCTTTGTAATCATATTTCTTCTTGAATTTTAACTTTGGGCAGTTTGCTTTAATGTGTCCTTTTCTTTTGCACTCGTAGAAAACAACTTTATCACTTCTATCTGAATTTTTCCAGTCCTTCTTCCAATGTTCTTATTGTCATACTTTCCTTTGTAATTTGATTTTCTGAAAAACTTTTCTTCCTATAAAATTTCTTAAACCTCCTGGATATCTGAGCCAATTCAGCATCACTATCTGAATCAAAATCTTTATTGGTTGAACTCTCAGTAGGTATTTTCATTTTCTCATTGTCTTTGCTCTTTGAAGCAGTAGTCTTGGAAGCCACTGATTTCCTATTTGGTTCATCATCTTATTATTTATTTACCTTGAGTTCTTCCTCATACATCATGGGCTTACCAATTAGTTCTTTGACAAGAAGATCTCTAATGTCACATGATTCTCTGATTGAAACGGATGTGCCTCTCCATCGGTCTGGTAGACATCTCAAGATTCTCATGATTTTTTCCTTTACTGGAACAACCTTTCCGAGTGAATTCATTGTATTGACTATCTCATTAAGCCTGAGATACATATCAGAAATATATTCATCAGTCTTCATTTTAAAATTATCACATGTAATAGTATAAGTATTCAATCTCATTTCTTTAACATTAGTTGTTCCTTCATGAGAAACACCTAAAGTATCCCAAATTTCAAAAGCTGTTTTACAAGCAGAAATTCTATTAAACTCCTCATATTTTAAAGCATAGTACATGGAATTCATGGCTTTACAGTTATTATTGTAAGCAGTCTTTATAGGTTCATCCCAAGTTGTTCATTTAGTTTCTGGAATTTTATATTGAGACTCTATAAAAGTCCATATATCAAAACCCATACTCTCTAAATGTATTTTAATTTTAAGTTTCCACTGAGCATAGTTGATACCATTGACAAAAGGTGGCATGTTCGTAGTAGCAATCTCTAGTATATTGTCCATAGCTAGATTTTTGAAAGCTAATTTAAAGAGATAAAATTTATAACTAATAGAAATTTACGATCTTTAAAGATGCAACTACAATCACAGTTGAAAAACAGTGTGTCTCAAAAATCTTTAAACAAAAAGAAACCATCTGATACCAAATGTTGGTCGGAGTGGATTCTCAAGAGGGGGGTGAATTGAGTTCCAATTAAAAATTTCTGTTAAAAATATTTCTCTTAAAATCCCCCAATTTAAAAACAAAGTTAAACTGTAGTGAATCAATACAGAGTGTAAATGTTCAATAAGTTTCTCAAAGATTGATTAGGTCTCAGTTGACTTAATCTGAAGATTAAATTAACTTTTGAAACTGACTTACTGATTTACAATAATTATAAACACTTGCAAATTTAACTATCAAAGTAGCTTTAAAATAGTTTTGTATTTCAAAGTAATAGCAGCGGAATATGTATTTAGTTTACTTATAGACTTAAATTAAAATGCACAGAAGAGATAACCAAGAGGTTTAGTCTCAAGCCAAGACTTAGTCCTCTCAACAATTTATATAAATTGATCCACACCCTGGATCGGGGTTAACAACAGTGAACGATTGTCCAGGCCACACAGGGACCTATACCACAATTCTTTGTGGGAAACAAAAAGAATGGCCAGGCCACAAAAGGACCTCTTCCACAGTTGTCATGGGTAAACAAGAGTAAACAATTATGGTTTGAGGATTTTGATATCCTCTAGTTCAGCACATGAGTCAGTGTGTGTGTAAGATATATAGAGTACACACACAGCTCAAAAATGTAAGTAACCTAATCACTAAGATAGAATATATCAGAGTGTAGAAAGCTCTAGTGATTGTCAGTGCAGCTCTGGACTTGTTGGATTCAGTATAAATGCTTCCTTGTCCTTATCTGGTTTTTTCCCTTGAAAAATAGAGTATTGTGATTCACTTCCTTCACTTCCAGTGTAGGTGTTCAGCTCCAGTATGTGTAGTCATTATATCTCTTGAGCTTCTTCTTTGAACTTGCGTTCTTGATGCATATCAATGTTCTTCAAGTTCTTCTTTTCATTTACGTGTACGGAAGAATTATCTCTCTTTTTCTATTTTCGTATCTGTTGTATATCTGTGTGTATCCTTTTAGTGTTTTTTTTGTGTCTTCTTTACTGTAGATCGATCTTCCTTTTATTCCACAAGATCCGGCAGTAGGAATTATTACCTTTTCAGAGGTACGAGGTACGGTCCCCTGACATTCAAACAATCAACATTAAATAACATTAATTTCACTAAAAACATAAAAAATGACCGTTAGAGTTAAATACGAATTTATATAAATTCAAACAATTTTCATGACTATCGGTGAGTCATATGATCATTGAGATATTTTGAATTTGTATTGGTTTTGGTAGCATCAACATCGATGTCTCAGCATCGGTGTCTCAACATTAGTGTTTCAACATCGGTGTTTCAGCATCGGTGTTGGTGACACATGATCGTCGGTATCGGCGACACATGATCGTTAGTATCTCTTTAGATATTATGTAGCTATCGGTGCGACCGTTCATCATCGGTGCGACTATTCATCATCGGTGCGACCATTCATCATCGGTGCGACCGTTCATCATCGGTGCAACCGTTCATCATCGGTGCGGCCGTTCATCATCAGTGCGACCGTTCATCATCAGTGACTCAGGAAAATGACTATCGGTGAGTCAAGATGAGGAATTCTTACAAAGTTTCTGTTTAAACCAGAATACTTCCAGGTCAACCATAACCATACATTGATAATAGATAATCATTTTTAGATATGATTTAAACATATTTAGAACAAGCTGAACAAGAGATTAAAAGTAAATAAATAAAACTATGATTTGGGATTATTAAAATAACCATTCCACAGAGAGTTCAACAGTAAGGCTATCACTAATAAAAATCCATAGACTTACTCATGCAAGAGATTAAACATATTTATATGAAAGATTCCAAAATTCATCTCAAAAAATGCAGAACAACTACATTCGAATAAGATGGATTTTTAATCATTAATGATCCATATTTTCACCAACAAAAAATTTACAGAGATATGTTTAATGAATCCACACAATCAATCTATCATAAATAATTTGGCCCAGTTAGATAAATACATGGTGAAACTTGATATGACAAAACATGAATATAGAACTGAAAATAACCCATAATATATAAAGGATATAACTCTTTATTGTTTATATAAATAGTACCCTTCAACCACATATGGAGAAAAACAAAAAAAATAATACATTCAAGGACATGTCCATGTAATCACCCTTACCCTGTGAAACTACCATAGAGATTAAGAATCATCAAACTACTACTTACGAGAAAATTATAATAAAGACACTTTTCTTGTGAGACCCACTTTCAATACCCATTGAAAAAAATGAATAACCCCATTAGAATATGATAGATGACTCACCTTGAATGGAAATCAATATGAAATTGAATAATTGAACACACTACCACTAAAGTATTGACTTATGAAGGGCTACAATACCAATAAAATTAGGTGAATCCTCAAATTTATTTCACCTTAAATTTGAACAACCACTAATATTAATCTCCATGAAAATATATGTATATATTTGATTATTTAATCAATAAAATACACACTATGATACATGAAATAAAACATATGATAGTTTGGAATTATATGAAATAAATACTAAGTAGAAATACTATTGGACCCAACACCCAAAAATGATGGAACAATGATAGTGATGATATCTCTAATGAATCATATGATTGAATAAACCAAGATCCCATCTTCATCACTAAATATTATAGAATCTATTCACACCACTAGAAATTTTATTGAACTATCATTATATAAAACATATAGAATAACGAGAAAAAATAATAATATATACTACGTGAGCATGAAATCACCCCAATGTATTCCCACACATTCCACATAAAATTAGATATGTTATCTCTTATTTTATATAAAATATTATACAAGGGTAGTATAATTCACAAACTGTAGAGACCCGAAGCTTAACGTACATGGACATTACATTACTTTTGCAGAATACTTAGTACATAACAAAAACACACACACAAGGATCGTAATAGTTTAGTGTCTTTGGAAACTCAGAATATAATCTTCTAATCGTGGTGAAAGATCTTCAACATCTCCCATAAAGATCTTCCCTTTTTTACCTAAAACCATTATTTATATCCTAGGGAAAAGAAAACATAAAAGGGTGAGCTCAAATGCTCAGTAAGGGTAAACAAAAGAAATATCAATCACATCATATTCATAAGAACATAACATTTTGGAAATCTTAACCTGCAAAAGAGAGTATAATTTCATAACATGGGGTAAATCATAGTAGTGAAATGAAATCCCAATAATCATAAATTAAAACATGAAACTTTGTGGCATACACACATAATCATATAGAATCATTTCTTATTAGTCAAGACTCATTTCCAAGACTATCTTAGTGGACAAAGTCCCTTTCTGAACCGAGTTTACTCCTCGTTTCAGTCCTGTTTCACTGAACCGGTATAACCTAACGTTCCAACCATGTCTATCTCATGAGATATAAAATCTTTACCCAATGCATTGGAGGGGGATATAGGTCCCACCCATCTCATAATGATACCATTCTTATGTGTGCCACAAAATCATAAACCATACATCATAGCATAACCCATGTAATAAAAATGGGATTTTTAAACAACATGACATCATAAAACAATTCATAGAAGATAAAATAATTCATAAAAAATAATTCCATCACAACATAATCAAATCAAGGTAATAATAGGGATAGAAACAAAACCCTATATTATCTTATATGGAAAATAATTTTGATAAAACACTTGAACTCCATTCTTGAGGAAAATATCCTTTCAAATTCAAAAACATTTTCCTTTCTTAACATGTCATACAATTTCAAACTAAAAGAAGTTGATTAAAAATTTACTTGAAAACTTGTAAAGGAAGATTCTTGGAAATAATGTTTTAAAAATCCATTCATGCCGTATAAGTCAAAAAAAACATTCTACTCATACTTTTGCCGGAAAAGTCAAAAAGTACCTCGTACGAAAAACGATAAAAGATTCCTTTCATATATTTTAATAAAAAATCACTGAAGGGTAAAATAGAATATAAACTATTTTAGAAGGATATAAATATTAAATATTGAAGAATCATTGATGTGGATGATAAAATACACCCCAGTAAATACCAAAGTATAAACAATCTCGGATAAAAATGAGATTGTGATATTTACCTTACCTTAGGTCCAATTCGCTTCGTAAGTGTCCGAACCTCCTGTATAATGGTTTAATTAATTTCATTGACTTATTCCAGAATCATACTCATTGTTATGATATCATATATGGTTCACTTATGACTTTATATTACCCGTTCTTTTGTAAATTCCATGTTAAAGAGCGTTTTGGGTAAAATTGTTTCATTTGTCGTCCGTGATTTGACTTGTAATTATTCATATGATTACTTAGATCATGATTACTTAATTCAAGAATATGAAACATGATTTATATCTAATATATATTCAGAATATGCATATATATAAAAAATCAGTAAATGGAAAGAAATACACCGTTCATGGAGACGGTAGGCCGTACGTACGCATGAACGCTGTTTTCGTTTCCTCATTGAGTTGAATGGAATAAAGTAGATGACATACACATATATACAAATAAATCCAGTATAATTATTATGTCATATATTTCATGATTACTTATTATATACTCTTTATAATCATTCATGAATGGTTAAAGTGGAGAACGAATCTCATCGCGTCATGGTGACGGTAGTCTGTACGTACGCACGAACGATGATATAGTTCTCATGATCGTGGGACTGTATTGGGGTGTATGTATACTATTTCAGAATCAATATCACTTTACAATAATCATATATAGTTATTATTTACACCATTATACACATCCATGTAAGGTGGTGGTGGAAAATAGATTTCACCACGGCGTGGAGACGGTATTCTGTACGTATGCACGCGCGGTGATTTCATTTTCCGTAGGATGGATAGATGGTGAAGTAGGGTTGTTTCATACTTATAATAACATATCAGTATATTATTGATACTGATTTTATTACTTAATAATGAAACAACCTACGATGAATAAGTGGAAGAAGAAATAAAGGTGAAAGAATCGATAACGGAAATTACCTCTTCTTTGAAGCGCCTCTTTGAGATCTCCTTTTAGGGCACTAAAATTGGTCTTTGAGGAAGACCAGAACCACTAGGATGTTGCTAGGTAAGTGGAGAAGAGATTTTGGTAGGGGTTGGCCGAGCTTGAAGGCTCAAAGTTGTGTGAGGAAGAGAGGGAGGAGATGCCCTTTTATAAGGGAGGAGAGGGCCTCCTTGGGAAAACTAAAAATATTATTTTATTATAAAGTCATATTCGGTTTTAAATAGCTCCAAATTGATTTATTTCGAAGATAAGGTGGGGATGGACCGAAATCCTCTCATCCAATAGAATTTAGACAAGTTTAGGTTCCTATTTTAACCTTATCATTTAGAATTAACATTAAGTTAAATAATTTTACTTTTCCCGTGTCCTCTTGTGTTCTTACACTATAAGGTTAATAAACTTACGATAACAAGCCAAATGAACCCCAAGTTGTTTATTATTAATATATATAACCTTATTAAGTCATTTGGCCGAACCTTAGAGTTTTAAGAATAAAATAACAATTAATAATATAATATTTGTTTTAAAAACTATTTTATGTCAATTTTGACACTATTTGGTAATTGATTTTTGTGAAAATCATAAAAGAATGATTAGTTCCAAAAAAGTTAATTAAATTAAAATGTCATATTAACCTATAAAATTAGTGGAATTCATAAAAAGTCTCAAATTATATTTATTTGGGTATTTATAATATCAATTATTCTAATTTTTCACTATTATGGTAATTACTGCATCATCATTATGTCATAAATAAATTAAATTATATAATGTATAAAAATTATAAATAAAATATCATTATGTAGGAAATCTTATTAGCTTTCTAATGAATATTTACAATCAAATTTATCTTATGTATAACCCTATATTAAATATGTTTTAGTAAATAAACTTTGATTTTAACTCTTTTAACTCTTCTTTGAATTAAATAATAATAAATGTCCTAATCTAATCCAAGTGGGCCTAAATGGTCATATTTTATTTCTAAGGTTGTTTTTGGTCGAATTACACTTATCTAATAGTATTAGGACATGTGTTAGGGTAATACTAATAATATCATTTTTACCCTTAATTACCTTATTTACTTTTAACCGCGGTAACAAAAAGTAAAAAGTTACTATTCACCAAAAATTATTTTCATCTCATTGAACCACATTTTACTTACTAACATCAACCGTGT
Organism: Viscum album; assembly: GCA_963277665.1. Taxonomy (NCBI): domain Eukaryota; kingdom Viridiplantae; phylum Streptophyta; class Magnoliopsida; order Santalales; family Viscaceae; genus Viscum; species Viscum album. The sequence continues at coordinate 1,064,154,937 of OY728166.1, read as the reverse complement.
CTCTCGGATTTTTGAAATTCCACTCACAGAAGCAGTAAAATTAAGTTTTATGAAAAATTCATTTTTTTACTACCACTTAGTGGTTTCACTATTCATCAAAAAATGAAAGTTTCCCGAAAAATACCAAAAATTAGGCCGAAGCTATATTTGATATTATGAACTCAAAAATGATGTCTATTTTAACAAATTCAAAACATATCAGTTACATTAACTAATTTAAAAATTAATTCCCGTCGTCAAAACAAATGGCGTGTTTTTAAGAGATAATAACTATCAAAAGATTGACACTTGTTTATAACTGGTTTAAATGTGAAATTACATCCAATGAACAACATTGTATTAAATTGTAAAAATATATTCTAAATAAACTTTAAAACCACTCAAATTAATAATTTATCACTATTAATTATTTTGATTAAAAAAGTTGTTTTTAATTAAAATTTAGTAATTTTCACTATTCATCAGAATATGAAAGTTATCCGAAAAGTACCTAAATTTCACCTTAGGCTAAATTCAATACTCTGAATCCAAAAATGAAGTCCATTTTGAGAGATAAAATTTCTAAAATTTTAAAATGTGGTTATTACTATTCATAACGGGTAGTTTTAAAAATATTTTAATATCATATCATTGTTTAGTGAAACTCGGTATTGCGTACTACACACACTATCGAGGAAGGTCGTGATTGCGTGTAATGCAAGGTAAGTCAAAGATGTGTGTTGTGCAAGCTCCTTTTGGTGTAGCGTACAACACAAGACATTAATGAAATTAAAAAGAATATTTTTCATAAAATCTTGGGGTGTTACATTCTACCCCCCTTAAAATGAATTTCGCCCTCGAAATTCATCAGGGTTATAAATGGTTTACTATTTGAAAGTTTCTTTGATAGAAACCCACATCATAAAAAGGAATACAAAAACCAATCTTTAAAAACAAAAGTACGAAACGTAACGGTTACCCAAATAAACTAATCACTGGGTTTCCACATAGGTGAAAATATGGATATGGAAGAGAAATATAACCATCATGTTCTGATGGAGAGTGGTAGAGAACATGGCTATGGAAAAGCCAGCAATCACAAAGCCGTAAATTTGTGATGATCTAAGGTACCATCTGATTTATCAGATATAAGAGCACTAGGACAAGATTTTTGGTTTTCAAGATCGTTTCCCTAAAGTTGATGAAATTGGAATTAGAAGAAATACTTTCGTGATTTCGGTATAGTCTCACCGTTGGTCGTTCTTTGGAAAATTTCCACTTCATCTCTTAAAGAAATGAAGTTGAATTTGTCATTCATGATGTGTTAGCAGATCATGTGATAGAATGATGGGTCATTCCACCTGTCTCAAACAAAAGTTAGAAAAGTTATCAAAAAATACATAAGTCCATCTATAGTGAGATTAATGATATATGGTTCCTAAAATGGACTTATACTTCATATATCATACAGTTTAATATAATAAAACTAGTTTCTACTAAACATGGACTTCCTGTAGGCTAGTGGTAGGCGATAAAGGCCAGTCGCACTTCGGTTGTGGGTTCGATTTTCAATGCCTTGTCCGACGCGATGGGCTGTTGCCCGTCCTGCAGGTTGTCCTTTTTCTAAAACTATATTACTATAACATCCCATCAATAATATCGAAAAAATTTCTATCCTTAAACAATACTAACTTATGTCCAACATAATCCATTCCAATCTTTAGGCTTATCCATAATACTGCAGTCCACTGTCATAATATAGTGAAAACGATTACTAGAGATTTAATACCATCGTTGATCCCCATATATCATAAGATATGTCTTGTTGGTCACATTCCAAACATTCAAAGGCCTTAATCATGTATTCTCTTGAATACCCATTGAACCTTAGTGAAAACATGAATGCAGTTAAATGTTAACACTTTCCACATACCAAAATCCTCAAAATTCTATATACTCAAACCATGATATCACTTAGTCCTTATATCAATCATGAGCTCATGAATACTGTCAAATATTTCATTTTCTCATTTTCCCTTCATTATGCGCATATCATCTTTTTTCCAAAAATATCTCAATCACTTTCCATGGTTACCGGTACCATAAAATTATTGAAAACCACAGTACACCAATACATAAATATTCCAATATTCCATGATACTATGTACAACATTATTTTGTAATCCCATTACATAAACACTTAATCATTCAACCACATCGTTATCATATTCAACATCGCCAATGGTGATCGCATGCGACTTTCCTTTGTCCTTTGCCTTATGTGTTTTCTCATGTCGATCATCACTAACCCTTGGATTAAGGAATTTATTAGCATAATGCCCCATTTCCTTGAACTTGAAGTGTTGAAGTGTAGTAGGTTCATTCTTTGTATCCCTTCCTTTTTTTTGCATCATTAGGCATCTTCTTCCCATCATTGCGGCATTCAAATTCCCGATGACCTTCCTTTCCACATTTGAAACATTTACTTGTCCCTTTAATACAATCTCCTCCATGCTTCTTTCCACACTTTGAGCATAAGGAAACATTCAACTTCTTTTCACCATTATTCTGAGATTTCTCCTTGAACTCCATCTTTCGTTTCTTGTCAAAACTATGAGATGGATAAGTAACACCAAATTCCATTTCTACCTTTATAGCACAACGTACAATTTCTTCATAGCTACTGAAGTCTCTTATAGCTAATGCCCTTCGAAGATTTTGTTTTAAGCCACTGAAGAATTGATCTACTTTACTTTCAGGTTGGATGATAAATCCAAATGGATACCTTGAAAGACTTGTAAAATTAACTTCGTATATACCAACAGATTCATCATCCTTTTGCTTTAGTTCAAAAACTCCTTCTCCATATTTGTTTGAAGAATACGAGGGAAGTACTTATTGAAAAATAAATTCTTGAACTCGTCTCATTCCATGGACTCAATTTCATCTCTTTGACTCGTATTCATGATAAGATTCCACCATTGATCAGCTTCACCTTCCAAATGATATACTGCTAAGATGACTTTATCATGTTCAGAACATTGAAGAACTGAAAATATCTTTTCAGTGGTACTGATCCATTGTTCAGCAACAAGTGGATCAGAAGACCCACTGAAAGAAGGTGGACGTTGCCTCATGAAGGACTCAATAGAATATTGTTCCCTTCTCTGCTCATTTGGAAGTCTAGAATGAATCATAGCTTGTGTAAGTATAAAAATAAGATTTTGCACTCCATCTCCCATAGCATTTGTTTGTTCAGGAGGACAATCATTGCATTGTCCATTACATTGATCAACACGATTCCTTCGGGTTCCAGCCATCGTCTAAAACCCAAAAAGAATAGTGTGAGAGGCAAAAATCATGCTAGGGAAAACAACATAATAAAGGGGGAGTACCTTCAATATCTAACATCTTAGGTTTAATTCTAATATCGTTAGCGCAATTCTAGGACTATAACCTATACTTATACTTAACCTTCGGGACATCCCTAGACATACCTTAGAAATATCTCTGGGGGTCTCACTAATGTTCTCGCATCCTAGTTTCCAAATTTTGAGTAAACATTTCCTCTGATACCAACTATAGAGACCTGAAGCCTGACGTACATGGAAATTACATTACTTTTGCAGAATACTTAGTACATAACAAAAACACACACACAAGGATCATAATAGTTTAGTGTCTTTGGAAACTTGGAATATAATCTTCTAATCGTGGTGAAAGATCTTCAACATCTCCCATAAAGATATTCCCTTTTTTTACCTAAAACCTTTATTTATATCCTGGGGAAAAGAAAACATAAAAGGGTGAGCTCTAATGATTAGTAAGGGTAAACAAAAGAAATATCAATCACATCATATTCATAAGAACATAACATTTTGGAAATCTTAACCTGCAAAAGAGAGCATAATTTCATAACAAGTGGTAAATCATAGTAGTGAAATGAAATCCCAATAAAGATAACTTAAAACATGAAACTTTTTGGCATACACACATAATCATAGAGAATCATTTCTTATTAGTCAATACTCATTTCCAATACTATATTAGTGGACAAAGTCCCTTTCTGAACCGAGTTCACTCCTCGTTTCAGTCCTGTTTCACTGAACCGGTATAACCTACCATTCCAGGCATGTCTATCTCATGAGAAATAAAATCATTACCCAATGCATTGGAGGGAGATATAGGTCCCACCCATCTCATAATGATACCATTCTTATGTGTGCCACAAAATCATAAACCATACATCATAGCATAACCCATATAATAAAAATGGGATTCTTAAACAACATGACATCATAAAACAATTCATAGAAGATAAAAGAATTCATAAAAAATAATTCCATCACAACATAATAAAATCAAGGTAATAATAGGGATAGAAACATAACCCTATATTATCTTATATGGAAAATAATTTTGATAAAACACTTGAACTCCATTCTTGAGGAAAATATCCTTTCAAATTCAAAAACCGTTTCCTTTCTTAACATGTCATAAAATTTCAAACTAAAAGAAGTTGATTAAAAATTAACTTGAAAACTTGTAAAGGAATAATCTTGGAAATAATGTTTTAAAAATCCATTCATGCCTTATAAGTTAAAAAAACATTCTTCTCATACTTTTGTCGAAAAAGTCAAAAAGTACCACATATGAAAAACGATAAAAGATTCCTTTCATATCTTTTACTAAAAACTCACCGAAGGGTAAAATTGAATATAAACTATTGTAGAAGGATATAAATATTAAATATTGAGGAAACATTTATGTGGATGATAAAATACACCCCAGTAAATACCAAAGTATAAACAATCTCGGATAAGAACGAGATTGTGATATTTCCCTTACCTTAGGTATGATTTGCTTCGTAAGTATCCGAACCTCCAGTATAATGGTTTAATTAATGTCATTGACTTATTACAGAATCATAATCATTGTTATGATATCATATATGGTTCAATTATGACTTTATATTACCCGTTCTTTTGTAAATTCCATGTTAAAGAGCATTTTTGGTAAAATTGTTGCATTTGTCGTCCGTGTTTTGACTTGTAATTATTCATATGATTACTTAGATCATGATTAATTAATTCCAGAATATAAAACATGATTTATATCTAATATATATTCAGAATATATATATATATAATAAATCAGTAAATGGAAAGAAATACACCGTTCATGGAGACGGTAGGCCGTACGTACGCATGAACGCTGTTTTCGTTTCCTTATTGAGTTGAATGAAATTAAGTAGATGAAATACACATATATACAAATAAATCCAGTATAATTATTATGTCATATAGTTCATGATTACTTATTATATACACTTTATAATCATTCATGAATGGTCAAAGTGGAGAATGAATCTCATCACGTCATGGTGACGGTAGTCCGTACGTACACACGAACGATGATATCATTCTCATGACCGTGGGACTGTATTGGAGTGTATGTATACTATTTAAGAATCAATATCACTTTAAAATAATCATATATAGTTATTATTTACACCATTATAACCATCCAAGTAAGGTGGTGGTGGAAAATAGATTTCACCACGGCGTGGAGACGGTATTCCGTACGTACGCACGCGCGGTGATTTCATTTTCCGTAGGATGGATAAATGGTGAAATAAGGTTGTTTTATACTTATAATAACATATCAGTATATTATTGATACTTATTTTATTACTTCATAATGAAAAAACCTAAGAAGAAGAAGTGGAAGAAGAAATTAAGGTGAAAGAATCGGTAACGGAAATTACCTCTTCTTTGAAGCGCCTCTTTGAGATCTCATTTTAGGGCACTAAAATTGGTCTTTGAGGAAGACCAGAACCTCTAGGATATTTCTAGGGAAGTGGAGAAGAGAATTTGGCAGGGGTCGGCCGAGCTTGAAGGCTCAAAGTTGTGTGAGGAAGAGAGGGAGGAGGTGCCCTTTTATAAGGGAGGAGAGGGGCTCCTTTGGAAAAATAAAAATATTATTTTATTATAAAGTCATATTCGGTTTCAAATAGCTCCAAATTGATTTATTTCGAAGCTAAGGTGGGGATGGACCGAAATAATCTCATCCAATAGAATTTAAACAATCTTAGGTTCCTATTTTAACATTATCATTTAGATTTAACATTAAGTTAGATAATTTTACTTTTACCGTGTCTTCTTGTGTTCTTACACTATAAGGTTAATAAACTTACTATAACAAGCCAAACAAACCCCAAGTTGTTTATTATTAATATATATAACCTTATCTAAGTAATTTGGCTGAACCTTAGATTTTTTGGAATAAAATAACAATTAATAATATAATATTTGTTTTAAAAACTATTTTATGTCAATTTTGACACTATTTGGTAATTGATTTTTGTGAAAATCATAACAGAATGATTAGTTCGAAAAACGTTAATTAAATTAACATGTCATATTAACCTAGAAAATTAGTGGAATTCATAAAAAGTCTCAAATTATTTTTATTTGGTTATTTATAATATCAATTATTCTAATTTGTCACTATTATGGTAATTACTGCATCATCATTATGTCATAAATAAATTAAATTATTTAATGTCTAAAAATTATAAATAAAATATCATTATGTAGGAAATATTATTATATTTCTAATGAATATTTACAATAGAATTTATCTTATGTATAACTCTATATTAAAAATATTTTGGTAAATAAACTTTGATTTTAACTCTTTTAACTCTTCTTTGAATTAAATAAAAATAAATGTCCTAATCTAATCCAAGTGGGCCTAAATGGTCATATTTTATTCCTAAGGTTGTTTTTGGTCGAATTACAGTTATCCAATAGAATTAGGACATGTGTTAGGGTAATAATAATAATATCATTTTTACCCTTAATTACCCTATTTACTTTTAACCATGGTAAAAAAAGTAAAAAGTTACTATTTACCAAAAATTATTTTCATCTCATTGAACCACATTTTACTTACTGACATCAACCGTGTCTCTCAGATTTTTGAAATTCCACTCACAGATGCGGTAAAATTAAGTTTTATGAAAAATTCATTTTTTTTACTACCACTTAGTGGTTTCACTATTCATCAAAAAATGAAAGTTTCCCGAAAAATACCAAAAATTAGGCCTAAGCTATATTTGATATTATGAACTCAAAAATGATGTCTATTTTAACAAATTCAAAACATATCAGTTACATTAACTAATTTAAAAATTAATTCCCGTCGTCAAAACAAATGACGTGTTTTTAAGAGATAATAACTATCAAAAGATTGACACATGTTTATAACTGGTTTAAATGTGAAATTACATCCAATAACCAAAATTGTATTAAATTGTAAAAATATATTCTAAATATACTTTAAAACCACTCAAATTAATAATTTATCACTATTAATTATTTTGATTAAAAAATTAGTTTTTAATTAAAATTTAGTAATTTTCAATATTCATCAGAATATGAAAGTTATCCGAAAAGTACCAAAATTTCACCTTATGCTAAATTCGATACTCCGAATCAAAAAATGAAGTCCATTTTGAGAGATAAAATTTCTAAAATTTTAAAAGGTGGTTTTTACTATTCATAACAGCTAGTTTTAATAATATTTTAATAGCATATTGTTGTTTAGTGAAACTCAGTATTGCGTACTACACACGCTATCGAGGAAGGTCGTGATTGTGTGTAATGCAAGTCAAGTCAAGGATCTGTGTTGTGCAAGATCCTTTTGGTGTAGCGTACAACACAAGACATTAATGAAATTAAAAAGAATATTTTTCATAAAATCTCGGGGTGTTACACAAACAATGTAGTTTATATAGATTATTCACACCCAAACCTCTTTTCATTTGAGATCCATTGATTAAAAAACCCTCACATAATATCAACCAATTAAACCAAGAACTCTCACACCAAATTATTGTATAGCTAAATAATGTAGATCTCCCAGAGTAGACCAAACTGATGAGTAAAACCCATGTTACTATTAAACAGTATTTCACTTGGTGGAGTAATATAATGTTCCCTAGGTGGAATAAAAACTAAGTCTAAATCAAAATTACCTACCAAAGAAAATATAAAAACACACATGAACTCATCCCTTTTATAAAATATAGTTAAAATATAATTAATTAAATAATGCGAGAGCACATATTTTCTTTGTCCATTTTCAAAAAGAAGATATATACCATGGTTTAAAAAAAATTATTTATGATTTCAAAATAATTTTAATATTAAATACCAAATATTTCATGTTTGTATAATAATTATAGTGACGAAAAAATCAACCTCATAGAATTGTTTCATCTAAAAAATCAAGGAAAATATATAAGGAGAGATGAATATAATAAAGTTACTGCACAAAAATCAACTGGTTCAAGATCCCTGGAAATGAGAGGTAGATTATTTTTTTTCTAAATTATTATGGTAAAAATTGAAATCAATTTCTCTTAAAATGTATCTCAATAAATCCTATATGGACATGAAACCCCCTCAAACCTGTAGTATCTTAATACCATTTAAAATCATGATGAACAACTACAAACCATGGGCTATGGTGTGGTGAATCCTCCCATGCCATTTTGAATATCCCATAAAATGAAAAACCTTCATTTCCACCATATAGAACCTTTAATATATAAAGATATACCTATTTAAATTTTTGAAAGACCACAAGATCAACTTTATTGTGGTAAATCCATGATCCTTTTTTCCACTTCTCCCACTCATGTCCGTCGTTACCAAACTCCCCACCCCTATGGTCACCACTATTCCTACAGTGCGACACCTATTTACCACAAGATAATAATCACAACAACACTCCCTACAAACAGGAAAAGGAGACCATGTCATTCACCATATAATATGATAACAAGCCACAAACCCATAGTAGCGAGAGAACTCATGTAATGGAAACCACTTCAATTGCGGATCTCTAAATGTTTCCCATAAGAAAACTCCCATAAGAATCAAGCCCAAGAAAAAAACCATTTCAAAAAGAATGTTTCAACAAATACGAAAAATTTAGACACCATGACCACTAAAACCTACATCTACAAGGCCAAAAGATAATCTATTATTTCTTCCATGACATAGTGAAGCACATAGAGGGACACCCTACAACTATAACTACAAAAACATCATGAACCTCATTTGACCAATACAACACATCTCATAACCAAAAGTTATCTAATAAATAGATTAATACTATAAAAAAGTTATGTAAGATATCCCAATATGAGACCTATGTTATCCTAATCTATAATAACTAAAATAGAATTACAAAAAACCAAAAGTCCTTGATACCCCTTTTAGTATCCCCAATTTGAATCATTTCCACCACATTGAACAAGGTTCCATATACCTCAGGTGTGTCTCCCCATATGGTAGAGTTTACAAGTAGTAGTGACTATATATAGGTGACTATGAGTATCCTATAACCTATGGTATAAATATGTATAAATAAGTGTAGAAAATACCTAAAATATTAGTCACCATAATATTGACCAAAAAAATCATCCATTAGAGATGTATTCCATAAATTTAGAAAATAATAAAAATCTATGTTTCCAAAAATTACCACAAGTAAATCCATGAATCCACATATAAGGGGAACATCACCAGTGGTATGACAATTTATAGTCTATCAAAAATACAAAAAACAAAGTATACCACAAATAATCATGTTTTAAGTCCCTATAGTGTCCCATATCTAGGCATCATGCAATGTTCTATTGATTGAGTTTGTATATGACATATCCTTAAAAATTCCTATAATCATGAATTTTTAATATGTTCCATGGTTTTAGGTATTCCTGAGTATGATGTGATAAAAACTCTATAAGGCACCACTAATAGATTTCATAAAAATTCCTAGTGTAATCAGGTGCATTTATAATGTGATTTTATCACAAATAAGGTAAAAATGAATTGTTAAGCATTATAAATAATAAATATCCAAGGTTTATACTTTTCAAAACTATATATTAAGTACCTTCATCATATAGTATTGAGGTGTATCTGAATATTCCACATAATCACTAGTTGGGAATATCATCCCAAGTCATAGTCAATGTGATTGAAATTATGTCATACTACAATGACTAATACATGGGTAGTACGTCCTAATAAAATGACCTACTATATGGGAATGGTGTCTCTATGTGATACTAATAATTAATATATGGGATTTATATAAAAAAATATCCTTAACGGTAGGCATATCGTCCAAACATCAATTCTACACAAGTGGGAAAATAATCCATGATCAATACATGTCAACATGTATTGTGTCTCAATAAAAATAGTATGTAAGAAATAATATTTTCCTCATATATATAATTATTGCATAACATCCAGATAAGATTTATCCATCAGATGAAATATTTTCTTGGTAATGATTATCCTTAAGCAAGAATAACATCCTCATAACAATAATCTATATGATGGAACCTTGTAACAATGATCCACAAGCATGCATAGTTGTGTTGTAATATTAATTCACATGAAGTAATATCATCCCTAAATGGAGATATAATAGGGAGTATCCTACCCAAACTCCACTTTAGAGAGGGAATATCATCCACAGATATGTGAAAAATAAATACATGAAAAAATTATTATCTTTAGGAATAGTCATATGAGGGAAAACAATCGTAGCAATGAGAATAATCACAACCAAAAGAAATGCCCCTAGTCTTAAGCCATATCATAATTATAAGAGAATCACACCCGATTGATGAAATTATGTGTAAGAGTATCACATAACCTTCCTTGGATGCATCACTTAGAGGCAAATAATTCTTCATTCTATGATAAATAATATATAAATGGTAATTTGTTCCCATTTCAAGTATCATATGTTTATCATGTCCACTTTGATGAAAGTACCACTACTTAGACAATATATCCAACATACTAGAGAATTAATATGTAATTTGGAACCATTTTCCATTAACATTATCATATGAAAAAACCCCCTTACATGTATGTATCCCAACTTGGACAATGACACCAATTCCTTATGGCGTTGACAAATAAAATGGGAATGAATCCCATTCCTTAGGCTTCATCATCACATGTGGGTATATCAAACTTGATTGCAGGAAATATTAGGATAACTAGGTTGAAAATACCACAATCGAAGATACATATAATGTAATGGGAATATTTTATAACTTCTTATGATTACATTACTACTATAAATAATGTCCCTTAATAAAATTACAACAAATAATGACATAATATTTAGTATAAGAAAGTTATATAAGTGAACCATGATTTTATTGGAATAATGTTAATCCATCATTAATTTATACTTGGCTAGTCCTAATATAAATATAATATATCTATGCTCAGAACCAAGGTATAACACACCTTTATAGAATAATACCAAAGGGGGAGGAATAGTAACCTCACATTTAAGTCCGAAAATTAACTAATTATAAGAAGGAATCATTAATGATCCACTCAAAATAGACATTTTTATTTTAAGTTATATAAATTCATTTAAAATATAATTTTTTAATAGCTTTATTAAAACAAAAAAATACTGAACCAAAAAATAACATTTTAACATTATATATCCATTAAAATGATTCTCTAAAATTTATGGTTAAAAACAAATTTAATATAGTTATAAAATATATCTATAAATAAAAAAGTAATTGTCATTATCAGTACTAATGTTTTAATAATAATGTAATTCACATAGTTGAACAAATTAAGAATGTTATTTTCTTAAAATTATACAATTATAAGAATGGGTTTATAGTTTTTTCTATGAAAATTTATATATCATAGAAATATATACGTTCATTATAATTTAATTTTTCATTATAGGGAAAAAATTGTTAATATTTTAAAAATATATTTCCCGATGAAAATTATTTCAATATTTTTTTTTGTAAAAAATAAATTCTATTATTTTATAAATTTTAATTTATTAAAAAAACAAAAAATATTATTCGACATGTAAGTATTGGCTTATAGTGAATATGTTATACCTTATTAAAACTCTTAATTTTTTTGGTAAATTGTGAAAATTACGCTGTATATAAAACATTAAACATTATAAAATTATCATTATATATACACGAAATAATTTTATCAAACCATTAATTACATAAATTATATATTAATGAATTAAAAATATATTCTTTGAAATACTATTTTGAATTTATAATAAATATTTTTTAACATTTTATGAACATATATAACAATTTTCAATTAAAAGAACTATTTTTATTCATTTCATTTCATTTTTTATTTTTTTATGTAAAATTTAGTTTTGAATATATTTGTTGGTAACATAAATTTTATTTCATGTAAAATGAAATAAATTAAATCATTAAAATAAGAAACATTGATATTTATATGCTAAACACAATCAATGTTCCTATAAAAAGAGTTTCTAATTAATTTTTTTTATGTGTTACATGCAATGTTGTTACAATTAATTTTTCTTTCACATAGAAATTTTATATGGGAAAAAATATTTTATATATGGAATAATTTTGTTAAAATTATATGGGAAGGCTCATTTTATTTCTAGGAATCAATGTTAAATTAATTAGGTAAATTATTTGTTACCATAGTAAAAACAATAATGAAAATTGTTTTCATTCCAGGAATAAATGACATAAAAATGTAACTCCCTGATCTCAGATCACCAGAATCCGGTTCATTATTACATTTTATTGGAATTATTATGTGGAAAAAATCCCGGTGGACCGTATAGTTTAGTAGTATTGGAAATCCAGATTACATACATGATCCCATAATACATTGGGAAAACTGAATTAAAAGTGCTACATAATAATTGAAGTGAACTGAATCCCTGAAATCCTAATCAATGTTTTCTTCTTCATAACCTGGGGATAGAAACCGAATAAGGGTGAGCTCAAATAATCAGTAAGGGTATGTACAACACAATCAATAATCAATATATATGGAAAAATTAATATCTGAGACCACCTTCCATATACAAAACTAGATAGGGAACAAATAATACGGAAAGTAAGGAGATGAAACATATTCCAAAAATCATTAAATTTATAATGAACTACTTCCATATATATGTAAATGGAAAATCTCTTGGATAAATAATAGATGATATTTAATGAGGGAAATACTTTATTTAAGGACTTAATGTCTTATGCACATGAAAACCTATTACCATCAAGACCATTCAAAATAAAGTTAAAAACTAATGATAGAAACCCATTTGGATAAACTATTCATCTCATGAGAACCTTATGATGCATCAGGGAGCTATATAATGTACGGGCTCCACCCATCATTGCCAGTCCAATGTATTTCTCATATTGAATAACCAAAATAAATAATATGCCTTATAAAATAACCATAATGAATGAGTAATGTTGATCTATCAATAATTACCATGAAGGAAATAATATAATATCATTAAAATAATGAGATTTGTTATATAACAAGTCAAAAGGTAGAATGTACACCGTATAAAATGAATAAGGTACATAACATTACAATATGCCTGAATGAAATGAAATTGAGATGAAATCCCTTACCTTAAGTCTGATACACTATGTATTTGTCCAAAACTCCTATATAAGGGTATTATTAACTTATATTAGAATAATAATAATATTTATGATATCATATATGATTCTTTTTTGACATTATATTAACCAATTTTTAAAAATTCTATGTTAATGTAACATTATAGGTAATAATTGATTTGTTTTATCATACTATTTTTGGCTTTTTAATCATAATAATATTACTTATATCATGATTTTATTACTACGAAAAGATATAAAACAATTTATATATCATATATATTTATAATATAAATATATATAATATATAAGAATACATTGTTCATGGTGATGGTTGTTCGTACGTATGCATGAATGCAATTTCCTTTTTCTTATCATATGAATGGATGTATGTGAATAAAATATATGTACACACACGGATATATATACATATATATATATATATATATTATTCCATTAGCATTATTATGGTAAATATTTCATAATTATTCATAATATTTATCTTTATAATCATAGTTGGATGGTGAATGTTGATGATGAGTTTCATCGCATCATGGAGACGATAAGTCATACGTACGCATGAGCGAAGATATCATTTAATTAATTATTTAATGGTATGGATTTAGATTGAATATGAATTTTAAAGAAGTAATATCCTGTTATATTTATTATTCAATTCATTTTTATTCATCATTATACCCATCTAGATAAATTATATATGAAAAAGAGTTTACAACAGAGTGTGGAGATGGTAAGCCGTACATACAAATGCATGGTGATATTAATTTTTATAATATGGGTAAAAGTGTAATATAGTTGTCCAATAATAATAAAAACATATAAATAAATAGTGGATTTCCGATTTATTATTTTAGTTTGGTAATAACTTAGTACGAAGAAGTAGAACAAGAAATGAACTTTAAAAGAAGGGATAAAATGATTACCTCTTCTTCAGGTGCCTGCTTTAGATTTTCAAAAAATGATTCATTAAGTTTATTTAATGCTCAAGGGGTTGTCACTATGATAAATTGAAGGATTTTTGGAGGATACTTGTGTAGGGGTTGGCTGAGCCAAATGGATTTAGAGGTGTAAATAAGTAGGTAGAGGTGGTTTCCTTTTATTAGAGGGAGGAGGGGAACTTTAGGAAGGTATTAAAGTATTATTTTATCATAAATTGATTTTGGATTTTAAATGGTTCCAAACTCATTTATTTCAAAGATAATATGCTCTTGGGTTTAAAACCTCAAAACCAATAGGTTTTAAACAATTTTTGGTCAAGAAACATAACCGTATCTTTTAGCTTTAACCCTTAGTTAAAATCATTAACTCTTGCCATATTTTCTTGTATTTTCATTATATATGGTAACAATATTTACTATAAAATTCTCAAAGAATGATAAGTGGACCAATAATTACATTTGTAACATTATATAAGTCAGTTGGATGAATCATAGTCTTTTTGGACCAATATATCATTTAATAAACAAGTATTTTTTTTTAAAACTCATTTATGTGAATTTTGAGACAATTTTGGAGTTTATTATTGTTAAAGTCAAAACAAAATGATTACTTCAAACCAAAGGAATTAAATAAAATATAATATTTTAATATCATCCAAAAAATTCATTAATGAAATTAATATTACCAAATTACAATTATTTAAACATTTATATTATCATTTCTATGAATCCATTATTATTGAAGAAATCATTTCATCATCATTGTTTCATAATTAAATTAATTAATTTGATGCCTAAAAATTATAAATTAAATATCATGATATAGGAAATAGTTTTTTCTTTCTGGTTACATGGGGTAATAAAATAGACTAAACGATTCCAATGGTCAGAAGTATCTCATATAATTGTATTAGGACTTTTGTTAGGGAAGTTTAGTATTATTATACTTTTATTTTTTACCCTTATTTACTAGAATTACCCTTTTACCATGGTAATGAAAAATAATTACTGAAGTTACTATTCATAATATACACAAATAAAATGTACCTATTTACAAAATTCGAACATTTTGATTCCAAATATAGAATCCATTTTTTCAAATTCAAAATAAATAAGTTTTAGTAATTAATTTAAAATTAATCCCCATAGTTAAAACCCGAAATCAGGTTTTTAAGAAGTAATATATTTTAAAAGATTGATATGTGTTTATGTAAAATTCATATGTGAAATTTGATCCAATGACCATGATTTGATTAAATGATAAAATCTTAATCTAATTAAACATTAAAACCAATTAAAAATATGATCTAAAAAATTATTAATTTAGATGAAAAGGCACTTTTGAATTAAAATGAAGTATTTTTCACTATTTATAAAAAATTGAATCTTTTCAGAAAATTATCAAACTTTCACCATAAGATAATTTGAATATTCCAAATTCTAAAATGAAGTCCATTTTGGAAAATAATATTTAAAAAATTTCAAAATGTTGTTAATACTATTCATAACATCTTTTTAAATGGCTACTTTGTAGGGTCGTGGTGTGCTTTAACTCAGGGTTGTGTATAATGCAAGCCATTGAATTATTTAAAAAGAAGTTTACCATGGAATCTTAGGGTGTTCCATTATCCCCCTTCAAATAATTTCATCTTAGAAATTTCTAGAATTTCATGACATAAAACGATTTGGGTGGTTCTTTATCATATATTCTTCAGGTTCCCACGTTTCCTCTTCCATTTTATGGTTTCTCCAACAACGTTTTACCATACTAGTTGTCTAATTTCTCAAAAACATTATTTCATATAAATTATCTTGATAGAATCATCACAATAATAAAGATTATATTCCAATTCTACATCTGTATTGGTGAGTATATGCATTGGGTCTCACATGTATTTCCTTAACAGTGATATGTAGAACACATCATGAACATTTGAGAGACATGGAGGCATTACAATATAGTAGGCTACAACTCCTTTTCATTCTAGAATTTCCAAAGGTCCGATGTACCTGGGAGTTAATTTACCCATCTTACCAAAACGTATAACACCCTAAGATGTAGATACCTTCAAGAAAACATGATCCCCTACTTGAAATTCCAAATCCTTCATTCGATTATCAACATAGCAATTTTTCGTAAATTGAGCTGTTTTGATATGGGTTTGGATAATTTTCACCTTCCCCATTGTTTCTTCAACAAGTTCAGGACCAATAAGTTCTCTTTCGCCAATATCATCCCACCAATTTGGTGTATAATATATCATTCTATATAATTCTTCATGGGGTGCAATCTTAATACATGAATGGAAGCTATTTTTATAGGAAAATTATACTAGAGGTATATACAGATTCCACAGACCTTGAAAGTCAGGTGTACCAGATCTCAACATGCCTTTTAAAGTTTGAATAGTCCATTATGATTTTCCATCATTTTGAGGGTGGTATGCAGTGCTCAAATGATGTTCATTATATAGGGCCTTCTGAAGAAGTTTCCAAAATCATGATGTAAAAGGGGATCATGATCAGAAACAATAGATATGGGTACACCATGAAGTCCAATAAATTTATTAATATATTTTTATTCCAAACGTTCAAGTGGTAATTATTCTGTTATAGCAAGAAAATATGCTGAATTGGTAAGATGATAAAAAATAACCCATATCACATCATTGTTTTTGGGAGTCTTTGTTATCCCCATGACAAAGTCCATCATAATATATTCCCATTTCCACATTGGTATAGGAAGAGGTTTCATGAATCCTCTATGATGTTGTCTTTCAGTTTTCATTATTTGACACACCAAATTTTTTGACACATAATCAGTAATTTCCCTCTTCATGTTATCCCAAAAAATATGTTCCCTAAAGTCTCTATATATCTTAGTGACACTAAGGTGTATATAGAAATTGTAGCAATGAGAATCATCCAATAATTTCATTTTTAGATCAGGTATTGTGGGGACACAAAGTCTCTTACCGAATTTAATAATTTAATCTTCAAAAAATAAATAAATAAATATCCCATCATTAACGACTTTAATTTTATTTTGAAGCTCCTTATCACTAGTCATATAACTTTTTATCCTTTACAGTAAGGATTTTTTTGAAACCATTTGAAAAAGTAGTGGTAATTTACCCTCAAAGATAATTCACATATCCATCTTTACTAGATCCATGAACATAGGATCCCTTTAAACTCTTATCTTGTTTATAACTCCAGGGTATTTATTTCTCAAAGAATCCACCACTTTATTTGTGTT
This sequence comes from Viscum album, assembly GCA_963277665.1. Lineage (NCBI taxonomy): Eukaryota > Viridiplantae > Streptophyta > Magnoliopsida > Santalales > Viscaceae > Viscum > Viscum album. Next base: position 1,064,137,224 of record OY728166.1, on the reverse strand, counting down.
CATTAGGTGGTAGTGTATTGTCCAATAATAATCATTGAGTAGCTAAGCCCTATCCTTTGTCTCAAGTTGAGTTTTTTCTATGAGAAAATATATTTCAAACTATTGTGTTCAGTATATATTTGACATTTTCACCCTTGAGATAGTGTCACCAAATCTTCAGATAAAGGACTACTACAGAAAACTAAATATTTTGAGTTGGATTGTTTTTTTCATGGGGTTTTAATTACATTGATGAATATGCAATAACCATATCATTCTGCATAAGGAAACAACTAATTCATTTCCTTGATGCGTCACTATAAATTAAAAACCCATCATTCCCCGATGGTAAAGTGAAGATAGTAGCTTTGATTAATCTCCTCTTCATTTAATCAAAACATTCTTCGCACTCTTTTTTCCAAATGAATTTGACCCCATTGCGTGAAAGCTTGGTTAAAGGGTTAGCTAATCAAGTGAAATTCTGGATGAAATGCCGATAGTAACATTCTAAACAAATAAAACTTCATACCTAGGTTATAATTGTTGGTGCTATCCATTCTTGAATTTCCTTTATCTTTGAATGATCAATAGTGATTCCATCCTTGGAGACTATATAGTCCAGGAAATAAATTTCATGAATCCACAATTCACAAATTGTAATTTTACCATATAATTATTCTCTCTTGAGATTCTCAAGAATGATTCACAAGTGATACTAATGGTATTTAATGAATTTAGAATATATAAGAATATTGTCAATGAATACCACAAAAAAAAAATAATCAATATATTCCTTGAATACTTTAGTCATGAGATCCATAATAACTAGGGGTGCATTGGTTAACCAAAAAGGCATTACTATTATTCTAAATGACCATACCTCGTCTGAAAATCGGTATTCGAAATGTCTTCATTCTTCACTTGTAACTGATGATATCCAGAACAAAGATCAATCTATGAAAATAATTGAGCTCCTAGATACTGATCAAACAAATCATCGATACACGGTAGAGGATAATTGTTCATTATTGTAATCACATTGATTTCCCTATAATAAATACACATCCTCATGGATCCATCTTTCTTCCTAAAAAAGAGAATAGGGGTTCCCATAGAGAAACACTAGGGTTGATAAATCTTTTCTAACCCAAATATTTAATTTATTTTTCTATAATAATTCCACATTGGCCATTATATAGTATTTTTTTGATATTATCCAAGAATCCTGGATTAAATCATTAAAAAACGCAACTTTACGCACATGGGGGTGCCTAAATAATTCTTCAGGAAACACATAATTTATTCCTTTACAATAAGTACATCATCAATTTGAAGATTACCTATTCCATCCTTAAATGTGTATTTCTCATCCTTCTCAATAATCAAATTCAGTAAAGCTACTGGTGGTGTATTTTAATAATAATAAGATGATGAATTTTCTACTCTAAAGATAATAGATTCTACATCATCCTCACAAATCACAACATCATTCTTCTTGCAATAGATTTTCGCATCATATTTGGAAATCCAATCCATAAAAATGATTATATAAAAATCAACCATAGGTATGATAATAAAATTAAAAATTATAGATCTCTTATATTCCAAAATAAGAACTAACTGACCCATATTTTTTGTGATAACGTTCCCACTAGAAGTTCTAACTGACAATTCCCTTTTCATAGTTAATTGGAAATATCTAATTTTTAATGAAAACTGGGATGATATAAAGGAATGTGAGGATCCAGAATCAAATACATCTTTAGTTAAAATTGATGAAATAATTAAATTAACTACCACCACATCTTTAGGAACTTTAACCTTAGTAGTTGTGATCACAACAGCTTGGCTATCTCCCCTTAGCCTCTTCTATGATAGATTAACTTGATGATTGGGGCATTCATTTGAATATTATCACATGATTTCACAATTTTTTCACTGGACATCACTGACTTGGTTGTTCCCTTTGAATTAATGATCCTTTTGTCCCATATCACTTCACTTATAACAAACTACCAATCCCTTCAAATATTTCCCAAGGTTAATTTTTCCATATATTTTTAAATGATGAAAAACATTCAAACTTCTTCTTCTTCTTTGATGTGTTCCCTTTATAATGTTTCTTAGATATCATATTCTTGTCATATTATTCTTTTAAAATATTGATCCTAGAAAATTATTTCTCTATCTTTATGGCTCAGAAAACTATTTCATAATATGATGAAAATTTAACAAAACCAGTTCCCTTCGATGATTTTTCTTAATAACTTCAAATAAGTGATCAATCTAAAACTCCGTGTTTCATATATAATCTGTCGAAAACAGGATAAGCATGTAAAGGTAGCTTCCTAATCCAAAACAATCTATTCCACATTTTACATTAAGATATGTAACTTCTTCTTCACTACAATTTTTTGATCATGAGGAAAGTATTTGTCGAAGAATATCTCCTTAGTAGTTACTCATTCAATAGGTTGTATTTATTCTTCATCATTAGTATTTTGGATCAAATTCCACCATTGATCTGCATCACCATTGAGATAATAGTCCTAAAAGAGTAATATTTTCTTTCTCATTTCATTCCAAGGCCCTAAATATCTTTTCCAGATACTTAATCCATTACTCAGCTACAATTGGATTAGTATTCCCACAAAATGATAGGGGATTTTGTCACATATAGCAATCCAGCATAAGAGATTCTCTTTATGGAATGGGTTGTTCTATTCAGGAAATGTTATTGATCAAAACCGGATTATATTTCCATAATATCACCATAATTTTCTCTATTCTAATACTAGATATATTTGTTTCCTTTACTGTTCATCCCCTTAAATTTCGTCGAGTAGTAAAACCATTCGTCCTTATAGGTTTGATCTCTAGATAATGACACATATCAGATTAACTCATAAAATTATGAGTTTCAAATATGGTAAATCACTCATCATGAATTAAAAATTTATGCATCATAAATCATAAACTTTTGTTACATTGGGTGAATTATAGTAAGTGGATACCCAATGTTTAACTTAGGGTTTTTCCCTAATATATGTTCTCTAAATCTAGGTTCCAAGGTTTTGGATAAACTTACATTGATATCAACTGTAATGCCCCGACTTTAAATAAACTAAAGATAACGCATTATTAAATTTCATTGGTATTATTATGAGAAAAAAAATCCCAAACGACCGTAGAGTTTAACAGTCGTGGAAATCTAGATTACCTTCATGATCCCATAATACATAGGGAAAATAAAAAAAAGATGCTACACAACAATTTAAATGAACTACATCCTTGAAAGCTTAATCAATTTTCTCTTCTTCATAACCTGGGGAGAGAAACATAATAAGGGCGAGCTCAAATGCTAAGTAAGGGTACGTACAGAAGAAGAAATAATCAATCTATTTAAAAAGGAATAAATATGAGAACACTTTCCATTTAAAAAACAAGATTAGGAACGAATAATATGGAATGTAATGAGATTAATCATATTACATAATTCAATAACTAATACTTAACTACTTACATATATATTTTGATACAAAATCACATGGATAAAAAATAGATAAAATTAAATGAGGGAGGTACATTATTTGAGGATGTAATGTCTTAGGCATATGAAAACCTATTACCGTCTTGACCTTTCATAAGACTGTTTAAAACTAAGGGTAGAAAACCATATTTCCAACTTATTCATCTCAAAAGAACCTGTCAATTCATCGAGGATCTATATATAGTCCAAGATCCACTTGTCATTTCCAATCCAAAGTATTTATCATATTGGATAACCAAAAAATAATAATATTCCTTATCAAATAACCACATTGAATGAGTAATATGGATATATATATAATTACTATCAATGAAGTAATATAATATCCTTAAAATAATTAAATTCATTATATAACAAGTGAAAAAATATAATATACACCTTATAAAAGTAACTAGGTGAAAAACATTACAAATGCCTCAATGAAATGAAATTTAGACGAAATCCCTTTAATTAAGTCCGATACTCGCTGTATTTTTCTAAAACTCTAGTATCATGGTATTATTAACATATATTATAATCATAATAATATTTATTATGTCATATATGATTCTTTTATGACATCGTATTACCCATTTATTAACAATTCTAGGTTAATGCAACATTTTGGGAAATAGTCGCTTCGTTTTATCGTACATGTTTTGACTTATTATTCATGATAATATTACATAGATCATGATTTAATTACATAAAATATGTATAATATGATTTATATTATATATATAGTCCTAACATAAATATATATAAAAGATAGGAACACACCGTTCATGGAGACGGTAGGCCGTACGTATGCAAGAATGCTGTTCCCGTTTTCTTATCATATGAATAGAAGTAAGTGAGTGAAATATATGTATGCACACACACAAAGATATGTATATATATATATACATTATTTATCATTATTATGTTACATATTTCATAATTATTCATAATATATATCTTTATAATCATTCTTGGATGTTGAACGTGGAAGATGAGTCTCATCGCATCGTGGAGACAGTTACTCGTACATACTCACGAGCGAAAATATCATTTCCTTAATAGTTTTATTGTATGGATTTGGAATATTAATTTTAAAGAAGTAACATCATGTTATATTTATTATTTATGTCATTTTTATTCATCATTATTTCCATCAAAATAAATTGTGGATGGAAAACAGTTTACACCAGGGCGTGGAGACGGTAAACCATATGTACACAAGCATGGTGATATTGTTTTTCATAGGATGGGTAAAAGAGTAATATTGAAGTACCATTATCTTAAAGAAATTTAAGAATATAATATATGTTGTAATTATTATTTTATTATGGAAACAACTTAGTAAGAGGACGTAGAAGAAGAAATGAACATTGAAAGAAGTGATAAAATGACTATCTCTTCTTCGGGTTTCTCTTTTTGATTTTCACAAAAAATATTCCATAAGATTATTTTCTGCTCAAAGGGTGGAATCTAGGATTAATTTAAGGAAGTTGGGAGGAGATTTAAGAAGGTTTTTTCTGAGCCAAAGGGAATTGGATGTGTAAAATAAGCAGGTAGAGGTGGCTCTGTTTTATAAGAGGGAGGAGGGGCACTTTAGGAAGGTATTGAAATATTATTTTATTATATATTGATTTTTGGTATCATATGATCCCAAAATAATTTATTTAAAATATAAGATGATTTTTGTCGAAAACCTCTCAATCAATATGTTTTAGAAAAGTTTAGGTCACAAACATTACCTTATATTTTATCATTAACCTTTAGTTAAAAACATTTACTCCTACCATGTATTCTTCTATTTTCATAATATATGATAACTATATTTATATAAAATTACAAAAAAACCTAATTGGATACTTAATGAAATTTTTAAAATTATATAAGTCAATTGGATGAATATTTGATTTTTATAACCATTATATCATTTAATAAAATAGTATTTGTTTTAAAAACTCATTTATGTAAATTATGACACTATTTAAGAATTGATTTTTGTTAAATTCATAAGAACTTGATTACATAAACCCAAAGGCATTAAATCAAATATAATATCTAAATAACATCAAGAAATTTTTTGATGACAAAAATATAACCAAATTACATTTATTTTAACATTTATAATATCATTTATTTGAATCCATTATTAATGATGCATTCACTACATCATCATTGTGTCATAATTAATTTTTTTTAATGTCTAAAAATTATAAATAAAATATCATTATGTAAGAAATAGTTTTGTCTTTCCAATTAATATTTATAGCCAAAAATATCAATTATAAACCCCCATATAAATTTTTTAGTAAAAGATACATGTTTATGATATATTATTCTAGACTTTAAATTAATTCTTATAAAATATCATTTTCACATCCAAGTTGCTCCATGGGGCCATAAAATAGACCCAAGGATTACCATGGTCAGAAATATCTCATACAATTGGATTATGACATTTTTTTTGGGTATTTTAGTATTATTATTATATTATATTTTACCCTTATTTACAAGATTTACCCATTTACCATGGTAAATAAAAATAATTACTAAAGTTACTATTCATAATGTTAAAAAATAAAAGGTTCCTATTTACACTATTTGTACCTTGTGATTACAAATATGGAATCCATTATTCTATATTAAAAACACATAATATTCAGTAATTAATTGAAAATTAATTCCCATGGGAGAAACTAGAAATCGAGTTTTTAAGACTTAATATTTATCAAAAGATTGATATGTGTATATGTACAATTAAAATGTGAAATTACTTCCAATAAAAATAATTGGATTAAATTATAAATTATAAATCTAATTAAACTTTAAAACAAATTTAAAATATAATATATCAATATTAATAAATTAGATGAAAATTCATTTTTGAATTAAAATGTAGTATTTTCACTATTCATTAAAAATTGAATCTTTTCAGAAAACTAACAAAATTTTACCATAAGATGATTTTGATAATATGAATTCAAAATGAAGTATATTTTGAAAAATAATTTTGATTAAATTTAAAAATTTGGTTAATACAATTCATAAATTCTTTTTAAACGACTACTTTGATAGGTAGTGGTGTGATTGAACTCGGGGTTGCATACAACCCAAGAAATTAAATTAGATAAAATGAAGCATATTGTGGATGATTGGGGTGTTTCAAAAATAATTTTTAAAAATGGTATTATATTTATTGTTTGAGGAATTATAGAAAATTTATCACCAAATGAATTTATTATTATTTAAATTGGAATTACATTCCATGAAGAACACATGGTGTATTTATAGGAAGATGTTACATTTATAAAATATCAATTCCCTTCACCTATAAATGAAGCGCTCATTCACCCAATTTCATCACCCATTATAATGCAATATACTTAAATGAAAAAAATCCATAGTCGCTCTTACTCTATCTACCAAATTTATATAATCCTTTTTATTCCTAGAAGACCATCCTAAAGAGCCTGAGTTGGTTTACCAAATGGTTAACATACAAAGAGAGATATATTATTATCAACCAAGATCCCTTATTTTTTCACCACCTACCACCAAAAAACACTTCTACAAATGAAGGTGTGATAATATTATTATTTTTAATATTATAAATTATTATTATACTAATGGAATATAAATTCTCTATATACTATGGAAAACATTAAAAAAATGACAATAACATCATTCATATATGTGGACCACTGCCTCCATGAAAGACATGCTCTATTTGTAATCATATGCATACATGGTTTGTTAAAGAATATTATTTTAGGAATAATAAAGATATATAAAATATTTATAATGTTCTAATATTATAAATTATTCTATCTTCTTCCATCATTATATATTACCAAGAGGCAATAACATTACCCATTCATATTTGTAGGCTACCACATTCATGAAAGTACGGTTTTAAATTTTAAAAACTAGTAATTTATTATTCATACATATCTCTTATTAAAAGATGAACCATCATATTAAGCATAAAAAAATAACATTATACATATTTAATGATGATATTATTTCAAAAATTATTTTATTCTGAAAGAAAACATAGAAAATATAATAACCATTTATTGTTTATTTTTGTTTATTCCCCTACATAAATAGTGCTATAAATTTATATTATGTAGTACTAAGGAGAAAGAAAGAAAAATTTAATTTTAATATAATAATTAATTTTTGAATTAATTATTTTATTTGGTTGTAGAATTAAATGTGTATCCAATTAATAAGAAACCAAACCTCGTCCAATTATAATTATTCAAACAATATCATCTCAGATTTTATAGTCATGAATAAAAAATAAATATATATGATATGAAATTATAAAAAAAATTAAAAAAATATTTTAATGTTCCTAAAATTACCTCATAATTATGAACACTGAATCTATAAACAATAACTTACATCACCATTACCATACTGGAAGTAAACAAATCAATGGAATCTAATAACATTCGATGATGAAAATAAATTATTACAACCCTATATATTCCTCATATGTGATTAAAAATTAATTTTATAAAAGGATATATAAATTTATAACATTGTAAAATAGGTTATGAAGATAGATATTTTTTATACATAATATTCAAGAGGTTTCGTGGAAGTAAATAATTAAGGTAATGGGTTTATCATCTATATTCTCAAAATTTGAGATGTGACATAACTATAACTTATATTATTTTGAGTGTTGTATTTATGTGAATGGATTATTCTATAAATTAAATGATTCAAAATTAAAGGATTAAAAATTAATATCAATTACTTATCTTTCAAAATATCGTGATTAAATGTTTATCAATTCATTAAGATTATAAACATAATATTTATTTCCAAAATAAAATTTAATAAGAGAAGTTATATATAATTAAATTTCATTATTTCTTAATACACCATAATTTTATTTAGTTATTTATGGGGTTTAAAATTTTCTTTAATACATTAATTTTCCCTCTATTCATTTTTTATTTAAAGAGATTATAGTAAATGAAATAGACCATGTATCTTTGTTTCATATGGGAACATTCATTTTAGTGTCTTTATTCATTTAACAATTATGAGAATATAAATTTCTATTCCTCATTAATTGATTATTTACATTTTGTAATACATTTAAATTAATTAAAAAAATTTATTTAATTTGTAACATTTTTCATATGTTTAATTTTCATCAATATGTGAACATAATGTTTTTTAACATTTTATTTGTGGGAACACCTTTCCCCATCTATTAATTTTTCTATGAAATATCCTCTCTATATTTTCATGGTTTTTATTAATGATTAATATTATCCTAGATATATAAAGTATTTCTAAATATTTTTTCCAAATATAAAGGATATTTTGACCTCCAAATCAATACTCATAATGCACATAAAAAATGTTTTTCATTAATGTCTAGATATTTTAAAATATATTATTCTTGATCTCGGATATTATTCAGAAAATAACATCCTCTTTCTTCCTCTAGATGGATTAGAAAATGATATTATCAATCATATAAATAATCTATCGAAACCCATTTAATCTTTAATCGTTGAATGAATAATAATATGATTATTCTTATAATAGACTTACTCTATGAAGACTCGATATTTACTTACTTTGATTAATGGTTGATCAAGTAGATATAATATGATGAAATATTGGGGAGTTCAATTTTTTATTCCTTCAATGCTTAAAAATTTTATTGAAATAATAATATATTATTTCATTATAATTTTTAACACATAATGATATAATGGTATATATATATATTAAGGTTTCACCATGATAGCACTCCAATGCATTAGGTAAAAACTTTTTTCTACAGATAACATCTTTTTTATAACATTAAATCCTACATTGTAAACTAATAATTATTCCTTGGTTGAAAAAAATATTAATCTGTTTAAAAAAAAAGTTAATTAGGAACATTTTTTATTTTCTTATGAATATTTTATGTTTCTATCATAATCCCAATTTTTTGTTTACCTCACTCACTTATCATCATGTTATTATTTTTTTCCCATTTAATTCCACTGATAAGATTTTATTTCAGTATTTATACATTACGGATCATATAAGGATTCTACGTTTTTAATTTTCAATTTCCTTTGGTTAGGAAAAAAGTAATATGTATCATGTTCCTAGAAGACTATGGTATATGATAAATTTTTAGTTGATATTGGGAATATTTTATTATTTAATTTATTATATATATATTTCTTAAATACCCATTAGATGAAAAAATTTATTTTTTAATTTATTATATATTATAATTATCAAAATAACTAAAACAAAATGGTCTTTTGAAATAATTTTAATGATTTATTTTCATTAAATGATGGAACTGAGGAATGGTTATGTCGGATCTGTCATTATTGGTATCAGTGAAGGGTTTTGTTGGAATTTTAGGTTCATATGATTGTTCATGATAATATTAATGCAGATAAGTTCAGGATGAATAAAATAATAGATAACACATTAGTCTAGTTTTTTCAATACTGAATCATTTTGATTTTATAGAGATTATTATAACAGAATATTAGAGAGAAACCTGTAGAAACGTTTATAAATTGATACAATCCATAAGTTTTTAAAAAATGGTTATTGGGATGTTATACAATAAATTTCATCCTTATACGAATAGTTTCGAATGGATACTGTTATAGTATATATTCACATAGGAGAAATATCAATGAAAAAGTGTGTTTGAGTATAAAAAGAATCATCACTTTAGTTTATTATGAGTGCCCTAAGACCGCACACCTGGATAGACACTCCATGGTGATATTCTTTGGTTAATATAATTATTTTTAAATTCTATTATGAAGGATTGAATATGTAATATAATTATGTATAAGAATATTAGTTAAAGAATTGAAGAAAACCTAAATTTAACATTGATTTATTTATTTTTAATTGAAACCTAATATAACAATGTCATAGAATAATTCATTTTTTAAATTTTTTTACTTTAATTAATAGTAAATTATAGTGTCAATTTTTCATTACTCATGATTAACCCCATTTTTTAGTATTATAAAAATCTTGATGGAGCAATGTTGACAGTAGATTCCATGTATATTGTGGATGTTTCCACAATGATAATCATTATATGATACAAGTTGGGGGTGATTTTTTTTGTTATTATTCAAAATAATCTACCATGAATTTTCATTAACAATGTGAATTTATTTTATTATACAAACACACTAAAAAAGTGAAAGATGCAGTGTCATATATGTTTAGGTGGTGAATATGATACATGAATGTATATTTAATTTCTTAAATGACATGAATGTATAGAGAAACATCCAAGGTAATGTATCAAAGTAACTATAAGATTTTTCATGTGTGTAACATTAGTCATATAGTAACTATAGTATAAAGAAAACATCATGCAATATTTTGAGACAATGAAGGTAAAATGTGTCATTTATTGATGTTCCATTGATATTTTTGTTAATAACTCATTTGTAAATATATCATTAGTCATTCATTTTTCCATGATATTGTCAACTAATTTTATTATAGTTTTATAATTAATATTTTGAAGATTCAATACATTGATATGGAATTAGGAGAATGTCACACCCTGAGAATTTAAATTATATATTTACATTTTAAAAATTTATTTTTCAATAACTCACTTCACACACTACACTGAACCAAAATGAACAACATTAAATTTAATATAGAAACAATGGTAGTTACTAATATTATGGAATTTAATAAATTCAATTATAATTTATAGATAAATAAAATGAAATATTATTTATACTAATTACAACATTTCTAAAAATTGGGTGTTCATTTGTTTATTAAAAATATATTATGGTTATTAATAATATAATGACACTAATTTCAAAAAAATATAAGAAATAAGGATATTTTTTTTAATATTTATAGAAATGTAGTTTCCTTGAAAATAATTTTCATTTTATTTTTCTTTTTCTATTTTAAAATGAAATACTAATGTTTTTTATTTAATTTTCAAAAAATTAAAATCATTTCCAGGTTCATCATTCCAATATTATCTTGTGATACGTTTTTAGAGTCATTCCAAAATCTATTACTTTTGGTGAATAGTTAAAAATATATTTTTTATTAAAGATGAATATTTATTAACATAATTATTATATACCAGACATTGATATTTAAAAAACATTTTAACTGGTAAAATTTTATAAAAGTAGAAATAATATAATTTTAAAAAATATTCTACATTAATAATCATAATGTTTAAAATTTCACTAACTAAAGTAATATTCTCCAATAAAATAATGTTTCTTCCTTTTTTAAATAAATATTTTTTTAAAAAAATAGTTTCATTTAAAGCCAAATAACATTTAATCTTTTTATATGAAACTAATTTACATCATGATAGTAAATAGTCATTTATAATTTTAGCCTGCATAAAAAATTTCTCCTTATTAATAATGTTTTTTAAAAATGGGATTTTACACTTTATAAGAACAAATGGTAAAATTAATTTTCTTAAATGGGAAAAAATTATATAAAAAAATGGATTTTATATTTTGAATCAATGTTTAAAAAATATGTAGCATTATTTTGTTTTTATCAATTAAAATTAAATTACATTAGAACAAATTAGTTACCTTGGTAAATCCTGAAGTGTTAATTGTGGAAATTCTTAGATAAGATGAAATAAAAATATGTTTAATATATTACAATAGATATAAGGGTGAGATATAATTCACATTATTGAAATAAATAAATCCTAACATAAGGTAAAGTATTACAAGTCATCCATGAAGTATTTGAAGGTAACATAATAGGGGTGATAATAAATATATAGAATAAAGAGGAATGATACAGTATGGAAACATAAGGGTAATATGGGAATATAGTGACAAAATTAAACAAGACATCATATACAGTGGTCATATATAACCACTAATATAACAAAAAATTATGGAAAATATACCATAATAAATTATGTTTACTCTATAATTCCATAAAATTGTATCATGAGACTAAAACATTACCCAAATGCATTGGAGTCCAATATATGTGAACTCATCCTTTTCTTATAATGTATGTGCATATGTTTTCCACATGAATAATATAATATAAGTATACATTTAATCAATTTGAATATCATGAAAAATAATTTGGGGGAATATAAATGTATGTCATTAATTGGTGATGGATACGTACATAAAGGTCAGTACTCTTGAGTGGAAATATAGATGAGTATTCACAACAAAAAGTTTGGCATTGAAAAATTGTAGGACAACTTTGTCAACATTATGAGTCTATTTAAAGGGCCATGAGAATTATTAATGATATTTTAAGGGTTTTCCCACCACTTATAAACAATAAGGACAATAATAGGGTTGTTTGAAATCATATCCCTCCATGAAAAATTTGAAAATAAAGGGCACAATATAAAATTTGTTCCTGAATAAAGAGGATAAGGAGAGGATACATTACCTTGAGATATAATTTTCAAAATCTATTGAGGGGATTTTTAAGTTCATGGTGAACCTTTGGGGATATATAGAGGGTTGTTTATATTAACGAAATTTTCTAATGGTTTGGAGTGATGAATAATTTGTATTTGGGTGTGTTTATATAGAAAAAAGGAGATTATTTGTTGATTTTTGAACATAGTTTCTTGACATTATATGATAATGTAATCAAATACACATACATTCCCATGGGTTACTCCCAGGGTTTCCTTCCAAGGGATCTGTCTTTCATGTTAGGATAGTATGACTCTGAGTATGATATACTCTATAATACCAAACGTAGGATCTAATAAGTATAATGAGATACAAATACAATAGGGGGGGGGGGGGGTTAATTGTATTCTTTTAAAAAAATTCCCTAGGGACTTTTGGATAACCAAAATTCACAACACCTCTACGTTCTAAAGACTTGTTTGATTCCGGAAAAGTGATTCCGGAAATAAAACATAACAACAGTTTAAACCAACTAAGATTCTACCTTAAAGCATATAAAATCTAACTAAAATAGAGTACAAGTTAGGAAGTATAATAAAGTTATACATTCCTTAAAAATAAAAAATGCAGTGGAAAAACAAAGTAGTAAAACTACAAGTAACAAACAATAACTCTTTTAACCCAAAGAGAAGGGTATCCAACAACCCTGGATAAGAAGTCACTTGATTCATACTTTCAAGAAAGTATGTCTTACCCACACCAGGGTAAGACCTCGATATAAAGATCAGAGTCTGTCTTGCTATCCCCGCAAGCCCTCATCTATCAGGTAGTCGACACCTCTGTCTTCATTAGGAAGGAAGCCCTCATCTTTAGGGTGTTAGAACCTCTTTCTTCCTATCCCCGAAAGCCCTCGATTTCCATCAGCAACAATCAGAGTCGCACAAAACAAGTCTACACAAGGCAAAGTTTGAACAAGATGCTCAAACATTCTGCATGAAGCTTTGAGAGTTGATAAGAGCCTCTCTCTCTATAAATCACTTCAGGAAGGTTTGATCACCAAAATTCCAAAAGTCTCGAACACTTTCAAATGAGCTCCTATTTATAGGCGAAGCTCCAACGATCAGCTCCCTCGTCCAACGGTCATATTTCTCCTTGAATTTAGGAGGGACCTGAACACGTGCCACTCTACCAACAGTTAGTTAATAACTGAAAGCACGACATCGTTTTGTAATGAAAAAAGTGTAAGAATAAGTAAAACTGATGTTCGGAATGTAAGAAAATATAAATTCGAAGTCTAACCAAAATGGAATTCAGATTCTATAATAAAGTGATATTTGGATTCTGTTTTGTAGGAATTTGGAACATGAATTCTATAGAAATCCAGAGTCTAAATTTCAAGGAAATTCAGAATCCGGTTTCCTCAAAATTTGAAAACAGAACTTACAATGTTTGGAGTCAGAGTTCATGGGAATTCGGAGTCGGAACTCTTAAGAGTTTGGAGTCTAAATTCAGAGAACTCAGAGTCAGAACTAAAATAAGTTCGTAACCAGAATTCAGAGTCAAACTACATGAGAGTTCGTATCCATAATTTGGAGTAGAACTTCATGAGAGTTCTTATCTAGACTTCGGAGTGGAACTTCATGAGAGTTTGTATCCAGAGTTCGGAGTGAAACTTCATGAGAGTTCGTATTTAGAATTTAGAGTGTAGCTTCATGAGAGTTTGTATCCAGAATTCGGAGTGGAACTTCATGAGAGTTTGTATCCAAAATTCAGAGTGGAACATCATGAGAGTTCGTATCCAGAATTCAGAGTGAAACTTCATGATAGTTCGTACTCAGAATTCGGATCCTAAAACAGAATTCTTTAGAACTAAGTATTATATGATTATGAGGTTTTAGATATGAATCCAATTTTTATACTTAAGAAAAATATTGATATGAACAATGAAAAAATGGTAGGGGTAAATTCATTTGGGAAGTAAATTTTCCTTATATAGATAAAATATAGATTTTCTTAAGTATAAGGTGTTTGTGATTTTTAAAACAAGAAGGAATGGAAAAAGTCATAAGGAAAACCATATTGACTCAAGAATATCCCCCTTTTTGGAATGAATAAATAACCTTTCGAAAAAGCATATAAGGACTTAGAAAATATTTTCTAGACTTTGAAATTAAAGCTTATCTCCCTTTGTTTATGGATAATGGTGAATACGACTAACTCCCACTTAGGCTTTGAAACTCTAAGTATCATATTCTAGATTTTCAGAATGAGAGATTTCATTTGAATGTAGAATTCATAATGAGAAATCCCCCTTACTTAAGGATAGTTCTTAACTTAGAAATTTTTCTTCTCCTTCTTGAATTTTTCCTTCTCCCCCTTTTGAGTTGTTCTTTTTGCTTCTCCCCCATTGTGATTTTGAAAAAAAATTTAGGGAATAGAAAAGAAATAAAGTACCTAAAACATTAGTAAATAATAACCCAAGATACAAACAACCATAGATTTAATTAGAATTGAAAGAATTTTTAAAAGGAAAGACATTATAAAAAAATCGGATTGGTCTATTTGTCTTCCTTTTCCTTGGGGATTAACTGCTTCAACAGGGTTTTCATCTTCTTCAAGTCATTATGGTCCTCGTCAGCTTTTTTTCTAAGGATTTAATCCTTTCCTCCTGAGCCTTCAGAGCCTTAGACTGTGCCTTAAAAATTTTATCCTGCTTCACAAGCTTTTCATCAAGCTCAATACGGAGATCTCTTTCCTCTTTCCAGCTTTGAGCAATCGAGTTAAGCTTCCCATTTAGATCCTTCACCTGTTAATTCTGAGAATTTTTTTCAAGGGTCAGCTTATCCTTAAGATTCTTCATCTTGGAATCCTTGATTTCAAAGGATTCTTTTACATCATTCTAAAATTGATCAAGATCTTCCATGTCATCATCAATTTTCTTTGACCATGTAGTGGTTTTGCTGCATGATTTTTTGTGAGCATCATAATTGATGAGAAAATTTCTATGCTCAGCCTCAAAATTCACACACTTATCTATCACCATGGATACAGATATTGATTTAGGATTTAAGATGTGTTGAAGCATCTGGCATCTGGAGTCTATGGTGGGAAATATCGGAATTGTATCCACCAATTTTTTCAAAGACTCAGCAACAAAATCATGTCCCCGTGCTGATGATTCCAAATCAGACACCTTGCCCGGGGATTGTTCTTCTTCAATTTCCACTAACTTTCTTTTAGAAGAGCCACCGACATGGTTCTTCATTATAATATCTTTTGTTGGGGTTTCCATAAGCACTTGCTTACCCTTATCAACTTTCGGAATGGGTTCTTCATCAAGATATTCTTCCTCACTTTCAAATAGTTTAACAATTTTGTCTTCCTTAGGTTTCTCTTTCTCTACTGCTTCAAGAAAGTGCTTCTCATATCTTTCTTCCTCAGATAATTCATTTTATTTCTCTTATTCCTTGACTTCACCTTTCTTCCCATCTTTTACTTTTACCTTTCCCGGAGTGACATGCTTTGAGAACTCGACCTCAGATGTTCGGAGTGGTAATTTTTCTGATGCATTTTCCTTTTCATGATAATATTCAACTTGTTTAATAAGATCATCTAAATCACCACTATATTCTTCTTCTTCTACTTCTTCTTCTACTTCCTCCTGTTCTTCTAGACTTTCAACAACTTCTTTCTCTTTAGGTTTTTCCGGAGTGAAGTAATTCTTTCCAGGGGTCTCTAGTAATGGTTGGACAACAAAATTTTCTGGTACGGGAAGCTTCTCAGAAGATACTTCTTTGTATATCAAAAGGGATTGTACAACTTAATCTTCAGACATCTTCTTCTTCAACTTCTTCTATTTTTCTACCTTCTTCAAGGTATTCAGCAGTCTTCTCTATTAAGGATTTAGCTTTATCAGGGTCCAATCTAAACTGAGGTTTCCCTTCTTTCCGTTTCTTTTTATCTTTCCTCCATTTAACAACCACCTCATTTGGATATGCTTTCTGTTTCTTCGGTTTGGGAGGTGTGGATTGGGTTTCCTTAGCTTTAGGGGTCTTTTCTTTAGACACCACTTATTTCAATTTCCTCTTCTTACCAACCTTCTTCACTGGTTCAACTTTCTCCACATTTTCTAGAATGGCTTCAGCCTCCTCCTCTAGAAGATCATAAAACTCAACTGACTGTTTTGGAAAACCAACTTTCATTCCCTTTAAGGTGTCATCACTAATCATCATGACCTTAAAATTTCTCTGATTAGAGGTGCAAACAATTTTGAATGAATCAAGACACCGAATAATAAGCTTAGAGAGAAGAGCAGGATACGTAATAATTTGAGCTTTTAAAGTGCCATTCATGATGTTCTGAACTGTAATAAGAATGTTCCTCATCATATTGATCTTTCTTATATTTACCAAGAAATCCAAGATTTAAATATCACTTTTCATTAAGTTATCCTTGTCACCTCTTATTGGAATGAAAAACCCTTGAACCCACAACTGCAGAATCCAGTTGTTGGTGGAGAGATGGGTAATCTTTGTTGTTTTATCATATTTGAGTCCAAAGAATTCCATTTCCTTCACTTTTCTAAAACTTCCTTGCACATTTGGTAGATTATGTGAACAAAATTCTACTTCACCATCGTATGATAATCCCACCAAGCTTGCAGCCATGGTTTAAGAGAGCTTTTAAGTCTTTCCATAGCTCTTAAAGGATAATTTTTCTCTGCCATCTTCTTCATAGATGGAAACAGACTCATAAAATTCTATAAGCAAATCTGTAAAAACAACATCCTGATCTTTTTCCATTGATATGAAAAAATCTTCCCACCCATTTAGCTTGATAATCCTAGAAATACGAGAGTCATACTTACTAAAAAAGTTCGGATGGACCAACCTTTCCCTGTAGACTAAACAACTTGAGATTGGATTTATGGTAGACATATCTTAGGAAATGTCTTCTAAAATCATTCGGAATGGAGGAGCACTGAAAGATTCGGAACGAGCTTTAAAAGCTGAGGCAGAGCTTCAACAAACGAGGACTTTGAAATCGATATGGGACAACATTAGGGGTCACCTTTATATAGGTGATGGTGATGACCTTTGAACTTCTAAAACCAATCTAACGGTTGAAAAACTCTTTGCTCTGATCTGACGGTTGAAAACATACCTGCAAGGAATTATTGAATTTGATCTTTTGAGGTTTTAACAAAAACATTCTGATTTAAGAAGAAACAAATCTGAGAAATTTTATAAGAAAAAGAAACTACCAGCAACTAAAAATGATTATGAAAACATAAATAAGGAAGTCAAACCTTTTTGATTGTCTAGAAAGTTTATTTGTAATAGGTAATATTCTTCTTGAAGAAAATTTAACTATGAAAAACTTACTACAAAAAACTCACTACGAAAAACTTAAAGTTGAAAATTTTATTATAAAAATTTTGAGTACCAAAACTCTAGTACAAAAAGTATGAGTACAAAAATTCCCATTACTAAAATTCTCATTACGAAAATTCTCATTACGAAAATTCTCATTACGAAAATTCTCATTACGAAAATTTCCATTACAAAAATTCTCATTAAGAAAATTCTCATTACAAAAATTCTCATTACAAAAAATTCCAGTACGAAAACTACATTACAAAAATTTCCAGTACGAAAACTTCATTATGAAAATTTTCCATACGAAAACTTCATTGCGAAAATTTTGAATGGCTCATTATGAAAATTTTTGAAAGACTCATGACGAAAGTTTTTGAAAGACTCATTATGCAATTTTTTGAATGGATAACAAACAATTGTACTCCCCCTATGAAAAGGAGTTATTACTGTAAGGAGAATGGTTCAACAAGAAGTTAATGAAGGAAGATTTCCTCATGGTTATCATTCCTAAAATCTATTTAATGTATTCAAACTTATCGGAGGGTAATGATTTTGTGAAAATACAATCATGTTGATCTTGCGTTCTGATAAATTGAAGAATGATATCTCCTTTTTGTGTGTGATCCCTAAGAATGTGATGCCTAATATCTATGTGTTTTGCACGAGAGTGGTGTGTAGGGTTTTTACTGAGGGTAATGGCACTTGTGTTATCACACAAAATTTGAGTCTTAGTAAAACTAAAGACATAGTCTGTGAGTGTATGTTTCATCCACAACACTTGAGCACAACAAATTCCAGCTGCAACATATTCAGCTTTTGTAGTGGAGAGTGCCATAGAGTGTTGCTTCTTGCACGACCAAGAAACTAATGAATTTCTTAAGAAATGACAAGTTCCAAATGTACTCTTTCTATCCATTCTACATCCACCAAAGTCAGCATATGAAAAACTTTTTAAAACAAAATCATTTCCAGAAGTATAAAATAGTCCTAGATCCATTGTTCCATTTAGGTAGCGAAAAATTATTTTCAATACCTTTAAATGAGATTCCTTAGGATTTGATTGATATATAGAACATAAGCATACTGAAAAAATCTAGTCTGGACAACTAGTTTCCAATTATAGTATGCTTCCTATCATACCTCTAAAAGATTTTTGATCCAATGGTTTCCCAGCTTCTTCAAGATCAAGTGTATTTGATGTACCAATGAGAGTACTAATATTATTAGTGTTGTCATATCCATACTTTTTAATAAGATCATTAATATACTTATGTTGAGATATATAGATTCCTTCTGGTTTTTGAGAAATTTGAAATCCAAGGAAAAATGTTAACTCACCCATCATACTCATTTCAAACTTAGATTTCATTGGATCCGAAAAGGAATCAGTTAAATATTCCTGAGTTAAACCAAATATAATGTCGTCAACATAAATTTTAACAATCAAAAAAAATTTCATATATTTTTCTATAAAAAGGGCTGGATCTACATTTCCCATAACATAGTTATTTGGAAGCAAAAATCTTTTATGTCTATTATACCAAGATCGAGGTGCTTGTTTAAGGCCATAAAAAGATTTGGTAAGTCTAAAATAATGATCAGGATATTTTTTGTCCTCAATGCTAGGAGGTTGTTCAACAAAAACATCCTCTTGAACATAACCATTAAGGAAATAACATTTCACATCCATTTGATAAAGTTTAAAATTGAAGAATGCTGTAAAGGAAAGTAAATTACGAATAGATTCATGTCTAGCTACTAGAGCATAAGTTTATTCATATTCTATTCCTTCTTGTTGATTATAGACTTTAGCAAATAATCTAGATTTATTTATTATGATGATTCCATTTTCATCACACTTATTTCTAAAGACCCATTTTACTCCAATGACAGAAGTTTACTTAGGTCTTTCAACCAAGGTCCATACTTTATTCCTTTTGAATTCATTTAGTTCTTCTTGCATGTCTTTAATCCAATCATCATCACCTAAAGATTCATTAGTGATTTTTGGTTCTAATTGGGAAAGGAATTATAGATATTCTACTTCATTTCTTAAGGAACTTCTGGTCTTCACAGATGGATTGACATCACCAATGATACTATAACTAGGATGATTATTAAGAAACGACTGATTTGGGTTTTGAAAAACCTGATCATCAATATTGGGTAGGAAATATTTCAGGGTAAATGCTTCAGAAGTATCTTCTTGAACATTTTTCTTTATCAGAAGGGTTTTATATCATAGTTTGATAATCAGTTTTTGAAAACAAATCTGAAGATGTAGGATGAGGTTGTTTGAAAACAAAGGGATCAGTTTTATCAAATTTGACACGTACTGTCTCTTCAACAGTGGAAGTGTTTTTGTTAAAAACTCTATAAGCCTTCGAAGTTGTGGAGTAGCCTAAGAAAGTTCCTTCATCATATTTTGGTGCAAATTTTTGTAATTTATCTTTAGTATTCAGAATAAATACCTTGCATCCAAAAACCTTAAAGTAGGAAAGTCTAGGTTTTCTACCATATTATAACTCATAACGAGTTTTATTAATAAAAGGTCTAATCAAAACTGGATTTATAGTATAACAAGAAGTACTTAGGGCTTCAATCCAAAAATGTTTGGCTATAGAATACTCACTCAACATGGTTCTTGTTATCTCTTGAAGAATTATATTTCTTCTTTCAACAACACCATTTTGTTGAGGAGTTTTGGGTGATGAAAAGTTGTGAGTAATACCATTTCTACTAAAAAAATTATTAAAATTAGAATTTTGAAATTCTCCTCCATAATCACTATGAATAGTTTTCAATGGAAGGTTTTTCTCATTTTTAAATTGGGATATAAAACATTTAAAATAAGAAAAAGCATCATAATTCTTTTCTAGAAAATAGACCCATGTAAATCTAGTGTAATCATCAACCAAAAAAAATACATAATATTTCCCCCCAATGCTTCCAGTTTGTGTAGGTCCAAAAAGGTCCATGTGCACCAACTATAGTGGATCATTTGTTTAGACTTCACTGATTGTTTTAAAACTTGATTTTTTTCTTTCCATAGTGACAAGGGTCACAAGATTTTGAAGAATCAAATGTAAGCTCTGGTAGATCCTTAACTAAACCTTTCTTAGAGAGTTTGCATAAGTTCCTAAGGTTACAGTATCCTAACCTTCTATGCCACAACCAAGAATGATCATCCATTTCACTAAGGCAAGGTAGATCTTGGATCCTAAGGTCTTCTATGTTCAAAGTGTATACATTCTCTTTCCTATTGTCAGAAAGAATAAATTCTTCCTTGGAATTGTGTACTAAGAACTTATTATTCCTAAAATTCACAAGGTATCCTTCATCACATAATTGACTTATGCTAATGAGGTTGTTTTTAAGACCCTTAACAAACAACACATTTGAAAATTTTAGTTTTTCCAATAAGAACAATGTTACATATACCAATAATTTTTCCCTGAGCATTATCTCCAAAAGTTACTTTTCTTCCATTCGTCTTGATAATCTTTTCGAAATAGTCTTTATTACTAGTCGTATGCTGGGAACATCCACTATCCATGTACTAATTATTTTTGTTGGTACTTTCCCTATTTTCTTGAAAATAATAAAGATTTAGCTTTTTAGAATCCAGACTTGCTTGAATCCGGAAATCTCAGAAAGTAAAATTTTGGGTACCCACATCTTCTTAGAAAAATAAGCACTATGAAATCCTAATGATTGGGTTTTTTAAGGAAAAATTCTTTGCCCAGTGACCACCAAACTGACATTTAGTATAGAATGGGGAACTTAGAGGAATGGAGTAGTTGTTACTAAAAATCGGTTTAGAACTAGTGTAACCAGACCCAGAAGTATTCCTTCAAGGTCAGATTTTTGAGTACATTTTATCAAAATTTTCCATACCATGGGTAAATTTTGACAAACACTTCCTCAAGGAAAATATTTCAGATTTGAGTTTGATAACTAAGTTCTTATCTTAAAAAACATTTGAACTAGAGCTAGACTCGAAAACATCTTTCTTAGAAATTACGTTTTCAAGATCTTTTGAAAGTTTATTCTTCTCAGAACTTACTTCCTCAAGATTTTTAAAATACTTTCAAAATCATCATCTTTGTTATCAAGATCTTTAGAAAGATCTGATATTTCCTTAGTAAGAATAGTATTTCTAGAGTTTTCCTTATCAAGATTTTTCATGAGTTTTGAGTTCTCAATCACATGAAGTTCAGTAAACCTAGAAACTTCTTCATAGGTATGTAAAGTATTTTCTTCATTAGAAGAAGATTCTTCATCAGAGGAGTTAAAATATTTACTATCATTAGTATTTATAGAAGTTTTGGTCAAGGATTCATCATTGTGTACCTTATCCATAAAACAATGATTATAAATAGGTAGCCTGGCTATAAGACCAAGATTCGTCTATCTAGAAGATTCATAATATGAAGATTCATCTGAAGAGTCACCACCACTATCACTCTAGGTGTCATTAGCTTTCAGAACATTCTTTGCATTGGACATGCAATATTTCTTTCTGTTCCTTTCAAAATTCCTCTCCTTTCTCTATTTTATTTTGAGTATAGGGAAATCAGGTCTTATGTGTCTAGATCTCTTGCATTCATATCATGTGACCTCTGAATCTTTCTTATCATTCCTTTCATTTTTCTTATACTTGTATTTGAAATTTATCTGTCCAACTATCTTGTTCATCCATCAAGAAAGATTAGCTAACTAATTTTCTGAGACTTCACTCTCACGAGATTCGGATTGAATAATAACTTTCTTAGATTTTGATCTAGTAACTCTTTCAGGAGTCTTAGATTTCATATGATTTGATGTTGTAGTTAAAGAAACACTACCATTCCCATTATTCTACTTTATGTTGTCAGCATCTCTCCTCATTCAAGTCTCATGCTGAAGAAGAGTTCCAAATAGTTCATCAATATAAATTTGAGTTACCTTTCTATTTTCATCGACAATAGTTCTCTTTGATTCCCACTCATTCAACATGATATCTATGATCTTGTCCACAAGAGCTTCATCATCTAGACCTTTCCCTCCTATATATTGTAATCTATTCACAATATTCATGAATCTCTATTGCACCTTACAAATTGGTTCTCCATAAGGAAAATTAAAACCATGATACTCAGCTCTGAGCATGGCTCTTCTAGTCACAATCACTTTATATGTACAAAAATGTGTGACTTCAAGTTTATTCCATATACAGTTAGCTGTTTCACAAGAAACAATTTGTCTATATATGTTTCTAGTCACTGAACAAAGCAAAGTATTACATACCTTATAGTTCAGTTGGTATTCATGCTTTCTATGATTAGTAAAAGCACTAAATTCCTTTCCAGGAATTTTATATCCTACATTAAGAATGACAAAGTTATATACCCCAGTATTGATAATGAAAGTTTTCATGTGATCTCTCCAATATTCGTAATCAATACCATCAAAGATTGGTGGTCTAGTAGGATTTAAGTTGTCAACGCTAAAAACATTTAAACCTTCCATCCTTAGAAAAAACTTTGGAACACAAACATGTTAGTAGATTATTTTTGTAAACAAGAGAAAATATTCTAAGCAAGAAAAATCTTATCTCTAATCAAAAAGTGAATCCGAAATATGATTCCAAGAAATAGATTCCGAAAAGTATGAATCTGAAAATATGAATCCGAATGTTCAATTCTGAATGTTAAAAAAAATCTTCTGAATCTAATCATGAGATTAATTCAGATTGAACCAATCCTCTGATACCAATTTTTAGGATGATATGACTCTGACTATGATATACTCTATAATACCAAACGTAGGATCGAATAAGTATAATGAGATATAAATACAAGAGTAGGGGTGAATTGTATTCTTTTAAAAAATTCCCTTAGGAAATTTTGGATAACCAAAATTCACAACACCTCTACGTTCTAAAGACTTGTTTGATTCAAGAAAAGTGATTTTGGAAATGAAAATTATCAAAAGTTTACTCCAACTAAGATTCTACCTCAAAGTGCATAGAATCTAACTAAAACAGAGTACAAGTAAGTAAGTACAAGAAAGTTATAATTTCCTTAACAATACAAAATGCAGCAGAAAAACAAAGTAGTAAAACTACAAGTAAAAAACAATAACTCTTTTAACCCAAAGAGAAAGGTATCCAACAACCCTGGATAAGAAGTCCATTGATTTAAACTTTCAAGAATATTTGTCTTACCCACACCAGGGTAATCCCTCGATACGAAGATAAAAGTCTATCTTGCTATCCCTGCAAGCCCTCATCTATTAGGTAGTCGGAACCTCTATCTTCCTCAGCAAGGAATCCCTCAACTACAATGTGTTGGAACCTATGTCTTACTATCCCTGGAAGCCCTCGATTTCAATCAGCAACAATCATA
Organism: Viscum album; assembly: GCA_963277665.1. Lineage (NCBI taxonomy): Eukaryota > Viridiplantae > Streptophyta > Magnoliopsida > Santalales > Viscaceae > Viscum > Viscum album. The sequence continues at coordinate 1,064,112,536 of OY728166.1, read as the reverse complement.
GTCGCACAAAGCAAGTCTGAACAAGGAATAGTTTGAACAATCTCTTCAAACTTTCTGCCCAAAGCTTTGAGAGTTGATAAGAGACTCCCTCTCTAGAAATCACTTCGAGAAGTTTTGATCACCAAAATTCCAAAAGTCTCAAACACTTTTAAATGAGATCCTATTTATAGGAGAATCTCCAATGGTCGGCTCTCTCCTCCAATGTTCATATTTCTCCTTGAGTATCAGAGGGACCTGTATACCTGTCACTCAACCAACAGTTAGTTAATAACTGAAAGCATGACATCATTTTGTAATGAAACAAGTGTAAGCATAAGAAAAACTGATGTTCAGAATATAATCAAATAAAAATTCGGAGTCTAACCAAATTGGAATTCAGAGTCTATAATAAAGAGATATTTGGATTCTATTTTTAGGAATTTAGAACCTGAATTCTGTAGAAATTCGGAGTCTGAATTTCAAGGAAATTCGGGGTATGGTTTCATCAAAATTCAGAACCAGAACATACAAAGTTTGTGTCAAATTTCAGGGGAATTCGGAGTCAGAACTCTTAAGAGTTTGGAGTCTGAATTCAAATAACTCAGAGTCAGAACAAAGATAAGTTCAGAACCAGAATTTGGATTTGAACTACATGAGAGTTCATATCCATAATTTGGAGTGGAACTTCATGATATTTCATATCCAAAATTTGGAGTGGAACTTCATGAGAGTTCATATCCAGAATTCGGAGTGGAACTTCAGGAGATTTCGTATCTAGAATTCAGATTGGAACTTCATGAGAGTTCGTATCCATAATTCAGAGTGGAACTTCATGAGAGTTCGTATCCAGAATTTGGAGTGGAAATTCATGAGAGTTTGTATCTAGAATTTAGAGTGGAACTTCATGAGAGTTCATACTCGGAATTATGATCCTAAAACAGAATGCTTCAGATCTAAGTATTATATGATTCTGAGGTTTTAGATATGAATCCAATTTTTATACTTAATAATAATATTGATATGAAAAATGAAAACATGGTAGGGGTAAATTCCATTGGGAAAAAATTATTCTTATATAAGTAAAAAATAGATTTGCTTAAGTATAAGGTGTTTTTGATTTTCAAAACAATAAGGAACGGAAAAAGTCATAAGGAAAACCTTATTGACTCAACATTTCAAAGTTTTGTGTTATTTAAATTCTACATTATTAAAATAATAAACATGGTTATGTATAAGTTAACCATTTTTAAAAACAATTTATTTTAAAAACATATAATATCATATTTGTCTTGGAGGATTTAGTAAGGGTTTATATAAATAATTAAATAGCATAAAAAAGAAATTATTTTAATTGGTAAATATAGATATGCTCATTTATACCATTTATGGAATATAATATATAATTTTTGGGTCATTATTATCTAATAATACAAACCATTTATTTATACTATATTGATTATAACCTAAAATTATATAGTCAAAAAATTTATAAAATAATAAACCCTAGATGACGTTGATATTATCATTTAAAAAATAATATTTACCTTTTAAAAATGATTCTGTAGTTTTGAGGATATAAAATTTTAAATAAAAAATCCAGATCTATTGAAATATAATAATTTTTTATAGAAATGGTATTATAACCCATATATATTATTGTTGACTTGGTAAATGTGACGTCCCAACCTCGGTACCACTCACATGTGCCCAAATCTATCAATAAAATTACATTAGGTACATCTCCCCATAAGAAATAGGCCACCGACTATGAATGAGGATCAAATATATATCATAGAGAGACTATACCATCTTTATTGGAGTACTAACACAGAAACACATGTAATTAAACAATAACCATGTGATAAGAAAAAACAATGAGGATGATACAAAAAACAATAGAACTCAATATATTATAATGAATCCAAACATGATAACAATATCCAAACCAAAATAGTAGCGATGTCATGCAATATATGTGTCATGTTTCAAATGAAAAACCAGATGTAAAGACACTAAAAATTCCGCTAGAGGGTCCCAAATTCAGGTATGGTTCCCTAATCCATGCTCTATCCCAATTCACCCTAATAACATTGTGCTTATTCCCAAATAATATCAAACAATAATTCTATCAATTCGAGTACCAATAAGGCAACCTGTGTTGGATGTGAGTACCACTCTATAGGCGACCACCAATAGTGTATAACACAATGTCAAGTGTAACATCTCATTACCTTGATCAGATAATTTTTCAATTTTTATAAGTTCTTTTTTTCATTTAATGAACATATAAGTGGTTTTATGGAATTTTTACAAGATGAAGAGTAGGTACATGTCGGGTACCTATGGTACACATCGTGACCCGGTACTACACGAAGTGACTAAAAAATGTCACTTTTTAACCTGAGGTGAATGATTTTTTGTCGTAACGTATCCAGCATGGACTACACATCGTGAATATTAGGTACATGTCATGACATGACCTATTACCAACATTATGTCATGTGTTTCACATTTTCTCTTGGTATTTTTCTTTCTAGACCTCTTGGCTCTCGAGCAATAACCCTTCCATGGGTTTTTAGTCGTTCCCCTAATTATTAATTTATTTTATCAGCTTTGGATCATCCTTTCATATGTAGTGTGTCTCTCCATGTAAGTGTTCTTCCCAATTCTTCATTACAGTTGTGACCTAGATTTACGGTGATAGATCCATTGATATATTTTGGATGTTTCTTTATGGTTTATTCTAGATACTTCATCAGATATTTTTTTTGGTGGCCTTTTCATTCAATGGTGGTTGTACGGAGAGCATTCATCCCTAAGGTATGTGAATTCCTCTCTCCCGCTGACCTCCTGTGATTATATTTGGATCAATCCTAAGTTGTGAAGATTTGATTCGAATGACTTGATTGTTGTTGTGGATGCTCGTGGTTGTTGAACTCCATTTTAGGAGGGTGCAACCCGAGATTGGAGGTAAGTGGTTCTTATCCCAATGATTCCAATTTGATTACCATTTTATTTCTTGATTTATTTCAATTTCTATTTTAATTTAAATAGCCTAAAATTTATTTCTATTGAATTAATAAAACCCAATTTTAGTGAATTAGGATATTTGAAATGGTTTTGGAACTAAAACTTGGAAAACCACCAATTCCATAGAATTGAGGTGGGTTTGTGAAAATTGGTTTATTTATATTTTTGGATTTAAATTGTGGATTTTAGGTAATTTTTTGAATTAAAATTTTGAATTTAATTGTGAAAATTAATTATGGAAATGATGGAATTTTTTTAATGTATTTCGAACTCATGGAAATGGATTAAAATAATTTGATAGAAACTTAGTGGTTTTATCTTGTGATAGAGGCATATTTTCGAATAAAGCATATTTTTTTTAATGGAAATAAATTTTAATTTTAGAAATGGAAGAATGATATTTATTATAGTTTGAGAAGTCTAAAAATAAATTTCCCCCCATATAAGAGGACATGAAATACCCATGTAGTTTTTGAGTTATTTGGATACACTCTACCCTATGACAACTTTATAAAAAATACCTTCATCTGGTCACATACCTAAGGGGAGGTTGCAGAGTCGCCTCTAGCTACTGGTAGGGGGGTGTGAGTGTACTCATTTTCCCATGTCCACATAGAGAGTGTATAATTCTATAGCTGGTTAATACTATCGTACCTTCTAAAGGATTACCATGTTATATACATTTATATTTATATTTGAGATATGAATGAATGACAATGTTGTCAGAATTGATTTACATGCATATTGAATTTATATAAACTATTTTTTATAAAAGTTTTACTTTGGAATTCTTTTATTCCATCTCTTATAATGTATATCCTAATATATAAAATTATTTTGCATTATTTGATAATATATAGCTTGTTTTGTTTAAATGGGATTTTGAAATGCCAAACTTGTTTATTTTTGAAGATTGAATGAATTTCCTTTAGTCAACAAATTATTTCGATCTATTATGGAATATTTGGATGTATCCTACTGGGCTTAGGATCACACCCTACTTTTTACATTGGTTGTTTATAGAAATTATTCTTCATGGTTTGAGCAAGGGTAAGAGATATCTTAGAGCTGGATCCAGCTTCGGAATCATGGTCTCAGTGAGTTATGTTCCTTGGGACCTTAGGGATGGTTTTCCCACATTATTGCCTTGAGTTTTAGAACTTAGATTTTATGAATTTTAGTATTCACTACTTTAGTCCCTGTTTATTTGTCTTTTGAGATGCATATTGTCTTGTTTCTTTACTTCCTCTCTGTTTTGTGGAAAATATGCCCCCACTTGCATGTTGTATGATGTCAGGTGCTAGTCAGAAACCTATGGAGATCGAGAATTCCCATTGGGTAATGATAGGTTTGGATTAGTTATTAGGTTACATGGGTACCCAGACTGGTTCATGAAAAATTTGTATCATAGGAGGTTTTTCAGCATCTTTCCTTGATGATAGTATGCATTTGAGTATCTTGTCGGGACTTCAGAGGTAGTTTCCATTAGTGTAAGGATAGATCTCACCAAAGTGAACCTTATTCAACCAAGGGTGGTTAGAAAACTACACAATGTGGATTGTTAATAGTATTTTCCCTGTTTATATTTGCATTGAGATAAATTCTAAGCCTTTTTGTTCAATCTGTGAAGAATGGTTATTCTCTCTTGTTACTCAGTTTGAGTTTTAATGAAATGTTTTTCTTTTATATTCTAATGTTATATAGCATCATTCCTCTGAGAAGTCAAGTGAATAAAATAATGTGAGAGGCTATTTTAGAACAACAAAAAGCAAATTATGCTGTTGATACAAATCTAGTTGAGGTGGATGTGCGCACAATCCACTCTTTGGGATAGAAACCACATCTAGTTCCCACTTAGTCTCTATTTGTGGATCTTCAAGGATATGTTCTTCAGAATAATTATAAAGAGTTCATTCGCAATAACCCACTAGTATTTATGGGCTCCACTAACCCTAATCATTCTAGGGATTGGTTGATAAAGATAGAATGTCTGTTTGAGTTCATGGAGCCACATGACGTGATAGGGGTGAAGTGATCCATAATCATGCTAGAAGCACCGAGGATGAGATTGTGGGACACGATGGTGATGGCAGGGAAACAAGAGAGATTAGATTGTAAATACTTAAAGGTTCAGTTCAAAAAATAGTTCTATCCAGAGTCAATGGTGTTGTATAAGGTAATAGATTTATTTAATCTTGAGAAGGCTAACATAATCGTGACCGACTATTCAAATTGCTCTGATGAGATGGTGGAGTTTGGTGCTGATATTATATGTTATAAGAGGATGTAGGCTTGATGTTTTGAATTTATAATTCAATCAGATATCCATTCACATGTCATCATTTTGAAGATTCCCACTTATTATGATGTTCTAGATTGGGAAACGATGGTTCAGATGGACCTAGCTAGGATGTCAGGGTTGGCAAGAGTTCCTTTTCCTCCTAATGGAAGCATTGGTTCCATAGTAAGAAAACAAAAGTGTGATGAATCTTATGGTGGTTATCAATATAAGAGTTAGTTTTGACCACCAAAATTTTTTATAAGGAATTTATTTCATTTTCTATTAGTGTGGAAAGCCTAGAAATTCAAATAGGGTTTTCACTGAGGCACCCAATGACTATAGATCATACCAACATTCCGGACGCATACAAAGATTCTTCCATCATTTCACTAGTTTTTGTAGTGAAACAAGAGCATAAAATACTCCTAACACTGTGGGTAAATCAAATGCTTCACATTCAAAAGGGTTATATCAACATAAATCTAGAAAAAAGATTCTTCATATTGTTGAAGAGTCCCCAGAGGAAGCAGACACAGGTCCGTGGACTATGAGAGGTATCGTTACTATAGTATCGTCATTAGTAACATATCTTTTTGATACTAGTGCATATTACTCTTTTATTTCAACTCGTCTTATCATTCTTCTTAATATCTATATCGATCATCTATATTTTGTAATAGATAATACTACACCCCATGGTACGAAGAGAGAATAGGGCCTTCATAGTCCCTCTTGTATCTACGCTCATTCAGATGTTGTGTTTTCTTGGAGTTTTTTGTTTCCCAACATGAATTATCATGAAATCATATTCTAGATGGATTGTATAATTGACAATAAATCATGGATTTATTTTCATCTTTGATGGGTCTACATTACTACACCTAGTGGTGTGCTTCTTTTATATTAAAGAGAATGTGACCCAAGGTTGAGTAGAGCCGAACCTTCTTATCCAGATTTGGGGAATGTGATATCAGTGTTTTCATATGACCCAGGGAAAGATTAAATGTGTAGTGATTTTCCTCCAGTCATTGTTGAGTTTCTAGATATTTTTCCTTTGGACTTATTTAGTCTGCCACCAGTGAGGGAGGTTGATTTTTATATCTACTTAATGTATGGAACTTAACCAGTATATATTCTCACATACTGACGGGATTTAGATAAATTGAAAGAGATAAAGTCACTATTGGAAAATATTCATTATAAAGGCATTATTCTCATGAGTGTTTCATCTTGGGAATCATAAGTACTATTCAACAAGAAAGATGATTTTCCTCTTCACCTATTTGTCAATTATTAGAATCTCAATCGAGTTATGAAAAAGAAAAAATATTCATTTCTACGGAATGATGATCAGATTGATCAGCTGAAATAGGAAATTTAGTTTTCAAATGTTAGCGTTTGAACTTGTGACAGTCAGATGAGGATAAAATAATACTACACCCCAAAAATCACCTCTCGAAGTATGCACAACCACTATGGGTACCTTATTATGCCCTTTGGTTTAACAAGTGCTTATTCAATTTTCATTGAATTAATGAAAAAGATTTTCCATGGGTATCTGTATACCTTTATGTTAGTCTTTTTGGATGACATTATTGTCTACTCCATGTCTATGGAGGATCATGTGAAATATCAATGGACAGTTCTGAGTATTCTGAGAAATTACCGCCTTTATTCCAATCTTTCAAGGTGTGATTTTTGGATTCAAGAAATGAAATTCTTGGGACACATTGTGTCTGAACATGGTATATCTGTTTATCCTTAAAAGGTAAATAATTTCATGACTTGGGATCAACCATGAAATATCTTCGAGATCCATATCTTATTAGGCTTAGCTGGATATTACTAGAGGTTTGTGAAAGACTTCTTGAAGATGGGTTCTATTAGGTCTACTATGACTTTAAAGGGGGTAATTGTTTTATGGAATGATAAATGTTAGAGTTCATTGGTCAAGAAAAAACATTTTTTGACTACTTCACTTGTATTGAATTTTACAGAATCTGAGAATTGGTATGTAATTTTTTTATACACCAGGTATAGTCTTGGGAAACATTCTTATGAATGGTTATCATGTAGTAGCATATATATCACGTCATCTTAGGAAACATGAGAATAATTATCCTACCCATGACTTGGATAATTCAGTAGTGATTCACTCACTTAAGAGTTACCAAGAATACCTTTTTTGGATAAAGGTTTGTGTTGTATTCATACTACAAAATCTTGAGTTTTATCTTATCTGAAAAATATTTGAATCTTCAAAAAAGGTATTGGGTGGAGTACCCAAATTCTTACGACTTTGAAATCCCATATACCCCATGGAAAGGTAATGTTGTGGAAGATTAATTTAGTAGGAAACTTCCAACCCATGTAGTGAAAGGATCGTCAAAATTATGGAATTCGATGGATCTCCTTTCACAGTTACATGTTGGAGTTCAGGATGAAGGGGGTATGGTTTCTTTATCCATCATTCAGTTTTCATATTCCCTTCTTGGGTTGTTTCTTCATTATCAATAACTTTATGATGAGTTCCATATCATAAGAGAATCCCATTATGGTGGGGAGATATTTTACCTATGGCCGTTTTCCAAAGAGGGTGTTCTATGTTATAGAAATCTCTTAATTGTTTCATTATCAGTGATGAATTATGTGATGGGAGATTTACATAACTCACAATGGGTTGTGAACCATTGAACCAAAACATGTTCTATGATGTTCAGAGGTAGTTCGGGTGTTTGTGAATGAGGCATGAAATTGCTGATCTTGTATCTCATTATTATATGTTCTCGTAATTTATGTATCAGAATCATAATCTTTTGGTTTTACCTCAGCCATGTTGAGTTCCTAATTAGAAGTGGGATGAGATATCTATGGACTTTGTTGTTATGTTGGCATGTACCTTGAGAAGGAAGAATGGAATTTGGGTTGGGATCAACAGGCTGACCTCGTCAGCTCACTTCATACCTATTAAAGATAAAGTCAAGGTTGAGGAGTTAAAAGTCACTATGTAAAATATTTTGTTCATTTTCACGGAATTCTATCATCAATAGTCTCTGATAGGTATCCTCAATTTACTTCTCAATTTTAGAGAGGCCTTCAGGAGGCACTGGGATCTCAGGTCTATTTGAGCATGGACTACCATCCAAAGATAGATTTCCTAATGTAAACAATTATACATATTCTTGATAATATTCTTATTTCATGTGTTCTTTACTTCAACAAGGCTTTGGGTGACCACTTAGGTTTGGTTTAGTTTTCATACAACAATAGTTACCTATCCATGACCAGAATGGAACCTTTTAGGGCATTGTATAATTGTCCTTTTGAATATCTATTTTATTGGTCGGAGGCTGGTTAAATTTCTTTGGTTAAACCATGTTTTGTGTAAGATACGACTACAAATATTCAAATGAATAATCAGAGGATGTGTACAATAGAAATTAAATATAAGTCTTATACTAATCGAGAACGTAGACCTTTGAAGTTTTCAGTTTTTTATCAGGTGTTCTTGAAGGTTTCACCTTGGTTTGGACATCAATGGATTAGGAGGTAAGAGAATATTGATCCTCGTTTTGTGGGACCTTTTGAGGCTGTTGAGATAATGGGGAAATAATTTTACAATATACCAATACCACATTAGATTTTTTTGATACATAATTTATTCCATCTATCACACCAGAGAAAGTATCTATCCTATCCATCTCACATTTTGATTTGGAGTGATCTTGAGTTTGAGACTGATTTATCTTTGACTGAGTGACCAATTAGGATAGTTGATTGAGAGGACAAGGTACTTCATGGGAGGTTGATACATATGGTTTTTGTACTATGGAATCATGGCTATAATAGTCACATGAAGTGGGAATGTTATGAAATGATGAGGGAGAAGTTTCCTCATCTTATTGGCATGGAAGAGTTTTCATTGGATTTCTAGGGGGTGTAAGATCAAAATAATGATGTAGATGCTCAATATAAAAGAGTGGGGTGAATTGTACAATTTAAAAAATTCCATTGGAACTTTTAAAGATGATAATGTTTAACAATTTAAAACAAGGTAAATTAACAAGACCTCTTAGTTCTACAAACTTTCTTGATTCGAGAAATATGGTTCTGGAAATGAAAATTAAGAAAAGTTTAAAAAGACAAAGATTCTACCTTAAAGCGTATAGAATCTCACTAATCAGAGTATACATGTACAATAATGTATAATATGGTTATACTTTCCTTATCAATCAAAATGCAGTGGAAAATAAACTTGAAACAATACAAGTAAAAAGTAGTGAATCTTTTAACACAAAGAGAAGGGTATCCAATAACCTTGGATAAAGGTCCCTTGATTTAGTCCTTCAAGAAATTATATCTTACCCACACTAGGGTAATCCCTAAATAAAAATATCAGAGTCTATCTTGCTATCCCCCAAAACCCTCGAACTTCAAGGTAGTCAGCACCTCTGTCTTCCGATCCCCAGAAGCCCTCGAATGTACTCAGCAACATTTGGAGTCGCACGATGCAATTCTAAACAAGATGTTCAATATGCACAAAGCATGAAAGTCTCTCTCTCTAGAAATCACTTCAGCTACATGTAATCTAAAGATTGTTCAATGTCTGTAGAGCCTGTTCAAATTAGATCATATTTATAGGCGCATTTCCAATGGTCGGCTCCCTCCTCCGACGATCATATTTTTTTTGAATTTCAAAGGGATCTATACACGTGTCATTCAAAAAATGGTTTCTTAGAAACTTAATGCACAAAATCGTTTTATAACTAAAACAAGAATAAGTAAAATATGTTTGCTCAACCGAATCAATTTTTTAGAGTATAAGGAAAAAATATAATTCAGAGTCAATACAAGTAAACCTTCAGAGTCTATATTACATGGATATTCGGATTTTGTTTTTCAATGAATTCAGAATCTGAATTCTATGGAATTTGTAATTAGAATTATATAGATTTAATAGTTTGAATTTTATGGATTTTGGGGTCTAAATTCAATGGAATTTGGAGTCTGAATTCTAAGGAATTTAGAGTCTGGATTATAAGGAATTTGGAGTCTGAATTCTAATAAATTCGTAACCTGAATTCTAAGGAATTTAGAACCTGAATTATAGGGAATTTGGAACCTGGATTCTAATAAATTCAGAGTCTGAATTCGAAGGAATTTGATGTCTTACTTTCAGAGAATTCGGAACCTGAATTTTAGATTACTCGGATTCTGAATTTCAGATAATTCGGAGTCTGAATTTCAAGGAATTCAGATTCTGAATTTCATAGAATTTGGAACCTGAATTTTGGAGAATTATGAACCTGAATTCAGATCCCGAAAACAAAATACTCTATATCTATGTATTTATAGAATTCTAGGGGTTTAGATGTGAAAATGAATTTTACTTAGGAATAAATAGAATTAGACTTTAAATGAACTATAATATGAACTATGAAAAATAGTTAAGGGTATAGTTTCCTTGGGGAAGGAAAATTTTCCTTATTAATAAAAAATCTTAGTGAATGTGAAATTTTCTTTAAGAGAGGGTGTTTGTGATTTTCAAAGCATGAAGGAATGGAAAAGACATATGGAAACCTTAATGACTCTATAATCTCCCCTTTTTGGAAAGCACAAACATCCTTACGAAAAATAATATAAGGACTTAGAAATTTTATTGACTTGTAAATAAAAACATATCTCCCTTTACTTATAGATCAATGTGAATATGAAAAAATCCCCCTTAGGAATTGGAAACCCTAAGGATCATATTCAGAATTTCCTGAATGTGATTTTTTATTTTCTTTCTTAAAAAAATCTTCTTGATGAAAACTCCCCCTTAGACGAACTCCCCCTTAGATGAACTCTCCCTAACAGAATTTCCTGATTGTGATTTTTCTAAGTATTTTTTGGACATTCCTTTTTAACCATTTTTTATTTTCAAAAAGAAATACAGGGAATGGAAAAGAAAATACGGTTCCTAAAATATTATTACTAAATAACCAAAAATATGAAGAGTAATAAGAATTTCATTAGGATTGAAAGATTTTGTACAACAACGAAATACAACAAAAGATCATATTTACAATGAAATTTTCTTAAAATAGAATAAAATACCCGCAAGTAAAAAGGTTGATTATGAAAACATAGGGAAATAAATCATACCTTTTGGATTACTTAGGGAAAATATTCATAATGGGAAAAAAATTTCTTGGAGAACATTATATTCCTAAATTTGATTACGGAAAAACTTTAAACTACAAAAACTATGACTTTGAATGTTTTTGACTACGAATAATTCGACTACTAAAATTTTGACTAAAAAATTTTTGACTAAGGGAAAAAACTAGACTACGAAAATTTTTTAGACTACAAAAAATTTTAGACTACAAAAAAAATATTTACTATGAACAAATTTAGACTACGAGAAAAAAAATTTAGACAAGGAAATAATTGTTAAATGAAAAAAAATTAACTAACAAGTAAATGTACTCCCCCTATGAAAAGGACTTTATTACTGTAAGGATATAGGTTTCAACAATATGTTAATAAGAAAGATTACCATACAGTTATCATTCCTATCTTCTATTTTATGTATTCAAATCTATCAGATGGTAAAGATTTTGTGAAAATATCAGCAAATTAATCTTCTGTTCTGATAAATTGAAGAATGATATCTTCTTTTTGTGTGTGATCCCTAAGAAAGTGATACCTAATATCTATGTGTTTTTCACAAGAGTGATGTGAAGGGTTTTTAATTAACGAAATGACACTAGTATTATCAGACAATATTTGTGTTTTGGTAAAAATCATACCACAGTCTGTGAGTGTGTGTTTCATCCCCAATAATTGAGCACAAAAACTTCCAACGGCTACATATTCATCTTCAGTAGTGGAAAGTGCTTCTGAGTGTTGGTTTTTTCATGTCCAATAAATTAATTAATCTCCTAAGAAATGAAATGTTCCAGATTTACTTTTTATATCCATTCTATATCCACCAAAGTCAGTTTCCGAATAACATTTTAAAACAAAATCATTCCCTGAAGTATAAAAAAGTCTTAAATCCATGGTTCTCTTTTTGTAGTGAAAAATCATTCTCACTGCCTTTAACTGCGATTCCATAGGATTGGATTGATATCTTTCACATAAGAATACTGAAAACATTAAGTATGAATGGCTAGATATCATGTAAAGTAAACTTCCTATCATACCACTAAAATATGATAGATCTACTGGTTTCCCAGCTTCATCAAGATCAAGTGAATTTGAGGTACCAATGGGAGTACTTATACTCTTAGTGTTGTCATATCAACACTTTTTAAGAAGATATTTAATATAATTTTGTTAATATATATAGATTCCTTCTGGTTTATGGGAAATTTAAAAACCAAGGAAAAATGTAAATTTAACCATCATACTCATTTCAAACTCATATTTCATTAGATCCAAAAAATAATTAGTTAAAGATTACTGAGTTGTACCATATATAATGTCATCAACATAGATTTGAACAATCAAAACATTTTTCTAAACATTCATTGTAAAAATGGTTGGATCATCATTTCCCTTTAAATAATTATTTTAAATCAGAAATAATGTAATCCTATAATACCATGCTCCAGGGGCATGATTCAGTCCATACAAAGATTTGGTATGTTTAAAAACATGTTCAGGATGTTTTGTATCTTCAAAACTAGGATGCTGTTCAAAAAAAACTTCCTCTAGAAAAAAACCATAAAATAAAGCACATTTAACATCCATTTGAAAAATATTGAAATTGAATAATGCTTCAAGGGCATGTAGAATATGAATAGACTCAATTCTAGATACTAGAACATGGGTTTCTTCATAGTCTATTCCTTCTTGTTGATTATATCCTTTAGCAACCAATCTAGCTTTATTTCTTGCAATGATTCCATTTTCATCACACTTATTTCTGAAGACCCATTTTACTCCACTAATAGAAGTTTTCTTTAGGTCTTTCAACCAAGTTCTAGACTTTATTCCTTTCGAATTCATTATCTCATCTTTCATAGATTTTATCTAATCATCATAACCTAAAGCTTTATCAGTGCATTTTGGTTCTAATTGGAAAAGGAATGATAGATGTTCTACTTCATTTTTTAATGAACTTCTAGTCCTTACTGTTTGATTTACATCACCAATGATGCTATCACTAGGATTATTCCTAAGAAACATCTAATTTGGGTTCTGTAAAAGCTGTTCATCAACATAGGGTAAGAAATCTTCATGGGTAATGTAACGACCCAAAGTTTCAAAAATGGAAATACCTCTTGATCTAATTAAATGTATCTTTATGTAAAATGTTTATATAAAATGTCAACTTATTTTTTTTATGTTAAGAATTGTGACTGTTTCTTTTATAGCCATTTAACAGTGATCAAATTATTATAACAAATATAGGGCTTTAACAAACCCAATTTACTTAAACAAAGGAAGCGATGGAATCATCAAGTAGAATAGCTCCATACGAAGCCCATTTGTCGGAGCTCGGAAAAGAGTTGGTGTCTTTGTCCTTCTCTCTTGACCAAGCCCAAGATTAGCTTCATCATTTCATGCTTGAACGGGGCTTTCTACGGGAAAAGTAGAAGTTGATAGAGATTACCACTCGAGCGATGTTATCTTAGCCACCCTAAGAGTCTGTCACCGTCACACACCTTACCCTTAGGTCTTATGTGGCTGTTTTAAGGGGTTATGTAACAAAACTCTAGTACTATGTTCATGTACATTATTTTTGTATATAATAATGAATATACTTTCTTGTCATAATTGATACATTGTAAATAGTTTTTAAAGTACAAACAGTGTTTTTAGTTATTATTTAATTAAGAATTATATTTTATTAAATTAATGGATTTTTGAATTAAATAATATTTTAATAAAATATTATTATTATTATTAAATTAAATTTTATTAAATATAAATGATCTTATAATTTTATGAATGCAATTTTAATATTTATTTAGGTTTGAAAGCCATTTTTGTCAAAACCCGTGAATTTTCCAAAATTTTTGGTTTTTATTTTAAATGTGAAAATTAAACTATTTAGAAAATTATTTATATAAAATAGATGTTTTTTCTGGAATCAGGACGTCGAAATTATCCAACGGTGAATTTTTCATAATTTTCTGAGAAAGTGAAATTTTTGGGTAAAAATTAAATAGCATTTAAATATATAATGTGTTTTATGACATCATAATGATCCAATAGTGATTTAATAAAATACTATAAGCTTCATGTTCGTCCAATATATGTTTTACCATTAAAATAATGTGATTTTAGGTTTGTTTGACTTATTTTAGAAAGCATTAATGGAACTCTCAAGACTTATTAAAAATTTTGTCTTTTTAAATTATTTTCCATGGGAGTGTGACTCACCTCCACATAAGCAACCCCATAATTTTTAGAAGTTCAGACTTTGGAATTATAAAATATTGTTTTCCTCTCCCCTTTTCCAAAAACCATGGGCAAAAACCATGAGCTGATTTTTGGTTTGGATTAGTTTAATATAAGGGATCCCAAACCTAAATAATAAAGAATTCACTCACCTTTCCTATATAAACCCACCCAATCTCCCACTTCCTCCAAACTAAAATCCTTTGGAGTTCGTCCAACCTCTGCCCTACTCTCTCTATAATCCTCCCAAGGTTCCCCAAGCTCACAAGAAGCCTCTCTCAAGCCTTTGGAAGCAGACTTCCAAGTAAGGGTTTTTCTTCCTTTCACCTTTTCCCCCAATTTTCTTAATATTGTTATGACCTTTTAATTTCAATTATAAATTGTGGGGTATGGATTCTCACCTCCCCCATACTGCCCTCTTATTGTTTGAATGATGGGAGACCCCTTTATCTCTCATTAAATGCCTCCTATGTACACCTGTTACTATGCTAAAATTCCGAAAAGAACTTCTCTCTCCTCATTTACATTCAAGAAAAACTTTTGTATCATGAATCTAAATTCCATTACAATTGTTGGGGCATGTATCTATATGGCCCACCTTACTGTCCATTTCATGTAGATATGATGAGACACCCCTTTCTCTCTCATGTAATAAATTATTATGTTTTATGAATCCATTTTTTCTGATCCAAGTGGCACACTTATGCATGAAATGAAATGTTTAAGAAGAGTCTCCCTTGTAGTACTCCAATGCAGTGGGTAAAGTATAGTATCATGATACGTCATGGGAAATGAGTGTTGACTCATGATAATTCAAGTGCGATGAGGTTTTACTTGTGCTTCATGTGCAATGAGGATTTACTCATTCTCCATGTGCAATGAGCCTTGGCTCATGCAAATTCCATGTTAAGTGTTGTTTCCACATTTCCATGTTATGATTATCACGCTTTATCATGACTTTATGTTAATGTTTCTCTTGTGCCCTATTGATATTCCTATTGTCTAACATGTATTTTAATCCTCATGTATTCCATGTTTATTCCCTTACTGGGCTTTATAGCTCACCCCTTTTCTTATGCATGTCCTCAGGTTATCCCATGCAATGCTAAGTACGAGGGAATGTTGTGGTCATGTAAAAGATGTTTTCAATTAAGATGTTGTATTTCATGTTTTAAGATGTTATGTACTGATCCTAATCCCCAAAGACACTAGACCTATCTATCATCCATGTTGTATCAAGTGAATTGTTTATATAATAAATCATGTTTAAGTTTGTAATAAAAGCAGGGTTTTCATAGTTGGTATCAGAGGGAGGTTTAGTTATTTTTGAGATTAGGATTAGAAAACCCTAGTACAGCCTTAGAGATAAGACTAATTATAATAAAAACATCCCTAAGTTTTTTTAAGTACTGAGTAGATGGTTTATCAAATAAATACACCCCTGTCTGGATACGAGCAGGTAGAGGCGGCTCTGGCACATGTGTATCCTAGGGGTAAAACCTGAAAACAACGCTTTGTGTAAGAGTCGAAGAGAACTGGTGCACAACAACGGGGCTTGCTGCACTCTTGGTTACGACACTCCCAGGGGATATGTTTTTGATAAATTAACTAGCTTAGTATGAACCCTTATTACGGGAATATAAAAAAATTCCCCTAAGAATATATGTTAGAAAGTAGATCATGAAAAGCCTAGATTGAAGCCTATAGACTCATGAGTTAAAGAAATAAAAGTATATATATTTGTCAACAACTTTTTCCTTTGGATTACCCTTTATGTTTTACCCCCTAACATTCCTCTTATTCCATCCAATGGCCAGTAATATGAGGACTCGGGCTAACAACCAATGTGAAGATCAATGTGATGAATGTACTAATGAGATTCCCAATCCAATGGGAGCGGGAATCAAGAAATTTGTCACGCTTCTCTCTCAGCTAAGTCAAGCATTGAATAGAAAAATGGGTCAGGAGGAATGTACAAATCCCCCCTAAGAAGGAACAAGTCAATATCGAGATCTTCATGAGACAAAGGCCTCTTACTTTTAGTGGATCATCTGATCCCACAATTGCTGAACAATGGAACAACTGCATTGAAAAGATCTTCTCCATCCTTCAATGTTCTACACAAGAGATGGTTCTCTTAGAGGCTTATCGTATGGAGGGTGAAGCTGATCAATGGTGGATGTTGATCAAAAATACAAAGCCTGAGGAGGAGATTGAGGCATTGGAATGGAAGGATTTCCGGAAGATGTTTTTCGATAAATATTTTCCACGCACCCTCCGGATTAAGATGGAAAAGGACTTCCTTTACCTCAAGAAAAAAGAAGAAGAATCTGTTGTAGCATATGAGGAAAACATCACAAGGCTTGCACGATATGCTTCCAGCATTTTCATTACCCCCGAATAGAAGGTTGACTGCTTCTTTGGTGGGATAAAGCCTAGCCTGCGGAAAGAATTAGAAATCCGTGACTTCGAAAGCTATGATGAAATTGTCTGATGTGCCCTCAAGGTTGAAATGAAGATCGGGGAATCACAGGGGTATCATGGAGACAAGAAGCGTAAGGTGGACTTCAATCCTGGCGGTCGGATGAATAAATCCAATGGTGCTAAGAAGATCCAGCACCACACTTGAAAAAATTGCAGAAAGAAGCACCCTGTAAATTGCCTCAAGGGGACAAGTAAATGCTTAAGGTGTGGAAGAGAAGGGCACCTAGATGTTAACTATCGGCAAGAAAGACCTGCAGATGTGATAGAGGAGAGGAATGATCCATTCGAACCGCAATGCGTTGTTCATTGCTACAACTGCAAAGAATCGGGGAATTTTGCAAATTAGTGCCCTAATCCAAAGGTTTTTGGAGGCAACCAACAACCTACAAGGCAGCAAGGAAGATATTTTTCCATCACTTCTGCGAAGTGAACCCCAACAACGAAGTGGTGATAGGTACGCAAGTTATTCATTCATGAATAGTGAAAGTACTTTTTGATTCAGGTTCTACGCGTTCTTTTATATCTCGAAAGTTTAGTAGAACAATCCCAACACCAGTGTAAATCATGGAAGTGAAGATGTCGGTGAGTATGGAAAATGGGGAAATCATTGCATCCCATGAATATAAATCCTCCCCTGTCATAATCTGTGGATTGAATTTCCTGGAAAACATCAACATACTCCCTCTAGTGGAATTTGATGCAATTCATGGAATGGATTGGCTTTCCTTTTATAGAGCCAACATAAATTCTCGGGAGAGGGAAATCACATTCCATATGGAGAATCGACCTCCAATTCTTTACAAGTGTAAGGAGGAAGATGAATCTCCTTTAGCTCCATCATCTCTAGAATGGATATTACTACCCTATGAGCACGTGTATCTGGATCACATGATTGATTCCTTGGAAGAAAATATCTTTTTAGAAATGTTTATTGTGAGGGAATTCGCTGAAGTTTCACTACTAGAATTATGGGCAGTTGAGCGCATCAGTATAAGCGGCCGCCAAATGGTGGCCGCTAATACTGAAATAAAATTTGGTGGGATTTTTCCAACCATTTGTATTCAGAATGAATACCTTGCAACAAAAAACCAGGAAGAAGGAAAGTCCAGTTTTTATACCATTCCGTAACTCATAAAGATTTTTATTAAGAAAATGTCTAATCAAAACAATATTTATAGTATAACAAGCAGTACTTACAGCTTCAGCCCAAAAATGTTTGGCTACCAAATATTCACTCAACATGGTTCTTGTTACCTCATGAAGAATTCTATTTCTTCTTTCAACAAAACCATTATTAAGGTGTTCTTGGTGCGGAGAAGTTATGAGTAATTCCTTTTCTACTACAAAAAGTTTCAAAATAATAATTTTGAAATTCTCCTCCATGATCACTATGAATAGTTATCAAAGGAATGTTTTCTCATTTTTAACATGGGATCTAAATGTTTTTAAATAAGAAAAAGCTTCAGATTTATTTTCTATAAAATAGACCCATGAAAATCTAGTGTAATCATAAACTAAGTCAGATACATAATATTTACCACCAATGCTTCTAGTTTGTGTTGGACCAAAAAGATCCATATGCACCAACTATAATGCATTAGTGGTTGAGACTTCACCAATTTACTTAAAACTTGATTCATGTTTCTTTCCATATAGAAAAGGATCAAATATATTTGAAAAATCTAATCTAATCTCTGATAGATCCTTAAATAGTCTTTTTAGTTATTTTTCATAGGTTCATAAGGTTACAATGTCCTAAACTTCTATTCTATAACCAAGAATGGTGTTCCATAGTAAGGCAAGCTAGGTCATGGCTTTTGAGGTCTTCTATGTTTAATTTGTAAACATTCTCTTTCTTATAGGTAGAAAGAATAAACTCTTCCTTTGAATTGTGTACTAAGAACTTGTCATTCCCAAAATTCACAAGGTAACCTTCATCATATAATTGACTTATGCTAATGAGGTTTTTCTTAAGACAATTAACAAATAAAACATTTGAAATAAAAGTTTTTCCAAGAATAATAATGTTACCTATACAAATAATTTCTCCCTTATCATTATCTCCAAAAGGTACTTTTCCTCCTTTCGGCTTCATAATATTTTCCAAGATGTTTTTGTTACCAGTCCTATGTCGAGAACATCCATTATCCATGTACGATGTATTTCCATTGGTACTATCTTTAATTTCCTAAAAATAAGAGTGTAGGACTTTCGGAAACCAAACATTCTTGGATATGGAAACTTCAGAAAGAAAATTTTTAGGAATCCACATTTTCTTTAAAAAATAAGCTTTATGAAAACCTGAAGACTGATTTTTATTTATGGAACAATTTTTTCCCATTTCCCACCACACTAACACATAGTGAATAAAGGAGCACTTTGAGGACCAAAATAATTGTTACTAAAAATCGGTTTTGAACAAGTATAACCAAAACCATAATTATTCATTAGAGGTCGAATTTGAGAATACATCTTATCAAAGATTTCCTTACCTAAGGTAATGTTTGGAAAACACTTCCTCAAGGAAAATATTTCTGACATTATTCTAATAACTAAGTTATTATCCTCCAAAACATCAGTTTTTTGCACTAGATTTAGGCTTGCAAAACATTTTCATTGAAATTACTTTTTATAGATCCTTAGAAACATTATCCTTCTCAGAATTAACTTCATCAAGGATTTTTGAAATACATTAAATGTAGGGGTTTTTCTTATCAAGATATTTAGAAAGATCTGATATTTCCTTAGTAAGAATTGAAATCCTAGAAATTTAATTATCAATATTTTTGGTGACATTAGAATTTTCATTCTGAAGGAGCACAGAAAACCTAGAAAATTATTCATAAGTAGGTAAAGTGTTATCTTCATCAGAAGAAGATTCTTCATCTAAGGATTCATAATATTTACTATCACTAAAATTATCATTCAAGGATACATTGGATATGGATTTTGCATTGTGTACCATGTCTATTAGACATTGATTTTCAATAGGTAATTTGGAACGTGAAGAAATATTTTTCTGTCCAGAAGATTCATAATATGAGGATTCATCAGAAGAGTCTCCACCAATGGAACTCCAGGTGTCATTAGCATTCAAAACATTTTAAGCTTTATCTTTGTATTACTTCTTTCTATTCCTCTCTGAATTCTTTTCCTTTTTATCTTTCCTCTTAAGCATAGGACAATATGGTCTTATATGCCCTACTCTTTTTCATTCATAACAAGTGACTTCTGAGTCTTTCTTTTCCTTTAATTCTTTCTTCTTATATCTATATTGAGATTCTCTCTTCCAACTATTGTGTTCATACTTCAGGAACGATTAGCTAGTTTATTCTCAGAATCTTCACTTTCACTAGATTGAGATAAAACAGTAACCTTATAAGATTTAGATCTTGGAACTCTCTTAGGAACCTTGGATTTCATATGATTAGAAGTAGTTCTAAAAGTTACACTTTCATTCCCATTATTCTTCATAACATTGTCAACATCTCTTTTCTTTCTAGTCTCATGTTGAAGAAGAGTTCCAAAGAGGTCATCAAGAGTAATCTGTGAGACTTTCCTATTCTCATCAATAGTTGTTCTCTTTGATTCCTACTCATTAGGCATGATATCTATAATTTTGTCCAAAAGTGCCTCATCATCTAAACATTTTTCACCCATAGATTGTAAGTTGTTGATAATAGTACTGAATCTCTATTATACCTTACATATAGGTTCTCTATAAGGATAGAAAAATCCATGTTACTCAACTCTAATCATAGCTCTTATAGTTTTAATAACTTTAGAAGTTCTAAAATGAGTAACTTCACGATTTTTCTAGATAAAATTTGCAGCTTCACAAGATGAAATATGGAAATATATATTCTTGGCCATGGAACACAATAAATTATTGTGTACCTTATAGTTATATTGATATTATGACTTTTCTTGATTAGTAAAAGTTCTAACTTCCTTATCAGGAATCTTGTAATCTCCAGTCAGCATAACAAAGTTGTCCACTCCAGTGTTAATAACAAAATTGTTCATACGATCTCTCCAATATTCATAATCATTCCCAACAAATATAAGTGGTATATTAGGATTATGATTGTCAATCGAACCAACATTCATTCCTGCCATTTCAAACAAAATATATTTCCACACAAACATTTTAGTAATAAAATTTTGTAAACAAGGATAAAAATATCCTAATAACGGAAAATATAGAACAAGGAATTTGTGAGAAAGAAAACTTATATGTGAATATAAGTATTTCTGAGACCTCCTTTGATACCAATTGTAGGATCGAAATAATGATGTAGAAGATCAATTTATAATAGTGGGGGAGAATTGTATACCTTACAAATTCATTTGGAACTTTTAATGATGGTAATGTTTAATAAAGTAAAACAAGGTAAATTCACAAGACCTATTTGTTCTACAAAACTTGCTTGATTCTAGAAATATGGTTCCTGAAATGATACTTAAGAAAAGTTTACAAAGGAAAATATTCTACATTAAAGTGTATAGAATCTCACTAATCAGAGTATTCAAGTACAAGAAAGTATAAAATGGTTATAATCTCCTTATTAATCAAAATGCAGAGGAAAACAAACTTGAAACAATACAAGTAACAAGTAGTAAATATTTTAACCCAGAGATAAGGGTATCCTACAACCTTGGATAAAGGTCCATTGATTTATACTTTCAAGAAATTCTGTCTTACCCACACCAGGGTAAGCCCAAGATATGAATATCAGAGTCTGTCTTGCTATCCCCACAAGCCCTCTAACATCAAGGTAGTCAACACCTCTGTCTTCCTATCCTCATAAGACCTTGAATGTACTCAAAGAAAATTCAAAGTCACATGAAGCAATTATGAACAAGATGTTATGTAAGCACAAAGAATGAAAGTCTCTCTCTATTGAAATCACTTCACCAACATGTAATCTCTAGATTGTTGAACGCGTGTACATCTTGTTCAAATGAGATCCTATTTATAGGCACATTTCCAATGGTCAACTCCCTCCTCCAATGATCATATTTTTTGTTGAATTTCAGAGGGACCTGTATACATATCACTCAAACAACGGTTGGTTAGAAACTGAATGTATGACATCGTTTTATAAAAAAACCAGAATAAGTAAAATATGGTTGCTCAACCAAATCAATTTTTCAGAGCCTATGGAAAAAATAGAATTCAGAGTCTAAACAAGAAAACCTTTGGAGTCTATAATACATGGATATTCATATTCTGTTTTTCAAGGAATTCGGAATCAGAATTATAAGGAATTCGGAATTATAATTCTATAGATTTTGGATTCTGAATTCTAAGGAATTCGGAGTCTGAATTTTAAGGAATTCATTTTCTGAATTCTAATTAATTTGGAGTTTGAATTCTAATGAATTCGAAACCTAAATTCTATGAAATTATGAACCTGAATTCTAGGGAATTCTGAAACTGGATTTTAAGAAATTCAGAGTCTGAATTATTAGGAATTTGGAGTTTGAATTTCAAAGAATACCGAACTTGAATTTTACTGAATTTGGATTCTGAATTTTAGATAATTCGGATTCTAAATTTTAGAGAATTTAGATTTTGAATTTCAGAGAATTCAGAACCTAAAATTCAGAGAATTTAGAGACTGAATTCAGATCCTAAAAGAAAAATACTCTATATCTAAATATTTATATAATTACATGTTTTTAGATGTGAAACTTAATTTTACTTAGGAATAAAAAGAGTTATACATTAAAGAAACTAAAATATGAACAATTAAAAATAGGTAAGGGTAAATCTTCCTTGGGGGAGGAATATTATCCTTATTACATAAAAATCTTAGAGAAATGAAATTTTCCTTATGATAGGGTATTTTTGATTTTCAAACCATGAAGGAATTTAAAATCATGAGGAATCTTTATTGACTCAACAGGGGGGATATTTTTTGGTGGGGATGTTATAACATCCCATTACCATGATTAGGTATTTTTTCATTTTTCTAAGTTCCATTCGGATTTAAATTCCTAATAAGTTGTTTTATGGTATTTTTGTAGGCTGTAGAGTAGGTATATGTCATGTACATGATGTACACACCGTGTACCTGGGGTACACATCGTGACCTGGGGCAACAAGACATGAAGGAAAAAAATATGTTTTTACCCAAGGTGATGGGTTTTTCAGCATAACTTTTCTAGTGTGGACTACATGTCGTGACCCTTGGTTACACATCGTAACCTGGCCTGTTCCCAGCTCTAGGTATCACATTTGGTATTTTAAGCCAATATTTTTCTTTCCTAACCTGATAGCTCTCAAAACATAACCCTTCCTAGGAGTTTTTTTGAGGCAAGCCTCTTTCCGTACAAATCTGGTCAGCTTGGGATTATCATTGTGTCTATGATGCTTATTTCAGAGAAAGTGTTCTTTTCTTTTCTACATTGTGGTTGATTGAATTAGTGCCTTAGAGTTTGAGATTTTATGTCCATTGATATAATTTGGTTTTTTACTCTTTGTTTCTTCTAAATCCTATGTGGTATTTTGCTCAAGATGTCATTCCTTTATTGGTCATGGTACGGAGGGCATTCTTCCACAAGTTATGTGGGATTCCTCTCTCCCTCCGATCTTCTGCGTTTAGATTTGGAACAATCCTATGATGTAAGTATTTGATTCCTACATGTTTTTTGGTGTTCTAGGTTCTCATTATTGGTGAAATCTATTGTGGGTGGGTGCTACAAAATCATTGAGGTAGGTGGTTCTATCCTGATTTGGCCAATTTGATTACCATTGTATTGGTTGATTTATTTCAATTGCTGATTTAAATTCAATTGCCTCAAATTTCTTTCAATTGATTATATAAAACCCAATTCAAGTGAATTGGGAGATGTGAAATTGGTTTGGGATGAAATCATTGAAAAACCATAATTTAATTGAATTAGGGTGGGATTTTCGAAATTATCATATTTAAACTATTTAATTTAAATTGTGGATTTTATAGAATTGTGTTGAATTATACTGTAGAATTTATTACAGAATATGAAGTGTAAAAATGATGTAATTGGTTTTTAATGGATTTCAATCTCATGAAAATGGATTAAAATGTTTTGATGGAAACACAATGGTTTTATCTTTTAAAAGAAGCATGTTTTATAATAAAACCATTTTTGGTTTTAAATGGAATGAAATTTTAATTTTTAAAATGGAAGAATGGGATTTATTGTAATTTTACGAATCGTTAAAATAAATTTCCCATAACATAAGAGAACATGATATCCTTTAGTAGTTAGTGAGTTATTTTGATGTACTCTATGCTATGACAATGTACTAAAACATACCTACAACATGTCACATCCTCATTTGGATGCAAATGAGTTGCCTCTGGCTTGTGTTAGGGGGCATGAGTATACTCATTTTGTTTTGTCCACTTAGAGTGTTTGGAATCTTATAGTTGGTTAATACTATCATACCTTCTATAATATGACCATTTCAATCACTTGTTAATTTATATTTGAGATATAAATTTACTCCAATGTTGATTGAAATTTTATATATACCTATGGAATATATATAAACGTTTTTATATTAATTTTTTACTTAGGCCATTATTTTAATAATATTCCATCTCTTGTAAAGTAAATCCTTGTTGTTAAATGTATTTTCCATTATTAGAATATGTATGACAAGTTTTGTTTAAATGTGATTTTTAAATGGAAAACCTGTTTATTTTTGAAAATTGAAAGCATTTCCATTAGTTAATCCATTGTTGACATCTGTTATGGAATAAATGGTTGTATCCTACTTGGCATAGGTTCACACCTTAATTTTTCCTTCGGGTGTTAGTAGACATTATTCTTCTATTACATATCAAAAGGAAGGGATCTTTTGAACGTGGATCAAGATGATGATTCGTGGTCTTGGTGGGTTGTGTCCCTATTGGCCTTTGGGTTTTTTTCTCATTTTATTGATTTGAGTTGTAGTAGTTTGGGATTTTATTCCTTATTGTATTATGGTTCTTTACTTTGAGTGGAGTTTTATTTTGTTATGCATACTATCTTGATTCTTTACTTACACTATGTTTTGTGGAAAATAATTTCCCAATTGCATGTGGTATGATGCTAGGTGCTAGTTACCAACCCATGGGGATCAGGAACTCCCTTTAGGCCATGTCAGGGCTAAATTGATTATTAGGTAACCAATGTACCTAGGATAGTTTGTGACATCATATCTATAATATTGTATTAAGTTTTACAAATAATTATGTAAAATAATGTAAATAGTTATCACATTTCATTATTCTTTAATAAACCACATAAATTATTTATGTTCTTGATGGAAACTGCATCCTTAATACCCACTTCATCCCATTCGAAATTCTAAACCATACAACAAAAGGGGAATAAATTATTGTATCAATGACTTCTAATATCTATCTAATTTCAATTTATATCTCATATATGTGGAACCATAGTCCAATTCAAAAAATATGGGCCCAGAATGCTATGTTTATAAAACCATGAGATTTTGAAGCATTATTCCTTATCCCAAAACACAATGTTATCATATATGGTATTTTGAAGCATCATTCCATGTCCCACACTTTTATATTTGTCAATAAAATATGGAGTCTTGAAGTATCAGTCCATCCCCCACACACGTAAATCAATCAATCACATTTGGGATTTTGAAGCATCAGTCCATGGCCCTAACAAGTAAATAATTTAATCACATGGAATAATATGAGCAAATCACGATTAACCCATTTATCATAATTTAATCATATAAACCATTAAACCTTTACCAGAAAGTCAAATATCCCTTAATTCCAATTAATCAATCATTTCATAATCACAATAATGAAGAAATTTCTAAATTATATTAATTGACCAATTACATAATTCCATTAATTATTAAATTTTATAATCCCATTAATTAATTATATAATTAATTAATTCAAATCATGATTCAATTTCCAATCATGGAAATATAAAATAAAAAATTTCATACATTAAATAATAAATCAAGACTATGTGAATTTACATTTAGAAAAAATACTTCATGATCATTGATTGATGCTCTCTAATTAAAATACCCAAATTCAAGTGTAATAATCAATTGAATAATGAATAATGTGATATTGGACCAGAACATATATCACGATTGAGATGATTATTTTATATCAAAACATGGATCTAAAATAATCATTGAAATAGAAAAAAACATTACTCTACATCTATAATGAGATATGATAGGGAGATAAATCCAATGAAAAATACATCTCATACCTGAAGAGGTTTTTGTCATTTAATCAAATCATCAATTTGTCAATAATAGTGTTCATAATGCCTTGAAATCAATATAGGATCCTAGTTAAAATAGGGGAAAAGTTGGTGAATGTTCAGGGGTTCAGTAATTTTAAACTTATTTATTTAGAGACTAAAAAATGTGTGCAAAGTTTATTGGGGAGGGGAATATTGTTTTTCAAACCATCTAACATAAACATGTGCATATTTCGAGGCATGCATAATTTCTACTAAGAGGGAACACTATTTGTGAAACAATATGCCAACCATGTAATCCCACAATTACTTGGGTTCAATAGTTTTCTCAAGGTACACATACAATATCAGAACACTATTCGGAAACCTTTCACTACCCATTTTGTTTCCAATAATACAAAATTTTTCTTGAAACACCCAGAAACAAAATCTCACCCAATATATCAAAATGAAGGTAACATAGTGACTATAACTGATCTCAATACATCTCCAAAAAAGGTTGGGTTCTTACTATCTCCCAACATTCTAAAAATGTGTCTAATGTTTTACTGCCAAGAATCTCTTATATTCATATGTACAATGATCTATCGAGTGAACCTTCAAATATTCTTCTCTCTCCCATGTTTTATACTGAATATATATGTGTGTTTAATAGTACATGAACTATCAGGACATTAATTTCCCATAACAATATCACACAAAAATCCACACAACATATCAGATGATCCTCAATGGATGTGTTAGTCTCAATCTCATCATTATCCACATCGATCATAAGAGAGTTGTCGTGTTGATACTGATGATATTATGACACATCGAAAACATCCTGCATAGAACTACACCTCTATGAAATATCTAATCAACATTCCAGCAACTTGATACTCTCTCAAATCTCAATATTTCCAACAAACATGGGCTGCAATATTCCGTGTATTGAAATCCTTTTATGATCCAATCTATGAAAAAAAAACGGAGGAACAAATGATCACCCTTTTTAAACTCAAGGGTTTAGTAATGTCTATCACCATAAAAATTCTACCTACTCTATGTTGTATCCATAAATTTTCAAATCATCTACACATACTAAAATATCTCTTATGTGAAACTATGTCCTAACATATATGACTCACCTTAATTTATCTGGCATAGTGTTCATTATTATGGCCTTCCATAAAGATCATCACATGGATCCATATAAATATTCTATAGGAAAATATAATTCTATTTTAAATAAAAATTCACTATGTGGTTCTCCCAAGACCCCAAAATTGAAAAACCACACTCATAGCTTGTCCTCCCCTAAGTATATGGTACATTCAAACTACCGGTCTATCTATGAATGGATAGATTTACTCAAATATATAAGTGTAAAAGGGGCTTCCTCTAAGAGTTTATTGAAACACGAATTGAAACGTGATTCATAGTCTGATAATACACATTATGGTACCATGTGCTGATGGAAAATCTCAGGAATATACAAGTCTCCAAACTAATGAACAGAGAATGTCTCATATAAATGTATGAAATTTTTTACCTTCATCCATTAGTCCACAATCACACAAATAGTGTCATTATTTTGAGGTCTCCTCTAGATATCAACCATTAATTCCATGGAAACATCATAACACATTTATTTTAGAATGGGGAATTCTGGTAATAAGCCACCAGGTTTTTGATTCTTAATCTTCACCTACTGACTGGTTTAACATTGTGTCCTTGACACTGTTATCTCCTTTTCCATACCTGACCACCAATACTATCGATGTTGGTCACAATACATTTTAGTCAAAACCAAATGGACCAACCACATTGGAGTATGAATTTTACATATCATCTTCTCTCACATACTCATTAAAAATACTATAAGGCTTTAGTTATAGATGATATTGTCTTTATCTATTGTGAAATATGAAGGTGACTCCTCACCTTTAA
This sequence comes from Viscum album, assembly GCA_963277665.1. Taxonomy (NCBI): domain Eukaryota; kingdom Viridiplantae; phylum Streptophyta; class Magnoliopsida; order Santalales; family Viscaceae; genus Viscum; species Viscum album. Next base: position 1,064,084,182 of record OY728166.1, on the reverse strand, counting down.
GGATTTACCTCAAGTAAAAACACTATGGATCCATATACTACCTCTCCCTAATACATCTGAAATAGTTGGATTCAACTAATACTGATATGAGGGCTTTCTGGTCTTAGTGCACATAATTTATAATAACCACCTCATCCATCATTTTCATTGACTTCCACTCAGAACTAGACTTTTGTACTATATTTGTCTGTGTTTTTCTTCATAAAATTTAAGGAAAAGTGTTTCCTTTCTCAGACATATATGGTAGCTCAAAATAAAATGAATGCATATATTCAACAAGATCTACTTATTGAAATTAAAATATCACTATTAAAATATATAATGTAAACTATTATTGTCATTATTCATTGTAATCTTTTCATCCAATAAGTAATGGAAATAAAACATAAAGGCATAAACAAATATATGTAACTCATGGTTGTGAATATGGTAATTTGTTTCATGTGGTCTAAACATATATGATACATATACTACAAACTTATCCACATGTATCAATAGTTCTCTAATCCTAAGCCTATATTCATCACAATACACTGTATACTCATCACCAGGATCTGGTTGGAACAAAATTGGTGCATTTTTTAAACATTTTTTCAACATGTTGAATGCATTCTCGCACGATTCAAATCATTCAAAATTAAATCCCTTCTTGATAAATCTCAAAATTGGATCATAAAAGTAGGAAAACTTCTAGATGAATCTTTTTTAATATCCATTCAAACCTAAAAATATGGGGATATTGAAAACATTCTTGTGATGCTACCAAGAAAAAAATTCATTCCCCTTCGATGGGGAAACTAAAATAATTTCTTAAGATATGATTAGACATAGTATATAAACCTGGTCAATCAATAATTTAAACTTATATATCTTGGCATATAATCAATTCCCTCTCAGTATACTCATGATAATTTCAAGAAGTTTGGGAAGATCATCATTAGTATTGGAGTGAACCAAGATGTAATCAACAAATACTACCAAAACTTGATCCAGGTATGAGTGGATTTACTATTCATTAAGGCCTTAAACACTACTAGTGTGTTTTACATACTGAATAATATCATAATGAAATCATAATTTTTACACAAGCATATGAGGGATGACTGTGGTATATCATATGTTCTAAATATCAACTATTGATACCCCAATATCTACTAAATTTTTAAGAACACAACACCTCCTCCAAACTATGTAGATATCCCATATATATGAGGAACATGATGTATATTCTTCACTATCATCTGGTTAAACTTCTAGTAATCACCACACAACCACATGGTCTTATTAACCTTATTATAAAACATTAATATAGAACCATAGTGTGAATTAATCAGATGAATATATACCTTATCAATTATCTCTTACAACTGTTTCTTGAGCTCTTTAATCTCTATTGGTGTCATTATATAAGGTGGAATAGAAATTGTGTAGACTCGAGGCTTGATCTTTATCAGAATCTATCCATCCCTATTAAATTGCATCCCTGAGAATTCCTTAGGAAAAATTTCCAATAACTAGTCTTCTATGGGTGGATATATATGTTTCCTCACACCTCCATCATCTAGAAACATAATTTAGTATTAGGTAGTAAAATCCTCAATTTTTTGAATGAATTTCCCCCATGTGTCATGCCTTGATATCCCACTCTCCACGGTGAACATAGTTTTCACACATTGGAGACATAAAATTCACTCTCCAGTAATAAAAATCTACATGGGATTGGTTTGATACTAACCATCCTATACACAAAATCAAGTTAAAGGATAACATATACTTAATGTAGATATTCAATATAAAATTATACTCCCAACCATGAGAACTCAACCCTTGTATAAGGATATGTTTATCCACTATACCCCCAATGGTCTATTGGTTTTCATAACCCCTCTCAAAAAATCCACAATCAGACTAATCCCATTCAAAAGTTACACAAATTAAAAAAAAATTGGAGGCACTAGTATCAAATAAGGAACTATAAATCATAGAATCTATTAGAATAGTATCTCTAAATTTTAATGGTCCAGCCTCTGTATCCACTAGTGTTGACTAAGCTATGAGAAATTCTCCTGGCCCTCTTCATTGTGCTGCTGTATGAGACTCATGACATACACCACTATGATGATATAGGTTCTTTTTAATAGAAACAACAAATACACATCCTCTACCACCATGTCTAGTGGAACACTAACTTACATTCTGATATGGCGTAGAAAACCCCCTTCTAGTATTATATTTCTTCTTAGCTCCTCCATCATTACCCATCAGTTGTGGGTTTATATAGAACCATTATAGATGTCCCATCCTCCCAAAAATATTACACTCTATTGGTGGTTAGGGGAGCTTTTTTATTATATTGACCGATGATACTGAACTCATGGAAGATCCCTTGGGTGAGGTCCTATGGAACAGACGCTTCGCCCATTCTACCATGGTTGATATATCACTGGAAAAAATTCTCAAAATGCTGCTTCCTACTTTAGAAATTTTTACCCGATAGTCATCTATAAAAACCCATATGTCTTCTATTAAGATCCTCTTTTAGGTTCCCCTCATATATAAGATCCCAATTCAACACATCCAAAAACGTTTTTTATCCAAATGATGGTAACATGGGGCATAATTTCACATTTACACTCATCATGAATCTTCTACACAATTGTTTACTCACCTCATTAAAATGATAGAACAATTCGATGGAAAACTAAAACAAACCAACATAGATCATCATAGTCATATTCCCCCAGGTCAACCTCATAAGTTTTGATACCCTCTACTGCCTTATCATGTCAGCGTAATAGTTCTCTGAGAACTTCTCTTAAAATCCATTTAACTCAATATTCTACATATAACCATCCCTATTATAGATGTCCCAGAAAATAATCCCTTAACCACATAAAAATTAAACAGGATTTTCACTCTCTTCTCAAAATTTGTCTCTTGGTGTTCAAGTATCATTTCCATTGACTTAATCTTGAACCCAGTTGCATCAGGTCCACCCTCAATGGTAAATGTTGGAGGGTGATACAATTGGAACTCCCATGTCAAGTGGGACATTATCATAACAACTTTCCTATGTCTCTTTGCATAAATTAAATTAATTGAGAATGGTTCTTAGGAAAAATCTCTCTATATTCATCACCCATAACTAATGGATCCTCTGGATCCACTACTGGGGGATCATTTTAAGCCATGTCCTCTTCTATTCCTACCAATAAGCTTTTTCAGGGATGCATGTCTCTACAAATTCAAAGACACATATTAGGACACATAATAATTTTTTTGGCATTTATGTAAGAGGGATTCAGATAATACCTAACAAGTAATCCCACATACCCTGCAACATGATCAAAATTGAGTCACCATCAATACCCTTTGCTATCCCATATATAGGAAATGGTAAACAATGGGTAACCCCATTTTCATGATAAAGGTTCTCATCAGACACCAAATTTATCCATTTTAGTTTATCCCACTTAAAATCATTTTCAATTTTTCAATATCTTATTAGGAACATTTTCTTTTAAATTAGAGAACAAAAAAAATTAAATTCACTCTTTCAATGTTCCCAAAACCTGATTTCCTTTTTATTACTAAATTGATGTATGTCAGATAAAAATCTTAAGTGGCTATAAATATTCATGTACACACAATTCTCATTCCATAATAGTCCCCAAATAAAATCTAAGTAAACAACAATACCGCATAACAAGTGAACAACTCGAGGTGAAATAATATACAACAATAACAACAAACATCAATATCAACAATCCCACCAAGGGTACATAGGTTTTCCTTCATACATGGGTTAACTACTCTCATTCAAGATCTCATGACCAAGTTCTAACTATTCAAATTCTAATATATTTCACAATTAGTAACACAAAAAAACTACTTTGATACCACTTTTTGATGTCTCATCCTAGTTTCCACACACCAGTTCCATGAGCCTATTTTTAACATAACCTCAGGCTCACCTCCCTGAATATTAAAGGATGAATACTAGTAGTGAGGGTATAACATATAAAATAGGAAAAAAATACCCTCTTTATAATAGTAAAAATAGGATAACAGAAATATATAAACAATATTCTAATAGAAATAAACAATAATCAGGATGATACCATAAAAATTACAAACCAATATCACATTATCAGACAAAAAAATATAACAATATCAAAACTAAAACAAAAAAATTGTTATTCCATATATGTGTCATGTGTCAAATGAAAATCTAGAAGTAATGAAAATTAAAAATCACCAAGAGTGTCCTAACGTCATTTTGGGTTTTGTCATCCCTGATCTATCCCAAATCATCCATCTAACAAAGGGACCTTGTCCTTATGAGGTTCTACAAATATGAATTCTATTAGAGTACCAATCCAGAAGCCAGAGTATTGTGTGGATACAACTCATTAGGCCACCACAAAAAGAATCTTAAATGATATCAATTCTATCATGGTGTATGAATTTTTATAATGAATAATGTAAAATAAAATAAACTATTATAACATTTACATATTATTTAATTAACCACATAAATTATCCTGGTTTATAATGACACATGATCAATCAATAGAATTTTTAGCATGTGGAAGAGTGTGAACCATACCAAAAAGTGAATCAAATTTCATTATATCATGGGATTTAATTTTCCAAATAAATGAAATTTATATCTTGTTTAATTGGAACTATAGTCTAATATCTATATTTTTGGGATAGAATACAACTCAAGCACCCTGTGGGTTTTTGAAGCATCAGAATTTGTCCCCCAACTCACTCTTATCACGTATGGGAATTTAAATCATAAATATGTTTCCCACACATGTATGTTAGTCAATAATATATGTGGTTTTTAAGCAATATACCATGTCCCACTCTTTTGAATCATTCAGTAACTTATAATATTTTGAAGCATCAGTCCATGTACCATACACATAGAGAAGTGGATCACATATATAACATATATCAAAACCATGACATATTATACATTCATCAAGATTAATGGTCATTAACCTAGTTATAAAAAATTATCCTTATTGTTTTCTATTATAATTATCAATTCAATCCTGATTCATCAGATTAATCACATGAAATAATATGATAAACTCACCATTAAACCATTTATTAACATTTATTCATATAAACCATAAACCTGTTAAGGTTAAGTCACTATCTCTTATGAAAATTAACAAATTAATTCGTAATAACATTAATAAACTAATTTCCCAATTCCATTAATTTACCAATTACACAATCACCTTAATTGACCAATTTTATAATACCAAAAAATAATTAACCAATTAATTAATTCAATTGAAGATTCCAATTCAAATCATTGAAATTGAGATTCAACAATTACATTTATGAAATTATAATTTAATACTATGGGAATTTACATTAAGAACTCCTACCTTATGATCATTAATGAACACTCACTAATGGAATTCAACAAATTGAAGTGGAACAATCAATTGCACAAAAAGTAACAAGATATATAATAAAAACACAGATAAAGGTCAAATGAATGAAGATATTATGGACCATGATTTATAATTTTAACAAATGGAGGATAAAACATTCTTTTTTATCAAAAAGGAGTAAAATTAGAGAGTTAAAGCCAATAGAAAATAGATCACATACCAGCAGGTGTGGAATTCCTTCAATCATATCGTTGATTCATCAGGAAAAGAGTTCCAAGTTTCTTGGTATCCATTAGGGAGCCCTTAAAATCATAGAAAAAGGTATTAGGTTGAATTTGGGAGATTATGTGCGATTGTAAGCTGGCTATATAATTTTAATACAATTTTTTGGTGGATTAAAAAATGATAACATGGTTTCCTAGGCAAGGAATCATGGTTTTCAACATTATATACCATAATTGTGATCCTCGTTTTAGTGGTGCAAAATTTATATTAGGATGGAACAATGTTCGACAAACCATACACCTACTGTGATATCCTTATATGACTGAGCTTTCACAGTTTGCTGGGGGTAGGCGCATGGTTTTGGAAAACCACATTCCAACCATCCACTACCTAATTTTCTTCATAAATTCCCAGATTTCTTCTAAAAACCCGTGAAACAAAAAACTCATCAAATATATATTGAAATAAGGGTATGAGAGTACATATATCAAACCACAATGCATGTCTGTAAATGTCCATGATCTTATTGTAAAATTATATTATCCATTATATTTAATAAGCATTATTTAATGATAATATTTCATTAAAACATAATTTGTTTCAAAAAATATTAATTTTATTAAATTAGAGTCTTATTATTGAAACTTATATTTCCCAAAAATATAATATTTCATTAATTGTATCAAATTTTATTTTTATAAAACATGTTCGTAAATCATTTAAAAATTAAAATAAATAATAAGGGATAAATATAATAACAATTTTATTTAAAATAAAATTATATGAATCCATTCTATTAGTATATATATATTTACAATTTTACACCGTACAATTCGATAGGGTTAGTTGGGTGATGATGATATTTTTTTAGGGTGTTTGGATTTCATGGTTTGGGTCTTGTTCTCATTGAGTTATAAATTCTACCATAATCAGTTTCAATCATGATTATTTTTTGAATATAATTCTGGGATTGATCAATGGAAAATCCTACTGATGATATCTCTCTTAAGAGATTGGATAAATTGGATTCATTGGGTACAATCATTTTGGTAGACTCAATCCCATTTTTTCTATATTAATTGGAAATTATCATAAACCTCAATATACTAATCACAATGGAAACTGTACACTAACTATATTAAAAATGGTTACGATTCATTAAATTCAATTAAATTTGAAAGACCATATAGAATTCCAAAACAACCCAATTTGTGTGTGTTTTATCTATAACCACATTGCATAATAAGACATTTAGTTCAATCACAATGGTAAAATCATTTAAAAATGTTCATATCATTACATTTTTACCATACTAAAAATATTTTCCATTATATTTTTCATTTAATAAACTAAAATAGAGGGGTATACTTTTTTCTCACTTACTCTTCTAGTTCCCTAGTCTCATGCTCAAACTAGTGTTTCTACCACAAATCATTTACTAAGTGATCTGTCTAATTTTGTAGAAAAGTTTCTCTAAAATAAAATAACTTCAAAGGATTCTCTTAATAAGAATGAAATTTAGGAAATGGTAACCAATATTGATTCATTTCATGAGATGGGTATGTTAATGTATTTCCCAAGTGGGATATGTAAAACACATAATGAACCTATGATAGACTATAAGGGGGTGCTAGTCGACATGGCACTACTCTAATACGATCATGGATCTCAAAGAGGTTGATATAACTTGGACTATTCATATTCTTCTTACCAAACCTCATTTCATTATAATATGGTGTTATATAAAGGAACACTTTATCTCTAATCTCTAACTCTAGTTCCTGTTGCTGCTTTTATGCACATATTTTTTTTACTTTGTTCATATTTTATATTAAGGTTAACATATTGAACTTTCTTCATCATTTAATAGATTTGATATTGTCCCTCTTGGATTCTAACACTCTTTCCAAAAAATATCCTCATATATTTCTAGTTTATTTTTTATAATGGAAACTATTATTTTATAAATATTGTAAGGTGTTGGTAAAAAATTACTTGTAAATATATTGAACCTAATGTCAACATTTCGTTAAAATTTTGAATGGTATTTCAGATTGACCATCTTCTTGGGGAACATCCGCAGTGGAAAATCCTAGTCCAATATTCAAACTTTATAGAATAATTCTTTAAAACCTCACGTTAAACCACATATATCAACATGATATCATAAATATTGGAAGTACATGTAGTATTACAACTTTCCTTATGTATATCATGTTGATATTTTTAGGAGAGATAGCTTCCCATATAGAAATAAAAGATTTTGAAATTAAAAAATGATATACTACCACCAAGATCAAATTATTGGATTTATAAATCATGGGTAGTCCTATGAATAAATCAGTGGTTATGTTTTCACATTTCCATACTAATATGGGAAATGTTTTCATCATAACATTATAATTATATTACACTTATTTGAATTATTGGAATACCCAGAATCATGTTGGAAACTATACTCTATCTATCTTAGTTTTATCCCACCATAAATTTGGATTTTGATCTTATACATATTAATGATTTATGGATGAGTTGAGAAGGATGTGATATGTGGGTAGTCCAGAATGTCCCTCTTTAGATCTGGTTTGGATGTGACAAATATCCTGGTTCTAATCCTTATAACTTCACCATCAGAAATTCTGAGCTCCATAATATTCACTACCTTATTAGGTTTCACCTCATTAATATAATTAGAATCTATAATCCTCTACGAATTTATTTTTGAGGAGTCATTTTAGAATATTTGGAAGAATATATTTTTCATATTACCATATCAATCCATTTCAGGTCCATAAATATTGGAATCCTTAATAACATTATCATAGACAGAGTTGTGGGATACTTTCTAATAAGATCATCAAACTCTTTTTTTCATTACGAGGATTGAAATGAATTTAACCCTTATAATCTATTATTAGATATAAAAACCTTCATTATAAAAAATTAATATCCTTTTTTGTGAACATATTCTTGAGGAATTTATGACCCATATATATGTTACACTTTTCCCACCATAGATAATGAGGTCAAATCATTAATTCAAAGAACATCACATCCAAATATAGATCATTATATTAGTAGTCATTTTCATTGATCATTAGTCTGTGGGAGGAATATTCCATCTCCTTTCTATCACTCATGAGTACACAACCCAATCCTTTTTTAGAATCATGACTTTAGATCACAAATACTTCCCCACTTATGTGTAATTAGAGAAAAATATTATTTCTCATCCCCTTAATAATTTCATTAAAAAATTCATCATATTCATAAGTCTAAAAAACATAACTCACTTTCAATGAAGCTTTATTTTTTGGATCAAAAATAAAGATAAGTTTAACATTAATCAATGATAGTACCTAGATAATCCGAGGATACATTTTATTTCCATTACATATATTGACCTTATAAATCCTTCAATTTTATTAGTTTTTTAAGGATCAATATATTTATATTTTTTGGTAATAACTTTTCCCAAGAATATTAATTTTTCTAACTAAAACTCATAATTACTCTACATCATAAAATGTTTTTCCTTTAATAATGTATTCAGTATAAAATTAAAATTCTAAACTTTTTCATCCATTAAATTTATATTAGATAAAAATATTATCTATAATGAATACAATAAATATTTTGAGGTAATCCTTAAATACTATATTCATAATGTTTATGATGATTATTGGATAATTAGTGTATCACAATAAAATGAAAATGAACTTGTAGTTCTTGTAAATTGTATGAAATGAATTATTGGGGATATCCTCCTTCTTCACCTTTATATGATAATATCCTTGTTGATGATCCACTATATATAAATGACGTGCTCCTAATAGATAATCACAGAAGTAATTAATCCATGATATATGACACTTTTTCCTTATCATGATCTTGTAGAGATCATGATAACTAATGTAGAGGAATATTCACCTATCCTTGTTCTTAATAAATAAGAAAGGATTTCCCCAAGGTGAATCACTTGAGAGTATGGCCCCTTTGTACTTATTTTCCTATAATTTATGATTAAGTCCAAAATTTCAATAAAAGACTATTATATATAGACTCATGGATGTTAGTAATTTTATTAGTGTAAACTCAACTGAATATTACATCTCTCATCTAGGATGAAGACCATTATATTATATGTGAAACACATCATGTTATTCCCTCATAATGGGATTTTATTCAGGGATGGTATTTTATTTAGTTTCAACCATTTTTCCTAGATATGAATACTCACAATGAAATAATATCAATTCTAGAGATGTTGATACCTAATATGATTCATCCTCCTCTTTGCACATGTATATAATAAATAGGAAATTCAAGATATGAAAAATAATTTTCACATTTGAGATACTAATATTAGATTTATATAAATAAAGATAATATAAACTCATAATTGCATCAAATTATACCTAATGAAGTATCACAAGGTTCTCTAGGATGTTTATCCCACAAATATGGATATATGATTTGTTATCATTTTGGTATGAAATAATTTTGTGATTCACTATCTTGCCTAATAACACGACGTACTTTTTTTTATGTTGTGTTTGAATATTTCTACTAAACATGTGATATATAAAGAATTTCATAGAAACAAAACCAAAAATAATATCTACTATCTATAAATTTAAATTTAGTGTACTTTACACTGCATAATTGTTTGAATCTACCTCTATATTTGTGACGGAATAATCTCACCCATCTTCCCTTGTTTATTGTTGGAATTTATTCTCCCAAAAAAATGTATTATAGAATTGGAATATATAATTCCCATGTTCTATGAAATTGAAACAGTATTCCACTAGTTGAGGGTTGACCATAACATTCCTTTATTCAATAAAATTGGTGGGGTTTTCCAGTTGGAAATCAATATCTTGGTACACTTCCTTTCGATACCTTAAGCATTTTTCCTCCCTCATAGCCATTTTTTGGATCCCTCTTCCTACACTTTTGAATTGTGGGGTGTTGGTATTTAATTCCATTGTTAGATTTCTCCAACATTCCTCCAAAAATTAACTCCATTTTCTACTACATATCCCTATAATTTCTTGAAATCTTAGTATCTCCATTTAATATTTTATGGATCATTCAAAAATCTACTCATATATTTCAATGTATCAAATAGAAAAGGATTTTCATAGTCTAATCTTCATACAATCATAGAAATTGTGAAAATTAATATAGGGGTAATGACAAATCCATAGTTTTATCATGAATGGCTTTTCATATTTACCTCATATTCCCCCAATGGATTCATCCTTCATTTACTTGATTCTAAGGAATTACCTCTTCTTTCTAGTGGGATACTATGGAGAAAATATTATTTGAAACGCATTTTATGTAATTCCTTCAACTCCAATGCTTTGTTCTCATTTGAGTGCCTCATATTAGTTACCAATTCCCACCATTTCATTGATTTTATCTGTTTTTAAAAAATATACTAAATGAACTTCTATTTCATAGATAATTAATTGATGGAGACGAACCTTTCCATGAAGTTGACCCACTTTTCCATGAGTATGGTATAAAAAGATCCATTGAATTTTATAGGTCTTTTTCACATAAAGATTTAAATTAAAACATGGTATTTCTTATGAAGATTGGGAATTCCACATAATTTTGGTTATCGTTCAAAACATTTATCAACATATATTAAATTTTTATGGAGTTTTATTCACCTTATCTCATTGGGTTTGGTATCTCATTTGGGTATCAATTGCATTGCCCCTCACAATGGTGGAGGAATCATTTCCTCATTATCAAACACATTGACTAAAAATAAATTAAAAATTTCAGATTATAATATTTTAATTATTAAACATATAAAATTAAAACTAGAAAAATTAAATTAATATCCCATAAATTTTATATTTACCATAACTTATTAATTTTTATCATTCAATCAATGTCATCCATGATCAATTTTCTAAAAAAACATGTTATAAAAATTTCCCCTTTAACAATTATTCAAAGGGAAATTGTGAATTCACCTTAGTATATATCGTTGGAGTGTCACCCCAGTTCTATAGTATCTCTCATTATCATGCAATAGGAATGAATTTAGTCTAGATAAATGTTTCCCTTTCAGGTTTTTTACCCTATTATATATCTATTGGAAATCCAAATATACTTTTAGTATCTTGACACAGATGTATTTTCTGAAAAAGAAATTGATAACATTAATAAACAATATTTAAGAATGTTTTATTTTGATTAGTAGTATCCATATATGTTTACTATCATTTTTTAATCCTAATCCAATAAATAACACCACTTTTATCTGATATCAATTATAAAAACCCATATTTCAATGATTTATTAACTAATAGTATTTATAATTCAATATTAATATATCACAAAGCTTATTTTTGTTGTGTAATTAGGTAAAACAATATAACAATTTAAAATATAATTTTTTTGTTAAATATATATCCTGATATTATATTTTATATATCATCTAAAACTTCATGTGATAACATGGGGGAGTACATTGAAATGGGTGAGCTATAAAGAACAATAATGGAATAAAAATTGCATAGCATAATGTATTGAAATATATGTGACCTGAAGGAAGAAAAATGTAACATAAGTGAGACACTAATAATATTCTTGAGTAATATTCCATGATATAACAAGAAAACATAATGTGAACATGAGAATGTGGGGACAATACTACACATTCCCACATATACATAGGTCAAGGTTAACTTTCAAAAAATCATTAACTAGTGGAAAATTACAAAAAATTGGTTAGGTATACTCCCCAGTCCCATACATTATGTATCAATACATTTAAACACTACCCTGTGTAATAGAGCACTATTTGAGTGAAACCATAATTTTCATATCAGGTAGATGTATAAGTTTGCCTTCTGAATCATACAACATTAAATTAAATTTCTTTAATTTTCATTCCATGATCATGGAGTGTGGTACGTAATCATTAGAACTTCATTAATGAATGATTTCCATAGTTAGGTGATTACTCATGAGTAGAAATAATTGAAGGAGTTAAATATAAAAATATTTTCATGGAAGAGTTGAATGATAATTCTTGAAGAATAATGAGGATATGTTAATTACCATTGGAGGGATTAATGAGAGCAAAAGGGGTACCTATTCACTTGGAAATAATAATGGATTAAAAAGGATGTGTGAAATCATGTCCCAATATGAATAATTTGAAATAAAATGGAATATTATAAATGGGGTACTAGAATAAAGAGGAAAAGGAGAGCATCCCCTACATTGAGTGGGTGTTTCCAAAAGATTGGGGGATCATCTTACAAGAAAGGATAATCCTTATAAGGTAAGTAGAGAGGGAATAAAAGAGGAAATTCATCATACTTGTTTTTTTAGTGAAGTGTAATGGGATATCTATGGATATTATATAGAAACAGTTTTGAGAAATATTTTTTAAACATTTGTATTTGAATATATACAATAATGTAATAATTAATAAAATCCATCTTATGGTTTTCCCCCATGTATTACACCAAAGTGTTGTAGATTTAAATTTATAAATTTTTTAGGAACTAAATTTTGTAAATTAATATAATCTATGATGTGGAATTGAGTTATGTTTACAAAGAATGGATTTTAAAAACTTACAATATAATATAGGTTTTGGAAGATTAAGTATGGCTTATAAAATTATTCATATAACCTAAATAATAAATTTAATTTATTTAGGAAATATATATTTTTTAATGTATAACTCTGATGGTATATGTTACAGCAGTATTTGGTTTTTATGATGTTATAACAGACATAATATATTTATACAATACATAATTTTCACCAAAAAATTTGAATATCAACACTAAATATGAAAAACTCTCCATTTTCTAAATTCAATTTTCTTATTTCAAAAATAAAATTTATTTCATAAAAATAATTCTATACCTATTATAAAATAAATTTTTAAATAAAAAACATTTATTTATAAATATTTGGTTTTTTACAATATTAGTTTTCTTACCCATATTAAATTATTTTTCACATCATAAAGTAGAATTATAATTCATATTTTATAAAAAATATTTGTTGATAGTTTTTAATACAATTCTCTTTATGTTAAAAATTAATGATTAAATTATAATTAAATGTCTTAATTGAAATTATACATTTCCTATAAATAATTTTTTTGATATGTCTTATCAAAAAATAATATATATCAAACTAAATATCTAATCATTTGAAATGTAATAATAATAAGGAGAATAGATGCTAATTTTAATGGTTATTTTATTAAAATTAAAAATATAAAAATTCATACTAGTATTATCTGATATATATCAATTTATTACACAAGTGAATTCCCAATGGGTTAGGTCTGCGATGGGTAGATTTTTCTTATGAGATTCAATATACACGGTTTTGGCCGTGATATTGATGAGATTGAAATTTTCTCTTTAATGGTATTGTTCATTACATAGATAATAGTATTGGATTGGTCTCGATCAAGGGAAAACCCCAGTTCTACATTCTCCATATGAAGTACTCCTAAATTGGATACATGGGTTACGATCATACAAGTCTGGGGTATCTTTCTTTATTGTATCAATTGGACTTTATCATATCAAATTATCTAATTGTTATAATGGTCCCTATAAAATAGATATATTTAAAATCTTTTTCATTTATAATACTACTAAAAATTTGATAGACCATAAAAAATCCCAAAATAAATAATATATTTTATATATATTACTTTTACATAATAAGGAATTTAACATAATCACAATGGGATCTTCATGTATAAATGTTAAATTCAGTATATAAAACATGAGTTAAGTTGAAGGGTTGATGAATTATCTACCTTTCCTACCCCCCCCCCACTACCAATTGTTTTCCACAATTACATTACATGACCTCTAAATCATGTGCTCTCAATATATTAATTTTTTTACCTGAATAGCCAAATGCTTCATTTATTTATTGATTTTTGATAATACCCTTTTTAATGTTTTTGGGATAAAATTTACATAGATTTTATTCCAAGTATCACTAATCCTTGAATACATGGAAATTTTTCGATCTGAAGAGACAAACAACCTACTGAAATCCCCACACATCGGATACAAATATTTTTTTATTGGGATAGACCTACAAAGAACTCACATAGAAATATAAATGCTTGACTACATGGTCCTGGTATCAATGGAAAACCATTTAATATCATTCCTCCAAATTTGAGATCATTTTTGGTGGTGTATTTAATTCTCTAACCATGTCTCGGACTGTATCATAAATATCTAACTGAGAAATGTTTTGCTAAAATCCATTCTGTCTGTTTGAGACTCCTCCTATATAGTTAATTCCATTAAGCCTTCTCCACCTATATATATCCCCTCCTTGGGCACTACATACCCTGTCACCTCTCTGTCAAGGCTCAATCCATTACATCACTATCTTCTCGACCACACTATCATTTGACACTTCTATTAGTGCATCCCCAACCCATGGAGAGAGAATCCTTCACATGCCACTTCATTGACTATCGCAAGTAGCCATCTCCACATACCACTCCATTGATCGTTACATACTACTATTATTGGTCCTAACTATATCCTCTCCCTTAATTGTACCTCATTGTAGAGTACATCCCATGCTCCAAGACACCCCACAGACATAGTCAACCACATTACAGTACACGAAAAAATTAATCTGAAATTTATGCGTCTATAAGGGTTAAAAACCTGATTGATGATGGTTTATGGTTTATATCTAACAAATAGGCCAGGAAACCAACTAAAATGTATAAATAAGTTTTATTTATAAAAAACACATTCCTTTTTCCACAAAATAGATATAAGAAAAAACCCATTTTATTATTCATTTTAAAACATTTTCTTGATTAAATCTAACTGCTAACAAATCATCAAGTTTCTAACTATGTACTAGAATAATTATTATATAAAAAAATACAATTATATGTTTCAAAAATATGTTACACAAGGGATAAGATCCAAAGAGATATTTATTATTCTCATGCATGATCTCTTATTTCTTTCCATATTATTCCCCTAAAACATATTATATCCATAAATCTATGATATCCTAATTATACCTAATATGATTAAATTTTTTGAAACTACTAGTATAATAATTCTCTAATTTCCTGTAAAAATATTTAAAAAATAATGACATCGACATTCTTACATGTAGAGAACCGAATCAATGAATCATGCGTTATATTTTATACCACATAACTAAAGGGATGGTTAAAGAATAATATTTTTTTAATTTTAATGATATTTGTAACATAACTATTTTTCAAATAATAAATTACATTTTATTATACCTTTAATTATATAAATATTTGAAATTTTTTCCCATGCATACTTGTGGACTACTGCCTCTAAGATTGCTACATGTTCCTTTTTTTACTATTGTTTTTTCAAATTTATTTAGCTGTATTTTATTTTAATTCCACACCTTAATAAAATATATATTATAAAATTATACTTATGTAAAAACAATATTATTCATGAATAATGAATTTATTAACTATACTCATCATATGATTATAGTTTGTTCATTTTTTAGACTAATTTAACAAACTAAATTTAAAATACTATAAATTTCTATCTTGGATAACTGTGGAGAAATAATTGATGGTTATATTGGAAAAAATTTATAAATATTGATTTTATTTGTTTCGAGAGTAAAAAAATTAAATATATAACCCATTTTTATAAACCGAACCCTCATAAAAATAAATTTAACAAAATAATATCGACCTCGATTTCACGACCATGAATAAAAAATAAATGCATTTGAAATGAAATAAAAACATTACAAATCATTGGAAAATGACCATTGTGGTACCAATTACTTTGTAATATTGAAATATGAATATATTCAAATGAATCAAATACACCAATAAAAAACTAGGCATAACTAAAATAATCAAAATGAATAACATTTAATTAAAATAAAATATAATTTAGAAATTGTCCGATTTTAAATGATAATAAATGAATATTATAAATGGTAATATATATAACTAAATTTTTGATAAAAATTATTATAAATTTTATTTCTATTCTATATTACATTAAATCACCATGGGGATGTAAAGAGTTATGATAAAGGGGTTTTTATATGAATTTTCATAATTTTAGAATTAGGTCATCTCTTCCACTTAATTTGTTTCGGGTGGTTTATATAAAACCAAGGATGTGTTTCTGTCATGATTATGATGAGATTAAAAAAAATTATATATATATCTCAATGATAAATCTTTCTATGTGTATAGACTCAAAGGATACCAAACCTGTAAATCTTTCTCCTCTAAATTCAATTTAAAATGAATATTTTCTTTCAGAGATAATCCATATGTGAAAATTTTATTTTATAAATACATCCATTAATATTTTCATGTTGTTTCACATTCATAATCAATATTTCCATTCCCATTTAGTCATATTTTACCCAAAATATTTCTTTTTAGTGAGATTGAACCCATCTATTCTTAACAATCAATAACCACCTATTTCAATGAAAGTATACATTGGATACAAATTTCAATGTCATTAAATATTTGAAAATAAATTTTTATGGTCATGTTATATTAATTTTATATTAATTATATTGTTAATAATAATTTTTTAATATGTCTCTAATACTCACCAAATCAAGAAAATAATATATTTTTCTATATGTTATATGTGAATTATTTTCATCATATACATTTGTTTTTCTATTAAACATAGTCTCTTTATATTAATGATTTTTCATATATATTAATATTAAAATAGTTTTATAAAATATTTATATTAATTTTATCAAATGTTAAAAGATATTTATTATTTTCTAATAAATTGTCTTCATTTTCTTAAAAATGTTTCCTATATATGTCCATATCTTAAGACATAACATATTCTTGATCGAGGATATTCTCAAAACAACACCATCAACATTCTTCAACTGAATGGATTATGAGATTTTATTTTTCTATATATAAATAATCGATTAATTATTTAGTCTTTACTAGTCACTAAATTCTTATAGGTATAATTTTTATTTGGATGACATTACTTAGTGAACACAATATGTTTCCATGTTTTGATTAAAGGGTGATTAAATAGATTCCATACCTTTATTGATTGGGTATTCCAGTCATGAAATCCAACTTCTTATTTATGGGATTCAAAAATTAAAATTTGTTGTTTTGATCATTATGGAATACATAATTTTATATATATAATGGATGTTACCTTATAACAACACAATGAATTGTGTAAAGTATTAGTCTCTAGATTTGACATACATATGATACCTTAGAAGCATGCCTTGGTAATTTTTTTGATTACTTGGTGAAAAATCATAGTGATATAATTTCAAGATACCATAGTGATGACCTTTGGGAATATTATTATAAATATATATTTTTTGTTGTATCCACCCATTCATGTTATGCTTCACATACGTATCTTTAGGTTTTTATGTTAATAATTCTATGTTATTAACTATGTCAAACCCATGATATGTTCTTATTTTAATGAGTATCACTTACTATGAAAATGATCTCACCACTTATTTTAATGTGAATTTACCCATGTTATGAAAAAAAAAATTATTTATGATGTGTGTATTGGATTATCATATGTAAATAATTGGTGGGAGATGTTGAAAACTTGTTATGGATTAATATGTTAATTATATATTAGGAATAATGTCCATTAGATTAAAATTACATCAATTTTTTACATTTGATATTTCCCAATTAGCTAAAAAATATTTTCATTGTGTCATTACATTTAGAGATAGATACACCATAACTAACATAACTTGGGTAAATCATTTTTTCAACCTCACATATTTCAAATTCAAAAACTCAATAGAGGTTAATAGAAACTACTCTTGGTCTACCATGTTATTTTTTACAAAAGAGTAATCTCTTTTGTTTATAAATATGTACTAACTATTATATTAATTTATATCAATAGAATTAGTTGGGAATTTTATTTATTTGAATCACATGGAAAAATCATATATATATATATATATATATAGATTCACTATATTCTAATAAATGAAAACCTTCATGTATAAATAATTGGTCCAATAAAATTACACTTCTCTACTCTTCTAATGGAGTAAATTAAAACCCAATAAAATATATATGAATTAGAATATATAATAAAGGTAAACTAATATGTTCTATTTATAAGGTTCACAAATTTTGTTTCAGGAATATTTCTATTAACAACTATATGATCATGAATATCAATGATGGGGGTCTATCACAGACTTTGAAGCAGCTTACAGACTCATGTAGGCCAATGGGAAATAATAAATTTTAATTTCAGGTAAATCATAACTGAGTGTTCAGACCCCATATTAACAATAACATGTAACAATCCATAGAATGTTAGGAAAAATTTGGTCTCACTATATAAAAATCGAGTTAACCCCAAAAGAAGAGCTCTAGAACCAATTCATAAGACTATCATGGACTATCCCTAGTATTGTTTCCATCATATATCCAAAAAAATCCATATACTCATCAATAATCCATGTTAGGTAACTATAAATTTTTATAAAGAACATATAATTTAATTATATACCCAATTAATAGGCATAATTGATGGAAATATTATCATGTGGTGTAATAACAATAAAACCTCATAAATCAAAATGATTATCACTCCTAACACATCATCAATCCCATATCCAAGGAAACACATAACACACATTTTTGATTCATATAAAAATTCCATCCCAATTTGATGAAAAAAAAGATGTAATAGAATTTCATGTTTTGAAATGGTATGAATTATCATGAATTTATCCTCTTGTTCACTACTATATGAAACACACGTCTAGGATCCTTTATTTTTGTAAAATTATTGTATGATGTCAACATATTAGATTCAAAACCCAATATATAACCCCTAGAAAATAGTGTATGAATTTTAAAATGTGGAACAGTGGCCAAGGTATAGATAAGATAAAACAATCTTTAAAAAAAACACATATGGAGCACCTGAAGTGGAGAAAAATAATCGTAGAAGATAGAAAGATTGATTCAACCTCCCCTCTATATTCATTTATAAAAATTAGGGAAGCCTGAATGGGTTTATAATAAAAACGGTGTCTGAAATTCAATATTATTTCTATTAAAAAAATATTGATTTGTAATGTGAACACCATCATACAACAACAAGACTTTTGGTGGATTGATGCAAGACTTATGAGGCCACGAACAATGGTGTATCATTACCTTCGAGTCTATTAGAACTCCATTATATTTTCATAAGGGTTCTTATGAACTCCTTTAGTGAAAAAATAGTTCATCTCCATCACAAAAACACCTAAAAACTTGTCATGACCTAATTTACCTAATAAATTATCATATAAAAAACTAAACAAACAATTAACATGTGTCTAAAACACAAATTCCTTCTTAGAGTTCAAAAAATCAATATGGACCCCTGATTGAACACTCATTGAAACCCATATTCTTCTAATTTTACTAATGTAACCTACCATGGGTAATTAATAAATCTACACCATTAACACTGATTGTCCCAAAAAAGTATCCATGATTATCTCCCAGGAATTATTTCAGTCATGAAATATGGATGCATAGCCTAAAACAAAATCTATCACTATCTTTGTTCATACAAAAAATGTACCTTAACTAGTGAAATTTCAAAATTCCTCTAATGTTTAACATATTATATAATAAAATATTACATTTATCATATGAATTATACATCTAATACTATAATAGATTCATATCACATACTCACATTTAAATAGCGTCAATCGATGCCTCACCACATTTAACAACCAAGAAAAACCCAAGAGATAAATATCCATGGAATAACCTAATAACAAAAATTTCATTATGATTCTCTACTTTTAGGTTAATATGGTTATTTTCAAATGGTTAATTTTATAAACCCATGTTGGAAATCAACATTCTAAATAAGACAACCACAAGAACAATAGAACAACAATACCCTCTGAAACATTTGGAAATAAAACCTAAAATATCATACTAAAACAAATATAAAAAACAAATTAAATCTCTATTATATAAATATTATACTTCATATCATCACTCACACCCACTAATACTTTACTCTAATGGACAAAATTCAATAATTTTATCCAGTTAGTTATAAATAAAACTAATCAACTCCTTCTCATATACCTGAAAATATAAATTGGTTCTCTCTAATTAACTATATATGAATACATACAGATTACCATTTTTTTTGAAATTATTAATGAAACCCTTACCATTATCATTCTAGGTTATCTGTACTAGTCCAACTGATGTACACTAAGATCCCCTAATACAAGGGTTGAAAAAAATGTTCTAATAGGTGGGAATTCTAAATAGAATTATCTTCCACATATGTCCTACAATGTGGTGTTTCAATATTACATGATAAATTTAGAATTGATACTCATGAGAATAGAGTATTCATGTATTGAATGAACCACATAACAATCTACACTCTTGATCTATAACAATGTGGTTCTCTATGTGAACTCTCTAAAAATTATCTATAAAGCTCTATCAAAATTTGGTGTTGATAGAAAAACCCTAAAACCATCGATGAACATGATTCCATAAAACCCTTATGATCCAAAACACTGTAGAATCCATATAGATACATCCAAAAAACATAGTTTAGAACTACCAGAATAATAAAAAATAATTACAATCATCTAAAAAACATTGCATGGAACTAAAACCATTATCAACTCATTTGTTCTCACTTTATAAAAGAGGGAATATCTACTCATTAGTTTTTTCCATTAAAACCTCATCTTTCAAAAACCATATATGAAAATAAAGAGTCTCACAATATTCCATATTTATCTCCTACCTCATAAAAAAAACATGTGATCTTCATCAAATACATCTACATTATAGGACCAAGATCCATGTTATCCACAATGACAAGGAGTCTTAGACCCCAAAATGAAAAATTAAAACTTCTTAAATTAGAATACTCAAAATAGCTATTCAGGGACTAAAAAAATCATTAAAATCATAAACAAATAAGAGGAAGGTATATCAAATTGAAAAAAATTCCATAAAAAAATTCTACATGATGTAACATCAAGAGTCTCAGGACACACATGAACACTCTTTCAAACCAAAAACTCCCTTAAAATCCAACAATCACAATATATCACATTCTATAAAAGGAAAATATTATCATTTAAATAAATAATTATACGATATAAATATAATCATATAAAGAATAAATTATAATGAATCCTATATAGCATGAGTGAATATCCTATTAATTAAAAATAAGAGAGCAGTCTCAAGGACATACCTATAAATGTGTACATGGAGAACATTGGTAATATAAATTTAATCATATTCCCACCACAATGTAATCCTATTTAAACTCAGAATCACATCATCAAGAGTCATATCCTAATAATACTATACCCAACAACACAATACAAAATTTACAATACAACACCTTAATGTTGGTCACGTCACCAAACTGAGACTCACAAATTCTTATACAACAATATATCTCAAGGTGTACCTATTTTTGAGCGAATATTGGATCATTCATTTAACCAATGTATCTAGTATCTTATATTACATTCAATTATCTACCCATTATTATTTTATAAAATGAATCCACATTCCTAGGTGTCACCCCACTATTGTGTTACCCCACCATCATTATAATCCACTATGGGTATATTTTGAGAAAGCACCTTTTCCCGTGGCAAATACAAGCCTCGCAGTAGTTATAATATATAAATATCATCATTAGGTCCCCAAAATTTTCAATAAATCATACTGTATATTATTACAAACCCATATTGAAAACCTCAAGCCTTGGTCTCAATTATCTATAACAACTAACTTTTAATGCCTATTTTAGACCTTAATCAATTGTGGAATTTCAATGATCATACCAAGACACACACTATTGGGTGTGAATGCACACAGGGAACCCACATAGTTGACTACCCGAAATGGATCTCTATAAAAACCATGAGTTCATCATTGATCCTTTCCCTCAACTAATGCCTCACATAGTTCCCCCTCAAAAAATTAAAAAGGAGTTGTAACAGACAATACATCATTCAAATCCACACTAACTCTCTAAAATAAGATTCTCACATCACTAGGGAAAAAACATACAATCCTACAAACTAAAAATAATATATCAAATATATATAGGATTATCTTCATTCCTTATATGACAATAATATCATAACAAAAACATAAGTCTACTTATGTATAATTTCAAATTGAAGATATATATGAAAAACTATATAATTTGTCGAACATACATTAAATAGACCTAAGATCATAATAATGGTTCTCAATAATATGTATGAACATTAATTTCATGAGAAAATTTGGTTAAAAAATTCTATATGTATAAGTTCTCTAAAAATTAAATCCCAGATCAACTGCTAAAGACATGATCATTATATGTGTAACATTGACTTAATATTATACTTTTATTATTTTTGAATCCTAAAAACTACACCCCATACTAGAAATGATTAATTTAATGTTTTTAGTACCTTATAATAAATATATAGTCATCAGGTAAGGTCCCCAACCTAGTGTGTGAAATGAAATTCTCACATGGACTCCCTTTGTTTGAAAGATCATATGCTAAAAAATCACTTCTCTCAATGTGTGACTGACCTAGATGCCTAAATTGAGAGAATTTCTCCATTTCGTGACAAGTTTAACCATTACCTAAGGATATACGTCCTTCCCATTTGGGAAAGAAACCACTGTAGTTGAATCTATTTCTTTATTGAATATGGATATTATAAAACCTATATATATATGATCAATTACGTGATCTCTTACTTCCAATTTGATATAATTACCTTCCCCATAAAACGAAATAAATCCCATAATCATAAAACTCCTATTTTAAATCACTAGTTTGTATCGTATAATATCCTTTGAAATACATGATAAATCCTTGTTTAGTTTCAATCCCAATTTTTCATGTTTTCATTTGATACATCTACCCATTATTCCTCATCAACCTTAAATATTAAAAAAAACTGCGATAGTAACCTTCTCAAGGATTCATAATATTACCCATGATGAATTATAGAACCAATATACACCACTATATCCATAACCCATACCTGAATGAAAATAGGAGACACTCTTCTACTCCATCAAACCTTGTTTAGAACATCCCCAAGTGTATAACACATAGGTGAAAATCTAAATACCAGAACCTTCACCTCCCATTATAGTCCAGAACCATATAAATGGGCTTATATGTCCTCCGACATTGAATCATCACCCCCATTAATATTCATGTCATTACCCCATAAATCTCTAAATGTCATTGAACTAGTCACCCTTAAAAAATAAGTTTCACAAAGTACCTAATTGTGACATTACACAAAACTGGCATCTAGCATCGACACTCACCCCTACATTTAAACATTATCATCCATATATAGAGCCCTATTCATCATTATTAAAATGATAAATTTCATATTTGATGGTATCACCATGAACTATAGGTGAGGTGAACATTTATTCCCCATACTTCATAAATACATCATGTTTATATAATCCCTTCCACTAAATATCTCTGATTTTGAAACAATAAAAAATACACATACCTTGTTCATCCACTAAAAAAAATTCCATATAAGTTATTGTAATAATGATTAAGATTGTTGTTGATAAATTCTGGATACCTATTGGCCTACTTGAATGTTAAATTTGAAACTAAACACCCATGAAAAAACAACAGTTCTCCCACTTAGTTTTTTTTCAAAAAATTTATATCCCAAAATATGATCAACCACAAAACAGTGTCTTCTGTTCCTTAAAATGATCAAACATGCATCATATAAAATCAATGACTCTTCTAGATTTTCCAAGCCATTAATCCCATTTTCTTTTTATTAATCTATCTTGAATAGTTATGGAAAATAATTCCCATCAATGACTCCCCTTACCACATTCACCTATATGAAATTCCTAGTTTCTAAGACACTTAGTAAGTTGATACCTTCATAAATTGTTTTATATAGTAAATTACATAATTCAAAATTGAATATTCTAGAATACTATGCATCCTACAAGAATTAATTTGTGATTATCTCTATCTTGGAGATTTTACACATTGGTGGATTGATGATATAAATAATATTCAATGGTTGAGAAGTAATGATACTTTAACTAAATTAATCCTTCCTTCAAATGTAAGAAAGAAATTTTTCTATTCAAAAATCCTTCTCATGATCCTATTGATGATACCATCAAATAAATACATTTTAATTATTCCATTCGATATTGGGAACCAATATATTAAATTGGAAGTTGCCTTTTAGGCATTCCATGTTTTCTTATTCCTTATCATGTCATCAATATCTCTAATAAAATTAATAACAAAACAATATATTCTAGACATAATTAATTTAGCATCAATAATTATAACATATTGAAATATATAACATAATAAAGGCGGTCTCAATGTCTTTGTAAGGGTAAACATAATCATTAACTATTGGATATCATAAATGAGAATAATATGTGAATAAGGGTATGCATACATATTCAATGTGAATGAGAATAACATAAGATAATTTATACACATAAAATCAAAGAAAATAATTCATTAGAAATGGTATGATGATCAATAATAATACAAGAGTCAATAAAGAAACAATAATATGACATGTGAAAAAATACTTGAGAAAATGATATATTTTATATTGATGAAAGAATTAGGAAAATATATTTTTAACATGGAAAAATACTTTCATATAACACATACAATATCTCATTATTATGGAATAATATACTCTTTTAATTGCAATATTATCTTTGTAGAAACCAATAACTTCTTCACTCCATCCATTTACCCATTTCTTTGAGAACTATATCAGACCCACTCATCATAATGAACTTAGTAGAGTTCACCCATCATCATGAGATATATGTGGCTCAGTCATCATCATAATTAATTTCCAAGAACAATTATATATTCATAGAATATGAAATAATTCACTTTACTATATATACATAATCATAGTTCGTGCATAGGTTTATTTACTCATGGGAAAAAATATTTTCTATGATAATATCATTGAGGAATTTATAATCAATCATAAGAAAAAATAATTATGGTGAAATTGTATTATATTCCCAGTGGGTAAAAATGAAAATTAATGTTTCATGTCATTGAAGGATTGAAATACCAAAAATGATCATTAAATAAAAATCTATTAAGAATACAACCATTACACTTTGAAAATAATTTTTTAATAATAAAAATTCATTTAATATTTAGAAATTAAATTTCACTAAAAAATATCAAGGAAATATTTAATGTAAGATCAAATATTTTATATTTTTTCACATTTGGAAATTCTATAGTTTTCATAATATTTAATTCAATGATTATGTTAATACAATTGGTAAAAATGATATTCCTAATAAATTATAAAGAAGAATTTTTATAAATTTTTTTGGATATTTAAAAAAGGATAAAAATGAATTTATAAAATAATTTAATAACATTAAGAAAAATAGTAGAAAACATTGATGTGGAAAAAAAACATTTTATGGACGATGGTGGAAAAAAAGTCTGATTCTCTTAAAAAAAATTTTAGACCCATTTTGAATACTAAAGAGATAAAAAGAGTAAAAAAACAATTATATTATAGAAATATCTATATGTGAATATTGATTAAATGAATTTACCAAATAAGAATCATATATTAATCAAGAATATAAAATCCCAATTAAAAAGGGATTGAAACAAAATCCACTCACTACATTGGTATATTTTTGAATCATATAACCCGCGAATGAATAAAATAAAATTAATCATGAAAAATCATGAAAATAAGGATATTAATGATATAAAAATTTAATATTGGTGTTTAGACACATCATAAAATCATATCTTTTCAACAAAAAGATATTATATCCCAAATAATGAAAATTTAATATGAATATACCATACGATGATAGCCTCATTTAATTGAGAAATTATCACAGGATAAATTATTTAAAACAATTAGTAAATCCAAAAAAGTAGTTGTTCAAATAGAATATAAATCAAATAGTTTTATTTTCACAAATATGGTTTATATAATATCATAAATGAATTAGAATTGTAACCCCAACCATATTAATTTAGTTCGCTTTGGTAACGTCACAATCAAAGATACATGGATTAATTAAAATTCACTGAATCATTAAATACCCTGATGTGTGATTTGTTCATGAAATACAATGTAATAACAATATATATGTATATACACTATATAGAAGAAATTAGGTGTATAACATTAACATATTCTTTAATGGGGGTAGAATTGTGACAAAATAACTTACCTTAAGTCCATAACTGTTATGTATATCCATTAACTCATTTATAATAATATTTTATTAATGTTTTATAGGATTGAGAACAAGTTAAATGTTTATTAATATATTATTCACCATTTATTTCATTTAAATTAATGAAATATTTCAATATTTAATTAGTTAAGTCCTTGTATAGTATTTTTTGGATGTTTAATTCATTATTTCAGAGTGAATGTTTCCTGTTGAAAGTTGTCAATGAAGGCATTATTACATCATCTCCAAAAAACATTATGAAATAACATCCTTTTTAATACATTAATTATAATTTTAGAACAAACCATTACATATGGTTATGAAAAATGATATATGTTACAATCAAGGAGATGTTAGTTTATACTTCGGTATGAGTAAAATTTCATCCAATGGCCCGAATGCCTTAGATTTTTTATTTTATGATAACACCCCTTTTAAAGGAAGAAGGGGGAAACCTGAACAGACTTCTAGACATAAAACATTACACGAATCAGTGATCAAGAATATAAAACAAGACTGACACCATGGATCTACCTCTCCCCAAAATTTTAAAAAACATCTAAAGCTCGCCACCATGGAAAGACTGTATGGCCAACAAGTGTCCTGTGTTAATGCACAGGCTCGATTCGTTGGCTGACGCCATACCCTTTCAAATATCCAAATCTAGACAGCCTGCATAGGTGAACCGCCTGCTTTGAATCCTCCTCTGAGGCCTGTTCCATTAGATCAAGACCGGCTATATCCTCATAATCTGAGTCTCGAAAACCATCCAAGCATTCAAGAATCCTAACAACATTAAAACCAATATCCTTCCATTCCAAATTCCAAAAAAAAATGGGATCAAACCAATACACATTCAACAGCTAAAAGCCCCAGCACCAGAGACGATTCCTGAAGCACCCTGCCGCAGCCAGAAAAACCTCCAACCATAGCCGCAACAGCCCGAAGAGGACGACAACCCCTGAAGAAGAAACCAAATATTTGTCACCCAGGACAGAAAGAAAAAAAACCACCTTGATGTATGGTCTCCATTGAGGGGATCTGGGTAGATATGAACCAAAAACACCACTCTGGGCTTGGAGCTAGAAAAATCAAAACTGCAGAAGAACCCTCAACAGATTCTTAAACAGACGAACCACAGGAAGATAGAGGAACCAATGAGGTAGAAGGGCACGCTGAAGAATACATCGTTGCAAGGACTCCAGCAAAGAAAACACTACAACAAGCTAGAGCACAGAACCCATTGCCACCCTCCATCGCAAACGCAGAGACCACAACAATCCACCCAAAATGCATCCAAGAGATAGATCACCAGGGTAGAAACCCAAAACTACACAAGATCTAGATGAAGAACAGATCTGGAGCCACCACTCAGGGACAACTGCTGCAGATCCAAGACGGAGACCCTTCACAATGGACGCTCAGATCGTCACCATCACAGAGCACCGAGGCCGAGCTGACCCGGGACAAAAAAAATGAAGCCTCCTGAGATGCGCAAAGAAACCCAACCATGAAGCCACCATTGAGATACGCTGACGTCCAAATCTGACCACTGAAAGATGAGGACGTTGGTGAGAAAGAAAAGGCTGAATGAAGAAACTGACACTGGAAGCCAACTGTAGAACATCGAATCCGCCGCAGAGAGAACTCGACTCCCAAAGACGAACGAGACAGCGATAGAGAGGGAAGAAGGTCACCACATGCTAGATCTCCCTGAGAAAAACACAAAGGAGATGGACTGCAACCAACCCTGCATTGATAATAAAGCAGCGGTGATGGGAAACCCTACCGCGAGTAGTGCCCCTTAGGGCTCATTCAAATCATATGAGTTAAATTTCCATTTTACAAATAATGTAGAGGAATGAAGTTAATTAACAAATTATCATCACATAATTATTATTATATCATAAATATTATATTATATTATTATAAAACTTTTTTATACCACCCCCGTGATTTTTTGATGATGAACGAAACACTTTTCTTTCTAGAGGTGGTAATTCATATGCACACACGAACAAAATTATCATTTTTAATAGATGGAATGGTTTGAAAATCTAAGATAGATTATCCGTAAAATGATATTTATGTCACTAATATATATATATATAATCAAAATCTATCCTTATGAACATTTAAGAGATATGGTGATATAAAATGAATTACATCGATTCATGAGGCAGGTTTCTACCACACACACAAATAGTAGTTTTGTATCCCATTTGATGGATGAAGGACATAGAATAATGTTATGACATTAAAAAAATAAAATATAATTATACATTAACTAATTATGTTGTTATTTATTAATGGTTAGATGATTTTTCAAGTTGATAAAATAAGAAAAAAATTCCAAAAAAATTATTCAATGTTATAACTCTTCTTTGAAAATTCACATCTCCCTTATAACCTACTACAAATATGGTTATCATTTTGTAAAACGCCTATATTTGAATTGGATATATTTTTAATGGTTTTTTAAATTTTATGGTTCATCTAGAATTCTCAAAAGTTGTAAGGAGGAGAGGACATGAGGTTCCACTTTATAGTTGACCAGAGTGGAACTCTTGGAATTACGTAATGTCAGAAATTATTATAAATTAATTTTCTTATAAAATTGTGATAATGTTTTTATATTTAGAATATAAGATTATTATTGTTAGGTCCACTAGTCTGAGTACCTTGAGAGGGGGTGTGAATCATGGTATGACTAATTCAAAATTATAACCCGTTCTGATCTTGTTTTGCTGTTAAAAAAACACTCTTCTCTCTCTTTCCTGTTGCACAATATAAATAGAAGGTAAAGCATGCACAATGCACATCAATTTTTACATGGTTCACCGCTAAGGGCTACGTCCAAGGAGGATATGCTGACAAGTTTCCAGTCGTACCAAATTCCACTATTCTTCACTAGATGTGGATACAAAGGTTTGGGAAAAGTTACTCTGTCCCAAGCTCACTGCCTTTACAATGTTCGGGCTAGATCACTTCTATGCCCAGGCTCACTACCTTTATAAGGTTTAGGGTCAGCTCACTGCTTTCTCAAGGGTCACTCCCTATTTCTCTCTCTCTGGCTCACTTCCGGTGGAGAGGATCACCTACCTCTTCTTCCTTTGGTCATTACACTATGAAGTGATCCAATCATAGTTTATAGACCTGTAGGTCTCTTAATTTTCATGAAATCACGCATCCTAAACTGTAGATAGATGCTCTGTTAAAGTCCAACTTTCATCCACTGATGAATACCGCTTTGCCTCTTAAACATTGGGCAATTCTTTTGGAAACACCTTCGCAAAGAACCCTACTTCGCGAGGCTCCCAATTTCATGAAGCTCAAACAAGACTTCACGAAGATCCTTCCTTTTTGGGAAGCTTATAATTTCGCGGAGCTCGGACCATCGCAAATCCCAATCCTTCGCAATGGTTAGGCCATCGCAGAGCTCAAGTCGTCGTAGAGAAACTTCCATCGCGAAGCTCACTAAGCCAATGCGGAGCACATGACTTTTGCAGAGCAAGAATAGCTGCCGCGAAGCTCTTCTTTCATGAAGCACACTGCCTTTGTGAACCGAGAGCAAAGTATTTTCTCAGAAAATTATCTTTACTTCTCTCGAGGGGGTCAGCCTCTATTTATAGGAAATTCCACCGACCCTCGACACTTCAGCGCGAAGTCAACGCCACGCCATCGCCAATCATGAAGCACCGAAATTTCTGCCAGAAATCTCTCAAAATTGCGAAGCACCACGACAATTTTCCGATCGTGGAGTTCGTCATAATCGTGGAGTATCACCGTCAAAATTATTTCACACCTTCACCGCGAAGCTCCCTCACAAAGTCCTTCACCACTGTGATGTGCTTCAACTCTGCCGTTCGCGAAGCTTTGATGTAATTGCGAAGAATCACCACCATCATTCTTCTGGTCTTCGCGAATTCCAAACCATGAAGCCTCTCTTCATGAAATTCATGCCTTTTCCATATTAAAATATAATCTTCATGGATATCCACTTTTCACGATGCTCACCAACCTCCAAATTGTGGACCCCAAAAATTTGGCAAACACTGGGAAACTGCGCCACATTGTACTTCTCTTTTGTACCGCCTCCAGATCGTTCATTCCTTTGTCATTGTTCTTTGTCAACATGGATTGTCAACAACTTCTCGGGAACTCGACAATTCTCTATGGAAACCTGCTTTTTCAACAAACACAATCAACCCAAAAATATTGCAATGTTATCATGAGAGATTTTTTACCAACAATTATATGTATAAATAATACCATATAATAAAATTTGGACATGTTTATGTCATCTTTTCATCCTTATCACTATATATTAACCCCACAATAATCCTTTTGATGAATAACCTAATATCAATGTTTATTAATATTTAGGGGTCATGAAATATAATATAAAAAGACAAGTGAATGGACCATTGATGATATTTTAAAAAATATTAAAACACATTTCATGAAGAGATTTTTTTATATTTTAAATCATTGAATAAGATTTTGTTTATTATAATGTGACCTTAATGTCAATTTTTGGAATAATACAATTTGTTTGACATTAAAGTCAAAAAGAAAATGATAGAATAAGAATACAACCATTATATATATATATAACATGTTATATATATATATATATAATTTGTTTGACACTATAAACCACTCAAAAAATTACATTTAGATATTTTAGAATCATTTAATTGATTTTTCTGCTACTTGCACTAGAAATACAGTTGTGATGTGCAATAATTTAAGGTAATTATTTAAAAATGGAAAAAAAGAAATTACCATCAAAAAATATTTTTTTTACCTTTAATATAACACTTAAAATTAATCCATAACGTATTTTTGTTTCCCATGTGATCATATAATTGAAATTTAAAATTAAAATAGTGACATTGTGTAGTTATTTTCCCTCAAGAAATAGAAAAGTATTTTTTTAATTTAAATTTTAGAAAATAAATCCATAACATTGAATATGGAATGTGTATGGACTAATGAAGCATATA
This sequence comes from Viscum album, assembly GCA_963277665.1. Taxonomy (NCBI): domain Eukaryota; kingdom Viridiplantae; phylum Streptophyta; class Magnoliopsida; order Santalales; family Viscaceae; genus Viscum; species Viscum album. The sequence goes on along the minus strand of OY728166.1, from coordinate 1,064,052,161 downwards.
TAATAGTTTAAAGTCATTTTTAGGGATAGGTTTAGTCTATATAATATTATATTTAACATTAATTACCCAATTTACCCTTATGAAAGTGACATATATTTATAATAGTTACTATTCAAAATGACCACATATAAAAGGGATACACCATATTAAATACTTTGGATTCACAATATGTGAAAATGTTTTAATGATCCAATTTGTATATGTGTTAGAAATAAAATTTAATAAAAATGTATAAAATAAAATTAAAAATATTTGTTTATAAAAATGAATTTTTATGATTAAAAATTAATGTACATAGAATTTAGTTAAAATAAAGAATAAAATATAATTATTCAAAATATAAATATTTAAATAAGACTAATTTTTTCTTTGAGATAAATTTAAAATCATATTATTACTTTTAAATTAAATTAAAAAGCACTTAAACAATTTGTTTTTCTTAGTGTTTAATGGAAAATATTTTTTTAAAAAAAATCCAAAAACTTAACCATATTATAAATTTTTATTCTAATTTAAAAATTTAATCCATTATAATAAAATAAAATTTAGAAAAGTGGAATAATTAAAATTTTAATACGTTCTTATTAAAATAAAAAAATTATGAAAACGTATATTTGAAGTATAAAATTACATTATTTAAAATTAAGTTCTTATTTTTTTTATAAACCATTAAATATTAAGTGAGTTGGAAATTTAAAAATAATTTTTTCACAATTTCATTATTTATATTCATATATCAAATTTTACGACTATTTTATAAATATGACATATAAGTAAAAATATTTCATGATTTGTTTCTACACTATATAGTGCACTGTGTACATTTTCAAACATTTTGTTTTCTAAAATATCATGGTGTTACATTCTCCAAATATAATAAAATACATCTATATAATTCTAATATTCCATGGTAATAATGTGTTTGAAATTTAATAATACCATTTTTTTAGAACGTAAAATGTAAAAATGTTTAATAAAATATTATCCTTCAATTAGAGAAAGGTATGTAACGCCCCTTGATTTTATGATATATTTCTATTTAAATAAATATAATTTCTTTGATAAACTATTATACACAAAACCTCATGTCTAAATGAACAGTAATATATTATACCATTACAACAAAGTGGTTTGATTGGAGATATAAGTTGGAATAACATAATTTAAAAATTAAGTATAAATATTTTATATAATGAAAATATATTTATAAATAAGTACCCAATATTTATTGTAATTATAGGTTTTAAAAATACATTTCTCTACAATAATTGTTTTTTATTAATTTTTGAGAAAACATAAAATAATTATATTTATACTTTTAGCGACTATTTTTGAAAAATTGAAATTACATTTTGAAATCATTAGAAATAAATTTTCTTAGAGTGATTTATTTTTGAATTTTAAGAAAATATTAACTTGTCAATGAATGATGAAAAATTGATTTTAATTTTAAATTATATGTTCATTTAAAGAAATTAAATAGTTTTAATTTTATTAAAGAGGTTTTAAAAGTAACATTGACTTTTTTAAATTTTTAGTAACCAATTTTTCGTCAATAGAACTAATTTAATATGTATTTTCGTATAAATTATTTTTATACAGAAGAAATGAATTTTTTCTATGAAATTAATTTTTTCCACATTTTATGAGATTAATCTAAAAATATTATACACCAAATTTTGATATTTAATTTTATAAAACCTATTTCATATTTGGATATATAATGTGTAAATTTTTGTAATTTTTGTAATTTTTTATTTTATCATAATGAAAAGTTAAAAAAATAAAAATTTGTCACCACTATTATGTTTAAAACATGTTTTTCAAAGTTTGGTTTCTACTAATAGATAATTGTGAAATTAACAATAATAACATTCATAAATTGAATTCTTAAAATTTTGACATCAAAATATCCCAACATCTAGTTGGTGGCCATGTATATGTATATATCATGAGACTAGCTTTGTGATATTTTATTATTTTAATAAATTACATGTGTAGCCCTCCCCCCACTTAAAAATGAAATCACCTCTTTCTATTCATCACAGTACATTTATCATTATATATCTACAAAAACCTACCAGAATATCATAAAAAATTATGTGTCAATTTTGATTTGGTTCTTTCATTCTCATAATACCATTCCTAGAGTCCATAGTAAAGGATCTAAAGGAGTCCTCGCAAAGAAAATGAAATATTTTTACTCATCATTTCTCAAATTATTTATTCTTCTATATTCCATAAATATATGGTATTCATCATAAAATAATAACATCAATATTCATAATATATTAAAATATTATTTATGAGATGGAAAAAATATAGACCATCAATTCCCTCAGATTAGAAGTTAATTCATCACTCTTGCGTACATGTGGAATACCACAAAAACAAAGAGATAAAATTGACTTTCAATAAGAGAACACAATGGATGGATCTTAAGATATATTTTATGATTTTATATAATTTTTTGAAATAATTATGGTTCTAGAATTATAATATCATTTATAAATTGTTACCTTCCATTATATTGGAAGACAATAACATCACCATTGCATACATGTGGATCACCACCTCCATGAAGCAGTGTGATTAATTTTTTATTTAGAATTATCATGGATGGTAGTAATGATAGATTTAATTAATATAATTTCTTTATATAATGAAATAACAATTGTAAAATGTTATATTATTATTTACTTTTATTTATTTCAATCATTAAGAATGTGAAAATAATGTTCCTATATATATACAGCCTCCCATCTCCATAAAAAGAGTAATTAATTTTTTTATTTCATTAATTTATGGATGACTTAATATATATATATATATCATATAAATATATTATATTTATATTATTTTTAAAATTATGGATATGATGAAATCATGATCCATGCTGAAAGACCAAAAAGACTAAACCAAAATTATCATAAAAACCATAACAGGTAACACCTAAATATGATGATTCTAATATAATTTTTTTAATAAATGGATATTAGAATGTTATAATTGGAAAATTTGAGTTATTATAAATTTTTAAATGCCTCTATCATAATATTATTATAATTTTTAATTAATTATATAGTTGGATAAAGTGATTTAAATTCAATTTGATCATGATATAGAGGTTTTAAGTTGTAATCTGATTATTTAATTGATTGTTTGTGATTATATTTTAAATGAATGAATTTCATGGTATAAATATTAAGAATTTATAATATTTTTTGGAAAATAAATTTTTGTATTTCATTTACATCACTTCTACAAATCAAGCGACAATCATTATATTTTTAAGGAAATTAACACTTATTTCTATCTATGGTCGAAAATAATATTGAAACATTTCCATGTTTTTTTAAAAATGTTTTTGTGAAAGTTATTACTATTATAATATAGTATTTATTATTTTCAACCCATTTGGGACATTATAAAAAACTTTTCAAAATGAATCTTATTTCATCTTTTAATCGTGGTAGTTTTCACTTTTAATAAAAAATTTGAATGGAATCATTTTTAACATACATAACATGAATATAATTTTTCACCATGGTGAAAGATCAATTACTTAAACATTAAATTTAAAAAACTATGATGATATTTTCAATAAAAAAAATTTCCCTAATATTTTAATAATTTTTAAATTTTAATTTAGTGTTTTGAAGTGAAAATGGTATTTTTATCCAGAAATCATATATCGCTCATTTAAATAAATTTTCCATATATGATATCATGATTAATGTTACATATTATTATTAGGGGATATAGACAAATAATAATATAAAATTTAATTCATTTAATTTATTGTGATGGTGATTTTTTTGGATTATTATATGAAACCCATTTTTTCCCTCAACTTAAATATGTTATAATCAAACCCATATGAAACCCATTTCTTTTCCAGATGTTATTCTACGATAATATAATGAAATTTTTATGTAAAAAAATTCATTTATATTAATTATGGAATTATAATTGTATAAAAAACATTTGAATAAAATTTTCTTGATTTAATATATGTGACTGGTGGACCTGAAATTATAAATCCCTTAAATACATTGGGTGAAGATAGATATAGAATGGGACTACAAGGAATGTAATGGAATGTGATCCTGGTTATATAAGGGAATATTTCCACTATAATAGTCATAGAAGTGAACCATAGATAAGGATATAATTTTATGCATAGTGATTCTAATCAACAATGATTTTCCTGAAATGGATATTGATTTTGGAAATGATTTTCCAAGATTCTATATAAAGTAAAAATTAATGTTTTATGGAAATTTGTTTCTCTCATAGATCATTTGTAACACATGATGATCAATTATAATAAGTAAAAAAAGTTATTTTAATAAAACTATAAAAAAATTATAAAAATAATATTTCATGGAAAAAATATTCTTATCTTAATGGATTAATATCATTTTCAGATTAGTTAATATAAATAATCATAGAATGAATTTATTAAATTTTACCCCAAGAATAATATTTTGTGAATAATTGAAAATATATACAATAAATATTTAAAAATATAATTACAATATACTAAATTATATTTTAAAATAAAAATTAAATAAAAATTAATTTAATAGAAATAATTATAAGATCATTTGGAAGTATAAAATTGATATTTTCAGTAAACTAATTTTGGTTAAAATAGTGTTATTTCATTTCATATTTATTAATTAAAACAAAATTTTACAAAAAATTATTTAAAATAATTTTAAATATTTTATATCTTAATATAAGCATTTAAATCTTTTCAATTTTTATAATTAGTCATATATTTGTCATGTTATCATCATTCGCATGAAAATAACAATTCTTCAAATCCCATTTTTCGACACATTTCAAAGGTTATTTATTAAATAATTTTTTTTCCAAATATCTAAATTTAATTTGGTAAAATGTATTCCATTTTTGGAATTAAAAATTAATATTATTTAATATGTTAAACTCAATATTTTTCCATAATGAATATAGAAAAAAGTAAAAGTAAATTACAACGCTTATGTAAAAATGTGTAACTATGAGGAAAATCTATAATAATATGGGTAAAATGTACAAAAATAATATTAAACCCATTTTTTATTAGGATTTGGATCTTATCCTTTTACCCTTATAATTATATTCATTTTTGATCCCTAGTTATATGAATATTAAAGGAAATTATTCAAATAACAATGAAAATTCATAATTGTGTCACACACCTCATTTATAAAAGGGAACCTCTTCCACTCCCACATTTACTCTACCGAATTAATTTACCTACACAATAACATAAAAAAATACATCTGAAATATCTGAATATACACTATAATGGTTCTTTTAATACTAAATGAATAATCTTATGATCCTTAATAAGTGATTCAAAAGAGGGGTTTCTCTGTGAAGGTAGTTGTCTTCACCAAGATCATTCCTTTTTTAATTCATCTATGTTTTGAAAACATTTGGTTATAACAGTACCAATATAATAATACTTGTAACTAATATATACATTGTTGTTATTTTCATGATATAATAATATTTATTCATCTCATTATCTATAAAATAGGAAACTGCACAATCACATGTGTGTATTGTAGACTACCGTCTTGAGAATAAATGTTACTTGTTTTCCATCACCCACTCAAATAGATAGTCATAATGATGGAAATAATGAATTTATATGATATATAGGATATGATTTTAGTTGACTATATTTAATATATATTATACTTCCTAACATATTCACTGATTAATAAAATGATAATGTTTCACTTGTGTACAAATTACCAACCATCCCAATGATAGAGTGTATTTAAAATTCCTTTCCCACCTCTAAATATTGATTATAAACACATATATAATGAATTAATATGGTATTTAAAAATTTAATATCATTATTAAGATGATGTAATAGTATCATATTCTAATTAAAGGAAACATTCTTGTAAAAACTATGATGAAAAAGAAATATTTTAACACTTGAAACAACTGTATGAATAAAATAGTGATATGATGTTATAAGGTAATCATATATGTGTTTGAAAATATTAATATGGTTATATTTTAGAGTAATAAAATTATTAATAAAATCATATATGTGGTTAAAGAACATCCAACTAAAGGGAAGTGTGAGGTAAGGGATTTCATCTCAATTTTAATTCAATTGAGAAATATTTGATATTATAGTCCTATTTAATTTTATGTTGGGTATATAATACCACATTTATATATTTAAATAAAAAATATAATTATTTATTAATATTACTTATTTAATTAAATTTTATTCTTCAATGGGGTTACAATTCCAAAGTTACCCAAGTAGTAAGAATTTATTTGATAACCTCACTCAATTTTGGGATTGCATATATTTTAATTCAATGAATATTATTATTTATCATGTAGAATTAACAATGAATTTTTTATCATCTAGATATTTAATTAGATTACATTTTTTATTAATTATATAACTATCTTTCATATGTGACCTTATAAATGAAATGTTTAAATGAAAATAAGATCTTATTTTTCAATTGATCAGGTAAATTTTTAATCCATGTACATATTTTTCATAATTATATTAAAATATAATTTTTTATTAATAAATAAATTTACTAATGAATTTTTATTCTAATTTATTTTTAAGAATATTTTCAAATAATTAATCAAAATTTTTATGAAATTTATTTTTTAGACATTATTTACAAATAATTATAAAGGATTTTTTTTAGAATTTGAAGAATTGAGCAACATTCCCACAACCATAACCATTTTATTATATTTATCTTATTGAACAAATTTTGACTGGTTTTGAAATGAAAAATATAATATGAAATATAAATTTAATATTTCACTTCTATTTTCCTTATTACTCTAATGGAAATGAATTTATTACAAAACCTATAATTTTTATGAATAGTTAGTCATCTCTGATATCATGAATAATTTTTTGAACATTATGTTTCTTTTGAAACATTTAAATTATTTTCATTATAGGAAATAATGTTTCTCCTAAATATCCCTATTATTGGTATCATTGATATAATTTTGTATTAAAAATATATCATTTATATATATATATATATATGGGGTTATTTTATGAATTTTATTTTATTGACTGGTAACAACATTGTTAAACCTTTATAATTTACTCATTATAGGTATTTTTTGAAAAAGAATATTTTTTATAAACTATGTTGTTGATTAAATATATGATTAATTCATTTGACATAAAGTTATGGGTGGATCCCATTTATTGATATCCCCTGGATACATTTTCTTGTCTCACGAGACAAATAATTTTTCCAAATGAATTGGTTTTTTATTATATACCTACATTTAATTTAATCTATCCTTGCATATATATGTGATGGTATGAATATCATGATATTTGAGATGATGACATACAATTTTAATCATATTCTTCATTGAGATTTAAGTAAATATTATCCTTGAGATTATTACATTTATATTTTCCATGGAAGATTTATTCTCATTTATTTATTAAATGTAATGTATTTTTAGTTATTTAACATTCCATTTTGATTATGGATTATTTAATCATGATGGGGTTTTAGGTACATAACCCTTACTAATCCTCTGAGCTCAAACTTATTTTTTCTCCTTCCCCAAGATATGATGATGAATTCATTGAATGAGTGTCAAGGATGAAGATTATTTTCTTTAGTTATGTTTTATTATATTTATCCATTCTTAAATAAGTATCATATATTTTTCTAATTCACTTAGACTACTAGACAGATCTGATCCTCTGGATTAGGACCCTTTTAACTATTGAAATTTAATAAAGCGTACACTTGCTCAGGGTTACTGGAGTCATGGATGTAAATATTTTTATTAGAGTATGTTTAGTAGTAACCCTAGGAAATATAACTAGAAAAACATATATTTCGGAAAATAAAAATTTTGATTACATTGAGGATAAGTCTATGGGTAGGGTAACATCCATGTTTTTCGGTAATCTATCGATTTTGTGTTTCTTCCTAGAAATGAATTTTTGAATTTATACTATATGGTGTCATGGATTTATATTGATGCATTAAGGTTTAATAACCATATAAAATTTTTTACTGCATCTTTTCCCTCGTTATATAGTATGGTTATTTTTCACTTACTAAAAACCTTGTCCGACAATTTTAGGTACATTATTAGAGTAATTAAATTTTTTTAAAACCCATTATGAAATGTCTAAAAAAATTAAAAGATTTCCTAAAATAGAAAAAAATATGATTTCTAGATTTATAATGCCTGAATTTTTAATTTATTTTATATAATATACAGGATTCCATATTATACAATATGAATTAATGTTTTTATTTTTATGAATTAATTTAGTAAATTAAAAAATATAGAAATTGTACCAGGAATAATGATTGGTATAAATACTCATGGAAAATATATAAATTTACTAGCTGAGTAGGCCCATGAATCTTTTATTGGAGATCATAATATCATGGTTATATTAGGTTCTCTAAATATGGTTATTATTACCGTTCACACATAGAGCAACATGATGTTCCATGGTCTGATTCACATATATTAGTCAGCTTCCTGTGATATTATCCATCAATTTTTAGTGGAACTAATAATATTTTGGTAAATGAGAAAAGGATTTATTCTATCTAAATGATATCTATATCCTTTTGTACATGAGCCTCAGCCCAGTTGGTGAGGATTCCATAAGTGCATCCAAGTGACCTGGGATCAAATCCTGGAGGGGGATAATTTCTGGTACTGTAGCATGCCTGTAGCAGGAACTATAACAGGTACTGTAGCAGGTACTATAGTAGGGACTGTAGAAGGCACTGTAGCAGGATTTGTGCAGAACTGTAGTAGGCACTGTTTGGCATGGTAGTAGCCTGGAATATTCCCCAGTTTGGGCCTTTGGGCCATTGATTTGGTCCCCGAGTCCTTTAAGGCCTTCGAGCCACCCATGACTTCGGGTCAGTATGGTCTTTGGGCCACCTCAAGGCCTTCCGGCCACCGTAAGTGCAGATTCAAACTAGAAAACCTATAAGGAACACACATTAAAAAGAGGAGTTTCCAGGTGCTTTCATCATATTAGAAGCTAAAAAGATTGCAAGAATGAGAGGGTATGACACCTGCCATCAGGACAAGCCTGTGCATGCACAGGAAAGCCTAGCCAAACAGCCATTCGAATGTAGAGAGCTGATTTCATGATGAAAATGCTGGGGAGGAGCAGTTCCAAGTAGTTAGTCTGGGATGTATGTAATGTTTGAAGCCTATAGGAAATTAATTCCTCTAAGACCTACAGACCAGGTAATACATACATCTACGGGCCTGGTAAGGGTTCTACCTCACCCCATTAAAGGTGGATTATCAAAATCAATAACAAAGGAAGGCCTTCAGGCCATTGGAGGATTATATCTATGGCCTTAGGATTCAGTGAAAAAGAAAAGGTTTCAAAAATATATATTCTCTTAAAGGTGATTTTGTTCAATGGTGGTTATTGATACCGAATTAAAATGAGGAAGATGCAATATAACCAAAAGAATGGATTTCATTTAATGAAACATTATTTGATAAAAATTTCCCTCATTATCACTAATACGAAATGATGAAAACGTTCCTCTTCATAAAAAAATGATGAAGAATGTGTTTTATATCAAGATGCTACCTTTAGAAGACTATAATTGTTTTTATGTTACTTACACAGTACAAAATGCATGATTGGCAATTTAATTGAAGGATTTAAGAAAGGTATTCTACGGGAAATTATTTATCAAAACTTTTGTTCATAAGATGAAATTATTTTATGAACCATCAAAATAGAGAAGTAATTATCTAGATCCAAATTATTCAAGGGAACCAAATAGAACAATAGGTTTTATAAACCCCAAGAAAAAGGTAATGCATCGATAGAGAGGAAGAAAACCAATAAATTTATATAATTTGAAAATTGTGGGAAGAAAAAACCTATAAAAGTTTTTGTGGAATGTGAGTTTGTCACATGTTTGATTGAACCAACCTGGAATATTTTTAAAAGAATAACAATAAGTTTAATACGGTACTGAACTTGAAACACTAAGCTTAAATGACCTGAGTAATATATGACCACTAAAACGATGTTATTAAATTAGAAGTTATGGATATGAATAAAGATTTTATAAAATATATCAAAATATACTATATAATACAAATTTATTGATAATTTTGTATTAAGTAATTAGTAAATTTTTATTAATTTCTTTTTATTAATGAAAAAATTTGTTATCCTCAAAAATATTTTTATTACTTTTTGTGGTAATATAGTATAATTAATTTCTAAAAAATTATAAAATTTATTCTACAAAATGAAATTATTTTAATTAATAAAATAAAAATTAACATAGCGTTGAATGGGAATTTTTAATTTCTCATACTGGTTTTATATTATAATAAATATTTCCCGTTATGTTATTTGAATTTAGAAATATGGATTCTATATTTTTAATCAGAATAATTTATATTATATAATTTTCTAATCTATTTTTTAATGAATAGTGATAGGAGAAAAAATATTTTACCAATTTTAAAGATAAAACAAGGTTACATGGGGTTAAACTAAAAATATAAGGGTTATAATTACGTAAAACTAGTATAAAATATAAATTATGGACTTGTTTTCACATTATATAAAATAATTATAATTAATGGTCCTATTTTGTTTTATTGTTTGAAAGAATCGTGGTAATCACGTTTTATTTTCCAAAATTCCATCTGAGTCCTCTCCCCTACTTATATATAGTCACTCATTAACATCTCTTATCAACAACTCTATGGAATTTTTTTATCATAAACATCCTTCCAGAATACCTTAATTAATTCCTTACACTTATAATAATGGATATTTTCTGATCATAAATCAAATCTAGAAAATATTTTGATATATTTCATAAGATATTTTCAAAATTAGCGGTGTCATTATTAACGAAGATTTTTTTATTTATTCTTAAAACACACTCAAACAATATTCAACCTTGATGAAATACTAAAACGATTATATTCCATATAATTATGTGTTGTAATATTAATATCATAATCAATATCAATATGCTCTTCGATAAAGTGGGAAATGAAACATTCGTTTGTTTATGCGGGCGAACTACCACCTCACAAACCAAGGTAATTATCCTTCCATCACATACCCTTATGTCTATTTATAAATATTTATTTAATATATATATATATATTATTTTTAATATAATTATTATTATTTAATTAATATATCACATATAACTTCTTTCGTTCCATTCATTTGGGGATATGAAAATGTCTCTTCTATTTATGTAAGGCTACTACCTAACCAAACATTGGGATTTTTTTTCATTAACACATTATTTTGAAGAAAATAAGGATAATATTAACTAATTTATGTTTTATATGTGAAATAATAATGACATTAGTGACATTTTTATTATTCTAAAATTCTAATAGATCATTTTCAATCATACGTTTCTACTCACTGAAAACTGATAACGTCATTCTTGCATACTTGTGAAGTACCACCCCCTCGATGAGATGTGATTTTTAATTAATCACCAAAACACATGAAAAGATATATATAATTATATTTAATTAAATAATATTCTATTTATGAATTTATTACAATTCATTAATGATAAAATAATGTGTTCCTTCATTCCATAATAATCATTGAAAAATAGAATAATTACTCATGTATACATATAACCTACTCTCTCCATGATTGTAATGTAGTTCATTATTTATAACCATATTTCATGATAGGTTTTAAAACATCAAATTATTTTTAGTGTAGATTATTATTATAGAGATTATTAAACAATTTCCACTTTTACCACAATCAATATACTGAAGTTATTTTTATAATGTAAACCAAACATCCTCAACACACCATACATTGACATAATTGGTTAAATACTTTAATATTACATTAAAATAATTAAAATAAATTATATTTTTATAATTTATATACACTTTTAATATATATTAATAAAATACATAATTGACATTACTTCATTAAATATTATTTAAAGGACAAATATTGAATGTTTGGACTCGAGGTAAGGTTTTCTCATCTCACTGCTATTTTAGTGATAAATATTCCATATTCACTAGTTATTTATGTAACATAGTCTCTATACTTATCATAAATTTATTATAATATTATTTTAAAAAAAATAATGGTATTTAAAAGCAATATAATGTTTTCACATTTGTATTGTTTTGATATAGATGTTTCCAAAGCATTATGAGACATCATCTCAATTTACCACCAGTGAGAAATATTTTAATTCAATGCCACCAATTGCTTTTATATGGTGTATATACAAACCACTTTTAATTATTTAATATTTTAAACTCTATTCATCAATATAAAAAAACCTTCATGTTAATTATAGTTCACGAGGGATATTTCTTTATGATAAAATACTCATTCTTAATGATAAATTATGAGTTTTTTCAATGATATTTTCATGAAACCTATTTCTTTTCAATGGATTATTCAATTTTTGAAATTAACAATTTCTTTAATAAATAAATAAAAAATATATTTTAAAATATTCATATCATTATTTATAGACATATATATGTTAATGGGGGGGTTCAATTATGCCACATGGATGGGTGGATCTGTTCTAAAATAAGGAATGATGTCTACATTTTTAACCAAAGATGGCAGGTGGGTCTGTGATAGACCTCCAATGTGTTCTGTATGGAAATCAATCGTATAGTTATAAAACCTGTAAGGTTGATTGTATGAATTATATAGAAATGATGTTCCATTTTAATTACATGCATTATATATTCTTTATTTTGGTATTTAAATAATTTTTATGATTTTGTAACTTAGGAAAATAATTTTATGTTTAAATAAAATTATATAAATTAAAACAATTTATAGCCATGATTTTTAATGATTACTACAATAAATAGTGACATGAAATGGCTCAAGATTATTAAATCATTTGAAAATTTACAATGTTAAATCCTTCTACCCGTGTTTCATGAGTCATTATTTGTGTATTAATTAGAATAACTTATATTATGTAATGATCATAGAATTACATTATGTCATAATACAATGATGTTCATCTTCATTTCACTTATGAAATTTAGTTTTTAGTTCTTTTGTTCACCCTTACTATGAATTTTATCTCACCCTTTTTACATTTCATTTTCCCCTAGTTATGAAGAATATTGATTAGTGGATTATGTCAATAATGTTTTTTTTGGAAAATTATGATTACGTAATATGTAATTTGTAAATTTTTTTATAGTGTAAAAAACACTCTCTTCAAGTCATGGTTCCTATTTATGTATGAGTTCTTCTTAATTATATAAAACTAAAAACAAAAAAATGATACTAGGGTATGCGGGTAATCCAGTATTTCAGTTAATTTTTATATGATTTGGATTGAATACATAGGGCCACATTTATCAGTATCAAGATAGAAGATCAATGATAACGTGTTTTAGAACCAGACCTGAGAGTTTGGGTTCAAGGATATTATATTTTGGATAAGATAAATTGTTAAAGTATTATAGACCTTATGATATTTCCATGTTATTTTATGTTAAGGGATATTGATACCATCACAAGTCTATGAGTTTATATATGGTCATATGATTAATTATATCGAGATACTTTAGTCTTTAAATACCCATTTATGAATATGTTTATTTAAAAGATGTTCAATTTATGTAATTAAATTTTATACAAATAATATTTTAGGAAAAACTAAAACTGGATATTCAGGTGACAACCCATCACATCTGATAAGGGCGTGTGGCTTGAACGCATAGCCAAATGGAGATAAGGGTGCAATGCCTCTCACAATATTATATGATGTCCACATTAGTATGAAATAAATTTTTTATATAAATTATTTGAATGATAATGATTAAATTTTATCAGTGCATAAGATTTATCATATATATAATCATGGGACTAGAATGATATTGAGAGTTTAGGGTTTTAGTGTTACTTCATATGAGTATCACTTTATTTTTTTGGATACATAATCCATTATGATAACTATTTTTTTGGTCAATATATATAGATAAGAGGACTATCCATTTATCCTTTTTAAGATTATGTGATCTTGTATAAGTTAATTTTACTACCTTTGGAAATAAAAATTCATCTTAAATAATAATAGTTTGGTAAAAAAATTATTTTGGTAGAAATTGATTATATAATAAAATTTTATTAATCAAGTATATTTACTTATTTTCATTGCCTGAATGGAAATTTAGTTCCTCAACTATTGGTAATGAGTCTTAAAAAATAATGGTTTCCTATTACCATCAATTCTGATTAAATCAATGGTATTTTCACAACTATTTGGTTTTTTGTTTTATGGATTCTTACATTATAATTATATAACACCCATACCCTAGAAGCATGAAGAAGATGAATTACATAATTACAATAGAGTGATTGTAAGGTATTAAATCCCAAAATATAAATCAATTCAGTAGTCTTGAAGAAACTAGATATATAAATGGAACCCATTTTAAATTTGTAAAGGAAACAAAATACAATACATAACAAAAACTAATAAACTACATCGACGAGAACTAAATAAATGGTCTCGGTTTATAACCTATTGAAGGTAAATAAAAGAATTATGTGATTTAAAATTATATGTATTGGTTAAAAATATTGGAATCATGAATCACCAATAATTTAATCATAATAAAATTGGCATAGTTAACATGGCATAGTGAATAAATGAAAAATACACACCATTAAAAAACTGAGAATGAAATTGCATACATAGATTTTTTCATAGTGAAAAACTCTTAGAGGGTAATAACTCAAAATGAATAAAGAGAGTGATTAATAATTTTAAGTCATGTATATGGCACATTATACCACTATACCACCGAAATGGTTTGGTCTATGGGTAGAAACCCGTTTCATTTTATAAAATGAACCCAAAGGTTTTTCTGCCAATTGATTTATCTAATGAGAGATGTCGATGCATCAAGGAGATATAATGGGCCCCAATCATCACTAAAAGTCCAAATAAGTTTTTATAAATGTATTTAACACAAGATAAATACACCTTTTAAATATTCATATAGATTAGAGGACACATATTTATCAATATTTCCACACATAAAAGGACATTCAAAATAAACTCCAAATGTGAAATGGTATACAGGTAAGGAAATAATCATATTAGTGATACAAGAATATGGATATAAAAATGAATTATAATTTCAAATTAAAAATTAACCCCAATGGTAAGTAGATACACCACTTAGTAATAATTAGGTGCCCAATACAAATTTAATCAAAATGAAATTGAAATTGAGACAAAAATACCTTACCACAGTGTCAATAACCGTATCATATGACCAAAAAAACTAATCATCATATGAATATTTAAATAAAATGAATATAATGAGAATAATAAAATTATATAAAATTGTATGTACACATTCACCACATACCTGAAATAAGTGTCGAACAATGAAAATCTAATAGAAATTAAAGTGAAATGACAAACCCCTTAAAAAGATTATATCATTAGAGTGAGGATAAATAAATGAAATATATATGTGTGACAAATAAAAATCCAGACAATATAAGTGGATATAATTTATAAAAAAATCTATGTTCATTCACACATTTTCTTCAAAATAATGCAACCAATGAAATACATGTATAACGCAAATGGATGAAAATTGAGTTATGAAATCCCAGACCTTATGCATGATCGTGTTATTCAAGTGATCTTAATTAACTGAATAATAAAATTATTCATCATTAAATAATAATTCTATAACTTACTATACATTTAATTGATATTTTTTAACGTTATTAGGTTCATTCATGGCCTTTTTATGGGTTTAAGTGGTTCACTTTTATTGTTTTGGAAGCATTTTTTCCTTGATTTTCATGATCAGTTTACCTATATTAATTAATGGGAGTTTGAAATGGGTATAAACATCTAGAATTGTTAATATATATTATTAGTGACATTATGTATATATAAATTATTTTATTGTTATTTTTTTATCTTAAATGAGGATGAATCGTTAGATAAAAGTTAATGATAAATTCTTGGATTAACTTGGAAATTTTGTGCATAATGAACTTGTTTTGTGTTGTTATTTTATATTCTCAGTGTATGAGGGTTAAAAAAATTATATAAGATAAAATAAATATATTCTGATCTGTTTCAACAATTATAAAGGTTTCATGTCTAGTCTTGATGATAGTAATGAAAATTGAAAACACTTCTTCCTTAAACATGATAATTAACACATCTCGGACGATGCATTCATTTTTAGTATAAAATGAGGTAAAATAATAGATGATGATGGAATATTCCATGATTATAAAAAAATATTAATGTACATATATGGTTCTGGATGTTTCAAAACATTTGGATGAGAAGGGTTGATAATTGAAAAGATACCATAGGTACTTGAAAAAGAAAACAATGAATTGAATAGTAGAATTTACCTCTTGAATCAATATCCATTTGAGTGACTATTTAGGGGAGAGTATTTGGTATTTTGAGAAAGAAAAGGGATGTTGGACCTGGGGGAGGAGATTAGGGAGAGATTTTAGTAGAATTTAGTCAATGATGAAAACTTTAAAGGTGTGATGAAATGAGGGTATGAGGGGTGGTATTTATAGTTGAGGGGAGGATATTTTTCTTCATAATATATTCATTACTTTATTATTTCTTAACAAGATAAGAAATAGTGATGATTACATTACCAAAAATAGTACTATGTTCATGTTAGTATGAGATTTGGGGTCTTACATCACTGATGATTCTAGGAATAATGTATTTAAATTATAATGTATTCATGCGGTAAATTAATGTATTTTACTATTCACTAAAAATTCATGTATTTCAATAAAATCTAAGAACTTTTCCATAAACATTTTTCAATGCGTAGAATCCAAAAACAAACTTCATGTTTTATGAATACTTTAATAAATATGAGAAATTTAATTTTTAATTAAATTATTTATTTAATAAAAAAATACCAATACTTAAAATATTCGTCTTCATTTTAAAGGTGCCGAAATTTTATTTAAACTTTAATTTGTAAGGTTACCATTCATAAGAGACATATTACTATTCATAAGGGCAAGTCACTATTCATTAGGGTAAGTTACTATTCATCAAAAATTAACTTGATTCTATCAGACTCCAAATATCACCATTATTGCAACCGTGTATGTCCATTTTTCCATATTCAAAACACAAAATTGGATAATTTAAGTTTAATGGATAGGTTATGACTTTATCCTATAACCATGGTTTTTTTATAGAGGCTCAGTGCTTTATGCAATAAAGTCTATCTAATGAATAGAATGTATTTAAGCGAAACACAACATAAAATGTTTGGGGTGTTATATTATTACCATATATGGAAATTTCATCTAGAAAATATTTCATTTATAATACCCTCAAAATAGATGTGGGTTGTTCTTATATTATTTTCCTCAAAGTCCATCAAAGGGTTCGGTTCCCTAAAGTATATTTTTAATATATAGTTCCCACGTTTTACTCTAAACTTCCTCTGATACCAACTATCACTCCATGACCCCAGAAGCCTAGAGATGGTGAGTTACTTTATTACAACGACATGATTACAAGATATCAAATGCCAAACAACAATAAGTTTAGAAGTCTTGAGAAAATTAGATACATAAATGGATCCTATATTACTTTTTTAATGGAAAAAATACAATCCTTAACAAAAACTAAAAAACTACATCCATGAGAACTCAATAAATATTATCCTCCTCATAAAAAGATGAAGGTGAACAAATGAAATGGGTGAGCTCAAATTATCATTAAGGGTTACAAATATATGAATCATGATCCAAAAATAATTGAATTATAATCAAATTGGCATAGTCAATATTGCATGGTGAATAAATAAAAAACACATTCCATTAATAAATAATGATTGAAACTACATCCCTAGATTTTGTCATAGTGAAAACCTCATGGATAGTAATAGAAGAAAATGAATAAATTGAATTCTTTTTAATTGTATGTCATTTATTTGGAACATGATACAACTATACCTTCAAAATGATTTATGTATTTGGGTAGAAACCCATCTGATTTTTGGAAACAAACCTGAAGGGGTTTCCAGTGTTTGATTTGTCTCTTGAGACCTATCGATGCATCGAGGGTATATAGAGGGCCCTTCCAATTTCTACAAGTCCAAATAATTCATTATAAATTTATTTAATACATGATAAATACTCCTTTTCAAAATCTGCATAGAGTATAGGATACAAATTTATCAATATTTCCAAAGATAAAAGGACGTTCAAAATAAACCACATATATAAGGCCCCAGCCTTAAACATTACTTAATCTTGAGTAATTTTAAGAATACACGTTGAGGATCTTTTCAGGTTTAGAGTTTTATATAATTAGATCATAAATCATGAATTACATCCACATTTAAAAAAAGTGGTTACATAAAAGATAATACTCATTTTCCCCATCAACGGAAACATATTTAAAATAAAACATGGATTCTTTCTTGAAACTTCCTTGACATTATCATCACATCATGTAACATTCCCTTAACCTGTGAAAAACATTTCAAAAACATGGGATGAGCATAAAAATCTCAGTAAGGGATATAAAAGTACGAAATGAAAACATTATTCCATGTTTGAAATCATACATTACTCATAAAACATAAGCATTTTAACACACCTCATGAAATCATGAATAAATTATAGAAATCATAATACATAAAGGTAACTTGAGGCATTCATAACATTCTTACGTAGGGATTAACCCTCATGGTTACGTTTTCAATACCCATCACAATATATTCCCTAACTCTCATCTGAGAAACCTTCAAGTTTAACCCCTTCACGTTACCTAATGCATTGGAGAGCTATATCAGGCTACCCCGCCCTTACTTTATCATGGGACCACTCGTCTTCATAATCAATACCCATGAAGCATAACATAATTGTATCACATAAAACATACATAAAGGAAACATAAAATTTCCACATTTCAATCTCAAGATATCAATAACACATTGATAAAAACATTATCAAAACCATTTTCAATACCAAAATAAAATAAAAGTAAAACATGTTATTTATTTTTAATTTAAAAAAATTTATGGCTTGTAGAGGATGCTGAAACTCAATAATGGAAACGGTAGCGGAGAAGTATTTGTTGTTTCATACGTATGAAAAAACATTCCCTTTTTTGGATTAGTAAAACGCTTCATATAAAAAGATTCCTTTTGAATAAAAGTAAATGTCAATGAGTTATATACACCGTATAAAAGAGAGTTGTGTATATAAAAAAATATGCCTTAATGAAAGGAGATTGAGACAAAGTCCCATACCACGGGTCTGACTTGACTCAATCGTTATTTAATCTCCTGAATAATTAACTTGAGTTAATTTACACTTTATTAAGAACCTTTTTCAAGTTCATTATTCCTTTTATATCACTTATTTCCATGTTATGAACACTATGTAATTATATCCAGATTTATATTCATGATGTAGATATCATATATATCATATATATCCAGTATATACATGCATTTATAATGTTACATAACATTTAGAGGTAAGAAATGAAATGCACCGTTCATGGAGACGGTAAGCCGTACATACGCATGAATGCTACTTTCATTTCTATTTCATATTTTATGGAATATAATCATAATGGTATAAAGATATATTATAATTCCAGTATAATATCATATATAATATCATTAACTCCATCCTTTATACATCCTACATATGGCATTAACGAATCAAATCACTTTGAGGGGGCGGTAGTCCGCACTTCCTAAAATGAAGATATCGCGTTTACCCATAATGGAAACCATAAAGGTATTCCATAAATGAAAAATAAAGAAACTTAAGGGAAACGAAAACATATTATATAACATATATAAATATAGTGACATATTAATGTCCACCTTTGAAGGTGTTATAAGAATATTGAACAATCATCATTTCGTGAGGTAGAAATTTGCCATCCACGAAAACAATATGTTCTTTAACCATTAGAAGTAGGTTTGAGTAAGTGTAGCTCGAATAATTATTATAACAACATCCTAGTATATTGAAGATACTTTTTTTGTTACAAAAGAAATGAATTAAAAGAGTTTAGGGGGTTGGAGAAGAAAAATAAAACAAAAGAACATTAGAGAAGACTTTACCTTTAAATTGGGTAACTCTTCTTGGTTTGAACCAAAAGGGTTTCTTGGATAGAATTATGCCTAAGGTAAGGCTTCTATGATGAAGAGAGGTATTTTTAGAGATGAAATGAGCAGATTTTGGCCAAGATAATGGCTTGAGAAGTGTGGGTAAGGAGGTAGAGGTGGGGGGCCTTTTATAAGAGGGAGGAGGGGCACTCTAGGAAATCTATGAAATGTTACATTATTTTAAAATGCGTTTCGGATTAAAAAGGTCCCAAATTGAAATATTTATAGTATATAGTGATAAGGGTTCTAAATATACTCATCCAATAGGTTTTTGACAAGTGTAAGTCTTAGATTTTACATTATCTTTTCATTTTATTTAAATCATTCATTAATGAGATAGTCGTTGCATCATCATGATGTCATAAATAAATTAATTTATTTAATGTATAAAAATTATAAAACAAAATACTATGATGTATGAAATATTTTTATCTTTACAATGAATATTTATAGTTTAAGATATCATTTACACAGACAAAACTAAAAATGTTTTACTCGGGTGATACATTCTTTAGTGATATTCTCCTTTCTTTAAAAATAAAATGATAAAGCGTCACTTTCACCCAAAAGTGATTCCATGGGGTCCCTAAGTTTGGCACGAGGCATTACATGGTATTCCATGACAGAACCAGTAGCATTAGGACACATTTTGGGGTTATTTTGTTTTATTATGATATTATTTTATTATCCTTAACTACACGATTACTAATTAATCAAGATAATTAAAGATAATTACCATCGTTACTATTCATAATGTCCAAAAACAAAAGAGTCTTAATTAAATAATTTTGATCTTACGGTTCCAAATATGGAGTCCATTTTACCAAATTCCAAACATAGAAATTGAAATAATTAATTTAAAAAATAATTCTCGTTGTCAAACAAAAAGTGGGTTTTTTTTGAAACAATATCTATGAAAAGTTTGGCACTGGTTTACGCCCAATTCCAAAGTGAAATTAATTCTAATGAACACCATTGGATTAAATGGTAGAAATATATTCTAATTAAACTTTAAAACCAATTAAAAATATAATATAACAATATAATTAAATTAGATGAAAAAGCAGTTTTGATGTAAAATGCAGTATTTTTCACTATTCATTAAAAAATAAACATTTTCAGAAAAATACCAAAAATTTATCAAAAGTAAATTTCAATGTCCCAATAATAAAGAATAAGTTTATTTTTACAAATAGTGCTTATAAAAGTTCTAAAAGTTTGATTTAAAAATGGTTTTCCATCAAAAGGCAGTAAAATAATCTTTTAAAAATATTAGTGTATTCAATGGTTAAGATTGGATTTATTCTCATTTTAAGCCTCTAAAAAACTATCTAAATCGTTTATAGGCATAGATAAGAATATCTATTATTCATTACTTGGGATTTTACAACATATGTGATATGGTATACAGATAAAGAAATTATCATATCCAAGATAATTGAAAATGGATATCTAGAATAATTATAATATCAAATTAAAAAGGATATAAAATGGGTAGAACACACACCACATAAGAATAATTAGGTTTAAAATACATTGTAAATCAAAATTAATTGGAAGTTGAGACAAAATTCCCTTACCATAATGTAACGAACCATATCATATGACCAAAATTTACTAGTTATCAAATGAATCATTTAATGCCATGAATATAAAACATATTATGATATTATATAACAAATTTTTGTACACAAAAACCACATACAAGTAATAAGTGGAAAATAATGGAAATCTCATGGAAATTAAAGTGAGATGAAAAGCCCGATACAAATATTATATCATTAGAGTGATGATCAATCCATCAAATATTTATGTATTAAAATTAAAAATACACAAAATATAAGTGTAGATAAATAATATGAAAATATAATATCATTGACACATATTATTGAGAAAAAAATGAAATAGATGTTTTACAAAAAAGGATCAAAATTGAGTTTAGAAATACCTTACCTTATGCCAAAATGTGTTCTTTGATGGATTTTAATGACCTGAATAAACTAATTTAGCTTCATAAATTATTACTTACAGAACATCCTATACATTAAATTGATCTAGTTTAGCCTTATTAGGTTCATTAATGGACATTTTTTGGGTTTAAGAGTATCAATTTTATTGTTTTGGAAGCATTTTCTTCCTTGGTTTTCAATATCAGTTTACTTGTATTCATGAATCAAATTTCATCTGATTTGTGTTTCAACAAAAAAAGTTGTTAATATATATTATTAGTGACATTAAATATATATAAATTATATAATATAAATTTTAGTCATATACAATAATGATGACTCATTAGATAAAAATAAATGATAAACGCTTGGATTAACATGGAGGTTTAGTGCAGAATGACCTTGTTTTGTATTATTATTTTTTATTATTAGTGTATCAGGATTACTAAAAATTAAATAAGACAAAATAAAAATATTTTCATCTGATTCAACAATTATAAAGGTTTCATGACTAGTATTGAATATGTTAATATGAATTTTTAAACTATACTCCTTGAAAGTATTAATTTACACAACTCAGATAGAGCTTTCCTTTATAGTATAAAAGGAGGGAAAAAAGAGATGATGATTGAATAATCCATTATAATAAAAAAAAATATTGTTCATATAAGGTACAATATTTTTCATAACAATTGGATGATAAATGGTGAGAATATAAAAGATAAAAAATGAAAATGAAAATAAAACAAAATAACTCAAACGACGAATTTACCTCATGAACCTATCTTCCTTTGAGAGATTCATTAAGGAGACAATTTGGTATAATGAGAAGTAAAAGGTCTATTGGAATTGGGGGAGGAGCTTATGGATAGATTTCAGAATAATTTAGGTGAATATGGAGGGTTGAAAGGTATGAATAATTGAGAGTGTGAGAGGTGGTATTTATAGTGTATGAGAGGTAGGTTTTATTAATATTATATTTATTAGATTATTATTTCTCTACAAGACAAAAAATAGTGACGATTATATGACAAAAAATAGCAGTAAATTCATGTGAGTTTGAGATTTAGGTGCTTACGTCACTCATGCTATTTAGAATATTGGATTTAAATTATAATGTATCTATAAGGTAAATTAATGTATTTTAGTATTCACAAAAAAATCAAGTATTTCTAATAAATCTCAAAACTCACCCTAACTATTTTTTGACACCTAAAATCAAAAATTAATCTCCAATTTTCAAAAATAAATTTTTATATATGTGAAATTTATTTACTAATTAAAATCATTATTTTATTTAAATATACCAATACTTAACATATTCATCTCCATTTTTAAGGTGAATTAATTTTATTTAAACTTTCATGGGTAAGGTTACCATTAATAAGGGTCATATTATTATTCATAAGGGGTTGTTAATATTCATAATGGTAAGCTATTATTCACCAAAAATAAACTTGATTCTATCAAACTCCAAATATCAACCTGATCACAACCGTGTATTTTTGTTTTTTGAAATTCAAAACATAAAAGTGGAAAATTTATGTTTAATGGATAGGTTATCAATTTCTACTATAACCATGTTTTGTTTAACAGTGACTCGGTGCTTCATGAAATATATGGTATCTACTGAATATATTTTATTTAAGATAAACATACCATAAAATGTTTTTGGTGTTATACGTGATCATTCAAATTATTGTGATAAATGATCTTTACCAACATTCATAATTAATTAGAAATTAATATATTCTTCCATGTACATATATTAACTTTAAAATAATGATTTCCTACTTGTAATCCTTGTTATGTGTTATTTGAGATGACCTTTTTACAACCCATCTCTACTCTCAAGTGGACGTTTTAATAACCATTTAAAAAATGTCTTCTTTTAAAAAGAGTATTTTTATATTTCAAACCCCTATTTATCATTTTTATGTTCAAATTGGGGTTATTAAATTTATTAATGTGGTTGTGAAGGTATATCTGGATATTTTTTCTAAATAAAAACATTATTCTTTAATGAATATATGACATGAAATACCAATTTTAAACGACCCGTGAATTATGTAGATTTTATAACACTTCCATTAAATTGGTAGGTATTAATAGAATAAACTAATTTTTTTAACATATATCTATAATTAATACACAATATAAATTTACTGTAAAATTATTATTAAATAATCACTCAATTTTTAGAAATTTCAATTTCGTTAATAATAAAACTTGTTTTATTTAAAAATGATTTGTTACAAAAACATCAAAACATATTATAATAAATTATTAATAAACTTTGAAACAATATTTATAAAATCAAATTAATTTTTGAAATATTCACATCAAAAATAACATAGGGTTAAATTTTAGTATTTTTTGAAAAATATTGATTCTTCAGTTAATAGTGAAATAATTCCAATTTTTTTATAACGATGATTTCATTTAAATAAATTAATTAATTTAAAAGTACTAATATTATATTTTTTTAATATAACATAACATATGTGTTTTTTTTATATTTTTAATCTAATTATTTTAATTTTAATCTACTTTATAATAGATTTTATTATAATTTTATTCTTTCGCTTAAAAACACTTTTTTAAATAATTGATTTAAATTGCATAATGTTTCTCTATTTTAGTTTTTCTAAAAACAATAATAAGGAATATAATGTATGAAATGTATATATAATATATATTAATATTATGTTAAATTAATATAATTAATATTACTAGTTATATAAATAATTTAAAATAAACTTATGCTAGGAAAATATGTTTCAAGGAAAAAATATTTTTATTCACGCTTGTAGGTTTTATTTTGAATTAAATTTTAAAAATTTAGTGGATTAAATATTGTAAAATAGATTCCATATTTAACATCCAAATAATTTATATTATATAAAAATTTCATCATAAATTATAGCCTTCATGAATACTGAAGGAAGATAAAATATTTTACCTTGATTAAGGTGACAAAACGGTTTACTAGAGGGTTTAAAAAATGACAATTTTTAAATGACCTGAAAACATATCTAAAATATATTATATAAGAATATTTCAACCTTATACTATATACTATTCTATAATGGTGAATTGTTTTTTCTTTTTGGCATGATTAAAATGTGTGTATCAAATTTTATACTCAAGTACTTTAACTACAATCTTGCCTCTACATATAAAAGGACAGACCAATCCTCCCATCTCCATACGTCGAAATGAATTTGGCTCAAAAAATAAAAAACCAAAATAAATTCCTTTTGTTACCAAAACACATCCAATTGGCCATTTTTATCATAAAACCATTCTAGGAATAAGTTTGGTGTTAACCGTAATAGGTTGCCCGAAAAAGATGAATCGTTCATAAAAGATATATTTTAACCACTCTAAAACCATCCTTATCCATGATGAACTAAAAATAACTGTATCTTCCATGTACTAATATATTAATATATAAATTTCATAACTCATATACAACTCCTCTTACATCATTTGGGAATAGAAACATTCATTCGTTTGTACAACAAACTACTACCTCTTGAACTGATGTAATTCATTTCCCACAACCTCAACTATTGGTTGGTTATATATATCAATATAAAGTATATATATGATATTTTAAATAATAATTAAACTTTTTTAAATTCTGATATAACATTTATCTTCTTACTTTCCATTGTGTGGTTGATATAATAACATCACACATGTATACGATGGATGAGTGACTCATGAAGAAATGTTTTTTGGTTTTCAATAACATGTTACATGGAAGGTAATAAATATTTTTTATAGAATATCATTGATTTTTTTGATGAAAATAGAGTGATTTGGATCTTTTATTGGGGGATTTAATATATTAAAAAATTAATAATGTTATCTTTTCTATTTTCAAACTTCATCCTATAGGTTATTTATGGATATGAAACACCAATCAATTCGCTCATTAAAGGTATTTTAATAACGTAAATTCATAATGAAGGTAGGTATTTATAAATGCCCTATGGTGTTTTTGAAAAGAAGGACCTCCATGGAGTGGTCCCTTCCTCAGATATTTCTTCCAAAAGATGATCTCCCAGTTACTTTCCCTATATCATGCTTTAGGGAGCCGACAATGGGCTTCCCTTCCACCCCAGGTAAAAGGGGGAGACCAGCTAGTCGTTATCAAGTCTTCTCTCCCTACATTGTTTATTATCTACCCAAGCCCAACATAGTTTACACCATATCTCATTCCATGTCCCAAAAATTGGTGTTTCACTCCCACATTGAGTAGGCTACATGTTCTGGAGCCAATTCGAGAACCCTTTTCTCCCAATGATTCTAGTGATCAGATAGAATGACTAGGGTATTGGGGTTTGGGTCAGGACAGATTTTATAGCATCTAAGGTGACTAAACAAAAAATTTCTAATATTGTAATTATTGAAAAAAATTAGCACCCAGAAAGGAATAATTATCTTTATAAGAAACTCAAAATTCATGGCTCCATGCATGTAGACCCGACCAACTGTCATATTTGGATATTTTGGCATAAGAGTTTTAGGGTTGATATGATTCAAGAGGGTGAACAAATGATCACAATTAATGTGATCCATGTCTCTCATTGTTTATTTTTTTCCTTCATATACAGGAGTTTTGATCCTCCAAAATTATTACTCTCATGGAACAACATCAACGTTTTTGATCCCGGATAACATCTATGGTTTTTTGGATGTGATTTTAGTGTTATTTCTAACCCAGAAGATAGTAAGTTGAGAGTTCCTTTCAATAGGTGGGATATCATAGAAATTACTCAATTCATGGAAGGAAAGAG
Source organism: Viscum album (assembly GCA_963277665.1). Taxonomy (NCBI): domain Eukaryota; kingdom Viridiplantae; phylum Streptophyta; class Magnoliopsida; order Santalales; family Viscaceae; genus Viscum; species Viscum album. The sequence continues at coordinate 1,064,025,163 of OY728166.1, read as the reverse complement.
GATTCTGGATCTTGAATATTATGGGGATAAATTTACGTGGTGCAATAATCAACAGGGGGATCATAAATCATTGAGTCTCTTGGACATATTTTTGGGTAACATACATGCCATTTCATCATATTATAATAATATGGTGGTCCAATTGGTGTGGGAAATTTCAGATCATTGTCTTCTTTTGATATCTTTATCTACCATGAGTTATCATTATAATAATATTAGGTATTATTGATGTTGGGATAAGGATTTGTCTTTCCATGAAATTATTAGCGATTATTGGGATGTGCCCTCCCAAGGTCACACATGGAAAATGGTTCATAATAAATATATATACCTCAAAATTTGACTCCAGGTGTGGTCGAATGATCTCCCTCCCCCGAACATTGACTTATAGGATACTATGAAAGATATTGATCACCTTGAATGGAGTATGTAGGTTTATTGGCACATCCGGGGTTTGGGGATATTTTCTGTAAAAAAGAGTACTTAGTAGTTATGATTCTCATATAGAAGCATCAATCCAGGGAAAATGCGAGAGGCATGTGGTTGCTGGAAGGTGATATGAAAACAGTGTACTTATTTTTTTCCTTTAATGAGAAGAAAATTTTTATCAAACCAAATATCTTGCTTGAGGTAGTTTGTCTTAGAGAGGAAAAGGATGTTATCAGGTTCTTGGAAAACTCTCACCTTAGAGATCTTCTGGCTAGCCCCAACACTTTGCTACTTAGCTGGTATTCGAGGGAACCCATGAATCGTTTTTATGTAATCCCAAACAATGTTTCTTCCTGTGGTAATGCTAATATGGAGACTCTTCATCATGAGAACGAGATATTTGATACTATGATGATTCTTAATCCTGATAATGATAATGGACTAGATGGTTTTCCTTCCTCTTTCTATTGTTCATCGTGGGGGTTATTAAGGGTGATCTCATTAGGGCGAATCATGAATTTTTTTAGGTTGGATAGCTTCCTTGAGTTTCTTGCACCATTATTATAGTTCTCATTCCAAAATCCAAGAATCCAAATCTATCCTATATTTTTATCCAGTAAGTATTTGGAATATTCCTTTTAAGATCCTAGACAGTATCAATAATGCTCAGGCGTATGTTCACCTCCCCTAGTGGTTCACAATAGAAAAACATATTGTTGTGAAGGTTCATACTATCCAGGGGCTATATCTATTTCCCAGGAAATGTTTAGGTATATCAACCTCAAAACCTAGGGTTCTAATGTATCCATTAATATTGACATGATTAAATCCCATGACCTTGTTGAATTGAGTTTGATCAACAATGTATTATCTAGTATGAGATTTTCTCCATGAAATACTGATTTTTTTTAATGATTTTGTTATTTTTGGTTGGTGGTGGATTTTATGGGAATAATATATAGATTCTCTAAGGAAACCATATGTCTTTGTAAGGGGATCCTTTATCCCTGATCATCATTATCAGTTCCTAGGATGTACTCAGTCAGCTTATATAGAGAAGCCTAAACAATGTAGTATTCTTCTATATCGACATAAGATGGGGTCCCCTTTTGTGGCTCATATCATGTTTTCAAATGAAATTATTATTTTCAGGAATTATAATAGAAGATCATTATGAGGCATGAACATGGATCTTGGATAAATATTTTTATTGGAGTGGTATAGTGATTAATAAGAGAAAAATTAACTTCTATATCTCCAGAATTTGTACTTCGCATCAACAATCATCTATGGGACATATCTTGGAAATGCATAAAGTGATACTCCCCATGGATTATATGGGGACTCCTCTATCTTTTCGGAGACTTCAAATTCATTACTTTGACCCTCTTCTCAGTTGAATCATAGCGCAGATTATAAAATAGAAAAAACTATCTATATTCTAGAGGGAGAATAACACTGGATAATAGTGTTCTTCTGGCCAACCCAGTTCATGCCCTCACTTAGGTCAAAGGCCCAAAGGGGGTGATCAAAAACAATTGACATAATTCTCAAAACTTCATATGGGATCTAAATGAAAAGGGTAAGAGACACTGTATTTCATGGGGTAGAATGGATCATATGGTGCATGAAGGTGGGATTAATGTCTGCAGAATCGAGTAAACTGTAATTTTTATGCCTGCAAAGATGGCATGGGTGGTTATGTAATGTGTCACATTATGAGGAAAAACCATGCACGAAAACTGGGTGTATAATATGACTTCACTGGAAAACCACTCATCCCCTTTTGGGATGAGGATTGGATCCATTATTAATACCCTTATTCCCCACTCTCACTGTCTGTTTGGGAAGGTTGATATCATGTACTGGCATCACAACTAGAGGGGGAGATTATTGGGTACCAAGGATGTCTTGTTCCAAACATCTCATTCATGAAATCCCACCAATATCATGGTTTTACTAATGAAGTCTTAGATAGTGAAGAATATGATCTCTTGAGCCTCATAGACTTATCCTCATTTTTGGATAAATGTATATTTACTCATTCCCCCTCTGGATCCTTCTTGATGAGGGATTATAGTTGGGGCCCTTCCATACAGGATCTAGTGAATGCATGGAATAATACCCTCTAGATTACATATATTCCCATGATGTATAACTTTCCATCCTTGAGGACCCCAATTAGAGTTATACCTATGGATGAAACTGGTAAAAGGTGAGTGGTTCATATTCTTTGTAGATGTGTTTCTGTAAGAGGTATATTGAAGAAAGCCTAAACCACCTTTTCTTTGATTGAGAATGGAATTTTTATGTGTGGAATTATTTTTTGGATTTCAATTATGTATCCTCTAAAGGTATGTATGTTTATCCCTTCAATGATCAGTGGTTTCATGACTCGGGCATTAGAGGAATTGAAAGAGTTTCCCATAATGTGATATTTCATGTTGGTTGATGGTTCCTATAGGAGGCGAGAAATAAGTTAATTTATGAGGGAATAGCCTCGAGCTGACCAATCATTATAATCAATATAATAAATATGATAATTGATATCTTAATGGATTTTGAAAAATAGAGGGAGGTTCCATACATATATAGGTTCATTCCAGGACCATGTACTTCTATGCAGGATAGTAGCCATCATCTGAGCAACTAGGTCTACTAGAACCCCCACATCAAGGGGGATATAAACTCAACAGTGATGGCCTTTGTGTCTACAGCTTGATTCATAGAATATTTTCCATATATGATAGTTTTGGATCAGTCATTATGGAATTTTTCTATTAGGATAGGTCAGGGTAATTCACTCAAGGGAGAGCCTCTGTCCATTTTTACGGGGCTGATTATTTTCATGAAAAGTAATTTGGAAATCACTAAAGTAGAAAGATACTCTTATCTCTAGAATAATACCCCATATAGATGGGGTATAGTTCCTTGGTTGATCTCTTATATCATGTGAAAATGTTGGGGCAACATTGGTGATGATATCATTGATTCACATACCTAGATAGAGGGTAACAAAACCAAAAACTACTAGCATCGATGGACATTATGGGTCCAGAGTGTTTATTATTTTAGTACATGAAGAGTTAGAATATAGAAGGTGTAAATATCATTAAAATATATTTCTTAAACCACCACCATTTCAGGCCTCCCTTACTCTCCTCCCCCTTCTAGCCGGTCATTGCGATCCTTTTCAATATTATCTCTCTCCTTTCTTTGAATTGAAATTATACAATAGTGATGAAAAATGTCCCAAAAAATCTTAGGGACTCATATTTGTCGAGAAGATGGATGTTCGGGAACATCACACCCTTCCAGGGGAAAATTATTTCATATTCCCAAACTATATTATTGATTTTATTTAAGACATGTTCATTAATCATTTGTTCATTCCCATGAATAACATGGGTAACCCATTAATTAATGATCTATTACTAGAAAAAATGGATTCACAAGCATTTATTTGAGGTTCCCCATACATAGTGTTGTTTGGATTTATTAAAGGTTCACAATAAATTGTACATTTTTTATTTATGAATTAGATATAATTATATTGTTCATAATTATGAAGCTGTTTTGAGCCATATAGTGGCAAACTCTAGAATTTATCATCATATAGGGATACATGAGTTTTTTTATCAGAATAAAAACATAACATGGGATTACTAAATTTCCACATTAAAGGAATCATAACCCATGTACTTTTGTGTCACATAATGGGACACACCACATTTTATTGTCATGTGATGAGGACCAAACAATGTAGTTTAATATCTTGCAATATGGACATCAAAGAGGAAGGTTCCTAGAGAAGGATGGGGTTTGACTAATGCTAATGTGGTTGGAGGTACTTGGAAATGATTTAGTATCCCATGTGATGTATGATCTTGTTTGGAATATGTACTAAATAAGGATAGTGATGAAAGAGAATTTGAAAGAATGGGACCCTATAGGTTGGATATTACCCTATAATGGATATATCTCAGAGAACATTAGAGTGAATATGGGTGTTGAGTTTTGACCATAGGGAGGCATCCTATATATACTAGTTAGTTAGGACACAAAAACCAAATTGTTTAGTTAGTTTGGGTATTATACATATGGAAGAGTAAAAATTGTATTTCTTCATATGTAATACGGAACTTTGATGGTTGAAGAATGATTTCAGGTCTTACAAAATATAGGATCCCCATTGGAGGATGGGCCCATAGGTAATATTTATCATTGAGAGGGTATGATTGAGGAATATTCCATTTGGGGAGGCCTAGGTTTCCAGAACCCTGAGGAATGACTTGAGATATGTTGATTTGGTGGTTTGATTCTAAATTAAACTTATGAGGATTCCCATTTTCTTGGTACTGATCTTATGATATGATCATTACTGACCTCTAAGCCCATGTGAGTCTTACTTGGTGTGAGAAACACTATGAAATTGTAGATCTAGAAAACCATAAATCTATTTTTTCTATTGTGGGACGAATGTAAGGTCCCAAAAGAAGAGTGAGAGGGGAGATTTAGAACCATCCTCCACTATTGTTATCATATTCTTGGACCAAAGAGTGATACAAAGGGTGTTGAATATTCATACATCCTATTCGGGTTTTTTAAAAAGGATAGACACATCAACACTTATCTATGGATCTAGAGGATGAATAAGAGGTGTGGTGCATCATCCAAAAATAAAGGCTAGGTGATTTCTCAAAGAGGTATTCCATGTTGTCTATATCAGAGATGATGACTCAAATATCAAATAACATCATTCATCGATGATAATGGTGAGTGGTTTATCCCGATATCTGAAATTGGGAGGTCCATGTGAGTATCTCCATGGTCAGGACCCCTATTACCTTGAGAATTTATTCTCTAAAACATTCTAAAGATCCCCCATATTAAGGATGATACTAATAAGAAATCATTTAACATGGGTATTTATTCCTAATAGGACACACTGGATTGTCCACTGATCTGATCATGCTAATAAAACTATTTTGGGAGTCATTTTTCTAATTCCTCCAAATGGGGAACACACATGTATTAAAGATTAACGTAAAAATGTTTTCTAAAGAAGCCCATTAGGGAGGTTCATGGAGGGTCCATGGAGGGACGAAACACTAAATCTACAAAGGTAATGATAGTGGTGAATCAGATCACCCAAATATACTCCATTCCACATAGAAGTTTTGATCATGGGATGGGGTTCAATCCATATAGTGTTTTTCGGGGATGGGGTTCCCTTAATGAAGTGTTTTTAAATGTGGGAATGGGTTCTATCATTCTATCACTTCTCTACACAGGTCTCAATTCATCCCATTTAGCATGCACTTATGCAGGGTCGGGATACCTCCATGTATCCTTTTACTATGTGGTGAGATATACCAAAAAGGGTCTGTTCAGTGCTACTCATGAAATAGTGATCAGAAATGGACTTATGTCTGCTGTTGGTTTGGTGAGATCCATTTTTACCTGATTGTCATGTCATAAAATTACAAGGTTTAAATCAATGTCTCTCACACCACTCGATGATTTTTCTTTCTCTGTCCTATGTATCTCCCTTTTGTTCCCCCTATAGAGTTTTAAATAGTAATGTGGTAACTAACCACCAGGATAGCTTGTCGTTCATGGAAGACAATGTGCACATTGTTTACAGGGGATGAAATGAAATGTCTAGGCCCACAAACAAATTTTCCATTTACGAGGTGGGGGATAACAAATCACCATCCATGCATAAAACAAACATTTTGATTATGGTGGTGGAAATGAATATTCATACCCACATGCATTTTTTTTCATTTTCAAGACACCATGTGGAGCGGTGGGAAACCATTTGGAGAATATCTTTGCATTGCATGATTTTCAATGTGGAAAATATAATTCCATGTTGAATTTAAATCCTTCAAAAAAATAAACACTACATTTTTACCTTACCAAATTCATGATAAAATTTTCTCATTCTATATGGAGTGTTTATGAACCAACAAATCCCCCCATCAGAATGAGATCTGATCGGGACGAAGAAGAGGTGGTTCTGATGAAGAATTTGGTCCCATTTGGAATGTTTTTTGGTATTCTAATGGGAGAAAATATGTCACAAACCTTTGAAAGGGTGGAAAAAACATATTTCATTCATTTTTAATTTATTATATGTAGAACTTTGTGAAACACAGTGCACTTGCTAACCCCCACATATCATTTCCCTATTACAGATTAATTTTTTGTGAACTGAAAGGTGTCAACTATGAAAAGTATTTAAAATATCCCACATATCAATACAATAATAAGAATGGATTCTAGATTATTTTTTAATGAGAACATTATAGAAAAAAACATCATATAATGAATACCCCGTAGGCCTATTGTTCATTGGAAGATGCTTCGTTTGTGGATTCATTATAGGTTGATGTTTAATAGACCGCGTATCACACTATTCACTTTTGATGGAATATATATTTTATTGATTAATAAATCATTATTTTATGTTTTCTAGTTGAATGTATAAACGATAGATATTTATAAATCCCTTTATTCTACTGAAACTCTTTCTGTTGTCGATGAGGGGAGGAATTCTCGGATCGATTTTATTGATAACAATGCAAAAGTAATGTCAAACTGCTCCCTAAATCATTTGTATGTCTTATTATTGTGGTATAATGGAATTAACTAGTATCAAATAGTTTTTCCCCTTATGGATTTGAGTTTACAACATATTTATTAATCCTGGAACTTCATCGGGTCAATTAACATGTGGCCTGGTTATTCAAGAATAACAAAATTCCCCAGGAGAACGTCTCATAGAAGGGGTCATTCATTCGGGAAGGTTTACCCACTAGATTTATTTTGAATTACACCCCAATTTCACTAGGAGACACCATTCATATATTGGTGTAATATTTAATTTTTTATCAATGAATTTTAATTATGGACATAATAAGTGAATAATTAGGGTGATCCCCAAATATAGACTCCCACACTGAGGGTTTATTTAGTCTAGACTATGGGTGACCTTTCTAGGTTCTCTAGAGTTGTGATTAATTTAAATTAAAATTCAAGGAATGATTATTGTTTGAGGTTGTCTGTATAAAATATTATTATTCTAATTGAAATAGAAATATTATTCCTCAATTACTCAACTAATTGAGTTGAGACACCAATACATTTTATTTATTGCACTAGGTGGTTGATATTATCCCATAGGATGTTGGGATGACCACATGAGTTTAGATCATGGGAAATATGTATGATGAATTTATTCTTCAATTATTATTCTAGGATAACATGGAGAGGACCCCATTATATGTTAATATACCTATTGATAATGAATAAAAACTTCCAAAGGATGGCCCATAATGAAATTAAGACATTGCATTTTCATAGTAGGTTATTGATTTCACCACACCAAGAGACAAAGAACCTTTTTTGTGAAGGATAATGACATTATCTAACTATTAAAATGAAATTCAAATTGGTTCCTATTATATGATTCTAGAATAGGGTCACTTAACTGATGGTGGAAGGAATATTATCCCCGACGTTGAACAAATGTTCATATTTCTAGCCTTTTGTTCCCTATTATTTAGTTGGGAATTTCTGTCATTGTGGGAATGCAACACCAATGTTAGAGTCACCACTTTTGTGAGGGACAAAAGGTATGACTCCATAAATCATATTAATCTTATATTCCTAATAATTTCAATTTTATACCTTCTTCGGGGATTTATTAGTAAGGGGAAGTCACCATTTTGGGTGGTGCTCCCCTTTCATGTTATATAGGGATAGATAGAATACCATATGAGATGTTATGATTATATCAGTACACAATGGATCCTAGAATCCCAATTATGACTATACGTGTTATGAATATGTGGCCTTATCCCATTGGACTTGATGGAACACAATCTAATTGAATATCCCAACCATTATGAACGTTTCACTTATATTACATATGTTTCACCTAATAGAACCAATGAGAACGATGAATATGGAGATCATGTATGTGAGGGAATATCATTTCATTGATAGCGGGCATCCTAGGTACAAAAATGCATCAGAAACTAATATATGTGGGTTATGTATGATCCAGGATAGAGCATCAGTTACACTGTCCAGATGAGGTGTCTTCCAGCCATCAACAATGTGTGAAGGAAAAAATGTATAATGGTCACTTTCCAAATATGGATAATTTATAATTAGGAAGACACAAAGTTCCATATTGTGATTCAAAATTCCCTAGTTCTTTAGGCAATACTCAAAAAGGATTATGAAGAATACTACATTAGGTCATATAAAAATCACCAACTAGAAAAATCTGATCCTCTGGTTAAAGGCCATTTGATACCAATGATCGAGGAAGTCAGAGGAAAAAATGTAGACATTTATGTCCTCGTAAGAAATAGAAAAACACATTGTTTATGAACCCCACAACCCCATGAAAATTTTGATAATATGAGATACAACAATGATTTTTTTGGCATTTCTTTGAATATAATGTATCTTTCCATCCTAATACATCATATCCAATATCATGGACATAGTGGGACACGTTGAGGAATTATACACCCATTTTTGATCTATTGGGAATTATCTAGGATAATGTGGTTGCATTATGTGGATATGGATATGTAGCATTAAATGAGAGGTTTTCCTATGATGATGGCCTCTAGGTTATGGAATTCTATAATTATGGTCTTTATAACTCCATCCAGGCAATGAATAATCAATATAGATTATCCAGGTGAGTGATTGAAATACTACGTCATTTGGTCTGTGAGTGTGAAGATAATGATATTTGATCTTATGAGGTGGATGATGATGCCAACACAACTACTACAACTGGTCTTGGGAACATTCCTTCTTCATATCGGATGATCCCATGGAATATATTGACTCCATTGTGTCCCTGGGTTGCAGAGATGCCAAGGAATAAAGTGCAATGACTAAACCTACCCCACATACCTGGGCCGACCCTCTGACATTAGGGATTCAATTTACATTAGACTTCTCATAGTCTTGGGAGGAATGATATTTATGGAGATCAATCAAATATGCTAATGAAATCAAGGAAATGATTTAGGCTGATGAAACTAATCTCATGTGAAGGAGGCCAAACACTACTTCCAAGTCAATCTCTCTTTGAGAGAACCCTCAGGAAGTATATATATACATGAAGGTGATAGACACATGTAATCATTATTTATAGGAAAAATTTTACTGATCTAATTGAGTTGTAGATATGGATATAGACATAGTGGAGTGAATAGATGTTGATGAAGAGTTAATATAATTCTATGTAGCGACATATCTAACAGATATTCTTAGGATATTTAACACCTACTCATTATAATTAAAGTGGGAGGGAGAGTTATGGTCATCTCTTCCATCCTAGAAGTATAACATAAGGGTTAATGATGTTGGGGAGAATATATATTTAAGAAAAAGATCCCATTGAGTAGGATATAAATGGAATATTGAGCAGATGGATGCAGTTCTCGTAGATCCTAAATGAAAAATTCTACCCCACGACCCATTTTCTATTCCCCCCATTAGACTATCTCCATGGAACACTACAAAACTCTGACATCCATTGAATTGTAAAATAGTTCTTTAGTCTAGTATAATAGGTCTCTATAACTTCATTATTTACATATAAATTGTGTACTTATAGAGGTTTATTAATTAACTCACATAATAATTAGTGTAGGTATGGTGAGATAGAAAAAATTAACCATCCAGGAGAATGTATCCCAATCTTAATTGGAGACAAATTTTATAACACCATCGGCTATAACGGATCCAGATGGAGAACTTTGGGCTATAGAGAACATCATGGATATTTCTATCACCATGGGGTTAAGCCTTCCAGATTAAGAGAACTTTGTACAGTTATGAATAGAGTATTTAGGGGTGGAATTTGTTGTCCGGATTGCTGATCCTTCCCCACAATAGGACACTTCTATAGAAGATGCAATGACTCAGGTTAAGGGGTTTCAGACCCCATTTTTTCTCCTTGATACATGATTTTATTTACCAAAATATCGATATAAATGAGAATTTTTTTTGTGGGGAATGATTTGTGAAATAATACACATAAGCCAGTGGCATGCATGAGAGAACTTAAATCTAGCCCCCCTAACTAAGGAAGAAACATATGTTTTTCTAGAAAGTGAGGTGATGGCAGTCGGGGATGCTATCATTTTCAAAAGATAAGGTATGTTACCCATGATTCTAGATACTCTCTTTTTTCAATGTTTAGAAATAGAATTCTTTAATACTCTAAGACCAGGATTACATTCACATTCTCCCATGGTTCTAGTGAATACATATAAATCTTATATTGCTAGATTTGAAAAGGTGTCATCTATCACATTATTAATTAATATTGAATGTGTGGAGTTGAGGCCTACTTTGGTGTTACTACTTCTAAAATACATTTTTCTATCTAATAGTGAATCATATAAAGATTGGGGGGGGGGGTCATGGAAATCTTTCCGATCCCCATCAAAAATTTTAATTTAAATTTGGAAGCGTATTTCTCAGACACCTTGGAAAAATACTGATGAAACTACCCAAATTATGTTAGATTTATTCATATTATGGTGTGGAGGGTAGAATATTATACGATACGTGACATTCTAAACCAGTTTATTTTTGTCAGGAGAGAGAAAACATGAACCAATTTCTTCTCTATAATAATGATCCCATGTCCTTTCTCCATACATCCAACAATATACTCCTTAATAAAACTTTTGAGCATACTGGGGTGGATTCGAGGTGACTTGATGGATCCATGGAGTAGTAAAACATAGTAGGATAACATTTTCATGATCTTGATAAGATTCAAGAAGAACTAGATCATGTTTATATGGATGTTTTTGATGGGTAATGGTTAATAGAATAAGTAGAAAAGTATGATTTTATATTAATGAGAGTGTGGGGGAATTTTGGGGTAGCAATAATGAAGTTACTTAAAAATTTTCTAATATATTTTGGAGTATATGGGATTAAAAATTGCAAATAAATATACTTTATGAATCCTCAAATCGAGTGTTATAACAACAATATGTTACTCATGTGGAGAGACTACAAACAATGAATGTTCATCCTCTATTCCCATTGAATAGATGAATTAATAAATTTTCTCCCTCAAGTAAATATGCTTTATCATATAATATAGTGTATATCCATCCTTACATGAATTTTTTTTGAAGATAATCATTCAGTTATCCTCAATGGTTTCATCTCTAGATAAAAACATTAATTATACCCTTGGATACTCAAGTAGAAACAATTTCTTCTATATTATTTCACATGGTTGATTCCAATTGTAACTACCACCAAAATGATACTAGATGAATATTATTTGGATGAAATATCATGTTGTGATCCTATTTTTACTTGAGCCACGGGTCCTAGTTATAAAATTGTTTACTGATTCTATAGCGACATGGAAAACCTTCCAAACATTTCATCTATTTTGTTACTACAATAATTTTTTCCTTAGTCCACTATGGTGAAGACATATCAATAATGTAACATATTTTTATTACTATACCCACTGTGTGTTTTAATCCTAACTAGTGTGTATCCATTTTTATTCCAATGATCAATTATTTCTTAAACCATGCAAAGCATATGTCAAGTGAGATGGGACCCAACTTTTACCCAAGTTTCCCTTTGTGGGATTTCAACCTATTGTGTACTATGCATCTTATTTTGGTAACATTAATGTATTTCAATACAGATTAATGAAACTATAGTTTTTGGTCAAACAACATTGACCATAAATTATGGGGTGCTGACCCCTGTAGGGCTTTGGGGACAAGAATGTCCCAATATTTTATAAGCATATAAAAGGGAATTTTGAGATATGATTTTGTTATTTTAAATTAGAATGTATGATTTGGGAAATGTAAATAAGATAAGTCCATGGACCATATTAAAAATGATATTGTCTACTACAATATTGTCATTAATTATGGTGATTGAACAAATATTTACTAATAATTAGTTTGACTTTGTTTGTCAGGATATGTTTTGGGGGATTTATGTAGAGAAAACTATGGAATATTATTCTAAATAAAATGATGGGGTGCTAAAAGAGTGAAATACTGTTATATATGGTTAAGGAATGATTTTTAAAATACATATTTCATGATACCATGAAGGGTTTCTTTCCAAGGGAATAATTTTATAAAATGACGAGGTAATTTTAATCAACATGTTCATGAATGAGAAACCACTCTTACAAAAATTTGGATCGTGAAACGGAGCCTAGAATCATAGTAAAGTTTAATGTTCTATCACCATGACGTTGACCATGTAGTTTAATATCATATGAAAATGAATTTTGCAGGATATAATTTAAGTTCAGTTCCTGTTGACCAAAATATTAGTGATTATAACATTTCATGAAAATATTTGTAGGAATATTCCAACATCTTCAGAAAAGAGGGGAAATGTTTTTAATATGGAATATGGGGTATTCATAATCTCAGGGGTAACATGGGATGATATTTTCATCAAGTATTATAGAGATATAAGAGGTATCTCATGAGGTTGAATTTACCCTTGGTTAAAAATCCTTTTTTGGGCAATTTATACAAATCTAACTGGGGTGTATCCATCAATAGTCAAACAATGGTGACCCTATTAAAACGAACCTTCCATTTCTAATTAAAAGTGAATTTTTATGGATATTTAGACATCCCAAGATATATAATTTGTTTGTTTCATGAAAATGATAGGAATATGGAATAAACATTTCATGTCCAAAAATTTCTATGAATGGGGAGAAATGATTTGTCACATATGTCAATGCCTTAAACAAGAAAAAGAATTATTTTCACTTTTATTTATAGGAAAAAGATTTATGGTCTGAGCATCACTAAATTTATTGTCAAAATATATAATTAAACCATACCTAGTTCTAGGATGCTTTCCCCAAAAAATTGTTCAAAATCTTGTGGGGAGAAAGAGAATTATTTATTGAATATCGGATCACTTATGGGTTGAGATGTGAAATGTTATCTTCTATGTAGATATAGCTCATATATATGATAATGAGTTCTAGTTTTTACTGTTATGGGTGAATACATATATAAGATCACAACTTTACTATGTATCCTGTCAGATAGAGAATCAAGACACAGAAAGTTCTATTGTGAATGTTCACTGTGGAGGTATGACCCATAAATAGGGAAGGTTGAAATTTTTATTTTTAGATGGACCCAAAATATGAAGATTTTGTGTCAGTACATATCATATGATAATATGAATCAATACAGACACAGATCTACAAAATCATGGAGTTTCATTTCATGTGACGAAGACACTATCCTCACAGTTTAACAAATAGTAGTAAGGACATAGGTGAATTGATATGAAAAGAGAAATTTGTAATCATGAATCAAACAGGTAGATTTGGGTTTCATGATACATATTTCAATGGAAGGAAGAAAAATACAAGTAGTCATTAAATTCTAACACTGAATAATAGTGGTGTTAACCATGTAGTTTAACATTTTGTAATAAGGAAATTCGGTGTTCCATTTAAGGTTGCGTTACCAAGATCCTGTAAACCCTAAAATGAATTAATATTCCTTTATTGTGTGATAAATTCATTAAAAATATTCATAAGAACATTTGAGATATGATCAATGTTAGAAATAAGGAGTGTAAATTGTTTATTATAATGCACAAAGGTGATAAAAAATAATGATATTGGAATTTTTACTTTTTTATGGATGGGCTAGGATACGGGATTTAATGGTCACTATGTATCTCAGAGGGGTGATTATAAATCCATACATAGTTCTAGGACTTTAGTAGTGAGTGCAATTGGGGAAAACATTCTATCTAATGTCATGTAGTAAGGAAAATAGGATTTTTTGAAGTTTTTTGTGTCATACAACTATTACCATATGTCATGGAGACATTGACTGATAAAAGGATTATTAGACTATGGTGTTATATCATGACTTGAATATGGAGAGGGAATATATAAACCATTATCATGGGGATCCTCAGATCATGGGTAATGAGAAGGGACATGTAATCAAGGATTAACCACAAACTATGTTTGAAAAGTGGATTCTAGAATGATATTGGTGAGTATTATAGATATATGAGAGGTTTATCATGAGAATGAGTTTTCCATTAATTGACATTCCCTTTTTGTGGAGATCCTATCCAGATCTAAAAAAAGGCTTATAATTAATTTTCAAACAAAGGTGTCATCAAGAGTCTCACCTTCCATTTCAGAGGGATAAATGATGTTTATGTATATCTAAAATTTCCTAGGACAAGGAGTATGATATGTGTAAGGAATTTGTTTGAGCACATAATAAGCATTCAGACTAGTAATGAGTGTCAACATACCTACATAGATCTTACTCATTTCATGGGAAGAGACATTTATTATTTTAAACTATAGTTGGTCTAGGATAAAGGTTCCAAGCATCACTAATTATCATGTTTGTACTAGAATAAAGACACAAGTACTTCTGAATCCCAACATGTTAGAAGGATGATGTTAGAAATTGGGTTTCTTTATCTGGAGAGGATATTTGAGGCTTACCATGGCTGTTATAAAGAATCTTTCACACTTTCAATAGTGATAAAATAACATTTACTATTATGTATTGAGTATATTATCATTTATTCCTATCATACCAAGAATTTCAGGAGGCATGTATGCCAGCTCCTAAAAATATATATTAAAGAAAAAGTAAAGTACACAGTGTAGTTTTAGAGAGGAAATCTATAATGACGAGTATAAGTCTTACAACGATAATCAGCTTGCACAAATCTATTACAAAACTCTGTTAATACAAAGGACCAACTGGAACTCACCTTTGCAGTAGATCTCTTAGATAGAGAATCTAAAACTTGATTGGCCTCACGATAAGCATGTAGAACTTCAAGTGAGAGTGTTTCTGCAAGACAGAGGCATTCCTCCCAAACCGATAACATCCTCCATGGCACATTCCTTGACCGATCTCTAAGGATTTGAACTGCAACAGATGAGTCTGATTTAAGCCATAGATTATTCCATCCATAGTGGACTGTATACCTGATAGCCTTTTTCATAGCCCAAAGCAATTCTTTAATGGAAAACACATTTCCAATATAGTAGAAGAAGCATCCTTTAATGAACACCCTATTACTGCGGAAGACACCACCGCATCCAGAAGGACCTGGAGTGCTATAAGCCGCCCCATAAACATTAACCTTCAACCATCGAGAGATGGGCGAGATAAAACAAACATGTATCATCATTAGCGGTTTCTTCACCTAGCCATTAACACCAAGAGACCTCAACAAAACAAGGTTAGAAACATCATTACTCATGGTACCAGTTTGGATGTTGGATGTAGTTCAGATTGAACAACGTATTTACAGTACACCAGTGTGGAATGAGGGAGCAGTGATGTTAAAAAACAAAGCATTTCTTGCCTTCCATATGAAAGACAGCAGGCTGGATGCGGCTGTTAGGAGGAGAGATTGGACCTACTTGCTATAATCAATCCTGCAAGTGAATTTCGGCAGCCCTTCAACTGATTGGGAGGTAATATAGTAGTGATAAATCCCCTGCACATAGGTCCATAAACTAGAAGATAACTTGCAGGATACAAATACATGAACAAAAGTTTCATATTTGTGCAGGAATAGCATGAAAACTACATCCAAATTGAGTCTAGACCGCTGCAACATGGCCTATAAGGGAAGCCACTTTTTTTTTGGATTTTCTAGATTATCAATGATGAGTTCAAGGGTATAAAGTGTTTTTAAAATTCCATGACCCAAGATAAAGGATCCAGGGATTCACCACACAGTGATCTGTAGCAGTCCCCTGTACTGAACATGCCATTCAAATTTGGAATCCATACTAGTGTATCAAAATATGTATAGCAGTACCTTGTTATTTCCATTCCAACATGATTTGGAATATTATTATTGAATGATGTATTTATCTAGAAATCACCAATGAAAGTATCTCTTAGAAGTTGTGGGATTTTAGTATCATCGCAGATAGGTCGAGACAACTAGAAATTGGTCCAGAAGTTGAGAGGGGATTTCTTGCACACAATCTATTTCGAGCAAACCATTAGGTCAGCATGGGCTTTCTGATGGAAGACCAAATAGATGAACAACAATAGTTAGAATACCCACTATAGAACTTTTCAACGAACCTGGTTCAATGGAAATCCATTGATTCATTGGATTTTGAAATTAAGTTTCAAGTAAACTTGTTGATCAAGGTGTCATTGAATAGCCTGATATCTTTGACACCCAATCCACCCACGTGGGATGGTTTAATGCAGTATTTCCATGAAACAGTGACCATATTCCTCTAATGAACCGATCTAGTCCAAATAAAATTTCTGATCTTACTAGTTAGATCCTTAATCAGGTTTATGGGCCATCTATACTAGGAAAATTAATAAACAAGCATTGAAGTGATCACTGAGTTGACCAAACATATCCTCTCTGCTTGAGACATGTTTTCACCCTTCCAATTTGCTAACTGGTTTGTGATCTTCAGAGAAAAATTATCCAAATGACACTTTTTAATTCATCCCTAGAAAAGTGGCACCCCAAGGTAAGTATAGGGAAACACTACCCTCTTGACACCAGGATATTGTCCCTATCTACATTTCCTTGATGTGATAGTGACTCCACCAAACATAACTGATGATTTCCCCCAATTAACAACATGACCTCCAACTTCCCCATAGTGTGAGAATAATCCCTTGATACAGGAGAGAGTTCCTTTATCATCTCTCCCAAAAAGTAGAATATCATCAACATAGAACAGATGTGAGGGGGCATATAGCTCTCGCCCAATTTTCATCCTCTGATACCATTTAAAATTGGAAATATTGGTTAGGCACCAGCTTAAGTAATCCTAAATAATAGAAATCCCAGAGAGAGGGTCGCCTTGCCTGACTCCCCTTGAGTATTGAAATAAGCCCCTATGAGAGCCATTTATATGAATGGAAATATTAGATCTTGCAAGGATGGAGCCAATAATATCAATGAACTTCTGTGAGAACCCATGAATTTGGAGAATGGAGAAAAGGAGGCTTCATCTGATGGTATCAAAATATTTGGAGATATCAATCTTCAATGCCATGTTACCATCCTTTACCTTTATCCTCATGGAATTGACACACTCAGAGGTCGTAAGGAGAGAATTTTGAATGTTCCATCTTGGAAAAAATCCAAATTGATTACTAGATATGAGTCCCTTTGCAATACCACCCAGTCGATGAGTTATCATCTTATTAATCACTTTTGGTACAATATTACCAATAGAAAAAGGCCTGAAATCCTTAATGTCAAGGGAATTATCTTTATTAGGGATTAAATTAATGTAGTTGGAGTTCATTCCAAAGGGAATATGGACTGATATAAAAAAATAATTCACATCATTTGTGATATCAAGATGGACAATATCTCAGTAAAACATGAAATTTGTTCATAAATCCATCAGGGCCTACTACACTGTCAATATTGAGGGAGAAAAAGGCATCATGTACCTCTCTTTCCTTGTGAATATCAACAAGAATTTTATTTTAATCATCCTCAATAGAAAGATGAAAACACTGAATAATTCTCTCAGAGTTTTCTTCGCCATGATCTGAGTAAAGATTCTCAAAGTAGTAAATGGACTCATTTTCGATGTCATTCTCAGAGGAGAAGAGGTTCCCCTCAATATTAAGGGATTGAAGACTTCTCTTGGCCTTATTATCCTTATTATTCAAATGAAATAACTTTGTGTTTCTGTCTCCATTTTTTAGCTATCTAATATTAAACTAATTTTGTGCCAACATTTCCTTCAGATCCAAGAGTTTTTCCCTATTTGTTGTAGTCTGAATATCATTCTGAGTTGGCAAGTCCGGAGGAAATCTAATTTGTTGGCACTTTGATAGAACAATTTTATCCTCCCTAATGTCATTATCAATGGTAGAAATTGAGACTTTTCTCCATTTCCTCATCCATTTCTTGACAAACTTTAATTTTCAGTATATAATGTAAGAAGGGCTACCAAAATAATCATTTTTCCAGGAATCCAGAACAATTTCTCTATAGCCCTCGATAACTAGCCAAGCATTATTGAACTTGAAGGGAAGAGGAAATGACCTCAATGTTTGAAAACAAACATCAACAAGAATGGTATTGTGATCTGAATCTAACCTTAGAAGAGTTACCCCAGAAACATCAATCGCCACATTCCTATCATCCACATTCACAAAGAACCTATCTAAATTACATTCCTGCCACCCATTAATAGTGAATTGACTCCATGTAAACTCAGCTCCAAAAATAGGTACCTTAGTGAGACCACATTTATCAATACAAGAAGAGAGGTCAAGAGTCAAGGCATGACAAAAGTTCTCACCAGTGTTTTCCTTAGGTCTTATATTAATATTGATGTCACCAAATAAAACCCAGTTATTCGACATATTCTCAGAGATATCCGCTAAGTTTTTCCACAGTGCTCGTCTTCTTGTATAGAGATTAAAATCATACACAAACATCACTAAAAATGGGGCATTACTAGAACAACATGTGAGAGTAATAGATTGAGCAGTAGTCAAAATAAAACTAATTGACACACTATCATTATTAATCACCCAAAAGGATTCAGAGTTTCTATCGAGATGATTATTTTCAACAAAGGAATAACCTAGATAAGCCCATTTGAAAGACCTCCAATTTTCAAACATCATACTTGGTTCAACAATACCAACAAATAAGGGCATGTTGGTCATAATAAGGTGACTAAGGGACCTGACCGTGGGAGGGTTCCCAATCCCTTGTAAATTCCAAAAAATGATTTTCAATTTTTTTATCTGATTCTGGTACTAGGCCCTTCATATATTTGTGGTACCTACCTCTCAGAGAAGTCATTAGCAGAGCCACTGGGAGCACCTGGCACATGCTCAACCGAGGCATGATCATCATCCTCTTTAGTAGAATCATCAATATTGAGCAAAGAAAACCTCTATCCAGAGTCAATTGGGACTGACAATAAACTAGTAGGTAATACTCTTTTTGCAACCATAGATGGATGAACTTTCACGAACTCACCTGGATTAGCAGAGGCCACATCAACACCATGATCATAGGCTTCAGTAAATGTTCTTAAATGACCTACATCAGGAATTGCAGAGAGACTTTTATCAGAATCTGAAATGAAGCCCAATGAATTTATAACCATGTCTTGCACAGGGACTACAACATCAGCAGATCATATGACCAATTCCTTAATAGGGACTGCACACCGATCTTGCACAGGAACATCATTCGCAGGACCAAACACAGGATATATGACCAAATCAGGATGGCGGCCAGTATCTGCATCCTACTGCTTCCCCTTACTGGCCTCCAAGGCAGGGGTCAATACTCTTGACTCCTCTATGTCAGCAACACAACTAACATATTCCTCTACAAGTTGAGCAGCCTCTTCCACAACCTTAGGGCTTCCATCATTGGTCCCACCATTATATGATTCCCACACATGAATCCGCTTATTAGTGGTGGTCACAAGAGGAGCATACTTAGAGTGATAAGGCCTAGGATCATTAGTAGGATCTGGTTTCTTGCCCCTCTGTCCATAGTTATCTTAATCATGCCCTAAGACCTATCAGAAGTCGCATAGCTTATTTTTTTTATAGTATGTTGCAATGTGTCCAATGAAATGACAATTCAGATAGAATTTTGGCTTTATTTTTAGATGATTACAAGGGTGAGGGGATCATATTTTGTATTTAAGACAACCTCTTCCACCAAAGTAGTAGACGTATCGACTTCCACAAGAATCCTAGCATAATGACAAAACATGGTATTTTCAGTCTGAATATCAAGACTAATAGGATTCCCAACCATTAGTCAATATCCTAGAGAATTTTGGGGTGACAATAGAACAAATGTAGATTAAATACTCTTATCCACATTTGTGCATAGGTTTTCTTGATAGAATTGGGATCAAAATTCCGGTCCCACTCATGAATCCGTAGGAAGCCAGATTTTAGAGGGATCAAGAAAAAACTCTAGGAATGGCGCTTGATCTCATCTGAGGGGAAGAAAATGTGGTAAAACCCATATCTCGTCACTTTCATCTTCCACTCAGTAACACCCCAAATCTCAGAAATCTGGGCAGTGATCTCATGAAACTTCCATGGCTTTACCCCCTTCAGAATTACAACCTAGGTGATGATTGAAAATCTAAATAACATTATTCTCTCCTCAAGAACACTTTTATTTGTTGAGGTATGTGCAATCCACCCCATTCAAGTGATCCTTCCGGCAGATTCTTAACAGTCAAGAAAGGATGAAGTACTCATTCTTTTGACAACATCAACGAAGCTTTTCTTGAGACCATCACCCTGAAAATCACCAGAAGTCTTCTTTGCGCAGAGACTAAACAGATCCTTGTGACCAAAGAAATCATCATTAACCTATCCATGAATTTATTTTCCTCCTAAATCATCAATTTTAGAATAATAATTACCCAAAATAGGGTTCACATTCTTGTCCTTTACTCAATCCTCAATCAAACATGTTGTTGGGTTACGAGGTGTTGGGGCGGCCTCCCCACCGGCGCGCCACACATCCCCAGCAAGGCCCAAGGTGTCCAACCCTTGAGATTATGCCAGTTTATAATGAGGGAGAGGGGAACATGAGATGATAGATAGCATATAGTGCATGTTTCCTTGTGAGGACTTGAACCCGGAACCTCGGGGTCAGGACGCCACCGCCTTGAACCAACTCACCCGTGCCCTGCGGGCTATTCCTATCATACTTAGTGATATAAGGCAACCCTTTTTTTCCATGGGTTAGTGATGCAATTTATTAGTGCATAGCATTGACCAAAATCGGGTAAAAATTTATTAATGCAACTTGATTTGGGAAATAATTGATGAACTGATGAAAAAATGAGGGGCAAGGGAATGATTTTACACACTAACATTCAAGATATATTGCATTGGCCACACATTCACAATTTTGAAGGGAATGTCATTTTGGACATGTTTCTTATGGGGATAGACCAAGTATAAGGGACCCAAGAATCTTTATGTATCTCATGAGTATGGGAATCATGTCGTACAATGTTTTATTAAGGAACTTTATATGTAGGCAGGGTCCATATGTAGAGGGAATAGTTTTTTCAGTTAATTATTGCGGATGGACTTGGGAATTACGATCTAGGTGTAAGTTTATTCCTATGATAAAAGGTATCAATCCACACATTGTTCATGAAACTTTGGTTGATAGAAAACCAACGTGGTGAGTGGGGTCATCTATAGTGAGGACATTGAAACATAAAACATGAAACATGATGTATCCCTTCTTTATTATATGGGGCATGACTATAGTATTACATAGTGTTCAAAAGAAATGTTCCCTGAATTTTAACGTGATGCGGCAAGGAACTATCCCATTCCGTTCAATGTTGTTATATAAGGATTAAGATTCAAGATAGTGCAATGTCATAAATATTGGACATTTCATGTCATTCATTTTATATTCTTATGAAATGGATGATATTTGTGTCCTTACATGAAATATTTTATTAGGAACCTCACATCAACGGGGGTTGGGGTAATTTTTCTGTCCATTGAGATCAATCAATAAGCTCTATATAAGATAAATTTTTTATGATATTCGGTTACACCCACCTTGGTTCCAACATTGGTGGTTTCATTCATGGTATCATTAGAGTCCCAAGGATAAACAACATCTCTCCCTTAAGAAACAACCACCCGAAAACTTTTTTGTTAAAGGCTCGTGCGATCCGAATATGGTTGACATCCTAATGCTGTGAGGTATGAAATATATTCTCATTTATTTTATCCAATTCATATATCTAGTATTTTTATTTATAATCTATGTATAACTGACGACATGTGGATATAAAGAGTGAGACAAATTTAACTTCCACAAGAAAGATTATCCATTTCCTATAAACAAATGAGTATGGGGCCTCTAGTGTGGAGATGAAGGTTAGAGAATGGTAATCTCACAAGGCATGAATGATCTTGTACATCCAAAAACATTTATCATTATCTACCATATTTTGGAGTATATTTGGTAACTACTTGTTTGAATCTTTCTTCTCATTATTCTCAAGATGATAGTGGAATGAATGGATGTACATAATGTAATACACTTGAAATATAATCTCCACCTCAACAAAATAATATTTTGTTCCTTTTTACATTAGTATAGTATGAGGGGTAACTAATCTATTTTGATATTAGATTTTAATATTTTGTACAATTTTTCTTCCCCTGACTTCTTTGAGGTGTAAAACTTCTTCCAACATGGAGAAGAAGTTGGTTGTAGTGAAAATTTTCTTGAACTAATTAGCTATTCCAGGAGGATATGGTCCCATGATATTCATTCCCATTATGGTAAATATAAAATATTATTTTGTTGTGTTCATCAACTCTGTGGTTTTTTGAATGATATTTGCATGAAACTAGAATTAATTTTACTTTTTGGTAAATTTTGTGCAATCCTACATTTTACTTGGCCAGTATTAACAAAGACTCTGAATTTGGTGAGAAATATAGAACCCTGAATAGTGATCATTTAAGGCTCTAATGTGATCTTTATTCATGAAAGTGATGGTATCTTCTCCATTAATGGTTCTCAGAAGGACCCCATCAAGGACCTGTTTATAGAGGACCTTTTGATGACTTTTTTATAATAAAGAATAATGTTAATTGCTCATCGTCGACTTTTCTCTTCCCTAGTTCTATCCAATGTTACTAATCCAATTTTATGGTTTTTTAAAATAGGTTTTATCCAACATATTCTATGACCATATGGTTTAGTGATGGGACTAACATCACTAATCTATTATATGCTGGCTAAAACAAAAGGAGAGAATATTTCGTAGTATGCAATACTGATGAATATTTCATCTCATCCTGGATCTTCTTATTTCATGCTTACATTTTCTATGGAGTATTCCTTATAATTTTATGATCATATTTCATGATTCTATTTTGGTTCAAAATTTAATTCCACCATTAATATGGGGACATCGTGTAGTTGGGGAATTTGCTAATCCTTTTGGGTGTATAATTATTGTTTACCTATATGATGACCAATTACGAATCTCCCTTTATGTTCAAGTGATTTAATTTACCTAAAGTTAAACCTATTTCCCAACAAAGAGGGTTTGATATTTTAATTCATTACTTTCAAATAGTTTTGATAGTATAAAGGATTATTATAGGACATCCATTTTAAGGGAAATAAGAACTACTCCCTATATGACATTGTTGAGATGATGTCTTCTGTCCTCATCATTGTTAGGATTCATGATGCACTATCAAAATACATCTCCCATATAATTGTCCCCTCCTGACAAGTGAAGAATTCATCATTAGGTAATTCATTATCTACTAATGTTGTTTTATTCTAGGTGTGCACTATTAGAATATCTTCCAAAACCTAGACTTTCACCACATTATGAGGCATGAAATAGACGTTAAACTGATGTAGGAAGATTTCACATCATGATAGACTACCAACTAAAATCATTTTTCATAGAATGTATTTGAGTGGGGTTCTACTAGAGTCCAAGACCAAATTGTGATGCTCAAGTAATGTGTCAATTCCTATACTACAAATATTTGGGCCAAACTACTCTTCTATGAATTCGAATAATTCGTCTCATCATATATTATTGTTTAAATGGGGTAATACCGTTTTTTCAATTCCACTATTATTATTTTTGTGCGAAAGGAAACAAATCCCCACTATTTGGATTTCACATGAAAAATTACCATAATTCCTTTGACTCGGGGCATTGGCTTTGGAAAAATTAAGATATAGGTTATTAGACATACGAATGCCTCTGGAAAACCATTATCCCACTAATATATAACACACTATTTAATCATCTTGGTGATAGGAGAACATTTTCCTATAATATTAGGATTAAAGAGTATAATATAATACAAGCTTCCTAGAAATAATTTTAAATATCTAAGGTTTTGTGGATGTGACATGCTAAGGAAAAAATTTATCTTCTCTTGTTAGAATTCTATTTCACGATTGTGTATGATAATGTAAGAAAATTTCCCTAAGATAAAGATGAAATTTAATTTCAAGGGGTCTATTTTTTGTTAGTGTTGTCATGGTTTTTTCAAGATAGATTTAGGATCAGATATATTCTCATACATCTATATAATGTTTTCAACTAGATCATCAATGTAGCATTCATAAAAATCCCACCTTATATGTTTAATGATAAAATGTATGGGACATCAGTATGTAACACCAACATTCCTAAAAAAATTATTTTTTTTATAGAAAAATCTTCTCAGGGGGTCTATATGTAGTGAATTATTCCTATTCTTGGGCCATATATATTTCATTTTGACCTTAATATGCATCCATAAAGGATAGTTATTGATATCCATTTATTACATCAATTATTAGATCAATGATCATGATTCCAAAATCATCCTTCATATAGTTTTATTAGAGATCACTAAAATCTATGCAGACTCTAATATAGCCAATCTTCTTTTGTTATGTTACTATATTGGCAATCAATTTTTGATATTGGATCTCCCTAATGAATTTTTCTTTAATAATAATTCCGAAATCAATTTTATTTTTGATGTTTGTGTTATATGTGTCCATTTGGCAGTCAGCTTATTGCCTTAGTTGTCATCTGGAATGCCCAGGTGTTGGGTGGAAACCAAAGAATCAAGGCGTGGAATTTATTTTCAGTTTGTGGAGAAAACATTTTATTTTTTTTCTTTATAAATGTGGTATATACCTCATGTTCATCAGATGATATGGACGTCCTAATCAATGTGGGGTTTGGTTCTTCTTCTATACCTAGATTCATATCTCCATGTTCATCAATAGTGGTAGAGACACACTAAACATATGGTGTAGGGGGATCCCTAAAGAGATCATCCTCTCTTTCTTCACCATCTATATCTTCTTCCTCATGTTCCATAGAATGAGAATTCAATGGGGTATGCCCTCTAGAGTTTGGAGTGGAGACCATATGTTGACATTTAGAATATAAAGAGTCTTTCTTTGTCCCATATAACAATGTAGAATCTATACGAAAATACGGAGTGGATGTAGTGAGGGGTGTAAAAGGATAATATTCATATTTTCGAGGTGATAACTAATATGATGAGGTAGGGTTTTCGCAAATATATGAGAATCATATGTGGTCATTTTCATATAAGATGTTACCCCGTCATTGGTAGTCAGTGACATTTTCAACACTACCAGACTCATTATTCTGGAATACTATCATTTTGTTCATTGAATATGCACCAAAATTATGAGACATGTGCTCGACTTAATAAATGGGAAACACATCCTCTTTTCCAATCTATTTGAAGGGGTTGTCTGGGATTATTTGTAGACAGTTTGGGGTAGTAACCCATGAAACACCATAAACCATGTGTCATTTACCTTTCATATGATAGAATCACAAATCACTATTATGAAACTAATATGATTCAACTAGGTCCTAAGGTGTGTGAAACATCCATATTTTTTCTATTAATGTTGTTTTTTAAGAATTGAGGGTATGAAAAAAGGATTGGTTCATGTTGAGAAAAAAAGGCATTCCTATAAAACAATTTAATTACATATCATTTTGAATCATAAGAAATTATAAATCAGATATAAGGCCTCAAAACTCATCCATGAAATTTTATTTTCCAAATGTTTTTATATCAATTTTTTCTTATCCCTATAGATTTAGAGTGTAGGTCTCTAAGTAATTTTTATTGTATCCCATCCAGCAAAGTTTCCATACTTATATGAGCTGAACTCCATATCCATTTTTAATGAAAGTCCTTTGAAAATTGAGAACATTCATTCATCCATATATGTACAATGGTTTTATGTTTCCCTATATAATGAGATATTTATGAAGATCTATAAAGGGGATAACCATGTTCCATTTTTCTAGATTGGTCTCTTCCAGGTATACAAAGAATCAGAAGACATATAATCAAACACATGTGGTATTTCATAATGCTCTACGAGTTTTTTTCTAGGTTCCTTTGATAATCTAATGGAATTTTTGATAGATAACATGGATGGTATCAGTTCATATTGTTTCAAGATTTCATAAATTTGAGATAAATTCCTACACTTTGTAATGTGAATATTATATTTCATGTGAACCTTATAGGTTATAGGGGTTGTCGATTTAGATGTATCAACACTCCAAACATTATTTATTGGTCATCTATTTATTAGAGGGTTGGGCCAAAAAGGTCATCATACCAACTATTGTGATTGTAAATATTCACACCTTCAATTTGATATTCCATAATTATCATGTTAGGGTTGGTTATGGAATATTCAAGAGAATTTCATTTCTCTTTTTGGAATCACTGAAAGGGACAACAAAAGGATTCCACAAAACTAATAGACTGAGTAGGGATAGGGATTGAAATCTAGTTTCAGCTATGACTGCGTCTTCCTATGTACCCTCGTCTAATGTGGCCACTTCTTATGGTTACCCAATAGGGTGAAAGGAATTCACATTCATAGACCTACTCATTATCAGATAAGGTATCCATTAAATGAATGAAGTTAATAGAACTGATGATTAATTATTTACATAAGGTTGATTTTAACTAGTTGACCATTCTTGGTGGTACCATTTGTAAGGGTAGTTCCTATTATATTAATCCGAATGAAATAAAGTATAAGAGGGTAAAATCAAATGTTGGCCATGGTGTAGTACCATATTCATTTATTTTCTCCCTGTCCTTCCAACCATTCACCTTTTGAAAGACTGAATCAGTGATGTCAATGGATTCATTAGTGTCATAACAGAAGAAACCATGAGAATTTTTGGCTTCTTCAAATATTCTCATTGAATACATTGTCTTACTTTTATTGTCATTCAGTTAATCAAGTCATCATAATATTGTTCCCCTTTTCAAGTATCTTTTTTTATTATCCTTAGTCTTGAGTTATAGCAGCAGAAAAAACACTATTTTTGATAGAGAAATTCATGACTTTACATACATAATGTCTTCCATTTTTTTTAAGGATATCTAGGGAGATGAAGCATTACAAAATTATTTTCCCTAGGGTTGAGTAAAAAAGAGAATAACTGGATGATCATCAAGACGTACCTAGTCGGCCACTATGGGCTCAAGTTGTAAGATTAAATAGCCATCAATAACATCTATAATGTAGTAGTAGACATGATCATCTCGAAATGAGTAAATTTTATTAGTTATCTACAAAAATGAATTTATCTTAGGTCAAATCTAGAATTTTATGATTTGGTTTCTCATGGTGATATAATTGGGTTTTTGTGGAATATGGTTTGTGTCTTGGAGATGGTGTTTCCCTAGAGGATGGCTTAACTATGGTGAATCCAACATCTATAAGTTTCATTATCTTCATCGTGGAAGAAGGAATAATTTGGGACATGATCTAAGTTCACTCTATGGAATCATCCATTCTATGATAAATTAGGGGAATTCTCCCTAACACATCATGAATATCTCACCAGGATTAGTGATATTTGAAATTCATCACAAAGGTTCTCTATGAAAATTGTAATCTGATCTTATTAGGGAATCTATTGGCACAAAGAGTAGGTCATAATATTTTATCTAAAAAATACATCACCATATCGATCTACAATTGTTTTAAATTGGATATTCTAATGATTCTAGTCTTTTTCATCATCATGTTGGAATGAAAGATAAATTACTGATGGAGTTTATCTCATCCCATGATTGAGAAAGCTTGAAAATTAGTGTTCCACATGATAATATGCCCATGAATTTCATGCCTAAATAATATAATTTTCATATATTCTTATTATGATGGTGTTCCAATCATGGGATCACAATGAGAAAAAAATGTTTGTCATTTTTTGTTATGGGTCTCTTAAACAGTTGAATATTGGAAATGTAGGACTCCCATAATTTTGAGGGTTTCGGATGTTAGTCAACCATTCAGGGTATGGTTTCTGATATAGTTGTACCGGTACATTACATTTCTCTACATAATGTATCCTATATGCTAATGATTTAATTTTATAAATAGTCACTTGAAAAAAAAATAGTTGAGTAAGATATTGAATATGTGTTGTAACAGGAAGTCAATGTTGTACTGGTGTCACCAATATTTGCACCTAACATCTGACATGATCTTTTTTTGTAGGTCCACAAGAATTATTTTTTTTGTTTCCCTAGTATTGGGAGATATAGATATATGTTCATAATAATATTAAATGAAACTAATGATATGGGAATAGATTTTGGTTGATGTAATGGCCCTGCTTCAGTTACTATGGTGAAAACTAATTCATGGGGCACACCAACTGGATGTGTGAGTTGTTTCTCTACTCGTGGAAGATATTTGGTAGGGTTGAAACCATGGAGGAATTAAAAAATTTTTCTTCCTAATTATTACATTTAATCTTACATTCAAATGGGTTATTCCACATGTGTGAGTGATTTAACCTCTTTGGGGGTAGTTGTATGTACACTTGCCATTACCCTTCTCTTAGTTAGATATTCATTGGGAAGGTGTTGAGGGACTAGTTAATAGAATAAATAATTTATAGTTGAAGTCTATATTTCCATGCAATCTTAACTCCATAATTTATCTCAGTGTATACCACATTTTTAGTAGAAACATCCTATCTTTCCTCTTATACATTATAATCATTTTTAGTGCCATATGCTAAATTGATATCCAATATATTTATGAGTGAGTAATGGATCATAGGCATTGTAATATATTCCAAATGGTCTGAAGGTTGTTTAAACCATTTACTAGGCCACAAACTCCCTTTTTATGATCCTCATAGAGATTATTAGAAATGATTTACTCAGAGGGAACCACCACCTAAACTTTTCTAATGAATCCCTTAAAGGGGAAATAGGTCGTGAAATGGGACAAACTAGGAGACCTCATTTATTATGGTTCCCCCAAAACAGGGAAAGTCATATTTCTATTTAAGGGTGGAAAAAGTAAAAATATCTCGTTCCATGTGGGTGGGAGATTCTTCTTTTATTTTTTATATTCCTTGTATTACAAATTTTGGCCATGAAGGGGAACTTTGTGTCAAAAATTCCACCAACTCTGCATGATGGGGTTGATCACATATGATAGTGGATTCTAGTACTACTATTACACTCTTTTTCCATCAAATCCTTGTTCTAGCATGATCTAGATGAGAATAATTATATTCATGTCAACAATAGACTTCTAAGTACATATTTAGTGAATGTTTATTAGCTTACCTTAAATAATAATCCAGCTTAATGTTCTCTATATCTTGGTTTATGAGTTTTTATACATCATTCTTTCATTTGGCCTGATACTTTTGAGACTTATTCACAATCTATTCTGACTTAGTGCACCATATATCCTACTTAGGGGTATTTTTTAATATTTTTCCTGGTGTAATGACATTACATGATGTCATTTTGGGTGGGTTTTGTCTGACCAAGGGGTGATGTGAAATGAAACGAGACAATTTCACCCTATCCTCAGATAAGAAAACATGGTTAGTGTCAATAATTAGAAAAAATAATTCATGGAATTCATTGAGGAATGAAAATTTAATATTTTTTATAATAATTTTCTGATCATAGAAACCAAACATATGGAAGAGAAAACACGTTTATTAGACAATGAAGCTATCCAAAAAAGTTAACATTGAATTCATACTAGTTTCATGGAAGGAAATTCATATTCAGGTGGTATATAGTTGTCCAATAATTTAGAAGGATATTTTATACAGATTGTATTGATAATACCTCTAAAAAATCAAACTAAGATGTTTTTCTTGGAAAAAACTGTATGGTATATCAAAACTGTCCAATTTTATTATCATGATTAATGTTTCCTTTTGTTCTTCTTACAAATATTACTCCAATTGATCATTCTATCATGGGAGATTCCTAGCATTTTTTTAGGAATTAGGGTTTTTAGGGGTCTCATTGGCGTGAAATAAATTTGGAGGTGGTTTAGAGAATGACGGTTGGTTCATACTATTTCTTGATTGAGAATGAATGTCCCCATTCATTGATAGGTTGTTTGGAATGACTAGCCCCTTATTTTCAAGAGCCTCATAATTTGGGTGATTTTTCATGTTTGATATCTTAATGGGATAACCTTCTTCATTATTGGTATTATAGACACAAGTAGGTTTGTTATTACACCCATAAAGATTTGATCTCTATTTATTGATCAGATTGTTCCCAAGAGGAAATATTTTGTTCTCAGGATTCCGTGGAGGACATCGAGAGTCGATGGTAGCCATACAATGAGGAGGGCCTCATGAATTCTACTTCAACATAAATAATTTGGTAATAGATCTAAAGGGTAACTCCCCCCACTAATATAATTTTGAGGTACAATGAACTCCATAATATAACAATGTAGGGTCATAATCATGATTCATAATTTCATGAATCCCCATGGTGGATTTCATATTTGAATCTCTCCCATATTAAAATGGTACCACATATTGTGAGTAGTGATTCACAAGCATGAGATTGGATTCTAGATAACCATGTGTTGTTGATGAAGCCATTTTCTGAGTTTTTTTAATTTCCATAAGGATAAATCTTTTCCCTAGAGTGGTCTCCAAAATGGGGCAATAATCCCACTACAGAACATGTATTTTTTCTCAATCTAATTATCCATTTATCAGAAAATATTTTTGAATACCCCCAGAGATAGAAGCCTGGATGTATGTATTCCCCATAGTGACCATCCCATTTTGAGTATTATTCACTATACAAGAAGATGTGGGGTTATGGTCCATACTCCTAGAAATTTATATTAATGAGACTGTACTACAGAATGTACGCTGGATGTGGTTAGGAATTGATGTTTTTTACTTTCATCATGGGTAGGACATGATGAGAAACAACCTTAGAAAGAAAAATAATAATCAACCATTCTATTATTTGGGTTGTAATATAATCCATCCCTTGGTACATAGCTGAGGAACATCGACTTGTTCCTCTAATTCATCCTATATTATCATTGTAGTCTTGATATTCTAGATTATGGATTTGCATCAGATTGTGGTTTTTCATCATATTTGATGGATGGGATTGATTTGAGAGAGAAATGAATTGAACATTCTCATTGGTTTCCACTGTATTTTACTGGTGGGATTAATATGAGTTAGCATGAATTTGAATCTTCTAATTGGTTTCTTTTATATATGATTTTAAGGATTGATGTTAGTGCAAAGTGATTTAAATTTTCTTGTTGGTTTGAGATGTATATCGCTGTAAATCATGATATTAATATGCATGGATTTTCATCTTCTTATTTTCTTCCATAATTTACTAGTATGCTTGATATGTGTGCGTATTGATTATAAACTTATCATTTTAAATATTATTTTACATACAAGATTGATATGAGTTATTTGGGAATTGGACATTCTTATTTTCCACTATATTTGAATGGAGGTATTTGAATGAGTGAGAAATAATTTTCATCCATGCATCTATTTCCTCCATATTTGATTGGCATACAGAATATGAGTGATAAGATACTTATATCAACTTGTTTTATGCTGTATTGGACACGTGGGATTTATTTTAATGATATGGAATTTGAATCTCCTCATTAGTTGTTGTGGTATTTTACTAACTTACTAGACATGATAAATCATGGATTTTAATATGTTCATTGTTTTCCACTGTATTTGACTAGATGACCTAATATGGGTGATCATTTATTTTCATATGCTATTATGTTTCCAAAATATTTTACATAAGGTATTGATATGAGTATGACCAGATATCCATATTATTTTTTAATGTAATATTTGACTTGAGGAATTCTTCCTAAGGAACAAGAAAGATGTAATGTTGTATATTGTTTGACTGTTACCCACTATGGGCTGCCATATAGGCTTAGGTCTGAAGGACATTGGATGGGGGATGTAGGGTCGTATCCTCTTCAAGGGGATGATGTCGGGCTGTTCTACTATGGCAGTAATGTATTTTGGAAAAATACCTTCATCGGGATCCATGTGTCTCTAACATGATTTTGTATGAGGCTATCTGATTAGTATCCATAAATCATGGAAGGATATCATTAACATGCTACGATGAAAGGATCACAAAATATTTTGAGACAAAAATTGGGTCATTCAGTTCAAGATTTTTGATAGTCATTTAGAAGATTACTAGTGGGGAATTATAAGAAAGAATGACTTTCAAGACACATATAGGGTTGGAAGAGTATTTTTTTCGTGGTACTCCTTGACCAATGTGTCTGAAACCTAGTTATGAGGTTTCTAGGTGGGATACAGATTCCTCTAATTTTTTTAGGACAAAAAATATGTAGTGCCTAATGTTCATGTATGTGAGAACTAATGATATGACATTTGGATCATAGAGTGTTCTGATGAAAAGTGCCAGAAATATTAACCACAAACACACACTTGAAGACCCCTTTAATGAAGCATCTCTATAAATGAAAACATGTACTTTCATCTATTGTTTGGGACCTCTTTCATTGTAGGACCGGAAGGGTCCGGATGGGTTGGTTACATCGTTATCTTAGTATAGGATTCATGTTGGGCTCTCAATTCTTCTTTCTAATAAAAATCCTCAGATTTTGAAGATTGATTGTGCAGGTTAAACGTGGTCGCAACGTGGTCTCACAATTAATCATGTCAGGTTCACTATTTTCAGTTGTCTTCCAATACATCATTCATGGGGAAAAAACCAAATAGTCCCCTCATTCAATATGTTTCAATAACCATATTGTTAATGATGGTGTTAATATATAAATGTACAAAAAATGTATAGGTACTCATATAGGTTGAGAGGGTGAGACGTTTGGCCCCTCACACCCTTTTTATGTTAATATTTTTCCAATTTTATGGATATCATTTTGAATTTATTTAAGACATTCTCATGAATTGTTTTTTAATTTTGAATCATAACATGGATCACCCCTTAGTTAACAATCAATTATTAGGATGCATGGATTCAGAATCATCTGTCTGAAATGGAGGTTTCCCATTGATGGTGATATTTGTATGCATATGAGGATCTCCATTAATGGTGAATTTTTATATAAGGATTATAAATTCATATATTATTAATCATTATGAATCACATATTGAGATATGTTGAGGTCCTCTATTTAATTTACCATCATCAAGGGGGATTGGATTTGTGTATATAATTTAATTGAACCCATAAGATATGCTTCTGATATTTATTCATAAATGGAATCAAAACACAAGTAGTTTGGTGTATCATAACATAACATGTATCATTTTTTAAGTTCATATACTAGGGTAAAACCCATATAGATTAACATTTCACAGTAAAAAAATATAGGTGAAAGGTTCCTAGAAAAGGAAAGTATGGGAACTACGTCAAAGCACACTGATGTATATGGAATGGATGTGGTATCCTATGTGAGGTATGATCTGATAGAAAATAAAATCTGAAAAAGAATGGTGATGAATGGAATTATATGGAATATTGTCATCTAGGTTTGATATTTATTTATATGGGATATTTCCCAGAGAACATTATAGTTAATTTAGTTGTTGGGTTCAGACCTCATGAAGGCATCCTATGTATCCCAGTTAGTCGTGATTTTTGCCCATGTAGTTTGGTTAATTTGGGGACTACACCTATAGAGGATGTCTTACGGTGTTTTATCTTTGGGAATATGTTCCTTTGAGGAATGAGGTATTATTTCAGGGCTTACACTGTATAAGAGACCTATTAGAGGATGGTGTTATAAGAAATATGTCCCTTTGAGATTGTATGGATGTAGATTACTTAGAATATGTAGGACCATGTGTCTAGAACTATGATAAACTTATCGAATCATGGTTATTTGGAAGTTTGGTTGGGGCTTACAGTCAAGGGGATTCCCATTTTCTTGGGATCATGTGGATGTCTTGATCACCATTAACCTCTATGCTAAGATGAATCATGATATGTGTGAGAAATATGAGGAAATTCTTAAACTGGGAACCACACAATCTACTTTTTCATCTAGTGGATTAATATTGGGGCCCAAAAGAAGAGGAAGAGAGGGAGCTCAGGAAAACAGTTAATATTTTTTCATAGACTTGGCCCAAAGGGAGAGAGAAATGGTGATTAATGTGCTCATATACTATTTTTTTGGAAACAAATGAATGTAATATAGACTCCTATATATAAACCATAATGACAAAGAGGAGGAGGGTGAATCACTCAATCTGGAAGGGTAGAGGCATACCCTAAGAGGGAAGACCTACACCTAATTTTAGAGAAGATTATTAAAGAATCTAGTGCTAGTCCACATTAAAGGGAAATGAATGTGGTTCCCCTCAATAAATTAAATGGTGAGGTATATATATTCCTTTTTGGTTTTAATCCTAATTACCAAGGGAATGTATGCTTGAAAACATTATGAGGATCCCCTTCATTAAAGAAGATAACAATATTACCTTATTTACCATCAGTATGTATGCTCGATAGGGCATGCTTGAATGTTCAGGCATTTGATCGTACATATATGGATGTTTTGGGGGGGGGGCTTAGTGAGATTCCATATAATGGGGCCCAATAGGGGCATATAAATCCATACAAAAAATAGTTGATGAAGAAGGACATCAGGGAAGTTTAAAGAGGGGCCGAGAAGAGACCAAATACTGCATTGGAGGAAGGGAATGAGTGCAGTAAATTATGTTACCCTAAGATAACCCATTCCTCATTGCATTTTTCAATGTGGGGTGGGGTTCCCTTTGAGAGAGAATTTTTCTACCCAATACGGGGTTCCCTCTACATAGCCTTTTTCTACATGGGTATGGGTTCCACCCAGATAAGAATTTGATACATGGGTCCATGTTCATACCACATATAATCATCTTATGTGGGGAATGGATACCTCTACTATATTTTCAATATGTGAGGTAATCAACCACAAAGGGTAAATCACTTATTCTTCAAGGAATTATGATCGAGAAATATTTTGGGTCTATGGATGGTTGGGTTAGCTCCCATTCAACCATAGAGTTATGTGGTAAAATTAACAGGTGGAATCCAATGTATTTTTAATATTTTCATATGTTTCTATCCTCTATATTGAGTTTCTCCCTTCAGTTCTCCATCTAGGGTTTTTATATTGGAATGGGGAAACTGACCACCAGGATGCTCAGTTGTCCAAAATTGACCACATTGAATTTTTTTGAGGGGTAAAAACAATATCATAGATCACAAACAAAATTTTTCATTTTTGAGGTATGTGGGGGGAGATATCCCCATACATTCCTAAATGTCTTTATCAAATTCAGGTTTTGGTGGGAATCATTGTCTGTGCCCACAAACTAATATTTTTATGGGGTGCAGAAATCATCATCAGTTCCCAAAAATATATATTCATTTTTGGGAAACTATGTGGATTGGTGGGATTCCATGGGGAGTGGTGGTCTATATATAATGTGTTTCAGTGTGGAACCAAGCCTTCCTTCATGAATTTTCATCCTTGAACAATTTTTTCGACTTAGGATTTTTCCTTTTCAAAATTCATGAAATCCTTTTTTTCCTTCCACATGGTGGTTTTAGGACCCAAAATAGTTATACATGACATATTTATTATTATTGTTACATATTTATCATTATAAAAATAAAATATATAATTTTCATTCATACCACTCTACTCACTAAAAACTGATAATATTGTTCATGCATATGTGTGGAAAATTGTGTCCATGAATAGATGTGATAATTTTTCATTATTAAATCACATTGGTGATGTATAACTATATTTAAATAAATAACATGAAATTTAATATTTTATTATCATTATGTATGGTAAAAATAAAAATTACTTTTATACCATAATGATCATTGAAATATGAAAATGTTACTCATGGGTACGTATGACCTACCCCCTCCACCATCATAACATAGGTCATTCTTCCTAGCCATACTTCATGAATGTATTTAAAACTATTAAGTATGAATAAAATTATAATTATTTCATCATCATCATTATTATATATATTATATAACAATGAACCCTTTTACCACTGTCAATATAACAAATCCATAATGAAAAAATGGACCGAGCATCCTCAAAACACACAATATAGTCTTTAATAATTAAATATTTAAATTTTAAATTAGATTTTAAAAATTAAATGATTTTTTATATAGTAATTATATGTAAGAAATAAATTTATTAAAAAAATAATTGATATAAGTTAATTCTACATGAATTAAAGGACATGCAAATAATATATGGACTCAAGGAAAGGGTTCTTTGCCTCAGTTTTATTTATATGAGGCAACAACCGTATTCATGAAATTTTTATATTGTATGGTTTATATACTACCCATAAATATATATTTTTCATTACATTTATGATTATTATTTGAACATTAGAATGAATATTTTCTCCTCCTTCACATGGTTCTGATCGATAGAAAACCAAAACAGAGGGTAATTCATCTCAATTTCCATTTACAAAGGTATATTTTAGTTTCATGCACATAGTTTCCTTTATATGGTGTATATAATTACTTTTTTTTACATAAAATATAATTTATCCATTTAAATAATAGTATTTAATGTTTAAATTAATATTATGTTATCCAAGGGTATTTGAAAACAATGTTACCAAGTGGTAAATAATCTCATAAATCAATATATTTTCCTTGGGTTATAATACTTATCCATTTTATTGATATTACAATATTGGGTGTTTAGAGAGTTTTTATTAAGTCACTATTTATATAATTTTTTTTATGTTTATTTAAATTTGAGGAACATTATTGATTTATTGATTGGTTGATTCTCAAATTCAATGGAATGATCTATGTAAGGGTTATTCGTCCCAAATTATCATTATTTGAGACATTTGTTTGTGAGATACACATATATACATATGTGATGTGTATA
Source organism: Viscum album (assembly GCA_963277665.1). Classification (NCBI taxonomy): domain Eukaryota; kingdom Viridiplantae; phylum Streptophyta; class Magnoliopsida; order Santalales; family Viscaceae; genus Viscum; species Viscum album. The sequence goes on along the minus strand of OY728166.1, from coordinate 1,063,987,798 downwards.
AACTACCCTTTTGACCTGAAATATCGTAATATCCTAATATTAAGGAAATATTTTGTTTTATATTATTATTCCATGGGGATTTTTATTAAAGATTCACCCAAGTGGAAAAAACATAATGTTAGAATCTCATTCCTATTTGGTATTGTTTATGCTGAAGGTTATTATGGAAGAAATAATATAATATTATTTCCTTGAACCAAATATACTATTTTATATCAGGTTTTATTTAATGTTTTTCACATTATAAAAACATAAATGTTTATTTTTAAGACTTTAAAATAGATCTATATATTTTTTCAGAGATATGCGCGAGGATAGTGTGCGATTCTGAGTCTTGGTTTGCCCAAAAATAGTGTTATAAACATTTTATATATATTTTATATTGAGGTTATTGATTTTTCTAACGAAAATGGGATAAATCTTAAACAAAATCTCAGATAAAAAATCTAAGATCACAGTTGAACCCAGAAGGTGATGTTTACTCTAGGTGTGAATTATAATATGTCGATGTGGGTAATTTATATAAAATGATTGTTGTTGGGGTAATTTTAAATTTTAATAAATAAATAATTAGGTTTATTAATTTAAATTTACCTAATAATATTTTAAGTAAATTCCCTATCATGTATATTTTTCTATAGTAATCCACATAAACCTTATGAGAATCAAATGGTGTTTCTCATGCATCTTTGGGTGAATCGAATTCAGACGATGAAAAAACTCTATATTGAAGTAGATAAAAATTAAAAGAGCACAAAAAGATTCTCCCAATAATTGAGGATAATTTTCTTATATTATTAATTCTAATATCTCCATGTAGGACTCATCATATCTATATTCTAACTCTTTTGATTTTAGGTTTTTGAATGATAAATCCTTTTCAACGATCTAATTGAATTATGGACAATTGTACGCCCCCATGTATTGAAAATAATTCTTTATTCACCATAGATCTCCCAATTTTATTTGATGGAAAATAATTCATTGAAAATTATTAGTAAACCCATATTTTTGTTCTTTCCTCCCTTGATTCTTAGTTTTCTTCTCTGATTGGCCTATGGTGCCCCAGTTCAATGTTTTAGTGTTCTACCAAGCGGAATCAAACCCATTGATTCATTGAATAATTGTATATTACAATTAGATAAAAAAAATCAGCGATGAAATCAAGGGGTTTCTAGTTAAATATGAATAATTTTCTAATCTATTATCTGAATCGGCATAATGATGTATGGTAGATCATTTGGCCTTTGTGGGAATCAACATAATCAATTTTTGTGCCATTGAATGTATAGTAAAAGTCAGAAAGAACAAGATACACCATTATGGGAGGTCAAACACTGGATCTGAAGGTGGATATATGTCATCTTTCATGTAGAGACAATATCTATGCTTCTGATAAAATGCCAACTACAAGCCTTATAGTCTGAATTACGGACATTGTGCAGGGCCTTATCTACAAAAACTATGGTTGAAAGAGACAAATATGACACACATTTTGAGGGCCCCACCTTCAATATGAAAAAAGTGATGATGACATGTTGTGTACTCATGGAGTACACATACATGGTAGGGAATGGCACACCATATGTTTTATATTATATAAAAAAATGAAAAATACAATGACACAGCTAGAGAGCGCGGGCAGGACCTGAAGTGGATCATACATTCTATGTAGTCCACAAACATTCCATGAATGGAGTCATTATATGTGATTCATGTACCTATAGGTACATGGACTGGTGATGGCATGGGACCACACATTTTGTGGGGCCCATCACACACTGTGTACCCCTTTTTTTCTTTTGAGAAAACAATAACGGTTGGTATCTTTTTCGTTTGGACTTAGATGTTAACTAGTTAGTAACTTATACTATGTTTGTTTTCACATAGATTTTGACTGTGGCCTCCATTATGTATTTTGAGATACGATTCAAGATTTATAGGTATTATTCTTATTTTGGTGATACTCGATGATAGCAGTAATCAAGTAGGTTCACCAGAGGAATCTATAGTGGCATGCCCCTTCCAAGATATGGAATGGTTCATCTACTTATCTAATGAGTGAAACCATCTAGCTAATCTATTCATATGTCCTCTATGCACTTCTTTATTGGACCACCTTCTTGGCAGGGCAGGGGTCCTCAAATGACTATTATAGTGTCACCCTACTTCTAGGCAAAGAATGGGTTCTCTTTCTTCTATTTCAGTGGAACCCTCCTATTGGGTAAGTCATGGGTCCTCGACCACTAGTGTGGTATCATCTATCTGGGATGGGAATGTGTCATCTATATACTACTAGAGTGGGACCCTCTACCCAGCCTGGGCATGGGTCCTCTAAGGACTTCTAGGGCGTAACTCTTTAGTCGGGCCTAGCATGGGTCAACTATCAAAATTTTAGTGGCACACTTGTATGGAGTCAGGTTATGGGTCCTCAACCATTAGTGTGTGAATATCCTATGGAGATAGGGTATGGGTAATTTAGGTATATACTTTTTGGAACTCTCCAATCATAGAAGGGAATGGTTATTCTACTGATATATTTTTTCCCTCAACATTGTAGCATGGTGGTGAGGTGTGGCTTGACATGGATGATTTATTATGGGATTACATTCAAGATGATGAGCATCATTTATAGGCTTATAGAACCGATGGAACTATATTGGGATGGACTATGAGATAGATATCCCCTTCTCTATCATATGGGTTTCTTTGGTTATATATATATATATATATATCCATGTCGTTGGATTTTTTTTCTCCTCCACTAGGTTGAGTTGTTTGTTTATATATTCATATCGGGTCACTAAATACCCTACCCCACCCCTTCATCATTCAGATAATACTAATAGGTATACAAATACTCACCCCTACATGATTATTTCTCACAGATTTCATACTTTATATCGAGGATAATCTGTTCAATGGTTACTACAGGGTAGATTAGGGACACCTGGTACATCAGACTACATAGAGTGGTTGTAGTATGGAGATCAAGAGATGGGATCTCTTGTAAATTTTACATTACAGTTTTGTCAGGTTGGTAATTCTTTCTTGTTGGATGTGTATCTAACCCCGTTATTTTCTATTTTCTCTTTCATACTCATGTAAACCCTTGAGGTTTTCATTATTTTTCTATATTCATGATGTTACATCTTTTTATTTTTATTCATATGAACTTATTCATTAAGATGGTCGGCTACATGTGTATAGGTACATTTGGAAAAGGCCTCAAATATACCATATTTCTTTTAGTTATAGTCTCCACCCCAGTCATATGGGGGTAGGCATGGTGAAGTTATGGATCAATCCATGGTAAGGGTTTGGTAATGAAAAATTGGTACAGAGTGCTTCAATCGTTGGGAGGGTATTTGGTGTATTCTGATTATAAGGACTTGTATGGGATTTAGGGAAACATATTAAAATTACCTCATATATATTTCTATGGACATGGAATCTTGTGATGTTATGGGAAGCCCGCATATTAATTCATTGGGAACATGAATGTGTTCTCATTGATTAAAAATTCCAAAACATTATTTTGGAGGATCAACGGTACATTCATCATATAGTATTAAGTCTCTGACTATCCTTATTATGTCAAAAACCCATCATATATATATGTTCTCATCTAACTGTGGTACATCTTAAATAAATTTTTAGGATTCCTTCATGACTACAACAATCCATGGTACCAATTCCAGATCATGATAATGATTTGACAAGTGATGTGGCCTTAGTTCTTGCTTCATCCAATGAGAACCTTCATCTAGGAAGATAGTTGGTAGCATCCCCACCTATTTAGAAATAGATATTTCTAGTAGTATAGGTTGATTATGCTCACATGCATAGTTCCCTCCATGAGCTCTAGCACCAGATGCCACTTAGTTTCTATGAAGACATATATCCCTAGAATACATATGATTGGTTAGATTAAGTGGTCTATTTTTTCAAGATCATATAGAAAACAATGTATCAGGTGTTTTTAAATGTGTCTATAATTTATTATAGAATTGGTTGATGTAGTTGGAATATTGGTAGAGAAAATCAAGATGAGTTGTCACTCTCATGGCCCAACTTATAAGAAATTTATTATTATGGAGTATTACCCCTCATTTTTTCACTTGGACGGGATTTAAGAACATTTAGAGCTACATCATAGAGGAATTATAGCGTCTAAGTACACGATGTGGTTCAAAAACCATACATGTAGATACATGGACATTATTTGGGATAATCACTTTCTGTCAAGAATGTTTGCGTAAGGATACTGCACAGATATCTATACTGTTGTGGAACCCTTTCACACATATGCTGAGGTGTTAGAGTGGGAAATGGTAAAAGGGGGTTTTGAGTTAGAAGGATTATATGTAGATTGACCTGCCCTTAGGAATTACAAGGATGATTTATCTGTAGAAGTTATCATAACAGAGTGATCAATATCTCGGTGTATGATATCTTCATAGTATCAACCCCATGGAAGTGTTCATACAACATATGGACATTGGAGAGGGCACATGATGTTTGAAGAGATGTATTAATATGATTGTCACTAGAGAGGTCACGTGCCATGTGATTTCAAGTAATGAAATACTAATTTGGGATTGAAAATTTCCAGCATACTAATGTGTTAGAGATAGTTCTATGACCAGGTATCTCCCACGAGAGTGTGTGGAGCCCCTCTAGGAGGTGAAGCTAGTAGAATAGTAAGTGATGCTCCAGGAGGAGGATTTTTGGGATGTGGAAGTTGATATGATACCCTCTCAGCCCATCCTCTAGGGGGGACATGTCATGTTCAGGGAGATGGTGGGTAGGGTATCAGACAGTTGAAGTCTATGTAGGCTTACATCCCAGTGGTACATGAGATGGTTGGATTTACACTCTATGTTTATTATAATCGTGACTCAGTACTAGTACACATAAGTGTGATCTGTTCCTTAATCTATTTAATCCTAGTGCAACATATGGAGTCATAGTTGAAGTGATAACTGAGAATTTTAGTCTTGAGGTTCTTAAAAGGAACAATTATTTTAAATAATTTATCTATAAAATGAGTGAGCCATCTCTTGGTAGATAGAGTATAACATAGGGATTTTGGGACATCATAATGGAATACTATGATGTCAAATTGGGTATGGATTATTATTATATATTCTGAACCCAGATTGACTACCACCATAGATGAGTCTTATTCCTTCACAATGATGGTATGTGACTCTTCTTTAGGGGAGAGAGAGAGATAGAAAGATCTTGGGGTGGAAAAACATGGTTTATCAAAGAGGGGGATATATTCCATCACCCATCCATTAGTGTGAATAAGACCTGTGGTAGAAGGTAACAATAGAATATGGATTCCTTTACACATTGAATATTATATATATTCCTTTCCCATGTATGTTATTAGACTACCTCTAAGGTGAGAGATGGTGTTTTTTATCCACCTGCATACCGGGACAACTCTAACATCATCTAAATTCTTTCATATACCCCTACCAAGCATAGTGATTTTCCATTATAGTTGGATAAAAATATAGGTAATTGTTTTATTATGCCATGTGTTACCCCCTTGGGGGTCCTTGGACTTTTTAACGAAAAAACAAGACAATAAATTGTATTATATTTTTTATTATCATTGTATGAACCATTCCATGATAAATGACAAGTACCACATTAGAAGGATTTATTACCTCTTAAATAATTCTCACGTCATGAAATATTTCTTGATGAGCAAACCTAGGTCTGGATAAAATATTTTGGGATTCACGAGGCTAATATTCCAAAGCTATAATTTCAATGTCACTATAGACACTATAAGTTCTTGGTGATGCCCTTTAGTGTGATAAAGTGACCCTCCATGATTATGTCGTTTATGATCCTAGTTTTCAATTTGTAATTGGTTCATTTCATGGTTGTATTTATTGATTTCATGCTAATTTAATCTATGTCATAGGTGGTTCATTAAAATCAATTGAGTATATTCTTAGATTATTATTAGAAGCACCATCTTTTTGGTAAGCTCTCGAAGATATACATCAAGATACATGATGTACACTTTTTGAGGAATATAATTTTTTATAATAGTTTATTAGTGTAACCCACACAAATAAATAATGTCTTATCTTGGGATCCATCTGATATTGTTTTAGAGGTGTGATGTTTTCATATCTTGGTGGGGTATTACATGAGGTTTTTTGAAGAATTCTCTAGGATTTCTGCAAATTTGACCTCCATGATGTTGAAAGGGTATAATCATACCTATAATTAGATGTTATAGAGGTACATAGAGGAGTTATGGATCAGGAAGATAATTTTTCTTGTTTTAAAAATAATGGAGGAGGACATAAATTACATTTTTTATTATGATGCATCGAGAGATGGGATCAACTACATGTTTATGCAGCAGCAGGCAGTTATCACAATTGGGTTAAGGTAGTTGAGACCCTAGGAGATAAAATACTCAAATTTTAACCTATATATATACGTACTATACTTCTCCTTGAATATTTTGATGCATTACCTTGAGGGAGATATCATTATGATTTACTAAAAACATCTGACTCTCAAATATGTATTCTTATAGGAAGACTTAAACATGAGACATCAGTGCTGGTCACAGATCCTATTGAATTATGAATTTGAGATAGTATATAGTCTAGGGAAAATAAATATTGTATTAAATTCCATTATAAAGACATCCTAGGATCGTTTGGTATAGGGGGATTTAGAGAAGTTTAATTCCCTACAGCAAACCCTAGTGGATCATGAGGGTGAAGTATTTCATCAATTCATTATGCCGAATCCTATACTTTTAACCGTTTGAGAGAGTCCTTGATGGGAGACATTTACTATTATGTCTTTACAATCAAAATATCCATGAGAAATTCCATATATGGATATTATGAAGTTGGTAATCATGTCATCCTTTTCAAGGGACAAATGATGGGACTAGTCATGAAGTAGGAATAAGTTATGCCAGAGATACACATATGTCCTTCGGTTTTTCATCATAATTTTGGAAATATGTAAAGGGACCCTCAATAGTAGTTTTGGTATTCTGACATGAGACAGAGTGTGGTAGTTTTCATCTTTTGGTGAATCATCTATTAGAAAGTAGAGGCTGATCACCAAGTTCTTGTGGGTTTATTGCATCCCTCCGAGATACAAATATTGAAATGGGATGGAATATACATCAACATTTAAGTATGTATTCTAGGGAAAGTGAAGGTACATGGCCTTATATGGGTGATAGTTTACTTACTCATGATGTTGAAACACTTCCATTCAACCAATAATATTTTTTGATGGGAATCATGATACATATGTATATACGGAGGAGTCATTAAATTTAGTGCAAATACGTAATGTGTAGTTTACATCACGGTTGTGGAGAGGCCTAAAGTAGGAATTCTAGACCAATATGTGTTTGAGTAAAACCTTCCACCCCATGACAGATGGGATGATCGAGTGAATTATCTAGGTATTGAATGATATGTTAAGGGGTTAGGTGTTAGACGTTATCTAGAGCCAAGAGGATAACTTTTTTCATCAAAGAGTATTCATAAAATAATTTCTACCACTCTACTATTAGTATTGGACCTTTTAATTCCTTATATGGGTGACCCTATGAGTAACCCTTCTACAAGGGTTAGACTGGTGAGGAATCTAATGAAGGTCCATAGATGGTGCCGGAGATGACAGAAAATGTCCATGTCTTCCATGGGAGGATGGGGAGAAATCAGAGTTTGAAATATATTAAAATGATTGATGTCGTAGGCCTTTAGAGTTCAATTAGTGAGACCACATTTTCCTAACATTGTCTCAAAAATAAATATTTTTGATATATGGATGGGAGTAGGGAAAGTTATCCCCTAGATTCATCTATCAAGTCTAGATCTTTCAAATTGGTGGTGAGGTTTATTAGTTATTTTTTGTACAACCATGGTTCGAGTTGGTGCATGGAATATTCTATATATCATAGTTGAGGAGATACATGCATTAAAAATGAATGTTATTGAATGGGTAAATATAGAAATTGAAAATGGATCAATGTTTTCTGATCCCTAAGTCAAGATAAAGGATTTAGAGGAGAGGACCCTACATGAATAGATATTCCTCCCTACATTGCATGTTGTGGTAGTATATAAAGGTACATGAGAGCTCTTGGGAGTGGGAGAGCCATAGGTTGGATCAATATCTCAAGATATTTTATTAGTTTTTTCCATTTAGGGAATACATTCTTGAAAGAAGGAATTATGTAGAGATTCATTTTTTCCTTTTAAGACATTGAAATATTTATACATATATTTTTCAGAGCTATTCTCTAATACAGTGTGCTATTCCAATGACCGGTGTTCTCAGAATTAATTTTATAAATATATTTAATGTGTATATATTGGGTGAGAAAATTTTCTAAAAAAATGGGATTTATCTTAAACCAAATATTGTATCAGAAATTATAGAACATGGTTGGGTGAGAAACAAGATGTTTACCCTAGGTGTAACCTAAAATAGTTTAGTATGAGGGATTCAAATATAGAACTTTTGGCTAGTGCATTTCAAAATAAATTAATTATTTAATTTTGTTATTTAATTTAAAATTAAATTAATAGGTTTTCAATAAATTTTATATTTTTTATTTTTTCCCTAGGATAGACTCACAACAACATGATAATCAAGAGGAATTCTTCTTCCTACCATTGGTGAATCGAATTCCAATGACAAAAGAACTCAAGATCAGGGATGATCAATATGCATTGAATGGAGAGACTTATCCCACTCATTAGAATGTGTGTTAGTTTATATATAATGATAAATTCCCTAGGAATGGCTCAAAATTATTGGATTCTATCACATTTGATTATATTTTTGAACAAGATCAATTCTTTTCTTTGATGTGCATCAATATTGGAGAATTTCATGTGCCTATGTATTGAAATCAAAATGACTATTCATTGTATATCATCCCCTATCATAAAATTTTAGTTTTTTCTCAGGATAAATGTCCTAATTATTTTGAAACCATTTTTACTTTTTCTTTTACCCCTTGATTCATCATTTTGTTCATTGATTGGAATATGGGGACTTATTTCGACGATGTCAAGTCGTACTGAGCCTGATCGAACAACCATATTCTTAGTGGAATAATATATGAAAAATGTAACATAAAATAAAGGATTATATGAAGGGGTTTTCATGTTTTAAATAAATAATTTTTTGATCCACAATTTAAAAAGAGATTTTGTAGTGAAAGGAAATGATTTGATGCATGATAGTGCGAGGTGGATTGTTTGGAATTCATATGAATCAATAGAATAAATTTTCCAACGATATGAGATCTACAATTTTTTTGTCATAGAAAAATTGATTCAAAGTTTGAGATAACATATCTGGTTCACGATGACTAGATCTAAACATATAACAAATCCCAACTACCTATTGTTTTGTATGAAGAACAGATGTTGTGTAGGGTCATGTTTTCACCATCTAGGGAGTCATGTGAGATTATTTTCCCATGTTGTGTGGTACACCAACATGGGAAGTGAAACTTGTGCTAGAGACTCAGCAAGTACTCAAGGAGTACATTGGAATTGGAATGGTCATGTGGAATTTGTGTTCTATTGTACATGGACACTAGAAGTGTACATTAACATAGCCAAAGAGCATGGGGATGACCCTGAGTATCTCAGACACACGGTGTAGTCCACCTACACACCGTGAATGGCCATATGGTTAGTGCTTTCGTTAAATTCATGTAAAAATCCATGCAATGGAGTGGGACTACATTCCATGTGGGTTTTCACACAAGTCATGTAACCCTTATTTAATTTTAATGAGTCATTAATATCTATTGTATACTTTGTTTCAACATAGATTGTGGTACATGAGTAATATATATTTTGTTTTTTTCATTTAGAACACAATGGTGGTCCCCATAGTGGATTTCGATATTTGATATCATACTTTTTTGGCATGAATATTATTTTGGTGATGCTCAATGATGGTACTAAAGTGGCAGTATCCTCAAAGTATTCTAGAGTGGAACCCTCCAACAAGGATAAAAAATCGGTCCTATACCTATCTATAAACTAGAACCATCCGCATAGTATATGCATGGGTAATGTATATAAATATTTAGTGCAACCCTCATACTAGGTAGGGAATGTGTCCTTGATTGAAAATCAGAGTGTCACCATCCTACTCGATGGGGAATGGGTCCTCTATCTCCTATCCAAGTTTCGCCCTACCACTTAAAAGGAAATGGGTCCTCAAATATCCTAGTGGAACACTCCAACTATGTTTAGAATGGTTCATCTAAAGAATAATAGTTTTTTATCCACCAAACAATATGGGTATGGTTTTACTATAGACTACTAGAGTGGTAGCCTCCCATAGGGCTGGTCATGGGTCCTCTATTTTCTTTTGAGAGGAACCCTCCAATGATGTCAGTTTATGGGTCCTAACCCATTAGAGTGGACCCACCGCATGAAGAAAAGGAATGGTTCATCTAGCTAAATACTTAGTGTCACCCTTCTGTCATACAATGGCTTGGTGTCTTTAGTTTGAGTATATATAAATCATTATACATGTTGCTTGAATTGTTAACCCTCATGCTTTAGGTTTAGATATACGTCAATATATTCTTATCATGTATCTTAATTCTCCCCATTCAACTTTCAGGATGTTATATTGGGTATTTATATACTCAAACCTATAATAACTTTTCCTGTAATTGTTTTGTCTTATACATATGAAGGATAGGGCGGTGGTGACTACTAAAAATCATAAGTACACATGGTGCATTAGACAACATATGATGGTCGAATCATTGATATTTGGAGCTAGTCTCCCACATTACGTTTACTTTCTAGTTTTTTCATGTTTGTACATTATTCTGGTTGGGCATGTATTTTCTGTATTTACTTTTTTGTTATCATTTTTTTACACTTGTACACATTATAAGATTATCATTATTAGTTAATGTTCTAGTTGTTCCTTCATTCTATTATTATTCATCTACACTTATGTATTGATATTTTCTGGTGTGTTCATACATATACATTAGGATAAGGCCTCACATTAAGATATTTTATTCAGTGCTTCTCTGCACCCATAACATTTAGAGGTGGGATTAGAGTATTTGTGGCTAGAACCGTGGTTAGGATTTGGTCATGAAGAAACCTTTTAATTTCAATTTCCTCCATTATTAATTAAGGAAATATAGAGAATTCCTTTTTATGTCAAAAAAATATTTTATTTTTCATTATATTGGGAATATTTCACTTCTATATCCAATTTTTCTAAAACAATTGATAATTCATCATTTCTAGAGGAACATTAAATATTAAATTAATTTTAAATTTTATTTTAAATTAATATAATTATATTAAAAATGAAATTTCACATTCTTTTCAAGATGAGTAACCTTTTACTCCCTTTTTAAAAATATTCCGAAAGGATTTATATATATATATCATTTACATGATGACCATTATGTTTATTAAAGAATCATTTTTAAGTTTTTAAGTTGTTTTCAGGAAATGGATTTAGAAACTATTTTATAATATTTTTAACAATATTTTAAATGTGAAAACTATATTTTCCTCACGAATTATTTCAAAATTATTTTAAATTTATTTATATTCATCGGCATCTATAGTCATTAATTCTTCTAGTGCTCTACTAGGTATATTTTTAAATGACACGTCGTCATCATTTATATAGAGGGATTACAAATGTTTCATTTATATTTTCATGAAAATTTTTCCCTTTTGTAGGTTCATTTGATTTTTTGAATAAATAATTGCTTTAATATGAGTTTTATAGTGAAGTAAAATCTCGACATACTTTACTCATGTAAATATTTAGGGTCGTTATTTATGATAATGGGTGATTTTGTTATAAATGAAGGATGGGTTATCCCATTATAAACCATGGGATGGTGGTTATGTTATAAACTAATGAAGGGTGGGTCTGTTATATACCTCTTATGAAATGGGATTGGAATTGGATGGTATTTTTAGTCCATATGTATGTTTTATTATGAGAGTCATATAAAAATGATGTCCCAATTCACCTTCATGTTTTATTTATGCATGGTATGGGTTCGTTTGGAAAATATGTTTATTTCACAATGAAATATAATGAGTTTATTTTTAATGAAATTTATTTATTACTCCTTATTATTGAAATTTTATGTGTTTTTAATGATTCCTTTGATGATTATTAACATGAAATAACTCATTCTTATTTAATAATATTACTCTAGAATTTTTTAAATCCTTATTCAATTATTCATGATTTATGAACCATGAATTGATGGGTATGATTTGTATTATATTATGATCATTCACATTGATTTTTTCTTTATAAACTTATGAAAATATTTTTACACCTAATGAAATTTATTTGTTAATAATTATATTTACACTTAATGGAAATTTTATTATACCATTATTATGTTTCCTTCTACCCTAGTATTTATAAATGATATTATATAAAAAATTTATAGAATGTTTCTATATGGATAGTGTTTCTGACCTAATGTGGAATTATAAATGTTGGGTATATTTTGAAAAATACTATCTCAAATTCATTTTTATTTTCTATGTAATTTTTTTCATAATTCTATAGAAAACAAAAAAATGATCTTGGGTATTTAAGGGATATAATATTTCATTTCTTAAATGTTTTGGATGAAAAAATGGGTTCATGTTTATATTTAGTAAACTAGAAATTAATATTTAATTTATTTTAGCAATGTATCTAGGAGAACGGGACTTAGGCTATTTTAGTGGAGATACGGGTATTTTGACATGTGAATATAATAGAAATAAAAGGAAAAAATCTACCAATGGTTTAAAATAAAAATAAATGGAGGATTATTCAAACCATGGAAATAATATTCAAGGGAACTGTAGATACCCTCACTTTTTCATACATAAACATGACATAGTTTTTTTATGTGGAATACTTAATACTTAAAAAAATATACTCAAAAACTGTATTAGTTTAGTTCCTATAGAAATATGGACACTTAAATAGTACTACATACAGGAGATACCTTATCTCCATCTAGGTTCTCTATGACTATCACCATTATAATACACATCATACATAATGCATATATTCATAACCTAGGGAAAAAGAAACATAAAAAGGGGTGACATCATATGATCATTAATGGTAAACAAGGAAGATATGTAAGCATAAAATGAGAAGAAAGGTATGCAAATTTTATAGTATCATTATAATATCATAACCTACATATCAAATATCATAAAAATAAATCATGTAATAAATATTGGTAGTTAATTACACATGAATCATAATGGAATCTGGATCATAAGACATGAAATCAAAAAATAAGAATAAGACATGGAATGAAGACACATAATCATGTAAAATCATTTCATATAGTTCAAGTCACATTTATAAAGATTATTAGGGAACTTCATGGGGACTACACCGATTAGGAGTGATACACCACCATACCTAGTTATAGTATTTCCCTTGTAAGGTATTGGGTTTTTCTATCCTCCCATAGTTGATTGGGTATCCCTATCTTCCCACTATGGATCACAATTTCCAATCCTTCCAGAGTGGATCAAGTCTCCACATAATCCATATAGGATCAAGCCCCTTGAATTGATTTATATCATAATATCATGAGATGTAAATATTTACCCAATGAATTGGAGGGACATAAAGGTTCCACCCAAATCATAGTGAAATCATACATACATATGCCAAAATATCATAAAAAATCTAATCATATCTAATGAAATGAAATTGTTGTCATAATAATGTAATAATATTTTATACCATGGAAAAAATAAATCTTTCATAATCATTTAATAAAAAAATTACCTATGAAAATAGGTGGGGTTTGTTAGAATATACCATGTGAAAGATAAGTGGTATTAATAACCAAAATAACATATCATGAAAACACTGACCATTCATATAATTAATATCACCAATACTTTGGATCATTTCCATAGAAATTAATTATTAACACCATAAGATATAATCTTATATAGAAAATAATTTCAGATGAACTTTTAAAAACATTTAAATGGGAAAATATTCTTTCTTATTTGGAAAATTCTTTTTTGAACATGAAATGATTTTGAAAATAGTTTTATTTTAAAAAGGATTGAAAACATATGTAGAAGGATTTGAAAATCATAAAAAATTAAAACTCCCTTTTCTATGAAAATAAGACCAAACTATCTTATGAAAACATTTATGGAAACATGGTATTTTAATAAACCATGTATCCGATCAAAGAGATAAACAAGGTCATATTATCCTAAAAAATTATTATTTATCTTAAGTAAAATATATTGTATAAATTATACTAATAAATAAAAGAATCATGACTAACCAGAAGATAATAAATTTCCAGACCATTTTTCAATGAAGGATAGTAATATTTCCTCAATGAAATAATTATCATAATGAATCCTAATAAACAATGAGCTTATTGAAATAAACTCTCACAAAATTGTTACACTGAAACAAACACCACAGGTAAAAATGAAATTATATGAAGCTTGAAATATAAATAAAATTAGTTGTCATAATATAACATGTCAAAGGTAATTTTATACACCTCTTATAAAAATATATTTTAATAACATGACATGTGTCTCAAAGAAGGTGAATTGAGACAAAATTACTTTACTAATTTGGTAATATATGAAACATAAACCGATGTATGATATATCAAAGAATGGATATGTAAATATCCATAAATTTAAGGATAATAATCATTTTATATATTCATTGGTAGTATGTACACCACAAAAAATTAATGTGTGGTTAATAAGGCATAAATATTAATGTAGCACAAGTGAGGCTTGAAATCCTATTACCTTATATCTTGACTGTCATCGAAATTGTTCAAAAATTCTACATAATATATATAAAGATATTATACACGTACAAAAAAAATTCTAATATATAATACCATATATTATTTTTTATGACTTTATAATTCCCATTTATTAACAATACACTATTAAGGTTATGTTTTGTGTAATAACTGATTTTTTTGTCACATATGTCTTAACTTGTTATATTTTTACCTCATTAATATATAATTATTAAATGAATGTAAAAAATGATATATATATATAATATATATTAATTATGTATCTATTTACTATAATCAATGAAATATAGAAAAAAAGAATATAATACACAATTCTCAGAGATGGTATGTCATACGTATGCATGAATGTTGTTTCCATTTTCTTATCATATAGATAGGAAGTACATAAATAAAATAGAAGTATATATATATTATAATTTAAGTAGGATTATAAATTAATATATATCATATATTTTTACTAAACCCATATGTAATAAATCTTACTTAATGTGTGAATGAATCACCTCGCTTTGAAAAGGCGATAGTCCACACATCCACAAAACAAGTTTTCAAATTTACAAAAAATATGAAACATGAAGATTTGTATTATGTAATATGTTGAGATGAATAAATTCATAATAAATATAAGATACATCATGTTAAAATAGTATGATAATCATAATTCTTATACCACAATATGTAGTAAATGAGAAAACTATCAACATTACATCCTGATTGGGTAGTCGGTTGTACACACGGACGATCATCTCATCACATAGGAGTTAGAAGTCTGTGTGAGTGTAAGTTGAACCCAAAAAATAAAAATACATAATTATATATACATTAATGAGTTTATTATATAATAATGGATTTAGAATTTTTGGTGATGTGGATAATTAAAATATAATAAAAGATCTTGTGGATGTATGCTTTATATTCTCTGGGAAACTATTTTTGGTTTACACCAATGGAAATCATTGATTGTATTTCCTCATAGAAAAAGGATTATAGGACAATTTTATATATTATAGGAAAATATTATAGTATTTTTTTCTATAATAATGGGCCTTAGAGGTGTCAATACATGGGAGGGTAGAGTTCCTTTTTAGAGTGTTGGATGATTGGGATTCTTGGAAAATATTGAAAAGGGATTTGAATCACATTGTCCCCATGTATAATGGATCTAATATTGATAAAAATTATATAAAAGGTAGTATATCAATAAAATATTAATATAAAGTAAATTTTTAACAAGTTTACATGTCATTTTAGTCCTTACTCTTATGGATTAGTCCATTCTGAAGTAATTTTTATCTTAATCGTTTTTATTAATTTTAGGCACCTTAAATGATTTTTTAATAAAAAAATAATTTTTCATTATCGGGAAATAAAAATAATTATTATTTATAATATGGAATACATTTTCAAAAATTAAAATTACATAATATTTATATATTAATTTAAAATTAACCCTATTTATCTGTCAATAAATAAGTTTCTTAATATACAAATATTCAAAAGATTGAATGTTTTATATCCAATTTCAATTAATAATTAGTTTCCATAACCAAAATTGGATTAATTGAGTTAAAATTTATATAATTATAATATAAAAACAAAACAAAACAAAATATATCTCTATATAAATAATTTTACAAAAAATAATTTTTAAATAAAATTTAGTATTTTTCAACTATTAATCCAAAAGTTCTGTTTTTTAGAAATATCTCACAAATTCACTCGAAGATAATTTAGAAACAATGAATTCAAAAATGATTTCCATTTTATAAAAATAACTTTCTAAATGTTTCTAAAATTAATTTAATTATTGTTTACTGAATGAAATAAATCAGTTTATTTGAGAAAATTGTATATTTAAACATATAAAGACATTACAAATATTTAAATGTTTTGTTATCAATTTTTTTTATTTATATAGGAAAATTATAAATATTATTTAAAATTTATTTTTTGTTATTCATCTTTTTAGTTTTAGTGGATAGGTTATAAATATATTGTTTTAAAATTCATCATAATTAATTATTTTTCGTACAACTTCAATGTTCTGTGTATCTCAAGAAAAGTAATTGTTTCTTATAGAACATTCCTAACATTTAGTATCATATAATGAATTCATAACTAGGATAAGAATGAATCTAATTAAATTTTAAAAAAAATCATGAAAAAGGATTATTAAAACTTAATGGGTGACATTCTAACTCGTTAAAATAAATTTTTCCCAAAAAAATTGTCATTTTGATACAAACAAAAGAGGATACGTCAGTGTCATTATATCATAATATTCCAAAATAGATTCCTATAACTGGTAGATTTTATGTGAACCTTAGACCTAGTTTATGGCATTTATTTTTATAATATCTTCTGTATGATCAGTAATTTCAATAGGTTGTTCCTCATAAGAGTGGTCCAACTCCATCATTATAGACTCTAAGTTCAATACAAGTGAAGGGTAAGGTATATAAAACCTCCAGATAGTTATATAGAATGAATCATGGACCTGAGAGTGGATTTACTGGATGTTATATGTGATAATAAAATGTCCGGATATTATCAAGAATTTCAAATGAACTAATATACCAGGGGAATAGATTAACATTGTTCTTGTATCTCGTAACCTCCTTACATTGAGAAATTCAAAGAAACACATTCTCACAAAATTCAAATTATATTTCTCACCTTTAGTTATTAACATAACTTTTAATCATAATTTTATCTACCTTAATAGGTTGATGAATTTTTCCAACCATCTCTTCTTATTTCATTCATGATCTCATGTCCCAATAGATTTCTTTCCCCTTTCAAGAATATTGGATCTCTGCATCATTTTATAAATAGGTATTAATAATTATCTATCTGAATGCTTGAGTGAATGATATTGTTCTCAACAAACTAAACTATTGGAAGGTTTTAATATCAACCACCTTTATAATATAATCAACAATACCACAACATATAATCTATGGTTTGAATTGTTATTTCTGGCTGGCAATCCATATGAGGATCAAAAGCAGTGATGAAACTCAATTCTATATGAAGTGCCCACTAGAGACTTCACCAGAGCATTGAGGTAAACATTAGATCCTGATAAAATAAAATATAATGGTGTACTTTGTGTAACCATACCACCTACATTATGTATATCCTTAAAATATAATCAATATAGATTCCTTATCTGATTTTGTTGATGTGTATTGAATTAGTAAGGTGATCACCTACCATCCATATAGAATTAAACCCTTTAGTGATTTTGTATATTACCATGAAAAAATACATACAGCAGTTCACCCATTTCCATTATGGTATGTTAAAGGGACGTAAAATACTATTTGACATTTTTTCATCATCTATAAATTTTTTAAATACTAAGCACTAAGATACAAACTCTATGATATCCCTCGTCATGCCATCTCACCAGATGTATTCTTTCATGTCTCTATAAATATTTTTACATTCAAGACGAATAAATAATGAATAAATACAATCTTTATCTATAATATCCTTCTTAAAATACATTACCAAAAGAATAGATACATGGTTCATGAACCTTATTATTTCATATTGATCATGGTTTAACTCCAAAATATCTCTAACATTCATTGTAGCTCTATATCATCTTCTTACACCTCTTGGATCTTCACCTGGATAGATGATTACACATTTAATTTTGAAAGGTATGAATTTTAGTCTTCATTCAAGATTTCCAAACCCATACATTACAAATTCATAAATATATTATCTTATTTTATCCTTTTTATAGAAATACTAACAATAAAAATTGGACTCACATGATCAACCGTCTTTTTTTCTTTACAGGGATGGTAATATATTGATGTGTCATTATATTTTATCAGCTCTAACAATCTTCTCTGGAACATGTTCACCTCGTTATGGGTAAATATATATATATTTATTTTATGACCACTATATATATCAGAGTTTACTTTACAAAGCTAATTCCAACATATCATTAATTTAAATATTACCACTGCAAAGCCCAAAAAATGAGATGGATAATTTTTCTTGTTGATCACAAAATATCTTGAGTCATAACATTTTACCATGTTATTCTTCCTAATAAAACATATCAATACGATGTAGGTTACATGATTATATATTAAAAACACCTATCCACTAAATGGTAATGTTATCATTGGTGCACTGACCAAACTTCTCTTCTGTTCCATGAAATTTTCCTAAAATTCATATATATAGAGGAACATGGAACCCTTCTGAGTTAACATTGTTAAGGAATTAGAAATTCATGAGTTATTCTCCAAAAACCATCAATCAAATGAAGCTAAATGATGAAAAATATAGATCTTAGTCCCCATGGTTAGTCTTTCCCATAATTCAATAGCTTTCTTATTTGATGGATCTACTACTATACCATCTCTAAATATTATGTGACCTAAAAATGAATCCTTTAAAAAAAACATAGTTTGTAAATTTTTCATACACATTATCATCACTTGGGTTCTATTTTAAAATTATCACGTGGTCTTAATTATATTCCACTCTATTTTAATAGAAAATTAAATCATCTATAATGACTACATTAAACAGATTGAGTTGATATTCAAAGAAACTATTCTAAAAATCCATTAGGATAATGGGGTATTTAATAAGACTAAAAACAATCAAAATATATACATAATGATTATACACTGTACAAAATTTGTAACTAGTCATCAATAAATAGAAGAGGATACTTTTTCTTGATTGTGATATTGTTTATATCTAGTTAGTCAATGAAGAGTCACATTTATGCATAATTCCATTTCACATTGAGAATAAGTCTACTTGAAGGTGAGACATATGGATGAATGAATAAAAAATCATGGTTTTAATGGAGTTTCTTATTCAATTCATTAAACTCAGTTGGGGACATTCTATATGTATTTTTTGAATTTTTTTGTAACCATATATGAGTTATATCAATAACTAAACATCAGGTTTTGGAAACTACCAATGAATATATTTACGCAACACATCCAAAAAAATTTGAACACTTTTCATAACATTGATGCTGACTTTTTCCCCAATCATATAAAAAAAATACGACTTATTAATGGGAATTAAGACCCATACACTAGATATATCTCCATAGGAATTTCATTCTTATCATTAAATTAATAGGAAATCATAGGATGTTTTGAAATACCGAACTTAACTTCCCTTCATCGATAATTAATTATGCATTTTTAGAGATATATCTAATCCATTTTTAATATATAATAAAATTAAAACAATGAAATAATGATAATATATAATGTAAGAACATTTTCACAAACATAAAACAAAGAGGAATCATGGAAATGAGATGAAATCATCATGAAATTAGGATAATTCACTCTTAATTTTTCATCTAATAAATTTGTTGAAATTTTAATACACCTTGAAAAATATTTAGATATTAATGAATGGGTACATCTAGAATCAAATAAGACATTATAAGTAATCCAGTGGATGGAATGTTTATATTTCATCACATAGTTATCTTACCACTCATCATAAAAAAAACTACATGATATTTTCACACCCCCCCTTATTGATTTATTTCTAACATGAGTCATATTCACTGACCCTTGGGATTGGTAACTGGTTAGCATAATCATAATTCCCATCTTCCTTACACTTGAATCACTATTTTTTAAGAGGTACATTATGTGAATCATTACCTCTATTTTTATTATTTTCCCCCTACTTCCTATTAGTTATCCAATCAATTTCCTGATGGTCTTCCATTTTGAACATAAAGCATTTATTAAACACTATATGACAATTTCCACCATGATTTTTTTCCAATCATTGAGTGAAAATGTAGGCTCATCTTCTTCTCTCTATGGTATTTGTATTTTACTTTAAAATCCATCATCAATTTTTTAATAAATATATGATATTAATATGTAACTCCACCATCCATTTAAATGTTGATTTATGAATGTACAATATTTTCAAAACTAAATATGTATATTATTCACAATACCATTCTCAGACATGGATTTAAACCAATAAAGAATTAATTATTCTTACATTGTGGTAGGATGATATTTCCATAAGTGTACCTCAAACTTCTTGTGAAATTATCCTGATTGTTACTAAAAGATTCATCATTCTTTTTATTTAAATTATGAAACTCATATTCCATATTCAAAGAAAGTACTCAAGTAAAGTGTTTATAGAATAATAAGTTCCTTAACTCATCCAAATCTATGGATTCAATTTCATCGTCCTTCCAGGTTTTCTTTATTAGAGTCCACCATTGGTAGGATTAACAATCTAATTGATAAATAATTAGAATGACTTTTTAATTTTATGAACACATGATGACAAAGAATATCTTTTTAGTGGGTCTGATACATTTTTTAGAAATAAGTGGATCAAATGATCTAATAAATGAAGGGGGAAATTTACTAATGATGGACTTTCTATAATTTTGTTACCAATAATTCTCATTTGGATGTCTAGATTAATTCATATCTTATTAAATCTATGAGAGCACAGAAATGAGATTTTTTATTCTAGCCTCCATAAAATTTATTTAATTTGGTGGACAATAATTACATTTTCTATTGTAAAAACAATTAACACAATTCCTTTGGGATCAATTTCATGACTAAAAATAAAAAACATAGAGTAATAAATCTTTATTATAGGTATGAACAACATAATAATGAAAAAACACTTATACGATTCATAATTTATGAAAAATTATTTATTAGTTTAAACCCTATGTTTATCCTAGGTTATTCATATCCAACTTATATTTAAATCCTTCATAAATTATTTTTAAGAGTTTATGAATTATAGAAGCATATACCCCATTATTTGGAAAATATGTGTGTAGCAAGATGTGATGTCATGATCCAGTTCCTAATCGAGTCTCAATCAATATAGTTTTTCGGGTTTACTACCCCTATTTACATCTATTCCAAAGCTACATCCACATATAGTATATTGAAAATGATGTGTTTCTAGAAATCCACTCACTATATCATTTTCCAAAATTTTATGACATTTTTTCATACATTTTCACATCCTTAAACTTATCCATGGACCTAAGGTGTTTATCACTAAGGATTTCTCATATTAGATTCCAATGTTCAACTGAATGTTTTCCCTGATATAAAGTATAGTGAACCTCTCCATTCACACATTAACATGACATTGTTTTTATTGAAATGATAGTATATTACACAACAGTATTCCCGAATTCCATATTAGTTTAGTGCCTTTTGATTCATAGAATCATAAAAAATTGTACATAAGTGAGATAAATTATCTCCCACTAGTTTCTCCCTGACTTTTTTACCTTATTAGACACATCATACATAATACATATTTTAAAAACATAGGGAAAGGAATTAAATAAAAATGGTAGATCTCAAATGCGCATTAAGGGTTAAAAAGGGAGATTTGCAAGCACAAACATGAAAATAAGGGTATGAAAAAAAGATCATAACATTAGATGATCATTCTATGCATATCAAAGATCATAAACACAAATCATTGAATAAGTAATGGTAGTATATAAGACATGAATCATAAGAGAATCAGGAGAATAATAAATGAAACCATTACATAGAAATTAGACATGGAATCATAACATACACATAAAGATGTTATATCACTCCCTATATGCTAAAGAAAATTTAAAAAACTTATCGGTGAACTACATGGGGACTACACCTTCTAGGTGGAAATGACCACTTTCCGGAGTGATACTTCTTTCCTTATAACAAATTTTTTATCTCCATATTCCCATAGTGGATCGGGATTCCCCATCCTACCATAGTGGATCTGATATCCACATCTTCTCGTTGAGGATCAATTTTACCCATATTACATAGTGTATAAATAATATAAACATAAATTCCATCATTATCTCATGATATAAAAATCCACACCCTATACATCCGAGGGATATATATAGCCCACCCACCTCATATTGAAATCATACATTCATTTTCCACAAGATCCTTAAAAGTCATATCTTAACCCATGAAATTAAATGGTTGTCCTAAAAATGTAATAATATCTAAACAAAAAAAAAGACATAGTTTTACTAATAATTTCATGAAATCATAACCCATGAAAATAAGCTGGTTACATTTGAATATAACTTGTGAAAAAAGAACAAGATTCATAACCATCATGTCATAAAAATATATACCATTCAATGAAATAATATGAATGGAAACATTGGATAATTTTCATAGAAGTGGAT
The DNA here is from genome assembly GCA_963277665.1 of Viscum album. Classification (NCBI taxonomy): domain Eukaryota; kingdom Viridiplantae; phylum Streptophyta; class Magnoliopsida; order Santalales; family Viscaceae; genus Viscum; species Viscum album. The sequence goes on along the minus strand of OY728166.1, from coordinate 1,063,964,678 downwards.
TACTAACAAAATAATATGATATCTTATATGTATAATAATTTGGGATGATTTTCTAAAATTATTTCATGAGAAAAATATCAATCCTTCTTTGAAAAGTTATTTTTAAAACATGATAAATTTTGGAAAACGTTTTTCATTGAAAATATCATGAAAAATTATAAAGGAATATTTGAAACCTATAAAAAAATAAAACCCCTTTTCTAGTAAAATTTTATTAAGACTTAGTTTAAAAAACACTTTTCAAATCATTTTGGAAAACATTGTCATTGAATAAAACAGGTTTCCTACTGAAGATATAAATAAGTTCAGATTTTCATTAAAATAATATCTAAATTATCATAAGTACCAAAGAGAGTAAAATGGTACTAATAAAATAATAAATAATTACAAACCAATGTATAATAAATTTCATGAATTGTCTTTATATAGGGATAATAATATTTCATCAATGAAATTATAATCATAAAAATCCTAATAAAAGATTAGATTGTTTCAATAAACTCTTACGAGTTATTAACATTGAATCAAACTACCCATGTAAGAAAATAAAAATCAAATGAATCATGAGATATCATTCAAATATGTATATTAATGATATATCATATCAAATAAAATATTATATTGATTATTAAAAAATATAGGTTCATAACATAGCATGTGTATCAAATAAAGAAAATTGAGGCAAAATTACCCTCGTGATTTAGTAACTTCTAAAACATAAAACCCATTAAAGAGAAATCATAAAATAGATATTTAAATAACCGTAAATGTAATTATAATATTAATAGAATATAAAAATTTAAATTATATAAAAAACAAAGAATAAACATATCAGGAATAATTCATAAATCTCAAAAAAAAAAGTGAGACTAGAAATCTACATTCATTATGTCTTGACTCTCATCATACTCATTCAAACATCTGGATTTATAAATATAAGATTATTATAAATATTCCATATAAAAATATAATTATATCTAAAACCATATGTTATTTTATATATTATATAATACTCTCCATTTGTTAACAATTTCATGTTATGTTTACATTTCAGGTAATAACTGAATTACTTTTTTTCATGTGCCATAATTTGTTAGATTTATGGTCCTCATACTTATATAAGGATATAAAAAAATTCAAAGAAAGACATAAAAATAATATTTATTTAGTAAATTTGTATTTATAAAAATATATGAAATATATAAATTGAAAACATAAAACATTGTTCATGGAGATAGTATGTCACACGTACACATTAATGTTTTTTATATTTTCTGATCATATTGATAGAAAGAAAGTAAATGACACACACACACACAGATATATATATATAGTAATTCCATTAAAATTATTATTTTATATATATAATATAATATTCCTAAACCAGTCCTTAATACATTCCAAAAAAATTATGAATGAACTACTTCATATGGGGGAGATGGTAGTCCATACGTCCATATATAAAGATATCGTATTTATGAAAAATGTAAAGAATGAAAAAATACATTAGTTAATAATAAAAAATGAATGAATAAATGATATATTCCATATATATATCATATATAATAATTATATGCATCATAATTCCTAACCAAAGAGATGGTATAGAAAAAACATGCAAAATAGTTTCTTGAGGTGGTAGTATGTCGTACACATGAACGGTAAGTTCATCAACCAATAGATAGAATTTTGTTTAACTATAGGTAAAATCTATACAATAACAAACTCTTGGTATATAGATGATAAATATTTTTATATTATACTTTAATAATAATATTACATGCGGGGTAGAATGAAATTAATCAAAATAGAGTGTGGATGGATGTTACATCTTCTTTGGGTAACTTCTTTGGGATTTCCTCAAAGTGCATAATTTATTGGATTAATCATCACATTGAGGGTTATATTTTTAATTTAGGTCTTTTGATGTATATTTTGGAAGCTTTTCCCTATTAAAAATAATCATTATAGGTTTGAATAAGTGGTAGGAGTGTCTCACTTTTTATTGTGTTGGAGGTGTGGCATTCTTGTAAATTTTTAAATAGGAAATTCCACCCATGTTTTCCCATTCCATGTAGGTCCAATAATGGGGAAAATAATAGAAACATGATTTTATGATATAAATATGTATATTAAATTTATTTTGTAAAATTGTATTGGTCATTTTGGGCCTTATGTTTATGATTTAGTCTGTTGCCAGGATAATGTTTTTCTTAATCCTTGTAATTAAATTTAATACTGTCTCTAATATTTTTAGTAAAAACAATTGTTGAACATATTATAAATTTAAAATTTTTAGGATAGTAAAAATGGATTTCATTTTTCCAAATTCCAATAACATTAATATCTGAAGTTAACATAAAATTAATCTCACAAACGTGTCGAAAAAGCATGTTTTTAATGAAATTTTTTCAAAATCATGATACTTTTAATATCAAATTTCAATTTAAATTTTTTTAAAATGACATAAATCAGATTAATTGATGTAAAATTTATCTGACTGCACTATAAAAACATATTAAAATTTAATTTCAAATATATACATAAATTATATGCAAAATCATTTTTGAAGTAAAATTTCGTATTTTCACTATTAATTTAAAAATGATGTTTTTTCAGAAAAATATATAACATTAACCTTTAGATAATATTAACATTATAAATTAATTTTTTTTTATCAAATCCATTTTATTATATTTCCTAAAATTAATTTTATAACTATTCAGAGAAGAAAAAAATCATTTCATTCGAGAAAATAGTATATTTAAACATATAAATAGTTTAATAAAATTAAATGTTTTATTATCGATATTTATTATTTATATGAAAAAATTTGAATAATAATTAAAAATAATTTATTACTATACATTTTACTATATTTAATGTATAGTTTATAACTATCTCATTTAAATAATTATGTTGATAAAATATTGTTTTATAGAAACTCATTGTTGAATGTAACACATGGAAAGAAGGTTTTTAATGTAGAACAAACATACAATGTTTTAAATTATAATTAATATTAACATAGTGTAGTGTGAAAATCTATACATCAAATAAAAATTGATTTATTCAAAAAAAATGATCATAAAACTCCCTGTGGTATTACTACTTACCACAGAATAGGAAAAAGGTTTAACGTCCAACATATGAAATTAAAACAACTAATGTTCAGTTTCCCAAAGGCATAATTGAATGTAAATTAATAATGTCATAAAATTAGAAAATCATTTCTTGATTCTATATCATCACAGTATTTTACATCTTCCACTTTTTCAAAAATACTGTGTATTTCCCTAGAACATTATTAATGGGTATCCAATTAAAACACCTAATTATAATTTCACTAAAACAATATGTGTAAGGAAGTTCCTATTTTTTCCCTAAATGTATTCTATTATTGAACATAATTATCACACCTGGCTTAATTTAATATTATCTTTTTCATATACGGTATTTAAAAAAAATATTAAAAATTTTATTACAATTTGAATGAAATTACAATTATCAATTAAGATGTGGAGTTTATTATCTTTCGACTGAGTAACTCAACATGAGATTCATATATTGATGAACCTCTATTATCCTATTTAATTATATTCATTGGTAATAATAGAACAAACAACCTATGGGTGGTAAAATAAATATTCATATTGAGGATGTATCTATTGTGTGAGAATACATTGATGTATTTCATGATAAATTACATAAACATACACAAGATCATGATGTTGATTTTTTCATTTATTTAATACCTGATGTGACTCCTATATCAATGAGTTATTAGAATTTTCACTTATAAATTAGTGGGGTGGATGAAACAAAAAAACTGTATTATGTGGAAATGGATTTATACACACTATTGTTTCGCCTTGGGGGACCCTATTCTTATTTTTTATAATAATGGTGGATCATTGAGGTGTTTAATTCAATATAAAGATATTAATACTAAAAATTCAATATAACATATACCCCTCACAGAATAATTATTTTATCAACTTCATTGAGATCATTAATCATGAAAACCTAACATTCATTCTAGGTATCATCAATTATGTATGAAGAAGGAAGATATTCTTAAAATTGAATTTGGAATGAGGTATAGACATAACAAGTTTATCATACTTTCATTCGGATTGAATAATAAACCATATATTATTATATATATAATGAATATATTATTGAATGGATATTATGAAAATATTGGCTAGGTATTCTTTGATGATGTTAGGGTGAATTTTAAAAGATATGATGACCAAGATAATCACTTACAGATTATTATTGATACTCTTAATGGAAAAGTATTTTATGGAAATTTTCTTAATTATGAATTATGGTTCAGAAATTTTATTTTGAAACTCAAATTGTCTTAATGAATAGAATCATTGTTGATCCTATGATGAGAAGGGTATCCAAAGAATGGGAAACATTATTGAACAAAACTATTTTTTTATTTTTATTGTTTGGAAGCTTAATAGTAGTGGTTTTTTTTTAAAAAAAATTATATGGTGGCTGACAAATTAACTAAAATGACCAATAAATGGATTTTGTTGGAATAGAATATCGAATGTGAACAATGTTTTGATTATTTTATTCGTATATTTTACATTTCATTTATTTTTACTCTCCCATATAGAAATGACATATTCTTTATATATAGTGATGTATCAATGAAGGGAATCAACTGTCAAAAATTATAGATTGATAAAGTTATTTCATATATATAAAGGTAGTTGGAGTCTCATGATCAAACCAATCCAAACCATGATATTAAATAAGGAATGTAATCCTTAATAAGATTATATGGAAAAATTATCTCTATGACGAATTATATGAGAAATGAATAGACCTTAATAGCTTAAAACAAATATTTTAATAGAATGATATCATCATGAAGACAATTTTTTGTCTTGAGATACTCAAGGATTATGATTCCATAATAAAATACTTCACATGAATGGAAATTAATGTATAATATATTTGTATTTTACTTTAAAATCCATCATCAATTTTTTAATAAATATATGATATTAATATGTAACTCCACCATCCATTTAAATGTTGATTTATGAATGTACAATATTTTCAAAACTAAATATGTATATTATTCACAATACCATTCTCACACATGTCTTTAAACTAATAAAGAATTAATTATTCTTACTTTGCGGTAGGATGATATTTCCATAAGTGTACCTCAAGATTCTTGTGAAATTATCCTGATTGTTACTAAAAGATTCATCATTCTTTTTATTTAAATTATGAAACTCATATTCCATCTTCATAGAAAGTACTCAAGTAAAGTGTTTATAGAATAATAAGTTCCTTAACTCATCCAAATCTATGGATTCAATTTCATCGGTCTTCCATGTTTTCTTTATTAGAGTCCACGATTGGTAGGATTAACAATCTAAATGATAAATAATTAGAATGGATTTTTAATTTTACGAACACATGAGGACAAAGAATATCTTTTTAGTGGTTCTGATACATTTTTTAGAAATAAGTTGATCAAATGATCTGCTAAATGAAGGGGGAAATTTACTCATGATGGACTTTCTATAATTTTTTTACCAATAATTCTCATTTGGATGTCTAGATTAATTCATATCTTATTAAATCTATGAGAGCACAGAAATGAGATTTTTTATTCTAGCCTCCATAGAATTTATTTAATTAGGTGGACAATAATTACATTTTCTATTGTAGAAACAATTAACACAATTCCTTTGGGATCAATTTCATGACTAAAAATAAAAATCATAGAGTAATAATTCTTTATTATAGGTATGAACAACATAATAATGAAAAAACACTTATATGATAGATAATTTATGAAAAATTATTTATTAGTTTAAACCCTATGTTTATCTTAGGTTATTCATATCCAACTTATATTTAAATCCTTCATGAATTATTTTGAAGTGTTTATAAATTATAGAAGCATATACCCCATTATTTTGAAAATATGTGTGTAGCAAGATGTGTTGTCATGTTCCAGTTCCCAATCGAGTCTCAATCAATATAGTTTTTCGGGTTTACTACCCCTATTTACATCTATTCTAAAGCTACATCCACATATAGTATACAAAAAATTATGTGTTTCTAGAAATCCACTCACTATATCATTTTCCAAAATTTTAGGACATTTTTTCATACATTTTCACATCCTTAAACTTATCCATGGACCTATACTTATGTTTATCACTAAGGATTTCTCATATTAGATTCCAATTTTCAACTAAATGTTTTCCCTGGTATAAAGTATATTGAACCTCTCCATTCACACATTAACATGACATTGTTTTTATTGAAATGATAGTATATTACACAAAAGTATTCCCGAATTCCATATTAGTTTAGTGCCTTTTGATTCATAGAATCATAAACAATTGTACATAAGTGAGATAAATTATCTCCCACTAGGTTCTCCCTGAATTTTTTACCTTATTAGACACTCATACATAATACATATTTTAAAAACATAGGGAAAGGAATTAAATAAAAAGGGTAGATCTCAGATGCTCATTAAGGGTTAAAAAGGGAGATTTGTAAGCACAAACATGAAAATAAGGGTATGAAAAAAAGATCATAACATTAGATGATCATTCTATGCATATCAAAGATCATAAAAATGAATCATTGAATAAGTAATGGTAGTCCATAAGACATGAATCATAAGAGAATCAGGAGAATAATAAATGAAACCATTGCATAGAAATAAGACATGGAATCATAACATACACATAAAGATGTTATATCACTCCCTATATGCTAAAAAAATTTAAAAAACTTATCGGTGAACTTCATGGGGACTAAACCTTCTAGGTGGGAAAGACCACTATCCGGAGTGATACTTCTTTCCTTATAACAAATTTTTTATCTCCATATTCCCATAGTGGATCGTGATTCCCCATCCTACAATAGTGGATCTGATATCCACATCTTCTCATTGAGGATCAATTTTACCCATATTACATAGTGTATAAATAATATAAACATAAATTCCATCATTATCTCATGAAATAAAAATCCACACCCTATACATCTGAGGGATATATATAGCCCACCCACCTCATAATGAAATCATACATTCATTTTCCACAAGATCCTTAAAATTCATATCTTAACCCATGAAATTAAATGGTTGTCCTAAAAATGCAATAATATCTAAACCAAAAAAAATACATAGTTTTACTAATCATTTCATGCAATCATAACCCATGAAAATAAGCTGGTTACATATGAATATAACTTGTGAAAGAGGAACAAGATTCATAACCATCATGTCATAAAAATATATACCATTCAATGAAATAATATGAATGGAAACATTGGATAATTTTCATAGAAGGGGATTACTAACAACATAATATGATATCTTATATGGATAATAATTTGGGATGATCTTATAAAATTATTTCATGAGAAAAATATCAATCCTTCTTTGAAAAGTTATTTTTAAAACATGATAAATTTTTGAAAACGTTTTTCATTGAAAATATCATGAAAAATTATAAAGGAATATTTGAAACCTATAAAAAAATAAAACCCCTTTTCTAGTAAAATTTTATTAAGACTTAGTTTAAAAAACAATTTTCAAATCATTTTGGAAAACATTGTTATTGAATAAAAGGGTTTCCTACCGAAGATATAAATAAGTTCGTATTTTCATTAAAATAATATCTAAATTATTATAAGTACCAAAGAGAGTAAAATGGTACTAATAAAATAATAAATAATTACAAACCAATGTATAATAAATTTCATGAATTATCTTTATATAGGGATAATAATATTTCATGAATGAAATTATAATCAGAAAAATCCTAATAAAAGATTAGATTGTTTCAATAAACTCTTATGAGTTATTAACATTGAATCAAACTACCCATGTAAGAAAATAAAAATCAAATTAATCTTGAGATATCATTAAAATATGTATATTCATGACATATCATATCGAATAAAATATTATATTGATTATTAAAAAATATAGGTTCATAACATAGCATGTGTATCAAATAAAGAAAATTGAGGCAAAATTACCCTCGTGATTTGGTAACTTCTAAAACATAAAACCCATTAAAGAGAAATCATAAAATAGATTTTTAAATAACCGTAAATGTAATAATAATATTAATAGAATATAAAAATTTTAATTATATAAAAAACAAAAAATAAACATATCAGGAATAATTCATAAATCTCAAAAAAAAGGTGAGACTAGAAATCTACATTCATTATGTCTTGACTCTCATCGTACTCATTCAAACATCTGGATTTATAAATATAAGATTATTATAAATATGCCATATAAAAATATAATTATATCTAAAACCATATTTTATTTTATATATTATATTATAATCTCCATTTGTTAACAATTTCATGTTATGTTTACATTTCAGGTAATAACTGCATTACTTTTTTTCATGTGCCATAATTTGTTAGATTTATGGTCCTCATACTTATATAAGGATATAAAAAAATTCAAAAAAAGACATAAAAATTATATTTATTTAGAAAATTTATATTTATAAAAATATATGAAATATATAAATTGAAAACGTAAAACATTGTTCATGGAGATAGTATGTCATACGTACACATTAATGTTTTTTATATTTTCTGATCATATTGATAGAAAGAAAGTAAATGACACACACACACAGATATATATATATATATATAGTAATTCCATTAAAATTATTATTTTATATATATAATATAATATTACTAAACCAGTCCTTAATACATTCCAAAAAAATTATGAATGAACCACTTCATATGGGGGAGACGGTAGTCCATACGTCCATATATAAAGATATCGTATTTAAGAAAAATGTAAAGAATGAAAAAATACATTAGTTAATAATAAAAAATGAGTAAATAAATGATATATTTTATATATATATCATATATAATAATTATATGCATCATAATTCCTAACCAAGAGAGCTGGTATAGAAAAAACATGCAAAATAGTTTCTTGAGGTGGTAGTATGTCATACACATGAACGGTAAGTTCATCAACCATTAGATAGAATTTTGTTTAACTATAGGTAAAATCCATATAATAACAAACTCTTGGTATATAGATGATATATATTTTTATATTATAATTTAATAATAATATTACATGCGGTGTAGAATGAAATTAATCAAAATAGAGTGTGGATGGATGTTACATCTTCTTTGGGTAACTTCTTTGGGATTTCCTCAAAGTGCATAATTTATTTGATTAATAATTACATGGAGGGTTATATGATTAATTTAGGTCTTTTGATGTATATTTTGGAAGCTTTTACCTATTAAAAATAATCTTTATAGGTTTGAATAAGTGGTAGGAGTGTCTCGCTTTTTATTGTGTTGGAGGTGTGGCATTCTTGTAAATTTTTAAATAGGAAATTCCACCCATGTTTTCCCATTCCATGTAGGTCCAATAATGGGAAAAATAATGGGAACATGATTGTATGATATAAATATGTATATTAAATTTATTTTGTAAAATTGTATTGGTCATTTTGGGCCTTATGTTAATGATTTAGTCTGTTGTTTTTCTTAATCCTTGTAATTAAATTTAATACTATCTATAATATTTTTAGTAAAAACAATTGTTTAACATATTATAAATTTAAAATTTTTAGGATAGTAAAAATGGATTTCATTTTTCCAAATTCCAATAACATTAATATCTGAAGTTAACGTAAAATTAATCTCACAAACGTGTCGAAAAAGCATGTTTTTAATGAAAATTGTTCAAAAGCATGATACTTTTAATATCAAATTTCAATTTAAAATTTGTTAAAATGACATAAATCAGATTAATTGATGTAAAATTTATCTGACTGCACTATAAAAATATATTAAAATTTAATTTCAAATATATACATAAATTATATGCAAAATCATTTTTGAAGTAAAATTTAGTATTTTCACTATTAATTTAAAAATGATGTTTTTTCAGAAAAATATATAACATTAACCTTTAGATAATATTAAAATTATAAATTAAAAAAATGTTTTTTATCAAATCCATTTTATTATATTTCCTAAAATTAATTTTATAACTATTCACAGAAGAAAAAAATCATTTCATTCGAGAAAATAGTATATTAAAACATATAAATAGTTTAATAAAATTAAATGTTTTATTATCGATATTTTTTATTTATATGAAAAAATTTGAATAATAATTAAAAATAATTTATTACTATACATTTTACTATATTTAATGTATAGTTTATAACTCTCTCGTTTAAATAATTATGTTGATAAAATATTGTTTTATAGAAACTCATTGTTGAATGTAACACATGGAAAGAAGGTTTTTAATGTTGAACAAACATACATTGTTTTACATTATAATTAATATTAACATAGTGTAGTGTGAAAATCTATACGTCAAATAAAAATTGATTTATTCAAAAAAAATGTTCATAAAACTCCCTGTGGTATTACTACTTACCACAGAATAGGCAAAAAGTTTAACGTCCAACATATGAAATTAAAACAACTAATGTTCAGTTTCCCAAAGGCATAGTTGAATGTAAATTAATAATATCATAAAATTAGAAAATCATTTCTTGATTCTATATCATCATAGTATTTTACATCTACCACTTTTTCAAAAATATTGTGCATTTCCCTAGAACATTATTAATGGGTATCCAATTAAAACACCTAATTGTAATTTCACTAAAACAATATGTGTAAGGAAGTTCCTATTTTTTTCCCTAAATGTATTCTATTATTGAACATAATTATCACAACTGGCCTAATTTAATATTATATTTTTCATATATGGTATTTAAAAAAAATATTAAAAATTATATTACAATTTGAATGAAATTAAAATTATCAATTAAGATGTGGAGTTCATTATCTTTCGACTGAGTAACTCAACCTGAGAGTCATATATAGATGAACCTCTATTATCCTATTGAATTATATTCATTGGTAATAATAGAACACACAACCTATGGGTGGTAAAATAAATATTCATATTGAGGATGTATCTATTGTGTGAGAATACATTGATGTATTTCATGATAAATTACATAAACATACACAAGAGCATGATGTTGATTTTTTAATTTATTTAATACCTGATGTGACTCCTATATCAATGAGTTATTAGAATTTTCACTTATAAATTAGTGGCGTGGATGAAATAAAAAAAGTTTATTTTGTGGAAATGGATTTATACACACTATTGTTTCACCTTGGGGGACCCTATTCTTATTTTTTATAATAATGATGGATCCTTGAGGTGTTTAATTCAATATAAAGATATTAATACTAAAAATTCAATATAATATATACCTCTCACAGAATAATTATTTTATCAACTTCATTCAGCTCATTAATCATGAAAACCTAACATTCATTCTAGGTATCATCAATTATGTATGAAGAAGGAAGATATTCTTAAAATTGAATTTGGAATGAGGTATAGACATAACAAGTTTATCATAATTTCATTCGGATTGAATAATAAACCATATATTATTATATATATTATGAATATATTATTGAATGGATATTATGAAAATATTGGCTAGGTATTCGTTGATGATGTTAGGGTGAATTTTAAAAGATACGATGACCAAGATAATCACTTACAGATTATTCTTGATACTCTTAAAGGAAAATTATTGTATGGAAATTATCTTAATTATGAATTATGGTTTAGAAATTTTATTTTCAAACTCAAATTGTCTTAATGAATAGAATAATTGTTGATCCTATGATGAGAAGGGTAGCCAAAGAATGGGAAACATTATTGAACAAAACTATTTTTGTATTTTTTTTGTTTGGAAGCTTAATAGCAGCGGTTTTTTTACAAAAAAATTATATGGTGGCTGAAAAATTAACCAAAATGACCAATAAATGGATTTTGTTGGAATAGAATATGGAATGTGAACAATGTTTTGATTATTTTATTCGTATATTTTACATTTCATTTATTTTTACTCTCCCATATAGAAATGACAGATTCTTTATATATAGTGATGTATCAACGAAGGGCATCAACTGTCAAAAAATTTAGATTGATAATGTTATTTCATATATATATAAATGTAGTTGGAGTCTCATGATCAAACCAATCCAAACCATGATATTAAATAAGGAATGTAATCCTTAATAATATTATATGGAAATATTATCTCTATGACGGAATATATGAGAAATGAATAGACCTTAATAGCTTAAAACAAATATTTTAATAGAATGATATCATCATGAAGACAATTTGTTGTCTTGAGATTCTCAAGGATTATGATTCCATAATAAAATACTTCACATGAATGGAAATTAATGTATAATATATATTGATACGGAAATATAATAGAGTTATGAAAAAAATATGGAATGAAAATGATCTTATGTTTGTGGATCTTGAAATAATATATATTGAAATACATAAGGGAGGGTATATGTCACTAATTTTTGACATGTTTTTAAAACAATATTTATTATAAAAGGTAGAATTTTCTCTAAATGATAATGATAATTTTTAAAAAAACTAATGTTATTAATTATCTCCAATTTTAATAATTGTTATGTGTGGATGAAGTTTCTAAACATGGAGTGATATTATATATTCAATCTATAACATTGACAAAAAGGAATTTTTGGATGATGATCATACTCCAACTTGTTGATATGATGTTGTTTATTATAAAATTATTGGACTATAACTTCATTATGAGACAATGATATAGGTAGTGACTAATCAGACTCATATTAAATCGCATCAATGTCGGAAAAAAATAGTAATGAAACTAGAGAAATGGTTTGTAATTTATAATGGTAGACCAAATTTCATTACTGATATCTCCATGGAAATTTAGTATAAGATTCAATAAAAAGGGAAAACTAAGGTCTATGTACATAAAACCCTTTGAATTTATGGAAATAATTAGATATATAGCATATCAATTAGAAATTCCACAAATTCATCGCTATGGTGAATTATGTGTTCTATAAATATTTTTTACTGATGTACATTCAATATCTGAATAATGTTCTCACCTATAATGAAATAGAAAAGGAACCTGGTCTATATTACTATGATGGGACCATTAAGATTCATGAAACTATAGATCATGTATTGAGGAATCAAAAGACTCAACTTGTACATGTACATTGGATTCGTCAATATTTTTTAATGAAATTTATGAACTGAAGGAAATTATGAAGAATAATAACCCATAATTTTATAAAAGGTATCATCGATGGAAATATTGAGGGAATATTTTTGGTAGGAGTCAATAATTTGACAACATATCTTCAATTATAGTAAGTAAAATTTCTATACTAATAAAACAATAATAAAATGAAAATTATAATGCTTATCAGAACAAAAATATAACATGATATGGTGAATATAAATTTTAAATCATAATTGTTCGAATTAATCATAGAATGTTTTTTTCTAAAAAATTACATTATAAATAAAATTTTATGAATAATTGAGAATTTTATATTTAACTATTTCTGACTTTATTTATAATAATGTGTTATAATATATTTAATTACTTTTCCACCTTATATAAATATAATATAAATCATGATCTATTCATTTGGAGGTAAAAGAAGATATTTTCCAAAATACTTATTTCTTTAGACAAGGCATAATGTCTGACCATATTTATTAATTAATATAATATGTTATAATGAATTATTTAAATTTAATTTATAGATTATATTTATTTTTATATGAATTTGAATTCATATAATTTTTATTATTAGTAATATAGTTAATCTAATATCATTCTATTTATGTAATGAAAATTTCATGAAACTCTATTTTTCAACACAATTTTCAATTTTACTTTCTAATTGAAATTTTTCTATTTTAGAAATTTTATTTTATTAAATGGATTAAATATTTGGAATAACCATAATTAATATTACGTAATATGTTCAAGTAAATTATTTACATAATTAACAGTCAAAATAGAGAAAATTCTTTACAATGGTTACTATAAAAATAGGTTTATCAGGGGTTAAGAAATTATAAAAGGTAAAGATGAACTAAAAACATGATAAAAACCCATTTATTTTATTTATATGGACCATATTCGTTATCCAAAGAATATTCACCATTTTGGATAAATAATTCCATGAATATGAACTATAATATTTGAGAAAAATCAAAAATTTACAAGTGTTCCACTCACCATAATTATTAATGGGAATCTCCTCCCCTAATATCATCACAATTGTCTAGCCATTTAGCTAGAGAAACCTATTATGAAATCCCCACAAACATCCTCATCCATGTTCTAGTGCTGATGGTATTCCCAAAAAACATACCCTAGGGTCTTTAATTATATATCCATAGGTGGGTTTTCAAAGAGTGGGTAATTATATTCAGTAAGATCTTGTTTTATTCATTTATAATATTTAATTTTGTTTTAATTGAAAATCCTTTTTTCATGTCTATAAAAAGATATTAAATAAAAATACCTAAATAATAAATGAAGTGTATTATGTGAAGGGCCACACACTACCCTTGTCCATTCCATGCAGGCCTGAAAAAAGTGTCGGTAAGCAGGTCCTACATGTACACCTAGTGGCGCTAAAAATGCCTGGGAAGGAACACCTAGTGGCCTCGCGCAACCCACCTATGGGACCATCTCCACAAAACCACTTTAGAAGAAGAATTCTTGATTCAAACATTGACATACCTGGTAAAATCCACCTTTAGTCTACTAAGTCCTTATACTACTTGAGACACCTTTCGTCTGCCTGCGATATATCCTGTGTGAGACACCTTACATCAGCCCAATACATACTCTACATGAAAGACCATTTGGAACTCCCAACCATCACCTGTGTGAGATTCTTTTGACCCCCCTTTACAAGTAATCAATCTAAGGGAACCTCCATTAGCAGAACTCTCATATGAGGGACACCAAATCTAAGACTATATAGAAGCCTCCAGACATGTGGAAGCTTGTCAAGAGACACACCAACATGTCTCTCATTTTGTTATAAATTAATTTGGTTAGGGGTGTCCTGCACATATCCTACCTAACAGGAAAGGTCCTTGGTGTGTGTGATGTTATGCATATGTTCAGTCATATGGAACCGAAATTTATGTAAAGTTCCACGAACATCTTGTCTTAGATTACAATTCCAATGCCTTGTGCTTCCCTCAAATTCTCTAAGACACATGGTAATGGGTCATGTCATTACATCATGATCTGTGAGACCAAGGACCTCTAGTTCCTGACATAGATGATATCTTGGGTTTATTCTTATTTTTTACCTTTACGTTTTAGTGGCTTACCTCCTATGCTCTCTAGAACATGGAGTAGGTAATCCCTCTTAGAGTAAGCCCTTATTTGTTCTAATGGGAAATGGCTTGGAAGGTATTGATGTGCGACTCTACCCTCTATGAAAATCGGATAGGATATGGGAACATCCATGACCCTTATTCTTCTCCCATAACCCTCACCATTTCCATATGTGGAAGAAGGATCATGTGATTTTTCACATCATCTATGCCCTCCAGTTTATCACATCTAAGCATGGCTTACAGGATCTTAGAGGGTGCCTGCAATCATGACATCCACACTGTCATATAAATATATTCATAGAGAATATTTTTTTGAATCCTCCACTAACCATCAATCTGTGGGATTCTATATTTGGGGGTCCTTAAATCCATGTATTCAACCACAGTTGTGTCCTCTTATATGGTGCATTCTCTGAAATAATTCATTTATATTGAAATTGGCCACATTCCTGATGAAGAAAGTCAAAGGGCCTTACAATTAGTATAAGAACTGACTCAATAATATAAAAAATACACATTCCCTATGAAAGAATTCATTTGAGTACCTTCATAGGAACGATTATTCAACCTATACATAAATATGTGGGATTTTATTCCCATCCAAATGGGATAAATTTGACGTCTTCCGAAGGTCCAAACCCATTAACCAAAAATCAACCCTAATTATCCAAAATCCACATTCCTAGTTGGTTAATTTTCAACCTGGGAGCCATCATACCATTACAGTTCCTTGGATCTCCTTGGAATAATTACTCTACCAATCTCAAACTACTAACCATTCTCATTGATGTCTTTGCTTCATGATATTAAACTTCACTGTTTAGTATGAATTGCATGACCTTAAAAGGTATGGCGTTTCAATATATGTGTCACCAAACTAAGTGGTTATTTATTACTTTCATGATGATATGTAAGAATCCCATCTCATGGTTCTGATTCTAAAATAAAAACAACTTTAATCTCATTGGAAAATGATAAATTCTAGAGTGCCCCATTGTGTGGCATAAAACCACCATCATCATAATAAATTACCAAAGGATCTCTCACCAATAAGAAAGTGGATACCATATATTGAGAACCTCATATAAATATATATGTATCCATTGATGAAGAACCTCACATTTATATAAATGATTTCAAATCCAAGCATTCAAATGATTGATTGTTAATTAATGGGATATTCATGTCATACTTGGTTAATAATAATGAATCCAAAAATACATCTTAATTCTTTAGGAGAGTCTATAAGTAAGAAATAATTACCCCCAAAATGGTGTGATGATCCTAACCGCATATCCTCCCGAATAATATGATTCTCTTAGTTTCATTGTATAATTTTCGAATGGAAACCTGCATTTGGAATTTAGTTTCAAGAAACATCTCGAATAATGTAACCATTTGGTGTTTCTAGCACCCTGAAAAAAAAATCATTTTGAGTCCATTTTTAAATAGTGAACCTAGTGTTAATGACTGTGTGACCATAAAACCCCCACAATGATACCTTATAACAACCCACGAAACATTTTTTTTGGAAATTAAAATGGTGAGCCTAACGTTAATTTTTAACCAAGATTATGATTACACCCACACTTCAAGCATTAATCACTCTAAAAATGAAATAGGAAAAACATGAAAACAAAAAAGTAATTTGTCAATTTCATATGATTCTACTTGTATAGGGTATTATAATTTGTTTGTTTCACTAATATTTCATGAAAATTCAATGAGATATTCCTTTGAACAAAATGGAATCAAACTAGTTCCCACATAAATATGCATCACCCATTGTAAATTTGAGTCATAAAACAAAATGAGGACACATCCACCCAACCAGAATCATCAATACTAGGTATATAATTTATTTTTTATGGAGTACTATGAAAATGGTACCCTCTCAACCTTGAAGGTTTCTCTACATGACCACATTATTTTTATGCCTTTCCATCCATCTACTTAGATACGGTTTGTGGCCTAGAGGCAGACAACAAAAACTTCCATCTCAAACCATTTTAGTAGAATATCCACAGAATTTATCAATCACATCATCCCATATCATAGTGAGTAAGATAAATAGATCACTAATGGTGTTATATAGATTTTATAGGGGCACCTCAAAATTTTCCATTCCAGGAACCACCGTTACTAAAGATGCATGTTGAAAAACCCTCAGTATGATAAGGTTGTTTTCCTAGAGATTTACTACTAGGTCAATAAATCTTGGGAATAATAGGTAACAGATGGAAAAAATCCCAAAAAATAGAATCATTGACACACCATTTTTCATATGAAGCCCTCATGTTAAATTCGGTGGAAAACCATGAGTAGGAACAAACACCTGACCACCATAAATTTATCTACAAACATAATTCATCAAAATCCAAATAAAAAACCCAATATAATATGGATAGAATTAGAGAGAAGGATCAAAAACATTATTGCATAAATTATGTTCTCTAGTAAAATTTTATAGTGAATCATTTGTTAGAGTCCACACCTGCCCACATCTATAAAGGTAGTCAACAAAACCTATCTACAATTTGAGAAATCGGTTAGAACGTCACAACAATAGATAGGGGTAAGAACCATACCTATACCCCTCCACTTAAGTACCTTCCATTTCCACATGTAGGAAATAGAGGACATGAAAAGGTACACACACCCTACTTGAACCACAGAATTGGAATATATACCTTATTTGGCCAATTATGTTATCATTCACATTATACAATGGAAAAATTGTAGACGGAAATTCCATCTTATATCCTATATACATTACATGATTTAATAAGGTAAATGAAATTGAAAGTGGGATATACATTAAATTATTTACTCACAATAGGGGTAACTCATCAATAGGTCATGTCAGAGAAGGAACATATATCTTCTCCCATCCAAGAGTGTCATGTTACAAAATCCACAATTATAAAGGATAACCAAATTCGGTCTATATCATCATTCCCACAAGAGGTAATCAACATATTCCAATTGACACCCTGATGTATGAAAAAAACCCTTCTATGATTATATAAACTGGTTGGAATGTTCTCAAATTAACACGAGATCCAAAAAACATGATTCCATATATGAAAACCAGTTTCTACAACAAGCAACCCAATTAACTTACAATAAGGAATCATAAATCAAGCCTCAATAGAGAAGAGTGGAAAATGAAGTGTCGGTCAGTGATCCATGTATTAATGATAATGGTATTCATGGAACCCTCAAATGCTTGTCTATGGTTTATCTAGGTCTTAATATATTGTAACCAAATTCTGAAAACTATAAAAACCCATTTCAACAGTCTAAAC
This sequence comes from Viscum album, assembly GCA_963277665.1. NCBI lineage: Eukaryota > Viridiplantae > Streptophyta > Magnoliopsida > Santalales > Viscaceae > Viscum > Viscum album. The sequence continues at coordinate 1,063,946,054 of OY728166.1, read as the reverse complement.
TGAACACCACACCATTAATTATTTTTTAATGTCCATAATATAAAAGATATCGAGAGCCCATCTCCTGATGAGATCCATGATAGAAATTCCAAAAACCATATTATCAAAAAACATGACTGTCCTCCCATTAAAATAATCCATCCTAAAGGTCCTCCCCAGTGTATATGTTGTAGGAACTCTCAGCATTTCCATACGTCATGTCTTGATGGTATTAAACCTAATTAATGAATTCCACTTCATCAAGGAGTTTCTCCCCTAGGTAAATTAATGATGAGATATAACTCCTACTATGAGGTAAATAGAGAAATTAGTCCCATCATTCTGAATTCTTCATCAATGATAAGAGAAATACATTATTAGCATGAAGATAGCTCATAGAGACATTCATTCTCTAAACCAACCTTTAATCATCTACCTTTCAATACGACAGAGGAAGTACCCCATGATCTCATTATTTTTAATACTCTTTTACAGAAGCATCCACTTTGTTCGAACTCGTATTATGATCCTCTAGGAATAGATGAAGAAATCGTATAGAACGTGAGAATATAGCTCGCTAAACAAATCATACATCTCATGTCTAGGACATTAGCCATTACCCAATATAACATTCCAACGGATTTTTTGGTAGATTGTGTGTGAAACATCTACATAAATATTTGTATCAATTTTCATCACATAGAAGATAAATTACATCCTAAAAAAATATAATCCATATCATGTTAATAAAATGGATACACCTCAAATTTTACTTGGATTCTATCATAAATTCATTATAAAAAAATTCGGTAAACAGTAAGGGTCCCTTATTAATATTTTAAAATAATTTCCTCATCTATTCAAAAATAACCCATATAGTGTTCATATAAGAGGTTGCGGTGAACATGGATAAATTATTTTGACCCTGATTCCTAGTCATAACAGACCAAAAAAGGGGACTTCATGAAATTTCATAGATTTTTGTGAACTTAAAAAAAGATGTTGTATTCACAAAAAATTGTACATCCAACAAAAAATAGGCCCCAATAGAAACCCATTTACGTTGGGACAGAACCGAGTGATCCGTAAGAATAATATTGTGTGATTCATCTACAAAATATCAGGAAATCATACCAATTATGTTCATGTTACATCCGACTGATAGAATGTGGAAAATGTTTCAAAATTACACAATAATAGTTTGCTCAGGTGAAGATTGTACCATATATCAAGCCCATGTTCGGGAGTTAATATATACAATCAAGAAATAACCCACAGTAGTAGTATCCATGAAAATATTGAAGAAGCCACATCCCTAATGGTATAGGGTTGTTTTTACCACAACCTTCAAGATCATAGAAAAAGAAACAAAATGTTATTAAAAGTGGATCAGAATATCCTCATCCCTCATGGATTAGGTCTTTTTCATCTCAATAGTATTATCCTCAATGGAAATCAGGCTTCTCAAGAATATTGGTAATGAAAAAAAATGAATACTCATAGTTTTTTGCAACCTATGATATAATTCCCTGATTAGAATCATGCATTATTTTTTTTGAATTTTTCATTATATTAATATCAACTAAATGGTTCTATGAAAATCAATAGTGGAGAGGATAAGGGCTCATGGAGGGTGAAAAAAAGTATAACAAAAATACTAATCAAACAAAAGAATTGTGTTACACATCAATGAAAGACATTAACAACACCCATGTAGAGACTATAGAAAATGTGTCCTATATGGAGGAGTTAGAGGAAGATGTCTTGGTTCATAATACGGTCCACATAGAAATAATTGATGAAGGTGTGAGTACTCGAATCAAATGGTTTTCTTTGAATTTGGAATTTCCCTAAACCACTCTATTACTACCTCCCCAGAGAGAATCCACCCAAAACAAGTTTAATTGTATAGATGGGCCTCACCCACCTCCCAAAGATGTTGAATCACTCATACCCAAGTAATGATTCTGTTAGAATGAGGAAAAAAATAACGAGATTAGAAGACTCCAGGATGAATTACTCCGAGGAAACATTCCAATGGTATATTTTCTATATACCGAGACCCAATTCACAACCCACAACTTGTGTACCTCAAAAAATGGTTACGCACTATAAACTAATGTTGAACAGGAGAATCCTCTCAATGTGAAATACTGAAAAATAGTACGTTTAGACCCCATGGTAGAGGGATAATAGGAGGTCCCTCCCTTGGATACATAAAAAGGTATTTTTTAGGAAAATACTCTAAGAACAACCCCTATATGTTACCTACAAGATGTACAAATAGAGCCACTATAGATGGCTCTAGTTGTTGTTACCCCATTTAGGGCCCCTGTTCAACTAGAAATACCTTAAGGTCTTCTAAATACAATTTTATCATCGATATCCCAATTAGAATACATGGAAAAACACCATTCCCCAGTACATCCAAAAAATAGTCATTACCCTAAATGGGTAGATCTGAACCCTCCCAGGATAAATTTTAGGAACCAAAAATTTTCTATTTTTATGGTTTGGGGAAACATAGGAATTATTTGGTGCATTTCATTTCCCATTGTGATCACATCATGGGGGGCCATGAACAATAAGATGCAATAAATATTAGATGATTTTTGTATGAATTTCAAGATCAATTCTTTGTATATTACACGAGTTTCCTAGAAATGTGATTCACAATATTGAAATCTATCCATTGGAATTTACCCATTCAATTTTATTTAGTGTTACATAAGATTACAATTCTTGACCTTTCAAAAAAAAACCAACTGGAGAACATGATCATATTATATTTAAATTCATGACGTATTGGGTTGAGTTACCCCATAAACATATAACATCACCAGAAATATTTGTTGTCTATCTATATTGAGAACCTCTATGAAGTGTTGTGTACGCCATTCATCCATATAAAATACACAATTGGGATTTATGATATCCCTATAGTGGCCTAAAAAAATGGAATATTTCATCTTAGGTACGAATTCCAAGTCCCAAGTAATTCCACTAGGTAATGGTATTTGAACTGGGAATTCTAATGATGCCCTATTATTATAATTAATCCCTAAACTTAAATTATTTATCAAATTCATAAGGATGAGTGAAGGTATAAGATGATAATGTAGTTTTAGGATCTAAATAAATTTCTTTATTCATTTAGAGATAATAAAGTATTTATCAAATTCATCACAGCTTTGGAAAAAAACATTATCAAGATGTCAAAATCCAATAAGAATTATTAGACATTTCTTTATGATGTAAAATATTACTTCCACTTACACAAATCATTGGAAAAAAATAAGGAATAATTAATATCTTTCAAATAAATTTTTTAATGAAATTTGTACATTAGACCAGTAAATCTTGAAAATCCACAAGAACAATTAATATGTGTTTCCACTAATAATCTATAGGGATAGGGTCAATGTAAGTGAGATTATAAAAATGGTAAATTTAATATTAGTGATCGAATGATTTGAAATATGATCAAATAGACTCATTATATCCTTTTATCACAATTGAAACAACCAATTACACCACTATATTATTCTATTACGACACAACTGAGACCATTGGTTCAATATTCATCCAAAATCTGGTCTTCCAATAAATGACATGGTCTAATCTGTGGTAAGAAAACATAGAAATATGATCTTTTACCAGGAAAAAAGTTGGATTTAACTCTATTATATTTCATTACTATAGTCCCAGTAGCATGAGAATAGCCTCATCAACCTACACAATAAGAGTCAACCCACCGGATGGAGTCTTTGTCAAATGAGCAGTTTTTCATCAGTTATATTAACTGAATTCACTTAATGGTTCTATTATCATATGAATAGTGTGGATATGAAATCAAGTAATCTTATTTTAATATAGGAATTAGGGGAAGAGGCCACAAAAGCCGATAGTATACTGGAAGATATTGTTACAACTGAAGTCAATACTCTAGCCACATTCCTCAGTTGGACCATCTACACTACTGAAGCTTGTCAGAGATCACTCTAATGAGATAAGTAAGAGAAATAAATACCCCAAACACATTCCAATACTTTCCTTGGTCAAATCCACATTGATTATCAACTATAAGTGATTTCTTAGTCATATCATCCTCGTTAGGTTTGATGATGTAGTCGACCAAACCCCCCAAGGGAGAAAGGAGTTTCAACTCTTGTCTTGACAGTCGGTCTGCATACATCATGTGATTTAGTTCCTAAAGAACATGTAAGGGAAAAACCAAATACTAGGAGGCATAAAACTTTAGCATATAAGTTTGAAATTATAAATTATCTATCCCCAGTGTTGGAAAAAACTTTAATCTTGGATTCTCTAATCCAATTGAAATAACTATAGAAGATGCTCATAAAGGCTTTGTTAAGACCTCAAGAATTTGGGGATAATGTGGTACTTAAGGAAGTATATCATGAATACATTTATCCTGAATATTTCCACGTGATCATATATTTCATAAATAAGGAAAAATGTTCCATTTTATAATGACACATTAGACATTTTAATTCATCTGTAAGGATAAAAGATATTTATGTCTAATGAGTTTTCAATGAAAATGGATCTGGATTCATCCACATTCCAGTCTGAACACTTTTTTGACTAGGTAACCATGAAACCCAAATTTCCCAATATGATCCAATGATAAATGGTTATAGAAAGAGTTCTAAAAATCATCTTAGTGGAATAATGATCAAGGCCCTATTTTTGGACATTATCTCTGGTTAAGAAGGTTTTTTTCATTTGGAAATACATGACATTCAATGTTGTATTAAGAAGATCATGGTTTCTCCATATAGAATAAAAACCTTAATCAAATCACCAATTCCACAAATATTCAATTAACAGTCCAATTGAAAAAATATATAGTGGTAAATCCAAATTTGAATCCTGAAAAACTCAGTACAATTTTGAAGGACTCTTCTAGAGAATAAGCAAAACCAATGAATGATAGTGTTACTCAAGTCACAGCCCTGAATGGCCGATAAATAAAACTATTGAATCAATTTAAATAGATCATTGAAGAATATTTAATTAATAACCATAACATAGATGGAATGGTCCCAAATCTTGGTTCAGGTTCAATAACATCTATGATATCTGTCATGAAAACTGTACCCAATTGTGTTGAAATGGTCACGACTCTCTAAAATATGGTTGGATCTAGGATGAAACTATTCTCATTACATCCAAAAAATCCAAATAGACCCTTAACTCATAATATGATCCAAAAAAGGATGAATATTCTCTTTCTATATCCCTCACTCCATCCCCTCTAGAGTTTCAAAAATACCCTGCATTGTCTACAAAGTCTGAAGGATTCGCTTTATCTTCTGGATGCCAAAGTGTAGACATCCCTCCTAATAGTGTAGGGATTACTCCATAACATAAATTCCCTTAGAGTAAGATGGAAGAGAAAGGGAAATAGGAAGAGGAATATGAAGAGTAACTAAGGATCCCACCCCATAGAATTTGAGGATTGTGTTTCAACCACAATTAATAAACATAGAGAAACAAATCTAGTTATAGAAGAATATACACAACAAAATTTCACCAGTGAGCCTATGTCATCAAAAAAAATTTGTATACACCTCTTTTTTTAAGAATAAATAGGGAATGTTCTCATAGAGTTACAAATAGATTCCATGAACTGATCCCAAGGTATCTACTCCACTCCTAGGCTTTCTAGAGAACCACCATGTGTACAAATAAGCATCCTAAAAGACACCACTAACTCATGCTTCAAAAAATGAAAATGAATTTAATACAACTATAAAATCCAATTACATTATAAAATTATTTTATCAAACATGGATAGCCAAAAATTTCCCAATAAATATATACAATGTAAAAAAACAGGTTCATTATCAACTTTAGAGATCTCAATCAGTACTATACGAGAGATGATTTCCATATCCCAATCACAGAGATACTCATCAATGAAACAAATAGATAACAGTCCATATCCTTAATTGATGGATATTTAGGGTATAATAAAATTTTAATGGCCTAATATTTTGAATAATCGATCACTTTCAGGGCCCTAATAGAGTATTTGTCTTTGGGATAATGCCCATTTCCCTGAAAAATGTCAGAACTACATACCAGTGTTCTCTAAATAAAATTTTCGAACCCTTTTAATTTTTTTTTATAGAATTGTACATCTATGACCTGGTGGTTAAGTCTCAGTAGAATTCATACCACATGGCTGATCATGGTACCATCTTCAAAATACTATGAATGCATAGAATGAAAATGAACCTTTGGATTATATATTATGGATTACCTAAGGTAAATTTATTGGCATCGTCATATGCTATTGGGACTTGAAGAAAACCATGAGAATAAAAATTATATACTCAACATGTCACCTCCCTAGAACCACAATGATAAAAGGGTTATAGAGGGAAATATTTCATACATTTTGATATTTAATGAAAAAATAGTATTCCTGGGTTTTCACATAACTAGTTTGATGAAGAATTGGGAACATATTAGTAGGTGAATGAATTTTAAGAAGAATATTATCAAATTAATAAATATCACCTTATTTTACTATTGTTAATGCAGCATGTTAAAGGTAAATCATTATTTCTATATATAATAGCCACAAGACTAGCGTTGGATTCCTTTGTTACACAAAATATTGATACCAGGAATGAAAGTAGCATGTATTATAATTGTTGAATAATTATCGACACTGATATTCATTATTTTGTTATCGAGAAGATCCACCTTGCATTAATCATTATCATTGAGAAACTGGGGAACTACATCGAGATACATATAGTCCAATTGGTATAAAAAAAATAATTGTCTCAAATACATCATCATTCATCTGAAATTAAAATGAATGTTGGAATTATGGGTGGGCATCAGGCTGTAGATTGACATAATATTTATTCATTAGAAATAGTTGAATTTAATAAAATAATTGAATTCCTTCAAAAGCATACATATATAGATAAAACATAGATAAATTCTGAATTGCTTGATGAATATATATTATCTATTCAAGAGGGCCCCCATATATGGGATATATATTGGTATTGAACATCTATAATCACAATAGGGAAGACAATGGAAGACCCAAATATTAACTATGTCAGGTTGGGATTCATTTTTATCTCTCCAGCAATGCAGCATTTCCTTAAAATTTCTGATTGTAAAAAGTCTACACAAACAATGAGTTTGAATATTATGCTCTCATTATAGGCCTAGAACATGAACGTCAAATTCTAGCGGGCAATATAGTTGTGGGGTGATTCAGAGTTGGTTGTAAAACTAATCAGTAGGGATTATAAAATCCAAAATTAAATACTAATTCCCATGATTTACTATGTATCAATACTAATGGATGAAATCCCTTAGGTCCATGATTCACTCAATACTCACAGGAAAATATTCTTAAGCTGATGCATTGAAAAATGTATAAATGGTTCTATGAGATCTATAATGGGATTAAACAGTAATCACCCCCCCACCCCCCACACACACACATCACTAGATGGTCCTTCCTTTTTCTCATTTTAGCATGGAAGATATCAATGAGGTCAGTTATACCTGAATCCAATGGTTCTACCACTAGTTGGATGATACCCATTACAGACTACCACAAAATTGGAGTGATCTCATTAGGTAGATCTACAAAAGTGATGATAGGATGGAGATAGAACAAAATTAATCTTTATGATGGCCCAAATCACTAGATTGTATTCCATAAAATAGGCTTCAATGGAGTCCTTAGGAGATGCATCAAATGGGACAATATTGTTTCCATCAAGAATTAAGATAATGAATGACATTTTGGTCCCCTTCAGTCAGGGTTCTAGCTTTCCTATAGAATTCAAAGAAATAGATACTTATGGAATGCAGTAATTCAGGATTGAAGAAAATTCACCAAGAAGATTCAATCATTCAATGGTCATGAAAACTTCACTAATTGACCCTCATAGTTTCTAGATATATCCAAATAATCATAGCCATTTTTTGAATGGATAATGGATGTTTTAGGGATGACTCCTCCATATATGACTAACCAATTAAAATATATCAAAACCACTTCTGTCTTCTCCACTAAAAGGGATGAGGTAATTCATAAAAAATAACTCACATCCAAAATAATCATTTACATAATAAAATATAACTCCATTAAATTTTTTTTGTCCCTATTACAATACTTTTGAACAATAGAACTAATTACATTTCTTCTCAGTTTGGGTAGCTATATCATGATTAACATATCAAATCCGACCACTCAATGCACTATCACACAATGGATAATGGGTAGATATGATCTTTCAATAAATCTTATCAAACACACCACATAATATGGTAGATAAGGATTAAATTACATACCCTGAGAATTTATTAAGTGTATTGTGGGACTAAATGACTACCACCCATACTACAACATAGATGAACCTTTATTCAAACATGTATAAAATATTATTAGTCCTCCCATTGTGGTTTAATTTCATATTCTCTGCATTTTTATATGTGATCATCTATCTGTAGATGAGAAATTCTGGAAATGGATGGATTAATTGGGGTGAATTGATAATAAAATATTTCATACATATCATCAAATTGTGGACCTTCAAAATCATATAGCACCATATTTAAATAATAATGTATTCCATTGTTGCTTATTCATATGATATTCGGTGTTGGTCCTCATGGCTCTGATGATATTAGGGAAGAATCCCACAAATCATGATACAATGTTGGAGGGACCTTATTCCATAGACAAGGTCCACTCGAATGTATGGATTGAAGAATCACCACACCCCAAAGAAATACTATATTTCACACGAAATAATATATTTGATAAGAACACAATCTTCCATATCAGAATATGAAAAACTGCATGAACCCTATTTCCTCACTCTATTACATCAAATTGAATAGAATCATGGTTATACATGTGTGACCCTAAAATGAACATCATATGGTCCTAGTCAGATGACCCCTAACTATAAGAAATCATAGTCTGATTGTTAAGACATTAAACTACATTGGATAATTTCTTAGTCAAAATTCGTTAACCCATATAACAAAATCCTTGGCCCATGATGTTAAATTGCATGGATCATATCCTGGTTTCAAAATTTAAAACTGTGCATCACATCAATCAGTACATGAGTGGGCCACAATATTTGATGATGGTATCCCGTAGCCCCTTTATTAAAGTACTAGGTGTGGTGTTATTGATAAAATCAAAGGATATGTACTGTCACCTAGATCCCCAATATTGGGGCTATACACCAAATAAAAATTCCCCCTAACAATGCAAGGTTTAAACCAACATCGAGAAAATTACCAAAAATATGTTTTGTTTGAATGTTCCTTTAACGAGATACGTAGTGACTCCAAGACACTGTGTTCAGGTCCAATTCTCAATGGGAAAAAATAAACCCCTCTGGTTAACAAAAAAAATGTCTTTATAGGTGACTTTACCATAATTTCCATCATCTCGGAGCCCCAAACAGAAACATCAATTTTAATATCCCATCTAAAAAGAATGACAATATATGTAGTGAATTAACACTCCACGACAAATCTCAGATGAAATTATTCCTTTCATATAGGACATATTATTTTCACACATCATACTCGATGTCCTGGGAAATTTTCATACTCTATACTATTTCCCCAGTCATTGTTAATAGAATATCATATTCTTGAAAATTTCTTTTTTCTTTCTATAAAATAATATGCCATCGTTTCTTTTTCACAAGTAACTAATTGTAAGGGAAAGTCAGAAACATGGTTCTTCTATATTTATATGTGTAGATACACCCCAGTGGGCATTGCATATGTCACCCATAAAAATTTTATGACGGACAAAGGTGCAATCATCCATTATAGAGACCTATTTTATCTGAGTAAGCCCCAACAACACTATGAAACGAACCTAGTTTTCGTCCATTGAGCCTCCATAAACCTATGCATTTTTTCCATATCAAATTTTATATCTAACATCCTCCAATATCTTGTTCGATGGTTTCCTCCATCATGACTATGGCATACCAGAGCATCCTTGGTCTACTAATCTGTATATCACTATAGCGACCCAATCCATGAATGCCCAGATTCGGTGTTTACTACCGTTATATTGGCCTGAATATAAGGAATAAAATATTGAAGTACCAATGGGTTTTTTAGTCTAGATAAACTAGATATATATATGTGTCTCATATTAAAACTGAATACAATAATTAAAACCTAATTTTATTTCATATTACGGATAATAACATTATTTAATCTAGTGTATCCTTGAAAATATTTCCCAATACACATATGGGAATACTTGAGGGAATAAACATAATCACGGTGATATCAAATGATCATATAGGGTAAATATAACATAAGAAATAATAAATCAATTAGAGTATGAAATATGTAAAGGTAGTAAATAAAGGCACATTCCATTAAATAAATAAATTGATAATGAAGTGAATAAATTATATGGAAACATAAATAATTAGAAACAAAATCCATTAAAATAATGACATAAAGAAACATCATTATAGAATTGTAAGAAACTAAAAACACATCCAATTTAATCAATAATCTAAGAATGAAACGAATCCATCTATTTTTTCATAGTGTAACTCTCATGGATAATTAATACTAAATCAAAATGAATAAAATTATTACTTATTGGAAATCATGTATAAGGAGGATGAAAACATATACCATCAAAAATATTCATATAATATTTTAAAACAAATGGTAGGAGACTATTTAATTTTTATAACTAATTTGTACCATGAGAACTGGCTGATGCATCAAAAGATTATCTAAATTACAGGACCCACCTGTCATTTCCTATCTAAATAATTCCTCATATCAAGAAATCAATTTAATAAATAATTGTTTTTCTTATCAACTAAATATATTGAGAAAAATAAATATATTTTCAATGTTAAAATATAAAATTAGATAACATAAATTTAAGCACCATACAACAAAATTGTATTTTGTTTAAAAGACAATCATATCCCAGATAAATGATATGGATAATTAAGGGAAATTAAATGTTCAATGATCATATCAAATTGAATATTTCAAGGGTAGTAATAGAGGAATCAGATAAGTAAATGTCAATATAATAATAATAAAAATAAATCAAAACTCATCTAGAAGAATAATAATAATGGTTTCAATACAACATATGCTATGTGGAGTAAAAATATATGGTTATTTCTATTTATGAATATAAATACAACAAAAATATCTTTTCAAAATCTAGAGGAAAATATCATTTTTATTTTCAAAACAAAATTGGAACATAATTTTCTAAGAAAATCAATTTTAAACGCATTTTAATCAAAATTTATCTTTTTAATTATAGAATGAAGCTTCAAAAAAGGATGGTACAAATATTCGTACAGGACATACAAGGTAGAATGAAAATTTCTTTGGAACAGTAAAAGGATATAAAAATGAATTATTTGAATGAAGACAATAATATTCATTTGATAATATTTATAGAATAAAAATGGAAAAAAATTATTTAATTAATCATTTTTGAAAGGTTAAAACAATTATTCAAAAATATTTTTGAAAACAAGGATTTCAAAAGGAACTAGATTCTATAAGTAAAGAGAGAAATGAAGTCGGGTTTTCTTAAAAACACTTTCTAAAAAATTATGAGTAAAAAATAATTGAAAATGGTTCTATTAGTGGAAAATGTTATTTATTGAATGTTTTTATTTAAAATTATTCATTAATTTCCTTTTATGGAAATTCATGTTTAAAAAATCCCAAACAAAATGTTGTTGTGAAGTTATCCCTTAGAAACACCATAAGGTTGATGTGATATCCAAACAATGGATATATTTAGTTTCAAATATGAATCCTCATAGAACATGTTGAAATAAATGAATATATAATAAAAAGTTAACACACACACAATATTATAACATTAATGACAATGAAGAGGTAATATAACCCAATGAAATGGAAATGGGTTTTGAAATGTTTTACCACTAGTAAATTTTAAATATAATTTTAATTGAATAAATAATTCAATTTTAAACTAAAAATAATATGAATATATAATAATTTATGATATTATATATCAAAATGTGAAATACATACACCAAACAAAATAATTAATTCCTGAATATGGTTTATACCTCATAAAAAGAAACGTGAGACAAGGATCCCTTTTCCAGTATTTACTCTCAAGTGAATATCTTTCACATTATTATATAATTGTTTTAAACGTGATATTAACTTATTCTAAAAGAATATTAATATTTATAATATCTTATATTATATTCTAATAATATCTTATTACCTATTTGTTTTTAATCTTTCATTATTTTAAATATTTCAAGTGTTAACTGCCTTGATTCTCAAGTATGTTTTGACATGATACTTGTTGTTCTTATAATAGTTTCCTCATATACAGAATGAAAATAAGTTTTCAAATATCATATTTATTTAGTATATTTTTATTTAAAATAATACTTAATATCTGGACATAATAAATTTAATGCACCATTCATGGAGATGATAGACCAAATGTACACATGAATGATACATTCATTTATTTTTCATATAAAAAGAATTAAAAATAATATATATATATATATATAATTCCAGTATCATATTTATGTCATATATGTCACATATATTGTTATAAAAAACATCATTTATACATTCCATGTAAAGAGTGAACGAATCACATCGCTTTGAAGAGGAAGTAGTCTACATTTCCACAAATGATATTATATATTCTGACAAAATAGAAAGAATGAAGATATGTTTTATATAAAAACTATAGAAGCATAATTAAATTATAAAAATAATACATATAAAATAAAAATATAATTTAAATTATAATTCCCAACAATGAAAGGTGATAATGTAAAAATGAACAACATCGTTTTGTGACGTAATAGTTCACCAAAAAAATATATTGTAACTTTGATTCCCATTAGAGGGAACTTTGTGTAAGTGTGGATAGAGAACATTGAATAAAAACATATCATTATATTTAGGATATTATAGTTATTATACAAGCCTATAATAATATGTGTATATGAGGTTTAGATGGATGTAAAAATGATTTTATTATTGAAGAATGTTACTTATTTATTGTGTAACTCTTTTTTCATTGTAATAATATACTTCCTTGGTCAGATTTCATCCTTATGGGAGGATTATATATTGAAGGTATGGTATATGAGAAATTATTTTAGAATAATATGGGATAGGAAAATTGCTTGAGTGGTGTGAATAATTTGTACGGGTGTGTTTCTTTTTATAGTTGAGGTGGAGTGGCATTCTTGTAAATTTTTTAAAAGCGAATTCCACCCACATTTTTACAATTTACATATGACCCAATAATGGTCCACATTATATATGGGGGGTTTTTGGTCTAACTATGGACATTAAATTTCATATGTAGAATTTCAGAGGTTATTCGGCCCCTTATTTTTATATTTTAGTCCCTTGGATTGAATTTTTTCCAAATGGATCTAATTAATTTTAATAACTTTCACTGTTTTTAAAAAAAAATATCATAATGTATTATAAATTTTAAATTACTATGATTAAAAATATGGAATCTATTTTTTCACAATTCTACACACTGAAGTGGAAGAAATTAATTAAAATGCAATCCCACATATGAGATGAGGAAGTAGTTTTTTAAAGTAAAATGTTAAAAAGTTTTCTATAATTATATATAAAATTTAAATAAATAATTTATTACAATGACCAATATTATATTAGTTGATATAATTAAAATTGATATATAATAAAAAATATACATTAACCTTATTAATAAATTATTTGAATAACATGTTTTGAATTAGATTTTAGAATTTTTCTTATTCATTAAAAATGAAATTGCAACAAAAAATTAAAAAAATTCAACATAACATAATTATGATGCTTATATTTCAAATATAATGTTATTTTGATATATATAGATTATATAGTTGAAAAAAATTACTTTAAATATGTTCTCTATTAAATGGTTGTAATGGTGCCTTTAGAAAATAATTGACTTTTATGAGAAATATTGGGGTAGATCTTATCTTATAACTATCAAATCTATTGGATGAATGTAAAAAAGATTGCTTCAATATATAATATATATTGAATTAATATCACTAAATAATTTTAATTAATTAATTTTATTATTATAAACCATATTTTTGAGTATAAAAATATATTTCTATAATAACATTTTTTATATTCAATTGGTTCTTATATTCATTTCTAATTAAATTTTAACCAATGAATTAATTTAATATTTTTTAAAACCTTAGATATTCATAATTTAGTTAATAATATTCATAATAAACTAATTTAATGGCTAGGTTTTATTTTATTATATTAAGTAATCATGTTCTAATTATATACTGTTGTTTGGTTAAATTTTATCCTGCGTGTTAAACAAGATATCAAGGAAAGTATTTATTACGCATAATGAAAGGTAACTCAAAATTAATTGAACTAAATTCTATAGACTGGATTTATTTAAAATATTGATTATATTTTAACTTCTCAAGATATTATATTCCCTTATGTTTTTGGTGCTGTGTTTCATACTCTATATCAAATACGATGTTCTTATTTTGGAATATTAGGTTATTACATTGTCTACACCTTAATCTGATTGTGTACTTGAAATTAAAACTCAAACATTGTAATCAATTGTTCAATATTTCCTATGTTTAAATACCCCATCATGTGAAGTGTTCTAAAAACATCCCCTAGAAAAGTGATAATGTGAAGTATAATGGTCACAAGGACTAATATATAACCAAGTCTCTAAGTAAGAGAACAATAGTGGAATGTAGAGATACATGCTTGAAGAAAAAATGTAAATATTTATTGGAATTGATTTAGGTAATCAATAAAAAATGATTCAAAAATGAATCAAATTTTTAAGGCCTAAAATCCATAAATAATTGATGATTCAATAGACCAACAATTCAACCAAAATTAAGTTATTATGGTAAAATATTATTTCGTGACCATTTTCTTAATCTAGAGTAATTATTTCACGATCTAGGAATATAAGTAAATGTAAGTACATAACATATTTCTATAAAAATAATTTGCATTATTCTTTTGTGCTTGGATCTATTTCTAATTCATCTATTACCTCACCAAATGGATATCCAAAACTTATCCTTGATCCCTAAAGAAATAAAACACCCTTTTAACAGATCGTATGGCCCATAAAAGAGTGACATGTCTTTCCATTTGTCTCTAAATATTATCCAAAGCCAATATGGTTAGAAAATTAATATATTAACATGTAACACTACTTTTTCATCTATAATATTTATTCATAAACTCATTTAATAAAAGTAATTACACATTAAAACATACGTCGCGTAGGGCTTTAGAAGGAACGAAGCCCTTACTGTCCTTAGGTCATGGGTTCATGTCCGGTGGCCATTCCAAACTTTGCGTTTTGTCCTCTGGAATACATGATTTCATTTTCTAAAATAAAAATCAATATAATTTCCAAAATAAATGCGGTGGACATAATTAAAATTTACTCATTAAAAAACCATTTAAATATGGTTTTCAATACAACCTTAATACCTAAATACATCATTCGTTTTATTTCAGCATATTTCCTTCATTGGTTTAAGGATTGAATTAGGTAATTCAATTTTATTATCTAATAAAATCATTTATAATGGTTTGTAAAGAAAATGTGAATTATCCTACTCATAACCCATTGGATTCTTAAACCAGGTGCACAGTAAGCCCTGTTGTCTTATACCAGGTTTCATCTATGTTAGGAATGATGCACCTTGTCAGAGTTTGTATAACTAGGTAACTTAGTTCTATAACCATTTCCATATATAGTATCTAGACTACGATTCATATCTCATAAATACCACATTGTATCTATCTTACAAAATAAATAGAATTTTAATATTCAGTTATTCTCAAAGTATTTTTTAGGGATATGTTCTCCAATATATGTTTTAATAAATATAGTTCCAATGTTTCTAATAAAAATTCTTTTATAACAACTGTAGTAATAAAACCCCAGAAATCCTAGATTAAGTGTCATGCTATTCTCTTATAACTAGGTAACTTAGTTAACCAGATATATTCATGGGTCATACTTTACAACTGAATTATCTAATTATAATATTTTTTTTCTTTTTTAGGATAATAACATTATTCCATCTATAGTATCCTTGAATATAAATCTATGTTCACAAAAGGGAATCCTAGGAAAAAACATAATATGGGTTAGATAAAATTCATAGTAAGGGTAAATATAAGAGAACGAATAATGAATCAATGAGAATAATCAATATGGAATGGTAATAAAAGAAGAAACATGCCATATAAATAGTTAACTAATAAATAATTGTGAAAAAATATAACCTTCAATGACTATAAACTCGTTCCATTAAAATCACTAGATAAGTAAAAGTCAATATATAAATGTAAGAGACTGAAACTACCTGCTATTTAATAAATAAAAAATAATGAAATGAATATATATACATTTTCATTTTGACAATTTCAAGGATGATAAATACTAAATACAAAAAATAAATTCGTAATTATTAGATGTTATGTCTGAGGAATATGAAAACATATACCATCAATACATTTCATAATATGATTTAAAACTATAGGTAAAAACCTATTTAATTAATGTATATCATTTTTTTAATGAAAACCAGCTGATACATCGAGGGGCTATATAAATTAGGAGCCCCACCTTTCATTACCTATCCAATGTAATTTCTCGCATCGAATAACCAATTATGTTAATAAAAAATATGACTTATCAAATATATGTATTGAGTAAAATATATATATTTATCAATATTTCCTT
Source organism: Viscum album (assembly GCA_963277665.1). Lineage (NCBI taxonomy): Eukaryota > Viridiplantae > Streptophyta > Magnoliopsida > Santalales > Viscaceae > Viscum > Viscum album. The sequence goes on along the minus strand of OY728166.1, from coordinate 1,063,929,220 downwards.
AGTAAGACAAAAAATATTCAATGCAAACACTGTATATAAAAATGGTATATGGTTTATGAAAAAAACATGTCCATGAAAACTGATATTGATAATTGTGGGAAATTCAATGATCAATGATCATAGGAAATTGAATATTTCAAGGGGACTGTCTAAGTAATCATGGAAGTTAATTTCAATAATATCCTTGTACAAATAAATAAATTCTATCAATAGGAATAGTACCAATGTTATCTATAAAAAATATCAAAAGTGGAGGTAAAATAATGGGTTATTATAGTTGAAGAGTAGAAATAGAACAATTTTTTTATAAAAACAATCTTGAGAAAAATATTTTTTAATTTTGAATTTATTTTGAAAATTAAATTCTTTGAAAATCACTTCTAAAAACATTTTCTTTTAAATTTATTCATTTAAACATGAATAGAAATCTTTAAATAAATAATGGAAGGTAATCCCATACATGTTATATAAGCTAAATAAAATTGTCCTTTTTCATGGTAAAAGTATATGAAGATGCATTTTTCTTGAATGATACAAGAAAAATCCCTTGAAAATTTTGTAAAATACACAAATGGGTAAAAAGTTCATTAATATATCATTCTAAAATGGTTAAAATGATATTATAAAACCTTTTTAGAAAGAATAATTTTTAGAAAAAATATGTTCTCTAACTAATGGGAATAATGAAGATGAATTTTTTTTAATTAGACATTAAAAAATATTTTGACTTCCAAATCTTGGAAAATGTTACTATTTTAATAAAATGGAAATGAATTAATGGGATTGCAAAACAATTATCCAAGAATTTTCACTGATGGAATTCTTGTTTAAAAATCCAAAACAAAATGAAGCTCTGAAGTAAATCATTAAAAATACCATAACATTGATCTGATAATCAATCAATGAATAGATTAAGATTTCCAAATGTAAATCAACATAGAAAATTATTATAAAAAAATATATAGAAAAAAGTGATTACACACATAATCATAGAATATTAATGAAAATAAGTATGTAATATAACTCAATGAAAAGGAATCGTGTTATGAAATTCATTAACAATTGGTAAATTTTAACACATTTCAAATTAAAATAAATAATTATAATTAAAAAACAATATACCACAAAGATAAAATATTTCCTGATATACTATATCAAAATGGGTATTAGATACACCACACAAAATAATTAAGTCGTCAAAATGGTGTATGCCTCATAGAAAGAAAAGTTTAACAAAAATCTATTACCTTGTGTGCCATTTTTGATGAACATCCTTTAAATTCATGTATAATGGTTTTAAAAGTCTTAATATCTCATTAATGATCCATATTAATATTTATTATATCATATTCCATCTTATTGTAATATATTATTATTATTATTTTAGTAATTTTTTATTATTTTCACTACTTTGTGTATTAATTGCCTATTTTCTCAAGTATGTTTTGACGTGTTATTGTTTCTATCATGGTTTCATAATCTCAAAATTTTAAACCACTATTTAAATATCATATATATTTATTATATATTTATTTATAATAATTTATACTATTTGGAGATGACAAATAGAATGCACCATTCATTGAGACGGTAGGCTGTATATACTAATGAATGCTTCATTCATTTCCTTTTCATATAAAAAGAATGATAAATTAATTATGTATATATGTATATTATAATACTAGTGTCAAATAAATTTATATTATGTCACATAAAGGTATATTAAAACCATCCTTTTTACATTCCATGTAAACCGTGAATGAATCACATCACTTTGAGGAGTGGGTAGTCCACACTTCCAGAAACAAAGTTATCATATTCTGAAAATATGGAAAGAATGATGGTATGTTTTATATAAAAATTATATAATTATAAATATATAATACATATCATATAATATATATATATATATATATATATATAAATTTTACATCACATTTCCCAACAATGAGAGGTTGTGAAGGAAAAATGAAAGACATCGTTTTGTGAGGATGTTGTTCTCCATACACAAAAACTGTAAGATTATTACCCATTATATGGATGTCTGTGTAAGTGTAGGTTAAATGTCACGACCCCCTCCCTACAAAGTGTACCCCTCCTAGGCTGTAAATGTGAGAAGGGAGATAATGACCCTCGAATCCCACCTCTAGTAGGCCCCTGGTTGGCGACTAGAATTGAGGGAATAGTAATCACACAAATGGAAGGCATTGCACTCTAAGAGAACACTTGCAGAAGAGAGAGATAAGATAGACACCAACTAAATCCAACTCAGACTGAAAAATAAAATAAATCCCAAGTACGAATATGTAATTTCATGCAAACGACTACAACTGAAATGAGAAAACTGGAAGTACCCAAAATAAAGTATAGGCGGTGGCAACCACAAGCCCAAACGGCTCCTATAACCCCAAGCTAGTAGAAACAAACTTGATCAACAACCTACTCCATGTGACCTAAAAAATAGTTTATATATACATAGGGTGAGTATAATAGTATAGTCAGTAGGATCCTCCCTGAAGACTCTCTTGCAAATGTAATGAAAGCATGCTAAATCACAGAGAACAACAAATAAAACTAACTTGTCACCTAAACATGTATACTATGTTCCCAGCCTCACCATGACTACTCTCACCAAGTAACACATACAATATTATATAATATAATAAATATTATCAAGGTTACCCATCTACTACTTCCACACTAGTTTTCCGATTTTCCCCAAGATCGTATGTCCTAAGCATCTATCTCCAAAATGGTTTTCCTGCAAACACATGGGCAAAGCACCACAACAAGAACCTAGTGTAACAAAACCACCACGTCCCTTTATTTAATGTAACTAGGTAGTTTTGGAGATCCACCAAAGATCACATAACGTGTATAATAAATCAGGTATTATACCTCAAGCCATTACAGTGCATACAACAAGTAAACATCCTCAAGCCATCACAGCCTATACAGGTTACACCTATAGTAGTCCATATTGACATATATCTAGAATGTATGTGTGTGAATAACCGCAAGACATTATAGCCCTCTACACACATATATGGGGAAAACTCACCGTTGTTCCTACCAGCATAAGTAACTACCTAGAGAAGAGAGTGGGGCCAAAGGGGGTAGTCATCCATCCATCCTCCCACCGGACTGTTGGGGAAAACACCCCACCAGGGCTCAGAATCCCCAGGGTGTCAGTTTCCTTTACTGACAGGTTAGATTAGTGTATAGAAACAAAAAAAGTACGGAATATACTGTAGCTCACAACTGCACTAGGGGAATAACAAGGTCTTAGACTCAACTACAGCTAACATCTCTTGGACTCCCAACTGCAATTTCTAATACTTGGTATCCTATAACCACAGAACCATTTTAAGAGCTTTATTATATTACTTTATTCCCTTTTTATCAGTTTCAATTTACGTTAATTAATTATTTAAACATTAATTAACCATCAATAATTCCACATTATATTTCATTATCATCACACCCAAAGTAAGATGTCCCTTTAAATTGTAACCTCATCTTTACGTCTCAGCAAGCTCCAACCCCTTGGGATAACATCATCTATTAAACCATTTATTTACATCATTACCTTCCCATATTCCCAAGAATTGTAGAAAAACATACTAAGCTACTAAACACATGGGGGCTCAACATGGTGAGTAGATGAACTACCCATCGAGTATTTTCCACCTATAACAAGAACATAGACCCATCCTCCCTTGAGAATCTAAACACGGAAAGCATGTGGCATACCCTATGTGTCTTCTCTTCTTTCAGAAGAAGGGTAAGAAATACTAGCTTCCTTGAGTAGTGGGGAAAGTAAAGCAGATAAACAACCAAAAAGAATCTGTTAGAATCCAAAAATTCACATCCAACCCATTTCATCACCCCTGGTGTCCTCCCCGACACGCACATGCATAACCCGATGCACCTCACTACTCTAGGATTCAATTGCTGCTACAAACAATAGGCCTTCATGCCCCCATATATCACAACATCCATCCAGGCTCACATCACAACCTAAGCTGCTGGAAAACAAACATCATATCAATTGGTCTCTTGGCCCTTAAACAATCAAAAGGGTAACTCAGAACCCTACAAGGAATTATCTTTTATCGAAAAACCAGTTCATTAATCCATCATGGATTAAATAATTTATTATATATAGGTTCCAAATTCATAAAGCCTATCCAGTAAGCTATCACAAATAATTAAACATGATTTCTCCACCAATTTTATTAACATCAAATTACAACAAGAACAACTATATTTATTTACATGCCTCTTTATCATTATCCAAACAATTATCAATTAATTTAGGCTTTACATTCTTTACCAATTATCATCAAGAATGAAAGGATAAGTAATGAAATCATAGATATCACACTATCTAGAAAAATAAGTGGAAACAACATACGATCGATATCAATTTATTTATCGGGTTCAAATATTTATTATGTCAATTACATTTTCATCTAGTGGGATAAAACATGATAACTATACAGTTTCACATAAAATAAAAGAGAACCAATGAATCCCCTACCTCAAACAGTTCTTTTAGTTCTTTATACAACTATGATCCACACAAAGAATCATGATCACATCCTCCCGTGACAATTATATCTACACGAGGATGTCGCTGTATGACCACACCAACCGAAACCGATGAAAACACCATTAGAAGTATGGAGATCACATACCATAACTGGGTAAGGAGAAACAAGGGGATATGAACCCAAATGAATGACTATAAAACATACCTTATATCGATGAAGGATTGACACGTGCTTCTTGCACCAAAACAGGCGGTGCACATGTAGCTATAAGAATCTTTAAGGGGAAACGATCGGAGGATTAGGGTTCGATCACACCGCTCATATGGGAAAAATGAAAGGTTAGAGCCTCTCACACCAGGGAACATGAAGGTAGAATAAGGGAGGAAGAAATATTATCCCATTAGAAGATTTAATGGAGCATCAGTTTAAGATATGCTGGATTTTCCATTAATAGAAAATCACATTAAACCACATAGTTTGACCAAGAAAAGGCATCCCAGGACTTAGGAAAATTAATATAAGAGTTCTGAGATTTTATTTGGCCTTAAATCCCTTAAAAAAGGACCTTGAATGCATTTTATTTCAAAGAAAACATCCAAGGGGCGTAACTCTAGAAAGCTAAAAACATTGTTCATGGTCCTGGAAACATTGTACACCTACCGATCCTCGAAACTCTGTACTCGATTCTGGAAACACTATTCAAAGAATGACTCATCAATCCTAGACTCACCGATCCTAGAAACACGTTTCAAGGAACAACGGACCGATCTGATGGTACTGTTCTTAGAATGATAGACTGACCCAATGGTACTGTTCACATAACGACTCACTAATCTGATGGAACTATTCCATCGGTCTCAATGATGGAACTGTTCAAATCTGTCTCACCAATGGAACTGTTAACATCGGTCTCACTGATGGACTATTAACATCGGTCTCACCGATGGAGCTGTTCACATCGGTCTCACCAATGGAACTGTTCACATCGGTCTCACTGATTGAACTCTACACATCAGTCTCACCAATGGAACTGTCCACATCAGTCTCACCAATGGAACTGTTCACATCCATCTCACCGATGGAACTGTTCACATCGATCTCACCGATGGAACTGTTCACATCCGTCTCACTGATGGAACTGTCCATATCGGTCTTACTGGTGGAATTGTTCACATCGGTCTCACCAATGGAATTGTTCACATCATTATCACCTATGAAACTATTTTTAGTATTGTAAAATTGGAAAATTGTTGGGGATAAGTTACATTGACCTCAATGAACACGTTAGACACCAGATTTTCAGAATGGAATGGACCATAGAGTTCTGAGCCATTACATGAGATACATATCAAAACATTCTCATCCTTGAGAATTGAAAACCAACCTAAAAGGTAACATAAAAGAAGTCTCAACTACAACCCATCGAGATACCTCTCAAAAGAGAGAAAGCCATAAGAATCAACCAAATAAAGCCATATCATAAAAAAGAAATTTCTATAAGCTCAATGCTAAATTCATTAAAAGAAAAGATTTAAACATCAAACAACTCTGGGTACTGATCATGTATCTCCGACTCACATTTCCAGGTACTCTTCTCCAGGCCACCGTGTCACCACAAGACACGAACCAAGGCTGTAGAACTCTTGCGCCATACCTTCTCTTTACGGTCTTGGATCTCCACATGTCGCTCCTCAAAGGTTTCATCATTATCAACATTGATCTATCCTGAATTGATTACGTGACAGTCATCATGAAGTTAACGACAGAGCTATGATACATGAAAAACATCATGTATCCAACTCATCTATGGGGGATTTTCTACACGATACGCCAGAGCACTAACATGAGCTAACACCTCAAAAGTCCCATCAAACTGGGGAGAAAGCTTACTCCCATGACTAAACGTTCCCTGCCCATGATGGGGAGTCACCTTAAGAAACACATGATCCCCAACATCAATCTCTAGGGGTCTCCTCCTTTTATCCGCATATGATATATGATGATCTGGCACTGTCTTCATCCTCTAATGAATAACCTAAACTATCTCTGTTGAATTAAGCACTAGTTCCGGTCTGAGAATTTCTAACTCTTTGACCCTAGTTCAGCCCAATGGAGAATGAAAAGGCCATCCATACAAGGCTTCAAACGGTTCCATAACGATGGTGGAATGAAAACTATTTTTGTAAGTGAACTCCCCCAAGGGTAAGTGCCTCATCCACGAACCTCTAAAATCTAGGACACAAGAGCGTAACATTTCTTCAAGAGTCTGGATAGTCTACTCTAGCTAAGAGTCCTTCTATGGATAAAAAGAAGTGTTAAGGAATTGCTAAGAACCAAAATCATGCTGAAGACCTCTCCAAACCATAGAGTTAAAATGATGATCTCAATCAGAAATTATCATCCTTTTGAGTCCATGAATTCTCTTCACCTCCTCCAGATATTGCCTCGACAAAACTTACATTGATCTTGACTCCATGATTGCTATGAAATGATCTGATTTTGTTAAGCGATCCACTAACACTCAAATAGCATCATTTCCTCCCTGAGATCGAGGTAAACCAGTAACAAAGTCAATTGAGATGTCCTCCCACTTCCACTGAGGAACATCTAACAGTTGGAGCAGACCACCATGAACATGCTGTTCAGCCCTCACCTTCTGGAAAACCAAATATCGAGACACAAATTCTGAAACCGCATGCTTCTTCCCATATCACCAAAACTGATTCCTCGAGGCTCAGCATATCTTTTTCATGCTAGGATGCACCACTAAAGGTGAACTATGGAACTCTCTGAGAACTATCTCGTGCATCGCCAAAGGAACAAAAATTCTTCCATGATACAACACTCTGTATTATTCTTCCTTAGACCAACTATCAGGGGAATCGCCACAAAAAACTTGGTCTCTCCAAAAATCCACATCCAGATCCCCCAACTATGACTCTTCCACCTGTTTCCCTTGAGATGACTGTACTATCATCTGAAAAAGACAACTGTTGCCCCCAAATTATCTCGTATCAAGATATAATGCTGATACTTCTTCCATTACTCTCTAGGAGTCACCAAATTCACACACTGCATCTCTACGTGACTTCTGACTTAGTGAATTTTCTACAACTTTCCCCTTTCTAGGTGTAAAAGATATTTCGATGTCATATATGTATAATAAATCCATCCACCAACATTGTCGTAAGTTCAAGTCATGCTGGGAGAAAACATACCTCAGGGTCTTATGATCGGTGAAAACCACAAAGAACTTCTCCAATGAGGAAATGTCTTCACAACTTTAGAGAAAACACCACGGTTGCCAACATGAGATCATGAGCGGCATACTTACATTCATGGGGACGCAACTGCCAAGACCCATAAGAAACAGTTGATCTCTACTATATCAGAACATAGACTAACCCCAAATGTGAATTATCACAGAAAACATCAAACTGAACTCCCTCAACTGGAAGACAACGAACTTGAGCACTTAATAAATTCTCCTTCAGATACACAAAAGCTTCATGAAAAATATCATTCTATATGAACACCTGATCTTCATGGTCAAAGCTTTCAGAGGAGTCGAAACTCGAGAGAAGTCATCTATGAACCTCCTGCAGTAGCCTATGATACCAAGGAAACTATGCACCTATGACACTATCTTGGGGTCTTCCCAAGACACAAATTCTTCTATCTTCGATGGATCCACAACTACTCCCTATTGGGACCGAACATTCCCCAATAAATAGTCTTCTCGAGCCCAATAATTACACTTTGAAAACTTCCCACATAACTGATGTTGATGAAGAACTCCCAAAATGGCGTGTAGATGCTCTGCATGCTCCTCCTTAGACATGGAGTACACAAGGATGTCGTCGATGAAAAACACCACAAACATTTCTAGGAACTCACAGAACACATCGTCTATAGATCCCATGAACACAACATGAGCATTCTTTATGCCGAATGGAAATAGAACGAACTCATAATTCCCATGACAAAAACCGAAAGCAATCTTCGGGATACCCTCGTCCTTCACAAGCATTTGATGATATCCTGACCACAATTTGATCTTTGAGAAACAACTTCCACCCTTCATTTGATCAAATAACTCATAAATCCAAGGAAGAGGGTTGTGATTCTTCACTGTCACTTTGTTTAAGCAATGATAATCGACACACTACAACGAAATTCCTTCAACCTTTTTCGTGAACAAAACTGGTGAACCCCACTGTGACACACTCATCCAAAACAAAAACCACAGTATAACAGACCAAAAGCTGTATACATAACTCTGGTAACTCTAAAGGGGCCATCCTATATGGAGACATAGAGATAAGATACACTCTTAGTTGTAGATCGATCTCACAATCGATCTCTTGTCAAGTGGGTAATGTTACAACCTCTTTTGGAAATACATCATGGTACTCTTCTATGACCCTAGGAATCTCCAACTGTTGAACCTCTGAAAAACTCATCATTAGCTCATCCATCATGGATGATAAGGATGAAACATGCCCCTGACCCATCATAATTTCTCGCTCGCCAACAAGCACCACTGGCTCTCCATCATCATCGAAGAACACCACCTGCCTCATGCAGCAATGCATGATATCGTGCACAGAATACAACCAATTCATGCTACGGATGACATCATATGGTTGTGTCCAAAAACTTACAAAATTTTCCCATGTGGGGTGCTTCCCCAGCACTAGATCACATTCTCTACATATGTGAAACAAGTCAACTCGACCTCCAACTGGCGTAGTCAACACCAAGGGCACTGGAAGACTCTCTACCTCAAGTCCCAAAGCATGGACAAGGGTAGGTGATATGAAGGAGTGTGTCGCTCATGAATCAAACAAGGAATACACCAAAGTTGAGAAAAAGAAAAGGGTGCCTAGAATTACATTTGAATCTCCTAGTGTTGGAAATGCTAAAGCATGAAGCTGACCATGACCACCTCCACAGCCTCTCTGACACTGATGAAAACCACCACCATGGTAGCGCTCTACTCTCTGAGGACAGGGATCGTCACAGTGTTGTCCTCTTCCGGCCCCATCTACCCTATGTTTATCTAAAGCTGGTCCAACCTATTATTACTGCCTCAGCTGGATCTGCCTCAACTGAGTATCCTGGGGCAGAAACCCTAGTGGACGATGACTGCTATAAAATTTCGGGCACTCTCTCTACTGATGATCTCGACCACCACAAGAAAAAAGATCATGATACCTTGGGATAGGATTGAGATATGCTTCCCCCATAGAAACGAGATGCTGAGGTCTGGGACCTACCCCTAGCCAAATTGAAACTCTTATGCCCTGAAAAATAGGAACCCCAGACCATATATCTGCTTTGTGGGGAATCATTATGACTCCCCTATCATGATGATCTGGTTCTAGAAAATTTCCTCTCGACGACCTATGCCCTCTCTAGCACCTCAAGATACATCATAATCCTAAATGGGGTGACCTAGTGCTGGATCTCTGCATGAAAAGCCTCATCGAAATACCTCGCACTGGCCTCCTCATCTAGCAACAGGTCCTAAGCATATCACAAAATCTTCCTGAAATAGATTTCAAACTCTCGCACACTAGAGATCCCCTGACAAAGGTAAGAAGCTCCTGGTGGCTGGACACTTTTGTAGTTCCAAAAAGAGACTTGACTCTATACTTTTCTTGGAACTCTTCCCATAATATCACCAACTCCTCATGATCCCTGAGGAATAAGAACCACCACTGCCTCGCTACTCCAACCAACATCGTCACAACCAATGAATCCCAGTGCTCTTTCTGAGCACTGATCGAACTGAAGCCTATTTGGACCTCCTCTAACTAGTATTCTGTGACTGCATCTGAAACGGAGCACTCATACTTCTGCTAACTCTGCTGCTGAAACTCTCGGAGTGTCCTCCCCCAAGTGTCGTCATCGTCAACCTCTACCCGGTGGTGATCTACTGGCATAGCCTGCTAGACATCATCTATGTGATCTAGAAAATGAGGTCGACCTAGAGCCATACTTGAAAAATAACAAAAATATTAGAGCTCCTAAACCTGGAATATGGAAGACTCAATATTAATTAATTAATTAATTGTTTTGGTTTATTCATTTTAGGTTAACCTATCCCAAGTTCTACCCATTCAAACACAGTCACGAATAAGATTGATTTCGGATCCTTTCTTAGGTCTCCACCCTGAAAATAGTACCACCTTGTTTAGTATCAATTTTAAACTTAAAGGTCCATACATCAGATCATAGGGGTCCCTAAATGCCTATGTCTCAGTAGGCCTCCAGTGTTTACATCACTTTCTAAACATGACTAAAATTGTTTCCCTACCAACCCATGCAACCTCACCTATGCCTAACTCCCAAATCTATCCTATCTCTTAACCTGACCTCTGATACCACTCTATCATGACCCCATCCCCACAAAGTGTACCCCTCTTGGGGTGGCAATGTGAGAAGAGATATAATGAACCCCGATTACCACCTCCAGTAGGCCCCGTGGTGGTGACTAGAATAGAGGGTATAATAAAAATACAAATGGGAGGCATTACCCTCTAAGAGAACACATGCATAAGATAGAGAAAATATAGACACCAAAAAACTCTAACTCAGACTAAAATATAAAATAAATCCAAAGTATGAATATGTAATGTCATGTAAACTACTACAACTAAAATGGGAAATTTTCAAGTACCCAAAATAAAGTAAAAACAACAGAAACCACAAGCCTAAATAGCTCCTGCAACCCCAAGAAAGTAGAAAACAACTTGATCTCTATCCTTCTCCAAGTGACCTAAAAATAGTTTTTATATACATATAGTGAGTATAACAGTATACTCTATAGGATCCTCTTCAAATCCTCTAGTGAAAATGTAATGATATCTTGCTAAATCACAGTAAACAACAAGTGAAACCAACTCATCACCTAAATAGTTATACTATGTTCACAGCCTCACCATGGATACTCTCACCAAGTAACGTATACAAGAGTATATAATATAATAAATAATATCAAGGGTACCCTGCTACTACTTCTCCACTAGTTTGCTGCTTTGCCCCAACACCGCACGTCCTATGCATCACTCTCCTAAAAGACTTGCCCGCAGACACCTGGATGAAGCACCACAACATACACCTTGGGAAACAAGACCACCACATCCACGTATGAAATGTAACCAGGTAGTTATTGGGAGACACCATATCAAGCATAACATGTATCATATGCTGATTATTATACCTCAATCCATTACAGACCATACACCAAGTAAGTATCCTCAATCCATCATAGCCTATACATGTTACACCTATAGTAGTCCATAGGATACAATATTCAGAATATATGTGTGTGAATAACCACGATCCACTAAATCACCCTACTCACATTTATGTTGAAAATTAACCGATGTGCCTACCAGCACAAGGAACTACCAAGAGAAGAGAGCGGTTCCAAAGGGGGTATTCTGCCATCCATCCTCCCACTAGAATGTTGGGGAAAGCACCCCCTAGGGCTCAAAATCCCCAGGGTGTCCGTTTCCCTTACTAACTGGGTGGAGTAGCATATAGAAACACAAAATGTAAAGAATATACTATAGCTTACAACCACACTAGGGGTGTAACCTAGTATAGGAATAAATTGTAGCTAACGTCGATCGAACTCTCGAAAACCACATCTAAGACTAGGTATCATATAAGAAAAAAACCATTTAAAGAGATTTATTACATTACATTGTTCCCTTTTTATTAGTTTCACTTAAAGTTAATTAATTATTTAAACATTAATTAACCATCGATAATTCCACATTAAATTTCATTTTTATCACACCAAAAGTCCACTGTCCCTTAAAATTGTAACCTTAGCCTTGCATCCTAGAAAAATCCAACCCCTTAGGTTAACATAATTTATTAAATAATTTATTGACCACATTATCTTCCCATATTCCCAGGAATTCTAGAAAAATATTCTAATAAACTAAACACAAGGGGGTTCAACACGGTGAGTAGATAAACAACCGGTCGAGACTCTTCCACCTATAACAAGAGAATAGAATCATCCTCCCATTGAGAAGCTAACCATGGAAAGCACGTGGCATACCCCATGCATCTTCAGCACTTTCAGAAGAAGGGTAAGAAAGACCAGTTTCCTAGAGTAGTGGGGAAATTAAAGTAGGTAAACAACCAATTAGATCCATTAAGAGTCCAAACATTCACATACAACCCATTTCATCATCCCTGGTGCCCTCCCTTACACGCACATGCATAACCTGATGAATCTCACCACTCTATGTGTCAAATTCTACCAAAACCAATAGTCCTCCATGCCCCCACATATCATAATAGCCATCAAGGCTCACAGCACTACACAAGCAGCAGGAAATCAAACATCATAACAATTGGTCCCTTGGCCCTTAAACAATCAAGAGGGTAACATAGAACCCTACACCAAATTAGTTTTTATCAAACAACCAGTTCTTTAATACATCTTGGATTAACCGATTTATTATTGGTAGGTTCCAAATTCAGAAAACCTAAACAGTAAGATATCACAAATAATTTAAAATTCTTTCTGTACCAATTTTATTAACAAAAAATTACCAAAAGAACTACAAGATTCATTTCTATTCCTCTTTATCTTTATCCAAACAATTATTAATTAATTCAGGCTTTACGTTATTTTCCAATTTCTATCAAAAACGAAAATCTAATCAAAACAAGAATAGATATCACACTATCTACAAAAACAAGAAGCAACAACATACAATCGATATCTATTTATTTAACTGGTTAAAATACTTATTATGTCATTTCCATTGTGATCCACTGGGATAAAACACGCTAACTATATAGTTTCATGTAAAATAAAATAGAATCGATGAATCCACTACCTCAAACACTTCTTGGTGTTCTTTATCCCAGAATGATCCACACAAAAGATAACAATCGACTCCTCCTATGAAAACAGTATATACCTGATGATGACGCGGTTCGACCGCACCAAACAAAACCCAAGAAAACTCAATTAGAAGTATAGAGGTCACATATAATAACAGCATAAGGAGAAATAGAATGATCTGAACCCAAACGAACAAAAATAAAACATACCTTATAATGATGAAGGATCCACACTTTCTTCATGCACCAAAACTGGGGGTGCACATGCAGTAGTAAGAAACGTCAAGGGGAATGATATGAGGATTACGGTTTGATCACACCACTCCTATAGGAAGAAGGAAAGGTTAGAGTGTCTCGCCCCATGGAATAAGATGGTAGAACAAGGGGGAAGGTTTCTCATCCCTTTAGAATATTTAACGAAGTAATAGTCTAAGATACACTGGATTTTTTATTAAAAGAGGATCACATTAAACCACACATTTTGACCAAGTAAAGTCATACTGGGACTAAAGAAAATTAATATCCGAGTTATGAGATTTTATTTGGCCTTAAATACCTTAAAAACAAGGCATTTAATGCATTTTATGTCAATGAAAACATCAAATGGGAAAAATTGCACGAAGCTGGAAACACTGTCCACGATCCTGGAAACAATGTACACCTTCCGATCATGGAAACACTCTACACGATTCTGGAAACACTGTTCCTGGAATGACTTACTGATCCTGGACACAACGATCCAAGAAACACTGTTCAAAGAATGAAAAACCGATTTGATGGTACTGTTCACAGAACGACTCACCGATCTGATGGTACTGTTCACAGAACGACTCACTGATCTGATGGAACTGTTCACATCGGTCTCACCAATGGAACTGTTCACATCTGTCTCACCGATAGAAATTTTCTAATCTGTCTCACTGATGGAACTGTTCACATCGGTCTCACCGATGGAACTGTTCACATCGGTCTCATCGATGGAGCTGTTCAGATCGGTCTCACTGAGAGAAACTATTCACATCGGTCTCACCAATGGAAATGTTCACCTTGGTCTCACCAATGGAACTATTTTCAGAATTGGAAAATTGGAGAATGTATTGGGGATAAGTCACCTTGACCTCCTGGAACACCACAGACACCAGATTTGTGCAATTGAATGGACCATAGAGGTCCATGCCATTACATCAAAACCATAGAATAATAAAATATCATAATATTTATTTTAATGGTGTTATGATATAATCACTTAAAAATGTGTGTTGATGTGTGGTGAATGAAATAAAATGAATGTTATCAATGAATTTTTTTTGCTGGTTTTCATGTATCTCATTTTCGTTTAAACAAAATGATATATTTATATGAATTTATTCACAATGTGAGGCTTCTTGGTTGAGGGGAGATATGTGGAAAGATTATTTAAGTATATTTTGGGGGAGATAAATTTATTTATATATTTGAATATGTTAGAGGGTTGAGTTCCTTTAATAGTGAAGGAGGAGTGATATTCTAATTAATTATTTAAAATGGAATTCCAAAGACATTTTTAATAGAAATTTTTTTAATATAATGTTCCAAATTAGATTCAAGGGAGTTGTGGGTTGAAATATAAATACATAATGTCTTTTTGGGAAGTCATTATTTAATTTTGTGCCACCTGTTTAATGTTTACGACCATGATTATCTAGTATCCTCTTAATCACAGTAATTAATTTTTTACATTCTGTAAAATTTTATTGTCAAAAACGAGGTTCACATAATTATAAATTATAATTAATTCTGATTAAAAATAAGGAATCCATTTTTGAAAATTGATGTAATATAATAAGCATAAATTAATTTAAATTTAGTCCTAATAACGGGATGATAAATCTAGGTTTTAATGTAAATTGTTCTACATATTTCATTGTTTTTATATTAAATTTTAATGATAAACTGATTACAAGGGCCTAAATTGGATTAATTGTTATAATTTTGATCTAATAAAAAATTAAAAAAATCCAAAATATAAATAATTCTTATCATTAAATTTTATGAAAAAATAATTTTGAATAATTTTTTTTAGTTTTCACTATTCATCAAAAAATATTGTTCTCAGAATAATACAAAACGAATCACCCTAATGAAATATTGATATTTTACTTCAAAAAAAAAAGAAGTTTATTTTGACATATAAAATTTATAAAATTTCCAAACATTGGATTTAAAATATGTTGTCCATTAAAAGGTGATAAAAGTGACTTTAGATATTTTTTTTATTTTTGTTAAAAATATTTGGATTACTGTTATCTTATAAAAATAAAATCTATGGGATGAACCTCAAAAATATTTAATTGAATTTATAATAAATTGATTTAATTAATATCAGTATCTGATTTTAATTAATTGAATTTATTTGGATAAAATATCTTTTTAACTTGAAAATAGTTTATATGAAAACATTCTCTCGATATTCAAATTATTCTTATATTTATTTCTAAATAATATTTAACCAGTAAATTTATATTATATTTTTGTGGAAAATCGTATTTTATAATTTAGTTAATACTATCCAAAATCTCTAACCTAACATCTAGGTTATATATTATTGTATTAAATAATAATTTTTTCATAGTATATTGTTGTTGAGTAAAACTAGATCTCTCTTTTAAGATAAACTATCAAAGAAAGTCGTTGTTAATTATAAAATAATAAAACTCAGAATTGAGTGCATTGAAATCTATAGAGTTAATTTATTTAAAATTGTTATTATATTTTAATAAATTGAGTTATAATATTCCCTTTTGTGCTTACTATTATGAGTTATACACACTATTTAGTGTTCATATTTTATAATTTTGGGTTGTTATAGTCACCCCTAGTTTCCATGGAAAATGGACAAGATTGTGTGAACTAATATTGCAAGACCCCAGATGTCCTCACCACATTATGTTAAACTGCACGGTTGATGTAAATTCAATAACAATGTGAATCATAGATCATACTATTACAAGACACATAGTGACACCCAGGTATCCAGTTTTGGGTCCATCCATAATAATTTTTTCATGTCAATACACCTTCACCCTTACTACAAGAGTTATACTATATGGATGATTTCCTCAACACATGACCCTAAAATTCATAGGTTTGTTTTTCAAAAAATATGTTTGTATTTATTACCATTCTAATGTGATACATAGAAATGCTAGGATCCTAAATCCTAGTCCATCCACATAAAAAATGATAATTATATAAACTCTATTTTTATCACCTTTAGGTAGTGTGGGAATCCTTTGAAAATCATTTTTCTCACACTGAACATAGATCACATGATCTTAAGAGTGTTGGTATAGGATTCCCCTCATGGTCAAGGTATATCAATTAACATCAGTATTACAATTGTCCTAGTCACGTGGTCATAAAAGGAACACCATATGTTCATTCCTAATGGTGTTAAACAAAATGGTTGGTGAAAATTCATGAACATCATGTGTGTTGATTCTGGATTTTAAGAGTTGCATAGTGATAGAAAGATCCAACATAATGTTCCAACCACAACATGGGAATTGAACCCAATATTCTATGTATGATTCATGACTGTATAAGACAATCCAATATGGGTTCTCACCCCAATCATGAACCCATATTTAAAAACTGATCACATTCTCCACAAAGTAATTCAATAAATATATCATATATTTTTAGAACTACATTTGTCTATATTCTCACTCCAATAAGATATGTAGTGAATCACGGGTCATATTCCATTTTATAGCCAAAATATTAAATGAAAATCTTCAATTCCTAGGTATAGTTCAATCCTATATATGGAAAAATTTTCTCCATAGTTTTCATAATTTTGATATGAAATGATCCTCCCATATTCTGGTATATCCCTTTCACAAATATATCTATGATTACTAGACAATCAAAATATCTGTAATCTTTACATATCGATAGGTAGATGAATTTCAAATTCTTGAGGATGTATTTCTATGACTATGAAATAATATACCACTTTTGGTGTTTCATAGGTCACCCACTGAAAAGTCCTTTTATCTAGAGGAATCCACCATTTGACTATTCAGTAATACACCCTAGTTGGATTTGAAAAATATTTCCACAAAAAGGGCCTTTCAACCTGAGCTATATTAATCCCAAAAGATATACCTATTATATATCTGTAATGACCAACTATTTTTTCATCCCATATAACTAGTTCAATCTAGAAACCTCAATATTTAATCCTATAACTATCCACCCTTCATACAAAAAAATTAAGGGGCATTCTAATGAAGATTTTTCTTATATAGGAGCTCATTAATATTTAGGTCAAAGATAAAAATTCATGAACTGTAACCAAAAATACATTTCCATAACAAGTTAATCATCATGGATATAGTCTTTGTTGCGTGACCTTATCCTCCCAAATGCTTCAATCCTTGTATAGGGGGACTTTCATGCTGACATTGGTCATCTAAAATAATGTTATATCCTTTATATAAGAATATTTTTTAAGGATTATTTTCCAAGTCATAGAAAATTAAAATAAACCTGATATCATATTTATCATATACATTCCATTTAATAACAACCCTTTACGGCCCTAAGAAATTTAAGACTTTACAAACTATCTAGTTATCAGTAATTCAATGCCAGATTCTAAATAAAATAATTGTCTACCTATGTAGTAATATTCAATAGTTGTCTTCACATAAGTCATCCACAGAAAATGGAATGTCTATCAAGGGATATTTTTATTTTAGTATCGAGTAATATACCATACTTTTCTTTTCAGGTGTCACCCACCAAAAGGGAATATTGACTGGTGGTATATTCATCCTTGTGAGAGACCTCTTTTATCATCGTAATCTATAATAAAGGTATCAAGTTGGAAACTGTGTTTTGGATTATGGTATTTGGCCATTACATGTGTTTTGGTCTCACATATTGGTTCTAATCCATAAATGATAAAATATTTATGCATAATTTCCCTCTTGGTGCTTAGAGGATTTCAGAACATTCCAAGATATCAAGCCTAAAATGGGTAATCATTCCACAATTCATGGTAAAATTTTTTAACATAAAAAACCAGTCAAACTAGTCCATATTAAAAGAAACTAAAATGAAAAAAAGTTACACCACAATCACCAAGTTGAAAACCCAAAAACAGAAGCACGTGTAAAATTTGAGTCTTAGCTCACTAGACCTGAACTTTGCGTGGTTTAGAAAAACAATTGCAGTAATATTAATGAGTAATAAAACTTTTCAGGATAAAAACCTCTAAAGTGAGGCCTATGAATCATCCATGTCTCATTAATAAAGTAATTTTCATTATTACATTGGGAAAAAATTAATGTGAGGATATAAAGTGCACAATTTTTATAGGGTCTACAATATCTCCCCCAACAACAGTCCAACTACATATTATAGGTCAAAAATAATTAAGTAAAATATTAGAAAATTTCCATGATTTTCATTGAAATTGTATCACGCCCCCATGATGAATTTCATCAAATGTTTTTTTCTAAATTTTTTTATTATGAAGAAGATAGGAACTAAAAATATGATTATCATGGAACAAAATCACCATTATTTTGGTTCTAAAATGTAGTGGAACAACCACATGCTAGAGTTTTTCTATGAAATTTTATTATTGTTCCTCGACATAGGCCTTGAGATGTTTAATTATTACTCAAGAATTCTTAGTATATTTCCTAAACCCATCTATTTACTTTGTAACAACCTATTCAAAATTACAAATTCTCTCCATCCGTATATCCACATAATAAGCGTCATCCACCATTATCCTCTTCAAGGAACGAATTATTTGTAAATTTTACTCTTATATGGAATTTAGTTATTCCTTATGGGATACCAATTTAAGTGATTTATCATCTACAAGGACATGATTCTCATCAAATTCCACAGCATTACTCAGTTACAAATAGGATAAAACATCTCTTATATATTCAAAACAGACTTATAGGAACACCTTAGCTTAGTGTGACATGTTATACTCTTATCACTGCATGATTATTCACTTCAAGGCATGGTGGATAGTTCTGTAAACAATCCTTCCATAAACAAAAATGGAAACAATTATTGGGAGTCAATGATTGATAAAACACTATTTTATTGAATATTTTATTGATAATAAATGATATAATTTCCTCAAATTGTGTTAAATATGTTTATTTACAAAATATTTGGGATTAGATCATTCATTTGAATATTTGATGAAAATTCCAGTTTTACCCTTTATAGTTCACTGTAGTATTTCGACGATACATATTTTTATATTTATTATTTGAATTTTAAACTTTGTAACAGTCTTCCTAGATTAATTATCTACAACTTTTATTCAGGACACGAGATCAAAAGAATGCATTTCAATGGAGTAATTGGGCCATAAAGTCAAATATGGGATGGACTCGCTAGAAGGGATAAGATTCTGTATTGCGGCCATAAATCCTACATATGGGCTTGTATTGAGCCCAAATTTGTAGAGGAGATAGAGGCCCCATATACTCACATTTTATTCGTATGGAAGGCCGGCCAATTCACGCGTTTTGTGGTCAAATGGGAGGTGCAATTTGCATTAAAATATTTGGCTGAATTTCCACATTCACACTTGAAACCACTTGTAACCTCTCCTCCCCTCCCCTCTATAAATTGGAGTTTTTCTCATTTGGAGGGGTTGGGACGTGCATTGGGAGATTGGAGGAAGAGGAGAATTTGTTTCACCCAAATTATCCAATCATTGTAAGAGGGATAGCTCTTGAAGCAAGGATCCACACATCGAAGCCTCCTTCTCTTCTTCATTTTGTAATGTTTTCATTTGTGTAATAAACTTCTTTGTTCTTCTTTTATTTCTTCTCTTTTCTTCTGTTTTGTTTAAATTTATTCTTCTCTTAATCTTCCTATTTGGGCTGGAATTCTTGAGTAGAAGCGTTATTGGGTTATACCCATTATAAACCTTTGCACATGCAAAACGCTTCTACAATGATTACGCCACCCATGAAAGAGTAGTCTTTTAGTAATTGATCTATCTTCTACCCTCTTCATTTAATTATTTTGAATCATTGAGCTACTGTAATTCACATAATATGATCCATGAATTGTGTTTTTAAATTGTAAGAAACTAATAAATCAATTGAACAATTAACACAAAAACACGCGAGGTCGGGATTTTGTGTAAATTGTGAGAGCGCGATCTTAATCGGTAATACAAGACCACACAGGCTAAATTTGTAGAGTTCAAATATAATCCCTAAAAACAATTCATCCTCATTTCCAGAATGGATATGAGCCTTAATTTACCACTAACCATAATCTAATCTTAGAACATCAATCAAAGCAGGGTGTTGCGATTGCATGTTAGGAAGTTAGCCTAGGGTTAAATTCACATCATCTTCGCGGTAAAGTTAAATCTCGTAGGGTTCGGGATTTAAAAAAATTAAGGGATCATAATTAAGTGAATTTTAATCTACATGATAATTATTAATAATAAATTGAACAGGTAGAGTGAGATTGATTACGCCTTTTAAATAGATTTCAAAAAAAACATCTTCTTGTTGTGTCGAAATTCATTTCAAAACTAAAAACAAAAAAATATTATACAATCTTCTTCCAGAAAACTTCTTCTAGATTAATAAACTAAAACAATCCCCAATCCTTTAAAGTAGTGTTTTTATTTTATTCTCTTTTATTTTATTTTTAGAATACCTCTAATAAGTTGTTAAATTCACTTCCTCCTTTGAGAGACAACCTTGGTCAGCCACTCTGATGCACCTAAGTACCCCATATTACACTAATCATTTGAGGGCTCCCACGACAGCGCTCTATCAAATTGGCGCCGTTTCCGGGGAGGCAAGTAATTATTTCAACCAATTAGAGGTATTTATTTTATTTTACATTTTATTCTCTTCTTCTCTTCTTTCTTCCTTCTGTACCCAATCTGATTTTTCTTCCTCTTCTTTTATTTTCTTCTACATCTTTTTGGACCATTAACTCAAACTTCTCATTTTTACTTTACTATGGTCCACTTTCTTTCTTTTCATTTTTATTTGATCTATGACACGAACTAATCCCAAAGATCTCTTAGATCATGACCCTGAGATTGAACGTAGCCTTAGGGCTCGAATCAGAAATTCTCAGTCTACGGGAAGTTTCAATATTCAACCAGTTGGTGAATTCCTCTATTCTAGAAACATTGAAATTGGAAGAAATTAAAATTCAAACATAAAAGAGGAACCAATGGCTGGAAACAATGGAAATGAACTTAATAGAACCATTTGAGAATTGGCTTCACCTGATGTTAACTATCAACCAAATTGTATTGCATACCCAAATCTCAAATCAGACTTTGAACTAAAATCTGGATTAATTCACTTACTTCCAAAGTTTCATGGCCTCTCTGGTGAGGATCCCAATAAACATTTGAAAGAATTTAATGTGGTTTTCTCAAACCATAAACCAAGAAAAGTTTCTGAAGATCAAATCAAATTAAGAGAATTCTCATTCTCACTTGATGGAGCGGCAAAAGATTGGATGTATTATTAGCAACCTGAAGATGTAACATGTTGGAATGATTTGAAACGTATTTTCTTGTAAAGTTTTTTTCCAGCATCAAGGACCACATCCATTCGAAACGAGATATCGGGGATCAAGCAAGCACAAGGGGAGTCAATGTTTGAGTACTGGGAGCGATTCAAGAAGTTGTGTGCAAGCTGCCCACATCACCAAATCAGTGAGCAACTACTCATCCAATACTTCTATGAAGGACTCACACCCATGGTAAGGAGCATGGTGGATGCTGCAGCTGGAGGAGCATTGGTGGACAGGACACCAGTAGCTGCACGAGCATTGATCGACAAAATGGCCCAAAACTCTCAACAATTCGGTGATAGAGGTACAACACATGTTCGAGGAGTACATCAAGTAAGTCCTTCTTCTCTTGAAAGTCATTTGATTGATACTAAGTTAGAAGAATTGACAACTATGGTGAGGTAGATTGCATTGGCTCAAAAGACATCCCAACCCCCTCTTTCAAGGCCATGTGGCATTTGAACTGAGATAAGCCACCCAACTGACTGTTTCCCACAACTAAAAGAGACAGAAGATTGTGCAGCAGTGTTCCCTGGGAGACCATTTCAGCAACAACAACAACAACCATATCCCCAAAAGAAGTTTGATACAGTATACAACCAAGGGTGGAAAGATCATTCAGACATGAGGTATGGCTCTGGACAACAACAAAGTCCCCCTTTTCAACCAAACTTCCAGCAGCCTCCACCTTACCAACAGGGTTTCCAACAACCCCAAAGAAGATTCGAAGCTCAAACATCAACAAGTCAGAAACAAGGGAATATCCAACACAAGGTATACTCTAACATTGATGATCTTTTGAAACAAATTGTTCTTAATAAACAGAATGAGCTGAAGAGTCAAGGTTCGGAGCTGAGAGAGTTGAAGACTCAAATGAGTCAGATTGGCACCGCCCTCCATGAACTTGTGAGTAAGAATTCTGGAAATCTACCTTCCGAACCCACTCCAAATCCAAAGGGGAATGTTAGTGCCATCACATTGAGAAGTGGTAAGCAAATTAATGATACATCTAGACCTACCATTCCACTGGGATTCACCTCTACTCTAGAGAAGCTGCATTCCATACCAACTGATGAGAAATCCAAGGAGAAAGATAATGGTTTGAAAAATATTGATGATGTACCTCCTAAACTCCTTCCTTTTCCAAACAGGGTTGTTCAAACCAAGAAGATGGCTGAAGAAGCAATGCAAAACGAGGTTTTGGACACATTCAAGCGTGTGGAGATCAACATTCCTCTACTTGATGCCATTAAGAAAATTCCAAGGTATGTGAAATTCTTAAAAGAACTTTGTACCAATCGAAGAGGGCTCAAGGGAAATAAAGGATCAACCTCGGAAGGAATGTCTCGACACTCATTACACCAACTCTAGCAATTCCATCAAAGTGCAAGGATCCCAGAACCTTCACCATCCCATGTAACATAGGGGAGTTGCACTTCTCTGATGTTATTTGTGATTTAGGAGCTTCAATAAATGTGATGCCTCACTCTGTATTCTCTTCCTTGAAGGTTGGTGAGTTGAAGCCAACAAGAGTAGTGGTGCAATTGGCGAATAGAGCTACGACATTTCCAGCGGGAGTTCTTGAGGATGTACTTGTTCGGGTAAGATACATGATCTTTCCAGCAGACTTCTATGTGTTTAACATGGAGGATGATCAGGTAAGTTCTCATTCCCCCATTATCTTAGGTAGACCCTTCCTCAAAACAGCAAAAACTATCATAAATGTCAATGAGGGTACACTTTCCATGGATTTTGGAGATGAAGTTGTGATATTTAATGTTATGGATTCCATGAAGTACCCCTCAGAGGACCATTTGGCTTTTGGTATCTCCCATTTTGAACCACCAAGTAAAAACATCATGGAATTGGATTGTCCTATTCTTAGGGAGATTATGAGTATTGGTTCTAGTTTGATGTCTAAGAGTACTTATACACCCGTTTTAAAGGAACAAGACTCTCTAAGATTTGATTTTGAAATGGAATCATATTCTGATTTTGATCATGTGAACTCCGATTATGACATGGCTATTGAGTATGCTGTTGGATTTAGTGCTTTATTCTCTGATTGTGATGATTTTTATTCTGATACTGATGTTCACTGTGTAGATATGTTTGTTACATCAATTTCTCCATCCATACTACACCATCCTTCATTAGATTTCAAGCCATTGCCACCAAATCTGAAATACTCATACTTGTTGAATAGTGAGAGATTACCTGTTATCATTGCTAACAATATCCCTTTTGAACATGAAGAAATGCTTTTGAATATTTTAAGGGAGAACATCAGGGTGATTGGGTGGAACTTGGCTAACATATCATGCATTAGCCCCTCCATTTGCATGTATAGGATTCTCTTGGAGGATGGGGCTAAACCGGTGAGACAACCACAAAGGAGACTCAATCCCACCCTCCTGGAAGTTGTTAAAAAAGAAGTTGAGAAATTTCTCGAGGCAGGTATAATCTTTCCAATTTCAGATTCTCAGTGGGTAAGTCCAATTCAGGTTGTGCCTAAGTAAACTGGTTTTACTGTTGTTAAAAATGAGAAAGATGATTTAGTTCCAATGAGGGTGCAAAACAGTTGGCATGTGTGTATTGATTATAGGAAACTAAATCAGACCACTCGCAAGGACCATTTCCCCCTCCCATTTATTGATCAAATGCTCGAGAGACTAGCTGGGAAAACACACTATTGTTTCTTGGATGGATTTTATGGATATTTTCAGGTTTCTATAGCTCCTAAGGATCAGGAGAACACTACATTCACCTATCCTTTTGGCAAATTTTCCTACTGGAGGATGCCATTTTGACTTTGCAACGCCCCAGGTACCTTCCAGAGATGTATGGTGAGTATTTTTTCTGATTTTATTGAGACCTGCATGGAGGTATTTATGGATGATTTTACAGTGTATGGGTCTTCATTTGATGAATGTCTAAGTAGTTTGGGAAAGGTGTTGAATCATTGTATTGAGAAGAATCTGGCCCTGAACATTGAAAAGTGTCATTTTATTGTAGAGCATGGCATTGTCTTAGGGAATGTGGTGTCAAAACATGGGATAGAGGTTGATAGATCTAAGGTAGAAATTATTTCATCCTTACCCTATCCTTCATGTGTGCGTGATGTTAGATCTTTCCTAGGGCATGCAGGATTTTATCAGCGCTTCATCAAAGATTTTAGTAAGATTTCTCTTCCTATGTCAAGATTACTTCAAAAAGATTCTGATTTTGTGTTTGATGATTCTTGTAGGACTTCCTTTGATGATCTAAAGAAGTGTCTGACCACTCCACCTATCATACATCCCCCACAGTGGGACCTTCCATTTGAGCTTATGTGTGATGCCTCCAACTTTGCGGTTGGAGCTGTCTTATCTCAGAGGGTGGAAGGACGTTCACATGTGATTTCCTATGCATCAAGGATATTGGATTTAGCCCAATCAAACTACACAACCACGGAAAAGGAGTTTCTTGATATCATATTTTCTTTAGATAAATTCCGTTCATATTTATTGGGCTCTAAAGTAGTTGTTTTTTCTGACCATGCAGCTTTGAGGTACCTCCTGAAGAAGATAGATGCAAAGCCATGACTTATCCATTGGATGCTCCTTCTTCAAGAGTTTGACATCAAGATAAAGGAAAAAAGGGGTCAGAAAACATGGTGGCGGACCACATGAGTAGGCTTACTCACACACTAGAGGATGACACCTTGGATCAGGTACCACTTCGGGACACTTTCCCTGATGAGCATCTCTATATCATCTCAGGTATGCATCCTTGGTATGCTGATTTAGTTAACTACCTTGTTGCTTCTGAAATCCCTACAAATTTAAAGAAACATCAAGTCCAAAAATTAAAGAGTGAGTCAAGATTTTATGTTTGGGATGATCCATACTTATGGCACATGTGTAGTAACCAATTCATTAAGAGGTGTGTTCCCGATCATGAGTTTGAGTCTGTTTTCAATTTCTGTCATACACTTGCTTGTGGTGAACACTTTAGACCCCAACGGACAGCTAGGAAGGTTTTGGAATCTGGATTATATTGGCCTAGATTATTCCATGATGCCAATGTGTTTTGTAAGTCATGCTCTCGTTTCCAACACACTGGGAACATTTCTAAGAGACATGAGATTCCCCAACAACCCATACTATTCTGTGAGATTTTTGATGTATGGGGCATTGATTTTATGGGTCCTTTTCCTAGTTCATTTGGATTTTTGTATATTTTGGTTGTTGTTGACTATGTAAGTAAATGGGTGGAGGCCAAGTCCACTAGGACTGACGATTCTCATGTTGTATTGGATTTTCTCAAGGCTCAAATTTTCTGCAGGTTTGGAGTACCAAAGGCCATCATCAGTGACCAAGGGACACACTTTTGCAATAGGAATTTTTCTTCCCTCCTTAGAAATTATGGGGTGACACATAGAACATCAACACCATACCACCCCCAAATAAATGGCCAGGCTAAGGTTTCAAATCGTGAGTTGAAACAAATCTTAGAGAAAACCGTGCAGCCAAATAGGAAGGATTGGAGCAAGCGCTTGTATGATGCATTGTGGGCTTATAGAACAGCATACAAGACCCCCATTGGTATGTCCCCATTTCAGATTGTTTTTAGGAAAGCATGTCATCTCCAAGTGGAAGTCAAGCATCGGGCTTATTGGGCTATAAAGAAATGCAACATAGATTTGGCCCAAGCTGGAATCCAGAGGAAGCTGCAAATTCAAGATCTTGAGGAGATTAGGTTATCATCATATGAGAACTCAAGGCTCTACAAGGAAAGATCAAAAGCATCTCATGACAAAATGATCGAATAAAGGGAGTTTCATGTTCGAGAGAAAGTCCTTCTCTACAGTTCACGATTGAAGTTGATGCCTGGTAAGTTGTGTTCTAGATGGTTAGGTCCTTATGTTGTGACTAATGTTTTTCCTTATGGTGTAGTGGAGATCACACAAGAGGACACTAGAAGGAGCTTTACAGTCAATGGGAATCGTTTGAAGAGATACATTGAGGGACTTCCTACTGATGGAGTGGATTTTATCACACTGCATGACCCCATCATCACTTAAGCACATCAGGCTGTTCCTAACCCTTTCACTTTTATATTATTTGTCCTATTTAAAAATTCTTCATTTCATGTGCATATATCATCTCATAGGTTCACATTTAGGACAATGCAATATTTTAAGTGTGGGGGAGGGAACCTTTTAGTTTAGTAATTTCAATTGCTTTCCTGTTAAAAAAACCCCAAACAAAAATTGTGTGTTTTTCAAATTTTTTGTGTTTATTTTACAAATTTCTGTGTGTTTTTGAAAATTTTGGGCTGAAATGATTCTCATCACCATTTTTACATCCATATCAATCGGTGAAACAATTTACCCCTTGAAACTAAGCTTAAATGAATGCTCAAATGACTTTGTTTCAAGTTCAAATATTTAGTAATTTCATGAAACGTACGCTGAATTTTGAATCCCATGCCAATCTCACTTTCTTTATATTTGAAATCACTTTCCTGTGAGGCTTCTAAACCATTATTTTCATATTCTTTACTTTCACCTCACTTCTTGAGAGAACCAAACCATACTTGATTTAACCAGAATTTGATCTATTCCTATAAAAAATTGAGGGTTTGAGGTACTTATGTTTAAATGATGGAGGAATTTGTTTGGTATTAAAGCCCATATTTCAAAGAATCCTTTTTTATAATGGCCTACCTTGAATATTTAATCCTTTTAGCCCTTATAATCCATGAAAAGCCTGTCAGGTTAGCCACATTACAAGCCAATTTTCCCTATCCAACCAACTCTTGAAGTGAAATTGCACAATCTAGTTGAGCTTAAGTGTGGGGGAAGTTGTCTTGTGTTTTGCCTCCACATTCTGTGATACTTTGGGTGGAAATTTAAATTCTGAAGAGATGTGTTTGCTACTAAAGAAAGTCATTATATTGAAAGGTGTGCCTTTTCTAGAGCTTTCATGACAAGTGAAGCTGTGCCTTTTCTGGAGCTTCTAATTGAGGTGGAAAGCTGTTCCCATCTAGAGCTTTCAAGAAAATCATGTTTGAAAAGATTGACATTTTTTATGCTGAAATGATGAATGGTGTAAACCTTTCATGACTTTTCATGATGATGGAGCTGAATTGATAATATGGGGATTGAAGAGAAGACCATATTTAAGTGAAAATTAGATTAATGCAATTTTGCTTCAAAAGAGTCAAGCCCTCCTCATTCAGCCTCAGAGTTTTTCACATCTTAATCCTACCAATCGAAAGCCACAGAACAACCCTGAAAATTCCTCATGATAAACATATGTCCTTGACTCACATCGGGTAGCGATGTAGGAATCTATCAAGCCTATGGTGACCCTTGTATGAGTTTGGATGAGAAAGACATTGCAAAAAAATTGATATTTGAGTGATGAGAGAAAATTCATGCAAGGTAAGTGTTTTGTGCATGGGCAGATAAATGAAGTGGAAATATATTGAATGATATAAATGTAGAACTTGAAATAAGGTTTTTTATGAGTCATGATATCTTTTGATTATTGGTGTGAAATTGATTTTTCTTAAGGATATGTGTTTTAAAATTGGTTTTGATTTGATATTGATGTTTACTTGATATGAGGTTTTTCCCAGGTGTGCAAAAGGGTAAGTGTGGGGGAGTTGATAAAACACTATTTTATTGAATATTTTATTGATAATAAATGATATAATTTCCTCACATTGTGTTAAATATGTTTATTTACAAAATATTTGGGATTAGATCATTCATTTGAATATTTGATGAAAATTCCAGTTTTACCCTTTATAGTTCACTGTAGTATTTCGACGATAAATATTTTATATTTATTATTTGAATTTGAAATTTTGTAAAAGTGTTCCTAACGTTATTATCTACAACTTTAATTCAGGAAACTAGATCGAAAGAATGCATTTCAATGGAGTAATTGGTCCATAAGTGAAAAGCTAGGTTGGACTCTCCAGAATGGATAAGCTTCTATATTGCGGCCATAACCCCTACATATGGGGTTTTATTGAGCCCAAATTTGGAGAGAAGATAGAGGACTCATATCCTCAAATTTTATCCTTCTGGAAGGCTGGCCAATTCACGCGTTTTGGTTGTCAAATTGGCAGATCAATTTGCATTAAAATATTTGGACGAATTTCCACATTCACACTTGAAACCACTTGTAACCTATCCTCCCCTCCCCTCTATAAATTGGTGTTTTTCTCATTTTGAGGGGTTGGGACGTGCATTGGGAGATTGGAGGCAGAGGATAATTTGTTTCACCCAAATTCTCCAACCATTGTAAGAGGGGTATCTCTTGAAGAAAGGATCCTCTCATCAAAGCCTCCTTCTCTTCTTCATTTTGTAATGTTTTCATTAGTGTAATAAACTTCTTTGTTCTTCTTTTATTTATTCTCTTTTCTTCGTTTTTGTTTAAATTTATTCTTCTCTTAATATTCCTCTTTGGGATAGAATTATTGAGTAGAAGCGTTATTGGGTTATACCCATTATAATCCTTTGCACATGCAAAACGCTTCTACAAAGATTACGCCACTTATGGAAGAGTAGTCTTTTAGTAATCGATCTATCTTCTACCCTCTTCATTTAACTATTTTGAATCATTGAGATACTGTAATTTACTTAATATGATCCATGAGTTGTGTTTTTAAATTGTATGAAACTAAGCAAGCAATTGAACAATTAACACAAAAACATGTGAGGTCGGGATTTTGTGTAAATTGTGAGAGCGCGATCATAATCGGTAATACAAGACCACACAGGATAAATTTGTAGAGTTCAAATATAATCCCTAAACACAATTCATCCTCATTTCCATAATGGATATGAGCCTTAATTTACCACTGACCATAAGCTAATCTTAGAACATCAATCAAAGCAGGGTGCTGCGATTGCATGTTCCGAAGTTAGCCTAGGGTTAAATTCACATCATCTTCGTGGTAAAGTTAATTCTCATAGGGTTCGGGATTTAAAAAAATTAAGGGATCATAATTAAGTGAATTTTAATCTACATGATAATGATTAATAATAAATTGAATAGGTAGAGTTAAATTTATTACGCCTTTTAAATAGATTTCTAAAAAAAATATCTTCTTGTTGTGTCGAAATTTATTTCAAAACTAAAAACAAAAAAAAATTATACAATCTTCTTCCAGCAAACTTCTTATAGATTCATAAACTACAAAAAACCCCAATCCTTTAAAGTAGTGTTTTTATTTTATTCTCTTTTATTTTATTTTTAGAATACCTCTAATAAGTGGTTAAATTCACTTCCTCCTTTGAGAGACGACCTTGGTCAGTCACTCTACTGCACCTAAGTACCCCAAATTACACTAATCATTTGAGGGCGCCGACGATAGTGCTCTATCAATGATGCTGTGATGGAAGATCTTCAAGTGGAATCTAAAAAAATATCTTCTAGATGAATCAATAGACGATGTGATGTCTACTGTGAAAAGTGTCATGTACCTCCACATCTAACTGAAGGGTACATTAAGATGAAGATATTTATTCTAAGATTATCACACTCAATGAGTAACTTTTCTCCACTCCCTCTAAGACAATGCCAACATCGACTACCATTCATTCCTGAATTGGAAAAGAAGACCTCAAATCAATCTCAACCATTAATGTCGACGACACCAAACAAAAGATGGAACACCCCCTAAAAATTCAGAATTTAACATAAAACAATGGTAGTCAAAAAATAGAAGATAACAAAACACACATGATGGTGGATCAACGTCTGGAATTGAACCCTGTATGATATCCCCCATCTAACCTATTTTGGTAGAGATCTTCATACAAGGATCTTCCTCCAGTGTTTTTCTAGTGACCATGATGAATGTCCCATTAGGATCTCTAAATTTTTGGTTATTGGGTATTGGTACATCGTTTGTATTGTGACTAGGATTGACATGGATTCCTTGATCATTAAGTTCCTCAATAATATTTTTTCTGTACAATGAATCATAAGTTTGGCTATGGTATAAGATATTAAAACAAAGAAGTCATATAATATTTCAAAACCGATGAATGAAAAAAAAAACCATGTTCTCCCAACTCACTATAAAATTCACCAAACTCCTCATGGGAACCAAAGATATCTATATCTTTATTATGTGTGTCTAATACTTCTTAATATTGGCTTTCATTTCTCATACCATCCTCACTAGAAAGTGTGTATATAATGTTGCACTCGTCGCCCAAATTGGTGAGTACATCATTAGTATTCAATATTATTTTAGAAATCTTGAACATATTAATCCCTGCAGGATCAGCATCACCACCACCACGTTCATTGTATAGATTGAGATACATGTCAATCCATTTGGAATCAGAATCTGTATAGGAAGTGGTCATTTCATGGTCCTCTAGTGAGTGCGGTGAATATGGAATATCATAGGGAAAATATGATTTCAATTGGAACATGACATCATATGATGCCTTTTTAGAATTACAAGGATTCTCCACCCTCTATATAGTAATTGGTGGGGATGTGATCTCGACCCTTGATAAATATATTATTGATTGAACTAAATCAATAGTAGGATCATGTGCCTGGTCCATAACATCATCCTTAGTTATCAAGGGGTCATCTCTAAGCCCCGTGAGAGAGGATAAAGAAGTGGATCCTGCAACCCATATCCATTATTAATAATTTATTCTATTAAAATGAAAAATAAATAGTTTTAGGAAAACATAACCGTGATAATGATTCACCTATCCAAGCACTTCACACTCCATTGTTCTTTAACCTTCTATGGAAGAATGCTAACATTTTCGTCCAAAAATTTAGGTATTGTAGTTGGATGTATAAAAGAATATACCACCATATCTGACCCTATTATCTTCTAGTTTCAATATATGCCACAAGACATATTGAACTAATCCTCTAACACTACATTGGAGAATATTGAGCTATATTGTAATGAAGGGATCTCGACTGGTTCAACCATTACTCACTATAAATCAGGGTCACCATCTAGATGGTAATAATATAATATTCAAAATTAAGAATAAAAATATGATAAATTGAATTAAAAGGAAGCAAACATACATCTTAAGGGTCGAGGATGAATTCCAATTCATAAGTGGAGGTCTTATCAACCCCTTCAGTGGCCACCCATCCCTATATTTCCTCTACCCACATTGTGGATGGGACTCGATCATCAGTTGAATAAATGAGCATATCCAACTCCCTAACATATATTAACTCATTAATAGGATCATCATCAATTTGGAGGTTGGGTGGGGTCTAAAAATCCCCAATCTGTGTCATCCACAACCATGTTTGAAATATTCTCCCTAGGTCCCTATATCTCAAAAGGTCTATTTTCCATTTTCGAACAACCTATAGTTGCATAAAATACATGGTTGATACAACATATTCTAATGAAGTCCTAATAATATTTATTTTGATGGTATTACTATATATATCCAATGAAGTACAAGGGAGGGGTATTAGAGAAAGAATTCCCCCTGGTGATGGTGATTGGACCGTCGTAAAGACAAATGATTCAATCCAAGGGAGAGTTCCAAGGGGATTTGAGATTTGTTGTTTGGTGGATGAGTCATTATTTGAACCAATCCTTAACATTTAATTCATGGAGTATTAAAATTAAATAGATTTTATTTTAGAATTGGTAAAATTTTCCAGATGTTTCTTAGGTGATCCATTGAGATTCAGGAGGGTTGGGATCCCAAAACTCAAATGCTGAAAGGACTTGTCAGGGAACACTATTTGTATGAAACTATGAGGCCCACTAGGAGAAAATATGTAGATAATTCATTAGAGATATAAGTATTGAATGGTAATAAAAAAACATGATATATGGATTTCCTGATCGTGTGGTTTTCTATAGGTTTTTGATAGAGGGGAATCACCTGGTTTCCCAAACTCTCTGCATAAACTGCGTGATCCCCCTTCTAAATCAGTGAGGGGACCATGGTTAACAAACAGTTACTCCAAAAAGTGTTGTCGAACCATGATCCCCTAATTTTGAGTGTGAAATTTCTCAAATACCCTTTATGTCCTAAATCTCTTAACATACTTTATCCTTTTTCTTTTCTAGATGATAATCAGGCATCCTCTCACCCGTATGAGATCTCCTTTTCCCATGGATAGGTCGTGATTTCATTTTATCATCAGGATCCAAATAAATTTTTTTAGACTTGATAGATATATATAGGTGTGTTATTGATTTCTATTACTTCATTGTTAATTTTTACTTCTGACGTGTTGTTCTATTTTAGTGCAAGCTCATTCGACCTATTTTTAGGGCGGATGTCTAATTCTCTATTTTTTGTCAAACTAGACCAAATCAAAGAATAATACTGGGTTTTTAGATCTTTTTTAGTATATGGTTGCTTTTATAAATCTCTATCCACATTTATCCATTTATTTTAAAATATTTTCAATATCCCATGATCCGACCTTTTATATGTATCTCTTAGAATGTGTTCTTCATTTCTAAACTATTTTACTAACATTGTATTACCCCCATTGAGAAATATTGTGTGATTAGAAGATTGAAATATGGATTCAAGATACCCATTTGAGAATTCCATGTGTTTTTTAGTCTTTTATATAATTTCATAAATCTCAGAACACGTTGTAATAATTCATCTTTGACTATAAGGTAAATTTACCTTTATAGGTAATTTGTATAACCCTGAAATTTATTTTCCATGTTTGGTAGCTTTCTAAAATTTTTATTTTTTTTGAATAGTCCAGTTTTTATTCTTCAATTATATTATTGGTTTTTATAAATGATTGGTTTTTATCAATATCATGTTTTATAATAAAACCTCTCTGATGAAGAGTGATGTTATCGAAACCAAGGTGTAGTGATTAGTGACTTAAATCATTCTTGGCCTTATAACATTTATGTTTTCCTATGTATTTATGTTATTTATAGATATGTGTAATTCTTAGTACATGGCCTTAAATGATAATCTTAAGTTTATTGAATAAGGGTTAATGTCCTTCATTATAATGTAATGTTTCAAACAATAACCACCTTTTAAGTGTGATGAAAACCCTAGATTATAAATTAACATTTCTTGATAAATTATACGTCTTGATTAAATTGAATGAAATTAAAATGGGTGGTATACCCACTCCACTTTCTATATCAGAATAATAATATATTACGTGAATTTTATTAAAAGGAATTCCATGAATCATAATGGGTTTATTTACTAAAATTTATTAAATGGATTAATGAAATGGGTGGAAAGGGCACACCTCTAGTATTTTATTTTATATTAAATGAATTTAAATTCCCTTGGTATTATATGGGATTGGTAAATATAAAGAATGAGATGTAATGACTCATGGGTAATATTATAAATATGATTATGCCTTTGATACACATTGTGGAATGATGGAAAGAATCTGGTTGGGCATGATAATTGGTAATCACTTATATCATGTGTTGAGCAGGACATCTCACACCATTGACTCTAAATGGGTGGTGGGAAAGGCATAGGGTATCCATATTTTTATATTTTGGAATGATGACACTCCCACCATCTCGAGTGATAAGAAAGAAGCCTCTCATCTATTTTTTGATTTAGGGTTTATACCCTGAGAATGAGTTTATAATACCATTTATATTGGTTATGGGTTCATATGTTAATCACCTCTCTATCTAGAGACTAGTATTCGAGGTATGAAACTGCATACATTGGCACAATCTTATTCAATATAGTTGGATGCAATAATTACTTATACATTATATGTATTATTACTAAATGTTTAATATACATTTATTTACTGATTAGACTATCATTCTATCCTATCAAAAAGATGATAGAGTAGGCCAAGTATCTTATTAGAACCTAAACATTTTTGTATTAATTTTTTCAAAATTGTTTCTAATACAAATTATATACATACATATGTAAGTTATAATAATGGATATGATTTTGATGTAGAACTCTTTGATGGCGGACTATTGGGATTTAAACTCAATGAATGATCATTCCACTATTACATTAGCATATCCAAGCGTTTCTTATATTCACAAGACCATGTATTATTATTTCCATAGTAATTCTTGTACATTGGAGATAGGATAATATGAATGATGTGGAGTTCATGATGTTCTTGGAGATCACCTTTGGGGGTTTTAATTCCTTTCTTTATTTGTGTAACAGATTATATCATGTTTCCTACTATATGTATACTATTTTATTTTTTTTATCGTCATCTTGACATCCATGAATAGTTTTATATTGGAATTGTACAATTATATTTAGTTTATATTATTCTTACCATGTTATATCTTTCATTTAGTAATACTTACTCTATGTTATGATATTTATTTTATGATTTACAGTTTTTCTATATTGATCACGAGGGTATAATATTCTCATCATACAATCATTAGATCCTTGATACTAGTTGGATACCTCTAGAGTATGAAGTGGATTGCTAGAATCCATGTGGTGATTGGTCTAGCTACTGGTTTTATAGGAAGTCGGGATGGGATTTTACAATGTAGTATAATATATTCTTTTTTTCTTTTATATTACTATTGGGGATGGTAAACAAGAGACTAGGAATGTTTCTATTCTTTCTAAATATTCATTTCTAGTAATTATCAGACAACATATGTGGAAGACTCTATATGTCTAGGGGCTGGGATTTTTGTACATATTGTTTTCTCATATAGTTGATTATGATTTCACCATGAGTGAATGGTTAACTGTGCGCTACATATTGATTTTCAAAATTTATGGTATTTTCATTGGCCTGATATGGAAAGGAATTAGAATTATATTCATCATTACAGGATTATAGATATTAAAATTCTATATATACTCCATTCCATGTAGTTTCATTAGTCATATTCCTACCGATTATTATAATATTCCTTTTCTTTTTATTAGAACTTTTTTTATATAAATTGTTATGTAGTTCAGTAATATGAATTGTTTTGTTTCATTTTCGGTATTTCATTAGTATTCTATATAACATAATAGTCATGGGAGATTATTTATCTTGTATTGCCTATGTATTGTGGTTTTGTTCTTATTAGCATGTTCTTCTGTGTTATTGATGTGATAAAATGACTATGTATGCTTTTTTTAATAACTAGTTACATTGGTGGAACATATATTGGTTATGATTAATTGAATAAATTATTGAATGTTGAATCAACTAAAGTTAAAAAAATTAATTGAATTGGTTTTCTTTATTGGGGGGTAAATTCCAATCTGTATAATGTATGGCCTCTTTATAAATTTGGATAGGGAAACCCTTATAACCGAATCATCATATATTACAATGATATATTTTAAAATGTATATGATTATTAAACATTTTTAATTTTGAATAAAATGAAATGTTTGCCTATGTACGTCTTATTTGACTCAGTCATAGTTTGTTGGTATATAGTATTGAATCATATTAGAAAAAACCCATTATGGGTAATTAAATTTTTTTAATACTTAATGGTTTTCTCTATAATGGTTTGTGACTCCAGAACATATGTATGGAAATATGTATGATTAACATCCAAAATGATCAAATAGACCCACGTAGGTCAGTTGGGGCTTGTTTCTTTTGATATACCTAACTATGTGTGTTTTTTGTCTTTATTAATGAAACAATACTATTTGGTTGCATTCAGTTAATCCCATAATGGAGTAACGGTAACCTTATAGGTACCCATATATATATATTATTCCATGGTTTTTAAAAATTCCTAATGTGAAAATATTTATTCATAAATTAAATGATTAAAAATAATTTATACCCTATGTTTTCTAATCATTGAGGGATTAAAATAAAGGATTAGCTTGTAAAAATTATGTTTGATAGAACAAACATGTTTTATTGAAGTGTTAGTTAAATTAGATTCAAATTGAATCTTTATAATAATTGATAAATGATGTTCTGAACTAAAATTTTTAAATGTTTAATGTTTTAATGTGAGTCAATGTGATGACATTAAATGTAACCTTAAGTGGTACCCATAGTTCAAAACCTCTTGTAAGGGTATATTATAGATCTCTTTGATTTTCGTTGGAATTAAAATGTGATAATTGTCCATACTCTTTTCTCCTTTTAAGAAATGGAATAAATGGTCGGTGTAGAGCCTAGTGAAATATAAATGGCATGACCTAATAATTGGGATGACACTTATGCATTCAGAAGGTGCTATACCAAGGAAGGTATCACCCATAGAGATTAAATTACTTTCTAAATTCATTGAGTTTTTTGATGTATGGTATTGTTCATTTGTCATTGTCCCTTATTGGACACTCAGATTATAAAAAGAAACCATTTTTTGTATTGGTGGTCATTTTATCGTTGACCCTTTATACTATTATGAGCATCAAGTAATTCTCATTTTCAGTAGTTTAGAAATGCATAGGTCGTGGTAGACCCTTTAGTATGTCACAAGAACCTTTATTCTCCCTTGGTAATGTAGGAAATTATATATAATCATTCAGGTTTATAGTCATATTGATAAATATGACTATGGGTAAAAATTTTAATACAAACAACCTGATACTTGGAAGGATAGGGGATAACATATGGACAAAACTGGGGATGTGCCTTCTTCATTTTTGAATTATGGGTTAGTGTGATTTCATATATGTGAAACCCTTATAATTTATAATTATGTTACCAACCATTTTAAATCTTTAGAATTGTTGATCCTTGAGTTGTTTATTATGTTCTGGAGTGATCAATAGAGAAGTGTGACTTAGGTGTCAAAGTATTCAAACCCATACCAATTCTCGAGATGTAATTCCATGAATATTGGGTGTTTTTATAGGCTGGTTAAGATGGTTTTGGAATCCATGGAAATTGTTAAGATATTTGTGATCGTGACTCATAGAAGTGTCTTGTGTGCATTTTACGTGACTCTGACCTAGTAAATTTATGAGAGGCCAGTTTATCGATCATTTCAATGAACATGAGTATTTTAAGGTGGGGAGAATCATGTTAGTTCTAGTGAGTTCATTTCATTATTGGTAAAAAGAATACAATCAAGGAATATCATTTGTAAATGGTCAGTGACGGTTTGAATCCTACAAGGTTGTTGAGTCATGTAGTGTGTTGGTTTATTCAAGGCAATGCGATAGTGAAATATTTGGTAGTTTATGTGACCTTGGGAGATCTCAATGGTCATGGATGGACTTTATTAGTATATATTCTATGATAATGGGATGTCTCAGGTGGTAAATCCATTGTGATTGGTTTATAATGATTTGTGGGTAGGTGAACCTTAGCGTCTTCCAAGAAGTCCACCAATAGTGGTTATACTATTCTTCTTTCTGGTAGATGAGTATAGTTGGTTGGAAACCATAACAACTACATCTTCTAAGATGTCATAGATTTGTATAAAATATTTTTGGTAATCATAGATATCCACTTTGTGTATTCAATCTCAGTGATGAAAATGTCACATGTTTTAACATCATCCTTGATGCGCTTATAGAGAATAGGTTGTACACTAAGATAAAAGACTAAAATTCCATTTAGTTTCCATAAAAATAAAAATTAACAGTTTCACTAAGGATGGTTGTTTTTAATAAATGCATGGTTAGTTTGGAGTCAAACTTTGTATCCATTGTAAATACACTTTGGATAGACGAACGAACACTATCTGATTCATGAATTGAATTTTTGCGGTCTTAGTTAGTGTTTTTGGCATGTGGACTTCTCAGTTTTGAATCAAAATCTCTCATGTAGCAGTTAAATTATAGGATATATTGGATTCACTACTAAAACTCTAGTTGATGATTATGAGGTTACCTTAAACGTCATTTGGACTGAGATGTGATTTTTTGATAGTGATGATGTGTGTATTCCAGATATGGTGTGGATCCATGTACATGTTGAGGAATGAAAATTTAAATGGATGTGGGGCTTAAAATGTCACCGAAATTTGGAAAAGATAATTAGTTGTCATGATTGAGGGTTTTGAAAAAGGCCATGGAGGAATATTCCATGTTTTGGGAAGTAGTACGATGTACGTCCACTACAAAAAAATAGTACATTAGAGGGGTTTATTTAGAGGGGGTTATGCACAACCCCCTCTAAATTCATTTTCTGTAACATTAGAGGGGGTTATACCCAACCCCCCTTAATCATCGAATTTAGAGGGGGTTCACAACCCCCTCTAAATTGTTCTGCATTTTTTTAATATGTGGTTGAATTTTAGAGACGGTTAATGTTAAAACGATCTCTGCTTTAATAATTAGTGGTGTTATATATTTATTTGCAGACACTATATATTTGGTTAGAGGTGCTGGATACATACATACATACATACATACATACATACATACATACATACATACATACATACATACATACATACATACATACATACAGACATACATACATACATACATACATACATACATACATACATACATACATACATACATACATACATACATACATACATACATACATACATACATACATACATACATACATACATACATACATACATACATACATACATACATACATACATACATACATACATTCATAGATACATACATACATACAAACATACATAGATACATACCTACATACATACATACATAGATACATACATACATACATACATACATACATACATACATACAAACATACATACATACATACATATATACATATATATTTGGTTGGATTTTAGAGGTGTTATATGTTTGTTTTTTATATAGAATTTGTTTTTTAAGACATTAGTTGGGGTTCACAACACACTCTAATGTAAGACATTAATGGGGGTCTAAACCCCCTCTAATGTAAGACATTAGTGGGGGTTCAAAACCCACTCTTGAACCCCCACTAATGTCTTAAATTAGAGGGGGTTCGCAACCCCCTCTAATTTAAGAGATCAGAGGGGTTGTGAACCCCTACTATTTTCTTAAAAAAATTCATAATATATATATATTGTATATTGTATACATATGTGAATTCCTTTATAAAATGTATAATATATTATATTCATATAAATATGTAATATATATATATATATATTAATTGTGTATGTATAAATATAATACACATATATATATATATATATATATATTTGCGTAATATATTTAGGTAAAATATTTATATAAATATATATATATATATATATATATATACACACACATTTGTGTTTGTGTGTGTTTTATATAAATGTATTTCTAAA
Source organism: Viscum album (assembly GCA_963277665.1). Classification (NCBI taxonomy): domain Eukaryota; kingdom Viridiplantae; phylum Streptophyta; class Magnoliopsida; order Santalales; family Viscaceae; genus Viscum; species Viscum album. The sequence continues at coordinate 1,063,889,000 of OY728166.1, read as the reverse complement.
TACATACATGCATAATTTTATTTAAATATATGTAAATATATAATTTATAGAGGTGTACAGAAAATATATATATACATATATATTTATATTTATATAAATATAGATACATGGTATTTATTTAATTTGTTTAAATATATTGTGAAAACAATATTTATCTTAACAAACTTATTAATATATATAAATAAAATAATATATAAACTCAATGTGTAAATCTGTTAATATATATTAGTTTATTAATATATATGCTTATTTTAATAAACTTATTATATGTATTTAAATATTATATATATATTATATACTTGTATTAAAATATATATAAAAAATACACATAAATATATAAATACACATTTTTGTTTGTGTGTGTTTGATATAAATGTATTTATAAATAAATTCATACTTAATTTTTTTTAAATATATGTAAATATAAAATTTATGGAGGTGTGAAGAAAATATATATATACATATATATTTATATTTATATAAATATATATACAATGTATTTATTTGATTTATTTAAATGTATTATTCAAATAATGTTTTTCTTAATAAACTAATTAATATATATAAATACAATAATATATAAATTATATGTGTAAATTTGTTAATATATATATACGTTTATTAATATATATATATATATATATTAATAAACTTATTAAATGTATCTAAATATATTGTTATAATAATGTTTATTTTAATAAACTTATTAATATATATATGTAAATACAATAATATATAAATTATATGTGTACATTTGTTAATATATATATGTTTATTATTATATATGCATATTTTATGACACTTATAACATGTATTTTAATATATTATGAAAATAAATTATATTTTAATATACTTATCAATATATATAAATAGAATAATATATGTAACATATAAAAAAATGGTCATGGAGTGGTTTAGACGTAGAAGGCCCTTGCAAGAGGAGTGGGGTTCGAATCCCACCTGGATATAAATTTTAGAAGCCCTCTGAATTTTCCAGACCGATAGGAGATTGGGGGCTGGACCAGGACACTCAGAGGAGAACTGGGGGTGAGTCTAGACTAGTTGACAGACATGTATGTGGATACTGTGGATTCACACAGGAGTTGGGGACAGAAAGGGACACACAACGTGCACCTGGGGAGGAGATCAAGGGATGGGCATAGCGGACGGACAACAAACATCGTAGACTGGGGCGCACCTGGGGGGAGACAACGGACACGCAACTGAGAGGAGACTGGGGGATAGGGCCATAGACAAGGACACGCCACCTGGGGACAGGCATAGGACAGTGGAGAGTGGGGAACGAGGGCACGTTATAGTGGGGAGCAGAGACAGGGGGAGGACACTGACATGCATAAGAGGACCACGAGGACCGGGGGGACATACATCAGAGGGTAAATGTGGACTGGCGGGGTGCAAACTACGAATTGGGGATTTTTTTATTTTCAAAAATAGAAGAATTAGGGGTGGCTATGTAAAACAGTCCCTAATGAAATCACAATTAGGGGTGGTTTGAACTGCCCCTAATGCTTCTCTTAGAGGCAGCTAGGGTTATAATTGCCACTAATGACACCCATCTGTGGAAACTTCTGGACACCATTATAGGGGGTTTAAACCCCCTCTAATGTTACCACCACTAAATGAACTGTGAATTTACTAGCACTTCCTCAAAACTGCTTCTACTAACAGTAGGTGGGCATATTAGCAGCGGTTCCTCAGAACAGCTGCTAGTGTATTTAGAAGGGTTATAACCCCTTCTAAAGTAAAAAATAACCCCTTATACAGTGACCATTTTTTGTAGTGGTCTAAGATGGGAATTCTTAGAGTGTTCAAACTACAATATCCTGACTTGTTTCCATTATTGTAAATAAATACAGTCGGTGAAGAACCTTTTTTAGCACGTTGTCTGTGGACATGCATGCAGTAAGTGTCATCAATGGGTTTTCATGAAAATTGTCTTAACCTGGATAAATGAGTATGGTTCAAAATTAATTGGTTAACCATATTCAAAATCACACCATGAGCGTCTTTAGAATTCTTATTGTTTAATTTTCAGGGAATTTCAATGGTGGAATTTACATTGATCTGAATTGGATCCTTTTTATGTTTAAAACTATATTGGGGGGAACCATCAAATAGATTTTTAAAGAGATAGAATGCAATCATTTATCTTGTTAAATCGGATTAGGTAATTACTATCTTGGGGTTTCGGTCTGAAAAATGATTTTTGACTTAGATTTGATGGCTTAAGTGTCGTATGCTTAAGAAATGATTAGTGGTGCTTTGGGTGTTTGGGAAATTAACAGGTTCATTAAAATGAGATTTCAAACCTTTTAGGTGGGGTGTTTTTATTTTTCATTCTCCAAGGCTTTAATGGTATGAGAATTTATAATGTGGGTAGGTCATAATGACCCATGTTTCGAGACAAGGGAGAATCCTGGGGGAATATGAATTTTGGAATTTAGTGGACATGTCGTGGTTTGAACAGAGCTTCAGAATGTAATTTGGAGTTTTGTAATAAATAATTATTTTTTAACACACAATTAAAGGCCCATGAAGTGCCTTGAGTGCTCTATCAAGCTCTAGGAGCATTGATATATGAAAACCCAAAAAAAGAAGGGTGGGTCAACACACACAATTTATCTATAAAATATGCATCATAACTAGAGAAATCGTGTGACTAATCTAGTGGAGATAGTGGCCTTGAACAGTTATACCAGACAATGCGAGAGGGGACTCATGACCATGATGTTCAATACATGTTTTTGATAGTGGGTAATAACATTGATTATGCACAGTTTCTCAAATTATGCATAAAAATTGTGAAACCTCCCTTTCAAAGTAGTGAAGGGAGAAATTTTTGTGCATGATCTATCCAAAATGTATGTCCTAACCTTGTACTCATGTTTTATAGGTTTAAATTTATAAAATACATTAAATGAACTAAATATATTAACCTCATTTCTCATTTTTCTTTTCTAGTAGACGAGCACCCCTCTTCTCATCTATGAGATCACTCCCTCTCAAATGGCATGTATTTGCTAAAATTTCTCATCCGAACTCCAAATTAAATGTTGTAGTTCATTTGGGATCCATAGTAGTATGTTCTCAATTCTTCTTTCCTCCTTTATATTATTCTTTACTGAACTCTTGTTCTATTTTTGTGAATGATCATTCACCCTGTATTAAATGAATATGTTTGTTTCATCATTTTCTATTGAAAAGGAAAAAATCAATACTTGATATTGGACATGTGGGTCATCCTTCGTATAAGGTAGGTGGTATATATCTTTTTTCCTATTTTTTATTTATTTTTATGTATTTTCCTTGTTCCGCACAATGACCTTTGTTATGGGTCTCCAAATAATGAGTTCTTTATATCAAATTTGTTATAAAAATGTTTTATTAGCCTCATTAATACATATTATGTTATTATTGGATAGTGACCATAATTTTATCCACCCCTTTGGGTGTTACATGTATTTTTATATTTTATATTATATATGAAAAGCCCAGAATTCCTTCTATGTGTTATTATTAGATTATAAATGAAATTTACCATTATAGGTAATGCATATAAAACATGAAATAGATTTTACATTATTGGTATCCTTATAAAAATAATCTTTATTATGAATGTATTTATGAATTTTGAATGTCTTTTTGGGTTGTTTCAATAGATTTGTTGTTAAGCGTTTTTTGTTTTATAAGAAACCCCTTTAGATGAGGTGTGTATTCTTCTAAAATAAAGAGTGCTAATTAGTGATTTAAATCATACATAACCATATTTCCCTGGAGTTTCCCTTTGTGATTATTTTATTTATATATATGTGGAATTAATAAAACATTTCCTTAAATGATAATCATAAATGTACTAAATAAGGGGGAAAGTCCATCCTTGCCAAGAATTGTTTCAAAGACCAACCACCATCTATGTGTGTTTGGAATCCTTGATTATAAAATTATATGCCTTTGTAAAGGAAATTACTTTTTTAAATTTAATGGAATAAATTAAATGAAATTTAATTGTATGGTATGACCATGACACTTTATATATTTAAATACTCATTCCTCTTGCGAATTAAATAAAATGGAATGACTTCAATCATAGAGGATTTACTTACTCTAATGAATTAAATGGATAAATGTAATGGGTAGAATGGCGATGCCTATTATATGGTTTTAAATTAATATGAATCAAAATCACCTTGGTTATATTTGGGATTGATGGATATAAAACATGTTAGGTAATATCTCATGGATATGATTATAAATATGATTATTCCTTTGACACATGATGTGGAATGATTATAAGTGTACTATTTTTCATGATGATTCACACTCCTTACATCAGGTGTCGAGCATGATCTCTCACACCAATGACACTATTTGGATCATGGGCATGAAGCACCATAACCCTTGTTTTGGGTGGTTTCATGGTGACACACCCACTATCTCGAACAGTAGGAATGATGTCTCTCATTCAACATGAGACACATGTCTTTTACCCTATGATTTTACTTATAAGACCGTTTATATATATTATGGATACATGGGTCTTGTCTCAGTCTACCCATCACTTCTTATTCCAGGTACATGGAAACGTACATCTGTATGTACTTAGTCTATATAGGTGGATGTAATATGTAACTATAAAATATGAATATTACTACATTATAATTATATATATATATATATTTACTGATCAAACTATCATTTCGACCAATTATGAATCATTGTAGAGTCATTATAGTATGTTTTTGGAACATAAACTAATTAGTATTTATTTATTCATAATTTTTGGTATACGTATTACCTGAACACTAATGTACCTTATAATCATGGAAATGATCTCTCTATAGACACAATTGGTGGTGGAATTCTAGGATTTAATCTCACAACATGCACAGTTGGACATTTCATTGGGGTACCTAAGAAGACCGTATTTTTATAGGCCTATGCATTGTTACTTGCAGTGTCATGCTTGCACTAGGTGTTAGGTGAACAAGACTTATTTGGTTCTCAAGATTCCCATAGAGATCACTAATAGGGATTTTAATTATTTTATTTATTTGTGTACTAAACAGTAATGGGTATCCTTCTCTATTTCTAGTATTTTTGATTATCGATCATCATATTAATAGGAATTCATTAATGTATATTATAAGTGGTCATATATATTCAGTTGATATTATTCTTCTTCTTTTTATTCATTAATTTAATACAACATCGCCTATTTTCTATTATTTATTTTATGATATACCAGTATGCTACTCTGATCATGATGTTATATTCTCCTCATCATACCAACATTATAACCTCACTGCTAGTTAGAAGCCACTAGAATACCAGTAGGAACGCATGAGGCCATGAGGCTTCTAGTTTGATCATTTGTTTTATTAGAACATAGACCATGAAATTAGAACTGTATTGGCTTAATATCAACTATTGTAGACCATTGATCCTTAATGGTTTGTGGAATCATTAATGAGGCTGTTTGGGAATGGTGGGGGACTCCTCTCTATCAATATATAGAATGGGTGGAGACTTTTTACCATGATTTCCCTATTGAGTAGTCATTGCATCTCTGACTCGAAGAACACCCTTCATTAATATCCCTTAGGGATACAATGAAATATAGGCTACAACATATGATAACTAAATCCCTATGAATGCACTCATTAAAATAATATTTATTTCTACTGAAGTCACATCCAAAACTATTAGAATTAGGATTTTTTGGTCCACCATTGAGTTCCTCTATGATCATATGTTCATTGGAGAAGATTAATATATTTTATATATAAAGATGAATATGTGTGTAAATATATGGATAATAAGCCTCACATGTATCCTTAACATCGATTCGGGTTGCTAGAACAACGTTTCTATTGGAGATCAAGTATGACCTCAATTCACCATTGGCCTTTCCATCATCAATGGAATTCCTAATGGGATGATCCCTATATTAAAAATGATCGAACTGTAAAGGATGATTTAATATAATTATGGATTAACAAGGATTTATGTACATGTGTTACATGATTGAAACAGCCTATAACAATGGTCAAAACCAGACCCCAAGAAAACTAATTCCACCAAAAATTGAATAGGAGGAAAATTTTTCTTTAAAACATTCCCATATATGTTATAAAAACCCTTCAATTTTATAGGGGACTTCTCCATGTGCACATAAAGAAAAAAGTATTTGATCTTTTCCATGACACATGCTTCCAACATTATGTACATTCCCCTACTAGCATGTCCACTATAAAAAATTTCCCCAACCACATACCACTATTGGAGTCACATAAGAGAAACATGTAAATGCATATCCACATTTCCATAAATCCCAAAAACCTATATTTAATATTATGTCATATTTGATGGAATAACCACACCAAATGTACACACCCTACTCCAATATAGTTATGAATTTACCATGAATAACACACTTTTCCATTGTGGGGAATCCTTTATGCCATTTTGATATGGGACACTCTCCCCTTAGATTGAGAATATAATAAATCCATGAATCATGATGAATATATATCTTCTTACGAGTGTATTACTTCTTGATATCCTGGGCTATCTTCAACAACTTGTGAGCCAGAAATATTTTCCTTTCAATGTCACCCTATGTGGGTTTCATTGGTATGAACTCATCATATATCGCTTCACATATTGCAACTTTAGATATCTTATAGATATCCCATATGCTGATATCAACTTATCCATGCCTCATATTGATTGAGTTGGTTAATGGCATCCATCATCGTAGCATAGTTGCGGTATAATCTAGATTTTTTATATATATATGTTTGAGCCACCATGACATCCTAATTAATTCCCACCTACTTCATCTTGATGGAAAAATCAACAATGTTCTATCACAAATTGCATGAAAACACCCACTTGGGTCACACACCCTCTCCCAGTTAGAGGTCCCAATATTCCATATTTACCTTAGAGAAATATGTCTTTGAATTGTGGAAGATGTATGAGTAACCATTATCCTTTGACTAAAGAGTATGAAAATTTAGATCAAGATAAATCTTACTGTGATGCATGGAATAGGACGTGGATGATGTCCAAACATTTACGTACTCACCCAGGGATGATATATTTTCAATATTAAAGATCTAATATTATTGAAAATATAAATGTAAGATATAATCATTAATCTCTAGAATAAAGACATCCTTTACATGTCCCTCACCAAAATGTGTAATATTTTCCCCTATGGATAGTATGTATGGTTCTTCTTCATATGTTTTTGAAAATAAAAAAGGGTATTATCACACAGGTGGTAGTACTCTAGCCTGATAATATCAACCATCACCTTGATGTGATTTCTAATTGGTTTTTCAGAAAAATTAGTTGTTTGAGAGGGTATATATGATCTTTAAGGAAGTAAGGAGATTTCGTTTGAAGACAAGTATTGGTTGTGAATTTTATTTTTTCATAAATTTATAAATTTGGTAAATTCATGGAATCATAGAGGCCAATATACAATATGGCATCTCCCAAGTCACTCACCTAGGTTAGTCGTCATATCACTCACCCAAGTGTATGAATCGTGTAAAAAATTGAATACTGAGTCACCTTGAAAAGAGATTTAGGAAACAATGATTAAGAGATTCATCTTCATGAATTAATACCATGATCAGAATAGTAGCAAAGAAGTTAGAGGTAGGACTTCTAAAGCCATCATCCCAATTTATAGAGACAAGAGCCCATGTGTGCGATTTCTGTATGTGAAAAAAGTAGTGCAGATGGGATGTCCAAAGGAATTATGCCAATGACTTGCTTGGTTGACCTATCTGTCCCCCATGACCTTTTAATCCCTCGGCATTTGTATCAGACTCTCTCCCTGTGACCAAAAAACAATCCTGGGGGGGGGGGGGTTCGTTGAAACTTAGTTTTGTCACAATGTTGAACATATGTCATTGAAAAATAAACCAAAAGGAAAAGATGAATAAGATGAAAATGTTTTCACACTTACCTCAACCATACCACATAGTTCAAAAAATATAATTGGAATACATGTCCAACCTGTGATCCTAGTACAGTAATTATAGCCTAGGCATGCAAGCTTAGCAGTCACACATGACCCACCTATGTGACCTATCAATGAAACACACCTAAAGGAGGTGACCACTTTTCCCAAGGTGTGTTGTTTTCATATAAATATGACCATGTTTCCCCACATATGAAATATAAAAACCATGCTACAACATCAAATATATTCTCTCACTACTCCTATAACCATCCACTCAATACTACCCAAGTAGCACACAAAAACCACATGAAGAGGGAATTAATTAGAATTGTGAGATAAAATTACCTCAAGGTGATGGTAAAAACATAATAATAGAGACACACCCCACCTAGTCAATAGAGAATAGGGTGAAAGTAACCAAATAAATCTGGGACCTACATGATACAACTCTATTGAAACCAGATGAGATCCTTAGATATTATGTCAAAGACTTTCCCATGTTTTTCTATAGGATTTATGTCACATAGAAGTCATATATTGCTTAAATAGGACATACAGTATGTGAAGAACCTCTGATCCTCCCAGGCCCCACCTCACACAGGAAACCTTTATTCCACCTAGAAATTACCCTGTGTAAGACAAATTCAATTAGTATAGGCCTTATCTTATGTGAGACACCCTAAGTCTACTATGGCCTTACCCTTCATGTGAATCCTTAAGTATTTCCAAGAATTGAACTCTGGGATATACCCTTTTTCTCATCCAACCATCATGAATGTGATCCTCCATTGAGCCTCGTATTCATGGAATCAATGGTTGGGAACCTCCTTCCTTAGAACTCCCATTAGAGGGATAAAAAATCGAAGCCTCTATAAAACCCACTAGACATGAAAAACCATGTTAACTAACCCAAAATCATTTGTCTAATTTGGTTATGCAGTTACTTTGTCACAGTTTTCCCACACTTATCCTACATAACGGGTAGGGTCCATGGGGCTTGTGAAGATACACATCTATTAAGTCATGATGACCCCAAAACTGGGGGGATTTAAATGAATTATCAGTCTCATGAATAATGGAAACATAATTATGCTTCCTTATTCATCTCTAATACATATTAGTTAGGGCCAAATCCTTAAATCTCCATCTCTGAGAAATAAAACCTTCAATTACAGACATCTGTAGGGGGTAGGTAATCATGCTTGTTTTCCCCTTTAAGGGTTAGTAGATTATCCTGCACTCTTATATGGAACCAATATTAGGGAGTCTATCATGGAGTAATCCTCAGTCCTTTTATAATGTGTCATTTCGAGGATACTATTCATATGTTACTATCATAAATATAAAAATGGGAGAGTAGATGGGTACATCAATTCCCTTTCTTATTCTCCCATATCCCATGCCTCTGCCACCAGCAGAAGAAGGATCATGATATTTTTAAAATAATTCCTTTCATATACTCTATCACATATGATAAATACTTATGTGGACTAAGAAGTTAGAGGAGAGCATGAAATTTACATGGTCAGTATCATATCTCAGTGGAGAACCTTTTTGCAAATCCTCCTCTCACCTTCCTTTATAGGGCCTCTATTGGCGTGGGTCCTGAAATCCATGTATCCCTAACCAGGGCATCTCCCTATATGATGCATGACCCAAAATAATTCGATATAATTAATTGGGGAAATATTCCTAATAAATCACATAAATGGTAATCATATATTATATAAGCCATAACTCAATCCTCTCAATGGTTGACATTCTATATGATACAAAAATCAAAGTACCTATATATATGTGTCTCCTTAAACTGTACTGAACTAAATGGACTTGGATTCCCATAAAAATTGGATACATAAGAATACTCCATGAGGTGAAAATATATCACCCAAAATCATCCCTAATTTTCTTTAGGATACATTCATAGAATGAGGATTTCTAATATGGGTGTCCATAACACATTCGAGTTCCATGTGTGTCCTCATCATACGTAACACACCATTAACTCACTAGGAACCATTAACATAGATTTACATGACACATACAATTAAATAATGTGGTTTGATCGCCGTCACACAACTTAAAATGGAATGATGTGTCATTTTAAGTGGGTATTAATTGTATGGGGTCTAATTGTTTAATGAGGATACGTAGGAAGTCCATTTCATGGGCCCTATCTAGTTTTTTTTAAAATCTCGATACAATGATAAATTATGGAGCACCACACTATGTGGATTAAAACCATTATCATAATAATAAATTTCCAAATGGTCTCATAAACATAAGAAAAAGGATACCATATATGGATAATATTGTACACCTAAATGTGTTTCCAGTGTTGAAGCACCTTAGTAGATGATTCTAAATCATTTCATGTTAATGATTGATTGTCAGTTCAAGGTCGATTCATGTCATAATTGAAAATTAATTATGGATTCATTAATATTTCTTAAACAATTATGAGAGTCCTAAAGAAGGAAATAATTCCCTCAAAAGAGGGTGGGATGAGCCTGACCACTCGCCATCTCGACCAATGTGACCCCCTATGCATCATTGGAACCAATTACAAATGAAAAACATCCTTTGTAAAGTATACTCATGAAAACTCTTTATTTAGGGAAATGTTGGGTGTTTTTATCTATATAAAAAAACCCTATTGGAGTCTTTTTTTTAAAAAGTTAACTTGATGTGAATGATTGTGCGGCTATTAAAACCCCCAAAAGGATACTATAAAAAAATCTTGAAAATAGTTTCATCAAAAAAATATTATAGTTTCCAATATATTAGAACTAATAAATACAATATTAATAGAAGTTATTATGTTGATGTAATAATATTTATCCATTTACTTTTCCATCAAATGATAAATATAATCATCAGTCGTGCATAAGACATACCACAACATCGGAGACCGATGTGACTTTTCCACTCACAAACTCACAAGGAAAGTCATCAAGATTGAAATAATGAATATATATGATTCATAGTACATGATATTATTTGGGAAAATTTAACGTATTATTTACATTTATTCCATTTCACCTATTACATAAATGATAACATCTCTCGGGTATATATAAGGCCTACTATATTCACAAATCAATGTTATTAATTTTCCCTATCCACCATTCTAGACTAATTCCTAAGGAATATAAAATGAATAAATATGATATTGATAAATTTAATGTCTTTTTATAGAAGATGTAACTATCCCCTACACACATGAACAAGAACATATATGATAAATCATGCATGAGAAAATAAAGAATTTATCACCTGAAATAATAATAATGATGAAATATTATAAAAAATAGGTGATAAGATGTTATAAAAGGATTATATATGATTTTATTAATATGAATATAGATCTGGTATAAATTAATAAAATGTGAAAAACCATTAAATATGATATTAATAATATTCTTCTAATGTGATGTGTGATGTAAGGGATTTCATCTAAATTTCCATTCCATTGAGAAATATTTTTATCATGCATCTATTCAATTTTAGGTTTTGTATATAATGGCCCAGAAAGTCATTAAATATGAATACATATTTATTCATGGTGATTATGTTTTCAATTCATCTTCATTCATTTGGGTATTTACATTTAAATAGTTACCAAATAGGTAAAAATTTATTTTGCCAACGCACTTAATTTTGGGATTTATTATATTTCTCATTGAATGAATTTTTTCATTTATCAAGGTAATTATAAGTTATTCTATAATTGTTATAATTTTAAAGGAATAATTCTATTTTTTCTTAAAATGGAATTTTATGAATTTCATTACAAATATACGAAAGAAATATTTTTTAACATATACATCGTTAACAAAAATTCATATCGCTCTAACCATTTTTTGATATTTTTTTTCTTATATATGTTTTAAATAAGTTTTCAAAATATATATAAAATAATGCATATTTTTTATTATTTTACTTATATTATAATTATTTCCCAAAAGGATGTGATTTAATTAGAAGAACTATATTTCTGATGAACCTATGGTCATATCTCATCTATTGATTAATTTTTTGGTCGATATGTTTCTACTAGAATATTCACATTCATGTGGTTACAAAGATTTATGTTTCATGTAAATATCGATATTATTTATATCAAATATATAATTATTTCATAAAACATATATAATTTCTATATATTGTATTTAATAATAATGTTATTTGATTGATTGGGGAAAACATGATAAATCCATATACATCACTCAATAAGGATACATATTAAAAAGATATAACATTATGAATTTAATTTATCAATAAATTTATTGATAATACATTAGATTGGTAGTGATGGGTGGGTTACTATTATTCATATCCCATCAATATATTGACAAGTCTCATGAGCTAAATTAGTTCAAGAAGTTAAATGGTTTTTTATACCTACCGATCGATTAATCAACCCCTGTAAAAGGTCATGAGTGTATTGATACCATGATTTCTATATTCATTAACTCCAATATTAGGTATTTACATCATTGATAATAAAGTTATTATTATCCAAGAGATTATTTCACTATAATTTTCTATGGATACCTTTTGTAATCATGTTATTGATTAAAATAAATTATATTAGTTATTTATAATTACATATTTATTACACATTGTTTACAAATGAAATATTACATTATAAATATTAATTAATGATTATTTTATATTACCATTATTTTGGTTCCTTTCCACAGGATATTAAGATTAATTAATTAAATGATTTTCCAAGATTCCAATAATTTACTTTTGTTATTTTTTATATTTTATTAAAAATATATAATGTGTTCTATATATATATATCATGTTATATAATAATATGAAACTGATTAGTTATTCAGGAATAGGGCACTTGTATTAATGCTAATGTTATACTGCAGGCAATATAAATTTTTTAGAGAATTAGTGTTGTTATATATGATATCATAGTAATTTTAGTAGAAACTAGTGTAACTATATTTATGAAAAGAATAATTAGAGAAAATAACCATATGTATAACTTTAGTGATAAGTATTTTTATTGTATACAATTATATATTTTTGTTATGATAAGTTTTACGTGGTTTTCCCAATAAATACATCCCTATCCGCATAGTTCATGTGGATGTGTTTTTAGAAAAGATGTATTTATGGGTAATAACAATAGAAAGAGATGGTTTGAGTATATCATAGACATAATTCTAGTCTACGGTCAAGATTACCTAACTTTACAAATAGTTTGACACTACATTGAACTATTCCTATGAAATTTTTAAAAAATTACAATGTATTATGAAATTCTTTGAAATTATTTTAAGGATATTCCAAAAGAAACTATGTTTTTTATTTTGAGATTACTAATTTATAAATTTACAATTTATAAACAAATATTTTACCATATTTAGAATTATATGTATTTTGACTTCAAATTCATAATGTTATAAACTAATTTAGTATATACAATTTTTTTTATAATTTCCCATGAAGAATAAATAGTATCAATAATCACAGCCAGTGTTGAAATATACCATTGGAGCATACCTATATAACTAGTGTTGGATCTATTCAACTCATTGCAATATTAAATAAGTTATCCCTGGTTATGACTTATAACCTTGAGCATATAGAGAGACATGATGTTCTACTACAGGAAAAATATTTATAATATTTTTTGATGAGATTAATCCCCCCATAAGGTAGTTAAAATACTATTATAGTGTCAGGTAAGCATTGGATTAAGTTCCTTGATAAGATATTTATGGATATAGAGTTTGATAAAAGTGAAAATTATATTCTGGAAGTATAGTTTCATAAATTTTATGTAATTCAATGGTTCTAATTGTTCAATAAATATAAAAAGAAATATGAAATTGAACATGTAGAATGGATATATTTGAAGTAAACACACATTGAAAAGTATTACCCTCGTGTGTAATGAAATGAAAGGATGAAAATGTTTCCCATCATAAAGAAAATTGATGGAGAAAGTGTTGTAAAGTATAAGGATACCTATACATGAATAACCAAGTATACTATAGTATAAATACAAAATATAGAATTAATGATTGAACATTTCATTTAAATACATATTCCAACTCTCTTAGGGGCACTAGTTTATCAATATTTTCATGATTTGATTCAATAGTTTTACACACCATCAAAATAAATAAGTAATTATATAGATCAAATTTTTTCAATGGTAATCAAGAGAAGAAGAGGTATTTTGGATATAATGAAAAAAGTAATTAATCAATGAATATATATATAACGAAGAAATTTCCAACATGTTAAAATTGAGGGTTGAAACAACCTAATATTTTTTAAAGGGAATGGTTGTTAAATACAAGTTTGGCGATAATGGGGAATGTAAAACATGAATTTAAGGGACTAAATGATGAAAATATTATATATTGCATCATATATAATTAAATGGGGAATTATTTAAACCACAATCTTATGTATCTAGTGAAAATACTAGATAAGTTTCCATGGGGAGAAAGCCAATATTATGTGATCACTACATCTATGTTTTATGTTCTCAATGATTTGGTACATGTTATATTATCCAATCTTGAAATTTAGGCCATAATTTATTTTATTCATTATCCCCACCTCTTTTATATCTTCCATGTTTCCTAATAAATTTAGATATTTTCCTAGAACATTAATTAAAATGTTTTCAGTGATATTGTTAATTGTAAATATCCCTGTAATAATATTGTGTCATGTAGTACCAATGTAGACAGATTAATTATTACTATTTTAAGGAATTATTATGATTCCCATGGTTTAAATTAATTTAATACTTTATTTGAAAAATCATTCAATATATTATTAGAATGTTAAAAATAAAGAGAATTATATTATGGTACGTGATGATGATATGGAATTCCTTTTCATTAGAGTGTAAGACTTCATCATCAGAGTAATGTCTAGATACATACCCAAAAACTATTATAAATGAGAATATTGGGGACAAATTAAAGATACAACCAATATATGAAAATTTAATTTTTAAATTTAGTTTTTAACCATTGTATAAGAATACATTGATGTATTTTTTGAGTTACCAGGACACCCACTAGAGTGCAAAGTTTAATTTTAAATTTATTTAATCTTTAATGCATTACATATATCAATTTCATCCTACCGAATGACAACTATGTAATTAGTAGATTTGATGAAACAACAAGAGGATTTTTATTATATGTATTTTATAATCTACTGTATTTCACCTTGTGGATCCCCTCTTATTTTCATAAAGAAGAACATATTAATTTTTTATTGCGAAATAAATGATATAATGATAAATAACAAGAATCCTATGTTTCAAATTGATGATTTATTCGATCAAAATTATGGATATCAATATGATTTAGCGATTGACCTTGTTTCATGGTATAATATTTTTGAGTAAATAAGGAATATATTCAAAATAAAACATTACAAATGATTTTTTTACATTATGAGTTTATAGTAATAGAATTTTATTGACTATAAACCATTTATATTGAGGAAACTAATGAATTTAGTTATCAAGGAATAACTTAATAAAATTTTTCTTGTATCAATTAATTATATCTTGAATGATTATAAGAGTTATTATGACCATGAAAATAAATTATATTTCATTCTTAGGACTCCTATAGAAAAATAGTTATATAGTAAATTTAGTATGTGTGAAAATGGGATTTACAATTATTCGTTTTTTGGTCATATTATCTTAAAGGATAGTATTATAGTTGATTCAACGAAGAAGAAGGTAGTATAAAATGGAAAAAAAATGAAAAAAAATCAATGTATGTAGTTTCAATGGTTTACTGTCACTATCAAACATTTGAAAATATATTTTCATGATTGGCTACCCCGTTAACCACTCATGAATGTAAATGGGTTATGTATTCATGGAAAAAGGAATGTGAATAATTTTTTTGAATATTTGATGTGATTATCGGTCAATGATATGATTTCGACAGTACCATTTGGAAAATTAAGTATTTATAATTTTTTTGGAAACATAAAAGAAGTGTCTTGGTGGTGTCCTTATAAAGTATAATTAAATTACTACATATCCATAATGGAAATTAATGAATTGTGAATATATCTATAAAACCATTGAAATTTAGTTGGTGGATGTAATTTTTTAATTAATAATATGCATACATTATCACTATGGTAAAATATGTGAGATAAATACAATTAATAAGATCCTAAAATGAATATATTATTAGAGATATCTCAACATGAGGAAACATAAATTGCTCTATCAACTCAAGAATTATGAATTTTTTATACACTAAAATCTAGGTGAAGATAATAAGGATAGATATTCATTGAGAAGGGAAGATCAGGGAGTTCAAAAACAAATGTGGATTCAAAGAAAACTTTTGTTACCAGATATATTAAATATTTATATAGGAATTTTTATGAAAGGGGAAACAACACTCATTTGAAAATAATTTTAAAAATATATTTATTTGAAATGATAAAAATAACTCAACCTGATGAGGATAATTTTTTAATTAAAACTATAGCATGGAATGATGGGAAATTTTTACACATCATATGTGAGAATTGAGTAATGATATTTTGAAATAGGTAATATATTCAATATATAGATTATCTAAATATGGAATTTCTGGCAATTCCAATATAACAAATTTGTCAATACGCCATAGTAGAACCATCATGTATACGTATTTCAAGGAACATTTTTTGTGGGATAATATAAAGTGGTAATTTAATGATATATATATCAATATGTAGTTCTTTTCAATAGGTGAATGTTTATAAAAAGAATCCTAGTGAATTAATGAAATTTCAACATATTCATATGTTTAAATGTGATCAAATTTGCATTGAAATGTCACTATATTAACATTGAATCATATATATAATGATGAAATAAGGGATTTTGTTGACCATATAACCAAAAATACACATTTCATTACTATATGAGAAAATTTACCTCACATGAACTTCAAACATCTCTGCATTAATGATTTTTTGAGCCTTCATGTTGCACCTCATTAAATTGTTTCATGTATTGACTCTTGTTTTAAATTTAAAATATTTAACAATCGTCAGAAAGCCTCTAATACAAATAATCATTTGAAAACACCATCTATCTTCAAAATAATAGAGATTTATGAAGGATTATTCAACCATAAGGTGACACGTTGATGTCATTCTCAAATGAATTTCATGATATATGGGATAAATATCTATCTTTTAAATCATTTTCCAAGGATAAGAAATTATACTCAACTATTCAAATGGCTTTATATAAGGAACTATATAGAAGTATTGGTCATAATCTGTCATATTATGATGAATTTGGTAAAGGGAAACTTATAGTCCATAAACATATGGAGGATAATTTGAAAAAGAAAAATAACATTCAAACATATATTATATAAAAGAAATTTAGCCAAAAGTATTATGATAATAAATGAATGTATTATTTTTAATTTCAAGTGGGGAGTATGCTTTAATGAAGGTATCTGTATTGAATGTTTTCATATTGTTTGTAAATTAAGATAAACAGAACCCAATGTACATCAGACAATTTTAGATTATAAAATGAATTGGAGTTGTGGATTGCATGTTTTCCATGCCCCTGAGCCTCTCTAATGTTCATTATGTGCTCCATATATCATTGTTAAGGAAGTTATTTCCAAACTTGATTCATGTTTTCACCTTTAATGAAATAGAATTAGAACGTGATAAAAGTTATTGTGAAGATCCTTTAAATAATATTAACATCAGTGGTCATGTTTTGAGTAACTAAATTATATAATTCAAAAGTGTACTTAGGATAATTAGTAAACTATACAATGAAATGTGTGAACCATAGGATGCTATGAAGAATAACATCCCTAATTTGTTTAGATTGTAATATCCATTAAAATTTTAAGGGAATAATTTTTTATGATGTGAGAATGTGAAAACAATTCATAATTATTATAAGTATAATTTATTTTAATGAATCAAAACTAAAATAATAATTATAATATTTTATTTCCTAAAAATTATTATTTTATAGGATGACTATTGATTTTAAAAATAATGGGTTAAAATAATCCTATAAATAATTTTTCATTATTTACCCTATAAATAAGATTTAATGGATAATTAATAGGTATTATTTAACATTACATAATTTTATTTATAATAATGTGTTAAAAGATTAAAAATTAATAATTTAAGGACAATGAATTTATTAGAAATAATGTTGGAATCATTTGGATGTTAAGATAGATATTTTTTAGAAAATTTTATTCCTTTGAAAAGGAATAATATAATTCCATGTCAATAGTCAACATAACTGAAATTAGGAATTATTTTTATCCTAAATTTTCTATATAATGAATATTAGAAACCATAAAAATTAATGGACATGGTTTAAGTATAAAAATGTTTACTGGGGGTTTAATCTTTAATGATAAGAGTAAAAATTCCCTAAAAACCAATAAAATAAAAATGCATGGTTTTGGTTAGTTCATATCCTTTTTACCTTCTAACATGTTGTATTTGGATCCATATTTTCATCGAGGTGACTTGATATTGTCATAAAATTTTCAAAAATTATATTTCTGCCACTCAACTCAATTATAAAAGGGAACTTACTCTCCTCACTTCATCACATACCTCGATGCATTAATCTCAACAAAAAAAATAGAAATATATCCTCATCAACTTTATCCACATTACACATGTGTAGGTCTTCCCAAAATATGAGCACTATAGTGTTCATTTGGAGACAAAAATGTGGTTTTTTATGTGAAGGTAATTATCTTCCCCAAGATTATTCTTTTCTACATATTCATTAATCACCTTTAATTGTGTATTAATAATTTTATTATAAAAAAATTATAAAATATTCAATTATTTTGTTATTTTTATGGAACAAAATTTTTCCATCTTCTTCTCCATCAAATGGGAAGTCGAACCATAAATAATGTGTACAACAGACTACCTCCTTATGAACCTATGTGATTTGTTTTACATAACAAAATCACATTGATTTTCATAATTATGTAAATAATGAATATATATTAATTGTATTACATTTTATTGATTATATATACTTAATATATCATCTACTTCTTTATAGTTTCACTCATTAAGGAAATTATTACATCGATCGTCTGTGAGTACAATCTACCTTCTAAATGAAGCGATGTGATTAATTTTTATTGTAAACCATTCTTGATTTATTATAAATATTTTTATAATGAATAAATATAATATTAATAACATTATTATATTATGTATATTATTGAACTATATAATATGTACAAGAAACATATCATCCATGATAAATCATGCACAAGAAAACAAATCTGTTAAAATAGAGACAATGGTAATAATTAAATATTATTAATGAATATGTGACAATAATTTATGAAAAGATCATATATAAAAATAATAAATTTAATATTATTCTTGTATAAATTATTAACATGTGTAAAATAATTTTTAATTATGTGAAAACATGTTCAACTAAGGGGAAGTGTGAGTTAAGAGATTGTGTTTATGATATTATTCTATTGGGATATACTTATTATTATACAAATATTCAATTTAATGAGGGGAATATACATCAACATTTACATATATAACCATAATATATATTTATTCATTATTATTAGTTTTTAGTGGATTTTTACTCTTTTAAGGGCTTTGAATTTTACATGTCACCACAGAGGAAGGAATTTATTTTATAATACCACATTCCTTGGGGATTTATTGAATTTTAATTGATGGAAACATAACATTTATCATTAATAATATCCATTAATTTCCATATCCCATAGATATTTATTTATTTCTATATTTTTTCCATAATTTTGAATATTTGGAACATGAATCAATAATTGATTAATTTTAAAGACAATTGATCTTATTCTTCTATTGACCATGTGAATTTTTATTCCATTTACATTTTTTTAAAAAATTACAATAGTCATATTTATTACTCAAAATATTTCTAATATAAATTTTATTATATCCTATACTTTTTAAAATTTATTGAAATGAATCTTTTTATATTTTTATATTTGTATTTTTTGACCTTTTTAAAAAAAATAAGTGGAATATTTTTTCTAATGTATATTTAATTCATGGAAATTCCCTATACAATTAACATTTTATGATATATAACTTGTTCAACATGTTTTTAATGTCTGAAAAAATAATAAGATAAAATTAAATATTATTTTAATATTTCAGTACCATTCTCCATATTTCTGTAAGGGAGATCATTTTATTATGGACCCCATATTTCTGATAAACTAATGGTCATCTCTCTAATATTGATTAATTTTGAGGTCATTAAGTTTCTATTAAAATATTCACATGCTTCTGATCATTGGACTTGAAATTTATCCCAAATATCTATTTTATTTTTATCATTGATATGATTATGTCTTAAACAATATATCATTTATACGTATGGTGTTTTATTGTGAATCATATTTTATTGATTGTGTAAAACCTAGAAAATTATAAATAAAATACTTAATAAAATGTTTTGTTGATAATGAATAAAATTTATGAATTGAGTTGATCATTAAATATTTGAGGAATGCGTTGGGCATGTTTTCATTTTTAATTCTATAATATAGATATCCCCTTGATTTGTATGAATGTATTATAAGACAAATCAGTTACCCTAATTAATTTTTTTTATTTATACATACCCATTTATTAATCTATCCTTGTTCAAGGTACTAAAATACTAGAAACCATGATGTTTGAGATCATGAAGTGTAATATAAAGTATATCCTTTATATGTAGTTCGATAATTATTATCTATGTTATTAGTTTATTAATTATTATTCATGTTATTAGTCCATTTATATTCTCCAGCGATGCATTTTGTGCATTTAATTAATTATTGAGAATGTGATTTCTATTATTTACATTCCCATACTAATTATTCCATATTTAATCTTGATATATTCTATCGTATGAAACCCTTTCTCATCATTTTTTATCAATAATATTTATAGTCTATCACCATGATATAAATATTAATTCATTGAATGAGTTTTAATGATGTTGATAATTTCCTTTTTTTTTTATTATTTTACCAATGTAAAATGGGTATTATAAATGTATCTGGTTCTACAAGAGGTATACACTAATAGGTTATTTAGGAATCGATTCCTCGTATCTATAATAGTGTAATAACATTAAAATGGTTTCTCAGTTACTAGAGTTGGGGTTTTTATAGTTGGTATCAGTGGATGTTATGTATAATCTATTTGAAATGAAGTTCGGAAAAAATTATTTTTGAATATTACCCTATAAATTAATTTTATTATAATACGATGTATAGAATAACATCCTAATTTTTTAATGTGGATATTATTCTTTTCTCCATGAAATACATACATTTATTTAGATTATAAGTGGATATGGTTTTGGAATATATTTATATATGGGTAATAATCCTAAAAACTATGAGTTTTTATATCAAGAACACAATTCATTAAACAATTAGTGTGACCATACTATACAACTAGATTAAACTCTTATGGTATATGAATAAGTTAATACACATTTTCATTGAAAAAAATTATCAAATATTTAAAATATTTTAATGATATTATAAAATAAACCATATTTATGATTATGTTATTAATAATGATTGAATAATCAATTTATGTCATATGTTACATTAGATTCAGATTTATACATTATGATTCAAAATTCATAATATGATGATCAAATTCAATATAATCCAATATTTATTGATGGAACTTGGAAGATGTAATGGTATTAATACTCTTTGTAAATGTTGAAATTTACTTGATGATCTTCCAACACAACTGGTGTTGGAACTGAAACGATCATTGAAATATTAGAGAAGTTAACCTAGGTTATGAATAAAAAAGCATGTTTATAAAGTGAAACATAATAGTCCATGATATAATACAACAATATTGGATCGTTTCAAGTAACATAAATCCATTTTTTATGGGACTACTAATCTATCAGTAGCTATGAAATGGATTATTTCTCTAGAAAGGATATTTCTAGGCTTGGGGTTTGATGGAAATTAAATGGTTTCCCATTTAGTATATTTAATAAAGTTATGTGAAAAAATGGCAGTAATTTAACTATAATACAATAGAATAATTTTAAATTTTAAACATATTGTGGAGAGGATTTAATGAAATTATCTTCAACAATTATTTCCCTTTTAGGAAATGAAAAAACAATGAAGATAATGTTACTCAACATTATGAAAATGTAAGAAAATAGTGTTTAATTGTATTACATTACCTTTAATATATTAGTATCATATACAATGGAATACAGAAATAATTTGGAAAGAAAAATTTAAAAATTATTTGATTGACTTAATCCAAATCATTGATTGGAAATAGATTTAAAAAAAAATTATTTTATAATGACATTATTTTATGTATAATTAAAATAGTGAATTAATTTTATAGACCCTATATGTTTGAGGTGAAACATGAGATGAATATGTTTTCTAAAATCATTAAAAATGGTACATTTCAATAAATAATAAAAAAATGATGAAATTACAATCATTTTAAAATTGTGTGATGAAATATCCTAATCAATTATTAAGAGAAATGGGAGTTTATTACAATTATATTGATAAGGGGAATCTGGTTCAGGAATATAAGAGAAGTAAAGAGAAACCTTTTTTCTATCGATTCAACTATACTAAAATGGGAAGTTATTCAAACCAATTTTTAAAGTGTAAACGTAACTTATGATATAAGAGACCAAGGGGAGAAGGCTAAAACTATGTGATCACTACAACCGAGCATAAATATCCCAATGATGTGGTCTTAGGTAAATTAAAAATATAATCAACTATATATAATGTTTTATTTTTTATAATATATGTGAACTCTTTTATATCATACATGTTTACAATGAAAATTTGTTCTCATAACCAAGATTGAATGTGATATAATCCTTTGTATGAACTAGATTCCATATTATTATCGAAATTTATTATAATGGGAAGCTAATATTGAATCATGATGATGATGTGGAATTACATGTCTTTTGACTGGAGACATCATTATCTGAGTTTTGTCTAGATCCAAACCTATAGCTCTTTTAAATGAGATTCTTAGGGAAGAATAGTATAAAAAATGTACAAATGAAAAATTTAATAATCTAATTTGGGATATGTCTATTTGATAGGATAATATTTATATATTTACAATGAAATTTAAAGAATATCTACCGAAGAATGAAGTGGAGACTTATATTCATTTATTTCATGTTAATGAAACTATATAAAATATTCCCTATATAATGGCCACCAAATAGTTAATGGAGTTGAAGAAAAAACAAAGGGATTGGTGATATTAGAGTTTTATATATCCTAGTGTTTCACCGTTGGGGCACCATATTATTTTCCTTAAAGATGAAATATGGATACATGAGACTGTGTGTTGATTATTGGGAAATAAATTCTATTATGATAAAGAAAATGTATCATTGACTTCACATTGATGAATTTTTCAATTAATATCATAAAAATAAATATTTATCAATTATTTCCCTTTTGGGTATCATCATTTGTGAGTAGAGAAGGTATATATTATGATTTCCACATTTTAAATGAGGTATGGACATTATGAGTTTACAGAAACTCCTTTTTTATTAACTAATTCACCATCATTTTTATTTTTATAATGAACAATGTATTGAAGGAATATCTTTAAGTAATTGTTCTGGTATTCATTTATGATATTTTTTTGATAAATGAAATGATGACCACAAGAATCACATTCATGTCCTTCTTAAGAATCCATGAAAAAATGAGTTATATAGTTAATCTAGAATATGTGAGTGATGGATTCAAAATTGTTCTCTTCAAAATCATATTTTCATCATAGATGAAATATCAGGAAATAATATGAAGTCTACGGATATCAAATAATGTCATTAATAAACAAAGAATACCTTGTTTTGTAATTTCATTATTTCAGAAGCTTAAAATAACTAATTTGTTCAAACAAATTATAATTGCGTATCCAGTTAACCTTCATTACATGTAAATGGATTATTTTTGTATGAAAAAATTAATGTGAAGAATTTTGGGAATAATTAGAGTGGATATTGTTCAGTGGTATAATTTTGAATCCATCATTAATAAATGAATGATTTGTAATATATAGTGATGCATTGATGAAGGGACTTGGTTTTTTTCTTATAATTAATGATAAATTTATACCATATGCAATGTGGAATTTCATGATTAATAAGCTAAAATATCAATCATGTGACCATGGTTAGGAATTTTTTATCATTACTTTAATTACATTGATACATTATCACTATCGTCAATGATATGATATATACACATAGAAAAAGGTCAAATACAATTATATAAATAAATCTACCTGAAGAAAAGTTAATGGATCATGATTCTCAAGGATTATTATTTATTAATACACTAATATTCGGGGATGAAAAACAAGTTATAATATGCATTATGTATGAATGATCAATGAGTTATGAAACATATGTGGATGGATAGGGATATTATTTTCATGGATTGAGTAAATATGGATATGGTAATTTTTAAGGAAGGAGGTACATCACTAATATTTTAAATCATAATGAAACTGCCATTATTATAATGAATTAGACATTCTCAACCTGATGATGAGAATTTTCAAAATGAGACTAAATATATGAATAAAAGGTAATTGTAAGTGTTCTAATATGATGATGGAGTTCTAGAATTTGGAATTAGATTATATTTTTCATCTATAAATTATATGATAAAATAATTTTTGGGTGATTAGCATAACTAAAATTTCACTATATAAATTATTATACAAATATGTAATGGGATTTAAAGGAATAATTTTTTGGGGTTAATATGAAGAGGAAAAGTACTGATTATATGTCATGATGTTTGGTTAGTCAATATGAGAAGTATGAGAGAAATCGTCTTAGAGGATTTATGGATTATATAACTATTCCTAGATGTAAATTGTATTAAATAACTGTGAATATTAGAACTTGACTTCCAGAAACTCCTAGAATCAATAATGAAATGCGTTGTTTTGTGGATCTCCATACCAAAAATGGAAATTTCTCTATTATAATAGTAGATTTATCTCATGTGGGACTTGATCAAATCTATATTAGTGATGTTCTGGAATGTAACAGTGTACCACTTTAAATTTATCTAGATCACAATCTTGATGTACATAGAAATTAAAAAAGATTCCTTATAAATCCATTGATAATGGTCTTCATTTGGGCACCACCTAATAACATCAAACAGAAGGAAAATCTGATAGTATTATTCAAAAATTATAAGAAATGTTTACATAAATATCATATGAATACAATGGTATGTGTGATTCATATTTTCATTTTTAGAGTATGCTTATAACCATAGTTTCTATTCATGTATTCAAATAGAACCAAATAAAGAATTTTATGGATAGAGAAGATATATCCCATAATATTATGATGATGTTTATGAAAGGAAATATATATGCCTAATCATAATAGGAAGACAAAGAAAAAGTAATGAATATTTACACTTATATTCAATAATCTAAAATATTTAATATGTGTTGTGTAAACAATTGAAGGAATAATTTTGAATTTTATTGGGTAGGGGGACATGTTTTCTGTTATTTATCTCCTTGTAATAGTTTCATATAGTTTGGAATGAATGTAAAACTAATACCCAATTACATCTGACCATATGTAATTTTGTAAAGAATGGGGGTTTTTGACAATTTATTGGAAATTATATAAATTATTTCAAAAATGAACAATATGTTCCATATATCATTGTTATATAAGTTCATTCCAGACATCACACATATTCTCACCTATGATGAAATTTAATTTGAACTTCATCCGACGTACTATGAAGAGAATATAAAAATTCCTAACACTATAAAACATATTGTGGAATAAAATGATGTAAATAGTAATGGTTATTAGAGATATCATAAAATAGAGGAAAGAAAGTGGAAACCAAATGAAGTTATGAATAAGAGATTCCATGATTTTCCAGAAAGTAATAAATGTGAAAAATATTTGGACGAAATTTTCATATGAGGGATGAATGTTACACCCAATAATAAATTATTTTAATATATAATTATATAGTAATAAATATATAAATAAGTTAAATTATAATATTTCATAGAAAATTTTTTAATTTGATAGGAATAATATCTATTTTGAAAATAATAGGTTAAAAGAAGCCTAGAATTTATTTACGAAATAATCCCTTAAAAATTATATTTTAGAAATCCTTTAAGGTTTTTTATTTGAATATTACAATTTTGAATAATAATATTTTATAATATGTATAATTAACAATTTATTTACATACAATTTAATAGAAATATAGATAGAATATTTGGAGTTAGAAGGGGATATTTTAATGAATAATACATTATTTAAACAAGGCATAATGTCATTTCATTTATATTAATAAAAAATTAATTAGTAATGAATTATTTAGATTATATATATATATTATATATCTAACTATATGTATTTAAATATGTATAATTATGATTATTAGTCTAGTATTTAATGTAATATCATCATATGAAAGAGAATATAATTTCATAAAAACCTATTTTTAGACACATTTGCAAGTTTATTTTCATATTTAACTATATAAATTCATGAATAACATTTAATAAAATGAATTTATCTTTTTTAATAAAAATTATTAATATTATTTAATAATTAAAACATAATTTATTTCCCTAAATATTATTAAAAATATAAAACATTAAATACAATGTTTTAGATAAATACATGTTTACTGGAGAGGTAATACATAATGATAAGGGTATCAATTATATGAAAATTTTATAAAACAACATTGGTAAGATTTATTTGTACCTCTTTAATTTACACATATAAAATTATGCATAATTTATCGGTATTTCCTTGATATTTAATTGACATTGGTGATAATATTTAAAAAGTTACAACTCTTCCACTAACCTCAATTACAAAATGGTACCACCTCCCCTAATTTTTTCACAACTGTTGATCCTTTTTTCTTGAAAAAAACCCTAAAATAATATCTAACCAACACAATTACCCATTTTATATAGGTTATTAAAATCCTATAATACATACCCTAGGGTCTTTGAAATGAGATCCAATGGATGTTTTTCTAGGTGACGTTATTTGTCTTCAACGTAATCTTTTAGTTTTTACTTCATATTTTATATCCATAATTTTTAAATTAATAATTAAAATATAATAATACCAATAAAAAATATATGACGATTTTATTATGTATACTTATTAATATTTATCCATCTAATTTCTATAATATGTAAATCAAACCCATTGATATTGGGTAAGACGGACTAACGACTCACAAAACATTGTGTTAGGTTTTCTCTCACCGACACACATGGAAATTAAAAATTAAGGAAATAATTAATATAGAAGATAATAATTAAATAATATTGTTTTTTAATTTAATATATCATCTATTTATTTACCCTTAAACCCACTATGAAAATGATAATGCCCGTTATGCATATGTACGCCATACAACCTTTCTGAAGCAATGTGATTTATATTCATTTTTCAAAATTCAATAATAATTATAAACCTGTATATAATTGAGAAATATGATATCTATAACATTAATATCACTCATTAAATTATGTAACTGTATCCTAAGCATGTGACTCGTATCATACACAATAATGCATACATGAGAAAACCTAAAATTTAGCAACCAAAAGAATTATTCTAATGCAATATCTTTAATGGGATGCTGATAAGATTTCTAAAAGGATAATATATGTAATAAAAAATATTAATATTTTTCTATTATAAATTAATAAATAATTCAAAACAAATACACATTATTTTAAAACATGTTCAACTAAAAAGAAGAATGGGGTAAGGGATTTCGTCTCAACTTATATTCTATTAAGATATATTTTTTATTTTTCACCTAATAATTTTTATGTCCTTCATATAATAAATGATTGATATAATTTATAAGAATAAAATATTTTCAGGATTATGAATTTTTTAATTCATTTATATTCTCCAGGTGGTTCATATTCAATCATTTTTAATGATGTAAGAATTTAATTCACAGTGTAACTTTATTTTGGGTTTGATAATATTTTCATTGAAAGAATATTATCATTTTTCATAAAAAGATCCAATTTTTTAATTACCCTATATATTTTTAATTATTTTTTCAGTTTTTATGAAAACATTCCCCAATTTAGGCACTTGAATAAAGAAATTATACATTTAAAATAAAAAATGATTTTAATTCTCTATGGGCCGGGTAAAAGTTTATTCAATGTAAGTATCTATGAAAATTATTTTATAGAATTAATTTTTCAGTCAAAATTTTTAAAGTAAAATATAATTTATTCATAACTTTTTGAAATTGTTCAAAATTAATATTTTTATTACTACCTAAAAGAAATGTTTTGAAATTCATTAAAAATGTTAAATTAATTTTATTTAATGAATAAAAAATTATTTGAATTTACTACCACCATAACAGATTTTTGATATTAAGAATATTCTATACGTTATCAATGATTTAGTAAAGAAAAAATAAAAAATGAAATATTAATTTAATATTTCACTTCTATTTTACTTATTTCCAAAATTTTATTGAATAAATTATTAAAACAATATTTATAATGAACTCATGGTCTTCCCGTATATCTTAATTAAATTTAAGATATTGACGTTTCTCATGAAATTTATCTATATACGTTTTTCATTGGAAATTAAATTTCTCTTAAATAACCATATTATTTATGTTATAGAGATCATTATTTCTTATACAATATATAACTTATACATACGATTTCTTATTATGATTGTTATTAGATTACATATAGAAAACCATGTTAAATCAATATAAATCACTAAGAAAATATTTTCTTATAAGGAATATTATTTATGATTTGAATTGATCATTAAATATATGAAGAGATTATTATACCAACATTGCCGTTTGAGGTAAAATTATATATATCCACTTGATGCATCGAAAAGTCCTATGAGACAAATCAATTAGGAAAATTAAATAGGATTTTGGTTTCCACATACCCATCCATTAAACTATCATGGGAAAAGGTGTTGATGGTATAGAAACCATGATGAATTATATCTTTTGGTTCAATATAACACATTACCATGATTGAGAATTTAGTTGTTACTGTTCAATATTTTAATTTGTTGATATTATCGAGGGATTCTATTTTTGGACTTGTTATTGATTTTATTTAATGTGTATGAAGTTATTTACCTTACCATAAGATTGATGCATTATTTACTAATCATAGAGTACAATATATAGAATTCTTATAGAGAATTTGATATTACCCTTATTATATTAGTTTTACAAATGACATAAAAAATAATGCATTGAATTAGTTTCAAGGAAGAAGTTTTTTTCATTTGATATGATTTATATTATATTCACAATATAAAATAGGTATCATGTATATATTTAGTCCTCTAATACTATTAAACCAATTAGTCCTTCAAGATTATAACCCTTATAACTATAATAATGTATTAAGTAGAAACCATGACTAGGTTACTACAATCATGGTAGTTACATAATGTTTTTTGATTCCTTCATGATTGGTGTCTTGTGAACTACAAATATTTATTTAATTACTCAATATTATGATTTATGATATTGAGGTTATTATTTTCAAATGTTATCTTCATGTTCTCATACCATTATAATTATTTTATGTTGATATATCTCACTTTTACCCTTACTATGCATCAAAGATCACCCTTCATTATGTTTCCCCTTCCGATATATGAAGAAAGATAGTAAGTATATTTTTCAATGAAGTGTGATAGATGTGAAGAACTGGTTAGAGATTATTTTGACCTCTTATGAAGAATTTATATATATATACATCGTTCCAAATGCACTGGAGCTGTAAGATTCCATCATAGATCATATCATTGTGTAATAAATATTTATTTAATAAGATTTGAAATCTATATATGAAAAGTATTGGTAACTATAGATAATATCATATTATGATTTAGTTAAAATTGGTTTGTCATATTAGAATATTTTATTCAACACCATTATTATAATTAAAGTTTTTGGAGAATGATATATGGTATGCTTTAGAAAGGCATGGATATTTCTGAGAAAAACATCCCTATAAATAAAATATGAGTGTACATGGTCTATTTATATATGAATCATGGGGTAAGAACCCCAAAAATTTTGATTGAGAATATCCTTAACATCATTTTTTTGAACAATGAGTGTTCCATTATTGTATAATAATTTTAAAACTTTTGGGTAATAAGCTTGCATAACTCGCATTTTATTTACAATCTATTATGATGGATTTTAATAGATGGTAATCATGAATTTCATAGGTCAAACCCAATATGTTAAATATAAAAAAAGGTTTTATGATATTGACATTGTCTAATTTTTTAATATTATGTTATATCCCTCTATGATTATTTGTTATCACAATTTAAATAGTTTTTTCTATCAATGAGTGGAACATGAATAAACCATCTTAAAGCTAAATGTGATGGAATATGTAAGTTTTATCATGTTGAGAATTTTTTATATGAATTGGTATAAAAAATAATTTTTATATTATTAAAAAAAATTCATAATGAATACTACTGAGCTTTCAAATTATAAAACAAGGGAAATATATCATATTTATTCCTTCATGAGGCAACATACAATATTTTTTAGTGTGTCTGCTAATAGACTAGTTTTTTAGCACTAGATTATTACAACTAAAAAAATATTTTCAATTATATACTATTCATAACATGGAAAGGCTATGTTTTATATCTATAATTTGGAATAAGAATTTGATCAATGCAAGAAACATATCCAGAACATGAGGCAATATGAAAAAATTCACTCTAAGGAGAGGGATGAGTTTATGATATTATTCTTCAATAAGTATTTTGTTCATATTTTTTATTTGAAAATAGAGACTTAATTTAGTGATATAATGTTTCAGGATGATGAATACACAAGTATATATGATGAAAATTTTAAATTTATTGTATGATATGCTTCTAGTATAATTATCCAACATGGAATTATTTTTATCGATTCACAGTAGTTTAGATCTCATTCCCCAATGGGAATTATCCATAATAATAATTCATTAGCTATGAATAAAATATTTGAAATTTATTAAAGGTTTATATTAATTTTAATGTTACCCATAATTCACATGGTTTTCATAAGGAAAGAACAAATTAAATTAAAGAATATTCTAAAAACCATGGATATAAGAAAATGGTCACTCCATCTGTTTAATGTGAGGAATAAAAATTGTTGAACTTGTTATAAGGGAATAGGTAAATATTTTATTTGTTGAGAATAAGTTCATATGAAAATAAAATGATGATGTGATTGGATGATTTTATCTATTAATGGGAATAAAGGAAAATCCCTATAGAATACCCCACCAATACTCTAGTTGTTTAAATTATGGATTACTGGATATATACTAACCAGTGCTCAAAAAAATAGTGAAAGATAATTATCGATGTTAGAAACATATTAATAACATAGAAAATGGGAAATATCATGTGTTCACTTTCTTTTATGTTGATAATGCAGTGGTGAAATTTACAGTTACCATTCACTCTAAGACTGATAATGTTTTATTTGATTCATTTTCTAAAAAATATATTATATATAATGAATTTTCTATGTTTAAAAAAATTAAAACCCAATGATTAGATATTGAATTAGTAGTGAAAATTTATAATTTCATGATGATCTCATCTATGATATATATTTCTTTTAATATTGATGAATATGGGAATTTACATCCTTAGAATCTCATTATTCCCCCTATAGTTGAATTTTATATTATTGTATGAATGTATTTGAAATATATATACAAATCCAAAATAAATTTTCATGGATGAGAATTCAATTTTAATATTTTTAACCATCTTATGATCATCTTTTATTCTGATAAAAATTATTAGTTTATTAAAAATATAAAATCCAATATCTGGGTCTTGATAATGATTAAAATGGGTTTCTTATATAGGATTATTATAGATAAAGTCACCAATAATGATAACCAATTTTCTGGGAATTTTTTATGTCTAATTGGATGAGTTTCATAGTGATCCTCTGAATAGTGATGTTTTGTTTTTAGTAGAATTCATACATGGTGGTACAACTATTTTATAGAAATATATATATTCTCAACTATTACATATGAGTAATTAATGATGAAACTTTAATTGATTTTTTATAAAGGATTAATTGAGCCGTGGGAATCACCATGGGGTAGAAATATTCATTTTATTATGAAGATTGTTTCATTGATTTAAATCTGCATTGATTATCAAGAACAAAAAAATTATCCTAATCAAGAATATTTATCATCTACTCTAAATTTAGTACTTGCTTGATCAGCTTTAAGGTGATCAAATAATTTACAGAGATGAACTGATTTCTATAAAACATCAATTGAGGTCCATGAAGAATGATATATACATGATTTAATTCCATAAAAGGATTGAAAAAACTGAATATATAATCATTCATTTTTTTGTAAATTCGTTAACAATTTTATTGAATTTAATGAGTAGATTTTTAATACATTACCATGATCAACTTGTCATAGTATTTATATATGACGTTCTTATTTTATCAGTGTTAATTAAATAGAATGAAAATCACTAGAGTAATGTAATAAATACATCAATAAATGAGAACCTATATGAAAATTTTTTAGATTGTGAATTTTAGATATAATTATTTTCACTTATGGGTCATATAATCTCAATTCGGGATATATATGTGTATCCATAAAAAATATAAGTTGTTGAATGTTATCCAAAACTAATAACAATGAATGGGATTCATATTTTTCTTTAATTTAATGGTTATTATTAATTATTTATGAAATATATAACATGTATTTCCAATCCATTGAATAAGATTACTAGCAAGGGAACCAAATTCCATTGTATAGATTGATCTGATGAAATTTTCAAGGAACTAAAAAGAATCATAGTTATAGAACCAATGATTACACTATTGTTCAATGGAGAAGAAGTTTTTATCTATAGTTATTCCTCAAATAAGGGAATTGGATTCATACTGATCAAAAAAGATATGGTGATATCTAATACATCATAATAATTGTTGGTTTGTGGGAAAAATTACCCAACTCATGATTAAGAGTTGGATGGGGTAACATTTAAATAAAAACAATGTGGACTTTATCTTTGTGGATAATGTTATGTTATATATACATGATCATAAAAGTTGGAAGTATATGTTCAATCAAAAATAGTTGAATATTTGGCATAGAATATTGTTTGAATCTCTAAAATATTATGATTAATCAATATATTACCAAGCAGATAAAGTGAAGAAGGTGGTCGGTGCATTGATTAAAAAATATTATGCTAACATATCTAAGATTTGGCCTAGAAAAGACACAACACCAAGCAATTTTTAATTTTTTTACTTTATTATGGAAGGGGGAAAATTATATTTCTTGAACAACGGTTCAAAAATCTATACAGGTAAATATCATTGAATCCTCATAAGAAAATTAAGAAATAAAAAATATATTTGGAAATGTTATTAAGTTAATCCATTATTCTGATAAAATGAAATTGTTCAAAAATAATGTGTGTTACCCATTAATAATAGAAATTAAGTAGTATCTTTTGGATGAAGATCATAGTTTACTATTCATAATTTAGTACTGAAGTATAGATATGTATAGTTATCTGATATAGTATGTGAATTTGGACAACATAAAAATGAGATATTGAAGATTATGTATCTCAGGGATTTGTATGTCAGAATATTAATATTGACAGATTAATGATTAATGGATTGGAAAAAATATACTCATACTATATTGGAAATGTGAAAACATAACCACGATTTTGTTTCATTGTAATCTCAAAAACATCATGAATCCTTACTCTTCTTTGGATTTTAGTGAATTTACATATGGTCTTATAACACTACATTACTATCTGTGAGGATTTATCTCTTCAATATCATTCTATAATTTCCACAAAGTTTGTTTTATAGTTTCAATGAGTGCTATATTATATTTTATCTAATGAAGATTAATGGTTTACAAGGATGTTTTATTAAAGACTTTAGTAATCTCTTGATTCTCAGTTGTGTTTTAGTTGTACATATCACCTTTTGGAATATGGTAAATCAGAGGGAACCATAAAAAGCATATATTATATGATGATGAATTCATTTGCGTAATTTAATGGTTTTTGGGATCAACTACTTCCACTAGTCATGGTTTCCCGTAACAATAAATTTTACTCTAGCATTCATATAACACCATAAAAATCCATTAATGGAAATATGTGTAGAATGAAAATGTGTGTGGATGAAACTAGAAGGATGGAAACTATTTAAACAAAATAATTATATTAAAATGAACAGAAATATCATAGATATTAATAAACACCTTAAGGAATCTGATTGTTGACAAAAAATTTATGTTGGTAGTTGTCTATAAAATATTGAATTTGAAGTTGGTGAGACGAAATTCCTGTGAATTTTTACAATAAATAAGGTATTGATACTAAATATTAATGGATATATTAGGCCTTATTATATTGGTCCCTTATATAATTTTGATCGGTTGGGGACAATATCTTTTCACACGACACTTCCCCAAAACATCCCTCATGTTCAGGATGTTTTCAATGTATCTCTCCTGAGAAAGTATATACCAGCTCAATCACATGAACCAAAATTATAGGTCACAATATTGTATCATTATATTTCATATGATTAATAATGATAATAAATCTCAAATCGCATTGATAAAGTGCTATAGTGAAAGGTTATTCACCAAGGAAAGGTTATCTCGAAAAATTAGAAATTTGCAGAAGTCATATGGGAACATGAGGATGTTATGAAATATATAAATCAATATATATTTTTATCAGTGATCTAGAATTTATGAGTAGAAATAATTTTTAAGGGTGTATAGTGTTACACCCTTATATTTTATAATTTATTTCTTTTTAAATAAATTTAATTTCATTAATATATTAAAATATAAGAAACCATGACACTATAAGAAATGAAATATAGTATATCATTATATCCTAGGAGTTTAAATAGTTTTATGTATATGATTAAAAATATGTTTGAAAGATTTATAATGGTTTTAAATAAATCTAAAAAAATTAAATATAATTACGTAATTTCTAATAATTCTATTATTTGTTCAAGTTTTTTTAACAAAACCTTCTTTTACTTCTTATTTATAGAAAACAAAATAATTAATATTTTATAATATTTTATAAATTATTTTAAAATACTATTATTTAATTATCACTTATAAATTTCTCTTGATTTAATTTTAGTGAATTCTTTCAAAATATAAAATTTATGATAAATAACGATAAATAATTATTTTTATTGAATATATTCATTTTATTATAGTATTTAAATGATTAATTTAATATTTTATGGTTTTTAGAATTAAATTTAGTGCGATTATATTATGGATAGTCTAATTATGTTCATTGGAATTTTTTATGTATAATTTAGAATAAAAATATTTTATACTTAAGAGATCATTCATTTAATGGAAAACCTTTCCCTCCAATTTTGAGAGATTATTGTAAATGTAATTTCTTCTACATTAAGTGCTTCAATTTGATAAAATTTTCCCATATATGGAATCATTGGGTTCTTATTTTTATGTAATTATAATTTAATTTGTTATTCATAGTGAATAGTAAAAACTATAATAAAATCATTGTGGTTATGTTAAAAACCAGTTTATCAGGTGGATAAACCAAAATATAAGAGTGAAATTACCTAATAAATATTTATAAATACAATTATAAGATAAAATGTAGAGAAAATAGTATTCTAAATTCAAATATTATTATTTTAATAAATTATATGTGTCTTCCCTCCCCAACTTATAAAAGGTCACCCCTCCTTTCTCCTCTTTATAATTGACTGAGACTCCCAGGACTACCAAAATCATTCAAATTTCACATATAAAATTAAATATCAATGACTTATGGGTTATATGATTCACAGAAAATAATTTCAATGGTCTTTAATTATGTATATAATGGATGCCTACGGGGGAAGATGTAATTGTCGTACCCGACCTCGGTTTATTTCTTATTTTACCTTATTTTCATATATACGATTTAACCACAAAATAATATTTTTAGTATTATTAATATTATAAAATGTTATTATGTTTATGTAAACACTAATATAACCCTTCAATTCTATCAAATGTAAATTGGCATTATCACTCATGTGTGCGTGTGGAATATTACCTCAACGCAATGATACAATTATTTTTCTATTAGTAAATATCATTGACTATTATAATTATGGATATAATGAATATATATGTCAATTAGAAAAAAAATCATTCTTATATATTATAATATAAAATATTATTCATTACCATCTATTCTATTATAAAATGATAATGTTCCTCATGTTTATGTATGGAAAACAACCTCAAAAATGGAAATGAGATTTTTTATTTATACTTTATATGGATTTTACTATAGATATATTTAATGAATATATGTTATATATATTAATATAATTATAAGTAAAATATTTAATTTTTATTTAAATAATTTTTTAATCCATCGAAATGTGAAAATAGCATGCATGCATAAGTATGACATATTGTCCCCTTGAAAGGTGTCATTCATTTTTCTCTCTCTATCTTTAATAGAATAAATTATATATATATATATATAATAAATTTATATGATATTTATTTATTTATTATAATCATGGATATGATGGTATCATAATCATTGTACAAGGACTGAAACCATAAAACCTAAATTCTGATGAAAAAATTGTTAACACCAGGAAATCATAATTTTAATAAGGAATTAATCATAAATGGGTGTTAAAATGTTTTAAGTGAGTCATGTAAGATATTATAAGTATTTAAATGAATCTATAATTACTTTATAATAAATATAATTTTATTATAATGTATTTTAAATAAATTTTGAGGTAATCCAAACATAATGTAGTCATTTTCTATTTCAATCTCATTATTTATAGGGTTTGTTTATGATTAAGACTACAATGATTGAACTTCATGATATACTTTTAAATAATATCCTATTAAATCTTCTTCTACATTTATTTTTATATAGGACATGTATTATTATTAATTTTTATCTATTTAATAACTTATAAGACTAATAGAATTTTATTTTCATAAAATTGACATTATTTCACATTTCTGATTAAAATAATTTTCCTTCCATGTAAATGTTTTTTAATAATATTTTATTGAATGTTTTTTCAATTATCATAATATTTTCATTTACATTGTTACACATGAATTATTATTTTTAAATTAATATTTTCTCATTTTCCGAATGAGGAACTTTTGTCATTTTATCAAAAATGAAATAGTATTCATTTTTTAAGGTAAAAGGAATGAATAATATTTCTCACTGAAGTGATAAATCAATGCTCTGTATTTTATTGTAAATAATTTCAAGGTTCATTTCAATGAAAATGTTATCCTCGATATTTGGTAAATATTCATATTTAAATAAGTGATTCGAATGTGAAACATGTATTTTCGTCAAGAAATATTTCAGTAGTATTTTAAAGGAATTTTTTATCTATGATATAATCATTGATGTTACTAATGAATTAATTATGATATGATCTAATGATACAATACATTTTCATTCATTTGATTTATTTTTATAATTATTATTTGTGGATTATTTTATAAAAACCATTTATTTCCCAAAAGTTATTTATGTTACAAAAAAACCTTAGGAAACCCATTTCTGTTCCATGGGTTATATTAACTTGAAATGACGATTTTTTATGAAACCCATTTCCATTCTGTGTGATATTCGAGGATAAATTTATATGATATTTTGGGACCTG
This sequence comes from Viscum album, assembly GCA_963277665.1. Lineage (NCBI taxonomy): Eukaryota > Viridiplantae > Streptophyta > Magnoliopsida > Santalales > Viscaceae > Viscum > Viscum album. The sequence continues at coordinate 1,063,851,035 of OY728166.1, read as the reverse complement.
TATGTTTGATTATAATGTGAAGGTAGGTCTTTAAATTACATAGCCCACAAATGCATTTTGAAAATTGGGATATATCGTGAGATAAAATGGAATAAAAAGTTGAGTGAACCAAGTTTATTAATTAAATTTATACACTATGATAGTTTTTCTAGTGAGGTGTTACTAATGATGTGGTTGAATGTGGAGTGATCGAAATCCACTATGATAGTCTAGGCAGTGGTCCATTATTATCAAAATTATTTTCCATGGCTATGTGTATGACAAAAAATTATGTCTTATGCCCAAGTATTTTTCTCACTGATCATGTTATTTGATTCATTTTTGTTTCATATGATCTAAACATCTAAATATTATCTCATTACCCCTAATTATGATATATTATACGTAGGTTATGTTTAAAAATTATTATGATCATGTTTTAATACTCTTATAATAATTTTATGTTGATATATCCCTCATTTACCCTTATTAATCATCAGATATCAAACTTTTTCATGTTTCCATTTATAGGAAATGAATCAAGTTTCTTGGTATGTTATATCTAGGAAGGGTTCTATAAATGGAGAACTAAGTTAGGGAAGATATGGATCTCTCATAAATATATTTTTTATGTATCTATGTCTCCAATAACAATAGACTTATCTAATTATAGTTTGGATCATAATGTTTTGAAATGAATATTTATCAATAATGATGTGATATATATTTATGAACATTATAGGTCTCTATAAAGTAAATATGATCATTATCTAGAATATCACATGACTAGGTTTCAAAATTAGAGATCATTAATGGGGTATAAAAATATATACCTGGAGAAAAAATTAATTTCCACACAATTATAGACAATGATAGATAACATTTATAAGAAGAATGTTTACGAACATGAGAATTTCAATAGCCGTTGAACCATAAATCAATGAGGTGTGAAAAAGACCATTGATTCATAAAAAATTATGGTAATAAGATAAAAATTTTATGTAAAGATAATTTTCATAGAGTAATTTTATTTCATTACTATCCATACAATGAAAATATGGAAATATAGTTTTTTTGACTCAAATATATATACTAAATATCATCATTTAGTTACATGTTTCAACTAGTTTCCACTAATATCACATCTATTTATCCAATTGACATGTATGAATATTTAATTATGAAATCACTATAATAATATTCTAATTGACAATAAGGTATATAAAATAATGAACAAATCTTATAACAATCATTATAAAAAAATTGTAAGAACAAGATATAATATTACCCGAAATGAAGAAATCATATTTTGATGAAATATTAATTTCAATTCCAAAGTCACAAAAATAAAAAAAAGGTTTTACTTTTATTATTTTTTTCAATAAATAAACCTATCTATGTAAAATCTATCGAACCTCACCTATAATGAAAACTTAACTACAATGATTATCCCAAAACCATCATTTTTTAGAAATTATAATGTAATATCATTCTTCCTAAATAATCCCTCACATTAAAACTAGGGGTTACATATACCTCAATGAAATAAAGTATATCCTTAAATATCACTAATAAAAATAAAATATCATCAATTGAAACCTAATAAATGGGAGTCCATTTCTTTAAAATTATCATGAAAATTTCAAATAGAAACTTGCGAGTTAAACATTTCACTACATTATTCTCATATACAAAATAAAAAATCTCTAATTTTATCTAAACCCTATTTTGATACAAACCACAATATCCCTGATCCCACACACATCGATCTGGTGCTATAAAATAATTTCATTTATAAAATTGATATTAATAAATGTAACCCAATTGCATCCATCCAATCGTTATAAAATTAAATAGATATTTTATATTACTTATACAACCAAGGATATTTTAGGTTTAGATCTTTTGAGAATTAGTAAAAATAATATGAAATAACCACACTAATGTAATTAAGTGAAATGTTTCCCAATATACCCACATTTTCATATTCAACCTTGGTTATTAACATCCACCGAAAGATTCATTATAAAAAAATTCCATTCTGGGCATAATTTATATACAATCAATTTTCATAACCTTGGGAAATAAAAAACATAATACGTATGAACTAAAATTCCTAGTAAGGGTAAAATTTAGGATAATCAATTTATTGTAATCTTCCTGGATGAGGGAATAATATGGGTATCATGAAATAATCAATATTCTTGAGAAAAATATAAGATCTTTCACACATATTGAAATATCATTTACAATTTAGTATATATTTCATAATGCATTAACATAATACTAAATTGACATTAAAAAATCATGATCCATGTGAATATAATAGTTCTGTAAAGGATACATTTGAAATTGATGAATCCAAATGATGTCAGGTTGGTAACATGTGACATCACTTTCATATTTCTCTTAAAATCACATATACAAAAGGAATAACTAACCTATTAATTTCCAAAAGTATCATTGGAGAAACATTTAAAAAGTTAATGCTTTCCCATTACCCTATACATTGGAGGTCTATATCAAGACCAACCATCATCATGAGTTATATCACAAGCACATATCATCATAAGCTATAAATATTTCCCCAGTTATCTTCAAAAATATCCATGAACCATAACAATATCATATCCTATGAATTATATCATTTTTAAACACATGAATAATAATTGTTCTTTTATTATATGATTTACCCATTACAATAAAATGTATTCCATGAAAAGTTCATTGAAAATATCAAAATATGTTTGTAGAAATAATAAAAAATATATCACTATGTAATATTCCTATTGTATAATATATAAAAGAAAGGTTTATTTTAGGTGAAAAAAATAAATACCATTACAAATATTTTTGAAAACATAGTTATGAAAACATTATTTCATCATTGAAAAGAACTTTTTAAAGAAATATTTATTTAATATTGGTAAAATATTTTTATTTTTAAAGATCCATGAAAACATTTTATGGAATAATCAAAGTATTGATAAGTCACAAGGTTTTGATTTTTATTCCCTCTATAATCTCTAAAACATAGATTAGGCTCACACTATTGAAAAAAAGAACATTATTTACAAAACAACATTATGATTATTTGAAGATATTTTTTAAAAATTTCTAATAATTAAAAAAATGAATTTCAACAACCATTGATGAATTTAAAAAAAAATCTTGAATATGGTTTATAAATCTAGGATATAGAATAAAAAATTATAATCAAAATAGGATAAATTATTTCTCCATTTTATGAAAACATTTTCTGATCCACATTTAGAACAAAAGAGAAAAGATGGTATATAAACACTAGAGTTCAATAAATGTACTATATAAAAAATAATTTTTTCAAATTACTATCATATAATTTATCAATAGAAATGAATTCATAAATAATCCCAATTAAAATATGATTTATACATAAAACCCTTTCTACAGGTCAATGGGTAAGTATATACAGCTTATAAAAGAATATATGTTCATAACAAGAACATATTTCTTAATGATGGAAACATTGATACCAATAACGCTTATAATGAACCTATATTTTAATTTATAATTAATAAATAGTGCAATTTTTTATAAGAATGATATATCTAAAAGAACCGGTTGATATAAAAAAATAAAAAAAATGAAAAGAAAGAATCATGATAAAACATAATCAATGATGTAGATACATAACCCAATGAGCAGAAATCATGTTAAGAAACCTCTTACCCCTTTGGTATCATCCAAATCCAAAAACTTTTGGATAAAAGTTAAACATATTTTTCATAAAACATTATTTTCATTAACCTTAAGTCATTATTATTTTTATTATTTCAAAAATAAGACCAATTTGACATAGGAAGGGATGTGAGAAATATATTTGGGAATTTATTGGATGAAACAGTGTGCATAAAAGGTTTGGGGAAGAAAGTATAAGAGGTTCTATATTGTAATTGAGGGGTGGGGCACTTGGGAAATCATTAAAATTATTATATTAATATAATTTAGTTTATGAGGAAATGTGGCACCAAAAATAAATATTTTTATGATAGGATGATTATGCGTGTAATATACCTCATCTAACATAATTTTTACAAGTTTGTTTTTATTTTTTCAAGCTTATTTATCTATTTTAAACCCTATAAACCATTTTGAAAATTACCATGATATCAATGTTTTTTACAATCTAGTGGTCATATAATCTACAATAAAATTAAAATTGATCCATAAATGGACCATATTTTATATGTTTATTAATATATATTCACTTGGATGCATATTGGATTTTCTTAAATAAGAAAATTGTGACATTTTTTGTTATTAAATATCATTACTATAATTTTTGGAACAATTTATTTTATTTTACTTAAAATTTATCATAACAATAATGTAATTAGAATATATAGTTTATAAAATCAAATATATATATATATATATAATTTCTATTAAATTATATGTCACTCAAAAAAATACTTTGAGAGTTTTAAATTAATTTACTTAATTTTTCAACTCATTTGACAATAAATATATCGGTATTTTATAATTAACCTTTATGATTTAATAAAAAAAATATTTATCCCTATGTGAACACATAAGAGAAATTAAAACTCGAGAGAATGAAATTTTATATTTTTCTTTACATAAAATAATATATCAGTCATTGTCAAAGAGAAATGGTAGAGAAATTCCATTACATTTAATCCTTGATGAGGATGGATGAATCCCCCTACAAAAACACATTATGTTAATTGGTTAGGTTTATTTTTATTCATAATCATATAATTTCTATAATTAAATACTTGGCATACCCTTACCAAATTATCTTTTACATATGTAGTTTTGAAATCAAATTCATATCATAATTTTACATTTTAATGAATTTATATGACAATATTTCATCAATCTGTATTGTAATCACTATTCAATAATTAATCACAATTCTAAGATGATCCAAACAACTAACCATATTATAGTATTGATATGAATATTTCCAAAATAATATCCTTTTAATAAAATTAATATTTAAAAATATGAATAAATTAATTACAATATTGTTACATAAAAAATCTATTTGGATGAAAACGTATTTTGAGGCATTAAACCACTATATTGAAATATGATTAATTATTTTCAAATCATTAAAAAATAAATTTTTATTTAGAACCATATATATACATAAAAAAATTCATTTGTTTCTAATCATACATATTTGTTTAATGATAGTTTATAATACAAGAACTTGAATATTTATATTTTTTGGTTTAATTATGTTTGGGGTTGTGTGTTTTATATACTATCAAAAATAATCACAGGCTCTTACAAAACCCCCATAATAATAAATTAAATCCTCAAAATTTGAACCATATATCAGTAAAAAGGCAGTTGAAATTAGAAAATACCATTTTTGTAAACCCACATTCTAAAACATTTTAATTAAACAACCTCATGAAAATATATAATGGGAAATGAAAAGGCCACATGGAATAATACAAAATAATAATTCGAAAAAGGTGAACATTAGTGTGTAGCTAAATCATAGAAATGGATGAAAACTTAATTTCAAAATAAATATTGAGGTTGATAAATAATATTGATCAAAATAAAATGAATGATCATTGGAATGTCAAGGACCACTAATAAATAAATAAATGATGTGTGAAAAATACCATTTATTTATTGGAAATGAATTTAATTGGATAACATCATTTTTAAGATCTTTTTTTAGTGTTGAGAAATTTATTTAACATTCATATTGTGAACATAAAGTAATATAGAAACTTTTAATTAAAATCCATAAACACATTTTCATCCTTTGGTTTCATGTTTCAATGATTTTCCATATTTATCGCATATTTTACTCAAAATAATTATTATAAATATTTAATTCCAAAAATAGTGTAATCAATTTTTGTTTCCATGGTGTATATAAAAGGGTGAAATTATACTCTTCCTCACATTAATAAAACTAAAGTGGTTTTAACATGGTGTGATAATACTCAAAATGGATTAACTTTAATATAATGAAATAATAAATTTAAATCCAAACATTCCACAAAATCACAAAAGCTTAATCGTAGACCATTCCATATATAAATAATAGTATATCTAAGACAAAAACTATAACCACAAATTTATAGAATATGTTAACCCCAAAGTACATATCATACCCTTTAGCTTATTTCCCCAAAAATATAAAACCATTTTTCTTAGATATTCCTTGAAATTAAACTTAAGAATTAATTAATCAATATCCAAATAAAATGTATCTTGAAATGACATTAATTTCATTAAAATCACATCAAATAAACCTCAAAAGGGGTTTCTATGACTTAAAACATAATATGATCATTAGAATAATTTAATCATTATTTTTTACATAACTCTTAAGGAATCCTCTTATAAAAAAACCAAAATCTCTTATGTTTTTTTAAACTATGATACAATACTAAATATAATAATATGGAAACCACACTCATGAATTCATTACAAAAAACAGAATTTTTTACTTTCTAAATTTTATAATGATATATGTGATACAATTTCAATCGTCCAAATCATACATTAATAAATTTAAGTATTATATCCCTTACATACAAAATTAATATTTAGGTTTACAAATTTATAATTTAATGATAAAATGATACATAACAGTATCCATGTTATTACATATGAATTTTCCTCACTATACCCATCTGTTCGTATTCTATATGAGGTATTCAACTTCTCCCATGATATTATTTAGAAAATAATCCAATGTTATATTTATTAATTGAACATAAATATTAGTAAAATAGGTAAATATAAAAAATAAGAATAGTTTTATCAAAAGAATAGTAAGGTTAAACATAATGATTAATAATTTAATGTTATCTTTGAGATTATGATCTGAATTAGGGTGTAATGACATAATCAAAGTGAAAAAAAATAAAAAAATCTATTTCATACCATAAAATCTAGATAAAAATTTATAAGGCATTTCAGAAAACATTAATATAATACAAGAGTAATATACGTCAACAATGATGATCCATGTGAATGAAATCCTTGAAAAAATAAAATATTAAAATTGTATGATGTCATAAAGTTATCATGTCAGTAAATTAGAACATAATTTTCATATCACTCATACAATAAATTTAATAAGTGGAAGAACTTACATAGAAAATTATATTCAACTATTAAAAGACACCAATTACCAGCTAACTCCCACCTTTTACCCAATATACTAGATAAATATATCAGGATCACCTGTAATTATGAGCCATATTAGGATTGAACATCTTCATCAGCAATACAACGAAGACTTTCTTTCATAAAATATTTCTAGGAATCTAAACCATCTAGAGATAGAATAATAATTTCATCACTAAAATATATCCTTAGAGAATAATTATTAAAATAAAGGGTTTATTCATTAAATAGTAAAACTACAATATGAAAATCTTTAAAACATTCTTGAGGAAGATATGAATTCAAAATTGTAAATAAAATATGAAAACTAAAATTTTAAATAATATTGGGGTAAATTTTCTACGAAAACAATCATTGAAACATGTAATGTAATTTTCAATTTATTGAGTAGTGATGATGGTGGTAAATTTCATTTGTATCGTAAACATTAAAATAATAATTCAGTTCACACTATTGGAAAAAATACCTTTTCCAGTAAAAGATAATAATAATACTGTTAATTTTAATATTAAAAATTTTAATCATGAGTGAAAATGAATTTAAAAAATATGTGAATTCTAGTGAAAACATTCTAAAATTGATTTTTTTAATTCCTAGACAAGGAAGATTGAGCTTTTCTGAATGATGTATGAAAACATCCACTTTTTATAAAAATATTTTCATAAACATTTTGACAAAGAAAAAGTATAAAATGGAACTTAAAAATTTAAATACAATAAAAATGGGGATTATAATGAAAATGAAATTATTTTATCAACTAAGGATTATTTAATGTTTTTAATAAAAATCCAATCATAAACATTCATAATTAAAATGGGATTGAATTATAAACCTTATACAACATTCTTATATTTTTAATCATGATCTATAAGGGAGATTAACATAAAATTAATCTATAAAAAATTAAAATTATTATATAATTTATATAACATGTAAATGCTTTAAAATATTTCCCATATAAAATAACAGAAATGAATAATATAAACATATTTCCCAAAGAATGAAAATTTTAGATGAATAACTCTTAAAAGGATTATATTATTGAATTAATAATTCATTAATGTATAAATTATGTGTATCAAATATACATAAAAATTTTAATTAACGATAAATAAAAAAATCCAATTTCACACATAATATTGAAATTATAGATTCAATGAAGAAGAAGTATAACCCAATAAAAGGAAATTGTGTTAAGAAACAACATAACGATTTGGTAACATCCCATTCTAAACCAAATTGATGAATTAACATGAATTATAACATAAAACAACATCAAGTGTGATAGATTCATGATATTATATTTAAAAATATATTATATTCTCATTAAAATATAAATTAAGTGTATAATATTAAAATATTCTTCATTGAATTTAAATTGTGAAAAAAATCACATACCTCAAGTTGAGACCTGTTATGAATGCCATTTAAATCCTATATAATAAGAATATATTAACTATTTATGTTTTTTATTATCATTTAAAGTATAATTAAATTATCTCTAAAAATTTTATATCAATATTTTAGAGACATATTTGACTACATAATCCATTGAGTCTGCATCTTGTATTTTGAGGATGATAAATTAATAATGTAAAAAAACATCTATATGTTGATAAAAATAAAATATAACATTATTTAATCACCATAAAAGTAATAAAAATAATAAAATTATAACTTTTAGAAATTAATTATACTTATAAAACAAAACATTAATGTAGGGTTGGAAAAATAATTTATCTTAAAATCATGGAGATTATAAGCCTTGTATAGGCTTGAGTAGAATTTCAATTTTTCAATGAACATGAGAGGAAATAAGGTATGTATTAATTTAACATTATATAATTGTTATCATATCATGTATATGTTATTATCTATTGAAATACATATATATATATCAACTAAAAGATGTAGAAAACATTTATAATCAGATCACTTCATGGAGGTTATAATCCACACATACACATGATGGTTGTTATCATTTATCAATGTATGGAAATTTAAAAGAATATATTATTTATTATCATTATAGAATTATAATTATTTCATGAATATCATATATATAAATTAAATCCAACCTTATAACCAATCGTGATAAATAATTATGGAAAACTTTATATCGGTTTGTGAGGCGGTAAGCTACTATACAAACAAAATTTGACATTACCATTTGATGGAAGAAGGTGGTTTATGGTTAATAAATTTTTACAATATAAGTTTTTTATTTGGTAGAAATTTTTTTAATTTAAATTCAATGTTTATAGGTTTACTTTTTGGTGGTTGTAGAAGAAAACAACATTGATATTTAGTTAGTTGTTATACCTATTTTTATAGAATCCACCTTAACATTATAAATTAATTTATATAAGTTTATTAGTCATTACAAAATAATAAAACTAGGACATGATGAGGGATTCTATAAATTTATTTAGAAATTATTTTCTGAAATATAGTGTTCAAATGGTGTGATAGAGAGATGCTATGAGGATCCCATTTATAAATGGTGGGAGGGGATCTCTCAGAATTACTTATAGTAATAAATTCAAACAAATTAATTTATATGGAAAGGATAAAATGGTATATTTAAAATATTTTAAGAGCAATATTTTAAATATTATTATAAAATAAAAATTAAACATGTTTAGGTGATTAATTAACCCTTATCTATTTTTTTAACCCTCTTTAACCCTTTTGACTATTACAATAATATCAATGTTTTTAAATCTTTTGGGTTAAAAAAATACACAATAAAAGAACAATAAAACCCATAAATTGATCCTTGATGATATTTAAAATAATATATCATTAATAATTATAAATATATGATGTTTTTGAATATATGGTGTTAATGAATTTTAAATAATTTAATAAATTGTTGTGTATTGTAATATATTATTACTTTTATTTATGGAATTGTTAATTTGATTTTTATCAATGTCATCATAATAATAATGGAATTAAAATATATAATATCAATTACACCATAATTATATATATATATATATGTGTGTGTGTGTGTTTATACTTTATCAGACACTATTACTCATCCGAAGAAAATTTCATCTAAATTTTTAAAATAATTTACCTAATTTTTCAACTACTCATAGATGTACTATGCCATTATTGTGTAAGAATTGATGGTAATTATTTTTAAATAAAAAATTGAAATATATTAAAATAAATAATAATAATTTCATTGTTCTAAAAAATATATAATATTTATTCATAACAAATTTTTATTGTTATGGTTTAATATAATTGAATTTTAAAAGTAAGAGTGTGGCATTTTTTATTATTATTTACATAAAATAACATTTAAATCATTATCAATGAAAAATGGAACAATATTTCTATAGAATTGAATATTGTGTGAGTATTGTTCAACCAAAATCATCCAATATATTAATTTAAATAGATAAGGTTACTTTTAGTCCTTGTATTATTATTTTTATGATTAATTACCTGATTTCCCCTTCAAGAGATGATAAATATTTAATATGGTTACTATTCAAAATTTTAAAAAATAATAGGGACATATTTTCCAAATTTTAAAATCAATTATAAAAATTTTGGATCAACTTTTCAATATTAAATTCATATATGTGGAGTACTTGAATTTTAATATTAATGTGTGAAAGAGACTGAGAAACATTTTTTGAAGAATGTGTTTTTATGCTAAAAAATAATGCTATACCAAAATTTTGTACAATCATAACTAAAATGAAATTAATTGAATTATATCTTTATAATTATATCTTATGTAAAATTGAAATAAAATTCAATAAATAATGATACTTTTTTACTAAAAATACATTTTTGTATTATGAAATTCGGTATAGTTCACTTAATAGTAAAAACTTAATAGCATAAAAACCCCAAATATTCACCTTAAACGAATTTAAATGAGGATATTTACCAACCTATATCCTTTTATAAAATAAAATTTAATAAATTTGAAATAATTTATATTTATATTTTCATAAAGAAATGTTTTTACTTACTTTTTCAAGAAAAGATATTTATGAAGCATAAAGAGTAATTACTAAAAATTGAGTAGTTATTTAATATGAATTAGTCACTAAATTTTTATAATATATGACCCTTAAATATATAAATATATATATTGAAATGTGGTAATTTTTATTCATACCCACTAATTAATGCTTAATATTATAACATTCACATTTGAATAACAATATTTCATTGTTTGTTTAAGGACATTTTTTATATAGTATATGTTATTAAATATATTGTTATTTTAAAATCATGTGGTGTTACAATATGAATTATTATAATTTTCTTCCTTGGGAAAACAGAAAATCAAATAAATTATAAATACATAATGGATCATGATTGGAATAATCAAAATTTCTCAACTATGACAATGAAAATCCAATTCAACAAACCTAATACCCTAGTAACCTATATTTCCATTCATGTGGGTGATAGAATATCACACATCATAGAATCTACCGCATGTTATGATTAGTGGAATCCTAATAATATATATCTCAAATATTAATAAAATCAAAAGACTTCAATCATAAAATATTCTAGCTTCCTCGATCTAGTTCACCTCCAATGTGATGGTACTATGCACCACTTACCTCAGGTATGCCTCCAATTTTGATAGTATCGACAATCAAATGGTGAGTGTTAATATGTGATCATGTGTTGAATATAATTTATGGTACATATAACTATAAAAAATTAAAAATAAATGAAAATTCATTAACTATATATTTAACCTATAAAATAATTTAAAATGACTATATTCCATCAATGTAAAATGAGGACTCACGTATTATAATGAAATGAGAAACAATGATTTCACGTACTCATATATATTGGTGTGGTCCATTATATGTTGATAATTAATATGATACATAAAAATAATATAAATAAGTCTCAAATGACCTAAGTCAAAATTCACTTCCTTTTACCACCAAATAACTCACACAAATCTCCACACCTCAATAATTCATGTTGGACCCAAGAACTTATCTAAACCTAAAATAAATAGCTATTCTTGAGTACTAATGTGTTAGTTTCACCTTAATCGGGTCTGATTAAAACATTGTAGGCTGCCACTAAAGATATCCTTGACCATATCTTATGTAATCTGTTTCATATCTTGTTTGATATGATCATAAATGAAGTAAACATTCAAAGGAAATAACAATTAATATTATACACCCATGGTTCCATCCTAATAACCATTTAGGATTAGTACATGATTCACCTAGTTCCTAGGTGTTTCTAAAAATACCATATAATAATAATCTAGGAATCTTAAACCTGTTTTATACATAATTAAAATTACATTACATCATAGTAAAATGGTAAAATCATGGATAATAGTTCCCATTAACATAACCATTTACATGGGCATAGTATCCCGTTGAAAGAATTATCACTCATACATTGGTAGAACAACTTATCGATATTTCCCAATTTGAGGGAATAACATCTGATATGCAACGATCTTAGTGTGGTAAAAAGGGTGCCAATGATTACACTTCAAAAGGAATAATACCCCTTTAGAAAACAACATAAGTCCATATAGAACCCTGATATTAATAATATATAAGTTCAAATAATACTATTTTAATAAAAAACCATATTAGGTATAACTCCAAGGTAAATATTCTATATAAGAAGAAATATTTTATCCACAAAAATAATACATAAGATTGAATATTATCTAAGAAAAAATGATCAATAATTATACTAGTAACAATGGTCCATAAGCAGGCATAAAATCCCTAAATAATAATATAAAAACGGGTTTCCTTTCTCGAATTGAAGATCAATGATGATATATCTCCCATACATGTAATCATTTTAAAAGAAGATAAAAAAATACCTAGACATATTATTAATAATTATAGGGAAAATGGAATCCTTCTATGGGTATAATTATAATAAGGTAAAGAATCCATAGTCATAAGAATAAAAATAATAAAAAGGGGATATGATCCCATAGATGACCTTATTGGAACATTAGTCACATTCCCTTTTTTAGAATCACATTTCAATTTGTTCTTTGTAAAAATTCTATGGGAAATAATAAATAACAAGGAATATATTCCATTACCATTTTCATATCAGATTCACATCCTATTCCATTTAAATATCACAACCTGAATAGTATATCCCACATGAAACATAGATAATAAATAAATATTCATTGCATAACTTTACTATTCTCATATGTGTGTCATGTCTCCTTCTATTATAGTGTTATAACATTGGGAGGAATTATATTTTTAATGTTTTTTTAAAAGTAAATGTTAAAATCATTCCAGCTTATAAGAATCTTCAGAAAAAGTGAGCACATCATCTCAGTCCATAGGTACTATTGACGAGACTCGATGGGTCATCCCACAGATGGCCATATATATCAATAAAAAGTCTCTCATCAACCTTATATTAATGAAATTGTTACTGATAATAACATAAAAATGTATAATTACAGCACATATTGGTACATTAAAAAACCAATGCATTATAAGTAAAATATGTGTTATTTTATCACCAAAATTTCAATCTCATTTTAATCACAACTTGGTCAATCCTCGTATGAAAAACACAATATCTAAGAATCAAATAAATGTATAAAACACGAAGTCACATCAATCTTCAAGGTACTGGAACACTCGACCCATGTATTTATCAAATAATACATAACATTATATGGTAGAATCATTAATGATCTATTTAACACCCTAAGCTTCCATAGTTGGCATCCATTCAGATAATTCAATAGTGTGCGCTTCACGCAACATCAAGCTTGAGTGCACCATGATTGTTCAAACTAGGAGGTTAAAAAGTGTTTAGGAATAATATTAAACAAATTATGCAATTTATAAATTTTATTTTTCAAAATAGACTTAATTTTTTAAATCATAATAATAGAAATTAGATTATTGTGAATTTTTTGTATTTTTCTCAAAAGTTACAATTTTTGATGAATGGTAAAAAATACTTCATTATTGATAAAAAACATACTTATTCATTTATATAAATATTTTTATTTAAATTTATTTTAAATTCAAAATATATAAGTAGTTAATATATTATTATAATTTAGGTTATTGGAATAATTTTTATAATAGAAATAGATATAAAAATTTTATTAAACTTTTGAACATCTATTTTATCAGCCTTCTAACCACATCTACATAATAACATTAAATGTAATTTTACCACCTATGTAAATTTTATTTCAAAAAACATATATAATTGTTTTTAATCATTATGAAAATGTTTCATAATTGGAAGAAAATAAATTTGGTGAATAGTAACTTTTGAATTTTATTTACCACAGTTCAAGATAAATAGGGTAATTAAACATAAAAAATAATATTATAGTAATATAATATTACCCTAAAACTTGTTCTAATTTAATTTTATAAGTTTTCTTTGACCAAAATAATCCATATGTCAAAAATATTAGCCTTTTAAGCCGCTTTTTTAGATTACGACATTTATTAAATTTTATGAAAAGAGGAGTTAAAAATGACATATTCAAATTTTAATAACTATATCATTTTTAATAAGAGGATATATAAGTGATATGGTCAAATATAAATTGTATTTATAAATTTAAAATGAATATTTATATAATATTAATTTATTTATAATTTTATGAAACAAATTGTTAAATTAAATTGTGAACCAATAATGATTCCTTAATTAAATTACTAAAGGAAGAATCAATTAAATGTTATAAAAAAATGAAATGAATATAATTTTACTTAATTAATTAAATACAATAATTTTATACATAAAATATCTATGGAAGTAACATATGGGAAGTATTTGGTCGATGATATCTGGTTGGTTTATATTTTTAAAAATGAAAATTTAGAATAGTATCAAAATTGACCAAAATGGTACTTGAAAATAAATAATATTTAATTAAATGCTCTAAAATTTATAAAAATATAAGGATCAGCCAAATAACTAGTATAATGTTATAAATTTCATAAATGATCCAATTAGTTTTTTTGACAATTTATATTAGCTACATTAAACCTATATTATAAATGGATAAGTAAGAATGGTAAGAGTTAAACTGTTTTCCTAAGGGTTAAATCCAATGGATAAGGTTACTTTTGTTACCTAAACCAATTTTAAAATAATTGGTTGAGAGGATTTAGATCCATCCAAATCATATACTCAAAATAAATCTCTTTTTAACAATTTAAAACCCACAATAAATTTAAAATAAAATAATATTTTAAGATCTTTCAAAACTACCCCTAACCTCTATTATAAAAGGCCACCCTTCATTATCTTTTATTCTCACATGTAAATACCTTTAGTTGTACCAAAAACTTCCAATGTCTCCACCAAAATTTTCTCACATCATACTAGAGGCCATACATAGGGAATAAATCTGTTGTTTGAAGTATTTTTGTACAAACCACAAGGATATACGTGAAATAGATGTAATTATTTCATCACCTATTTCAATGATATTTTCTAGTTATATTTCTTATTTCATTGTTGTTTCCATATAAAATTAATAACTTTAGTATCATCCCTAAACAAAAATGTTATTATAATCATGGTACCACGATATTTATCATTTTATCCACCATTCGAGGAACAATATCACCATGCGTGCGTGCGTATGACTTACCGTATCCATGTCGTGGTGTAATTTGTTATGAAACACTAATTTATTTGGATGGGTATAATGATGATTATAATAAATATAAATAATTAATATAACATTATAATTATTTTTTGTAATTAATATAACATCATATTCCATACTATTTAACGATTGAGGTAATGATATTGCCGCATGTGAATATGTACAACCTACTGTCTCCTCGATGCGGTAAGATTAATTCTTGGCGTTAACCATTAAGAAAAGATTGTAAAATTATTATGATAAGTAAATATAATGTTTGATTACTGAATATAATTATATATGTGTGAATAATATTTTTATCATAAGCATAAATAACATAACTTACACAACAAAACCATAATTGGAAAATGAAGTAGTTAACACCCAAAACAATTGTAATATAGAAATCTTATTAAAACAATGATATAAGTGGATCATATATGATATAATAATAATTTATATGGTTCTGGTATAATTTATTAACATAATTTAACCACTATACAGGTGGTCAAATCACCCTCTACTAAAGGAAAGTACAAGGTAAGGGTTAATTTCACGATCCCTTTATGATATGATATTGGTTATACATTTTTATCTTCTAGGAAATATTTATCATCTATGTCCATGTTTCTTAAAATATATTTCAAAATATTATCAAAATTTGTTTAAAGAAATTTTTACCCATGTTTTACTTTTAATAAAACATTTTGAAATGAATATTTTTTTCATTTTCCAAAATGATGTACAATATAACCTTTTCGACAAATTATGAAATGAATGTTTTCTTAACTTATACATCACGATCATCTATCTTCCACCATTATGACACCTTAAAATTTGAAGCTTATGTTGCAATATTACATGTTTATTTTCATAATATATTTGTTCTTTTATAATTTTCCAACTATTGAATAATTTCAAAGTAAAAAAGAGATATTTCTATCAAATAATTTTAATGAATTTATTAGATTAATTTCATCTTTGTCAAAATACTTTATTGTTTTTTATGATTGATTAACATTGATTTATTGTGATACAATCTTCCATATTATATTGAATTTTTTTTGATATGTTTGACCGTGGATGTGATATTTTTATACCATTTATGATTTATGGTTAAAGTATTTGTATTTTGTATGCAAGTTTTAATAATAATGTTTTTAATATGTTTCACCCTTTTCATATGAGGAATGCATTGGACATAGTAAGTGATAGGTGTGGTCCACTATATCCCTTAAATTCATCAATATGTCTCATTTGAAAAACTAGTATCTTGGCACAAGGACATGATGAAATGGTTATATATGGTCTTGGTACGAGGCCTTGATGTTATGGTTATGATGTTTGGAATTATGGATTAACTCATTATGAGATTATTGATATTAAATGTGATTATTCAACTAGTATAATATCCGTGTGAATTATTAAATAGAATTATTTTATTTATTATTTCCAAATTACGTAGAATATTATGTTTAAAAGGCTTGTTTTCATCTTTATATCCTTCATTAAAAGTATATACTTATTTATTATCGTTTTTTCTATATTTGTTATCACTACTGAGCATCTGAACTCAACCTTTTCCTAGGTTTCTTTTTTCCCAATGATGCAAAGAAGTTTATTATGATTGACCTATAGGGATAGTCTAAGGGATAGTCTATGGGAAAGAAGTGTTTTTAAATGGGATAATATGTTGTTTTTAAAATCAATATATAACATAAAAATTATGTTTGTATCTGGTTTTTTAAAATCTACAAAATTGTTATGTCTTTCAGGATTTGATTTCTAGTGATCATGATAATAGAATAGAATAATGCACTGACTCTAGGTAACTGGTGTCGTGGAATTACAGTTGGAATTAGACAAAGTTTAGTATAATCTTTTGGAACTATATTTTGAAAAACATTAAATAGAGAAAATTACCTAGAGATAGACTTTAAGGATAAGTATTGAAGAACATCCTCGAATTTTTATAATTTGGAGATTAGGTGGGTATTAATAGAAAATAAATCTTAATATGATACTATATGTGGATGTGGTTCTAGAACAGATGTACCTAGGAGTAATAACTCCAAAAGGTGTTCCAGGCTTGACTTAGGGTAACTTGGTACACAACAACGAGGCTTACTATGAAACAATGTTCCATATCCTTAGGGATATGATTAGTATAATTAACATTTTATTTATAAAAAATTATGAAGTATTTATGAGTAAATATGTCCCAAAAGAACCATTTTTATGATTATGGATTATATATGAATAAATGTTTCATTTTATGTTATGTATTTTACAAGTTTGGAATTATACATTATGGTTTATGACCAAATATACTGTATGAAATTGTTTAGAAATGGTGCATAGTAGAAGGAATGAAAACCATATCAACACACATAATACATATAGGTATTTCCCTCATATTATTATAATGATAGTATTGTAGGTGATTCAACTAACACTGAAATCATTATAACCATACTGGGAAAACTAAATCAGGTTATGAATAATAACATTAACCATATGGAATAGCCTAACCCACAATGTGAAGGATCAATTTTATACCTCTTAATGAAGCAATATCCCCCAACATTTAATGGGACTAAAAATCATATTGTATATAATAAGTCGATATGTTCCTTAAAGAAAAAATTTATTTCTTTGGGGAGTAACCAAAGGGGAAAACTGGTTATATTAGTCTATCATCTATCAGGAGATGCAAATAAATGGTGTTCATTAATTTAAAACATGAATGAGAATGGAGTGGTCACAAATATGGAATTAAGGGAATTTAAAGAACTCTTCCAAGAAAATACATTCCCCGTGATCTACGAGTGGATATGGAGATACAATTTTTGAGTCTGAGAAAGAAATTGGATAATAATAATGAAAAGTATAATGCAAACTTATTAATGTTTTCAAGGCATACTGAAGACCACATACATAACCTAAGAAGTTAGATTGGTTTATTGTTGGATAGGTTAAAACCATTCCTCTGATGGGCATTGGTCTCACAATATTTCTCATTATACACTGATATAGTCTTATGTGCTATCAAGACTAAAAATGAATTCTCTATTTCTTATGACATTTAGGGAAAGAAGTAGAAGAAGATATATGCTAAAATCTATGAAATAGGAAGTTAGGTGATGAAGGGAAAAGATTACATTACACCCTACAATAATTGTGGGAAGAAACACAAAAGTACTTTCTTAAAATGGATGAGAGTTTGTTACATGTGTCGAGAGAAAGGATACAAAGATCGTGATTGAAAGGGGAATAAAGAATCTATCAATATTTAGTGACACATTTTTAAAGATATTTGACACTATAAAAATTATTTTCCTAAGCATCAAGGAAACATGCCTCATAAAAGAGCAAGAGAGAAAGGCTAAGCATTTTCAATCACAACTCCTGAGGTTGAAGTTCCTATTGAAGTGGTGGCAGGTACATTAATCATTTCCTAAAATTACATAATGATGTATTTGATTATGGATCATCTCATTCCTTTATATCATCCTAGTTTTCTATAATATTTAGATATTTGAGTTGTCAGTAAAAACCCCTAAGGGGTGTCTCATTGCAATAAATATGTGCCATGAAACTCCATTTATGGTATATAAATGTGAATTATCTGCCGACATTGTCATCATACCTATGATTTACTATGTTATAATACTTAGTATAGATTAGATATCAAAATATGATTCAAAAAATTATTTCAATAATTAGGTAGTTGCAATACGTGAGGAATATGTACAATCTATTTTCTTTAGATTAGAATCATTATCACCATATTCTTATCAAAATCGACACCAAGTAGCTTATATGAATGATATTAATCGAGATGAAGAGGAAATAACATCTAGGGATAAAGAAATAAATATTCAAATATTGTATGTACCTATTGTATGAGAAAATATTGATTTATTTCTAGATGATTTTTTTCGGATATCCTCAATAGAGGGAAGTTGAGTTTACTTTTTATTTAATCACTATTGCAAGGCGAATATCAAAAAAACCCTATAAAATGGCCACTGTGGAATTAGTGGAGCTAAATAAATAACTAGATGAGTTGAGTAATAATGGATTTATTATCCCTAGTTTTTCTCTAGGAGATCCCCCATTCTTTGTGTTAATAAAAATTATGGATCAAAGAGTCTATGAAGTGATTATAGAGAAATCAACACTATTATAATAATGAAAATGTATCATCTTCCCGATATTAATGGTTTATAAGATCAACATCACAAAGAAATATATTTTATAAATATTGAACTTTGTCCTGGATATCATCAATTTGGGTTAAAAAGAATGATATTCCAAAAACAAAATTTCATATAAGTTATGGTCATTAAGAATTTATAGTAATTCCATTTGTAATGACTAATGTACCCTATATTTTTAGGGATCTAATGAACAAGGTGTTCAAGGAATATATTGAATATTTTTTGTAGTATTTATTGATGATATATTTTTATACTCTAAAAGATATAAAGACCATGTTAACCACTTCAAGATTGTTGTAAAGACTCTTAGATGAAATAAACAATATGGTAAGTTTAGGAAGTGTGAATTATGGATTCGAGAAATTTCATTTCATGGAAATATTATCTCCAAGAATAGAATCCTTATTGATCTTGTAATGACAATGGAAATCAAAAAATATACAGCACCAAAGAGTATAACTAAGGTATATAGTTTTATTGTTTTAGCATGTTACTATTGTTGTTTTATCCATAATTTTGCCTAATTGCAAAAACTGTTAAACAAGATTACATGTAAAGGTGTTAAATTCATTTGGAAAAAATTGTGTGAATAATGTTTTTAATAATTGAATATATTATTATTAAATTATCCTACCTTGACATTACCATATAGAAATTTTGGGTTTTCATAGTGATGAAACATGTAAATGACTCAATTGTGTCCTTATGTAGAATGATAGTGTTATTTCTTATGTATCAAAGAAAAGAACTAGCCTACTCATGATCTGGATTTAAATACATTAATATTTTCTCTGATGATATGGAGACACTATATCTACGCTGAAAATGTGAGATACTTAATGATTATAAGAGTTTGAAATATATTTCCCATAGAAAGAACTCACTGTGAGAAAAATGAGATTTCTTGAGCTTCTAAAGGATTATGATTTCACAATAAACTGCCACATAGGGAATGAAAATATGGTTTCATATGCTTTGTGTAGAAAGGACCATGCAGTTTTAAATAAATTTTGTGTTGAAATGGGTCCTATGTTCTTGGATCTAGTAAATATGGACATAGAAATTATCATGGAAGGTAAAACATCACTACATTTTCAAATGGTTTGCAAACCATCATTACGGGAATGGATAAAATGTTATCAGTCTGATGATGTGGAAATTTAATTGAAAATTAAATCTATGAATGATGGGAGAAAATTTAATTTTTATTTGAAGATGATATTTTGAAATTCGGGAAGATTATTTTTGTTCTTCCTATATCTGAGATAAAAAGTAAATTATTAGGTGATTCTCATAGCTCCAATTTCTCTATACAACCGTGTGAGAAAAAGAAGTACAAAGAGTTGAAGAAACATTTTTGGTGGGTCAACGTGAAGAGGGAGATTATTAATTGTGTGTCGAGATATTTGGTTTATGAATAGGTGAAGGGTGGAAAAAAATATCCTAGAGTAGTCATGAAAACTCTTCTTATACCTGTGTGGAAATTAGATGATATTGTGATGGACATTGTCATGGGGCTACAAAAGGCTCCTAGGATAAATGATGGGATATGTGTTATTGTTGGTCATCTTACCAAATCAGCACATTTTCGTTCTATATGAGATGATTTACCCCTTGAATGTTTAAGAAGACATTATATTAATGATGTTTTAAGACTACCTGGTGTACCCCTATTGATTGTCTCTCACCATGATCCTCATTTTACATCAGGATTTTGTAAAATTCATTATAAGGCCCTAGATAATGATCTTTCTTTGAGCACTACCTACTTCCCTTGAACTAATGGACTATCAAAAAATTTATATTCAATCCCTCTAATAAAAGGGATCCCATCCTTCTCTCTAATTAACACATCTAAATTCATTTATTTCGATAAAGACCTACCCATTTCTACCACAAAAATATCTCACATCATCATTGAGGCCATACATTGGGAAAAAATACATTCTAAGGAGTCATGTTTTACAAACCAAAAGGAGATAACTGAAAAAGAGATAATTGTTTTATCAATACATTCAGTATTATTTTATCTTTTATTTATTATTTATATGATTTTTTTCATATAAAAAAAACAAAATAGTGTCATCCATATATTTATATGTTACTATAATCATTTGATAACCACATTCGTAATTCTATCCATCATATTAATAAAAACATCACCATGTGTGTGTACGTATGGCTTACCATCTCCACATCGTGCTGTAATTTGTTATTCAACAAAAAATTTATTTGATCCGTATAATGATGATTATAATGAATATAAATAATGAATAAAACATTATAATTATTCTATATAATTATTATACCATCCAATTCTATATCATTTAATCATTAAGGTAATGATATCATCACTCGTGCATAAGTACGACATGTCATATCCACGATGCGATGTGATTTGTTCTCCATGTTAACCATTCATGAATGATCAAAAACATCGAAGGATTAGTAAATATAATGTTTATGAACATGATATAATTATAAATATGAAAAAACATATATATCATTTTCATAAAAAACATTAATTATATTGCAAAATCGGGATGGGAAAAAGAAACAGTTAACACCTCAAGCAATGGTAATATTGAACTATTATTAACAAAATGATATAAGAGGATCATATATGATATAAAAAATATTGATATGGTTCTAGTATAATTTTATAACATAATTTAACCATTATATAGGAGTGGAAATTACCCTCTACTAATGTAAAGTACAAGGTATGTGTTAATTTCATAATCTCTTTATTATCTGAGATTGTCTATACGTAAGTATCTACTGGGAAATTTTAATCATCTTTATCAATGTTTCATAAAATATATTTCAATATATTTTTTAAAAAAATTAAAATATATTTTTACCTATGTTTTACTATTTATAAAACATTTTTATTTAAATATTTCCATAATTTTCCAAACTATGTACTTTATGACCTTTTCGAAAAATCATGGAAAGAATGTTTTTTTAACATATATTTTTCTAGAAACTATTTTCCACCATTATAAAACCTTAAAATTTGAATCATCCCTTAAAATATTAAAAAAAATTATATAAATGTTTTTATTTTATAATTTTGTGACTTTTAAATAATTTGAAAGTAAAATTTGATATTTCTACCAAAGAGTTTTAATAAATTTATTTGGTTTTTTCATCAATATAAACGTAGATTGTTGAATTTTATCCTTGAATAAGGTTGATTTATTATGATAAAATATTCCATATTGTATTGAAGGTCTGATGATATGTTTGACTATATATTTTCAATTTTTATACCATGCATACTTTATGGTTAATGTGTTAACATTTCATATGCTTGTTTTAATATTAATGGTTAGGTTATGTTTCACCCTTTTCATATGAGGATTTCATTGCACATAGTAAGTGACGAGTAAGGATTGTTATATCCCCTCGACGCATCAGTTTTAATTATGAGACAAAATAGTGTCCTGGCATAAGGCATTGATTGTATGGTTATATATGGTCTTGTCACGTTGCCTTGATGGTACAGTTATGATATCTAATATTTTGAATTTAATCATTATGAGAATAATTAATGATATTAGAAATATGTATTCAAATTTTAGAAAATTCATGTTAATGATTGAATTAAATTATTTTATTTATTCTTGACATATTATGTGGAATATTATGTTTACAAATCCTGTGTTTCTATTTTTATACCTTTCATTAAAAGTTTATGCTTATTTATGATAGATTTTTCAATATTGTTTATCCTTATTGAGCATCTAAGATCACCCATTTCTTATGTTTCCTTTTTCCCTAGTATGAAAAGAAGTATAATATGACTGGCCTACATGGAAAATGAAAGGGCTGGTCTAACGTGTATGGTAATTTTTAAAGGGGATAATATGTTATTTTTCATTTAAATATGTAATGTAAAACTTATGTTTTTATCTAGTTTTTCAAAGGATTATTAAATTATCTGTCCATTTGAATTTGATTTCGTGTGATCATTCCATTGTAATAAAATAATGCACAGACTAAAGGTAACTGGGGTTGGTCAGTACAATCCGCCCTTGTTATTCCTCACACCAACTTCACTTAAAATAGGAATATGCAACTCATGGGAAGATATAAGAACAAATTATAGGCCATTTATATTATGGTATACAAAGGAGGAATCCCTCTTTGTATAAAAGCCATAATTTCCATTACATTAATTTTCAGTGATGGAACTCATTATTTGGACCCGACCTTATAACGTTACATAATCTTGAATTAAATGAATAAGTCACATTGAGAATCTTTTTAGGATTAGAGTTGTTGGGAAAAAATCCCTCAAGGTATCATTGAAGCATTTTTGAGGTGATTGTGTTTGTTGACAAAGTGGACATCTGAGTTGTGATTGTTTACAAAGAGGATTTCATGGTGGAATGTCGAGTTCAAGAGCTGAGGTCAACGATCCATGTTTGATTCAAGAACTTCGATAAAAGGAATGGATGATCTGGAGGCGGTACAAAAGAAGAGATACAAGGTGGCGCCGTTTTCCAGTGTTTGCCAAATTTTTGGGCCTGAAAATCGGCAAATGAAGAAAAGTGTTTTTGGCAAAGGGACTTGTGCGCCGTGGACTTGGAGTATAGGAAACTTGCGCGCCATATGTTTTTCAAGATCAGAAGATCAAAATATGGAAAAGGAAGTAGGTTCGCGCAAGTTTGGGAGTTGGTCGCGCAAGTGTCCAAAAGGAGAGAAGACTTGCGCGCCGAAACTGGGTCGCGCAGGTGACTTGCGCGCCGTCGCGTAGGGTGGTCAGATTGCCTATAAATACTGGACCACCCCTCCTCATTTTCTACCGGAGTTCAACTCAGAGCTCCCGTCACGCAGGTGTGGTGGTCGCGCAAGTGGTGTGTGTGGTCGCGCAGGTGGGACTTGCGCGCCAGTGGTTGAAGTTGTGCGCCGGTGTTAGAAGTTGTGCACCGGTTTGCAATTGCGTGCCAATAGTGGTTTGGGCGTAAAAGGAAGTGAGTAGCGCAAGTTTGGATTTGAGGAAGCTTGTGTCGCGCAAGTGTCAGAGGAGGACTTGCGCACCCGTTGTGACTTGCGCGCCGATACTTGCGCGCCGTGATTGACTTGCGCGCCAAGTAAGGCTTTGTTCCAGCGGTGCTTCTCGGACTGTGTGGAACCCGGAAGTTTGCCCGATACCTTCGGTGCAAAGAGATATTCATCTTCGAGTTAAAGTTGTACTTCAACAGAGCATCTACACACAGAGAAAGATGCATTCATTCATGCAAATGAAGAGACCTACAGTTCTATAAACTATGAGTGGATTCCTTCCAGAGCAGTGAGCTTAGGAAGAGGAATAAGGTGATCCTCTCCACCGGCAGTGAGCCAGAGAGAGAGAAATAGGGAGTGACCCTTGGGAAAGCAGTGAGCTGACCCTAAATTTGTAAAGGCAGTGAGCCTGGGCATAGAAGTGATCTAGCCCGAACCTTGTAATCCACAGCTAGTGAAGATTAGTGGAATTTGGTACGACCGGAAACCTGTCGGCGTATGCTCCATCGACGTAGCCCTTAGCGGTGAACCAAGTAAAATTGCTGTGTCCTGTGCTTTCTTTACTTTTTGTTTCTATCATGCAGCAGGAAAAAGAGAGAAGAGTGTTTTTCATAACAGCGAAACAAGATCAGAACGAGCATTAATTTTTAATTAGCCATACCCTGATTCACCCCCCCTCTCAGGGTATCCAGCCTAGTTGACCTAACAAGAGTTTTAGAGAATTATGACATAACTGTTACATCTCAAAAGATTACAAACTAGACAATTATACACAGTTTCCATTTTTTTCATAAAATGAAAACTCTTGAAAAAAAGATTCATGTCTAGTTCCAGGTTTTAGACAGAATGACTTTTCCTTGATCCCATCCTCGACCCTATTAATCTTTAAGACCTGTGGAAAAATTTCAAAACATGGTATGAGCATAAAAATATCACTAAGGGTTATAAAATAAAGAATGAATTTTTTTTATAAATACATACAAAACATGAACTCTTTTACTTACCTCATGAAATCATTATATTTATGAAATACACATAGAAATCATATATCATAAAGCTAACTTGTGGAATCCATAACATACTTACATTATAGCTATCACAGATACAAAGGGAGTTACATTGGAATACCCATCACAGTATATTCCCAAAATCTCTTAGGTAAAACATCCACGTTTACCTCTATCACATTACTAAATGCATTGGAGAGCTATCTCAGGCTCACCTACCCTAGGTTTATCACGGAACCACCCGTATATGTAAATAATTCCCAAGATCATAACATGATCATAACACATAACATAAGAATAAAGAAAGGATAACATTTCCACATTATAATAAAAAATTATCATTTTCAAGATATTGAAATAATAAATCCATTCTCAAAATCATTTTCAATACCAAAATACATAAAAAGAGTATATGGTATTTATTTTTTCTTTTAAAAACATTCCGGCTTGTTAAGGGAGCCAAAGATCAAATAATACTCATGGAGGCAGAAAGGTCATGTCTTTGCATACGTTAAAAAACATTCCTTTTTTTCATTTAGTAAAATGCTTTGTATAAAAATATTCCCTTTGAATGAAATAGAAATTCATAGGGTTTTATACACCGTATAAAATAATGACATGTATAAAACTAAATATGCCTCAATGAAAGGAGATTGAGATGAAGTCCATTACCTCGTGTCCCACATGACTCAATCATTCTTTAATCTCTTGAATAATAAACTAAACTTAATTTATACTTTCTTAAGAACCTTTTTCAAGTTTATTATTCCTTTTATATCACTTATTTTCATGTTATAAACATTATGTAATCATTTCAAGTTAATATTGGTCGTATTGTCGATATTTGGTACTTGAGTAAAAAATGAACCCATTATATTTACAAGTTGTCCATGTGGTCAATAGTACATTATATCCAGAATTATATTCATGATTTAGATATCATATATATCATATATATCTAGTATATACATGTATTTATAATAGTACATAACATTTGGAGGTAAGAAATGAAATGCACCATTCATGGAGATGGTAAGTCGTACGTATGCATGAATGCTACTTTCATTTATTTTTTTTATTTTCATGGAATTAAAACATAATGATACATAGGTATATTATAATTCCAGTGTAACATCATATATAATATCATTAAATCCATCCTTTATACATCCCACATATGGCATTAATGAGTCATATCACTTTGAGGAGGCGGTAGTCCGTACTTCCTCAAATTAAATTATCATGTTTACCCATAATAGAAAATATAGAAGCATAAAGAATACATAAACATAATATATATCATATATAAATACATTTCCATCATAATGGCCACCATGAGAGGCGGTAGTAGTTAATCGAACAATCATCGTCTCGTAAGGCGTTAGTTTGCCATCAACAGAAACAGTAAGTTCTTCACCCATTAGATGGAGGTGTGTGTTAGTGTAGTTATAATCCTTCATATACCAACATCCTATTATATTTAGGATACTTTTTTTATTATAAAAAAATGAATAAAAATATTTTAGGGGTTAGAGAAGTAAAATAAAATAAAAAAAAAGTCAAGAGAAAATGTTACCTTTAATTTGGGTAACTTCCTTTGGTTTGAACCAAAAAGACTTATTGGAGTGCCTTATGCCTAAGGTAATGCTTTTAAGAGGAGGAGAGGGATGCAGTGAGATTAATTTGTCAGAGTTTGGACGAGTAAAATGGGTTGATTGTTGTGAGTAATTGGATAGAAATGGTCTTCTTTTATAAGGGGGTGAGGGGCTCTTTAGGAATGTGTGAAAATATTATTTTATTATATAATGATATTCAGTTTATAAAGGTCCAAAAATAATTATAGTCGGAGATAAGATGACACATGGTCGAAATAAAATCATCCAATTGGAATTGGACCAGTTTTGGATAAAAATTAAATTGTTATAATATTATTTATTTAAATCATTTATTAATGAGGTAAATACTACATCATTATTGTGTCACGAATAATTTAATTTATTCGATGTTTAAAAATTATAATAAAAATTCTACAATGTAGGAAGTATTTTTATATTTGTAAATAATATGTATGGTCGAAAATAGGACTTATATAACAACATATAAAAATTAATTTACTAAAAGAGTTTTGTTTATGTCATTTTTGCCTTTACATTAAACTAATTAATATAAAATGTGATTATCATTCATAAGTGGCTCCATGGGGTCCCAAAATAGACCCAAAGATGACCCTGATCATAAATTACTCAACCAATAAGGTTTGGACAATTTTTGAGGTAATTGTTAATTAATATAATATTCTTTTTATCTTGAATTACCTTATTTACCATTAATTGCGGTAAATAAAAGACAAAATTTACTATTCCCCAAAAATTATTTTCATCTTATTGAACCAAATTTTACTACCTAATAACAACCATGTATGTTGGAGTTTCAAAATTCAATTCACAGAAGTGGTAAAATTTCATTTAAATGAAAAATTCAGATTTTTTAACTACTACTAAGTATTTTGACTGTTCATCAAAAATTGATGTTTTTCATAAAAATACCAAAACATCATCCTAAGATATATTTGATATTCCAAATTCAAAAATTATTTCTATTTTACCAAATTATAAACATATAAGTTGCATTAATTAATTTAAAATTAATTCTTGTTGTTAAAATGAATATCGTGTTTTTAAGAAACAATAACTATGAAAAGATTGGCACTTGCTTATGTCTAATTTCAAAGTGAAATTAATTACAATGACCAACCTTGGATTAAATGGTAAAAATATATTCTAATTAAACTTTAAACAAATTAAAAGGATAATCTAAACATATAAATAAATTATATTAAAACAAAGATTGGAATTAAAATACAATATTTTTTAATATTCATTAAAATATGAACCTTATCGGAAAAATTCCAAATATTTACACAAAGAAAATTTTGATGTCCCCATTCTAAAAAAGGATTTTATTTGTTCATATAAAATGTATTAATTTGACCAAAAAAAGATTTAATGATGGTTTCCCATTAAAAGGCGTTAAATCGGTCTTTTAATGTAAATTATGTTAAAATTTAGATTCATTCACATTTTAAGCCACTATATTTTTATCAGACAAATGTAAATACATTTAACAATAATGTATAATCATTTTTTATATAGTTTTGTTATTTCCCACCAATACAACGGCTAGGAGTTAGCTAGTATTTAAAATAATAATATTATATTATTAGTGTGCAATGTAAGATTTCAAAGAAACTCGTTGTTGCGTATCGGGTACGCTATCGAACATGGAAACCATTTTAAAGTAAAATTAATATTTAATTCACAAATATTAATAAGTTTGAGAATATCTTATTCTTCATTTACTTGGGATGTTACATCCTCCCCCCTTCTGGAAATTGCGTCCTCACAATTTTTATTCACTTATCAAAATTAGTGGGGGTATTTATCCCTCATAGCATTTTCAGATTCCCACATTGCCTCTTAAATCATATGATTTTTCCACAAAAACTTTACCTTTTGAATTACCTTATTCCCCAACACTTTCTCTCTTCGGTCAACAATCTGGACTGGTTGTTCTTCATAAGATAGATTCTCTTCCAACCGAACTACCTCTGGGCTCAAAACATGAGATGGATCTGGCATATACTTTCTCAACATCGAAACATGAAAAACATTGTGTACCAAGGATAAATTTGGAGGTAAAGACACTCTGTATGCAACTGATACAAAATTCTCCAGGATTTCATAAGGTCTAATGAACCTCTGACTCAACTTTCTTTTCTTACCAAAACACATCACACTTTTCCATGGAGAACCTTGGAGTAAGACATGATCACCTACCTCAAAAGAAAGATCCTTCCTCCAGTTATCTGCATACCTTTTATGTCTACTCTGAGCTATTCTCATGTGCTTCTGAATCAACATAACTTTATCTACCATCTCTTCTACCAATTCTGGTCCCATCAGGTTCCTTTCACCTACTTTATCCCAAAAAAGATGGAGTTTGACAACGCTTTCCATATAAATCCTAAAATGGAGCCATGTTTATGCTGGAATGAAAACTGTTATTATAAGAAAATTCAACCAAAGAAATATGTTGGTCCCAAATTCCCTGGTAATCCAGTGACCATGCACGTAGCATATCCTCCAAGGTCTGAATTGTTCGTTTTGACTGTTCATCTAATTGAGGGTTAAAAGCTGTACTAAAATTTAATTCAGTTCCCAACGACTTCTGAAGGAATTTTCAAAAGTTAGAAGTAAACATGAGATCACTATTAGATACAATGGAGAGGGTAACACCATGAAAACTGACTATATATTTAACATACAACCGAGCAAGTTGATCAAGAGACAAATTATCTCGAATAGTAAGTAAATGAGCAGATTTAGTCAATCGATCAACTATAACCCAGATTTCAATATTACCTCGATATGTCTTTGGTAATCCCACAACGAAGTCCATGGATATATTTTTCCCATTTCCACTCTGGCATCAGTAAAGGCTAAATAATCCCTTTCGATTACTACCGCTCTTCTTTAACATGTTGACAAGTCAAACACTTCACAGTAAAATCAGCAATATCTCTTTTCATTGAATCCCACCAGTAATACTTTCTAAGATCTTTGTAAATCTTAGTACTGATAGGATGAACTGAAAATGGGGAACTATGAGCTTCACATAACAAATAATTTTTCAACTATGAATCACATGGCACACATATTTTCTTTCAAAATTTCAAAACATGATCATTATCGATCTTAAATTCAGGCATCTTTCCCTTCTGAACCAAATATACCTTTTTCTAAAACTCACTGTCTTCCTTCTGTGCTTGCTTAATTCTGTCTAATAGAGATGATCTCACTAAAACCAAATACAAAACAGAATAATTTTCTGCACCAACAACTTCTATACCAAAGTTTATCAATTCAAAAACCAAAGGATCTTGTTCCAAACCTAACATGTTTAATGAAGCATTACTTTTTTGACTCAAAGCATCAACCAATTTATTTGATTTTCCCGTATGGTAATGGATAGTGAAATCATAATCCTTGATTAATTCCATCCATCTCCTAAATCTCATGTTCAATTATTTTTTAGTGAATATATACTTTAAACTTTTATTGTCAGTATATATTTCACATTTTAATCCATACAAATGATGCCTCCAAATTTTTAAATCAAAAACAACATTAGGTAATTCCACTCATGTGTAGGGTAATTTAACTCATGAGGTTTCAATTGAAATGAAGCATAAGAAATTACATGATCATTCTGCATAAGGACACATCCAATTCCTTTCAACGAAGCATCACCGTAGATGACAAACTCACAATTTCTGGATGGCAGTGCAAAAATTAGAGAATTCACCAACCTTCTTTTCAATTCCTAAAAATAATCATCACATTATTTTGTCTAGATGAACTTAAAACCTTTTTTATTTAACTTTTTTTTTGAGAAAAGACAAATATCATTCGTCATGAATATCAACCGACGTACATATGCAAATCCATGAAAGGAAATTGTCTTGCCAGAGTTGGTTGGCATCGAAGGGGCATAATGCTGCTAGCTGGTGGGATGCATTGTTTCCTTCCCATTTGGTGGAGGAGAAGGTGGAGAATGAAAATCATTGGTGGAGTGAGATAATTCTCTTAATGATGAGGCCAAATGACAGGAGTCTGCCGTCATTGTGGTTAATGGAATTGATCATGGTGAGGTAGTCAAACTCAATGCTGATATCAACCAATCTACTTTCCAAAGCCAGCATCATACCTGCCAGGATGGCATTAGCCTCAGCTACAGCAGGTTCCCAAAAGGCATTTTGTGATTCATACTTTTCTGCGATGATTTTCCCAAGATGATTTCGGGCCAGGAGACCGAGGGAGACAAGTCCTTCCTTGGGGAGAGACGTGTCCACATTGATCATAAGAATCCCTTCCGTTTGGGGGTTCCAATGAGGGGGACAGGAGGGGGAAACTTCTGGAATATGATTTTCATTGTGGTGTTTCCATCCCTCAATCCATGAAGTGGCCCATTCAGTACATAATTCAGGAGGTTTATTTATGTGATGAGAAATATCATCGTTACACCAACCCCGATGATCCAGGCCAGAGTGCAGAGTGAACCTACATTAGCCGGTGAGAGAGAGGAACACCAGCGCATCAGGTGAGAGGGGAGGTCAAAAGCCATGGATAGTGATGCCTCCGGAGCTGGGCCCCATTTATTCCAAAATTCCATAGCTCCTGGGCAGTGAATGATGGCGTGCAATGGGGTCTTTCTGATATTTGGGCAGAAAGGGAAGAAAACGACTTTGGACATATGTTGGTAAACAAGAAGGATCATGGTAGGGAGGGTCCCCATGCATACCTACCACCAAAAGTGGCGTATTTTTTGGGGGATGTTGATCTTCCAAAGTGATTTCCATGATCCCTCATTCCGGCCGTATGGGTGGTTTCCAATAGCAAGTATGTATCTGAATCTCACCGTGTATTCGCCCGACATGTCATTCCTCCAGAAGAGATGGTCGGGGCCTGCGTTTGGGACCCAGGGTATGCTTAGGATAATTATTTGGTCTCTTTCATTAATCCATTCATGAATCTTATTCAAAAACTTTTGTTTTAGTAGGATCAACAGTTATGCCATTTTTTTAAACAATGTTACCAAGGAAAAAAATTGTAACCAAAACTCACACTTGCTGAATTTTCCATAAAGTTTCCTTTCATTTAATGTTTGCAAGACAACCCTTAAATGAATTTCATGTTCCTATTTACTTTTGGAATAAACCAAAATATCATCAATGAACACAACCACAAACTTTTCCACGATTTCACGGAAAATTCTGTTCATAAGATCCATAAATATAGTAGGTGCACTGGTTAAACCAAAAGGCATAACTACAAATTCATAATGGCCATATCTTGTACGAAATTTGGTCTTCGGAATATCTTCTTACTTTACTTTCAACTGATGGTACCCCGAACTTAAATCAATCTTCAAAAAATACAGAGATCCCCATAGCTGATCAAACAAATCATCGATATGAGGCAAAAGATACTTATTCTTAACAGTCATGTTATTAAATGCTCTATAATGAACACAAAGTCTCATTGAACCATCTTTATTTTTAACAAACAATACAGGATCACCCCATGGTGATGTTCTAGGTTGAATGAAGTTGTTATCTAATAACTCCTTAAATTTCTTCTTTAACTCTAAAAGTTCATTTTGAGCCACTCGATAAGGGGTTTCGAAATTAGCTTAGCATCAGGAACTATGTCAATAGTAAATTCAACTTCCCGATCAGGTATAATACCAGGAAACTCATTAGGAAAAATATCAAGATACGCATTTACCACTGGCACATCATTAAACTGAACAGTTCCTTTGTTTTCAACAATATGTGATAGGTAACATTCATTTCCATATTTTACTAGTTTCTCAGCTACAGATAAGTTATCAAAAGAAAGGGTTTATTTTTTTATACAAACTGAAAATCATTCTTAAAAGAAACCTCTTTAGCTCTATAGTCAATCTTAGCATGATAAACAGAAAGCCAATACATACCCAAAATAACATCAATCTCTACTAGAGGCAAAACAAAAAGGTTTGCTGCTAGATTCTTTCTGAACACAATAACATGAATGTTCTTATGTTTTCTTTTTGTCTCAACATTTCTTCCATGTGTTTTCACCATAAGTTCTATATTCATATCTTGAGATGGAATCCCCAATTTACTATAAAACCTCTTAGAAATGAAAGAGTGTGTAGACCCTAAATCAAACAACACATTGGCATAATCTAAACAAACAAACATTATACCTGATACAACTTCATTTGATGGCCAAACATCAGCAGAAGTAGTTACAAAGGATTTCAACACCCCTTTCTGCTTGTAGTCTGACTGCTTTCCTTCGGTTTTGTTCTTTTTTGGCCACTCATTTTCATAACGACCTATTTCATTTCACTTAAAACATTTTACTGACTGTAAATCAGATTTTGTCTTACCATTACCCTGATCTTTTTCAATCCAATTACGAGCCTTATGTCCCATTTTACCACATCATTATCACTTACTAGAATTGAAAAGACATTCCTGAGCATGCTTTTTACCACAATTTTCACAATCTATAAACATAAGTTTCTTACTATCAGACTTTTTTTGAAGAGTTCTTCCCTTTTTCCTGCCACCTCAACCCCTTATTTTCTTGTTTTTCAAAGTACACATGATCATCAGAAAACTCCATTTCGAACTTTTATGCACAATGAACAAGTTTTTCATAACTTTTGAACTCACGAGAAGCTAAATACCTTTGATACTTTGGCATTAATCCTGAGTGAAAATGGTTGGTTTCACTATCAAGATATCATAAAAAATTTGGAGCATACCTTTCCAGTCGGGTGAATTTTTCTTCATAAGTAGCCACTGAGTCATCCTCTTGACTTAATTCCAGGAATTGTTTTTCATCCTAAGATGAACCACCTTAGTAAAATATTTCTGAAGAATCATTCCTTTGAATTCAGCCCAATCAAGAGCATCAATATCCTCACTATCTCTGTTATTTTCCACCATCGACCACCACTAATCAGATTCAACTTCAAAACGGTAAATAGAGAGACTAACCTTTTGATGTTCTGAACAACCCATGACATCTGAAATATTTTCCAGTGCTTTAATTCACCCTTCTGTTAGCACCGGATTAGATGATCCTCTAAATTATGGGGGATGTTGCCTCATGAAATGCTCCACTACTGACATGTTCCACTGTGGTTGATCTAGAAGATCTCGTACATAGATACCACCACCATTTATAGCCATAGTCAATTGTTCTATCACTGTAACAAACTATTCAGTTCCAATTCTGACCATCTCTTGTTTCTTATTTTGAAGGTTGTCTTCCTCCTGATGTCGTCCCAATATAGCTGCCACGTTTCTTCTACAGAAAACCATTCTGAACAAAGAAATATCTTAGGCGAAGCAACATGGTAATCTGTAAATTCTATATTATTTCAATATTAACATAAATTACTTTATGGATATTAATTTAACAATACCCTAACTCCTAAATTTATCTAAACCAACCTATGATACCAAATATAAGGACACGACCTTATAACATTACATAATCTTGAATTAAACGAGTAAGTCACATTGAGGATCTTTTCAGGTTTAGAGTTTTATAGAATTAGGACATAACTATTACATCTAAAAAGATTAAAAGGTAGAAACTTCTACATCGTTTCAATTTTTTCATAAAATAAAAACTCTTGGAAAAAATTTTCTTGTCTAGTTTCAGGATTAGACAGCATGACTTTTTCATAATCCCATCGTTGACCCTATTAATCTTTATGTCTGGTAAAAACATTTCAAAACATGGCATGCGCATAAAAAGCTCAGTAAGGGTTATAAAACAAATAATGAATATATTTGTTTATAAATACATACAAAACATTAACTCTATTACATACCTCATGAAATCATAAGATTTATGAAAGATATATAGAAATCATATATCATAAAGGTAACTTGTGGCATCCATAACTTACTTACATTGTATCTATCACAACTACATAGGTAGTTACTTTGGAAACCCATCACAGTATATTCCCTAAATCTACTAGGATAAACATCCACGTTTACCTCCATCACATTACCCAATGCATGAGGGAACTATCTCGGGCTCACCCATCCTAGGTTTATCATGGAACCACCCGTATACGTAAATAATTCCCAAGAACCATAACATGATCATAACACATAACATAAGCATAAGGAAAAGATAAAATTTCCACATTGCAATAACAAAATATCATTTTGAGATATTGAAATAATAAATCCATTCTCAAAATCATTTTCAATACAAAATTACGTAAAAAGAGTATATGGTATTTATTTTTTCTTTTAAAATCATTCTAGCTTGTTAAGGAAGCCAAATATCAAATAATACTCATGGCGGCGGAAAGGTTGTTTTCACCGCTTACGTTAAAAAACATTCCTTTTTGTGGTTTAGAAAAATGCTTCATTTAAAAACATTCCCTTTGAATGAAATTAAAATTTAAAGGGGTTTATACACAGTATAAAATAAAGTTGTGTGTAAAACTAAATATGCCTCAATTGAAGGAGATTGAGATGAATTCCCTTAACTCGTGTCCGAATTGACTCGACCGTTCTTTAATCTCCTGAATAATAAACTAAAGTTAATTTCTACTTGATTAAGAACCATTTTCAAGTTTATTATTCCTTTTATATAACTTATTTCCATGTTATAAACATTATGTAATCATTTCAGGTTAATAATGGTCATTTTGTCGATATTTGGGACTTGAGTAAAAAATGAACACCTTATATTTACATGTTGTCCAGGTGGTCAATATTCCATTATATACAAAATAATATTCATGATTTATATACCTTATATATCATATATAACCATTATAAACATGTATTTATAATAGTACATAACATTTGGAGGTAAGAAATGAAATGCACCGTTCATGGAGACGGTAAGCTGTACGTACGCATGAATGCTACTTTCATGTATATTTCTTATATTAATGAAAATAAAACATAATGATACATAGGTATATTATAATTACTGTATAATATAATATATAATATCATTAAATCCATCTTTTATACATCTCAGATATGGCATTAACGAGTCATATCACTTTGAGGGGGTGGTAGTCCGCACTTCCTCAAATGAAATTATCACGTTTACCCATAATGGAAACAATAAAGGTATGATATAAATGGAAAATACAGAAGCATAAAGAAAAAATAAACATAATATATATCATATATAAATACAATACCATCATAATGGCCACCATGAGAGGCGGTAGGAGATAATCGAACAATCTTCGTCTCATGAGGCGTTAGTTTTCCATCCACAGAAACAATATGTTCTTCACCCTTTAGAGGGAGGTGTGTGTAAGTGTAGTTTTAATACTTATTATAAAAAAATCATAGTATATTGAGGATACTGTTTTTGTTATAAAATAATGGAATAAAAATATTTTATGGGTTGGAGAAGTAAGACAAAAAAAGAAGAAGTTAAGAGAAATTGTTACCATTACTTTGGGTAACTTCCTTTGGTTTGAACCAAAAGGTCTTCTTGAAGTGCCTTCTTCTTAAGGTAAGACTTCTAGGAGGAGGATAGGTATTTAGGGAGCTTAATTGGGTAGATTTTTGACGTGACAAATGGATTTATAGGTGTGAGAAATTAGATAGAAATGGTCTCCTTTTATAAGGGGGAGGAGGGACTCTTTATGAATGTGTGAAAATATTATTTTATTATATAATGATATTCGATTTCTAAAGGTCCAAAAATCATTATAGTCGAATATTTGGGGAATAATGGTCTAAATAAGATCATCCAATAGGAATTGGACAGGTTTTGGATAATATTTCAATCATTATAATCTTATTTATTTAAATCATTTATTAATGAGGTAATACTTCATCATTATTGGGTCATAAATAATTTAATTTATTCAATGTCTAAAAATTATAAAACAAATACCATCATGTATGAAATCTTTCTATATTTTTAAATAATATTTATAGTTGAAAATATGACTTATATAACACCATATAAAAATTAATTTACCAAACGATTTTTGTTTATATCATTTTTGCCTTTACTTTAAATTAATTAATATAATGTGTCATTATCAATCCTAAGTGGCTCCATGGGGTCCCAAAATAGACCCAAAGATGCCCATGGTCATAAATGACTCAACCAATAAGGTTCGGATAGGTTTTAAGGTAATTTTGAATTATTATAATATTTGTTTTACCTTGAATAACTTATTTAACTTTAATCACGGTAAATAAAAGACAAAAGTTACTATTCACTAAAAATTATTTTCATCTTATTTAACCACTTTTACTAAATAATAACAACCATGTATTTATAATTTTTGAAATTCAATTCACAGATGTCGTAAAATTCCATTTAAATGAAAAATTCTTTTTTTTGACTGTTACTAAGTGGTTTTACTATTCATCAAAAATTGATGTTTTTTAGAAAAATACCAAAAATTCAGCTTAAGCTATATTTGATATTAAAAATTAAAAACTATTTCTATTTTACAAAATTATAAACATAGATTTTTGATTAATTATTTAAATTTAATTCCCTTTTTTAAAACAAATAGTGGGTTTTTAATAAACAATAACTATCCAACGATTGACACTTGTCTATGTCCAATTTAAAAGTGAAATTAATTCCAATGACCAGAATTGGATTAAATGGTAAAAATATATTCTAATTACACTTTAAATCAAACTAAAAATAAAATCAAACCATATAAATAAATTATATTATAATACAGTTTTGAATTAAAATACAATATTTTTCACTATTCATTAAAAAATGAACTTTATCGGAAAATTTCCAAAACATTACACAAAGTAAAATTTGATGTCCCCATTCTAAAGAATTATTTTATTGGGTCATATATAATGTATTAAAGTGACCAAAACTATATTTAAATAGGGTTCACCATTAAAAGGTGGTAAATCGGCCTTTTAATGTAAATTATTCTTAAAATTAGATTCATTCACATTTTAAGCCTCTAACTTTTTATTGGATAAATGTAAATAAATTTAACAATCATGTATAATCATATTGTAGTTAGTTTTATTCATTCCCTCCAATAAAACGGCAATGAGTTAACTACTATTTAAAATAATAATATTATATTTTTAGTGTGCAATTTAAGATTTCAAAGAAACTCATTGTTGGGTATCATGTACGCTATCGAACATAGAACCCACTTTAAAATAAAGTTAATATTTAATTCACAAATATTAATAAGTATAAAAATATCTTATTCTTCATTTAATTGGGATGTTACACTCATTGTCTATAAAATTTCTATATTTGGAATGGATGGAGAGAATATACCCCATATGTCACATAATCGCACTCAAGTGGCTAATGAAATCATCCCCATTAGGGATCACATATTTTCCTCACAATTACACACCTCTTTTATTTATATGTAGTAAAAAGTATAATAATCATGGTACAGTGAAAAATATAATATTTTAAAGGATCCCCTATGGGTCATAAGAAAAACTATACTATACATTTTCTAAATCTAATGGACATCGATAAATATATATTCAATTATAAAAATAGGAGAGTTTGTCATTGCCCTCCAAGTCCACACCCAAATCATACAACTCAGTTGAAAAAAATAATAATTTAATGTTAATCGACCATGGGGATGAGAATCCAAATCAATTAATTCATGTAATACATCACAAATGATTCTAGAACATAGGGATGACCTACCTCAAATTGGAGTTACCCCCTTATGAAAATCAAGGCCACTGTTACATAAGCTCAGTAAATCCTACGAAATCTCTAGAAGATATCATCCATCCATATATCTCCCCTATATATAAGATTTCCATTTTAGTTATTTAGAAATTGTTATAAAAATTGTAAATTTTTATTTTAATGTTTAATTTTATATGAATATTCAATGTATAGCTCAATGAATAGTGTAAAAACACCAAAAACTCAACTAGTAGAGTGTAAATCCAGCCTAGACCCCCCAAAATCTAGTTGATAAAAAAAAGAAAAATTTACTATTGTTGATTCTTCCATAAATTATAACATAATGTTATGAAGAAAAAAAATTAAAATAAACATACCAGTAATGAAATAGAATGAAACCTCGGAAATATGACATCTCTATACCTACTCCATCTATGAAAAATCATTTTCTCATCATTAAAGACCAAATTATTGGAGGAAGAAGGAATATTTTAAGAGAGGCCATGGTATCAATATATTAAGATAGTTAATTTTCATAACAACTATAAATGAACTAAAATGGAAAGGAATTGATAATAATGAATAGATTATGGGGGATTCGAACTGCCCCTTTGAGAACCATCTGCAATTAAAGAAGCCAAATTTGGTTCCTAATAATAAATTGGGATATATTTTATTTTTTATAATATGATTTACTTTTCATATTCACCTATTTTATCTCAAATATACTAATACAACAATTCGCTTGGCTATCATAATGTTGCAATGCCATTTTCCATCACCCTA
The DNA here is from genome assembly GCA_963277665.1 of Viscum album. Classification (NCBI taxonomy): domain Eukaryota; kingdom Viridiplantae; phylum Streptophyta; class Magnoliopsida; order Santalales; family Viscaceae; genus Viscum; species Viscum album. The sequence goes on along the minus strand of OY728166.1, from coordinate 1,063,810,921 downwards.
AAACATCATTGAATGGTCGTTGGGGCTGTATGGGATAGATGCATCCATCACTAAGCCCGCCAATATCACATATTCCCATAAAATTCACATTGGTCATTATGTAGCTGAATAATCACCTCAAAAACATCTTTGTCACCATTTGAGAAAAGTGTGCATATTTTAATTATCAACATTAAATTAGAAAACCAAACTATCCCATTTTTTATAATAAATAGAACCCATATTCTTTTGGTTCAACCAAAACTAACTGTTGTATATTTCTATAACCAACTCAACAACAAATATTTCCTCTGATAAATTTTTAATTGTGAATATATCTTGAAGTGATATTTTCATAAAAAGAAAATTTTATGATTGAATGCATACATCCTACGGAATATGATTGTAAAGAAAAACACCTAAACAAATGAAACAACATAATCAATATGATGCCTCAAGCATGAATGTACATAAAATGTTAATTCTCACTAATATAGTTTTCATTATACACCACATGATCCATAAATATGGATATAATATAATAAAATATTTATATTCCATTATTATACTGATGGTCCTCGAAAAACCTTATGACAGTATAATTCTGCTGACTCTGCAATAATTTACACCCCTATCAACATACATTGCCTTCAAAAACATTAGAATTCTACACCCAAAGTACATGTTATTATTCTAAACTAGGCCACCAAATTCATGATAAAAAATATTTTTTTATAGAAAAACATATTATCTTTAAACATATATTCTAGAACTAGAAACTCAACCTAAAAAAAATACCATTCCTTGTTCCATATTAATAATATATTTCTATTGTTACTGACACCAAGATAACTAAACCACTAACTAGTCATGTTCAAAAATTCCCACTAGTATGTCACAAAAAAGAACTAATATACTCCATATACCTAATATAACCCCAAAAATAACTAATCTCCCAAAAAATATTCATACATATAAACACAATTAACTTGTATCAAATTGTCACTTCTTCTAATATTCTCCAATTCCCATAGATGTTTTAGGTTGATATAGTCATTCATTCTAAATGAATTTGATCACTGGGATATTACCAATGATTATTTTGGTTTTGTATTGGTTAAATAGATCCTAGTTTAGGCTCATATAATAATTTTGGAGGTAATTACTTCTTACTCATAAATATTGATAAACTTTTAATATATATTAACGAATCCACCTTTGTAATAATATTTTTATAGGTAACCTAAATGAAATAAACACTTAAAAATATATATATTTATATTTAATGAATAATTATAATATTTTTCATGTTTTAAAAACTAGGAACAGTAGAATTTATAAACATTGAAGGATGTGTTAGTTTTTGTGGAGTTCTGATCAGGCCCACGAGGTGGTATTATGACAAATCAAAAAGAAGAAAATTGGGACCCATTAGGTATGGTGATGCTTAATTGGAAACATCATAACATTTATGTGCAAGTTTTATAGACCTATAAGGTTACTTTTAATTCCATAAAATATTGGACATGAAAAGTCCCATTTAAGTTTGTGTGTCTAGATCATAGTACAATCATGAATTTATAACCCATGAGGTTTTGGGAATGTACCCTATAGTTGCATCCTATGAAATATAGTTATAGAAAATTATAGAATGTTTTGTTCAAGTTAAAAATCTTAATGAAGTATATCCGGACCTGTGCATTATGTTTAGCATCATATGATAAAGAAATATTTGAGGTGAAATGTGTGAAAATAGAGGATTGTGTAGGAATTTTTCATGGATCCCCATTTGTTGGAAAATTTTATATATATGTAACAACATAGGCGAATTTATTTTCATAAATAATCCATTTTTAGAGTCACACATGTGGACAACTACCTTTTTTCTATTTTTTTCTAGATTTAGAAGTTAGTACATACTCATATGGGAGAAGTCCCCATGTGGTACAATTGGGAATACACATTAATGAGTTATATATTTTCATTGATCACTAATATATCATTGGGATAGGAGAATTATTTTTTTCATGATTAAAGATTATACCTAATATTGTCAATATCTTGCCGAGGAGTAGGAATGATACCTGTGGGGAACACATGTATTCTATATGATAGTGTTCAATATGGTTTTTAACTCATGTAAAAGTATGTTTTGGGGATTAAATATTATTTTAGAGCCATATATGAATCAATACATAATATTATGGATAAATTCTGTCTGTTGGATACTAGAAACCAAGATGATGGACAAGAACCCTAGAAGAGTTCACTTGTACATTTTTTTATAGTAAGCCTCATTATCAACCGAATACATGATAAAAATTCTCTTTTAGTTCATATTAGTTTTATAAGAAGACTCGGGTTGAATCTTATATCATGTGAATACAAGATTTATAGTGAGAACTATTGTTTAAATAACCTAGTGATGTGTTTTTGGAGGTCCTTGAGGATGTTTTAGTTAGAGACCACCCACATATAGGACAAAGGATAGTTGGTTTCCCAATGTGAGGATATGAAAAAATGTCCCCCAAGTGGAATCTTCGTAAAAAAATACTAAGTGTTGGACTTTTGTAAAGTGGAACTTTTGTATGATACCTGGATGAAGTTGTTCCCATGATGTACATTTTGGTAAATTGGTATCCATGTATGGTACCTAGGAAAAGTGATTCTAATATTTAAGACCTATGTAAAATGCAATCATGTATGTGACCCAACCAAAGTGAAAACCATATATGATACTTGGTTTATGTTTCATCTCGATATGATAGATCTATGGTTTTATTGGCCTTAGGTGTCAGGTGAAGAGGTAGTGTGTTACCTAGGTGTTTTGGAACATTAATATCGGTTCCCATGTCATGGGGTGATTAGCGGGTTAGGTGACTATCACATATGTGATGTTATGGAACTAATATAAAATATTTCATACCAATATATAGAGATAGTTTATTTTAAAATCACATCAAGGAGGATTTTGAGGAATAAATGGTTATATATTCTTGAGTTTGGTTCACTCAGGTGCTCCCCATCGGATTTCTACTCACTTTTTATGAAAATGGGAGGCAAAAGTGTCTATTTTAGGATACAACTGTCTTGGAAACCCGATATGGTAATTATGTCATTGGGTTCCCATGTATATATCTAGAACCATATATATTCCCCTCAACACTGATAACATAATGTTCATCACATATAATTGTGCACAAGGATACACTTTAATATATATAATTAGCAAAAGTAAGACCTAAAATTATTATATATTTTGACCATAATTTCACTATTGAAATTGTGATTAGTCAAATATAATGTTATAAAAGAAAATATACCTATAAATATATGGTTCTGTAATATCATGTGTTTTAAAATACCGATAAGGTCCCAAAATACACATAAAAATAAGTTTTATGGATTTTAATCCCCTCTTTATCATTTTTGCATGAAATATATAGCATAAAACAAATTTCAGTTTATCACCAACACATCAATATAGTGGGAATCATTTCTAATGAATCAATATCCCTTTTGAGGTATAAATCATATAGAATAAAGATATCCCATTCATATATTCTTCATTTACATAGATATATTTCTCTTCTCCCATGAAATGGGTTTTATTAATGAGGATCATATTGTGGATACTATGAAAATGTGAATTGATGAAATTTTTTAGTTATAATAGCTATGTGGAACCCCTACCACTACTTTCATAGGGTTACTATGCACATCATAGATTACATTATTTAAACAATGAATAAAATAAGTGTCAAAACAAATTGAAATAAATGATTTCTTCCTAACTCAAAATTATCCATCTCTTCGTTATTATATTTTTGTGTTTCAATATTACATAGATATTTGGATTCTAAAACTCATGAGACCATGCTCATCGTATCTCAAAAATATTCCTCATCCATACATAAAATGTTGATAATTTTATTATAGGGTAAAAGTGGGCCATGGAAAGAAATGAGTCAAAGAGGTCTAAAATAATGCAGACCAAGGGCATCTTCGTGAACTTGGATAACACACTTAGGTGGAAGATATATCATATTATTAAAAATAATATGAGGGTTTCTCGGTGAAAAATAGGATGCCAGGAAGTCTGTGACATTTTTGCTGTCTCTAAATGTGTGATTAATACTAGTTTCACCTGAAAGAAGAATCTTGCAGTTGCCAAGTAAATAAGTGATATCCCATGGAATACAATAAATACATTGAATATATCGGAGGAGATTCATTATGTTTGTTTCAATGTGGTGTATAAGGAATCTGTGGGAGTGAGAAAATTACATCCTCGTTAGTAGTGAAGTCACCTCATCCATGAGGTAATCACATGGACCGAACAACCAACTGATGTATAAGAATACACATCCATAAATCTACCTACCACATGGATATCATATCAAATAATATAAAATCCAATAAGTGATTATTTCAATTCACAATTTATGTGGTTCCTACATCCCAAAATCATCACTGAAGAACAACTTAAAGAATCATTAATTGATCAAATTCATTCCAAACCATGGTGTTGAGTTAAAACTATTGATCAAATTAAAGGTCCTAGAATCATGAGTGGGGCCATATCTACATCCCTATGATAAACTAGGATGAAAAATTACTTAATTGATCAAAAAAAATAAACTAAAATATTTTCTCACACACCTTTCAAATGTAATCTACTACACAATAACACACCACATGTTATCATCCCAAAATGAATCAACATTAATAGATCTAGTTTCATATTTAGGAAAATATATTAATTCCACATATTCCCCTTTATAAAAATTCACCTAATAAGAAACTATATCACTTATGAGTCTCAATGGACTTACATGTATCCATTGTGGCCTAATTACATACCAAAATGGTGTCAAAAGGGAGTGTAAAATACATTGATAACATAGATATAGTGTGACATCTAGTTTCATGTGACTCACACACAAACACTCACTCTCACATTATGAGTCCCCATATAAAAACTATTTTCATGTATCAAATTCCAAAGATGTCTAGTCAATCCTATTCAAACACAAATATTACCATTTTTGGTTGATCTTGGTGAATTTTATTCACAATTAAATACATATGGTCTGAATTTATATCCTCCATATAAAAATCAACAGAGGAGTGTAACGTCCGTAATAAAAATAAATTACATGGCTATCATGGCTAATCAAATGGAAAAATGATCACGTACACACCACAGTGTCATCTTTTTAAAAACACTACTCACATATTCTAGATTCATATACTAAAAATAATTTTCCCAACAACCTAATTAACAAATGACTATTCCTCAAAAGAATATTGGTCCAATAAAAATGTATAGGATTATCCATACTTTCATAATAATATATTTCATGGAGTCACTCATGCTAAAAAACATCTTATCACACATCACTTAAGTGTCCCTAAGGTCACATATATTATACAAGAATATACCCATTATTATTTAAAATATGGAATCATTATGAGTAGGTGTAAAAGTTTTATTAGATTAACCCCATATAAACACTATCATTTTTATGTATAAGTACAAAAATAAAAATAACAAATGAAAAAGACAGAATTCACTAAAATCCTGAGCCAAAAAAAAAATAAATGGAATTAGTTGAAAATTGTAACGTCCTAGTTCTAGAAGCCACCCAGAGGCGCCCCATACCTGGTTGGTCACATGAACTCAAGCATGCTTCCCCAAATGCCAGAGGCTGCCGACTAGTAGCGAGGGCCTTGGTGAGTCAGTGGGGAAACTATGACCTCATTCAGTAAAGTATATAGTGTAATAACAACCAAATACAACATTAGAAACAATAAACATCATACAATAACTAAACTGATCAACAGAAGCAATGTATAAATAATAATGATGCAACATGGTACATATGTCTATGTAAAGTAGTAAACAAACCAACATTCTGAAATACAACTGAAAACAGAGTGAAAAAAGAAAAAAAAGTAAACTCCTCAGCATCGCAAGTCGTAGCATGGTCCCTACTCTCCAGCTCTATAGCAAGTCATCTACCTAAAGTAGAAGGGCACTTGCCCTTAACTATACCTACAACAACGTAGTCTGTTTGGGCCCAAAAGCATGACCCAAACAGGGTGTGAGATACAATCCCAGTAGGTAATCACCCAAATATTTGTGCATAATAGTCAACGAATACATGGCATTAATAAAACAAGAAGCATTAAACAGGAAATCATAAGCAGATACAATTTATAGTTCTAACAAATAAAGTACACAAGTAAACAGCCAGCAACAATAAGGAAACAGGTAACCCTCTGGGTATATCTCACAGCCTAACCCTTATGGTTCAACTTATAAGTACTAGCAACCATCTAGGAGGCACACACAGTCTCACCCCTCTGGTTCAGCTATGAATTAATAGACTCTCTGAGGGAGCACTCACCGTCAATTCCCCCTATAGTCTCGTATCGTACTAAATGATCTCTGGGGAAGCACTCAACGTATCATTCCCCATGTGGCTCTCGTCGAGGAACTATATGCTCTTTGAGGAATCACTCATTGTCACTTCCCCATGTGGTCTCGCATCGTACTTAAGACACTCTGGAGAAGCCCTTACGTCAATTCTCCCTATGGTCTGCTACACTAGGTACTCACAGTCCTATGTGGAAATAAACATGCTCAGTGCACGTACATCGTCCAAGAAAACCTCAAGAACTACATGGCAATACTTTTAAGGCTCAACAGAAATACAAAGCAATAGTTCCACTATCCTAGAACTAGGCATGGAAATTGGAAAACACAAAATAGTTAAAACAAGCATGGCAAAGAAACCTGAGCACAAAACAAATTACTCTACTCAAAAGCATAAACCTCTAATACAGCAATCAAGAAAAGAAGGCAAACTGCAGGGGAAAAACAGGAAACCCACAATTCCCAGCCCAAGGGAATTTTTGGAATTTGCACAAAATAATCATTGACTTTCAACAGAAAGGAACAAACCACTAACCTCGATCCTAGGAGATCGATATACATGAACAGTGATGACAGATTCTCTTTAGAATGTCGTAGATCTGAGAAAATGCACAAAACACTCAACCCACGATAACTCGAAAATGAAGAGAAATCAGAAAACAAATCTCAATCAGAAGGAAGAAGTCATCGCTTCGATTCCAACGCAATCGACCGTGACCGAATCAGAGAACGGACGAAGAGATGGGATATCGTCAAAGATCCAGTCGTACGGGTCACTCTCGGAAGAATGGGACCTAAAATAAGACTCTTTGGTGCGTCAAGTGTGACCCCGATTGACCCCGATTAATTTAGTAAAAAAAAGTACATGGCATGTACTTTTAGAGTACATGGCATGTACTGGGTCTTTTCTGTACTCCACCAAAATCGGCCTCCACGTCACCCTTACACACCTTGTGTGTGGCCCAGCACGGCTAGCACATGGCTTCGAGCCGGAGAAGAGTACACGTCGTATACTCAGAAAGTACACGGCGTGTATTTCGAAAATTTCCAGAAAGATCATTTTTCATAAAAGCTCTAGAAAAGGGGAAAACATACCTAAAACGAAGATCCAAGATCTTAAAAACTTCCCCCCTTAAAGAAACTTGTCCCTGAATTTCCTACAGAGGCGTAGAAGAAGAAACCCTGAATATCTCCGACCACTGCGATCATGCATCGGCCTCCCTCTCCCAGGTCTCGTCCTGTACTCACCAATAATGCCATAGCACTCTTAAAAGAGGGACAGACCACGCACAGAGAACCTTCGTACTATGATCAACAATCCAGATAAGATGCTCCTCAAATGACGCATCCGCTTCAAGCTCAACCTCCTCAGGTTGAAAGGCATGAGATGGGTCTGAAAAGTAACATCGAAGCTGAGAGACGTGGAAGACATCATGCATAGATCGGTACCTCTAAAGTAGCTGCAACCGATAGGCAACCAGCCCAACTCTCTCCAATACCTCAAATGGCCCGACGTATCGCGGTGAAAGATTACCCTGAATCTGAATCCTCTTGTGTCCTAGCCTCGGTGCGACATGCAAGAAAACATGATCCCCGACCTCAAACTCCAGGGGTCATCTCCGCTGATCAGCATAAGACTTCTGTCAGGACTGTGCTATAGCCATCTGCTTCTGAATCAGCACTATCTTCTATGAGGCCTCCTGAATGAGACGAGGTCCCAGCAAAGCTGCCTCTCCTGCCTCCAGCCAGCGTAAGGGTGATCGGAATGGACTACCATACAAAACCTCATATGGTGCCATCTGAATGGTTTCTTGAAAACTGTTGTTGTTGGCGAACTCCCCCATAGGACTATGCTTCTCCCAAGAACCGTCAAAGTCTAGGATGCAAGATTGGAGCATATCCTCAAGCACCTGGATCGTGCGGTTGGATTGTCCATCAGTCTGGGGATGGTATACCGTACTTAGAAATACCTGTGTACCCAAAGACTTCTGAAGTTCCTTCCAGAACCGAGATGTAAAGTGCGCATCTCTGTCTGAAACAATGGAGTGTGGAATTCCATACAGACGGACAATCTCTCAGATGTAAACTCATCCCAGATCATCGACACTGAATTTCTCCTTGATCGGCAAGAAGTGACCAACCTTCATGAGCCTCTCAACGGCAACCCAAACAACATCGTTCCCTCGAGGCGACCTCGGAAATCCGGTCACGAAGTCCATCACGACATCGTTCCATTTCTACTATGGAATGGGTAACTACTGTAAAAGTCATTCTATTCGCTGATGATCCGCCTTCACCTGCTAACAAATAGAGCATCTCATGACAAAACTAGCAACATCCCTCTTCACACCTGGGAACTAGTACTGGCGATGAATATCCCGATACATCTTAGTGACACCAGGATGAACTGCCCAAACTGAGGAATAAAAATCCAGAATCAGCTCCTCGCGTATGTCTGCTGGCACCCATACACGCCCCTAAGAACGCAATATCTCATCCTCTCCCACTGTCCATCTAGAAAGAGGGTCCTCTCCTGACACACTCTCCCGTAGGACCAAGCCTTCTGAGTCTGATAGCAGCCTCATTCGAACTTGATCAAGAAGTGTAGAGGTAACAGCTACATAAAAACGGAAAGTCTGTCCCTGCCTGTCGTGCACCTCCAGATGCATCTCAAAGAATAGATCCATCAGCTGCCACTCACTACTGGCCTCATGAACCACCTGAACCTGAGTTCTCCTGCTCAACACATCTGCCACTGTATTTCCCTTTCCTGGCATATAGGCAAGCTCGAACTCAAATGACGGAAGATACTCGACCCACCTGAGATGTCTCAAATTCAAGTCACACTGAGTGAAGATATACTTGAGACTCTTGTGGTCGGTGAAGACAACAAAGTGCTCTCCCAGCAGATAGTGTCTCCAATAGCGTAGGGCATGAACAAAAAATGCAAACTCCAAATCCTGCATAGGGTAGTTCCTCTCTTGTGGCCTCAACTGTCGAGACACGTACGCAACGACTCCAACTCCCTGAATAAGCACAACCCCCAGCCCGATACCTGAAACATCACAGTAAACAGTGTAGTTCTTCCCTGACTCTGGAAAGACTAGTATCGATGCTAACGGCAACCTCCCTTTCAGCATCTAAAAGGATTACTCAAAAGAATCTGACCATAATAACTTCATCCCCATCTTGGTCAGACTTGTGAATGGTGATGCTAGACGAGAAAAGTCCTTAATGAAGTGTCTATAGTATCCAGCCCGCCCTAGAAAACTCCGTACCTCAAAGACGTTCTTCAGCTGCTCCCATGAAACTACAGCTCTCACTTTCTCTGGATCCACTGATACTCCTGCCTCTGAGATGACGTGACCCAAGAAGTGAATATGATCCATCCATAAGTGGCACTTCGCGAGTTTAGCATATAGCTGATGCTCTCTCAGTGTACTGTGAACAATATCAAGGTGTGTGCCATGGTCGTGTAGAGTGTGAGAGTACACCAATATATCATCCATGAAGACCACAACGAAGGAGTCCAAGTAAGGATGGAACACTCGGTTTATCAATGCCATGAAAACTGTAGGCGCGTTCATGAGACTGAACGGAATGATTGTATAATCGTATAGACCATACCTGCTCCTGAAGGCTGTCAGAGGTATATCTGATGGTCTAAAACGCATCTGATGATAGTTGAACCTCAAAAAGATCTTCGAGAACACCCAGGCTCCTCGAAGCTGATCAAACAGGTCATCGATCCTTGGAAAGGGATATCGGTTCTTGACCATCAACTGGTTGAGCTTCCGATAATCCACACAAATCCGAAGGGTACCTTCTGCCTTCTTCACAAACTGGATAGGCGAACCCCAAGGAGAATTAATGGGTTGGATGAAACCCTTTTCTTGAAACTCCTCCATCGGCTTCTTGAGCTCCTTTAACTCAGGTGAGGCCATCCTATATGGAGGAATGGACACCAGTGACTCTCCCATCAGGAGCTCAATAGAGAAGTTTACCTCACGCTCCGGAGGAAAACCTGAAAATTCTTCTGGAAAGACATCCCTAAAGTGATCTACCACTGGAGGAAAGTCCCACTGTGGAGTCCCCTGATCATCCAGATAAATACTAGAAATCTGGGACGTTACCCCTCCAAGCCCAAGATGCTCGAGTCCCGCCCGACTCGCCCGAACGTCCCATTCGCCTCTATGAAGAAAGGATTCACCCTCTGGTGAGATAAAAATGACCCTGCAGTGATAACAGTCGACAAGGAACTGGAAGGGAATGAACCAGTCCATCTCGAGGATGACATCATAGCCTATCATCTCTAGGACATAGAGATCCCATAAGAAAAGATACCTTGCAACCTCGAGAGGGAACCTTCTACACTGGCATACACTAGATGTCATCATCCCCAAAGGTGTGTCTAGTGTCAACGAGTTGGTAGAAGAAAAGATATAGAGCCCAAGGCTCTCCACGATAGCAACAGAGATAAATCTATGTGTAGCACCAGTATAAAAAAGGGATAAATATAAAACTGAGGATACTAAGATCGTACCTCTAACTGTAGAACGGTCAGGATCCTGCCCCTGAAAAATCTGCTCCACAGCGAAAGACTGGCCTGCACCGCGGCCCTACGCCCCTGGCTGACCACTCTGAGATGAACCTCCCTACTAGTGCTAAAGGACTGGTGGCTGACCGCCATGGTCTCAACCTCCTCCTCGGCCCAAACGGCTGGAAGAACTCCAGTTCCCCAACTGGTGAGAAACTGGTGGTGCTGCTCCTGAACGAGGAGACATGGAAGAACCCCAGTCACCAGCTGCTGGTGAGAAAACCTGGGAGAAATGATGAAGGTGACCAATCTTGCCACAAGATCGGAACTCCATGGGGTCTCTCTGGCACTGCGGCCTCTTGTGACCTGACTAGCCACACTGGTAGCATACCACCTGGCTGCCCGACGATGTATCTTGCTTCCTCGGATCACCGCGTGTAGACTCTCTACAACGCTTCTTACTATCATCTAGAGGAAGACTAGCTCTGGAAGCAGAACCACCCTGGATCGTAGCTCCAGAATCTCTTAGATTGTGCTCCGCAATCAGTGCCTAGTTGATGATGGAAGTGATGGAAGTCAGCTGGAAGATATTCACCTTCGAGCGGATCTCCCGCTTGAGACCATCCTCGAAATTCCTTGCCAAGAACACCCTACATCCATCTCTGAGGGGTGTGAAACGCTGAAGCTCGGTGAAACGAGAGGAATACTCCATGACATAAAGAGTACACTTCTCTAAGCTCATGCACTCCTGGGCTCGGTCGGCCCTTAGGGTCTCCAGGTAGAAGTAGTCATAGAACACGCGCTAGAACTCCTCCCAAGACATAACCTGTTGTTGACCCACCTATGAGATCACATCCCATCACCTATTGGTGGAGTCTCATAGCATGTAGGTAGCAAGCTTGACCCGCCTCTCTAGAGGCATCTCTAGATGCTAGAAGATAGTCAACATGGCTTCAATCCATGACTCTGCAGCCTGAGGTCCTCCTTCCCCCGAGAACATGGGAGGATGCTGCTGCTAAAAAACCCGCGTCAGGTCTGCCATAGTCGTGGCAGGAGGCGGTGCTCCCTAGAAGGCCTGCATCATCCTCATGAAACCTTCCCTGAACTATGCATCAGTGCCTGCAACTTGTATGACAACTGGTGCCAAGGGTGGCCCGATGGAGGATCAGCAGGAAGTCCCTGATCAACCATGTCTAGCGTCTGATCACTGCCTGATGATATACGTACGACCGGAGGACATCTTGGAGACATAGCTCTGGAAGGTCAAAATCACACCTCAGATCAGGAAAACAAGGACAAAGAACACAATAGTACAAAACGGGAACAGGGAAAGAAAAAAAAAACACGTTTACAAAACTCGACTACACGGCGTGTATAAAAACTACATAGCGTGTCTTCTTAAGCCACTGACATGGGTGTGTACTCCTGCCCTACAAGTCGTGTACACCTCATACTACATGGCAAGTTGACCCCAAACACGGCGTGTACTTGAAAACTGTTCCACTTCCCGAGTCCCTTACACGGCTAACCCAAACGGTCTTCTTAAACTGAGACCACACGGCGTGTTCTCGGAGGACACAACATGTAGTGGACAAGGAATTGGTGGCCCATGTTGTTAAACACACGACCATCTACACAGCTGAACGTTACATGGAATTCTCTAAACAAACACAGCATGTATAGGTGAAGGTGACACTACCCCATGTTTTTCTTGACACGAACGAGTACATGAACAAGACTACATGGCGTGTTCCGAACAAACACGGCATGTGGAAAAGAAGGTAACGATGGCCCGTGTTGTTCGTGACATGGCTGGGTACCTAAACAGGACTACACGGCGTGTTCCCTATGGACACGACGTGTTCTATCCGAGCTTCCCCGACCCGTGTCGTTAGTGACACGGCTAGGTACACGGCTCATTACTACACGTCATGTACCTACCATACACGGCGTGCTCATAAAGTTACTTTCACAACAACGTGTTTTTGCTCACACGGTCAATGACACGGCCTGAAAACTACATGGCGTGTATCCAAAAAGTACAAGCCATTCATTATGGGTTTTTCTGGGTAGTAGCTCAGAAACTGCATAGACTCCCAGAAACACCAAAAGCAGGGCAAATAGGTGCCAAATTCCGATTCGTGAGGGCCCATACTCCCCACGAATCAAAGCTTCACATCTCCTACAATCATATATAGGATAAAACAGGACCATGATCCACCAATTTCTGATTAATGAGGGCCCATAACACCCCAAGAATCAAAATTTTTCATTCATTTAAGAAAAGAACAACAGAAACAGTCATCTAACATAACAACAGAGAATCTATCAAGCATCTATCACAACAGCATGCATAATCTACACAAAGTCTATCACGACAGCATGCAATTGCTAATTCACCCTAGATGGCTTGGCAAAAATTCATGGCATGTGATTTCTACAAGTGCCTATATGATGCATGAGATGGAATACCATCATCTCATCAGGTTACGATAGAAATAGAACCATATTATCAAAAAAATAACAACACAATTCATGTGAATCACTTTAGGTGAAATCAAATCAACCATGAAATTTCAAACCCAGAAACTGCAATCAACGAGGTATTATAGATTTTCCCTGTACACGAGTTAGCTACTCCCGAGCACAGCTTAATACCAAGTACCGAGTCTGTCCTATCCCTAGATAAAGTCTCCAAACAGTAAAGCAAGAGAAAAGAACTTCCCTCTGATACCACTTTGTAACGTCCTAGTTTCGGAATCCACACAGAGGTGCCCCATACCCGGTTGGTCACATGACTTCAAGAGCGCTTCCCCAAATGCCAGAGGCTGCTGACTAGCAGCGAGGGACCTGGTGAGTCGGTGGGGAAACTATGCCCTCATTCGGTAAAGTATACAGTGGAAGAACAACCAAACACAACAGCGGAAACAATAAACATCATACAACAACTGAACCAAACAATAGAAGCAATGTATAAATAATAATGATTCATCATGGTACATATATCTATGGAAAGTAGTAAACAAACCAACATGCTGAAATACAACTAAAAACAAAGTGCAAAATAAAAACAAAGTAGACTCTTCATGATCGCAAGCTGTAGCTTGGTCCCCTGCTCTCCATCTCCAAGGCAAGTCAGGTACCTAAAGTATAAGGGTGCTTGCCCTTATCTATACCTGCAACAAAGTAGTCTATTTGGGCCCAAAAGCATGACAAAAACAAGGTGTGAGATACAATCCCAATAGGAAATCAGCCAAATATTTGTTCCTAATAGTCGATGAGTATATGGCAGTAATAAACCAAGAAGCAGTAAATAGGAAAGCAAAAGCAGATACAATCCATAGTTCTAACAAATAAAGTACACAAGTAAACAACCAGAAACAATAAGGGAACAGGTAACCCTCTGGGTAGCTCTCATAGACTAACCCCTATGGTTCAACCTATAAGTAATAGCAACCCTCTAGGAGGCACACATAGTCTCACCCCTCTGGTTCAGCTATGAATTAATAGACTCTCTGAGGAAGCACTCACCGTCAATTCCCCTTATAGTCTCATATCATACTAAAGGATCTCTGGGAAAGCACTCAACGTCTCATTCCCCTTGTGTCCTGCGTCGAGGAACTATAGACTCTCTGAGGAAGCACTCATCGTCAATTCCCCCTATGGTCTTGCATCGTACTTAAGAAACTCTGGAGAAGCCCTTACGTCAATTCTACCTATGGTCTGATACACTAGGTACTCACAGTCCTGTGTGGAAATAAGCATGCTCATCATGCGTACATCGTCCAAGTAAAACTTGAGAACTACTTGGCTATCCTTCTGAGGCTCAGTAGCAATACAAAGTAAGATTTCCAATATCCTAAAACTAGGCATGGAAACTGGAAAACTCCAAACAGTAAAAACAAGCATGGAAAATCAACCTGAGCACAAAACAAATTGCTCTACTCACAGGCATAAACCTCTACTACAGAAATCAAGAAAAATAGGCAAACAGTAGGGGAAAAACAGGAAACCCACAATTCCCCACCCCAAGAAAATTGTGGAATTTGCACAAAATACTCATCGACATTCAACAGAAAGGCACAAACCACCTACCTCGATCCTAGGAGATCGATATACATGAACAGCAACGACATATTCTCCTTAGAACATCGTGGATCTGAGAAAACACACAAAACGATCAACCCACGATAACTCGAAAATGAAGAGGAATCATAAAACAAAGCTCAAGTAGAAGAAATAACTCACCGCTGCGATTCCAACGCAATCAACCGTGCTCGAATCGAAGAACGAACGAAGAGACGGGAGCTCGTCGAAGATCTGGTCGTACGGGTCACTCTCGGATGAAAGAGACCTAAAAGAAGATGCTTCTGTGCATCAGGCGCAACCCCGGTTCATTTAGTAAAAAAAAAGAAAGTACATGGCGTGTACTTTTAGAGTACATGGGGTGTACTGGGTATTTTCCGTATTCCACCAAAACCCGCCTCCACGTCACCCCTACACACCGTGTGTGAGGCCCGGCACGGCCAGCACACGGCTTCGAGCCGGAGAAGAGTACACGGTGTGTACTCAGAAAGTACACAGCGTGTACTTTGAAAATTTCCAGAAAGTTCATTTTTCTTAAAAACTCTAGAAAAGGGACAAACATACCTTAAACGAATATACCCATTGTTATTATACAAGAATATACCCATTGTTATTTAAAATATGGAATCATTATGACTAGGTGTAAAAGTTGTATTAGATTACTCCCATATAAACACGTTCATTTTTATATATAAGTAAAAAAATAAAAATAACAAATGAAAAAGACAAAATTCACTAAAATCCGAAGCCAAAAAAATAAATGGAATTAGTTGTAAATCACATCCATATGAGAATTGATAAAACTACCCTCATGTAACTCATCCCATTGTTATGTTATAGATAAATTTATGGGAAGTATAGGGAAGTAAATCTCACTACTACATACTCACCTTACCATATAAAAGTCAAAAATCAGCATTGAATAACACTATAATAACAAAACCCGATATTAAAAGTAGGGTTTATAGTGATAGGAAATAACAATAATATTAAATGTATCTTATGTTTGAATATGATGTATGAAAACATGCCTTTTATAACCCGAGGAAAATTGAAATATAAATAAAAAATAATCCTAAAAATTATAAATTACATTATCAAATTATATCAGTTATCATCGATAAAAATGACAATTCAAACTACCAAGTAACAATGTGTTCATCTTAAGAAGGTGAAAACAAGTCACATGACATAATATCAATGCCTTGTTTCAACTAGCCCTATCAACACAAACCATACCAAAAAATATATTGATAATGAAAAAAAAACGCATTTGATGAATCACTGTAATGTCTCTAAATTGATTCACCTTCATAAAGAATGAACCAGGGTCTACGTACCTCATGGTTGCCTCCCCTTATTCCATAGGCTAACAACCACAAAATATTGTTTATAAGTGAATTTGGGAGAATATAAAATCATGTATAGATATCCATAAATGAATATGGAGGTAATATAAAAAAAATTCAACATGATTAAAAAATAAAATTGGAAATCACAGTTATTGTACATATATAAATAAATTACAAATCCATTGTCATATCAAAATGACTAGTAGTAATGACATGTAGACCTAGATATGGGGATGGTCACCCATCGGTAGACTATAAATTTTATTACCAAATATATATATAATAAATGGTATACCATCATCATGGGACCCATTGACCATACTATTCATTTCCCTTGGCATCTATTAATATCCCAAGATCGAACATCAAATCATGGACCATATATATACATATTCCTAAAATCATGTTTTTTATATTGGGTATCATAGCATATCATCCACCAGAGTAAGGTGTGAAAACAACTGAACTGGCCACCAGTAATTATGTTCTAAATTATATCCATTATTTTAATGTGATTGTAAAGGGTGATATGTTATAATATGAAGTAAAAATACATAATAAATTACAATAATTATATCACACCTATGGGTACTTGTCATCCCCCAGTGTTATTCATAGCCACTTCATCCAATTTTTTGGTATCATTAGACGTACCACATATTAATTGACATTGAAATATCATTCCCCAAAATAATATATTTTAATAAGATGATATTAGAATGAATTGACCAATATATTTTGTGAATGTTGTAATAAAATAACTTGATCCTTGAGCATAATGTCCCGATGATATCATAGTTATAAATAAATTGGAATTACATCCTTAATATATTTCTACATCGATTGGTAGAACATATAAACATAAATATTCCATAACCAGTCACTGATTCAATAAGGAATACATAGAAAAATACATCACATTCAAGTAAAATTAGATTATAGGTGAGTATAATATCCTGGAGTATATAATCTATAAGTGATAATAGTGTCCTAGTAATTATTATCAATAAAATAGAATATTGTTCCTATAACAGTGATAGATAAGTTTAAATATTATCTTGGTTTCAATGATCCCTATTTGTGTATGAGGTCTAGGTAAAGATGATATATAAGAAGGAATGAAATACTAAAATGAAAATATAATATATGTAATCGAATCCTGATATCATCATCCAATTTAGAATGTCAGCATTAGTAAAAAATATAATCATAATAGGGAATACTGTCTATAGACATAGTCTCAATTAAAAGAGGAAAAACCATCCCTTTCCACCAAAAAAATGATGAGAGGTAAATGTGGATATATTCTCACACGTCATCATAATTAGAAGGGTATCATGTCTAGTTTATGGGTATTCTTGTGAATACATCTCATCCCTTTCATTAAAAGCATCACTCCATGGTATTTACTTCCCACATCTATGGGAAGTAAGAAATGTTCAATTATTTATTAATATTATAATTATCATATATGACTCAAATATTCTTCAATGAAAGTATCCAAAAATGGTTACTATATCCCACTTCTAATGTAAATAGTAAATAATAAGAAATAGTACCCCGTTACCATTCCGATATAGGCATAATGCCAATTCCATAGAAGTATCAGATCTTGGGAATCATGTCACACCCTTAAGGGTTATAAGACTTAAATATATAAAACATCCCATTTTATTTCCTCAATAAAAAATAATTGATATATCATCCTATGCAATAGGTAGTTTTTGGGTGATGGGGCATGTCATCCCACACCCAAAACACCATATTAACCTATGGGATCTCATCCACCATATAAATAAATCATTAGAAAAGTAAAAACATATAGTATTGGTAAATTACATAATGAAAATATAAATACATTGGTTAGATAATTAAGTGAAGTGTGATTCAATTTTCCTAATGTCTATATCATATTAAAATCAACTATGTTGGTCCTCACAGTCGTAATGTATATCAAAAATAAACTCTATATATAACCAATTCGGTTATTAAAACATAAAATGGAGAAGAAAACTCACCCGAAAATAATTTATATAATTAAAATTCCTTTAAATGAATCTATAATGATCCAATCAGATCAATTTATACACCAATATCCCATAAAACACATTTCTTATACTAATGAAACATTAAGGGAGCCTATTACATGTTTATTATGTTATTTTTTACTAAGTGGGAATCCATTGTTTTTTATATTAAAAATTAGAAAAAAGAATTATTATACCATGGTATTTAGTAGAAATGGAATTACTCTATGTTATTTTAAAATATATAACATTGGTTCAAAGAAACATTACCTCTTTCAAGTGGTGAATAAAAACATCCCATCCATGGGAAAACAATTGTCCCCCTTAATTACACACATATCCTATATCCATGGAGTAAAAATCCTCTAAATATATTTCTTATTCATTATAAAATATCTCAAAGAAAGATATATGGGACATGATCATAAGAATCACAAAACATTATTCACGATTTTTTCCATTAGTGTACATTACATCAATCGTAGAAATAGGAGGGTTTATTAAGGCCCTCCCATTCCATATGAAAATCATAAAGGTCAATGAAAAATATTTAAATTTAATTAATGATAAATAATACATGGGTGGTGAGACCCCATATCACATGTCCAATTTATTAATTCATAAACCAATGGGAATCCTAGGGAAAACTGTCATCAAAATGTAGTCAATCCCATATTTTATATTTGGACACAACTGTATAAGTTCATATAATCCTTACCAGGGATTATTGATTATCTCCCTTCAATAAAAGGACATAAGTGTATAAAATATCCAAAAAAACAATTATACAAAATTACATGTATTTTTAAGAAGCCATTTCATGGTCAATTATGTATTCATATTTGAAGGATACCACACTAAACAGGACAAGAAATTCAAAACCTCATCCAATAGAGTAGGGATCTGTCCATCCAAATCTTTTATCGCATATTTTATATAAAACCTAACACCCTATGTAGATTCTTCAAAATTTTCAATAAAAATTTTATTGAAAGCAAAAAAATTATTCATTTGGTGTCTCACCAATAATGAAATTTAGTATTCTTAGATAATTTATCATCCTAGTATATCCTCTAGATAAGGCACATCAAAAACACTTCATTCTATCCTAATTACACCATTCATTAATAGTATTATTTTAATGATATTTTCTCCATCACAATAAATTAACAAGACTGTTGAAGGAAGTGTTGAATATAGTATGTGGGAGTGATAAAAAACCAATTGGAACATAAAACACCTCTAGATCACCTTTAGTGGGAGGAAAGGAGGTAAAATAAGAGTGATATGGATTGTTTATCCCCCCTATGAATGAACATACTAATATTAGGGATCCTCGAGGGGTTACCCATCAAAAAATAGGAAGGATTCCAATTATTTATCATTATAAAAAACATTAGAAGAATAAACTATAACTCAAATGGTAGATAAATTAGTGTGTTAACACCTTCCATCCCACTATACCTATAGTGGAATCCCTATGGGGTTCTAAAGGGTTTCTGGTGCCACAACTTGGGGATCCTCTATCACTCTAACCCAAATATCTCACTATTCCCCTCCTCAATTTGATCACCCATCCAAAAAACAGTTAATAAATTTAATAAAATTCTAAAAAAATTAAATTACAATTTTAAGTTAAATAATTAAAACCAATAACCATTTCTACCTTTATTGGAAATCAGTTACTTATTATGGTACCAACACAAACCAGTGTTGGGTGTTACAAATATCTACCAAATTAATATATATAAGTATCTCTACATGGAAAAAATTGTACAAATTCTATCTAAATTATTGAATGTATTATATGCCTCTTTTTCATCATTATTGAATTTGGTGTATCCCATGATAATTATAAGTGCTCCAAAATTCCATCAATAGTAAATCAAATCACCAAAAAAGAAGTTATATTCCAAAAAAAATTAATCTATTAAGACATACCATGTAATTGAATCCTTCATCATTAATGAATAAAGATATCTATTCTTCTTTTTAGAAACATCACATCACAAAAATAATATCTTCACATTTAGAATATCTTTTACACAAAATAGATGTGTTTATACATCTTATATAGAGGTGGAAAAATTGACTTGATGAATAATAAAAAACTGTATGCACATTATATCAAGAGAAACGAAGAAATCAAAAAAAATCGAATATTTTCTTGGACCGCCTTATTCTTATATGGTATTATTCTTCATACCTATAAAATATCTCAAGAACCTCTTCTTTTCTCATAATATCTCTCTATTAAAATGATCTCACTCATTTTTATTCATACTTTTATCACACACAATGATATAAATATGAATAACAAATTCAAATATTTTCCTTAAAATTTTAGATTTACATAATTGATATAATATTTGAATAAATAATCATTGAATTTAAATATTACATTGGAAAATAAAATTTTTAACAGCTAATATATGGACCTTAGAACTATTGGATTTAGTATGGTCCATTCTATGTGTAAAAAACATAGTAACAATATCAAAATTATAAAAAAAAATAAGTACTTATAAAAATATAATTTTTGGTATCATGTAAGAACCATTTTTAACGCACATAGAAAAAATAGATTAAATACATCTATCTATAACTGGCAAAAATTTCAAAGAAAAAAAGTTTTTTGTTATCAAATAATCCCTTGACTATAGAGTGAGAAATAAAGTATCTAGTGAATAAAACCCACTAACTACTTTTTACCATCTCTTTTAAAGGGAACCCATTAGAATTACACTATATAATATTTATCAGGATACCGTAAAATCATTAATATTTCATCCCACCCTTCCTCCTAACATGATTGAAAACCACCAAACACCAAATATATCTTCATGACAATTAAAAATTTGTATAATATAATGCTAATTTCAAGTCCTATATTTGTTAAAATATATTCTCCTATATTTGTAAAACAATATAATAAATGTGGAGCATGTATGGAAGTTCTATAATATTTCTAGAATATAATTTCATCATCAAAAATAAAATAATTTCCAATCCTTGACTCTAATATATATATATATATATAATTTCAATTGATTTAAATATTTTCACCATTGGATTCATATTGAACACATCAATATCTCATATTTAATTAAATTTATCTCCTCTAATATTGATTTTACTATTAAAATGATAGAAAATGCTGAGTAACCTCACTATATCAAAATTATATCAATTTTTTACCACTTAATAAAAAACCATAAACCAAAAAAATCTAAAAAATTGAGATTAACCTATAAGAATAATATTCCTTATCTATGAACCATCATTTAATCCTCTTTAATACTATATTAGAATTCATGGTATCTTCAATAAAAATGTTAAGTAAAATATTCAAATCATTCCGTAAAGAACTCATTATTTTATACTATTATTGATATTTTATCATATTGTTTATTAAATATTCATGCACACATATTAAAAATCATTTCATATATATATTCATACTAAACACACTCAATATTTTAAAATTAATCATTATATACAAGAAATATTAACATACCCCCCACCTCCTTCTTTAGTAATTCCACATCCTTTGAAAAACATTATCTTAACATTATTTTTATTTTATTTTATAAATTCTATGCTAATAGTAATTATTAATATTGTAAAAAATAAAAGGGTATAGATAAACACATACCACATCCTTAAAATATGAGTAGTGAAACGTATGCTCTACCACTCAAGTTTCCCATACATATTTTATTGAAATATAACCCTATAAATTATTGGTATATTCAATCACCTAAATAGTATGTTCAAAAATGTTTCCAGAAATATTCATCGCTACTCATGAAAAATCCATCATTAAATCATGATAGAATATAAAAATATAAAATGATGAACCATAAAAATTATTGATTTATTTCCTTGAGAAGAAGTTTATTTTCATCATCACTATTTTAAACTATAATAATATAATTTATATTTAATGATATAAATTTAGATTTTTTTGAAACTCCATCATTACATGAATATGAGAAATTATATCCTTCATGGAATAATTAATCTTTTTTCATGTATTTTGGAACGATCACCATATTTTCATTATATATCAACATAATCATCATATTTATCATAAAAAATCCAAGACTGTAGTCTTTTATATGAGATTGAAAATTTATTATTCTTATGATAAAAATAATTAAGAGAATGTAATTTTATTATACATACATTCATTTTATAATTAAAAAATTCCATTAAAATAATCGAATGAATAAAATTAATTCTTTAACATCAACATATATAATGATTTTTATTTCTATTAATTTTCGTTATTGGATTTTATCTTGAAAATTATTATATTTCATTCACTAATACCAACATTAGATAATATAAAATTTAGTAATGGAAATGTTATCACATGTCTCTAGCCTCAACAATACAAATAATGGGATTTCAAATCTGATCTCATTACATTACCTACATTTTAACCAACATGTATCCCTTTTGAATAACATTAACTATATTTCCATAAGATAAAATTTTAGGATACATTAATTTTATATTCATTATAATAGAAAATTTTAAAAAATTAACTTCTTTCAAGAATAATTGGTAATTTTAGTTAAATGATATATGTTCTATAGAAAGATAAATTATGTATTCCACCTTTTTATACTTAAAACAATTACAACTTTATTCAGCGGTAGATCAATAAATAACTCATAAATAAATAATTTTTTTCCACACTATACATTATCATTTATAGAGATCAAAATTATATACCATGATTGAAAACTAAACATGCTTCTTCTCCTAATAACACTATCCTACATTACATAAAAATCTCAAAAAAAATAAAATATGAAATTTTCATATATTTGTTATTTTGAAATAAATTCCTATTGATATTATCACCATTGTTTTTTATAAGGATACATATTTTATTGATATTAATCAACATTATTCACATAAGCAAGTGATACACAAACTATTTTCTCTTATTAGAAAGAATTATTCCCTTTATATAAAATATAGATCCATACAACCTTATTAAATTGGTTGATATTCTCATGATATTATTTGATATATATAATTTATATATCATCAATATGTTATAAATGAATAATTTCTATCCTGAACTATATTTTAGATTCATCTTACATTTATAACAGTAATTATTATTTGATAACTTATAATATTCATCCTAAAACTATTTTATAAATTACATGTTTGGGAATAAATGTCTTATTTTCTCAAAAAAATGATGATTAATCACACTCACTATCATTATTAAAATATTAATAGTGTTTTAAAAATAAATTTATTACTATGTAATTAAAAAATCATTATTATTATAAATAGATAAATTAATATATTTTTAGAATTTATTGAGATATTTATGAGAAATTTCCCTTAAGAAATTTCAAATTTATCATTATAAACCACTTCAATATTTGTGAAATTATCTAAACAATTTCCACTTCCATGTAAATATAAACATTCTAACGTCATTGTTCATTAAATATTACATTTTACTTTATAAAATATTCTTAAAATAAGTGGAATATTTATTTAAATATTAATTTCATAATCACCACATCTCATATCTTATTTACATTCTATAACCAACTATTGGATAATCACATTATTTAACATTTTAAGAGTCCTTTTAAGTAGATTTAATTTTCTCAAAATCACTTACTCTTTCTATATCTCAAAGTAAATTTAAATACCCTAAGAGTATTCAATTATATAAATATCTAGGTATTGATAAGCTATCATATTGTAATGAATATCAATATAGAATATTGAAGAGGTACTTATTCATTATCATATAACGAATAATACTGTGAAAAATTCTTCTTATCATGATAAAAAAATAATTCAATCTTTTGTATATATATCTAACTTCTAATCATTTGATATATGGTTTTACTTATATATATGAATGCAAATTGGAGGTTTTATTTGCTTCACATTATTATTTTTATATATATATTTTTAATCTTATTAATTTTATTGACATATTTTTTCATAAAAAATCATAAAATATTTATAGAAAATAAAACATATAATCAATACACTTTCTCTTATATAATTCTATAAATTCAATAAATCTTCTACTGATAATGTTGTATTTATAATATTTAAATTAAATAACTTGTAATGATATCTAACTTGTAGAGAATAAATATGAGATGATATAAATAATAACCTTAAAAATATTATAATTTCCCAATATAATATATGAAATACTTTTCTATTTAGTATTATGAATCATTACATACTAAGGGAGGAAAATCATTGAATCAAACCATGAAAAAACAACCAATATAAAAGAAAATATAATTTTCTACCATTCGTAATTAGCACGAATAATATATATTGAGAGTGAAAAAATTGTAATAAAAACCCTCTTATTACACCCACCATAATGTAAAAATAATAATTTAGATGAAGTGGTGAGAGGAAGATCATTGAAAATTTTAATAATTAACATTTATGTTTTTAAAAAAAATCTATATCAGTCAACTGTTAGTGTATTTAATCATCTTCACATTTCTGTTATTGTTTTTTTAATTTTTTTCTTATTTATACAAGAATGAAATATGACTACATATTAAATAATTTTTGTAATTTATATATCGATATGAAATAATTATTTTAAATCTTTACCATATAGTGAAATTTTTTTATCATTGGAATGAATATAAACAATCTATGACACATGATTAACTATTATATACATCATAAACACCCATGAGTAGTACTAATCCTTTGAAATCATGATAAAATGTTATAATATAAGTTTTTTAAGAGTAATATCAATGAGAATCTACAGTTCTCCCTCCAAAATACAAATAGAAAAGTGCTTTCATTAAATGTAAAATGTAGTGTTTGTAATATAAATCATTAACTCGGTTAATATATCTTCATATAATTTATATAATCCATCATATCATTCAATGGTTATTAATTACCATAAATACATTAAATAGTAAATTTAATCATCAATGATGATGATAGACTCCAAATGATTAAACTTCACTATATAAATGACCATATATTTTCATTCTACTTACTAAATCAAAAATGAAAAAAAACATTATATAAGAAAAACACCCCAGATTAAAAGAATATATATATAGGAAGCATATTTTTCTATTTATTAAATAAAAAATTTATTTTTGTGTTCATTTTATTTATAGATGATAAATTTTTTATTGGTGAAAGTAAACGAATATTATTAACTCTACATTATGAGACATTAAGTCTATATCCATTGTGCTATTGGGATTCACATGGATCATTTTCATACTCTTGTCTCTTTTTTTAAGGAATTTTTATCATTTTATCACCCCCGTTTGTTCTTTGAGTTTATGATTCGCCAATATACAAGTAATTTTCACTCAAATACTCTTCTTAAATAATTCCACACACTTCAAAAACATGTAAATTAATTAAATCTTGATGTTAAATTAAAATTAAATCAACTTCTAAAAAATTAAATTAAATTCCAATTTAAATTAAATATTCAGTCATTATATGTCATTTTTATCACATTAAATATGTTCTATATATCTCTTAAGTCGAGTGTGGAACATCATATATGTCAACCACCTTTCTATATCATCAAAATAAAAAATTGTAAAAAAAATTGAAAAATCCTCTAGGAATTCTATAGGAAAATGAAAGAGGTAAATGAAACAAAAGGTCACAATATCTTATATATAACCACCATATTGTATATAATATGATATATCATGTATCCAATGAGATAACAAGTAACGGAAAAGAACCCCTAAGTAGATAATCATAAAAAACCCAATTAAATTGAGTCATTTATTGATATGTGTTGGGATTATACTTCATATTCCTTAATGGTATCTTCTAAAAACATTCTCATTTCCTCTTGAAAAACCTCATAATGTTTCTTAAACCTCATAGAATACTCATATATATTCATGAAGATTCTAATAGAACTTCATAGTATAAAAATGTAACCTATTATATTTATTGAAAATTGTTATCATGTTTTGGGAAAATTTCTGAAATGAAGACCAGATATCAACTATTGATATTATATTTCAAATAAAATAGCATCTTGAATAATAATAGAGATAACAATTAACATAAATCTCATATATTCATCTCCTTCATATTGCTAGAAATGTATATTGTGGGTGAATAAAAAAAGATATGAAATGAAAAAAATTATTACTATAGTAAAAAAAATATGATAGTTTACTCACAACCAAACATAATTATAGTTTATTTATAATCGTAAATATTATTTACCAAAAAAATGTAAATTTAAAACCCATAATTAATTCCTAGATTATCATCATATAGCCATAATGAATATAGTTATATCTTATTTCAAAACCCTTACCTCTAGTTCAATAATTTTAAATAAATTAAATTACTTTTACATGTTTTTTTATAAAATATAAAAAATAAATAAAAACAACTAAAACCAAAAAAATCATCATAAATACCAAAACAAATCAACCTCCATTTAATTTTAATGAAAAAAACAAAAAAAATCACACCATATTCAACATAATTATTTTATAGGATTAAGGGATTCATTATTAAAATAAACCTATACATTCAACATCCACTGATATTCACCGAGTAAAAAAATACAAGATGATATTTTGAGGAAAAATTATTCGATATTGAGGTTGGGAATATTTAATACATTTTCAATAATTCATATAATGATAAAACTATATCCCAAAACATAGTAAATAAGGATAAATATTTTTTCATCCATTTCAATGATATAAATAACAAAATATTATTATAATTATTGGATGACTTATTTTTCCACACCATTTGGTTACGCCACCCCCATCGTGTTTATATCATCTTATGAAATCATCTCATTGTCTAAATAATTTTTTTATTGCATTATTTATTCAATGCATTGGAAATCACTTCATACATCTCTTTAATTTTATCTAAGATGTTTGAGTGGAATAATTTATCAAACTAATGATTCACATTTATAATGGGGTGTGGAAAGTACATATATATTAATTATCATAGTGCATCATAATTTCCGACCAAGGATGTTTCACTTAACGAGATTCGCTATTATCTAGTAACTAGTTAACATTTTGCTAAAAATAATTCTTTTTAGGTTTTTTCCTAAAACAACTAAATATGATTTTTGGGTTTCTAAAAATTAAAATGAAAAAAACTAAAACTAAACTATGATGAAAAAAAATATTAGATTATAAATGAATGTCCATTGATAAGGGATATGTTCTGTATTCCTTCACTATTATTCTTTTTATTTTTTTAAATCAGTTTGATATATTTGTTATAAACTATATATCAAAAAATAAAATTCTATTATTTAGTTTTTAGGAAATAATTTAATTCCTAAGAAATAATATTTTATATTATAGATCACCACATTCTCCTGTAATCAAAGATGGTGATATACCATATTCGAGAGTCTGTAATCTTTAAGGACCCAACCCCTTCATATTTCATTTTCATCATCGAATGTATTAACTCTATCTTATTAAGATCATAAATTTATTTAAAAAGGGAGGGAAATATTTAAATAAATTAAAAGAAATGATTTTATATTCCATTTAATAGATTAATATCACCATACTCATAATTCTCAAAGTCATTCACCAGAAATGGAAATAAAAACATTTAGAAAAATTAAGAACATAATTTAGTAACACCCAATCTTCCCCCATTGGAAAGCCTTAGGTCAACATATCATTATTTTATGTAAGTGGTTATGCTGGAGAGAATTATTAGAATTATAAAGAAAAATAAAATATAATAATTAATAATAGGTACGAAAATAATATAATAAAATTCAGATAAAAAATAAGAGATATTGAGAAAATTAGTAGAAGATAATGATGAGAAACACTAGAGAAAGTAGATAAAGAAACATGGATAGAATATGTAGAATTGATCACATGTCTTAAAATGACAATGAATAAATTAAAAATAAACGATTATAAAACTACAAAAATATATGGAATTAATGAAAATAAAACAATTAAACATCAGTATCCCTTTCATGTTAGTCCCCCCTTTTTAGCTCCCCTCGACATTGGAAATGACCCTATATTTATAGATTTATTATCCTACTTTTATCCTTATCAAAATATATCATAAAAGTATAATTAAACATATATGATGATCTTTATTTATATATCCATCAGAATATTTCCCTGAATCCATCTATAAAACTATGAATCTTGAAGGTATAATGATTTTATATTTTTAGAGGACTATAACTATAGTATGGACCTCCTCTCCTATGTTGTAACCCATGAAAGACCATTAAAAGTCATGTGAATTAAAATACTCTATTTTTTAGTCTCTATCAACCCTGTTAGTCTTTCACCATGTCCATAGGGGTTGAACTCTACTTCTTGACAGTCGTCTGATGTTCCATAAGGATTCCATGTGGATTTGGCGCCCTAGAAGTTGATATCAACTTCATATCTCTCTTCTCCTAGTTTAAAAAAGTAATTATAGTGCGGTTTCAAATGGTCACAGTGGTGTCGATAGGAATAATCATGAAGGTTTAGCATGGTTAGGTGTGGTAAGAGGAAGAGAATAAAAGTTCGAGTTGGGAACAACTTAACAAAACACGAAATAATATAACTTTGGTTATCGTGAAAAGTTACCATATAAATAGAGTCCCACATAAGAAATGAGAGATGTTGATCCATTGCATATACAAAAATCCATAGGTTCTATTACTTCAAAACATCATGGTAGTTGTTGATCAATCCCGCTAAAAGATTTCACACAACACATGGGATATTGCCAACAAGCATGGTCCAAAAATGTCCATGGCCCACTATTTTTTGCATGGTCTCCTCCCTGCAGATCTTAATTAACTATTTTCCAAAATTTATCCTATTAATCCCATATTATATGGATGAATGGACCATAAGGGATAGATACATGTCTTTTAGACCATTTCAGTTGAGGTAAAACCAAATTTTCCAATTTTCAGGCCCAATAAAAATTATAAATCATTTAAAATTCCAATTCCAATTAAATTGCGTAATAAAATTTCAAAATTTTGAAATTAAAAAACTCAATTCATAAAAATAAAAATTAATTATATTATTATATATACCCATATTTTATTAAAACATTTAAATATAAGGAATAATTTATTAATAACTACTAGAATCATGATGGGAATACATAAAAATATGCATAAAAACTTGGGGTGTTAAATAATCAAACACATAAACTAGGTTTTTTCTCAAATATTAAATAAATACATTGATTTTAAGAGTAAAAAATATTACTAATAATTAATTTTCATGAATAAAAATCAAGATTATATTATTTCTGTTTAAACAATTTATCATGGCCCCAACAAAAAATAATTTTAAAAACTTATTTTTAAAAGAAACAAATAATGAAAATGTGTTACTATATACCCCTTGAAAATGGTTTAAAATCCTGATTTAATAATTCATAATTCATAATTAATTTTCATTAAACATGAAATTTGATGATCTACCTCACTTTTGAATTCTTTTCTCTCAATACTCATCATAAAAATTAATGTAGGATTTCGTTTTATCATGAGAACATGATCCATTTATATAATTTATTAAGAATGATATCATATTTAAATGTGTAACGAATATATCCCCTTCAAATTGAAATCTCCCACACTCCTAATATTTACATAAGGTCATGAATAATGAATCCATAATTAATTAATTTTTACTTTTTTGTTTTTATATATGACTAATATGTGTGAAACTTCTATTTAGATATATTTTTTTTAAATTTCATTCATTAAATAAGACTCACAACTACCACCTGAATTTATATTATAAAAATCATTATTCTAGTAATGGTGTTTTTTGATTCTTCCATTTTAAATCCAATTCTATTATATTTTATATATTTTTTAGTTTAGAGAAAACATTTTTCAAATAATTTATGAATAAAAAAAAATTCTAAATTCACAAAATATTAACCCCATTATATTACCTTACAATGTAGTTCATAATTTAAAAAATTAATTTCCTTTCCACTGCACATAAAATTTTATATGATGATGAAGAATTTATAATACTAGGGTGGAAATTGATATAAATTTCTTGATATATGGAAAATTCATGTGTAGTTAATTCCCGGTCTCTATGGAGAAAAAATAATAAATGTATTTTGTGTTATCAAGGATATGTGATTATTAATAAAAATCAACCAATCTTGTTAAATAGATAATTTTTGTATACAATAATTTTTAATATTAAAATGAGTGTTATAAAATGTAGCATTCCACATGATCCCTGATGAAAGATTCTCAACAAAAAATAGAAAGTATTCGGTATAAAAATACACTTAGTAATAGACATAGGAAATTGTACAATAACTCATAGAATGAAAAGTAATAGAAAATAAATTCACATAAATGTTATAAATGTAAAGTATGTAAAGTGGTAGGTAAATTTCAATTATATCAATATACCAAATCCATCGAATAACAAGTCTTCAATTAAAAAACCATTATAAAAATTAATAATTAGATTATAAAATTTACTAATTTAAAATCACTAATTTTGAAAACTAAACCATAAAATAATGGGGTTCCTAAGAAACTCACATCTCTATGCTAAGTCAAGTATAATGAGAATTCGATGCAAGTGATAAAAATTTCTAATTTTACAAAGCTATAAAAATTTCTAGTGAAAAAACATATTTTTATATAGATATATTTAAATGTAATCATAAATTATTAAATTATAAACTAATTTTTAACATGGATATTTTAGTCTTATCTTCTTCTTCTTATTTTATTGATACCTTGCGCTATCATGACCCCAAAATAGTTAGTGGATCAATTAAATCATAAGGATCATGGAATTAAAGATGAAAAATAAAAAAGGAATGGGGATGCTTCTTCAACTAATCATAAGAATGAAATTGAAAACTAAATTCCTAAAGAAAAACTAGAATGATATTTCATGGTTTAATCCCCCAAGTGGGTCCTTGAATTTTACTTCCACTAGAATTGAAGTATCCGCTTTCATCTATAATAAGTTAATGGGTATAGGTTTTTTATTTGAACCAATATATTATGGTTTTCCTATTTTGTACATATCCATTATTTGTGTTGATTCGATGTATAGAGTACATCGAATCCATCCCTTCCAATATAATATAGCATTCATAAATGTTATATGATGAATTGTATATTATACTTCATCTTGATTACTACTTGTGAAAACTCCCTTTTTATATTGATTCCAAAATATGTGTTTCATGATTTTTATTTAAAAAAGGAGGGTTATAAGGAAATTTCACTTTAAAAAATTGTACATGAATAATAAATATGAAAATACACCCTTTAAATTTAAGAAATTTGTGTATTTTGTACATCTGAAAGTATATCACAGATTTCTTAAAGGGATTCAATTATTTCCTGTTCAAAAATTGATGAAAACTCTAAGTGTTCTATAGTAGGTATTTTTTAGTTCTCACGATCATCCTCCATAAAAAAAACAAGGATTATCCAAATTTTTAATTTCATAATAGTGGAAGGTGACACTCAATTCATATTAAAAAATTATATGAGATATGGTATATGATAATATCAAATCCCTTTGTTGGTTCGTCTTTAATCTGTTCTTAAGTTATATGCAACTCATGGTGTTGGATATCACTAAATTGAGGTATGTATTCTAGATCCTCTATACTTTCTTTATACTCTACCAAATTGGTGGTATCTTCATCAATTTAGAGATACTAGAATGGA
This sequence comes from Viscum album, assembly GCA_963277665.1. Taxonomy (NCBI): domain Eukaryota; kingdom Viridiplantae; phylum Streptophyta; class Magnoliopsida; order Santalales; family Viscaceae; genus Viscum; species Viscum album. The sequence continues at coordinate 1,063,778,754 of OY728166.1, read as the reverse complement.
TATTTTTATGTCTATAAAATAAATTCCAAAAGATAATCTTTTATTTCCTAATCTTACCAATCACTCCACTATTGATTTAATCATTTGGGATTATTCATATTTACAACTGTATATTAGTCTTCATCATCACACTTTGTTTCTTACTAGAAGATATAGATATAAAGATTTATTTGGTTAGGTTGGGGATATTCCATGAGTGTGGACTCAACCTTTTGGGCCTATTTATTAAAATTGGGATGTGACGTTTGTACATCGTCCTTGGACTATATAGGTTATTTTTCCGATTCAGGTTTCGGTTACACCAAAAAATTACTAACATATTGAAACACCCTTTAAACTTTTGTATTATATTTGTATTTGTATTATTCAAGTTCATTCGCTTTTTATTTTATTAATAATCAAATTATTATAATTATTCTTGTACCTATTTTGAATCATTCCTTTCAAAACAACAATCATTTTGGAACATTATAGAAAAAGATAAGAAATTAAGGTTTTTTTTATTTAAAGAAAAAATGAAAATATTTACCTTATGAAATATGAAAAAGTAAATGAGAAAAACCTTTCTACCTATAACCAATTATAGTTGTATTCTACACGTATATTGAGGTGTGGAAAAAATTAAATTTATTTCCAAGTGCTGCACAATGGAAAAAGGAATTTATCAATAAGAGAAAAATGGGTTGGATGAGCTCTCGGGGGAGCCCTAGGTCCTCTCCGTGATGGCGGCAGCCCCTGTGTTGGTCCCACCCCCGCCTATGGGGGAGAGGCCCTCATCGTCTGCTAAATGTGCCACCTCCAAATTTATCCCCTTCTCGAATCCTGAGTTGCTCCCTCCTTTCCACCGAATCTCGCTTGGCCCGAAAGTTCCTGGACTCCTCGATGGTTGCCCTAATCTCCAGTTATCGACGACGATGTTTGCAGAATCCTCGAATTTATTGAAGCATACTTTGATTGCTAGGTTTTATCGAGGCTGTCCATCTGTGGATTCGTTCGACAGGCACATTTTCGAAACTTGGAAGCTACAGGATAGGGTTACTGTCGGTCTTCTGGATAATCAGCAGATTATGATCCGTTTCACCTCAGAGGCAGACCTCAACAAAGCTTGGTCAAGTGCGCCACGCAAATCTAACAGTTTTAGATTCTTCTTGCTTCGATGGTCCTTTGATATGAACATGAAGTGGGATACTCCCTCTATGGCGATATGGGTAAGTTTTCCCGACCTTCCACTCCCATTTCAAAACCCTGCTGTTTTGCGTATGCTAGGGAACATGTTTGGTAGGTATATGTGCTCAGATAGTCGCACTGAGGCTCTTTTCCATCCTGTGAATCTGCGTATCTGTGTTGAAATGGATGTTTCCTAGATGTCTTTTGAGTATGTCTGGATTACGGTGGGGGAGGAGTATCGTTGAAAACAGCATGTTGTTTATGAGACTTAGACAGATTTCTGTTTTGGGTGCAAACGTTGGGGTCACTCTCTGAACCATTGTCATAGGGGGTTTCGATCTGTCTCTAGGTAGGGTGACGGTGGTGGTGAGAGGCCTGGGATACTAGGGGAGGAGGAATAGATGCCAGCTATGGGCAGGGGAGTGCCTGCCGGAAGTCTGCATAGGGAGGGAATGCAACCTGACTGTTTCTAAGGGAATTGTGAATTGTCTATGGAGGCTGGGTCTAGCCGACCAACCCAACCTTGACCGCCTGTGAAGAATTTTGTAAGGCAGTAGAGTGATCCATTAGTTGCTGATGCCATTAGAGAGTTGCAGCACGGGATTCAGGGAACTAAAACAGAGGCGGTTGACCCTTCCAGGGAAGGGATTCTAGGGGTTTCTGGTCCAAGGGACTGTTCCCCTATTCGTTTGAGTAACAGGTTTGAGGGGTTAGGCAAGGTTGGTTTGAGTTCTGATCCATTTAACAAATCTGATGCAGTTGGAGGTAGCTGGAATGTCCACATTGACAGATCCAGTCATTCTGATGGCGAAGCAGTAAGTCCAAAGGAACACAGGTGTAATAGGAGGAGGAGGTGTAAGAAGGATTACTCATCCCTACCACCTCTATTGGAAACCCGGTCAACTAGGAATCTTAACAGTAAGAATGAAATCCCGGTATATGAGATTCATCAAAGATCTGAGGATCAGGGTGATCAACATCTAGTTTTGTTGGTAAGCTCTGAGGAGGTGACAGAACAGGTATTGTTGCTTAATGCTTCTGAGGAGGAGGCTGCGAAAATGATGGGGAGGCCCTTAAAGATGGATCTTAATGACGATAAATATTCTTGGATTGATAAATAGGATCTAATTCTTGTTGGGGGCTTTAATCAAGGTAAGGTTAGTACTGTGGAGTACATTCAATCTTGGGACCATCTGGCCACAGAATTTGAAAAGTTGATGATGGGATCCCCAAACATCTAGGTAACATCCATCTCATGGAAATTGTTTAGGGAGGCTACCACTGGGGAACTTAAGTAACTTTTTAATTCATCTAGTTAACCTTGATGATGATTTTTCATTCGGTTTTTATATCTTTGCTTGGTGTTGTTTGTTCTATTCTGGTTTGATGTTTTTTTATGGGAACACTTGTCTATGTTAGCTGCGAATTTGGGTGCTTCAGGTATCAGGATTTAGTCATCTTCAGTCTGGATTCTTTGACGTCCTATGTAGATGTACTCTTGTCCATTTCACGTCGCTTGTAGGCTGGGTGAATTCCTCCAGAGTTTTCCAACAGGAGGTTTTGGGGCGGTGTCGATGGTCGCACCGTGGGACGTTCAAGGTAATCATTTCTGAGGTTTTTATACCCTTATACCCATGTTCATGGTTTCTCGGTCACAGTGGTTTTGGTTTTATTTTGTAATTGTGGTAGTGGTTGTTTTTTACTCTTGTAATGGGGTACCAGGAACCCATAAACTGGCTTTCAATAATGGAAAAAAATAATTTGTAGCAGCTGCACAATGGAAAATCGAGGTTGTTTCACCGGAGGAGATTCATAGTTATCATCTTAACAATTATAATCCACCTAGAAAAAATTTTCAGTTTTTGATTATATTATTAAATTACTAAAAAAGATTATATGTTTTTTGTAAAATATTAATGAAAAATTTAAAATATAATTACATGTAATGAAAGATGATATAGTAAATGGATAAACATGGATATAGGATTTTCTTTAGTATAGTTCATTATTCTTCAATGTTTTTTTAAATTAGGTTTTAGAGTTTAATTATGAAATATAATTTATTAATAATGTATAATTTAATTTAGAGGTTGTAAAAATATTTGAATTCTTAGTATATACTATTTGGAATAATTAAAATCAAGGTCCTCTTTAATCAAGAAATATAACATAACGCAATCAATTGTGTGGAATATTTCAAGAACCGACTCCATAATTTTATGTTTGATATATTGAATGGATCAAAACCATCATGTAAAGAGATAATTCTAAATGATAGAGAGGGAAACTATGAAAAAAATACTATAAATTTAATCAATATCATTTTCATGGTGGAAAATAACTTCACCCATATATTTTACATACATTCACCATAAATAGAACTAACAATTTAAATGAATATATATTCTGAATTCATGAAAACTTAATCCTCCATCGATGCTAAGACTCAGTGTAGCCTTAAATTATTATACATAAGAGGTGATGATGGAAATAATGATAATATAAGAATAAATATAAAATAATAATTACTATTATATAGAGGGAAACATTGATATATGAGAAAAATAAATTAGATGTGAAAATGTTAAAAAATGAAGTTGAAGTTGAGAAATACTGGAGAAAAAGGGGAAAGGAATGGTGAAATAATAAATTGAATGGATCCATTAACATAATACCTGATAGAATCAATTACTTTATGTTTCAAAGGAAATTAGAATAAAAATAGATAAATAATTAATGTAATGAATTAATATTAATCAAACAAACAATTATTTCCCCTTAGTGTTAGGCACTACGTTCATTATCCCCTAGGTAGTGGAAATATCCCTCTATTTATTAAGGGATAAAACTCACTTTCATCATCAAGATTTCCTTCAAAAAAAATTCCATGTCTATGAAGATCCATTTTTAATTTTATTTCAAATATCCCTGAGAATCCTTCTATTATCAAAGGAATCCTAAATGTATTAGTATTTTAGTTTGGTATAAGACTTTAACTACTGTGTGGACCTCCTCCCTTGTCACACAGCCCATGCATGGCAATACAAGGCCATGTGTAATTGAATCCTCCATAGTGTAAGGATTTATCAAACCTATCATGCCTAACTCATTGCTATATGGTTTGATATCCACTTCTATATGCTCTTTCGATGTTCTATAAGGGATACATTTTCATTTGGGGACTTGATATTAGATATCAAAATGTGTTTTAGATTTCCCAAGGTTAGTAATCTAATTCTTTATTATTTGTAGATGAGGATTATGGAATTTAGAGGAGGAATAAAGGTGGTTTAAATAGGTATTTAATCATAACATATAGATTGGAAATTTCCTTAAAGGGCGTTTATGGATAATACATTTAAATTCATCACTTGTTTATGATCAATAGTTCTCTCCTAAATGGAATCTGACATCAGAAATGAAAGGTGGAGATATCCCATATATATGTAACTCCATGGGTTATGTTGGATTAGAACAATATGGAAATTGGTGATATGTTCTTTCTCAAACAACTCACAAACCACATAGTCCCATGCTGATATGCACCGGCTTATTTGGGAGGTGGACCACTTTATACTTCCCCTGGTGTAGCTTTAAACCCTCAATGACGTTGGCTAGGATCTCCCATAAGAATCTCTTGGCAATTTGGTTCACTATGGCTTACTATATGGCTTTAATTCCATTGATCTTGAGGACCATCTAATTTGGCTAATTTTTTCCCTATAAATAATGTCGGGCATTTATAAGTGCATTTCCAAAAAAATAAAAATAATGTTTCAAACCAGTAAAATTAAGAAGAAAATTATTCACACTAATCCAGATTAAATACATAATTTTAAATTCATATATTTTCGTATAACATTTAAATACACAAGATTACATCGTCCTTATACTTATTTTTCTTGATTGTGGTCGATTCTTGGATCCCCATGACATGGAAAAATGTTAGGGGAATTCATTTTCCCAACATTTACTAGAGTCTCACACCTCTGCAATAAAAATGAATCCTCTTCTCCCACATACTCACACCTCTCAAACCACATATTATCATCCATGACTACCCAATAAAATTCCAAAAATCCCTTACTTCCTCCTATAAGCCTCCCCTTGTGCGAAAATTAATGCAAGGAAACCTTTTGTCATAATCCAAAAGGAGTTACCCGATTTATAGGTAACATCTTCTGTAAATATCCTCTCATTTGTTTTCTTTCTCTGCCCCATCCACTCTCTTTATTCCATGATTATATAAAAACTAGAGTCTTAAATATAATTTTATTTTTTACTATATGTTATAGACCTATAGTTACACACACCACAACATAATGGGTAAGGGCCATAATGTTTATGTGTACAACAAACTACCGCCTCACAAAATAATGATTATTCATTTTTTCTTAACTATTCTCACGGTGGAAATTATGATGGAAACTAAATGTTTATATTTTATATAATATGTTTGTTATATATTTAATCATCTATAATCCTTTTAGAAAAAATATCGTTATACATTCTATTTGGTGTAAATATGATCATTTTTTATGAGGAAATGTGCAATACAACCCCCTCAAAGTGATGTAATTTATTCACATAGTACATGGAATGTATTAAGTAAGGGATTAGTGATATTTTATGTCATATATGATATAATCATGCTACTTTAACAATGATATATATACATATATAAAATCATATTTCATTTACCATCATTCTTTCAATATGATAATGAAAATGGAAACAGTGTTCATTCATATGTATGGATTACCTTATCCTAGAATGTTGTACTCCATTTCATACTTATAAAATCTATATATTATTTTAAGACAAATATACTGAATTTTTTACATTATTGGATTTGCGTGACCAGGGAAAACGTGGGTAGAATTCGTTTTCCTAAAATTTACAAGAGTTTCAATCCTCCTCCACTATAAAAGGAATCCTCTTCACCCACTTCTGTATAGCTCTAAAACCACATAGGTTCATAAAAGATCTACCAAATACACTTCCAAACATTAATTAATTCCTCATAGAATCCTCCACCTGAGAATAAATTATTCCAAGTATTCATTTTTTCAACATCTAAAATGAGTTACCCGATTTAGAGGTAATGACTTCTCAAAACCTCCATTCTATTATATTTATTTTCATCCACATACACTCAATTTATTCCAAGATTATATAAAGAAACTACATTCTTAAATACACAAGTATTTTTTTTAGACTTATAATTACATAGGACACCATATAATAGGTAAGGACTATACTATTTAAGTGCCCGGTGAGCTACCGCCTCCTTAAATGATGATCATTAATTTTTTCTTACCTCATATCAAGTTAGAAATTTTGGGGAAAACTATAAGTTTATATGTTATCTATTATATTTTTTATTTATTTAATCTTCTATAATCATTTTACAAAACATATCGATATACTTTTCATTTTATGTAAATATGATAATTTAGTTTGAGGAAGTATAAAATACTACCCCTTAGAGCGATGTGATTCGTTCACATTGTACATGCAATGTATTAAGGATGGGTTTAGTGAAATTATATGATATATATGATATAATAATTATAAATTAATAATTATATATATACATATATATATAGATATCTAATTTACCTTCATTATTTTAATGTGATAAAAAAATGATAAATGTGTTCATGCATACGTACATATTACAGTCTCTATGAATGTTTTACTCAATTTCACACATCTATAATCAATAGGTTTTTATATGAAAAATATAATAACTATAAAATAAATCTATATCATGATTTAAATTATGGAAATAATGATTTATGTATAAGTATTAAATAGATAGAAAATTAAGACACGTGATATGAATGAAAGTTCCCAGTCGAAGTATTGTATCACTAAGAGGGGGAGGGGTGAATCGTTTATAACCTTTTTTATTTATGTTTCTTTTCAATTGAAACAACCATAACCACTAGTTAAATATTTAAAATCCCTGCTGATAAAAAAAATCAACACACGTCTAAAGGAACACAAATATTTACATGTTTCACTATTCAATCATATTAGTTACATCCTTCGATGGTATGTAAATGATAAAATACCGTACAATAAACTAGAAATAAATCCTTCGATTAAAAAGAGTAGGATGTAACCTTTCACTCTTGTAGAACTATGAAACAATCCCAGTTGGTCATGTGCATCCTCTTAGCACAATAGGGTCGTACAATTGTTTTGTAAAAACTCATATTACCTGCGCTTCTTTCCAATTAAACAAATGTATTCAATTGTCAAGACGAATAAAATATGAAAAAATTGCCACCACACAAAACAATTGTCAATCCAAATAGAATTAAAATCATCTTATCTCTAGAAATAAGGATCTTCTATCTATTCTGTAGTGAACAGTGGAAGTCCAGAAAGTACAATGTACTTATAATTTTTAGGTGACCCATGAAACCTTTGGTGGGAATCAAAAAAATCATTACCTCTCACTAAAATTTATCCAAATTTTAATTTCCTCACAAAATATTGGTATAATGTTTTACTTTTTCAACACTTCTCTAAGCTTCATGAATCTTCTACAATCTTTTTCTCTTCTTTTCCAGACATCTATTTCAAATGTCAATATGATTACAATTTATGATCAATACCTATGTATAATCATCTAAATCTGATTCTCTCATGATTATTTATTAAAAATAATGCTTGATACCATACAATTGAATGTGTTTTTTGAAATGAACTTCTCCACTTGAGATACAATCACACTTTTAAATGAAAGTATCCCCCTTTGAAAACACATTCACTAATCTCCACTTTATTTTCTTTTCTCTTGACCCACTTGAGAAAAAAAAATCATCTACATTAATTACCTTTATTCACCAACATGTTCATGTTTCCTACCTTTATTCATGATATGGAATTAATTGAGGATCAACATTAACATCGCCTGATTTCAATTTGATAGTATTTAAACATTCTATTCATTCCTATTTCTTTTTTCATCTCAACCCAATGATGATATTTTCAAAATACAAATTTTTTTGATATGATCATCTTGAATACGATCATTCAAGATACGATCATTATGGATATGATCATTTTTTGTTACGATCATTCTGGTTAAGATTGTTTTGGATACAATCATTCTGTATATGATATCTGGTTATGATTGTGGGGTATGATCAAATACAATCTGAAATCAAGTATCTACCTAGGTAAGAAACAAGACAATTTGATAACGATGATATTCCCAAATACGATAAAAAATAATCTGAATGTGATTCATTCTCAATCGGAACCATCTATTTCATTTCCTTCTACCCGAATATGATTGTTTTGATAAAAAATTGGTGTATCATCTTTCATCAGCATCACCACTTCCATCATCACCACTTTTTTTCAAAACCACTTTCCATCAACATCACCTTTCCAATCGGTATCACCCTTTTCATCAGTACATCATTTTCATTCAGCACCACCTTCATCAGCACAAGCTTTAAATCAGTACCACTTTTATCAGCACCACTTTTCCATTAGTACCACTTTTTTTTACTTTCACCTACATTCCAATTGGTTTGAAATATAATTGACACAATCAGGATATGATTGTTTTGAAAGGCGATAGACACCACCTCTTCAATCTGAAAATGATTTTTTTCTGATTTTTTTTTAAAACAATCAGTACCCCTTCTTACGCTCTTCCATAAATATAAGATAAAACTTAATATGATTATTTTATGATTTTTTTGAAAAAAAATTGGTACTACTTCTTTCTCTCTTCCATCCAGATACAATAAATCTAAATATGATTCTTTTTTGATTGTTTTCAAAAACAATATGTAGACGATTCTTATCTAATTAGAAGCATCCCTTTCACACCCCCTTTCTTCATTAAGGCTTGCATCACATGTTCTAAATAAAAAACAGGATTTATATGAAATAAAAATAAGAAAATCATCGTCACAATTACATTCGAAAGTATCACAACTTTACATTCACATAAGTTTCTTTCTTTTCTTCTCATTCTCATCATGAGAAAAAACATTCTGAATACAAGATTCCAACTTTCCTAAAACATGGATCTGATTATTTTCAAAATAAAACCCAAAACAATTGTTTTGAAAATAAATTGAAGTGATTTTTTTCCTTCAAAACCAACTTTGATGAAAAAATGTAACTCTTGAAACCTTCATCACCTTTATCATCATCTTGGTCCAAAAAATTTCACCCATTGGATTTTCTTGTCAACCAAGTTTCATAAATCAGGGAACTTTTTAACCTCATGAAATGGATTATATATCAATAATTCAAAGCCTACATGAGATTAATCATTGTAGGAAACAAGAATCAGTAATGGTAAAACCATCTTATTCAAAAAATGATCATTAAAACATCTTTCTTTTCTATTTCTTTCCACTTTCATTTCTTCATTCTCCGTGGAAAACAATTAATGTTTTTTTCTGTAACCACTCCAATAAACAGTTATAATAGTTTAATCAAAAAACTATTATAAATTCACATCTTACCCACAACTCTTTCTTTTGTGCAATAGTTTTATGAAACAAAACAATTCTTTCCCTTGAAAAAAAACCAAAGATAGGATGAGATAGGAGTCATATACAAAAACCTCAACCATGACAAGAAAGAGGATGGACACATATGTTCAATCTTAGTTTTGATAATGATTACTTCGATAAAGGCTTTGTGAAAGTATCAGTAACTTCTTTAGATATTGGAACATACTCCATCTTCAATTAATTCTTCTCCACTTTCTCTTTGATTAAATGATATTTTATAACAATATGTTTTGAATTACAATGTTGTACTATATTTCTGGTGAGATTGATTTTACTTTATTTCTCACAACCCAAGAGAAATGGTAACTTAAATTCAACAAGTAAATATTCCGATTGTGTTTTTATACACATAAGTTGTGTTGTGGCTTGAGTAGAAGCAACATACTGTACTTCACCTGTATTGAGAGTTATTGAGTTTTTTTGTTTGAATTACAATTAAAAAAAATCATTCCCAAAAATAATACAAAACCATATTTGGATCCTATATCATCAACATTTCCTACCATGTTTGCATCATAATACCCAAAAAAATCAATATTATCAGAGCTACAATACCTGATTCTGAATTCTATTATGCCTTTGATGTATCTGAGAGTTATTTTTCTAGCAATAAGATGTGATTCTCTTGGAGCACTTTGAAATCTTGTACATATTTTAATGGTATAAACAATGTCATGTCTTGAGGTAGTCAAATACAATAGACTTCTTATTAGCTTATGATACTCTTTTTGATGACCTTTATTTCTTTATTCAAATTTACTCAGATTTTTTTCCACTAAAATGGGTATGGAAATAAGTTTTGAATTTTCCTTGCTAAACCTATTCAGAAGTTATTTTGTGTACTTTTCATGGGAGAGGAAAATGTATTCTTTCTTTTGTTGGATTTGTAACCCAAGAAAGTATTTCATTTCTCCAAAAATGGAAATTTCAAATGCATTCTTCATTTCTTCAGTAAATCATTCACAGCTTCATTAATCATTACATGTAAATATAATATCATCAACATAAACAATTACAGTGAGAAAATACAACTGACTTTCTATGATTTAAATATTGTTATGCACTCTTCCATTGTTAAAATTCATCTTTCTTAAGTATGTATCTAATTAAAAATTTCATTCCCTCATAGAATTTTTTGGACAGAAAATTCCATTTTCAATTTGTACACAAAACCTTCATCTTTTCCAATAACAAATCCACAAGATTGTTCAATATAAACCTCTTCTTTAAGATCACCATTTAGGAATATAGATTTAACATCCATTTGAAAGATCTTGTATCCTTGTTGTGTGTAAAGAGAAATAATTATTCTTATTGTTTCAAGTCTTTCAATGGGACAAAAGGTTTTATAAAATAAATACCCTTAATATGTGAATACCCTTTAAAAACCAATCTTGATTTGTTTCTTATAACATCACATTTTCCATTTAGTTGGTTTTGGAAAACCCATTTTGTGATAATGAAGTTTTTATTTTCATGATTTGGTATGATTTTCCCTGTATTATTATATTCAATCAAATCATACTCTTAATTCATGGAATGAACCCATTTTGAATGCTCAAAATATTCTTCCACATCATTTGGTTCCACTTTTGAATAAAAAGATGTGTGTGTAATGGAATTATTTATTCTTATTGTTTGGACCTTTTGATGTGGATCACTAATTTTATTCTGTACATCCACATGTTTCCTCATCCATGGATAATATTTTTTATTATCTTACCCATAACTAGAAATAGCTATGTCCGATTCTTCACCTTTATAAAATTACAATCATTTGTATCCTTCTCAAAATTATATTCTTCAACTTTCTCAAATTCTTTGTCTTCATGGACATTTTAATCTTTCTATGAGATTTCAATAACATATACATCAATTTTATCAATAAATCTTATTGTTTCTTTTTTGAAACATCTAATTCCTCTTCCTTCCGTAGTGTAGCTGGGAAATATTCCATCCTCACATTTCTTCTCAAGGTTAAAATAGTTTCTACCTTTCTTCTTTATAATACAAGGACTAATGAAAACTTTAAAGTGCTTCAAACTTAGAGTTTTTCCATAAAACAATTCAAATGGAGTCATAGAAACTTTAGGCCTATAGAAACAATGGTTCTAAATATAAATAGTCACAGTAATGGATTGCCTCCAAAATTAATAGGAAAGGTTATTCTCAAGTAACATGGTTCTTCCCCTTTCCTCCAGAATTATATTCATTCTTTCTGTAACCCCATTTTTTGGGGATTGTGTAGAGATATGTACTCATACTAAATTCTATGATTCTCAAGATAGTCTTTAAACTCTTTAGTTATGTATTAAATGCTAGTATCAGTTCTCAACTTCTTTATAGAATACTCAAATTCTTTCTCAGCTTTTCTTCTGAAACTTTTAACATTTTCAAAGAATCTAATTTGTGTTTCAGGTACATAACACAAGTAATGTGAGTAAAATCATTAATGAATGTAATAAAGTACATATCTCCATGTGTTCATTATTTTCTCCTTGGACCACATATATCAGAATGGATCAACTCCAAGGACTGTTTTGAAAAAATATCTACTTTCTTATGCACAACATTTGTAATTTTTTCCTTTCTTGAAGATATTGAATCACTAATATCTTCTTATTGGAAAATTATTAATTTCTCGAACATTGATTATTTTAGATAACTTTCTCATGTATATCTGACACATATGTCCAATCCTTTTCTGTCATAACTGATTCACTTCCACCATACTCATTTAACAAGATTTTTGTGAATAAAAAACTTGAATAAAATTTCATTTTGTACATTGGACTCTTGTAACAATCATTTCGACTTATCCACTCATTACAAAATATCAATATTTCTTTAAGTCAACCCTATTAACCTTGTCACACAATTGTGTGACACTTAGCAGGTTGTGTTTTATACCATCAACATAAAATGTTTTCTTACATTTCATCTTTTCTTTTCCAATAACAGCTGACCCAACACCTTTGATTTTCAACAATTCATTATTTTCAAATGTCATTGTGCTTTATATAAATATTTCTCATCCTTCAACAATTTCACATCTCCTATCATGTGGGAGGAACACCCACTATCAAATATCCATGGATGTTCCCCTTTAATGGATTTCAATGCAGTTTCAACAACAAGATTCATTTCTACATTCTTTACATTTTTCAACTTTGGATTTTTATAATTGAGGATATTTTTTTGATCCGTTAACAAAACAAGACATCCATTTTTCAAGGTTTCCAGGTTTTTTACATATTTTATAAATAGGTTCCAAGATTTGGATCCTATTTTCAATCCGTACTTCATTCTTTTCAGATTTATTCAAGACAACCTTCTCATTTTTATTTCTTTCAGAAGTTTTACTACCCCTATATCTATTCCTTTCATAACCATTGGGATAATAGTAATGTTATTGATTTAATTAACACATAATTTTTTTGTTCCCTAATCCCCTACAATACAAGCAATACCCATAGAAAGATTATTTTCCTCTGAAACATCCAAATTGATCAGAATTGTGAAAACATTTCTCATGTATATTATTTTCACACTAAATTGGAATATTCGTATTTTTTTAGTGCTGATAGGATCAAAATTATTTGAATTTTTTACAGATCCAAATAAAATATTTTCGAACCTTGGATGCTCTATAACTATTGAATTCTTCACTTTGACCACAAACATTTCTTTCCTAGAATTATTATTTTCAGACATAGTTCTATTATTCTTATGACCCTTTGAAGGTATTTTTTATTGAACCTCATCAAGTTTCTCATTATGAGAACATTCACCAACTTTGGTGATAGACTTTTGGAATCTTAAATTTTTCTTTTAATCTTTAGAGAGTTTTTGTAGTAAAAGTTTAAAATCTTCTTTTTTTCCTTCAACTTCACATCCAAATGCACATTATGGTTCTTTTCATATTAAAAAAAACTTCTTCAAATCATAAATATCTTCAATATTCTTTTCTTTCTCACTAGAAAAAAATTCTAGGTTTCTTGAGCATTCATATTATAAGTTTTTGTTTTACTATTAAAAGTATTATGATCTCTCTAAGACATTTGTTCAACTCTTCTTCGAAATGCATTTCAAGCTGAGTTTCATCTTCTCCCGAATTACTACATTGAAATTCTTCATCATTAAATATTGTAAAAAAAGTAATTTCATAACCATAATCAATGTATTTTTTAGATTCTGAATCAATATCTTCATCATCATCATATTTGGACAAGAAACATCTTCATTTTTATTTGAAGAATTTCATTTATTTTCCTTTGTCTCCCTTTTTCTTCGACAACCATCTTGTTTTTCTTTCCTCAATATCAATATCATCTTATTTTAATTATTTTAGTAAAACTCGATGAAAAGTGACTAAAACCTACACATTGAAAAAAAATTCAAGAGAAGTTTTCCTTTGTATTTACCTTTTCCTTTTTTCCTATTGTTAGAAAAGTTGGATAGGATTTCATTAGGATCATTACAAACCTCATCTTCAGAGTCAGAATCACCAACTTCATCTTCAACAACAATCTTATTTGAATTTTCTTTCATCATATCCTTGAAATAAATTTCATTATCAACCTTTTTTTCAATTCATATAAATTTCCCTTCTCATTTCATAAGTGATAAGAGTGTTATGTAGATCATAAAAAGATAATGTCTCGGGATCTTTGTCTTCCATTGAAGAAACTTCTACATCGAACTTTTCTAGTAAGTCCCTCAATATATTTTAAAAAAAAATAGAGTTTTTCAAATTTTCACCAAGACGTCTGATAGTACTCACAATTCCATTCACCTTGGTAAATAATTCCCCAATAGATTCATCCTCACCCATATTCAAATATTCATATTTCAATTTCCATATTTGTAACTTTTCTTTCTTCACTTTTGTATTACCTATGTATATTTTTTTCAATTTATCCCATATACCTTTAGTTGTGGAAACACCTTCAAATATAATAAATTCACATTCTCAAAGTGATGATAATATACCATTCTTGGACCTTAAATCCTTCTCAAGAAACTTCTTCTCAAATGGTGTAAGTAGAGAACTATCATTAATGGGAGGAAACCCAACTTTTGCAGCTTCAAAACATCATAACTAAAAGACCTAATATATGGAAGAATTATATATTTCCAGATATGATAGTTTATCCCAAAAAATAATGGAATACCTTTATGCTTCACACAGTTCACATTCTCCATAGCAATGAATAATTAAGGGAGCCCGGCTCTAATACTAATTGAAAGTGAGCAGTAGGAGTATTGTATCACTAATAGGGGGAGGGGTGAATCAGTGATACCCTTTTTCTTTTATGTTTATTTTAAATTGATACAACCTTTACCTCCTGATAACCATTTCAATTATTTGATGAGAAATAAATCAACACACATCCAAAGGAACACAATGATTTGCAAATATCACTATTCAATAAGAATAGCTACGTCCATAGAATGGTTTGGAAATGATCCAATATAATACAATCCACTAGAAATCAATCCTTTTTTTACATTGTGCATGATATACCCTTTCACTCATATAACACTATGAAAAAAACAAACTAGTGCATGGGCATCATTTTAACACAATTGTGTAATAAAATTGTTTTGTAACAACTCATGTTACATGCACTTCTTTTATATTCAACAAATGTATTCATATTGTAAAATAATTCATCAATTCCTTACCCAGAAGAAAGGTAAGAACAACCTAGAATTTTTTATGAAACAATGAGTCTGATATTTTCTGAATGTAATTCCACCAAGTCTAATTCTCACAAATCAATACTCACAGTCCGATTTTGTGATTTAAAACAATAGATTAGAATCGTCACCACTTCAATTCCCAAAAACAACCGTCAATCCAAATAGAATACGAATGAATCTACAACACCCAAAACAATTATCAATCTGAATGGAATTGATCTCTTTACTCTCTAAAAACCCATAGCTTCTCTCTCTCTTCTATAGAGAACAGTGAAAGTCTAGATTGTACAATGTACTTATCCTTTTATAGGATACTTGGGACAACAGTGGCTGGAATCCAAAAATTCATTCCCACTCAATCAAATGTATCGAAATTTGAATTTTCCCACAAAATATTGTGATACATTTTGACCTTTTCAACATGTCTTGATGATTCATGAATCTTCTAAAATATTTATCTCTCCTTTTCTAGAAATCTATTTCAAATGTCTATATGAATATAATTGATTTGTAATGCATGGGTCTGATCATCTGAATCTAATTCTATAATGGTGATTTCTTCAAAACAATTCATGATACCATTCCAATTGAATGTGTTTGGAGAAATAAACTTCTCCACTTGAGATACAAACACTTTTCTAAATGAAAGGATCCCCCTTTGACAGTTCATTCACCAATCTCCACTTTATTTTCATTCCTCTTGACCCACTTGAGAAAAAGATATCATATCCCATAACAACCATAATTCTGCAACATGTGATTGTATCATGACTTCATTCATGAACATGAATTAATTGAGGATCAACATTTTCATTAACTGATTTCAATTAGAAAGTATGTTAACTTTCCTATCATTCCATCTTCTATCTTTTCTTCTCAACCCAAGCATGATTTTTCTGAATACAAATGGTCTGGATATGATCATCTTGAATACAACCATTCTAGATATGATCATTCTGTATAAGATCATTTTTTGTTATGATCATTAAAGATATGATCAGTGTCTATGATTTCTGGGTATGTTCATATTCTTTCTAAAAGCAATGATCAACCCAGATATGATATAATAAAATCTGATAAGGATGATATGCACGGATAAAATACAAAACAATTTGAATGTGATTCATTCTCAATCGATAAGATCTCTTTCCTTTTCTTCTACCTGAAAATGATTTTTTTTAAAAACAATCATTTTCTCATTTTCCTTCATCATCACCTCTTCTATCGGCACCACTTCGATCGGCACCACTTCCCATCAGCATCACATTTCCCATTGGCATCACACTTTTCATCGGTACCTCCTTTTCCTTTGGAACCAACTTCATTGGAACAACCTTTCCCTCGGTACCACTTTCATTGGAACCACCTTTACATCATTACAAATTTATTTTACTTTTACCTAGAATCCAATTGTTTTGGAAAAAAACTGATACAATTAGGATATAATTGTTTTTAATGACAATCAGCACCACATCTTCAATCTGAATACAATAGTTTTTTTATTGTTTTTTAAAAAAAGGCACCACATCTTTCTCTATGCCATATAGATACGATAAACCTGAATAAAATTATTTTATGATTGTTTTGAAAAACTATTGGAACAAATTATTTCTCTCTTCCATCTAGATATGATAAATCTGAAAACAATTATTTTGTGATTATTTTGAAAAACAATCAGAATATAATTCTTTTCTAATTAGAAGAATCCCTTTCACTCCCCCATTATTCTATCAGGATTGCATCACTTGTTCTCAATAAAACTTATTTATTATATGAAATTAAAATCTAAAAATCATCTTATCAATTACATTAGAAAGTGTCATAACATCTCATTCACTAAATTTTCTCTCATTCCTTCTCATTCTGATCCTGAGAACAAACTTTTCAAATACATGGGTCCATCTGTTAGAAAACAAGGATCCAATTATTTTCAGAACAAAACCCAAAACAATTTTTTCCAAAACAAAGCGAATTTGTTTTTTCAATCAATCCTTGAAAACAAAATACAACTCTTGAAACATGTATCACCTTTATCATCAGCTTGGTCCCAACAATGAACAAAGAGTATATTACCCGAAGTGAAACCTTAACATAGGATTGATAACAAGGGGTTAATATAAGGTCATAATAAAACCATATATGGTATTAGATATAATAATATATTTCTGTAAAATATGTACAATAAATTTATATTTATTAAAAAATTTGTCTAAAAAATCATGAAAATAGTCAAGACATAAGGTAAGCGGATTTCATCTCACTTTTTATTTTTGTGAGATACAGGCTTTATTCACCACCACATCATTTTGTGTGGTTTGTATAGTGCCCATGGATATATTAAATAATTCATAAACATAAGTTTATTTTTATTTACATATCCATAGTATGATATTTATTTCATGGAGTCAATTTTTCATAATTTAGAAAATTGATAAGATAGTGTTTTCTCAACTTGCCTTCTTTGAGGGACATGATTGATTATTAATCTACATTACTTTTCAAGGTGTGTATACTTATATTTTACATGTCATATCATGAAAATCAATACTTTACTATATTTTATGCCTTATTTAGTTTTATTTTATTTCATGGATAGTCTGATCCCAAGATACAAAGTTTTACGAGTTTATTAAAGAAATATCATCATATATCGTGATTGTTTATGAATATGTCTCATTGAAATATTATGATCCATCTCTGAATAAAACCCATGAGTTACCTTATACTCTATTTATTCATTGTATCTCAATTTATTAGTATCATTTCCCACTTTTTGGTACTTACGGTAATTAGGAAAAAAATTAATAAAAATATGGCTTTATTTATCTCTTCAACAAGATATCTATTTTATTTCAAAAACCATGTTTTAAAAATTATTTTAATTTTTTTAATGGTCCATGAAGGTAATTTTCCATGGAAAAGGATTTTTAATAAATAAATTATGGGTTTTAATTTTCCCTTTATATGTTTTCAATGATATTTTCAAATATAAATAATTTCCAAATTGTATTGTGTTTTAAAAAGAAGTTTTTAATGAAGAATGTATTTTTTACACAAGAAATGAATTTAAAAGATCATTCAATATTTTTTTCTGTATAAAATGAAATCTTTTGGATCTTCTCGTTCAATTTTGGGAAAATTATCCAATGTGTCTTTTAATATTATTTATTTTAATGGATTATGTTTTAATGGAATTCTGTTTATGAAAATCGTTTCTCTTTCAATACATATTTTTATTTGAAACATTCTTCTTTTCACAAGTTATGATTTTGATGAATTTATTATGAAACCAATAATTTTTTACATGTTATGATATGATTACATTTTTATCATACCCATTTCATTTCATTTTTTTATATGATTTCTAATTATTCTATGGAACAAGTTTATATGATTTCACTAATAGACCGATGATACATATATCTCTCTCTAATTAATTGGGAAAATATTTATATCTCATGAGGTTGACTAAGATGTGATGGGAGTGAACCATGACTTCCAAGTTGGTATGAGGAGTGAACTCATGCTACTAAGATGTCATGGGAGTGATCAATGAGTAGAATGATGGTATGGCGAGGGATCCCATACTACCAGGATGGCTTTAGCAGTGATGCCTTCGCTAATATAGAAGTCATGTTATATTATTTTGTGTTTTCTAGAATTACATATTGTATTCTTATGTTATTAATTCATCGATTAGGTTCTTCATTTCTGTATGATTAATGCCTTATGAATAGATCATCATTGTATAGGGATTCATGTTTATGATCATTGATATGTAGGGAATGATCTTTAATTTTCATGATCTTGTTTCTATACCTTGATGCTCACGATAATGCATACATATGTCCCTTGTTTTCACTTACTGAGCATCTAAGATCACCCCTTTTTATGTTTCAATTCCCCCAAGCTATGATGATATTAATTTTTTTTGATGTGTCTAAGAAGGGTTCCAATCAATATAATCCTAGTGGGAGATAATGTAAGTCAATTATGTACAAGTGTTTATGTTTCAATATTTCCAATTATACCAGACTAAATCGGTATTTGGGTATCTGTATATATAATGATTTATCTATTTCAAAAAATCTATATAATTTTAATGTTTTAATAGTGATGGTATATATAGTTGGTATCAGATTAATGGTTTAAGTAGCCTTTGGATGTTAGGATGTCAAAACCTTAGTGAGAACACTAAAGATTTATCTAGTTCTAATAATAAGGATAAGGAAAAGTATTGGAAAATATATATGAATTTTGGTAAAGGATAGAGTGGGTGATGTAACACCCCGACCTCAGTTACCCAAAGTCGGTGCATTATTACATAACATTGGCTAGATACAAGTAATCATGTTCCAAAAGACCGATCAGTTTATTATCCTTAGAAGTACTTGATACATACATAATATTTACATTACATCATGAAATAAAAACATCAACAACATTTTGTTCCCTTTTGAACACACTTATATCCTTATCATATCCCTACAGATCAACATTAAAAAACATCTTCACTTCCAAGGAAAAATAAAACATAGAAATGGGTGAGCTCAGATTCTCAGTAAGGATAACAATATAGCGAAAACTTTCATAAATAAACATAAACATTTAAGTCAATGTGTAAGACTAAAAGAAAAGCCTTTTAAACATAAACATTAGTATAATATGGAAAATATAAAATAAAATAATTCCATTTACTTATTCACATGTATAATCTACTAGTCAAATAATCACATGCAATATCAATAGACACTTTCATAATGATGGAATACATAATTCCAGACTTCGTAACCATATAGTCAAAGCCTTATGCCAAGACTAAAAATAAGATTTTTTAATGGCCTTGTGCAAAGACACTAGTTTTTCTCATTAGACCAACCAATTCATCTAGGATCTATAGCGAGCGCCACCCATCACTTACTAATTCCAATTTTTTCCTTCATATGAAAAGGATTAAACATAACATAATCATTCGTATTAAAACTAGGATATGAAATGCCAATACTTTGTACACAAACCATAAATAGTGTTAAAATAACACATCCATTGTAAAAAATATCAAAAAACATCAATAAAATATAGAATATTTGTATCATAATAAATCAACTTCATAAAAGTTTAAAATCCATCAAAGGATGTTGACATTGATGAAATGAAAACTATTTGAAATAAATAACTCT
Source organism: Viscum album (assembly GCA_963277665.1). NCBI lineage: Eukaryota > Viridiplantae > Streptophyta > Magnoliopsida > Santalales > Viscaceae > Viscum > Viscum album. The sequence goes on along the minus strand of OY728166.1, from coordinate 1,063,758,143 downwards.
TTCTATTTTGAAATAATTTAAAAGTCATGTAATTATAAAAGAAAACATTTATTTTGAAAATATTCTTATAATATTTTATAAGAAGTTTCAAAGATTATATAATAGTAAAAAATAGCCACACCTTCCGTATAAGTAAAAAAACACATTCTTACCATAATATTGTCGAAAATGTCATAAAGTACCTTGTTTGGAAAATAACAAAAAGATTCCTTTCAAAAAAATTTATAAAAATTTAAACAACGGTATAAATTACATTAACCCATATTTTAGTAAATAGTGAAAATGGTTTGAAATACACTTTTAAGAAACTTGGATGTGGATGATAAATAGGTCCTTGTAGATACTAACATAAAAACAACCACGGATAATAAAGAGACTATGAAATTAACCCTTACCTTGTACTTTTCCTTGGTAGAGGGTAGTTTAACCTCTATATAATAGTTAAATAATTGTTGATAAATTATAGAATAACTATATACATAAATATCATATCATATATGATCTTCTTATATTGCTTTGTTAATAATATTTTAGTAGTATAATCGTTTCGGGTGTTAACTGGTCTGTTTTTCTTTATATGATCGGTTACGTAAGTCATGTTTGTTATGGATAGGATGTATTTTATTCATATCCAGAATTATAATAAGTTCTCATACATTATTTTTCATCATAAAAAGAAAATTATTTTTGAATTATTATGATGGGGAATGAATCTCATCGCGTTCGTGGAAACTGTAATCTGTACGTACGCACAAGAAAAATTATCATTATATTAATGGTCAAATCATATTTAATTGGATGGTATATCATATATACAGAATAATTAACATGTTATATTCATTATTTATATCATTTTTACTCATTATTATATCCATCCAAATAATTAAGTGTTTTAATAACAAACTACACCACAATGTGGAGACGGTTAGTTGTACGTACGCACGTATGGAGACTTTGTCTTTCATATGATGGATAAAACAATGAATATGGTTGTACCATTTTTATAATAACATCAAATTATATATAAGATATTGGATTTATTATTTTATAATGGAAACAACAAATAAATGGAAAGTGGATTAAGATAAGAACTTGAAAGAGGTGATGAAATATTTACCTCTTCTTCGGGTTCTTCCTTTTGATATGATCAGAAGGGCTACTTAGGTTGGATTTATGATCAATGTATGGACTCTAGGTTGATGTGAGGGATGTTGGGAGGATATTTGGGTCGGTTTTGGATGATCCAAATGGATTTGGAGATGTGAAATTAAGAGAAGGGTAAGTTACCTTTTATAAGAGAGGTAAGTGTCACATTAGGAAAAGATTGAAATATTATTTTATAATTAAATAATTTTCGGTTTCTAATGGCTTAAAATTGATTTATTCTGAGGATAAGGTGGGTATGGTTCGAAAAAATCTCAAAAAATATGTTTTAGATAGGTTTAGGTCACCATATTAACCTTATCTTTTAGATTTAACTCAAAGTTAAATAGTTTGACATTTCCCATGTGTGTTTGTATTTTTATATTATATGGTTAATAAAGTCACTATAACAAGACAAAAAATCCCCAAGCAGTTAATTATTAATATATATTACATTATATAATTCATTTTGATGAACCATAGATTTTTATGAATATTATATCAATTAATAATATAGTATTTGTTTTAAAAACTCAATTATACCAATTTTGACACTATTTAGTATTTGGTTATTTTGAAAATCATAACAATATGATTATTTCGAAAAAAATATTTAATCAACACTAACATATCATATTAACCTATAAAATTAGTTTAATTCATCAAAAGTCTCAAATTACATTTATTTGGATATTTATAATATCAAATATTTTAATATTTCATTAATAAGGAAATTGATGCATCATCATTGTGTCATAAATAAATAAAATTATTTAATGTCTAAAAATTATAAATAAAATACCAGTATGTATGAAATCTTTCTATATTTCTAATGAATGTTTATTTTATTATTTATCTTATGTATAACCCTATATTTAAAATGGTTTAGTTATTAAAATTTGAATTTAACACTTCTAACTCTTCTTTAAATAAAATAATAATAAATGTCCTAATCTAATACAAGTGCACCATAGGGGGTCATATTTTATTCCTAAGGTTTTTTTATGAGTTACACTTATTAAATAGAATTAGGAAATGTGTTAAGATAATTATAATATCATTTTTACCCTTAATTACCCTATTTACTTTTAACCATGGTAAATAAAAGTCAAAAGTTATTATTCACCAAAAATTGTTTTCATCTTATTGAACCACATTTTACTTACTGATGTCAACTATGTCTCTCTGATTTTTAAAATTCAACTCACAGAAGCGGTAAAATTATGTTTTATGAAAATTTTTAAATGCTCCTAGAAGGTGGGTAAAAGACAGTAAAAAGTTCAATAAAATTTTATATATCTAAACTTATTATAAAATGACTCCAATGAATTAAATTAAACATATATTGGTATTATGTATCTATTGTGACATAAAATAAATTAAAATAAAATAACTAATTATTCAAATAAAAAGTTGGTTTTAAACAATAACGCAATGTTTATAGGTATTCATCAAAAATTGAACGTTCTTAGAAGGATTCAAAAAAATCACCCTAAGATAATTTTGATATTATGAATCCAAAAATGAAGTCCATTTTGAAAATTACAATTTATAATATTTACAAAAGTGGGTATTACTATTCATAATGGATAGTTTCATTTGTCTTGGTGTGTTCAAACTCCCTGATGCGTACAATGCAAACTATGAAATTATTCAAAGGAAATGTACCGTGGAAGCTTGGGGTGTTACATTCTCCCCTCCTTAAAATAATTTCATACTCAAAATTTTAATAATATTACTCCATAAAAAGATTCAGGTGGTTCTTTATCATAATTTCCTTGGGTTCCCACGTTTCCTCTCCATCTTATAGTTTCTCCATAGAACATTCACTAGACGAGTTTTCCGATTTCTCAGCACTTGTTCTCTAGTATCTAGAATCTTGACATGCTCTTCACAATAATATAGATCAGGTTTTAGTTCAATTTCTTCATAGTTGAGTACATACATTGGGCCATTCATGTATTTTCTCAACAGTGATACATGGAACACATCATGAACTTTGGGGAGACTTGGAGGCATTGACAAACAATAAGTTACAACTAAAATTCGTTCTATAATTTCGAACGGTCCGATGTACTTGGGACTCAATTTAACCTTATTACCAAAATATGTAACACCCTTCCATGGATATACCTTTAGGAAAACATGGTCTCCTACATAGAATTCCAAATCCTTCCTTCAGTTGTCGGTATAGCTCTTTTTCCTACATTGGGATGCTTTGATGTGTGTTTGTATAACCTTCACCTTTTCTATTGTTTCCTTAACAAGTTCTAGGCCTACAAGGTTTCATTCACTAACATCATCACAAAAAGTTGGTGTGCGGCATATCTTTCTATATAACACTTCATCTGGTTCCATCTGAATACTTGAATGGAAGCTATTGTTATAGGAAAATTCTACCAGACATAAATATTGATCTCGCATACCATGAAAGTCAAGTGAGAAAGATCTCAACATGTCTTCTATGTTTTGAATAGTCCTTTCTGATTGTCAATCATTTTGAGGGAGGTAGGTAGTGCTCAAATAAAGTTCACTATCCAGGGCCTTCTAAACACTTTTCTAGAATCTTGATGTAAAACGTGGATCACGATCAGAAATAATCGATAGGGTTACACCATGGAGTCTTACTACTTCATTAATATATAGTCTTTCCAAACATTAAAGTGGTAAATGTTCACTTATAGAAATAAAATTTGTTGAATTGGTAAGACGACCAATAATGACCCATATTTCATCATTCCTTCTAGGAGTCTTTGGTAGCCCCATGACAAAGTCCATCGTAATATTATCCCATATCCACTCGGGTATGGGAAGTGGTTTTGATGACTCATCCAGGTTGTTTCCTTCTACGTTTCACTTTTTGAAAATCCATACATCTTGACACAAAATCAGCAATATCCCTCTTCATTTTGTCCCACAAAAAATGTCCCTTCAAATATCTATACATCTTGGTTATCCAATGCTGTATAGAGAAATTGAAGATGTGAGCATCATTCAACAATTCCCTTTTTAGATTAGGTATGTTAGGAACACAATGCCTCTTCCCAAATTTCAAAATTGCATCTTCATATTTGATGTCACTCAATATCCCATCGTTCACAGCTATAAGGCTTCGGCCTTAAACCTTACATAATATTGAATTAAATGAATAATTCACATTGAGGATCTTTTCACAGTTTATAGTTTTAGAGAATTAGGACATAACTATTACATCTCAAAAGATTACAAAGTAGAAACTTCTACTAAGTTTCCATAAAATAAAAACTATTAAAAGGAAACATGTCTAGTTCCATGTTTTAGATAGCATGACTTTCCCTTAATCCCATCCTTGACCATATTCCACATTAATTCCCGTGAAAAACATTTCAAAAAAAACTTGGGGTGACCATAAAAATCTTAGTAATGGATACACAAAGAATGATAACTATTAGTTTATCAAAACAACAAGTATACCATGTATACTTTATCAAAGTAATACTTTTCACCTTTATTAAGTAGTAAAAACTCTTCACAGAATAAAATATCATTACTTACCCTTTTGTAACCAAAAGATTACCATAAAACCCATATAAAGATCACATAACATATAAAGGTAACTTGGGACATAAACATACTTAAATGGAATAACCATACGGTCGACTTCCACACATATCACTTAATGTAATAGCCATACGGCCGACTTCCATACCCAATGCATTGGACATTATAATGTAACCACCCGTCCTGGTATTCACGGCACCACCCGTCGTATGGTTTATCATATAATCACCCGTAAAATGTCCAACTACCATTATAAAATCATAAAACATAAAACAAATATAATGGAAAGAAAACTTTTCCACACATTGATCACAATATATCACATAAAAATACTTACATAACAAATCCATTATAAAAACCATTTTCAATACCAAAATACATAAAAGAGTATATGGTATTTATTTCATTTTAAAAACATTACGGCTTGTTAAGGAGGCAAAAGACCAAATAATACTCGCGGTGGCGGAAAAGGTCATTGTCACCACGTACGTTAAAAGAAACATTCCTTTTTTTTGTTTAGTAAAATGCTTCGTAGAAAAAGATTCCTTTTATATAAAAGTAAAATTCAAAGGGGTTTATACACCGTATAAGATAAAGTTGTGTATAAAACGAAATATGCCTCAATGAAAGGAGATTGAGACGAAGTCCCTTACCTCGGGTCCGACTTGACTCGAACGTTCTTTAACGTCTTGAATAATAAACTTCAGTTAATTTCTACTTGCTTAAGAACCTTTTTCAAGTTCATTATTCCTTTTATATCACTTATTACCATGTTATGAACACTATGTAATTATTTAAGTTTATAATGGTCATTTTGTCGATCCTTGGTAATTGAGTCAAAAATAAACTCTTTATAATTACAAGTTGTTCATGTGGTAAAATATCCATTATATCAAGAATTATATTCATGATGTATATATCATAGATATCCAGTATATACATGCATTTATAATATTACATAATCATTTAGAGGTAAGAAATGAAATGGACCGTTTATGGAGACGGTAAGTCGTACGTACGCATGAACGCTACTTTCATTTCTATGTCATATTAATAGAATTAAAACTAAATGAGAGGTATGTATATTTTAATTCCAAAATTATATTAATCATTTTGATTTAACATACATTATATATAATAACTTTAAATCCATTCTTTATACGTCCCACATATGGCATTAACGAATCAAATCACTTTGAGGGGGCGGTAGTCCGCACTTCCTAAAATGAAGATATCGCGTATACCCATAATGGAAGACATAAACGTATACCACAAATGAAAAATAAAGAAGCATAAGGAAAACATAAACATAATATATATCATATATAAATAGATTTACATCTTAATTTCCACCATTAAAGGTGTTAAAATAAGATTGAACAATCATCGTTTCGTGAGGCAGAAATTCTCCAACCACAGAAACAGTATGTTCATTAACCATTAGACAGAGGTGTGTGTAAGTGTAGCTCGAATACTTCTTATAACAACATCCTAGTATATTGAAGATACTGGTGTTGTTACAAAATAAAGGAATAAAAAGAGTTTAGAGGGCTTTAGAATAAAAAAAAAACAAAATAACAGAAGAGAAAACACTACCTTTAAAACAGGTAACTCTTTTTTATTTGAGCTCAAAGGCTTCCTTGGGAAGACTTCTGCCCAAAGTGAGGATTCTACGAGTAAGATAGGGTTGTGGAGAGACAAAATGGGTAGATCTTGGCCGAACCAAAGTCTTGAGAGGTGTGGGTAAGGTGGTAGAGGTGGGGGCCTTTTATAAGAGGAGAGGAGGGCACTCTTGGAAAGTTTTAAAAGTTTACTTTATTATAAAATGATTTTAGGATTTTAAAGGTCCCACATTGATATAATTCGAGGATAAGGTGATAAAGGTTCTAAATATACTCATCCAATAGGTCTTTGATATGTGTAGGTCTTAGATTTTACATTATCTTTTTATTTTATTTAAATCGTTAAATAATGAGGTAATCGCTGCATCATCATGGTGTCATAAATAATTTAATTTATTTAATGTCTAAAAATTATAAAAAAAATATCATGATGTAGGAAATATTTTTATATTTATAATTAATATTTATAGTAAAAAATCTGACTTTTATAAACCCATTTAAATTTTTTTTTAGTAAAACAACTCATGTTTGTGACATTTTTATTTTAACATTAAATAAAAAGATATTAATGTCATTTTCCTACCAAAGTGGCTCCATGGGGTCCCCAAGTTGACCTATGGATTTTCTTGCTCGTCCGTGACACATAAAATAAGGGTATAACATGTGTCTAGGTCATTTCATATTATTAAAACATTATTTTTACCTTAAACTACACTAATTACCTCTAATCGCGATTAATAAACATAAAAGTCACTATTCACCAAAAAAATTATTTTAATCCCATTGAACCACATTTTACTTCATAATGAAAACCATGTATGTAAGATTTTTGAAATTCAAAACACAAAGGTGGTAAAATTTCATTTAAATGAAAAATCATTTTTTAAGTACCACTTAGTGGTTTCACTATTCATCAAAAATTGAAGTTTTTCAGAAAAATACCAAAAATTCACCGTAAGAAATATTTGATATTCTGAATTCAAAAATGATGTCTATTTTAAAAAATTCAAAATATATAAGTTGCATTAATTAATTTAATAATTAATTCCTACTGTCAAAACAGATAGCGTGTTTTTATGAAACAAAAAGTATCAAAAGATTGACACTAGTTTAAGTCTGATTTTAAAGTGAAATTAATTCCAGTGACCACCATTGGATTAAATGGTAAAAATATATTCTAATTTCACTTTAAAACCAATTCAAAAGATAATCTAATCATATAAATAAATTAGATTAAAAAGAGGTTTTGAATTAAAATACAACATTTTTCACTATTCATTAAAAAATGAACTTTATCGGAAAAATACCAAAAATCTACACAAAGTAAATTTTGATGTCCCGATTCTAATAGAGATTTTTATTTAGTCTAATAGAAATTATAAGAGTGACAAAAACTATATTTAAAGAAGGTTCACCATGAAAAGGTGATAAGTGGACCTTTAGTGAATATTAGAGTATTCATGCCAAGAATTGAATTATTTTATTATTTTAAGCCTTTATCTTTTATTGGATAAATGTAAAAACAATTGAAAAATATATATAATAATATTCTAGTTATTTTTATTTATTCCCGCCAATACAACGGCTGCGTGTTAACTACCATTTAAAATAACATTATTTTATTACCAGTGTGTGACGTAAGATTTCAAAGAAACTCTTTGTTGCGTATCAGGTACGCTATCGAACATAGAAAACCCTTTAAAGTAAAATTAATATTTAATTTGTAAATATTAATAAATATGAAAATGTATTATTCTCTATTTATCTGGGATGTTACATCCTTCCCCCTTTTGGGAATTTCCTCCTCGCAATTTTATTCACTTATCAAAATAAGTGGGGGTATTTATCCCTCATAGCATTTTCAGATTCCCACGTTGCCTCTTCAACCATATGGTTTTTCCACAAAACCATTACCTGGTAAATTACCTTATTTCGCAACACTTGCTCTCTTCGGTCAAGAATCTGGACTGGTTGTTCTTCATAAGAGATATTCTCTTCCAACTGAACTACCTCTGGGCTCAAAACATGAGATGAATCTGGAATATACTTTCTCAACATCGAAACATGAAAAACATTGTGTACCTGAGATAAACTCAGAGGTAAAGACACTCGGTAAGCAAATTATCCAACTTTCTCCAGAATTTCATATGGTCCAATGAACCTTGGACTCTGATTTCCTTTCTTATTGAATCGCATCACAGCTTTCCATGGTGAAACCTTGAGAAAAACATGATCACCTACCTCGAAAGATAGATCCTTCCTCCGGTTATCCGCATGACTTTTCTGTCTACTATGAGATATTCTAATGTGTTTCTGAATCAACTAAACTTTTTCTGCCATCTCTTCTACTAATTATGGTCCCATCATCTTCCTTTCACATACTTCATCCCAAAAAGCTATAGTTCAACACAGTTTACCATATAATGCCTCAAATGGAGTCATTTGTATTCTGGAATGAAAACTATTATTATATGAAAACTCAACCAAAGAAAGATGGTGGTCCCAACTTCCCTGATAATCCATAGAGGAAGCTCGTAGCATATCCTCCAAGGTCTGAATTGTTCGTTCTGACTACCAATCTGATTGCGGATGAAAAGCTGTACTAAAATTTAATTCAGTACCCAATGACTTCTGAAGGCCTTTCCAAAAGTTATAAGTAAACCTGGGATCGCGATAAGATACAATGGAGAGGGGAAATCCATGTAACCTGACTACCTCTTTAAGACACAACCGAGCAAGTTTATCTAGAGACAAAGTATCTCGAATAGGAAGAAAATGAGTAGATTTAGTCAATCGATCAACAATAACCCAGATTTCATTATTTCATCTAGATGTATTCTGTAATCCCACAACAAAGTCCATGGATATATTTTCCCATTTCCACTCTGGCACTGGTAGAGGCTGAAGAATCCCTTTCGGTAACTGCCACTCTTATTTAACCTTCTGAAAAGTCAAACAATTAACAGTAAAATTAGCAATATCTCTTTTCATTCCATCCCACCAGTAATACTCCCGCAGATCTCTGTACATCTTAGTACTGCCAGGATGAACTGAAAACGGAGAACTATGAGCTTCACATAACAACTCTCTCTTCAACTTTGAATCATAAGGCACAAACAATCTCTTCCCAAACCTCAAAACACAATCATTATCAATGTTAAACTCTAGCAACTTACCCTTCTGAACCAGCTCTACCTTTTTCTGCAACTCGCTGTCTTGCTTTTGTGCTTTCTTAATTCTATCTAATAGAGAAGATTTCACTAATACCTGAAACAAAACATATGTACATCCTACACCAACAACTATTATTCCAAAGTTCATAAAATCCTTAACTAAAAGATCACATTCCAAACAAAACATTGTTAATGAATCATTACTTTTTTGACTCAAAGAATCAGCCACTTTATTTGCTTTTCTCGGATGGTAATGAATTGTACAATAATAATCCTTGATTAATTCTAGCCATATCTTCTGTCGCATGTTCAATTCTTTCTGAGTGAATATATACTTTAAACTTTTGTGATCTGTATATATTTCACACTTTACTCCATACAAATGATGCCTCCAAATTTTTAAAGTGAAAACAACAGCGGCTAATTCCAAATCATGTGTAGGGTAATTTACCTCATGAGTTTTCAACTGTCATGAAGCATAAGAAATTACTGAATAATTATATATTAGGACACAACCAAGTCCTTTCAATGAAGTGTCACTGTAGATAACAAACTCACCATTCCTAGAAGGAAGTGCCAAAACTGGAGCATTCACCAATATTCTTTTCAACTCTTGAAAAAAATCATCACATTCTTTTGTCCAGATAAACTTAACACCCTTCCGAGTTAGCATAGTAATTGGACTAGATAACCATGAAAATTTTTCAACAATCCTTTGGTAGTAACCTGCCAAACCAAGAAAAATACGGATCACAGTTACATTTGTGGGTCTTGTCCATTCTTCAACAACTTTTGTTTTTGCAGGATCAATAGTTATGCCATCTTTTGAAACAATGTGACCAAGGAAATAAATTTTTTGTAACCAAAACTCACACTTTTTGAATTTCCCATATAGTGTATTTTCTTTTAAGGTTTTCAAGATAACCCTTAAAAGACTTTCATGTTCCTCTTTACTTGTAGAAAACACCAAAATATCATCAATGGAAACAAACAGAAACTTATCCAAGAACTCATGGAAAATTCTATTCATAAGGACTATGAATACAACAGGTGCATTGGTTAACCCAAAAGGCAAAACTAAAAATTCATAATGGCCATATCTATTATGGAACGCAGTCTTCGGAACACCTCCTTCTTTTACTTTCAACTGATGGTACCTTGACCTCAAGTCAATCTTCAAAAAATATTGATCTCCCTGGAGATGATCAAACAAATCATCGATATGAGGAAAAGGATACATGTTCTTAACAGTAATATTATTCAAGGCTCTATAATCAATGCCAAGTCTCATTGAGCCATCTTTCTTTTTAACAAACAAGACAGGAGCACCCCATGGTGATGTGCTATGTCGAATGAAACCTTTACCTAATAACACCTGCAATTTCTTTAACTCTAACAGTTCAACTTGAGCCATTCGATAAGGGGGTTTTGAAATTGTCTTAGAATCAGGAACTAAGTAAATAGTAAATTCAACTTCTCGATCATGAATAAAACTAGGCAACTCATCGGGAAAAACATCAAGATACTCATTTACCATTGGCACATAATTCATCTGAACAGATCCTTTATTTTCAACAATATGTGCAAGGTAAAATTCACTTCCATCTTTTACTATTTTCTCAACTTCCTGATATGTTATCAAAATCAAGGGTTCATTCTTGTACACAAACTAAAAATATTTCTAAAAAGAAACCATTTTAGCTTGGTAGTCAATCTTAGCATGATAAACAGAAAGCCAATCCATGCCCAAAATAACATCAAACTCTACTAGAGGCAAAACAATAAGGTTTGCAGGTAGATTCTTTCCGCACACAAGGATAGGAAGGTTCTTATAATTTCTTTTTATCTCATTGTTTCCTCTGGGTGTTTTTACCAAAAGTTCAGGATTCATATCTTGAGATGGAATTTCCAATTTACTAGAAAACTTCTCAGAAATGAAAGAATGTGTAGACCATGAATCAAACAACACATTGGCTTAATCTGGACAGACAAATAGTGTACCTGATACTACTTTATTCATGGCCCAACATCTGCTGAAGTAGTTGCAAAGGATTTCACCACCCCTTTCTGCTTGTAGTCTAGCTACTTTCCCCCATTTGAGTTCTTCGTTAGACACTCATTTTCATAATGAACCATTTCATTACACTTAAAACTTCTTACTGCTATCTTTTCATTGCCTTCTTGATCATCATCCTTACAGTTATGAGAAATATGACCTGACTTACCACACCGAAAGAACTTTCCAGACTTGGATAAACATTCTCCAGGATGCATTTTACCACACTTCTCAAAGGATGGATATTTGGTTTTCTTACCTATTTGTTTCTTTGATGAATTCTTCCCCTTTTCCTGCCAACTGGACCTCTTATTTTGTTGTTTTTCAAAGAACACCTGATCATCGACAAACTCCATTTCCACCTTCTCCGCACATCGAACAAGTTTTTCATGAATTTTGAACTCATGAGAAGCTAAATCCCTTCGATACCTTGGCTTTAACCCTGAGTAAAAATGGTTGATTTTACTATCAAGATCTCGTATGAAGGTTGGAGCATACCTTGTTAGTTGAGTGATCTTTTCTTCATAAGCAGCCACTGAGTCATCCTCCTGCCTCAATTCTAGAAATTTATTTTCCATCCTAAGAAGAACCACCTTAGGAAAATATTTCTCAATAAACATACCTTTGAATTCTTCCCAGTGAAGATCATAAATCTCATCACTATCCCTGATATTTTTCACCATCGACCACCACTGATCAGCTTCACTATCAAAACGGTAAACAACAAGACTAACCTTTTGATGTTCTGAACACCCCATGACATCAAAAATCTTTTCCAGTGCTTTAATCCACCCTTCATCTAGCACAGGGTCTAATGATCCTCTGAATGATGGTGGATTTTTTCTCATTAAATGTTCCACCACTGACATGTTCCTCTGTGGTTGATCTGGCTGATCTCGTGCATGGATACCCCCACCATTTATAGCCTGAGTCAACTGTGCCATCACTGCAACAAACAGTTCAGTTCCAATTCTGACCATCTCAGGTTGCTGATTTGGAAGGTTGTCTACCTCCTGATGTCGTCCCAACATAGATGCCTTGTTTCCTCTACAGAAAACCATTGTGAACACAGAAATATCTTAGGCGAAGCAATATGGTAATATTTAAATGCTATATCATTTCAGTCATACCATAAATTAATTTATAATTTAACAATTTTATAACTCCTAAAGTTGTCTAAACCGACCTCTGATACCAACTATAAGGCCCCGACCATAAACCTTACTTAATATTGAATTAAATGAATAATTCACATTGAGGATCTTTTCACGGTTTAGAGTTTTAGATAATTAGTACATAACTATTACATCTCAAAATATTACAAAGTAGAAACTTCTAATAAGTTTCCATAAAATAAAAACACTTAAAAGGAAACATGTATAGTTCCATGTTTTAGATAGCATGACTTTCCCCTGATCCTATCCTTGACCCTATTCCACATTAAGTCCTATGAAAAAAATTTCAAAAAAACTTGGGGTGAGCATAAAAACCACAGTAAGGGATCCACAAAGAATGAAAACAGTTAGTTTATCAAAACAACAAGTAAACCATGTATACTTTATCAAAGTAATACTTTTCACCTTTATGAAGTAGTAAAAACTCTTCACTGAATAAAAGATCATTACTTACCCTTTTGTAAACAAAATATTACCATAAAACCCATATAAAGATCACATAACATATAAAGGTAACTTGGGACATAAACATACTTAAATGGAATAACTATACGGTCGACTTCCACACATATAACTTAATGGAATAGCCATACGGCCGACTTCCATACCCAATGCATTGGACGTTATAACGTAACCACCCATCTTGGTATTCACGACACCACCCTTCATATGGTTTATCACGTAACCACCCATCAAATGTCCAAGTATCATTATAAAATCATAAAACATAAAACAAATATAATGGAAAGAAAACATTTCCACACTTTGATCACAATATATCACATAAATATATTGACATAAAAAATCCATTATAAAAATCATTTTCAATACCAAAGTACATAAAAGAGTATATGGTATTTATTTCATTTTAAAAACATTACGGCTTGTTGAGGAAGCCAAAGACCAAATAATACTCGTGGCGGTGGAAAAGGTCGTTGTCACCGCGTACGTTAAAAGAAACATTATTTTTTGTCGTTTAGTAAAACGTTTCATAGAAAAATATTCCCTTGGTATAAAAGTAAAATTCAAAGGGGTTTATACACCGTATAAAAGAATGTTTTGTATAAAACGAAATATGCCTCAATTAAAGGAGATTGAGACGAAGTCCCTTACCTCGGGTCCGACTTGACTCGATCATTATTTAACATCCTGAATAATAAACTTGAGTTAATTTATACTTTCTTAAGAACCTTTTTCAATTTCATTATTCCTTTTATATCACTTATTACCATGTTATGAACACTATGTAATTATTTAAGTTAATAATGGTTGTTTTGTCGATCCTTGGTACTTGAGTAAAAAATAAACTCTTTATAATTACAAGTTGTTCATGTGGTAAAATATCCATTATATCAATAATTATATTCATGATGTATATATCATATATATACAGTATATACATGAATTTATAATAGTACATAATCATTTAGAGGTATGAAATGAAATGCACCGTTCAAGGAGACGGTATGCCATACGTACGCATGAAGGCTACTTTCATTTCTATGTCATATTAATGGAATTAAATCTAAATGAGAGGTATGTATATTTTAAATCCAGAATTATATTCATAATTTATATGTTACATACATAATATATAATAACTTTAAATCCTTCCTTTATACATCCCACATATGGCATTAACGAATCAAATCACATTGAGGACGCGGTAGTTCGCACATCCTAAAATGAAGATATCGCGTATACCCATAATGGAAGCCAAAAAGGTATACCACAAATGAAAAATACAGAAGCATAAGGAAAAAATAAACATAATATATATCATATATAAATAGAGTGACATCTTAATGTCCACCATTAAATGTGTTAAAAGAAGATTGAACAATCATCGTTTCGTGAGGTAGAAATTCGCCAACCACAGAAGCAGTATGTTCCTTACCCATTAGACGGAGGTGTGTGTATGTGTAGCTCGAATCCTTCTTATAAAAACATCATAGTATATTGAAGATACTGGTTTTGTTACAAAATAAAGGAATAAAAAGAGTTTAGAGGGTTGGAGAATCAAAATAAAACAAAAGAACACAAGAGAAAACACTACCTTTAAAACGGGTAACTCTTTTTTATTTGAGCTCAAAGGCTTCCTTGGGAAGACTTCTGCCCAAAGTGAGGATTCTAGGAGTAAGAGAGGGATGTGGAGAGACAAAACGGGCATAGCTTGGCCGAACCAAAGGCTTGAGAGGTGTGGGTAAGGTGGTAGAGGTGGGGGCCTTTTATGAGAGGAGAGGAGGGGCACTCTTGGAAAGTTATAAAAGTTTACTTTATTATAAAATGATTTTCAGATTTTAAAGGTCCCACATTGATATAATTCGAGGATAAGGTGATAATTGTTCTAAATATACTCATCCAATAGGTCTTTGAAAAGTGTAGGAATTAGATTTAACATTATCTTTTTATTTTATTTAAATCATTAAATAATGTGGTAATCGCTGCAACATCACCGTGTCATAAATAATTTAATTTATTTAATGTCTAAAAATTATAAAAAAATATCATGATGTAGGAAATCGTTTTATCTTTCTAATTAATATTTATAATCAAATATCTTACTTGTATAAACCTATTTAAAATTTGTTTTAGTAAACCAACTCATGTTTGTGACATTTTTATTTTTACATTAAATAAAAAGATATTAATGTCATTTTCCTACCAAAGTGGCTCCATGGGGTCCCCAAGTTGACCCATGAATTTTCATGGTCGGTCATGACACATCCAATAAGGGTAGGACATGTGTATAGGTCATTTAATATTTTTAAAACATTATTTTTACCTTAAACTACACTAATTACCTATAATCGCGATTAATAAACCTAAAAGTTACTATTCACCAAAAAATTATTTTAATCCCATTGAACCACATTTTACTTCCTAATGAAAACAATCTATGTCATATTTTTGAAATTCAAAACACAAAGGTGATAAAATTTCATTTAAACGAAAAATCAGTTTTTTAAGTACCACTTAGTGGTTTCACTATTCATCAAAAATTGAAGTTTTTTAGAAAAATACCAAAAATTCACCCTAAACTATATTTGATATTCAAAATTCAAAAATGATGTCTATTTTACAAAATTAAAAACATAAAAGTTGCATTAATTAATTTAATAATTAATTCCCGCTGTCAAAACAAATAGCGTGTTTTTATGAAACAAAAAGTATCAAAAGATTGACACTAGTTTAAGTTCAATTTCAAAGTGAAATTAATTTCAGCGACCACCATTGGATCAAATGGTAAAAATATATTCTAATTTAACAATAATACCAATTCAAAATATAATCTAATCATATAAATAAATTAGATTAAAATGAGGTTTTGAATTAAAATACAACATTTGTCACTATTCATTAAAAAAATGAACTTTATCGGAAAAATACCAAAAATCTACACAAAGTAAATTTTTATGTCCTGGTTATAAATGAGAGTTTTATTTGGTCCAATATAAAGTTTAAGAGTGACCAAAACTATATTTAAATAAGGTTCACCATGAAAAGGAGATAAGTGGACCTTTAGTGAATATTAGACTATCTATGCCTAAAATTGAATTCTTTTATTATTTTAAGCCTTTATCTTTTATTGGATACATGTAAATACAATTAAAAAACATATATAATCATATTATAGTTATTTTTATTCATTCTCGCCAATACAACCGCTGCGTGTTAACTACCATTTAAAATAATATTATTTTATTACTACTGTGCAACGTAAGATTTCAAAGAAACTCTTTGTTGCGTATCGGGTACGCTATCGAACATAGCAACCCCTTTAAAGTAAAATTAATATTTAATTTGTAAATATTAATACATATGAAAATGTATTATTCTTTATTTACCTTTGATGTTACAACAGCTTTAATTTTCTTTTGAAATTCCTCGTCATTAGTCTGAGAACTTTTTGTCCTTTCAAGAAAAGATGTTTTGGCAACCATTTGAAGAAGCATTGATGTTTTACCTTTCATGGTTATTACTATATCCATCTTTACTAGATCCATATATATAGGATCCTTTTCAACTCTCATCTGCTTAAAGAATATTCCACCTTATTTTCCATCCCCGGGTGGTAGTGTATAGTGATATTATAATCGTTGAGTAGTTAAAGCTATCATCTTTGCCTCATGTTGAGTTATTTCTGAGAGAAAATATATTTAAAACTCTTTTGATCAGTATAAATCTCAAATTTTTCACCATAGAGATAGTGTCTCTATATTTTCATAGCAAATATTATAGCTGCTAACTCAAGATCATGTGTAGGATAGTTTTTCTCATGAATTTTTAGCCGTTGTGATGCATTGGACATAACTCTATCATTCTGAATACGGACACAACCAATTCATTTCTGTGAAGAATCACTATAAATAATAAACCCATCATTCCCCAATGGTACAGTCAAGATAAGATCATTTACTAATCTTCTATTCAGATATTAAAAACATTTTTCACACTCTTTTTTCCAAACAAATTTAACCCCTTTACGTGTGATATTGGTTAATGGGTTAGCCAACCGGGCGAAATTGTTGACGAAATTTCGATAATAACCTGTTAAACCAATAAAATTGTGTACCTTATTTATACTCATCATTCCTGAACATTCTTGGATTTCCTTGGTCTTTGAAGTATCATCAGAGATTCCATACTTAGAGACAATATGTCCAATAAAATAAATCTCTTGAATCCAGAATTCACACTTTCTAAACATCCCATATAATTCATTTCTTCAAAGGGTTTTGGAATAGGGATCAATTGATTTTCATGATCTTCATATCTTTTGGATTATACCAAGATATCATCAATTAATACCCCTAAAATTTCATCAAGATATTCCTTGAAAACTATATTCATTAGATCTATGAAGATAAAGGGTGCATTAGTCCATCCAAAAGACATTACTATAAACTCGTCATGCCCGTACTTGGTTCAGAATGTTGTTTTTGGAATGTCTTCCTTCTTCACACACAACTAATGATATCCAGATTGAAGGTTAATCATTGAAAAATATTATGCTCCATGAAGTTGGTTGAATAAATTATTAATGTGAGGTAGGGGATACTTGTTCTTTATTGTTATAGAATTGATCTCCATTTAGTTAATGCACAACCTCATAGATTCGTCTTTCTTATTAACAAAAATAATAGGGGCTCCCCAAGGAGAAACACTAGGGTGAATAAATCACCTATTACTCAATTACTCTAGTTGTTTCTTTTATTCCACTAATTCCACAATGGCCATTCTATAAGTGTTCTTCGATATGGGCCTTGAACCAGAATTTTAATAGATAGAAAACTTAATTTCTCATTCTAGAGGATGTACAGCTAAATCCTCTAGAAACACATCAACATATTTTTGCACAATAGGTACATCCTCTCTTTGAACATTCTTTTCCTCGCCTATAGTTATTTCATTCTCTTCTTCCCCGATAATTGAATTTATTAGAGCTACTATGGGTGCATCTAGATAAGAATCAGGTGGAGATATTTCTTCTCTAAAGATAAGGTACTCCTTATCATCATAAAAAATAGTAACCTCGTTCTTCTTACAATAAATTTCGCATCATGGTCCGAAATCCAATCCATTACAAGGATTATATCAAACTCAATCATGGGTATAACAATGATATCAGTAAATAAAGAACATTATATACCCTAATGGGAACTGATTCATAAAACTTTGTTGTGATGATACTTCTCTTAGGTGTTTTGATTAAAAACTCCATTGTTAAGTCAAATTGAAAATATCAAATTTTTTTACGAAAATTGGAAGATATGAAACAATGTGATAATCCAGAATCAAATAATGAATTTTCTAAACTTGATTAAACCATTAAATTACATGCCACCATGTGTTTCGGTGCTTCAACCTCAACAGTAGTGATCGCATAAGTTTTCCCTTGTCGCCTTGGCATTTTCCAAGGTATGTTCCCTTGGCACTTAGGAAATTCATTTTCATAATTCCCCTTTTCTCTTTAATTTTAGCATTCAACATTGACAGCCTCTTTCTTCCCCTTGAAATCACGAGTTTGGTGGCCTTTTTCACCACAGTTATAATAAACTCTCATTCCCTTCAGGAAAGTTCTATGGTGTTTCTTCCCATATTTACCACAAGATGGATATTAATATTTTCCCTTCTTCCCCTTATTTCTATTTCCATAGTGTTCAACACATCTCTTTTTCTCTTGCTTTTCTTTAAATTCGTAAGACTTAGAGAATTACATTTCTATCTTGATAGCACAGGGGACAATATCATCATACAAAGAGATGGATTGTGAGACTAATTCTCGACAGAGAAATGGTTTTCAACCATCAAAAAAACAAACAATCTTGCTCCTTGGGTAACATATATAATCTTATGCATGCCTTGATAACCTTGTAAATTTATCCTCATAATTTGCGACATTCTCATCCTCCTTTTTCCTCAGACTCAAAAATTGTCTTTCCATATCAGCTTGATGGTTACAAGGAAAGTATTTTTCTAATAATATCTATTTAAACTCCCTCCATTACATGTTTTGATAATTCTTCATCTTACTTTATGTTTTGGATTAATGGCCACCATTGATCTTTAACTCCCTTGAGGCGGTAAACTTGCATGACTACTTTTTTCCTTTCACTACTCCCCAAAGAATGAAATATTTTCTCTAAGGAATTTATCCATTGCTAAATTACTAAGGATTTGTACTCCCATTGAATGTTGGTGGTTGTTGCCTAATGAAGTGGTCTAACATTTATCATCCACATTGTAGATCAAGGTGCTCTATACGGGTAAGGTTATTATTCATAACCTGAGTGAGTTGTCACAGTATGGTGATAAGATGATCATCACTATTTGTATCACCAGCTCCACTCTAATTATCACGAGTAGGAGGGAAATCCCTATATATATTATGTGCGTGGATATAGTTTCTATTCCTTCCACTTGGAGTCATTTCTAAAAAAAATTATACAGTAGATTAGTTTATGAATCACAATAAATAATTCCAAACTTGTAAAACACTTAACATAAATTGAACAGTTTGTGGATATAATCCATAATCATAAAAATGTTTTCTTCGAGGAATTATATACTCATAAACCCTTCATAATTTTTTGTAAAGAAAAAGATAATTATCCTAAGCATATTCCCTGAGAGTGTCGTAACCTAGAGTGGAGAAAGCCCCATTTTCGTGCACGAGTTCCCGTTCGAGTCTAGCTGAAAGTGGTGTTTTTGGGTTTTATTCCTAGTTACATCTATGCCAGATCCGCCTCTACCTCCTCGTATCAAAATAGGGATGTATTTCTTGGAAAACTCTCAAAATATCTATAGTATCAAAATTCTAGGAAGTTATTCTATACTAATCCTCAATTTCTATGTTAGGGTAGTGTTCTCTAATCAGAGTTTTTCTAAATCTAGTTTCCAAGGTTTGTACTAAACTTCCTCTGATACCAACTATAACGCCCTAAGCCCAAATACCCAGAGTTGGAACATTATTATATAACATTGGCATGATACAAGGAATCATGTCACGAAAGATCGTTCAGTTTAGTATCCTTGGAAGTACTAGATACATTCATAAGTTTTACATTAAATCATGAAATAAAAACATCAACAACATTTTGTCCCCTTTTGAACACACTTATATCCTTAGAATATCCCTGAATGTCAACCATAAAATACTTCTTCACATCATGGAAAAAATAAAACATAGAAATGGGTGATCTTAGATGCTCAATAAGGATAACAATATAGTGGAAACTTTCATAAATAATCATAAACATTTAAGGAAATTTATAAGACTAAAACAAAATCCTTTAAACTTAAACTTCAGAATAATATAGCAAAGTTAAATTCAAATAATTCCATTTACCTATTCACATGGATATTCTACGAGTCGAATAATCACATGCAATATCAATAGCCATTTTTATAATGATGGAATTCATAATGGCAGACTTCATAACCACATAGTCAAGGACTTGTGCAAGAATAAAAATAAGTCTTTGCTAAGGAATTGTGCCAAGACACTAGTTTGTCTCATGAGACTTACCGATGTATAGAAGAGCTATATTGGGATCCACCCATCACTTACTATGTCTAATGCATTCCTCGTATGAAAAGTTGTAAACATAACATAAACATTCATATTAAAACTAGCATATGAAATGTCAATACATTTTCTATAAACCATGAATGGTGTAAAAATAACACATCCAAATTCAAACATATCACAAAAACTTCAATATAATATGGAATATTTGTATCATAATAAATCAACTTCAAATAATTTTAAAACCCATCAAAGTATGTTGAAATAGATGAAATGAAAACTATTTTAAATAAATACCTCTTCCTATTATGAAATCATTTAAAAGTAACATAATTATAGAAGAAAACATTTATTTTGAAAATATTCTTAAAATATTTTATGGGAAGATTCAAAGATGATATAATGGCAGAAAATAGCCACACCTTCCGTATAATTAAAAAGGACATTCTTACTTTAATTTTGTCGAAAAGGTCATAAAGTACCTTTTTTGGAAAAAGATGAAAATATTCATTTCAAACCATTTTATAAAAAGTAAAAATTGGGTATAAATGACTTTAACCCATATTCTAGTAAATAGTAAAAAAGGTTTTGAAATAAATTTTTAAGAAACATGGATGTGGATTATAATGTGGTCCCAGTAGATACTTACATAAAAACAACCACGGATAATAAAGAGATTGTGAAATAATCTCTTACCTTGTACTTTTCCTTGGTGGAGGGTATGTTAAACTCTTGTATAATAGTGAAATAATTTTTATTAAATTATAAAAAAACTATATACATAAATATGATATCATATATGATCCTTTAATATTTCATTGTTAATAATATTTTAGTAGTATCATCGTTTCGGGTGTTAACACATCTGTTTTCCTTTACATGCTCGGTTACGTAAGCCATGTTTGTTATGGATAGGATATATTTTATTCATAACCATAATGATATTAAGTTCTTAGACATTATTTTTAATATAAAAGTAAAAATTATTTTTGAATTATTATGATGGGGAAGGAATCTCATCGCATTCGTGGAGACGGTAATCTGTACGTACGCACAAGCGACAATATCATTATATTGATAGTGAAATCATATGTAATTTGATGTTATATCATATATATATAATAATTAACGTGTTAGATTTATTATTTACATCATTTATACTCATTATTATACCCATCCAAATAATAGAGTGTTTTAATAACAAACTACCCCACGGCCTGGAGATGATAAGTCGTACGTACACACGTATGGTGACATTGTCATTAATATGATGGATAGTATAATTAATATGGTTGTACCATTTTTGTAATAAAATCTGAGTATATATAATATACTGGAGTTATTATTTATGAATGGAAGCAACAAAGAATGTGGATGTGGAAGAAGAAAATAACTTGAAGGAGGTGATGAAATATTAACCTCTTCTTCGAGTTCTTCCTTTTGATATGATCAAAAAGGATCCTTAGGTTGGATTAATGATCAAAGTAAGGAATATAGTCTGAATTTAGGGTAGTTGGGAGGATATTTGGGCAGGGGTTTGCCTAGCCAAATGGATTTGGAGATGTGAAATTCAGATAAGGGTAAGTACCCTTTTATAAGAGAGGTGAGGGTCACTTTAGTAAAATCTTGAAATATTATTTTACAATAAAATCATCTTCAGTTTTGAATGGCTCAAAAATGATTTATTTCAAGGATAAGGTGGGGATGGGTCTAAATCCTTTCAACCAAAAGTTTTAAGAAAGATTTATTTCACCATATTAACCTTATCTTTTAGATTTAACTCTTAGTTAAATAGTTTTACATTTCCCATGTATCTTTGTATTTTTAAATTGTATTGTTAATGAACTTACAGTAACAAGACAAAACAACCCAAAATGGTTCATTATTAATATATATAACATTTTCTATGTCCTTTGGTCGAACCTTATATTTTTAGGCATATTTTATCAATTAATAATATA
Organism: Viscum album; assembly: GCA_963277665.1. Classification (NCBI taxonomy): domain Eukaryota; kingdom Viridiplantae; phylum Streptophyta; class Magnoliopsida; order Santalales; family Viscaceae; genus Viscum; species Viscum album. The sequence continues at coordinate 1,063,735,441 of OY728166.1, read as the reverse complement.
GTATTTGTTTTAAAAACTCAATTATGTCAATTTTGATGCTATTTAGTATTTGGTTTTTGTAAAACTTATAACAGCATGATTACATAAAAAATATTTAATAAATCTAAAAATTTCATGTTAACATATAAAAATATTTTAATTCATCAAAAGTCTCAAATTACATTTACTTGTATATTTATAATATCAAATATTTTAATATTTCATTAATAAGGTAATTACTTCCTCATTATTGTGTCATATATAAATTACATAATTTAATATCTAAAATTATAAATAATATACCATTATATAGGAAATTGTTTTATATTTCTAATGAATATTTATAGTCATATATATCTTATGTGTAACCCTATATTAAAAATGTTTTAGTTATTAAACATTGAATTTAACACTTTTAACTCTTCTTTAAATAAAATAATAATAAATGTCTAAATGTAATCCTAGTGGACCAAAGGGGGTCATTTTTTATTCATAAGGTTGTTTGTGGTCGAATTACACTAATCAAATTGAATTAATACATGTTTTAGGGTAATTATAATATAATTTTTACCCTTATTTTCCCTATTTATTTTTAATCGTGGTAAATAAAAGTCCAAAGTTACTATTAACAAAAAAGTTATTTTAATCTTATTGAAACACATTTTACTTACCAATGTCAACCATGTCTATTAGTGTTTTGAAATTAAAATCATAGAAGCATTGAAATAAAGTTTTATGCAAATTTGTAAATGCTCCAAGAAGGATGGTAAAAGGCGGTAAAAAGTTAAATAAAATTTTATATATCTAAACATGCTATGAAATGACTCCAATGAATTACATTGAACATATAAAGGTATTATGTATCAAATTTGACCTAAAATAAATTAAAATAAAATAACTAATTATTTAAATAAAATGTCAGTTGTAAACAAAAACTGAGTGTTTATCACTATTCATCAAAAAGTGAAAGTTCTCAGAAAAATATTAAAAATTCACCCTAAGCTAAATTTGATATTTCAAATCCAAAAATGAAGTCCATTTTGAAAATTAAAATTTATAAAATTTCAAAAAAGTGGGTATTACTATTCATAACGGCTAGTTTTATTGGACGTAGTGTGTTAAAACTCCAAGTTGTGTACAATGCAAGCTACTGAATTATTCAAATGGAAACGTACCCTGGAATCTTTGGTGTTACAAATGAATTATGGCATCACGCCTTTTAAATACATAACTTTTCATTACATTTTACATACAGAGGATCGTCAAAGTCTAGTGTCTTGGAAATCAGGAACATAATTCATGAAAACAACATAAAACATTCTTCTAAACCACTTGTAAGGCATCATCATAGATTCATCCTATGTACATTTACTACTTCTCATACCCTGAAGACATACATCAAATGAAAGGGTGATCAGAAGGCCCAGTAAGGGTAAATAAGGGAATCAATGTACTTGTGATATCAATAAGAACCTGAATAAAAACATAAAGACATGGGCAATGGAAGAATAAGAATATCATAAAGAAAAGAACATGGAAATTAACTTGAATATGTGGCTACAACATTTAATTTATACATTCATGAACATATCACTAAGGTCCATCCCTAAGGTGTCATAAAAATTACCAAGGTATTTCACCAAGGTATCGTAAAACTTGTCATCTCTAGAGATTAATTTATTACCCAATGAATTGGAGCGTTATCAGGGTTCAACCATAATATGTCTTTACTTTCATGTGATCCACATATATCATAACCAAAAATTTCATAAATAACCCAAATAGAATCAAAGAAATGGGTTTCATGTCAAAATCATGACGTTTAAAAAGAGCATAAAAATGAGATAATTTTGTCATTTGTAACCCCTGGAAAGAGAGTGAAAGTTATACGTATGTCAATTCTAGAATAAAATATAACATCTTTATATATTTATGAACACCCATGGAAACGAAATAATTCTGGGTATTCACATAAATAAACAATATAATTTCTTGAGAGAAAGAGATATAAATTTTGAGATGAAATTTCTGGAGCATAACGGTATATAACATGATTTTAGAAACCATTAATAAGGAAGGGTACAAGGGTCACCCACTCATAAATAACTCATAATAAATTATGGGTACTGAATAAGATCATGGTATGTATATTTTAATGACATACCACATGAAAAGGAAACATGAAAGAAAATAGAAGATGCGATCTCTTTTACGAAAAATTCGGCAGCTTAACGGCGTCACTTAAAAATTCCGAAAACAAATTGATGAGAGTGGAAAAGGTCTCTCCATAATTAGACATGAACTGGAAAAAATGAAAACATATAATAATATAACCTCAAAATAAAGAGGTGGAAATTATAATACAAAATATAAAGGAAGTCATGACTTAAAAGAGATGGGTGAAAGGATCCCTTACCTAGAAGAGTAACTTTGAAAGCATAACGGTTGGGACCTTGGAAGGCTTGAGGGAACCTTGGGAGGACTCCTTGGGAGGTAAATAGACCATAAATTCATTGGAGAGGATTTGTAAATGAAATGAATGAGGTAAAGTCTTGGTATTTAAAGGATAAGTGAGGGGACAAAGCATTAATTGCCAAGGGACACCTCATCGGTGGTATTGGAAAAACCATGGGCTTTCCCACTGTATTTATCCATGGTATTGGCCACTTGGGACACGTAATACCTTATCTTACAATTCATCAGTCGACCAGAATGAATACATAATTATTAAATCCTTAATGATGACATTAAACACCCGAAACTCAAAAACAGTATTTTTACTATTCACTAAAAATTCAACTTTTTCAGAAAAATCCCAAAAATTCACCTTAACCAAATATCAATGATCTGATTTAAAAAATGAACTCCATTTTATGAAAATAATTTTCTAAATATTTTTAATTTAATTTTTAAATAAAAACACTATTCACTGAAAATTCAATTATTTTAGAAAAATCCCAAATATTCACCTTAACCAAATATCGATACTCTGATTTCAAAAATGAACTCCATTTTATAAAAATAATTTTCTAAATAATTTAAATTTAATTCTTAAATAAAAAACACTATTCACCTGAAAAAAATAATACATAACCAATAATTTCTGAAAAAATTATTTACCTATTTTATTGAATCACATTACTTAATCAAGGAGCCTAAATTATATTAATACTTTATTAAGTGAAGTTACTTAATCCATTTAGTCACATTACTAATAATAAACATAAAATCTCTATTCATAATTTATTATTCACCAAAAATTAAGTTGATCTCATTAGACTCTAAATTTCATTCTGAACACAGATGTGGAAGACTATTTTTTGAAAATAATTACACATTATTAATTATTTAAAGTTTGCATAAATATTTTAAAATATCTTTTTTCTAGAATTATTCAATAATATGCATACTATATTTATCCGAACATTTTCAAATTCAAAAAAATCACCGTAAAAAGACATCACAATTTTTATTTAAATCAAAGTATTACACAAGGCAGTTACAGTATCATTACATAGCCCCTTATAACACCAGCATAGGACTTAAGAGTAAGGTGTGCTAGGGTGATTGAATCTTGTGGCGGCTCAGCCTAAATTTCCCAAGTAGTGATTTCTATCAACTTGAACTTCTCGCGAAGGAGATTCCATTCCAGCTTCACACGATGAAGTTCGGCTGGGGTTTGGTCCAGAGCAAAGCCCAAAGGTGCTACCTCTTTCCTGTGTTCCGTCAGATGGGCTTCGATAGGCCCGAGACTACTGGATGGGGCCATATAATCTTCTTTCTATATTAATTAATCAAGATCACTTGTATTTGTAGACAATAATCGCAATATTTAGTTTCCAATGGTCATATTGAACAACGGTCATATAACAATTGAAACACAACGGTCTTATTTTAATTATACTCATTTTATTACATGAAATAGTTTTGTTGAGTATAAAATAAAATAACACACAAAGTTAGGAAACAAAATTTATTCAAAATTTTGGGTCGTTACATTCTTCCCCCCTTAAGAAATTGCATCCTCGCAATTTTAAAATTGTGCTTGGAAATTTCATTGAAAGTACCACATTAGAAAAAGAGTCATTAAAACAATTACATTAAAAGAAATAAAGGAAAGTACAAAGGTCTCCCAAGTTAACCAGTACTAGGATTCCACGGAGGAAAACATGGATATGGAAAAGAAAACAATGGGTCAAGTTCAAATGGAGAGTGATAGAAAACATGATTTGGAGAAAATTAACCACAAGAATATCCCATACTTAAGATGTGTTAAAAGTTTTTTTATTACCAAGTAGGAAATGTAAACCAACAATGTTTTTGTTTTATGTTCCTTTCCAAAATTTGAGGAATTCATATACTACATAAAATAAAAATATAAGGAAATATAATTACATTCAAGTGGAGTTTCATCCCTTAATAAGTTTCAACCAATTCTAATCTTTTCTCTAAACAATGAGCATTCAAAAAGACTTGGTCTCATCAAAAGCACAAGAATCATCTTCTAGAGAATCACATAATCTAAAAAAGAAGAACTATATTTTTCCGTTGTCTTTAGTCATTATCTAAAACTAAAATGGTTAGTATGAAATCATATAATTCCCAAAAAGGATAATCCTTTATAAAATTATATATGACTATTAATCTCCAAAATTCTACAAAAGTTCCCAAAGTTCCATAGAGACCATTCCATACACAATCATCCTTAAAATTATTCAGAATAATCCAAACTAAGATTGGAACCCGAAAATCAGAAGGATTTAATCACATAGTCTTCCCCAATAAATCATAACATTTATCTCCAAATAAAATCGACTACTATTAATGTCTCATACTAAAGTGTAATTAACCTATTCACATATTCTCTATGCTAGGTTCATCATTTTCCAAAAATAACCCAAATCACCATATGTCCACACTAAATACATAAATTCATTAAAAAATAGACCATTCCTCCTCAATTTAAAACCTCTAGCATTTTATTTCCTATAGGCATATATTACTCAAAAAGAGAAAAAATCATCCAAAATATCCTTTATCATTTAATCACCAAATCATTTTCCTATTCAAAGGATATCCATTTGATAAAACATAAGTTTCCAAAATCAACTTATTCTTGATCCATAATAATAGCAGGTGCATTAGTCAGTCTGAATGGAATAACAACAAACTCCTAAAGCCCATGTCTTGGTTGGAAGGCAGTTTTTGGAATATCATCATTCTTCACTCTCAATTTATGATAACTAGAACGAAGATCAATCTTAGAGAAGAATTAAGCCCCATGATGTTGGTAAATAAGTCATAAATTCTTGGGAGAGTATTTGTTCTTCACTGTGATTCTATTCAGTTCTCTATAATGAATGCATAGCTGCATCGATCCATCCATCGACTTCACAAATAATATTGGTGCTCCCCAAGGAGACACACTTGGTCAGATAAACCCATTCTCTAAAAGTTCATGGAGTTTTTTCTTTAATTCCTCTAGCTCCAAATTTTATATCCTAAAGGGGGTTATTGTCATCGGATGAGATCTAGGTACGAGTTCAATGGAGAACTCTACCTCTATTTCAGGGGGTGGTCTGGGTAACTCCTTAGGAAATACGTCAATGTATTCCTATATGATGGTGACATTTTCTAAAAGAATAAATCCTTCGTGAAAAACTTGTTTCATTTATGAATCTTTAAACTAAAAAGGATTTTATGTATTGAAACTTCATGATTAGACAATTACATTTTTCTATAATTCCATCATAATGATTCATAAAAATATTGGGAATAACCAAAAATATCCCCCAGGAGTGTCATAACCAAGAGTGCAGCAAGGCCCGTTGTCATGTACCAGTTCCCATTTGAGTCTAGCTTAAAGTAGTGTTTTTTGGGTTTTACCCCTATGTACATCTGTGTCAGAGCCACCTCTACCTGCTTGTATCCAGATAGGGATGTATTTTCTTGATAAACCACTAACTCTATACTCACCAAACTAGCAGGAATATGTCCAATATTTAAACTTTCCAATAGGGTTCTTCCTAAAGTTTTAATTTCCTAATTTCCATAAATAACTAAACTATCCTTTAATACCAACTATGGCATACTGCCTTTTTAATACTTAATTTTTCATTACATTTTACAATAGAGGATCTTTAAAGTCTAGTGTCGTGGAAATCCGGAACATAATACATGAAAAAAATATAAAACATTATTCTAAACCACTTTTAAGGATTCATCATAGGTTCATCTTATGTATATTTACTGCATCTCACACCCTAGATATAGACATAAATGGGAAGGGTGAGAAGAAGGCCCAGTAAGGGTAAACAAGGGAATCAATGTACTTGTGATATCAATAAGAACTTGAACAAAAACAAAAACACATGAACAATGGAAGAATAGGAATATCATAAAGAAAATAACATGGAACATAACTTGAATATGTGGCTACAACATTTCATTTAGACATTCATGAACATATCACTGAGGTCCATCCCCAAGGTGTCATAAAAATTACCACGGATATTCACCATGGTATCGTAAAACTTGTCATCTCTAGAGATTAATTCATTACCCAATGAATTGGAGTGCTATCACATTGCACCATTAATATGTCTTTAATTACATGTGATACACATATATCATAACCAAAAATTTCATAAATAACCCAAATAGAATCAAAGAAATGGGTTTCGTTTGAAAATCATGACGTTTAAAACGAGCTTAAAAATAAGATCATTTTGTCATTTATAACCCATGGAAAGGGAGTGAGGGTTATATGTATGTCAATTAAAGAATAAAATATATCATATTCATGTATTTATTAACACCCATGGAAACTAAATAAGTCTGGGTATTCACATAAATAAACAATAGAATTTCTTCATAGAAAGAGATAGAGATTTTAAGACGAAATTTCTGCAGCCTAACGGCTATATAACATGGTTTCAGAAAACATTAAAAAGGGAAGGGACAAGATTCACCCACTCATAATTAACTCTTAATATACTATGGGTACTGAATAAGATCATTGAATGGATATTTTAATGACATACCATATGAAAAGGAATCATGAAATAAAAGAGAAGATGTGATCTCTTTTACGAAAGATTCAGCAGCCTAACAACGTCACATACAAATTCAGAAAACAAATATATGAGAGCAGAATATGTCTCTCCATAATTAGACATTAAATGGAACAAAATTAGAACATATAAGAGCATACCCTCAACATAAATAGATGGAAATTATAAGACACAACATAAAGTAAGTCATTACTTAAAGGTGAAGGCTAAAAGGATCCCTTTCCTTGGAAAGTAACATTGAAATCTTGAATTTCAGGACCTTGGGAGGCTTGAGGGAACCTTGGGAGGAATCCTTGGGAGGTAAAGATACCATAAATTCGTTAGGGAGGATTTTTAAATGAAATGAATGATGCAAAGGCTTGTTATTTATAGGAGAAGTGAGGGGACAAAGCATTAATTTCCAAGGGACAACTCATCGGAGGTATTAAAAAAACCATGGGTTTTCCCATGGTATTTCCCCATGGTATTGGACACCTGGGACACATCATACCTTATCTTAATATTCATAATTCTACCAGAAAATATTATATAATTATTACATTCATAATGATGACATTAAACACCCGGAACCTAAAAACAATATTTTCACTATTCACTTAAAATTCATCTCTCTCAAAAAAATACCAAAAATTTACCATAACCATATATCGATTCTCTAATTTCAAAAATTAACTCTATTTTATGAAAATAATTTTCTAAATATTTTTAATTTAATTTTTAAATAAAAACATTATTCACTGAAAATTCAACTATTTCAGAAAAATTCCAAAACTTCACCTTAACCAAATATCGATGCTCTGATTTCAAAAATAAACTCCATTTTATGAAAATAATTTTCTAAATATTTTTAATTTAATTTTTAAATAAAAAACAATATTCACCTAAAAAACTAATACTTAACCAGTAATTTCTGAAATAGTTATTAAACTATTTTATTGAATCACATTACTTAATCAAGGTTCATAAATGATATTAATATTTTCTTTAGTGAAGTTACTTAATCCATTTTTTCACATTACTAATCATAAGCATAAAATCACTATTCATAATTTACTATTCACCAAAAATTGTGTTAATCTTATTGGACTCTAAATTTCATACTAAACATAGCTGTAGAAGGCCATTTTTTTGAAAATCATTACACATTATTAATATTTATGGTTTACATAAAATTTTTTAAAATATCCTTTTTCTAGATTCCATCAATAATATGCATACTATATTTATCCAAACATTTGAAAATTCAAAAACTTCAGCATTAGAAGACATCACTATTTTTATTTAAATCAAAGGATTACACAAGACAATTACAGTCTCGTTACATAGCCCCTTATAACACTAGCATAGGACCTTAGAGTAAGGTGTAATGGGGTGATAGAATCTTGGGGAGGCTCAGCCAACATTTCCTGAGTAGTGATTTCTATCTGCTTGAACTTCTCGCGAAGGCGATTCCGTTCCAGCTTCACACGATGAAGTTTGGCTTGGGTTTGGTCCAGAGAAAAGCCCAAAGGTGCTACCTATTTCCTGAGTTCTGTCAGATGGGCTTCAATAGGCCCAAGACTACTGGATGGTTCCATAAAATCTTCTTTCTATATTTAATAATCAAGATCACTTGTATTTATAGACAATAATCACAAAATTTAGTTTCAAACAGTCATATACCAGTCAAAACCCAACAGTCTTATTTTAATTATACTCATTTTATTAAACGAAATAGTTTTTTCGAGTATAAAATAAAATAACACACAAATTTAGGAAACAAAATTTATTCAAAATTTTGGGTCATTACATGAATTCCTATAAACAAAACCATGTTTTGATACTACATTCGAATGTGGCACTAGAATAGATTTTCATTGGGGAAACAACTCTGATGATATATTTCAAGCCTAACTCGAGGTAATCATTTACACAAAAAAGGGCCTTACTACACATTTAGTTTGAAACTCCTTGAGGATATGATTTGTAAATTCCAAAACACTTCAAGAACCATCCTGAATCATTTAAATAAATTTTAGATATGAAAAACCTAGGATAAATCTAACATTTCCTAGATTATGGGAGGTGTCATGATTTGGACATTCGTTATGTTCCTTTTCCTAATTATGTGGTTCCTCAATAAGATATATATTTCTTACTCTACGATTTTTATTTTAGTCAATGGATAGAACCAAAAGGAACCACATTAATGGTGATTGAAATGGATAATGAAACAATTTTCATCCTCAGTAATTGAATCCTAAAATTGATGGAATGAAAAAACCCATTTCTATGATAACACATATTTTTCAATCTTGGAATCATGGTGGAATTTGAAATGGTAAAAGGAGGGAGCACAATTCTATTGATTAACTCAGGATTCAACATCTCCATTATTTCAAAGGGTCTAGTAATGCACATATTAATGAACAAAAGTACAATTCTACTAAAAATATATTATCTATTCTCCATTTTACAGAGCATGGGGAATTCATTCTGACTATTTATCTTTTAGAAGGTGATTCGAACATGTGTTGGACTCTATTATAAAATATGAGGTATGAATATGAGATTGAATCCATTGATTGGGATGAGTTCAAGATCATATTTTTTAATAAGTAATTTCTTTGGATTCTTTATACCTAAATGGAGAAATTGTTCCATGAGTTAAAGAAAAGGTATGATAAATCTGTTGATACCTATGAGGATAATTTCATTGGACTTGTGATGTACAATTTAAGAATTATCATAAAAAAATTAAAGTAAGGTTGAAAGGTTCTTCAGTTTCATAATTCCAAATCACCAATGGGCACAGTCCATAAAGGACTTTAGTATCAATGAAGAGGTTTTCCATTGTCCAATAAAGGATTAAATAGAGGTTGGAGTCACAAATCAATCTCATAATTTTGATAGGAAAAGGAATATTTAGTTTAACATAAAATCTAAAAATCAAGAAGAGAATAAGATGACATTTCCTTAATGATATATGTGTGGCAGTAAGCATGAAGGAAATTTTCTTAATGGGTATATTAAATGTTTTAGGTGTCGAAGGCATGTCCATCGAGAATTTGATTACTGAAGTGATGGTAAGGGTTAGAAAATTATGTCAAAGGAGAAAAAAACCGAGAATTCACCTCCCAAATTTCAGTTATACAAGTGTACGTGGAATTGGAATTATGAAAACCACTTCCCAATCCCAAGTTATATTGATGAAGATCGATTCTATTAACCTATTAAGCTAAGGGAAAGGGGAAATCTCACGTAATCTCTATTTCAGACAAGGGGTGTGATAACAACATCATGAAAGGTACACATTCCATCCACTCTAGAATGGATAATTTCATATTTTATTCTAGATGTGCATAATCTTTAATATCTATATACTTTGATAAGGGTGTTAAGATTCCACCAAAATAATCAAATGTGGAATTAGTAGTGAAATCCCCTAATGGTATGCTAATTTTATCCCATGAATATGATTCCACTCTAGTTGATGTTTTGGGGAATTTGAATCTGGAAATTCTTTCCATTCATAATTGGGTTGAATTTAATTTAATCATAGGCATGGATTGGATTTTTATACCAAAAACCCACATAAATTGTCAAGGAATGGATGTCACATTTTATATTTCAAACTCTCTTATAATCATCAATACATTTGATGATAAGTATGAACTTCCTTTGGAGATTACATCCAATAAATGCGTCTTAATTTATATTTATAATGGTATTTTATCTCAAATGGTTTAGGGGGTAATCTAAATCGATGATATGCATATTGTTCAGTTGTTTTTTGTTGTCTTTTTTGAAGAGTTTCCTAGCCTTCCACCAAAATGTATTTTTTATTTCTCAATCAAACTCTTACCTAGTCCCACACAAATTTTTATCACTCCTTATATAATGTCCCTAATTTAGTTTCATGAATTAAATAAGAAACTCCAAAAATTCCTTGATGTGGGATTCAGTCATCCAAGTTTGTCACCTTGGGATTCCCTAGTTCTTTTTTTTTTGAAAATACATATTGATCAATGCATCTATGCATTGATCATTGGGAGTTGAACAAGATCAAAATGAAGAACAATTATCCTCATCCGCATATTTATGAATTTGTTGATCTACTACAAGGAGCACAATACATCTACCAAATTGACCATCATTCTGGATATCATCAATTGAGGTTCACCAAATTGGATATACTGAAGATAACATTTTCTACAAGGTATGGACAAGATGAATATATAGTGATGCATTCTAGTCTTAATAATTCCTCATCTAACTTCATGGATTTAATGAATATATTCTTTAGATATTAGCCCGATTATTATGTGGCTGTATTTATAGATGATGTTCTTATATATTCAAAAATAAAAAGTAAGATCATGAATACCAATTTAAAATTGTACTAATGAACCTAATAAAGGAGAAAATATATGAAAAATCTACAAGGTGTGAATTTTCCCTCCAAAAGGTTTCATTTTTTGGAAGCATAATATCAAGTGATGGAATAGTGTTAAATCCATAAAAGTTATAGGATATTAAGAATTAGCCTAGATGAACCATGGTGACTAATATCCATAGCTTTCTTGTTTTATCTAGATATTATCAATCTTATTTGGGGGATTTATCATGACTGTCGAATCCTATAACCTTGTTTACATTGAAGGGTTTCATGTTCCTCAGGAAATATAAATGTGAGTAAAATTTCAAGGAACTAAAGATAATGTTTTTAGTGCACATGTGCTTATATTATTCTGTGGGGGGAGGGTTTTTAATTTATAGTGATTCATACAAGAAAGGATTTTAATGTCTTATTATGAATAATAAGTTTTTTTATCACATATGCCTTATGGAATTTTAATAATCATGAGAAAAGTTAACCAACTTATGATATCGAGTTAAGAGTAGTATTGTTTTTGTTAAAAATATGAAGGAAATATCTTTCTTGATGAAATTTTGATATGTATATACTGATCATAATACATTAAAATATATATTCACACAAAATGAGTTTAACATGAATTAGATAACATGGTTAGAGTTGATAAAAGATTATGACTACTCAACACATTACCACCATTGTAATGTGAGCAATGTGCCTAATGCTTTGAGTCGAAAGGATTAGGCTATCTTATCCATGATGAGTATGACAAAATATCCAATATTTCTGGATTGGCACAAGATCGATCTTCAAATCCTGATGGAAGGGGAGAAATCTTATCTTTATCCAATGAATTATCAACCCTTTATCCATGGGATGATTAAGGAGGGGAATAACAAAGATATACAGCTTTAATGAAAAGTTATAAATGTTCCTTAGTTTAACCATGATCAGGATGGATGAAAAGATTAATGAACCATGTATGTGTTCCTTCCATACCATATTTTATGAATGAGACATTATTGGATGCTCATAATACTACATTCTCAATTCATACTATAATGTTAATTATGTATATACACATGAAAGAATACTTATGGTGGGATGGAAAAAAGAGAGATATCATAGAGTTTGAATCCCGATGATTGGTATTCCAACAAGTTAATGTAGAAAGACAAAAGTAAATGGTATTTTGAATCCATTACCCATACCAGGATGGAAATTTGATAAAATCTCTAATGATTTTTTATTGGACTACTGAAAACCACTAAAGGGTTTATTTCAATATGGGTAGTTGTCATTAGACTTTGTATATCAGTGCACTTCATCACTATTTGATAACACTTCTCTCCAGATCATCTTTCAAGGATATAAATTAAGGAATTGTTAAAGCTACATAGAGGACCATAATACATTGTACCAGATAAATATCCTAGGTTCAACTCTTTGTTCTCGTGAATCAATTTGCAAACACATCATACAAAATTGAGTTTCATCACTACTTATCATTCTAAAAAATATTCTCAGTCAAAAAGTACAATTAAAACCCAAGAGGATAAGTTGAGATCTTGGTTTAATATTTCAAATGTGGTTGGGATAAACAATATACTTTATTTGAGTTTAATTTAAAAAATATCTTTCACACCAATATTTATATTGCACATTATGAAGCCCTATATGGGATGAAATATAGATCTCCAATGTACTATGATAAAGTTTGATAAATAAATCTATTGGGACCTCAGATCATAGAATTAATGGTCGAGATGGTTATAACCATTTAGTAGTATATCATGGAATCACAATTTGAATTGAAAAGTTATGCTGATAAACGATAACAAGATCTAGAATTTGATTTTGTTGAACATGTATTTCTAAAAATATCACACTGAAAGAATGTTAAGAGGGTTGGAAAGAAATGTAAACCAATATATAGATATATTAGTCACATTGATATTTTGTATCAAATTGGGATGGTATCCTATTAAATGGAACATACCCCAAATCTCTCTCAAGTCCATGATGTCTTCCATGTATCTCAACTGAGAAAGTACATTCCTAACCCATCTCATGTACTGAACTCGTACGTCATACCACTGGAAGATGAACATTCTTATAAGGAATGTCTAGATCAAATTCTGGATCATATAGAGAATGGTTTATGAAAAAAAGAAACTCACTTTGTAAATGTTTTGTGGAGAAATTACTAGTTATAAGAAGCTATACATGATGTTTAGGATATGATGAAGTATAATTATCATCATTTAATTTTACTTTGGTGATGAATTTTGAGGAAGAAAATAATTTTAAGGGGGGTAGACTGTAACTCATTGATTTTTTGTGGAAATTTTTTAATAAATCAAATTTTTTTATTTCATGCAATGGAATAACTCATGAATTCATTTCACAGAACACAAACTCAGTGTACCTTACATGGACAATCGAATTGGCGTATGTTACATGCAACACTGACTTGGTGTAGGTTAAACGAAACACCGATGTTTCTATGAAACATCATATAATTTTTATAATTCATTAAATTACATACTTATAACCAACCATTAAACTTAATTATATTAATATTAATAATCAATTTTCAAATATTATTTATAATGGTTTTATATAAATAAAACGGATTGATAATGGATGTTTTAATTTTTTGGTAAAGTCCTTATATGTATAACAATATTATAATAACAAAAATAGTTTTATAAACTTTTAGAAATTTTGATAAAGTAAACTTAATTTTTGAATTTAAAATGTCTAAATTATCTTAGGTGAATGTTTTCATATTTTTTTAGAAACTTTAATTTTTGGATAAATAGTTAACAATACCAAATTTTAATTCAGAAATACTATTGAAACTAATTTATTTATAATGATAAATTATTTTTCACATTAATGTAACAGTTTAACAAGATAATATTTTTTTTCCTGTAATCTAATTTAGGTCATTTTGTCCAATTTCATGTGGAAAATGGATATAAAAACAAAGAAATTTTTCGATCATTTTTTACATTAACATTTTGTAGTGTTGTCCCATCAGTGGGATTAAATTATTATTAATTCTCACAACTTATTTTATATTAATTTGGAAAAATAGATTCCATATTCAAAATCAGAATAATATATGATGTCTAATAATTTTAACACATATTTCGACCAAAAATATTACTGAAATATATTAAAATTAATTACTTCTATTAAGGTGAGGTTAAGCTTAATAAGGGACTAAACATTAATCTTTTGGTCCCAAATGACCGATATTGTTGTCCAATATCTATTCTATAGAAATATTTCAATTGTATCCTCCTATTTCCCGAATATTTTCCATTATTGGACCCACTTTTCATGGGAAAAGTGGGTGGAATTCATTTTCCCAAAATTTACAAGAGTGCCACTCCTACTCCACTATAAAAGGCCTCTTGTTTTCCCCATTCCTAACACATGTTGAACCACATTATTTCAAAAAATATTACACTTTAAAATATCTTTACCTTCCACTTAACTGTATCCTCTTTGGATGAAATCAATCCAAGGAATCCGTTTGGCATAATCCAAAAATTGTTACAAGATTAAGAGGTAATGACTTCTCTCAAGCTTATTTCTTTTTTCCTCTTATCCATCCATACACTATATATATATTACATGATTGTATTACAATACCTGTATATTCAATATACTATGTTTTTTTTATTATATGGTTTCATACATCACTTTTACACACCTCCATCTAATGGGTAATGAACATATTGTTTATGCGTACAGAAAACAATGACCTCACAAAATGATGATTGATAATTTTTCCGTATCGCCTATCATATTATAAATTATAAAAAAAAATCTATTTATATAAGTTATATAGAATTATTTATTATTTCAGTAATATGTTTTATTACATTTACAACACATATCTTTATAATTTTTATTTGGATTAAATATGTCATTTTTGTTTGAGGAAGTGTGGACTATTATCCCCTCAAAATGATGTGATTCTATCACACACTACAAGGAATGTATTAAGGATGCGTTTAGTGAATCTATAATTTATATATATATATGATGTAATAATTCTCATTTAATTTATATATATAAACATATGTAATTTACCTTTTTCTTTTAATAGGAAAATATAAAAAGAAACAATGTTCATGTGTATGTATGACTTTCCGTCTCAATGAACTGTGTATTACATTTCATACATCTATATCCTATAAAATATTATAAAACACATATTTTTAATATAAATAATATTTATATCATGATTTACATTATTTAAATCTTGATGTATGTATAAGGACAAAATATTTAACAAATCAAGACACATACGAAGAACAAAGGGAATATTACTCGAAGTGGAAAATTAACAATGGATTATTAACAAGTGAGTAATATTAGGTCATAATAAAACAATATATGTTATTATATAAAATAATATGGTTCTGTAATAGTTTTATAACAAATTTATATTTATTATACGGGTTTTTTGAACATGTATGATAAGATTTAAGCCACAAAGAAAGGTTATTTCATATCAATATTTATTTATGTGAGATATATACATTATTGACCACCCATTCCTTTTGTGTGGCGTGTATACATCCCATGTATGTATTCAATGATTATTATAATTGAATTTATGGGTATTTATGTATCTATTATATGATCACTATTTCATGGGTAATGTTTCAAAATCAACCAAATTTGTTAGATAGGTTTGTCTCAATTTCCCTTCTTTGAGAAACATGTTTTATTATACACATACATTATTTTTTGTGCTGTGTATAATTTAATTTTACATATTATAACATGAAAATAATTATTTTAATGATATTTTAGACTTTATTTAACATACTTTTCTTAAATGGAGAGAATGATCCTAGTATACCATGTTTTAAGAGTTTATTAAAACAATCTCATCCTATATCAAAATTGTTTAGGATTATGGTCCCTTTTTTGAAATAAAATGATCCATCTCTCAAGAAAACTAATAAGTTTCATTATACTATTTTTATTCATGGTATCATTAATTAATATTAAAATTTTCCTACTTATTAGTACTTATGACAATAAATAAAATGTTCTCAATAAAAATTTTACAGTATTCCTCCCCTCAGTCAGAAATATATTTTATTTCAAAAACCGTGTTTTGAGAAATGTTTTCAAAAATATTTTTACATGATCCATTAAGAATATTTTAAAAGAAAAATAATTTTTAAGAATGATTTATATTCATAAATTCTTCATATATAGATTTTCAAAACTATTATCACTAAAAAATTATTTTAGAAATGTAATATGTTTTAAAAAGAATCATTCAATGGAGAAAGGGTACTTTCCTCAAGAAATGTTTCCAACTATATTTATTAGTTATTTCCCATATATGATGACCTCCATTAGTGTTACTCATAATTCTGTTATGGAAGTTATTCTAATTTACTATTCTTATTATTTTTCTTAATGGATTGTCTTTTAATAGAATGATGATTATGGAACATGTTTCTCTTTCAAGGGTTATACGCCTTTGAAACCCGATTCATTTTACAAGATATCTTTATGATGAAATTATTATGAAATATATTTCTTTTTCCATAGTTTATAATATGATTATATTTTTATAATACCCATTTCATTTAATGGGTTATTATATTATATTTAATGATCTATTAGCACATGTTTTTAAGATTTCTCTATGAGATGGGTGGGACCTATATCTATATCCAATGCATTGGGTAATGATTTATAACTCATCAGAAAGAAGAAAATGGTCTTGGGAGTGAACCATAACTACTAATATATTCATGGGAGTGAACCATGACTACTATGATGGTATGATGAGAGAACTCATTCAACTAAGATGTCTATGGGAATGAAGGATGACTAACAAGATGGTATGGGGAGTGAACCCATACTACCATGATGTATATGGAAATGATTCCTCGGCTACTATGGAAATCGTATTATATTCTTTTGTGTTTTCCACAATTCTATGTTCTATTTATATGTTATGGTTTCATGAATTATGTTCTTCATTTCTTTATGATTCATGTCTTTTAAATAACCAAAATTCATAAAATGATTCAAGTTTATGATATTTGATATACAGGTTATGATCTTAAATTTTCACTATAATATTCTCATAACCTTATTCTCATGATTATGCTTACATATCTCTCTTTTTTTACCCATCATAACCATTTGAGATCACAGCTTTTTATATTTCCTTTCCCCCAAGTTATTATGATCATTATTATGTTTTATGTGTCTAAAAAGTATCCTAGTCAAGATGAAACATGTGGGAGATATTATAGCTTCCTTATTTACCAGTGCTTATGTTTATATGTTACCAAATGAACTCGAATAATATGGTCTTTGGGCATCGGTTTTCTTAATGTTTTAATTATTCCAGATAAGCTATCTATTTTTAATGATTGAATAATGAGGGTCACTAAAATGATTCATTAATATACCTTTGATATTATTACCAAAATATAAAAAAAATATTCAAGAAAATTGTCTTCATAAACTCATATTTGGAAATTAAATGATTATCCAATGCCTATATAAATATATTTTATCTAATAAAAATGTAATGAAATATGTTGTTTCCTAAAAAAATTTATGTTTATTAAATATTTTATTTTATTATTTTATATGAAGGGTGTTTTTATCATAAAATGAAATCATTCAAAAGATAAAGTGGTTAGTGAATTTTTAGTCACATTCTATCATGGAGATTAAGAATACAGTCATAGTCTACTGTATTGGTAAACCAATGTGACTATGTTTTGAAAAGAAATATTTATATATTACCATATTTGATCATGTAGTTTGAATAATTTTTATGTGAAGGATTATGCAAGGAGAAATCAAATTAATTTCATAAAATATTTAAAGGATATAATTGACCTTAATGTCTTCCATATGAAGAAAATATTAGGTAGCGATACATGTTACTTCATCACTATATGAAATTTGTTGAGAAAAAATATTACCTTGATGGTTATCAATATATTATGAAATTATTAACCTATTTTTGGCACTTTATATAATTCACAAATCTTTAAGATTATATTTATTTAAAAATTAAGATTGATGTATAGAAATCACAAGGTGATCATGAAAAAAAATTTATATAACCCAAACTAAATTTTAATGGATTTGAGTTAAAAATAACTAATGATTAAAAATTATAAAGAAAATTCAATTAACTAAAATTATTATATAATAATATAATGAATCTTTATATACCAATTATAGTGAATTTTTCATGATAAATGTTTAATATATATTTTCAAAATAATAATTTCAATATATGGGAAGAATTATTAGATAATAAGTAGTTTTTATATACTAATATACTAATGGTATTTTTACAAAAATGAATCTCAATTTATTAAATAATATTTAAGAAAAAGGATATGAATAATATTAAAACAATTCCTTATAATAAAAAAATAAAAGATGATTTATATCATACACTATAATAATTTATATAGCCTCTTTAGTATAATATATAAGAGACATACAATAAAATGATTATGTAAATTTGAATTTTATTTAATTTAGGTTCAAATATAAAAAAATTGGTTATTGAAAGAATATATATATATATTATAATTTTATTGTATAATATAAATAATAAAATCCAAAATCTATTAAGGCATTTTTATCTTTTATTCCTTCCCATGATGAATCATAGAAGATTTACCTATAATTAATCTTCTTATGTTTCTTCTGCTATTGTGAAACCTATAATAGGTTATTGGATACCCTATTTTGTGTGAAACCACTCATACTATATAGTTTTTTCATGTAAGGGTTGTATTTCAAGCTGGCTGTGTTGGGTTCAATCGTAGAATTGAAACTCTTGTTAATTGGTTTTTGTGATTTATCTACATTAAATATTAATTTTTGTTTTATTTATAGTGATTTTTATAAATCTAATTTCATTTAAAATGATATCTAAATTATTAAATTAATTATATAAGTTGATTTTATTACATGAATATTTTATAACAATACTAAAAATATCATCAAATATTTTTTTTGTTTTTGGTGATAGTAAATTTATTTAGAAATTGAATCTATATTTAAATATACTTAACTACGTTTTGGTTATTATTTAAAAGAAATAATTAATAAAAAAATATTAAAACTCTTTATTTTTAATGGTAATATTGATTTTAATCTAAGGGATTTTTTATATTATTTTAGGTTTTATTTCAACGACTTTAAAAATGTTAATTTTAATCCACTACCACCTTCGATAAAATTGAGAAAAAAATCTCAACAACAGTGAATCCAAATTGGATATCAGATATCATCCCCAAAAAAGTAATTTAAATACCATGTAAATATAGTATATTATAGGTTGTAGGAAAAACCAAATATGAACCTTCAAAAAATTCAAACTTTTATTATGTATCACTACATAAAAAATTAACACATTATTTTCATGTTAAAATGAAGGAAATCAATAATGATGGCATTAATCATGATACCAGATCCAAATCATTCAATGAGTATCAATAAATCAATAAAAATTACAAAATATTCTATAATATATGTTTAAAAGAATATTAATATATTAAATAAGTAATAAATGTAAGAGGTATGGTCATATGAAACTAGCACACCCAAATCTAATTAGAAAAGATTATAAAAGTGGAATAATATTTTTCATAAAACCTTGGTTATTTAATAATGAAACACATATATTATGAACTGTTAATAAATATAATTATATAATATAAATGACATTGTAATTTTTATGTGTAATGGATCATATTCAATCATTAATGAAAACCATTCCAAATACTATAACTCAATGTTATATTAATTTTTTATAAAATGCTCCATAATGATTCACAATAGCAAGTATATATGGAATAATCTAGTTACATATAGTAAAATGTAATAAGTTAAATTATTTAAAACCCAAATTTGAGCAAAAAAATTATAACATTTTCATTTAATTTTGTAAAATATGAAATAAATCATTACAACTTGACAAGAACTAAATTAAGTTTAAAATAATTGTCTTGGACCATAATCTACCAATATTAAAATATTGCATGAGTTACTTTTTAATAATCATGGGATCATGGAAGAATAAAGTAGAGATTTTATAATATATTTAAGTATAAAATTATTTTCCATTTAACTTAATATTTTTATTTTTATCTTATAATGGGTTATCACATCACTAAAAATTAAAAAATCATGACTTAATCACACTAATTAGTGTTCTAAATATAGAGAGTAGCCTGCCTAAAATTCTAATAAAACCTGGTGATATTTTTAATTTCGAGGGGGTTTTCTTGTTTAATAATATAATTTCATAATCATTTATGTTTTATGAATAAGTATTATATTGGTGTTTGAGGTCATACCCATTAGAAAATAGTATGATCCTAAAGATTTTTTAGTCATTATTGTTTACCAAATTGTATATAAATATTTTATCAAATTGGATTATGAATTCAATTTATAATTTGAATAAAATATATAAAAAGTGGGGCTCATAAAAAATTTTATGATATAATCAAAAAATATATTGAATCTATTGCTAATGGACTAGTTGTTAGATTAGATACAAGATCATTATAAGGTCCCCAATTCCTTTCTGTCATCATCGTTGTCTCATCCTATGTCAATGAATATATATATATATATATATATTGGATAATTAAGATACAATTGATACACTATGTTTAAAAATTAGGGAATGAAATAAATATGAGTAACCTATAATATCCAAACTTGGTGTACTACTTATGGGTTCCTTCATCCACACCTATATTGATAAAACAAGTATGTCTAAATGTGATAAGTATTCTGTTCCAAAAAAACACTAATAAAAATTATTTGAAATTAATGAGATTAATTATTGAGTTACACCCATATTATTATACTCTTTACCACTCACCCCATATGAGAATTATTGATTCAGTATGAAGGGTACCATCACCATACTTTAATGGTATCACTAAATAAGTGAATCAAATAAAAAAGGTTGAAGTTTAATTGAAGGAAATTAAGAAAAACAAATAATTAAATCGTTGATTTTATTGAATTATCTAACGTTCCAATAAAAAATTAATAATAAAATATAAAAATAGAAGAATAATAAGATAAATAAAATAAAATTCTTGTCCATCTTATTATCTTTTGACAATAATGTTGTTTAAAAGTTACACATAGGTCATGACGTGTTGCAATGTGTCATGGATTTTACTAGCATGTTCTATGGGAAGAAACTCAAATATAATATCTATATATGTGAGTTTAACGAAATGAAAAAATCCACCATAGTGGGAAATATTATTATTCATATTAAGAATATCAATTCCACCAATAATTATTATGTAGTATTTCAAAAAAAACATATAGATCAAATACACCATGTTCGATGCTGGTCTATTGTGGCTTGAATGAAAATCATTAACATCACGATTCTTAGGTAGCTACCTATATTATCTATATTTATCATTTCAATACGTAACTACACACATTTTGTAATGATATACAGTGATCTTACACAAAGTGGAATATCCTAGTACCCCCATAATGATATGGCTTCTATATCCATAGTGTTAATAACTCTGACACATTTTCTTGGATTTTGGGATGATGATTAAACATTATTTCCATTTGGTATGCCATAACATGTGTTTCTTTGATGTGTTCTAAATAAATATAATCCAATAATACATATAATTTTGTTAATATGTAAAAATATATAATAGTAATTAATCATAGATATATAGGAAAAAATGGAATCTGAAATTTATTATTTTTTTCCTCTTAGAAATTTTTTTCCTTACACATTTCCCCTATAAAAGGAACCTTTCAAAAAATTTAATATTTATGGATATATCAAGTCACATGGTGTGAATAATTTCTGATTCAAAATATTATCACCCTCTTACAGAACAATTATAGTGTTTTTCCTTATTTCATGGTCCACTTAATCAATGATTCATTTGACCACAGTATATCTTCACCTAAATCAGATAGTTAACACACCTATCACTTAATGAAAATTTTGAAATTTCCAATAATATCTATAAATTATTGAATAGTTTTCTCTATAAAAAATGAATAAATAAATAACAAAAATGAAATTTCACTCTAAAGTATTATTTATAAATCCCACATAACCATTACTATAAAAACAAATTCACATTTAAAATCTATGAAATAATTCCACAGATAATATATATCATGTCATCATGTAGATATTATTTCAATAATAACTTCAATATATTTCTAGCATCAAATAAAGAGAAACATACGAATCATACCCATATAACACTCTATTAATTTAATTATACAAAAAATTAAAAATTTATTCATTCTATGGATTTAATCATGAATTATTATTAAATAAATATTCTAATAAATATACTATTATATAATTATATCTCAAATTTTCAATCTATATCCATGCACATATTGTGACCTATATTTCAAATAAATCCAACTCGAACTCAAGAAAACTGTATAAGATATTTTCTTCAATTTCAAGAACATACACTCTATCCATAAGCATGATAAATGTAACACCCCAATCTTCCATGGTACGCTTCTCATTGAATAATACAGTAGTGTGTGTTGTACAAAGCTTCGAGTTCTAACACACACCACAACCAATCAAACTAGCTGTTTTGAATAGTAATACCCACTTTTTGAAAATTTATAAATATTTTATTTCAAAATTGACTTCATTTTTTGTTTCAGAATATCTAAATTAGCTTAGGGTTAAATTTTGGTACTTTTGGGATAACTTGTATATTTTGATGAATAGTGAAAATTACAAATTTTAATTAAAAACAACTATTTCAATCAAAATAATTAATAGTGATAAATTATTAATTTGAGTGGTTTTAAAGTATATTTAGAATTTATTTTTACCATTTAATACAATGTTGGTCATTGGACATAATTTCACATTTAAACCAGACATAAAAAAGTGTCAATCTTTTGATAGTTATTATTTCTAAAAAATACGCTTTTGGTTTTAACAGCAGGAATTAATTTTAAATTAATTTCTGCCACATCTGTGTATTGATTTTTGGAAAAATGGATTCCATATTTGGAATAAGGATGTCCAAATTGTGTAAATAGTTAACTCTTATTTTTATATATTTTGAATAATTATTTCAGTAAATATTTTATTTACCATGGTTAATGGGTAAATCAGGTAAATAGGGTAATAAAATAACATTATAAAAATATTATTTTATCCTAAAACATGTCTGAATCCTATTGTTTGATAAATTTCCGACCATGGGCATCTTTGGGTCGATTTGGGGTCCCCATAGAGCCACTTGAAGGTGATAAGGACACTTTATATTAATTAAGTTAAAGTAAATACAAAAATGAAAAAAGCATATATCTTTTATCAAAACAATTTTTACATAGGGTTATATATGTTATCTTTTTTACTATAAATTTTCATTAGAAAGATAGAAACTATTTCCTACATAATTGTATTTTATTTATAATTTTTAGACATTTAATAATTAAATTTATATATGACACAATAATGATAAAGTATTTTCATTATTAATGAAAGAGTCAAAAAATTCGTATTATAAATGTTAAAATAATTATAATTTAAAGTTTTGATGACATCCGCGAATTTTATTGGTTAATATGACATGTTAGGATTGACGAAATGAATTTTTTTCGAATTAATAAAGTTTTTATGACTTTAACAAAAATAAATTATTGAATAGTGACAAAATTGACATAAATGAGTTTTTAAAACAAATATTATATTATTAATTGATATTCAATTCCTAAAAATCTACGGTTTGTCCAAAGGACTTATATCATGATATTTGTATCATTAATGGACCACTTGGGGGTCTCTGGGATGTATATAGTATGTTTATTAACTATATAATATAACAATAAAAAGTGACATGGTAAATGTCAAACTAATTAACTAAGAGTTAAAACTAAAAGATAAGGTTAATATAGTGACCCAAACCTGTCTAAAATCTATTGGTTAAGTTGTTTTCGACCTATACTCACCTTAGACTTTGAATAATACACTTTTGAGCCATTAGAAACCGAATATTATTTAATTATAAAATAATACTTTAATTTTTTTCTAAAGAGCCCCTCCTCCCCCTTATAAAAGGACACCACTTCTATCCAATTCCTCACACCTCTCATGCCTTTTGGCTCATCAAAACTCTTCCCAATTAATATCCCTACATCCCTCTCCTCCTCCTAGAAGCGTTTCATTAAGAATTAGGCACTTCAAGAGTCCTTTTTGGTTCAAACCGAAGGGAGTTACCCAAATTAAAGGTAACGATTTCTCTTAGCTTCTTTTCTTTTATTTTACTTCTCAAACCCCTAAACTCTTCTTATTCTTTTCTTTTGTAACAAAAAAATTATCCAAAATATACTAGGATATTGTTATAAGAATTATTCTAACTACACTTACACACACCTCCATCTAATGGGTGAATAACATAATGTTTCTGTGGATGGAAACCAAACACCTCACGAAATGATGATTGTTTAATTATCTCCTACCAATTGCACAAGAAGAAAACAGGGAAACATCACCATTCCGTTGAGGAGTAAATTAAATCTCATCACCATCGCCCAAATCCCTCACTAAGAACATGACAAGCTGCCCAACGCCCACACGAGATGGTACCACAACCCAAAAGCCGCAGAGGCTGGATCTCGGCCACGGGCTGGCACCGCGTTGCCTTGAGAAACCCTATCCAAATTAGGAGGAATCGGGCATGGAGAGGCCAGCCATGGTGCAAATCGCCAAAATGACCAAGTCCACAAGTTCACTGACACCGCTGCAGTAGAAGTTCCACCACCACTATCACACCGAGCACCGAGAATCACACCAGTCCAGATGAGGAAGGAGGCGGCGACGACGAGGGGAAACCCTAACCCGTAGAGCCCTTTATGGGTGCATAGTCTATGGATTTCTCCTATTAAAAGTTCATATATGATATCATAATTATATATTTGATTATTTTATAATTTAATAACAATTATTTAACTATTATATAAGAGTTTTACTTACCCTCAACCAAGGTAAACTACAAGGTAAGGGGTTTTAATCTCACTCCATATTCTCGTGAGATTCATGCCATATTTAAACTATTATCTTTTGTGTGGTGTATGTGTTTCACATAATTGTACAATTTGTGTAATACACTTTAATTTATGTATATTTACATATTCATTGTATGATACCTCTTTCATGGGTTGTATGTTTTTTATGTTACCAAACTGGTAAGGGTTAATTCCTCAATCTCATTATTATCTGAGATTGTTTATGTGTAAGTCTTTACTGGGACATTTTTATTATCCATGTCCATTTTTCATAAAAATGATTTCAAAATGAATATTTTAAGGATTTTTGAAAGGTAATCTTTATCAAGATCAGAATTTTAAATGTTTTAAAGATTTATCTTTCTAAATATTTTTAATTAATGTCCATGTTTTCAAATTGATTTTAAGGATTTATTTATATAGACATGAATGTTTTGAAATGATAATTATTTTCAAAAGTTTCAAAGTGGTATGGGACAATTTGATTCAAAAATATCATTTAAATTACTTCTTTTATAAATGTGTTAATTCTAAATGATTTAAAAAAAAGATATTTCTCTCAAATAGTTTTGATTTCATCTATGTCAACATCTTTTGATGGATTTTAAGCTTATTTGAAGTTGGTTTATTATGATACAAAACTTCCATACTGTATTGAAGGTTTATTGATATGTTTGACTATGCATGTTTTATTTTTATACCATTCATGGTTTATAGAGAAAGTATTGACATTTCGTATGCTATTTTTAATATTAATGTTTATGTTATGTTTAAACCTATTCATATGAGGAGTGCATTGGACTTAGTATGTGACGGGTGGAGCCCGCTATAGCTCCCCGATGCATCGGTAGGTCTCATGAGACAAACTAGTTTCTTGGAACAAGTCCTTGAAAAAATATTATTTCTAGTCTTGGCACAAGGCCTTGACTATGTGGTTATGATAGTCTGACATTATGCATTCCATCATTATGAAAGTGGTTAGTGATATTGCATGTGATTATTCTACTAGTAGAATATCCATGTGAATAAGTAAATGGAATTAATTAATTTTATTTTTTTTATATTATGATGAAGTTAAAGCTTAAAAGGCTTTTGTTTCAGTTATACATTGCTTTAAAAATTTATGATTATTTATGAATGTTTCCACTTTATTGTAATCCTTACTGAGCATCTGAGATCACCCCTCTCGATGTTTTATTTTTCCCAGGATTCCAAGAAGTGTATTGTGATTGATATGCAGGGTTAAGCCAAGGAAATAATGACGTTCGTGAAGGATTATTTATGTTGTTTTTTATTTTATGAAGTGTAATGTAACATTCGTTTATTTAATCTATTTTCCAAGATTGTTAAACTGATCGGTCCTTTGGGAGTTGATTCCTTATAATCATGCCAATGTATTACAATAATTCACCGATTATGGGTAACTAGGGTCAGGGCGTTACAGTTGGTATCAACGGAAGTTTAGCAATAACCTTGAAGCTAGATTTAGATAAACTCTGATTAGAGCACATATCCCTAAGATAGACTTTGAGGATTTATATAGAAGAACTTCCTATAATTTTGATATTGAATAGATTTTGTGAGTTTTTTGAGCAATATCTCCATGTCTGGATACGAGCAGGTAGAGGAAGCTCTAGCACAGATGTACCTAGGGGTAAAACCCGAAAACACCGCTTTGAGCCAGACTCAAATGGGAACTGCTGCAAGACAATGGGTCTTGCTGCACTCTTGTTTACGACACTCTCGGGGGATATGATTAGGATAATTCTCATTTTCTTTATAAACCGTTATGAAGGGTTTATGAGTATATACTTCCTCAAAGAATGCATTTTTATGATTATGGACTATATCCATAAACTGTTTAATTTATGTTAAGTGTTCTACAAGGTTGGGATTAGGTATATTTTATTCATAAACTAATCTAGTTAATGCCATTGTTTAGAAATGGTGCCCAGTAGAAGGAATGAGAACTACAGCAATATGCATTATCCAAAGAGTAAGAAAGATCATATCTTTTGATGTGGCTCTATTTTAACATAGTTTTGCCACATCTTTTTATTAATTTTTATAAATTTAATTAATTATTTTGACACTTTTTAACTAATATTGGCACTTTTGTAATTTTATCACTAAATATGTTAATTAATAATTTTTTATAATTAATTATGTGTTTTTAGTCTTTAAATAGACAATTTTAATCTTACTAAACTATTCAACTTTAATTATGTCTTATTTAGTTTGGTTAATTTAAATCTGCTTAACTTTTTAATAGTTAATATTTATTATAAACAATTATTTAATCTATGTAATTCAATTTAATAAACTTATACCTTATTTTAATATTTTATCTTTTAATTTAGTTTCAATAGAATAGGTTATCATGTTAATTAATGTGTTCTGCCAATCAATTAAGTATATAATATGTGTTTTTAATTAAGTTAAATTGTTCGCTATTAATTTTTTTAGTTCAAATAGTTAAATCAATTCATTAAACAATAGTTTTTAATCATTAATTTTATTATTTTATATATGCATATTGGTTATTAATTCATTTTTATTTTATTTTATACAACTGGTGAGGTAGATAATAGTTTTAGGTGAAATAAAGAGTCACTGTTGCTTCACTTTTTCACCTTCTGCAACCTTGTAATTGTTCTTTAAGTAATTATAATTTGAGTCTTTTATAATTGTAGTCTATTATTTGATTATTTTTTCATTTAAGTGTTATCTAATTAATAATTTAAGTTGTGTATAGGTTTAAGTTAACGTTCAATGAAATAATTTATTTTTAATATTAGAGTTTCATTTTGTCATCTATTTAATTAATTTTTTCGTTTAATAACTCTAGTTAATTCTAATTATTTTAATTATATGTTTGCAGTTAATTAATTGTAGTTTGTAAATTAAATTTTTGTTGTTATAATTTTTAGTTTCTAACTGTCGGTGAGTGTCGCACCGATGTTATGTCACATCGAAGTTTTTTAATACTATCGGCGAGTCGTGACTCACCGTTTGCTTCGAAACACCATCGGTCTCTCGCGACGCACTATTGTTACGATGTGCTGATCTTTTCATCGGTTTCACGTCGCGCCATTTGAAATTCAATTTTATAATTATCGGTGTTTTATTTTCGGTGAGTCGGGACTCACTGTTTGAAATTTCATCTATCGTTCTCAAAGCTTTATTCACAGTCACCGATCCAAGCCCTGTCGGTCTCTCAATTTTTTTCAAAGCACTCACCGATAGTTTATTAATTTCTCACAACCGGTTACTTGTTTTTTATTTTAACTATCAGTGAGTTGTTTTTTTAACTATTGGTGAGTCAATGCGACTCACCGATTTCCCAAATCCCTATCAGTTTCACCCCTGGCACCGATCCTATCCTATTTCTGCCACCGATCCCCTTCATTCCATCGGCCTTTCTTCCTCGCCTTCCCCAAATTACTCACTGACACCCCTACAACCACCAGCCAATGTCCTTATCTTCTAGAGACATCCAGTCTGCAACACGCCATTACCACCCCTGCCTTTCCACTTTCATCAGACTAGAATCTACTCAATGAGAACAACGATTCAAACCAGAGAATCAAAGCAACATAGAATATAGAACCAGAATAGAATTTTTTAGTTCCAAACTCAAATAAACACAGAAAATTCTCCACAAACTCAATTTTCATATTGTTCTTTTGTGTTGAGTGTTTACCACTTCACTGCAGATCCTCCATTGGAGGGAGTCCGCCGCTGCTGAAAGCCGTCACCGCCGTAAGGGGACCCGCAGAGGAGGGTGTCACCGCTGAAGATGAGAACTTTTGCGAACCATGAAGGAGGCTGAATCCAGGATTCCACGCCACCTTCTAAAGCCGCCACTCTACGCCATAGTCGAGGGAGACCGCCACACCTCACTGAAGTGTCACCGAGAAGCCTCCCCTGTTGCGCTGATGATAGAGGAGGTTGGGGTGTCATGGGAGTCTACTGGAGAATAAGAGATCCGCGCCTTCCGCCAGCCGAGTGAAGAGACGCTGCACTGCTGTCCGGTGTGAGCATGATGATGCCGCGCCGCCGGTTTCCTGGAAACAACAACCCTCCCCCTTGCTGCGCCAATTTGGGGGAGGAAGGGATGTAAATTAAAAAATAATAATAAATAAAAAAAAGTATACAAAATATAATAATAAAATTAAGTCAAAAGACAAAAAAAAGAAAAGAAAAAAGAAAAAGTTAAAGTAAAGTAAACTTTAAATAAATTTTACTTTACATAAAAGTTAATTTTACAAAGTCAAATTAATATAGAATAAAATTTATAAAATTAATAAACTTAAACAATTATGATATTAATAAAAAGACAAATCATAAATTTAAATTTAAATCTAACTTAATAATAAGTTTTAATAATTAATTAATTTACTATTAATAGTATAAATGTATAATTAATAATAATTATAGATAAATTATTAAATATACTTATTAATTTTAAAATATTTTAAACTTAAAAATATTAATTCTAATTATTAAATTAAAATAAACTAATTAATGAATTAATTTAACAACTTAATTTCTTAAATAGTAATGATAAAATTATTACTGCAACCTAAATTATTAAATTTTAAATTACTTATTTATGATGTCAAATTTTAATGATTAACTTTAAAAATTAGTTTTTAATATTTATATTTATTAATTTAGTTAATTCATTAGAATTTGATAAAAATGATATATATAAATAATAAATATCAATTAAGATATTTAATGATTAACTTTAGTTAATTATTAATGAGTAATAAAACTCTAAATTTAAAAATAACAATAATAATAAATATTTTTCGTTATTTGTGTTTTCATTTATTTAGGTTTCTTTTCTACTATGCAGGTTCATTCATGGGACTTAAACACATCCAGGTTCATCCAACTAACTCATCCGGAGTTAGTTATGAGGGAAAAATTCGCGCGACGTGCCTGTCGCGGGTTAAACGCACGTGTGCGGTGCGTGGGTAAAGAACTTTGGAAGTCGGTGTAAGTAGTTGTGGTGACATGCATCAGATGACAGATGGTATTTTAAACAGATCAAGCAGCAAAATTGAGGAGAGACTCTCATTCAACATTCAACGACAACACCAATTCGAGAGTAGAGACTCCCGGGAGCAGCACTGGAGATGAGCAGGAGACCAAGGAGCCCGAGTTCAGAGCAGTACTTGGGGAGTACATCTTCCCTCTGTCCTTAATATTTGTACTCTATTTTTGGATGTTTTAAACTTCTTGAATCAATATGATCATAGATTGAACTTTCTAAACTCGAGAGTGTTAAACCCTTCTGGTTATGATTTTTAAATCTGCGTATGCTTATCTTTTTACGAAATTAGAATCAGTTGGCGAGATTGATTCTGTTTCTAATATTTTGGTCGTTCACACTTCAATGATTTCAATTTCAATTAAAAATCGACTGGCGAGGTTGTGTTTGAATGAAAGTTCCAGAATGTTAATGTCATTAACCATGGAAATTTATGGCGAGTTCATTTCCAAATGTTATCTTTTTCAAACCTTGATGCAGTTCGATTAAGTTTTGGTGTGGTGAATTCCAAAACCTAATCCCCTACCTGTTGAGTTTCCTAGAGAGGGAAATTCTTTAGTATTTCTAGAAGTGTGATTCAGTTGTAAGGTTTGGAGATAACATCCATTCGAAATAGTAGTTTAGAATTCCTGAGTACTTTGTTGATCTCGCTTCCTTGTCTTGCTGCTTAATATTAGTATATTGTAATTCTCTAGTTTATCATACTTAGTGTTAATTTTAGTTTCTATAAAAAACATTTTTGGTCGCCCTGTTTCAACTTCATTTCAATAAAAAAATGTAAAAAAGGTGTTTCCCCACTATTGACAACAATGGGGGTTTAAAGTTTTAAAACGTTAGAAATCACTCGTCTGCCTTCTCTATGGATCGACCCTGCACTACTGTACTAGTGTAGGAGTATAAATGTAATTTTGAGGGCCGTGACGACCTCCGGCCTGTTCAAAATTTGGCGCCATTGCTGGGGAAGGCATGCACCGAGAGTCTAGGGTTTAAAAAAACACAAAAAAAAACATAAAAAATAATTAAAAAACTGATTTAAAAAAAACTACTTTGAACTGTATCTGCTTCTTTTGTCGTTTTGAAAAGAAAAATCCACTTCACATAGAACTGTTGTGTATTTAAGCTCATTTAATTTTGAATAAAAAATGGATGTTAATCAGAATTGGAATCAACTGGGACCTAACTGTGTTTGTTGTGGTGATTATGGACATACTGCTTGGCAGTGTGTCTATAACCAGCCACAACAAGATGTTTACACTGATGAAAATGAACAATGTGAGTTTAGTCCTGTCACCCTAGCTAAAATTGAATTAATTGATTCTAAACTAGATTCTAGGGTAGAACAAATTAATAATTGGTTAACTCAAACCCATGAGATTCAACTTAGAGATTATCAAGAGCGAGATCAAAGAATGAAAAAATAGAAACCATGCTCTTGGAATTGCAACAAAGGGTTAAAGAACAAGAATTATTTGAAGAAAATGAAAAAGAAAATGTCTTCAAAAGATTTGAAAAATAAGTGGAAGAAGAAACTTATAATGAAACTGGACAAGAACCCATTCACTTTGAAAAATCTGACTCTGTTGAACTAAATCTGTAAATAACCAACTCTGTAAATAAAGAACACATCATTGAAAATCCAATAAAGAACTTTAATGGAATTGAGTTGGACAATTTTGAAGA
Source organism: Viscum album (assembly GCA_963277665.1). Taxonomy (NCBI): domain Eukaryota; kingdom Viridiplantae; phylum Streptophyta; class Magnoliopsida; order Santalales; family Viscaceae; genus Viscum; species Viscum album. The sequence continues at coordinate 1,063,703,187 of OY728166.1, read as the reverse complement.
TGAATTGAAACAGATTGAAAAAGATATCCCAGTTCTTTTCATAATTCCTACACTTGAGAAAAATCACGGTTTTAGAAGTTTTGAGAATGAAGTCACTCGAGTTGAAGATATACTTGAAACTAAAAATTTGAATGTTAAAAACTCTTCACCCAATATTTCTGAAATTCTGAACATTGGGCCTGAACTTGATATTGGGAACACTTTGGATGAGAACCTCAAGCTGGAAAATATAGAATCTGAAATTTTTGGACCTAAATTGATCATTTCTCTTCCATGCTTTGAAAATCCAAATCCAATAATTTTTTAAATGTTGTTGGATAATGAGGATAAGGGAATGGTATTTGAAGAAAAATTAACTAATGAGTTTTTATTTCCCTATTATCATTATAATCACTTTCTTGAGTCATTGTGTGTTGAACTGGAAAATAGTGTTGATATACAAGGGAGTAAATGTTTACATTTGATCAATCTTGAACATGACTTTATTGAAGCTGAATTAAACATTACAGCCCCTGATTTGAATTTCCTCGAACGCACTATAGACATGGTTTTAGAAAGTGAGTCTTTTGAAATTGAACTTGAAAGAGATTTTGAACACACCCTTGATCATGGAAGAACTGATTTGATAGAAGCAGTAGATGTTTAGTGTGATTTAATAGATGAGGATCTTTTGGAAGAAATTTACAACATGGTTAAACCTGAATCTGCTACTGTTCAATTAAATTCTCTTCCTTGTTTGTCACTTTCATCCTCGTCTGTGAAGGGTGCTGAGCCTTCTTGTGATGCTGATAGTAGTCTAGAAGTGGATGTACGCTTGAGTTCCATTGTACATGATTCTATTCAGAATTTTATTGAATCCCCTTTTGAACCTACTATTCAGAATTCACCCATTTTCACCCTTGAATTTGAACCTGTGAGTGTTGAAGTTGAGAGAGAATTCCATGAAAATAATGCCACACCCTTTGAAGCACCTAGTACTATGTTGTCCCTTCATGTGAACTCAACTTTTGATAAATCTGAAACAAAACTGGAAGTGGAAAACACCATATCCATTACTGCTAAAGGGTGCTACTTAGGGGTTAATTTGGGCTTTGAGAATTCCATTTTTATCTACTTAGGTTTTGGTTCCCACAATCTTCACTGTTATGTTAAAAATAAATGGTCCAAACACATGTGGTGGTTCCTATTAAGGAAACCACATCCACCTAGTGACTACGGTTAGATTCTAGGTGAGTCTGGCTGGGGACTTTAAACCCAGTTCTGAATGGGAGGCAACCCATGGTCTTTATCTTGATAATAAATAAACAATTAGTGATTAAATAAAGTCTAACCGAAGACTTAAAAATCATTGATTCATGGGATTCAACCCATTCTTCTTCTTTTTTTCATTTTTATACTCTTTAGTGTTGAATAAAGTGATGATTTGATTGTCTTCCTTATGCCCCATATCTTCTGGAAGTTTTTTATTGGCTAACATTCTCTATTTTTCAGGATGATGCTGCTTGTGTCATCTAAAGAGTGGAATTCCCATGCTGGTGGTTTAATGAAGACACTTCATTTTAGGGAAGTTTTCACTTTCTGCACTTATTTTCTGCTTCTGTGTGATTTAATAAATTCTGTTTGTTCTAAAAGTTCTGTGGTATGTCACTGTGTTAAAGGGAAAAAAATCTGCTTGTACCTCATTTTTAGAATCTGTAGCTCATTGATAAAATCTTTCCACTGCTTGAAATTAAGTGTGGGGGGGGGTACATGTAGAGTTTAATTTTAGTTTCATTGAAATTGTTTTGGCTGATGGGTGCGTAGAATGCATCATTCTGCTTTATTTAAAACCCATTTGAACCCAATCTATTAACTTGCTACATCCTTGTCATTGTTCACCCACAAGAGCTACATGAAGTTGTTTGAACTACATTAAAATTTTTTATTACTGGACATAAATGTTTATGCACGTACTTGGATTTGAACCTGCTGGTTATTTATTCATTGTGGCAAACAATCTTTTTGAAATTCATTGGGACCCTTTATACATGTCATCAATCTACTAAATTGAAAATCTGTTTTGAACCATAATTGATTAACTATTCTTCTCCGTATTTAAAAGTCAACTTTGGGGACAAAGTTGGGTTTTAAGTGTGGGGGAGGGGTTAATTCTTGACTGTGCTAACCTGTGTTTTATTGTAAATGTCATCAATTCCCACTGCTTTTAATTTTTTTTTGTTAAAAAATGGATAAATGTTTTCAAAATTATTGCATAATTTTAGGCTTTACACTATACTCAATTGGGTCTTGCCTTAGGATAAGTTCCTTGTTGGTAGTTAATGGCTGCTTTGAGTCTGAAATTAATGATCATGGATGATTGTTGAGGGATTTTACTTGTGATTTCATGGAAATTTGGTTTAGGAACTTCTTCTGAGGTGACATGGGTTACATGTTTGTGGAGCTATGGTCATATCCTTGGAACTGGAAATTTGATTTTGATTATAGGCGCCTCATTCATCTTTAATTTATTAAAATTAATTTCTTTAATGAGCCAATGTAAATGATTTTATATAAATCTTTTGAAACTGGAGTAGTTTGGGAATCTGGGATCCCACGGTGAGTCTCTGAGACCCTAGATGCTGGGTGCATTTCTGTTAACTAAAATCCCTTTGTACACTTTGAATAAGTGCATTGCACAGTGCTCAGCACAAAGATACAAGGCTTGGGAAAAATAAATAAAGTGTCTAGGGTCAAAAATGAGCTCAATAAGGTGAGGGGAATGATGAATGCCAAATGAAGAAGGGATCAATGGTTTTATATGGAAATCATTTAGGTTGTATCATTGAGGTGATTCAAAAAAATTAATTAATTATTTTCTTGGAACCTAGGTGAAAAATTCAAAGTACAAAGTTCCTTTGTTGAGGTCTTAATTCCATTGATATTTTATCTCTTGTCATTTTTAGAATTAGAACCCGAGCCTGGATTGAAGTGAGTCACTAAGTTGTATTACATATGAGGCATGACATCTTCTTTGATGGATGGTCTTTGAGTTCTTAATAACCCTTGAGTATTTGTTTCAGGGAAAGATCTATTTGAGTTACTCATTTTCTTAAAGCCTGTTTTTATGTATTGTCCTATGTTTTGAGTGATGTACATGTTACAGTGTGATCTTTATCATAAACTCATTTTACTGTTTTTCAAAGAAAATAAAACATGGGATTGTTTGAGGACAAACAATGTTTAAGTGTGGGGGAATTTGATGTGGCTCTATTTTAACATAGTTTTGCCACATCTTTTTATTAATTTTTATCAATTTAATTAATTATTTTGACACTTTTTAACTAATATTGGAACTTTTGTAATTTTATCACTAAATATGTTAATTAATCATTTTTTAAAATTAATTATGTGTTTTTAGTCTTTAAATTGACAATTTTAATCTTACTAAACTATTCAACTTTAATTATGTCATATTTAGTTTGGTTAATTTAAATCTGCTTAACTTTTTAATAGTTAATATTCATTATAAACAATTATTTAATCTATGTAATTCAATTTAATAAACTTATACCATATTTTAATATTTTATCTTTTAATTTAGTTTCAATATAATAGGTTATCATGTTAATTAATGTGTTCTTCCAATCAATTAAGTATATAATATGTGTTTTTAATTAAGTTAAATTGTTCGCTATTAATTTTTTTTGTTCAAATAGTTAAATCAGTTCATTGATCAATAGTTTTTAAACATTAATTTTATTATTTTATGTATGCATATTGGTTATTAATTCATTTTTATTTTATTTTAGTCTACTGGTGAGGTAGATAATAGTTTTAGGTGAAATAAAGAGTCATTGTTGCTTCTCTTTTTCACCTGCTACTACCTTGTAATTGTTCTTTAAGTAATTATAATTTCTGTCTTTTATAATTGTAGTCTATTATTTGATTAGTTTTTCATTTAAGTGTTATCTAATTAATAATTTAAGTTGTGTATAGGTTTAACTTAAAGTTCAATTAAATAATTTGTTTTTAATATTATAGTTTCATTTTGTCATCTATTTAATTAATTTTGTCATTTAATAACTCTAGTTAATTCTAATTATTTTAAAAATATGTTTGCAGTTAATTAATTTTAGTTTGTAAATTAATTTTTTGTTATTATCGTTTTTAATTTCTAACTGTCGGTGAGTGTCTCACCGATGTTATGTCACACTGAAGTTTTTTAATACTATCGGTGAGTCATGACTCACCATTTGCTTCGAAACCCCATCGGTCTCTCGCGACGCACTGTTGTTGCAACGCGCTGATCTTTTCATTGGTTTCATGTCGCGCCATTTTCACTTCAATTTTATAATTATCGGTGTTTTATTTTTGGTGAGTCGGGACTCAATGTTTGAAATTTCATCTATCAGTCTCACAGCTTTATTCCCAGTCACTGATCCAATCCCCGTCGGTCTCTCAATTTTTTTCAAAGCACTCACCGATAGTTTATTAATTTCTCACAACCGGTTACATGTTTTTTATTTTAACTATCGGTGAGTTGTTTTTTTAACTATCGGTGAGTCAATGCGACTCACTGATTTCCCAAATCCCTATCAGTTTCACCCCTAGCACCGATCCTATCCTATTTCTTCCACTGATCCCCTTCATTCCATTGGCCTTTCTTCCTCGCCTTCCCCAAATTACTCACTGACACACCTACAACCACCAACCAATGTCCTTCTCCTCTAGCGACATCCAGTCCGCAACACGCCATTATGACCCCTGCCTTTCCACTTTCATCAGACTAGAATCTACTCAATGAGAACGACGATTCAAACTAGAGAATCAAAGAAACATATAATATAGAACCAGAATAGAATTTTTTAGTTCCAAACTCAAATCAACACAACAAATTCTCCACAAACTCAATTTTCATATTGTTCTTTTGTGTTGAGTGTTTACCGCTTCACTGAAGATCCTCCATTGGAGGGATTCCGCCGCTGCTGAAATTCGTCACCACCACAAGGGGACCCGCAGAGGAGGGTGTCGCCGCTGAAGATGATAACTTTTGCAAACCGTGAAGGAGGCTAAAGCCGGGTTTCCACGCCACCTTCTGATGTCGCCACTCTACGCCAGAGTCGAGGGACACCGCCACACCTCGCTGAAGTGTCGCCGAGAAGCCTCCCATGTTGCGCCGATGATAGAGGAGGTTGGGGTGTCGTGGGAGTCTGCTAGAGAAGAAGAGATCCGCGCCTTCCGCCAGCCGAGTGAAGAGCCGCTGCGCCGCTGTCCGGTGTGAGCATGAGGATGCTGCGCCGCCGGTTTCCTGGAAACAAGAACCCTCCCCCTTGCTGCGCCAATTTGGGGGAGGAAGGGAAGTAAATTAAAAAAAAATTATAAATAAAAACAAAAAGTATACAAAATATAATAATAAAATTAAGTCAAAAGACAAAAAAAGAAAAGAGAAAAGAAAAAGTTAAAGTAAAGTAAACTTTAAATAAAGTTTACTTTACATAAAAGTTAATTTTACAAAGTCAAATTAATATAGAATAAAATTTATAAAATTAATAAACTTAAACAATTATAATATTAATAAAAAGACAAATCATAAATTAAAATTTAAAACTAACTTAAGAATAAGTTTTAATAATTAATTAATTTACTATTAATAGTATAAATGTATAATTAATAATAATTATAGATAAATTATTAAATATACTTATTAATTTTAAAATATTTTAAACTTAAAAATATTAATTCTAATTATTAAATTAAAATAAACTAATTAATGAATTAATTTAACAACTTAATTTCTTAAATAGTAATGATAAAATTATTACTGCAACCTAAATTATTAAATTTTAAATTACTTATTTATGATGTTAAATTTTAATGATTATCTTTAAAAATTAGTTTTTAGTATTTATATTTATTAATTTAATTAACTCATTAGAATTTGATAAAAATTCTATATATAAATAATAAATATCAATTTAGATATTTAATGATTAACTTTAGTTAATTATTAATGAGTAATAAAACTCTAAATTTAAAAATAATAATAATAATAACTATTTTTCGTTATTTGTGTTTTCATTTATTTAGGTTTCTTTTCTACTCTGCAGGTTCATTCATGGGACTTAAACACGTCCAGGTTCATCCAGCTAACTCATCTGAAGTTAGTTATGAGGGAAAAATTCACGCGACGTGCCTATCGTGGGTTAAACGCACGTGTGCGGTGCGTGGGTGAAGAACTTTGGAAGTCGGTGGAAGTAGTGGCGGTGACATGCAGCAGATGACAGATGGTATTTTAAGCAGAGCAAGCAGCAAAATTGAGGAGAGACTCTCATTCGACATTCCACGACAACACCAATTCGAGAGCAGAGACTCCCGGGAGCAGCACTGGAGATGAGCAGGAGACTAAGGATCCCGAGTTCAGAGCAGTACTTGGGGAGTAAATCTTCCCTCTGTCTTTAATATTTGTACTCTGTTTTTTGGATGTTTTACACTTCTTGAATCAATATGAATATATATTGAACTTTCTAAGCTCGAGAGTTTTGAACCCTTATGATTATGATTTTTAAATCTTTGTATGCTTACCTTTTTACGAAATTAGAATCAGTTGGCGAGATTGATTCTGTTTCTAATATTTTGTTCATTCACATTTTAATGATTTCAATTTCAATTCAAATTGGACTGGCGAGGTTTTGTTTGAATGAAACTTCCAGAAAGTTAATGTCATTAACTTTGGAAATTTATGGCGATTTCATTTCCAAATGTTATCTTGTTAAAACCTTGATGCAGTTCGATTAAGTTTTGGTGTGGTGAATTCCAAAACCTAATCCCCTGCCTGTTGAGTTTCCTGGCGAGGGAAATTCTTCAGTCTTTCTTGAAGTGTGAGTCGGTTGTAAGTTTTGGAGATAACATCCATTCGAACTAGTAGTTTAGAATTCATGAGTACTTTGTTGATCTCGCTTCCTTGCCTTGCTGCTTAATATTAGTATATTGTAATTCTCTTATTTATCATACATAGTGTTATTTTTAGTTTCTAAAAAAAACTTGTTTGGTCGTCATGTTTCAACTTCATTTCAATAAAAAAAGTTAAAAAAGATGTTTTCCCCACTGTTGACAACACTGGGGGTTTAATGTTTTAAAACCTTAGAAATCACTCGTCTGCCTTCTCTGTGGATCGACCCTGCACTACTGTACTAGTGTAGGAGTATAAATGTAATTTTGAGGGCCGTGACAACCTCCGGCCTGTTCATCTTACATGGTATTAAGCCAGAGTTTAGAAGGGAAACAATCTCCCACGTATTATCATCATATGAAGAAATAGTATCATGTGTTGATAAGCTAATTAAAGAATTCTTGGAGTCCTATGGCTTTTAAGGGAATCCAAAGAACGAATGGATGGTAGAGAGAATGACAGATAAAGGGAAGAAGGTAAAGAAGGATTTTCCCATTTGTGGTAACTATGGAAAGAATCACCCTGGAAAATTCATGAAGGGAATGGGAGTATGTTATATGTGTGGAGAAAAATGACACCAAGTACGTGACTGCAAGGGTAAGAAAAAGGTTTCAAATGTATAATGCTTCATCTGCAAGGAGTTTGTCCACTACGCGAACGAATGTCCCAGTCATCAGACTATGCCGCAAATGATGCCATTGGATAATAATCACGTTATGATACTACCATAGATGAAAAAGAATGACTAGTGTTCTTATGTTGTTATTTTGGAATTTTTTTATTGAAGTGTTGTATCAATGATTTACTAGAAATAAATAAGGATTGTACTGAAGTACTTTCATTGAGGATTTGATATTTTATGGTACTAAAAAAAGTGACTCTATGGGGAGTTAAACTTTTTGGAAATTACATGGTTGAAGGAATGATAAACCTTAATATGGTCCTAATATTGAGGTACAGATTTTGGAATAATATATGGTTGATTTGGGTAAATTATATTGGATATTATTGATTTCCTTGAAACTGATTAAAGATTTGAATATTCTATCTTTGTTGGAGTTTACAACATTTTTGGATGGATGAAGTATATCTAGTATTCTATAAGGAATAAGGGAGCACAAATGTAATCCATAAGTTATTATGGTAATTCGGGATGATTCAATGTTGTAAAATAATACGTGATGAAGGTATTCACATGCTATTACAGGGTAAAAAGGATCTACATTATGTTTACCTTTCATATAAATTTTGGACTGAGAGTTTATAGAAGTATTTTGGATATGTATAAAGGTTGTAATGGATTATATTTTACATTGGATACAATTGTTGAAGATATTTTTCTATATTTATAAAAAGAACAACACGCAAACCATGTGACAACCTGTCGCGTCAGACAAAGCTACAAGAATCGAACCCACAAACATAGTGCATTTGGGATTTTTTTCTTACCACTAGACTATGTGAAGTCCCTAGAGTTTATATTGTAGTTTTTTTTAATGTTCTGATAGATTAAATATAAATATATTTTTGGAACCCGATACGATTAGGATAAATAGTGTATTTTTGAGTTGTATTATGTTTTGTAGTGAAAGATGAGTTTTTTGTAGAAATTTATTAATGGATAAAACTCTTATTATAAATTAAGTATATATACTTATGATCTTACCCTATCTCATAAATAAATTCCTTAACATTAATAAAAAGGAACTTGGAACAAAAACGTTGTCCTAGATAGTACCTTAAATCATCAAAAATTTATGGCTTTGTGATTGTTGGACTTTTCATAGCCATATTCTCTACCACTCTCCATCAGATATTGATGGTTAGATTTCTCTTCAATATCCATGTTTCCCTACATGGAACCCTAGTATGTGTTATTTTTGGTAACCTTCATACATACCACTCTTTATTTTAAATAGAGGCCTCATTAATCCATTTTTCGATGTGGCGTTTCAACTATGATATTTTGAAATGTCAACCCCAAGTTTCCAATACCGAGCATAAATTGAGAGGATGAAGTTTATTGAAGGAGGGAAGAATGTAACACCCCATGTTCCATGGTATTCTTCTCTTTTAATAATACAGTAGTGTGTGTTGTATGCAACTTCGAGTTCTAACAAACACCACAACCAATCAAACTCGTCGTTATGAATAGTAATACCCACTTTTTAAAAATTTATAAATTTTAGCTTTCAAAATTGACTTCATTTTTTGGTTCAGAATATCAAAATTAGCTTAGGGTGAAATTTTGGTACTTTTCAGATAACTTTTATATTTTGATGAATAGTGAAAATTACTAAATTTTAATTAAAAACAACTATTTTAATCAAAATAATTAATAGTGATAAATTATGAATTTGAGTGGTTTTAAAGTATATTTAGAAGAAATTTTTACCATTTAAAACAACGTTGGTCATTGGACATAATTTCACATTTAAACGAGACAAAAACAAGTGTCAATCTTTTGATAGTTATTATTTCATAAAAACATGCTTTTTATTTTGACGGCAGGAATTGATTTTAAATTAATTTTTGCCACTAATGTGTTTTGAATTTGAAAAAATGGATTCCATATTTGGAATAAGGATTTAAAAATTGTGTAAAATATGTACCTTTTATATTTATACATTTTGAATAATTACTTTGGTAAATATTTTATTTAGCATGGTTAAAGGGATAATCCGGTAAATAGTGTAACAAAATAATATTATAATAATGATAATTTACACTAAAACATGTTCGAATCCTATTGGTTGATACATGTCCGACCATGAGGATCTTTGGGTCGATTTTGGGTCCCCATGGAGCCACTTGTAGGTGATAAGGACACTTTATATTAATTAAGTTAAAGTAAATACAAAAACAACATAACCATATATCTTTTAGGAAAACAATGTTTATATAAGGTTATATATTTTATCGTTTCAACTATAAATATTCATTATAAAGATAAAATTATTTCCTACATAATTATATTTTATTTATATTTTTTATACATTGAATAATTAATTTTATTTATGACACAATAATGATGCATTATTTTCCTTATTAATGAAAGAATCAAAAAATTGGTATTATAAATGTTAAAATAAATATAATTTTAAATTTTTGATAACATCCAAAAATTTGATTGGTTAATATGACATGTTAGGATTGATTAGATTTATTTGGTTCGAATTAATAATGTTTTTATGACTTTAACAAAAATCCATTATTGAATAGTGTCAAAATTGAAATAAATGTGTTTTTAAAACAAATATTATATTATTAAATGATATTATACTTCTAAAAATCTATGTTTTAGACGAAAAACTTTTATAATTATAGGTGTATAATTAAGGGACCACTTTGGGGTCGCTTGGATATATATAGTATGTTTATTAACTATATAATATAAAAATACAAAGTGACATGGTAAATGTCAAACTAATTAACTAAGAGTTAAAACTATTAGATAAGGTTAATATAGTGACCAAAACCTGTCTAAAATATATTGGTTAAGTTTTTTGCAACCAATAACCACCTTATATTTTGAATAATCCACTTTTGAGACATTAGAAACCGAATATGAGTTTATTATAAAATAATACATTAAGTTTTTTCTAAAGAGCCCTTACTCCCCCTTATAAAAGGACACCACTTCTATCCAATTCCTCACACCACTCAAGCCTTTTGGCTCATCCAAACTCTGCCCAATTAAGATCCTTAAATACCTCTCCTCCTTCGAGAATCCTTACCTTAGGAATAAGGCACTTCAAGAGTCCTTCTTAGTTCAAACCAAAGGGAGTTACCCAAATTAAAGGTAACAATTTCTCTTAGCTTCTTTTCTTTTATTTTACTTCTCAAACCCATAAACTATTCTTATTCTTTTATTTTGTAACAAAACCAGTATCCGAAATATACTAGGATATTTTTATGAGAATTATTCTAACTACACTTACACACACCTCCATCTAATGGGTTAATAACATAATGTTTCTATGGATGGAAACCAAACACCTCACGAAATGATGATTTTTCAATTATCTCCTACCACCTCTCATAGGGGCCATTATGATGGAACTATAATTAAATATGATATTAGTGATATTTATTTTATATATAATCTTCTGTAATTCAATTTTATATCGTACCATTATTCATTTCATTTTGTATATATATACATGATAATTTCATTTGAGGAAGTGCGGACTACTGCCCCCTCAAAGTGAATATGAATCGTTCATACCATACATGGAACATAGAAAGGATGGTATTAATGAACTTAAGTAACATATATAAGATTTTATATTATACTAGAATAATAATATACCTATTTATCATTTGGTTTTTATTCCTTTTAAAATGTAAAATGAAATGGAAGTAGCGTTTGTGCGTATGTACGGATTATCGTCTCCACGAATGCGATGAGATTCATTTCCCCATCATATCCATTCAACAATAATTCTCATTTGATGATTAAAAGTAATGTTTAAGTACTTGATATAGTTTTTGATATTAATAAGATACAACCTATCCATAATAAACACAGCTTACGTAACAAAGCATATAAAGGAAAACGAATCAGTTAACACCTGAAACGACGATAATACTAAAATATTATTAACAAAACAATATTAAAAGATAATATTTTATTCTTGTATAATTTAATAACAATTATTTAACTATTATATAGGAGTTTTACCTACCCTCAACCAAGGTAAATTACAAGGTAAGGGGTTTCCATCTCACTCCTTATTCTTGTGAGATTCATGCCATATTTACACTATTATCTTTTGTGTGGTGTATGTGCTGCCCATAATTGTATTATTAGTGTAATACACTTTAATTTATATGTATTTATATATTCATTGTATGATACCTATTTCATGTGTTGTATGTTTCGTAAGTTACCCAATTGGTAAGGGTTAATTCCTCAATCTCATTATTATCCGAGATTGTTTATGTGTAAGTATTTACTGGGACATTTGTGTTATCCATGTACATTTTTCATAAAAATGATTTCAAAATGAATATTTTAAGGATTTTTGAAAGGTAATATTAATCAAGATCATAATTTTAAATGTTTTAAATATTTATCATTCTAAATATTTTTAATTAATGTCCATGTTTTCAAATTGATTTTAAGGATTTATTTATATAGACATGAATGTTTTGAAATGATAATTCTTTTCAAAAGTTTAAAAGTTGTATGGGACACTTTGATTCAAAGATATCTTTTAAATTACTTCCTTTATAAATGTGTGACTTTTAAATTATTTCAAAAAAAGTTATATTTCTCTCAAATAGTTTTGATTTAATCTATTTCAACATCCTTTGATGGATTTTAAGCTTATTGTAAGTTGGTTTGTTATGATACAAAACTTCCATATTGTATTGAAGGTTTTGTGATATGTTTGACTGTGGATGTGTTATTTTTATACCATTCATGGTTTATGGAGAAAGTATTGACATTTCGTATGCCAGTTTTAATACGAATGTTTATGTTATGTTTAAACCTATTCATATGAGGAATTAATTGGACTTAGTAAGTGACGGGTGGAGCCCGATATAGCTCTTTGATGCATCGGTAGGTCTCATGAGACAAACTAGTGTCTTGGCACAAGTCCATGACAAAATCTTATTTGTAGACTTGGCACAAGGCTATGACTATGTGTTTATGATAGTCTGGCATTATGCATTCCATCATTATGAAAGTGGTTAGTGATATTTCATGTGATTATTTGACTAGTAGAATATACATGTGAATAAGTAAATGGAATTACTTCATTTTATTTTTTCCATATTATGCTGAAGTTAAAGTTTAAAAGGATTTTGTTTTATTTATACATTTCCTTAAATTTTTATGCTTATTAATGAAAGTTTTTGTTGTATTGGTATCCTTACTGGGCATCTGACATCACTCCTCTCTATGTTTTATTTTTCCCATGATTCCAAGAAGTTTATGGTGATTGATATGCAGTGTTTAGTAATTTTTTTTCTCAAATTAATTTTTTGAAATTATCATCATTTGTATGATTACATATTATCTTTCTATTAATTTGTTTTAAAATGTTTTTAAATTACTTCTTTGAGTGGTATTTTATGTCTTTATTTATATTCCTATATAAAAACACTATATTTAGAGAATAAGGGACATGCATCAATACTAAAAAATATGAATTGTTTCCAAATATGAATTGTTTCTATGTAAGGATACTTATGTATAAAATTGTTTTCCAAATATTTTATGTACATGTGGGAAGGAAATAATAATTAAATAAGTTGTATTCAAAATTTAAACATTTAAAAAATTAAATATACATAAGTATCCCCAATTGAAAATTACTTGCTTCTTCTATGATTCAGTCGGCACATATTTAAAAATATGAATTGTTTTTTAAGTGTGGAGAAATTATTAAAGTAAATATTATACATTATGAAAATAGGCAGGATATTGGAATATAAAAAAATAATTCGATAATTTTGATTAAGGAAAAATCAATTTCCATGTATTCAGTAAATATTTTACAACAAAAAAATTTTTAGGTTTGAATGATTGAAATTATTATATTTCAACAACATGAATATAACAAAAGAGAATTACAATTTAGGAGAAATGAAAGAGGGAGATGTGTTAAAAAATCCCAAGTAACTTTTTCATCATTCACATACACCATTCATTACTCATCTATAGGGATAATAGTTTTAATAAATTATACAATATAAAACTCCTCTATAATTCACGATGTTATGTTTCTGGGAACCAAGACAAAAAGTGACTACTATTCAAGAGTTTATTGGAAATGGGAAATATTTAAAGGCTATGTGGTTGGTGGTGGTAACATGGGATATGGTATATTTCTCCTACATGATCCTATAGGTGAGGTCATTCCTTTATAGCTATCTATAATCTAGTATGTTGTCTGGGCCCTAGATCAATGATGATGTCTGTGATCTCAATAAATAATTTGTGAAAAGGTTGTTTTATCCTATTATATATATATATTGAATAGAATAACATATTCATGGTTTGAACCATGGAGTTTAATGGTCTTGAACATTATATTTCTCCCCTGATATATATTTTACCATAGATGGTCATGACGTAAGACAAGTGAGGTGTGGTGGTGGGGAATGAAATTGTACCCTATAGACTGAAAGAGAAAATTTTGTGCCTTAATGGAAAATTCTAGATTAGCTACAACATATTTATTCCACCCCACCTTAGTATTAGATGGTGGAAATATCTAAAAAATGATATAGGGGTTTCCATACATCTTGTTAGTGTTGGGGATAAATTAGATTCCAAGGATGATAGAGAGCGGCCATCGGCAGCCTCAATAAAAACAGAATAATTGGAATGTTAATTATTACACTCATAAAATCTTCATTTTATTTTCCAAAGAATAATTTTAAAGATAAATTATAGAGAAATTTCATTCATCATTCCCAATTAATATAAGGGTAAAAAAGTATTAAAAACATACATTTTCTCATAAAGATTCATAATAAAATTACCCTCCATGAGTGTGTCCTTATTTGTCTTTACCTAACTCTCAATGTAAATAATTTACCACAAGTCCATTTTTATGGATTACCCATTATGATAAATAATAGAAAAAATTAGATTCTAAATTTAGTTTATATCATTTTTCTATACCCTCCAGATATCCACGCCTACAAAAGGGTTATATGAATAATCCTCAAGAGAGCCCCACTAAACTTTAAACTCTTTTTTGTCTTGGTGTCATGTTTGTATTATGGTTCACCTTTAATTGAGCATAAACAATAATGATAGACACTATTATGATGACTTATCATGAACTCACTATTCTTTACTCTCTAAAAAAGGTCAATATGGTAAATTTCCTTCCCCACAACAGACTATTCTGGTGAAACATTCTAAACATTATTGTGTAACCTAAATTCAATATGCTCCAATGACAAAACTATGGTAGAAAAATCCTGAGAACTAATTACCTTAATATATGTTTTCCTAAATTAATGGTTTTATCAATATTTATGTCTCTATAATAACACAAAACCTCATATTTCATATTTATCCGTCAAATAATATGTATTTATAGTATATTCAATGATCGTATCACTATTTTCTAATATAAAGACAACTTGTTATGGTGTTTTTGATTAGTGAAATGTAAATATTTATAGATTTGAATCAATGGGAAATATACCACTTTGTATTAATAAGATGGATTGATAATATTATAATTAGATTATGAGGTTGATTTTTGTAGTTAATGGATTGTGGGAATGTGTTGGGGCCTTATTTCTATATCTATCGATTTATCTAACAGAGACTTCTACTATGTGTGGGAATTTTTAGTTTTTAGCCTGATGTTTTAGTTTTGAAGATATTGATATGGAATTTAGGGTAATGGAGTGGGTGATTGATGTAATTTAATGGTTCAATATGATTTTTATAGGTTAAGAAAAGGGTGGTGTGGATCATAGGTGTCTATTTTTAGAGGTTAAGAGAATGGTTTGGAAATTTAGATATAGTCAGGTTGTTGGGAAGTTAGAGGATGGATAAATCAAACCGTATAGTTTTATAAATGATTACCTACATCCTGTAGGATGGATGTAATTTCCTAAAAACATGAGGATCATAGGTCACGAGAGCTTTGGTTGGTGGGAAGAATAGAGGCCATGGTGTTTCTTTTTGAGATAGTGATTTATAAGCCCGAAATGGGTCTCAACGTGATTCCAATACCCACTCTAAGGCCAACTAAAATAATTACTATGACATTTCAGGTTTATATTATTTGAATGGCCTTGTCACTATCAAAAAATATGCATCTTAGTGATCTGGTAACTTCCTCAGAGATTTTTATGTGGTTTCCATCTAAAATAATTATTGTATGAGAATCATCATCCATGATAAAACAATCTACATCCACATATGAATAAATTATCATGGAGTTGAGCCGTGATGTAATTAATTGTGAAAATAATATCTCAAAATATTTTCAAAACATTTTTTACTCATTAAATCATGGATATAACTGGTCTATATTATATTGTAGGTAAACTATAATGCCGATATATGGTCATTATTCTATGAATATTACTTTATCCTTGATTAATTAGCCATGTAGTTCTCAAAGGGAATCTGGGAAGAGTACTTATATTTTATATCCTATTAAAATTAATAATATATAATATAGGAATACAAAAACCAAAAAATGTACCTATGTTGTGTTGTAGGGAGGGATCTATTTAATGGTATAAGTTATAAATACCTATCTGAACATCAATCTATCATTATAGAGATAATGAATCCCAATTCGAAAGAATACATGTAAATCATTAATCACTATATATTTATTTTTACTGACGTCTAACAGTCTGTTTTGATCTCAATGGGTCTATATTGAAAAACATTAAACATAATGAGATTCTTAACCACTATGAGTTTAACTTCCCTAGAAAAAATTACAAGTATGTATTAAATAACATTAATGTGTGCTTGTGGAATATTTTTCTTTGTGATTCATTGCTCATTCCATTGATTATATATTTATTTATCAAACCTCAAATTCTCATACACATCTCTCATGATTTTGATCAACTCTTATAGATATACCATTATTAGTTGTCTATATTTTTTAAAAAACATGTTCATATTAATAAAAACACAATATGATCTATTCTAAATATCTCTTAGTTAATGTAATTGATTTAAATTAATGATACTAAATATATAAATATATAGAAATGGTTTAAAATTTATTATATAAACTCCTAATAAAAAATATAACTTCATTCCCCAATATGGTTAGCCCCATCTTAAAATATTATCCAGAATTTGTATGATATCAAGGTTGGACTACTCGACTTACCCACAAGCATGTGGATGATAAGGGGATTGGTGTTGTATCTAAAATTCTATATCTCTAGAAATACACAAAAAAATTGTTATTGAATTATATAACCTGAGCATTAATGTGTAACGAAGGATATCCATTATATGAAATAAATTAATATAACCTTTCATGACCAAATTGGCTATGTTTGGAGAAGAAGAATCAGCTTCTGTAGATTTTAGAATATATTTCAAAGAGATAGGAATGTATGTGTTTCCATTGGAATTCATGTTGTGTGATATAAAATCAAACCCCCACATGTTAAATAACTTGACATTTGGAATAGTTTGTACTGAAATTACATAAATTCTGCTACTATTCCTTATTCATTTTCACGAACCATATTCTTTTGAAAATTATCATCAATCATTCTAAATAGTGGCCTCAAATTATTTGATAGGTAAAATTGTTTATACTATTATATGAGGACTATGGTTTCCTCTAATTGGTGAGAAATATATAAGTTCAAAATTCATATAATAAATAATTTAGGGACCTAAAACTAGATTTGGCCATCTCCACAGTACATAAATAAAAGTTGATCATACCATAAATTTTATATTGAATCAACTAGAAAAACAATTTTCATATGATATTTTAAGTTTAAATAATTAAAATAGTAGAAAAATAACATTATTTATTAAAAAACCATATTCAATCCTCTAGATCAATATATAATATATTTTCATCAAACAAATAAATTGTTATTTTTACCTCTTATACTTATTTTATATGCGTTATTTAAATCCTTTAAAATGATCTAAAACCACAAACTCTGATTCCTTTTGGTCTTTTTTCAGGACATCAAAATATTTCTCTATTATAATCTACTGAATAAACCAAGGATTTTTATCCATATTATTTAATAATTACCTGAATAGAATATGATTAGTGTACAAAATTACATTGGACAAGACAGTATATGATCTAAACATATCAAAATAATATATCACAAGAACAATATCCATTTCCATATTATTTTAGATATTGTGTCCATATTTATGTTTGTGGTTATCATAGTATATGTGTCAAAATATGTGATGAACAGGTTATCCTTTCATAGTTCCCATAGTGTAACTGCTCACATATTATACTATCATAAAATAACATTAATAGTTTATATAGATGATAATAAATTTTTCCACTAAAGTCCTTTCAAGAATAAAAAAATATTAATTCCATCATTTAAAAAGAAAATTTGAGAATCCTTTTCCCATATATGATATAGGAGATGATATATCATTTAAAAAATCTCTAATGAAGTGATGATAAAATAACATGCGACAATAAAGAATTTCAAACCCTTGAATGTGGTCATCATGGGAAGGTTTCACTTCAATTCCCCATGTTGATATTCAATTCCTGAAAACTATTACATATTTAACAATAATTTTACACTTCATAGAGTTTTTATCAAAAAAATTCTCTTTTCACATCGTTAGAATATGTCTAAATTATTTAGGATCACCAGAAAGGATCTCCAATAAAATGAAAATAATTCTATAAAGATGTATTTTAATATTTGAAACATATATTGAATCATATGTTTGATGAACCATTAAATTATTATTATCCTATAACACATTATATAAAATTTATATTATTGGTGAAGGTACCAAATGGAAAGGTGAAATTATCCTTTGACTAATCCGGTGGGTTGACTGGTATGTGGTTGTATCCTAAATATCCAAATTAAATTAGAAAAATTTCCCCCATTTCAACATATTAAACATTTAACCCATTAACTAAAGTGTAATTTCATACATTCTTACTGTCATATTCATCATTCTATATTTCATGAAAACTCACAATCTCATGAATCTCCCCATTGGGATGCATTCATTATCGTAAATTCATACAATAATTTACTCTCTCTTTTTGGGAGACATAGAAAAGGGTATTACCCATTCACTAACTATTTTAATGAATTAAATACCTACATAAATTTTTTATAATCCTCCATTTTTAATATCTCTTTTATCGATTGGGTGATTCTTCTTTGTATTTTATTACACAACAACATCCCTTCTTCCAATAACACATCATGAATAAAAAATAGATGGGATAATTCCTAGGAAACCAATAATAGATAAATTATTGTTTTCTCCACCTTAAAATGGATAATTGTTTTTCTTATCACTCTTTATCAAAATATGAGTTAATTTTGTCTAGTATGGTGTCCATGAATACCATAATTTGGTACTATTGTGTACTAGGTAGTAGATTATACTCCATTATCAATGAACTGATAATTGAAGGACTAAACTATTGGCAAAGGTCCCCTAAAAACTATTTTTCCAAATAAAACATTAAATTTAAGTTATTATTTCACAACATAATTAATACTCTTTTTATTCCACCATATCATTAAGGATACGACTAATGATCCCTTGATATTCTTATTGTAATATCATGATGGATGTTTTCTCATTAGCACCAAAAACATATTGAAATCATCTGATTCAACTCCATTCTTAATAGTATCCACTAAATCATAGAAATTAGGTTTATGATCATTTATGAGAATCATTCATACATGATTCACATCTATCAAAACCATAATTGTTTCAAGGACGTTTTTTGGATGTATAATTTGAACATCCCATTCCACTTCTATTTTTGAGAATCTAGATGTTTGTGGGGAGAATGAATTTCCCCAATTTAAAGAGAATGAATTTAGGAATTATGTTGGGGTTATTTTATATATCAATTGGAAAAATCAAGTGATGTTATTGTTTGATAAGGTGAATTTTTTAAAACATTTCCTTAATATACTAAATGGAAGTGATTGACCCTCATTCTCTAATCAAAAATTCCATTTCCATTAGTGCATGATCCAATGGTGAGGGAGACTGAAAATATATTTGGAGCTCAAATTTTATTTGGGATATTCAATTGATTAAATATTGAGTAATCCAAACTATCATAAATTAATCCTAATTTTTCTAACTTTCTGTTGTTTGATAATATATTTTTCAAAAACAATTCTTATTCTAGAATTTTAGAAATCGACCCATCTAAAGAAATATTAAAACGAATCTATATAAAAATGTATATAATTTTTTTATATAAATATTTTATTATCTAATTAATTATCCTATATTCTAATCAAATAAGACTTCATTAAATCTATATCTTCTTATATGCTTATTTTCTTATTTTCTCACAAATTTATTATATAAATCAGTCTTAATTATTCTCTCCAATATTATCATTAACCTAGTCAATGTGGGTATATAAATTAATCCCAACACATTTATTTTCTTGTTTAATATTTTATTCCACCTTATTACCTATATAGAGACTCATTACCTCAAAATTTAACACACTAAATAGTATCACACCATTATCATCTTCCTATATTATCTACTACTTTTTTCTCAGGAAATTAATTTTGTAACTAACGTGATATGGTTTATGTAATTATACCTAAATGATCAATGATGTTCTTGGGAATTGTATAAGGATCAATCATCTTATTTTATGGAAAATTCATTTATTGATCAAATTTTAAATGAATATTTCATAAATACCCAGAAGAGATAGTTTGATTGGTGGGATATACAACTGCAATTATTTTAGAGGCCAGATTTTTCAAGGTCATGTGGGTTGTAATGGTTTATTATTCTCTAATCCAACCTAGAACAGAAGATAATCATGAATACTATGAAACATATCAAAATACATTAAATTATTTTCCTCATATTGATGGGTATTACAATGGTGTAGGTTCCACTAGAAATAAAAAAACATCGTTCATCTTTTTATTTTATTCATTAATATCATTTGATCAGGTAGTCTCATCAAATTGATTTATTCCCCAACATGATAGTATTCCACCACATTCAAATAAGAGTTAAATAAATTATATTTTAGTAATGTGGCCCCAAAATCCCATGGAAGACTTAATATTTAGTCCCTCAGCTACTAAAGCCTCGTCTTAGAGATGATTTTTGGAATATATCTCATAGTAAAATATATACATTTGAACCCAATCATTTTGATCCTGATGTGAGAACATTAAATAAATTTCATTAAATAAATCACATTAATATAAACCTAAATCATTATTCAATTGGGTGATATTGTGAGTATTGATCTATAGCATCTGTGTATTTACTGGTAAAAATTAATTTTCATGAATTATTTTGGCCCACTCATCCCAAAGAGAAAAAAAAGTAACATTATTTTACAATTTGACCAATAATTATCCACATCTAAAAAAATAATTAGATTACATTTTATAGTAGAAATATATAGATAAAAATTTTTCTTTAAATGTATCTTTCATTTCCAAAAAATTGGAGTTATTCCAGGGATATTTTTATATTTAAGTCCATTCAACTATCCTATAGTCTAGATCATATAAATAAAGTTGGGATTGATCTAAAAAATTTTCAACTAGATCAGAGGAAGAATAATGATTGGGTAATTCAAAACTATGAGTGGAAAATTTAAGTGAACTTTAGTCCATACATGGGGAATTGGACATGCTTAATTATCGTTTACCACATTAGTGAATTGAATAAGAGTATTAATGTATATCAAGGTATTGAGGCTATTCTATACTGAGACATTGATGTTCCTGAAGAGACCAATAAATCTTTGGGTTGGTATCATGTGCATCTCAGGATTTGACACACAATCATCGATTATTCATTACCATGTGCATGTAATTATTATCTTTCACTAACAAATAATAGCACACCTCATGTTTGTAAAAATAATAATAAAAGAAAAAATTGAATAATTCATTAATCATTATAAATTTAACACTTTTATGTTCACCATGAATCCTTTTCAGTGACACCATAAATAGAGTAAGACCCCATGAAATCGTTAATTAAAATATATTAATGAAATTTAGAAATTATTATGTCTAATTTGTTAATATATATGAAAAAAATCATAACAAAGTCCACATTCAGAACCATGTGGAAGTGTATTGATCCTAAATAGTTATTTTATCTCTATTTTTGACCCAAAAACATAACAACGATCTTGATAAACAATACTATGAGTTATTCTACTATAATAAAGTAAATATAATAGACTAGAGGAAAATTATATATTCCAATGGTTGATATCAAATGATTTTACCTCTCACACCTATGTATCTGTCATTAGAAAGGATTCAAGATTATTCTTTGATGGAAAATTCCTTATGGTTAGTCTCATTAACTCTACTCAGTTTAATAAAATTTAAATAGCGTAGATAAATCCACCATTATAGATTTTTTATGATCCATATTCAAAGAATGCTACCAAAATTATCTTATTTGAATATCTTAATAAAATCAATTTCTTTGGGTTTCCTTGTCTAAAAATATAATTATTTTAGGAAGGTAAAAATATATGATTTAGTTGAAGTTCTAACAAAATAATTAATCAATACAACTATCACTGAATGAGATTAATAAAAAATTTACAGACATGTCCATAAACTATTGATCAATCACCCTTTACAATAATTTTTCATGCTTGATGGAGAGGAGTACAATAACACTTTATAAGTTCATCCAAGGAATTGAATAAATGAGAAATAATTAAATATAAAATAATATAAATTAATAAATGAGAAAACTAATTGAATTAGTTATTGAAACAATGAATCTAAAGTATGGGGATAAGAGGAAAACATATTAGGTAAAAGATATGTAGATCATGAATTATTAAAATATCAAATATCTATATATCCATTAAACAATACCATTTATATGATTCTCATGGGCCATATTATTTCATAATATATCATGGTGTTTCCTAGTAGAGTCCATGGATGAAAACTCATATATGATGAAAATGTATAATAATTTCATGCCCTATCGATTATCCTTACCACATGATGTATGTAATAATAATTCAATCATCAAATTACCTTGAGTCTTATAGTTTGAGTTTAAAATAAATTATTAAAATCTCAGTTCTATCTATTTGAACTGGGAGAATTATGATATGAACGTGAATTGTATGTGGCAATTATTTTTATCCAAACTATAATCTCAGAATATATCATTATCATATTGTGTGACTCCATAATCCTTATTGTGTCATCATATGAGCTACATACATGTGTTTTATACCAAAACATCCATCATTGTGAGGATTATTTCTTCAATATGTTAAAGAATCCCCAACATTATAAAGGTTTTTGGGATGACATTTACATATGATATTCTCATAGAACATTGTTGAATGAATTAATTGGACATTTAAATTATGAATATGACACATGATTATGTAAAATGTTTTAGCTAATTAGAATATATATAAATTATATTAATCATAAAACATAGATAAATGATTTTTAGGTATTTTCGGTTTTTCAACCGCTGAGTAAAACATTATTCTCATGAATTGTGGCCAAATGAATGGAATTTCCAATTTCCCAATATGGGTCCACATTGTGGATGGTGTTTTTTGGTAAAAATAAATTTGTATTTAAATATTTCTCACCCACTCAATGATCATCCACTTCATGTAGTTCTAAGTCATGAAACCTTTCCTCAAAGAGTCATTAACAATTGGTTGGTCTTCACCACAATTACACCGTGAGCACACCTATCATGAAGTGAGATGTTAATAATTTTGGTAAATGTTCCCAAATGATCTAGAAGCTCTACCCTTCACCACTCCCTAAATGAATCATTTAAATTCTATTGGATTAGGTAGTATTATGTCCAAAAATATTTTAAAATTACATGAAAACATATACTGATTCATCATGTATCAACCTCCTATATGATCTACCATTCTTATTTCTTAATTATTAATACATCTCAATTTCAACAAGACAAATAAAAAAATAGATTTTTCTAACGGTGATAGGTGAAAATATCATTTTGTGTTTTTGGAAATTACTTTTCACAACATCCTTATTATATAAGGGTATACTCTAAAATAATTTAAAACCTTTAGATATAACCATCCATTACAAAATAATGCATCTTCATTTAATAATACTACTATAATGATAATTGGATGGACAATATATGTGATAGTTAACTAATAAAATGTCTCTTAACCCTCTCACATTTATTTTCTTTATTAACCATAAAATTTTATTAAAACACAATATTTAGTTTTTAACTATAAAAAAAATAAATTTTATAAAAAATATAGTAAACCCTCTTATTGATCCCTATAAAAATTAGAATAATGGTTTTCATACATATTTTAATTAATAAAAATATCAATTTTATATTTTATCACATTATAATATTCATATATCTTATTTAACCCAAAATTATTCTTCTTTTGAATAATTTTTTACCTTAAAAAATATCCACTATTATAATGTTGTTATTATTATAGTTTTATCCTTTAATAAAAATAAATAAATGTAAATCCATAATATTACACCATATTACTCAATATATATATATATATATATTATCTTATCAAAAATGTAAATATTTTCCTGTAAAATGAAACTTATTTATTAATATTTTAAATAAAAAACTGATTAATAATGAATCATAATGTAATGATAATGTATTGAATTAATAATCAATAATAAAAATCATTAAAAATATTACATTTTTAAATAAAATAATAACTTTTATAACATAATGATGTCCAAAAATATAATTTATATGATTTTTAATGTAAACAATTAAATATTTTTCTCAATATAAGTTTTTTTAAAAAATATAATTTATCATTTTGATATATATATAAATTACCACAATGTCTTCAATTGTATATATAACCATAGTTTTAATAAAAATTTCAAAAACATTAAATTGAACTATTTATTTTATTAAAAGTTCATTGTTATTTATTTATCAATTAGTAAACTCCTAAAAATGTAGTAAATTCATAGATATAGTTATTTCTAGTATAGTGGTCACTGAATCCACACAAAATTTATTCATACAGTTTATTGAAAATCCAAATGTATTGTTAATAATTTATGATGAGAAAACAATTCTATCAGTCAATTTTTATTATTTTAATCTTATTTGGTGATTATAAATGATAAATTAACCTTAAAAATAAACATTAGTTATTCTAAAAAAATTATTGTTTTATTGATGTGTTTTTCTCTCCTAAGTGTAAAAAATATAAAAAAAATTATAGAACACGGGTTGAACCTCTGTGAAAATGAAGGAATATAATAAAAATTAGAATAAATTTGGAAATGTTTATCTTTAGGGAAGAAATACATTAATATGAATTTATTGATTAATTTTGGAGCATGTTAGGGTAAATTTGAAGAATATTTGATGATGAGAAGAAAACCATTACAATGTTGTAGAATTCATAAATGTTTCAATTTGGAAGAATTGTTTTAAGTGAGGGAATTTATTTACCTGGAAATTATGAGGAGTAAAACCACACCATTATCGACTCATCATTCATGGTCTCTAATTTACATTCATGGTTCAATAAATGTCTTTTTTAATATGTGGAGAATATTTTTTTCTTTATTCAATGAACCAAACACATTTTATCGAGTTTATATGAGTTTTATTTTGAGAAAACCATATTGTGATTCAAATCAAACCAAAATATTGCTTTGAATGTGTTTTTAGAGAAATGGTGAATATTTCTGGCATTGAATAAAATACATGCACTGAATGGGGTTTTCAATGAAATATTATTTTCGTTAGGTTTATGAATGTAGAGATATCTATTTTCTTAATGGGTGATATATTATGCTACATGAGTTTGACAGTAAATATTATTCCATATGAGAGAGGAAACCACATCATGGTCACCTTCTAATATAAATTTAAAATTTTATAATTTTTTTAAATATCCAATCTATGATGATTTATGGGTGGTAGATTTTGGGCACAGGACAATGAATATAGAACTGAACGTGTTGTCATGACACACCAAATTGATTATGATTTTTGTTGAGCAAATTATTGTTTTCAATAATGCGTATTAATGTTATTTAAAGGGGGAGATTATTGAAAATAATACTCTGTCTCTTTATGATAATTTTGATGCTCACAAATACCCTTAGTTATTTTCTAATGATTTCACTTAGTATTTTTCAGGAGATTATTAATTTATTTTACTCTTGAAATAACGAGAATTTATTACTTAGCGCGGAATATGTTTTAGCGCGTTCTGTAAATACTGTTCTCATATTATGTAGATGAATATAGCACAAAATCAGTTTTAGCACATTTTGGAATCATTGTTCATACCCTACGTGGATAAACGTAGCGTAAGGATGAAAAGCGTCTATACTTTTTGAAGTACGAGAAAAGTATGGTTAAATAACCATACGTTTTTCAGCAAAGTATGGAAGGAGAACCTTACGTTTGGAAGGAACCTTACGTTTGTTATCAACCCTACATTTTTTATCAACCCTATGTTTCTTATCAACCCTACGTTTAAAGACTATGTTATTAACCCTAGTTTTGGAAGCCACGTCATCAACCTTACGTTTGGCGTCAGAATTTTTGGCAGATGGTTTTTATGTACAATGATCAGTAAGCTGATTTCTCGGCGGATTTCAAGCCGAATTTAAAGTGGTTTTTAAATTATGTCTTTGACTGATTCAAATCTGTTTTATTAATGGATTTAAGATCGAATTAAAAGGATCTTTTTATGTCGAGTCTTAATGGATGTTACGACTTCTCTGTAAATTCAAATTTCTGAATATCGCGAATCAGAAGGAGACTTTTATGGATCTAAATGTGAAAAAGATATGCTTTATTATTTATGCTCTCTCTAAAACACAAAAAATTATGATGATGTGATCGATCTATTATTAAAAAGTGGAAAACAGAGATTGCAACTATTCATGATTGATCTACTTATTCAACAGGAGTGTAAAAGCTCTGTTTGTTCAAGAAGAAGGAACTTGATAGAAGATTCACCTTTTCTACATCGAATATCTACTGTGGATCTACTACTACTGAGGTTGTGAAATATATCTCTATATCTACTACAACTGGATCAACTCAAAACTGCTTCATCTTGAAGATCAATATTTAATGAGTTTTTAATCCATCTTCTCATAATTGCATTCTATTGCAATTGTGAAGATCAACTCGAAATTCCATTCTGAAATTTTTTATTCTTGAGTAACCAGCTTCTCGTTCTAAGCTGTGTAGGTTCGTGTTTGAACCAGAAGGATTTGTTTAGCCTTGAATTATAAAGGTGTCAACTTCCTGTACTCGGTTGTGAATCGATCGGCGGAAAAGAGGACCAGATAGTGAAAATCACCAAGCTCGTGGAGTAAAGCGTTGGTGGAGTGGACTATGGGATTTTTATTCCCCGAACCACTATACATCTTCGTGTTCTTGTTTTTAATTTTTCCACTGCATGATCAAATCTGATAAAGTATAAAGGTTAGAACTCGTTCAAGAAAATATCTATCAGAAAAATTGTAAAAGACACAATTCACCCCCCCCCCCCCCTATTGTGTATAATCTGTAGATTCAGATCCAATAATTGGTATCAGAGGAGAAGCTTCTGACAGAGCCTTATAAAGCTAGAATCATTTAAGGATTATTCAACAGAACATTATGACTGATACAAGAGAAGGGATGTCGATGGTTAGAGCACCATATTTTAATGGAGACAACTATGGTTAGTGTAAATCGCGTATAATAATATATCTGAAAAACCTCGGATATAGAGTCTATTCAAAGATTCTGACTCCTTATGAAATTCCTGAAAATCATGAGGCATGGAGTGCTGCTATAGAGGCAGAGTACAATATGAACTCGAAGGTTATGAATGCAATTATCTGCGGTCTAGGACCAGATGAATTTAACAGAGTATCTCAGTGCCTGACATGATATGAGATGTGGAAAACAATAGTTGTGGCATATGATGGAACATATAATGTAAGGAAAATGAGATATGCAACTGTAGAACTGAAATTTGATAATTTCAGAATGATTGAAGGTGAGAGCACTACCCAAATGAATGGGGTATTGACAGAAATTTTCAATCACATAACTGCTCTAGGAGAACCTATTAAGTAGGCTGATCAAGCATTAAAAGTACTAAGGGTACTTCCTACTATATAGAATGGTATCTCTACTGCAATCAGACAATCAACACCTGTCAAAGATCTAACTATGATAGAGCTGATTGGTATACTGATGATGTATGAAGCTGAAATAAAAGATGAATCTAATGAACATAAAGTGCTTATCAAAAGGGAAGATAATACCTTGAGGGTAAATTCACTATAAAAGAATAGAAAAGTTAAGAGCAAAGAATTCAAAGCCAAATCAGAAAGCTCTTACTCATCCAACTCAGATGAAGAACTGGCTCAACTAGCCAGAAAATTTAGAAAATTCTACAGTAAGAAAAGAGGCTTCAAAAAATCCTTTAAGGGAGATAATAAAGAAGTGAGATGTTATGAATGCAAAAATATGGGACATATCAGAATAGATTTCCCACAACTGAAGGATGCAAAGAAAAAGAAATTCTTAAAAAGAAATGACTTTGAGAAGAAAGACAAGAAAGCTATGAAAGCCACTTGGAGTGTATCTAAAGACTCTAGTAGCTCTTCTGAATCAAGATCAGAGAAAGAATAAGTCAATCTAAAGGAAAACATGTGTTTCATGGTAGAAACTGATGAGGTACACTCATATTACTCCTCTGAATCACATTTTGAATCAAGCTATGCAAATAAAAAACTAGTAGCCTACTGCAATATGCTTGAAAAAAGATATGACTCACTATTTAAAAAACATAAGTCACTGAAAAATATACATAAAGCTGTTTCAGATGAAAGAGATACAATGCTGAAACAACATAAAGAATTAACTGATAAATACAATTCGATTAACACTAACTACATTAATTTTTAATCAAGAATAAAAATACTGCAGGATGAAGTAGAATCTTACAAACAGGCTTCATTGGTTTTTACAAAAGGAGAGAATTCATTAAATGAAATTCTTGAAAAAACTGTCATTAAAAAGGAGAGATTTGGAATTGGCAGTAAAGGAGAAAAACCAAAGCTATATAAAAATTATTTTGTTCCTACCCCTAAAAAGTTTAATTGTAATTTTTGTGGGGAAAAGGGACATGTAGCTAAAAACGGTTTCTTAAGAAAACCTCAAATTTGTGTTATTAAGAAATCTGATATTTCAAAAGACTTATATGATTCAGCTGATTTTAAAAGAACAAAGCAAATCTGGATACCCAGATCATTGCTAGCTAACACTTTGGGACCCAACAAAATATGGGTACAAAGCAATTTGTTTGAATGTCTTTGCAGGTTGCAGGTCACCAGTGAAGAAAAGATATAAGGTACATGGATAGTGGATACTCAAGACATATGAGTGGAAACTCATTGAATTTTTCTTCACTCACTCAAAAGGAAGGAGGACTTGTCACATTTGGTGATAATGCCAAAGGAAAAATCATTGGCATTGGAACAGTTGGAGAACCAAAAACAGTCTCAATCAACAAAGTACTTTATGTAGAAGGACTAAAACCAAATCTGATAAGTATCTCTCAACTTTGTGATGGTGGATATACAGTTGATTTTACTAACAATTGTTGTACTATTTTTAAAGATAAACTGTTTAAATTTAAAGCACTAAGAACTGAAAATGTCTATACTTTGGATTTAAATTCCTTGTGTAAACAACAAGTAAACTGCTTAACTTCTAAAGTAAGTAAATCATGTATCTGGCAAAGAAGAATTGGTCATTGCAATGTATATGTTTTACATAAGTTATCTAAGAAAAATTTAGTTTCTGATTTACCTTATCTCAAATTTGAGAGTGAAAGATTTTATGATGCATGTCAACTTGGCAAGAAACACAAATCATCCTTCAAATCTATTAATAAGGTTGCTACATCTAAACCTATAGAACTTATTCATATGGATTTGTTTGGACCTTCAAGAGTAGCAAGCTTAGCTGGTAAATCATATGTATATGTTTTAGTTGATGAATATTCAAGATTTACATGGATTTTCTTTTTGAAATTTAAAAATTAAGCTTTTACTTTATTTGAAAGTTTCTGCCAATCTGTTCAAAATGAAAAAGGTTTCAATATAATCTCATTAATAAGTGATCATGGTGGAGAATTTGAGAATCTGGAATTTAATTCCTTTTTTCTCAAAGATGGGAATTAAACACACCTTTTCTGCACCCAGAACACCTCAAAAAAATGGGATTTTATAAAGAATAAATAGAACAATTCAAGAAATGGATAGAACTATGTTAAATGAATATAGCCTACCTATATATTTCTGGGAAGAAGCTTTGAATACAGCTTGTTATATAATTGATAGATTTTTAATTAGACCTATTTTGAAAAAGACACCCTATGAACTATGGAATAACAGAAAACCTAAAGTAAATTACTTTAATTTTTTTGGATGAAAGGTTTATATCTTAAACACCAAGGATAATATTGGTAAGTTCGATCCAAAATCTGATGAAGGTATTTTCTTAGGATATTCTGCTACCTCCAAAGCTTATAGAGTTTATAATAAGAAGTCAAGGATTGTTGAAGAATCAGTTCATGTGAAATTTGATGAATCTGATCCTTTTGAGAAAAGGACAGAACAAATGGATGAACTTGACTCTAATGATAACATGGGACTTGAGAATTTAAAGAATGATTTTGAAAATGATATAAAAGAAATTCAGTCCAGTTCATATGAACATGATACTGAAGAACCTTTAAATATTTTACCTAGACAGTCTAGAACCCTAAAGAATCATCCTTTAGAAACTGTAATAGGTCATTTAGAAACTGGTGTTCAAACTAGAAGAAACATAGGAAACCTAGTAGAATTCTATTCCTTCCTATCTCAAAAAGAACCCAAGACTATAGAAGATGATTTAGATGATGAAAGCTGGGTAATAGAAATGAAAGATGAATTAAACCAGTTTAAAAGAAATGAAGTTTGGGTTTTAGTGGAAAGACCTAAGAATTATCCTGTAATAGGAACCAAATGGGTTTTTAGAAATAAACAGGATGACCAAGGCACAATAACATTAAATAAAGCAAGATTAGTATCTAAAGGATATTATCAAGAAGATAGAATAGATTATGATGAGACATTTTCACCTGTAGCTAGGTTAGAATCCATTATAATCCTTTTAGCCTATGCATATTATATGAATTTTAAATTATTTCAGATGGATGTCAAATCATCCTTTTTAAATGGATATTTAATGGAGGAAGTTTATGTTGAGCAACCTCCTGGTTTTGAAAACTCTCAAAAACCTGATTGTGTTTTTAAACTTACTAAAGATCTTTATGGCCTCAAACAAGCACCTAGAGCTTGGTATGAAAGATTAAGTTCTTTTCTTTTGAAAAATGATTTTACTATTGGTATGGAAGATCCCACACTATTTAAGAAAATTTTGAAAAATAATGTTTTATTTGTTCAAATTTATATTGATGAGGTAATCTTTTGATCAACTAATAAAACTCTTTGTCATGAATTTTCAAAATTAATGCAAGAAGAATTTGAAATGAGTATGATGGGAGAATTAAATTTCTTTTTGGGTCTTCAAATACTTCAAAAAGATTTTGGAAATGTTTTAAATAAAAGCAAATACATTATTGATTTACTTAAGAAATTTGGACTTGAAAACATCAAGAAATTTACAACTCCTATGAGTACTAATATAAAACTTAATTTGGATGAAACTGGGAAATGAGTTGAGAACAAGTTATATAGAGATATGATTGGTAGCTTGTTATATCTTACTGCTAGTAGACCAGATATAATGTATTCAGTATGTCTTTGTGCTAGATTTCAAACAAATCCGAAAGAATCTCATCTGACTGCTGTTAAAAGAATTTTTAGATATTTAAAAGGAACAGTTTTTCAATCTCTTCTTTATCCTAAAACTTCTGAATTTAATTTGATTTCATATTCAGATGCTGACTTTGGAAGTTGTAGATTACATAGAAAAGGTACATCAGGTACATGCCACTTTTTAGGAAAGTCCTTAGTATCATGGTCTAGTAAGAAACAAAATTCAGTTGCCCTATCAACAGCTGAGGCAGAATATGTTTCTGCTGGCAGTTTCTGTGCACAAGTGTTGTGGATAAAAAACACTCTTATGGACTTTGAATTGAATTTTAATAATACACCTATTTTATGTGATAATACGAGTGCAATTAATATTTCAAAAAATCCTATTAGTCATTCTAGAACTAAGCACATTGATATAAGGCATCACTTTTTAAGATATCATGTTATTATAAAGGATATATTTTTAGAATTTATAAATACTGAAACTCAATTAGCCGATATTTTTACTAAACCTCTTCCCAGTACAAGGTTTCATTTTATTAAGGGGCGGCTAGGTTTATTTAATTTTAAATAATTTTTTTTTCTGTTTTTGTAAATTTTATTTTGTTTATCGAATACTGTTTAAGTATTTCTTTCTTTCGTCGTATGAAAATTTTCTTTATTTTTAAATATATGTAATGATGAGTGATTACATGGGAATCAAGGCTGTCAGAGTCTTTTCAACTTGTAAACCCATTTCACTTCTATCGAAACCCTTTCAAAATCCAAAAATCGAACTTCCTCTTCTGAAACCCTAACCTTCGAACTTTTGAAACCCTAACCTTCAAATCATCAGAGACTCTCGCAGCAATGGTAAGGACTAAAAGATCCAGTGAGGCCGAGCCGAGCAATGCCAAGAGACAACGCACTAAGGGAAGAAAAATCATACAAGGAAAGGTAATCGATCTCGATTGGTTGTTTCAGACATATATTTTGTTGAAGCAAGCGTTGTTGTTCCAGATTCTTGAACAGATGTTCAACAGTGAAAATATGGAATTTCTATACGAAGTAGAGCTTAGATACTTCTACAAATCTGTACAGTTTAGTCTGGGACATACCGAAGATAGTATGATGGCTAAAATAGAGGATAGGAATTTCTCAATTTCTTCAGTAGAGATTAGTCAGATTCTCAACTATCCTCATGAGAGAGTTTTTCATTTTGACTTGAATAATATAAGAGATTCTGTGAATAATCCAAAGACATTTTGTCTTTTCTTTTTGGTACCAAGACAATAAAGAAAATGTTTGTTAAGGATTTGGAGCCTGATCAGAAGATTTTGATAAAATTTATTCAGACCGGAATAGCTCCACGGATGGCCGAAATGGAGAAGATTTTGTACCCTGATATGTATATAATGTTTCTATTTCTCTGTGATATTAGGTTAAACTTTCCAAGATACATGATAAGGTATCTCAGTTATTTCTGTCAAAGTAAGGCCAGGATGAATTTATATCCCTTTGGAAGATTTATTTCCAAGCTGTTGTTTATGAAATACATGGTGAGATTAATGGAAGCTAGAGTTATCTGTCATCACAGTAATACATTTAATGCTTGGACTTTGAGGAAAGTTGGATATTTTTTGAGCACAATTAAAGGAAAGATTTTTCTAGTAGGAGTTGAGGAAGACTCAGAGAGTGCTCAGGCTCAACCTGCTAAGTCCAAGGAGGGACAAGCTGAATCCAGAGCCAGCAATGCAGCAAGAAGGATTCGATTTGAAGTGACAGATGTTGTGGAAGACAGAAACCAAGAGGGACTTCATTCAATAAGAAAAAGACTAGTAAATGAGGAAGTTACTTCCACTTTTTTGGAAATTCCACCAAAACCATTAATTTCTTATTCTTTTGTGAGAGAAGTTGTTGCTGATAAAACCATGAAAGATGTTACTGAGAGAACATCTTGGGTAGAGAAATCAGGAGCTCAAGAAGAAGCTCAAAGGGACAATCAGGAATAGATTGTTGTTGATGTTGAAGTTTCACTTCAACAGGAACAAGAGATGGAGGCAGTGCCTGGTGAAGAAGTGGCCAGTCCTCAGGAAACTTCTACAAATATTATTCTTGAAACCCCAATAGAAGTCATAGATGCTGATGTTTGTGATGATGTTTGTGATGAGCATGTTTCTGAAGCTCAAACAGAGGTACTTCAAGAGGATTTTTCTGTGGAGGAGTTTGAAAACTCTAAGGAAATATATGTGGACCAGCCTTCTCCGGACAAAGAAAAGGATAAATATGATGTTGAATCATTGCCTTTGGTATTGCTGCATCAACCTGAGAATGTGAATCAAGCACAGGGTGCATCTGATTCAAGGAAAGAATAAGTTGAAGAACTGAACAGAAAAGCATCTCAGTTGGAATCTGAGAATGCTTCTCTAAGAAATTCTTTAGACTTAGAGCATTTGAAGTTTCAAAAGCTGAAGGAGTGTACAGTTTCAAGGGAATAAGTTGAAATGTTTAAAGAGGATATGCTGAATATTGTTACTCAATTGAAATCTGAAATGGTTATGAAGTCAGATTTATCAGATCTGAAGTTGTTTATGGAGAATAAATTTTCATCAGTTGTAAATAATGCAGTTAGTGGTTCAGGTACTTCACCGGACTTAATCAGAAGGTTTCAGGCTACAACAACTGCAATGAGAAACATGAATTAAAGGATTCAAGATCTTCATTGTAACAGTGCTCCTCTGTCAGTGTTGCTGGACAACCAGAAATTCTTAGTGGATCAACTGACATCTAGTGACCCATCAATAAGAATTCTGTTAAATCAATTCTTAGAGAAGCTGTCAGTATTTTTTGAAAAAGAGTAAAGGATGCTTGATTTTTTCAAAGTCAATTTAATTGAGGATATTCATATGACTCAAGAGAACAGAGAGGTCATTGTCAAACATGGAGATGGGATGATGAAGCGACTTCGGGAGCAGTTTACAGAAATCAAGTCTACAATTCAGAGGAGATAGACCATGTTGCCTATCTTACCCAAACCTTGATTCATGTGTATATCATTGTCATGTATATACAACTTTTTTTGAATGAAAATTCTTCTTCATTGTTTATTTGTCTCTTTCCTTATTTGTTTTACTAATTTTATTTTTAATATCCCATTACTCCAGATTTAATTATTGATAAACAGTTTGTAAAATCATTTACTAACAGTTCAGTGCAATATTAAACGTGTTAAAATATATGATTTTTCATTCTTTTTTATATCACAAAAAGTGGTAGAATTTGGATAAACACAACATCAATATTTAGGGGGAGTTCATTTTATTGAGGGAGAAAATTAGATGGGACATTTGGATTTATAATTATCTTTTTGGTGGAAAGATTTTATTTAAAACATTATAACGAATTTTGAAAGTTAATTAAATACTTTTAATAACTTTATAGGTTTTTTTATGGGTTTTGTGATCATCAAAAAGGGGGAGATTGTTGAGCAAAGTATTGTTTTCAATAATGCGTATTAATGTTATTTAAAGGGGGACATTATTGAAAATAATACTTTGTCTATTTATGATAATTTTGATGCTCACAAATACCCTTAGTTATTTTCTAATGATTTCACTTAGTATTTTGCAGGAGATTATTAATATATTTTACTCTTGAAATAACGAGAATTTATTACTTAGCGCGGAATCTATTTTAGCACGTTCGGGAAATACTATTCTCATCTTACGTAGATGAATATAGCACAAAATTTGTTTTAGCGCATTCTGGAATTACTGTTCATACCCTACATGGATAAACGTAGCATAAGGATGAAAAGCGTGTATACTTTTTTAAGTACGAGAAAAGTATGGTTAAACAACCATACATTTTTCAGCAAATTATGGAAGGAGAACCTTACGTTTGGAAGGAACCTTATGTTTGTTATCAACCCTATGTTTGTTATCAACCCTACATTTGTTATCAACCATACATTTGTTATCAACCCTACATTTTTTATCAACCCTACGTTTAAAGACTATGTTATTAACCCTAAATTTGGAAGCCACATCATCAACCTTACATTTGGCGTCGAAATTTTTGGCAGACGGTTTTTATGTACAACGATCAGTAAGCTGATTTCTAGGCGGATTTCAAGCCAGATTTAAAGTCGTTTTTAAATTACGACTTTGACTAATTCAAAGCCGTTTTATTAATGAATTTAAGATTGAATTAAAAGGATCTTTTTATGCCGAGTCTTAAGGGAAGTTACGACTTCTCTGTAAATTCAAATTTTTGAATATCGCGAATCAGAAGGTGACTTTTATGGATCTAAATGTGCAAGAGATATGCTCTATTATTTATGCTCTCTCTGAAACACAAAAAATAATGATGAGGTGATCAATCTATTATTAAAAGTGGAAAACAGAGATTTCAACTATTCACGATTGATCTACTGATTCAACAGGAGCATAAAATCTCTGTTTGTTCAAGAAGAAGGAACTTGATAGAAGATTCGCCTGTTCTACATCGAATATCTACTATGGATCTACTACTGCTGAGGTTGTGAACTATATCTCTATATCTACTAGAACTGTGTCAACTCATAACTACTTCATCTTGAAGATCAATATTTCAAGAGTTTTTGATCCATCTGCTGTTAATTGCATTCTGTTGCAATTGTGAAGATCAATTGGAAATTTCTTTCTGAAATTTTTTATTCTTGAGTAACCAGCTTCTCGTTCTAAGCAGTGTAGGTTCGTGTTTGAACCAGAAGGCTTTGTTTTTCCTTGAATTGTAAAGGTGTCAATTTCCTGTACTCAGTTGTGAATCGGTCAGTGGAAAAGTGGACCAGATAGTGAAAATCGCCAAGCTTGTGGAGTAGAGCGTTGGTGGAGTAGACTAGGGGATTTCTGTTCCCCGAACCACTATACATATTCGTGTTCTTTTTTTTTACTTTTTCCACTACCTGATCAAATCCGATAAAGTATAAAGGTCAGAACTCGTTCAAGAAAGGAGCTATCGGAAAAATTGCAAAAGGCACAATTCACCCCCCCTCTTGTGTATAATCTTTAGATTCATACCCATCAATTTTATGGTTGATTTATATTATAGGGTAGACCCTAGGTCTTCTCTAAAGCATCGTTGATAGCTTTATGGTGTGTATTCATAATTAAAATTACTAATATAGGGGGGTTGTTTTGAAAATATCCTTAAGAAACTATCTTAATATAAAGAGTTTAATAGTTTAAAAATAAGTAGAATTTGACAAATATGAGACAAATGGGTCATTGTGATTTTCCTAGACACATTTAAATTTCATTATTCTTAGAGATTCATTTATCTTTGGAGTTATTATTTCGTTTAAATTAATTGGAATCCTGATTAATTCCAGAGCCTTTATTTCATTGCTTGAAGAACCAAACCTTGACAAAACAATTGTATTATCATGGTTAATAACTTATGGATAGAATAAGAGATTCCAAGGATTATTGAAATTTTAATAATGTGGGTAATAAAAGGATTTTTTGGTTTCCCCCATTATTCCCTTAAAATGGGTCTTTATCATAAAATAAAATATTTGAAGGCCTTCGGGCCGTTAGATGGATGGTAATAAAAGGATTCATGTTTTGTCTAATCGAAACTTATCATGACCCGCGTTCACCAAGATGAGGGAAGGGACAGTAGATTACCAGACCCTTCCTTCTTCATGTTGAAGGAGAGATAATGATCCCCGAGACCCGCCTTCAATAGGCCCTGGACTGGCGACAAGCACCAAGGGTATACAATCACACACAAGATGGAAGGAATTACCCGTTTTCTTTATTAGGATCGGGAGATAAGATAGTAAATCCCAACAAAACCAAAAGGAGGGTGTAAGAGTAAATCCAAAAGAAACCATTCCCATATGCAAGTTATAGAAGTAAATACCACAAAGTACAAGGAGACTACAAATGTAAAGTACCAAAGAAAATAAAAAAGAAACTGCAACTATCCCAACGTCCAAGCTAGTACGGCCCCACCCGATCCCTGAATTCCTCCTGGAAACTAGAAAGCAGTTTTATATACGTAGGGTGAGCATACAAGTATACTCAGTAGGGAAAACCAAAGACTCTCATGTACAAGTGGGGAGGCATTCTAATGCCCCGTGGAAAACGAGATAACCAAAGCACCTATCAAGGAAAACTATCCACCCAAGCCTCACCATGGTACACTCTCCAAATAATGCAAGTCAAGTAATGTATAGTAATAGCGCATTGACATTTGGGTACACCGTGCCACTTTCCCAATGCTTATTGAAGATATCCTACGCATCGAACCAATCCCTCCATTATCACCGCAGTCCCACTGCCACATCCCACCCACACACACCAGGGCCACAACCACGCATCTCGCCTGCAAACACCTGGGCCCCAACCGCTATCCCGCCCACAGACACCTGGGCCACAAAAACCATGTGTAACCACTCTTGCAAACACCTGGTCTAGAATAAATATTGTCATTCCTGAAGACACCTAGGCCTCATCCCGAAGACTCTTGGGAAACAACCTGGCCACACAGACCTAGTCCAACCACCAAAACTACCCTTCCCAAAGAATCATGGGCTATAATGGACCTCAGGCCATCATAGCCCACCTGAAGACTCTTGGGATATTCGGGAAAGGGAGCATAAAGGGAGCTAATAACCAGCCACTCATAGGAGTGTTGGGAAAAACACCCTACCCCATGAAATGGGGGTGTTCGGCATTAAGTGATCAAATTGGGTGGGGCGCGAATAAGAAACATAAAAACTATAGATATATATATAGATAACAAGCACTCATCCCAACCTAGGGTTTCTAAAGCCAACTTAAGCACAACACCCTTGTTGCTATTCATTCTTAAAAAAGGCACATCACTCACGAACCGATCATAACTCATTCCCAAAACCAATTCCCCATTTAAATCATTTTTGTTTTCATGTTCAAAGGATCCCATGTAGGTGAATTCTACACTATTGGGAAACTAATTGGCATAACCCCAAGCCAAATAAAGAGAAATAGACAAACAAAAATTTAAGCATTCACACCCGGTTCTCTTGTGAAGTCATAACAACAAAGGGATTAGTGAGATCCCTCAAAGTATTGGAACTAAAACAAGCCTCGATATATAGCCCCACACAACTTCAAATTCAGAACCAACAACTGTGCCACAAAAGAGGATCCCATACTCATCGATGTCACCCCATAATCATCGAGTAGAACAAACAGACATGCCACCAAGACAGATCAAGGAAGTTTCTAGAATCAAGTACATCATTCACTAATTTTTCTTCTTTCTGTTTGGTTAACCGGGGTGATCACACAAGGATTGTTGTTCACTGGGCATTCATCTAATCGGATGAGTTTATGTGATTAACTAAATTCCCATGTTGGAGCCATTCAATCATCAAAGAAGACGAGGGTTCATTAGTGTGCAAGGAAAGACCATCAACAACCCTGATTTTTAGTGAGAAAAGGCCCATACAGTTCACAACATATAGAAATTATAAAAGAGTACAGCAGAATTGTCAAATGCACCCCATAATTTCTAATAGTCTGTTTATTATCATTGTTAAGGTTTGGTTTCATCCATTCCTATAGAATAGTAGCATACCTACCCCTCATGATACAAAGTAAGGAGAGACAAATGAAAAATCCCTACATGGTTGATAAAGGATCAGAGTTCTTCTCCACGTGCCAAAAACTGGGGATGCGCGACCTGTAGGGGAGGAACTCTGGGGACTCCATGGACGAGCAAAAAAACATCAGCGTAGGCGCACCACTTGCCTCGAGAAGGGGAACTCCAAACGCACTATGATGAAAAAGGAAACCATCCAAGAAGGGGAAGGAAGAAACTCTAGCATGATATAAATATGATATCCTTTTGTTACGGGATATGGAAATTTGAATGATTTAAAGTTGGATCATGGTTTCCTATGAGGTTTAGAGGTTTCACATGATGGGCTTAATTCTTATTTAATTATTCCGACTAGGGTGGTGGAGAAATGATTGTGCATTAAACTGTTTCTTTTAAATGGAGGAAAACACGCACTGGGGGTGGAAAAAGTCAGAAACTGGAAAAAGGGATGAAGACCGCTTGGTGAGGACATGGTGCCACCGTCTCGGTGCCACCCTCATGGTGCCACCGTCATCGGTGCCACCATCACGGTGCCACTGTGACCGGTTTTCGACCGTCACGGTGCCACAATGACTGATGCCACCCTCCCGGTGCCACCGTGACTGGTGTGTATCTTTCATGGTGCCACCGTAACTGGTGCCCCCATGACCGGTGCCACCATTTTTGTGGATCTGTGTTTTGTAAAATTAATGGACCTGGTGGGTCTGGGATATTACATCAAATACCTCTCAAACTATTCTCTCCCTCGAGAATCAAAACTAGACATGAAGAAAATAGGGTTTCCGAACAACCACTTCGAAAGATACCTCTCAAGAGTGAACCTCATTGACATCTAGGAACACCTTTCCCTTGAGTAACTAGGAAACATTCGAAGGTCAAACTATCCATTCATATGGGTTATGGATTTTCTTCCTCCATTTTAAGATACTATCTTCTTTGGGTGGCACTGACTCACCTGCACGGGTTTAGTCGCATCCACCTTAATGCGTCTTGATTTGGTATCAGGTCCTCCCCTCCCCATAGTCAGGACTCTTCACATATATCCACATAAGAAGGAAAAACACACGTTCCATATTTAACAAGGTAAAGTGTTCCATCACAACAAGTATAAAGAAAACAGAACAAAACTCAAAACAGCTCTGGGTACTGGGCGCGCATCTGCGTCTCATGTTCCAAGGTACTTTCATCGAGCCTTCCATGCCTCCATAACAGACAATCCAAAGGAATGGTCCATCCATAGAGCACCTTCTCTTTACAATGCTCGATTATCATAGGCATTTCCTCAAACATCACGTCAGCCTCGATGTCCATGTTTCCCCAGTCGAGGACGTGTGAATCGTCATGTAGATACTGTCAGAGTTGTGACACATGGAAGATGTCATGTATACTCAGTAGCAGCGGTGGTAGCACTACTTGATAATCCACTTCTCCAACCCTCCACAACACTTAGAAGGGTCCGATGAACCTTGGAGAAAGCTTAATCCCCCGGCCGAACCTCCGTTGTCCACACAGAGGGGATACCTTCAAGAATATGTGGTCCCCAACCTCTAACTCCAAGGGTCTCCTCCTATTATCGGCATATGACTTCTACAGGTCCTGAGCCACCTTCATCCTCTCCCGTAAAGCTTAATTTTCTCAGTCGTTCTCTGCACCACCTTCGGGCCAAGAACACATGTTTCCCAAACCTCGGTCCAGCACACGGGTGAGCGAAATGGACTTCTGTACAAGGCTTCGAACAGAGCCATGACTATGGTAGAGTGATAGCTATTATTGTAGGCAAACTCTACCAGATGCAATTGTCGCACCCACGATCCCCCAAAATCTAGAACACATGCTTATAGCATATCCTCCAACGTTTGGATGGTGCGCTCTATCTGTCCGTCTCTCTGGGGATAGAAAGCAGTGCTAAGACATAGCTGGGTGCCAAAAGCATGTTGCAGTCCTCTTCAGACTCATGAGGTAAACCATGCATCCCTATCCTAGACTATGGATCTCGTAACTCCATGCAACCTCACCACCTCATCCATGCACCTTCGTGCTAAGGCATCCACTGCTCCTGACTCCTTGATCACCAGAAAGTGAGCTGATTTCATCAATCGGTCCACCACTACCCAGAGAGCGTCGCAGCCTCTTTGAACCTTGGGTAGCCCTGTGACGAAATCCATCGAGATGTCATCCCACTTCAACTCGGGGACATTTAAAGGCTACAAAACGCCGCCTGGAACACGGTGTTCAGCCTTCACCTACTGACACACTAGGAACCTGACCACGAACTCTGCCACCATCCGCTTTACCCCGGGCCACCAGAACTAACCCCTCAAGCCCCGGTACATTTTTTAAACATCCGGGTGGACTACTAGGGGTTAGTTGTGTAACTCACCGAGAACCCTCACGTGCATCGCCTCTAGAACAAAAAAAATCCCTCGGAAAAGCTTCTGATTCTGACTATACTCTGTCCACCAGTCTAGAGCATTGAATTGGTTAACCAGATCACGCATCACTTCACTCTCTATGTCTCCCCACTGAGACTCCTCCACCTGCCGTAGTATAGAAGACTGCACTATCATCTGATATAGGCAACCTCTATTGCCATCCATCCTCACATCCAGGTGTAGGCTAGTCAACTCCTCCATTACCTTCCAAGCATCTGCCAACTCTCGAACCGCATCCTTCTACGACTTCCTGCTCAAGGAATCGGCCACCACATTCCCTTTTCCTGAGGTGTAGGAAATATCAAAGTCGTAGTCCTTAATTTACTCCATCCACCTTCACTGTAATGAGTTCAGGTCTCACTGGGAGAAGATATACTTCAAGATTTTGTGATCTATGAAGACCATGAAGCACTCCCTGATGAGGTGATGCCGCCACAACTTTAGTGCAAACACGACCACCACAATCTCCAGATTGTGGGTGGACTAATTGTGCTCATGAGGAAAAAACTGTCTAGACCCATAAAATATCACCCCTTGTCATTGCATCAGCACACAACCAAGGCCATGTCCTGAATCATCACAAAACACCTCATATGCTGCCCATTCTTCTGGAAACCTCAGCACTGGGGCACTTACCAACTTCTCCTTCAGATAGCTGAATGATGCCTCATACTTCCCATTCCACAGGAAAGCTTGGTCCTTCTTGGTCAAAGCTGTAAAAGGTGCTGCAACTCGGGAGAAGTTGGGCACAAACCACCGATAGTAACCTACCAGTCCAAGGAACCTACAAACCTCTACCATGTTCCTGGGTGATTCCCAAGAAACAATCGACCCGACCATTTATGGGTCCACCACTATTACCTGCTCGGACACCATGTGCCCAAGGAAGTGCACTTCTCGTGTCCAGAACTTGCACTTGGACAACTTCGTATAGAGTTGGTGCTGTCGGAGGACCTCTAAAACCGTTCTCAGGTGCTCAGCATGATCCAACTTTGATCTTGAGTAGATCCAGATGTCATCAATAAACACGACTACGAACTGATCCAAGTATTTCAGGAAGATGGATTTCATGAGTCCCATGAACACAGCTGGTGCATTTCTATTTCCGAACGGCATGAATGCAAACTCAAGGTCCCCATATCTACACCTTAAGGCAGTTTTCGAGATGTCACCCTCCTACACCCTCCGCTGGTGATATCCTGACCGAAGGTCAATCTTGGAGAACCACCCTGCCCCTTTTAACTATTCAAAATCGACGTCTATCCTTGAGAGAGTGTAACGGTTCTTGAAAGTTACCTGGTTCAGTATCTGGTAGTCTATGCACATCCTAAGACCACCGTCTACCTTCTTTGCGAATAAGACTGGAGCACCCTTGTTTCCGACTCTTTTATACTGGGGCGTGCACATGTGTTCGCCACGCATGGGAGGACGTGCAGCTTGTTGCCCTGCATTCCCGCTTTCTAAAGGTAGGTGCAATCCGTTCCTTGTTTAGGGACGTCTTCTCCTTGATCGAAACCGGGATGATGGGATATCGGTTCTTCCTTCTGTGGATTCATCCTCGGAGCTCGTCACCTAGTCCGGGTCTCCATCATAGATTTAAGACGGGTTCATGAAGGTCGCTCCCAGCGCCATATCTGCATGGATTCCAGTTAATTACGCTGCTTCCGTCGAGACGCTCCAAGGGGTCTTGTTGGGGCAGCAACCTCTAGTGAGGAGAATGGTCATGTTGGGGTGTCGTTGTCATGTCATGACGCTGGGGATTGGCATGTTTGTCTTTTGTCCCTTATCATAGGGCTTATCAAGGGCGCGGAAGCCCGAGGCATCCCACATCGAACGTGGGGAATTGTGTACCATCTGAGGTTTTCCTTAGCTTACCATGTTTAACACGGGGTATGCCGTGAGTTTAATGTCTTGCGGAGATGGATCGGATTGATCCGAACACTGAGAGTGGATTAGATTGAAGAACCCCCTAGGGGGAACACCGATGTTGGGTCCAGCACGTGGGAGGATTCTCGGATACTATGGAGTGGGATGGGGTGGCATGATCTCACCGGGATGTGGCGTCCCGGGTAAGGATCAGGATGGGTGATGGAGTTATGGGCTTGAACCTCATGGAGGCTTCCTACATACCATGCGTTAGCACGGATCAAAGTCCACGTAGTTCGGGAAATATAGTTTAACGCCGTGCGGGATGGCATACATTTTAACGTCATGCAGGATGAAATCATACAGTTTAACGTCATGCGGGATGAGGGATACAGTTTAAGATCATGCGGGGCGAGATACAGTTCAACGTCATGCGGGATGGGATACAGTTTAACGTCATGCAGGACGATATAGAGTTTAAGGTCATGCGGGATGAGATACAGGTTAACGTCATGAGGGACGAAGGCATTTGGGGCTTACGCTCAGAGGCGGCCCATGGTGTTGGCGAACTGATGTGGAGAAGTCGGAACGACCGGGTGGTGGGCTTGATCCTCATGGAGGCTTCCTACGTACCATGCATTAGCACGGATCAAAGTCCACATAGTTCACTGGGATGGGGCTTATGCTCTGAGGCGGCCCATGGGAGGATTTCATGGTCGATGCGCGCTCTAACCTCACGTGAGTCATGCTCAATGTGAGAAACAAGAGGCAGTAGGGACCAGACAATCACTTCGCAAAGGGTGCGTCCATGAGAAGCGGAAAGGGGCTTACGCGTTGAGCGGCCCAAAGAGGAAACAGGGGATTACGCGTGGTTAGTGGCCCTGGGTTCCGGGGCATACACCAGGATGGAGGCACGTGGTGCGACAAAGAACAGT
Organism: Viscum album; assembly: GCA_963277665.1. Lineage (NCBI taxonomy): Eukaryota > Viridiplantae > Streptophyta > Magnoliopsida > Santalales > Viscaceae > Viscum > Viscum album. Next base: position 1,063,658,824 of record OY728166.1, on the reverse strand, counting down.
GGGAAAGGGACTCCACTGGCTTTGGTAGGAGGGAAGTACGGAGGTTCATGGGTGCAACCTTCCGTAAGAGAGGCTAGGGGCTTACGCTCTGAGGCAGCCCTTCCCCCATGGACAAAAGCCACTCTGACCAGGAGGATCTCATTCAATGTGAGGAAGATTACATTCCCATTGAGATGAGAGGCGTAAAAAAGGTCCAAGATGGGGGGACCCTGCGTGCGAAGCATGGGGTCGGACCACAGTTTAACGTCATGTGTTAAGGACGAGGTGCTTAGCAGTTTAACGTCCTACAGCTTGAACGGGGTGGGTTCACTCCACACCCCTAGGGATTACATGCCCAATTCCCTCTACCCCTTGTGGGAGGGATGGCATTGGAAAGGCCGTAATGAAGGGGGGCCGCAGGTCGAACCATTGAGGGGTCCACATTAGTGTGGCTATGCGAAGAAGCAATAGCCATTAGCGTGCCTATGTGGAGAAGCATAAGGCAAAGCAACGCAATGGGAAACACCGCCCAAGGAACCTTGAGGTTACTTCGTACAAGCCTGGAAGGCCGTACGGGAAAACAACGCATGGCGTGCATGCCCAGCAGGGGAGACATCAGGTGCCGGTGCAGAAAGGCAGCCAAGGGGCGTCAAGGTAAAGGGGTCCTTGGTGTTGCGCGCAAAAATATGTTTTGCACGCAAAACACTAGTATGGCGCACAATAGGACCATAGGATTGTGCAAAGACATGATTGTGCGCAAAGGATGGAGATTGCACGCACAGGAGGGGTTGCATGCATGGGGTAAAGATTGCACGCAAGGGGGGAACCTGGAGGAGTGAGCGAAATCATTTAAGCCAGTGGAGTTGCACGCAAAGGTGAACCCCGGGGCAAGGTTGCGTGAAAAGAGTAATTACCTAGAAGTCATCTTGCGCACGGGGGAGTCTGAATTGTGCGCACAGGAGCCGTTCTGAATTCTGCAACCCCCAAACCATCAAGGGTCACCTTCTATTTATAAGCATTAGCCGGCGCGGAATCCAGGCGGCGCACGAAATCTTCCGTGCTAGTAACCGTCGGCGCGCAAAACTTCACCGCGTAGAACTGGGGCACACAACATTGTGCACTCCATCGACTCGATTATGAGAATCCCGGGAATTCTTCACACGCACCTCATTATTTCGCGCCAGTCCTCCTTAATTTTGTTCCCCACTTCCCGGGCCTCCGGACCCGGCCTCTGATTCTTAATATGACTTCGCTTTGTCATTTCGAAACTTCCTCTAGGATTTATGGGCTTTTTTGGAGTATATAAATTCCCCCCTTAGGAATTGGATCAGCAAGAGGTCGCAACGGTCAGATTCTGAGGGAAACGCCGAAGCAGGGCCTATTCGGGGCACTTAGCGCGCAAAAAACCGGCGTGGTGCGCAAAATGACGGATCCACGTGGAATTCTCTTTCCGCGTGGCATGGAACCCTGGCCTCGCCTATAAAAAGGGTCGTTGGGTCTTGAATTCGTACAGAATCTTTTCCGCGTGATAGGATTAACGCTCTTGTGCGCGAAATTGCTCCCGTGGCTGCGCGTAAAAACGCTCTGGGAGCGTGTAATTCCTTCCAAATTTCAGCCGTACTTGCACACCTACTCGAGCTATTACGCGCCTAGCATGCTGATTGTGTACCCAACTCCGGGATTTCATACCGCCACTTCAGAATTCGCGCAGCACTCTCCGATTCCGTGCACTACATCATGATTTCGTGCAACTCCCGAAATATTCGAGATGGCCACAAACCGTGTTGATGAGGGGGAATCCACCGCTCGTATGACCGAAATGGCGGAGAACAAGGAAGTTTGTTGCACTAAGGTGATCCTTTCCAACAATCTGACCTTGTTCAATCTGCTGACTCCAGCCCAGAAGACGTATCCCCTGTCTGACAACCTCCCTCTCTGGAACTTTGGCATCCTGGAGGAGGTGCCTCTGTTGGGCTTTGAGGTGGACAAACCACGATCATGGGTGACCCGGGAGGACGAGCGTCCTCACTACAACATTAACAACAATGGCCAATCTGCTAGGGAAACCAGACATATGGACGTATATGTCCTGAACCCGAGGACTAGGACTATTACTGGGGACGAGCCTTTCGCAGAGAATTCTTCTGCCCTCTACGTGAGCACGTTTCGTCAGAGCGTCCCGGATGACACGAAGGGCTGGCTAAAAAATTGGGACCTACGGTCCGGGGGAAAATTCACGAGTGAGTGGGCCTGGGTGTTCTGGGTTCGCCATACTTGCCACCAGTTTGGGGATGAACTACAGCATATTGGCCTGTTTGAGGCGGTATGGACATCGCATTTCCACTTCCACCATCAACCTAAGCTCGGGCCGAAGCTATTCACCCAGTGGTATCCTAATACCAACACATTACACCTTCACTATGGGGGAGTTGGAATCAGTCTCTAGGATGTTCACTGCTTCGGAGGTATCCCACTGGAGAGCTACAAATACGATGAGTTCGTTCCTCCAAAGAACACCTGGGAAGACAGGTCACAGACGCCCATGCTAACGTGGAACCTGCTGGAGATGGCCAAAGAGAGGCTGGGGGTCAAGGACTTCCTAAAGGACATTGCCTACAAGGGCTGGTTCAGCCAGTTCCTCGAGAAGGATCCAGCAATCAAGATGCTGGGACGGGGGAAACGGTGCCCAACCGCGGCTCAGAGGAGCAGCGATGGGTCTTACGGGAGGACCCTGGAGGCGGGGCAATACCAATCATGGTGCCATCATGTCATCGAGTACTGGGACCCAAACATTTGGTATGTCAGGTTCCTTGCCTCCTTCTTGAGCGGGTGGCTCTTTCCGGTGCGGGACGTGAGGATGGGCGTCCGTCCAGCAACACTGGTGATGAAGGGCACCATGGCCACCAACAAATGGTTCAACTTGGGCGTCCACGTACTAGCCAAGCTTTATTCCATCCTGGGACGCATCTCACGACGGGGGTCTCCTCGGAGAGTATGTGTCCCCTTCCAGTTCTACAACGGCTTGGTGGCGGCTCACCTCGGCTGGTACGCTTTCCCAAACGCCATCCGTCCTCCAAGCAATGGCCTGCGACCGTCCTTGCTGAACATCTCCGGGGTGGCACCGATGACACTCAATGAGGAGGGCATGAGAATCCACATTGGTAACCACACCAACTTCAATGTCAGCCTGTTCCCCACCCCGGTCGGCCAAGTGGTGGACAATGGGCGAGGCCCACTGGAGCAGCGGGAGATTTTCCAGACCATTTGAGGCGGGGTGCTCATGGCTCAGATCAATGAGAAGGTGTTCTGTGAGACTTACGTGCCATCCCGATTCGCCAGGAAATTCGGGTTCCTCCAACGAATTTCGAAGAAGGTATTCACGGCTGTCTGGAAGAAGAAGAATCCCTGCGTTCTGCGCCAGATGTGATTGATGTTTACCACTCTCAGCTCTGGCGACGTCATTACTCTTCCCCCCACCAGGGTAGACGCTGGTCTAGCAACTGAGTATGCTGAGCACTGGACCATTGCGTAACCTGAGGGGATTTTACGTAAGCGAGTACAGAAACTCGAGGCTACCCACGCGGAAACCGGGTGAAGGGTGAGGAGGCATGGTGCTGGAATAAGGGCGGAACCAGGGGCGCATCTAGCAGAGAGGCATGCGTAGGCTGGGACATCAGTGGGAGGCACATCACACAGTGCCGTCATGACCTCGTTTCCCATGGGGGGTCAAATGAGGTGGCCAGGGAACTGCCCTGGAAGTAGATAAAGTACCTGCTTGAACCTTCCCAAGATGTAATTTTCCCGACACTACGGTAGGCCTGGATGACCCTACGACAATCGCTGAGCATTGAAGTCGTCTGGCAGAAGATCATGCAAAGCGGGATCCAACTGCCAGAGGTCAGGGTCATTCGAGTTACCGACCGGGTAAACTTCCATCGGCGGCATGCTTATCTAATGGACATGGACACATACGCGCGCCAAAGGGGTCGGCGTGCGAAGCCACCTTTCCTAGTGAAAGTAATGCTCAGCCAGGAGCATGATCCGGAAGTGAGGCCGCTGGGAGAAGGCGACAATGACGAGGAGTCGGAGGGGTAGGAGACCGGAGAAGACGAAGGTGAAAGGAAAGATGAAGAAGAAGGAGAACCTGAAGGTGACGGGTCGTAGGGGGCGACCTACCAAGGGAGTCTCCGAGAGAGCGGCAGGATTTTCAGCTCTGATCTCGACATAACCAAGATACTCGAGGTTTGTCTCTATCCTCATTCATTTCCTTTTTTTCATCCATTATCCTTTTCAATTTCCAAACCCTCTCTCTACCTCACTCAAGAGCACCTAAGCGTTGGTCAGGCATCCCCACTAGAGGAGGGAGGAATGGAACCGATGGGACAGGATGGGGATCCAACACCAATCATTGAATTGACATGCGCAGAGGGGTCTCCCATCACGACGGCTCCTGCTGCGGCTGGAACACTAGAGGTCGACGCTCTGGATTCCTATGAGTCTCATGCTTCACTACTGGTTCTTGTTATCAAAAGATCCCAACTAATAAGCATACGCCTTGCACAGTGATCTCAACATTGGAGGCTCGTCAGGCTGCGGAACCCGGGCCGTCCATGAGCGGACCAGTGGTGGACATACCACCTCATTCAGAACATACTTCCCACACTGAGTCATCCCTATAAATCGGTGAGAAGGGGGAAGTGGGAATCAGCGGCGCTGTTCTTGAGGCGAGGCCGGAGGCTGATGGAGGCACCGTCGCTGTCGGGGTGAGAGAGGAAGATTGCCCGGACATCGAGGATCCTATTCCTTATGAAGACATCCCTAAGGCAGATCCTGCTGCAGACCTTCTAGCTACCTTTCCTGTGTACCAGCCCTCTGACCCTGAGGAGATAGATGACTCAGACTCAGAAGCGGCTGAGGAGAGCCGGATGACACGGCGCAAAGGGTGGAAGTGTATGCAGTGCTTTCTCAGACAGCCCCAGTCGGATTGGCTGAGGCGGATGGGATCAGTCCAGACATGGTTGCGCTTCCTGTGCACCGAAGGGGCTGACTCCTAGTGCCTTCATCTCACAGTTTGTGATTAAATGGCCGAGACGATACGCAAGAGCAGCCGGCGTACCGATGTTTCTCGGTGTCAGTAAAGACCGGCAGACGCCCAAGCTTTGCTGAGGGTGGAGCGGGAGGTCCGGCACCTCGAAGGGCAGGCGGCAGAGAAGGAGGCCTTCCTTGCGACGTGCTCTGAGCTCATGGAACAACTGGAAGCCCAACTGGCTGATGCGCAAGAACAACTGATATTGGCGAGTCAGCAGATGTCCATACTTCAAACCGAGTGGGTGTAGGCACAAGCTAGGGTTGGCGAGCTGCGCTCTGCAGCGGCTGATGAGGAGAGAGTCTGCAAGGAGCGAGAAGCAGTCCTGGAGGCTACCAGCCAAAGGGTAGAAGCATTGGAAGGATTGATCAAGCACGACGAACCTTATGGGCTTTGTTTTTTCCATCTCATGAACTTCCTAGTTTTACTGCTCATCATCTAAATCCAATACATGGACAAATCCATTCATTTTTACCCTTGGTTTAATATGATCAACCATAATTCTTAAATGAATAACAACTCATCCCTAAGCTCCTGTGGGTCACGCCCAACGTGAGAAGAAAAGGATACTCGTGTTATCATTTAGTCCAACTGAGGGACATTAACCAAGCTTCAGGTATCCGAAATTGGGCCTGGATTTCTGAGGAGAAGACCTCAGACTGATCGATATATCGCCTTCTCAATGCACTCTGACACATGAGTGGGGTAATTCCGGGGGCATTGAAATCCATCTGAACATAGGGATATAGAAAGGAAAGGTGAATCATGCTACTCGAATTCGGAATACTCTGGGGCGCGACGATGGAGGATAACTGTTAATAGTGGAGGAAACGCAGCATCCATATCATGTTTTCCTAGAATGGGTACAATAAATGAGGGCTGACTGTTGACCATGTTCGCAACATGGGGCCTAACTCAAATATCGCCGACCAGTCTTCTGGAACGTTGGCCCATGACAGCTAGCAGACTATAGGTCTATAATCCATACTGCTACAATAGGCGGACCAAAGGTCTATCATCTATATTATGGCTGCAGGTTGACCAAATTCTATCATCCATACTGTTAGGGGGTCCCATCAAACATGACCAGTCCTCCGGAACGTTTCCCTAAGACAGTAGGCAGATCTTAGGTCTATCATCCATACTGTTAGGGGGTCCCATCTAACATGAAAGAGAATGAGGATCTGAATAAAGGGGCACGCAAAGCGTGGAAAGTGGAGTGGTGGTTTGTTTGAACAGATTCCAACACTCCCGAAATTGCGCCACCGTGGAGGAGGCACATTAGGCAGACGTACCAACCTGATCACAGATCGTCCCAATTTTTAGACAGGACCTCTCTGGTGAGAGAACTACCGCTTCCCATTATTACTATGGGGAATCTTGAACTTATTCGGGGTAGATGTCACGATTACACCACTTCCCAAGAAGTCAGGCCGAGGGGCCGACAATAAGGAGGGATGGGATTTGGTAATCCCTGGGGCTGGACCCAAGATGAAATGCTCGGGCGTTCCTACATATCTCATTAGGATGAGAATCAAACCACACGTAGTTCTAGAAGCACGGTTTAACATCTTGTAGGACTAAATATAGTTTAACATCGTGTGGGACGGAATACACATCTCATATGGGGATAGGCACGGTACGGCGAGTAACCTGACGTGAAAGAGGACATAATCCCACACCACATCGTACAATCCCACAAGAGAGAACGAGTCATGAAAAGACAAGGGTCTTAGTTTACGGTCTTAGAACTCGGACCAAAGAATAAGGGGAATGGGTGACACACAGTAAAGCGGTTGCAAAACCCAACGTGAATGGGGCAAAGCCCTGCTTACTATGAGCTCCTAGGGACGTGTTTAGGCCGAGAGACTGAACATGAAAAGTGAGGCTCGGGCTATGGGGAAGTTCTCGGGAACTCCTACGTATCTCATAAGGATGATAATCAATCCATAAATAGTTCATGAGAGGTAGTTCCTTAACGGCATGCAGTTGGGACGATATCATCACAGTTTATAGTCATGTGGTTGGACCTGGCAGCACAGTTTAAGGTCAAATGGCTTGGACCTGGCAGCACAGTTTAAGGTCGTTTGGCTTGGACCTGGCAGCATAGTTTAAGGTCGTATGGCTTGGACCTGCCAGAATAGTTTAAGGTCGTATGGAATGGACCTGGCAGTATAGTTTAAGGTCGTATGGCTTGGACCTGGCAGCATAGTTTAAGGTCGTATGGCTTGGACCAGGGGAAACACGCATAATGTGATAAAGCATACCTGATGCGAACGGGGACATAATCACATACCATCACCGTGCGCAATTCCGAGAGAGGAGCCTCGGGAAAAAGGGGCCTACGAGGGCTCAACAATCAGGGGGGCAGGAGATGCTAGCTCCAAGCAATGCTAGGCCCAAAACGTAATATCTGGGTGACTCCTCGTTCCCTATGGGGATGAGGGTCAAGCTGCACGCAACCTGTAAATAAGAAACCCAAGCACATACTCTTGCACTCAGATCACGGGAGCCCCGAGAGACACTGTTACGCAGCATGGTCCGTCTGACGTGTGGGGGTGTACTAAGGGTTAGTACAAGGAGTGTCGAGATTCCACCTCGACACGGTGGGGTGCAACATAGTGTAAATCATGTAACCAACATTCAGGGCCTGAAGAAGCCAGTGTGACAACTGAGGATTACTACTGACCATGCTTGCAACACAGCATCCTGTCGCTTAGCCTAGACGTAGGGGCAGAAAAATGAGCAACAACCGCTGACGACATTCGCAACACAGGATTTGTATCAATTTGTTTCATGAAACCCTCGGGGGCGTTGGCCCGTGATGGTAGGAGATCCCTTAGGTGTTGTATCTAGGCCGTTCTTGGGGGTCCCTCCGGGTGTGAAATATGGTGGGGCCTGAATGAAGGGGAACGCGAAGCTTGAAAAGCGGACGAAGACTTGCCTAAGTCGAATATGACACTCCAGGTCCTAGACCAGAGTACTCCGATCACATTAGCAGACCACCGGAAAGGGTCTAGGGGCTCAGTCTGAGAGTGGCCAAAAGATGGCAGATTCCCGAGGGAAGGGCAGGTCAAAAGACCGAGGCAACTGGTAGATCACAGGATCTCCTAAGAGATGGGGTTGGACCTGAAATCTAAGTGTTCATGCGGTCCTACATATCCCATAAAGATGTTAATCAAGACACACGTAGTTCTTGAAATTAAGTTTAACATCACGTAGGACAAAATACAGTTTAACGTCATGTGGGACGGAATACAGTTTAACATCGTTTGGGATGGGGAGAGGATCTTAGTTTTAGGTCTTAGAACTCGTACCATTGGGGGCCCAGATTTAGGGAAAAATGTAGTTTAAGGTCATGTTGGACCATGTAAAGATCTTAGTTTAAGGTCTTAGAACTCAGATCAAGGTGCAGTTTAGGGTCGTGCAGGACTGTACAGTTTAAGGTCATACATGACCATACATACCTAGGCAAAGTACTGGTTGAGGAACCTGGCGTTGGTGAGAGGAGTTATGCGCTCACCATCCATAGTCACCAGGGAATACACACCATTGGGATAGATCTTATGGACAATGGAAGTCCCCTCCAATTTGGGCTCCAACATGGGCGGTTTTCTGCTGGGAATCATCGGTGCTCTGAGAGCCAGCACCAGGTCGCCTTCCAGGAATGGGCGGAGGTGAACCTTCTTATTGAAAGATCGAGCCATCCTGCTCTGATGCCTTTCCAAGTTATGTAACGCACGGAGCCTACTTTTTTCCAGTGCTTCCAATTTAGCTAGATGGATTTCGGCCATTCTATCTGGCGCTTGTTGGTCATAGACTGTTGTGCGCAATGAGGGAAACTGGATCTTGATTGGCAGGACGGCCTCAGCTCCATACACCAGGGAATAAGGAGTCACCTGGGTGGAGTTACGAGTCATCATCATATAATCCCAAAGGGCATTGGGGAGCTTGTCCGGTCAACTTTTCTTGTTCTGACCAACCATATTTTGCAGAATGATAGATATAGTTTTGATAAATGCCTTGATCTGTCCATTCTCCTACGCATGATAGCGGGAGGTGTGGTTGGAGCGAATGATGTACTTGGCATACAATTTCTTCAGCTCGGCTGCTTGTAAGTTGGTTCCGTTATCTGTGAGGATAGCGTGAGGTATTCCAAATCGATAGATGATATTGGAGCTCACGAAGTCAGCGATAGAACAGGATTTGACTTCCTTGAGCGGGATTGCTTCTACCCACTTAGAGAAGAAATCCGTAGCGGTCAAGATGAACCGGCACTGGTGGGCCATCGTCGTCGGGTAAAGTCCTACAACATTCAACCCCCAGACTACAAAGGGCCAAGAATACTTGGTAGTATGGGGAGGCTCTGGTGGCCAATGCACAAAGTTAGCATGAACATGGCATGTGTGACCCCTCTTGGAATACTCGATTCAGTCATAGATCATGGAGGGCCAGAAGTATCCTAGCCTCCGAAACTGGTGGGACAACTTCGACCCGGCCAGGTGGGCGCCACAGGAAACAGTGTGCACCTCTTGCATGACCTGCAAGATCTCGACTCCTTGAAGGAAACGGAGGAGAACACCATCAAATCCATGCCTGTAAAGGAGCTGCTGAAGACTGGGACCGCTCTGAAGGGTGAACTGCGGTGCGCAGCATCAGATTTTCTCGTGCTTGGCTCGGTCCGACAAAAGATTTCCATGCATAAGATATTCAACCAAGGGCGTCCTCCAATCAAGAACTATCTCGATTACCACACCCGAATCCCCAGGGGATCCTGACGTAGGGGCACCAGTGGTGAGATGGTTCACTCGTGGTCCGCGATCTCCCTCCGGAATAACAGGAGCAATGACTCTCCGGTGTGACACGTGGATAATTAGGTCATCCTGCTCGGGCTCCGCAAGTAATGCGGCCAGGCTGGCCAAAGCATCTGCTCGACTGTTCTGCGACCGGGGAATGTGAACAAGCTTTGGCTGGGAGGGGAACTTAGCCATTAGATGAAAGGTTCACTCCAGCAATGGCATGAGTTCTGGCTTCCTGATAGCATAGTCAGCATTGACATGCTTGATGACTAGCTCGGAGTCCCCTTTTACATAAATATGGGGTACATCAATCTCGAGATCTAACTCGAGGCCAGTGATGATGGCATGATACTCTACCTCATTTTTGGGGCAACCTTCTGACAACAGGAATGAATACGGCAGAACGGCTTGCTCCGGGGTGATGAAGACGACACCCAGGACCACTCTATTGATCCTAGGATCATTGAACCTCCTACCGGTGGGGCTCCGGGAGGCACTGTCAAAGTGCATCTGCCAACATGGGATGGCTTGATCGATTGAGAAGATTTCCTCATCAAGAAATCCTAGATCTAGTGGCTGGTCTGCGGAGGTTGGGTGGGCAGCTAAGAATTCTGCCAATGCCTGTACTTTGAAGGCCTTCTAAGGTACGAACCTCATGTCGAACTGCTAGAGGATCACCGCCCAGCGCGCCAATCGGTCGGTCAACATAGGTCAGTTTAGGATGTATTTCAACGGGTCTACTTGAGAGACCAGCTGTACCTCGTGGTGCTGCAAGTAGTGCCGCAATTTCTACATGGAAAATACGAGTGCCAGGAAGCACTTCTCGATGGGAGAATATCTAATTTCCATATCAAGGGGCATGCGGATGAGGTAGTAAAGTCTATTCTCTATTCCCTCACTGTTTTTCTGGGCGAGAAGTGCGTCGAGGGATCATTCCAGGGCGGTCACGTAAAGGACCAGCGGCTTTCCGGAAATGGGTGCCATTAAGACCAGTGGTTGGAGAATATACTGCTTGATTTCCTAAAAAGTGATCTGACACTCTTCATCCCATTCATAGGTGGCTCCTTTATTCATGAGCCGAAAAAAGGGATAACACTTACCGGTCAGATTTGCAATGAATTGGCGTATATAGGATAAGTGGCCTTGAATACCTCTCACCTCCCGAATATTATTCGGGGGAGGCATCTGACTGATGGCCTTGATTTTCTCCGGGTGGATCTCGATGCCTCGGTACCTAACAACAAAGCCAAAAAACTTTCCGGAGGTGACCCCGAAGGCACACTTCAATGGGTTCATCTTCAAGTGGTGAGAACGGAGGAAGCCAAACACTTTCTCAAGGTCTTTGAGATGGTTCTGGTGCTGATGAGATTTAACCACCAGATCATCAATGTAGCACTCCACCAGTGTCCCGAGAATCGGCTTTAATAGGCGATGCATAGCCCGTTGATAGGTGGCACCCACATTCTTTAGGCCAAAGGGCATAACCTGGTAGCAGAAAGTACCCTGGGGGCCCAGAAGGAAGTGAACTCTTCATCCTCGGGGGCCATCCAGATCTGGTTGTACCCGGAGTACTCATCCATGAAAGAGAGGGATTAGATCCCAGCTGTGGCATTGATCAACAACTCTGTCATGGGAAGGGGAAAATCATCCTTCGGACAGTGGCGATTGAGATCGCGGAAGTCGATACAGACCCTGATCTGCCCGTTCTTCTTCCTGACTGGCACAATGTTGGCTAGCCACCTGGGGTACTGGACTTCCTTGATGAAGTTGGCTTTGATGAGCTTATCAACTTCAGCCTCAACCATGGCACTGTGAGAGGCGTGCATCTTCTTGGGAGGCTGCTTGAACCCGTGATGGTTTGCTAGAAGTCCAAGGTGGTGGACAGCTACCTGGGGATCTAGCCCTGGCATCTCATCATGACTCCAAGCGAACACATCACGGTGTTGTCTGAGAAAGTCTATGTACTGTTTCCGTTCCTCGGGGTGGCATAGCGGTGCTGACCAATGTGGGTCTCGGGTCTGCCTCGTTACTGAAGTTCACCTGCACTAACTCGTCGACCGTGGTGGGGACGCCTTCCTCAAAGGCAGGAGGACCGTCTTCCATGTCCTCCTCTCCACTTTTAGAGGGATCATCCACGGGGGGAGCCGTTTTGGGGCTACCAGACCCTGATGGGAAGCTGTTGCCGACTTGGGCGGCAAAGGTCATCACGTCTGGAGACTCATGCATTGCGGAGACCATGGCGACCAAGGCGGTTTATCCAATCCCATCTAGCCTTCAGCCCAAGGGGCGATGCTTTATGACATCAAAGCAGTAGTGGCGCATTGGCTGGAGCCAGTCGATTCCAGCCCGGTGAAACAGACACGTATGACATACTGTTGTTGCCATGAGCCTAACGTCCCAATATCATACAGGGGTAAGGGGCTCGAGGATCACTTGAGCCTGGTTAGTGTAACAGTACGAGGTGATTTTCCGCCATCTCTTGGACCCGGAAATATGCCTTCCTCTGGTACTCAAAACAAAGAATCACTACCCCATGTCGGGGTTCGTGGCCTCCAACTGATGGATTGGGAAGACATATGCGTCGTCCAAACCTGCCTAGGGATCACTCGTGACAGTGGTGGGCTCAACCTCACCTGCCAGGATCTGCTTTTCCTTGCTCTTGTAATAGTCAGCGTCCAGATAACGGGCTTCACAAGTGGCAAAAGGAGATGCATCTCCTTGGGGCACACCCACTCGACCCTTAAGGGATTATTTGAGGCACTGGTGATACGATGAGGGGACCACTGCATGAAGGTGGAGCCACGACCTTCCCATCAACACATTGTAGGTGGTGTCCTGAGAGACAACCATGAATTTGGTGTTGGAAATTAAGCCGCCGAACTAGGTCTTCAAGCGAATCTTGCCGAGTGGAGTTTTCTCGGTCCTTTTATAACCCTAGATCTTGAGGTCGGAGGGAGTTAAATCATCCTCAGAAAACCCCAGTTTCCATAGTGTCCGAGTTGGGATTAGTTTAATCCTGGAACTGGTGTCAACAAGGCAGCGGCAGACTTCGTTGCCATTGAACTGTTCGGTGATGTACAGTGGGCGAATGTGCCCCTGTATAGGAAGGTCTTCATCTTCACAGGAAAAGGAGATAACTGCCTAACATTCGGTGTCCTCAATCGCCTCGGTGTGGGAGGTTTCTGGGGCCGCCACCTCCGTCCCAAACTGAAGGGGGCTCCTTAGAGCTTCGGCGAGCGCCTGATGCATTTCAGACGACAGACGAAGGGCCTCAAGGATAGAAAGCGTTGCCGGAATGCCGTCCAGGTGGGTTCGCTCCACACCCCTAGGGATTACATGCCCAATGCCCTCTACCCCTTGTGGGAGGGAAGGCATCCGCAAGGCCGTAGTAAAGGGGGCCGCAGGGCGAACCGTTGAGGGGTCCACGTTAGCGTGGCTATGCGAAGAAGCAATAGCCATTAGCGTACCTATGCGGAGAAGCATAAGGCAAAGCAACGCAATGGGAAACACCACCCAAGGGACCTTGAGGTTACTTTGTACGAGCCTAGAAGGCCGTACAGGAAAACAATGCATGGCCCGAATGCCCGAAAGGGGAGATATTAGGTGTCGGCGCGGAAAGGCAGCCAAGGGGAGTCAAGGTAAAGGGGTCCTGGGTGTTGCATGCAAAAAGAAGGTTTGCGCGCAAAACACCAGGATGGCGCGCAATAGGACCAGAGGATTGTGCGGAGACGTGATTGCGTGCAAAGGATGGGAATTGCGTGAACAGGAGGGGATTGTGTGCACAGGGTAAAGATTGTGCGCAAGGGGGGAACCCGGAGGAGTGAGTGAAATCACTTAAGCCAGTGGAGTTGCGTGCAAAGGTGAACCCCGGGGCAAGGTTGCATGAAAAGAGGAATTACCTGAAAGTCATCTTGCACACGGGGGAGTCTAAATTGCGCGCACGAGAGACGTTATGAATTTTGCAACCCCCAAACCGTTAGAGGTCGCCTTTTATTTATAGGCATCAGGTGGCATGAAATCTAGGCGGCGCGCGTAATCTTCCGCGCTGGGAACCGTCATCCTGCAAAGCTTCACCGCGCGGAACTGGGGTGCGCAAAATTGTTCGCACCATCGGCTTGATTACGCGAATCCCGGGAATTATTCTCACGCACCTCATTATTTCGCGCCACTCCTCCTTAATTTCGTGCCCCACTTCCCGGGCCTCCGGACCAGGCCTCTGATTCCGAATATGACTTTCCTTTGTCATTTCAAAACATCCTCTAGGAGTTATGGACTTTTTCGGCGTCTACAACCCCATTGTGACGCACTTGGTCGAACAAAACCCTTCTTCATCAGATCATCAATCTAAATTCACAACTCCAACAACTTAGAAGGTTTGATCTGGTAGGGAGCCATTGAAATCGGATGGGCACCAGGTTGCAAGTCTATCCCGAACTCAACATCACGTCGAGGGGGTAGCATCGCCACCTCCATAGGGAAGACGTCTATAAACTCGCTGATGATCCCTGGGACTTCCACAATTTCTTCATCCATTGACTCCACTGATAGTTCAGTTAACAAGGAAATGAGGGGCTCTTCTTGCCTGCTGCTTTTCTGGAAACCCTGCTCACCGATGAAAGTTACATGTCGGCTGCCCAAATATGAAAACATGACCCTTCCACGGAAGCAGTCAATGATTGAACATACATATAACATCTAGTAAATGCCTGGGATGACATCATATGTATGTATCTGCAATAGTAGAAGATTTCTGATAAACTGATGTGGCTATATCATCAGTTTACACCCTCAGCAAACATAAGACAAGTTGGTCTGACCTCCGACTAGTGTCCTCAACACCAGGGGAACTTGAAGTATCTCAGCATCTAAACCCAGAGCACAGGATAGACTTGGTGCAACAAAGTAGTGTGAAGCTCCTGTATCAAACAAGGCACAGGCAAGAGTACTAAACAACCTGATCATACCTCGAACGACTTCTGGCCCTGTTGGGACTACTGCCTTTGTGGAGTGCAACTGCCCATGCCCAGTTCCTCTGCCTCTAGGCTATCAGCCACCTCCCCAAACATGCCATAGTCGAGGTCCTTGAGGAGATTCCTGAGGTCATCCTCCTCCTACAATGCCTACCCTCGGAGTATCGGGAGATTGCTGCCCCTGTTGCTACTGCTGAAAGGGCCTAGCTGGAAACTGTTGCTGCTGAGGTAGGCGCTGGACCTGCCCACCCTCTCTATATTTTACTCTATCTGGGCACTGATTAGGAAGGTTTACATGGCTTCCACAGATAAAGAATCTTGGCCCAATGCCTAAAAGGAAACTTTGAGGTCATGGAGATCGGAACTAGAACTTTTGAGGCCTACTTCCTACTAGTCGAAATCTAGAGGGCCCTGACGCTGGAGGCCTACTGCGGATGGCTTTCCCCTTCGTCGAGCCCAACTGGATTCCCTCTTGTGATACACCTCCCAGCGTGTGCATCCTTTACACCACTTCAGCCTTCTTATGGACCTACAAATACATCGGTAGGGTGAAGGGAGTAACAGCATATTGAAGAGAAGGTCGAAGTGCCTCCTCTAAATGCCTCGCCCGAGACTCCTCATCTGGAAAGAGGTCAGAAGCAAAGCGAAGGAGATCCTTGAACTTGATCCCCAACTCTCTCACTAACATACTCCCCTGTTGGAGGGAGAGTTGTTCCTGCCTCTTCTCATCCTTCATCATGGAAGAGAAGAATTCCGCCTGGAACTCCTTCTCAAAGTCAGCCCATGTAACCTCATCCTCCCTCTTCTCCCCAAGATAAAGCGTCCACCACTAATGTGCTGCTCCACACATCTATCTTACAGCCAGAGGAACCCAGTACTCCGTCAGAGCCCAGATCAAGATGAAAGCTATCACCAGCTTCTCTAGCCATCTCTTTGTCTCCATGTCTGAGATGATACCCATGTACTTTCTGAGGGTCTACCGCTGAAAGGCACGAAGAGTCCTCTACCACTGACCGTCCTCCTCCTCTCGTTCTGCCCTCTGCCAATCATCCAAGTCAACCTCTTGGGCCTAGATCTCCCACACTACTCATGGTTATCTCCCAGGTGCCATAGCTGTAAGGTAAACAAGGAATGCCTAATCCCAAGTAGTGTAGAATATTATTATTAAATTTTCTTAAACTTTTTATTCATTTTGAATCCTCAAACACCCATGAAACACAAGAACACAAGTCATTATGATGTATTTACCTTCCCTAGGGTCTCTACCCTACAATTAGTGTAGACTTACAAGGTCATTCGGTAGGCCCAGAGTCCTTGCATCGGATCACAGGAGGCCCTAAAATCCCATGTCCTAGTCAGTCTTCCCTGGCCTATTTCACGCACCAAGATCACCCAACACCGTTGACCTACCATTCAATGAAATAACCACTGTTCCTAACCCCAGACTCCATCCTATCTCTCAATCTCCTCTGATACCATTCTATCACAACCCGCCTTCACCAAGATGAGGAAAGGGACAACAGATTGCTAGACCCTTCCTTCTTCAAGTTGAAGGATAGATAATGAACCCCGATACCCGCCTTCAATAGGCCCCAGAGTGTCGACTAGCACCAATGGTATAGAATCACACAAAAGATGGAAGGCATTACCCTTTTTCTTTATTAGGATCGGGAGATAAGATTGTAAATCCCAACAAAACCAAAATGAAGGGGTAAGAGTAAAGCCAAAAGAAACCATTCCTATATGTATGTTACAGAAGTAAATATCAAAAAGTACAAGGATACTACAAAGGTAAAGTACCAAAGAAAAGAAAAATAGAAACTACAACTATCCCAATGTCTGAGCTAGTATAGACCCACATGATCCCTGAAGTCCTCTAGGATACCTGAATGCAGTTTTATATACATAGGGTGAGCATACAAGTATACTATGTAGGGAAAACCAAAGACTCTCATAAGTGGGGAGGCATTCTAATGCCCCGTGGAAAAAAGAGATAACCAAAGCACCTAGCAAAGAAAACTATCCACCCAAGCCTCACTAAGGCACACTCTCCAAATAACGCAAGTCAAGTAATGTATAGTAATAGAACATCGATATTTGGGTCCCCCGCGCCACTTTCCCAATTGTTATTGAAGACATCCTATGCATCGAACCATTCCCGCCATTCTCACCGTAGTCCCACTGCCACATCCCGCCCGCACACACTTGGGCCACAACCACGCATCCCGCCCACAAACACTTGGGCCACAACCACCATCCCGCCCATAGGCACCTGGGCCACAACCACCACACGTAACCACGCTCGCAAACACCTGGGCCAGAACAACTGCTTCCACGCCCGAAGACACCAGGGCCTCATCCCGAAGACTCTTGGGAAACAACCTTCCCGCACACACCTGGGCCAACCACCACAACTACCATGCCCGAAGAATCTTGGGCTATAATGGACCTCAGGCTATTACATCCCGCCCGAAGAGTCTTGGGATATTCGAGAAAAGGGAGTAGAAAATGATCTAATAACCAGCCACTCATAGGAGTGTTGGGGAAAACACCCTCCCCCATGAAATGGGGGTGTTCGGCACTAAGTGCTCAACTTGGGTGGGGCGCAAATAAGAAACATAAAAACAACAGATATATATATATATAAGAAACAAGAACTCATCCCAACCTAGGGTTTCCAAATCCAACCCAAGTACAACACCATTGTTGTTATTCATTCATAAAAGAAGGCACAACACTCACGACCAGATCACAACTCATTCCCAAAACCAATTCCCCATTTAAATTATTATTTTTTTCATGTTCAAATGATCCCATTCAGGTGAATTCTACACTACTGGGAAACTAACCGGCATAACTACAAGCTAGAGAAAGAGAAACAGCCAAACATCAATTTATGCATTCACACCCGGTTCTCTTGTGAAGTCACAACAACAAAGAGATCAGTGAGATCCCTCAAAGTAATGGAACCAAACCAAACCTCGAGATGCAACCCTACACAGCTTCAGATTCACAACCAACAACCGTTCCACAATAGAGGATCTCATCCCCATCCACGTCACCCTATAAGCATCGAGCAGAAAAAATAGACATGCCACCAAGACAGAGTAAGGAAGTTTCTAGTCTCAAGTACATCATTCACTAAGTTTTCTTCTTTCTATTTGGTTAACCGGGGTGATCACAAAAGGATTTTTGTTCACTGGGAATTAATTTAATTGGATGATTTTACATGATTAACCAAATTACCATTTTGGATCCATTCAATCATCATAGAAGACAATGGTTCATTAGTGTGCAAGGAAATACCACCAACGGCCATGTTTTTTAGTGAGAATAAGCCCATACAGTACAAAACAAATAGAAATCATAAAAGAGTACAGTAGAATTTTCAAACGCACCCCATCATTTTTAATAGTCTGTTTATTATCTTTATTAAGGTTTTATTTCATCCATTCCCATAGAATAGTAGAATACCCTCCCTGTATGATACACAGTAAGTAGAGACAGAAGAAAAATCCCGACATGGTTGATCAAGGATCAGAGTTCTTCTCCACGCGCCAAGAACTGGGCATGCGCGACTTGCAGGGGTGGAACTCCGGGGACTCCAAGGGCGAGCAAAAAACTCCAAAGTAGGCGCACCACTTTCCTCAGGAAGGGGAACTCCAAACTCACTAGGAAGAAAAAGGAAACCATCCAAGAAGTGGAAGGAATAAACTCTAGCGTGACATAAATAAGAGATCCCATTGTAACGGGATATGAAAATTTGAACACTTTAAATTCGGATCGTGGTTTCCTATGAGGTTGGGAGGTTACACTCAATGGGATTAATTCTTATTTAATTTTTCTCATCAGGGTGGTTTCATAACGGATGTGAGTTAAACTGTTTCCTTTAAATGGGGTAAAACGCGCAACGGGGGCAGAAAAAGTCAGAAAATGGAAAAAGGGATGAAGACCGCTAGGTGAGGACACGGTGCCACTATGACCGGTGTGTGACTATCATGGTTCCACCGTGATCGGTACCACCATCATGGTGCCACCGTGACCGGTGCCACCGTGACTGGTGTGCGTCTGTCAAGGTTCCATCGTAACTAGTGTCCTCGTGACTAGTGCCACCATTTTGGTGGAGTTGTGTTTTGGTAAATTAATGGACCAAGTGTGTCTGGGCCATTACAATCCACCCAAGTCATGCACTCAAAACCTCAAACTGATTGTTTAGAAATTAAGATAAAATCAATCACCTGCATCAAAAAAATAATTCTAATAATAAATAATTAACTATACATGAAAATAAATGTTTTATCACCCAAATCAGTACAAACTAGTAGCCAATATATGTTTTGAAACTATATTGACATGTGTGTGGCTCCATCACAATGAACACCCACCGTTTAGCACAATATAGGGGGAGGAGGAA
Organism: Viscum album; assembly: GCA_963277665.1. Taxonomy (NCBI): domain Eukaryota; kingdom Viridiplantae; phylum Streptophyta; class Magnoliopsida; order Santalales; family Viscaceae; genus Viscum; species Viscum album. The sequence continues at coordinate 1,063,639,576 of OY728166.1, read as the reverse complement.
GCTTAGGTGGAACTCTTTCTGCATTCCAGATCCTGCTATGAGGATCGGGGCCTCCAGAAAATATAGGATGAAGAGGTGACTCCTCTAGGATATGAAAATGGAATAGCTTAGCTTCTGGTTTGACCTTTTAATTGATGATCCCAAGGATCAATTTTATATGAAAATTGGCTAGTGGTTTTGGGCACATTTATTTCTTAAACCCACTTGAAACATTGTTTTTTTTACACCAAACCACCTCATATCACTTTGGAGAAAATTAAAACGTTTCTTCCCTTCCTCATTACTATCCCCACTGAATGTTTGAATTAATTTGGGAACCTACAACTAGATATATGTACATATGACAACACACCCCTTTAGACCTTGTTCAGATTCGGTGTGCTAGACAGATCAGTCCAGATGTCCCACCATATGGACGAATTAGGCTTAGAATTATTAATATGAAATGTATCCCAATGAACTTAGGACAAGCACAAAAAATATAATCCCATTTCAATACATGGTTTAGTAGGAGTGTGCAGTTTAACCAACTGATGTTCATGGATCTTGCACAGTTTGGCCCATTTTTCTTGAATTTCACCATGGGCCCTCCAAATGACCTCCACCTTCATTAACATTTCCAAAAAAGTAACATTTAAATTTTTAAAAGTGATTGATATTGAATAAATCTATAATAAATGAAGTAAAAATTTGATATTATATTTGAAATTTACGTTTCAAAATCATTTTAAAACAGTGGTGTAAGGAAGAAAATTAAACAGTGAATACAAGGGTGATCACACCCCCACACATAAACATTTTCACTCTTGGGAAATTTCACATTTCAATAAATTAAAAATGTATATTTTTACAAATTAATAAATATTTTTCATTCAATAAAAATTTAATTCCTGATATAAATGTGATGAATGAAAAATTACATCGAGGTGATATTCTCAGGGAGCGTGGAAAAGACATCTCAAAAATTGTATCAGAATGAAGTTTTAGGAGATGCGTGATACCAATTAAAAAAAATCAAAATTAAAGCATAAAAATAATTATCAATGAGTGTTTTTGACAACCATTTAATGCTATTAATCTAACTTTTTATCAAGTAATTATTTTTTATTTTAAATTATTTTTACTTACATGATGCTTTCCACCAAATATTCCCTATATCATTTGTAATCAAATTCCCAGAACCACTCACAAAAGCATTTCCAGAAGTGATACCTTAATCTCCTGACCTAGATATCCCCATTTGATGAAAATTTCATCACTCCCCTCATTTATTATTATTTTTTCAAATGTTTCACTAGGAAAAAATCTCACACTCTTATCCCAACCCTTGTTTGATATCCTCACGACACTAATTTTAATAGTTATTACAAGATCTAAATTCAAGGAAGGGCATCTTTCACCAACCAATATACAACCATTTTTGTAGGGTATCCCCTAGTCGAATAATAGGTACACACACATAGGTAAATCTAGTGGAGTAATGAAATAGATTGGATAAAGAAAAAACATATAGAAAAAATGATTTTTTAAAGTAGAGAAAAATCAGCATAACTTATATTTAACTTTTATTATTTAATAAATTTCTACACATCATGGTTGGGTGCAAAGATTTTTGGGGATATTAAGTTAAATAATTTTCCCTTACACTACTCACGGAGAGGGATCCATTATTCTCAAAGGATTTGAAATGATACAACTACTTATATCATCCAAAAATTACTAAATTTTAAAATAAAGTCAAACCCCAGTGTTTAATTCTTGAGGAGATAAACATTTCATCAGATTTTTGTTGAATGTTAAAAAAATATTAAATATGGATATTCCACAAGATTTATAAATAACCTCCATGATTAAAATGTTATCATTTTCAATGATAAAGTGGGCATTAAAAAAGTAATATTATAGCATAATGGTGAGGGGGAGGGAATGTGGGGAAAGTAACAATAGTATTCCACAAGCTAAAAAAGAAAAAGAAAAATGATGATAAAAATTCCTAACTAAAACAATAATATATCCACCTAAACCTAAAGTGTGTAGTGTCCTCACTGTAATAGAAGAGAATTTAGGGAGTTATAATAATACATGGTGAGTGTCATTCATAGATTGCTTCTTGAACAAGGATTACCTCCATCGGGGACTCCAGAATGGATTCATAGAAGTGATTCAACTGTTTCCCATTGATAGTGAATTTTTATTGGTTTCATTATTCTGAACATAGATACAACTTCACCCATGAATTTTAGAGGAGAACCTTATTCCCAATGTGGAACTGATGATGAAAGATGAGATAGTCAGGAGAATCCATGGTTAGCTTCATATAAATACAGTATCTCTCATATAAATCTATTCTCATTTCCACTATCTCTTGAATATATTACTTCCTTTAATAACATTCACCAGAACTATTAGAATTTCATTATTTAATGGAATAGTGGGTCGGTTCTCAATATCAATAGGGATGTGAAAAATCATTCCAAACACAAGTTGATAGGGTGACATTCTAATGGGAGATTTAAATACAGTACGGTAAGACCATAATGAATCGTCAAGTATAAGACTCCAATATTTTATTTTCGGTTGAATAGTTTTTTTGTGAATCTATTTTACCTCTCTATTTGAAACCTATTCTTGACCACTGGTCTATGGGTGATAAGTAGGAGACACTCGATACCTGACCCCATACTGACTCAAAAGAGATTGCATTGTTAAGTTGAAGAAATGAGAACCCTGGTCACTAATGATGAAGCTAGGTAATACAAACCTACAGATTATTTGGGTTCTCATAAATTCCACAACAACCTTAGAATCATCAGTACTTATAGCTTGTGCCTCTACCCATTTTGTAACAAAAACCACTTATAGATGAATATAAAGGTTAAAAAATGACTTTGGTAATGGTCCCATAAATTCAATGTCCCAAACATTGAAAATGTCATGGAAGAGAAAGGGTTATTTTTCAATTTCATTTCTTTTAGATACATTACCCATTCTATGAAAACAAGGATAATATTTACAAAAATCATGGGAATACCGAAAATGTGTTGGCCACTAGAGACCTGAATCAAGGACCTAGCAAGAATTTCATTGGGGACCAATGTGGCCCCCACAAGAAAGAGTGTGACAAAAATTAAGGACGGGGTAAAAATCGCTATCAGGAACACAACACCTGAGAAATTTATCACTATATGTCCAAAAAAGGTATGGGTCATCCAAAATGAACCAAATAAATTCATATTTTAGACGATCGGCCTGGTTTATGTTGAAATCTGTTTGAATTCAAGATTATAAAAAATAATTTACAATTTAGCAAACCAAGGTATAAAATCTTGCACTCTGTAAAATTCATCATCTGGAAAAATGACATTTATCGGAATATAGTGGGATGATTCAATGTCCGATGATGGGTGGATACTACTGATATGGTCATTTACCAAATTTTATACTTCTTTTATATCCTTAATTTTTATATTGAATTCTTGAAGGAGGAGCATCTAGTGAATGAGACATGGTTTTGCTTCTAGTTTCTTAACAAGATTCTGGAGGGCTTCATGGTTTGAAAACACAATGATTGTGGACCATAAAAGGTATGAAGTGAATTTATCCAAGGAGAATACCATGTAAATAAATTATTTCTCTGTTTTGGTGTAGTTTTCTTGGGCATGGTACAGTGTACGTAATGCATAGGCTATGACATGTGGAGATCGGTCAACCCTTTGTGATAGGACCTCCCATGTTGCATTGTTGGAGGAATCAAAAATGAGCTCAAATGCTAAATCCCATTGATGTGGTTGGATTACCAAGGGTGACACGAGACTCCATTTTAACTTGTTAAAATCTTCTTCGCATTTATTTTCAAAAACAATTTCTTTTTCTTTTTTTGAGTAACTGGGAGAGTGGGAGTGCAATATAAAAAATTTCATTAATGAAACAATGGTAAAATCTGACATGACCTATAAAAGGCCTCACAACCCATAATTTTTTGGGGAATGGTTGGGAAGAAATGATATCCACATATGATTTATCTATATGGATACCATCCCAATAAATAAAGACTCCCAAAACTATACCATATCCCACCATGAAATGACATTTCTTAAAATTCAATATGATATTCTTTTCAATACAACCATGTAAGACTGAAGAAATACGACAAAAAACATTCATCAAAATAGGATCAACAAAACAGTGAAATAATCCATAAAATCTATGATTCAATTCTCTAGGTAATTCGAAGAAAAACTAACCATACATCTCTGGAAAGTACACTGAGCATTTCACATGCCAAATGGAATCCTTCTATATGAGAATGTTCCAAAGGGGAAAGTCCTTATTGTCTTTTCTTGATACTTTGGGGAAATATGATTATAATGTATCCATAATCCCTATCCTGAGAACTGTAATGGGACTTCCATGCTAGCCTCTCTAGAATATGGTCAATTAATGGAAAATGGAAATGGTCCTTCCTAGAGTTTTGGTTTAATAAGCGACAGTCCATACCGACATACTAACTATTCTGCACACGAGTTGGAAACAATTCATTATTTTAATTTTTAATTACCTTCAAACCAATTTTCTCGGAACCACTTGTACTTGACTAAAACATTGGCTGTCAGAGATGGTGTAAATAATTCTAATAGCCAATAATTTTTTTACATAATTTTTTAACCACATCTATGATGTTTGGCTTTATTCGTTGTTATTCCTACCTCACTGGTTTAGCCTCATTATTTATCATTATATGAGGTCTAAATATTTATGGTCCAATACTCATAATGTCCTCAAGTTTCCATCCCATAGCCTGTTTATACTCTCTCAAAATTACATGCAGTCACAATTCATGCATGGGAAGGAGTGAACTACAAATGAATACATAAACCTTGTTTCTATTCTCAATATAAAAATATTTTAAATCATGAGGTTGTTGTTTTAGTAAAAGTTCTGGGGGATTTTGGATTGGTGAGAGAGTATGTGAGTGTGAGAGGTCACTAATTTAATCTAACAACTCAATGGTATCATCCTCATATGAGGAATAATATTTTACAAGCTTAGTAGTATCATCTTTGGTTAGTGGATCCTCAGTGTTTAATAAATCATCCATTAATAAACATGAATGATATTTTTCAAGACCACTACAACAATCAATGAATGATTATTTACCTATAATTTCAACCAAGGATGAAAACTCAGAATGATAATTTGTCAAAATAATATATGTGTTTTTTAGGGGAAGGGAGTACATCTATAAAGTTAACAGAGAGAGAGTAATGTTCCCATGAGGGGTGCTTCATGGAATCAAGGCCATTGAAGGGGAGAATATCACCACCAAACTCCATATATAATTTACCATTATAGAAATTAATTATTGTTTTGGTGGTTTTCAAGAAGGGAAACCCCAATATAATCGGGTCATGTCCATTTATCCAATCATCTTCCATTTTTAGCCCATAAAAATTAGTAGGAAAATTTTAATTTTTCGCCCTCACAAGAACATCATCTAACACACTAGAAGGGTTTATTGTAATCTGATTTTCTAATTGAACAACAATTCCAGTGGGATTCATTTCTTCGACCTTCAATAAAGAGTAAATGGTGTGAGGCATCATATTTATAGAAGCACCCAAATCAAGAATTTCATTGTAAAAGTAATACTACACTATAGTGCATGTAATTGAGAATGTTAAATGATTGCTCCATTTGGTGGGAAGTGAAGTTTATATCAATTCTATGACATTTCTACAAATGCTCACCTTTTCATTGCCTCTTATTTTTCTTTATTGTGTACACATCACCTTTAAAAACATGTCATATCAAGTATGTTTCTTCATGACATCACATAAAGGAATGTCAACTGAATTTTCTTGAATGTTTCCAAAATATTGTTATCATGTTCAATTTCATTTCACTTCTTAGGTTGGGTGGCCTTTTGGAGAAATGGAAGAGGAATGTTTGGCCCAAGCGAATCATCAACAGAAACACTATTTCCTTTGGAATGGATTCTCTTCGGATATGGGTTTTCAAAATTTGAAACATTTTTAATAGTTGGGATGGTGGTTTACTCAGGAGGGGAAGAATATATTTGAGGGTTCATTTTGCTTTTATGTGGACTTCCACTCTTAAGGGTAACAAAACTGACATTTCCCTTGTCCTTAGGGTGGACAAGTGGTTGAGAGGGTAGTTTACCTGACTAATGACTTTATATTTCCTCATACTGAGTTATCTAGTTGTCCTAATTGGGGTTTTATATGTTTTATGGATTATTGGGTGGTTTATTGGAATTGGATATTGTTGGAAGACATTTGATACATCATATCTTCTAGGATAGGCTCGAGTTATGGATGGGGTTCTTGGAAAGGGCTTTGTGGTGGTTGGGTATTTCTGGGTGGTGGTGGATTACTACTCTTCCCTGGATGGTTCCATGGATGTTGAGGTTTTTTTGAATACCCCCTTTCCTATAATCTTGGTTTTCATTCCACCCAAGGTTGGATGGACAGTATGGTTCTTGCCTAAAGGGTTGGCTATAGGGGTTTCCTCAAAAGATTTCCTCACAGCTCTCAAAATTTTTTCTCAATTGAGGAAATTGGTCAAAGTAGTTGGTGTCAGAATAACATATATCACAATGGATAGGGGAGGATATTGGGATTTCCCTTCGGAAAGAGAACTTTTTCCTATAAGGGTACTTACCTATTCAAAGTTTGTGTCCAACTTCTTCTCGAATTCAGTAGTTTGCACCACATGGACACCATCAATGGGTATACTAGACCATGAAAATAACTGCTGATTTTTGTGTGCCATGTTCTCAATTAGGGTTCTTAAATAACTTTGTGTCTTTTCAACTTGTACACCACCTTCAACAAAATCAATCATATTTCCAACAATACGAATTGAAACTTCATAAAAATACTGAATTAAAATTTGATCACTTATTTGGTGATGCAAGAAACTTGATCATAAACTTTTAAAGTGATCCCAATATTCTTGTATTTTTTTCACTTAGGGTTTTTTTATCCAACATATTTATTTCCTTATTTTTGTGGTTTTAGAGGCTGGAAAGTATTTTTCAATAAAAAGGTGTTTAATGTCCACCTAACCTCTAATTGGTGAATTAACATTATACAACCAATCTTCGTAGTGTCTTATAGTGAAAATGGAAATACCCTAACATTAAATTATTATTCATCCACATTATCAGGTTTTGAGGTTGACCATATTGTATGAAATTATTTTTTGTGTTTATGTGGATCTTCGCTAGTAGTCCATGCCATCTTGGATGTATGTGAAATAGACTGTATTTTAGTTCAAAATTGGGTACCTCAACTTGTATTTTAATATATATGGGTTGGATATCAACATCAAGAGAGGTATTTTATTCTTGTGTAATGTTATTTTAATCCATGTTATACAATTTATGTTCAGTTTTAACGTGGATTTTAGTGGAAAAAGTATAAGGATCAAGAAGAGTGTCGATATTTTGTGTGTCCTCCTTCAAAGGGCTCTCTGGTGCGTCTCGGTGTCGCTGATGTAAGATCCACTCCTGTTAAGGTTTGAAAGGTGGTAAATCTATTGAAGTATAACGCATCCTCCACATGAAAAATTTCATAACACAAAAGGATAGGTAAATATGTAAGATAAAAAAATATATTCACAAAATTTACAAATATATTTTCAAAAAAATTACAAAAAACCAAAGCGCTCCTCGGAAACGGAGCCAAAATTTGAACACGTTGTCATGAAATGTAAAATTTATTATGATTTTAAGGTGTATTTATAGTATAAGGAAGACCATAGGGCATCTCTAAAGGAGTTTTTATAGGTTTAGAGTGTGTATTCATAATAACAATTACTAAATGAGGGGTTTTTTTAAAAAACGACAATAAAAAACTAACATAATTTAAAGAGTTTAATAGTTGAGAATGAATTATATTTTGAAAAAAAATGAAAAAAGGTGTAATTTTTATATTAATTCACACATTTAAAGATCATTTTTCATTTATATTCATTTATTTTTGTATTACATATTTGGTTGGAATTAATTGGAATCTCGATTATTTACCAAGCCTTTATTTCATTGCTTGAAGAACCAAACCTTGACATAACAATCGTATTTTCAACTTCCATAAATTATGCAAGGAATTAGAGCTTACAAATAAGATTAAAATATAAATAATGTGGGTATGAAATGGATTCTTGGGTTTTCTAATCAGAACAACAAAAGTCACGCACTCAAAACCTCACACTAATTGGTTAGAAATTAAGGGAAAATCAATCACATGCATCAAAACAAGAATTCAAATAAGAAATAATTTAATATTAATTGAAAGAAATGTTTTAACAAAAACATAACTTCAGACCAGTATATGATATATGTGTGGGATCTCCCTTGACATGTGTGTAGCTTCATCACAATGAACTCCCACCATTTAGCTTGACATCGGGAGGAGGAGGAAGCCCGAGTAAAACTCCTTATCGATTGTTGACCTCCATATGAGGATAAGGGCCTCCAAGACTACTAGGATGAATTGGAGAATACTCTAGGAATCCTAGATGGAAGATATTTTCATCTGGTTCGAATTTGAAAATGAGGAGCCCAAAGATCCATTTTATAGGCGAAGTGGAAGGTTTTTTGGGGGAATTGATTTCTTAAAACCGCTTAGAAGATGGTTTTGGACCACCAGACAACATTATATCACTTTGGAGAAAATTAAAAAGCTATAAAATCACCTCCTGACTATTTCCACAAAATAGTTGTCTTCATTTCAAAACCAACAACTTATGATATGGACAGATCACAGAACACCACTTTGGACATAGTTCAGATTCATTGTTCTGGATAGATCAGTCTGAATGGGCCCTCAGATAGATGACTTAGGCTTGGGTTTATTAATATGAAATGTATAAAAATAAATTTAGGAATAACTGACAAAATATCATCCCATTTGGAGGCACATTTCAGTAGTAGTGTGTGTTTTAGTTCACTGATGTGATTGGATCCTGTGCAGTTTGGCCCATTTTTCTTGAAGTTTGTCATGGGTCCTCCAAATCACCTCCACCTTCAATGAAATTATCAAAACAAGTAAAATTTACATTTTAAAATTTTAAAAATATTAAATAATTCTATAAATCATAATGTGAATTTTGATATTATATTTTATATCTACGGTGCCAAATCATTTTAAAACAGTGCTTAAAGGGTGAAAAAGAAATAGTGAGTTGTGGTATGATCAAGAACCACATGATATTTTGATGGTTTATATCATAGTTTATTGGATATCACCATGATTTTAGTATATATATATATTACTGTATTGAAATAAGTTATAATTTATGGGCTATTTTACATTAGTATATTGTATGTTTATAAAGACTAATTGGGATATGAGATGTGGCATATAATGTGGGATATTTTTTGAAGAAGTGTTCCTGAGGAATTAAAAATAGAATGATGGTAGATAAGGAAACACATTTAATTAAAATATCCATATTTTTAATTTTAAGGAGTTTTACCTATCATGGAATACGATCTAAATTTTATGGAATTATGGATTTATGCATGGATATTGAGCTGAATAGAAACACATAAAAATGTCAACAATCTGTTCTACTTCGAAACATATATGGAAATTACCTTGGACTTATATCTTCATATGGTTACCATGATGTTGTATCTTTACAGATAATAATATGTATTGAACCATAGGCTCATCTGTAATCCATTCATGATAATTAAATTATTTAAATAGCTTATTGTTGGATTTTGTATCATATCATCACACTTCCAGTGTGAGTTTATTAAAAAATTCCACTTATTTGTGAACTGTATAAAATTTCCATTTCAATGTACATTACTTTAAATATTTATATATTCATAAAATAATATTTTTTGATAGATTTATTCATTTTTGATAACACGAGAATATGATCCATATGGAAATGAAATTTATGCAACATAATTTACACCTTATAAGGTGTTTCTAACCTTATAGTTGGAACAATTTCATAATTTCTAGTGAGTGAATGGATCTGATTATAAAATTCAAATTTCATAACATTGAATGTAAATTATAAATATACAATTACATTTAAAAGGAAAATTGGTGGAATTTGAGATCTATGGAGGTAATATTTAGATATAGTTTATTCTTAGACTCCATAAATTCCCTATGTCACATTTTCATGAATATTATTTCAAAATGGTTTTCATTTGGTAAATTTCATTTTATTTATAATAAAATAAAAATTGCTTAGTAATTTTTATAACAAAAATGAGAATTGGATAATTTGGAGAACCCTAATTATATAACTCCCATGAATTTGTTTCCTATACGACATCAATGGTTTAAGGTTCATTTCATGATGTTTAATGATAAACATTATGAATTCTACTAGTTTGGTCATTTTTTCAAAAATTTATTGTTTCTATGGAATTCTTATTTCTAAGAGATATAAATATTGGAGGATGTGAGACTAACTAATATTCTAAAAAATTATCTTATTCATGATCACTAACTAAATTACATTTATGACCAATAATAATATTGATCACCCTAAAAATAATAATGTTTTTGGAGAATAATATTGAAATAAATTCAAAATATCAACGTTCTATTATCAAACCTAATAAAATCAGTTTCTTATCATCTACCAAGGATGTCCCATGAGATAATATTCTGTTATATAACTTCATATTATTCTTGTACCTATATCTTCATGTAAATCTACTTTTTATTCTCTCTTCTATAAAAACCTATTGGGTATACATATAATTGTCAGTAAGTAATAATTATTATATGTCATGTGATTTCTATATATTATTGTATATATATTTTAACATGTTGAATCCTCTCATGAAAATATATAAATTATAATACTCATGCCATATGTAAATATAGATACATGTTCAAAATTACTAATAATTTTATGCTCTGTATTATATAAAAATCCATAAAATACACCCTATCATCTATAAAATATTCTGAATAATCCTAAAAATAGTCGTATTATATGAATAGGATGAATGTAACGTATATTATGATTTATGTTATATAATTGTTCAATGATGATACTTTTAAATAATATTTCATAATATATTACATGAAAATTCTCAATAATCTCTTTCGTGATTCAGTATCCGTGCTATGGTTTGATTTATATAAATTCCCAGATCACAAGAATATTTAAGACCAAATTCAATTACATATAACTATATATATATATATAATTTTATTACAAACTGACTATTATATATATAATTTCATAGAAACATACATTATATCATAACTATAACATGTGTATTTTCCCAAGACTATAAGAAACCCAAGTTATCATGTGGTTATCTAAATGAAAATATAAATCAATATAAAATAAATTCCATAAATTATAAAATATATATTTTTGATAATAGATAAAATATATCATGGGTGGTGGGGGTGATTCATTGTATGAAAAATGTTACCATTTTAGGTTTTAATCCCTCATCTAATCTTCTCTAAAGAGAAGTGAATTTTTTTGAAACTAACCATCACTATTGAAAATGAGTAAATTAAATAGACATAGGGAAAAAAGTTAATTTACTATATTTTTATTCAATTTTATGTTAGATACATAATGAAATAAGTTATTCATTTTCATATTACATGAATCAGTAATTAAATGGATTATAATATTTTATTGTGATTCCACTACTCATTAAAAACAAATCTTACCAAATTGTTTCCCACTATATCTTATAAAATATAATAAAAATCATTATGATTAATAATAAATGATATTATAATTGATGTATATGTGTATTGAAATCATTTTTAAGGTGTTTTAATGCACTGATTTATCAAAAATAAATTACATTCTTGATGTTTTTGAAATATTTGGATTATTTTGTGTTTAATGGTAGGATAAAACCAAAATTTGGAGATAGGTGAAAAAAAGATACCAATTTAGTACCTTTAATATGATACACACAATAGTGATTCATGTCTTATAGTGACACTAAAATATTTAACCCAAAATTCTAAATCTTTTGGAGCGGATGAAGACTGAAGAACCCAGAAAAAAACATTACACATATTACAAACAATAAAAGTAAAGAATTTATCGAATAAAGAAGAACCATAGAAAACATTGAAAATTGAGATTCTCAATATAGTACATTACATGCTGTGATATTACTTAACATCTTGAGAGTTTTGAGAAAAATTATATTTGGAGAATCCATTGCGGCCATATAATATAGGATATCCAAACATTATGTTTTGGGAACCCATGGAAGAATATTATTTTTTATTTACTAGTGCATGAGGGGGTTTTATTGAAAGATATAATATACTGAGTCATTTTACACATACCTAATAGATAGTGCATGTAGTTTAGGTTGACATACGACTTCGAATGATTACTTAAATATCATTGAGCCTTGCTTTGCTGCCTTTTATCGCTGATATTCATCTCTGTTATTCCATGTTTCTCTTTCTCATCTTGCATAGAATGTGAAATTAGTTTTCATTATTTAGGGTGATGTTTTTATAGGGTAATCACTGTTATATATTATTTATATTTTCATTCCATGTTTTTTATTATAGAAACATTGTTTCTCAATTCTAAGTCTTCTTCTTTAAATTTTCCTAATACATTGTTGATGATTTCAGGAGTATTATTTTATTTTATTAATTAATTTTCTTAGTTTCTATATGAATATAAAAAAATATAGGTTATTTATGTATAAAAATGGTTTTGGGTCACTTAATACTATTATTGAGACTATTAAATGATTATTTTAAGGGTGAAATTATGGAATTAGTATTAGGTACCTAGACCAAGTGTCCCTAAAGGCCAAATTCCAACACCAAACATGAATGAACACATACTAAATTGAATCTATAGCACATGAACCTAAATGAATCTGAACTGGAATGACTCTTCCATTTATTTCAAACACAATATTCTATACACTCTTTCAATCTCTCCACACAATAATAAAATTTCACTTTCAATTCCATTAACAAATTTAGAGCATACATATCATCATTGAGGGTTCGACACTTGGATATGACAAGTAACATACTTTTGAATTTAAGGAATTTTAGATTTATAATTTAATAAATTTTTGTATCCCAATAGGATATTAAGGAATCTATATAGTAAATAAATGGTTTTATCCATATAGATTATGTTGGGAATAAATGTGACATTAGCTTTATACATTGATTAACTCTAGTTTTACACCATATTTTCCCTACTATTATGTATTTGATCTACATATTTTTTAAAATTTTATATATTTTATTCTATCACCAAAAAACCTTAAATATAAATTTATGATTAAAAAATATATTTTATCTATAAAATTAATATTTTATGTTTGAGGAAATGTGTCCAATTTTTAATAAAAACCCAATTTCTAAGAAATTTCTCTCATTATGATCGAATGTGTCTAAAAAATAATCAAACTAATTTACATATCATTATAGTTATAAGAAAAAAAATTGAATCTCATCAATATAATCATGACTTTATTTTCCACTAAAATAATTTTTTCAAATCAATCAACATGTTATCAGGAAAATCTTGAAATAAAATATTTAATAAAGAAATTTAGATTTATTTCCATGCATGTAATCACACAATTAAGACATTTCATTTCATTGAAATATAAATATTCCTCTTTTTCCAATACTCTAGAAATTTCTAAAATCTATATAAAAATATGTATAGTACCATGAATTTAATCTAATATATAAGAAATTATATACAATGACTGCATTTAGTAATTTATATAAAATTCTTAAAACCATAATGGTATTAAAATACATATTTCATTCAATTGAAATATATATTTTATTTATTTAATTTATTTGAAACAATTTTCATTTTACTAGAAATTTTTCTATATTTCACTTATCTAGGAATATTTATTTTCTTCTAGAGTAAATAAATTAAATAAAAAATATTTTCTTCATAATGGTTTATATTATGTTATTATTAATATCTTCATGTCTTATAACTAATATTTTTTCATATAACAAATAAAAATATTTTATGTATTATTTTTAAGCTAGGAATAGAGTAAGTGTAGGATTATGTGGTCTAGAAAACCTCAGTGGCAATATATTAATTTTTTTAAATATAATATATCATGCATACATAAATGATTAGGAATAATATAATAACACCCAAACGAGTATCATTTGGGAATTATATGACTTATATTAAATCATATATGAATTTTTTATCATAGACATGACATAAACATCTTTTGGGATGGGTGATTTACTAAATGGATGTCATTGGAGGACTGATAAACTAATAAATAAGTTAATTAATTTTTTTATTTAATATTATAGACTAAAACACATGTATTTTATCCTCATTATTGGAAAGGCCTAGTTTTATCTTCATAACCCTTGGAATTGTGAGAGGATCCATTGGGAGAGTATTTTATAGAAAAATAACACGAAATGGACTGTCACTACTATATATACTAATGGAGTTCATGGATCTTTCTGACGAATTATGATGTTGAACCATTCTTTGTAATTAATTGATACATATGCGAGGTAAGGAATTTTTATTATATTCATTACATCCCATTTTTTTAACTCCCATACCAAACATTAAGCAATAACCATATTAATTGTTTCATGGTTTGAATGATTATTCATTATAGTTTAATTTTATCATTATGATTATTATTTTTATTCCATCATGATTCATCATTCTCATTGGAAAATTTTGGGACAAACTTTATCAATGGATTAGGATTTTTTAGTATTATTTGACTTTTTTTAATTTCTCCCATCATTCTCTGAATGATCATCACAAGTATTTCTTCTGATTGGTGGTTTGATAAATACGTGGTTTCTTATCATTTTGTGGTACTTATATAGTAAAATATATCATCATTATGGGTTCATGTCCAAGACCAATGAAATGTTTTTTGGTTAGTAATAATGATGGAGGATTAGGATTGGATCTAAAATATCATGTTTGTTTCATTTATAAATTATATTTACATGGTCCAATGGTGGATTATTCATGATTGAATGGGTTGAATAGAATCCATCCGCTAATGATGGCCAGGAATATTCAATCACATATATGCATTTCATGGGAATGATTTTTAGATATAGTGAAAGAGGAGCTATTGTGAGAATACCCATGATAGGAATGATATATTTTGGAAAATTCTAAATCAAATGTAGTATATTTAAAAGGAAAACATGTTGTGTATTCCCCATTATGAGGTGGATAGGGTTTACACATTTGTCTTAGTATATCAAGAAATGTTATTTACTCACACCAAATTAGAACATTATCTAGATCGGTTCTCATGTACAAGAATAACAAATATAAGAATAATTGTATTGATATATTCCATCAATGTTGGATAACATTTTGTGTAACCCTTTGTGAATAGATCAGCATGTACTGGGAGTGAACACCAAGGAATAAAAGTGGAATCAAATGTCATGTATATTTGTGTGCACTCTAGGAATTTCAAAGAATAATTGTTCTTTATATGGGGACGTATTCTTAGTGTCATCCCAACCCCTACACATAGTGTTATGTGGAGTACACCCCATGAATTTGGGAATATATTCAGACACGACCAATGTACACATGAACTACTAGAGTACATGGGAACTGGCCATAGTACATAGGCTAGACTGTACAACTTGTAGAGTGCATGTAAGACATCTTCATGTCATGGAATCATAGTTTACACATTGTGTATGTGGATAAATACTTTCTGTGTGAAAATTTTAGACCCAGACAGATCCATTATTTATGATACAAACCATGTAACCCTAGGTACATGTAGTGTAACTCTTCAATATAATGGTATATACCTTTTTCTCCCCACTTCATCTATGGTTTGTGCATTGATGTGTTCCCTCAAACTATATTTGTGTGGATCTGTCCCATCCTATCATTCCTGAGTTAGTTCTCTCAGTAGAATACATGTATGTTTAGTGTCACAAAATTGTTGATACCCACCAAATGAGCATAACACAAATCAAGAAGGAAGGAATATCTGAATATGGGTTTAATTTTAACAACAAAAAAGTAATAGGAATAAGAAGGTGGATGGGACTTATATATTACATAATCCTTCAAAGGAAACATGATCACATGAGAAATAAAATTCAACATGAAAACTTCGTAGGAAATAAATAACCTTTGGTGGATCCCACAGAACCCCTTATAACAAGTTTTCCTGCTCTTGCAAAGGTTCTCTGGATAATCACTAGTCATGCAGTGGAAGCCTAATAAGATTCCCCATCAAACACCATTTTCAGTAGAAATCACCAAATAATAAAACCTTAATTTCAATTTTATATAATTAGGAAAATATAAAAAATGTTGAGGCATCTAGAAGTCATTAAAAACATGAAATTTGTTACCAATGGGAAGGTTAATTTTCCATTTCAACATTCAAGAAATCTCATTCACTCCAAAAACGTTTTAAAAAAATGTGATAAAAATGGGAGGAGGTTGAAGCCTCTCATGGTTGTTGAATGTAATGTGAAAAAACTCTGAGGACTCAAAAGAAACCATGGGACTCCACTATCATGTCAAAATCATCTCACGAAATCCATTTGTATTGTCATCCTTAGCACATAAAGTGGCTCAGGTATGCCCATGTAGCTTTTTGCTCCCCCTTAATCTCCCTATGTATAAGTAGATGGATATTTTGAAAATGATCACATATCCACAAAGACCTATGTTGGTCTCATCACACATCATCAATAAATACTGTAATTATTTTTGACAGTACTCAAGTAATCCGAAATAACCCCAACCAATGTAAAATAAAATAAAGGGAATAAATGATGAAGAATTTGGAAGCCTATCAAGGTCGTAAAACTATTTTTATACACAATGAATGTCCACATCTTTGTCCTGCAATACTCATGGAAAAGACACCCTTATTTTTTAGAGACCCTTAGACCCCACCCCCCCCCCCCCCCCCCCCGTCACAAAATGTCCTGGAAAGGCATCAATCATACCACAAACACCTATCAACATGTTCCTTAATCTGAATAATTCCCTTAGAAATTACAATATGAAAATATGTAATTCGTTCAATATAACCCCATGATCAAATAATTCTCTATTTAGTAGAAATAATACATTAATTTAGGAGTTGATGGGGGTGTACTTACAGTCACTAAAAACTAGGCCATTAACATAGATAACTCTATGAAAAAGGTTCATGAAGTTGTGTGGTAGTATAACCCTTCACTGACTTTTCCCTATATCCCCACCAAATACACCAAAAAAATAGAAGAAATACCTGGGATTCGATAACTATAAAATTCTAACCCTATCATGAAAAATGGCGTGAATAACTTCCTATTACAACCAAGAGGATGAACTCTGGGAATTTCATAGAAGCCCAAGATTCGATTTCATGGATTGGTTGATCTCGTGATTGAATGTCTTCTGATAGGTAATATGCATGAAGATAGCTTGAGTGATCATTCCCCATAAAAAAATAAAATCATGTCATCATTTATAAACCATATGAAGGACTTCTAGGAAGATATGTGAAGAACATACCACACATCTTTTGGGTCACACAAGACTCAAAATAAACTAATATTGAATAATACTAAGTCATTCCCAAAACAAGGTCTAGAAAAAAGAAAAAAAAGAGAATGAATTAAACAAAAACATGTTTATTGACCCTCATGCACTTCATCGGAGTCATCCAAGACACACGAAAACATGTGGATACGTCACCCAGATCTCACAACACTCTTTCAGAATACCACCTAGGCCATGTCAAGTCTTATAGTAATGTTAGAGAACTAGTACTCACCTGTGCGTTCACATGAAAAAATCAATCAATGCTTGTCTTCTGTAAACTAATACTATTTATCAAAGTTAAAAAAGAATATTTATATTGAATTTATTGAAATAACAATATTTTTGTGCATAATATTGTAACATAAGTGGAGAGAATATAAATACATCATTAAAATAGTAGAAAATAGAAAGGATAAATTTAAAGGAATTGATTTTTGTTTTGCTTTTTTAGAATGGAGATTTCAGTTACATGAATGTAATACATTTGAAAGAAAATAATAAAACCTGATTTGTCTGCAATGAAATACAATGTGATAACTAAAATAGAGAACATCGATTTTGATAATAAATATGAGAAAATTTAAAATGATAAAATATAATAAATAATAATAAATAGTTGGAAAATATTACACCATAAATTGTTTTTTATATTTGTAGAATTTTATCACAAATTCAGTCACTTGAAGTTGTAGAATCACCCAATCAAAATGTTACCTTCAACCTCAAAATCTACATCCACATTTATTTTCATATGCAACAATGTATAAAAATAAGAATAAATATTAATGAACATTGAAATCCCATCATCTAAATTTAAAATTACATACAATAGATAAGAATAAACATTAATGTGTATTGAAAGCATAAAATCAACATTTTTCTAGACACATAAAAGATATTTCAGTATCAAGAAAATTTATAGTGAATAAGAATACTCAAATTACTATTAGGTACATAGTCTACATACATTATTAATGGTGGTGTTGATGAATTTCTCTTTTAGAAAGCATGTACAGGAGCTGATAATATTATATGCTTTACGGAGCTGGAGTTATTAAATACATCGACGTTCAATCAAGGCCAAAAGTGGATCATTATGCCATGTACCTAAAAAATGGTTCCAAACAAAGTGAGGATTGATCCTATATTGTAGGTAAGTGTTAATTTATGATTCTTGGCAGTTGAGAGAGGTTAACATATGAAATGGTAATTTTAATCATTTTCTAGAAGAAACATAACACACAAGCATGGAAAGGGAAACATGGATACATTCATGTTACACATTACTAATCTGAATACAAATTTTAAAATTTGTGAGTGAAGGTATCGAAATAATAATCATGAAAAAAATTCTCCTAATTCTAAAAATTTCTCTTCATAGAATGAAGTTTAAACTTCACCTATGGAGTGAATTTCTCCAAATAATAATCAGGAAAAACATTCACCTCAACATTTTTTACAGTGCGGGTTTTATCTTGCAATACAACCTCTTGTATGCACTTCCACAACACATGCATCATGAAATTTACAACACATCTTAATTATAACGTTTTTTCTTTGGGAGTGATGTATAATTCTTCTGGTAGGTAAGTAAAAAGTAAAACTCATTAATTTCATTGTACACATGTCAGATTTCATTCACTCTACTATGTGGTTGATTTCATTACATGGTGATATGAAATTTTTTCAAATATTCAGAAACTATAAAACCTAAAATTTTCTAATATGAATATCAAATTTTCAAATGACTCATATGTGATCTATGTTTTTTTCAATACATATACATATTTAATTCCTTGTATGTTGTGATGTGTTTTTAATTCCAATAGTTGAACTATGTGATTCAAATCTCCATTTTCATAGGAAATCTTGTTTTGGTCTACTTTCTTGCACAATCATTTTATTATTGAACAATTTTTATATTCCTAGTACTTATTATGCTCATCCAAGATTATTGTATTAACTATAACATTATTTTATATACTAAATAGTACTTCTGAAATTAGAGATTGATAATAAAACAATCAAGATGAATTATTGCATTTCTATTTTAAACTGTGTAGTATAATACACTTCTTAAAGTAAAAAATTAATTAGAAAAAAAATTTGAAAATTAAAAAAACAAACATGCAGTATTACCGTGATAATTCAGCATAAAAATTCATATCCTTCATTAATCTTGTTTAAATACTCCATTGTTTGTCTATGTAGTTCAGTGTCATGCCTTGTTGTAATTGTGGTGTCATGAGGGAATTGAAAGGAATTATATCAATTTTCTAACCAGTAAAATGAAGAAACTATAGTGAAGTGTAATTAACCTTCAACCATGTTCTTTCTCAATAGGACTGTGGGGATAAAACACCTATTTTAGATTCTTTTCAAGTAATAGAATCTAAATAGATAGTGAAAAAAAAATGTTAAAAAAATAATCATAGAAGAATCAAAATTCCAAAGCAGATGTAATATATCTTTGAAAGTAAAACACCTTGTTGTCTAAGTATGTAACCAAAGACAATTATAAAAATAAAAATAACCATTACAAGAAAAAGACATGATAGGAACATGAAAAAAATATCAAATAAAACAAGTTAGGCTAACCAAAACTGGTTTATTTTTTGATATGATTAAGGAGGAAGGTGTCTATGCTGGTAGAATGAAGATAATGGAAGATTCACCCACCAGAAGAATGATTGTATACCATGGTAGACATGTCGGTCAATAAATCCACTATACATTGTGATTCTTCTATTTGTAGAACATTATAATTCATTGAATGTGATTTGAAGTTTCATAATGAACCAATGAATATGTCACCATGTACGGATTCTTTGTCTTCAAAATCTGCCACCATGTTTTCCTGCATACACAATAATATTTAAAATTAAGAAAAAAATGACAATGAATATTGAAATCTAAAAATCCGAATTTTGAATGTTAACATCAAAGAGATAGTTCAAAACCATGAATAGATTACTAATTTTTTTATAACATAAGGTTGTCATTCACATAAGGTTTTGTCTTTTAATAGCAGTAAATTTATCAATACATCTAAAAAAATATGAATGTTGTGAGGTGATATCATATACATCAATGGATTTAAAAGAAATCAATAATGGTTCCCGAATTTTTAGTAAAATATTTCATCATAATAATTTAATTCTGTTGAATAAAATTATTCAATTAAAAATATGAATGTAGATAGTTCAAGAAATCGTATCAAAAACTATTTGAATATGAGTTGAAGTTATAGTTATCAATAAATATTATAATGAAGTATGCAGTACAACATAGTAAAACATTATAGTTTTATGTATTCATATTGAAATTTTACATTCATGATGATACTAAATGCACAATATATTGATGTAGTCATTTTGAAACTACATATTACATTATTATTAACTAATAAAGAATAATGTTTCGGTAATGCATATTTCACATGAGTTGGAAGTTTTAAATTTCAATGTTACTTGAACTATACATGATAAATACTTCTGTATCAAACATGTTATATATTTTTTTATTCTATATTATTTAGAAAAATTCCGGTTGAATGCATGTTAAGGATACATAAAAGTTCAATGTGAATTTATTTTCATTGGTGTTGATATTTTATAAATAGATGCATATTTTTTATTATTGAATGTAATTATAAAATCAAGCATAAGAATATATGACATAATATTTGGTAATAATTAAATATTTGGCCTATTGAGAAATCATAATAATAGAAAAATTAATAACTTAAATGATTTCAGTTGTAATCCATAAGTTCAATTTGAATAAACATGAGAAATAATTCCTGAAATCATTCCCATACCCATGATTTTCAATTCTATACCTTTCATTAAATCCATTCACATTAAATAATTGAATTAATTTAAAAAATATATAGTCATGCATATTGAAAATGATTATAAGAAGACACATATTAATTTGAAATGAATCCATGAATATAATATTCTCAATCTCTACAACCTTTATATGAACTGACACTTCCTGAAAAATTAATTAAAATGAATTTAAGAACTTATGGGTGAAAACCCAAAACCAAAACAAAATTCAATTTGAAAAACTGATGCACAAATTCAACAATCCAATTTTATAAAATCTATAAGTTATTTGGATAAGGTAATTTGATCCCTAACATCACTATCTGCTACATGCATTATTTTTTTTAAAAGGCCATAACAATTTATTAAAATGAAAAATATTACATGAGTCTAAAGGAGGGGATCATATTAAAATCTATATCATGAAGATGAAGAAGATCCGCAGGAGGATCGTTAAGCCAGATAATGACTTGATTTACTCCTTTTTTAGCAAGTACATAAGAAATCGTATTAGCTTCACGATAGATATGAGTGATAATGTAGTTGATGTCGAGAAGAGAGCAGGTGAAATCCATCCACAGGGTAGTGAACGACCACGCAAGGTGTGTCACACTATTCCAAATTGCTTGCACCATGGTAGTCAAATCTCTTTCAAACCATAGATTGTTCCAACCATGATTCCTTACAAATGAAACTGTATATATCATACCCATCATTTCGGATTCCAAAAAAGAGCCAATGTTGCAGTTCCCAAGAAAACATCTAAGGATCTGACCAAGGTGATTCCTGAAGATAGCGCCATAACCTACAATACCTAGATTGCCTTTTGAGGCACCATCCACATTTACTTTAATCCAACTAGGAAAGGGAGCAAGAAAAAACACTTTAAATGTACAAAGTTGTTGACAAAAATTTCCTTCAATCCGAAGACATCACAGAATTTTCAAGTCCTCAATAGTGTTGTTGTAGTGACCCTTTTGCATCAATGAAGCTTCAATAATGGTAATAAGAATCTGCAACCTACCTGCATTATGATTGAATGAGGATTTGTTTTATGTAAATGTATTTCTATCAAACCATATCACATGGTGAAGTTCAAAAATAGCAGTAAGGATGAGGTTCTTAATTTGCTGAGAATTTTCAATTTCCGCACATCTCTTTAGTTGGGTGTTGAAAGAGTCAAGAATCAACCATCTGTAGTTAAATATGTCAAAAATATAGTTACAAAGAGTAGAGGTAGTAGCACAAGAAAGGAAAGGTGGTTAGTGTCTTCTCTGTATTGATTTAATTGCCTATATTTGGATCAAAGCTGAATACCAAATGATTAAAGGCATCTGTCTGTGGGAATTCTCTTATGAGGAAGGCTCCAAATAAGTGCGAATCTTGAAGGATTTATCTAGGGTTTTTCAAAGAAATTTATCCAACCAAAATCAATTCTATAATTACCGAGAAATGATTATAAAAGTATTTTGAATTAATCATACCATTGTGAGTAGGTATCCAAATTAAAAAATCATCAATGTTTGAGAAAGGATAGTTGTTGATGATGTTCATAATGGATTTTGAAAGATGATCATTTTGAGAATTTAGCATATCTCTAATTGATTAGGTGGTGCTTTCAGGGGTTTGGTCAGGAAGAATCAAAGATATAAGGGGGGTTCTAGTACAGTTGTCAAATTAGAAGTTTGTGGAGGATTCCTTGGTTACCATTCATTTGGAATCATTCATGATGGTGGAAGAATATTGCTTAATTGATGGTGAGATAGAGGAGCTGAGGAAGTTCAATTTTCCTTCCTTAACTTTTCCAAAGAAATCACGTTTTGAGAAAAGATATAGAGTTTAAATTATTATAATGAAGGTTTCAAGTGAGTCAATCTTGAAGGGCCTCCTTAAGGTACATAATATTTTTTAATCCAATCCCACCCTTATCAATAGGTTTTCCTCAAGTTGAATAGGGGACAGTTAAAATATTCCTTTCCAACATGCTTCCATTCCAAATGAATTTTGTTTATTAAGGTTTTAATTTTTTTGATAATCCCAATAGTCCATTTATGAACCATTATGTAGTAAACCATTTTAGAAACAACACTGGATTTGAGAAGGAATAATCTTCCTGCCAATGAGCGTGATCTCCCTCTGCTACATGAGTGAATGAGTCATGGAAATACTACTTAATCTCAAATATTCTCTCAACCAGTAAAAAATTTCATCATCCAAAAACCAATAACAATAAAACAAGCAAAATAAACCTCTATTATAATTTATAAATACTCATTTTGTTAAGATGAATCATGAGGAATTGGCAGCACGCATGAAAATCCTCTCCCAACCAGTAAACATCAATCCTTGGATGAACAAGAAATTCCACGATTCTGAAAACCTAGGAGGTTGAAGATAATAATGAAGGATCACATAAGATTATTTACAAATGGAGTAATGTATTTACGTTCCCCTTCCTATAGTTCTTGGAATCAGTACCAATAGAATAAGAACCCTACCAGCCATGTATGACATTTCAATGGTGGCAGAGCTCAAGGGTTGGGAAACCTTGAATCAAGGGTTAAAAAAGGGAGAGTATATAAACCCACAACATGCTCGAACATTGAGGCTATCGTTTTACATCCACTATTTTACCTTTTTAGAAGATGATTTTTCAGGGAATAATCCTACCTCGGGTTTTTTATGGAAGAATGGAGTAGGCCGAGGGGGAGAAAGTGCAAGTAGAGCCTGTGGATGCAGTTGAGCCAGAGGCGGCGGAGGCCGAGAAGTTGGGAGTCGGAGGCATGGGATCCAGAGGAGTGGGAGTCAAATGAGTGTGGGTTTTAAGGGATGAAAATTAAAGGGGAATGATTCATAGGAGGTTTTTAGGATTACAAAGTCAGTGCTGCTTATCAAGAAGCATTGGAGGATTAGAGGGAAACCGGGAAAGGTAGCAGGATGCTAACACTAGTCAGAGGCAACCCAATCTTGAGCATAGGTAAATCATGAGTGGGGTAGGGGAAACCCTAAGCCAGAGTGTCGGAAATTGGTAGCGTGGGGGATCTTTGAAGCCCATCATGAAACAACCAAAAGGGTAGGAGGGTTTTATAAATATAGGTGACCTGGATGATTTATAAGGTGACATGTTATCTTGGAGAATCCAAGTTTAGTATATATAATAGAATTCACATGGCTCCCCCTAGGAACACCACATTAGTCCTGAAAATCCCTCTAGTCCTATCACTCAAGCCTCGTGACATAATTTAGATTCATCTCTAGAAATGTATAATGGCACTTTCTCATGTCATCTATGTCTTGAGGATGCATCTTCACATGCCAACTAAGCCCTCATGAAACCCTACAAGCATGTCTTCTAAGACCACTGACACCCTCAAAACATGTCAACCATGACTCACAACACCCTCTAGGGATGTTACCCAAGTCATGTGACACCCTCTGAGGCATGTTTTTTTGAATCTCAGGACACCCTCCATATTTTTCAAGCCAACTCTTGTGAATGAAACTTTGGAAAGTCTGTTGGATCATGAAACATCTGCTAGAAAAAATAGCCAGCTCATATGATGTCTTCCAGGATAGACCACCTTGTTCTAATGATTTATTTTGGATATTTCAACATTGATCATGTGACTACCTTTAGATATTACACCCATTTTATGCAAAGTCCTTTAGAAATACCAACTAGATAATTTAAGTTTCTTCATACATACAAGGAAGATACACTCATTTATATCCAAAAGGCGGATAATCAATTAATATCAGGAAGGAAAGAAGGTCAGAAGGGAAACATCATAGTGTAAGCCGAGTCCAGTGAAAAAACATGATTTATAAAAATAGTCAGGGAAACCTTATAGTGAAAGACTTGACTAGTGACATAACATGATATGTCACAACAGTCATGGAAACATTAGACTGTAATCCCCAACCTACTACATAACATGATATTTACCAATAGGCATCCAAACCTCAGAGTGTAAGCCTCAACCACAAGAACTATGATGACTCTGATTCATTCCATATTCATGATATATAGGCCACCTATTCAATGTTCTAGCTCCACAGGGTTGTCCCAATATGAATGTACCTCACTCTAAAGGGGATGATATTTATCATTTGTCTTCTATTGTTTCTCACACCGAGCATAGATCAAGTGAGCTTAGAGAGTTTCAATAATCATATCATTCACATCACGTGTCTCTTCCATCTAGTGTAACATATATATCTAAATACGTAAAAAATGGAATGAAACATTATACAAAACACAATAGAATATAACTTGGGTATTGTCTTAAGTGCATGATTGAACTACAAGAACTATGATACATACAATAACTAGGATACATAGGATATCTTCCTTTTGAAAGAGCTCAAATAAACATCTATTTCAATATAAGAATTATATTCATGTCATATCAAATATATGGAACCAATAATTATCATGGGATAATCACTCAACCTAATCCATCAGCAGACTATTAAATCAATAAAACTACGACAACTCTTAATATCTCCACAACTGGGATATATAAGATGTCCCCCTTGGACTTGAGAAATAATACTTGGTATCTCATAGCACCACTATAAGATCATTTTTCATAACATTAAACTAAATGGGTATGACTAAATACATGCATTTTGATTCATATAAAAAATATGATATGTGGTATTCCTCATATTTTCTCAATCCCCTCTTTATAATTTTAACTTCCTCCTTACATGGAAACATGTTCTGGAGCTCTTGGTTATAAGGTTTCAACACAACACCAACCACCCATCACAGGAGGAAGTTGGAGAATCAAGAATATATAGAAATAGATTCTATAAAGGGATCCTAGTATTTTGAATATTAAGGATAATTAACTCATGATCATTTTTTAGGGTAAATGGTCATGTATCAAGATTCAGAAGATATTTGCGAACATATCATAAATCCAAAAAAATCCTAGAGGAGTCAATAATTCACCATAAAAGGGTCAGATAAGCTTGAAGTCCTATCCTATCAAATAATTTGAGTCCCAAAGAGTCACTAAGTATTAAAATATTTGTTTCCTCCTACCATTGGAAAGTATGTTTGTACCCAGTTACGGATGAGTGAATCATTGGCAGTTTTTTGTAAAAGAGATAATGGTAATATAATGAGAATAATTATTCACAATATAAGTTCCCCACAATCAAACCATTTAAAAACACCCATCCACACCTCTTATTCTTGATGAATCAAAAATGGTGAAGCTAACATCTGTAATAACACTCAATTGGGTTATAATCTATCGATTAATTATTTCTGCAAAACATACACTCATGAGGATGGAAAATCAGACATGAATCTCTCCAATGATAGAATAATCATTTTTAGGTGATTGTTTTTGGAATATCCTACAAATACATGTAAGTAAGACTAATATGATCATGTAAATTATCATCTATAATTGGGGTTCCTATATTTACATAATTTTTTTGACATTTCCATGTGAGTAGAATGGCCTTATCAGGAAAACTGGGAAATTGTGTTAATCATACATATTTGATAGAGAACAAAATGCCTATGATAAGGCACTAATCGGTGACCGTGTTTTCTTTGTAGTTGGATATACTTCTCTAATCGAAAACATCCCCATATGAGACAGTGTTTTCATCATCCATTGTTCACTTCGGAAAATCATATATGACTATAACACCTGTGGGACACAAAGCAATCTCACCTACTTGAAAACTACAAAGATAGGTGGAAACATGATGTTCTGAGATTACCAACGACATGATACAATAAATACCATTGAATCTATCCATGAGGTTCTCAAGTCATGGAAACCAATGAGTATCCATCGACTGTGGAAGGATGCAGCTAAGACTGTAGACCTCATCATGACAACAAACCACTTCACGATCATATCCCAAGAGCATTACAACTACCAAATGCAGCCTCTAATGAAGGGTGATTAGGAAGCCAAATATGGATCCCTTGTGGTATAGATGTCACTGATGAGGAAAAAAGTAAATTGTTTTTGCCAACACTATCCCACCAGTACCCACCAATTTCTTGATAATGGTACCACCCAACATGCTTCCGCATATGTAATACCCTAAGCTTCCACGGTACGTTTCTCTTTGAATAATATAGTAGTGTGTGTTGTACGCAACTTCGAGTTCTAACACACGCCGCAACCAATCAAACTCGTTGTTATGAACAGAAATACCCACTTTTTAAAATTTTATAAATTTTATCTTTCAAAATGGACTTCATTTTTGGATTCGTAATATCGAAATTAGCATAGGGTAAATTTTTCGTATTTTTCTGAAAACATTAAATTTTTTATGAATAGTGAAAAACACTGAGTTATAGTTTAAAACCGAATTTTTATTTAAATAATTATTTATTTTATATAAATTTATTTTAGGATTAAATAGATACATAATACCTATATAAGTTCAATGTAATTTATTGGAGTTAGTTTATAATAATTATATATATATATATAATTTTATTGAACTTTTCACCGTCTTTTACCCATCTCTTAGGAGAATTTGAAAATTCACATAAAACTTAATTTTACCATCTCTGTGAGTGGAATTTTAAAAATCTGAGAGACATGGTTAATATAAAGGGATAAAATTTGGTTCAATAAGATAAAAATATTTTTGTGAATAGTAACTTTTTACTTTTATTTACCACGGTTAAAAGTAAATAGGGTAATTAAGGGTAAAACTGGTATTATTATTACCCTAACACATGTCCTAATTCTATTGGATATGTATAATTCGACCAAAACAGCCTTAGGAATAAAATATGAACCTCTTTGGTCCACAAGGATTAGATTAGGACATTTATTATTATTTAATTCAAAGAAGAGTTAAAAGAGTTATAATCAAAGTTTAATAACTAAAACATTTTTGAAATATGGTTATACATAAGATAAATTTGATTATCAATATTCATTAGAAAGCTAAAACGTTTTCCCACATAATTGTTGTTTATTTATAGTTGTTATACATTAAATAATTTAATTTATTTATGACACAATGTTGATGCAGTAATTACCTAATTAATGAAATATTAAAATAATTGATATTATAAATATCCAAATAAATGAAATTTGAGACTTTTTATGAATTACATTAATTTTATATATTAATATGACATGTTAGGATTTATTAAATGAATTTATTTAGAATTAATAAATTTTTAAGAACTTTAAAAAAATCAATTATTAAATAGTATGAAAATTGACATAAAGGAGTATTTAAAACAAATATTATATTATTAATTGATATTATATTCCTAAAAATATAAGTTTCTGCCAAATTACTTAGAAAACGATAAATATATATATATATATATTAATAATGAACCACTTGGGGTTCTCTTGTCTTGTTATAGTATGTTTATTAACCATATAATATAAAAATACAAAGAGACATGGTAAATGTCAAACTATTCAACTAAGAGTTAAATATAAATGATAAGGTTAATATAGTGACCCAAACCTATCTAAAATCTATTGGTTGAAAGGATTTCAACCCCTCCCAACCTAATCATCAAAATAATTCACTTTGGATCTATTATAAACTGAATATGAATTTGTTATAAAATAATATTTTAAGTTTTCCCTAAGGTGCCCCTCACCCCTCTTATAAAAGGGAACTCCCCCTTCTCTCGACTTCATACCTTCAAAGACTTTTGGTTAGGCCAACCCCTACCCAAATATCCTCCCAACTTCCCTCAATTCAACATAGAGGCCTTATTTTGATCATAAAGCCAACCTAAGGATCCCTTTTGATCAAATCAAAAGGAAGAACTCGAAGAAGAGGTAATGATTTCACCACCCTCTTTCAATTTCCTTTCCTATTCCACTTCTTCCTTATTTGTTATTTCCATTCTAAAATAATAAATTCAGTGTATTCTATATCCTATGATGTTATTATAAATATGGTACAACCATATTCAGTATTCTACCCATCCTTTGAATGATATGTCACCATACTTGCGTGCGTACGGCCTACCATCTCCACGTCATGGTGTAATTGTTATTCAATACATTATTATTTGGATAGGTATGAAAATGATTCATAATTGATGTAAATAATAAATAAAACATGACAATTATTCTGTATATATTATATACCATCCAATTATATATTATTTTGATATCAAAATAATGATATTGTCGCTCGTGCGTACATACGGACTATCATCTCCATGAAGGTGATGAGATTCATTCCCCCATCAAATCAATTCAAGAATAATTTTCATTTTACAGTTAAAAATAATTTTTAAAGACTTAATATCATTTTGGATATGAATAACATACGACCTATCCATAAAAAACATGGCTTATGTAACAAAGCATATAAAGGAAAATGAATCAGTTAACACACGAAACAATGATAATAGTAAAGTTTTATTAACAATGCAATGTTAAATGATCATATATGATATCATATTAATGTATATGATTCTTGTATAATTTGATAACAATTATTTCACTATTATACAGGAGGTTAACTGACCCTCGACCAAGAAAAGTATAAGGTGAGGGTTTATTTCCTAATCTCTTCATTATCCGAGGTTGTTTATACGTAATTATCTACTACGACCTCTTTATCATCCACATCCATGTTTCTTAAAAATGTATTTCAAAACATTATTACTATTTTATAGACTATGGTTCAAATTCATTTATACCCTTGTTTGACTTTTTATAAGATTTTTATAAAGGAATCTTTCCGTTGTTTTCCAAACAAGGTCTTATTTAACCATTTCGACAAAATTAAGGTAAGAATGTCTTTTTTTAACTTATATGGTGGGTGTGGCTATTTTCCACCATTATAAAATTGTCTAATCTTCCCTTATAAGATTATAAGAATATTCTCAAAGTAAATTTTTTATTTTATAATTTTTTGACTTTTAAATGATTTCAAAAAAGGAGATATTTCTCTCAAATAGTTTTGATTTCATCTATGTCAACATCCTTTAATGGATTTTAAGCTTATCTGAAGTTGATTTATTATGATACAAAACTTCCATATTGTATTTAAGGTTCTGTGATATGTTTGACTGTGGATGTGTTATTTTTATACCATTCATGGTTTATAGAGAAATTATTGACATTTCTTATGCTAGTTTTAATACGAATGTTTATGTTATGTTTAAACATGTTCATATGAGGAATGCATTGGACTTAGTAAGTGATGGGTGGAGACTGATATAGATCCTCAATGCATCAGTAGGTCTCATGAGACAAACTAGTGTCTTGGAACAAGGCCTTGACAAAATCTTACTTGTAGTCTTGGCACAAGGCCTTGACTATGTGGTTATGATAGTCTGGCATTATGCATTCCATCATTATGAAAGTGGTTATTGATATTTCATGTGATTATTCAACTAGTATAATATCCATGTGAATAAGTAAATGGAATTATTTCATTTTATTTTTGCCATATTATGCTGATGTTCAAGTTTAAAAGGCTTTTGTATTAGTTATACATTGCCTTAAATGTTTAATCTTATTTATGAAAGTTTCTGCTATATTGTTATCCTTACTAAGCATCTTAGCTCACCCCTTTCTATGTTTTATTTTTCCCAGGATGTGAAGAAGTATTTTATGACTGACCTACAGGGATAGTATGAGGGGATATGAGTGTGTACTATGGATACTATGTTGTTTTAGTTTTTCACTTTATGATGTAATGTAAGATTTATGAATGTATCTAGTGTTTCCAAGGCTACTAAACTAATCAGTCTTTCGAGACTTGATCTTTTTTTATCATGACAGTGTTATGTAATAATGAACCGACTCTGGGTAACTGGGGTCGGGGTGTTACAACATATTACACCCATGCTTGGGCAGTAAGGAAGTCTCCATGGGGTAGGAAGGCAATGGATATCCATTAGAGTGCTCATATCCCCACTCCTTCTGACGATTCCTACTGAAATATCCCAATAGGAACCAGAGAGGAGGCTCATATCCTCACTGACTCAGAACAAGTCTATGGGAATATTCCCCAAGTAGGCATGTGCGAGGCATATATCCCTACACCCATCCATGAATCTCCCTAAAATAGTCTAATAGAACAATGGGAAATAAAGTTATTTAATATCCTTACATCAATCTAAGACATCTTCGAGTGTATAAATGATTAAAAAATTGAAGTCTTATATACCTACACACACTTTTAGAAAGTGCCAATATATTTTAGAATAATATGAGGAAATCCACCAGAATATTCTAGCACTACTATAGATAAAGGGATATGTGCATAATCTTATCCCTACAGCCAGGGAATCTCAACAATCAGATCATTATGAACATGTATTTATATAGGACCAAGCGCACACTCTTTCATTAGTCCATGAGTATCGTTAGAAAATTATAATAAAGGATGTTGCATCAGACCAAGATCATAATCACATTTCTTCCAAGACTCACTATGTGAGAGAGGCCCAGGCCTCGGGATAGGGGAATATGCCTCTCGAAAAAGCCCTGAGGAATATTTCAATGTCCCATGATTGGGATTATATAACCATTTTGGCCATAGATCACCACATGAGAGGGGCATAAGTCTTGGGACAAGATCATATTTGTATAGAAGAAGTCTAGTGGCATACTACAATGTCCCATGATTGGGAATACATCCATGTTCTGGATAAAGATAACCATGTGAGAATAGAACAAGCTACAAGACATGATCATATTCTTACTAGTGAATCTTCTTGGCATATTCCAATAAATCACCGAAGCAAGACACATTTTCATAATTTTACTAATGAATGAATGTGCCAACTCATTCCAAGGAAACACAGGATGATCCTCATGTTCCTTCTCCCATTCCTAAGCTTCTTTGACGTATTCTATTCGGAAATTCATATTCAGAACATGATCACATTACCATTCCAACTAGGGATCACTATGTGAGAGTAGAAAACTCCTTGGGGAAGGCTCATACTCAATCCAAAAATGACTAGAGTAATATCCTAAAGGCTCATGATTTTGATCATACTCTAGTTTTGACTGCAGACCACCATGTGAGAATAGTACATGCCTCACGATAGGACATTATTTCTATTAATAATTAGTCAACATATTAGCATATTCAAGAATCTTCTCTATAGTTGGCACATATTCCTACAACACCAGATAGTCACATAAAATTTCTTGCAACCATTATACCATAGGCTGATATCCCAACACAATTTGAGATGGAAGGTTGATATATTTTGACTGTTATGTGGTTAATGGACTATATTCCCAATTTCCTCAATGAAAGTATCCTCAATGTTGATTAAGACACCTTATAAATTCGAAGAAGGTCCATTGACTCTTTTGTTAAAGTGTAATAAGAAAATGATCATTACCATGATAGTCCTCCGTGTTTTAGTGTAGATATTTGTCATATAGACTCTTATCATGGAATCCACCATGGTCAACCTCCCCACTATGATATCTCCCAAAAACATGGAAATCCTCCCCTTTCCCAGATAGATTTGTATAGATAGGTGTTCAAAACACTAACAAAATTGTATAGTGAGGCGCTCAAAATATCGTGTTGAATTGTATATGGTTCCTCATCAACTTCCAACAGAAGTCCACTCACATCAAGTTGGAAAACATTCGAGCCATATTCTTTGGTTTGACTAGATGGAGGCATGTAAGTTTTATGAAGAGGATTACATCATTAACTAATGGATATAGTTAGCTAGAAATAACCTCCCCTTCATGTTCTGGATTCTTGGTACTTCTGACTATGTGATCCCAAATGATCTATAATAGGAGTAGATACCTTATCTATGCCAAAATATGCGATCTACTCATAATATATTAAAGGTTTTACATATAACTTATATATTATAAGAGTATCATCATTATAAAATCAATATGAATTGTTCTTATCTAGAAATAGTTTCTATTTTCATGGCTCATGATCAAAATTGGGAAAAGAACAACCCAAATATTCAACATGCTTGTCGTCATTGCATCATGTCACTTCATCATTCGATCTCTGAAACCATGTCATGAATTTGTATATTTTGATCAGGATTTTATGGGTACTTACACATTGACACACCCCTATAACAATAGAACCCCTTAAATTCAGCATCTTGAAATGTTATAGTCTATGGTGAAATCAGGGAACTAGGTAACCCACAATCTAGTTGATAACTACAACTGAATTCCTCGGATTCAATGGTGCCCATAAGTCATCAATAGAGGGAGAGGATAGCCAAAAACAACATTATAGTCCACTTGAATTAATTATAAAACAATTATGGCATAGAGAGTGAAGTAATAGTTTAATGGACAACTTCTTGTAAAGCATGGTTCTCATCACGGGATGTCGTCACAGAGAGCTACTATGCGAGCACAATTATGCCTCATCAAATGAGACGTAATAGAATCTTCTATAGTAGTTTTCAAAGATCAAACATATTCCCATGGTCTAGTAGGATATCTACATCGGCCTCCAACCTTTATATTTTCAATTCCCAAGAGGATTCATAACATATCCTCGGTAGCTTCAAGAGAAACTCATCCCATATGTAAAGGTACATTTTTATCTCAATCATAGTTTTCTTGTTCATCATCCCCTTAGAGGTTTCTATAAGAATTATTGGTGATTCCAGTTCACCCCCATACCACTATTCTAGGGGCATTTATATCTTCATGTATCTCCTATGAATCATCAAGTCCCCAACTTGAGTCATTGGTTCATCAAAAATAGGACCTATCAGTGAAAATTACTGCCCTATTATACCCCCACCACATAGGGCTGGGGGAATTTTCATAATCATTATCACTATAGAGAGAATTAGTCTTCTCTATGTTGGGAGGAAATAATTTGGTGTCCCACTGATCCCTCCCACCATAAGGCCAACCATTGTTT
The DNA here is from genome assembly GCA_963277665.1 of Viscum album. Classification (NCBI taxonomy): domain Eukaryota; kingdom Viridiplantae; phylum Streptophyta; class Magnoliopsida; order Santalales; family Viscaceae; genus Viscum; species Viscum album. Next base: position 1,063,605,284 of record OY728166.1, on the reverse strand, counting down.
GTTGGAGATCATACATAAACAAAGATAAAAAATCCACCAATGTCATTGTTCAATGTCAATAAGGTAGGAGAATACGATAAAAGAAATCTGACCCTAAATGTTTCACATGAAAATATAGTCTAATACGGTCAAGGTTTCAAATAAAAATCCTATTGAAGATAGTGTGGAATCAACCTTATTATTTGAATGTAATGGCATATCCACCATTGCCTGATATGCCTCCTTCAATGTTGTCACTGTCAAAATGGAAGAAATTGATCAAGATAAAAATGAGGTTGTCACAAAATCGAAATTTTACCCAATGAGGATAGTGATTTGGAAACACCAAATTAGGTTGTATACACCCAGAACTAAAGATGGATTAAAAATTCAGGGCCACCGAAAAAAAATTTAGTGCCTCCTTCATGGAATGTAGAAAAAGAAAATGTCAATGGTATGACTACATCCCGATCACCTCCAAAAAGAGTTGAGATTTATTCCTTAGAGGTAAAAATGTCAGAATATGACTCAGAATCCTTTCATGATGAAAATCATAATAAGGAAAATATCTGTTTTATGAAAAAAAAAACATCTGAGTTAACACTAAACTCTCCTGAATATAATGCTTACTATCCAAGAAATGAATGTGATTTTGAAAATATGACCAATGAGGAAATTTATGAATATTGATCAATTCTAGAGGGCACTTGTAATGAACTAAATTTTAAATAAAACTCTCTAATGAAGTGGTATGATTTGAATACCACTTTTAAATCTTAACTTGCTATAGAGAATGAAAAATTCTCAATTTTTTAAGGAAGATAATGAGCTTAAATTTTCAAATGATCAATTAAAAAATGATTTAGAAAAGTTTACCAATGATTAAAAATATCAGTTCAAATTCTTGGTAAACAAGTATTTCATAAGTATACAACTGGATCATGATACCAACTAGGAAAGTTGAATATAGCTAAAACTCATTTTGTATTAAAATCTGTAAAATACATTTTTATGTCCTATTTTGGAAAATTTTCTAGAAAATAAAATTTTGAAACATATTCTATTATTTCCTGACTTTTTGGACCAAATAATATCTATTTTTCAAGTACAGGACATGATTTTTATAAGAAAACCATGAAGAAAATGTTTGTTCCCAAAGCTCTTATTACAAAAGTTTCTAGACCCAAATAAATATGGGCACCAAAATCTTTTCTTATCAAATATTTTTTTGTAGGAAAGAAGTGAAAGAGATTCTATAAAATCTTAAGGTACCTGGATAGTGGATGTTCAGGGAACATGACCAGAGATTACTCATGCTTCAAGAATGTGATAATGATTTATGGTGGGCATGTCACTTTTGGGGACAATGCTAAATGAAAAATAATTATCCTTTTCTAGATTGGTAACTCTAACTCAGCTCTAATTTCTAAAGTTATTTTTGTTGATGGATTAAAATACAACCTACTTAGTATCTCGCAGTTATGTGATGGTTGTTTTAATGTTAAATTTGAAAATTATGCTTGCATTGTTTTTAATTATAAAAATGAATTAGTACTTTTTACCCTATTATATGATAATGTTTATGTTGTTAACATAGATTCTTTGATTGCTCAAAATGTTTCATGTTTGTATTATTTTCATAATGAGTCTTGACTTTAAAATATGAGATTAGGGTACTCCAATATACAGTCACTTAGAAAGCATACTATAAAAGGCTTGGTGAAGGATCCACAAAAACATGAGTTTCTTAATAACATGGTATGTAATCCTTTTCAAAAGGGTAATCAACACAAATATGGTTCAAATAAAAGAATAAAGAGTCAACTTCTCAACCTGTTGAGTTGGTTCATATGGACTTGTTTTGAATTTCTATAGTTTCAATTATATGTGGTATGAAATTTGTCTATGTTCTTATATATGACTACTCTAGATATTATTGGACCTTCTAATTAGATCATGAAAGTAATATTTCTATCATTTAACAAAGTATGCTCAGACTGTAGGAAATCATAGTGGTCTTAGGATTATAAACCTAATAAGTAACCACAGATGTTTGTTTGAGAACCAAGAGTTTAAATCCTTTTTCACACAAAATGGTGATATTCATAACTTCTCAGCTCTTAGGAATTATCAAAAAAGTGGATTTTTATAATGAAGAAATATAACCCTTTAATAAATTACTAGAACCATACTTAGTGAGTTTGGCCTACCTATATAATTATGTGCAGAAGCTATCAATACAACATGTTATACAATCAATAGAGTCTTGATTATACATATACTTAAGAGAAATCCTTATGGGTTGTAGAACAATAAAAAACCCAAGATTAACCACTTCAATGTTTTTGGTTGAAAAGTGTATCTTTTTAACACTAAGGATAACCTTGAAAAAATCTCCTCAAAGATTAATCAAGGAATTTACCCAGGTTATTCAATTTATATTAAATCCTATATTGTATTCAATAAGATTACCAAATGTGTAGAAGAATCTGTACATGACATGTATGATGAGACAGATCCACATGATCCAAATACATATCTATAAAATCTTGAGGATGATATGTCAAATATGGAATTCAACACTAAATATTCTAACCATACTATTAAGGAATCTGTTAAAACTTTTAGTTATATAAATTCTACATATTCTAAACATTATCAACCCAAATCTGTTAAAGAACCTAAAGTACCTATCCCATATTTTTCTAAACATGTTAGAACTCTTAAGAACCATCATTTAGATTTTATAGTTGGATATTTAAACAACAAAATGTAAACTATAGATTCTCTCAAAAATCATGATGATCATCATGATTTTTTGTCACCAGGTGAACCTATGAACATCAATGTTTCTATCAATGATAAATTTTGGGTGATGGATATGCAATAAGAGTTAAATCAGTTTGAAAGAAACAATGTCTGGAAATGGTTAGATAAACCCAAATACACCATGACTATAGGCACTAAATGGGAGTTTAGGAATAGAGTTTATGAAACAATTATCATGGTTAGAAATAAAGATAGATTGGTTGCATAATCTTCTTTTCTAGAATAAAGGATTGACTATGAGGAAACCTTTTCACCAGTTCCCAGACATGAGGCCATTAGAGTCTTTCTTTCCTATATGGCACATCAAGATTTTAAGATTCATCAAATGGATCCCAAGATTGCATTCTTAAATTTTTATATAATTGAGGATTATTTTTTTGATCAACCAATAGGTTTTAAATCACTTCATTCCAAATCATTTTTTTAAATTAAAAAAAATATTTATATGGGTTATAGAAAGCTCTAAGATCATGGTATGATAGGCTCAACACTTTTCCTACTTTTAAAGGTTTTAAAAATTTTATTACATATCCTACCCTTTTTATAATGTGAATGTCCCAATACGTTTTAGTAGTACAAATTTATGTAGATGATAATATTTTTGGATCTTCAAAAAATTCTTTATGTGATGATTTTTCAGACATGATGCAAATTTAATTTAATGTGTGTTTGATGGGGGAACTCAAATTCTTTCATGTCTTTATGATATATAAAAATAATGAAGGTATTGTTTTGAATCAATGTAAATAAATTATGGATGTTTTAAAATGGTTTGGAATTTAAAGCACTAAGTGTAGTGCCACTACAATGAGTACCAATTGTATGTTGGACCTTGATGAAAATGGTAAAAATTCTGATCAAACGACATATATAAGAATACTTGGGAGTTTACTCTAATTAACCTCTATTAGGATAACTATTATGTTTAATGTGTGAATGTGTACACATTTCCAAAAAAACCCAAAGTAATCACATTTAAATGATGTCAATAGAATTTTTAGATACCTCAAATATAAAACCAATTTAATATTATTCTCTCCTTGAGGACAAAATTTTAATTTTGTAAGTTATTTGGATGTAGACTTTGGTGGTTATAAGTTAGAACATGTCACGTTTTGGGAAAATATCTAGTGTCTTGTTGTAGTAAGAAACAAATTTATTTTGCATTATATTCTATCAAAGCTGAATACATATCATCTGGTAGTTATCGTGCATAAATGTTTTGGATGAAACACTCATTAATAGACTATGGATATCTATTTATACATGTAAATATATATTTTGATAACAAAATTTCTATTAATATATCTATGAATCTTATTTCACATTCAAGGAAAAAACACATTGATGTAAGACAACAATTTATTAGAGACCATTATCAAAAAGGATGTATAACTTTAGAGTTCATCAGAAATAAACATCATCTCGTAGATATTTTCACTAAGTCATTGAACAATTAAATAGTGACCTACATTATACATGAGTTAAGAAGGATCAATCAGTAGGACCTTATGTTATTATTCATGGTTTATTTTTAAGTGAAGTTGTCATACTGACACTAATAGTATGAATATGGAAATGTCATTCTAAAACTGACACTATATCAGGCCGACACATACATAATATCATGCTGACATAGTTATCAAGCCAACCTTGTTAGTGTTATGAAAAATATGTCATGGAAAAAATGATGACTCACTCTTTTTTATCCGTTTTTTGTTTTTACCAAAATGACTCTATTTCATTTAGTGTGTTGAGCCTATTTCAAAATTACACATATTTTTGATTTTAAAATCCCTAAATGATATACATTTTATTCAATCCACTCTACTCCTTTACCCTCACACTCACTCAGTTTTTTTCTCTCTCTACCTTCAACCTTTCACCTTCTTACCTTCAAACCTAACTATTTGAATGGTGTGTGCGATGCAAGATCTTGAAAGTGGAGAGTGACATGCATACAAGAAACAGAGAGGGGAATTGAGAAAATCTTCTGGACCTGTGAATCCTACTATGGATATCTATTTAGTGACTTTAAAAATAGGTTATTGTTGAATAGATATTTGAAAGAAAGTATTTTATACTCGAGGAGTTAAAAGATCAGTGATAGAATGTATGGTTCTCATATAATGAAATATCATTTTACCCAATTATAGTTCATGAATTTTACATGAATGTGGATTTCCTGCTATAAAGAAGTGAAGTTGTATGGATTAAGTCCATAATTAATATAAAGCGAATCTATTTTCATCATGAAAATATGATTAATGTCTTAAATTCCCTCATGAGGGTGTGTTTGAGGACTATCAAGGTACCTATCAACCTAAGAGTGATATTTTCTACTTTGAGACAGCTATGAAAGATATTAATGATACTGATTATCATAGGAGACCAATTTCTATAGAGTTAGATGAAGATTGTAGATTTTTGTTAAAGTTTATATAACATCATATCTATCCTATCAAAGGGGAATTTTCATGTCTAAATTATCAATAGGTCTATTTGATGTATCTGTTGAGAAAAAGGGATCATGTTAAATCTTTGTAGATAAATTTTTTCACATAAATTGAATGATCAATCCTTCTTGAAAAAACCAATTCCATGTTTAATCCAAGGATGATCTCATAGATTCTAAATGATAATGGTTTTGTTAGTGAATTAGATGAAGTTGTTTCTGGTTGTAGTGGGATATGCCTATATAAAGAGATCTGTAAACTGTTGAATATCAATTGGAACCAATTGAAGAAATAATTGGTTTAGGATGAAGGTAATATTTATGATATGTTCAATCCAGTTGACCACTCAACAAGGCCAAGGAATATGGTTGATCCTATTCTGGGACAATATGGGGATGTTTTTTACTCATCTAATGAGGTAGAAGAGCCTTCTACACTAGTGTGAGATCAAGGGTCACCAATCTATGATAGGAGTGATCCTAACACCACTGAATATCACAATGGTGTTTCTTTTCGAAATCCTAGTCCTCTACTATCTTGACCCTTAGATGAACCGACTCTTGGTACAAATAGAGATGATGAGACTGAATTCTAAGGAAGCATAGAGTATTTATGTAGATCAAGTTTCTCTAAAGAATAAGGAAGTTAAGAAGATAAAAGTGACAATGGAAGATGAAATTTTAAGGAAGAGGAATATGGTGAAGAAAATTATGATAGAAATGAAAGTGAATAGAATGACTCTAGACATGATGATAATGAGGAATGTAGTGAATGTGACTGTAACCATCCTAAGGAAGATATAAGTGGATATGTAGATATGGTTGAAGGTTTGGATCAGGAAAGGTTGGAAGAACCTCATGAAGTTATTGTTGAAGAAAGAGAAAATACTGATGTTCATAATAATATGGAAGCTCAGGCCACCCATGTACCTCAGTTAGTTTATAATAGAAAGGGACCTAATTTTGGTGATGAGAAAAAAGTGACTTGAGAACAGTCTGGGGGGGAGACTCAAGAAAGGAGAGATCAAAATGATGGGGAGCATCATCCTGGAAGAGTAATAATTTGCACTCTCACTTCTCTAGATAATGATTTTATGATTGAATGGGAAAGGAATCTGGGATACGTACAAAAAGTTTCCGTTATAAAGACTCATATGATAAGGTATTTTTCCCTATTTCCAACAAATTAGTAATTGTGACCCTTCCTAGTGACATTGTCACTAAAGCAGGCATTGAAAGATTTAAGGAGGATGTTCATTCAGCTGTAATTGTATTAGTTCAATCTCAGATAGCCCATGAGATTCACAAAACTAAAAGGCAAAAAACCGAGTTGGGTGATTAATTATACTCTCTCATATATTAAATAGAAGACACGAATTATTCTGGGCATCCTATTTCTGTTTTATGTTAGACATTGGGTGTGAGTGTGGATGATACTATATCACAGGATGGTGACAATGGAATGGACCTATAGAAAATCAAAGAACTAAGAACCATTGTCACTAAAGACAGCCTCACATAGAACCTGGAAAAAGAACATAAGGAATATGATTACATGAAATCAGAAGAATGCAAACACATTCAATATGATGAAGAATTTACAGGTAAAAAAATTAAGAATACCTCTCCAAACAGTTCAGTGACTATGCAGGAAAAATGTACAGTGACACCTAAGGAGCATTTGATCAAGAAATTAAGAAAATCTAAACCCTAAAAGAACTTTGGTGGTAACAAAAAAAGGGGCATTTTCCCAAGCATAAGTATAAATGAATATTTTATACTGGAATTGTCAGGGTATTTCTAATTCTAACACCATTGCAACTTTAAAAAAATTTCTTTTACACACAAACCAATGCTTATTTCTATCTCTGAACCCAAAATTAGGTTTAACCCTAGCTTTAATAGTATTGAAAAATATAGTTAAAATTTTATAGGTGAAATTTATAACAATAACACTTTTTATTCTTTTTGGGCCCTTCCACATATCTCTATAAGTAATTTTCATACATATAATTCTAATTCACAATCTTTGACATGTGAGATAAATTTAAATGAAAATATTTTATTCTTCACATTCATTTATGCTTTCAATAGATATCAAGAGAGAAGATCTTTATGTAATAATAAATCTTCCCTTAACAAAACTATTCAAGCACCCTGATTCATTGTTGGTGACTTCAAATCCATTCTTGGACTTATTGAAAAACTGGGACCTTCACATTCAAGAATTTCCACTAAGGAATTTAAACTATGTATTGAGGATAACAATCTTGTGGAGATTAATCTACTAGGTGCTACATATACCTTTTATAGAAGACAACAACATAAAATACTTGAAAGTAAATTAGATATAGCTCTCACAAACCTTAAATCTCTTGATAACTAGAATAACATCTCTAATATTACTTTGGCTATGATTAATTATTACCATCATCCACTTTTAGTGAGTCTCACTACTCAAACCTGTAAACCTATTCTCCCATTTTGGATTAATAAGACCTGGAACACTGTTGACGATTGTAAAAATATTTTCAATGATACTTGGAATTCTATTAGATCGGATGATTCTTTCTCCTGTATTTTAAAATTAAAAACTTCTAAAACAAAAGATAAAATTATGGTGCCAAGATGGAGCTCAGCAAAATTATATTGAAATTAATTCCCATGAAAATTCACTTAATAAAATTTTAATGGATTCAACACATAGTGATTTTACTGATGACATAAAATAGGAAGTTGACATAAGTAATAAACTCAATTCTCTGATCACCTTATGAGACAATATTAGAAAACAAACTCTTAGAATCAATTGGATTAAGGATGGTGACAGGAACACAAAATTCATCAATACCTTGAAAAGGATTATAAAGGACAGTATAACTCTTTCCTTACTTAAAGTTGTAGATAATATCCTTGATAATGAGGAGAGACTTGAAGACCATTTTACATCCAACTTTAGTGGCATTTTTAGCGGTACTACTCTAAACAAATATATCAAACCTGACCTCATCCCCTTCTTAGTTGGGGACAATGATAATAACATATTGAATAGTATTTCAATTGATCATGAAATTAGCGATGTAGTTTTAGATTAAAACCAGATAGTGATCCTGGTCCTGAAGGCTTTCCTAATGTTTTTTTTCAACATCATTGGGACACTATTGGAAACGATGTTTTTCGTCCTGAAAAATCATTCTTCACTAATGGATACCTTCCTTATGGTATCAATTCTCAATTTGTCACTCTAATTCAGAAAGTGGAGAATGCTTCAGAAACCCATCTTTTCAGACCTATTGCTCTTATCAACAATGTTTATTAAATTATTTCTAATCTATTAGCTATGATATTGGAACCTATATCAAAAAAAATTATCTCATGGAATCAATTTGGCTTCATAAAATGGAGAAATATCCAGGACTGCATTTTCCTTTCCAATGAAAGTAATAACATTATCAAAAAACCTCAAAGAGGAGGGAGTGTTTCCATCAAGCATGATATTAGAAAATCCTTTGATACCATTTAATGGAATTTTATTTTAAATATCCATTATAGCTTCAGTTTTAATGACAGCTTGGTAAACAAAGTTAAAACTCTTTTCAACTCTACTCACATCTATTTCCTAATAAATGGCTCTCCAAAGGGTTATTTCACATGCACTATGGGTGTTAGACAGGGATACCCCCTTTCTATAATCATTTTTGTCATTTCTAGACTTATTACTGATTTGATTACTAGAGGTGCAATTAATCTCATCCTTGCCCCTAGAACTTTTAATATTCCCTCACATCATTTATATGTTGATGATATAATTCTTTTCCTGCAAGGAGATAAAAATACATAACAAGCATAATGATGTTCTCTCCCACTATGAAGATGTCTCTGTTCAATCCATAAATTGGAGTAAATCTTCCATATTTTTTTGTAAACATTTTTGTTGTCAATAGAAAGAGTAATATTATGCATGAATTATAAATACAAGAGGGGTCCTTCCCCTTTTTGTATCTTGGGGTCCCCATCTTTTGGGGGAAACCCAACAAAATATATTTTTCAAATATTTTTGATCAAATCAATATCCAATTTTCATCCTGGAAAGGCAAAACATTATATATGGCTGGGCGGGTTTTTTTTAGGAAAATACACCATTGTTTCAAAAATGGTTTACTCTATGATGGTTTATAAAGGGCCTGTTGATCCTCAAAAAGAGATAAATAGAATAATTAGAAAAAAAAATTAGAGTGGAAACACTCTTGAGAGAAAACACATGATTGTTCCCTGGAAAAATTGTTGCACCCCAATTGAAAATGGCGGTCTTTGGATTAAAAACCTCAATATTTGTAATGAGGCTCTTCAATCCAAACTTATTTGGAATATTGTGAAAAAAACTCGCAGATGTATGATTTCTTGCATGGTCATTTTAATTTTAACCTCAAAAGTCAAATACTCTTACACGGAATCCACAATATGGTCTTCCATCAAACACACCTTCTCAAAGATCATAATTTCTCTAGATGGATAGTTAACAGAAACTCTTCGCTCAATTTTTGGCGCTACAACTGGAATGGTTTCTCCTTTTTATAGCATGGTAGATCCTATGTAATTATCCACGAATACAAACATATCCATTAATGATTTTTTGAACTCCCCTAATGATAATATACCTAATGAAATTTTGAATATTATTAAAAAATACGCTTTTGTCAACACTGATGATTTTTTAGTCTGGGATCCTTCTTATAATGGAACTCTAACCTCCAAACTTTATTACAATTATAATGTGAATACCAACAACAATGATTTCAATTGGATAAATCACTTCAATAAAAGTTGTCTTAGGCCCTCCATCTTAACTTTAGTGTGGAGAATTTATCATAATAAAATTCCAACGGATGGTAATCTTCAGGTTTGTGGTATTCATCTTTGTTCTAAATGTCGTATATGCAATCAGCACAGAGATGATATAGATCATCTGTTTCTTAGTTCTGCCACTTCCTCTACTTTATGGAACATTATTTTTGATATTTTTGATCTTAGATGGATATTTTTTATCTCTATAAGCCTGCAGATTCAGAGATGCACTAATATGAATACCTCTCCCCAAATTACTCATCTTTTTATCTCTATTGTGGTAGAATTGATACATCTTATCTGGTATAAAATAAACTCTATTATGCATAAAAATAACACCTTGATTTTTCATGTGGCTCAAATTAAGATATATACTACGATCAAGAAATCTGAAATCATTCAAATAGGGACCTGTCACAACTCAGTTAAGGATTTCATTATTTTACAGTGGTTTGGGATCAAAGGAAACTACAGCCCACCGAGGGGTTTTCTAGATGTTTTTTGGAAACCTCCCATCCCTGGTTGAATCAAAATTAATGTGGAAGGTGTTGAAAAAGGAAACCCAGGACCTACAGGCTATGGTATTATCAGCTTGAACCAAAATGGTGACATTCTTGGATGTTGTTTTGGTTTGTGTGGGAATGCCTCTTCTTTAGAATCTGAAATGTATAGTATCATAAATGCAGTTCATTGGATTCTTAAAAATGGTTGTAATAACATATCGATTGAATGTGATTCAACCACTATTGTCTAGGCTCTTAGACATGGAACGATTCACCTTGCGTGGATGCTCACTGCTAAATGTATTGCATACCTCTGCCACTTATTTGAGCTCAATCATATTATTAGTCAAGCATATAGAGAGGTAAACAAGGTGGAAGATGGTCTTACTAATAAGGGTGTCTACAGAAATAGGACATACATGGGGTGATCTTACAGCTGAGTTTTCCCCCTTGCTTCAAAATTATTGTAATAAAATCCCCTCCTTTAGACTTTTTTAATTTTTTTATCATTATATATTTTTGTTCCTTTTAAAAAAATATGATTATCTATGATCGAATATATGTTTAAAGCATTATTTTAATATTTATTTTGTAATAGATTCCAAGGATAAGTATTTTCTATATATGACAGACTAACAACAATAGAATAGATGATACATTGATAGTTCAATTGAGTCACCGACAGTGCGAAATGAAAAACTGATAAATAATTCGCCGACAGTACAATTGACAGACTGACCTGCCGACTATCTCACCAATAGTTCAATGTACCAACCAATGCAAGGACATACCTATGAAAGGAATTACGGACACATGGACTTAATGACGCATGGTGTTACTGATGCAATGACTCACTGACAGTTAAAATGATTCACCGATGCAATGTGTAACTGATGCATGGAAAGACCGGCAGAATAACACACTAATGGAATGAGTCACTGATAGAGGGAGATAAAAAAAGGAGACACTGATAAACTATTCAAATTTACTTTTATTTTAAATTATTTATAATGGTCATATTTTGAGTGCTATAATGTGATTGATTAATTTTAGTCTTCTTCAGTCTTCTTAAATGAAGATCTCAAAAGAATGAGGTATATCATCTACCTCAAAACATGACCATTATCCGGCAGTAAGAGTATAAAAAGAAATGGAATCTAGATGAAAGAAATATATATAAGAATACCAAGAAATATACAAATAGGAATATATGAGTAGACACACTAAAAGAACAAAATGAACAACACAAAGAAAGGAAGAACACACGAGGAATACTTCATTCCTGCAAGATACGATTCAAAGAACATATGTTCATTGATGTTTCTATATCTCTACTAAATTCAACTAAACCAAAGAATAATAACATATCATATTCCATGACGACTAAAGATAGTGCTTAATGACACTCTATTTCTGTTCTTACTGATAGAAGTGGACTCCATCCTCAAAAATGATAAATCAAAGAGTCAAGAGCTGAACTCCATAACACATAGTGCCTTATAAACCCTATCTAATACTTATTACTCTATTATGTACCTTTTTTTTACATTTTCAAGTAGTGTGTGAATATTTATATAAAACAAACATTGTATCCTATAATAAACTAGAGGATAATATATATCCTCAAAAAAATATTATTATACCTATTTATCTAATGATGAATTGTAGAAGAGGTCATGTTTGACATGGTTGTTTATTGTTCCCACGTAGAACTTTGGTAGATGTATTGTGACCTAGAAAATTTGTGTACTATCTTATAAACACCGATACACAATGTGGATCAAAACCTTTATCATATAGATCTCATGGTGGAAGGTGATCATCAAGTGGAGAGGAATAAGTCTCTATATGAGACTAAACCTCTTGTTTTTTATCCACTATGTTTTCAAATTTAGTTTTTTTTTAATTTTTACCTATACTTTAGAAAACTGAATTTCACTTTGATGGTTAATTGTGGTTAGTTTTTATAACTATTTTGACTTATTAGATTAGTTTCAAAAGTTTTATCAATATATCATATTGTTATAACTGAGAAATAATAAATCCTATGAGAAATTAATTAGATAATCAAACTATTATAAATTCACCTCTTTGATTAACAGTCTTGTTATGTTTTAAATTGGGGGAATATTTTAAATAAACATTTTTAATAGAAATTTTTATTGGAACTCAATTCACCCCCTCTTAAGTTTCCTACTATGACCAACTGGATGAGTTCAGGAAATTATTTTTCAATAAGTACATTCCTCATATTCATCATAGAATGATGGAGAAGGAGTTCCTTGAGCTTATGAAAAATGATGATGAATCTGTTGGTACCTAAAAAAAATTAGAATACTTCAAAGGTAAATTTTTGGAATTATTATCTGACCTAAGATTAAAATTGATCGATTATTTAGAGGCTTAAAACCAAGTCTCTGATGGGAATTGTCCATATTGAGAGTTCAATTGATATGAAGAAACTGTTCTATGTACTCTACAGTTTGTGATAGAGATTTGACTAACACATCAGTCATATGGGTTTTTTAAAAAGATAAAAATGGAATTAAAGGGAAAATATAAATACCACATTGAAAAGAATATGAGTTTTCTATTTTCCTCAAGTGTTTAAACAAACATGGATTAAATTTTCTTAAAGTGACTAGAAAGTGATTTTGTGTGGAAAAGAAGGTCCACATGCAGTTGAATTCCAATGTAATGGGAAAAATATCTCTATATATCTGAAAAAATTAAAGGCTACACATAATTCACCTACTATAAATCAATGTTACAATTTCAAGTATATTGGGAATTATTCCAATCAATGCCTTAATCCAAGGGTTATTTATGATGATCGACATCAGTGAACTCTTCAGGCCAACAACAATCGAAAGTAACATGCGATCACTATCGGTGATGTGGAGTACGATAATGAAGTGGTAAAATGTACAATTACCTTCCACTATAATTTATAAAAAAATTTATTTGATTCTATATCCTCCAACTATTTTATTTTTGATGAATTTGTTAAGCGTATCACTGCATTACATCAATAATTAGATATTGAGTTAGCTGTGAAAAGTACCAATGGGACAACAGTCACATCAGATGTTTATACTCCTTATCTGGTAGAGGTTTGTGATAAAGTGCTTAATGAATATCTTTTAATCCTTCCTCTAGTAGAATTTTAGGTGAATCATAGCATATAATGACTTTTCTAAATGGATCTCGCATCAATTTACAACAAAGGTAAGTCTCATTTCCTAATTTGGATCAATCTATGATAATATATTGATCAAAGAATTAATATGACCTTCCTATGTAAATTTATTATATCTTATGGGTCTTGATTCATATAAATGAAGGTTATCTATATCAAATTTCTGGGGATAAACTCACCATTAAGAATACACCCATTTTATAGAGATAATGATGATGTATTTCATGAATAATTTCTAGGTCTTCCATTGAATTGCGAGGATGATGTTTTAATAGAACTCATACTGAGTGTTATGCCTATTTCAAAGACACATAAAATAATACCCCAATTGATTGTAGGAATTGAAGAAGCAACTCCAAGAGAATCTTGGTAGGGTATTAATATTCCCTAGTGCATCAACTTGGGGAGAACCTATTTTGTTTCTTAAGAAGAAAGATGGATCAATGAGACTATGCATTTATTTTTGAGAACATAACAAGATCACAATCAATAAACAAATATCATTTTTCCCACATTGATGACTTATTTGAGTAACTAAACAGAGCCCAATACTTTTCCATGATTAATCTTCATTCAGGATATTATCAATTAAGGTTCAAGAAGGAGGATATACGAAAGATGACATTCCATACAAGGTATGGACACTATGAATTTTTAGTTATTCCTTTTGGTATTACTAATTCTCTCGATATCTTCACGAATATAATGAATAGATTATTCAGAGAATATCTTTATTAGTTTTTGTTAGTTTTTATAGATGATATTCTCATATATTCAACGATAAAGGAAGAATAGTAAGATCACTTGAGAATTTTATAAAATACAAAGAGAAACGAGAAGCATTATGAAAAATTTACAAAGTGTGAATTTTGGATTTAGAAACCTTCATTATTGGGTAAAATAATCTCAAGATAGGGGATATATGTTGATCCAGTAAAATAGAAGTTATATAATGTCGGCAGAGATAATCAATGGTAACTGAGATCCAATGTTTTCTTGGTTTTCTAGGATATTATTGACATTTTTTAGAAATATGTTTTTCAAAATTATCTAATTCAAATCACCATGTGGACTCAGAAAGTATTTAGGTTCAGGTGGATAGAGGAAAATGAAGGGAATTTCAATGAGCTAAAATGAAGGTTAGCTAGTGAACCTGTGATCACACATCCTTGTAGTTGAGAATGGTTTGTAATATATATTGATGTATCCATGAAGGGTATGGGTTCTATTATCATGAAAAATGATATAGTTATATCTTATTTATTGCGAAAATTGAAAATCCCTGAGAAAAATAACACAAATCATGATTTGTGGTTAGCTGCAGTAATCTTCACATTAATGATGTGAAGGCATTATCTTTATGGTGAAAAGTGCGATATCTATACTAATCATAAAATTTTAAAGTATATTTTCACACAAAAGGAGCTCAATATCAATCAAATAAGATGGTTGGAGTTGATTAATGATTATTAATGCTCAATACATTACCACCCTGGTAAAACGATCAAGGTGGAAGATGCTTTGAGTAAAAGGGGCCATGCTAGCCAATCAATGATGAGGATAAAAAAAGATCCATTATTTATGGATTTTTGAAGGATAGATATTGAAATTTTAAAGGAAATGGGTAAATCATATATTTCTCATATGAATGTTCAACTGTATATACAAGTGAATATTAAGGAGGAACATAATAAAGATGTAGAGGTTCAAAAAAGGTGAGTAATTTTCATGGATTCATCATTGATTTTAATGGATTAATAAGGTTCTAGAACCAAGTGTTTATTCTTCCAATACCATAATTAAAGAAGTATATATTGGATGAGGCTCACAGTTCATCATTCCCTATTCATCCTGAAAGAACAAAGATGTATAGGGACCTTAAATGGTACTTTTGGGGGGATGGAATGAAAATAGATGATTCTGAATATCTCTCTTTGTGATTGGATTGTTAGGAAGTTATGTATGAGATACATAACTCTAAGTGGAGGATTCATCCCTCACCCACACCCGAATAAAAATAGTAAATCATCACTATGGACATTGTCAGAAGAAATTCTAAAACATCTAAATTCTTTAATGCTATATGGTTTATAGTTGATCTCCATACAAGTCCAGAACACTTAATTGCTATTATAAAGGACTTATCTTTTGATCTGATTTCCTGAATATATGTAAAAAAGTGGTATGAATAAATAGAGTACCACATTCCATTATATCTAACCTTGATTTGAGTTTTACTTTGATGTTCTGGAAAGGTCTTCAGCAGGCTCGGGATACATAGTAAATTTTTAAAATTTCATATCATCCTCATACATACAGTCAGCCTGAGAGGAAAAATCAAACTCTAGAAGACATGTTGAGATCTTTCACTATTTATTTCAATGGGAAACATTATTTTTAATCATCAAATGAGAATTATTCTTGAATGGATACGATGGGGATTGAATCTCATCACGTTCGTGGAACGAGAGTCCGTACGTACGCACGAGTGACAATATCATTATATTGATATTAAAATCATATATAATTGGATGTTATATCATATATAAAGAATAATTATAATATTATATTTATTATTTACTTAAATTAAACATCATTATCATACCCATCCAAATAATAATGTTTTGAATAACAATTTCACCACAACGTGGAGACGGTAGGCCGTACGTACGCACGTATGGTGGCATGTCATTCAAAGGATGGATAGAATAATGAATATGGTTGTACCATATTTATAATAACACAACTTAATATAGAAGATACTGGAGTTATAATTTTTTAATGGAAATAACAAATAAAGAAGAATGGAAAATAAAGTAACTTGAAAGAGGGTGGTGAAAACGTTACCTCTTCTTCGGGTTCTTCCTTTTGATTTGATCAAAAGGGCTCCTTAAGTTGGCCTTATGACTAAAGTAAGGCCTCTAGGATGAAGGTAAGATATTTGATATGGTATTTTGGCAGAGGTTGGCCAATCCAAAAGGCTTTGAATGTGTGAATTAGTGAGAAGGATGAGTTCCCTTTTATAAGAGGGGTGAGGGGCACCTTAGGAAAAATTTAAAATATTATTTTATAATAAATTCATATTCAGTTTCTAATGGCTCAAAACTAATTTATTTCTAGGATAAGGTGGGTATGGGTCGAAAACAACTCAACCAATAGGTTTTACATAGGTTTGGGTCACTTTATTAAACTTATCTTTTAGTTTTAACTCTAAGTTAATTAGTTTGACATTTACCATGTCTCTTTGTATTTTTATATTATACAGTTAATAAAATTACTATATACTTCCAAGCGACCAAAAATTGGTCCATTAATGATAAAAATATCATTATATAAGTTCTTTTCCCGAACCATAGATTTTTTGGAATAGAATATCAATTAATAATATAATATTTGTTTTAAAAACTCCTTTATGT
Source organism: Viscum album (assembly GCA_963277665.1). Lineage (NCBI taxonomy): Eukaryota > Viridiplantae > Streptophyta > Magnoliopsida > Santalales > Viscaceae > Viscum > Viscum album. The sequence goes on along the minus strand of OY728166.1, from coordinate 1,063,588,058 downwards.
CAATTTTGACACTATTTAATAATTGATTTTTTTTAAAGTCTTAAAAAATTTATTAATTCGAACCAAATTCATTTAAGAAATACTAACATTTAATATTAACCAAAAAAATTCGTGTATTTCATCAAAACATCAAAATTATACTTATTTTAACATTTATAATACCAATTATTTGATTCTTTCATTAATAATGAAAATACTCCATCCTTATTGTGTCATAAATAAAGTTAATTATTCAATGTATAAAAATTATAAATAAACTACCATTACGTATGAAATAATTTTAGATTTCTAATGAATATTTATAGTCTAAAATATAACATATATAACCCTATGTAATTTTTTTTCTAAACGATATATGCTTATGTCATTTTAGTATTTACTTTATCTTAATTAATATAAAGTGTCATTATCACTTATAAGTGGCTCCATGGGGTCCCAAAATCAACCCAAATATGCCCATGGTCGGATATGTATCAAAAAAATAGGGTTAGGACACGTTTTAGGGTAATTCAATATTATTATAATATTATTTGTTTACCCTTATTTACCAAATTTACCCTTTAACCATGGTAAATAAAGTATTTACCAAAGTAATTATTCAAAATGTATTAAAATATAAGTTACCTATTTACACAATTTGGAAATCCTGATTCTAAATATGGAATTCACTTTTCTAAATTCAAAATACAGAAGTGGCAGAAATTAATTTAAAATTAATTCTCATTGTTAAAACAAAATGCGTGTTTTTAAGAAATAATAACTATCAAAATATTGACACTTACTTATGTCCAGTTTAAATGTGAAATTATATCCAATGACCAAAATTGGATTAAATGGTAAAAATATAATCTAATTATACTTTAAAATCACTCAAATTAATAATTTATCTCTATTAATTATTTCAATTAAAAAATTTGTTTTTAATTAAAATTTAGTAATTTTCAATATTCATTAAAATATGAAAGTTATCAGAAAAGTACCAAAAAATTCACCATAAGCTAATTTAAATACTCTAAATCCAAAAATGAAGTGCATTTTAAAACATGAAATTTATAAAATTTCAAAAAGTGGGTATTTCTATTCATAACTGCTAGTTTGATTGGTTGTGGTGTGTGTTAGAACTCGAAGTTGCGTACAACACACGCTATTGTATTATTCAAAGAGAGTGTACCGTGGAAGCTTGGGGTGTTACATTATCACTTCTAATAAAATTTGTTTAACCAACCCTAACATGTTAGATTAACCTAGAAAATTAGGGGAATTCATGAAAAATACTCAATTTACTTTTATTTGGATATTTATAATATCAATTATTTTAATATTTCATTAATAAGGTAATTACTGCATCATCATTGTGTCATAAATAGATTAAATTATTTAATGTCTAAAAATTATAAATAAAATACCACTATGTAGGAAATCTTTTTATCTTTCTAATGAATATTTATAGTCGAATTTATATTGTGTGTAACCCTATATTAAAAATGGTTTAGTTATTAAACATTGAATTTAACTCTTTTAACTCTTCTTTAAATAAAATAATAATAAATTTTCTAATCTAATCCAAGTAGACCAAAGAGGATAATATTTTATTCCTAAGGTTTTTTTGGTATAATTACATTTATCCAATAGAATTAGGACATGTGTTAGGGTAATTATGATATCATGTTTAACCTTAATTACCCTATTTACTTTTAACCGTGGTAAATAAAAGTCAAAAGTTACTATTCACAAAAAAATTATTTTCATATTATTGAACCACATTTTACTTACTGATATCAACCGTGCATCTCATATTTTTGAAATTCAACTCAGAGAAGTGGTAAAATTAAATTTTATGCAAATTTTCAAATGCTCCTAGGAGGTGGGTAAAAGACAGTAAAAAGTTCGATAAAATCATTATATATCTAAAATTATTATAAACGTTTCCCATTGTATTACATTGAACATATATAGGTATTATGTATCTATTTTTACCTAAAATAAATTTAAATAAAATAAAAAAAAATTAAATAAAAAGTTGGTTTCAAACAATAACTCAGTGTTTTCACTATTCATCAAAAATAAAAAGTTTTCAGAAAAATACCAAAAATTCCTCCTAAGCTAATTTCGATATTCCGAATCCAAAATGAAGTCCATTTGGAAAGATAAAATTTATAAAATTTTAAAAAGTGGATATTAATATTCATAACTGCTCGTTTGATTGGTTGTGGTGTGTTTGAACTCGAAGTTACGTACAACAAAAGTTATTGTTTTATTTAGAAGGAAACGCACCGTGGAAGCTTGGGGTGTTTCACCAAGCTCCCAAGAAGCCCCTCTAAATCCTATCTCAATCCTTTGGGATCACACTTCCATGTATGATATTTCTTCCTTTCTTATATTTTTTCAAATTTTATTAGGTTGTTATACCCTTTTATCTTCAATTAAAAATATTGGGGTATAATTTTTCATCTCCCCCATACTACCATCCTTATGTTTTAATGATGAGAGACATATTTCTCTATCATTAATTCCTCCCATGTACACTTGTTACCATGTTGAAATTCCATACTGAATTTCTCTCCCCTCATTTACATTCTAGCAATTATTCTATATTATGCATCTAAATTCTATTGAATATATTGGGATATTATGTTACATGAACCCTTATGGTCTATTTCATGTATAAATTATGAGAGATCCCTTTCTCTCTCATCAACCATTTTTATATTTCCTATTTGATGTTGTTATGCTGTCGAAGTTACACCAAACTTTCCATGCCAAATTCATCGTGTAAGTGAATACTATACCCACTTCCCTATCAAGGGTATTCACCTTTATGCGCCTGTACTTTTTTATTTAGGAATTACATTTAGATATTTTTTATCTCTTAATAATGCAATAAATTATAATATTTAATGAATCCATGTTGTATGATCCATGTGGAACACTTATTCATGAAATGAAATGATTAAGAAGGGTGTGCCCTGATAGTGCTTCAATGCATTGGGTAAAGACTAGTATCGTGATATGGCAAGTAAAATGAGGGTTTACTCAAGATAATTCAAGTTCAATGTGTTTTTACTCATGCTCCATGTTCAAGGAGCCTTATATCATGATAATATCATGTTAAATGTTGTTGTCACATTTCCATGATATGATAATCATGCTATATCATTCCTTTATGTTCATGTTTCTCTTATAATCTATTGGTATGCATATTTCCTAGCATGTACTATATTATTCATGTTATACCTTGTTTACTCCATTACTGGGATTTATATCTCTCCCTTTTCTTTTGCATATCATCATGTTATCCCATGCAATGCTAAGTACAAAGGAATGTGTGTGGTCATGTAAAAGAAGTTTTCAATAAAATTGTGTATTTCATTTTTTAAGTTGTTTTGTAATGTTCCTAATTTTCCAAGACACTAGACCTCTTAATCCTCAGAGTTTTATTAAGTGGAAATTTATGTAATAAATCATGTTTATGTGTGTAATAAAGAGAAGGGTTGTTATAGTTGTTATCGGAGGATAGGTTTAGTTATTTTTGTGATTAGGATTAGAAAACCCTAGTGAAATCCTTAGGGATGAGACTAAGTATAATAAAAACAACCCTAAATTTTGGTGAGTATTGAGTAAGTGGTTTATCAAGAAAATACATCCCTATCTGGATACGAGCAGGTAGATGTGGCTCTGGCAGAGATGTATCTAGGGGTAAAACCCAAAAACACTACTTTGAGAAAGACTTGAACGAAAACTGGTGGACGAAAACTGGACTTATTGAACTCTTCATTACCACACTCCCAAGGGATATGCTTTGGTAAATTCATAAGCTTAGTATGAACCATTATTAAGGTAATTTAAAAAAAATCCCCCTAAAAATATATGTTGGGAAGTAGATCGTGGATATATTAGATAAGTTAAGTAAATAAATGTAATTTATAAGTTATGCCTTTTTTTCATTGGATTAACCATTATGTTTTACCCATAACTTTCCTTTTATTCCATCCAATGGATGGTAACAGGACAACTCAGGCTATCAATTGATGTGAAGATCAATTTTATGACTATTCTAATGAGATTCCCAATCCGATGGGAGCGTGAATCGTGAACTTTGTCATGATACTCTCCCAGTTAACTCAACATTTGATTAGAAACATGGTTCAAGAGTAACGTTCAACACCCCCTTAGAAAGAACAAGCCATAATCGAGAGCTTCATGAGACAAAGACCTCATACTTTTAATGGATCATATGATCCCCCAATTGAAAAAAAAATGATCAAATCCATTGAGAAGATATTATCTATCCCAAAATGTTCTAAACAAGAGAATGTACTTCTGGATGCTTTTCGTGTGGAGGGTGAAGTTGATCAATGGTGTAAATTGATCAAATATACAAAACCTTAGGAGGATATTCAGGCATTATAATGGAAGGATTTTCAGAAAATGTTTTTTGATAAATATTTTCCTCGCACCCTCCGACTTAAGTTGGTAAGGGAATTCCTTGTCCTCAAGTAGAAAGATAATGAATCCATTAGAGTGTATGAGGAAAACATAACAAGGCTTGCACAATATGCCTCTAGATTTTATTTACCCCTAAATGTAAGGTTAACTGCTTCTTTGGTGGGATAAAACCTATCCTACATAAATCCCTAGAAATATTCGATTTGGATAGCTATGAGGAAGTTGTCCAATGTACCCTCAATGTTTAAATGGAGATCGGAGAATCTCAAGTGTATCACGGGGATAAGAAGCATAAGGTGGAATTTAATTCTGGAAGTCCGATGGATAAATACAATGGTGCAAAAAATTTATAGTACCCCACTTAACAATGGTGAGGAAAGAAGAACCCTGGAAATTTTCTGAAGGGGATGAGTAAATACTTTCGGTGTGGAGGAGAAGGTCACATGGTTATTAACTTCCGACAAGAAAAACCTACTTCTACGAGAGAGGAGAGGAATGCTCCATTTTTCCCTCAAAACATTTATCATTGATTCAACTACAAAGAAATAGGGCACTTTTTCAAACCAGTTCTCTATGACAATGGTTTTCAGAGGCAACCAAAAATCTCCAAGGTAGAAAGGGTGAGATTTTTCCATCACTACCACTAAAGCAAACCCCAACAATGAAGTGGTGAAAGGTACACCCGTTATTCATTCAAGAATAGAGAATTTGATTTTTTATTATAAATCTTGGCATTCTTTTATATCCCAAAAGTCTAGTAGAACTATCCCAACACCACCACAAATCATGGAAGTAAATATGTTAGTGATAATTGAAAATGGGTTAATTATTGAATACCATGAATATCACTCCACTCATATCATAATTTGTGGATTTAACTTCCTGGAAAAACTCATCATACTCCCTCTATTAGATTTTGATGAAATTATTTTCATGAATTGGCTTTCCTTATATAGAGCAAACTAAAATTGCTGTGAGAGGGAAATCACTCTCCATATAGAAAATAAACTCCCGATTCTGTACAAGTGCAAGGAGGAGGATGAATTTTCTTTAGCACCATCATCTATAGAATGGATATTACTACCCTCTGAGCATATGTATATTGATCAGATTATTGAGTCTAAAGAAGCAACCATCCTTGAAGACATACCTATTGTGATGGAATTCGCTGAAGTGTTTTCTGGGGAATTTCCTTGTCTTTCTCCTATAAGAGATGATTAATTCTAAATTGATATTATACATGGGGAATTTCCAATATCAAAGACTCCATATAGAATGGATATTTTGGAGCTTTAGAAGCTAAATAAACAACTACATAAGAATATAGATAAAAGGTTTATACTCCCAAGTGCTTCATCATGGTGTTCGTGAGTCCTCTTCAACAAGAAGAAGGATGGGTCAATTCACCTTTTCATTGACTATCATGATCTCAAGAAAATCAGGATAATGAAAAAGTATACTCTACCCTGAATTGATGACATTTTCGATCAGCTACATAGAGAACAATAATTCTCCAAGGTGAATTTGCGGTTAGGATATTACCAAGTTAGGGTGAATAAGGAGGATATCCCCAAGAATGCATTTCGTACAAGGTATGATCACTATGAATTCATAGTAATTCCTTTCAGACTAACTAATCCTCCAAAAATATTCATGGAAATGATGGATAGATTCTTTAGATATTACGTCGACAAATATTTGGTAGTCTTTATAGATGATATTCTAATATACTCCAAAATCAAGGATGAGTATGCGGAGTATCTAATCATTGTACTAGAGACCTTGAAAAAAGCAGAAGCTCTATGAAAAGTCCATCAATTGTGAGTTCTAGTTGAAGGAAGTCTTATTCTTGGGTAATATCGTCACAAGAAATGGTATATCGATGGATCCCTCCAAGATAGTTGCAATAGAGGGATGACTAAAGCCAAAAATGGTAATAGATATCTGTACATTCCTGGGGTTAGCTGGATATTATTGTTGATTGTGAGAAATTTCTCCTGACTGTCCAACCCTTTTAACAAGATAACTCTGAAGGTAGTAAAGTTTTCTTGGAGTTATGAATGCGAAGATAGCTTCAAGGAGTTGAAAAAGAGGCTTATCAATGTGCTTGTTCTTACACCACACACAAGTGAAGAACTTTTTTTGGTATTTAGTGCTGATTCGAAAAACGGCATGGGCTGTGTGTTGATGACGAATGAAAATTTCATTGCCTATGCTTCAGGGAAATTGAAATTTCATGAGAAAAACTATCCAACACATGATCTGGTGTTAGCTACAGTAATATTTGCATTAAAAAATTTGCGACATTACCTATTTGGGGAGAAGTGTGAAATATATGTAGATCAAAAAAGCCTCAAGTATATATTCATATAGAAAGAGTTGAATGTGCACCAATGAACATGGTTAGAATTGATCAAAGACTATGACTACTCAATCCATTACCACCCTAGGAAATCAAACAAGGTGGTGGATGCTCTAAGTAGAAAGGATCCAATGATTCTATTTTTTATGAGAATTGAAATGGATCAAATATTCATAGATTTGATGAAGATGAACATGGGAATAATAAATAAGGGAACGTCATCAATCCTTTCACAAATTATTTCTCAACCATCTCTTTTGGAAAGGTTAAAGGATTCTCAAAAGGATGATGTGGGAATTCAGAAGAAAGTAATAACTATCGGAAAAAATAAATCCTTAGAGTTCAATGTTAATGAAGAAGGAATTGTGAGATTTGGGTCATGACTATGTGTTCCATCAAAAAAGATTTAGAGAAAGAACTTTTGGATGATGCACATAGTTATAATTTCTCCATTCACCCAAGAATTAAAAAGATTTATCAAGATATTTAGGAGAATTATTGGTGGGAAAACATAAAGAAGTAGATCAATGAGTATACATTGAAGTGACTGGTATGTTAGAAAATGAAGGATGAGAGGCAGAAGTCTAAGAGGATGATGCAACCATTACCCATACTAGCATAAAAATGGGATAACATCACCATGGAATTTGTCACTAGAATTCTGGATACATCCAAAGGAAACAATACAATCTAGGTTGTTATGGATCGTCTTAAAATGAATGTGCGCTTCATTAAAATTAGAGAGTATTTCTCCTTGGATTTACTAGAACCGATATATATCACAAAAGTGGTAAGGCTACATGGAGTACCATTATCTATTGGATCCAATTAAGATCCAAGATTCACCTCTAAGTTCTGGAAGAGTCTTCAACATGCTCTGAATACCAAGATGGACTTAAGTACGGCTTGTTACCCTCAAACTGATTTCCAATATGAGTGAACTATCCAAACACCTGAGGACATGTTGAGAGAATGCTCAATGGACTTCAAAGGAGGATGATATCAACATATTCCTCTGGTTGTGTTCTATTACAATAACAGTTTCCACTCCAGAATCCAAATGGATCCTTATGAAGCCCTCTGTGGGAAGAGGTGCAGAACACTGGTATGTTGGGGTGAAGTTGGGGATTGAAGACTCCTAGTTCCAGAAATGGTCTAAGAAATGGGGGAGAAGGTTAAGACCATCCAGTAGCACATTAAAGCTGGTCAGATTAGAAAAAAGAGATATGCTGATAATCGTCGATGAGACCTAGAGTTTGATATTGGAGACATGGTATTCCTCTACATATCATCATGGAAGAGAGTTATGAGATTTTGGAATAAGAGAAAGCTTAGTCTAAGGTACATCAACCCTTTTGAGATCCCTAATCTCATTGGAGCAATGTCCTATTGACTAGAACTCCCACTGAACCAATCTCAAGTACATGATGTATTCCATGTATCACTCTTGGAGAAGTACATACCTGAACCATCGCACATACTCAATCCAGATGTGGCACCATTGGAGAATGACCTCTACTATGAAGAGAAGCCAATGAAGATCTTAGATCATAGAGAAAAAGTTATAATAAATAAGATAATGCCCCTTGTCATGGTGTTGTGGAGAAACCACAAGTTTGAAGAAGAAACATGGGAATTAGTGGAAGTGAGGAAGTAAAGTTACCCTCATCAATTTTAGTATGGGAAATGGAAATTTCAAGGGTGAAATTTCATAAGGGGGAAAGATTGTAATGACCCATACATTTATTAATAAAAATTCCTCTTGATCTAGTTAAATGTGTTATTATTTAAAATGGTTATGTAAAACAAATTAACTTCCATAGTTTTATGTTTTTGTATTTTAAAATACCATTAAAAATTATTACCATTGCTAATATATCCGTAGAACAATGACCACATTATTAGTATAAATATAGGGATTTAACAAATCCAATTTACTTAGAAAAAGGAAGCAATGACGTCATCTTGTAGAATTACTACATACAAAGCCCATTTGTCAGATCTTGAAAAGGAGTTAGGGTCACTGGGCTTCTCTCCTGACGAAGCCTCAGTAGAGCTTCAACATGTTAAGCGTGAACGGAACTATCTATGGGAGAACTAGAAGTTAATAGAGATTAGCACCCGAGCGATGTTTTCCAAGCCACCCCAAGAGTCGGTCACCATCGCACCTCTTATCCGTAGGTCATATGTGGGAGTTATAAGAGGATATGTATAAAGACCCTAGAACTATGATTATGTGCATTATTTTTATATATAATAAAGAATATACAATCATTTTATTATTATTACTTTGTAAAAAAATTTAAATCACAAATTGTATTTTTAGTTAATATTCAATTAAAAAATCCATTTTGATGAATTAATGTATTTTTAAATTAAAGAATATTTTTAAAAAATATTATTACTAAGTTGATTTTTATTAAATATAAATGATCATATAATTTTTATGAATACAATTGTAATTTCTATTAAGGTTTAAAATTTATTTTGTACAAACCCATGAATTTTAAATAAATGTTGGTTTTTATTTTAAAATTAAATATTCACATATTTAGAAAATTATTTAGATTAAATGAATATAATTTTTGGAATCAAGATGTTGAAATTTTCCAATGGTTAATTTTTCATAATTTTCTTAGACAATCGAATTATTGGGTAAATATTAAATACCATTTAAATATATAATATGTTTTATGATATCATAATGACCCAATAGTTATGTAATAAAATACTATAAAATGGTTGTTCTTCCAACATAAGTTTTACCTTTAAAATAATTTGATTTTATATTTTTTGATTAATTTTATGGTGCCTTAGTGGGAACTCCAAGACTTATAAAACATTTTAACTTTTAAAATTATTTCCTTGAGAGTGCGACTCACCTCAAAATAAGAAACCCTAATATTTGGATAAGTTCATCCATTTTACTTATAAAATAATTTTTACACTCCAATTTGGAAAATACCATGGAATTGTTTGTGGTTTTGATTAGTTTAATGTGTGGTGTCCAAAACCTAAATAATAAATAATTCCCTCTCCTTTCCAATATAAACCCACTAAATCTCACATTTCTATTCACTAAAACCATTTAGAGATCTACCAACCCCTGACCGCATCTCTCTAGAATCCTCCCAAGGCACCCCAAGATTTCAAGAATCCCCTCTAAAACCTCTCACAAGCCTTTGGGATCACACTTTCAGGTAAGAGATTTATTCCTTTCGCATTTTTTTCCAAATTTATTTATGTTGTTATAACCATTTATTTTAAATTTAAAATGTTGGGGTATGATTTTTTACCTCCCCCATACTTCCCTACTAATGTTTTAATGATGATAGACCGCTTTCTCGCTCATTAATGCCTCCCATGTACAGCTGTTACCATGCAGAAATTTCGTAAGGAATTTCTCTCCCCTCGTTTACATTCAAGAAATTATTTTATATTATGCATATAAATTCTATTACATATGTTGGGATATTATTTTCCACAAACTCTTATTTTCCATTTCATGTATAAATTATGAGAGACTCATTTCGATCTCTTCAACCCATTTTAGGATTCTTATTTGACGTCGTTATGCTGTTTAAGTTACACAAAAATTTCCATTCCAAAATCATCGTGTAAGTGAATACCATACCCACTTATCTATCAAGGGTTTTCACATTTATGAACATGTATTTTTTTATTTAGGACTTACATTTATTTATTACATATCTCTTATTTATGGAATAAATTATTATGTTTAATGAATTCATGTTATATGATCAATGTGGCACACTTATGCATGAAATGAAATGATTAAGAAGGGTGCACCCTGATAGTGCTCCAATGCATTAGGTAAAGACTTGTATCATGATACATCAAGTGCAATGAGGATTTAATCATGATAATTCAAGTTAAATGAGGGTTTACTCATGATTTATTTGCAATGAGCCTTGGCTCAAGATAATATCATGTTAAATGTTGTTGCCACATTTCCATGATATGATAAACATGTGATATCATTCCTTTATGTTCATGTTTATCTTGTGCTCTATTGATATGCCTATTTCCTAGCATGTAATATATTATTCATGTTATACCTTGTTTACTCCTTTATTGGGCTTTATAGGTCACCTTTTCTTATGCATGTCCTCAAGTTATCCCGTGCAATGCTAAGTACGAAGGAATGTGTGTGGTCATGTAAAATAAGTTTTCAATAAACTTATTTATTTTATGTTTTAAGTTATTATGTAATGTTCGTAATTTCCCAAGACACTTGACCTATTGATCCTCAGAGTTTTCTTAAGTTAATGTTTATGTAATAAATCATGTTTAAGTGTGTAATAAAGAGTAGGGTTGTTATGATACACATGTTATGGGATGTTTATTTAAATACACATGAGTAGGGTTGTCCACGTGAGACCATTAATTTAAAACGTGTATTTTAAAATTATTATTATAAGATGATGATGGGAAACTCATTTTATTTTTAATGACACGATCCTCAAATGATATGGTATGAGTGAACCATGGTTCCTGGTTTTTTTGGGAAAGGCATTCTAGTAGTTTAATTTGTTTAAATTAAGTAAATTGTGTTATGAATGATTTGGTTCTATATGAACAGTCTAGAGTTATAATGAGTGAATTGAGGTGATGATAATCACTGATATTGAGTCAATGAGTTTCTTTAGAATGAGGTAGAGGGTGATGGAGATTATTGTGTTTGGGATATGATGTTGGCGTGTTTTGATGGAGTTCTTTCAGATGGTGTGTCTTAGGTATGGTTGGTGATTTCCACTCACTGTGATTGTCTAATAGCATGGTTGGAGTTGTGTGCACACAGGAAAGGATTGAGTGAGGTGGTATTGACTAATCGATGTTGGTGGAGGCCTTTGTAGTATATACTTCTTAGGTGATGGTGATTACCATATGTTATAAAAGTGGTGATCACCGTAGAAAGTCACTGTTGATGGTGAGTGAGACCATTGGTTGGGGGATGAGGCTCACAATATATGTTGGGGAAGATGGACTAATATTATTGAACGATGGATATAATTGGGCATTAGAACATCAGGTTGTCATGATGAAGGTGGTTCATTATATATGGAAGGATGGACATCAGCATGCCTTGGGTTGTTGGGATGATATGATATTGTTGATTGGTTACATGGAACTCCAATGGACTTGTGACATATTATTTTGGTGTGGCGATGAGACATCAGGTTTCTCGACATGCGACACAAGTATTATTGGATGGAATGTGGTGTCGGGTGACATATATATGGAAATGGTTGTGAAACTGAGGGTTCTCCCAATATTATAGATAATGGATATATCATTCCCCACCCAAATTGAACAAGATAGGTAAATGATTCCTTATGGTTTTGAGAAAAAGTGAAGTGGGTTATGTATTTTTATGTGTAATTTAGTGATATCTATTTGAGTATTCATACATTGTTATAAGTATGTATGTAAAATAGGAAGACATTAGTGGTGGCCTACTGGGTTCATACCCACACCCTGCACATGTCCCTTAGGATGCATGCAAACTTTATGGCTTTGAGCTCCGGTAAGGGACCGAGATCATACACTATAACATAGTGGGAAGGGATATGTAAGTGCATGGGATGGATGGTAGATGGATCATAGAGGTTCTTTTACTTTGAGCTGGAGTCACTTTTGGGATTTTTATTACACACTTATGTGATTTTCCACTAAGTGACCTTTCATTTTTTGTATGATGGATATGGAATGTGTATATTGTATCTTATATGTATGATTATATCATTTTTGGATCATTATTTTCATTGTTTATTATTTCTTCCACTGATTTCAATTACATACTTCCATTGTTCTTTAATTATTATGACCTCTTATATTATTAGTATATCAAAACCATAGGGTATAGTCTCCCCACTATCAGCTAATTAGGCCATTTATGCTAGTCGATAGCCTTTGGTATATATCGAGGCACACCTAAGGCCTAGGGGTCTTCTTTCCCGGAGCATAGATTTAGTGGATCTTGCATTAGGGTTATAAAAATGGTATTATAGGAGGCTCATATCTAGGATCCTAGGTTAAATAAATATAGAAATAGTGTTTAGATGGTTGATAATTTGTAGTAAAGGATCGTTTTGAATATGGTTTGATATTTGTGTTATAGTATACCTAAGATTAGAATCTTGTCGAAGGAGCTTGTTTTTGGGTGCCTACAGCCCCATCAATAGGGGATATACTGAGATTATAGGGGTGGGAAATTATGTTCTTATTTTTATCTTTTATTGTTGATTGATTTTCCATCTCAAGTGGCACACTTTTTTTCAATGTTATTGGATTATGTGATTTTTACCTGGGGTTTAGTATAAAAAGGGAAGAGTATTCAAGGTTCATGATAGAAACGTAGGTTCACATGATATATGCATATTCATGTCACCGTCACTTAAAACCTAGAATACATGAAAGGTGGTCTGTTTGTTTAAAGTGTCTATATAAAACTAAACAATGTCTTACTACATATCTTTTCAGTGGAATTATACTCATCTAGACAATGTATATGGATCCTGATGGGATGATATGTGGTCCTATGTGTATATGGTAGGTATATTCATGACACTGATATGGGTAGTCAGGAATAAAGGAATAGGGTGAGCTATTTAAAATGTCAACAATAAGCTAAATAGTGTTTTCCTATATAGATTTTGGGTGGAATTATACTCAGCCACCCCAGACTAGTGATTTTTTATATGCATGATATGTGATACCTAACTCTGATATGGATAGGTAGGGGGCCATGAGGCAAGATGATATGTGATGTGAGTGTGGTAAGGAAGTGTAAGGGTTGTGAGATTTTTTTCTTGTTACATCTTTCTCTATTTGTAATATATGACTATAATTTCTTTTATTGACCATGGTATTTTACTTTTGGGTGATACCACCTAGATGGGATCTGGTGGAGCATCATGAGGTTGGATATGTGGTTCAACTAAAGCCTACATAATATAAGGTCACTGAGTGTCGGGATGAGTCCCTTAAGGGTTAGGATGACCATGTGTCACGGGTAGAGGCTCCAAGATAGGTGGGATAGCTGCAACATATGTAATATTTTAGTCCATGCCTAGATGATCAGCTTAAGGCGATCTTGGGAAGATTCATTCAAAGTACCGATTGGGGAGAATAGAGAGTTGAGTTTTCCATGGATTATCTGATGTGAAAGTTCCAATATCATCAAACACTATTATTTCAGGGTGAGGGTGTACCACAGGTAGTAAAGAACTGGATCTATTTTGTATAAATGATATTTAACCAACTCGAGATAGCCCAAGGTCAAAGGGTGAAGTCATCTACATATATACTCATAGGATCGGAAAATAATTGGTGGTATATACAATTATAGGTTAGAAGACATGGTGGACTATCATGAAAGCAGTTTAAAATATGGTTTTTCATTTATTTCTTCCCAGAGACATTGACGGCAGACCAAGCCTATGAGTTCGTGAACCTACAATAGTGGGACATATGTATCATGGATTATACAGTGACGCTCATGGACCTGCCCCATTTCAAGACCTCTATAGTAGTAAATGACTTTTCTAGGGTGAGTTATTTTAAGGACCGATTGAGGTATTCCATCAGGGTGCAGGTAAACATCTTTAGGAAAACCTCATTTTTTGAGGTAGTAAATCAGACACTGATAACAAAGTGAAACATAATGGACTAGACTTATTTGAGTTGGGTGATAGTTCTATGTGAGATTAGTAGTGGTTCTTTGGGTAACTGGAAGTGAGATTTTAAAGAGTCCTAACAAGGAAATCATACCATAGATCTGGGTAGACCACTAAGGATTGGTTCATCAATGGTGTTCTTCTAGTGTGGGTATCCATGTCATATTCAGACCTAATTTGAGTGACCTCCAACTGAGTTTTGGGCATGTTTCCTAATGGGTCCTTGGAGAGGATATACAGGAAGAATTCTTGAGATGTTGGGGTTTAAGGGATGGTCTAGACTCAAGGATATGAGATACGACTATGATTTTTACCCAGAGATGGAACCTGGGATACAACTATATTTGTAGGTCATTGAAGAGATAGAGAGACCCAACAATGGGGTCAGTGGCTGGTAGTTTGTGAAGCTCCATGGGATGGTTAGTCCTTAGGCAGTCCGGATTTAGGCCAAGTTCATGCTGTTGAGATGGAAAGGTCAGAATAAGTGGGGGAACCAACCAAGGTTATAGGTATACTATGATTAAGGGCATTTCCTTTTGTTTTTGGAATGGATTATTGGGTGCACATGTGGTAACTAAATTAACCAACTATTAGATGATATTTGGTCATCGATAGAGATATGGAGATTATATCAGTGTGTAGGAATCCAGGCACTTTTATGGATATGACATGTGTTTATATGTGATATGAGATTTTTGGCATCAGATGTGATTTGGGTTTTTTGATTATTGGTTGAGATGAAGGACATTGTGGGCATTGTGGATGACTCTGGAGGGATTTGAGCATTATATGTGATGCGAGAAATCATTAGCATCAGTTTCGATATGGGAAGGTGGGATTAATGAGTGATATGAGTATAAATTGATCACCTAGATAGGTAATTTAATGAATTTATATCATGTGGATATGTGTATCACTAGAGGGTGGTCAAAGTAACCATAAAAATGTTGTTTTGGTCAGTGACCAATCGGGTAGGAAAA
Source organism: Viscum album (assembly GCA_963277665.1). NCBI lineage: Eukaryota > Viridiplantae > Streptophyta > Magnoliopsida > Santalales > Viscaceae > Viscum > Viscum album. The sequence goes on along the minus strand of OY728166.1, from coordinate 1,063,572,570 downwards.
TTCCTAAGGTGGCAAGGGACACCAAAGGAATTAACCAATGAGTTGTGAATGATGTAGTCCAGGGTAATGATGTGAAATGGTTATGTTTGATATCATCTCAAAATTAGACCCCATATCTTAGGGAAGATCTATCTTAAGTTGGGTAGGTCTTAAAACCTCAATTTTTTAAATGGGTTGCAATTCTGTGTAAATTCAATTTTTTCAATTGGTGTATGGTAAAGATTCGATTTTGAGCATCAAAACATAATTGAAATTTTTTGAGCAATCTAATTTATTTTTTATGGGGGTTTAGGTTAGGTGAATTCCTTAGGGTTTAAAATGAGTTTTTGGAGCAATGATCCCCAAAAGATCATATTCTGATGGTACAGGTTGGGGTGCATATTTTGTTCAAACTGTGTGTCCATTTAGGAGAAACTGTGTGGCCCATTGTTTGTTACAAAGCATGATTAGTCAAACCATGCAGGGTGGGGCACACAAACATGTAAGAATTATACAATTTATTACATAGGTGATCCATAGTGTTCCACATGATTTTATAATCTACACTCCTAGCCGTGCAAGGGGGGAGCCCTTTGGATTGTGGCATCACATGGTTATCACATGATTATCCAAACTGTGAGACCTAAGTATGTGGTTATTTAAAGGGTTTTAAATTATTTTTATCCCTTTCCTCTTTAAACCTTTCTTCACCCATTTGTCTCCTCCTATTTCATGTGACTCCCTCTATCCATGGGGATCCAACTCTCCCTCATTTAGGTTCCCTTGGAACTCCTTCATATAGGTCTGATTCAAGCACCGTCAGGTGCATTGAATAGCTAGTAGTAAGGCTACTAGTCATCTTTCTTACTTTATTTTTCATCTCTCTATTTTTAATGTTATTTCCATCCAAGCTCATTTTCCTTATTTCTAGGGTATTTGTAAAATTCTCCATTTCCTTCTGTTTCACCTTGGAATAGAGGATAATATTCAATGAGTTAGTTTCTACAAGCATAAGGTATGTGGTACCTAGTTTTATATTTATTTATATTCATGATATAGGATGATCAATTAAATATGCAAGAGTGAGGTGGTCCAGGTGAGACATTTAATTTAATTATTTTCTTTATAATTATTATTAGAGGATACCGATGGGAAAATCCCTCCCTGTTTAAGTACATGAGCCTCAAATGGCATGTATGAGTAAAATGGGGTTTCCAGTTTTGTTGTGAAGGGTATATCAGTTTTACATTTTTTTAAAATTAATTAAATTGTGTTATGAATTAGTTGGTTTCATAGAAATGTGTGGGGCTTGGACTGAGTGACATAAGGTGATGATGATCACTGAGAGTGAGGTGACATGGTTTTTTAGGATAATGCATAGGCTGACAACCCTTTCCATGTTTGGGTGATGAGGTTTACATGTGATGATAGACTTCCACCAAATAGTGTGTATTAGGTATGGATGGTGATTTCCACTCACCATGATTATATGATAGCACCGTTGGAGTCTTTTTCATATAGGAAAATAATTTGTGAGGCAGTGTTGACCACTTGATGTAAATAGAGGCCACTGTAGTATATGGATCTTAGGGTATAGTGATGACCATTGGTTATGGATGGGGTGATCAATATAGAAATCCATAGTTGATGGTGAGTGAGGCCATTGGTTTGGGGATGAGGATCACCATATATGTTTGGTATGATGATCTATGATTATTTAAGGAATGATCTCGTTGTTCCTTGGGATGTGGGGATATAGAGCCAATGTTGTTTTATTATATGTGGAAGGATGTACATAACTTGGAATTGGGACATTGGGATGATATTAATATGATATTTTGTTAAATAGAAGTCCAAGGGACTTGTGAAATTTTATTTAGGCATGATAATGGGAGTTGGCTCGACATGTGACACATAGAGTATTGGTTGGCACAAGGTGTCGGTGACTTGTATGGGAAGATCGTTGGGAAACTGAGGGTTCTCATTGTATGAAAGATTGTGTATATACCATTCCACATCGACACTATCTGAGATAGATAAATTCTTTTGCATGGTTGTGGAACACAATAGAAGCACGTTATGTATTCTTATGTGTGAGTTAAAAAAATTTATATATGTATTCATATATCGATATAATTATAGATGTAAGGTAGGAACACATTGCTGGTGACCTATAGAGTTCATAATAACACCCTGAGTAGGACCCTTTGGATGTGTACAGACTTTATATCATTGAGATCTGGTAAGGGACCAAGATCATGCACAAGACCATATTGAGTAGGGATGTGTAGTTGTATAGTATGGATGGAAAGTGGACCATAGGGGTTCTTCTATAATGATCTAGTGTCTATTTTGGGATTTTTAGTACACACTTATGTGATCATCCTTTAGGCGATCTTTCATGGTTTGTATGATGGGCATTGAATGTGTATACTCTATCAAATGTGTTTGAATCTATTGTTTTTGTCTTTTTATTTCCATTTTTTATTATTCCTTCCAATATGTATTCTTAAATTCATCCACATTTATTTAATTATTATGACATCTTCTATTTTTATTATATTATCAAAAAAGGGTATAGTCCCCCCACTATCACCTAATTAGACCCTTTCAGCTAGTTGGTATCCTTTGGCGTATGAGGAGGTGTTCCTAAGGCCTAGTGGTCCTCTAGCCTGGAGGATAGTTTCAGTGGCTCAAGGATCTGGGTGCTACAATAATGAATCCTTTATAGTATATGAAAATCAAACCACTTCAGGATCAAGGGATTATTGTACCCCATTCCTGAATAGACGACCTACTCATCAAGGATAGTAGTCTACACCCCTCTATTAATGAGGTAGTATCAAACAACATAATCTTATATGGGGGTCCACACCTTGATGGAAGACTCATGATTCAAGAGAGTACCAACCCCATCACACCGCAATATCCAAACAATTACATGGAGGACCCTAGCCCATGTATCCATATAGTTCATAGGGGGTTATTAAACCAATCAAACCCTAGTATCCACATAGTTCCTAGGGGGTATTAACCCCATCACACCCTGGTATCTACATAGTTCCCAGTGGACGCATTCCCTGTTATCCACACAGTTTCATCATAGGTACCATGATAGCATTAGTTAGAAAGCTCATATGTATATAAGTAATTTCATAGACCCTATCTTCAATTGAAGTTCCTTCTCATACCTTTGAAAATTAATTTTGATAAGTTTAATTGGAATCATATTTGAAGTAAAAAATATTTGACAATAGGGTATCACACTGCAAAAAAACAACGCATGGACAAATATATGATTCATGGACATACTCAACTATACCCTACAACAAATTCCCTAATCACCCATGATAGTAAATGGATTTTCAAGGTCCATTTTTATTAATTCATAATTCTCCATGCTATAGATGGGTTCCCTAGTCTATTAACTAAGTATAATCACCATTATACATTTTCACCCAACAATTCATGAACCAAGATCACAAGAAAGATATCTCTAAACTCCATTTCAAGAACTAACCGTATTATGATGCTAATATAGAATGATATGACCAACTGTGTCCCTACTTGGTATGGTGGTAAGCTGGGTGTGATACCCAAAGTCCACATGTAATAGTATAGGGGCAGATGAGTCACACCAAACATACATAACATGCATATGAGGTACCTTAGCCTATAAAACCTATAGATTATATAAAACACTATCTAATAAAAAAATATCCACAGACACATAGGATAAAAAAACTAACAAAAAAGGTAAAAATATGCATGAATATATTTTTTAAACATCCAAAGGGATTATAGTAAAAATTATAGTATAAAATAGAAAAATAATACAAGGCCCAACACTCCAAAATACTTCTAACCTCAAGCGACTAGGAAGAAGGGAAATACCACATCACAAAAACTTCAACCAGAAGAAACTTGGAAAGGGTACCATCACATCATTCCCACTCCAACTTGGGAACTACTATTCATGTAACCTAATAGTCTCTACCTAAGATTCGACTCCACTATATCCACTAGCTCCATGACCAATAACATTTTCATAGACCTAGTCACCACCTTCATAGACATAGAAAGTGTGGGAACAAGGATAGTGAATGTTTGAGCAAACAAATACCTTGGAAAACATGTTGAAAATATAAAGGGCCTTGAGAAATAGGAAATTTCATAACCAAGGGTAAAACCATACATATTACTAACTCAATATAAGGAGGTAGGAACACAATATAGGGAATATTTATTAGCTCAACCACATAATAAACACTCATCTTAATCCCATAAGGGAACAAAGGATGGTTTGATAGTCTCCTTAATCCATTAAAAGAGGAATCCAAAAATATGCCTCATTCCCCTGGGAAAAACACCTCCTAAATATTTGGTCAGTAGGGAAAACACCACATTTCTCATCTTCCACAAGGGAGACCCATCCACATAGGTATACATGAGAGGAACCCCAACCCAAACCACTATGTCCAAAATATAGGGGTCTAATTAGAATGATCCTATCTCAAAGAGGATAATTGAAATTGAGTCACTCCATATGCACTAGTGTCACCACCATCCCAGTATATAGGGAATACACCCTAGTTTACTGGTGTATCAGAGTAATTCCTCAGGTTACAAATGAAAAAATTGTGACCTTAAACATGAGACCCCAATCTGGAGGTCTGATTAAAGTGGAGATATTATAAGTCATTCCAAACAGAAGTTCCTTTTCCTATCTTTTATGAGAGAAAATACAAACCTCCTTAACCATATTAGGAATAAGGGATGTTCTATGGTATAAGTACACTTGAAGGCAGAGATTAACCAACTGTAAGGTGGATCCCAACCCATTCAGCCTAAATCCACTAGAATGACATGTCGAAGGAGAGCCCAAAGAGTCTTGAAAATTGTAGTACCCCAACAATTGAATCCATCATAGCATTGATCTATTTTAATAATAGAGGAAAGCACACCTCACTGGGGCACGTAGATAGGTGAACTAATTTTCAAAAGAAACAAAACCTAGTATGAATTACCCACATCCCACATCATCAAGGGAGTAGAAACTTCATCAATGATAGGGTTGATCTACACTTGAATCCATAACACCAAGCTAGAGAGAGTATCCAAGTCCCACATATATACTAATCTCATCTCATAATCATCAAAACCGGAAACCTAATGTATATTCTATGGATAATACTCCACAATATATTACTCTATCTCTCATTTAAATCCATGGAGATCTATAATGAAAATGGTGGTTATTCACCAACTAACAATAGTAACAGGGTCATGTAGAACAAAATTCCATGGGAGGTAACAAAAAAACTACATCCTCAAACCCTAACTATGCAAAAAAACCCACCCTCTATAGTACCTTGGAATTGGGGAATCTCCTTAAGTTCAATATTTGACTATAATTATCATACTTCTACTCCTCTATATAGAATGCACTTCCAAATACTAACTCAAACTTCTAAATTTGTGAATTTCACATCCTCCAACATGGAACTCAAAATTTATAACACACTCTCTGAGAATACTAGACTTCAAATATATGTGAGGATATCTTTCCTCAATATCTGGAGGTATTTAATGAGAGATCAACATATTTTCACTTTTTCTACAACATCATATGGGTATAATTATCATCAATATGGTACTAAATTATAATTATATCCAAATAACCTAAAAAATGGTCATGTATGGCCAAACAGACCACACTATCATAATATACATGTAAAAACACTAAGGATGGTATGTTTTCTTCCCTAAAATGAACATAGGGGACGAAATTCATAAAAATTGCACATATGTGAGTCCAAGGCCACATGTAGGCCTCTGGATGTGTCACATGTTGTGCTAGGAAGGAGGGATGTTTTCTCTAGTGTACTCATGTGATCCAACATACATAAAAACACATGGGAATGAGGTATATAGAACACCTCCATCCAACATACATGAACCATATGGATACTATCTCTAAGAATATTCAGTTGATAATGTTGTAAAATCTTCTCTAGCACCACCATTGTGGATGTGTTTGACCGTCATCTAACGTCATTGGCTATATATTTGACTGGATCTCCTCTAATTCTTCTAGTAAAAAATGACATCGGATCTCATTTGATACAACCGACCACAGATACATCCAAATCTCATCAAACATCACCAACTATAGATGTAGTTGGAATTACACAAATCATTCTGTATTCACCACGCTACCATGATTTACCTCATATTTTCTAAGAATCAACCAAAAAATATTCAATAATGGATCTAAAAAAATGAATCTAACCTCATATAAAATCCTCAAAACATCAATCTTTCACACTGATGATCTGAACCCCATATCCATAGTTTCTTGATCCCACTCTAATCATCCTCCACCTACACAACTTCTCCTCCCTCTCTTTCTCAATTTTTCTTGTCAAAAAGGGATTTCTCATCCCTATCAAGTATAAGAAATATAATATAATAGGAATTTGGGAAAAAATAACCATTTATTGATTTTAAAAATGATGACCTGAACCAGAGGACCCTGATGGAAAATTTCATTATAGTAATTGTTGGACTCCTCATGTGTTAATCATGTTTTAATGATCACAAATGTTATTACTGTTACGTAATCTCGATCTTCATTGCACATCTTGCTAATGCTCTTTAATCTCTATAATAACTACAAATCATGTTTTAATGATAAAAAATCTTATGGATGTTAATTAATCTCTTTATTATTTACAAGTCTCATGCATGACCACAAATCTCACATATATTATCAATCCTTTATGTTTATGATTCAAGTTCTCTTACTCTCTAACGATTAAACTTAATCCATATTCTACATATTCTGTCTAAGTCCAAATATAGATATTTTCCTAAGTATGGACTCACCGTGAAGGACTCACCGTGACCCAGACACTGTGAAGGACTCAACGTGACCCAGACACCGCAAAGGACTCACCGTGACCCAGACACTGTGGCCCAGACACCGTGAAGATGACACCATGACCCAGACACGGTGACCCAGACACCGTGACCTAGACACCGTGACCCAGACACCGTGACCCAAACACCGTGACCTAGACACCGTGAAGTACAAACCGTGACCTCGACACCGTGAGCTAGACATTGTGACATGGACACACCGTGAAGCTCATACCGTGAAGAATACACCGTTTACATAATCACTATGAAATCATTCCTTAACTTTTTGTAAATATTATTTAAATAATACTAACGGTCATATTTGATGTTTTTAATGCAATTAATTTTATTTAATGATAGTTGTTGGCATGTCAGGAAACCGTATCTCATACCTATGAAAATGGAATCATTACTACCGCCAGAACTGGTGGAATATAAGGAAGATTAAGATGCAGTACACGTGAAAGCGGTGACAAAAAGAAAAGTGTGAATATACAATGAGAAGAAATTACAAACACCCGAGAGCACTGTGCTGAACAAGAAGATCAATCCTGAGCAAGAAAGAGATTTCCAAACACTCAAATAATTCTCCTGAATGCAATCCAGCACCACTAAAGAACACATGATAAATCAAGAGATCATTTTCATTCCTGTAGAGGACAAGCTGACTACGACACTCTTTTTTCAACAGAAAAACCAGAGAATGACTCAGAAGCATTCCTGCTGAATCCAACAAGTCCAAAGCTGCATTGATAATCACTAGAGATTTCTAAACTCTTATTTTTTCTCTCTAAGTGATTTATTTATTAACTTCTGAGCTGTGTGGTGTACTCTCTATTTCTTATACACACACTGTCTCCTACACTGAACTGGAGGATATCAAAATCCTCACTCCAAATCTCTTATCTATTGTTTACCTACATCAACTATGGAAGAGGTCCTTATGTGGCCTGGTATTTGTTTCATTTCCCACGAAGAACTGTGGTAGAGGTCCCTGTGCGGCCTAGACAGTTTTGTAAACTGTTGTTAACCCCAATCCAGGGTGTGGATCAAATTTTATAAAAATTTGAGAGGACTAAGTCTTGTCTTGAGACTGAACCTCTTGTTATATTTGTTGTGAACTTTTAGTTTATGTTCAAAGTTTAATACATATATTTTATTTATTCCGCTGCTGTTACTTTGAAATACAAAACTATTTTAAAGCTACTTTGATAGTTAAATAAGCAAGTGTTTACAATTATTGTAATTCAGTAGGTTAGTTTCAAAAGTTAGTTTAATCTTGTGATTAAATTAACTGAGACCTAATCAATCTTTTAGAAGCTAGATGAACATTTAAAATATGTATAAATTCACTATAGTTTAACTTGTTTTATAAATTGGGGGATTTTAAATATAGAATATTTTGACAAAAATTTTAATTGGAACTCAATTCACCCCCCACTTGAGTATCCACTCCGACCAACATTTAGTATCAGAGGTGTTGTTTTTGTTTAAGGATTTTTGAAATACTCTATTTTTCAACTGTGATTTTAGTTGCATCTTTAAAGATCTTAAATTTCTGTTAGTTCTAAATTTTAGCTCTTCAAATTATATTTCTAAAATATAGCTATGGAAAATAGACTAGAGGGTGCTGCTACTAACATGTCACCTTTCTTCAATGGTACAAACCGTGGTCAGTGTAAACTTAAAATGAAAATTCATTTAGAAAGCATGTGTTTTGATATCTGGACTGCTATAGAGTCATAATATAAAATTCCAGAAACTGAAAGAATAACTTGGGATGAACCTACAAAGACTGCCTACAATAATAATTGTAAAGTTATGAATGCCCTGTATTGTGCTCTAGGAGATGAAGAGTTTAAAAGAATTTCAGCTTGCAAAACTGCTTTTGAAATATGGGATACTTTTGGTGTTTCTCACGAGGGAACAACCAATGTTAAAGAAATGAGATTAAATACTTATACTATTAAATAAGATAATTTTAAAATCAAGACTGATGAACCTATTTCTGATATGTATCTCAGGTTTAAGGAGATAGTCAATACAATGAATTCACTCAGAAAGGTTGTTCCAACAAAGGAACAAATCATGAGAATCTTGAGATGTTTACCAGACCGATGGAGAGGCACATCTGTTTCAATCAGAGAGTCATGTGACATTGCTGATCTACCTGTAAAAGAACTCATTGATAAGCTTATGATGTATACGGAAGAACTCAAGGTGAATAAAGAGGAAGATGATGAACCTAAGAGAAAATCTATGGCTTTTAAGACTACTTCATCAAAGAGTAAGGACAAATATAAAGCTCAAAAACAAACTGACAGTTCAACCAGTGAAAATTCAGACTCTAATAGTGATGCTGAAATGGATCAAATAGCCAGAAGGTTTAAGAAATTTTATAGGAATAAGAAGTTTTTCAGAAAATCAAATTACAAAGGTAATTATGACAACAAGGGACACTGGAAAAAGGACTGGAAGAAATCTAACAAATCTGATGAAGTTGTTAGCTATGAATGCAAAAGGAAAGGACATATAAAAGAAGACTGTCCAAAGCTGAAATACAAGAAGAAATATGGGTATAAGGATAATAAGTATAAGAACGTCATGAAGGCTACATGGAGTGCATATGAGGATATATCCAGTAAATCTGAAGCTTCTGAGACTGAAAACAGAAATAATGCAAACATGTGTTTTATGACAAACACTTCTGAGGTAACATCTGAAACTCCTGCTTTAAATTCATATTATTCTGGAGATGATTCTGATTCTGAAAATATGTCAAAATTTGAACTGTTTGAATACTGTGATATGTTGGAGGAAACCTGTAATGAGATGAATGACAAATACAAAGGTTTAAAGAAACAGTATGCTTTAACTGTTAAACATAAATCTGATCTTGACATAGAAATGGAAAATAATGCTCGGTTTCTTAAAGAAAACACTGAACTGAAAATGTCTAATGAGAAACTTAGACAGGACATAGAGAAATTCACAAATGGAAAAGATACACTAACTCAAATTCTAGGCAAACAGATTGCACCTAGATACACTACTAGTATAGGATACCAACCTGGACAGAGACAGATTACCAAGAATAGATTTATTCCTAAATCTGGACTGAATACTGCAAGTTCTAGTTCTGAACATTTATATGCTTCAACTAGTTATTCACTTAGTTATAAATCTAATAGAGTTTATCTTTCAAAATCTTTTGATTCTGTAAATTATATGAGACTCATAAGACAAACATGGGTACCGAAATCTTTGATTGCTAACCTGTCTGGACCCAAGAAGATTTGGGTACCAAAATCATTTCCTATTTAAATCTGTTTTGTAGGAAACCTTCTTGAAGAGTTACCACAAGAAGACATGGTATCTGTACAGTGGATTTTCAAGACATATGTCTGGGGATTACTCATGTTTCAAAATTTTAATAAAGGTTCATGGAGTTCATGTCACCTTTGGTGATAACTCTAAAGGAAAGATCATCATCCTAGGTCAAATTGGTAACACTGATTCAGTTTTAATTTCCAAAGTATTATTTGTTTATGGACTTAAATATAATCTATTAAGTATTTATCAATTATGTGATGATGGTTTAAATGTCAAATTTGAAAATGATTCTTGTAATGTTTTTAATTCTAAAAATTTTTTAGTCTTTTCTGCTCTAACAAATGAAAATGTTTATGATGTTGATTTAAATTCCTTAGCTAAGAAAAATGTTACCTATTTAAATGCCTTTCATAAAGAGTCCTGGTTATGGAATAGAATATTAGGACACTGCAATTTACACTCACTTAGAAAACTGACTAGGATGAACTTGGTTAGAGACCTACCTAGACTTGAGTTTCCAAAGGACAATGTTTGTAATCCATGTCAAAAGGGAAATCAACATAAGGTTTATTTTAAATCAAATAAAGAAGTTTCAACTTCTCAACCTCTCGAGATGGTTCACATGGATTTTTTTAGACCATCTAGATTTTCTAGCTTAAATGGGAAGCACTATGTCTATGTCCTAGTAGATGACTTTTATAGATATACATTGGTATACTTCTTAGCACACAAAACTGATGCTTGTTCTTACTTTGTTAAATACTCCAAATCTATAGAAAATCTTACTGGACTTAAGATTAAAACCCTAAGAAGTGATCATGGCCATGAGTTTGAGAATCATGAGTTTGAATCCTACTGCTCACAAAATGGCTATAGTCACAATTTCTCTGCCCCTAGGACACCTCAACAAAATGTTGTAGTAGAAAGGAGGAATGGAACACTGCAAAAAAATTGCTAGAACTATGCTTAATGAATATGACCTACCTATTTACTTTTGGGCTGAAGCTGTCAATACAGCTTGTTATATTATCAATAGAGTCTTAATTAGACCTGTTCTTATGAAAACCCCATATGAGTTGTGGAACAATAGAAAACCTAAAGTTAGTTACTTTAGAGTCTTGGGCTGCAAAGTCTTTGTTCTCAATACAAAATATAATCCTGATAAGTTTGCTTCTAAGAGTGATGAATGAATCGTTTTAGGATATTATTTAACCATCATAGCCTATAAAGCCTTTAATAAGAGAACCAAGTGTGTGGAAGAATCTGTTCACATCAAATTTGATTAAACTGATCCACATGAGCCTAAAACCTCTCTTGAAAATCTTGAAGAAGATTTATTTGTTCTGGACCATAATGAAAAATCTAATGAACCTGCTATAAAGACAACCAGATCTGGAATTATTCCAGAATATGTTCCTAATAAACCTGAACCCAGAGAATAAATTGAAATTTCTAGTCATACCTTTACTAAATCAACTAGAATTATAAATAATCATCCTTTAGATACTATTTTAGGAAATCTTGATAGAGGGACACAGACTAGAGCTCCTCTTAGAAATCAGGTTGAACATCAAGACTTCTTGTCACATCTTGAACCTAAAAACATTGATGATGCTATTAATAATGAATTTTGGGTAATTGTTATGCAAGGAGAACTCAATAAATTTTAAAGAAATAAAGTTTGGAATCTTGTTGAAAGGCCTAAGGACACTTTCACAATAGGCACTAAATGGGTGTTTAGAAATAAAGTAGATGAATCTGGAAACATAGTTAGAAATAAAGCTAGTCTATAGTCAAGAAGAAGGTATTGACTTTGAGGAGACTTTTGCTCCAGTAGCCAGATTAGAAGCTATTAGGATTTTACTTGCTTATGTTGCACATCTAAATTTCAAACTATATCAAATGGATTTCAAGAGCGCATTCTTGAATGGATATATTTCTGAGGATGTTTTTGTTGAACAACCACCTTGATTTTCAAACCCTCATTTTCTAAATAATATTTTCAAATTATCAAAACCTCTATATGGTTTAAAGCAAGCTCCAAGAGCTTGGTATGATAGATTAAGTACTTTTCTAATTTCTAAAAGTTTTACAAAAGGAATAGCTGATCGTACTCTGTTTATAAAAAAAATTAAAGATGTTTTAGTTGTAAAAATTTATGTAGATGATATTATTTTTGGATCTTCAAAAACTACATTATGTACTCATTTTTCTAAAATGATGCAAAATGAATTTGAAATGAGTTTAATGGGTGAACATAAATTCTTTCTTTGATTTCAAATCTTTCAAAATGATGATGGAATTATTTTAACTCAAAGTAAATATACTAGATATCTTTTAAAACTTTTTGGATTGGATAGCACAAAAAGTAGTGACACTCCCATGAGTACCACCTATAAGATGGATCTTGATGAAAATGGTAAATCTGTTGATCAAACCACATATAGAGGAATGATTGGAAGTCTACTCTACCTAACTGCTAGTCATCCTGACATTATGTTTAGCGTGTGTATGTGTGATCATTTTCAAGAAAACCCTTTAGAGACACATTTAAATGATGTAAATAGAATTTTCAAATACCTCATGCATACTACCAATTTAAGACTATTCTATCTCAAAGGAAAATCATTTGAATTAATTAGTTATTCTGATGCTGATTTTTCTAGATGTAAGCTAGATAGAAAAAGCAACTCTAGAACATGTCACCTTTTAGGAAAGTCACTAGTATCATGGTGTAGTAAGAAACAAAATTTTGTAGCATTATCTACTGCAGAAGATGAATACATAGCTGCTGACAGTTGTTGTGCACAAATTTTGTGGATGAAAAACACATTACTAGACTATGGATATCAATTCAGACATGTCCCAATAAATTGTGACAACACAAGTGCTATTAACATTTATAAGAATCCTATTTCTTATTCTATGACAAATCATATTGATGTAATACATCACTTTTTGAGGGATCAGTATCAAAAAGGTGATATCACTTTGGAATTCATTGGTACCGAATATCAACTTGCTGATATAATCACTAAACCATTAAATTCTGAAAGATTAGACTACATCATACATGATCTTGGTATGATTAATCATAATTAAATATCTTACTGATCTTAATGTTTAATACTTTACTATATTTTACTCTACGGTTTCATGGTCACTGTTTCTAAGTTACTATTTTATGTTCACGGTCTCACCGTTAAGACTTTATTCTCACGGTCTGTCAACTTACTGTCTCACCATGACGACTACCAACTATCTCACCATGATGACTAGTTTTCATCACACCGTAACTCCTACTCATGGTCTCACTGTGAAGATTATTTATATTCTTATTTTAACCCGTATCGTGTAATTTTTTTTATTTCACCTCTATTTGATTTCCCGCGTTTTTGTTTTTATGAAATTTAACATTCCCAAATGATAAATTTAAGGGTTTCATTCGATTCCTTACCTGAACTCTCTCCTGAACCTTCTCTTCCCTCTCGCCTGAACCTTCAGTGGATGCCAAGGATGAAGTGTCCATCTTCACCCTCGTCTGAGAAGTGTTGCTCTAAGAAACAGAAGAGGATACCGAGGATATCTCCTGAAGGACCTCTAAACCCAAACCTGGTAAGCCATACAGTTGTACCTGAAAAAGAGGTTTTCCCAAAGTGGTTTTTGTCTAGTAGATCTTTAGTTTTAAAAGTTGTAAGAGATCAAGGATGTCTTGGATGGTTCACTGGACAGAATAGACCGATCTACCCGAGATTGGTATCTCAATTTTATTGTTATGTGAAGTTTTCTTTTGAGTTTGGAGAAATCTTTATGGTGACAAGCTGGATAAATGGTCAAAAGTTCTCTTTCTCTTCGAGGTTGTGGGTTGTATGCCTAGGGATTCCCCATAAAGGAGTTTGTGAGGATTACTAGAGATACCCTCCTCCAACAACTGACATCTTTGACCTGGAGACTGCTTTGGAAAACCTGATTGGAAATGGCACAAAGCGAAGGGCCATAGCTGCTGAATTAGATGGGGAGACTAGACTTCTATTGATGTTTGTTCAAAATTTGATTAGCCCAATAAAAGGAGATTTTGTTGTGATGAAGTATCAGGATGTGTTCCTGATTCACCTCTTGAAGAATGGCCATAAGATTAACCTAATCAAGTATGTTATCAACCATATCTATGAGCTGATCAAAGTCACTTCCAAATCCACCTCCTTGTTTTACTCAAGGATGATTTCGGCTATGTTAGTTTCCAAAGGGATGGTCGTACCAAATGAAGAAAAGTTAGAGGACCTTGATTTATGCCAATCCATGCCTATCATCAGAAGAATGAAGATTAGCCAGAACCCCTGGAAGAAGCAGTGGGTTGAGGATAATGATCAAGTGTATAAAATGTTTAATCCTATTGACTATCCAAGAAGGCCTAAAAATCTATCTGATCCTGGTTTGGAACCAGATGAAGTGGATGAGTTTTCATATGAAGAAGAAGAAGAGGAAGTAATAGTTGAAGTATCTCCAAGATAAGAAGCTGGAAGACCACCAATGGAAACAGCTCCTGTTGAAAAAGAAAGGATTGTTTTCCCTGCTGTTATCAATACTGAAACACCTCAAGAGGAGGAAGTTGTTGCTAGTTTGAGAGAAGAGGAAGCTTCGGCTTCTTGTGTGGATGTCAATCCAGAAGTTCATCCAAATGCTGCAAGGAAGCTAATTTTTCTTGATTCAGAACAGCAAGTAACCTTAGAGGCAGATCCTGTTGAAGAGGATTTTTCTATGGAAAAAGAAGAAAGTCTGGATGTTCAACCAGTGGAACAATTGGTTCCTGAGATTATTCCCTCTACTAAAGAGACGATGGAAATTGCCTTCTAGCTGGCAAGGCAAGAATTTGCTGAAGAGATTAGGGATGATCCAGTGGACCTTGTTCATGTTCTTAAGCCTCAAGAATCTGAAAGGGAAGCACAATTTGATGGGTAGGAACCTCAAAACCTTGAGATTACAGAAGCTGGATCTACTGAAGCTTCTCAACCATTTGTCTCATAATCTGTGCACACCCGATTTGTTTTCCCAATCTTTTATGATGTGAATGAGTCAGAGAAAGTGTCTACAACTGGAATGGATCTTTCTTCTCTATTTCAACTAAAATCTGTAGCTCATCCATAACAAAAACCAGAGCCCCAACCTCAATCCGAATCAGAATCTAAGTCTGAAGATGACTCTGAACCTCAACCAGAATCTGAACCACTACCTTTACCTACACCCTTACCCGAGAATCACTCCTTTGTGACCAAAGATGATCTGAAAGTTTTTGGTGAAACTTTGTTAGCTGGAGTGGAGAAAATTGTCTCCACTTAACCTCTTCCATTGACTCAGTTAAGTCAAGAATATGCATCAATTCTCTTGTAAAATATTATCTTGCATATTCAACCAAGGATGATCCAAGAAATTCAAGAAGTCAGAGTTGAGAATAAGCTTCTGAGTGCTGATGTTGCAAATCTGAAAAATATGATAGCAAATTTGCAGAATGAGTTATCTTTTAGATCAGAGCCTGCTCCTGTTTCTGATCCTGCACCTGTTGCTTCTTCTCTTGAGACATCTGATTCACTCCTTGCTAGTGAGATTATGTCTCAAGTTCATCCATGCCTGGTTTCTTTTGATGAAAAGATTGGAAAAAGACACACTAAGATGCTGGAACGCATGAGAGAGCTTGTGGAAAATATGAATAAGCTTACAGATGAATACACTGGATTCCTGCAAAAAGTGTTGAAATAGCTCAAAGTTCTAAGTGAAGCTATCATAGCTTCACCTGCTTCTAGTCAGACCTCCACATCTTCTTTGGATGATTCTATGCTGAGATCCATAATCAAGGAATAACTTCAGAGTGCTTTCAGTGGATTAGATCTATCTTCTTTTTCAGAAGTGGTTAAGAACAGTGATAGAGCATTGGACTTGGTTAGGATTCATTCTAAAATATCCAATGATTCTCAACAAGAGATCACTAAGAAAATATATCTTTATCTCTCCCAGATTTTCTCTAAAAGTGATATGACAGATCACTTTAGATATCTTGTTGAAAATTTAAGAATCCCTTCGGTGACTCAAGCTTTTAAAGCTCAAGTTCAAAAACTTACATAGTTCACCAGATTATTGGACAAGTTTATGGAGAATAAGGATAATTTTGAAAAGTATATACAATATGGTGGTGAAATCATTACTTATTTCATCAATCTTTTGAAGTTGTATCTTCATGTGTAGAGTACTGCTATAGTTTCTCCAGCTGATGCACCCCTTAGACCTGGTCTACCTGCCTTAGCCTCAACTGCCATGACAGTCAGCCAAGCTCTTTCTCAGATTTGGCTAGTCATTCTTGACCAACCTAAGCCTAGATCTTCTACTACTCCCACTCTGGCTCCATCTGTTTTTGATGCTCTACCCTTACCCTCTTTGTCAACTATATCTACTCCTTCTTCGACTTCAGCACCAGCTCCTGCTGCTAATAGAGGCAAGGAAAAGATGGACCCCTGAAGGGTCTAGAGACTGTTTTCTTTTTTATGGGATGTCATTTCTTGTTTATTGTGTGTACTTCTCATGTATATTCTATTCTGAACCCTTTTTTTAATGAAAAAT
Organism: Viscum album; assembly: GCA_963277665.1. Classification (NCBI taxonomy): domain Eukaryota; kingdom Viridiplantae; phylum Streptophyta; class Magnoliopsida; order Santalales; family Viscaceae; genus Viscum; species Viscum album. The sequence continues at coordinate 1,063,555,728 of OY728166.1, read as the reverse complement.
GACGAGTTTCATTTAATTTTCTCTATTTTTTTGATAATCCCAAAAGGGGGAGAAAAATATACAAGTATAAATGGGGGGAGAAAAATTAAAAGTGTCAGTTCTATAATGTTTTTTGCTATGCTAGTATCTTTAATGATACATTTCATTCATATTCTGACTATATCTTATTTGTGATCATCAAAAAGGGGGAGATTGTTGGACTCCTCATGTGTTAATCATGTTTTAATGATCACAAATCTTATTAATGTTACTTAATCTCGATCTACATTGCACATCTTGCTAATGCTCTTCAATCTCTATAATAACTACAAATCATGTTTTAATGATAAAAAATCTTATGGATGTTAATTACTCCCTTTATTAGTTACAAGTCTCATGCATGATCACAAATATCACATATATTATCAAGACTTTATGTTTATGATTCAAGATCTCTTACTCTCTTACGATTAAACTTAATCCATATTCTGCATATTCTGTCTAAGTCCAAATACAGATATTTTTCTAAGTATGGACTCACCGTGAGGGACTCATCGTGACCCAGACACCGTGAAGGACTCACCGTGACCAAGACACCATGAAGGAATCACCGTGACCCAGACACCGTGACCTAGACACCGTGACCCAGACACCGTGACCCAGACACTGTGAAGGACAAATCGTGACCTCGACACCGTGAGCTAGACACCGTGACATGGACAAACCGTGAAGCTCATACCGTGAAGAATACACCGTTTACATAATCATTGTGACATTGTTCCTTAAATTTTTGTCAATATTATTTAAATAATACTAATGGTCATATTTGATGTTTTTAATGCAATTAATGTTATTTAGTGATAGTTGATGGCATGTCAAAAAACCGTATCTCGTACCTATGAAAAGGGAATCATTCCCACCACCAGAACTGGTGGAATATAAGGAAGATTAAGATGCAGTACACGTGCAAGCGGTGAAGGAAAGAAAAATGTGAATATACAATGATAAGAACTTACATACACACGAGATCACTGTGTTGAACAAGAAGATCAATCCTGAGCAAGAAAGAGATTGCCAGACTTTCAAAGAATTCTCATGAATGCAATCCAACACCACTGAAGAACACATGACGAATCAAGAGATAATTTTCATTCATGTAGAAGACAAGCTGACTACGACACTCCATTTTTCAATATAAAAATCAGAGAAGGACTCAGAATCATTCCTGCTGAATCCAACGAGTCCAGAGCTACATTTATAATCACTAGATCTTTCTAAACTCTTATTTTCTCTCTCTAAGTGATTTATTTATTAACTTTCAAGCTGTGTGGTGTACTCTGTATTTATTATGCACACACTATCTCCTGCACTGAACTGGAGGATATCAAAATCCTCACTCCAAATCTCTTATCTCTTATTTACCCAGGTCAACTGTGGAAGAGGTCCTTGTGTGTCCTTGTCTTTGTTTCGTTTCCCACGAAGAACAGTGGTAGAGGTCCCTGTGCGGCCTGGACAGTTTTGTAAACTGTTGTTAACCCTGATCCAGGGTGTGGATCAAATTTTATATAAATTTTAGAGCACTAAGTCTCGGCTTGAGACCGAACCTCTTGTTATATCTGTTGTGCACTTTTAGTTTAAGTTCAAAGTTTAGTACATATATTTTATTTATTCCGATGATGTTACTTTGAAATAAAAAACTATTTTAAAGCTATTGTGATAGTTAAATTAGCAAGTGTTTACACTTATTGTAATTCCGTAGGTTAGTTTCAAAAGTTAGATTAATCTTGTGATTAAATTAACTGAGACCTAATCAATCTTTGAGAAGCTAACTGAACATTTACAATCTGTATAGATTCACTATAGTTTAACTTGTTTTATAAATTTGGGGATTTTAAATAGACAACGTTTTAACTGAAATTTTAATTGGAACACAATTCACCCCCCTCTTGAGTATCCACTCTGACCAACAGTAATCATGAGGTTAAACTAGCATTACAGATGTAATGATGGTGAGAAAATTTATCTTTGATGCCCCATTTAATGGGAAAGTCATAATTTCTAAGAATTCATATGAATGGGATACTAATATTTTTATACTATATATTTTGATTAAGGTCCGTCCACACTTTTAATTGTATATAGGCTCAGTATGGGGGTAAATTCCACTTCCTAGAATAAACAAAATAAATGGATAATTTTTTTAGGTTATATACTAGGATAATTTTATGGTTTACCCTTCCTAAGGTCCCAAGACTCTAGAACTCAAAAAAAACTAATCCTTATGCATGGGAAAACTCAGGTATCTATATCGGTTCATAGAAAAACATCTCTCTCATTGAATGGTAGATAATTTCTAAAAGTTTCCGATCATTATTAGAAATCCTAAAAACCCTCAGGTTAATCTCACATATCCTCTTTGAAACTCAAATTAATAATATTTGAGTTAATCTACTTAAAATATAATTATATTATTAATAGACTATAATAATATTCTTATTAATATAACACAAAATTATGATTAATTTGACATGATCATTTAAATATTTTCCAATTTATTCCAACATGAGCAGAAGAAACATCCTATTAATATAATACAATATGGAGTTCACCGGATGTGGCCTATCCTCACAAAGATAATCATATGTGTGAGCTCTTTATACATCCATGAGAAAACATGACTTGATATCACTTAGAACATAAGAATATTAGCTTCAGAAATGTGGTGATAACTATATATAGACTCTTTTTCTCAATTTTAATCCATCATGGCTCTTTTAAACCTAATTTAATTATGCCTGAACAATAGATAAATCAGTTTAAAGCTACATATCCAATAAAAAAATATTTAATCTTATGAAGTAACAAAATAATTCAATAAGGAATCTCATACTTATCTAAATAACTTCAATCCCACTCACACATCTTATGAAATACGAATATGATTTCATAATCTCATTTATAAACACTCAATCCATTTCCATGATATCAGCATATATCAAAGTGTCTCTTTTTATATCTCTATGACTGATTTCATGTGAATATCTTCTCTAAATATTCTATAAACATCCACACATCACTACATATTAATTTTCTTCACGTACTCTATTAAAGCCTTCAAAAATAAAAATATCAAAAAAACATCTATTTTCAAAAAATATAATACTCAACCTCTTGGATGTAAAATTATATACGTTATGAATTTATTGAAAGTATACTATAAATCCTTCTCAACTTCTAACTTCAATGAATTTTGTATTCTTCTTTCTCTGGATTTATAGAGCATTCATATCTTTCTCCCATTGTTAATAAAATTAAAATGGTTTTCTCATTTATATCATGATTTTCACTCTCTCTCCCTTATAAATAATTCCATAGGGATACCTTATGATCTCTAAACCCCCTTTGGAAATACAACAATTGATTCATATATTATTTATCATCCATAAATAACTTATTTCATCAAGTTGATTCTACTCATGTTATGAATTGTAGTTTGAGAGTGTTTGTTACCATTATTTTATATGAAATTATTTTCTATCCAATTTTGATATTGGGATCTTCCAAACTATTTCAAAAATAGTATCCAACTCACAACCAAATTGATACCACTATTTATAATTTAAACCTACTGGATATCTCAACCATTAGATATTTTACCTTCATAAAAATTATTCTAACTTTACTACCTTAAAAATCATCATCATCTCTTAAGAGTTTTAATCTATTTTTATACAATTGAACCTTGAGATTTAACCACTTCTCAATTAATCCTTTGCCTCGGTGAAAACTTTTCTTTACCAATGGTTGGAAATAAAATATATATTTACACATCATCCTTTATTAAAAATTATTATACCACCTTTTGAATAAAAACAATTCAAAATTTAATTTTCCATTATTTAAGAAAATTTATCCTCTTCAGCTACATCATACACATTTTTTTAGTGAGTGATTTTACCACTTTGCATTAAATAATCATCAAATAATTTAAGCCTACTTAGTCCAAATTCAGTGTAGTAAAAAAGATTTTATGTAAACGACACAAAATCTATCCATGTAACTCACTTAATTAAATAAATTCTAGTAGCTTTAATTATTTATTATCTTTAACTCATCATGTGATCTCAATCACATTTACAACAAACCATCAAAAAATACAAAATAAATCATAGGTGAGTGTGACATACTACATCTTAAACTAATGGTTACCACTTGTTTGAAATAAATTTTGATTCCACTTGATATCTATTATTGTTAATTATTCATGGTATTATCCATTATTATATTAGTTTGATCATCCTTTGAATGTTTAACACCAAATTACCAGGTTTCCTTAGTTACTATCCTCTATGTTTTGAGATATTCTACAGTATAGGGAAAAAAAATTGGTTATGAAACATCCTCTTATAAACTTATTTGTATACTAAAAATAGCCATCATGTATTCTAATTTGGGATAGGATCTTGATGCCATATCTCCATTGTGTTAAAACCTGATATCAATTGGAAACTACAAACACTATAACTCCATTAGTAATATTTATTTACTTTCAAATCATATAAACCCATGGATCATGTATTCCCCTTAATTTTGAACCACCTTAAATAGTAGTTAAAAAATTTAATCATATGGGTATAGGGGTACCTCTATATATCCTTAAAAAGAGGAATGAGGTTGGTCTTGGTGGACCAACCCATCTCTTTCCACTTCCCTCCAAGCATTCTTAGTTGTTCTTAATTAGATAACACCACTTGTGAAAAATTTATCCATTGAAATTTTTTTTGAATTATATGTTTTTATTATTCCTTCATGCAAGGAAAACTCCACCAGTAATACACCCATGCCTTATGGTGGTATTAAGGAGACCACTTAAGAATGTCTCTCTCTTAACTTCCATGAATCCCATTAATCCCCCTTCTGATTTATCTACCCTAAATTATCATTTCTTTTTCACATACACTAGTATACATATTCTACTATTTCATGAAACATGATGGTCCTTCATTCATGCATACTTTCCATTCATGCTTTATCTCTTTCTAAGAAGTTTTTTGTTAATCAACAACCCTTGCTTCTTGATGCACTCTCTTATTTTCCCTATATTATATATTTTCTATATAGTCTATCAATGATACTTTATTTTTCTTAAATTTCCTAGTTACTTAAAAATCATTCAAAAAAATGAATATTTTATTTATTAAAATAGATTTTATCACTTTAATTCATTTATCCTTCTTATTACAGGTTCTTAGAATCACATCTTGGTGACTCTATTAATTTTTTTATTTGAACAAGATTAAATGGATGAGATTTATCACATGATTTACTTTGATTTTACATCTCAAATTTCTCCTTACAAAGATTCATTGTGTATCTTAATCTTCCAAAAATATATCATTTTAGAGCACCTTTCTTTGAGAACCATTTCAATTTTTTCTAGAAGTATTTTTTATCTTTTTTTTCTGATTCCAAATTTGTGTTCTTATTATACGATGAAGTTTCCTTGTGATAATATTCACTGTTTGAATTATTCCTCTTAGAATGAATCTCTTCATAAATATTTTTAATCCTTAAATCACTTTCCATTAATTTTACTTTTTAATTCTCAATGTGATAATTTCTTTTACTATATGCAATTTCTACTTTCTCTTGTATGGCCAACATGGATACTTCATGATGTTTTTCAATTTTCATGAATAAATTAAAATCATAAAAAATTTATTCAATTATATCAATTTTTTACTTAATTTTATTTTTCATTTTGAAAATATCCTCCATTGAATTCATTACTTCCTTAATTAACTTTAGGTTTTCTTACTCCAAATATTTTATTTAAGCATGGTTCTTTTCACCTTGAATCTTAAGTATTCCACTCATTTCCTCAAGGATTAAAAATTTTCTTCTTTTTCATAACAAATATATGAATTTACCAAAAGATGTGGTTACAACTTTTATAAAATCATCCTCGAACCATTCAGGTGGTGTATAATTTAAATATTTATATTTTTAAGAAACAACTATTATAGAGTTAGATTCATATATACACAAGGAATCAATATTTGTTAAACTATATAAGAGTACCCAATTTATTCAAATCCTTATTTTTGTTCTTCTTTATCTTAATTAAAACAAATTACATGATTACTCAATAGAATTAATATATATATTTTCAACTGATTCATATCATACACAAGTCAAAGAAACCCATATCACTTCTTTCAAGATAGATTCTTCACCATATAGCTCTTCCAACTTCACCCATATTTCTATAGAACATTTACAGTAATATATCTACTTGTATACAACTTATTATAAAGAATAATGTAATTTTAACTCATCAAAAACATCAATATCTTATTTTCTTTCATTTGTATCATATATAATTCCATTTCATATTTATCAAAAAGTTTTATTATCAATATAACACAAGGGATTCCAATATGTACATCTAAATATTACATAAATTCCTTCTTCCAAATAGAAATATGTTTCCATAAAATTGTTTAATTTTCACAAAATAATCCATAACTTATATAAACATAAAATATTTATAAACCAAATCTATTAGGTTGAATCCACAACAGAGCCTATTAGCACTGATATCAGTTGTTATAACATGAGACCCCCTGAGAGTCTAAAAGAGTTTTGGTTTTGCACACATAAATCTTTCAATATACTCAATTATATCAATTTTATATCTTGTTATCATATTTAAAGTAATAGTGTTTAAACAATAGGTGAATTTTATTTTCACACAGGCTCACCAAACCTCACGTATTAATGGAGAAATATAAATCATACACTTGAAATGAGGATTTCACTTGTTCAATAAAATAGGAAAATCCAAGGAGTATACATTGAAACTTTTTTGATGTACTATGGGGTAATAATACTCATTGTAGTTATTATAGAGGCTCAGGAAAGACACACTATAAATCATAGGGTTAGTCTATCTTCTTCCCTCTATAAACTACTTTAGTGAAGGTAATAATTAGTTTATATATATGAGGTTATCTTTAATAGTTTATAGACACTAGGGTCTATTCTAGGTCAACATTTGTTTTTGATACACCTTTAGTATTTATCTATTGGTATATTATCTCATAATATCCTTTTCACTACACAATTGTTATTCAATACAAAATGAGAACAATTCACCGATATGAGGGTTGAGTCAACGTAATCCAATAAATCACAATATAAATACTCTTATTCTCTAGATAAAGATAATTCCAAACTAGAAATATATTATTGGTATATGTCCAATTCTTTAATTCAATTTGATAGTGATATCTATATTATTCTCTCAATCATTTTCTTATTAAACTAAACTAGATAAAGTCATGGTATTATTATATAGATTTTATTCTTCTTCCTCTGAACCATATTTGAAAAAATTCTCAGTTTCTTATTCCTTATTTCATGAATTCAAATATATAATATTATTATTTCTTATTTCCAGAACCGATATAAACAATTTTATAAGATTTATTTAAAAGCCTTAATCTGAGGGTTGGTATTACTTCCTCTGCATATAATCCATTTATATCTTTATTGGTTTACCATATGGTTTTAGTATAGTTATTATGATCCAACTTATAACGACCCTGATTTTTCTAACAAAACAATTACATAATTTTAAATATAAACAACATAGAACATTAAACAACTAGGATCCAAAGGTTTATTGTCTCTATCAAATTAGGACCATAAACGATTTCTACAAAATAAAACATAACCATTTATTTAATTCCTTCTCTTCTACATTATTATTAGCCCTAATTTTCTCCTCCGTACAAGTATTCACCTAAGGATATACATCAAAAAGGGGAGAGATAAAAACCCCATTAAGAGGATAAATAAGAGAAATAAAACATTTGTGGGCATATTCATTATCATCATAATATAAGAAAATGATCATAACCATATTCAAAGGGTGACATGGAATGTGGCAATACATATGAATGAAACATCATGTCTTAGTGGTCAAATACCACACATAGTTGTGAAAAAATATAGAATCATGTTCATGCATGTTTCACTTTATCTTTGGAGATTAATCAAATTAACCAATTAATTAGAGAAATATATAATTCTGACTACACCCATCACATCATAACAATTATTTGTGCAATATAATTCTGGGCGTACCTTTCACATATTAACATTTACATTATCAGGAATGCCACATAGAATGTATATCAACATTAGATAAAAACTAACCCATGGAATGGAACAAAGTTCATATCATAAAGAATAAATTCATATAATTTATAGTTCCTAAGAAAAAAATGAAATAAGATGTCTGTTATCAACCTTGATTGATGAAGAAATAATCTCTTGAGAAGTAAAAGATGTGTTTTTTCAAAAGTAGAGTTCTTTTGGAAAAAACCTGCATTTGTAATTAAAAATATTAAAAGAAAATATATACCAGAAATAAAATTTAAGGATAAAGAAAGGAAATTTAAGTAACATTAAAGGAATAACCAAACTAAAAATGTGGTTAAAAGGGGAATGCCCAAGGAAAGAGAGTTCGTTTTGAGAATCCACTTACCTTATGTCCAAATGATTTATTCACTTTAATATCTTGAATTGTAAAATTAAATCCATTAATTAAAAAAAATATAACCTTTTATACATTTATTTGATTAATTATAGTTTTACTAATTTCATTTATGGGCTTTTGGTGAGTTAAAGTGTTTAATTCCATCATTTGAGAGAGTTTTTTTTCTTGGTTTTCATGATCTCTTCGCTTCTATATAAGTATGAAGATTAATGTACAATTGGAATAATTCTCCAAAATTTAAATTATAGGTTATTAATGATCATAATTAAGTTTAAATTTTTATATATAACATTTTGTTATATGGTATGATGATGAATCATTATATAAGACATCAGTGATAATCGTTTAAATTATTAAGCCGGTTTTTTGATCACAACGAACTCGTTTTGTTTTATAATTTAGTATTATCTAAACATGTTACATAAAGAATAAAAAAGGGTTATAAAATATAATTGAAAATATATTTTCACCATTAAAATAGTTTCATGACCATCCTTAATGGAGGTAAGGGAAAATGAAAACATGTCATCCTTGAAGATGATAAATCAACACTTAACGGATGGTGCTTTCATTTTAAGAATAAAAGGGAGAGGACAAGGGATTTGATGATATATTATTCCCACATCCAAATTAAATTAAATTATATTCAAGTTAATAGAGTTATCATTCCATTTGGATAATGGTAGGTGATTATATAAAAAAAGAAAAGAAAATAACTTGAAAAGAAATTAAAAGAAAAGAAAGAGGATTTTACCTCTTGAATCCTTCTCCTTAAAAACATCCTTTGGGAAAAGGGTTTGGAATTTTGATAAGACCAAGAGCTCATGGATGTGGGGGAGGGGCTTTATAAGAGTATTAGGTATAATTTGGACAAGGATAAAATCTTGTAATGTTTGAGTAGAAGAGGTGGTAAGGGTGGTATTTATAGTGGAGTAGAGTGGTGTTTTTTCATTATTTATTCATTAACTTATTATTTTGGCTCAAGACTATGAATAGTTTGATAATTATCACTAAATAAAATAAAATATTTAATATTAGTTTGAGATTATGGTTCTTACATTAGATATGACTCAATGAATAGTGGATTTAACTTATAATGTATATATACCATAAATTACAATATTTTACTATTCAACAAAAATTAAAATATTTTATAAAAAATCCCAAAATTTACCATATCCATTTTTTGATGTGTAGAATTAAAAAATGACCTCAATTTTAGGAAAATAGTTTTCTATGTATTTGAAATTTAATTTTTAATCAAAGTCATCATTTACATGGAAAATACCAATTTTAAAATTATAACTAATTTTATAACACCTTGAAAATTAAATTAAGTTCTCATAAAATTATCTTATAATCATAAAACAACAAAATATTAATTTATAAATAAATTTTATGAAAATAAATTTTATTTTAAATCATTATACAAATTATAAAATTTTAATTAACTATTTATGACTTACAAAAATATCAACACTTAATTAATAATTTCTAATACATTTATTTACTTATACTATAATATAATTATATCATATTAACATTTATAAGATGGTTAAATTTTTTTAGTCTATAATGGGTGAGGTTACAATTCTATTGGTCAGTTTACTATTCATAAGGTTTATATTACTATTCCAATAGTTAACTTACTATTACATTAGGATTGGTTCCATAACATCTAGAAATACTTATTATTTAATTCTTTCATCATTTATAAAAAAATTATTGTTTTCTCAAAGTTATTTTATATGGTTTATAATATATGAAATAATTATAAGAAGTGAACTTCCATTGAATAAAATTTGGGTTGTTACATTCCTTTCCGCTTATGAAATTTCACCATCAAAATTTCATTTTACATTCTAAGTTGAAAAAAGGTGATGGTACTTCTCCTTCATCACAAAATTTTATTCCCATATTTCCTCTATATACTTATGGTTTCACCATGGGACTTGGACAAGGAGAGTATTCTTGTTGTGTAGAACTTTATCTCTATAGTCTAAGATCTTCACCAGATTCTCCTCATAAGAGAGATCATCTTCTAAATGTACCACCTCTAGATTATGTAAGTGTGAGGGATCTGGTATGTACTTCCTCAAGAGGGTTACATGTAATACATTGTGTACTTGAGACATGGTTGGTGGAAGTGCTAGTTGATTGGCCACAGCTCCGAATCAATCAAGAATCTCAAAGGGGTATATGTACCTAAACTCTGCTTTTCTTTCTTCCCAAATCTCATGATTCTCTTACATGGAGATATATAGAGGAATACCATGTCTCAAACATTAAAATCATAGTATACTCAATGATTGTATCTATAGAACTATTATCAACTTAGGGATGCCTTGATGTTTTGTTGGATGGTTCTTACCTCTTCCATCATTTCTTCAACCATTTCAGGTCCTAGTACCGTATTTTAACCAACCTCATCCAAACATGTTGTTTTTATAAACCTTTTCTGATAAAGGAATTCATATAGAGACATTTTTATGCTTGAGTGGAAACTGTTGGGGTAAGAGAACTCAACTAGAGGTATATTTGTGTCCCATTATCCTTTGATGTCCATAAAAAATTTCCTCAAGTTTTCTTCTAGTGTCAGTATAGTTCTTTCTGATTGGACATCAGTTTAAGGATGATAAGTCATACTGAAGTTCAGCTCAATTTTTAGATCATGTTAGAGAATTTTCCAAAACACATAGGTGAATCTTGGATCTTGATCAGATATAATCGACATTGGTACTCTATGCAACCTTACCACTTCTCTTGTGTATATCCGTGCAATTTTATATAGTGATAAGTCCTATAAAATTGTGATAAAGTGAGATTTATTTGTAAGACTATCCACAACAATTTATAGATAATTGTTTCCTATGGATGTCTTTAGAAGTCCAGTGAAAATTCCATAGTGATTTTTTCCAATTTCTATGGTAGTATGTGTAATGGTTGCATCATCACAATATAATTTTGTCTTTCAGGCATCACTTTATGACATACTAGGTACATTTATGTATATTTAGTAATCTTATTTTTAATATTTTCTCCACAATAGTTCTCCCGAAGCTCATGATACATCTTTTTACTCTTTGGGTGAATAGAGAAGGTTGACCTATATGTTTTAATCATAAGCTCCTTCTTTTTCACAAGATCAGATGGTACACATAATCATGACCCAAATCTTACAAATCCTTCCTCATAAATTTTAAAATCTAAGGATTTCCCCTTTCTCATAGCTTCCACCTTCTTCTGAAGTTTCACATCATTTATTTGAGCATCCTTTGTTTTCTCCTTAAGGGATGATTAAAAAATCATTTGAGAAAGGATTTATGATGTTCCATATTTATTGATTCTCATGTTAATTCTTTTAAAATATAAGAATTTTGGATCCTTCTCAATTCTCATCATTGATAATTTTACAGGATCCTTTCTACTTAGAGAATCTTCCACTTTTTTTCACCTTACCCGGATGGCAGTTGATTCAGCAGTCATAATCCTTGATGAGCTCTAACCATCTTCGTTGGTGCATTTTAAGCTTCATTTGTGGGAATATATATTTGATTCTCTTATGATCAATATATATTTTACACTTCTCCCCAAAGAGATAATATCGCAATATTTTCAATGCAAAGATCACAACATCCAACTCCAAATCATGCACAGGATGGTTTTTATCATGAATTTTCAACTACCTTGAGGAATAAGATATCAATTTATCATTTTTAATTATCACATTGCCTAAATATTCATTTAATTATTGATTTATACTAAACAGTGTTCCCCACATGTTGTAAGTGTGAGTACTGGTACGGTGATAAGACACTTTTTTAACTATTTGAAGTATTCTTCACATTCACTGGTCCACGTAAAATTTTCTCCCTTCCAAGTCATCTTGGTTTGGGGATTTTACAATCATGATAAGTTCATCACAAATCATTGATAATAACTAGTTAGACCAAGGAAAGTCAGATCTATGTTATAGAAGCTGGCCTGAGCCACTCCTCGGTTTCCTTTGTCTTGGATGGGTCCATAAATATTCCTTTACTAGTGATAACATGCCCCTAGAATGATACTTACTCCATACAGAAGTCATGTTTACAATACTTTTCATTAATTTTCTCTCTTCGTAAATTGTTTATCATAGTATTCAAATTCTATTCATGTTCCTCCTTTATCTTAGAGTATATCAGAATATCATCAAAAAAGACTACCACAAATTTGTTGAGGTAATCTATAAAGACTCTATTCATTAAGTACATGAATATTTCTAGAGAATTAGTGGGTCCAAATGGCGTCACTATAAACTCATAGTGTCCATACCTCATTCGAAAGGCATTCTTGGGAAAATTGCCCTTCCTCACCAATAATTTTTTATATCTCAACTGAAGGTCCACCTATGTAAAATACTTCTCACCATGTAGTTGATCGAACAATTCATATATCCATGTATGGGGATACTTTTTCTTTATCATTATTTTTTTGAGCTCACGATAATCAATGTAGAGGCACATTGATCCATCCTTCTTCTTGATGAAGAGGACTGGTACACCCCATGGTGAAGCACTCAAGAAAATAAAACCCCAGTCTAGATTCTCTTATAACTGCTTCCACTAGTGCAAAAACACTTTTTCGCGTCGGTTTTTTTAATTTTTAACGTCGGTTATAAACCGACGTCTTTATAGGCGACGTTAAAAATAGAGTTTTCGCGTCGGTTCATAGAAACCGACGCGAAAATTAATTCGCTTATGAGCTTCGGCGTCGGTTTTTTATAAAACCGACGCCGAAGCTACATTTAGACATTATTTTCCGCGTCGGTTCATTAAAAAACCGACGCGGAAAATATAGTCGAAGAGGTTTTCCGCGTCGGTTTTTCTAAAAACCGACGCGGAAAACCGATTTCAACCGGATTTTCCGCGTCGGTTTTTAGAAAAACCGACGCGGAAAACCCTATCGACGTCGGTTTTTAAAAAAACCGACGCCGTAAATAATTTTTTTAAAATATTCGGCGTCGGTTTTTAAAATAACCGACGCCGTAAATTTTTTTTTTTTTTTAAATAAAATACATATATTTTCTCCTCCAAACAAATCGGAACCCTGAAAAAAAATAACGAAGTATACAAAAACAATTAAACAGCTTTAACAGAAGTACTTCAGAAAACTCAAAGTAAAGCAGAATTAAAATACACGTACCTACATGGTGCATTTTCTTAATCTAACCATACTCAGTATCAATCATTGTAAGTTTCCTCCCATAGATAGCACCAATCCTGTCAAAACAGTAATGAAACTAAGGATATGTGAGTGAAAAAATCAATCCAAGTTATTAGTGCAATGAATAAACATTAAATGAAAATGTGTAATTTATTTGAATCATTCATTTTTTCACAAAGTAAATTACCAAAATGAAATGTTACGACTCCTGATCAAAATTCCAGGAACACTCAGCCGATGCAACCTCTTCCTCACCTCCCCCACTGAAGATGTTGGGGGTGTCTTTTCACCATAGAATCCCCACCACCCCCAACCTCAGGTTTTTATATTTGCTCTGTATAGACGTGCATTACCCATTCACTATTGTTATTTGTTTAAGTTATGGAATAACAGAGAAATAAATTTGAGTGCAAAAAATAGGTTAGAAAATTGAAATCAAATGCAGATTGAAGATACATAAAGAAACATACCTTAAAAATTGACGCCTTCTATTTTATCTTTGTGCAAACCCACTAAGCGCTGTTTCAGGTATTATGTGATATGCTTCTCGGCAATCATTTTTCGATATTTATTTGCATAAAAAATAAAAAGGCCTAGAAGATATTGTTGTGCATTCAAGGGAGACAATTTTTAGTGTTTGTGAATGTTATTTCGCTATACGAATCTCTATGTTCATGATCCAAGTACCACCCTACAGATTTGTCACTGTACAGACAAATGATTTTAAGAAATAACAATGAAAAGAAATATAATAACTAATTCTGAATTAAAATACACGTACCTGAAATATACGACATGCTTATTGTTGGTTATTGTTGAAGGATTCATTTGATTATTAGTAGATTCAATAAAACAGTTTTTGCAGAGGCACTTGAGAAAACTCAGTAAATCAGAATTAAAATACACGTACCTGAAATATATGACATGCTCATTGTTTGTTATTGTTGAAGCATTCATTTGATTATTAGTAGGTTGAAACACCTAATATATCATAAGAGTTAGTTTTTTAAACCCATATATAATATTATTTATAAATATTAGTATACATACCTCAAATCTTAATCAGACTTAACAAATAGTCCGCAAAAGTAGATTGAATATGAATCATATCAGATTGAGAATATGACTGTGAATCATTGAATACCTACAATAATATTGAATGATATGAAATTAATAAATAGAAGAAAGTGGATGAAAATATATAAAAAAGTTAATACAACTAACCTTATGAAAATCAGTAGTTTCCCCAGTTGTGATTATCTCGTACATAAATCGTAGAATATAATAACCACATTCAACGCTTCCATTTTGACGATGACACTGCAGTTATAAAACATTTAACTAATAATGAAACCCAATATATAACAAAAATATAAAAACTAATTACCTGTACTTCCACATATTTGATTTTCGTTGGTTTCTTTTCATTTGTAAAATGTTTCCATGAACTGCATTGTTTTATATAAGAACTAATAAAACTTGTGTAAACAATTAAAATTAAACATAACAAACTTCTAAAAATAAAAAAACAACTTACCTGTTTAATAAGTTGGAAAACGTTTTACGCACTTTTCCTAATAAAGAGCAAAACCAATATAAGGTGCATTCATTTGGGCAAAATACACCTAACATCCAATGCCCCCTATAATACAAAAAGTTCATAATTAATGACATTATAATGATCATGAGTTCAAAATTATGTTGATATTATTACTTATCAACAAATGGCAAAAACCAGCACTGAATCTCTGTTTGTGATAATCTCTCGGATATATATTTAACTTTTTCATCATTTTTCACATGTTTGACTTCCGAGGAAAGGTACTCTGGATCTATAAAGCTATAAATGCTTGTAGTTTCATTTTGTAAAAGAATCCTGTATAGATACCTAATTTAAAAAGAAAACATAGTTAGTCAATGACATAACAATATTTTAGTAAAGAAATAGCAATTCAGACGTCAATTTACTTACATGGAAAACAACTGCACCACATTCAGCCCGATCTCTTCAAAATTAACTAAATTCATGATATCTTCTTTCAATATTCTCAATTTATAATTTCTTCCACATATATCGGGCGTCATCCGAAACTCATAGATAAAATTCAAGGAAGAAGAGCACTGAGATAATCTTTTCAACCCAGAAGAAATATCAGAAGTATCTACAGCCGACTGTTTTTGAACATTTTGCTGCATTTGTACAGTTTATTTTGCTTTCAGATATTCCTATATAAGTTAAATGTCAGAAAACATTATAAGTAATTTGGAATCATTTCTAATTACTAGTTAAAAAAACTCATACCTCATGTGAAATATAACGAAGAAGTGCAGTTGGCCAAAGTAAAAAATGGCCCATGCATTCCCCAACACTGGTGATCTCCGCAATAGGAAATGGTAGTAGAACAGTAGGATCTATAATAAAAAGTACTGATACTCTAACCTGACCCATCTGCATAGGCTGATGATGTACCGAGTCCCCCAAAAAATACACTTGTCCTAACGCAACAATATGTACATGAGGATCTCCCGCAAACAACTCACAATATAAGGTTTGATCCGATGGAGGAGGTGGAGGCTCAAAGTTAGCAGGTGGGGCAGGGTAGTCAGGGTGAGCAGGCTGAGAAGTCCGAAAAATGAAAAGGGTATATTAGTGTTTAAAATTTTTAACATTGAAAAATTGATTAAAAATTAAATTAAATAATATACCTCAAATGGTTGCGCAGACGGGGCAGGGTAAGCAGATGAGGCAGGGTAGTCCGGGTGAGTTGGCTGAGAATGTTGAAAAATGAAAAAGTTATATCAGTGTTTATAATTTATAAAATAGACAAATTGATGACATTAAATAATATACCTCGGAAGGCTGCCCAGACAGTGTTGGGTAAGCATATGAGGCATGATAGTCTGAGTGAGTAGGCTGAGAATGTTGAAAAATGAAAAAGTTATATCAGTGTTTATAATTTATAGAAAAGAAAAATTGTTAACAGTAAATAATATACCTCGGAAGGATGAGCAGACTGTGACTGTCTTGCCAAGTGTTCTAATAAAGCCTTCTGTACTGCTGCTTGAATTTGATCACCCATAGACCGTTTCATATCCTGCAGCTCTTCTTTTAAGGATTCAATTTCCGGGTCTCTTGGTTGCTTACTCTTACCAAAAACCTTCCGAATACTAACACCCGCCTGATATCCTCTAACACGGCCGGGGTGTTCAGTCTTTCCCAAAGCAGTGGCTAGGATATCCATCCTACCCTCAGGGATAAAAGAGCCCTGTGTCTCTTTCTCCTGAAGTTCATCCTGAAATGAAAAATAAAAAATTTATATTAGTGTTTATAAATTATAAAAAAGGAAAATTGTTAACAAAGAATTAATATTTACTTACAATTCTATCAGCCACTTGATGAGATTCGTCTGTAAGATATTGTTCATTTTTTTTTCTTCTTGCTCGTTTCCATTTCTCATGGCGAGTGGGAGGAGATGGAGGACCATACTGGACCTCTTCTGAACCACTACTTGATCGAGCTCTTAATGCTTCAAATTTTTCTTCAATAATTTTCTACTCCAAATACGAGTATCCTCCACGTGATAAAGTATGAGGGTATACGTTTTTCAACTGGATCTCCTGATGAGATCTTCTGGAGGCCTGTTACATAAAAATAAACACATAAGTAATAAGGAAAATATAGCATAAATTTTAAAATATAAAACAATTACAATACCTGAAATTTCTCTTCCTGACGACTGTCAACAAATCGCTTCCATGTTTCTTCATCTATATATGGATACTTAAGACATGGGCTTTCAAACCTTCTCTTTCCAAAAACAAAATCTTTCGTCAGTTTGTTTTTAAAATCTCTCCATCGAACCGCCGCTAAAGAGAGATGTCTTTTCCTAATTTCTTTGGTTTCCTCAAAATTGAATGTCATCTGTAATTGAAAAAATAAAATATGTCATTTAAACTATATAATATTAAAAAAATGAGATAAAATAAATAAATAAAGATATTTTACCGTCACGGCCTCCCAAAGCTGTTGCTTCGCCGTCCTGTCCACTGACTTCCAATCAGGATATAAAATACTAATCCTGCAACGGCTCTGCATCGCTATATAACTGACAAACTGAACTGCATTTGGGCCAACTGCATTATTATTATCATCAAAACGGATGTGTAATTTGTTATCATCACGAGCGAGTGATAGTTTTGGTAAACGTGTAATACCACGTTTACCAACTAGAGAACTTGATTTTTCAGTAGTAACTGGAGAAGTCTCCTCCGCCGAGGACGCATCAGTAGTCCTGCAATTTTTTTTAATAAATTAACAGTTTTATTTCATTAAATATGTATATTACTGAATATTTAATAATATGTCAAAATAGATATACCTCGGTAACTGCTCATCTCTATCTGTATTTGACATTGCTACTAGAAAGTGTAATGAAATTTTGGGTACCTACATATCATTAGAAAACTGAATAATTAGAAACAAGGAAATGAAAAATAAATATGTAAAAATAGAGGCATGCATTTGTAAGTTTTAAAAATAGACACAAAATATAAATATTTACCAGAAAAATTAGGAGACTAATTTAGTGTTTTCCCACGTCCCTTCATCATGATCGGTACGTACTGCATGCACTATGTCTGTCTTATATTCATTGTAATCATCTGAAAATTGCATAATAGATGAATAACGCTCATGTAAATCACTAGCATCATCAGAATCATCATCATCACCCAAATGATATCTTTTCCCTTGCAAAACAACTGACCACTGATCATTCGACGGATCAATGACATAAAATACTTGTTTTGCATGTGTCGCCAAGATAAATGGTTCCTCATTGTGATTAAATCTTTTCAAATCAACCAGTTTAAACCCATATTCATCATGTTTCACGCCACTATTACTATCAACCCAATTGCACTTAAAAATAGTGACTCGAAATTTAATATAATCAATTTCCCATATGTCTTCAATAACTCCAAAATATGATGTTGATGCAGAAATTGGGTTTTTATCTTTGGCACTCGAAAAATGCACTGCTTCAGCGAATACCATCACACCACTATTCTGAACGGTACTCTTGTCATCCAGGTTTTTTGTGTAAAATGTGTAGCCATTGATATCAAAACCAGACCAAGTGATCACATTAAAAGATGGTCCCCCTGATAACCACTTCAATGTTTCTGATACAGATATATCTGAGGTGACTTTCTCTTTAAACCATGAAACAAATGTCTTCTTATGCTCAATCATCAACCACTTTTCATTTCTTTTCTGATATCGTAACTTTAATTCAGCAATATGTGAGGATATATATGGTTGAACCTCATCTGTGTTGTTCAAAATGTATAAATGTGCTTGCATCACTTCATCACGTGGAATGAACTTTACCTTTAAGCCTCGAACCCCTCTACCTTCTCTGTCAACTGTCATATGTCGAGATAGAGGGAGACCAATATGCTCCACTTCATTCAAATAATCAGTACAGAACTCAATCACCTCTTCTGATACATATTTTTGAACAATAGAGGCCTCTGGTCGATAAGGATTTTTAACATATCCTTTCAAAATTTTCATATATCTTTCAAAAGGATACATCCATCTTAAATAAACAGGCCCACACATTCTTATCTCACGCACCAAATGAACCAATAGATGAACCATTATATCAAAAAATGTGGGTGGGAAATACATTTCTAGTTGACAAAGAATAAGAGTTGCTTCATTCTCCAACAAATCTAACAAATTTGGATCAACGACTTTGCTACAAATGGATTTAAAGAAATTACATAACCTGATGATTGTCTTCCTGACAGCTTTCGGTAATATACCACGCACTGCTACTGGTAGAATTTGTTGCATTAACACATGGCAATCATGTGATTTCATACCTATTAATTTACAATCCTTCAATGACACAAAATTATTCACATTTGAAGAAAAACCGCTGGGTACTTTAATACCATGAAGACACTGACAAAAATTCATCTTTTCAATCTTGCTTAATGTGTGACAAGCCGGAGGTAAATATGTTCTTTTTCCTTTCACAGCGGGAGCTAACTCCAAACGTATTCGCATTAATATCAAGTCCAATCTAGCATGTAATCCATCTTTTGTCTTTCCTTTTATGTCTAACAAAGTTCCAATCAAACTATCACATATGTTTTTCTCAACATGCATAACATCAATGTTATGTTTTATCTCTAAAAATCTCCAATAAGGTAGTTTGAAAAAAATAGACTGCTTCTTCCAGATATGTTTTTGTAAACCAGAACTTTTTCTCTTTCCAAATGTTGAATCAATATCTTTCACTCTGTCATAATATTCTTCAGCTGACAATGGTTGAGGGGGGAGGTTGAATTCTTGTAAACCGTTAAATGCTTTTCTCAATCTACGATAAGGATGATCAATTCGCAAAAATCTTCGATGTCCCATGTACACTGTCTTTCTTCCATTCTGCAATTGATAATATGAAGTTTGTTCTTCACAAATTGGACATGCTTTATGTCCCTTAACACTATATCCAGATAAGTTTCCATACGCAGGAAAGTCGTTTATAGTGAACATTATCATAGCACGCAAAAGAAAATACTCTTTCTTGTATGCATCGAAAACTGTAACACCTTTCTCCCATAGCAGTTTTAAATCCTCAATCAATGGTGTAAGATACACATCAATATCATTTCATGGTTGTTTTGGTCCAGAAATCATCAAGCTCATCATAACATATTTTTTCTTCATACATAGATGTGGGGACAAGTTGTAAAGTACCAGCAAAACAGGCCATGAACTATGTTGGCTACTGAGGCTCCGATATGGATTCATTCCATCAGTACACAATCCCATTCTGAGATTTCTAACTTCACTTCCAAAATCATGAAATTTTTTATCAAAACTCTTCCACTGTGGTGAATCGGCAGGGTGACGTTAGTTACCATCAGAAATGCACTCATCTGAATGCCATCTTAACCTTTTTGCATCATTTGAATTTGCAAATAGACGCTTCAAACGAGGAATAATTGGAAGGTACCAAAATGCTTTAGATGGAGTTTTGATTTTGGTACCTAAAAATAAACCAGAATTGAATTATCAGAATTGTTTGAAAAAAATATTGGATGATATCATTGGAAAGTAAAAAAATTGATTTTTCATAAAGTTACATGACATCACCTGAAAATGAATCTGAGTTGACTTTCTCATCCATCTTATAGCGCGATGTTCCACATGTAGGACAACTTGATAAATGTTCATTTTCTTTCCTATACAGTACACAATCATTGGGGCAAGCATGTATCTTTTTATACCCCAATCCCATTGGGCATAATATTTTCTTCGCCTCATAATTGGAATCTGGAAGCCCATTGCCTTCTGGAAGAAGCTCTTTTAAAAGCTCAAGTAAACTGGAGAAACTTTTATCACTCCACCCATTTTTTGCTTTTAAGTTAACTAATCTCAAAACTGCTGATAACACTGTATATTTACTGCAACCTGGGAATAATGGTTTCTCAGAATCTCCATACAATCGTTCAACAGTTGGTGTTTTTTCGATGGTTTCAACACCTAAATCATGAATTAATTCTTCAATACGATCCTCTGCCTCATTATGAATATCGTCATCAACATTGGATGTTGAATTTTCAGTTCTTTCACCATGCAAGATCCAACGTGTATAATTAAGGCTAAAACCATAACAAATGAGATGATCTTTGATTTCTCTGAAGTTTAACTTTCTCATATTTACACACTTCACACATGGACAGAAAATCAAATCAATATTTTGATTATGCCGTTTAGCAAATTCCAAAAAATTGTCAACTCCTCTTTCATATTCACTAGTAGTTCTTCGTAGATAAATCCAATTATGATCCATATTAATACCTGATATCACAATATAATTGATGAATATATTAAAACATAAAAACATTTAAATATCTATCAGATAAATTGTAAACAAAAACATATTCCATAAAAACTATTGATAATCAGATAAAAGACATCAGATATGAAACACATTTACAAATATAGTAAACAGTTAATTTTAATATTATATACATGTGTGTTATATTGAAATACAAGGACAAAATGGTTAAATCAAAGGTTTCATTTTTTGAAAATAAAGTTTCATGATATAAATATTATATGAATGACATACAAGATAATATGATTTCTCACTATGACTACTATTGATCACACTATATTTATTTTTTTATTCATTTGATGTAACATGAATGAATCATGGAAAAATTAATGTGAAAAATAGTGCAATAACTATCCTTATTTAAAAAAATGTGTATTAAGAGACATGATACAATTTTTGGTGACTATGATAACTCAACTCCCTCAATCCATGAGTTTTATAATAGGGAACTATGAACATATAAATTCATTATGGAGGGATAAAAATTCCATTGCATATTGTAGGTGACAACTTACACCCCCATCCATGGGTCTATTGCAGCAAAACATGTCAAGGAATGGATCAACATGAAGAGAAATATATTATCCATCCATGAAAGATTAGATCATGAGAATGTTTTATTTGCAGCCTATGACTTAGAGGGAGAAGTAAATCATTTCATGACTATTATTTAGAGGGAGAGAAAGATGAATAAATATAATCAATGGAATGAGATTAGTTTAAGAGGACATTTATTAAAAATGCATGAATCTAACCCCACATATGAAAGTGGAAAGGTATTTTTGAACATTAATAGAGGGATAATGATTATATTATTATCTATGAAGATTACAATACATTATGATTCTAGTCGTATTATGGACATTGCAAGAAAAATTATTTATTATATAATGGCATGAAAATAATTATTCAAATTTTTTTAACATAATAGATAGTGGTAATTATTCATGTCTTAGTTAAATGATTAGAACCAAAAAGAATTGAGGAATTTGGCATGGTAAATCTCAAGAAGTAATGAAATAACAACAAACTACATGCAAAAATGTGAGTGAATTCATTTAACACAAAAAATTTGAAGTTCAACCCGAATGGAGATGTTAAATCCAAACTGCGACAGGAATAATTACTTCCAAAAACAAACAATATCAAATCTACACCAACAATGATAATACAAACAAAAAATAATGATAAATTACAACTAAAATCTAACCAATAATCAAAATCACGCAAAATAGGGTTATTGATAAAGAAATAAACAATGGGATATGAAACAAGAGATAAATAGGAAGAACACATACCCAAAATCGTGCAGACGACAAAAAACCTTCAACAATGGCCGTTCAAGATCGCAAATCAAGTTCGAAGGTCGTCGGGAGTCCGAAGCGCCACATCGGAACTCGATTTCGACGGACGAACAAAATGAGGGTTTCTGACCGTGAATATTTTTAAGACTTTTCGCGTCGGTTTTCATTAAAACCGACGCGAAATATATTTTTTTTATGAGTTTCGGCGTCGGTTTTCATGAAAACCGACGCCGAAACATTTTAAAAATTTATTTTCCGCGTCGGTTCTCAGGAAAACCGACGCGGAAAAATCAACGAATAATATTATTCGCGTCGGTTCTCAGGAAAACCGACGCGAAAGATATTTTTTTTTATGAGTTTCGGCGTCGGTTTTCATAAAAACCGACGCCGAAACATTTTTCCGCGTCGGTTCTCAGGAAAACCGACGCGGAAAATATGGATACTAATATTTTCCGCGTCGATTTTCATAAAAACCGACGCGAAAAATCAACACATAATTATTTTTGGCGTCGGTTTTTTGTAAAACCGACGCCAAAAATTCCCCGCATATACTATTCGCGTCGGTTTTTAAAAAACCGACGTTATTACGACGACGTTAAAGCCCGTATTTCCACTAGTGTTCTTAGATTATTCTAACTCAATGGTGCACATTCTATAAAGTGTCTTTGATATAGGAATAGGTCTAGGAATAAGTTCAATTGAGAACTCAACCTATCAGTCAGTAGGATGAAAAATCAATTCTTTGGGAAACACATCAGTGTAGTCCCTCAAAATGGGCATGCCTTCGATCATGATTCTCTCATTTATCTCAATCATTTGATCCAGATATGCTTGATCAAAAGGGAATAATATCCACACTTGAGATGATGGATCTGAAGAAGATTCATCCTCCTACTAACACTTGTATATAATTTTATTATGCTTCAGGATGTGAAGAGTGGTCTCCCTTTACCAATAGTTGATGTTGGATTTGTATAAATATAGCCAATTCATGCCCAAAATATCCTCAAACTCCACCAAAGGAAGCAGGACTAGATTTTATTTTAGTTTAATTCCAAAAACATTAACTAGGGAGAAGTTATATACTTTAGATGCGATAATTTCCCCATTTTCTATTCTCAAAGATAACTCAACATCCATACTTTTAGCTAATTTTTGTATAGTTCTACTAAACTAGAAAGATATAAAAGAATGTGTAGAACTAGAATCAAATATAACATTAGTTATTCTTGAATGAATCACCAATATAACTTTCACCACATTAATTTCAGGATCCACCTCAATGGTATTGAAGTAGTAAGCCTTCCCTTGATTATTTGGATTTGGTGTATAATGACGTTGATTTCCCTCAAGGACTTATGGTTTAGTGCACTAGAGTGCATAGTTCCCTTTCTCCCAATAGTTGAAGCATTAAACCATGGGTGGTGCTCTACTTTCATCCACCAAAATTTCATGCTTCCTCATGTCTCTATGACATTCATGATATCAGTGGCCTTATATCCCACACATATATAATTTCCATGTCCCTTTGAGACAATTCCCATGATGCTTCTTAAAACATTTTTTACATGTGTGTGGTTGAATTTTAATTACACCTTTCTCATTATATCCTCCATATTGAAACTCATTCTTTAATTTCTTATCACTATAGTAATGGGAACATTCTCCAAACTCCATCTCCCCTCTGAGAGCACACTGAAAAACATATTCAATACTCCAAAATTATTGAATCAATAGAACCTTTAAAATGTTTTATTTTAAACCAATAACGAATCTATCATTTTTTCTATCACAATTGATAACAAAACCTAAATCATACCTTGCAAGCCTTGTGAAATTTTCATTGAAGGTCTTGAAAGATTCACATTTCTTTTCCATCAGCTATATGAACTATCTCTCCACATTTGTATGAAGAATTTGAGAGAAATAATTATTAAGAAACATTATCTTAAATTATTTCCACTCCATATCTTCAATTTCACCATTAGGCTTATTGTTCTTAATCAATTCCCACCATTGGTCAGCCTCTCCATCTAGATGATAAATGGATAGGTTCACCTTCTACATTTTATATTAGTGAAGTACATAAAAAATATCTTCTCCATTTATTTGACCCACTATTCTGAGGCTGGTGGATCGTAAGATCCACTAAATTTCAGTGGTCATTGCCGAATAAAAGAATAGATATCCAATTTATCCCTCTTAGGAGAAAGAGTATGTTCCACATTTTTCTAGCTATTGTTCATATCTTAAGATAATTGGGTAAGAATCATCATTAAATTTTTATCTCCACCTCCTAATGCATTGGGGATTTCATTTGAGAAATCGCTGCATTTTCCCTCATATGGGTTATTGGTTTAGTTTCTCCTAGTTCCCACCATTTTCTAAAATAGAAAAAGGTTATAAAAAACATAATTCATCAATTGATGAACTAATAACTTATTCCTTTTTAATTAACTCTAAAGTAATATCTCTTGGGATGCCTATGTTTAGTATTTTTCTAAAACAAATCTTCTTGTGTGGTTACTAACACTTAGTCTCATAATAAGGGTTTTCCCTAAGTTTCTATAATTCTAATTCCCAATTTGACTAAAATGTTCTCTGATACCAACTATAATAACCCTACTTTTTCTTACAAAATTTTAAATATAAACCACATAAAAGCGTTACAAAACTTGGATCCAAAGGTTTAGTGTCTTTTGGAAATTTAAGACCATACACAATATTTTCATAATAAAACATAAAAATTTATTTAATTCCTTATTCTCTTTATTCTTATTACCCCTTATGTTCTCCTTAGTACAAGTATTCACCTGAGAATATATGTCAAAAAGGGGTTAGCAAAAATCCCAGTAAGAATATGAATAATATATATGAAATATGGGTGAGAATAGTCATCATTATCATAATATAATAAAAGGATCATTACCATAATCATGGAGGTAAACATGGAATTTGGAAATGCATAAGAATGAAACATAATGTCTTAGTGTTCAACTACCATACATAGTTGTGAAAAAATATATCATCTTATTCATACATATTTCACATTATCTCATGAGATTAATAAAATTACCCAATTAATTTTTGTTCTATATAATTATAAGTCCACCCATCACATCATAACATTTACTTGGGAAATATAACTCTAAGCGCACCTTTCACAACATAACATTTACATTATCATGCATGACACATAAAACTTATATCAATATTGGACATAAAATAAACCATGAAAAGGAATAGGTTGCATTTAATAAATTATAAATTCTTATAAATTTTAGTTTCCAATATAAAAATGTAATAATATGGTTGGTATAAATATTTATTGAATAAGAAATAATCTCCTGATAAATAAAAGATGTGGTTTTTGAAAGAAGAGTTCTTTTGGAAAAAAATAATTGAATTTTTTATAGAACCATATTGTAAGAATGTATATCCGAGAAATAAAAGGTAAGGAAAAAATTATATTTTAAGGAACATTAACATAATAACCATACTAAAACTGGAGTGAAAAATAGAAAACCCAAGGAAATATAGTTTGGTTTGAGAATCCCCTTAGATTATGTATCGATGATTTCTTTACATCAATATCCTTGATAGTAAAATTAAATTCATTAATTAACAAATAAATAAAAATTTATTCATTAATTTGATTGATTATAGTTTAAATAATTTCATTTATAGGTTTTTTTGAATTATAGATCTCAATTTCATTATTCGGTATTGTTCATTTTCTTGGTTTTCATGATCAGTTTGCTTGAATATAAGTATGGAGATTCATATAAAATTGGAATAATTATCTATAATTGAAATTATAGGTTATTAATGATCATACAAATGTTAAAATGGTTATATATATCATTTTTTTATATGGTATGTGGATGAATCATTATATAAGACATTAATGATAATCGTTTAGATTATTGCAATGGTTGTTTTATCACAACGAACTTGTTTTATTTTATCGTTTAGTATTATGTAAATATGTTACATAAATAACACAATAAGGGTTATAAAATAAAATTTATAATTTATTTTTACCATTAAAATGGTTTTAGGACCATCCCTAAAAGTGGTAAGGGAAAATTAAAACATATTGTCCTTGAAGGAGATAAATCAACACCTCATGGACGATGCTTTCATTTTAAGAATAAAAGGGAAAGGGTAAGGGGTTTGATGATAGATTATTATATTAGAATAATAAAATTCTAATATATGAAAGGTACTAGATTTATCATTCCATTTGGATAAGGGGAGGTGAGAAGAGAATATGAAAAAAAAATAACTTCAAAAGAAATTAATTGAAAAGAAATAGGATTTTACCTCTTGAATCCTTCTCCATGAGAACTTCCTTAGGGAAAAGGTTTGGTATTTTGATGATAAAAAGATCTCCTAGACACAGGGGAAGGTATTGAGAATAGTATTGGGTATAATTTTGATAGGGTTCAAATCTTGGAAGATGTTATGAGAAGAGGTGGTGAGAGGTGGTATTAATTCAGGGAGAGGGGTGTTTTTTCATTATACTGTCTATTAGTTTTTAATTTTGACTCAAGAATATGAATAGTTTGAGAATAATCACTAAATATATTAAAATAATGAAGTGAATTTATACATTATGGTTCTTACATCATATATGACTCAAGAATAGTGTATATAACTTATAATATATATATAACGTAAATAACCGCATTTTACTATTCACCAAAATTCAAGTATTTCAAAAAAATACCAAAAATTACTCTAACAATTTTTCAATATGAATAATTAAAAAATTAACACCATTTTATGAAAAAAAATTATAAGTATGAGAAATTTAATTTCTAATCAAAATAATCATTTACTTGGAAAATACGGATTTTAAAATTATAATTGATTTTATAAAACTTTGAAAAAAATTAATTAATGTATCATAAAATTATCTTATAATCATAACAAAAAAAATTTAATTTAGGAATAAAGTTTATAAAAAAAATTTCTTTTAAATCATTTTATTATTTATAAAATTTTAATTAAATATTTATGACTTATAAAAATATCAACAATTAATTAATAATTTTATTACATTTATTTACTTATACTATGATATAATTATATCATATTACCATTTATAATATTCTTAAATTTTATTTATACTATCATATATGAGGTTACAATTCAATTGGTCAGTTTACTATTCTTAAGGGTCATATTACTTTTCGAAAGTTCTAGTTACTATTATATCGGGATAGGTTTCCTAGCTTCTAAAAATGCCTATTATTTCATTCATTCTTTAATTATAAAATTTTTATTATGTTCTAAAATTGATTTTATGTGGTTTATACTATATTAAATAATTATAATAAGGGAATTTCCAATGATACAATTTTGGGTTGTTACACAAATAAGATAAGTTAAACCTTGAAATGTCAGGAAAGATATCCCCATATTAAATTCCAACTAAAACTGCTAGATAATATCAAAATAAACCATTCACAGTGTGGAAATATTTATCATATCATAATATTCTTGACTCCAACCATTTCACAATGTGTTATTCTTCACTGTGGAAAGGTGTAAATCAACAATCAGATCTGATATTCTAAGAAAAATATATTTTTATTAATTCACTTATGTATCATTACGCAATTCTTTAATTCTATTGAACCTTAAAACCTATAATGTTGTTGTATAATAATTTATAGTACAAAAAATTATAAAAATGGAAAATATATACTTAATTTATTCTACCAAAAATATATCCTTCATAGTGTACCCAATACGTTGAAGTGTTGTAATGAACTAGCCCAGGTCGACCTAACATGTTACATAATTTAGCTTTTCATAATTCCTAAATTACACCACCATATATGCTAGAGGTTGTTGACCAGTGGTGAGATTATAAAATATATAGTGGGGAGATAATACCCTCAAATCAGAGTGAAATAAAATAATAAATAATTGAACACGTCAGTAAACATAAACATCAAATTAAACATAATAATTTACTGAAACACAATCATGCTATAATAAATGGAATTTATTCATATAGACTCACGTTAATGATATAACATACAACAACTGAACTCCAACATATTAATTTCATATATAAAAAAATAAATAAATAAACTAAAATACTCAAGATCTAGTTCCAACTCTAATCCACACCCCACACTAGGCCAAAAAAATTCAAGCAACACCAGCCCAATCATGAAACTCCACATGAGTAGTACCGCCCAATCTATCAATATTAGACCTTGTCCACATCCTCTATGCATATTATTCTCAACCAAAAATTAGGTATAAGGGTACGAATTCACACTAAAGTGCACATATAGGGGGTAAGAAATAAATCTCAGTAGGCAACCCACAATGGCAGTACCTATAATTTTTCATCATATATAAGTGCGTGTACACATGATATGCCTTTCATAGATGAATATATAAAATAGTTACAAAAAACATAAAACATTAATAAGAATAAATCATTGATCCTTAGATCCTATCACCACCTGAAATCATCCAATCCTTCCATGGTGAGTGTTAAAAATCATTGAACATGTGGATCACTATGACACAACACAACAAATCAAGAACATCTTTAAGCTCATAAGGAATTTAATAAAAGTATCACACTACCAAAATCAATAATTATAGATCCCATGGGGTAACCATAGTTATCTAATACAAAAACACGCACAACTACGAGGCTCTAAGACTCGAATGGCTTGATCACAAACTAGATATAAGAAATCTACTCACATTGAGAGAACATGACCATGTCTGAGTGTCCCTACATAACTAACTGGGATCAATCATGATCAAGGGTCTAAGTAGAAACCCTAGTCCCTATACACAATTTTCAAAGCCAAAATTTCAAATCACTAGTTAGAGTAGAGTCCTAACTAGAAGGATATACACATCCAGATCCCCCATTAGCTCCCTAGACCCACCTAATCACAACCAACAAGAAATGGATATCACGAGATCAATCGTAGGGCTAAAGAAAAATCCATTAACATAACAAAATTTTCCTTTAACATATGACACCAGATAAAAAACAACCCCAAACATTATTGAAATAAGACATAAAACACGAGTTGATAAAATTTCATAACCCATCAATATGAAAAAAGCCAAAATAGGCTCAAACTATCAATATATGGGTTTTAAGGAAATAACTAGATTTACTAATGCTAAAACAAGAATTAGTCCTCTCAGGTTCAACAAAACACAAGGCACCCATAGTCCCCTAGATCACATCTGTCAAAAAATAAAGGCCAAGCCAAATACAAGGAACCTCTTATGGTGACTTTGATACATAACCCAACCATGGGCATAAACTCTCCCAAAAAGGAATCTTTAAGAAACACCCCTCTAGAATAATAATTCCCAAAGATCCTCAAGAACTCATCACAAATATTTTAACCTACAAGGGGTTCCTCTTCTACATAAAAAACCTCAGGCTCAACCCATGTTAAGAAAACCTCATCCAGCCTTTCTGGCGCAGAAGCCATATTTAGGAATCATCTCACCCATGATGTCATCTTCAAGATTCCCTTAGACCCACCTCAACTTCTAATCAGTTTTACCCAACCCCACCTGCCACCCGACAATATCAACCTAGTTCAAAGTCTATAACTGAACTAAACCTAAAATCATATAACCTCAATCAAATGGTATCATTATCCAAGGACCATCCAAGGAACCTCAAAAAACCCCTTGGAATCCTAAAGGTAAAGTGACCAACAACCCATAACCCTCACCGGGGTTCTAAACCACTCTACTCATAGGATAACTCTTAAAGTAAAACTTAAAGTAAAACTTCTCAAAAAACCTCTCCTAAACCAAAACACCCCCCATATACAACTAAACACCATAATGTACTCACCATCATTTTATATGCTACATAACACTCAAAATAGACTACTCACCAGTCCAATTTAAACTCTAGGGGAAGAAAATAGACAAACAAAACCTCCTAGGATGGAGAATATAGCATGTGCACATAAAAAGTGTGTACCTCTAATAGTATTCTCAGGTCGAGTGTCATACCACACTTGGTGTTCACTTTTCCCAACTACAGGTTTTGTACTGAACACATATGGTGTGTTTTCCAAATGAGGTACTTATCCATATACTTCAAATGAGTTCATGCCTTGTAACACATATGGATACTAGTTGTTTATAGAAAAAAGGTTATAGATCTATTACTTACAAGGCTATGTTCCATAACATGTGGTGTCTAACCAAGTACCTGAACAAACCCTGTGTCACCCATATATGGCATGTCCACATGGATTGCATATTTTGTATTCATATTATTTATCCCTTAGTTAAATATAGAAACATTGTGTGTTTTCTATGAATTTTATACTATGTGATTGGAATTTCTTGAATAGAAACCCTTGAAATTGGATTGGAAGGCCCCATTTACCCCCTAAACACCCCACGCCGACCCTCAAGGGGTCCCCAAAAACACATATGGGGATTTTAAAACTAATAAATATGGGTATATACACAAAAAAATAAAAATAATACCTCTCTTGCGGAATAAAACATGAAAGTTTTAAGCCCAGATATGTGCCATATAACCACCATGTCCTGATCTAGCTCCTTGGAAAAACTCCATCACATGATCCCATCTATATGTCTCTATCATTCTTATATTAGTAAACTGAGATATAAAGGGGGTACCCCTCTCGCATATTCATAAATCCATAAGGTGGATTAATAAAAATAAGAAAAATAAAAAATGAAAAATAAAAAGGGAAAATAAAAAGAAAATAAAAGAAAAAGAAAAGACTTGCTCATGCAGCCCAACCTAAGTCTCAGAATCCTAAGTGAGTTTACACCTCACCTCGAAGAAACAATTATTCTAGACTCAACCATAGAGTTATAATTTAAATCCAAAACCCCATTCAAAATATATCATATAATGAACATAGTAATATAATCAAATTTTAATTAATTAAATATTTAATATTTCACAAAATTATGAATTTCATAGAATTTCACAAAACTCATTACCTAGTGTAAAAAACCTCTTCCAAGAACAAATATGTTGTTATAATATTATTATGATATCCTCTCATATGATAAATTACTATTTTTTACTTGAAAAACTCTCAAGAATAAAAAATTCAAATTACTCCTAATTTTTTCAACTCATCACATAAGGGGTTATCATAATATCTCCACTATAACACTTCTCATCATGAGAATCTTGGGTGGTATATAAGCATTGATGGTTTCAGTATCATCATTGGTGTAACTACAATCTAACTCACCCTCAGATCGCATCCTATTCATCATGAGTCCTCTTCCAAAACTTAAGCTCCATTATAACAGTACAAGACCCACACCCATGGATCAGGTTCCAAAAACATAAAATTTATATTTCTGGATTGGATATCGTTAGATTTAATCTATTTGTTAATCCAAAAACATACAAAATAAAAAGAACCTATTGGATACCTAACATACCTATGGAA
Organism: Viscum album; assembly: GCA_963277665.1. NCBI lineage: Eukaryota > Viridiplantae > Streptophyta > Magnoliopsida > Santalales > Viscaceae > Viscum > Viscum album. Next base: position 1,063,523,282 of record OY728166.1, on the reverse strand, counting down.
ATTCTAGGATTAGAGTTTTAGAGAATTAGGAAAAACTCATAACAACTTGGGTTCATGAACAACTGGTTTATAAAGATTAATATTATCTCCCACTATACCCATATTTCCATTTTCCATGTTAGGTCTTCAACATATCCCATAAAATTCCTCACCTATGAAACCTTTCTAAACATAAATAATTTATCATTATTCTTTGAAACCTGGGGAAGGGGAACATAAAAAAAGGGTGAGCTCAGATGCTCAGTAAGGTTAAAAATATGAGATATCAATCGATCATCAAATGAAATAATAAGATAATTATATGGGTATAATATCATAACCATAATTTCAAAAGTTCATACCCAATTTGAAAAGGATCGTATACTTGTGTAAGGGTATCAGACATTATCATTTCTAAATACATGAATCATAAGAATGAGAAATCATTATAACTCAATCATGAAACATACGTTCATGTCATAAATGTGTGTGGAATCATTATAATTATAGAAACAATATCATATTTCAAGGTAAACTACCAAGACCATTGGATTAGGCGTCAACATCTATTTCTTATAGCGGATCAAGAAAATCAACTTGTTTCCCATAATAGATCAATCACATCGACTTGTTTCCCATAACGGATCAAGTACACCAACTTATTTCCCATAACAGATCAAGCACATTGATTTGTTTCCCATTATTATCTCATGGGATATAATACTTTACCCAATTAATTTGAGGGAGATATTGGTGTCACCTATAACATAATGAAAGACATATACATGCTTATTGGTCCAAAACCATGTGCATCTCTCATTAATGTTATCATTTATCTTATTGAATGCATATGGTCTTAGAGCCTAGGTGAAGTCATATTTTATTACCAAAAAATTCCTCTGTAGTTCAGTCTCTCTTATGGTTATTTTGGAGCTAAAACAAAGTTCATCAAAAATTGTAGATATGGAAAGCAGAGTTAGCGAGGCCAATTTCTTGCATGCGGACTCCCATAATCATCACATGTTTCTATTCTGGAAATCCTCAATATCAGTTCACCAGATAGTATCTTCAGATTAGTTTTTAATAGTGAAGATCATATACGTATCACTAAGTTTATTCTTATCTTTTTTTTACGCGAAGTGTGATGCACATGCTCAAGAGGATATTTTGCATGACCTTTGTTCCTTAAAACCTAGAGTTTCCCCTGGCTTGTTGGGGTGATTTCCACATAATGGAGGATCAATCAAAGAAGAAGGGAGAGAGTATCTTCCCATGTATGGGAAATCTAGACTTTGTTTCTTTTATGGATAGTAGAGATCTCATGGACATAGGGTTTGAGGGTGATCGGTTCAATTGGTGTAACAACCAGAGATGTAGGAATCGATCCTGGTGTCCCCTTGACTGCTTCCTTGAAAATTGTCATTCTATTTCAACCTTCCAAAATATCAAGTTCACCCATCTCGCATGCAGCTTATCAAATATTACCCCCCCTCAGAATTGTTTTACTGCCTAGGATGGATGTAATTGACTCCTTCACATTCTCTCACATGTTGCTAGAGGACCCTGGTTTTCAGAAAGTGGTCAAGGAATATTGGTGAAAATCTTTGTAGAGTAGTGCCTGGATGAAAACTTCATAACAAACTCTAACACCTCAAGGGAAATATCTATCCTTGGGATAAAACCAAACTGTCTTGATCTCAAAACCTGGATTTGATCAACAGGGAGATTGAGTGTTTGGAAGCTAACATAGAAAACAACTAGAATTACAACCCGTTTGATGATCTTACTAGTAGGAAAATGCTTATGATGATCTGCTTCTTCAACAGGAGAGGGTGGCTCACAAACAATCAAAGGTCAAATAATTGCGTGAAGGGGACAAAAACATGAGCTTCTTTCATGCTTCTATCAAATAGAAACAGTTTATTAAGGGACCCAACCTTTGTATGCGATATGGATTGATCTCTATTGATAGATATCTGGTGTGGAGGATGGTAAACTACTTCTTCAGGGAGCTTCTGGCTGGCCCTCACCCTCGCATGGCTAGAGGGTACCCGTGGGATAGTATAGACTTCTTGGAGGCAATTCCACAAGCATTCACAGTAGAAATGAATGAGATGATGAAAACTGCCCCTGATGAGACAATGGTTTGGGATACTATTTGGTACCTTAAACCAAAGAATGTTCCAGGTCCCAATGGATTTCATGGATCCTTTTACAGGTGTTTTTGGGAGCGGATCAAGGGATATATGGTGGAGGTAGTTAATGATTTCTTTGTAAGGCCCCAATCCTAGTTACCTAGAGCCAGTACATTATTTCATAACATTGGAATGATCACAATAGATCAAGTCTCGAAAGACTAATTAGTTTATTAGCCTTTGAACTACTAGATACATACAGAAGTTTTACATTACATCATGAAATAAAAAAACAACAACATTGTGTCCCCTTTAAACACATTCATATTCTTTAGCCTATTCCTACAGGTTAATCGTAATATAATTCTTCACATCTTGGGAAAAAAACATAGAAATGGGTGATCTCAAATGCTCAGTAAGGATAACAATATATCGTAAACTGTCATAAATAAGAATAAACATTTAAGGCAATGTAAAAGATTAAAACACAATCCTTTTAAACATAAACTTCATCATAGTATAGAAAATATAAAATCAAATAATTCCATTTACTTATTCACATGGATATTCTACTTGTCGACTAATCACATTGTATTAAAAATATTTAATTTCATAATGATGGAATGCATAATGTCGGACATCAAAACCAGATATTCAAGGCCTCATTCCAATACTACAAATAAGCATTTGTCAAGGCCTTATGCCAAAACACTAGTTTGACTTATGAGACCTACTGATGCATCGAGGAGCTATAGTGAGCTCCACCCATCACTTACTAAGTCCAATGCATTCCTCATATGAAAAGGTTGATACATAACATAAACATTCATATTAAATATAGCATAAGAAATGTTAATACATTAACCATAAACCATTAATGGTATAAAAATAGCAGATCCACAGTCAAATATATCACAAAACATTCAATACAATAAATCAACTTCAAACAAATGTAAAATCCAAAAAAGGATGTTGACATAGATGATATCAAAACTATTTGAGATAAATATCTCTTTCTATTTTGAAATCATTGAAAAGTCACATACTTATAAAAGAAAACATTTATTTTAAAAATATTCTTATAAGCTTGTAAGGGAAGCATCAAAGGTGTTATAACAGCTTAAAATAGATACACCTGTTGTATAAGTTAAAAAAACATTCTTTCCTTAATTTGTTGAAAAGGTCATAAAGTTCCTTGTTTAGAAATCGATGGAAATATTCCTTTAAAACCATTTTATAAAAAGTAAAATAAGTTTATAAATGACTTTAACCCATAGTCTAGTAAAAATTAAAAATGTTTTGAAATACATTTTTATGAAACCCGAATGTGTATGATAAAGAGTTCCTAGTAGATACTTATATATAAACAACCCTGAATAATAAAGAGACTGTAAAATTAACCATTACCTTGTATTTTTCCTTGGTCAAGGGTACATTAAATTCCTTCATAATAGTTAAATCATTGTTATTAAATTATAAAATAACCAAATATATAAATATGATATCATATATGATCTTCTAATATTGTTTTGTTAATAATATGTTTGTAGTATCATTGTTTTGGGTGTTAACTGATTCGTTTTCCTTTATATATTTTTTACGTAAGTATTGTTTGTTATGGACAGGATGTATTTGACTCATATCTAGAATGATATTAAGTTCTTAAACATTATTTTTAATCATAAAATAAAAATTATTCTTGAATGATTACGATATGGAATGAATCTCATCATGTTCATGGAGACGATAATCCATACGTACACACGAGTGAAAATATCATTTTTTGATAGTGAAATAGTATGTAATTGGATGGTATGTCATATATACATAATAATTAACATGTTATATTCATTATTTACATCAATTATACTCATTATTATATCCATCCAAATAATGAAGTGTTGAATAACAAACTACACCACAGCATGGAGAGGGTAAGTTATACATACGCACATATGGTGACTTTGTCATTCATATGATGGATAGAATAATGAATACAGTTGTAACATATTTATAATACAATCATAGTAAGTATAAGGTACTGAAGTTATTATTTTGGTATCGAAACAACAAATAAATAGGAAGTGTAAGAAGAAAAGAACTTTGAAAGAGGTGATGAAATTATTACATCTTCTTCAGGTTATTTCTTTTTATTTGATCAAAAGGGATCCTTAGGTTGTATTCTGATCAAAGTAAGGCCTATAGGTTGAAGTGAGGGCATTTTAGAGGATATTTGAGAGAAGGTGAAGTACCCTTTTATAAGAGAGGTGAGGGTCAACTTAAGAAAAGCCTAAAATATTATTTTATTATATAATAATTCTCGATTTCTAATGGATCCAAAATGATTTATTTCGAGGATAAGGTGTGTATATATCTAAAATATCTAAACCAATAGGTTTTATACAGGTTTAGGTCACCATATTAACCTTATCTTTTATATTTAACTCTTAGTTAAATAGTTTAACTTTTACCATGTATTCTTGTATTATTACAATAAAGGGTTAATAAACATACTGTAAAAAGACAATAGAACCCCAAGTGGTTCATTATTGACATATATAACCTTATATAAGTCCTTTTACTGAACCTTATATTTTTAGGAATATTATATCATTTAATAATATAGTATTAGTTTTAAAAACTCATTTATGTCAATTTTGAAACTATTTGATATTTTGTTTCTGTGAAAGTCATAACAACTTTTCACTTCAAAAAAAATTATTTAACCAACCCTGAAATGTCATGTAAACCAATAAAATTAGTGGAATTCATCAAAAGTCTCAATTTACATTTATTTGGATATTTATAATATCAATTATTTTAATCTTTAATTAATAAGATAATTATTGTATCATCATTGTGTCATAAATAAATTAAATTATTTAATGTCAAAAAATAATAAATAAAATAACATTATGTAGGAAATATTTTTATATTTATAATTAATATTTGTAGTCGAATTTTTATTATGTATAACCCTATACTAAAAGTGTTTTATTTATTAAAATTTGAATTTAATACTTTTAACTCTTCGTTAAATAAAATAATAATAAATGTCCTAATATAATCCAAATGGGTCAAAGAGGATAATATTTTATTCCTAAGGTTGATTTTGGTTGAAATACACTTATACAATAGAATTAGGACATGTGTTAGGGTAATTTTAATATCATGTTTACCTTTAATTACCCTATTTACTTTTAAACGTGGTTAATAAAATTCAAAAGTTATTATTCACCAAAAATTATTTTCATCTTATTGAACCAAATTTTACTTACTAATGTCAACCATGTCTTTCAAATTTTTGAAATTCAATTCACATAAGTGGTAAAATTATGTTTTATTCAAATTTGCAAATGTGCATAGAATGTGGGTAAAAGACGTTAAAATGTTCAATAAAATTTTGTACATATACTTTTATTATAAAATGAATCCAATGAATTACACTGAACTTATATAGTTATAGTGTATATATTTATACCTAAAGTAAATTTAAATAAAATAAATAATTATTTAAATGAAAAAGTAGGTTTCAGACAATAACGCAGTGTTTTTCACTATTCATCAAAAATTGAAAGTTTTTAGAAAAATACCAAAAATTCACCCTAAGCTAATTTTGATATTCCAAATCCAAAAATGAATTCCATTTTGAAAAATAATATTTATAAAATTTTAAAAATTGGTTATTACTTTTCATAACGGCTAGTTTGATTGGTCATGTTGTGCTAGAACACGAAGTTGCATATAGCGTAAGCTATTGTATTATTCAAAAAGAAACATACCATTGAAGCTTGGGGTGATAAATTCTTCCCTCTTTCAAATAATTTCATCTTAAAAATTTCTATAATACAATTGCATAAAAATATTTGGGTGGATCTTCATCATAAGTTCCTTGGGTTCCCATTTTGCCTCTTCCATCTTATGGTTACTCCATCGAACTTTTACCAGACGATTCATCCAGTTTTTCAACACTTGTTCACTGGTATCAAGAATCTTGACAGGATCTTCAAAATATGACATATCATGTTCTAGTTCTATTTCTTCATTGGTGAGTACATGCATTGGGTCAGGCATATATTTTCTCAGCAGTGATACGTGGAACACATCATGAACTTTGGAGAGACTTTGAGGAATTTACTAGAGGTAAGCTACAACTTCAATTCGTTATAGACTTTCGAAAGGTGAGATGTATTTGAGACTTAATTTAACCTTCTTAATGAATCGTCCAACACCCTTCCAAGGAGATACCATCATGAAAACATGATCACCTACTTGAAATTCCAAATTCTTCCTTCTGTTATTGGTATATCTCTTTTTCATACTTTGAGCTGCTTTGATATGGGTTTGCATAATCTTAACCTTTTCCATTGTTTCCTCAACAAGTTCCGGCCATATGAGTTCTATTTTATCCACATAATCCCAAAAATTAGTTGTGCAACATCTCCTTTTATATAATGCTTCATATGGTGCCACATGAATACTTGAATGGAAGCTATTGTTATAGGAAAATTCTACCAAAGGTAAATATTGATCCCACATACCTTAAAAGTCAAGTGAGCAAGATCTCAACATGTCTTCTAAGTTTTCAATTGTTCATTTTGATTGTCCATCAATTTGAGGGTGGTAGGAAGTGCTCAAATGAAGTTCAGTATCTAGGGCCTTCTGAAGACTTTTCCAGAATCTTGATGTAAAAAGGGGATCACAATCAGAAACAATCGATATGGGTGCTCCATGAAGTCTTACAACTTCATTAATATATAGTATTTATAAATTTTCAAGTGGTAAATCATTTCTTATAGCTTGAAAATGTGTTGACTTGGTAATACAATCAACAATGACCCATTTTTTCATCATTCCTTCTAGGAGTCTTTGGTAGCCCCATGAAAAAGCACATCGTAAGATCATCCCATTTCCACTCAAGTGTTGGAAGAGGTTTCATGACTCCTCTAGGATGTTGTCTTCCATCCTTAACCTGTTGAAAAACCATTCATCTTGACACATATCAGCAATCTACCTCTTTATGTTGTCCCACCAAAAAGTTTCCTTCAAATCTCTATACATCTTAGTGCTACCAGGGTGTATAGAGAAATTGGATCTATGAGCATCATCCAACAATTACCTTTTTAGATCAGGTATATTGGGAACTAAAGCCTCCTCCCAAATTTCAAATTTCCATTTTCATATAGTAAGTCAATCAATCTCCAATCATTCACAGCTTTAATTTTCTTTTGAAACTCCTTATCATTAGTCTGAGAACTTTTTATTATTTCTATTAAATATGGTTTGGAATCCATCTGAAAAAGTATGATGTTTCACCTTCCATGATTACTCCCATATCCATATTTACTATATCCATGAACATAGGATTCCGTTCAACTCTTGTCTTGTTGAAAACTCCATGATCCTTTCTGCTCAAAGCATCTTCCGCCTTATTTTCCTTCCCAGGTGGTATTTTATAGTGAAATAATTATACTTGATTAGTTCAAGCCATCGTCTTTGCCTCAAGTTGAGTTCTTTCTCTGAGAAATATACTTTAAACTCTTTTGATTGGTATATATCTCACATTTTTACCATAGAGATAGTGTCTCCATATCTTGAAAGCAAGGATTACAACTTCTAACTGAAGATCATGGGTGGGATAATTTTGTTCATGAATTTTTATCTATCGTGATACAATGGAAATAACTTTATCATTCTTCATAAGGACACAACCATGTCCTTTCTCTGAATCATAACTATAAATAACAGACCCATCTTTCCCCAATGGTGGATTCAATATTGGAGCATTGACTACTCTTCTCTTCAGTTATTCATAACATTCTTCACACTCTTTTTTCCAAAAATATTTAACCCCTTTACATGTGATATTGGTTAATGGGTTATCCAATCAGGAAAAATCATGGACGAAATGCGGATAATAACCTACTAAACCAATAAAACTATGTACCTTAGTTATACTCATCGGTGTTGGTCATTCTTGTATTTCTCTTGTCTTAGAAGTATCAAAATAGATTCTATCCTTGGAGACAATATGGACAAGAAAATAAATCTTCTGAAGCCATAATTTACACTTGCTAAACTTCCCATATAATTTATTTCTTCTAAGAGTATTTAGAATAGTGTGCAAGTGATTTACATGATATTTATATCATTTGGAGTAAACCAAGATATCATCAATAAATACCACTATAAAGTCATCAAGATATTCCATGAAAACTCTATTCATTAGATCCATGAAGTCATAGGGTGCATTGGTCATTCTAAAAGACATTACTGTAAACTTGTAATGCCCATACCAAGTACGAAATGATTTCTTCGGAATGTCTTTCTTCTTCACACATAACTAATGATATCCAGTTCGAAGGTCAATATTTGAAAAATATTTAGCTCCATGAATTTGATTGAATAATTCATCAATGCGAGGTAGGGGATACTTTTATTATTATTATAGAATTTATCTCCCTGTAGTCAATGCACAACCTCATAGATTCATCTTTCTTCTTAACAAAAAGAATAGGGGATCCCCATGGAGAAACCCTAGGGAGAATAAATCCTTTATTTCTCAATTCCTCTAGTTTTTTATTTAGTTCCACTATTTCTATAACGGTCATTCTATAAGGGGTCTTCAATATGGGCCTTTAACTAGGAATTAAATCAATGGAAAACTCAATTTCTTATTCTAGAGGATGTCCAGGTAAATATTCTGGAAACAAATCAACATATTCTTGCACAATAGGTACATCCTCTCTTTGAAAATTCCTTTCCTCACCAATAGTTATTTCATTCTCTTACTCCCCAATAATTGAATTTAGTTGAGCTAGTAATGGTGGATCTAGATAAGAATCAGATGGTGACGTTTTTTCTCTAAAGATAAGGTACTCCAAATCATCATCGAAAATTGTAACCTCCTTATTCTTACAATAAAATTTTGCATCATGGTCTGAAAGCCAATATATACCGAGGATTATATCAAATTAAATCATGGGTTAGACTATGAGATCATCAGATAAATCACGTTTATATTCCCTAATGGGAACTAATTCACAAAACTTTGTTGCAATGATAATTCCCTTAGGAGTTTTGACTCACAACTCCCCTGTTAAATCAAATTAGAAATATCTATTTTTCTTAGAAAACTGGGAAGATATGAAACAATGTGATGATCTAGAATCAAATAAAACATTGGCTAAATTTGAGGAAACCATTAAATTAACTTCCACCACATCATTCGGATCTCCAACCTCAGTAGTAGTGATTGCATAAGATTAGCCTTACTCACTTGGCCTTTTCTGAGGTAAGTTTCCTTATCTCTTAGGAAATTCAGTTTCATAATTCCCTATTTCTCTATAATTTTAGCATTCAACATTGACAGCCTCTTTCTTTCCCTTGTAATCATGAGCTTGGTGTCCTTTTTCACCACACTTGTAGTAGAATCACATTCCCTTCAGGCAAGTACCAGGGTGTTTCTTCCCACGTTTACTACAAGATGAAAATTTAACTTTTCCCTTCTACCCCTTATTTCCATTCCTAGAGTGTTCAACAGATCTCTTATTCTCTTGCTTTTCTTTAAAGTCATAAGACTTAGAGAATTACTTTTTTGTTTTGATAGCACATGAGACCATATCTTCGTACGATGAGAAGGACTGTGAAACTAATGGTTGATGGAGAAACTGTTTTAACCCATCAAAGAAACGATCAATATCAATCCTTGGGAAACGTATATAATCTTAAGCATGACTTTCTAAACCTGTAAATTTAGACTCATACTTTATGAAATTATCATCCTCCTTTTTCCTCAGACTCAGAAATTGTCTTTCCATAGCCTCTCTATGGTTACAAGGAAATTATTTTTCTAAGAAAATCTCTTTAAACTCCCTCCATTCCATATTTTATACTTCTTAATCCTCCCTTTTGTTTTTAATTAATGACCACCATTGATCTGCATCTCCGGTGAGGTGATAAAATCCTATGACAACTTTTTCCCTTTCACTACACCCCAAAGCATGAAATATTTTATCTGAGGAACTTATCCATTACTCAGCTACAAATAGATTTTTATTCCCATTGAATGTTGGTGGTTGTTAACTCATGAAGTGGTCTAACATTGATCCTCCTCGTTGTGGATCAGGGTGCTCCATATGGGTAAGTTTATTATTTATAGCCTGAATGAGTTGTCCAAATATGGTTATAATTTGTTCAGCATCGGTTTCATCACCAGATCCACTATAATTATCTTGAGTATGAGGTAAATCCCTACATAGATTATGTTCGTTCATATGGTTTTGATTATTTAAAATAGGTGCCATTTTTAAACAATGACATACACTATATTAGTTTAGGAATTGTAATACATAATTACAAACTAGTAAAATACCTAACATAAATTGAAAATTTGATGTATATAATCCATAATCATAAAAAAATGTTTTCTTTGGGAAGGTATTTACTCATAAATCCTTTATAATGGTTTATAAATAAAATTTCAATTATCCCAAGTATATCCCCTAGGAGTGTCATAACCAAGGGTGCAACAAGGCCCATTGTCGTGTACCAGGATACCATGTGTCAAGCCAGAAACACCTTGTCAGAGTTTTCACTCTTAGGTACATCTATGTCAGAGCTTCCTCTACCTTCTCGTATATATAATGGGATATATTCCTTGTAAAATTTTAAAAAACTTTACATTACCAAAATTCTTGGAAGTTCATCTATACTAATCCTCCAATTCTATATTAGGGTAATGTTCCCTAATCAGAGTTTTTCAAAATCTAGTTTCCAAGGTTTGTACGAAACATCCCTATGATACCCACTATAAAGCCCTAACCCTATTTACCCAGAGTCGGTCCATTATTACATAACATTGGCATGATGACAAGAGATCAAGTCTCAAAAGACCGATTAGTTTAGTATCCCTGGAAATACTAGATACATACATAAGTTTTACATTACATCATGAAAAGGAAAAAAACAAACACATTGTGTCCCCTTTGAACTCACTAATATACCTTATCCTATTAATTCATGTTAATATTAATATAATTATTCACATCGTAGGAAAAATAAAACAAAGAAAGGGGTGAGCTCAGATGCTCAGTAAGGATAAAAATACAGCGAAAACTATCATAAATAAGCATAAACATTTAAGGAAATGTATAAGACTAAAACAAAATCATTTTTAACATAAAAGTTTTCATAATATAGAAAAGATAAATCAAATATTTCCATTTACTTATTCAAATTGATATTCTACTGCTCAAATAATCACATGTAATATTAGTAGCTAATTTCATAATGATTGAATGCATAATGTCGGACATCAAAACCACATTGTCAAGGCCTCATGCCAGATCAAAAATAATATTTTGTAAAGAACTTGTTCTGAGACACTACTTTGTCTCATGAGACCTACCGATACATTGAGGAGCTATAGAAGGCTCCACCTCTCACTTACTAAGTCCAATGCATTCCTCATATGAAAAAGTTGAAACATAACATAAAAATTCATATTAAAACTAGCTTAAAAAATGTTAATACTTTAAACATAAACCATGGATGGTAAAAAAATATAAAATCCAGAGTCAAACATATCACAAAACCTTCAATACAAAAAAATCAACTTGAAACAAATGTAAAATCCAACAAAGTATGTTGATATAAATGAAATCAAAACTATTTCAGAAAAATAACTCTTTCTATTTTGAAATCATTTAAAAGTCATGTAATTATAAAAGAAAATTTTTATTTTCAAAATATTATTATAATATTGTAACGGATGCTTTGAAGGTGTTATAATGGTGGAAAATATCCACAACTGTCGTATACGTTAAAAAACATCCTTTCCTTAATTTGTCGAAAAGTTCATAAAGTACCTTGTTTAGAAAGCAACGGAAAGATTCTTTTCAAACCATTTTATAAAAATTCAAATGAGGCTATAAATTAATTTAACCAATAGTCTATTAAATAGTAAAAAAAATTGAAATACATTTTTAAGAAACACAAATGTGGGTGATAAAGAGGTCCCAGTAGATACATACATATAAACAACCTCAGTTAATAAAGAGATTGTAAAATTAACACTTACCTTGTACTTTTCCTTAGTCGAGGGAATATTAACCTCCTATATAATAGTTAAATAATTTTTATTAAATTATAAAAAAACCAAATACATAAATATGACATCATATATGATCTTCTAATATTTGTTTGTTAATAATATTTCAGTAGTATCATTGTTTCAGGTGTTAACTGATTCATTTTCCTTTATATGTTTTGTTACTTAAGTCATGTATGGTATGGATAGGATGTATTTGATTCATATTCATAATGATATTAAGTTCTTAAACATTTTTTTAATCATAAAATTAACATTATTCTTGAATGATTACGATGGATAATGAATCTCATCGCGTTCGTGGAGACGGTAATCCATACGTACGCATGAGCGACAATATCATTATATAGATGGTGAAATCATCTGAAATTGGATGGTATAACATATATAAAGAATAATTAACATTTTATATTTATTATTTACATCATATATAGTCATTATTATACCCATCCAAATAATTAAGTGTTGAATAACAAACTACACCATGACGTGGAGACAGTAAGCTGTACATACGCATGTATGGTGACTTTTTCATTCATAGGATGGATAGAATAATTAATATGGTTGTAACATATTTATAATAACATAAAAGTAATTATAATTTACTAGGGTTATTATTTTATTATGTAAACAACAAGTAAAGTGGAAGTGGAAGAAGAAAGGAACTTTGAAAGAGGTTATAAAATTATTACCACTTCTCCGGGAGATTCCTTTTGATTTGATCAAAAGGGATCCCTAGGTTAGATTATGATCAATGTAAGACCTCTAGGTTTCATTGAGGGTTTTTTGGAAGGATACTTCAATAGGTTTTGTCCAAGATAAATGGCTTTCGAGTTGTGATTTTGAGAGAAGGGGAAGTACCCTTTTATAAGAGAGGTAAGGGTCACTTTAGATAAATCTTGAAATAGTATTTTATTATAAAATTATTTTTGGTTTCTAATGGCTCAAAAAGGATTTATTTTGAGTATAAGGTAGGTATGGGTAGAAAACCACTCAACCACTAGGTTTTAGATATGTTTAGTTCACCATATTAATCTTATCATTAATATTTAACTCTTAGTTAAATAGTTTAACTTTTACCATGTATTCTTGTATAATTAGTGTAAATGGTTAATAAACTTACTATAAAAATACAAGAGAACCCCAAGTCGTTCATTATTTACATATATATCCTTATATAAATCCTTTTTCATATATTTAGATTTTTAGGAATACAATATCATTTAATAATATAGTATTTGTTTTAAAAACTCATTTTTGTCAATTTTGACACTATTTGATATTTTGTTCTTATGAAAGTCATAAAAACCTTATAACCCTGAACAAAAATTATTTATTCGACCCTAACATGTCATATTAACCAATAAAATTATTTTAATGCATCATAAGTGTCAATTTACATTTATTTGGATATTTATAATATCAATTATTTTAATCTTTCAATAATAAGATAATTACTGAATCATATTTGTGTCATAAATAAATTTAATTATTTGTTGTCAGAAAATTATAAATAAAATACCATTATATGTGAAATATTTTTATCTTTCTAATGAATATATATAGTCTAATTTATCCTATGGATAACCCTATATTAAAAATGTTTTAGTTATTAAAATTTGAATTTAACACTTTTAACTCTTATTTAAATAAAATAATAATAAATGTCCTAATATAATCCCAGTGGATAAAGGTTGATAATCTTTTTTTACTAAGGTTTATTTTGTTTTAAATACACTTATCCATTAGAATTAAGATATGTTTTATGGTAATTATAATATTATTTTTACCATTAATTAACCTATTTACTTTTAACTGTGGTAAATAAAATTCAAAAGTTACCATTCACCAAAAGTTATTTTAATCTTATTGAACCACATTTTACTTACTGATGTCAACTGTGTCTCTTTTATTTTTTAACTTAAATTCACAGAAGTGGTAAAATTAGGTTATATGTAAATTTGCAAATGTGCCTAGAAGGTGGGTAAAATATGTTAAATTGTTCAATAACATTTTATACATATGATTTATTATAAAATGACTCTAACTAATTAAATTGAAATTATATAGGTATTATGTATCTATTTAGACCTAAAATAAATTTAAATAAAATAAATAATTATTTAAATAAAATGTTGGTTTTAAATAATAACGCTGTGTTTTTCACTATTCATCAAAAATTGAAATTTTTCAGAAAAATATAAATAATTCACCCTAAGATAATTTTGATATTCCGAAACAAAAAATGAAGTCCATTTTGAAAAATAAAATTTATAAAATTTCAAAAAGTGGGTATTACTATTCATAGAGGATATTTTTATTGGTCATGGTGTGCTAGAACTCGAAGTTGCATACAACGCAAGCTATTGTATTATTCAAAGAGAAACGTTCCATGGATGTTTGGGGTGTTACATTCTTTAAGGGAAGAAATATTCTCTGGGTGGATTGTGCCACAAAGTTTGCGCTTGTTCCAAAATTCAAGGATCCACAATCCCTCTAGCATTACATTCACATTTTTATGTGTAACTTATCCTACAAAATATTTTCCTCCATTCTCAAGAAACGACTATGAATTTACCAACCTAGATGGGTCTCTAAATAGAAACATGGCTTCATCAAAGGATGGTCCTTCCAGGGGTGATTGGGATATCCCAGGAAATTATTGGTTTTTTTAATTATATGGATCTTCGCTCAAATATTTCATTCAAGATTTACATGAATAAATCCTATGATAGGCTGGATTAAAATTTAATTATCAATGTATTGTATTTTATGGGTTTCTCTGCATGGGTGATCGATCTTATTTTTTGGTGCTTCAACTACTCCTGGATAGCTACGACTTTCAGGGGGAAACAATACTGGTTTTTCAAAGTAGTCATGGGTCTAAGATAAGGTGATCCCATTTTCCACACATTATATATCTAATTCCAAAATTCCCTTACCCAACACATCAATAAAAACATCATCTTGGGTTTTATTCTCCCCTATAATTTCTAATACGATGAACTTGTAATTTCCCATCTTATATTTTCAAATTATACCTTGATATTTTTGAATAGTAGTAATAGGTATTGTAGGGGGATCAATGTGGTCCTTGAAGACTACTATAAATGGAGTGGTTAAGTGATAAATAGGGAGAAAATAAGTATCTTCATTTTGAACAGGTTCTCAGATATAATGGATGATTCCTTGCAATGAATATTGGGTATGTAAAGAGGATTTATTTTAATAGAGTACCTGGGTTCCCCAGTCTCCCCTAGAAAAATCTGCATCCACCATTTTGACAAGGTGGTGGATAAATCATTGGGATAATCTTCAATTGGAAGAAAAAGTTTTTATCATTTAGATGCAAAATAACACAGATAAACAGTGTGCTCTCCTCTATCCCCATACACGTCCTATCCTCTGTAATGGTTCAACAATGGGTTATTTCTAGGCTGGACAACATAATGGACTTCTTCTTATGGAATGCACAATCTGAAGGGAAGAAACATTGGGAATCATGGAGCAGGATGGCCAAGCCTTTGGATGAAGGTGGGATCAATGTTAGGAGTGTCTCCACCATAATGTAGGGCCTTAAACACAAGCATTCATGGGAGGTTCTCGAGGGAAAAACTTTTTGGGGAAATTTTATGCATGATAGGTATGAGGGTAACATGGATTGGAAGAGAGGCATACTTTCTTCTCATGGAATCATGATTCATCATTATATATCGACTCTTCAACAACATACTCAATGGATTGTGGGCATAGAGGATATTAGCCTCTAGAAAAACAATTGGGCAAGAGTTAGTCTCAGATTTCCAGGTTTCCCGATCTATGACATTACTTTTCAACAAGATAGTGATTCTTTATCCAGTGTCTTCTCTACCAAATATTACCTCAAAGTTCTCTTAATGAATCAGGACCATGATGTATGGGGTGTAGTTTTATGGCGAAGATAGATTCCTAAGAAGTTCAACTTTCTGATATGGAGAATCCGGAACCAGGGGAATCCTAATGAGGATAATATTCAATGGTTATGAGTGAACTTAGACAATAAATTCCTCTATTTTAGGGTTCCACATACTAGAATTATCGATCATATGCTTTTCATAAGTGACTGCGAAAGAATTGTATACACGAGCTTACAGGCGTCATGGGCAGGGTCTCCAGGTGGACTCGTCAACCACCTTCCTTGAGTAGTGGTTCCAAGGGATAGATAGCTATGGTTCGGAGAGAGTTTCATGAACAATCCTCATGGAGGCTGGCTGCTGGGGATTTGGATTCACCAGAATGAGGTCCATCACAAGGGTGTCTCGGTCTCCCGAGCGGGACTCACTCTCAAAACTGGGTATGTGCTTGATTATCTGATCCATTTATGTAGTTATTTCATGGAATCCCCCTCCATCAGCCCTATTATTATGGTAACCTCAATATACAGCATCACCTAAAGTTCTTGGTATGGAATATGGGTCCATTGGATTCCCCATCACATGGGCCTCAAAATTAATATAGACAGCTCATGCATCATGGGCATGATGTGAGGAGTTGGGGTGATTTGGGACTCAAGGGGCTCAGTGGTCTTTTATTTTTGTTCTTCTTTTGTATTATGCGATGAAATTCAAGTGGGGGATTCTTCTATACTCACTAATTTGTTAATATATAACCAAAATAATGTTCAGATTGTGGCTATTATAATTGACTCTCTTGTAGTGTATAATGATTCAGGTGGTATAAGATCTATCCCTTAGACTATTTTATACATCATCAGGAGTTGCAATGGACTTTTGAGGAACAATATAGAATCTTACAATATTTGGTGTGAAGGGAACGTGGTGGCTGACTTCCTAGCTTCCAATGCAGGACAAGGAGTTCACATGTCATGTTTTTCTAGTCCTGGGTCTTTTCCCCTTGAGGGTATCAACCTTGTTCATGCATATTCCCTCAGTCTCCACTACTTTAGACCTCCCTAACTCCTTTTTTGTCTTTTCTTAGATATGGACCTGTGTTTCTTTTTTTCTTTATCTTTAATAAATATAATAAAAATGTTTGGTTGTAAAAGATCACTTGGAATAGTTCCGGAGGAAAATAACTTTTCCATTTTGAAATCACTTCCATTTTTTTAAATCTTCATGACCATAAATGAAAATATTTACCCTGAAAATAAACTTATAAAATTATAAAGGAATATAAAAATAATTAAGGCATCATGATAGTGTTAAAATCCGACCATGCCATATAAGTTAAACCAACACTCCTACCATATTTTTTTCAGAAAAGTCACAAAGGACCTTGTTGGGAAAACGAAAAAAAAAATGTTCTTTTCAAAATGGGTTATAAAAAATAATACATGGGAAAATTATTTTAAAAAATTTAATAGAATAATGAAAAAAATAAAACATTTCTAGAAAACATTTTTAGGGAATTAAAAAATTCCCTAGTAGAGACTTAAACATAAATAATCCAGAATAATGATGAGATTATGAAATAAACTCTTACCACATTGGTAATTTTTTAATCATAAAAAAACATGAAATAATAAAAATGAAACTTTTAATATCCTGAAAAAATTATATTCAAGAGTTAATATTTAAAATATTCAATATATACACCTCATAAACATAAATATGTGCATTACATCAAATATATCTCAATGAAACAAAATTGAGATGAAAAACTGGTACCTTGAGTCTAACTCATCATGTACATTCTTTTTTCTCATGAATAATATACATATTTTAAGTATTTACTTTATTAATAACGTTTTTAATGTTTAATATTCCTTTTATCTTACTCATTTATATGTTATAACCATTATTAAATCATTTATGTTCACATCGGACATTTTAATGCCATTTGGTACCTAAGTCTAAAATAGATTCAATATGCTGACAATGGTCAAAGAGATCATTATTACATCATCCAAAGAATTATAATAATGTCATAATTATCATTATTATACATAAATTATAATTTTAAAATCAATCAATCAATATGGTTATGAAAAATGAACTATGTTACAATAATGGAGACGGTAGGTCATACATAAGCTTGAGTAACGTTTTCATTTTTTAACGATCATTATGTAAAGAATTTATGTGTTATTTTATCTATATAGAATGATAATAATATCATATATAACATATTACTTCTTAAAATATACTTATATATATCATCCATGTGACATGGTGATGAAAAAGGAATCGCATCGCTTTGTGGAGGTGGTAGTCCACATGTACACATGAATGTCGTTATCATTTTTTAGTGCATGGAATGGTAAGAAGGTAAAGGATATATATTATTTTTAGAATAATAAATATGTAACAAATATCATGTGTAAATATTAATGCAATCATTATAACCATTCTTGAGAGATGGTGATGGAAAACGAATTACTTCAGTTCATGAGAAGGTAATTCGCCGTACACATGAATGATAGTTTTGTTTCCCATTTTATAGAAGAAGAGATGAATATAGGTTATTATATTTACATAATATAAATTAAATACAAATAGGATAATAGTTTTAATATTTTTTAATGGTTTAATATAATTTTTTGGAGGTGGAAAAAGAAACAAAACTAAAACATGAAGTTGAAAACGATACATATTCTTTGGAAAAACTTCTTTGATTAACACCTGAATACCTCTAATATTTTAATTATCCCAAAAATAGGGAATAAATAATGAGTATAGGTATTATAAGAATCTATTTTTGTTGTTATTTTCTGAAAAAAATGGTTTTTTAAGTGTCAAAAGGGGAGAAAAAGAGGATTCTTTTTATACGAAAGGGGAGGGGCACTCTTGGAATTTCTCAAAATATTAAATTAATATAAAATAATATTCAATTAAAATTAGCTCAAAACTCATTAATTTAGAATATATAATGATTATGGGTATAAATAGTCTCATAAAATAAAAATTATATAAGTTTTGAATATTTTTTTCTCCTTATATGTTGGTTTTAACCCCTCATTAACTCTTCTTAAACTTATCATGACAACAAAGTTTTTACTCTTTGAGGGTCAAGATAATTACTATAAATGTCAATAAAGTCCCATAAATAGATCATGGATGTTATTATCAAATATATAATAGTAATTTGGACATATATAATATTTTTATGGACTTAATATCATTAAATATAATATAATTTATTTTACAATATCAATAATTTCAATATTTAGAACTATTCATTACATTAACTTTAATAACATCAAGATAACACTTATAATTCGAACCAATTATTTTAACACATATAAAAAAAGTATTTTTCATCTATATTTGTTTTCAAAACATTAATTATCTCAAATTATAAAATGTTTAATATTTTTAATATCATTTATTTCATTTTTCTATTAATTAAATTATTATTACGTTGGTGTTTTGAAACAATTTAAGGTAATTAATTCTCCAAAAAAATAAAAAAAATTTACCATGATGAATATAAATATTTTATATTTTAAAATTTTATTTAAAATCGAACATATCCTCTAGATTCCCCATATTATAGACATTATAGTTATTCAAAACTAGAGTGTGACATTTTTTACATTTCTTTGAATAAAATATTACAATGGTCATAATATCATAAAAATGGATATAAAATGACATATAACATAAAAATGGATTGTTATAGATGAAATATTCTCATAAAATAAGATTTAGGAAAGTTCTTGGGGCATCTTCTAGTCCTTATAATTTTACTTTTTAAATATAATTAACTAATTTACCATTTACCGTCGAAACAAAACATAAAAAGATTACTAATCATATTGACCAAAAATAAAATGACATATTTAATAAATTTGGAACTCATTATTAAAATATGGAATAAATATTTTAAAAAATAAAAACACAGATGTTTCAGAAATTAATTTAAAACTAAACCAGAAAAAACCCAATGAAAAACAATTTCCAGAAAAATTCACTTTTTTAAATATTAAATATATTTATTATAAAATAAAGTATAAAATCCATTTAAAAACTATAATTTTAATAAAAATTAATTAATTACATTTTATAACTAATCCAAAATTAATTTCAATTTTTCAATAATTTAAAATAAAATATAGATTTCAATAAAAAGCAGTATTGTTCACTATTCATTGAAAAAAATTCCAAAAAATAACATAAATACATAATAAGATAATTTTCACATGATTATTTGGAAAATGAAATTAATTTTTTGAAATAAATTTTCTAAGAGTTCTAGAAATTAATTATATTGATTTTATAAAAAATCAATGAAAATCACTTTTGAAGAAAATATATTTTTGTAGAATAAAATGACTTTACAAAATATTGAATGCTTATTTACAAAGAATTAATTAATAAATTAGAAATTAGTAGGACCATTATATTTTTTATAAATTAGTAGTTTCTATTCATACTCATAAATTTAATGGCTAGGATATAACAGTTGCATTTAAATAATAATATTTTGTTGTTCGTTTAAGTTTGGTGTTGTATGTCATGTACACTATCAAACATGGTAATTAATTTTAAAATATAGGGATAATAAATTCTAACCAAATTAAGAAATTTCATCCTTGAAATTTTAACTTGGTCTCAGAAACCTTGTTTTTTACATTTCAAAATAGCTTTTTAGAATTCACAAATCATAAAAAAGGTTAATAAAACATCTACTTGAAAAGTGAGAAAGTGAAGTATGAAGGTCATCTGAAACGACACATGACAAGGTTACCATGTAGGAAAATAATTTTGGGAAGTGAAAACATGGATATGAAAGAGAAAACTAGCTCTCGAGGACTAATAGAGAGTGATAGATGACATGATCATGAGAAAATTATACATCACAGTACCATAATTCTATGATGGGTTAAAAGGTCATTGATTTCTTGATAAGAAAATTGAATAGATAAAATTTTTCTTTCAATATCCCTTTCCCAGGGTTTAGTAATTGTTTTTATCATATATATTAAAATAATAATGAAATATACTAATTGTTTAAGAAGTATTTCATCTTTTAATAAATTTCCACCACAAACTCAACTTTTTCTACAAACTATGAGAATTAAAGAGGATTTTTTACACCTGAAGCACTAGAATAAAATTATAGTGGATCACATGATATAAAAAAGGGAAAAATTTTATTCCTTATATATTTGGAGATTAACCAAAACCAAACTAGTTAGAACTATATAAGATAATTTCCAAAATTAATAAACTTTCATATGAAGAAAAACTAATTTAACATATAAAATTAAACAGTAATACCTAATGTTCAATGTAGATAATTCAATAAATAATTATCACTAAAATTCCTTAAAATATTCCATATTAATATTGAAACACAAAAATCAGAATTATTTTTATCAAATTTTCTTCCATGATTTATTTAACATTTATCATCAAATAACATTAATCACTCATAATGTATCATTCGAGAAATGTAATTTCCTTAATAACATAATTTCCAAGATATGCTTGTTGTTTCTATAAATAACCTAAATCTCCATAAATACAAAATTAGATCACATATTCTTCCAAAAGATAATTTAGTCTTTATTTCTCAAATAAAATCCCCTAGTATTTCGTTCACCTTAATCCAATAAGGTTCCCAAAATAGTAAACTTCTTTCAAAATAACATTAATCACTTAATCACCAAATTATTGTTCAATCTAAATCAACATAATAAAACATATGTTTCAAAAATCAACATAATATTTATTTTTTAAATAATTTTAGTATAAAAAAAATTTCATACTTACCAACAATTCGTGTGGGCCAGTGGTAGGGGATTAACCCTTATCACCCTTAGATTGTGGGTTCAAGCCTCACAGCCTTTCCGGATATGATGTCTTGTCACCCGACCTACTGGTTGTCATTTTTCTACAACTATATTATTATAATACAAATTTTTTTTATAAATTTAAGAAACATCCTCAAAAATAGCCTTAATATATTCAAAGTTAAATAAAAACATCAAAGGTTATCTCATACCTTTCATTTTTAATCCTAGAAAATGTAATAACCCATAATTACTTTGAAATCAAAGATTATATAAATCCTAAAGGTTATCCATGCCTTTAAACTTATCTCCAAAAAATGAGTAGAGTATTCTTCCCCAAATTGTTTTTCACATTTTAATCTTAAATGTTCTATATACCTCAAAAATAAATGCCTCCCAAAATATCATTATTCCCCTTACTATTTTTTATTTGAAACCTCAAATGGGGTGTCTATGACTTTGAACTTGTGATAAAACATAAAATTAAATACTTATGATGGAATCTTTAACTATTAAGATAACATCAAATTAAAGAATACAAATATCCATAGTTATATAAAACCTAATTTTATACCAACTGTACTAGACTGAGACCCACACCCCCAGATCTATTTCTAAAAACATAAACTTTACATTTCTATATTTGATACCGATAAATGTGAACCATTTTTCCCATCAAAAACATAAAACATAAAAATTAAATTTTTAATCACATACATTCCCATGGAACTTTTAGGTTTAGAGTTTTATAGAATTTGGAAAAACTCTTAAGAAATTGGGTTCATGAACATTTGGATCATAAATATTAACATCATCTCCCATTATACACAACTTTTTGTATTCCATGTTAAGTCATACAAAACTCCTACAAAATTCCTTACATATGAAACCTTTCCAAAAAAACTCATTTAGATTCATTATTCAAACTTTGGGAAAAGAGACATAAGAAAATGGTGAGCTTAGATGCTCAGAAAGGTTAAACATTGTAGATATCAATTGATGGTTATAGGAAATCATAAGATAAGAATACGGGTAAACGATAATAACCATAACTTATGAAGTTAATACCAAATCTAAAAAATATCATATACAAGATTAATGGAATAAAACATTATCATTTCAAAATACATGAATCATAAGAATGATAAATCATCATAAGTCAATCATGAACCACATATTCAGGTCATAAATGTTTGTGGCATCATTATAAGTATAGAAACCATTTCATATTTCAAGGATAAATACGAATACCATTGGATTAGGAATCAACACATATTTCCCCTAGTGAATCAAGCACATCAAATTGTTTCCCAAAAAAGATCAACAACATTGACTTGTTTCTCATAATAGATTAAGCACATCGACTTGTATCCTGTTATTATCTATGGAGATATAATACTTCACCCAATTCATTATAGAGAGATATAATTTTCACCCATCACATAATTAAAATCATAAATATGTGTTCCATAATATCATAAATCATTCATCATATCATAAAACATGAAAAAAATGTGTTTCATAAACATTTCATCATAGAATAATCCATGGAAAACAAATTTGTTTCATAAATATTTCATATTTTCATAATAAACACATACTATCCAAAAAAGAATAAGGTTGTTATCATGGGATCATATCCTCAATAAATCTTAAGTAAAAAAAATGATGACATATTATATGGAAAAAACCATTTTGAAATATCACTTGGAATAATCCTTGAGTAAAATAACTTTTCTATTTTTAAACCACTACTCTTTTTAAAAAGGTGCGAACTTATAAATGAAAAAAATTATTTGAAAATAAACATGTAACTTTTTAAAGGAAGCTTTAAATCATTGAGGTTTCATGACAGTGGGAAAATATTCTCATATCACATAAGTTTAAAAAACATTCCTTCCATATTATTTTTAGAAAATTCACAAAGTTCCCTATTTGTAAAATGACAAAAACATTCCTTTCATTTTTTTTAAATTAAAACATGGGTAAAAATGATTTTAAAAAATTATAGGATAATATAAAAAAACATTTTTGAAAATATTTTTAGAAAACATGGACATCTAAGAGAAATATTCCTCAGTATAGATTTCAAAATAAATAATCCTGAATAATGATGAGAGTGTGAAATAAACCCTTACCACTTTGGTAACTTTTGAATCATAATATCCATGAAAGAATAAAATCAAATGAAACTTTAAATATCCTGAAAAAAATAATATTCATGATTTAAAATGTCAATGATTAATTATATACAACTCATAAACATAAATAGGTGTATAACATCAAATATGTCAAAGTGAAACAAAATTGTGATGAATAACCTTTACCTTAAGTATGAATCGTGACATATGTTATTTTTCTTCTTGAATAATAAACTTAAATTAATCATTTAAATTATTTAGAATATTTTTAAAATTTTATTATTAATTTTATCTCACTTATTACCATGTTATAACAATTAATTAATCATTTATGTTCAAGTCTAATGTATTAGCGATATTGGGTACATAAGTCCACAAAGAATTCAGTAGGTTAACAATGGAAAAAAGTGGTCATTATTACATCATCTAAAAAATAATAATAATTTCATAATTATCATATATATACATAAATTATACTTCTTAAATATAACTATTAAACATGGTTATAAAAATGATCTATGTTAGAATCATGGGGCTGGTAGGTCGTACGTATGCATGAGTGACATCTCCATTATTCATATATCATTATAGAAAGAAGATAAGTATTATTTTATATTTATATAATGATACTAATATAATAAATATAATATTAATTCTTTAAATATAATTATATATATATATATCTTACATGTGATGTGGTGATGAAAAATGAATTGTATCGCTTTATAGTAGTGGTAGTCCACACGTACACATGAACAGTGTTATCTTCTTTTAGTGCATAGAATGATTAACAGGTAAATGATCTATTATATTTTTATAATAATAAATAATTAATTATTATCATATGTAAATATTAATTATACCATTATAACTATCCTTGAGAGACAGTTATGGAAAATTAATTGCATCGGTTCACAAGGTGGTAGTCCGCCGTACACACGAAGTATGGTTTTGTTTACCATTTGACAAAAGAGAAGATGGATATAGGTTATTATATTAACATAATAATATATGATCATATTTAGGATTATTTTTTATTATATTATGATGTTTGAAGAATATTTGAAGGATGTGGAAGAAGAAACAAAACTAAAACATGCAGTTGAAAATTATACCTCTTCTTTGGAAAACCTCTTTTCCTTAACACCTTAAGACTTCTAATATTCGTATTGTTCCCAAACTAGCTCTTATAAAATGTGTATGGGTTTAGATACTCTCATAAAATAAAAAATATTTTTTTTAAATGTTTTTATTCTTATTAATCGGTTTTAACCCCTCATTAACCCTTTTTAAAATTACACTCACAACAAGGTTTGTACTCTTTGAGGTTCATGATATTACTATAAATGGGAAAAAACCCATAAATGGTTCATGGATGATATTATAAACTATATCTTATTCAAAAAAATATTATATTTTTATAAATTTTATTTTATTTAGTAAAATATTATTTATTTTAAAATAACAATAATGTCAATTTTATAACTATTCATTACTTTTACATTATTAATATCAAGATAACACTTAGAATTTGAAATAGTTACATTAAAACAAGTAAAGTAATGGAATTTTCATTTAACTTTTTTTAAATATATGTAAATTTTTCGAGTCTTAAAAATCTGATGGTGCACGATTCTGAGGCCCGGAGTGCCCGTAATGATCCGTCAAAGTTTTGTTAAGCTTAAGTTAACGCGCGTAAGCAGTTTTCCTGAAAAAGTGGAATAACTCTTAAACGGTTACTCGAATTAGAAATCTGAGGGAACCATTGCGCTTAGGATGGCGGTTTTACCCTAGGCGCGACTCAAGATTAGTTAGCGCGGGCCTCCTGTGAGAAAACCCAAAAATGGCATAATCTTAAATAAAATAATTAAATAAATTATTTTATTTTTCAAATGATTATAACTCACAAATGGTAACATGGATTAAAAATACGACACCACTGCTGAACTTGTGATGGTATGCTATCTTTAATAAGATACTAACTTTGGCCGGCATGGGCAACCAGAGAAAGTTAGTTTTTGGCCGCAAATAAAATAATTAAGTGACAATTATTTTATTGAAAAATTAATAACTTCTAAAAGGTAACATGGATTGAAAATATGAGATTACCGTTGGGTTTTATGGGGTGTGTTTCACCTAGGAAGATCCTAACCTCAACAGGTGTGGGTCTATGGTGACTGATAATAATTTTCAGAACTTTTTTTCAGGTACGTTTACTAAACGTGCGAGCAGTGTTTTATAACTTTTGAACCGGTGCTCAGAATTGAAATATGAGGGCACCATTGAACTCGCAGTGCTGATATTCTCTTAATAAGACTTTCACCTTGATGGTCGATGGTCAGAATTATAAGATAGAATTTGTGTTTTTAATGAATGAATTTAATAAAAATAAAGTTGTAGCTTTATTTTTATTAAAGTTTGTTGAAGTCTCCAAATGGAAGATAGAGGCGGGACCACCACACCTTAACCTCTCATTAGAGGTTATAGTGGTGAGGCCCGCCCAAACCTTATCTCCCCTTCAATTTTGATATGGTGGGGACCACCCAAGGTTGAAACGTCTTGAACTCCCCATTAAGTGGGTAGAAACCTCTTGAGCTCCCCACTTAATGGTACCACCACCTCACCACCTTAATGGAGCCAACGCACAAAACATTTATGGTCAACCTCCACATTAATTTTGTGCCAACATCTTGAATTAATTAATTGGAGCAAACCTAATTAATTAAACCATTTTAATTATTTCCTACAAAATAATAAATATTATAATCTATTATTTGGAACAATATTTCATTTGAGTGTTTTGAGAGGAGGATTTTTGGGAGAAGAGAGAAAATATCTCGCCAATGAAGAACAAAGAACACCAGAAACGATCTCCTTCGACCTACATCCTCAGATCCTACCAACGTGGGACGTCTTCAACCGACCTACCATCCGCATAGTCGTCAATGAGCCGATGTAGCTCAGGATTGGAAGTGTGCGGTGGACGCGACGAATGACGATCTCCTTCCCCTTCTTTTCGCGACTTCATCATCGAACAAAGATCAAAGGTAGGGGGATTTATTTGAGTTTGTTTTATTTGCGGGATGATGTGGGGTGATTTTTTTGATCTTTCTCCCCTTTTCTATTCTTGAGTAATTATTTCAAAACTCAAGAAAGTTTGAACCGCTTGCTGCCACCCTAAACGCGGAGGGTGCGGGCTAAACCAACATGGACCGACCCCTCCGCCGTTCTTATTTGTGATGATCTTCGGCATGGCGATAAGGTGACAGGATGAAAAAGGCAATGGTCATGCTACCCATGGCCTCTGCAAACCGCCCAGCCGTCACAGCGCTCTGGCTGAACCCGCTCTGCCGCCTCGGGCGGAACCTCGCCGCCCACTGGTTCCCGAGCCGCACCAGCCTCCCAGCTACCTGATCATCACCCGGCCTTCCCGTACGCCGTCGGCCTTCCAGGAAACCCCACGGCCTGCCGACGTGCCGTCGGGCTGCCCGTCCACCGCTCAGCCTTCTTGTGCGTCGTCGGTCTGCCCGACCGCCTCCCGAGCACCCTGGCCGAACCGCGGCACTCGCCGGCCCAGTCGTTCCATGCCCTGGCCGAACCAACCCCAGGCCGAACCACAACCTCTCGTCAGAAACATCCTCGATTGTGCCACCTCGGCCTCTAGGACGGGCCACCCTGAACCATTCCCTCGCACTACTCTCCGAGTCAAGCCGCACTTGCATAGAACCGTGGCCGGTCCGCGCCCTCTCGTCCGATCCGCGCCCTTGTAGCCCTCTGTGGCCCCTCGCGGCCTGCTGGGCTGGGCCCAGTGGGCGGGGCTGAACCCAAAAGTTAGGCCTACCCATCAGGCCAAGCCGAACCCATTGGTTCAAGACGGCTCGACCCGAACCAGGTGGGCCCAGACTAAGTCGGGACGGGTCGGTCCGACCAGGTCAGGCCGGATCCGGGCCCACTACTGACCCTTTACTTTCTTTTGGCCATATCTTGGGCACTGGACGTCCGTTTGACGAACCGTCAGTGGTGCTGGAAAACTTGGAGTGTGAAGGCCCCTTTGAGTATACCCCACCGGAGTTTTGGGTACAATTGAAATATGGTTAGGTTGGATTGAGCACGAATCTAACCAGGCCCCCGGGACTAAAATTCCAATAACTCTCAGACCATGCGTCCGATTGATGCACATTCTGTTGCATTGGGTTCCTTTTGGCAAGATTGATATTTTGGATACATAAAATTGAAACTTCATGGTAGTTGATTTATAGACACTTGGCTTGAATAGTGGACCCTCCCATAATCAAGCATTCTTTGTGCAGAACCCTGTGGCTAGCTGCGCTCTGACGACTGTTCCTGGATCCTGTGTGGGTTCAAAATCACTAACGATTGTTCCTGGATCTTGTGTGGGTTCGACAACTCCGACTATTATTCCTGGATCCTGTGTCGGTTAGAGAGCACAGACGACTGTTCCTAGATCTTTTGTGGGTTTAACAACTCCAACTACTGTTCCTGGATCCTATGTGGGTTCGACAGCACTGACGACTATTCCAGGATCCTGTGTGGGTTCGATAGCTCTGTTTACTGTTCCTGGATCCTAGGTGGGTTTGAAAGAATAGATGATTTAGTGGCTAAATCGAATCATCTCTAACTCTTTACAAAAGGTGTATACCTATGTGATATGAGTTAGTAACTTTGCGGTTTCCTCGTGATTGAGATGGATTACTAGATAACTTAGGTATATGTATGGACATATACCTAGGTGGGGTTATCTATTGTTTAAATACTTTTTGGTTATCCTTATTGTATTTTGAGAGACCTTGAGGGTCTCGGGGACCCTACTGAGTATTTTTATACTCACCCCTGCATGGGCTATGCCCACACCTCGTTGTATTGTTTGCAGAAGACGGACAGCACTAGCCGAGGCAGAGAGTATTTGGACTGGACAGTACCCGGAGGTGGACCTCACAAAGAGTCAGTACCCGGAGGATACTGATGGACGTGGAGTGAAGAGGAGGCTATCTTTACCTACCCTTCAGGTAGGAATCCTGTAGGACTATCTAGCAGTTGTTTTCCCTTTCTTCAGTTCTACCTGTATTTTCTAATTTCTTGTATTTTACAGTTGATATTGTATTTACAACCCCTTTAATTTTTCAGCACTCTTTTTTTATACAGTTACATAGTGTTTTGCTTCTATATCATACTCTGTTGTGTGCGTTTTTAGGTTATAAAGGCAATGCCTTCCCAGTTTTAGGGATTTAGGCCTTTGGTGCTAGTCGCCAGCCCCTGGACTATGGAAGGCAGGCTTGGGGTAGTCACGGCACGGTCCATGGGGGACGGGTTGTGAAAAATTGGCATTAGAGGAGTCAGTTCTACTGCAGAACTTAGGACTCTGATCATTTCTATGAAGAGATATTGTTAAGTGTAGTGAGGGTGGTTTTCAGTTCAGGGAGTCCATTATTGGCGCAACGTCTGACGTATCCATACACCAGGACCCTAACTTCTGATTTCTGACGCTGTGCATGAAAACACTGATTGTGTGTGTGTTTTCTTTTTGATTTCTGATGTCATCTCACCAGGCCAGCTCACCAGGTATACTCTTTTCACCGTGTCGCATTTGTTTCTTTTAGAATGCCTCCACGGAGACAGCCAGTTAGAGTTCTGATATTTGTATGCACTGATAGCCCACCGAGTGATGAGGCTCCGGTGCAGGGCCCTCTTACTATGTTGGTACCTTCAGGTGGTGTACCAGCAGCACCCCCACCCGTTGGGAAGTAGATACCACTAGCCACATTGGCAGACAGTGCACTATGACTGAGCGTGTTGCATGAGTTCCAACAGCAGAGCAGATGGTGATCTTAGCTACTAGTCTTTTCCATTGAGTGACCATGAGGATGGTCTGCTAGTGATGAGGCTCTAGTATGTGGACCATTTCCCTATATAGTACCTTCGGGTAGTGTTCCAGCTATATCACTACCCGTTGGTCAGCAGTTATAACCGGCGGTAATGGTAGAGGACACATATAGGCTTAGTGCATTACACGTGTTTTAGCATTAGATACCCCTCAGATTCCAAGGCGAGCCCGACTCAAAGGTCTCTGAGGACTGGCTTAAGGAGGTGTATGAGAGTTCTCTAGAACCTCTATAGCTTCGGTAGGATGATATGTTGGTTACTGAGTATTCATCGAGGCATACCGATCTTTCCTGGTACTCTATGAATAAGATACGATCAGTGCTTAGGGCTTGAACATCTGAGCGAGATGAATTTAAAGGAAATATGAACTAGAACTATTCCTCTATGCATTTCTACTTATGATAGGGTTCTAGAGAGAACCTTTTTGGTTGAATGTTCTTTGGCTGAATGGATACGTCCAGTGAATGTTACCAGTGGGAAAGCATGGAACTGGCGCTAGTCTCAGAGACTTGTGCATGTAAAATGTTTCAGGAAGAGGATGTGTTAGGTACAGATGAATCTACAGGGCATAAGATGTAGAAGCAGAGCTAGGAGAGCAGCATTTTGTGGTGCAAGTTTTGACATGTTACAACCCACCCCCCTTGTGGACCCTGCCAGGCTCAGGGAGCTAGAGGACAGGGGAAGGGAGTTGTTGCATGCAGTCAAGGAATGTAACCTAAGGGCTCTATGAATGATTTTAGGTACAGTCTATGTCTACTACTAGCTGTTGTATCAATTGACATAGGTTCCAATCATTCCTTGTTTCCACGAATCTTGTCTAGGACCTAGAGTTTCCAGTTAATCTCTTTACCTGGCCCTCACGTTTGGAGACACTATTGGGAGGAGACTCGATAATCATCCAATGGTGTGATCTGACCCTTGAGGCGACCGTTTTGGTTGGAAACTCTTGGTGGCAGCGTCGAGTACTTATGACGTTAGTTTGGGTTTGGACTTGACATCCACAGTTCACACTCAGATTGATTGTATTAACAAAAGATGTTGTGGTTAATCTACAATGTTGGTATGGTGTTCTCCTTAGTCAGTGAAAAAGGAAACCTAGGAAGCACAAGATAAACTCATGCATAAGAGGGTGCATCCAATCACTCATAAGTCAGCCAACCTCACCCTCGTGGCAGCATAAGTTGACTTTGAGATAGTATGTACTCCTAAGAAGGGGAACATGTATCAGACTCACTCAACAGGAGGTATGGCCCACATCTACTGAGTGAGGTGACAGAGCAGCTAGCCACTTTCTAGATATCCATTATGGATTGAGAAGGAGAATCTTTTCTTCAGTCTCTCAGAGTGACTCCCTAACTTCTTTAGCGAGTTAGGGAGGCGTAGCATGGGGATGTGGACTGTGAAACATGAAGTGCTCAGATATCTATAGTACATGCACTTGATGGATTTTCTGAAGGTGGGGAGAATGCCATCCTCTTCAGAGGATGTACCATGGTACCGGTGTCACTTCAGGAGGAAGTGTTTAGGGTGTTCCACACAACCCCTCAAGCAGTATATCCAGGAGTGCCGAAGATGTACCAGGACCTCTGATGACAGCACTGGTGGCCGACAATGAAGAAAGCAGTTGCATATTTTGTCTATCGATGCCTCACTTTTCAGAAAGTGAAGGCAGAGCATCATGTACCAACAGTCTTGGTTCAGCCTTTAGAGGTCCCATAGTGTAAGTGGGACAGGATATCCATGGACTTAATGATAGGACTTCCACGTACATTCAGGAGTCATGGTTCGATTTGGGTTATCATCGACCGACTCACCAAGTCATCCCACTACCTACCGATCATAGAGAAGGGTTCAGTAGAGAGCTTGGGACACCTCCATGTGCAGTATATTGTGCGGTTACATGGAGTACCCTCGATGATTGTCTCTGATCATGATGAAAGTTTTACTTCCTGGCTATGGAAGGGGTTGCAAAAGGCTTTCGGGACATAGCATCGTTTGAGCACTACCTTCCATCCCCAGACAGATGTCCAGACTGAGTGGACCATTCAGACCCTCGAGGACATGCTGCGTGCATGCGTCCTCAACTTCGATCACAGTTGGTAGGACCGATTTCCCTAAGTGGAGTTTTCATACAATAATAGCTATCACTCCACCACTGGGATGAAACCTTTTGAGGCGTTTTATGGGTGACCTTGCAGATCACCCTTGTACCGGACTAACCCAGGGGAGTCATCACTCGTGGGACTGAATATGGTTTGGGCTACTACAGAGAAGGTGTAGATAATCTTGGAGCATATGAAGACATAAAAAAGCAGGCAGAAGTCGTATGCCGACAGGAAACGGAGACCTCTGGAGTTTGAGGATGGAGACCACGTCTTTCTACGGGTCTCACCTAGATGAGGTTTATGGAGATTGGGCAGAGGCGGGAAGTTATCTCTGAGATTCACTG
The DNA here is from genome assembly GCA_963277665.1 of Viscum album. Taxonomy (NCBI): domain Eukaryota; kingdom Viridiplantae; phylum Streptophyta; class Magnoliopsida; order Santalales; family Viscaceae; genus Viscum; species Viscum album. The sequence goes on along the minus strand of OY728166.1, from coordinate 1,063,490,830 downwards.
GACCGTTCCAGGTCCTCAGCAGAGTTGGCAAGGTGGCTTACCGCTTAGCTCTTCCACCTCAGTTGCACCGAGTGCACGACGTCTTCCATGTATCCCAGCTGAGAAGATATATACAGAACCCTTCCCACGATATCGACCACAGAGATATGAATATCAAAGATGGGGTGACTTTTATAGAGGTTCCAGATGAGATTGAGGATCGATAGGAGCGGCTCCTTCATGGGCATTTGATACCTCTGGTGTGCGTACGCTGGCAGCACGGGAACCTCTAGGAGAGCACATGGGAGAGGGAGGCTCAGATGCGTGCTCAGTACCCCCACTTGTTCTATTTGTTATGAGTTATGGCTTACAGGGATGTAAAGCCTTGAGGTGGGAAGAATGCAAAGACCCGGAATTTCCATGTAATGTTTTTTAAATATATGGGAATTTTATGAGTTCACGAAATCTGACGGTGCGTGATTCTAAGGCCCGAAGTGCCCGGAATGATCCGTCGAAGTTTTGTTAATCTTAAGTTAACGCTCGTAAGCAGTTTTCCTAAAAAAGTGGAATAAATCCTAAATGGTTACTTGGATCAAAAATCCTAAGGAACTGTTGTGCTCAGGATGGCGGGTTTACCCTAAGCGCGACATAAGATTAGTTGTCGCGGGCCTCCTGTGAGGAAAACCAAAAATGGCATAATTGTAAAAAAATAATTAAATAAATTATTTTATTTTTCAAATGCTTATCACTCACAAATGGTAACTCAGATTAAAAATATGAGACCACTGCTGAACTCGTGAGGGTATGCTTTTTTTAATAAGATACTAACTTTGGTTGGCGCGGAGCACCAGAGAAAGTTAATTTTTGGCCGCAAATAAAATAATTAAGTGACAATTATTTTATTGTGAAATTTATAACTTCTAAATAGTAACTCGGATTGAAAATCTAAGAGTACCATTGGGTTTGTTGGGATGTGTTTCACCTAGGCAGAGCCTAACCTCGACCGGCGCAGGTCGAGGGTGACAAAGAATAATTTTCCAAACTTTTATTCAGGTACCTTCAGTAAACATTCGAGCAGCATTTTATAACTTTTGAGCCAGTGCTCAGAATAGAAATCTAAGGGTACCGTTGAACTCGCAGGGCCCATATTCTCCTAAGAATACTTTCACCTCAATGGCAGGTGGTCAGAATTATAAGATAGATTTTGATATTTTAATGAATGAATTTAATAAAAATAAAGTTGTAGATTTATTTTTATTAAAGTTGGTTGAAGTCTCCACATGGAATTTGGAGGTGGGACCACCACACCTTAACCTCCCATGAGAGGTTATGGTGGAGGGGCCCACCCAAACCTAACCTCCTCTTCATGTTTGATATGGTGGGAACCACCCGAAGTTGAAACCACTTGAACTCCCCATTAAGTGGGGAGAAACCTCTTTAGCTCCCAACTTAATGGTGCCACCACCTCACCACCGTAATGGAGCCAATGCACAAAACATTTATGGTGAACCTCCACATTAATTTTGTGCCAACCACTTGAATTAATTAATTATAGATATCCTAATTAATTAACCCATTTGAATTCTTTCCAATAAAATAATAAATATTATAATTTATTATGTGGCACAACTTCATTTGGTTGTTTTGAGAGGAGGATTATTGGGAGAAGAGAGAAAAGCTCTCTCCAACGAAGAACGAAGAATGCCGACAATGATATCCTTCGACCTTCATCCTCAGATCCTACCGATGTGGGACATCTTCAACCGACCTACCCTCTACATCGTCGTCGATAAGCCGACACAGCTTGGGATTGGAAGTGTGTGGCAGACACGACGAACGACGATCTCCTTCGTCTTCTTTCCTTGACTTCATCGTCGAACAACGATCAAAGGTAGGGGGATTTATTTGAGTTTGTTTTATTTGCGGGATAGTGTGGGGTGATTTGTTTGATCTTTCTCCCCTTTTCTATTCTTGAGTAATTCTTTGAAAACCCAAGAATGTTTGAACTGCTTGCCACCACCCAAAATGTATAGGGTGCGAGCCAAACCAACATGGCCCAACCCCTCTATCGTTCTTATTTGTGATGATCCGCGGCATGGCGATGAGGCAACGGGTTGACGAAGGCAATGTTCGCGCTACCCGCGGCCTCCGTGAACCACGCCACCCGCTGGCTCCCGAACCGCGTCGGCCTCCCGGCTGCTCGACCACCACCCGGACTTCCACCGGCCTGCCCGGCCGCCACCTGGACAGCCCCCACACCGCCGGCCTGCCCGATCGCCTCCTGGCCTCCCCGCTCGCCACCGGCCTGCTCGGCAGCCGCCTGGGCGGCCCGCTGGCCTGCCCACACCGATTCCGGCCTACCCGGTCTCCTCTTGGCCACCCGCCGGCTTGCCGCCGGCCTGCCCGGCAGCCTCCCTAGTGCCCTGGCCGAACCGCGCCACCCACCAACCCATCTGCGCCGTGACCTAGCCGAACAGGCCCTCGGCCGACCCACGACCTCCCGGCCAAACTGGCATCGGCCGTGCCACCTCGGCCTTCGGTCTGAGCCACCCCAAACCACACACTTGTGGTGCTCTTTGGGATGAGCCTCCCTCGCATGGAACCACGGCCGGTCCACGCCCTCGTGGCCGGTCCGCTCCCTAGCGGCCCTCTGCGGCCCCTCGCGGCGTGCTGGGCTGGGCCCAGTTGGCCGGGCCGAACCCAAGAGGTCGGCCCACCCAACGGTCCAGGTCTGACCCATTGGGTCAGGACGGGTTGACCCAAACCGGGTCAGCCCAGACTAAGTCAGGATGGGTTGGTCCGATCGGGTCGGACCAGACCCGGGCCCACTACCGACCCTTTACTTTCTTCTGGCCATATCCTTGGCACCAGACGTCTGTTTGACGAACCGTCAGCGGCGCTAGAAAACATGGAGCATGAAGGTCCCTTTGAGTATACATCACCTCAGTTTTGGGTATAGTTGGGATATGTTCAGTTTCGATCGAGCGAGAATCCAACCGGGCCCTGGGACTGAAATGCCAATAACTCTCAGACTGTGCATCTGATTGATGCACAGTCTATCTCATTGGGTACCTTTTGGAAATATGGATATCTTGGATACATAAAAATGGGACTTCATGGAAGTTGATGTATAGACACTTTGCTTGAGGAGCGGATCCTCCCGGAATCAAGCATGCTTTGTGCAGAACCCTGTGCCTGGCTGCACTCTGACGACTGTTCCTGGATCCTGTGTGGGTTCGACAGCACTAACGACTGTTCCTGAATCCTATGTGGGTTCGAAAGCTCTGACTAATATTCCTCGATCATCTGTGGGTTCGACAACACTGATAACTATTCCTGGATCCTGTGTGGGTTCGATAGCTCCGACTACTGTTCCTGGATCCTGTGTGGGTTCGACAGCACAGATGACTGTTCCTAGATCCTGTGTGGGTTCGACAGCTCCCACTACTGTTCCTGGATCCTGTGTGGTTTCGACAGTTCAGATTTCTGTTCCTAGATCCTGTGTGGGTTTGACAGAATATTTGATTTAGTGGCTACATCTAATCATCTCTAACTCTCTACTAAAGTTGTAAACTTTTGTGAGAAGAGTCAGTAACTTTGTGTTTTCCTCATGTTTGAGATGGATTAGTTGATAACTTAGGTATATGTATGGGCATATACCTAAGTTGGTTTATCTATTGTTTACATACTTTGTGGTTATCCTTGTTGGATTTTGAAAGACCATGAGGGTCTCGGGGTCCATATTGAGTATTGTCATACTCACCCCTGCATGGGTTATGCCTTCACCTCATTGTGTTGGTTGCAGACAGCGGACAGTGCTGTCGAGGCAGAGTGTATTAGGACTGGACGGTACCCAGAGGTGGACCTCATGACAAGTCGGTACCCAGAGGGGATTGACGGACGTGGAGTACAGAGGAGGCTATCTGTACCTACCCTTGAGGTAATAATCCTGTAGGATGATCCTGTAACTGTTTTCCCTTTCTTCAATTGTACCTGTATTTTCTAGTTCCTTGTACTTTACAGTTGGCCATGTATTTTTGGCCCCTTTACTTTTTCCGCTCTCTTTTTTGATACAGTTAATTAGTTTTTTTCCTCCACCTCATACTCTATTGTGTTCATTTTCCTGTAATAAAGGCAATTCCTTCCCATTTTTAGGAATTTACGACTTTGGTTCTAATCGTAATCCCATGGACTATGGAAAGAGGTCTTTGGGTAGTCACGACATGGGCCCCAAGAGACGGGGCGTGACAAAACATCCCAAACATGTCATGTTAAACAATAATATTCTTTATTATATAAATTATCTAAAATTATAATACCTTTAATATTTTTTAATATTATTCAATTGATTTTAACCTTAATTAAATAATTTCTGCGTTAGTGTTGTAAAAGAATTGAAGGTATTTCTTTATTCACTAAATATTAAAAATTAATAATCATGATGAAGATAAATTTTTTATATTTAAAAATATTATTTATATTCAAACATATCCTCTGGATAACCCATACTAAAAACATTATAGTTATTAAAACCAAGAGTGTGACAAGTTTGTCTTTTCTTGAAATAAAAAACTATAAAGGTCATAATCTCATCCAAATAGAAAAAAAATGTCATATAACCAAATCATGGATGATTATAGACAAAATAGATTCATTCAAAAATATTTATTCAATTTTTAGGGTCTTTTTCTTGTCCTTATCATTTTATTTTTAACATTAAATATCTGATTTACCCTTTACTGTGGTAACAAAAATTACTAAGGTTACTATTCATATTAACCAAAAATAAAAGGGGGTTGTTTAATAAATTTTATAACTAAGTATTCCAATTATGAAATCAATTTTTAAAAATTCAAAAAATATAAGTTTCATAAATTAATTTAAAATTAAACCGGTAAAATGTAATGAAATATAGTTTTTCAGAAAAATCCTATTTCTAAATGTTAAATGTATTTATGAAAACATTACGCATAAAATCCATTTCAAAAACCATAATTTAAATAAAAAGGAACTAATGAAATTTTAAAAATATTCCAAAACATAATTTCACTCTGTAAATACTTTAAAATAAAGTATAATTTTCAATAAAAATCCATATTTTTTAGTATTCCTTGAAAAATAAATATTTCCAAAAAAAATATAAAAAATTACTATTAATATAGTTTTTACATGATAATTTAAAAAATTAAGTTCATTTTATAAAATAAATTTTCTAAAAGTTATAGAAATAAATTATATTATTTGTATAAAAAGTAAAAAAAATTATTTTTGAAGAAAATATTTTTTTGAAAATTAAAATCACTTTACTAAAAAAAGAGTACTTATTTAAAAAAAGCATTAATTAATACATTATAAATGAATAAAACCATTATTTATTTCATAAATTAGTTATTTCAACTCATACCCTCTAATTTAACTACTAGGATATAATAGCCACATTTAAAAAATAATATTCCATTATTCTTTTAAGCTCGGTGTTCCATATATTGTACATTATCAAACATAGTATTTCCTTTTAAAATCATGGGATATTATATCCACCATGCCTCTAAATCTAAGACCAAGATCTAGTATTTTATATAAATCTAGATATTTTTAGAATTAACCTATGCACTGACATCTGATTCCACCTAGACCATCCAACAAATGGTTTCACTACACCCACAACTCTTCCAACATGGGAGTCATTCATTCATGACTGATAAGATTCTATCTACCATAGTAGTATCCTTATCATCACCCCAAATTGAAAACCCTGAATTCCAAGTCCCACACTACATGCATTACCAAACATAATGACTATACATGGCCCAATAACTTTTACTAGATCTCCAATACAAAAATAATAACCACATCCCTTTCTCAGCTCCCTGAGAACAAAATCCTCCATGCTAAACAACAGAATTAAAATAGGATGATTTCCTCCAATGTCTTATTATGTGATCCCCGCCATAAGGATTTTTTAAACCCCTCCTTAAGAATTGTTCTCAATAGATACATCATAGCTACACCACTCAGGTACTTTGAAGACCTAAAAAACTCAGTGGAACCATGCATTGGTCAATCTAGCGATCAATAAATGAACTGGAACAGTATATAACAAGTATTCACATACCCTCATGCATAATGGATTTTCCCAAAAAACCATGCCAATCACCAATATTGTCTTTAAGCTAGACTGATTCTATAATATCTTCTTACAGGCTCTCATTCCCAACCTACACAGACTAACCCAAACATAACAGCTGTACATTCCTAAATACATCAATCACATAGTAGGGTTCAAACTCACAATAATCACATCATAATGAACATAGGATAATGTGTCTAACCCACTAACCATACTCCTCACTTAGTTTAGTCCTAAAAAACTGGAAATTCCCAAATAATCCTCTTCAAAATAGAGGCATCTCTATCATCCCATGACTAACTAAATGGCCATACTCTACCAAGATTCCTTATAAATACACGTGTTTCTATAAACACTCCTACTATGACACCAAAATGAAAACTAGAAATGGAATGGGTTAGGTATCTAACCAAACATTCTCTATCTACCCAATCTCAAAACTAAGAACACTCCCAGTTCCATAACACACATTTTTACACAACAACCCCTAGTGATAAGAAACCAATATGGACCCAACTTAAGGGATTATATGCTACGACCACCTGATCCACCAGTTTATAGAAGGAACTTGGGACCCAAAAACATGGCGTAGTAGATAACACATTCAAGGAACATACTTCTCCCCTATGGGGATTCAAAATGCCTCTTTTGAAAATCAAACTTGGGACCTAAGGGAAACCCAATCCTCAGGGAAAATCAGTCTTAATCCAAACACCTATTGGGAATCCTTTACCTAAATAATCTACCAGTGGGGAATCAAATTCCAGAAAAGTCCCACTAGGGTCTCTATGAATCCCTCAAGAATAGGACTATATTTCCATCATCTAAGAAAATATTTCCATAAAATCCACATGATCAGTCATCTAATAAAAATATGTATAGATAATTTTTGTTTATATCTACTAAGAATCTATATAGGATAACACAATATAGGTTATTGACACATAAAAAATTGAATCTCTGTCATTAGTAAAATCACAAACAGAGATCCATATGTCATTTGAACCCTATGTGCCTAGAATGATGCATACACACAGGCCTCTTGTCAATGGTCCTAGTTCCAAACCCCAGAAACCATAAATAAAGAAATATATAATCGAATTATATCACCAGAGATTAAATCATACACTAATAAAACCATAAACCACGAAAAAAACCTGTCAACCTGGTAACCTATACTTATCATCTGAAAAGTGTTCATGATGCACTAGACTAAGGTACATCAAAAGATCTGACACATCCCTAATCCAACTATCTACTAACTCCTTAAATCATAAAACAAGATATCCTCTAAAACAATTTTCTAAAGAATAATCACGGTTCATCCTAATGCATCACCAGATATAGCTTTCCATATTACCTAAATCATGTATCCATATATGCTAGTGGTTGTTGAAAAATAGTTAGGGTTTAAAGGAAGCAGTGGGGAGGTTGTACCCTCAGATCAAAGTGCAATAAATTTAGAAATGACCAAACTCATTTGTAAACATGAACATCAAAGTATGCATAAAAATGACTAAAACAGAAACATTCTATAATAAATGGGATGCATCCATACATACTCATGAGAATTATATAACATATAGCAGATGATATCGCATTAGGTTAATCACATATATAAGAAAATATGAATAATGAAACTGAAATACATATGGATTTACTAGAAAATATTATCCATGCCTCACACCTAGTATTCAACAACTATAAAACTACACCAGCCCAATCCTGAAACTCAACATGAACAGACCTAATAAATCAAGGAAAAATAGGTCGCCCAAATTTCGCATATTATTCTCAATCTAAAAGCAGGAATAAGGGACTTCATAGTGGAACCTATTACTTACTGTCTTATGAAAGTGTGTGCACATGTGACATTTCAAACCTAGTAAAATAAATATAAATACTTTAAAAATGATAAACAAATAAGAATAAAAGTACCATTGATCCTTAGGTCCTAACGCTACCTGTTGAATTTTTTGTCATGTGGTTATCAACATATAAAATTTCTAATACTTTTAATGTTTCCTAGTGACTGACCAGGGATATCTCTCAGGGATTCACACTTGTTAGATTCACCATAAAACACTTTATTTTTGTTTTCGTTTTCAATTTCTTAAAACATGAGATATATTATAGTTCATTTGTATGAATTTCACTTTTATGATATGAAAAAAATAATTCAAAAAACAGACACCCAAGTTAGAGAAAAATGGGTTGGATATGGGTTCAATAACCCAACTCCATTAATTAATAGTGTTTCTATCCAACAATAAATTCAATATCATTCCATGATTTTAGTTTCTATCTAAATTATAGAACTAAACTTACACAAGAATACCACCTATTTCATAACTATCCCACCTCCTACATAATGAAGATATATGAAATTTACTCAATTGAGGAACTCACTATCCCTTAACCCTGATCCATAAAATATCATCTATTTCTTAGTCCACACAATTTAACTAGTATTATATATAGACCATGAGAATAAAGGGATAAAAGGTGTGTTATATTTTATAATTTATTCATTCATTGGAAAGAGCATCTAATTAACATTTATCTAATTCTCTCTATTTCACTACCACACCAATTTTGAGAATCAAAAATTAATTAATTGAAAATAGGGATTTTGAGTGCCTATGAAAACATACCCAATGAACTATCCCTAAAATTAGTTCTCCATGATCATGGAGTTAATATATTACAATTATTGAATGATAAAAGATCTCAAAACACCAGTAGAAATGAGTAATAAAATATAATTTCACCAATCATATTAATATACTTGAAAATACATGTAGAATAAAAGTTAGAAATGTTGTTCCGTGAAGGGGGAATATTTCTCTAACTCACCCCATCCATTTTTAAATCATTCTACCTGAAATTTCTATAAGAAAATAACATGATATAGAATAAATTATTTCAAAATATAATTTCATATTCATCGAGAAAAATGAGAGTTGATGTGCTCCACTGTTTTGCAAATTCAATTGAAGTTTAGTGTTACGTGATGATTTCCCCTCAAGTATGATATTGAAAGCCTTATGTGATGATTTTGACTGATGCACATGATTGGTTCAGGATGGATCAAAATCATAGTATGGGTGTTAATATGGGACTTGTTTTGAACTTTGGGCTTGTATGTCACTACTTTTAGTCTTGGAGTGGCTTAGGAAGATGAGGGATTTTTGGGGCGCTTGAATGCATAGTGAATCCAGAGTTCAGGCATTGCAGTTTCACTGTTCAAAAATCTATAGATGTTTTGGAGACTTGATGATGCTTAGACTATGTGGAATGGGATTTGGTGAAGCATGATTGGGTGATTTGTTTATGTAGGATTCAAAATAATATTTTTTGCTGCTTGGGTTTTAAAGATTGTGGTATGGAATTAGGTCTGGTTAGAGATTGGGAATGAAGAGAGTTGTGTTGATTCATGGTTTTAGACTGGTGCTAGATATAGTGCAAAGAGGAATTTCCATTTTAGAATTTGGAACTCAGGCTACATGTAAGATATGGATTGGTCATCACTACACTTCATTGAAGAGGGTGTATTTTGATCTATAAGGTTCTTGGATACTCAAGGATAGTTCACACTCATATATTTATAATCTTTTTAGATGTGTAAATCAATATGTTAGGTTATTACAACTTAGAGTACATGGGTGATGTATTGTATTGACTTGGAAGTAACTCAACTTCAACTGATTGTTAAGGATCATAGTGAGTGTTACTGGAGAGTATGGTGATGAAGTCTAATGAATATTTGAGTGGAAATTATATTCCATCCCATGTAAAGGATTTGTTTATTTTTTAGGTCAAAGAAGGGCCTAGATACCCTGAGATGGTGGGGGGGGATTAGGGTATGGATATTCATTTCCAAATTATTCCTACCTCACTGGATCATGTCCTCTTTATTATAAGGGTCACTTTTTTTGAAATTAAGTATTAATGTTGATCTTATTATTTACTTATTTATTTGATGATGGTTCTTTGAATTTAATGAATGAAATCAAGAATATGGACATACATATTTTTACTTGTTTTACCCTCACTAGGCTACATCCAAGGATCATACAACAATAATGTGCCAATGTACCAAATACACTAAGGCTCAGTACCAAAATTTTGTTTGGGCTAGATCACTTATATACCCAGGATCACTACCTTTAAAAGGTTTAAGTTCATATCACTACTATCCCAAGGTTTTCTCTCTATATTTATTCTCTAACTAACTACCGGTGGTATGAATCTCCTTTTTTTCTCTTCCTGTTCTCACTGCTCTTAAAAGGGATTCTCCCACAGCTTATGGACTTGTATTTCCCTTTATTATAAAAAATGAAAACATCCCCAGTTCTAGATATATTCTCTATTGAAGTCTCACTTTCATCCAATTTATGGATACAACTTTATCGTAGATTTACCATGTAATCTATTTTTGAATACTTTCGCGATGCTCACTACCTTTTTAGAGCTCACATCTTTTTCAAATCTCACTTAGTATACACCAAAAAATCTCCTTTTGCATAGCTCACTTATTCTGTGAAGCTTAACTAGACTTTGCAAAGCATACAGTATTCAATCATATTTTAAAAGACTATGCAAACTCTTAAACTCTCATAGTCCTCAAATAATTTGTTTTCCTTTCAGAGCCTTTTCAAAACACCTTTATTCGTGAACATTTTTTCAAGAACTACCTTTGCGAATCATCTTCATGAAATCAGAGCTCATGGATTTTCATTAAGCCTCACTCAAATTATGAAGTGGTAGAGTCCTATTTATAGGTGTTTCCACTAATTCCAGAATCTTCCATCCATTTCATGACCATTTCAGTCTTGATGCTCCCCATCTCACAAAGTTCTAAGAAAATTTTTCATTCATGATGCTTGTCGTAATCACGGATCTCTCCGTAAAAACCTTCATGACTTCATGAAACACCCTTAATAAATATCAATATGTGAGAAACTCGTGGCTTTGAAATATTTTCCTAAGGCCTTAAAGGAAATCATTTTTTTGTGATGTTATCCATCCTTTAAATTTTGGACCCAAAAATTTGGAAAAAACTGGGAAACGGTGTCACCTTTTTTATGTTGAGTCAATAAGGTTTTCCTTATGACTTTTCCATTCCTTCTTGTTTTGAAAATCACAAACACCTTATACAAAAGAAAATATTATTTTTACCCCCATGAGGAAAATTTACTTCTTTAATGAAATTTACCTTAACCTAGATTTTCTTATACATAGCAATATTATTCTTAAATTCAAAAACCGGATTCATAATCAAATTTCTGGAGCTATATAATGAAAAGATTTGGAGCATTCCGTTTTTAGGATCCGAATTCTGGATGTGATCTGTAAAGGAGTTTTAATCCGAATTCTGGACTCCGAACTCTCAAGTAGTTCGAATCTGAACTCTCAAGTTGTTCGACTCCAAACTCTTAAGCAGTTTGACTCTTAACTCTGAAGAAATTCGACTCCGAACTCTGAAGAAGTTCGACTCCGAACTCTCAAGTAGTTCGACTCCAAACTCTGGAGAAGTTCGACTCCGAACTCTAAAGGAGTTCGACTCTGAACTTTTAAGCAGTTTGACTCCGAACTCCTTAAGTGGTTCGACTCCGAACTCTCAAGTAGTTAGACTCAAAACTCTTAAGCAGTTCGACTCTGAACTCCTTAAGTGGTTCGACTCCGAACTCTGCAAGTTCAGAATCCGAATATTTCTTAACATATACTACGAACTTCTTTTTGGTTAGACTCCAAACTTTTAATTTTCTTTCACGCAGAACTATTGAGCAGCTTTTACTTACATATTCTTTGTTTCAAAACGATGTCGTGCATTCATTTATACATGGTTTGTTATAAAACGATGTCGTCTATTCTGTTTCTAATTAACCGTTGGTTGAGTTACACGTGTACAGGTCCCTCCGAATTTCATGGAAAATATGAACGTTGGAAGAGGGATCCGACCGTTGGAAATTTTCCTATAAATAGGAGATCATTTGGAAGAGCTCATATAATGAGATGAACAAGTTCATTAATCTAGAGAACACAGGCTGTTAAGGTGATTTCTAGAGAGAGAAGCTTTTCATTCCCTGTGCATACTGAACCAATCATTCAGATTTCTTTGTGCGACTCTTGATGTTGGTGATTACATTCAAGGACTTCCGTGGATAGGAAGACAGAGGTTCTGACTACCTTGAAGTTCGAGGGCTTCCTTGCTGAGGAAGACAGAGGTTCCAACTACCTTGAAGATGAGGGCTTGCGGGGATAGCAAGACAGAGATTCTGATCTTCGTATCGAGGGCTTACCATGGTGTGGGTAAGACAGATTTGCTTGAGAGTATAAATCAAGGGACCTTTATCCAAGTTTGTTGGATACCCTTCTCTTTGGGTTAAAAGACTTATATCTTGTTACTTGTAGTTTTTCTACTTTTTTGTTTCCGCTTCATATTGTATTGTATGGAAATTATAACCTTCTTGTATTTCCTTACATTTGTACTCTGATTAGTTTAAGATTCTATATCCATTAAGGTGGAATCCTATATTGTAAATCTTGGTTCCAATTTTCCAGTTGGTGATTAGAAGTGTTGAGAATTTTCTTAGTTTAACTTTTTTAAACATAGAATTTTCCTCGTCTAAGGAAAACATAGTTATATGTAACCAACTTTAATGGCTGTGAAGGATTCTTTAAAGTGTACAATTCACCCCCCCCCCTTGTATATTGAGCATCTACATTTTTATTTCGATCCTACAATTGGTATCAAAGGAGGTCTCTGAAATACTCATACTCACGTATAAGTTTATCTTGCTCACATTTTCATTCCGAACTTTTTCATTCCAAAATTTTTCATTCCAAACTTCTTCATTCCAAACTTTTTCATTCCGAACTTTGTCATTCTAAACCTTGTGGTTACGAATTTTTTCTACTAACTAGTTTGGTTGCCCAAGTTGCTTTAGTATGGCAGGAATCAATGTTGGTTCTATTGATAATCTAAATCCTACAAGACCACCAATCTTTGATGGTAATGACTATGAATACTGGAGAGATCGAATGAAGACTTTCGTCATCAACACTGGAGTGGACAATTTTGTTATGCTTACTGGAGATTACAAAATTCTTGATAAGGAAGTTAGAACTTTCATTAACCAGGAAAAGCACGAGTATCAACTCAATTATAAGGTACACAATACTTTAATATGTTCAATGACTAGAAATATATATATATAGACAAATTTCTTCTTGTGAAGCAGCTAATTGTATCTGGAAGAAGTAAGAAGTTACACACTTTGGTACTTCTAAAGTGATTGAGACTAGGAGAGCTATTCTTAGAGCTGAATACCATGGATTCAATTTTCCGTATGGTGAACCAATCTACAAAGTTCCACAAAGGTTTATGACTATAGTAAATAGCTTACAGGATATGGGAGAAAACGAGTTAGATGATGAATCCATTGCAGGTAAGATAATTTATATTATGCCCAATGAGTGGGAGTCAAAGAGAACCTCCATAGATGAGAACAGGAAGGTCACTCAAATTTCTCTTGATGAGCTATTCGGAACTCTCCTACAACATGAAAAGAGAATGAATAGAGATGATGAAAACATCAAAAAGAAGAATGGGAATGGTACTGTTGCTTTTACTACTATGTCAAATCATATGAAATCCAAGACTCCTGAGAGAATAACTAGATCTAACTCTAAGAAGGTGGTTGTTCAATCAGATTCTAGTTAAAGTGAAATCTCAGAAAATGAGTTAGCAAATCTTCCTCGAAGGATGAACAAGATAGACGTCCAGAGAAATTTACAATCCAAGTATAAGAAAAACGAAAGGAAAGAAAAAATATGTAGAAGTTAGTTGTTACGAATGCAAGAGAGCTGGACATATTAGACCAGATTGCCCTCTACTCAAAAAGAAAGAAAGGAAAGAAAGGCATTCTGAAAGGAGTAGGAAGAAGTATTACAAAATCAAAGCTAAGAAGGTTCTTAAAGCAAATGACACCTGGAGTGCCAGTGGGGGTGACACTTCAGATGAATCTTCTAATTATGAATCTTTAGGAAAGAAGAATCTTGGTCTTATGGCCAGATTACCTATTGACAATCATTACTTTATGGATAAGGTACAAAATGATGAATCATTGACCAATGTATCTTTGAATCCTAATGATAGTAAGTATTATAACTCTTCTGATGAAGAATCCTCTTCTGATGAAGAAAATACTTCACCTAACTATGAAGAAGTTTCTAGGTTTTCTAAACTTCTTGAAATTGAGAATTCCAAACTCAATAAGAAACTTCACAAGGAAAACTCTAGGAATTATATTCTTACAAAAGAGATATCAGATCTTTCTAAAGATCTTGATAAGAAAAATTCTGATTTTATAAGTATTTCAAAAAATCTTGAGGAAGCACGTTCTGAGAGGAACAAACTTTCTAAAGAGTTAGAAAAAGTAATTTCTAAGAAAAGTGTTTTCGAGCCTAGCTCTAGTTATAAATCTAATGATTTTGAAGATAAACACTTGGTTATCAAACTCAAGTCTGAAATCTTTTCCTTAAAGAAGTTTTTATCAAAATTTACCCATGGTAAGGAAAATTTTGATAAAATGTATTCCCAAATACAACCTTTAAGAAATAAATCTGGATTTGGTTATACCCATGCAAAACCAATTTTCAATAACAATTATTTTGTTCCTCAAAGTGCCCCATTTTGTACCAAGTGTAAGTGTGGTGGTCACTGCGCAAAGAATTGTTCCTTAAACAAAACCCAATCTCTAGTATTTCACAAAGCTTATTTCTATAAGAAGATGTGGGTTCCTAAAATTTTTTTGTCTTGAAATTTCGGATCCAAGCAAGTTTGGATTCCAAAAGTCTAATTATTTTCTTGTTTTCAGGAAAATAGAGGAAGTACCAACAACAATACATGGATAGTGGATAGTGGATGTTCCCATCACATGACTGGTAACAAAAGCAATTTTGAAAATATTATCAAAACAAAAGGAGGCAAGGTAAATTTCAGAGATAATGCACAGGGAGAAATTGTCGGTATTGGTAATATTGTTCTTCTAGGTAAAACCTTGATTTCAATTGTTCTTTTTTTAAGGGTCTTAAGCACAACCTCATTAGCATAAGTCAGTTATGTGATGAAGGGTTCCATGTGAATTTTAGGAATGATAAGTGCTTAGTACACAATTCCAAAGAAGAATTTATTCTCTCATCCAATAGGCAAGAGAATGTTTACACTTTGAACTTAGAAGACCTAAGGATCCAAGATTTACCTTGCCTAAGTGCAATGGAAGATCATTCTTGATTGTGTCATAGAAAACTAGGACATTGTAACCTTAGAAATTTATGTAAACTCTCTAAGAAGAAACTAGTTAAGGATCTACTGGAGATTAGATTTGATTCTTCAAAAGTTTGTGATCCTTGTCAATATGTCAAGAAACATAAATCTAGTTTTAAATCAATTGGTGAAGTATCAACAACTAATGCATTACAGTTAGTGCACATGGATCTTTTTGGTCCAACAAAAACTAGAAGTTTTGGAGACAAATACTATGTGTTTGTTCTAGTTGATGATTACACTAGATTTACTTGGGTTTATTCTATAGCAAAGAAGTCTGAAGCTTTTTCTTATTTTAAAAGTTTTAGATCTCAGGTTAAAAATGAGAAAAACCTTCCATTTAAAACTATTCATAGTGATCATGGAGGAGAATTTCAAAATTCTGATTTTGAAACTTTTTGTAGTAGGAAAGGTATTACTCACAATTTTTCAGCACCTAGAACTCCTCAACAAAATGGTGTAGTTGAGAGAAGAAATAGAATTCTTCAAGAGGTAACTAGAACCATGTTGAGTGAATATTCTATAGCTAGACATTTCTATGCTGAAGCTGTAAGTACTGCTTTTTATACTATAAATCGAGTTTTGATAAGACCTTTTCTTAATAAAACACCTTATGAGTTATGGAATGGTAGAAAACCAAGACTATCCTACTTCAAGGTTTTTGGTTGCAAAGTATTCATTCTGAATACTAAAGATAACTTACATAAATTTTCACCAAAATATAATGAAGGAATTATCTTAGGTTATTCCACAACTTCTAAGGCTTATAGTGTTTTTAATAAAAATACTTGTACTATCGAAGAAACAGTGCATATAAAGTTTGATGAGTATGATCCTTTTGTTTTTAAACTATCCCAACATATATCCTCGGATGTGTTTCCAAAAACTGATTTTCAACCCTTGATAGAAGATCCTTCTAATAAGTAAAATGTTTAAGAAGATACTTCTGAAATATTTACCCCAGAAGACTTTCTACCCTATGTTGATGAACAGGTTTTACAAAACCCAAATCAGGTGTTTCTTAAGAATCATCCTAGTTATAGTATCATTGTTAATGTAAATCAACCTATAAGGACTAGAAATTCCTTAAGAAATGAAGTAGAACATCTAGCATTTCTTTCCCAATTAGAACCAAAAAGCACAGATGAAGCTTTAGGTGATGATGATTGGATCAAAGCCATGCAGGATGAACTAAATGAATTTGAGAATAATAAAGTCTGGAAATTGGTTGAAAGACCTAAGGAAACTTCTGTTATTGGATTAAAATGGGATTTTAGAAACAAATGTGATGAAAATGGAGTCATAGTAAAAAATAAATCTAGACTCATTGCTAAAGGCTATAATCAGCAAGAGGGAATAGACTATGAAGAAACCTATGCTCTAGTAGCTAGACTTGAATCTATTCGTATTCTAATTTCCTTTGCAGCCTTCTTCAATTTTAAACTTTTTAAAATGGATGTGAAATGTGCTTTTCTTAACGGTTATGTTCAAGAGGAAGTTTTTGTTGAACAACCTCCTGGTTTTGAAGATACAAAATATCCTGATCATGTTTTTAGACTTACCAAAGCTTTGTATGGTCTTAAACAAGCCCCACGAGCATGGTATGATAGACTAACAGGATTTTTGCTTCAAAATAACTATGTTAAGGGAAATGAAGATCAAACCCTTTTATAAATAAAGATAAGAAAAATGTTTTGATTGTTTAAATTTATGTTTATGACATCATATTTGATTTAACTCAGCAATCTTTAACTGATTCTTTTGCAAGTCTGATGAAGTCTGAGTTTGAAATGAGTATGATGGGTGAGTTAACTTTTTTCCTTGGTTTTCAAATTTCTCAAAAATTAGAAGGAACATATATATCTCAACATAAGTATATTAAAGATCTTCTCAAAAATTATGGTTATGAAAACACTAAGAGTATAAGTAATCCCTTTGGTACCTGAAATTCTTTAGATCTTGATGAAGATGGGAAACCATTAGATCAAACATCTTTTAGAGGTATGATAGGAAGTCTACTTTACTTAACAGCTAGTTGACCATACTTAATGTTTTCAGTGTGCTTATGTGAAAGATATCAATCCAATACTAAGGAATTTCACCTAAAGGATGTGAAAAGAATTTGTTGCTACCTAAAGGGAACCATGGATCTAGGATTATTTTATATTTCTGGAAATGATTTTGTTATAAAAATATTTTCTGATGCTGACTTTGGTGGATGTAGAATGGATAGAAAAAGTAAATCTGGAACTTTTCATTTCTTAGGAGATTCATTAGTTTCTTGGTCCTATAAAAAGAAAAATTCTGTAGCACTTTCCACTACTGAAGCCGAATATGTGGCAGTTGGAAGTTGTTGTGCTCAAGTGTTGTGGATGCAACACACACTCACAGACTATGGCCTGATTTTTACTAAGACTCAAATATTGTGTGATAACACAAGTGTTATTTCCCTAAGTAAGAATCCTGCACATCACTCTCATGCAAAGCACATAGATATTAGGCATCACTTTCTTAGGGATCACTCACTTAAATGAGATATAATTCTTCATTTTATTGGAACACAAGATCAACTTGCTGATATTTTCACAAAATCTTTACCCTCTGATAGATTTGAATACATTAAACAAAAGTTGGGAATGATAACTATAAGGTAATCATTCTTCATTAAATTCTTGTTGAACAATTCTCCTAACAGTAATAAACTCCTCTTTATAGGGGGGGTACATTTGATTGATAGTGTAACTAATTTTTTTTTTAAAAACCTTTCGGAACTGAACTTCCGGAAAGGAAATTTCTAATACTAAAATTTCTGGAATGGGAATTTCTGAAACTGAAATTTTCAGGACTGAAATTCTTGGAATGAGAACTTCCGAAATGGACGTCTTCATACTAAAAACTTCCGGAATGGAATTTTCATACTGATAAATTTCGTAACAAGATTTTCGAACTGGAGTTTTCATAACGAGGTTTTCGTAATGAAGTTTTTTTTGGAAGAATATTACCAATTACGAATAATATTTCTTGTTAATCCATAAGTTATGATTTTCTTACTTATAGTTTTTTAATAAAATTTTTCTTACGGGTATTTTCTTTGTTTTTAAAAGTTCGGATTCTATTTTTTCCTCAAATACGTTTTTTTTTATTTAAAAACCTCAAAAGATCGGAGTCAAATTTATCCTTATGGGATTGTTCTCAACCGTTAGATCAGATCAGAGCTTTTTCAACCATTAGATGGCTTTTGGAAGACCAACGGTCAATTTCTTTTCCTATACAAAGGGGACCCCGAGACTCGTCCCACATCAGTTTTTCAAGCTTTTTCGTCTCAAATCTCTCCTGCTCCTCTTAAGGCCGGTTCTGAACCTTGTGAAGCCAATCTGAATCCTACAGTTTACTTCACTCTGAATGTCTTTTGAAGCACCTTTTCAAGATATGTCAACTGTGAAACCTATCTCAAAGTGGTTAGTTTTCAGGGAAAGGTTAGTTCACCCGGATTTTTATAAGCTTTATTCTCTTATTTTGAATAATATTAGACTGAATAGATGGAAAGATGTATGAATAGCAAAGTCAGATAAATAGGATCCGGTTTATACTGATTTGTTGATAGAGTTTTATGAGCCTGTTTTCTTCCTGGTGGAAGATGGTAGAGAAAGGTTTTCTTTCAAGTCTTATGGGAAGACTTATAAACTTTCTTACACTAAGGCAGTGAGCCTGGTTGGTTTATCATATGAGGGAGAAGCTGAATTCTGTTCTCACAAACTTCCCAATGTGCAAGGGAGTTTCAATAAGTAGAAGGTACTGAAGTGTATTAGCCTTAAGGATGATTCAAAAATTAAGATAGCTCGGCTCACTCCGAACAATATAATACTTCAACTATGGGTGCAAGTTTTTCTGGTTCCGAGAAGAGGAGATAAAGACAATCTGAAGAAGAGTGATATCTATGTCTTAGATTGTTTGGTAAATCTAATAAAGATAAATCTGATGAGGCATGTCTTGGTTACGAACAAGAATATCAAAGAAGGGAATTTGAGAGCTCAAATTATTATGTTTCACGCCTTATTTTCTAAGTTGATAGTTCGATGCTTAGAATCCTTCAAGGTTGCATGCAAATCAAAGATCCAGAATTGCAATCTCATGCTTGTCAGTGATGATACTCTTAAGAGGATGAAGATGGGATTTTCCAGTGTATCCGGATAATTCTACCCCTTATCTGTGGAGGAGTTTGAAGTAGCTGAAAAAGAAACACAATCTCCGGAACCTTCAAAAAAACAAAGGAAGAAGAGAAAGGATAAGGAAGTGGTTGCTGATGAAGAAGTTCCTCAGCCTAAGGAAACTCAATCTGCTCCCCCCCAAGCTAAAGAAGCAGAAAACATATACAGATGAAGTAGCAGCAAGGTGGAGGGAAGATAAAGAAATGAGGAAGGAAGGGGATCATAAATTCAGACTGGACCCTACTGAGGCTAAAGCATTAACGGAAAAAGCTTTTGAGGAGCTAGAGAGACAAGAGAAAGAAAATAAATTGAGAAAGAAAATCTCTGAAGCTGAACTAGTGCGATCTTTTCTAAAAGATACGGAGTTGGCTTCCGAAAGGCTTCTAGTTCCGGAAACTTTCGGTGTTGAACCTTCTTTACTAGAAACTCCAGCGAAAAACTATGTCACTCCGAAAAAGGACAAGGGTAAATAACTAGTAGTAGAAGCTGAGAAGGAAGTTGATGACGTAGTAGAGGAAGAAGTTGAAGAAGAAGAAGAAGAAGAGGAGGAGGAGGAGAGTGAAGATCTAGATACTTTGATCAAGAAAGTTCAGAATTATAAAGATAAGGTTGAATCCGAAAAGATAGTTACCTCAGGTAAGGGAGATGAGGAAGCCAGCAAGCAACATCAAGAAGAAGAAGAAGAAAATGTGTTGTATGATGAAGAATAATCCTATGAGAGGAATTTTCTTGAGGAAGGTCAAGAAAGACAGAAACCAGATAAAGATCAGATCATTCAAGTTTCTGAATCCGAGGAAGTATCCCTTAATAAGTAACCTGTTCTGAGAGCTGATAAAGGGAAGAAAACTCTCATGGAGACACCTATTAAAGATGTCATCAGAAGGAAAGAGGTTAGTGGTACCTCTAGAAGGAAGCTGATGCCAGTTGAAGAAGTGGAATCTCAAAAAGAAGTTTCTGATTCGGAATCATCATCCCACGGGCATGATTTTGTGGTTCAATCTCTAAGAAAGTTGGTGGACACATTTTCAATTATTCCAACAATAGATTCTAGATGTCAGTTTCTGCAACAATCTCTAAATCAGAAATCAGATTCTTTATCCATGGTAATGGATAAGTTTGTGAAGTTGGAAGCTGAACAGAAAAGTTTTCTGATCGATTATGATGTGCATAGGAAGTCCTGTAGTAAAGTAACCAAGTGGTCTAAAAGAGTTAATGAAGATTTAGTTCACTTTGAGAATTGTCAGGCTGAAGTTCAAAATGATATTGAAATTGAGGATAAAAAGGTTAATGAGATTTCTGAGAAGTTATCCCAGGATCAAAATTTCTAGAATCAATAGGTCAGGGATCTGAATGGGAAGCTTAACTCAGTATCTCAAAATTGGAAAACTGAAAGAGATTTCCGGATGGAGTTTCAGCAGAAGATGGAAAAGCAATATGAGATAATAAAGTTGCAGAAAGAAGCCTTGGAAGCTCAGGCAGAGGCTTTAAAAGGTCAATAAGAAAAGTTAAAAACCATGGGGAGGCAACGAGAGGAAAATCAAAGACACTTGAAGAAACTCAAATCCTTGTTAAAGCAGCTCATTCCGAAGGAAAAGGAATACAAATGATCCCACTCCGATCTTTTGTTGTATTTGTCTTTACTTGTAAATTTTTTTCCCCAACTCTAATGAAATGGTTATCTGGTTGGTTGTATATTGTTATATACTAATATTTCAGGTACCATACTTTGTTTTCCATTCCCTTCAATTCTTTTTGAAAATCACAAAGGGGGAGAAGGAAAAAGAAATACTCCTAAGGAGGAGAAAGGAAAAATTTCTAAGAGAAATATCCTTAAAGAAAGGGTGAGTTTCCCACTACAATGTTTTTCATTCTTACAATAATGAAAACTCCACTCTAGAAACTCAGAATACAATCCATAGAGTTTCAATGCCTAAGGGGGAGTTAGTTGTATTCACTTTTATCCATGAACAAAGGGAGATAAGTTTTAATTTTCAAAGTCTAATGAAGTTTTTCAAAATCCTTATATGATTTTTCGAAAGGATGTTTGTGCTTTCCAAAAAAAGGGAGATTGTTGAGTAAATAAGGTTTTCCTTATGAATTTTCAATTCCTTCTTGTTTTGAAAATCACAAACACCTTATACTTAAGCAAATATTATTTTTACCCCCATAAGGAAAATTTACTTCTTTAAGGAAATTTACCTTAACTTATATTTTCTTATACATAGCAATATTATTCTTGAATTCAAAAACTGGATTCATAATAAAATTTCCGGAGCCATATAATGAAAAGACTTGGAGCATTCTATTTTTAGGATCTGAATTCTGGATGTGATCTCTAATGGAGTTTTAATCCGAATTCTGGACTCCGAACTCTCAAGTTGTTTGACTCCGAACTCTCAAGTAGTTTGACTCTGAACTCTTAAGCAGTTCGACTCCAAACTCTGAAGAAGTTCGACTCCGAACTCTGAAGAAGTTCGACTCCGAACTCTCAAGTAGTTCGACTCTGAACTCTAAAGAAGTTCGACTTTGAAATCTCAAGTAGTTCGACTCTGAACTCTTAAGCAGTTCGACTCCGAACTCTTTAAGTGGTTTGACTCCGAACTCTCAAGTAGTTAGACTCCGAACACTTAAGCAGTTCGACTCCAAACTCCTTAAGTGGTTTGACTCCGAACTCTGCAAGTTTAGAATTTGATATCTGGTGAAACCAGACTTCGAATTCCTATAAAATAGAATCCAAATATTTCTTAACATAGACTCCAAACTTCTTTTTGGTTAGACTCCTAACTTTTAATTTGCTTTCACTCCGAACTATTGAGTAGCTTTTACTTACATGTGCTTTGTTTCAAAATGATGTCGTGCATTCAGTTATACATGGTTTGTTATAAAATGATGTCATCTATTTTGTTGCTAATTAATGGTTGGTTGAGTTACACGTGCACAGGTCCCTCCAAATTTCATGGAAAATATGACCGCTGGAAGAGGGAGCCGACCATTGGAAATTTTCCTATAAATAGGAGCTAATTTGAAAGATCTCATATAATTAGATGAACAAGTTGATCAATCTAAATAACACACGTTGTTAAGGTGATTTCTAGAGAGAGAAGCTTTTCATGCATTATGCGTACTGAACCGCTCGTTCAGATTGCTTTGTGTGACTCCGGATGTTGGTGATTACATTCGAGGACTTCCAGGGATAGGAAGAAAGAGGTGTCGACTACCTTGAAGTTCAAGGGCTTCCTTGCTGAGGAAGACAGAGGTTCCAACTACCTTAAAGTTGAGGACTTGTGGGGATAGCAAGGCAGAGATTTTGATCTTCGTATCGAGGGTTTACCCTAGTGTGGGTAAGACAGACTTGCTTGAAAGTATAAATCAAGGGACCTTTATCCAAGGTTGTTGGATACCCTTCTCTTTGGGTTAAAAGACTTATATCTTGTTACTTGTAGTTTTTCTACTTGTTTGTTTCGGATTCATATTGTATTGTAAGGAAAGTATAACCTTCTTGTATTTCCTTACACTTGTACTCTGATTAGTTTAACATTCTATATGCTTTAAGGTAGAATCCTATATTGTAAACCTTGGTTCCAATATTCCAGTTGGTGATTTGAAGTGTTGTGAATTTTCTTAGTTTAGCTTTGTTAAACTTAGAATTTTCCTTGTCTAAGGAAAACATAGTTATCTGTAACCAACTTTAAAGGTTGCAAAGGATTTTTTAAAGTGTACAATTCACCCCCCCCCCCTCTTGTATATTGAGTATCTACATTGTTATTTCGATCCTACAGTGTATGCAATTTATGTACCACTACCACGGTATCCATTATTTTTTCTATAATATTTTTCAACATACCATGTAAAAAATCTCTCTAGACTCCACAACTTACCATGGAATCCCAGTTTGTCAACAATCACACTGAACCCAAAATGCTTCAATGTTGCCTAGAGGGATTTTTTCCAATAGATTTTGGGAGCTTAGGTGCATCCGATGGTGAAGACTGTATGGAATGGTATAGTTGTGGTTGTATATATTTAGAATTTTTTATGGCGGAATCGTTCTTTTTTCAGACATTATGTTGCGCACCTTGTATGAATCCTCTTCCAAATTTTCAACCAATGTGCTTGGAAGAGTCGTGGTCCCTCCAATTTCAAACACCTACATAGGAAGAAAACATAACAACCATTGAATTCAGATCAATCATAAATCATGATTCCAAACACGTATTAATATTATATATGTTATTTCTAGTCAACTAGTATATGAATCTACTTTTTATTGTCATCAGCTAGCCATATTTTTGTTCTTCAATTAAAAATGGATTTAGCTCAATCGTCTTAATCATTTGAACTAGGATTAAAGCTCTTTATCTATATTTATCAATTACTTTTATGTTTTTTCAATCATCCTATGGGTATTTATCTCAATAATATTCAATATGAATTTTATTTTTTAGATGAATTCGGTATCTCATTCATCTCCAATCAATGCACCTCAGCCTCCTGTCTTCCTCACAATTTTGCTTACAAATTTGGTTGGTTGATCACGACTCGCTCAACATTTTCAACTGGGATTTAAACATTCCTTGTGTCCTAATAAATATTTTGGTTTTTCAATTTTATTTAATCAATCATATCTTATAATATATGGGGGGTATTAGAGAGGGTGTTTGGAAAAGTATCCATGGTGAGATTGAGGTCCCACCGTTGTTTTCTTTTCTCTACACATGTGCATAAAACAAGCACCAAAAAATAATCTGAAATTCAACACTTACAATCCAATAAGCATAAGAAAATTAATAATGTGTTCAAGATCCATATTTTTCATGTGTCTCATGAGAAGTTTGGTTTAGCCTGGCTTGGAATTTGTTTTGTTCAGACACATTAGTCGAACCTGGGTTGGGTTTCATCTCCAACACTTGCCTTGATTGGTTAAAAATATAATTCATCTTCATCTTTAAGTGTGGATAGGTGATCCACATGGTCAAATGGTGGATACATGTGTAGATCCATACTCAAATGGATTACCATTGGAAAGAATAAGTTTACTTAATAAAGATGGGGAACAAAAGAAAGAATTTAGTGGCAATGTTAAGGACCAAAATAGGGTCTTAATTCCGGTTAAGGACAAACTTTTTTTAGAACAAATTATAATATAATTGAATTTCAGAATTTATAATATTTTTTGTCCTCATTTAACAATTTATCATGTTTTTAGTCCCAAACTAGAATTAACTTCCAGTTTTAATCCTGGATCTAAATTTCTATTTCAAATTTCATTCTTCATGGAATTAGATCCTCATAATCACACATAAGAGATCCATGAATGATTTTCCCATTTCCAATTATACTATCTTTTAAGATGGAATAGTAAAATTAGATTTTTAATATAGGTTTTTCCAAAAATAATACATTAAAAGGATTAAACATTTAAAAATAAAAATCAATTACAACTCAACAAAATTTTATAATTTATAATTTAAATTTATATCCAACTTTTGAATAATAATTAGTTTCCATTTAAGCACCTAAAAACTCCTTCAAATTTCAAATTGATGGATCACTATTAAAAATAATCATTTAACCAAATTAAATTTTAATTCACCAAGAGATTTATTTAAATGTGATCTTATTCCAGATTGAAAATAAAATAAAAAATTAAACACCTCAAAATAATTAAATTTCAAATTCAAAGTCAAAGAATTCCTTCACAATTAAATTCAAAAATCAACAAAACATGAAAAACAATGTTTAAATTCATTTATAATTTACTTCTAGATCTCACATAATTAATAAAAATTATTATTTTACCTTGTATTTACTAAAATTAGGTGTTTATACATATTAAAAATCAATTTAAAAAATTG
Source organism: Viscum album (assembly GCA_963277665.1). NCBI lineage: Eukaryota > Viridiplantae > Streptophyta > Magnoliopsida > Santalales > Viscaceae > Viscum > Viscum album. The sequence goes on along the minus strand of OY728166.1, from coordinate 1,063,465,324 downwards.
GAAATTTTGGGTTATCATCTCTCCCCATCACTTAAACTATTAAACTTCTAGGAAATATAGTGTATTTAATTTATTAAAAAAGATCAAAAAAATATGGTCCTTATTAATTTTAAAACCATGTTCTATAATTTATATAAATCATAAATTCATCCATTATTTGAAAATTTCATGCTTCCTCTATGATTTTGACTCACTGACTTACTTTTAATCAAGTTCCAAAAATGAAACTGATAATATTTAAGTGTAATAGAAATTTTAACAATAATTTATCTAATGTATCAATTTACCTATGGTTCCTTATACCCAAGTTTAAATTTCCACTTCCTTGATAAATCTCAAATGAATTTCTTAAAATTCAATTTCCCTCTTCTTCATATGGGTTCAATATTCCACCCATCTAAATTAATTCATTCTTAACTATTAGGTACTTCTAATATTTTAAAAAAATACAACCATTAATGTAAAGATAATTATACAAAGTCACTAACTGAATATATATATATACAAATGGAATTTATTACTCTCACACACTATTCGAAATTCCACATAGATTCATTCTGGGATCACAATTTCCCACTTTACTCTAATTTCAAAGGACTTAAATCAATTTATTTTTAGTTGGATCCCTAAGTTGTTATTATTTCCAAAGACTTCGTTACTAGGTTTGAGTTTAAATATCCAATTAACTCAAGTTAAAATTCTCATCCCACAAATATACTTTCAATCTCAATCCAATTCATAGTTCCTATGAAGAATTATTATAAAATGGTAGTAATTTTCACTCAGAAATCATGAAATTTCATCAATTTCAAAATCAAATTATTACTCATAACTAGCATGTTATCTTTTACGATGGAATTCATCATTGAAGTTCATGTTTTCTAGCCTAAAAACACTATTAAAAATAAAAAAACATAATAAAAAATAATGTATATATATATATATATATTACAAAAAAATTATAAATACTCTAAACCAAGTTGAATCTCTTACCCTACACTGATTCATGACGTTATATTTATGTTCCAGAATACAAGTATAAAAATTATAGGCAATAAACAGTGTAAAAAGATAGGTACAACGTTTTGTTGTTTTCATGTTAGCAGGATCAAGTTAATCTCTTTCCTTGATTTCATAATGGAAAACATGAGCTAGCATCCTAATTTACTATACATTTTCATAAACCTAAAAAATATATAAAATACATAATAATTTTTTTTATAAATTATTGAAAATGAAAAACAAAAAATAAGGGAAGAGAGTCATGGGTTTGTTCCTCCCAAGATAGGTTTTAGTTTTGAGAGTCTATGGCTAGATATTCCCATAGATTATCCACTATCCATAAGAGGATTTTTTTTCTATGAGTAAAACCACCACATCCTATTCTTACTAAAGAAACTTATCTTCTCTTCCACTTGGATGTCCCTCTTAATAGATCTCCTCATATCCACCCCCATCAACATTGTGTTGTTACCGGTTAAGTGGGGGTGGAAGGGGAATGTATAGGTCCTCATTGACTATAGTTGTTGGGGATTATTCTCTTTCAGTGGATTTTCCACTCATGCTTCTTTGATAAGTATAAATAAGGAAAAGTAAAGAAGTAACTCAAACTGGAAAAAATGAAATGATGTTTTGTTCATGTAAAATTACTCCCCTTGTATATAGCACCTTAATCATTTTTTTCTCCATGAGAAGATAATAAATACTCATCTTCTCATATACCTCCCTCCATTAAATATTTAGGGTGATATTGAGGGTGTAATTACTTCACCATAGGTCTTAGAGATTATTATTCTTTACTTTCCACTTCTTGAGAAGCATAATCTATAAACTCTTTAAGATTGGATTATAGTATTTTTTTTAAAGAACTCATCATATATTTATTATTCTTCATCTTGGAAATCCTCCTCATAAATTTCTATCTCTGGTTTCTCTTCTTTGGTAAATTCCATATGTTCTTCCTCTTCGTAATCAATGAATGAAGAAATGTTTTAAAGGATAATTTTATTTAATATGGTAGATTACTGGATAATTCACCTTTTATAAATATAAAATGAAATTAATCTAGGTTAGTGGTATTCCATTATTTTATCTCATATTTTAATTATTTCTCCAAGTTAAATGCCACATTTAAATATTCCTTTATGGATGGGGTTGGCATAGGTAATTCTTATTTTTCATCAAATTTGGTCTCATCTATTTCTTCATCATCCTCCAGGGCATAAAGGATTTGTTTTGATTCTTAATTCCCAAAATAGTTAGAATAATCATTCATATGGTATTTAAAAAATAAATAAATAATGAGTTAAAGGAAAGAATATCCCCCTAAATGATTTCATCATTAATCTCTTCATAAAATTTTAGGACCACTAGGAATATGTTTTTAGTTGTAAATAGTGTAATATATCATTCTTATTTAGAATATCCCACCTCCTCTTCAATATCCTCTTGAGAAATGACCATAGGCACTAATTCTTTGTCCTATTATTGTTTCCTTTACTTTATGAGTACTTAGAGTATGGTGACTATTGTATCCATCATTTATCTTAACTCTATATGTGTTTATTCATATTATATCTCCTTTAATTATATATTATTTAATATAGTGTAGTAAATTTGAATCTCCTATGGTGTAATATATATTTTTTTATGATTTGGGGGATGTATTGTTCATGGTTCTGGGTTCATTTATATAGTAGCATCCATCCACCCAACCATTTGTGTATACCAATTATCATTCCTTATGCTTCCACTAAAAATTCACTTCCTCAAGCTCCTATGGGGATGTTAAATGGTCATATATGTGAGGATCCATGATATATTTATCCCACTATGATGATTATCTCATATTTTAGAAATAAAGGACTAAAAAATAGAAACAAATAAAAAAATTAAATAAAAAATAATATTTAAAGTTGTGATTAGATAGAGAGATACACATCCTAAATCCACAGAAACGATGCCAAATTTATGAGTATCCCATCACAGGGCCCTAGGTAAAAAGGATATGTAAAACCTAGACTATATACTAGTGGATAAATAGGGTCTTCTCTCAGGATTCACACCAAGGATCTTAACCATATTAAACTTAAGTATTTTTGTTTTTTTAAATTATTTTAAAGATGAAAGAATTGGTAGTTCATTTTTATAGTTTCTACTTTTATTAGATGAAAACAGAATATAGATACACCCAAGTTAAAGTAAAAGGGGATGGATCCATGTTTTATAACACATATCTTTCATTATCTGGTAGTTTTTATATCCAATAATGGATTCCATATCATTCCTCAATTTCCCAAATCTATCTAAATTGTGGAAATGAACATACACAAGAATATCACCCAGTGAAAATCTACAAAATTTCTTCCATAATAAAGATTCATTAAATTTACTCAACTAAAGCACTCATTGTCCCTTCACTCAACTATATAACATATCATTCATTTCCCTGTCCACAAAACTCCACTAGTATATTGTATAAATTGGGAGATGGTAGGGGTAAAACGTATGATAGACTATAGAATGCATACATTCATTAGAAATATCATATGATTAACATGAATCTATTTCTCTATGTTTCACTATCGCAATAAGGATAAAAGTAAAAAATTAAAGAATTAAAAACAAGGATTTAGAGTACCCTTGTATTCTTCCCTAGGACCTATCCCTCTAGTTACTTCTCTATGATCACATATTTAAGTGATCACAATTATGTAATGATAAAGGTTCAAAACATTATAGTCTAAATTATGAATAAAACATAATTACAGTAAACATATTATCCAAATTGAAAATAAAAATATAAGAAAAGTTAAAATAATTATCCCGTGATGTGGGAATATTTCTCTCGCTCAACCCATACCTTTTCATATCATTTTTCCAACCAATCTCATGAAAAAATAATAGAATCAAGTATCAAGTATACCACAATAAAATTTCATATTCCTTTGTGAAAAATTAGAGTTAATGTTCTTCACTAAATAGTGGCTTCAGTTGAAGTCAAGTATTGCATGAGGATTTCTCTTCGGGTTTGTTGTTACAAGGAGTGTAACGCCCCGACCCTAGTTGCCTAGAGTCGGTGAATTATTACATAACATTGGCATGATCACAAGAAAGATCAAATCTCGAAAGACCGATTGGTTTAGTAGCCTTGGAAACACTAGATATATTCATAAGTTTTACATTACATCATAAAATCAAAAACTACTACAACAACATAATGTTTCCACAGTCCACACTACAATCCCCTCATAATATCCCTGCAGGTCATTCATAACTTACATCTTCACTTCCTGGGAAAAATAAAACATAGAAAAGGGGTGAGCTCAAATGCCCAGTAAGGATAACAATATAGCGGAAACTTTCATCAATAAGAATAAACATTTAAGGCAATGTATAACTAAAACAAAAGCCTTTTAAATATGAACTTTCAACATGGTATGGCATAAATAAAATGAAATAATGCCATTTACTTATTCACATGGATATTCCACTAATCGAATAATCACATGCAAAAATAAATAACCACTTTCATAATGTTGGAATGCATAATGTCAGACTATCATAACCACATAGCCAAGGCCTCGTGCCAAGACTACAAATAAGATTTTGTCAAGGCCTTGTGCCAAGACACTAGTTTGTCTCATGAGACCTACCGATGCATCGAGGAGCTATAGCGGGCTCCACCCGTCACTTATTAAGTCCAATGCATTCCCATATGAAAAGGTTTAAACATAACATAAACATTCGTATTAAAACTAGCATACGAAATGTCAATACTTTCACAATAAACTATGAATGGTATAAAAATAGCACATCCACAGTCAAACATATCACAAAACCTTCAATACAATATAGAAGTTTTGTATCATAATAAATCAACTTCAAATAATCTTAAAATCCATCAAAGGATGTTGACATAGATGAAATCAAAATTCTTTTTAAAGAAATATCTCCTTTTATTTTGAAATCATTTAAGATCCATATAAAATAAAACATTTTCTTTGAAAATATTCTTATAAGCTTGTAAGGAAAGCTTTGAAGATTTTATAACGGCGTAAAATAACCGCACCCGCCGTATAAGTAAAAAAACGTTCTTATCTTAATTCTGTCGAAAAGGTCAAAAAGGACCTTGTTTTGAAAACGACGGAAAGATTCCTTTATAAACCTCTTACAAAAAGTCAAACAAGGGTATAAATGAATTTAACCCATATTCTTGTAAATAATAAATATGTTTTGAAATACATTTCGAAGAAACATGGATGTGGATGATAAAGAGATCCCAGTAGATTATTACGTATAAACAACCTCGGATAATGAAGAGATTGTGAAATAACCCTTACCTTGTACTTTTCCTTGGTTGGGGTAGGTTAAACTCCTGTATAATGGTGAAATAATTGTTATTAAATTATACAAGAATCATATATATTAATATGATATCATATATGATCTTTTAACATTGATTTATTAATAATATCTTAGAATTATCATCGTTTCGGGTGTTAACTTACTCATTTTCTTTTATATGTTTTGTTACATAAGCCATGTTTGTTTTATCTTATTCATATCCAGAATGATATCAAGTCCTTAAACATCATTTTTAAATCATAAAATGATAATTATACTTGAATGGATACGATGGAGAATGAATCTCATCGCGTTCGTGGAGACGGTAGTCCGTACGTACGCACGAGCGACAATATCATTCTTTTGATATTAAAATAATATATAAATGAATGGTATATCATATATACAGAATCATTAACATGTTATATTTATTATTTACATGAGTTACACATCATTATTATACCCATCCAAATAATATTATATTGAATAACAATTACACCACGACGTGGAGACGGTAAGCCGTACGTACGCACGTATGGTGACATGTTATTCAAAGGGTGGATAGAATACTGAATATGGTTGTACCATACTTATAATAACATCACAGTATATGTGAGATACTGGAGTTATTATTTTAGAATGGTAAGAACAAAGGAAGAAGAAGTGGAAGAAGAAATGAACTTAGAAAAGGGTGGTGAAATCATTACCTCTTCTTCGGGTTCTTCCTTTTGATTTGATCAAAAGGGCTCCTTAGGTTGGCTTTCTGATCAAACTAAGGCCTCTAGGTTGTATTGAGGGATGTTGGGAGAGTATTTGGGCAGAGTTTGGCCGAACCAAAAGGCTTTTAAGGTGTGAAGAAATGAGAAGGAGGAGTGCCCTTTTATAAGAGGGGTGAGGGGCACCTTTGGAAAAGCTAGAAATATTAATTTATAATAAATTCATATTCGGTTTCTAAAGGCTCCAAAGTTGACTATTAAAATGATGAGGTGGGGATAGGTCGAAAGAAACTCATCCAATAGAATTTAGACAGGTTTGGGTACTTATATTAACCTTATCTTTAAGTATTAACTCTAAGTTAATTAGTTTCACTTTTACAATGTCTCTTTGTATTTTATATATTATGGTTAATAAACTTACTATATACATCCAAGAGACCCCCAAGTGGTCCATTAATGATTAACCTATCATAATATAAGTCTCTTGGACGAACCTTATATTTTTAGGAATTTAATATCAATTAATAATATAATATTTGTTTTAAGAACTCTTTTATGTCAATTTTGACACTATTCAATAGTTGATTTTTGTGAAACTCCTAACAGATTGATTACTTCGAACAAAGTAAATTAAATCAATCCTAATATATCATATTATCATATAAAATTAGTTTAATTCATTAAAAGTTTCATATTATAATTATTTGGGTATTTATAAGATCAATTATTTTTATTTTTCACTATTTTAGTAATTACTGCATCATCATTGTGTCATAAATAAAATAAATTATATAATGTCTAAAAATTAAAAATAAACTATCATTATGTAGGAAATCGTTTTAGCTTTTTAATGAATATTTATAATCGAAAATCCAACATGTATAACCCTATGTAAAAATTGTTCTTCTAAAAGATGTAAGCTTATGCCATTTTTATTTTTATTTTAACTTTATTAATATAAAGTGTCCCTACCACATACAAGTGGCTCCAAGGGGTCCCCAAATTGACCCAAGGATGCCCATGGTCGACCCTGTATCAACAAATAGGGTTAAGACACGTTTTAGGGTAATTTAGTATTATTATAATATTATTTTGTAACCCTTATGTACCGGATATACCCTTAACCATGGTAAATAAAATATTTACCGCAGTAATTATTCAAAATGTCTAAAAATAAAAGTTACCTAATTACACAATTTGAACATCCTGATTCCAAATATGGAATCCATTTTCCTAAATTCAAAACACAGAAGTGGCAGAAATTAATTTAAAATTAATTCCCGCTGTTAAAACAAAAAGCGTGTTTTTAAGAGATAATAACTATCAAAAGATTGACACTTGTTTATGTTCGGTTTAATTGTAAAATTATGTCCAATGACCAAAATTATATTAAATGGTAAAAATATATTCTAAATATACTTTAAAACCACTCAAATTCATAATTTATCACTATTAATTATTTTGATTAAAAAAGTTGCTTTTAATTAAAATTTAGTAATTTTCACTATTCATCAAAATATAAAAGTTATCCGAAAAGTACCAAAATTTCACCCTAGGATAATTTCGATATTCCGAATCCAAAAATGAAGTCCATATTGAAATATAAAATATATATGATTTCAAAAAGTAGGTATTACTATTTACAACGGCTAGTTTAATTAGTTGTGGTGTGTGTTAGAACTCGAGGTTGCGTACAACACACGCTATCGCATTATTCGAAGGGAAACGTACCGTAGAAGCTTGGGGTGTTACAAGGAGTGCATGATAAATTTTAGTGATGAACTTGTTGGGTGTATGAAAGATCAAAATCAGAGTTGGAGCATCACTATTGGTCTTAGTCGAAACTTTTTCTATTGACGTCACTATTTTTTGTCTTGGAGTGGCCTGGGAAGATGAGGGATTTTGGTAGCGATCGAATTCATAATGTAACTAGAGCATGGAAATTTCAATTTGACTGGACAAACAGATAAAAATTTCATTTATTTTGGATGATTCTCAGACAAGGTAGCATGGGACTTAGTGAAACAAGTTTGGATCGGTTTTGTAAATGGGATTCAAAATGCAGTAGTTTGGTGCTAAGGTTTTATAGATTGATATATGGTGTATGTGTTGGTGTCCTAAAACTAACTTATGTGTACTTTATGATAACCTATATCCATGGTTTGGAATATTAATAAACATATTACCACATCCTTATTTTTCTTCTGCATAACATATTATATGATAATTTCCTAAGAGTAATTGTCACACTGTGATGTAAACCCAGAAGTGCCATGAAAGTATTCTTAAATACATGTTCTATAGATAGATGATATCATTTGAGGGAAAATATTATATAGGATATCAGTGGTGGAGACTCATAGGATTTTGAGGCACCTTCTCCTGGTGTACACCCTTGGTAATATCCTTTGTAGAATATCATGATAATGAGACCCTCTAAAAGGAAATTCAAAGTTATATATGTCATTGTATGGTTGTATCTATGGATGTGTGTATTGATCCTTATAATTTAATATTATTATTAATGAGTTTTATATGTCATTTACTTTCATTTATTGATGAAAACAATGACAACATATGTTTACATTGAGGTAGGATGCATTAGGTGTGTCATGAGTAATATTGCATTAATTGATAATGTGAGAAAGGTTTTTTCCTTTCTATTCTTTAACAGATGTTTAAATCTCAGTACCTTTGATGGAAATGATATATCCAAAATAAATCTATATCTATAGTGATTTATTGGAAAGATTGATTTTTGAAAAGTTTACGAATGAGACCTTGAGCACATAGGTTGATGGCACCAGTGTGTAACCTACTTGATTATAGATATAATGATAAAGGGATTATATTACAAAGTAAGCATTTGTATGAGGTATTATATCATTATGATACTATAATATTTCTTTATGTGTTTCTTCGCATGTGTTATAGATCCTAACCTTGGACTTTAGGATACTTTTTCTAATTCTACTAAGAAAGAGGCCTAAAGGGTCGCACACTAAGTGTATCCAGAATCTCAGTTAAATAACATTTTATTATTTATTATTTAACAGGTTGAATAAATATTATTCCATCACGTGGTTTAATAATTATTCATGTTTTCTTGATTTTATATATTCTATCACCAGTTATTCAAGATAATATTATGTGACCAGAATATTTAATAAATATTTATTTTTTATTAAGTGAATATAATTTTTATTTATTTATTGGAGAATATTATAGTGGTATTTATTTAATAAAAAATAGACATTATTTAAGTCCTGATAAATATTTTGGAGGAATGGAAGATCTATTTTAGTGGTTTGATGTGAAATAATATATATTAAATATTATTTAAATAAATAATATTTAATTTTAATTCACTAGTAAAGTGCATGTCATGAAATAATAATATTGTCAGTATTATAGACTTGGGGATATATATGGGTTAAATAAATATTAAAGGGTACTTGTACAAATATTTATTACTAAACCTGGTGATATATAAACTCAATTACATTATTTTTCCTAGTGATACAATTAATTTGTTTTATCGTAAACAATGAATAGAGAGAATCCTCTCAAAGACCTAGAGAGATCCCTTCTTTAAGAACACTCCCAAGAATAGAGAGAGATCTTCATCCACCTTCCTCTCTAGAGTCTAGAGAGATTAAGGAGAATTGTTTGGAAGCGATTCTCATGGTAATCAAAGGAAAACAATTCAAGTTATAGGATCTGTCATGATAGCACCCTGAAGATTCCTATGATGACGTTCATAAGTTTGTGGAACACATATGGATCACTCCTATAGGGAATATTCTTTTGATTCCTACAATTCAATGATGGTACACCAAAATTCTATTGTCAAATTAATTAAATAATAAATAATTCTCACAAGTTAATTCTTTAATTTATTCAAACAATTATAAATTCTATCTGATGATCATGCTCCATAGTTCAATAATTTTTTACATTGTCTATTTTATTTGATTCAATTATATTGATCAGGGAATCTATCATTGTGAAAATCTCATATTGATCATAGATCATGAAAAAAATAAAATTTGGGTACAACCCATCACATTCTTCTACTGTGACTGAAACATACAAGTGGTATCATAGTGGTCACAAAATTATTTTGAATTATTTAAAAATCATTGATTTATTTATACATTTTTCATTTATTTTTTCATTCAAGTTTAATCATTCTTTAATATGAATTGTGATATCTTCTTCTTCCTCTTTCATTTCTCATAAATATAATCAAATTTATTTATTTTATGAATGAAATAAAATAAAAAATACCATCTAGAGGTGCTAAGGAATCTAGAAGTATAAAACAAGAGTACACACCATGTTACCCATAGGTACACATTGTGTACAAGTGTTCAATGCACCAAGAATTAATTGGAAAATAATTTAGATTACATTAATTTATTACAAGGGGTGTATTTAATTATACACCGCATGTTGACCGGGCTAGCCCGGCGCACGGTTTGCTGGAGTACATGCCATTTAACTACCATACACGGTGTGTAGTCATTTAGTCACAGACCGGTCATGTATCTTCTTACACAGCCTACCTGGTCGATGACCGTGTAACTCAGATACCACATAATGTGTATACCATGTACACGTCGTGTACTCCAACTTTTTCCATGTCATAGTTACACGTTGAGTCCCTGGGCTTGTGTCACTGATTGAAGGTGGGGAAACGTACACACCGAGTATTTCTAATGTACATGCCATGTAATTTTACAAAATTGAATGGAATTAAAATTAATTTATTGTACTGTGAAAACCTGATCAATATCTACTTTTATGTGGTCATTAAGTTAATAGGACTCTCCATGTGATGTGTTTTAATATATGTAAATGTTTAATTAATTTATATGTAATGTTCATATTTGTATATCATGTATGAGTTATATTACCATTATTACTATACGTGAATTGAAAAATAACACTTGAAATAAAAAATCATATAATTTTTTAATCATTAAGTTGATAGTACACATCATGAAAGTATGTGATAAATCTTATGTGCCACATTTCACAAGAGTAAACAGTATATGAGTATAATACATGTTGGGTAGTTTGGATGGGTACTCACCAAGTTTACTCCAAGGTAAATTTATGTATATGGTTAATATTAAATAAATTTATTTAATTTGTTTAAAATTATTATGGATAAGAATATCAAGGAAATTTATATGATAATTAAGATAAAATAACTGATTAATTAATGAAGGTAATTAATTGATTCGAGCACGATTTATCTTAAATAATAATGATTAGAATTGAATGATAATTTTATTAAATGCATAATTTGTTTCATGATATTGAATGATAATGAGATTATACCAATACCTTTGAATGAGATTGGTTTCATTTTATTTATTTATAAATTAAATTGTTTGCATGTGTTTCATCTTTCATGTCATTATGTAAGGGCATGTGTACCCAAGGATTCTTTTATGTAAACCCATTATCCTCACTTGTGTGTGAGTAAAATCATATATAAGATATGGATCTCCCAAGATACTGGAGGCGATTTAAGTATGGAACTAAGGTAAAACCAATCCAAGAGAGATACATATGTGTACAAGTGGAAAAATACAATACAAACCATAAATGGTTCAAGGTGTTTTTCCCCTATGTCATTTGACAGTTTATCATCCACTAGATAAACTAGAAATTAGTAAAATATCAGGATCATATCACTTTATTATTTTATTTCTATATAGTTTCATGGTTATTTTCATTATTGATGTTTTATCATGATCATATAAATTAATGAATTAACAAGCATGTCATGTAGAACTAAAATAAATTGGCATGGGTAAATAGAGTCTAAGTCATCATTATTAACTTATGTAAATACACTTCATATTTACAAGCATGAAATAAAGATAATAAATTTAAATTTACACATTAAATGATAAATTCCTTCAATAATATATATTAAATTGGTATATCCCTCAAATACTTTAGTTAAAATCGAACTGTAGTAAAAAGTGCTTGACCAACCAAAGTTTGGGTGCTTTCAATTATCGGGGAATTATAAAATGAATTATTGGGTTGAATTTACTTAGTTCACATCAAGGTTGGACGTATAAAGAAAGTATTGGTGTAACTAAGAGGCAATAGTTTAGTAAATACAATTTAAGGATTTCTAGATTGGGTGGTTCACTCAACATATCAAGGAACTATGATTTAATGCAGTTGAAATTTGAAATGCCTAACTAAAATCATTCAAGTTTTTTGAACAACCAAAGTTGGCATAATGTGAAGGAAAAAATGGATCATTTCCACTAGAATATCAAAGAAATGAGATATTACAAATCTAATTATGGGGGCTATTGGGTTCGATAAAATAGTGGGAGATTAAAAAATATAATATTAATTTACTTTTATAAAATTTTATTATATAAAGTAATAGTCTTATTCTCATCTTATTTTTAGAAATAGAAATAAAATGATTTCAAAAATATCACTGTGTTCCATACTTGATAAGGATAACATTTTTACCACCAACAATTTCCAAGAGTGGAAAAACCACTTACACGTTATCCTTTACCATAAAATAAAATTCTATGTGCTAGAAGAACCTATTTATGATGAGCCTAGTAATGAGGGTAGTGATGAAGAGTTAACTCTCTATGAGAAATGTTTGAAAGATCCACATATGTTCATTGTTTCATTCTATCATCCATGGACAAGTAGATTTTGAAGCAACATGAGGACATGGATGTGTACAACATGATGTCTCCCCATCAGGATCTCTATGAAGATAAAGCTTTATAGGAGAGGTACAAGATCTCCAGTACTCTGTTTATAACTAATCTTGGAGAGTTTTTGTAAGTTGGTCCTCTCAATATTATTGTCTACATTGAACACTTAAACATCTTAGGGATTAAATTACTAGATGAGTTGCACATAAATATAATAATTTCATCACTACTAAAGACCTTATCTACTTTTATTATTAAATATAATATGATAAATAATGAGAAAAGTCTTCTAGAACTTCTTACATTGATTCTCCAAGTAGATAAGAATATGGGGAATGAAAAACCCATTGTCCTTATGTTGAAAAATAAAAATAAGAATAAGGTTAAGTGTCCCAAGAATCCTAACAATTCTAAACCTCCTGAGCAACATCCTTCCAAAAAGATGAAGACCCATAAGAAAACCAAGAAAAAGGAGGTGGTATGTATTTAAAGTGGAAAGCAAGGGAACGAGATGTGTAACTACACACATAAGTGAGGTAAAGTTAAATGTGCATTTGTTATCGATTGTAATCTTTCAGTATCTATACATTGGGTATTAGATATTGACTGTGGTCCTAATATCTATATCCAAATGTAGGAACCAATTAGATTATGAAATATTTCTATAGGAGAGGTGAATCTTCAAGTTACCAATGGTGTGAGGTTGACTTCTCTATCCACTGGTGAATACCACCTTTCATTTCTAATAGGAATGGTTTTGGTTTTAAGGGATTGTTATTATGTAGCAACTATTACCAATAACATAATTTATGTATCATGACTAGATGCATATGGTTTTACTTTTAGGATTAGAAATAAAAGTTTCTTCTTTTATAAAGACAACATATTTTATAGTATGACGCAATTAAATAACAATATTTATTTATTAAATTATGAAAAAACATGTATTGGAAAATAGATAATGAATCAAGTTCAAAGGACTCATATAACACCCTATTGTGGAATAACCTTCTTGGTTATATAAATGATAAGTTTTTGACAAATCTCTATCAAGATGTTTATTTAGAATCTTCTAAGATAAAACCACATGAAATATTTCATACTTGTTTGCAAGGAAAAATGACCAAACCACTATTTCATGGACAGGGTGAACATTTTATAGAGCTTCTAGGATTGGTACACACTGTTGTATGTAGACCATTTCTAGTAGAAGATAGAGTCATATATTCTTACATCATAACTTTTGCTGATAAGTTGAGTAGAAATGAAAATGTCTACTTAATGAGGTTAAAGTTTTAGTCCTTTAGAAAATTCAAATAATTCAAGATTTAACTAGAGAGTCAACATGGAAATAAGATAAAGAAGCTTCAATCTAATCAAGGTTGTGAATATCTTAACGAAGAATTTATCGACTATATATGGGAGTTTGGGATTCTATTTTAACTTACTCCACCTTACACATCATATTGTAATGGTGTTAGTGAATGGAGGAACTGTAACTTATTATACATGGTAAGGTTGATGATGAGTCATGTAGATATTCCATTATCATTTTGGGGATATTCATTACAAACTGTAGCATACACATTAAACTAAGTACCAACTAAAGAGTCGAATGGAATTACCTATGAGTTATAGAGTGGAAAGAAAAAAAATTTATTGTATACACATTTATGTGGTTGCAAGGAATTTTTTAAGGCATTATCAGGTAATAAAATATAACCTCAGGCCCAAAGTGTATCTTTGTAGGGTACCCTAAGGAAACAAAGGGATACTACCTATACAACCCCTCAGGGAAAAAAGTGATTGTTTCCAAAAAAAGTCATCTTTCTTGAAAGGGATCACATCCTAAAAAGGGATAGTGGGAGAAATATTGAATTTGATGTAGTTCATGCTCAAAATACAAAATAATTAGTAGAGAAATAGATTTTATAGGTCCCAATAAAAAAATTAGTTCTTGAAACACAAGTACTACATAGGAACACAAGATAGGTAAGGGAACCAGAGAGATAATATTTTTAGTTTCCAAATATTATAAATAATTTTTGGTTGACCATGACAAACGTATATCCTACAACGTGATAGTAGAGAGATCAGAAGCAATGAGATAGAAAGGATCCATGAATTTTAAAATGGGTTCTGTGTATCAGAACCATGTTTGGGTTCTGGTCCATGCATTAGTTGATATAAAGCCCAAAGGGTAAAAATGGGCATTTAAGAGAAAACTATACATGGAATATAAATTAAATTCCTATAAATAAAGTCTAGTGGATTAAGGGTTTAAATAGAATCAAGGAATTGACTATGATGAAACCTTTTTACCAGTTTCCATGATTAGGTCCATCAAAATTCTACTTATTATAGCATCTTTCCATTACTATTAAATTTGGTAGATGGACATAGAAACTTCTTTCCTTAATAAAAAATTTAGGAATATATTTATATAACACAACTATAAGATTTTGTGACTCTAGGTGATGCCAAAAATACTTTCATGTTGTGACGATCCATTTATGGATTGAAGCAAGAATCAGGATTGTGGAACTTTCAATTTTATGTATCTATAAAAGAATTTGGTTTAATTAATAATAAATGCTCCCCATTTTTTTACAAGAGGTTTAGTGGGAATTAAATCATTATCCTAGTATTATATGTTTATGACATAATACTTATTGGTAATGACATACCAGTCTTATAGTATATTAAAGACTAGTTAAATAAATATTTATCCATAATGTAATTTGGTGAAGCAGCCTATAATCTAGGGATCAATATCGTTCATGATAGATCTAAGAGGCTACTTGGACTATGTCAAAGTACATACATTGAAAAGATACAAAATAAATTTAGTATGGTACAATATAAGAGGGTATTGGTTCTAGTGTCACGTGGTTTACATATTTATAATAAAGTATATTCTCAGAAAAAAAAACATGAGAAAGATAGAATGAGTAAGATCACATACACATTATTGATAGTAACAATATTATATGTTATGCCACATAATATAATTGATGTTTCATATGCATTGAGAATGGTAGGTAGATCAAGGAGAACAACATTGGTCTTTAATTAAGGTTATCCTCAAGTATCTGATAAGAATTAAGGATATGTTCTCAGTGTACAGATGAGACGAGGATATGGTTATCAGAGGATATAATGATGTTATTTTTCAAACAGATAATAATGATCTAAAGTCACATAAAGATATATTTTATATCTCAACAGAAGAGTTGTGAGTTGTAAGAGTTCAAAACATCTAGTTATCACTGATTCTATAGAAAAGTATGAGTATATATAGGCTTCAGATGTAGTCAAGAAAGTCATTTGGATATAGAACGGTTTCCAAGAGGTTTATGTGGTACCTATAAGTAATGACCCTATCATATTGTATTGTGATAATACTGCAACAACGGCTCTTGAAAAAGATTCAAGGACATACCAACTGAGAAAGAACATATTTTGAAAGTATCACATCTTGATGGATTTTTATCAAAGAAGTAAATTTTTAGTAAGAAGAGTACCCAAAGAAAACAATTTGATGGAAACCTTGACTAAAGGCCTATCTCAACATAAGCGTGGGTGTCATGTGAGAGCTAGTGGACTGAAGTTTATTAGTATTTGACTCTAGTGAAAGTGGGATTCTGTTGAAGTTGGTGCCTTAGAACCAACTTCTATATAATTTTACGATAACCCGTATTCATGGTTTTTAACATTAATAAACTTCTTATCACATCATGATTGTTCTTATACATAAAAAAGTATGTCATAATGTCCTAAGAGTGGTGGTGTCAATACAAAGTCCAAGTTATTCCCTGCTATGATGAGAACCAAGAAGTACCACAACAGTATTCTTAAATATACACTCTATAGTCAGATGATATCATCTGAGGGACACAAATGATATAGGATATCAGGAGTGGAGACTCATATGACTTTAAGGAACCTTCTCATGGTGTATTCCCTTAGTAATATCTAGTGTAGAATATTATGAGAATGAGACCCACTAGTAGGAAATACACATTTATATGTTCACGGTGAGGTGGGATATGTTGGGTGTGTCATAAGTAATATTACATTAAGGAATAATGTGATAAAGGATTTATCCATTCTATAAAGTTGATATCTGAGGCCCTTTGAAGGAAATGATATAGCCTAAATAAATCCATGTCCATGGTGTTCCATAACCAAGTTCAATTTCTAAAAATTCAAAGAGACATCGAACACATAGGTTGATGGCCCTAATGTGCATCATGCTTGATTGAAGATATCATGATAAAGGGATTATATTACATAGTAAGTGTTTGTATGAGGTACTATGTCATTATGACATTAAATTATTTCCATATTGGTGTCTTTGTGTGTTTCTAGACACCAACCTTAGTCTTTAGGCTACTTCACCTAATGCCATTGAGAAAGAGGCCTAGAGGGTATCACACTAAGTGTATCTAGAATATTAGTTAAATAATATATTTTCATTTATTATTTAAAACATTTAATAATTTATATTCTTATAGGTGGCCTAATAATTATTTGTGTTTTCTTGATCACATATATTCTATCACTATTTATTTGAGAAAATATTATGTGATTAAAATATTTAATAAATATTTATTTTCTATTTTGTAAATATAATATTTATTTATTTATTGCTGAATAATGTAGTGATATTTATTTAATAAATAAATACATTATTTAAGAACTGATAAATATTATGGAGGAATGACGGACCGGTTTTAATGGTCTGGTGATAAATAATATATATTGAATATTATTTAAATAAATAATATTTAATTTTAATTTTCATGTTAAGTGCATGTCAAGAAATAATAATATTATTATTATTATTATAGATATGGGGTTTCATATATATTAAATAAACATTAAAGTGAAAATGTAGAAATAAGTATTTCTAACCATAGCAATATATAAACTCAATTATATTATTTTTCCTAGTGAGCTAATTCATTTGTATTATTCTAGACAATGAATCTAGAGAATCCTCTCATAGCTCTAAAGAGCTCCCTTCTATAACAACACTCCTAAGAATGGAGATATATCTTCCTCTTCCTTATACTCTTGAGTCTAGAGAAACCAAGGAGAATTATTTGGAATCAATTATCATGGAGATCAAAGGAAAACAATGAAATTGATAGGATCATCCATGCTAGCCCACGAAGATTCCTACAATGAAATTCAAAGATTGGTGGAACAAATGTGGATCACCTATATAGGGAATATTATCTTGATTCATACAATTTAATAAAGGAAAAATGTAGATATATTGTCAGATCCATCAACTAAGAAAGAATTATCAAAAGGTAATTCTTTAGTTGATTAAATTAATTATAAATAATATATGATGATCTTGTTCTATGGTTCTATCATTTTATCCACTATTTTTTTCTTAGATTTAATTTTTTTGATCTCGATATTTATCATCTTATAAATCTCATATTTATCATCGATAATAACAAAAATAAAAATTGGGAAAAACCCATCTCATACTTTAGCTACACCCAGAAGCTACATATGACATGGGGTATAGTTTCATATCAGGTGTGAAGAGAGTTATACTAATGAAAGGGTATATCTTAGTGTTACACTTGTTTCAAATAGGCACTTTCATTATAGTATTTGGAAATCAATCATTAGGAAAGATCTAGCATGAGTATCACTGAACTACACTAAAGGGGGAGGCTTTCGATATGGAAGGTACTTGGAAACTTAGTGTTGTTGTACACTCATATGTGCACAATTTGTGGTGGTGTGGAGCTCAAGTGGGATCATTGTTCTAGATTAAAATTCCTGGGAGATGGATGGTTTTAACTTGGATAAAGATTAACCTTGATCAGTTGTGTCGGATCAGAAAGATTGTTGCTACAGAGTCATGTGATGAATCCAAATTCATATTTGAGTAAAGATCATGTCTAGGACTATGTGGAGGATCATGTGATATTGAAAACATAGGTTAGGGATAATTTTAAGAGTTCATTAGAATATAGAGATATTATAGTGAAGATTCATAATATTTCATAGAGGTGTAGTACTTGATTTGGAAATTACATCGAGTGAAATGTTTGTTTCCTCTTACAACCTTGAAACTAGTGTGTTAGGAAGAGTCAAGGTCTGTCCATTTTCTAATACCCATATAAGAAGAAAACAAAAAAATCCATTGAATTTACCTCCATCAAAAGTCTTTATTCTGAGAATATCTTAACATAATCTCTGTTCTTATTATCAATTGGTGTTGTAATATTTAGTTATTTTTCATCAATTAGGAATAATCAGGTTATTCATTTACAACTAGACCAATCTTGGTCATCTTAATCCTTTGAACCAGTATCAATGTTCTTTATGAATAATTATTATCTTCAGTTGTGGTTCATCAATCGTGCTCTATGTCTTAGTCTCAGAAACCATCAATTTGAATATTATTTTTAGATAAACTCAACTTTTGATTCATCATTAATTGAGGCATAGAATAAGGCTAAAAGGAATCTTATGATATCCTTCGCATGGAATAAATTGGAATGGAAGCATTCCTAACTGAAGTCAGGGCATGGTCGAAGGGAGCAGAATAGAATAAAATCAGCACTGAAAAGATCCTTTCTCACCTACAATTCTTCATGAAAGTAGATCCATGTATGTATTCACACTGAACCAAGCCCCAAATTATTTTTTTCTATGATAATTTCATAATCTTTGAACCTGAAATTGTAAAAAATGACTTTTAATGATGTATTTTTTGAAGTGTTTTAAACATTTAAAAATATAAATCAATTTCCAATTAAACCACATTTTATAATTTAATATTTAAATTTTTAAATTGAATTTTCAAAGCACAATGAATTTCTAGTTCAGTGTCACTATTAAAATTCACAGATTAACCAAATTCAACTTTTTTAAAGGTAATTCCAAGGTGTGGGATTTTAAAACCTTTTATAAAAGGAAACACCCCTCCACATGAAGATGTCACTTCAGAGAGAGCCCCATCTTGGAAGGATTAATTTCCAGATGAGAAGGAAGAGTGTCCCTAAGTGTGATATCCGAATCGGCAATGGTTTTACATCATAATATGTCAGCATGGTCGGGTTCTGCCTCATTGTTTCCACCCAGTCAAGAATGGGTGACCTAGTGAGAGATGTGGGGCTAGGGGAAGGAGAAATTCTCCCAAGATATAGCTTCCAAGAATTGAACCATGAACCACCCAAAGGAAAACATGATTTTTACCACCTCTGAAACCACTAATCCACCAACGAAGCAGCAAAATTAAATTTGTATTCATCAAAAAATTTATCAAAATGTGATATTTTTATATATTGAATAGTGAATAAAATATTTAAATGAGTTTAAATAATTATATTCAAAATTAAAATTCAAATAATGGATTAACAATTAAATTCAAAAATTAATAAAATATATAAAAAATGTTTCAATTCATTTAGAATTTACTTCCAAATTTCAAAGAATCAACAAAAATAACTATTTTATACATGATTTACTTAAATTAACGGGTTATAAACATGGAAAATAAGTTTAAAAATTTGAAATTTTTTGGTACACATCATCACTCAAGATCAAACCAACCTGCAACATCCAGTATCAAAATTATCTAAACATGTGGCTCACTAAGCATTAAAATAAAACATCAGGCATGTTCACCAGATCTTAAGAAAGATTATAGAAGTCTAACACTACCATGTGGAATGAATTTATAAGCCTAGGGTGTAACCATAAGCAACCAAGACAACAACATACACCACTATTAGGTCGATCAAATGGTTGAAACTATCAACAGGAACACAACCACAATGGGAGAACACCTCTGACCTATAGGTTCTTAGATGACATCTAACGTTACCAATTTTGAATCCTAATCCAACCCTCTTTGGGTCAAAAAAACATAGGGCACCCACAGTCCACTACACCACATCCATCCAAAAACATGGGCCAATCCTAATATAAGAAACCTCCTCTGGTGACTACAACACCTAACCCTACCACATTCATGACCTTTCCATATGGGAATTCTCAAGAAACACCAAATTTGAAAGGTAGTTCTCAATGATCCTTGAGAACTCATCACAAATATTAAACCATACAAGGGGCTCGTCTTCTTTAAGAGAAACCTGAGGCCCCACCCATCAGAAGAAAATATAAGTCGAACTATTTGGTATATAACCTATATTCAAGAATCATCTTTCCCACAAGGGTATCCCCAATATTATATCAAACCGACCAAAGAATCTACTCAACAGTACTTGACTACACCTTCCACCCCACAACATTAACCCAACCCAAAGAATCAAACTGAACTAAACTTCAATCGCTCTTAACTAAAGTAACTATTCCCATTATTCAAGGACCATCTAAGGAACCTCAAAAAACCCCTTGGTATCCTTGATCCAAGGAGACCAATAACCCATGATATTCACTAGGGTCCCAAACTACTACTCTCATAGAAGAACTCTTAAACTAAAACTTCAGGTAAAACCTCTCAAAAATCCTCTCCCAACCCAAAACATATTCTCAATGACCTTTGAATAGTATGAGTTCATCACAATTGAATTCTATTTAAAAAAATTCAGATTGAAATACTGAAATGTCCAATTATTACTCCATGATGACAAAACAGACAACCACATATAAGGAGGGAGTACATGACATGTGACTCCTATACAAGAAGGGTACCACCAATAATCCTCCCTATCCTTATTCCATATCTCACTCGACGTGAAATTTACCTAACTACACATCGTGTATTGAGTAAACATGGAATATTTCTCACATAGGGTACCAATCTATGTACCTCACATAGGGTTGGACCAAGTTACCCATATTGTTATTAGTCATGTGAAAAACATAGAGTTTGTCCATGTGCTTTATAAAACCATGTACCCCAACATGGGGTGAATGACTAAGTAATTGGACGCACCTTGAGTACATTTACATGGTGTGTGCACAATAATACATTCCATATAATATTCTTCTTTATCCCTTGGAAAGAAAATAAGAACACACAGTGTGCATTCTAAGAGCTTCATATAGTGTGATCCGAATTTTCGGAACAAAACCACTTTCAATCAAACCAAAATGCACGATTCACACCAAAAATACCCCTCAATAACTCTTAATTGGGTCCCTAATTACACATATAATGATTTAGAAACAAAAAATAACTAATCTATGGGGATATCAAAAAAATTATACCTCAGGGTATAAAACCCCAAAGTTTCTAGCTTGGATCCACACCACACAGCCAACACATTATAATTTAGCTTTATAGACAAACCCCAACACATGATTCCCTCTCCCTCTCCCTTTCCACTCTTGGTCAAACATGTAACAATAGGGAGGGATACCTTTTCACATATTCAAAAATCCATAGGGAGGATGAAATAAGAGAGAAAAGGAAAAGGGAAAAAGAAAAAAGAAATAAATTAAAAATAAGAGGCCCACTAATGCTACATAACCAGAGTCTCAAAAACTGAAGTGAGTTTACACCTCGCCTAGGGAAAACCCTCTTTAATGGACTCAACTATGAAGTCAAAAATTTTAATTTGATACTAATTTCAAAATATATCACCAAACAAATTCATGAAAATTATTAATATTTGATTTATCAACTATTAGATATTTTTTAAAAAAAATAGGAATGGCTTGAAATGATACCAAACACCCATACAAGGGTAAACGCCCTATTCTAGGACTAAAATAGTGGTCAGAAAATTATTATATAATATTTTAATAGGTGAAATTACTATTATTTTCATCAAAAACACTTGGGTATAAAAAATTCCTAATTTTACTAATTTTTTCAACTCATAATGATTTGGGAAATCACAATCTCCCCACCATAATGCTTCTCACCCTACAGAATCCTTAGTGGTCAAAAATTCACCATGATTTCCCCCTAAGAACTGATGCATCTTGAATATTTCTCACCCTTGGATTACATTCTATTCATGTTAAGTTCAGTTTCCAAACCAAGAATCTTCCATGCCTCTAATTCCCAGACCCTTATCTGGTACTTTTACAAAACTAGATATTTATGGATATTACCTGTGCAAAGGTATCTGATTCCTCCTTGATCGTCCAATGACTAGTCTCACTAAACCCATGACTCTACCATTATGAGATTCATTCATCTAGGACCGTTCAAATTCTCCAACACAAAATATCATCACCCTGAAACCAAAACACTAAACTCCATGGCCCACACTCTGTCTATCACTGAAGGCAATTACTATAAATTGATGACACACTCACACCAGAGAGCCACCATGAAAACAAAGACAACCACCTATTCCCATCTTAATAGGAATGGTATCCTTCATGATAAAAATTTTTTAACAAGAATCACATCCTCCAACAGTCTATAGTTTTCTCCCATTCATAAGGCTTCCTTACACTCCACCTCGAGTGTTGACCTCAATAGGTCCACCACAGATACACCACTTGGGTTCTCCCATGGCCTAAAAAACTCAATGAATCTATGCATGTCCAATTCCATTGATTTAAGAAACAACTTTAACTATATATAACTAGTGCACATATTCTCTCACATGACATGGAGTTTCTTGAAAATCCATTCCAACCACCAATCACCTTATTAAGGAATATTTATTCTCCAATAACCCCTTATAGGTTCCCAAGAACAAACTAAATCAAACTCACCCAAACACAACAGTCATACATTCCCCATTCAGCTTGATCTTGCAATAGGACTCACACGTATAAGATGCAAATCCAAATAAACTTAGGATAATTCACCAACACTACTGATCATGATCCCCATGCAGGTTAATTCCAACAAACCAATGAACCTTTTATGCTCCTATTAAAAATCAAGGCATCTTCCTCATGACATGACTAACAACATGACCACCCACTATTAGAGTTTTGTTCCAAATCCACAAGCATCAAACTACGCTCCCACTATGCCACCAATAGTACAACCAGAAATGAAAAAGGCTATGCTTCCAACCAAACCAACCCTCTCAACCCAACATTGAAACTAATATCACTCCTGGTGGTCTAGTACACCTTTTTACGCAATGACCCTAGGTGATAGCTAACCCCTGCAGGCCTCATCAAAGGGAAGGTCGTGTACACCCACCCAAGACACTAGAAAATAGTAGGCACTTAGAACCCAACCATAAGGCTTGGTAGATAAAACATTGTATAAACCACCCTATCCCATGTGATGGTTTAAAATGAATCTCATGTAACTCAAACCATAGACGTCAGGGAAACTACATCATTAGGGTAACTAAATCTTGATCCCAACACCTCCTATGAATCCTTTTCCACTTCAATCTACCATTAGAGTAAGAAAATCTCAAAAGGACACACTAGGGTCTCCATGTATCCCTCAACAAAGGGAATTCATTTCCATAATTGAAGAATATCTTCCCATAAGATCCACATGAACATTAATCTCAGTAGTAAATGCCTAAAGTTGGTACCTATATTATATTATCATGTGAAAGTATGTTTACATGTGGTATTCCCATACTAGTAAAATAAATATAACTTGCTTAAAAACCATAAGAAACTGTGAATAAAAAATCATCAAAACTTGGTTCGGAATTTCACACAAGATCAATAGAACTTACTTCAAGAAGTGCTTGAAATCTATGATAATGTGGCTCACTAAGCTACAACACAACATGCTAGGATCATCCATCAGATATTAAGGAATATTCTAGAAGTATAACACTACCAAAAAGTAAAAATTCAGGTACCTATGGAACAATTATACGGATCCATGGAAAAAATACTAATGTGATTTAGTCCTCCTGTGGGACGATCTGAAACTAGTGACAAGAACTCCACTTTCACTGATAGATTTTGTGCATGTCCCGATAGTATTGTAGAACTAACAGAGATCTGTATTGATAAGGGATATCAACAAAAACCCATGGACCAATCCATAATTTCTAGGAATATAAACCAAATCACTAGTTAGTGTGAAATCATAATTAAGAGGATGGACACATAAAAATCATCCAATAGCTCCCTAGGTATTCTTAACCACATCCAACTAGCAGATGAGTTCACCAGATCAATATTAGGTGCAAGTAACAATCCAATAATATCCCAAAAGTTTACTCAAACATCATATTATGGAGTAATAATAACCTCAAACATGCTTGGAATAATACATAAAACTTGTTTCGATCAAACATCTAAACCCACCAAAAATAACAGAACCACAATGTTATCACACCTTTAATATATGAGTTCTAAGGTGAAACTGAATGTCACCAATGCTGAAACCAACACCAACCCTTTTAGGTCCAACAAAACATCGGGTTCCCATAGTCCCCTAGACCACGTACATCAAAAATACAAGCGAAGACCGATACAGGAATCCACTTCTAGTGACTCTGATACCTAACCCAACCATAGCTATCACCTCTCCCATAATGGAATCCTCAAGAAACACCACACCACCAATGGAATTATCAATGGTCCACAAGACTGCATCAAAAATAGGACACCCTAAAATGGGTTCCTCTTCTACATAAAAAATCTCAGGTCGAGCCCATAATAAGAAAACCCTAGATTTAATAACCAATGTAGAACTCAACTTCATGCATCAACTCTCCCATTATAGAATCCCTAAGAGTCCCTCATGCCCATTTCAATATCTACTCAACTACACTCGACCACATCCACCACCCTAAGACATCAACTTAGCTTGAATGCTCTAAGATAAATAAACCTCAATTGCTTTAACCTTGAGTAACTAGTCTAGTCATCCAGGGACTGTGAAAGTAACCTCAAACAAAACCCCTTAGAATCCTCATTGTAAGGGGACCAACAACCCATGATGCTCACTTTAGTCCCAAACCACTCATCTCATAGGATAATTCCTCAACTAAAACCAAGTGGATAACCACTCACAATACCTCACCTAACCCAAAAAAATCTATCCAAAAACATTTAAACACTATAAGAACCTCACAATAATGTTATAAGAGGGAAAAACACATAATGTAATACTCACTAGTCTAATTTTGTATTTAGGGAGATAATATAGGCAACCCTCATCCAAGGATAGAGTACATAGTTTTTTCCTTGGTAATATAATGTGTACCTCCAACAGTCCTCCCCGGTCATGTGTTATAGCCCACTCAGTGTGCAATTTACCCAACTACACATCTTTTATTGAACACACATGTCATGTCACCCACATGGTGTATATTCCCATATAACTCACACAAGGTCCAGAAAAGTACCCCCACATGTCTACAAGTTTTGTTTCATACACAGGTTTTTCCAATGTTCCCTACACATCCATGTACCTTAACAATGGATGTCTTGATGATTACTCAACCATACCCTAAGTAACCCATACACTGAGTTTCCACATAGAATACATGGTGTGTAGTCAACCTCTTTATCACTCATACAAAAAAATAACACATGGTATATGTTTTCTGAGTTTCATGTTGTGTGATTTGGATTTCCTAAAAAGAAACCCTTACAGTCATCCTAAACCCCCAGATTCACCATCAAACGACCCTCAAGGGGTCCCCAGAATCATATATAAGGATCCAGAAACCAAAAAAAACTAATATATGGGGATATTGAAAAAATATGAAAAAATGAACAACCTCAATTCATAAAATGTTAAAGCTTGAAGTATGAATATGGTACACACAACCATTGTATACCTATCTAGATCATCTTTTGGACACCAAAATTTGATCTCACCTCCCTATCCCTTTCCTCTCTTAGTAGAATGTGTGAAAAAGGGGGTGCATACATCTCGCATTCACAATAATACATAGGGTGGAGGAATTAAAATATAAAAGGTAAAAATAAAAATGGAAATGGAAATAAAATAAAAAAGTAAAGGCCCAATCAGGTGTCCTAACCCGAGTCCACAAACATTAAGTAAATTTACACCCCATCTAGAAAAACCTGTCAAGACCCGTCCCCCAGTGGCAGTGCCGTAACTACCCCAGATTACATTCCATGTCATTTGAAGCCGCTTATACCATTTTTCGTAGAAAAGACACGTCATGTGACCGGGGTCACATGCCATGTGTTACTTGTCCAACATCTATATCTCAAGACGCATAACGCTCGTACTACACGGCGTGTTTGTCAGAAGTACACATCATGTATTCTGGAATTTTCTAGAAACGGCGCCTCCGGACAGCGTGCATCCCATGAAGCTCGATCTTCAATCTGAAGATTCATTCGTCACAAAACTTCATACACTTCGTCGACTCGATGTCCCATTGTCATATTATATGTTTTCGGGCCTCTGATCGGCTCTGAAAACATGACTTGATTCTTTCACTCGAAGAACGGTCGAGGAAAGGTCCTACCCGTTCCAGTCCGACCTGTCGCCCACTATCATCGTCTCACCTCCACTAGGTCGTTGTGATGTTGGGTCTTCAATTTGGGATTGTTTCGTCACTTAATAGTCTCGCAAGGATCCGTTGTTCGTCACCCATGAAGAACGCGAAGAACACACCAAACATTCACAAGAACAGCGGAGGTATCAGAACATGTTCTTTTGGCCGGGTCCTTCCGTGTTAGTTTGGTAGCAAGTGGGTCAAGAGAAATAATCATGGAAAGAAGATTCAATGTTGCTCAAATCAAATCACAGCCCTACCTCGGGTTAGTTATTTGTTGACGATATCGCGGAAAGGCGGATGTCGATTCATTGACGTTGGGAAAGAAGATGAAGAAGTCGAGGACATTGTCATCAGCATTCTTCAAGGATAGAACTTCCCCCCTTTCCCTGGTTTAAGGTTTTTCTTCATTGGTGGAAGAAGTGTTCTTTGTTGGAGAGTTCTTTTCCACCCAAACTCCATCAAAAAGACAAATGCTAACAAAATAATAGATTATGAAATCTTATTAAATTGTTGGAATAGAATTCATAGGTTTAAATTAATTAATTGAATGTGTTCAATTAATTAATTGAGAGGGTTGGCATCATAAGTTGGGAATTCAAGGGGGTTTCTCCCCACTTAATGGGGGATCCAAGAGTTTATAACCTCAGGTGGTCCCCGCCAAATTAATTAAGAAGAGGTGTTTAGACCTCATGTGGGCCCCACCACCACAACCTCTCATGGGAGGTTAAGGTATGGTGGCCCCCACCTCCAACCTCCTCTTAGAGGTTTTAACCAACTAAAAATAAAGTAAGACAAGCACTTAATTTATTTTATTATTCACACGTAAACCCCAAAAACTAACTTTCATTCTCGACCATCTGCTATCGAGGTGAAAGCCTTCTAAAAATAATATTGGTTCTGCGAGTTCAATGGTGCCCTCAGATTTCAATTTCGAGCAACGGTTCAAAATTTATAAAAACTCACTCGTACGTTTACTGAACGTACCTAAAAAATTACATAAATTGATTTCGGGCACACCGGGCCTCGGAATCTCGCAACGTCAGTTTTTGCGGTCTTGTAAAATTCCCATGTATTTAAGAAAAAAAATTCCCTGGAAATTCTAGGTCTTTACATTCTCCCCACCTCAGGGCTTTACGTCCTCATAAGCTCCAACTCTAACTAAGGGAGAAAATGGGGGTACTAAGCACGCATCTAAGCCTCCCGCTCCCATGTGCTCTCATGGTGGTTCCCGTGCTTCCAGCGAACATACACTAGAGGTATCTACCATCTACATAGGACATGCTCTTATCAATCCTAAATCTCTACTGAAACCTCCATGAAAGTCACCCCATCATCAATGTACATCTCTCCATGGTCGATGATGTGAGTAGGGTCATGCAAATATCTCCTCAGCTGAGATACATGGAAGACGTCGTGCACCCGGTGAAACTGAGGTGGAAGAACCAGGTAGTAATCCACTTCACCTACTCTGTTGAGGACCTAGAAAGGTCCAATGTATCTTGGAGATAGCTTGCTGCCTTGTCCAAATCTCTATAGGCCTCGTCGAGAAGAGACCCGTAGAAAGATGTGGTCGCCATCCTTGAACTCCAAAGGCCTCTGTCTCCTATCAGCATACGACTTCTTCCTGCTCTATGTAGTCTTCATCTGCTTCTAGATGATCTGCACCTTCTTCGTGGTAGCCCATACTATCTTTGGTCCCACAAGTGCTAACTCCCCTGGGTTTTTCCAGCACAGTGGCAATCTGTAAGGTCGGCCATACAATGCCTAAAAAGGTGTCATCTCGATGGTGGAGTGATAGTTGTTGTTGTATGAAAACTCCACTGAATTTAAGTGATCCTCATAGCTATGACTGAAGTCGAGTACACAAGCACGTAGCATGTCCTTAAGGGTTTGAATGGTCTGCTCAGTTTGACCATCTTTCTGAGGATGGAAGGTGGTGCTCAGACGAAGCTGCATCCCGAAAGTCTCCTACAACCCCTTCCATAGCTGGAAATTAAATCGTGCATCACAATCAGAGACAATAGAAGAAGGTACTCCATATAGCCGCACAATCTCCTACATGTAGAGGTGTCCCAAGATCTGTACTGAACCCTGCTCTATGATCAGTTGGAAGTGGGCTGACTTGGTGAGTTGGTTGACGATCACCCAGATAGAGTCATGTCCCTGGACGTACGTGGAAGACCCATCATGAAGTCCATGGATATCCAATTCCACTTCCACACTGGGAACTCTAAAGGTTAAACCAAGCCTGGTAGTACCTGATGCTCCACCTTAACTTGCTGACAATCGAGGCATCGAGTGACAAAATCCTCTATTGCCTTCTTCATACATGGCCACCAGTGTTATTGTTGAAGGTCCTGGTACATCTTCGCCAGTCCTAGATGTACTACTAGAGGGGATGTGTGGAACTCCCTCAACAATTCCTCCTGATGTTCCACTGGTACCGTGGTACATCCTCTGAAGAGGATGACGTGCTCCCCACCTTCATCGAATCCATCAGGTGCCTGCCCTGTGGATATCTGAGCACGTCAAATCTCGCAGTCAGGGTCCCCATGTTGTGCCTCTCTGACTTGCTGAAGAAGTGGGGGAGTGACTGTAAGTGACTGAAGGAAGGATACTCCATCTCTATCTATAAAGGATATCTGTAAGGCAGCCAGCTACTCTATCACCTCTCCTAGAAGTTGTATACCAGACCTCCTGCTGAGTGTATCTGCTATAACGTTCCCCTTCACATGATTATAGACTATCTCGAAGTCATAATCCTAGAGGAACTCGAGTCATCACCGCTGTCTCCGGTTCAGGTCCTTCTGAGAGAAGATATACATGAGACTCTGGTTGTAATAATAGACTGTGAAACACACTCCCATCAGATAGTGCCGCCACATCTTCAAGGTGATGACCACTGCTGCTAACTCCAGGTCATGGGTAGTGTAGTTCTGCTCATGTTTTCTCAGCTGACGAGAACCATACGCGATCATTGCTCGCTCCTGCATTAGGACACACTCGAGTCTGATCCCTGATGTGTCGCAATAAACTATGTACCCTACGCCCTCCTTTGAAAGCCTCAATATGGGGGGAACTAGTTAGTCGCTGCCTCAGCTCATGAAAGCTCTGTTGGCATCTCTCTGACCATAAAAAGGGTTTCCCCTTCTTCGTCAAGGTAGATAGTGGTGCTACAACTCTGGAGAAGTCTAGAATTAATCTCCGGTAGTAACCATCCAAACCCAGGAAACTGCATACCTCCATCACACTCTTGGGTGGCTCCCAAGCAAGTACCACCTCGATATTCCCTGGATCCACTACAAATCCAGCCTCCAAGATGACATGTCCCAAAAAGTGAACCTCTCGGATCCAAAAATTTCACTTCAAGAGCTTTCCATAAATTTGGTGCTCTCAGAGTGTATCTTGTACTACCCATAAATGGTAGGCATGATCCTCCTCATTAGTTGAGTAGATCATAATTTCATCGATGAATACTATGAAAAAGAGATCGAGGTATGGCTGGAAGATCTAGTTCATGAGTCCCATGAACACTGCTGGAGTGTTGGTTACGCCGAAAGGCATAACCAAGAACTCGTAGTGGCTGTATCAAGATCTGAAAGTCGTCTTCTGCACATCCTCATCTCGAACTCTGAGCTAGTGATAGCCTGATCTGAGGTCTATCTTCAAGAACCATTGTGCTCCCTTCATCTGATTGAAGAGGTTGTCAATCCTCAGGAGTGGGTACTTGTTCTTCACGGTCACCTGATTCGGGAAACGGTAGTCAACACAGAGCTTCAATATCTCGTCTTCCTTCTTGGAAAACAGAATTGGGGCATCCCAGGGATAAACACTAGTTCAGATGAATCATTTCCCCTACAAGTCCTCTAGTTGTACCCTCAGCTCACAAAGCTTAGCGGGAGAAATCCGATATGTTGGTATAGATATCGATGACATCCTGGGATACTAATCAATGTATAATTCCACCTCTCTACAAGGAGGTAGTCCTAGAACTTCATCAGGGAAAACATCCTCATACTGGTCCACCACTACAGGATAGATCAGACTCTCCAAATCAACTACTCTAAGGGTAAGGCAGGCCAACTGATGAGTGATCAATTACACCCTCCTCCGAGTAAGTCCACCATGTGCTGCAAAGGCTCTATTCTCACTGATAAAGGTGAATCTGGTACCATCCATGTAGAAACACTGCACTTTTCGCCTAATACAGTAGATTTGAGAATGGACTATAGATAACCATTTCATACCCAAGATGACGTCGTAAGGCCTCGACGCCGCTACTAGGAGATCCCAGCCGAAGCTCTCGCTTCCTAGATTAATCTCACACTACCGGAACTAGTGCGTAATCGTCGAGTCTGCTTCCGTAGGAGTCTCTAGATGTAAGGATCGAGCCAACAGCTCTGTCAGAATCTCTGAGCTCCGAACGAGGGTAGTGGCAATGAAATAGTAACAGGCACCTGTGTCTAAAAGAACTGCAGCTAAGGTGGAGTAGACACAGATTGTACCTCGAATCATCTCCGAAGAGACATGGTCGTATGCCTCAGCTGGCTAGAGCTGACCTCTCCCATGTCCACCTACTCCCTGTGGTCGGTATGGACCTCCTGGTGGTGGCGGCGGTAACAACTTGAATCGTCGTCCACCACCAGCTACATGGCCAGCTCCTCTTCCACGTCCGCCTACTCCCTATGGTCCACCTCGATCAAACCTCTTCCACTGCCTGGGAGGTCCCTCAACTGTCTTATGATCATCAGTATGGCAGGTCTGATAGTCATGAGCCATGTGACCCTGCCCACCACAAGAGTGACATTGCCTGCTCCTGGAATGACTGGCTATGTCTCGTGTTCCCCACACAACTGAACCTGCGTTTTGAGGTCGTCCACTGGATGATCTAGTTTTCTTGGACCTCTGTGACATCTGTCTACTGTCTTCTATAGAAGACTCCAATTCATTTCGACTAGTGATGGGTCTCACTGCTGGTGACTGCTCAGCAAGGAAACTCTCCACTAGGATGGCTCTCTCTAACACCCCTGTCTACGTCGGGATGCTGAGGGAGATCATCGAATCTCTGATCTCTCACCTAAGCCCCTGCTCGAAGGTCTGGGCCCTAAAGAATGGGTCATGCACCATATATGTGGAGTAATGAAAGAGGTTGGCGAACTTCACTGAGTATTTTTCCACCATCATACTACCCAGCAGTAGGTGCAATAGCTCCTGTATCTGCACCGCACGTTGGGTGGCTGGGATAAACTCCGCCCGAAACAAGCTCTCGAAGTCTGCCTAGAGGAGTGTCGCCTCGTCATGCACCTGAAGCATTAGGCTCCACTATCTGCCTGATGCTGCCTATAGGAGACTCGCGGCAAGGATCACCATAAGGTCGGCTGGTGTCCCTACTAGTCTGAAGACTCTCACCACATCCTCCAACCAATCCTCAGCTGCATGTGGGTCCCTCTCTCACCTAAACCTGGACGGCCTCTGGCACTGGAACTCTTGAAATGCGCTCAAGTGGCGTGCACTCTCTGATTCAGGGGCTGGTGGTATCGGTGGCCCAACGGGAAGTGGTACCATTGGTGCCTCTGTTGTGATAGGGCCTTGAACCGAGGCCTCGTCGCTCGGTGGGCTATCATCTCGTACAACTCTTAGAACCCTGGATAGCTATCTGGGTGGAGGCATATTGAAAAGAAACAGGTGTGTCATGATCAATAAGTTATAACTGGTGATCTGAATCAAGATATCACAAAGAAAACGCTTGAAAATACACATGCAATCAGTGTTTTTGTGCACTGAGTCGGAAATCAGAAGTCAGGGTCCGGGTATATGGATCCGTCGGCCGCCACACCAACACTGGACTCCCTGAACTAGAAACCACACTCAATACCCTTAAACTATTTCTTCACAAAAAATAAATATCTTAATCCTAAGTTCTGCGGTAGAACCGACTCCTCTAATACCAATTTTTCACGACCCGTCCCCTAGGGCCCATGCCGTAACTTCCACAAATTACATTCCATGTCTCGCGAAGACACTTCTACCATTATTCGTAGAGAATAAACACCATGTGACCGGGGTCAAATTCTATGTGTTACTTGTCCAACATTTTTATCTCAAGACACGGAACGGTTGTACTACACGGTGTCTTCATCAGAAGTATACGTCGGGTATTTTGGAATTTTCCAAAAATGGCGCCTCTATCCAGCGCGCCTCCCGTGAAGTCTGATCTTTGATCTGATGGTCCGTTCATCACAAAACATCAGACACTAGGTCTCCCCAATGTCCCTTTGTCATCTCCTGTGTTTTCAGACCTTCGATTGGCTCCGAAAACACGACTTGATTCTTTCACTTGAAGAAAGATTTAGGAAAGGTCCTACCCATTTCAGTCTGACCCATCACCTACTATCGTCGTCACACCTCCGCTAGGTTGTTGTGATGTTGGGTCTTCAATTTGGGATGGTTGTGTTGCTTAATGGTCTCACAACTATCCGTTGTTCATCACCCACGAATAATGCGCAGAACACACCAAACATTCACAAGAACGGCGGAGGGATCGGGCAGTGTTCGTTTGGCTCGGTCCTTCCGCGTTAGTTTGGTAGTAAGTGGGTCAAGAGAAACAATCATGGAAGGAAGATTCAACGTTACTCAAATCAAATCACACCCCTACCTTGGGTTCCTTGTTTGTTGACGATGTCGCGGAAAGGTGGATGTCGATTCATTGATGTCAGGAAAGAAGATGAAGAAGTCGAGGACGCCGGCGTCGTCGTTCTTCAAGGACGACACTTCCCCCATTTCCCTGGTTGAAGGTCGTTCTTTGTTGGCAGATGAAGTGTTCTTCATTGGAGAGTTCTTTTCCTCCCAAACTCCACCAAAAAGACAAATGCTAACAAAATAATACATTATCACATCT
Source organism: Viscum album (assembly GCA_963277665.1). Taxonomy (NCBI): domain Eukaryota; kingdom Viridiplantae; phylum Streptophyta; class Magnoliopsida; order Santalales; family Viscaceae; genus Viscum; species Viscum album. The sequence goes on along the minus strand of OY728166.1, from coordinate 1,063,431,261 downwards.
TATTAAATTGTTGGCATATAATTCAAAGGTTTAAATTAATTAATTGAATGAGTTAAATTAATTAATTAAGAGGGTTGACACCATAAGTGGGGAGTTCAAGGGGTTTCTCCCCACTTAATGGGGGATCCAAGAGGTTATAACCTCAGGCGGTACCCACCAAATTAATTAATAAGAGGTATTTAGAACTAGGGTGGGCCCCACCACCATAACCTATCATGGGAGGTTAAAGTGAGGTGGCCCCCACCTCCAACCTCCTCTTGGAGGTTTTAACCAACTAAAAATACATTAAGATAACCACTTAATTTATTTTATTATTCCCATGTAAAACCAAAAAACTAACTTTCATTCCCGACTGTCTGTTGTCGAGGTGAAAGCCTTCTAAAGTGAATAACAGCGTTGTGAGTTCAATGGTGCCCTTAGATTTCAATTCTGAGCACCCGTTCAAAAGTTATAAAAACTCACTCATACATTTACTGGATGTACCCGAAAAAAAATTCAGAAATTGATTTCAGGCACACCGGGTCTCAGAATCACACGCCGTCTGTTTTTGCGGTCTTGTAAAATTCTCATGTATTTAAATGAAATCCACAGAAATTCCAGGTCTTTACAAAAACCCCTAGTCCAGACTCAATGAAAAATTCATAATTTCAATCTGATGCTGGGTTTGAAATATATCACAAAAAAATATGCAAAATAATTAATATTTAACATATTTAATATTAAATATTTCTTGAAAATATGATTGGCTTGGAATTCCACCAAACTCTATCATAGGGTAAAGACTTTATTTCCGTGCTAAAAGAGTGGTTGGAAAATTATTTTATAATACTATAATAGGAAAAATTACAATGTATCCCCTAAAATATTCCAATGGACAAAAATAATAATTTTTCATGATTTTTTATAATTGTTACTACACGGTTCATTGCAAGTGTAGTCCTCTAATTTATTGTGATGCTTAATCCAACTATGTAACAAACCTCTTCATTTTTTGTAGGTCTTAAAATAACCAGAATCACTAAAAATTTATCGTCTTACTTCATAGAGAAAGAAATCTATCATGACAAGGATGATACTTTTAGGAGTCTATCATTCTTACACAACCTCATAACCCTCAGGTTACTATCATGTACCCCCCTTAGTACTCAAATTAATCAAATGTGAGCTAATCTTACACATCCATCATTTTGTTCTTAAGTTATTAGAAGAAAATTTTGGTCAATATCACATATCATTCTAGTTAGTCTAACCTAAAAATTAAAAAATGCACAATGTCATTCTAATATGAGTACAATATACTTGCAATTAATATCATGAAATGTGGAGTTCACCTGAGGTATCCCATTCTCAAAAAATTAATCATACATTATAGATATTTTCTCATTCACAAACCAACTTCAATTAATCTTATGCAACAAATATTAATCATAGATTTGACGTATGTGTCTTTAAAAATATAGTGCCATCCATACAGAGAATATTTTATGCTAGTTAAATCCTAAAAGTCTTTTACAATATTGATATATTCATACATACACAATAGAAAAATAATTTTAATGCTATGAAGATAATATAAAACTCAATTTAATCTTACATAGAAACTAAATTATTCTATAATGGATCATATCCTTCTACAAACAGCTTCAAACCTACTTGCACATCTTCCAAAATTAAAATATGCTTTAATAAATTCCTTTATACCCTCTCAAAGTCATGTTCTTGATATATAATGATATAAAAGTGTCTCTTTTCATTTCTATATCATTAATTCCTCATACACCTATATGCCAAATCCACAATGAACATTCTCACATCACCACGTCTTTAAATTTTTCAATACTCTATATATGTATTCTAATATCACTCTATCAACAGACATCTATTATCTAAAAAATATAATACAAAAAATCTTGGTTTAAAAAACATCATATGAAATACCTTATGAATACCCATCCAAAAGACATTATAAATAAAATATAAAACCCTTTTATAGTAGATCTCTAATTCAAATTCAATCCCCAATTAGTCAACAAAAAATTGTGACCCCATAAGCCTTTTATAACACCCCAAAATTATAGTAATAATTTTTATTTAAAGATATCAAAGATTATTTTATCAAAGGTAGTATGATCTTTAGACTAAAATGTACATTATTTTATTTCATTAAGGTAGAAAATTATTATACAAAATAAAATACATTATGAGATATCTAAATGAATCATAATTAGAAAAATTGAAAAAGGAACAAAAATATAGGTAAATAAAAATACTAAAATGTTTAAATTATCATAATAATTATCTTCCATGTATATCATGCTAATAATGATAACTACAGAATGAATATGACACATTAGAAATATGATAAACATCTTGATAATAAAATTTGAGAACTGAATGAAGTATTTTAGAAAAGTATCTTTGGATTTATAAAGGAATGTAATATTATTTATATATATACATATATATTCATTGTAAATATGTCCATAATATATATAGTTATTTGTTATATATGGTTTTTGGGATTATATGGTCGTACAACATTGATTAGTCACTTAAAGTGGCTAATATTCATTGTTAAGTTCTTAATATTAATGTGTTTAAAAGTTCATAAACATCAATTTTAGTCCAATTCAGAAATTGACCTTCATTTCCCATCATTTTGCAATTCATGCTTAAAATGTCAATTTGGGCCCACTCAATAATTTTCTTGTGTAAATTACAATATTCATCATTTTAATTTGAAATTTTGGGATATGATTGATAACTTTGTTTGGAACATTTTATCTTTTAGGTCCGATGGATGAATCCCAAATGAAGATGGAGAATTTTGCGCCTGAAGGCAGAAACATGCTGGAAAAAGCATAATGGGCCTAAGGCCCATCAAACAAATGTGGGGCCCAGACACCAAGCCCAATGAAGCTCAAATTTATACAGTAGAGAGATAAAAATATGAAGATCATTTTATTCAACTGTGGCTGGAGCTAATTCTGAAGTTATCATGATGATAAATGGATCTGAATTTGATATTTAAATGGTGGACATGACATTAATGCTCAAAAATCCGTCCCACCATTTCGACTATAACGTCCAAACGGCTGAGCGAAATTTCATGAAATTTTTAAAGATCATATAGGACAGATTTATGAAGATATTTCTCTTCTACAGCCCCTCCGTATTCGGCCGTCTTAAATTTCGAATTCACACGTCAATGTGGTGGATGAATCTGGACAGTTTTCCGGGTCAAATTCAAAACATCAATTTCCTTTTGATTATTCACCCTCCATTTGACTCTATTAATTGTTTGGGGGTGAATTAATTGTTGGGGGATGTACCTAAGGCTCCTAATATGCCTATATAAGGAGCTAGTGGTGAAGGGAATGGGTGTGAAAATTTTTCTTATCATCTTGGATGCTTTGTTTCATTGTAATGTTTTGCTTCCAAGTTTCCTTTGTAATGTTTTCCATTTCCATGTAAGTTTTTTTTTGTATCTTTATGTTCTTAATCAACTTCTTATCTTATATATTTTCCATTTCATTTATTAAAACTTTATAATCACAAAGCACAGTGATATCTCTGTGTTGTTGTGAATTAGTTCACACATAGGTGTGAATTTCATTCACACACACGGAGGAGTGCTCGTTATTTCCGCGGTTTTAATTTCTTCAATCCAATTCTTGTTAGCCATCTTCCGCCCACCATTGAGAGTATACCATCAATGGAGGTCTAAACCCTTAATGGGTTGATCTTAGGAGGATGCAAAGGCTGGATTGAATGTTATTTTATGAACGAATTGTTGTTAAATGGTTAATTAATTTAAGACATCCATTCTTCAGTTATTTCTACTCTTCATCTTTACTGTGTTTGAGAAAAATAAATTCAATTACTAAATGACCATATACCTCGGAGAGATCATGAATTTGGTTCTCTAAGTGTATATGGGATTAGTAATTGTGTTTAGTAAGCACCAAACCAGAAAATGATGAAGGTAGTGTTATTTTTGAAGAATGGATTCATCAAGAATTAATAAAACCAAAATTGTTTAAAGAAGTATAATTCATTCAATCCACCCCGAGCATAATCCTAGATCAACCCATTTTCATTGAATTGAATTGACGTAGGTTTCTTAGTGTTATTTAAAACCATCCAAAATCAAAACCAATGTTGGCTACTTCATAGCCCATCCTTCACCAAATCATAGCGTCTCAAGGTTACTTCTTCGGTCCCTGTGGACTCAACCCCTACATGTACTACATCGATCGCTTTTACCCGTAGGGTAAATTTGGGCGCAACCAAATTTTCACGCCGTTTCCGGGGACCAAGTAAGTTCCTTAGACCAAAAACCTTCTTTTCTTACCCCCATTCTTCTATTCTCATCCCAATTCTCTTATCCTTTCCCTTTCTCGCTTTTTTTTTCTTTTGGCGCATGTCCGCCTACACCCACTATAACTCAAACAGATTAGTTAGGGTGGATACTCCTACGGCTGGGGAGTCAAGCACTAAAAGAGGTCTATTTCCTTTAGATCCAAATCTTCCTAATACTCCAAATTCAGACGTTGAGTTCGATACAATAGAGAATCTCCCACAAAACCAAATCATAAACCGGGGAGGGAACCAAAATAACGGGCAGGACCCTAACTTGGGAATTATTGCAGACCCGACCATGAATGACTACCTCACACCAACCTGGACCAATGCACCCTCATGCATTAGGCATGATAACATAGGATATTCCCAATATGTTTTCAAACCCCATGTCCTGAACCACCTTCCAACCTTTCATGGGATGGAGTCTGAGATGCCTTAACTTCATGTTAAAGAATTTAATGACATTGTCGAAACCATGTGCCCACCAAATCAAATTGAATCTGCTAAAATGAGACTTTTCCCTTTTTCCCTTAAGGACCGAGCAAAGAATTGGTTAAAAAATTTGAGACCAGCATCCATTCACTCTTGGGACCAACTTCAACGAGAATTTTATAAAAAATACTTCCCCCATCACAAAACAATTGCACTTAAAAAGAGCATACAAAACTTTTTTGAAAGAGAGGGAGAAACATTCTACGAAACATGGGAAAGGTTCAAGGACACATTAAACATGGTACCGCACCATGGTTTCTTAATCCCAGAACAAGTGAGAATTTTCTATGAAGGGTTGGGTCCTGGAAACAAACAATTCATTGATATGATGTGTAATGGAACCTTCAAAAACAAAGCCCCAAATGATGCTTACGAGTATCTAGAAAATCTTGTTGAACAAAACCAAACATGGGGAACATAACCATACTATGAGAAGCCATCCAAATCTGGTGGAATGTACAATCTTGGAGAAGAAGAAAACCTTAGAGCAAAATTTGCTGCACTCATGAGGAAAGTTGAGGAGATTGATCTTAGGAAGGTCCACAAAACCCAAACTGTTGAGCTTGTTTGTACAATTTGTGACAAGAATGACCACAAGACTGATAATTGTCCAACCATTACTTCCATCAAGGATGTTCTTTTAGGAGGACCACCAGAAGAAGTTAATGCAATGAACTTTCAAAAGCCACAATTCACGAACACCTTCAATCCAAGGTATAATGACCATCTGGGTTTTTGTTGGAAGGACAATCAACAACCAACACAACAACAATGTATCAACCCATACCCTCAACAATACTTTCAACCTCATAATCAGTTCCAACCACAACTGGTCCAATTCCAAAATCCTCATGTCCAATATCAACAACCTATTCAACAACCAAAGTATCCTCCTAGAATAAACCCACAAGCTCAAGCACCAACCCAAAATGTTCCACAAAGCCTACTAGAACAACTGTGTAAACAAATGGACAAAATGAACTCAGAATTCTCATCCATTAAACAAGAACTTCAAACCATAAAAACTGGAAAGGCACACATTCCCACACAAGCCATTCCACAACAAACATCAAGGGGAGAGACAAGTTTCACTCAAACAACTCACGAACAACTAAAGGTTGTGACAGTTTTAAGAAGTGGGAAATCAATTGAAAAACCTGAACAGATAAGTCAGAAACCATGTGAAGCTTAAAAATATAATGAAAATTCAAATGAAATACAAGATCAAACTGAAGAAACTGATATTAATGTGAATGAAACAACACTACATCAAATGACTCCACAATCTGCACCATTTCCTCAACTCATGAGGGGGAAAACCTAGCCTGAATTGAGTGAAACATTGAGGGAAATCTTCTCACAAGTCAAGTTGAACATTCCCATTCTAGATGCCATCCAAACCATACCTTCCTACTCAAAATATCTTAAGAACTTGTGCACTTTTAAAAGAAAATTTTCACATAAAAACCAAGTCCTTTTGGCTGCTAATGTGAGTACCACCATTCAAGGGACCATTCCTCCTAAGATGAAAGACCCAGGATGCCCTTACATAAATGTTGAACTAGGAGAGAACAAAGTTGTCAAAGCCTTGTGTGATCTAGGTGCTAGTGTGAACCTCATTCCTTATGCCATGTACTGTCAGTTAGGGCTCGAAGAACTCCAACCCACATCTGTCACTCTTCAACTTGCTGATCGTAGTGTTCGAGTTCCAAAGGGGATCTTAAAAGATGTTTTGGTAAAAGTTGAAAATTTCATTTACCCAGCTGACTTCATTGTTCTGGACAATCACCCAAGCTTAGGTCCTAGGGAGCAAACCCCAATCATACTTGGTCGTCCCTTCCTTGCAACAATCAACTCTGTAATCCGAGTCCGAAATGGGAACATGACCATCACCTTTGGGAACATGAGTCTAGACTTGAACATCTACAATGCAAACTCACAAATTGGGGATGATGAAGAGATCCATGAGGTTAATTGGATTGGTAGTGTTGATAATGAACTCAATGAACATCATGGAGTTACCGAAGGATGGTTAAGTCAAGAAGAGATTGATTTTATTTATTCACATGAGGGAAATTTGCCTCCTTGGATTGAATCCCTTTCAGACAGCTCTATTGATGAATTTCTAGAATCACCAATCAATGATACCATGGTTGAAATCAATAACATTGAGTCCATAGCCATTCATGACACTGCTCTGGAAAATTTAGTGGATGAAAATTCTGTTCACAAGGAACCAATTTTGTCAAGAAATCTGAACAAAGAAACTAAGTTCAATACAAAGTCTCAACCATTTTTGGAAAGTCATGACCAATATGATCTTGAATTTAAAGTCTTACCTTCATCACTAAAGTATGCTTACTTAGGGGACAATAAATCCTTTCCTGTTGTCATTTCATCCTCCCTTGAAGCCGATCATGAGAGGATGCTTCTAGATGTTCTTAGGAGACACAAGAAAGCCATTGGATGGACCCTATCTGATATCCCTGGGATTAGCCCACTTATCGGGACTCATAGAATTATTCTTGAATCTGAGTCAAAGCCATGTCGTCAACCTCAGAGGCGACTCAATCCTAATCTCATGGAATTAGTGAGAAAAGAACTTTTGAAATTGTTAAAAGCCGGTATCAGCTATCCTATAGCTGAGAGTGAGTGGGTTAGCCCAATCCATGTGGTTCCAAAGAAGGCTGGAATCACAGTAATAACCAACAAGGATGGAGAGATGCTTCCAACAAGGGTCAGTAGTGGATGGAGAGTTTGTATTGACTATAGGAAGCTCAACTCTTGTACCAAGAAAGACCATTTCCCCTTACCCTTTATTGATCAAGTCCTCGAGCGAGTGTCGGGTCATCAATTCTATTGCTTCCTAGATGGATTCTCAGGGTATAATCAAATCGAAGTCTCCTTAGAGGATCAAGGAAAAACAACCTTCACTTGTCCATTTGACACTTTTGCCTTCAAACGCATGCCCTTTGGGTTATGTAATGCCCCTGGTACCTTCCAGCGGTGCATGATGGGAATATTCTCGGATATGGTGGGGGATTTTTTAGAGGTCTTCATGGATGACTTCTCCATATTTGGGGATACTTTTGAGGGATGCCTTATAAATGTTGAAAAGGTTTTGTCAAGGTGCGAGGATAATAATCTCATACTAAATTGGGAAAAATGCCATTTCATGGTAAGGGAAGGACTTGTTCTAGGTCATCTGGTATCTGGTAGAGGGATTGAAGTTGATAAAGCTAAGGTTGACATAATTCTTCACCTTCCCTCTCCTAAAACTGTTAAGGAAGTGAGGTCCTTCTTAGGACATGCTGGTTTTTATAGAAGGTTCATTAGGAATTTCAGCTCTATTTCTCGACCACTTTGTGCTCTATTGGTAAAAGATGTTCCATTTTTATGGACAGAAAGCTGTGAGGAATCATTCTCTACACTCAAGTAAACTCTTATATCTCCACCTATCATGCAATATACAAATTGAAAACTTCCTTTTGAGCTCATGTGTGATGCAAGTGATTTCGCTGTAGGAGCAGTCTTAGGAAAACAGTGTGAGAAAACTCCACATGTCATTTCTTATGCAAGCAAATCTTTAAATGATGCAAAAATAAACTACACCACCACTAAGAAGGAGTTGCTTGCTGTTGTCTTTGCCTTAGAGAAATTCAGGTCTTATCTCTTAGGATCACCCATCATTGTCTTCACTGATCATTCAGCCCTAAAATACCTTTTTCAAAAACAAGATGCCAAGGATAGATTGATTAGGTGGGTCCTTCTTCTTCAAGAGTTCGATTTAACCATTAAGGATAAAAAGGGTGTTGAAAATATTGTAGCTGATCACCTCTCTAGGATGGAATTCAAAGACAACCCACACCACCTCTCTGTGTCTGATTCATTTCCTGATGAGCACCTCTATTCAGTGAGTGATTTCCCTTGGTATGCTGACATAGCAAACCATTTGGTGACGGGTGACATTCCAAAATTCATGGGGACCCAAGCTAAGAGGAAATTCCTTTCTGGCGTAAAACACTATGTGTTTGATGATCCTTACCTCTTCAAGTTCTGTCCTGATCAAATCATCAGGAGATGTATTCCCGAGACTGAGCAAGAGTCCATTCTAAAATTTTGTCATGGAGAGGCATGTGGAGGCCACTTTTCTACAAAGAAAACCACTGCAATGGTCCTCCAAAGTGGTTTCTACTGGCCGAAACTCACTAAGGATTCCTTCCAATTCTGCAAAAGTTGTCCTCAGTGTCAGAAATTAGGATCCATTACCAAAAGGAATCAAATGCCCCTCACTCCCATTCTGGTCGTTGAAATATTTGATTGTTGGGGAATTGATTTCATGGGACCCTTTCCAAACTCTAAGGGGTACCTCTACATCCTCTTAGCTATTGATTATGTCTCAAAATGGGTTGAAGCCATTCCCACCAAGTCCAATGACCACCATGTTGTGATCCGATTTTTGAAAGAGCATATATTTTCTCGATTTGGAATTCCTAGGGCTATAATCAGTGATCGTGGAACCCATTTCTGCAACCGCCCATTCGCTTCACTCATGTCTAAGTATGGTATTACTCATAAAGTTTCCACTGCATACCATCCTCAAACCAACGGTCAAGCTGAGTTGGAAAATAGAGAAATTAAACAAATTCTTGAAAAAACTGTCAATCCCTCTAGGAAAGATTGGACCGAGAAACTCTTAGATGCCCTTTGGGCATATCGAACTGCTTTCAAAACTATCCTAGGCATGTCATCGTATAGATTGGTTTATGGAAAAGCATGTCATTTACCTGTTGAAATTGAACATAAGGCCTTTTGGGCAATAAAAAAATGAACTTTGACATTTCTTTGGCTGAAACAAAAAGGAAATTAGATCTTAATGAACTCGAGGAACTTAGGATGGAGGCTTATGAAAATTCAAGGATAAATAAATCTAAAGTTCAAGCCTACCAATCTAGGAATATCAAAGTCAAACACTTTGAGCTGGGAAAATTTGTGCTCTTGTATAGTTCAAAACTTCATCTACACCCAGGAAAGCTAAGGTCCAGATGGTCTGGTCCATACCTAGTGCATCATGTGTACCCTCATGGGGCAATAGAGATTCAGGATCCCACAAGTGGTCATGTCTTCAAAGTCAATGGTCATAGGTTAAAACCATTCATTGAATCATTCAATAAACAAGAAACCAAGGAGGAGTTAACTGAGCCAACATATGAACCAGAGAAAAATTGATAGATTTAGGGTACAAGTCGGGCTAACGACGTTAAACAAAAGCGCTGCACGGGAGGCAACCCGTGGTTTTCATGTTTCCAATCACTGGGAATCATCTTTTGTTTCCTTCTGCTTAATTTTGTTACTTTTTTTTATATATAGACTGTTGACCTGTTCTTCTTTTATGAGTAAGGATGGGTATGAAAAGGGAGCACCGTATTCATCCGTGTCACGCGGTGTGATCCCTGAGTAATACCTTACCCAGAAATTTAAAGAAGACAATGTATCATCAGTTTATTTTATTTATGTTTTTGTAGGTTTAAAAAAATTTATATAGACTGTTGACCTGTTCTTCTTTTATGAGTAAGGATGGGTATGAAAAGGGAGCACTGTATTCATCCGTGTCACGCGGTGTGATCCCTGAGTAATACCTTACCCAGAAATTTAAAAGAAGACAATGTATCATTAGTTTGATTTAAAAAAACATGAAAATGATGGTACTTGGAATTAATTAAATCATTGTGTTGTTTGTTTTGTCTGCTTTGTCCTTCTTTTTATAGTTCATGAACTATTTTGGGTGATACATGTTCAATCAAGGAGGTGCCTACATCCCCAAAGAGATCAAAGGAGTAATTTGGAGTATCATGTACCTCAACTTTAAAAACCAGGTGAATTTGTTCCATGTTTTTCATTCTCAATTTTATCTTTGAACTCCTCTCCTACCCCCTTCTAACTTTTTTTTTCTTTAAACACTGGGGACAGAGTTATTCTAAGTTGGGGGGGGATAAAAAATGTTTTTTATTTTGAATAAGAACATGCATGAAAAAAAAATCCATTAACCATAAACATGATAAAGACACATTGCAAACTCTAAAATTGGATATCAAATAAATTTTGCATGCCTTGATTCTGATTTTAATGCAAGTTTAAGTTCATGAGCATAGTTTTTGGAAAGTGCGGTTGTCCGATGTGATTTTTCAATGTTTATATTTTCATCCTCTTAATAAAAATGCCACAATGCATGTCTACTGGATCGTGGGTGTAAATTTGAGTTCTTGGGTCCCTTTCATTATAGCATAGGGTTCTGGGGTCACTTTTAGTTTAATTTGAGTATCAAAAAAAAACAAAAAAACAAAAAAAACAAAAAAAAAATTGAAAATAATAATAATGACCACATAGAGAAATGTTTTGTCCAAATGCGTGGCGTCCGACACTTGGGGATCGTGACTCCATAGTTGTCTTGGCCAGAGTTAGGCTTTATATCTCTATTGTAGAGCATGAAATTGACAATATGTGTGGCGTCCGATACTTGGGGATCGTGACTCTATAGTTGTCTTGCCCAGAGTTAGTCTTTTCATATATATTGTGGATAAAAAAATCGTCAAAAAATCAAAAAAAATGGATACTCATATTAAGGTTTAATGTCATTCCCACCTAGCGCTTCCATTTTTTCCCCTTGAACAATAAAATGGGCCCCATATGTTTTATGATGCACAACACTTTATCATGCTTAATTGCAATTGGATGAAATGTGGCAATGAATTTGAACAAAGGAATGGGCTTGGGCTTGGGATATGCTTATGGACCTAGCTTGTTTTAAATGATTTTGATGGGTTCCATAATTTTTTTGGTATGAGATCTTTTGAGTGAGCAATGTGTATTTAAATGTTTTTGGAAAAGGGGATTTGGATTTCATATTTGTAATTTATTTTGCTCGGGACTAGAAAAACTCAAGTTGGGGGGTGTGATTAGTCACTTAAAGTGGCTAATATTCATTGTTAAGTTCTTAATATTAATGTTTTTAAAAGTTCATAAACAACAATTTTAGTCCAATTCAGAAATTGAACTTCATTTCCCATCATTTTTCAATTCATGCTTAAAATGTCAATTTGGGCCCACTCAATAATTTGCTTTTGGAAATTACAATATTCATAATTTTAATTTGAAATTTTGGGATGTGATTGATCACTTTGTTTGGAACATTTAATATTTTAGGTCCGATGGATGAATCCCAAATGAAGATGGAGAATTTTGCGCCTGAAGGCAGAAACATGCTGGAAAAAGCATAATGGGCCTAAGGCCCATCAAACAAATGTGGGGCCCAGAAACCAAGCCCAATGAAGATAAAATTTATACAGTAGAAAGATAAAAATATGAGGATCATTTTATTCAACTGTGTCTGGAGATAATTCTGAAGTTATCATGATGATAAATGGATCTGAAGTTGAGATTTAAATGGTGGACATGACATTAATGCTCAAAATTCGGTCCCACCATTTCAACTATAACTTCCAAACGGCTGAGCGAAATTTCCTGAAATGTTTACAGATCATATAGGACAGATGGATGAAGATATTTCTCTTCTACAGCCCCTCCGGATTCAGCCTTCTTAAATTTCGAATTCACACGTAAATGTGGTGGACGAATCTGGATAGTTTTCCGGGTCAAATTCAAAACATCAATTTCCTTTTGATTATTCACCCTCCATTTGACTCTATTAATTGTTTGGGGGTGAATTAATTGTTGGGGGATGTACCTAAGGCTCATAATATGCCTATATAAGGAGCTAGTGGTGAAGGGAATGGGTGTGAAAAGTTTTCTTATCATCTTGGATGCTTTGTTTCATTGTAATGTTTTGCTTCCAAGTTTCCTTTGTAATGTTTTCCATTTCCATGTAAGTTTTTTTTTGTATCTTTATGTTCTTAATCAACTTCTTATCTTATATATTTTCCATTTCATTTATTAAAACTTTATAATCACAAAGCACAGTGATATCTCTGTGTTGTTGTGAATTAGTTCACACATAGGTGTGAATTTCATTCACACACACGGAGGAGTGCTCGTTATTTCCGCGGTTTTAATTTCTTCAATCCAATTCTTGTTAGCCATCTTCCGCCCACCATTGAGAGTATACCATCAATGGAGGGCTAAACCCTTAATGGGTTGATCTTAGGAGGATGAAAAGGCTGGATTGAATGTTATTTTATGAACGAATTGTTGTTAAATGGTTAATTAATTTAAGACATCCATTCTTCAGTTATTTCTACTCTTCATCTTTACTGTGTTTGAGAAAAATAAATTCAATTACTAAATGACCATATACCTCGGAGAGATCATGAATTTGGTTCTCTATGTGTATATGGGATTAGTAATTGTGTTTACTAATCACCAAACCAGAAAATGATGAAGGTAGTGTTATTTTTGAAGAATGGATTCATCAAGAATTAATAAAACCAAAATTGTTTAAAGAAGTAAAATTCATTCAATCCACCCCGAGCATAATCCTAGATCAACCCATTTTCATTGAATTGAATTCACGTAGGTTTCATAGTGTTATTTAAAACCATCCAAAATCAAAACCAAAGTTGGCTACTTCATAGCCCATCCTTCACCAAATCATAGCGTCTCAAGGTTACTTCTTCGGTCCTTGTGGACTCGACCCCTACATGTACTACATCGATCGCTTTTACCCATAGGGTAAATTTGGGCGCAACCAAACATATATTTTTGTTGATGGCATCATTACATGTAAGAATAATTAATGTTATAAATTATATGTATTATTTTATTAAACTATTATTGGAAAAACATATTCTCTAAATTGTAGGGTATAAATATTTGTAAACACATTAAGAAATCTATATAAAAAGTAGAAGCAATGCTATAAAGAAATATAATTCTTCCCTAGACCAATCCAAAGTTGAACTTCATTAAGTATGGCTTGAGAAAAATCTTCTACGAGAGAAGTTCAAGATCATGGAAATCACTTTGAAATATATGTTATTTGAATCACCACCCATGAATACCAAAAATTATTATCTTACTTTAACACCCCAAAAATTTAGTTAATAAAATAATTGGCTCGATAGCTTTCTTAACATGCAACACTGAGCTTTAAGCAGATTGTGATATAGTATAAAAATATTATTATTTAAATGAAACCATTATAACCCAGTCATTAAATTTTAAGGTATGAATATTAATAACCATATTTTGAAAAATATATATATAAAGGTTTTAGATAAGTCAATTTATAAGTAATTAATTTTTAATAAAGTTATATGCTTCAAAAATAAATTTTTGCTTCAAAAATGGTTTTATTTATTTCTTCGAGAAAATAATATAATAAATTTATCCCAATTTTAGAAAATTTATTTTAGAAAATAAACATGGTTTTGGAAATCATATTATAAATACTATCTTATAGTGAATTTTGTATAATTTTTTAAAAAGCTTGATTTTATAATGAATAGTGAAAAATATTGTTTCTTATTAAAGGTTGCCTTTTCTTTTCAATCATTTATAAAGTTCTATGTTTTTTAAAATGTTTAAAAAGTAAAATTAGTTCATTTTAATTATTAATAATATAATTTAAGGTCATTTTAATCAGTTTCATGTTTTATTTTGATATACAAATGTTGTATACTTGAGAAAATAATTTTTTTGGAAATCCTCTTTTCAATTCATTTTACAGGTTTAATTTTAAATTAAATTGTGCAACTTATTTTAATTGAATTTGATAAAATGGATTAGAATTTTTTAATTATAATAATTTATATTTGGAAATATGGTCAACTAAATTTTTTTTCTTAATGAAAGGTAAAATTAATAAAAAATTATTACCGTATTTAAGGTTAAAACATGTTTATTTAGGGTTAAACTAAAGAAATAAGGGTTAAAATATCCTTAAAAATTTTCCAAATCCTATTTTATGGATATATTTCAAACTTATATCATCTAATATTCATAAATTTTCTATTTTCCAGAGATTGTTCTTGAGTAATACATTAATAGTTTTTAACATGTTCAAAAATTCCAAGTGTGTCATCTCCCCCACTTAAAAAGCACACCCCTCGTCTCTATTATTTACACCACTTTGAGCCACATAAATCAACCAAAACATACCAAATTCTGTTATAAACTTTACTTTACATGAATTATAGGTTATTCTCTTCTTAAAATACCATTCCAAGGGTCCTTGAAAAAGGATCTAAGTGAGGTTTTCCGAAGAAGAGGTAATCATCCTCCCCTACCTCTTTCAATTTATTTCTTCTTATACCTCCTATAAATATATTGTATTTTCCATAAAATAATAAATTTAGTATCAAAAATATACTGAAATTTTATTATGATAATGTAACCACTATTATCCACCCTCTTTTTCATCAAATGGGAAGTGAAATTATCACTCATGCGTACATGTGGACTACCACCTTCGCATAGAAATATAATTCATTTTCTATCACCATATTTCATGGATGGTTATTATGATGGGTTTAATGTTTATATATTATTTTTATGAAATTATTATTATTATTATTTAATTATAATTTTATATATACCTTTTTAATTTACCATCTGTTGGAAAATGATAATGTTGCTCGTGCGTACTTGTCGATTACCACCGCCACAAAGTAACATAATTTGTTTTTCATTTATTATTTACATGGATGGTTATATAGATATATTTAAGGTTAATATATGTTATTTAGGATATAATTATTGTTCTATAATGATAAAATAATTTTCATCCCTCTTTGATTCTTTTCATTATAAAAGGAAAACAACGTTCATGCGTACGTACGACCTGTCGTCTCCATAAATATTGTAAATAGTTTTTTTATATATATAACATTTATGAATGATTATAAATAATTAAATAATTAATATATATTACATTTATATCATGAATACCATTATGTAGATGATGTAACCATGTTCAAAGTATAATAATCGTAACAGTCGAACAGAAACATCTAAGAAAAATGAAAAAGTTGACACTTAGAAATGATGATTTTAAAATAGAAATATTAATAAAAGGGGGTTGAAATGTTATAAATGGATCGTATGAGATATTATAAGTATTTAAATATTTTTTTATAGAATTATAATAAATTTAAATTTATTATACAGGACTTTAGAGTGTGTTTGAAGTAAGTCAATCTTGAGGTAAGGGATTTATGTTTTAAACTCATTTTATCAGGGTTACTTATGCTTAAACTTCCATTAAGGGAAATTATATTATACTTATCTGATAAAAACTTTTATGTTTTACAATATACTATTTATTTCAAGAATTTATAAGCTTTAGTACCATTTTCATCTCTTTGGTGCTCAAAATAATTTAGAATTGTTTTTTAGGAAAAGCTGACCATATTTCTCGTATTTCAGTCAAAACAAATATCTTCCATATTCATGTTTTCCAAAATATTTTCAAGAATGTGTTTTAATATTATTTAGTGGGTTTTAAAATTCATTTTTAAATTTTTTTTACTTTTTATATAAGGTTAAAAAATAATTTTTTTCATTTTATAAAAAAGTTACATTTTATCGAAGGTGTGAAAAGAATATTTTTTTAATGATTATGCCAAGAATAAAATTTACCACTATATTGATCTCACATTATTTTTAAGATTAATTTATAATTTTCCATATTTATTTTTAAAGAAAATTTTTTTTTATAATATTATATATATTTTTAGATATTAAATATGTGATTTCAAAATGAAAAGGTTATCTTCATCAATAAATTTTCCAATGATGTTTTAAAAGAATGTTTCATCTATGATAACATCTTTTGATGTTACTTATGAATTAATATGGATATAATATAATGATATTGTCATTATTCTTTCATTGGATGGTTATGAATCTAGTTTATTTACCTTTGGTTTTTCTATAATAAAAGGTTAATGAAACTCTTTTACTTTCCACAAGTTTTGATATAATGATATTATGACTGTTTTATAATCTGATGGAACATAATATAATGGATTATGATTATGTGATGGGTGGTTATAGAATTATATATCCCCCAATAAATTAGGTAATGATGGATATCTCATGAGATAATAAAAATTGTAATGGGGAGTGAACTCTATTTAGTAATTGACTATGTCCACTATGATAATCATGGGAGTGAAACTTGACTAATTATATAATGGAATTGAGAGTGAACCTAATCCACTATAATAGTATTTTTAGTGATCCCTGGCCAAGTATATGATGGAATTTAGAGTTAAACCAATCCACTAGGATAGTCTTTTCAGTGATCCTTGGATAAGGAAATAATTTTCTATGCTTATGTTTATACCACAAACTTATATCTTATTATTATGATATGTTCTCATAGATCATGATTGATTATTAATGATTCTGCAGACTTATGAATTATATATTTTTTTATGAAAAAAAATTATACCATGACTCATTACTTAAGATAATTAACTTATTTGGTATGATTATTTTAATTTATGATCATGTTATCATACCCGTATTCTTATCTTAATCTCACTTATAATCATTGATTGAAATCTATTATGTTTTCACTTACTAAGAATATGATCTCAACCTTTCCTGTGTTTCCTTTCCCCAAGTTAAGAAAAAATATTTTAGTTATTTATTTTCTAATATGGGTATGGAGAAAGGAAATTTTTTTGGAAGATAAGAAATATTTTATGAAATAAGTTGTTTATGTATATTGTTTTTAAAGACACTAAACCTTTATGGTTCAGGCATGGATCGTAATGATATAGATTGAATATTCATCTAAAGTAACACAATATCTATTTATATAAAAAAAAGGGTCACTATACTTACCCAAAGGTCTTATACATAGGTCTTGATGGGTTTTAAAAATCGAAGATAGGATGATATAAACATTTAATTATTAATGTAATAAATGATATTTTAAAATACATATATATTCTATATTATGTGTATTTATACATTTATAATTTTTATGAATACTAATTTAAAAGAATGAATTTAATTAAAATATAATGTTATTTTTAATACTAATTTAGGGATAAAATTAAATTTACGGTTAGTAAATGAATGTGTCGCCCCGAAACTACACTCCAGGATCAGGTAATCATAGACACCTGCTTCACAAATTTGATACTTGATGTAAAATCCTAGATATAACCATGCTTAATTAAAATATCAATAATAATTATTTCATATCTTATATATAAAAAATATTTTCAAATTTAGAGAATTAGATAATAAAGATAAAACATAAACTAACAAAACCCATGTCATTTGTATCAAACATTCATTTTTTCCATTATATATACAAAACTAATTAATCCATAATGAGTCTTCAACATCTCTCATAAATTATTTTACATGTTCTATCCTTATAAAAATTTCATGTGTATTAATTTTCTTCATAACCTGGGTAAATGGAAAAAATAATAATGGGTGAGATCAAATTCTTGGTAAGGGAAAACATACAACTAATATAATCATGGGATAAACATGAAATAAATATTATGGCAGGAATAAGTAGACAACATGAAGCCATAATCAACTTTAAATTGAGAGAATTAGATATCTATTATAATAAATTAAAATGTGTTTATCATTAATATTGATCTCATTGTGATAGAATTAATAATTTCAGACATCAAAAATATATTTTCATGCCCTTATTCCAAAACACTATCCTCTTATATAGAGAGTTATACACCAACACCCAACTTGTTTTATCTCGTGATATTTTTCAATGCATCAAAGGGATATATAAGTTTGGGACCCATCAATATACTAATTACGTCCAATGAATTCACTATAATATTCAACAATATTTTTATCACCATTCCCTAAGGAACCTCTTTATGAATAAAAAATATTGTTATCTATATAAGGAGGGATAAAAAATTTCTATACATGATCAACCTATGTTAGCGGTCAATAATCATCAAAGAAGGTTAATATTTTCATGATTTCAATAAAAAGGATAACATGGTCATAAAATTCATAATAAATAAAGTGTATGGTAAAACAATACATAGTCAATTCTCAAATAATAATCCATATTAGAATAAAAAAACAAAATTCCAATAATTTTCCCCATATCAGAAGAATGAAATTATTTCGAGGTAAAAATTATCCAATCTGAATTATGTACAATGTGATGTACACATCATATAGAGAAATGAGTATATGGATAAGTAAATACTAGAATAATCATGATCATAATCCATTATACAAAGAAGGTGGAGGGTTTTAAAAAGAACAAAACCATGATGTAACAAAGGAAACATATAAGGATGTTGACATAGATAAACAAATTCCTTACAAAAATACTACTTTGAATGATATCACAAAATAAGGGATAAAGAATCGAATTATTTGATACTATAATTTCAATACCCTAAATTATAACATATATATTAGAGGAAAAACCATGAAATATAGACCCCATTATGGTAAATCTGGTAAAAAATAAAAACTGATGTACAAATGAAAACTTAAAAGAGATTTCCAAAAAAATTAAAATTGACGCCAAATAAAAAAGTACATGTCACTTTAAAAGATAAATTTAGAAATAGTTACAAGAAATATATTTTTAATATTAAATTTTAAAACAAAAATATCTAATAATATATCCTTTAAAAGATATAAATTTTATCTTGGAGAAATGAGGTGAGGAGGACAAAACATATAAAAGTGAAAGGACAAACCCTTTTTTATTTTCAAAATATCTTTGTCCAAAACTCAAATTTTAATAAGAGTAAAAAAATCATCTATATTAAAACATAATTTTTCAAAAAAGATTATAAAATACCATATAATAAAATATTACGGTGGTAGAACCCAATCATGGAAGAAATAAGTTCATGAATAAATAATATAACTCAATGAAATGAGACTCCAGTTATTAATATACCTTAAGGGAAACAAACTCTGTGATTCAAGAAACATTTGAAAGGGGTTTTATGTAGTAAAAATGTAAATAATAAGATAATACCACATAATAAAATCAAAGGGGTATAATTTATCCAACTTATATGAAATAATTTTAAGTAAACTATTATAACTAAATGAATTAAAATTGAGTTATTAAAAACTATTATGACTGGGGTAACAATTGATTCAAAATACATTTAAATAAATGTAAATTATTTATCTTAGTTTATCCACTAAATTACAAGGAAAAAATGTATAGAACATTCATGGGATAGTAAATCAATAGAAAATTATACAAAGAAAATGTTGTGTATAATATATAACATGTCTCAAAGAATCAGAATTGAGACCAATAAAACTATTCTTACTTAAGTAACACTTTAATCAAAACCCCTTGAAAGAGTGGGCTTATAATTGAATAATAAATATTATTATTAAAATATAATTCATGATATTATATCTCAAATTGGTATTATATACCACATATGTCACACCCGCCACTTTGAAATTATTTACTTTACTAATTTTATTGGCATTGGGTAGTTCGGGTTGGAGCCCAACTTAAGATTTTGAAATCTTATTTAAAAACAAATGTTTTTCCCTTGACTGCATTCAGTGCACCATGGTTGAAGTTGTGCGAATTTACCTGGGTCATCGCGTGACCTCGCCGGTTCACCGCACAGCCTGCCGGATGTTTAATACAGATGAATAAAATGTAATGAACAGTGAAATGGAAATAAAATAAAAATAAGATGTGTAATAAAATTTAAGGAACCTTTTTAATGATGATAATAATATTATTTTTTGAGAATATTATTATTTTAATTATTGATAGCATTGAGAAGATAAATTTTATTAAGTTTTTATTAATATTATAATAATTAATGTTACTGTTAATATTATATTAAGTTACTATCACAGTTATTATTTTATTTGTCTTTGAAATATTCGGTCGAGGTGTGGGCTGAGTCCCAGTTGAATTTTGTGGTTTTGTCGATAAATGAGTTTTCGGGGATTAACATCGTATAGCGCACAGGTGAAGCATGATTTGGAAATTTTGCGACATCACCTAGGCCACCATGTGACCTGCTCAATGTTCAACTAATTAAATAAAATTAATTAATAATAAAGGAATAAAACTAAAAAGTGTGAAGAAATAAAAATCAAATAAAATATGATTTTTTAAGGATAATATTATTATTATTATTATGTGGGGATATTATTATTATTATTACTGTTATTATTATATATTTTATTTTATTTTATTACTATCAATTGAGTTTTAATATTTTTATTGTTATTATTATAATTATTTTCCTTATTTTATTTTATTATTATTATTAGTTTTAGTTTTATTTTGTTTTTATTTTTATTTTGGTTAAGTTTTCTCCCCCCCACCCCCGTCTCCTTTCCCCTTTCCTGCCACAACCCCCTGGAACCCCCTTTGTGTCACGCCCGGCTCCCCCCAAGGCTAGTCGCTCATCTCCCAATCCTCCCTTCTCCTTCGACACAACAGACCCCTTCCTCTCCCTCTCCCCCATCATGCCGCATCCCCATACTGGCTGACCTCATTTGCTTGACCAACCCCAACGTGCTGCCTCCTTCGTGTAACCAGCCCCAGCACACCAACTCCTTCGCACGACTAGCCTCGAAGCCCTGCCACCATCATACGACCAGACCTGGTTCCCAACCTCTCTCGCACGACCATCCCTCGGTAAGCCTATTTCTTCCTTTTAGGGTTTTCCCTCTCATTTAGTGGTCCAATTTTTGGGTTCTAATATGAAGTTTATGGTTTGAGTTCTTGAATTAGGGTTTGTGTTAGGTTCCTTGTGGTGAGAATGTGGTGTGAATATGTTTTTACCTCATTTTCCATATGTTTCACCAAGTGAGGTAAGTGGTTAAATTCCCTTGCATTATCTAATTTAATTAAATATGTTCATTTGATTCTATAAATATGTTCTATAATCTATTTGTGTTGTGCGAATGTGATTTGTTGAAAAAAATGGATATGTTTTTGTGCTAAAATAGGGTTTTCAAGGGAAATTGGGTGAGGTTTATGTGTAAACCTATCTTAGATCACTCAGTGGAATTTCAAAAATTGTTTAAATAATTTATTAGATTGTGTATGTGATGTGGATTATATTTTTAAA
Source organism: Viscum album (assembly GCA_963277665.1). Lineage (NCBI taxonomy): Eukaryota > Viridiplantae > Streptophyta > Magnoliopsida > Santalales > Viscaceae > Viscum > Viscum album. The sequence goes on along the minus strand of OY728166.1, from coordinate 1,063,409,350 downwards.
AGGGTTATGATGTGTGTTTAGTTTTAAATAAGGGATTTTAGTTATATTTTTGTGTAAAATGATCTTGGTTTCTTTGAAACATTTTATTAGGTTTGTAATTGATTATTTAAATTAGAAAAGTGTTTAGAAACTAGTTCCTGAAAATATTTTATGTTTAATTTATTTTAAAATGTTTTTTTATACATGTGAAATTTGTGTGTTTTGAAGTGAGACAATGTTTCATGCTTTTGAGATGTTTTATAAATATAGAAATTGTTTATTTAAGTTGTGTTTGGAATGTGAAACATGGTTGGAAAGGTATTTGGGGTTTTTTAGAATATGCTAAATTCGTTTTCAAGGTCATTGAGGTGTCTGTATACTTAAATAGATATTTTCAAAGGAAAATGAATAATTTTGGGTGTGTTTGACTTGTTGTGGATTTTTGAAATTGAATTGAAAATTGTTTGAATAATGGAAAATGTGTTTTGATATGGTTACCTTGTGTATATAGTTTTAAAGTGAAGTTTCTATATGGAACCAAGTGGTTTTTGGGGTAAAGTCTTCTTGTGTTTTCTTGAAATGATTTGATAAATAGTTTAAATGATTTATTGAATTATTTAGATAATGAAAAAGAAGTATTTTGGAAGAGTTGAATATACGTTTGTTTTTAAAGTAGTATGGTTATATAAAATGGGACATGTTTTGGTGTAAAACCTCTTTCCATCACTTGGTGGTGTTTTATAAGGGGTGAAAAATGTTTATTTAATTGTGTAAGTGGTGCAAAACTAGTTTTAAGGATAATTTGTTAAGAAAGTGGTTTGAAACGGCTTTCTTACTTGGAATTGGGTATGTTTATTGTGTAAGCCTTTATTGTGTAATTTAATATTGTTTTTCTAAGTTGTTCAAATTGATTATGTTCTTCTTTGAGTGTTTCCAAATGGGGATTTCTGAAATGATTAAGTGATGAAAAATGTATTTTGGAAAGGTATTTTGGTGTGCGTGTGTTTTTGAAATGTTTTTTGGTATGGAAGTGGTGGATTTTTTGTGTAATTTATTTTTTGGTTTCTGATATATGAAAGTGATATACTATGTGAATGTGGAAACTTCTTTGAGTACAAGGGAAACCACAGGTAGCTTGGTGGGTGGACTAGAACTAGGGCACTAGTGATTCCGAGTGGTATTATCCCTATTTCACTTAGCAAGTTTGAGGCTTACAACACTAACTAAACTATGACGATGATGATGTTAGGAACCACTTAGTTATGGATGATTCTTCAGCTAGTGGATCATAAGTACAAGGGAGGTTATTTATTATGATTACTTTTCACTCAGGTACGAGTTTCTAGGGTCCCACTCAAGCTAGATAAACCTTAGGGTATTTACCCATAGTGCTTTACTATCTATGATGTGGTGCCTTCCATTGTCATACGGATGACCACTTGGGTGTGTGTGTGTTTTTTAAATGAATTTTTCTATTCCTATTTAAAATAGTGTTTTTGAAATGGTTTTTATTCAAGTGTTCCTTTTTAAGTTTTAGTTTTTAAACTTTTTCCTTAAAAGTGTTTAAAAAGCCTGAATTTGAATAAGCACGTTAAATTATCTTTTTGATATTGTGGCGTGGAATATTTTTATTTGTTGGTATCTTAATAGGCCTTTGGCTCACACCCTATATACACCTTTGGGTGTATGAAGACTCGGTTGTCTCTTTGTTTTAGGTTAAGGAAAGATGTGTTAGGTTGGTAGTTTGTTTTTCCTAGTGGCTTGGTGCTGGGATATTGGTGGCACCGTCTTGAGGATTTTTCTCCTCTTGTTTCATGAAGGTTTGGGGGTCATTTTAGTTCCCCTTGGTGTTGTTGTACTTTTTGGATTTTGGTTAGTTTTAAAATTTAAAATTTTGAATTTATTAAAGGTGATTTGGGTTAAATTTTTTAGATATGGTTTTTGGGATTTATTGGTTATTTTAACAAGGCAAATAAGGGTAAATCGTTCCAAAATATTTTTATTTGGATACCCATTCACTTGTGCTAGCCCCAGGGGATCGGGAATACCCTTCGAGTCATACCACAGACCGGGTCGGGTGCTGGTTTAGATGGAGACTCATCTTGGTTTGTGACAAAATGGTATCAAAGGAAAGGTTAGCTCTCTTGGGTAGTGTTCCTTTGGGAAAGAGTTTGGGTAGACCGGAGCTAGGATTTTTAGGACTTAACATTCTGGTTATAGGTGGTTTGCCTTGACAGCACACCTTGTGATGTAATTCAAGTCTCTGGGGAAATTTGAGGTTTTTCTGAGTCTTTGGTCCTTGTGGTTAATCTAGTTTGGGGAAAATGAAAAGGGAGTATGGTCAATGGTCTCATTGAGCTTATAGGGCTTGGAAATCCATGTAGAACTAGGGAAATTTCCCTAGTAATCTCCCCGTGATGGTGGAGTGATTGGCATATGGCCACCAACCATATGTCCAAGTCACCTGCTGGCACTAATTTTTTCTTGTGTTGTCTTATGTCACTTTGGGTTTTGAAAATTATTTTGAAATCCTCTTTTGATAATTTATGAGATCTAGATTTTTAAGTTGAAATGACTTTATTTTCAAAGTTTGTTTATATTCTGTCAGTTCTTATGGCAATGAGACCAATTGTGAATCTCACTCAAATCCATTTGGAGTAAGTCAATTCTATCCTATTTCTGTGGTGGGGAGTCTACTCGGGTCTCCTAATGTTGGTTTTACATTCAAATGGTGTGGTTTTTTTTAATGGTTCTTGGGGTGTTTCAGTTTGTGAAGTTGGTTTCTGGGGGTGTGAGAGTTCCTTTCCTTGATCAATTAACTGGAGGTTTTCTACCTTTTGGGAGCAGGTGACACATATCGGAAAGCCTTTTTACAAGTTTCTTGAGGTTTTCATTTAAGTCGCATTCTTTGAGAATGAGGTTCTTGTCTCTTTTCACATGTTTTTTATAATGATACTTTTTAGCCGTAAGTGGGGTATTGGTTTCTTCTTTGGGGGTTAAACCTTAGTTGTGGATTTCTGGGGACGGAAAGTGCTATGGTTGAGATAATTGTCACACTCGCCGATTTAAATTATTTAAATCATTAATTATCTTAGCATCGGGTATTTCAGGTTGGATCCAAACTTAAAATTTTGAGTACTTATTTAAAAATGAATGTTTTACCCTTGACTACGTTCAGCGCACCGTGGTCTAAGCCACACGGCTTCTCTTGGGTGAACACGCGACCTCACCCGGTTCACCGCACGGCTTGCCCGATTTTCAAGGCAGATGAATAAAATGTAATGAATAGTGAAATGGAAGTAAAATAATAATAAGAAGTGTAATAAAATTTAAGTAACCATTTTAATGATGATAATAATATTATTATTTGAGAATATTATTATAGTTATTATTGATAGCATTGAGACTGTAAATTTTATTAAGTTTTTATTAATATTATAATAATTAATATTATTGTTAATATTATATTAAGTTACTATCACTATTATTATTTTATTAGGATTTTAAATATTTGGTTGAGGTACATGCTGATTCCAAGTTGAATTTTGTGGTTTTGTTGATAAATGATTTTTCAAGGCTTAACAGCGTATGGAGCACGGGCAAATCACGATTTGGAAACCGTGTGTCTTTTCTTGGGCCACTGTGTGACCTGGTTGATGTTCAAATAAATAAATAAAATGAATTAACAATATAGGAATAAAATTAAAAATGTTATGAAAGAAAAATCAAAAAAATAATATTTTTTAAAGATAATAATAATAATAATTTTATTTGGGGATATTATTATTATTATTATTATCATAATTATTATACCTTTTTAATATATTTTATTAATATCATTTGAGTTTTAATATTATTTTATTATTATTATCATTATTATTCTTATTTTGGTGTATTATTATTATTATTATTAGTTTTAGTTCTATTTTGTTTTTGTATTTATTTTGGGTAGGGTTCCCCCCCTCCTTTCCCATTTCCCGTTGCACCCACTAAAACCCCCTTTGCATCGTGCCCTTCTCCCCCCATGGTCATCTACTCATCTTCGCCTCCTCCTTTCTCCTTCTACGCGGTGGACCCCTTCCCCTCCCTCTCCCTCATTGCACCACAGCCGCATGTCGGCTGACCTCCTTTGCACGACCATCCCTAGCATGCTGACTTCTTCATGCGACCAGCCCCGACACCACACCTTCTTCACATGACCAACCCCGACGCCCCACCTCCTTCAGGTCACCAGCCCCGGCGCCCAACATCTATCGTGCGACCAGCCCTCAGTATTCCAATTTCCTCCTTGTAGGGTCTTGAGTCTCGTTTGGGGATCCAATTTTAGGGTTCCAATTTGAAGTTTCTAGATTGAGTTCTCGAATTAGGGTTCATGCTAGGTTCCTTATCGTGCGAGTGTGGTGCGAAAATGTTTTTACCTCATTTTCCATAAGTTTCACCAAGTGAGGTAGGTGGTTCCATGCACTTGCATTATTTGATTAATTCAATATGTTTATTTGATTCTATGAATATGTTTTATAATCTATATGTGTGGTGTCAATGTGATTTCTTGAAACAATTGATATGTTTTTGTGCTAAAATGTGATTATCATGTGAAATTGGGTGTGGTTTATGTGTAAATGTGTCTTAGGTCACTCAGTGGCATTTCATAAATTGTGTAAATAATTTATTAGATTGTGTATGTGAGCGGTATTATATTTTGAAAAGGGTTATTATGTGTTTTTGGTTTTAAATAGGGGATTTTAGTTATATTTTGGGGTAAAGTGCTCTTGTTTTCATTAAAACGTTTTATTAAGTGTGTAATTGATTATTCAATTTATAAATGTGTGTAAAAAGTAGTTTCTAAAAATATTTTATGTGAAATTGATTTTAAAATGGTTTTTTTATGTGTGTGAAATTTTTGTGTTTTGAAGTGAGACCATGTTTCATGCTTCTAAGATATTTTATGAATTGAAAAATTGTTTATTTGAGTGGTGTTTTGAATTCGGAACATGGTTAGAAAGGTATTTGGGGTTTTTTGGTAGATTTGAAATGCATTTTCAAGGTCTTTGAGGTGTTGGTATACTTAAATGAATATTTTCAAAGGGAAATAAATTATTTTGGATGTGTTTGTCTTGTTGTACATTTTTGAAGTTGAATTGAAATTTTTTTGAGTAATCAAAAATGTGTTTTGATAATGTTAACTTTTCAATTTTGTTTTAAAGTGAATTTTCTATATAGAACCAAGTGGTTTTTGGTGTAACGTCTTCTTGGATTTTCTTGAAATGATTTAACAAATAGTTTAAATGATTTATTTAATTATTTAAATTATGTTAAAGTAGTGTTTTGGAATATTTGAATATGAATTTGTTTTTAAAGTAGTATGTATATATAAAATGAGACATGTTTTTGTGTAAACCCTATTCTCATCACTTGGTGGTGTTTTATAAGTGGTGAAAATAGTTCATTTAATTTTGCAAGTGGTGATAAACTAGTTTTAAGGAGAATTTTTTAAGAAAGTGGTTTGAAACGGCTTTCCTACTTAGAATTGGGTATTTTTATTATTTACTCCCTTGTTGTGTCATTTAATAATGTTTTTATAAGTTGTGAAAAATTATTAGTTTCTTCTTTGAGTGTTTCCAAATGGGGATTTGTGAAATGATTAAGTGACAGTAAATTCATTTTGGAATGGTATTTTGGTGTGCGTGTGTTTTTAAAATGTTGTTTGGATACGAAAGTGGTGGATTTTATGGGTAATTTCTCATTTGGTTTATGATATATAAAATTGATATACTGTGTGAATTTGGAAACCTGTTTGAGCACCAGGGAAACCCTGAGTATCTAGGTGGTCGAACTAGACATGTTCGCTAGTGGTCTAGAGTGGTATCGTCCCAATTTCACTTAGTAAGTTTGACCCTTACAACACTAACTAAACTATGACGATGATGATGTTGGGGACCACTAGGTTGTGGATTATTCTTCTACTAGTGTCTCATGTGCACGATAGTGGATATTTGTTATGATTACTTTTCACCAAGGTATGAGGTTCTAGGGTCCCACTCAAGCTAGATAAACCTCATGGGATTTACCCATAGTACTCTACTATCCCTAACGTGGTGCCTTTTGTCGGCATATAGAGGACCACTTGATTTTTTTTCTATGTGTGTTCTTAATTAATTTTTGTCTTTCTCTTTAAAATAGTTATTGCGAAATGGTTTTTTTCATGTGTCCTTTTTAACTTTTATTTTGTAACTATTTTCCTTGAAAGTGTTTAGAAATCATGAATTTGAATAAACATGTTAAATTAAATCTTTGATGTTGTGTAATAGAATATTTTTATTTGTTGGTATCCTACTAGGCCTTTAGCTCACACCCTGTATACACCTTTGGGTGTATGCAGAATCTGTTGTCTCTTTGTTTTAGGTTAAGGCAAGATGTGTCAGGTTGAAAGTTCGTTTTTCCTAGTGGCTTGTTGTTGGGATCTTGGTGGTGGTGGCTTGAGGATTATGCTCCTCTTGTTGCACGAAGGTTTGAGGGTCTTTTTAGTTTCCCTTGGTGTAATTTTCCTTTTTTTCATTTTTTTAGTTGTAAAATTTAAATTTATTAATTTATTAAAGGTGATTTTGGTTAAATTTTTCAGATCTAGTTTTTGTGATTTATTGGTTATTTTAACATCATAAATACAGGTAAATATTTCCCAAAGCTTTTGATTTTGATACCCGGGCACTTGTTCCAGCCCGTGGGGATCAGGAGCACCCATAGGGTCTTTCTACAGACCAGGTTTAGCACCGAGTCGAATGGAGACCCGACTTGGTTTGTGACAACATAAATAAAATTAAGTGCATAATACCAAACATGTCTCAAAGACAAGAATTTTAAGTGAAAATCCTTACCTCGACCCTGATTCATTTTGAACTAGCACCAAATATCTTGAATAACTAAATTAAGTTGATTAAAAAAATACTAAATAACTTTTTTCATAACTTTAAACATTTATACTTCTCATTTATAATCATTATATATATTAGCTAGTTTTTACATATTTTCAATACTGGGTGTAAGTAATCTTTATTATCTTGAACTGGTTTCACAAAATTCAGGTTGGTATCTATTCTTTTTCCAAGGTACATAACTATTATATCATATAAGATAATAGAATATATATTCTAATATTTTTAAAAATTCTATAATTTCATTCCATGGTAGTTTTGGTTTTGATCAATGAGGTTTAAATCAGTGATGAGCATGTTTCAATTATTCTTAATGAATTAAGGGAGATTTATGAATTAATGATTTAAATGTTGGTATAAACTTACCAAAACCAAGAAAAACATTATTTATATATTTATATCATATTATACTAGTATATAAGTTCTCATAATCATCAATAATATAAATGCATAATATTATTCAAGAATGTGGCTAAACTGACCCAGACATGAACCTTCCATGATTAATGGATTATTATGGGGTGGTTTACTTGTAATATCATTATACCAGAAGAATAATGATATTTTATAGTATTTATTATTGTGATATAATATATTTGGAAGAATTTATAATAATATTTAACTAATATGGAAATATTACATAATATGAATAAAAATACTTTCCTCTTAGTATTCCTGTTTATGACGATTAATGTTACAATGATCACTTATTTCTAATATTAACAATAGAATGAATAATTTTGTATTTATATAGTATAAATAATTAAAAAAATTAACATAAAAATTCAGTAAAACCATTTCTAAGACCATCCTTGAAATGTGGGGATAAAAAAACTAAAATATTTTGTACATGGAGGCGGTAGTCCACACTCACGCATGAGAAACATTTTCATTTTTTTGATTGATTGGGATTGAGATAGATAATAGTTAAAAAATAAATATAATAACATTTAAGTATATTATTTATACTAGTTTAATTATATACATATCATTATAATGGGTTTAGAGGAGGGTTTTTGGGAAAGATAACGAATAAAAGTTAAAATAGGTTAGTAATATATACGTTGATAATTTTGATATTCTCTTTAAGTATCCTTTGGAAATGACATACTTGAATAAATTTTTTGAGGATAGGGGATTAAAATGTTTTTATTAGATATAGAATAAGTAAATTTGGTATATTTTCACCAGAATTTAGAACTATAGGTGTGGAATAAAGTGAGAGAAAGTGATCTCTTTTTATAAGTGAAAATGAAGGATAAATGTTTGGAAAAGAATGTTAGGAAAGGAATAAGAATGAAATTTCATGATATTTAGTTGCTTTTTGTGGATAAATGGTTGTTGAGACAATTTGGTAAGTCTTTAATACCCAACAATCCTTTATTTAAGGTTTATATAACCTTTTAATTATTAAAATTTTGAGATACCTCATTTTTTCATTTTATTCTTATTAATCTTGATTAAAATTTAACGATAGTAATTAGTTTATTACTAAAAATATAATATAACCCTTATTACAAAATATCAACACTATGAATATGAATTTTTTATCCATTTAACCAAACTCAATTTCAAAATATGAAAAAAATATCTTTTAAATTAAAACATAAGATATTAGAAAAAACAATAAAATAAAATATCTTTTTTATATGTTACATTTTTTTATCCTTAATTAATAATTATGATTAATTGAATGATTGTTTATATTTTTTTATTTTTTTAAAAATAAAATTAGATTCATATTTCAAGGTAAATTAATCTAATTTATTTATACAAAATATATATTACTCTAATAAAATTAATTCTTCGAAAATAACCATTTAACATTTTCCGTGGTAATTAATATTGATCCTAAGTAATTTATTTTTTATAAATAAAAATAATATTGGCATAGATAAATAATTTATACATACCAATTAAAAATTTAAAGTCCATTTTATCAATTAAAATTTATATGTGTAGGGAAAATTAATTTTAACATTTTCATGGATAAAATTAATTTTTTAGAAAACCCCAAAAAATAGCATCTTAATAAAATATTATTATGATTAATCCAAAAATTATGTTAATTTTGTAAAATTAAACTCAAAAAATTTGATAATTTCATTTTTAAATAAAATCTTAACATATAGTGGGGAAATCTTCATTTCGAAAAATGTATTTCTAAAATGATAACTATTATTTATTCTTATTTCTTGTAAATTACTAATTCATTTATTGGAATTATATTATATATATTATCAATATATTTTATTATTATCAATTCATAATACACTTATTTTATTAAAATAAAACACTAATTTTAAAAAATTATATTTCTAAGCATAAAATTATTTTCTTAGTTGTTTTAGTTATAATAATTGAATTTCAGTCATATTAAAAGTAGTTAAAATTTTATTTTTATAAATATTTCATAATGAGGTTACTCATATTCATTCCCACAAATTCAACTGTCAGTTTTTAATGGTCATACTTAATATTTATATTTTTAACGAAACAGATCATGGTTTTGTTCAAGTTTGATGTTGTGTGTGAAGAAATATTTGAACCACATTGAATTTTTTGAAGGTAAACATATATTAATATCATAGGGTGTTATAATAAATATTCAATTTTATATAATTAAGAATGAAATCATTTAATATTAAGAAGATAGATTTTTCATATAATTGTTTTTTATATGTAAGATATTTTTTAACTTAATTAAATTAATCCCTATTAAAGTATTATTTTAAGAAAATTTATCAATAATATATATAATAAAACAAATTAACATTCATCTGAAGATTATTACTTGTAATGAATAAAAAAATAATTCATTTTTTCTCTTAAAAATACTATCTAAAAATTATTTTTATGCGCTATAAGTTCTTTTATTAAAATTAATTTCTTCTAATTTTAGATATTAAATCCAATAAAATGGATATAATATTTTTAATCACAATGTTTAAATTATGTAATAAGTCTAACTTCTTTTTTAGGTATAAAAATAAGTTACCGAGGTAAAAATTGAGTTACCATATTATATGTAAAATGAGGCAAAAGGGTTTAACTAAGGGGTAAAGACCTAAAATATCATAAAACGTTATCTCAAAATTAGTGTATGAGGGAATGATAAGCCTCCCATTATATTATCTTAATTATTTATTCACTCTAAATGTAAATTGCATGAAAAATCGATTTCTTTATTCATTATGGAATGGGTATTTATGAAAATTCCGCTCGAACTCGCTTATAAAAGGACCCCTCCACTACCCGCTTTGAAGAAAATATTTCCATCGGTTTTATCTTGAATATCTAGAAACTTTCTCTCTATAACAAGACTATCTATAAATTAGTAACCTCTAATCATAATAAAGAGTCCCAAATCCTTCATTTCCAAGAGGCACTCTAAAATAAAATTCAAGTCTTTAATGTAAGTGTCATCCTCTTCATAATCATTTTTATTTGTTTCTTTATCTAACTATTCTTAAATGATATTTATCACATTAATAAGATTGTTTTTAAACCATTATTATTCTATAAAGGTGATATTATAGTTATACAATAACATGTTATTATTCATTCTTTCATTATAATGCGGTCTTATTTAGAACGATTCTACCACCCACATAAACAATGCTATAATAGTTATTTCATGAATTGTTAATAAAAATAAATACCAATAATATGATTTAATAATGATGAATTTAATATATCTTCAAAATTCTATAATTAAAATATATATAATTGTAATCATTAATAAAGTCAATTATTTTATTGAATTGTAATGCAAAAAAAGAATATTTAAATTGATCTTTATAAACTATCACCATAACAAAAATAAAATATACATTTTGATTCAAAACTATATCAAAAACACCTTTGTAGTATCCATAAAAATTCTGGAGGCTATTAAAACTTGATCAAGGATCACGTACTAGAACCATTATACCAAAGCTATCACATAACAAATGGGATATTTTACACCTGAGTATTATTTTTAACAAATAATGATTAATATATTGGTAATAATAAATTATAAATGAATGGTTAAAAGTAAAATAAATATAAATTTGGTTCTAATAGAGATGAATAATAAATAAAAAATTATTATAATGAATGTTAGAGTGTGTCTAACCAAGCGTGATTCCAAGGTAAGAGTTTTTCATCTCAATTAACCTTCTTTGAGACATGTTTCATATTACTCACATATTTTCATTTATAGGTTTTATATAAAACCTACTTGAAAAATTTTATAATTATTATCATTTTATTCAAGATATTTTAAGTTTCATTTCAAGTTATCAATTTTTTCCAATTTCCTTATTCATTACCATATTCTTAAGAGTTTTTCTTAACTCAATCCATGTTTCTTGAGTGATAATATGTATTATTAGAAACTTTTATTATATTTTTGTTATATTATACCATTTATTTATTTCATATAGTATATGTCTTTCTCTCTATTTAAATTATAGTTTCATTTTAAAATCTTCTTCATTGAATGAATTCTTTCTTTGTAAAAATATGATGTTGTTAAGAATAATCCCTAACATCACTATTTTCTCTTTTTCCTCCATGTCCATGTTCTTTCCTACCATAAATTTTTAATTATTATTTTTTTTAAATCTTAACATGTATTATCTTCTATAATCTTCATATTTCTCTTTATCTCTTTTCAAAAATGAAATTTTATAACACTTTGATCAATATGGTTTTTCTTTAAAGTTTTCAAAAAATATTAAAAAGGTATTTATTTTCACATTAATATATTTTTTATCTTATAATCACATTTATTCTTCATTACATTTATTCCAATTCAATTTTCCAATATTTTTACTTCTTCTTAGGTTTTAAAAGTATTTTTGACACTCTTTTTGGGTAAAAAGAATTGGAATGTGACTTAGAATATATATTTTTAGGAAAACATTACAAAATCCATAAGAAAGTTTTTATTATGATTTCATTTCAATTTTACTCTCTATATACCGAATTTATATTTCCTAGAGAGTTAAGTTTCATTAATCACCCTATAAATTATCTTATCATATAATTTTTTTGGGTGATTAGTTTTTTTATCAACAGATCCAATTCCTTATTTCATCTTATATGATACCCTTTGAAAATGGTAATGTAACCCATTTTATTTACATTTTTCTTCATGGTAATATGTATAATTGATTTCATGTGAAACACATATATATGGTTTAACGTTATATGATAGGTAGATTTAATATATTCCCCTAATGAATTGGGTAATGTTTTATATCTCATGAGAAAATTATGGGATGTGTGTAGTGAAGCTCGATTAACTATTGGATGTCGGTAGTGATATATGATCCTCTAGTTTATGGGGTATAGGTAGTAATTCTTGATCCACCATGTTATTATTGTATTTATGGTTAAAATTGATATATTTTATGTTTTCTATGATTATTTTTATGCCACAATCCTATGTTATTTTTCCCTAGTTTATGATTATTAACATATGTTCCCATGCCATGCAATATTTATTATAACTCTATGATAATCCCTTTAGGGTCCTATATCCCATTCCCTAATCCATGTTGTTTTATCATGTCATATAATTAACTCTTAGGATCCCATGATATTAGTAATTATATATTTCTATCATGTTCATGCTTTCTCAAATGATTATGATATAAGACTTTATAAATCATTGTTAGGTTTTTCCCTTTCTGAGCATTTGATTTCACTCCTTATATTTCTCATTTCACCAAGAAATTGAATACAATAATATTTTTTTAAGAATTAAAGTGTGGAGAATTTTTCATAGGATTTAGAAGAAATAAAATGAAATAATACATTTATATAGATAATCTACAAAGACACTAATATTTGGGTTTTGGTATTATGTTTTTATTTATGATATGTGATGTTTAAATTATATATAAATTATATAAAATATATTCATGTTATCATTGATTCATCTCACCTTTTTATTTGACTATGCTATTATTGACATGTAAAACATTTAACTATTTATAAACCCTAAAAACAATTAATATTGTGGTGAGTGGAGTATTGTATCCATAAGGAAGGATAAAAGGTAGTGTGTGACCAAAATAATCAAAAAAACAAAATAAATAGGAAAAAATAGAAATTGTAGAAATTGATGAAGTGTTTATGGAATTTTGAAATAGTGATAGAATATAAATAATAGATATAAAAATTAATGGAAGGAAATATATCAACAATATATGATAAGAAAAATGAAAAAGTGTTTGAGCTTAATAATCAAATAGTTCTGAATTGATTTAAAGATATTCTCTATTCATGCTCATCAATCATAAATATATTAGTACTTAGAAAAATATTTGTTGACTCATTAAGATCTTTCTTAATGTTCAATATATCCTAGATAACTTCACTTATTAATTATTTTTTTATCAAGACTCAAGAATTAATTTTTTTCATCAATAGAGAATAGAGACATTAAAATTTATTTTCAGTACTTAGATCAATGATATAGAGTAAAATTTACACTACTTTCACCTATCAGTTCTAAGCATGATATAGAATAAATACATATTATTAATCGAATTGAAAACTCTGAGCTTAATGTCACATTAACACATTTTTCAAAACAAAATAAAATAGATAAAGAAATAAATTCATTACACCTAATTCCACTAAGAATTTTAAATATATACATTAACTAAAAGGTAAATAATTTTATTCAATTTAAACATCTCAATGAAGGAATATAAAAATAATAGAGAGAGTAAGGAAGTTTCTACAAATATATCCTCTCAAATATTCAGCTCTAAGTCCACTAGTTCATGCTTCAAGACTAATCTTATCTCTAGATCAAATCCTCACTCTATTAATGATCTCGCACTATTTATCAATGTTTCTAAAGAATCTACTTAAAATTTTTGTTCTATAACTTAGCTCACAGTTAGAACCCCCAACACCAATCCTTGGTTTCCACATGGAATGATTTCAATATTCTTATCTCCTTCACGTGACTTGATTTAAACCCCCATAACTAACTAAAAAAACCACATTATTTGAATTAAATAGGAATTATTGGGAATTTGGAAATGAATAGAATATTTTTAAGAACTATTTTTATGACTTTATTGTAGAATCAAGAATCTTATAATGTATTTATCAGCTTAAAACCCGAGATCCTTTAAATTTTATCTTCAATTATAATTTAGTTAATAAAGTGATTTAATTACTTCTTTTACCAACATAATAATGGTATGACACAAATTTCATTTTTGATGCCTAGTGAAACACAACCTATCTATTAACTCTCCCAAGATCGGCCTACTTTGACCAGCTCCTCTCTAATCTTACTAATGGGCCTCTTGGTTTTAGTTTTTCTTAGAGGAAAATAATATATCATTTGGAATGAACATCGCTTACACTCTTAAGATGTAATTTCAAAACACCAAAACTCTCTCTCCTTTACCAAACCTCTAATTGAAATAGTAAACCTTACCTCATCACAAATTTATGAATTTAGATAATGGTTTTCAATCATCAACCATTTATTTCAACAAAAATCGAGTCTTCACTAACCCAACCTCAATTAACCTCATTTGTGATGAGTTTCAAATACCATTTTCAAATAGTAATGAGTTATTTGGTTTCAATCCCATAGAATCTTCTTCTTCTAAAAACTCAACAAGTTAAATGAAAGGCTCTAGATCCAGACGACTTTAACTGGTTACCCAAGCTCAGTCACTAAGCATGATTCAAGCTATATCTATCAGCCACCATGGATGAGATGGTCTGATCATGGAAATACAAAATTGGGTTTTGAGTTAGTATTTGGCCCCATCTATACAGAGATATCAATTTTGATTTTGTTTGATCTTTTATAATTTTTCTCCTACACTCTTTTTAAAAACAAATTTGATCTTGGTAAAATAAATTTAATTTTCACCACATCTTCATCCAAATTAGTTCATATTCTATATTTTATCTTGTTATTGGTTTTATTCAGTATATATACTATTTAAAGTCTTAAGATATCATTTAGTGTATCTTTACTTGAATATTACTTTATTCGACAACTTGGGTTCTTATGGAAACTCCAAATTCAGGCTTGGTAGCGTGATATTTTTTCATGATGTCTAGATATTTTGTGCAATAGTTTCAAGTTATATTCAATGAATTGACCATAGAATCACATTTTATTAGTAAGAATTATCTATGGTAACACCAATACAAAACACATGGATAGTTCATTGATTTTGGATTCATGGTATGTTGACCACATGCTTGGAATGTTAAATGAAAGGGCATCATAATTGATTAAAAAAATAATCCATAGTTGATTTATTTCCTTTTTCCAATTTTCATGACTCTCTTAGTCATGTTTCAGCTTATTTCCCTTGTCAAATTTGAAATCACAAAAATTCATCAAATTGTGGATTAAATTTATAGACATTCCACCACATGGAATGTCTATGGTAGATTTATACACTTCCAAAAAATCCACTCATCATCGACCAATTGACCAAGAAAAATTCTTAGTAATAGTGGTCCATGGAAGCACCTTTGACAAGCACAGTTTAAAGGTTACAATAAAAGGGTGTGGTGCATAGCATATGGTACAAGAAAGTAGTGTAAACTTATCCAAATTTCAGAATTTAAAACCAACACACACACAAAATTCAATAAAAAATCATTTCAATAATTCCAAATTTCATTATATGAACTATATAAATTTTCATTCCACAAATAATACTTAGAGTGTAATTTCCAATTAAATTCACAAATTCCATAATACCAATAGAAAATTCTTCCTTCAAAAATAAAATAAAATATATGAAAAGGACATTTAATAATTTAACACAAAGAATCACACTTTCATGAAATATTGGAATTAACTAAAAATTCAGATCCAATTTCAATAATTTTCAATAACACTCCATTTAAATCCCATTTTTACACTAAAATAACTTTAAATATCTAAAATGGATGTGTAAAAACATAATAAAATAATAGACATATCAAATTCCCTCACACTTAGTATTTTTCTTATCCTTGAGAAATTAATTAGACAAATTCAATGGTGGAAAACAGATCTCATGACTTCAAAACTAAAATTTCAATAAGAATTGGTTATTTATAAAGATTTATCCATGTAACCTACTAGAAATTCATGCGATCTCGCTTAAAAATAAAATGGTATCTAATAAAAATTGATTTCATATTTTAAAAATATTTTTAAAATTTAAAATTTTAAAGATATTTTATCACACTTAAATTTTCATAAACTAAAGTCAAAACATTTTTTTCCTCTAGGTGAATAGACCCACATAATTTGAGAGATTAAAAAAATAGAAACAAAAATAGATAAGGTTAAGTGACAGTTTACTGGTGGAATAAATAACCAATGCAATAGTTCAATAATAAAGAACAAATAATTAAGTGAATAAATAGATCCTCTTGGAATATGATATTAATTTAATAGCCCATTTGGATGTATAAAGTATAATTTTAATTAAAATTAAAAATTTCCAATTCAATAATGATTGTATATAATTCTCCCAAAATTTTACAAAAATAAATCTTTTTCAAGAGGTAAATTAAATGATGTTATTAATCAAATCCATGGAGTAAAAAAATTAACCTAAAAAAAGTGGAATCACAACTTTCAAATTTTAGAAAATATTTCACAAACTGAATATGCCTAAGTTAATCTTAAAACCTAAAAAATTTAAAAAAAATTAAGGTGTTTTTTATGTGTTCAAAATTGAATATTAGTTTAGAATATTTAAGAGCCATCCCCCACACTTAAACTGAATGTTTTTCTTCAATATTAAATCCTAAGGTGGAATAAATATTTAAAACAATTTAAATTAAAACTTATTTGAAATTTAGTAATGAATAATCCATGTAGAGGGTCATAAACAAGTACAAAAATCATTTTCACACAAAACAATGTCTTAATATGCATAAGAAATCAATTGGCTATAGAGAAAATAATTCATCATAAAGGTGGATTTTAAAAAATATGCATGCATAGACATTTTAAATTCAATAATGATTTCTAAAAGATCACAAAACACAAAATGTGCCTTAATTATTGCATCACAAAAAAAATATTAAATAGAATTTGTGACCAAAAAACACAACTAATATTATAGCTTTCAATTCATAACTCTAAAAAAATATTAAAAATTTAATACTTGGATGGTAAGTTATTAAAAATGTAAAAGTTAAAACAATTACTCCCTTAAATGAAGAATATTTTATCATAATTTTTTACTATAAATATTCCATTTTATTCTATATAAAAATCATTTTGACCTCAAAGATTCAGTTCCTACAAGATGAAAAAAATAATTTCCCCAGAATTTATGTTCAAGAAAGCATGTAACTAGAGATGAAGTTCAAGGGTGCTTGATGTTGGTTGTTAAAGTTATGTATCTTCTTATGGTAGTAAAGAACATATTTATTCTTCAATAGTATATTGAACCCCTTCTTGTGGTCACTTGACTGAATGTTCCAAAACATAAGAAATATTACCATATAACTCAACATTTCAATTACACTTGTCCTCATTTATTAATGTACAAGAAAAGAGAAAAAAAAAATAAACATTCATTAACTTCAATCAGGATTAGAAAAAATAAGACCAATAATATAGAAAGATAATGTGTGGAAATAAAATTATAGTTATAATGGTTCAAAAGAGACCTAACAACACACGATTGAGTAAGAGGTGTCTGTTATAATAAAAACAAAATGTAAAGGCCTAAAAACCATGGGTTTCCTCCCATGTAGTGCTAAGTTTAGAGTCTTTATACATACCTACCATCCTAAAGTTTTATCTATGATCATTAAATAGGTATGTGTTATTGTTTATTCTCATCACATCATTCTATTTATAAAAATTAGTAAGTTCACTCAATAGCTCTAATACAACGGAATCTTTTAAAACTTCCACTAAATGATCTAATTTTCTAAAATTTATATTTCTTTAATGAAGAACCACATGACCAAGATATACACAGAGAGAATAAAATATGGAATAAAAAACATAGAATTTTACAGTCATTTAATTTCTTAAATCCAAAAAATACCCCTTATAATTAAGTCTTACAGAGGTTCATAGAATGATGCAGCTATTTTAGAGCTCTGTACACTATCATGAACACAAAAAGATGAAAATCCATTATGTAAAGTTACGGAAACTTCCTTTATGTTTCCTAATAACTCCTTGATCATAGTGATATAATATTAATCATCCAAATAACTACTAAGTGGAGGGATAAAAAAATTTCAACATCGAGTAAACTATCTAGAAATTCTCATTTTACCCTTACAACATACTGGGAAAACTCATTTTCAACTCCATGATGGACGGGACTCACCTCAGACTTTTCCCCACCCATTAAGCACTAATTATTAGATGAAAAAGAAACTAGAATAGAATTATAATCCGTATATTATAAGTAATTGGAACATGAATCTTGGTCGGGTATAGGGTAAGCCTTTAAACATTAACTAGCAACATGAGAAAAACTATCAATAAGAAAGCATGTTTTAGGATAAACCAATTAATGTTCCTCAGAAATAAATTTCCTAATATAGATATCAATCCTCCATAATATTTAAAGCTTATTTGTGGATTAAAATTTTATAAAACAAAAATTAAAGTTCTCATTGATTGACTCTATAATTATTACATCATAAGGATGACAGAAATATATCCTATCAATGATTCTAAAAACAACCTTAGAAAATTCAACCAATTTGAAACTCACTAAAAGTATAAACTCTTTGAAAACATGAAACTATTTATAATCCAATATAGTATAGAGAGTAAACTTGCCTCTAGATATATAAATGACATCCCCAGTAGTGGCCAATAATAGTCTCCCTATAATTATATGAACAGGTTGGTCATACTCTATCTCAAGGATAAAGAAATCAATGGGATGTGTGATCCTTTCTACAATTACTAACAGGTCAACCACTATTCCAAAAGGAAAATCAAGTGATATTTTATCCAACTACATAGAATTAGAAGTTAGTTTCATCTTCATAAGACCTAGCCTTATAAATAAGGACTAAGGTATAAGGTTAACGCTAGCTCCTAAATCACAAAGAAAATTTATTTCCTAAAATTATTTTATTCTATAAAATATGATAAAGAATCTAGGGTCTTCTAATTTGGAGGTAACTATTTTTAAACAATTTCACAAAAATCCTTTGTGAGATTTATGGTTATATACTATCCACGATCCCTCCCACTTAATAAAAAAAATTAATAAATTTAACATATTATGGTATTTTGTTTAAATATTACATAAAAGGTATGTAGGAACTAAATATTCTAAACATCTTAAGGAATTTAAAATAGACTGATTCATCACTCTTTTTAACCCTTTGGGGAAAAGTTGTGTGAAGGAAATAACTTTTCATATTAGTTGATTATTCAACCTATCCTCAAACCAAACCTTTTTACATTATTTTATTAATTCCTTATTAATTTTATTTTTGTTGGAT
The DNA here is from genome assembly GCA_963277665.1 of Viscum album. Classification (NCBI taxonomy): domain Eukaryota; kingdom Viridiplantae; phylum Streptophyta; class Magnoliopsida; order Santalales; family Viscaceae; genus Viscum; species Viscum album. The sequence goes on along the minus strand of OY728166.1, from coordinate 1,063,389,959 downwards.
TTCTCAAATAAATATTGATCATTCAATTCATTCTAGACCTTATTGTATACAATTCCAGTTTTATAACTTTCTAGATTCTCAATTCCAAATTCAACTTTTTCATCTATTTTACCTTCCCTTATTGATACTTTACTTTTTGTTGCACTACTACAAAATTGGCCTTTAACAACACTTTTATTTATCAGTGCCAGAAGAAAACAATGATAAATGGAAAATAGATTAGCACCAAATAAATAGCACATACATTTAACCTTTTATCATAACATTTATTTTAGTGCTTATAAAGGAAACCTTTATCAGTGCTTTATTTTTAGCGTTGATAAAGGGTATCATTTATTAGTGCTTTATTTTTAGCACTGATAAAGGGTATTTTTTATCAGTGCTTAAGTTTTAGCATTGATAAAGGGTACACTTGTTCAGTGCTTTATGTTTATAGTTTATAAATATTTCTTTTATCAATGCATTTTTAACACTGATAAAATGAAATGATTAAATAAATTAAAAATTAAAAAATGTGTTTATTATAAATTTTATTAATTAAATTATTGATAAAAATGAAGTGATTGATTATACATTATTAAATATTAAAAATTTTATTAATCAGATAATTATGATAAGTATTGTTATTAAACAGTTTATATTAAATATATAGATATATAGTAATGTATATAAATATGATATATATATTAAAAAATATTTTTGTGTTTTACATTAATTAGTCATAGATTTATTGAATAATATTATATAATTAAAAATTGATATGAATTAAAAATATTGACTAATTACATAGTACTCGATATATAATTGAATGTCATTTGATTTTTCAATTTAACATAGATAAAATGTGTGTTATATTGATTTCATATATATTTAATTAAGGAATTTTTATATAAAATATGCACACACAGAAAACATAACCATTTTTTCAACATTGTTAAAGTGAATCTATATTATTAATTTATTCAATTTCAATCATTTTAAACATATATGCATGCACTCAAAATTTGATATTCAATAATAACGTTAAAAATATATTTGCAAAATAATATTTATAAATAAATATATTTTCAAATAAATATATTTATAAATGTAAAATCACTATATTTATACAATTATATATTTATAATTATAAATAAATTAATAATTTTTAAAAGTATTTATATAATTATAAACAAATAATTATTTATATGTAAATAATTATTAAATTTATAATAAATTCACAGAAATAATGAATATATTTATTGTATTTATATTCAAATATATTTATTAAATATATATGTATAATTATATAGATATATATCATTATATAAATAATATTTTTTAAAAATATTTCAACAAATAGATATAAATAATTATAAATTATAATAAATATATTTAAAAAGGAATATATTTACTACATAGATATATATATATATATTAAGTATTTATAAATTTTTACAATTTTTTATTTATATTTTTAATTTTAAATCCTTTAATAGCGCTTCAATAATAAGTGCTGGTAAACGAATCTTTATCAATACTTTTTCCACAACGATAAAGATTAGGATTTATCAGCGCTCTAATTTTAGTACAGATATATATTGGTTTTCTCAGCGCTTTTTTAGTGCTTATAAAGATAGGTCTTTATTGGTGCTAAAAAGGTGCTGATAAAAGTGTCCCGATCTATTTTGAAAACCCTGACCATTTGGGGACCCGTCTTGATATAGAGCTTTCCATGGAATCCACTCATTGTCAGTGCTCCTCCTCAATTAATCGAAGGTCGAATCACACTACTCAACTACCTCTAAACATCTCGTCCAAAATTTGAAGAGGGGCTCTAATTTTCTTTAACCTAGCGAGGTAGGCCTTCTGATTTTATTTGTGTATTTTTTGTTATGTTTTTTATTTCTTCTTCTATGATTTTTTATGATCTCTTGTTTATGATCTGTTGTTTATAATTTTTTTTTTGATTCATTGTATAGGGAACAATTTGTGGTCCATTGTTTGTATTGACTATTGATGAATGATTAGTTATTTATACCAACTCATCAATTGGATCTTGATGAAAAATAGGACACTACCTTTTGTTTTTATGATGTATCTTGTCACACTCATGCACATGAAATTTTAGATACAATAAGACATCTCATTCACTACTAGTAATTAGTGTGATCCTATCAGCAAATCATATAGAGGGTTTAAGATATTTTTCTATATCATGTGGGACACTAGTTGTTTTATTCATTGGAATTGTTCCAATGATACCTGTATCCAATGATACTACTCGTTTTTTTATTTGGGTGGAGGATAGATAAAGGGTGATTTTGTTTTGTGCACCCACTGTTGATCTTCTATGTACATATGCAAGAAGGTAAGGATAAATCTTTTCATCAACATTGTTTTGTATCATGATGTCTTTCTCTCCTCTTTTGATGCTTCTTTCACATTTCATCTTCTCATGTTTTTTCTTTAAACTCATTACTGGTGCAAGAAAATTTCACCTCGTGCATCCTATTTGTATTCTCCTTTAATAAATTTAGGGGGTGTTGGTTGGGCAACCAAATCATGCTCAATCCTTCTAAAAAATCACTACTTGAAATCATCATTTATAACTTCATAGTATGTCTTTATAAGAATTTTCATCTTTTGATACAATTTTAATCTTTTAGACCTCTTATTCAAACCACTTTTAGACTAGTGATCTCCTCTAACCATCCCATTAAATCTATTTCTTAAAGGAATATACTTTTCATTAAGTTCAGGTTTGTTCCCTTCTTTGATTCTAGTTAAATATCACCTGATACATCTTCTAGAGACATAGTTTGGAAAATCATTTTTTTTTTCATTTTATATAAGTCGGCTTATGGTTATCCGGTACCCCAACTTACAACCATGGACACAAAAAACTAAAACAAAAACATCCTACAACACAAAAACAACAAAGGATTACACATCATAATAACCCGATTCATCTCCACATCCCATGCAAGAGTCATCTTTTCCAGTAGCTGATTCCCATTCTGGATGCCTCTAGAAGCTTCCACTTTGAACCCAACTCCTCAGCAGATTAAGAACAAATTGCTCTGGAGAAGCCTGCTTTCTCACGCTACCCTTTTTAAAATCCACAGTAACCTCACTATTCCTCTTTGAGGTGGATCTAGTTCGCATCGGTCTTGGAATAAAGGATTAATCCTTCCTTGGTCTTCTTCTTGGTGTAGCAGACAATAGTCTGTAGCCATGGTTATGATCTGCTTCCCACTTTGAACAACGTTGCTGAATGAGTGGACGACTGAACCACTCTCATTTTATTTCCCTCCCCCAACACTCACCCTTCCGGTTCCCAATCAGTTCCTCAAAAAAGAATCATTGCACCCATATTTTTTCCCCAAACTCTGATAAGGAGTGTTACACTCCATCAAGGGGGGGAGACTCTCCTCAGTAGTAGTTTTTACAACAGGTTCAGATTTATCCCCTGTCCTCTCATCCATATTTTCCACCAAAGAACAGCGCCTGACCTCACTGGTGTTGTCTTCCACAGTCATGTTACCTGTTTCATGCCCCAAGCAATCAACCTGCTGGTTCTCCAGGACCTCCTCTCCAACTGCAGCTAATTCACACCCCCTGCATTCAACCTGCTGGCCCTCCAAAAACTCTGAACCACCATTTCCTCCTACAATAATATCCTCCTCCAAGCCCGCGGCTAACAAGTCTACAGAGAGTGCTTCAAACCAATTAATCAAGGGTATAAAAGGTTTATCCAATGTATCCAGACATTTATAATCCTTAATGCTGGCCATGGTGACCTCCTCCACAGTGTTGGACTCCCTACCTTCATCAATCTACACTGAACCCAGACCAGCCAAGGAAGAAGCGGGTAATCCTAAGTCCTACCGTAGCCTTTGTAGAACCCCAGAGACCTTCGGATTAGCCACACCAGAAGCCCCAAGATCATGGTCTCCCCCAATAGACACCTTACGAGACCCAAAAGAAATGTTGTTCTCTACTGCACCAGACAAAAAGGGAACCTTGACCTTCTTCAACTGGAAACGCAACTCTCGAATCCAGATTCGCCTTCACAACGTTCCCTATACCATCCTCAGTGATCACAGAATTAGGATGCTCATTACGGTGGACCTTCCTCAACTGTGACACATATCCACCTCGGTAAACCTCAACTGAATGCCCCAATATCTTGCAAGAGCCACATAATTCAGTCCAATTTTCGTAAACAACCCTTTTTTTACATCGGTATTCCTCACCGATCGTGATCCAAACGAAATCAAAAGGGGTGTGAGAGGAATACATTTCCACACACACCTGGGGATTCACCGTATTGCGGACCTTCTCAGTAAAAATATCAGAACATAGGTGTCTCCCAACCAGATTTCCCAACATGAAAATAACCGAAGGATTTTGAAATGGAAGAGGCAGATAAGGGAAACTTACCCAAACTGCAATGGAAGGTGGGTCATGATTCATATGAAGATTGAAGGACCAGCGAAGCAGAAGAAAGTGGGATCCAATGAAGCTACGAGGAGCCCTCGACCAAGCTTGTATGAGATCAGCCTCAGATTCAAACATAATCATGATTTCCTTGTTGTCGAGTAATCCAACCACCGCTCTTTAACGGATATCCCAATATCTGAAGACGAATCGGACGAAGTCATCAACTGAAGACCTCATGTGCTTGAACCGAGCCAACAGAGTGAGATTCAACAAGGCAGAGGCATCCGTAAACTTAGATGAGGAGAGTTGAAGGTTCGACAGTCCGTCAATAAGATCTAGAACTTTAGGGTTTAAGGAGGATTTCAGAAAAGGAAGAAGGAACTCCAGATTCGAAAAAGGTCGGAATGACCTAGCATTCCCATGAGATGGCGATTCCCCCTCCCCCACCAAGGGCGGAGGAACCGATGCAAAGGCTGCCGTCGTCACCGGACTGGGGATTTCATCGCATGAGTGGGAGCCCGACATCTCAAAAAAATTTCTAGAGACATAGTTAACATCGAAATAATTATTTGAATAATATCCTTAACATCTTTAGAATAATTAATAAATTTATTTTATAAATCTTCCTTTAACTACATAATAGTGAATATATTCCAAATAATTAAAAGAAAACTAGAAGAATAACCCTGCAATACAAAATAAAATCATGGGTATTTTGACCTTCTTATATAGCTCATATGGTTGTCCCTAATTTTCATACGGGTCATATTGAGTGTATTTAAAACATGTCCTCTATTTTAACTTTGATTGATAACTTCTAAATCCCTATTTATGGACCCAATAAGATGGGTATGAATCGAAAATGGATTCACACTAATCAATTGATAAAAAATATTAAAATGGAGTTAACGAGTTCATCAAGTCTGCAAAAGAGCTTGCAGACGACCCTTCTAAAATCCTCTTTCCATGATTAGGTTCTTGTTATTCAATACAAATTAGTCCGAATGAGTTGGAATAAAATTTGATTTTTCATAGAATAGATCAATGCTAAAAAATTTGGACAAAACATGGGGAAAAATGAATGTGTACATCGATTAGGATGATACTACGGTTTATGAATCATTTGATATGAATACCTTTATAAAATATAATGGAGATCACATGGAAGTAATGACAATGGAAATTAAAGATGACCTTCGCGATTGTCCAGAGTAGTTTGATGAGTTAAATAGTTTTTCTAAGAAACAATTTTATACCAATTGTACTAAATAAACAACATTTTCAGAAATATTGAAGTTATATAATGTGAAAGCTCCCAATTGATGGAGTGACACCATATTTACATAACTACTTGGTCTTCTAAAATATATGTTACCAAAAAAAATGAACTACTATGTCGAACATATGATGTTAAATGAATGTAAAATTCAAGGGGCAGGATATATAAAAAATTTATGCTTGTCCAAATGATTGCATATTGTTTCTCAGGGACCATGAATCACTCGTGAAATTCCCTAAGTGTGGCATGGATCGATACAAGAAAAAAATGAATCAAGCCCTTTGAAATATGTATGGTACTTTCCTATCATTCCACGGTTTATAAGACTATATAGATGTTGGTAAACTTCAAGGAAATTAACATGGAATGCAGAAACAATAATTAAATATGGGAAGCTACGTCATCCAGAAGATTCTCCATAGTGAAAAAAAATTGATTACGAGTTTTATGAATTTGGAGATGAGTCAAGAAACTTCTATATTGCATTATCTATATATGGAATAAATCGTTTTGATGTACATAGTAGTACTCACAGTACATGGCCTGTCATGTTGGTAAATTATAACTTACTGTCATGGTAATTCATGAAGCACAAATAAATTATATTTTCTCTCCTCATATCTGGACCAAAGAAACCCAGTAATGATATTGACGTCAATTTGGATATATTGATCGAAGATCTTAAATTGATGTGGGATACACGTTTTATAATGTATGATGATCATAGAAGTGAATAATTCACATTAAGGACCATGTTTTATGGAATGATAAATGACTTCCCTACTTATGGAAATTTATCAGGCTACAGCATTAAAGGTATGTTGGGGTGTCCTATTTTTGAAAAAATGCACATACTTAGTTTGGTTGAAACATTCCTCAAAGACTTTGTTTTTAGGACATTGAAAATTTTTACCTCGATGATATAAATATTGATCCTGTATGATAGCATTTTATGGGAATATCATACATGGTACAACACTGTATCCAGTAACGGGTGATAAACAGTAAAAAAAGTAAAAAATATTGATACTTTTTCGATAAACCATTTTCAAAAAACCTTAAAAAATCATGTTGTAAAAAGCGATCAATTTTCTTTGAATTACTATTTGGAATTTTTTGTATGTATGACATTTTATTAATTCCATGCATGTAGAAGAAAATGTATGTGATGGTCTTATTAGAACATTACAAAATGTTCCCGGAAAAATGAAATATGGCATCAAGGCTAGGTTGGACTTGATTAAAATGGGGATAAGGGAAGAGTTGGGACCGGTGAAGGGTAAAAGGCATACTTTTCTTCATCCATCAGCTTACACTCTATCTAGACAGCAAATATTGAAAAATTTCCTTTTCATTACCAGTGTAAAAGTTATGTTGTATTCATAAAATATCAATAATGTCATGTCAATGACTAATTTGAAGTTAAAATGACTAAAATCACATGACTGTCATGTTTTGATGCAATATTTAATGTATGTTGCTTTCCATTTCATTTTGACTCAAAATGTACAACATACATTAACCAAACTATGCTTCTTTTTCAAAGATATATGAAATAAAGTTATAGACCCAACAAATTTCCCATTATGAGTAAGAAGATTTCAATCATATTATGTAAATTAGAAATATTCTTCCCACCATGATTCTTTGAAATAATGGTCCACCAAATGATTCACTTGGTAAGAGTGGTTCAACTATGTGGTCCTATCCATTACAGATTAATGTACCCCATTGAATAGAATATGATGATTTTGAAAGGGTATTTCAAAATCAAATTCGGCCAGAAGGTTTTATTTCATAATGATATATTTTTGAAGAAGTTATTAAATTCTATATTGATTGCCTATTAGATGTTGAAAGCATCAGTCTACCAAAGTCTCATCATAGAAAATGCCATTTGGGATAAGGGATTTCTCGAAGATATGTTGTTACAATTACCTGGACAGAGTGGGAACAAACACATATTTAAATATTACATAATAGTGAATATGTTGATCCATATATTGAAGCCCAGAAATAAATTCTTAAATATTTGATTCCATCAAAATATGAATGATGGATATCAGATACACATAATCAATACTTTATAGGATGGTTCATATATTAAATTTATAAGTAGTTATCTAAAAATATGAATTAAATGGCCAAATGATTTCAATTGCTAGCCAGTGTGTGACAACTAGGTCCCGATGATAGCACAGACACCCCACCTTAACATGGTCATCCGGTTCTGACCCACCAAGTACCACCAGTTTCCCCACAAACATGTTGTCTTCACCCTGGGGCCCACCCATGTGCTTGAATGGGTCATCTAAATAATGAATGTCCCCATAGGCCAACACATATCATTTCTAGTGTGCTTTATTCTCACTCGCACACACCTTAGCAAATATCCTAGAAGTTCACACATCTCAATCACTACTCCAGGCCAAGCACGCTTAACTACGGAGTTATAATTATGTAGGATCATAAAAAAGAAGGTTCGCCTTATTAACATGAGTCATATCATTTATTCATTTAACCCTCTATTATTCTGAGGTGTTACATCCCCCCCCCCCTCAGATACACATAATCAACAATTAATAGGATTTATTCGGAGATCAAATTTATAAGGAGTTATATGAAAATATGAATTCAATTGTTAAACCACTTCAATGGCTAGCTAGAGTATGACAACTGGGTCCCAGTGATAGCACAGACACCCCGCCTTACCATGGTCGTCAGGTCCTGACCCACCAGGTACCACTAGTTTTCCCATAGACATGTGGTCCCCACCCTAGGGCCCACACACGTTCCCAAATGGGTCATCTAACTGATGAATGTACCCACAATCCAACACATGTCCCTTCATAAGTGATTTTTCCTCACTCGCACACACCATGAGAAACTTCCCAGAAGGTCACTCATCTGGATCACTACTCCATTCGAAGCATGTTTAACTACATAGTTCTAATCAGGTAGACTCCCAAAAAAGGTGAACCTTATTGACATGAGTCATATCATTTATTAATTTGACCCTTTATCATTTGGGGGTGTTACATTCACCCCCCCCCTCCCTTTAGAGCACAACATCCTTGTTATGGGACCTACATCTCAACCCAGGCAGTGCACCATACTTAAGGCTAGGTTCCAACTCTAATACCAAATGTGAAACTTAGGTCCCGATGAAAGCATGAACATCCTGCCTTAACATGGTCATCCCGTCCTGGCCCACCAGTTTCCCTGAAGACATGTGATCCCCATCTTGGGGCACACCCACATGCATGAATAGGTCATCTGAATAATAACTGTCCCCACAAGAAAACATATATCTTTTTCAGTGTGCTTTGTCCTCAATCTCACACACCCTGAGAAACTTCCCAGAAGGTCACCCATCCTAATCACTACTTCAGGCCAAGAATTCTTAACTGGGGAGTTCAAATCAGGCAGGCTTCCAAAAATAAAGGTGCACCTTGTTGACATGAGTCATATCATTTAGTCATTTGACCCTATATCATTCTGGGGTGTTACATTCACCCCCCCCCCCCCTTCAGATACACATAATCAACAATTTATATGATGGTTTAGAGATCAAATTTATAAGGAGATATCGAAAATCCGAATTAAATTGGTGAACGATTTCAATGGATAGCCAGAGTGTGAAACCTGGGTCCTAGTGATAGAACAGACACCCCGCCTTAACAAGGTCATCAGGTCCTGACCAACTAGGTACCACCATTTTCCCCTCAGACATGTGGTCCCCACCTTAGGGCCCACCCACGTTCCCGAAACGGGTCATCTGACTAATGATTGTCCCCACATGCCAACACATGTCCTTTCTAGTGTGCTTTTTCTACACTTGTACACACCCTAGGAAACTTCTGACAAGGTCACTCATCTGGATCACTACTCCTGGTCAAGCATGTTTAACTAAGGAGTTCTAATCAGGTAGGCTCCCAGAAATGAAAGTTCACATTGCTAACTTGATTCATACCATTTAGTCATTTGACCCTTTATCATTATGTGGTTTTACATTCACCCCCCCCCCCCCCCCTTAGAGCACAATGTCCTCATTGTAGGACCTATATCTCAACCCAGGCAGCGCACCGCACATAATGATGGATTCCTCCTCTGATACCAAATGTGACAACTAGGACCCGATAACAACACGGACACCCCGCCTTAACATGGTCATCCAGTCCTGAACCACTAGGTACCACTAGTTTCCATGCAGACACGTGGTCCCCACCCTGGGGCCCACCCAGGTGCCCGAACAAGTCATTTAACTAATGATTGTCCCCACAAGACAACACATACCCTTTCTTGTGTACTTTTTCCTCACTCGCACACACCCTGAGAAACTTCCCAGAAGGTCACCCATCCTGATCACTACTTCAGGCCAAGAACGCTTTACTTTGGAGTTCTAATTAGGTAGTCTCTTTAAAAATAAAGGTGCACCTTGTTAGCATGAGTCATTTAATTTATTCATTTAACCCTTTTTCAATATGGGGTGTTACATTCACCCCCCCCCCCCTTCAGATACACATAATCAATAATTTGTAGAATGGTTCAGAGATCAAATTTATAAGGAGTTATCTAAACATCGGAATTTAATTGTTGAACAGCTTCGATGGCTAGCCAAAGTGTGAAAATTGGGTGCTAGTGAAAACACAGACACCCTGCCTTAACATAGTCATCGAGTCCTGATCCACCAGGTACCCCCAATTTCCCCCACAGACATGTGGTCCCCACATTAGGGCTCACCCATGTTCCCGAACTGGTCATCTGACTAATGAATGTCCCCACAAGCCAACACATTTTCTTTCTAGTGTGATTTTTCCTCACTCTCACACACCCTGGGAAACTTTCCAGAAGTTCACCCATCTGGATCACTAATCCAGACTAATCATACTTAACTATAGAGTTCTAATTAGGTAGGATCCTGAAACGGAAGGTGCACCATGTTGACATGAGTCGTATCAGTAATCATTTAACCATTTATCATTATGAGGTGTTACATAGAGGACTGAATGAAAATGTTATATCACACATTGGGTTTGTAATCAATGGTTATACGTTCTATACAAAAGAACAAGATGACTTCAGTATAATGCAAAACAGTGGAGTTAAGTTTGTGGCTGAAGCGACTCACATGTATGTTTCCAAGGATACAAATCCAATTTATAAAAATAGATCATATTTTATCATTATTTAATAGATATACAATTTGTATTATATGGCTTTTCAAGTGTCACTTTTCCATTTAAAATAGGTGAAAAATATCAATGGTGTGAAAGTTTATGAAATAGGTTTATGAGGGTGAATGTCAATGTAGAAGGGGAAAAGGCCAAGCCATCGATAATGGCATCACAAGCAGTGAAAGTATTTTATGTATCTGATCCAAAAAAATAAGAATTGGTCGATTTTCCTACTGGTTACTAAAATAAATGTTGAGTTAGATGATAATTCAATTGAGGATAACCCTTTCATTGGGACACCACAATCATTTCATGTTGGTCCCAATTTAGGTAATGTCGTGTACGTTAGTGAGGACCATAAAGATAGGATTTGGATTCTCAAAAGAGGAACCAAATACTTGAAATCTTTAAAAATAGAGTTTAATGAAAAGGTAAGTGTTTTTTAATAAATTATTTATTTCCTCATAATATTTTATATTATCTACGGCATTACCATAATCTAAATTAAATGTTTGACTACTCATGCAGACAATATCTTCTATGTATAATGATGTTACCAATCCCTTGGAAGAACAAACTATAATGAAGTAAACCCTTTGGAATGATGTAAAGGTAATGTTACGATATACATTATCTATTTTATCAAAACATTATATAAACGAACATTGATATAATTTTAATTATTCCTTTTAGAGGTCGTTTGTATTATTACTAACATAAGAATAGTTTTATTATATAGTTGTGTTCTTTTTCTTGAGTAGGGGGTGGTTTGTTCGGCAATAGAATGAGTCAATTCAGGATTAAAATACAAAGGAACATTGATGTTTTTGAATGTATGTAATAATTTGTATTTATGTAATTGTATAAACCAATGTTTGAAATGTCTATAATATAGTTTTTTCTTATATTTGAAGTGTAAATATTATTTCATTTAAATTCTATATTGAGAATTTTTTGTTGATATTATATGTGTTTCTGGTGATGTAGTGTGTTGTAACAGCACAATGCAGAGGTGTTGTACTACGCTGTTACAGCACACTATAGTATGTCCATTTATTAGTGCTTTTCCAAGCACTCACAAAGGCCTTTAACGGCACTTATAAAAGATCTGATAAAGGAATATTTTGACAGTTCTAAATTAAAGTGGTGATAAATGAGATCTTTATCAGCACTTTTAAAATTTCTGATAATTGTTCTATTTATCAGCACTTTTCTAGCATTGATAAGTGGAGCCTTTATCAGTGATTTTTTAGCAATGATAAAATTCATGGGATTTTAATGTTTATCAAGTTATCAGTGCTTTTCTAGCACTGATAAAGGCTATTTCTAGTATTTTTAAAGGCCAATTTTGTAGTAGTGTTGATTTTTAAGTATTCATATTTTGGTTACATCTATGAAATTCTCTATTGTATTAGGTTATATTTTATTGGGAAGTTTTTTATTGACTCTGCCACCTTTATATCTAGAAATTTGTCCCATTTGAAGTTCCAAACTATATACCCTAGAATATGCATATTTATTCAATAGACTAATCTCACCCAATACCTTCTATACCAGAACTATTAACTCCCCTTGATAATTTTAACATTTGAACACATATTGATTTTGAAAATATTATTATGGATTCTATGGAAAAATAGGGGCAGTAACTAGTTTCAAAATACCTTAATCTATCCGTGGAAGGTTAGGGTGATTTTTTTATCCAACATTGTATTGGTCTGAAAATGAAACATTATTTTATTCATTTTTATCTCTTTAGTCTAAAAATAGATCACTTTCATCTAGTTGAATGGGAATATCAAAATTGGGATAACTGTTTTTTGTGTGACAATACATCCCATAGGGAGACAATATTCCCTAAGTACTCTATCATCAACTACAATAGCTTTAGTGTTTTTTATACAAATGCATAACTCTCTTACTGGTGAACTTGTGTGGTGTTTTTTGAGCTATAATGTTAAATATTTTTTAAGGATATCAACATTAAAATCAAATAAAATACTACCATAATATTGATCAACTAGATTTAGATTGTGTGGGGTAAGATAATTGTATAAGTTATCCATTAAAATTTATAGAGACAACTTTTTATAGGGACGCTATCTAAGTAAATCTCAAAACCTATCCCAAGTATCATGAAAAATCTATCCCTCATCCTAGACAAAACAAGTAATCTTATGCCTAAATTCAATGGTGGTATTTCTATTATGGAACTTAGAAACAAATTAATTGAGTAACTCATCCCAGGTATCAAAAATACCCTCATTGAGATTTCAAAACAATATTCTTTCCCAACACTTGATGAAAAAAAGAAACACCATCAATCTCATATTCTCCTAACTCAACCCATGAAAGGTAAAATATTTCATATAACTATAGAAATATCTCATAAATTCTAATGAATCCTCGGTTTGTAATCCATTAAAGGATTGAATCACAGAGATGTGTTCCTGGTTGATTTCATAATTTATAGAACTAGAGGAAATACTTATACATGATGGATTTCTAGAAATACAATTCAATTGAAATTTATTTATCTTAGGCCTATAAGTATCAAAGTTTATAGTTTCCAGTGAATTTTTATTGACATTAAAAATTTTAACTCTTTAAACCTCTAAATTTTTTATTTTATCTTTTTTCTTCTTTTGGGCACTATAATTTCTTCTGGAATTATGGTTTCTAATTTAGTAATAGATTATGTATCCCTTGTATGAATTCAAAAACAAGTGAAAAAATCTGAAATTAGCACATAAAATAGTAAGTAAGAAGTAAAATTTCAATTTTCAATTTTTTTAATAGTTAAATATATATGTGGAATTCTCCACCCATTCCCACCCTAAAAATAGTGCAAAATTTTGACCATGCATCCATTAAAACATGTAAAATTTATTTATTTATAAACCTTATAAAATACTAATATTGTGGTGCATGGGGTGTTGTATCCATAGGGAAATCTAAATAGAAGTGTGTGACCAAAACAATAAAAAACAAAACAAACAATACAAAAAATAGAAATAGTGGAAATTGATGAATTGTTTGTGGAATTTTCAAACAGTGAAAGAATGAAAGTGGTAGCTATGAAAATTAATGGAAGGAAAGAGATCGGTAGAATATGCTAAGAAAAATTAATTATTTTTTTAGATAGGAAACCAAAAAATACTGAATTTATTTAGACATATTCTTTATTCATGCTCATTAATCACAAATAAATCAGTGCTTAGAAAAATAGGTACTGACTCACCAAGTCGTTGCTTAATATTCAACATATCTCAATGAACCTTCATTATTAATGATTTATTGATCAATAATCAATAATTTATTTGTTCATTATTGGTGAAGAGAGACATTAACCTTTTCTAATGTTGGGTACTTTTTTTATTTCTAAAGAGTAAAGTTTCCACCACCTTCACTTATAAGTTCTTAGAGTGGTGTAGAATTAATACTAATTAAGAACAAAATTTAGAACTATCAGTTTAATTTCACACTAAAGTTTTTTTGAAAATAAATGAAAATAGATAAAGATATAAATTCATTACACTTGATCCCATTAATAATTTTAAGTAAAAATCTTCACTTAACTAAAAACAATTTTATTCAGTTTAAACACCTAAATTTAGGAATATAGAAAGATAATAGCGAAGAAGGAATTTAACTTAAACATATTACCTATGATATCTATATCCAACTCCACTAGTTCCTTATCTGAGAGTGATCTTTCATCCAACTCTGCTCCCCATTCTCTTGATGATCCCCCACTAGTTTATATCAGTCTGAAAGAATCTAATTAAATTGTATTTCCATAAATTATCTCATAGTTAGCACACCCAATACCACTCCCAATTTTCCACATGGAATAATTTCAATAATCTTCATATACATCATGTGACTTAAGAAAATCCCTTTAAAATAATTAAAAACCCCATATGCTTTGACTTAAAATATAAGTATGAGTAATATAGAAATGAATCCCAACTAAAAGCTCTCTTATTAGGCCTTTCTTGTATAATTAAGAAGAGTCAAACAAATTTACTATCTTTGATCTTAGTCTCCTTTATTTTAATTCTATTTTCAATAAGAATTTAGGGCTTCAAGTTATTTAATTACTCTAAGTGTGATATAATATTGGGCCTACATATATTTCATTCCCAAGGCCTAGTGTAATTAATCTGAGGTGTAAACTCTCCCAAGGTGTGATTTTGAAATTCCTTGAGGAAAATAATTAAGAATACCACATGAACACCTCATCCACACTCAAGACAAAATCTTAGAATTCCAAGACACCATCTCTTACAATAAACCTATAATTAAAATACTAAAAATCCTCATCACAAACTTATACATCTAGATCTCAATTGTTTTTCATCCACCCTTGATTTTAACATCAATCGAGTCATCCCTAACACATCCCTGATTAAACTCATATATAAAATTTTTCAAATACTAGTTTGAAATAGTAATTACTCTTCCGATGTAAATCCCTTGACATATTATTCTTCTGAAAACTTGATAAGACAAATAAAAAGCTCTAGATCTTCACAACATAAATTGGTCACCCAAGCTCATTCACTAATCATGATTCAAGCTAGGTTTATTAATCATCATTGATAAGCTAGTCTGGTCATGGAAATAATATATTTGTTTTTGAGTTAGGCTTAAACCCTAACTACATGGATCTCTCAATTTAAATTTAGCTTTATTTATTACATGTATCACTTTGACCCACCTTTCAAAACAAGTCAAACTCAGATGTTTTCTCTTTAATTTTCACCACATATTCATCTCCATTAATTCATATTCAATCTATTGATATCAATCTTGGTTCTAGTCAGTAGATCTACTATACTGTGGATTGGTCTTACATTTAAAATAATATTAGATTGAATAGTCCTTTATATGGTATGTTGAGTTCTTACATAAGATCTATTTCCAATCATGCTAGATTGATATTTACTCATGGTATCTTGTGGTTTTATCTTACTGCTTCAAGGCACAGTTGATACATTGACCATTGCCACATGGTCGATTAGTAAAAAGTATCCATGGTATCACCATCATAAATAAGATGTTTAGTTCATTGAAAGTGGTCTCACGGTATGTTTTTCACATTCATGTTAGTTTTATAGAAATGGATTCACTATTGATTGAAAAAATAATACATGGTCGATCCATTTCCATTTCTAATTTTCCATGTCTCCCTTAGTTAGTTTCTAGCCTATTTCTTTTATCAAATTCCAATAGCCCAATAATTATTATTATGGTAGATTAAAATTTCAGACATAATATCCCTTCAAATATAGATGGTATATTGAGACTCTGCCAAAATTTCCAATCATAGTAGATCAACTAACTTGGCAAGCTTTATGGTACTTGTGTTCCATGAAATCACCTTTTACAAGAATGGTCAAAATGGAATGACATTAGGGTATGGTTCACAGTAGATAGATACATGAAATAAGTGTAAACTTAGCCAAATTATCGAATTCAAAACCAACACCTAAAACATCATTAACCAAAATTAATTTCAAAAATTCCAATTTCATTACATGGACTCTTGAAATTTAGATTCCATAATTAATACTAAAAGTTCAATAGGTAATTAAATTCATAAATTACACAATATCAAAAGAAAAATTTTCCTTTGAAAATAACATAAATTTGAGGCAAAGGAAATTTAATAATTTAACATAAAAAATTCACATTTTAATTAAATAATATAATTAATTGTAAATTCATGTATAATTTATCTAATTTTTAATAATACTCCAATTAAAACCCATTTTGAAACTAAAACCTCTTTAAATGTCCAAATTTGAGGATGTAAATTATACTCAAATAATATCTACATTATTAGTATTTACGAAAAATAATAATTTCCTAATTTATAAATGGAAGCAATGTGAAGCCTTTAGAAAATCATCGATGTCAATCAACCTGCAAAGGGGTCTAGCATGATCTTCCTCAAACACATGTATCTATACATCTATGTCAAAAATCTATATCATATAAAATAGTGAATTTTATAAATTATCCATTTCCATAATCCATCAAGTAACCATAGGAAATCGAGTGTATCAATCCCTTATAACTACCCATACATTCTTAATTTGTTGAGTATAGACAGGCCAGTTTGATGAATACACCACACGTCATTCAGCTTTATTGATTATCACATCACATACCCCTCTCCTAATATGTAGGAAGAATGTATACCAAATATAATTGTATTAATAAAGTTCCTCATTCCAACTCAATAAAGGTATTGTATGTCATTATCATTATACAAGAGAACAAATCCCATCTTCGTTAAACTACAACCATCGATATAATAACAACATAACCAACCATGCCTTGATTATGTATGCCTTAAGGCTTATATATGAAAGGTATGAAAGCATAAAGGTTCTCGTGCAAGGTATCTCACTAAAATCGGGTATTGGGGAATCCAAATATGAACCATTCATCCATAGTTTACAAAATACATTGTGTATGAAACTCCATGTGGTATACTTCATGGGTTATCTATAATGAAAAACCCCATTTTTTACCTCATGATTATATTCCCAATCTCAATATAGGATTCATAATCATGATAGACTTAAAAACTCCTTAAAACTTATAATAATCCATGAAGAACAATGTTTACGGATAACCCAAAGTTACACTATTAGAGATCAATTATCATTTCACTTCATAATATATATATACACACAAATAAAATCTTAAATAATGATAAAGTGGATATTTTATTTTATATTACAATATCTATTTTATATTATTAAGATCCTTTGATATTTATTAAAAACTATATATAATAAATTTTCTTACTATATCACATGTGACAAACTGCTAGACCGACATTATTTTTTATACACTTTCAGAGGTTTTGATAATCTCCATACATCTCTATGTAATTTAAAAAACATATATATGTGACCACTAGATAAAACAAAACCATTAAAATCATTAGTGACTAATATCTATTAAAGAATATTTTTTGAATAATTGTGATTCTTTTGAATCATACTCCTAATTTCCAACTCCTTGAACATATTAAAAAAAGTTTTCTTCACAACATCTAATGCTATTATGTTGATAAATCCTGTAGTATACTTATAAATATTTATAAGTTCATCATCTTCCTTGGAACCCTTTACATAAAATTTTTACCTTGAAATATTTTGGAAAACAATTTAACCATTTTTATTACTCCTTTTACCGACACAACGTAAACTCATTTGGGATATAACGTGATATACACTTTCAATACTAACTGGTGTCATCTTTTCTTTTTTAACTTGGAATTTCTATAATTCTAAACATCCCACTAGCCTCTTAGAAACTATATTTGTTATATAATATAATGATAAGAAACAAAAACTCCGTTATTATAAGGAAAAAACACATATTTATGTTTAGTAGGAATATTTAACAAGCAAACTATTATTTTTATATCATGTATGGTATTCCACGTATTTAGAGAAATACTCATGTTATAGATTCTGATGAATTATAAACTATATATATTAAATTTTTAACCACATATTGTTCATAAAAACTTCTTACTAACAAACAAATAACCTTATCATAAAAGAGTAATGAGATAATAATACACATCCTTTATTTAGATCCATCTAAACTTAACATATTACTTTTCATTCAAGTCTTTTATGTATATTCTCTTTACTTCATCATCTAAATAAAAACTACAAGATCTAGAAATTATTTCTTTTGTTTTCAACTCCTATATATTTATTATTCCTATAATTTATATATTTGGTATCATCTACCCTTCAAAATTGAAGAATTTATTTCAATAAAAAAAGTACCTAACATGTGAATTCCATATAAATTCTAAAACCTCTTTAGATACTCTAGAAAATTCCAATATATGGTATCATTACTCTCACTTTTTATACTTACCTTAGGTTTCAATTTCCTTTACTAGATACTATAGAAACCTTATTGGATTCCCCAGCTAAATCCTTTTCCCAGTTTGAACTTTTACGCACTTTTACTATCAATACAGCACTGAAATCGAGACATCACATTCCCAATTCATCCATCATCAACACTTAGATAATGTTGAGTTGAATTTTCATGAACTCGTTCACATTGTAAAATAATTTCCTTCGATTAAAATAAAATTAATTTCATACCCAGAACAAGACTTAAGGAAAACTTGGGTGGAACATTTTATGCTTCTCATAACACTCTAAATTCATTTTTTGAACTAATTTAACATCTTTTTACCCAAGAAGGGGTTTCTATGATACATTGAATTTTACATTCCTAAGAACAATTCTTAAGTACTTTTCTATTATAATAATTTTCTAATAAAAATATTCTCATTTATATTGGGTTGATATCAAAGGTAAGTTTGATGATGATGGTGTGATTTATTCTCATGACTCATCCCAATGGGGAATATGCCATGACTCCCCAATATCACCTTTAATAGGCCAGGGGATAGAGAATAGTGATCAGTAGGTATATAACTAACATGGGATTCCTGAGCCTAAATACTTGTACACACGCACACATCTCTAAGCATCTACAATACTGAAATGTAAAAACAACTGAAAATCCATTTATAGCCACAATAACTCTTAAATAAATCGATAACTTAGTAAAATGAAATAAATAAATCTTAAACTAATGAAACTTATTGTTTATTAAATAAGTGCATTAAAAACGGTACAAGAAATGTTTCCTCAGACAAAGAAGGAAGTAATATTGAACCTATAACTATCATCATCAATATACAAGGAAAAATTACAACAAACCTGATAACTACGATGTCATAGAACACACCTTTGGGATATTCTCTGAGTAGAAAACCAATAAAGAGAAAAAGGGTAAGATCACAAAGGAATGTAAATATAGGCATCAAATTTTCATATAGAGGAACTACAAATTTTATGAGTTTGGTTGAAGTAAAATGTTGGTTAAGGTTCTATATTTATACATGAACTGGTTATTGCATACAGTCGTTGAATCCATTTTAAAATAAAATGATAATAAATGTAAGTAAAAATAACTTTTACACTTATATATATATATATATTGTTTGTGTGTGTTTGTGTATTTATGTAGTGATTAATTAACATTAAAAGGAATTTATTTAAGTAAATCTATATATAAATGCGATTTGAAATCTCAAAGAATATTTAATTTAAATCTAAAGATTTGTATTGATTAAATTAAATAATGTTTTTTGAAGTTATATTTTTAATTCAAATGCAATATAGTTTCAAAAAATGTAATTTTGAAACATGAAAATTTTATCAGTATGCAAATCATATAAAAAATTTCAACATCATTTGTTTAAATAATACACATATGTTTATATAAAACATAATTTATGATAAATTTAATTTATCTTGTAATAAAAAATTTCTATTATTAAATTATTTAACAATAAATTAGTAATTTTGCAATAGAAAATACATACTTAAATATAAGTACATTAATGACATATTTTAAAATAAGACAATATATGACATGTGCATTTTGTAAAAATTAAATGACACATTAGATTATGAATTTTATATTTTAAAAATAACCATATTAAAAGAAATGTTGGAAAATATAAAATTATATAAATATTATTATGTTGATAATAAAATAATAATAATAAAAATATGTCTACTTTTAAGTGCGAAATTATTAGTTTAAAGAATTAGTATACATTTAAATATGTATATATGTTACTAATAGTTATAAAAAATAATGTTAATAAAATATAATAGATGTAAAGATATATAATAATGATAATAAGTTAAAATAATGAATTGTTATAATAATAAAATAATAAAAAAATAGTGTGATAGATGCAAATTGGGGGGAATCTCGTTTTGTGATTACGGTGAAGTCGGAAAAAACCTACCCCATATTCTTCCTCTTCATGGAACCAACAAAACCCTTAGTCATCATCTTACCTGGTTGGAGTGGTCACCTACGAATGTGTCTGATATAGAATCCAATGCTCCATTGATGATTCGTCCAGCATTCAATACATCTCATTTGGAGATCCCATCATCCAAGGGATGGTTGCATGAGGACGAAGCTGATCGGTAGTCAGTCATCCTGCAACCCACTCTAGAGACTCATGATGCATTCTACCATCATATCTCCATTGGAATCATCTACCCATGAATCTATCTTATTGATGGTATGTCTAATTTTGGGAAACCAATGAGTATTTTAGGTTTTATTTTTAATATTCATTTCTGATTTAGGTTCCCTATTCTATTCGAATTAGTATTTTATTTTAATGGAATGTGGGGTTTTCTTGTCTGGGAGAGAATCTCAAAATTCAAACTATTTTTTCTAGTGGTTAACATTTGTTTTGGATGTATAGGTATATATATAAAAACCCTTTGGCATAAGAAATAGGTCTAAATGGAGATTTTTCTTTATTGTATCATTGTAGTAGGTCTTTATAGTGTAGTTTCAATCTTTGAAGATACTTTTCCTATTTTATTTTACTCCCACCACTATGAAGGGATTGCCCTGAAAACCTAGGTACGAGTATTATTTATAACAATTAAGGGTATTTTTTCTTGTAAAATACTTTAAGAAAATCAATTTGTTCTTTCTTTTTTTGAATTCTTTCTAATAGATTAGTAGTGTTATTCCATCCTCCTTTCTACGAAATTATTTTCCCTCTTGTGAAGTAGTGGATTCATTTCCAGAGTAAGGGGTTTTATTTTGTGAAATATGTTCAGTTGGTTTCTATAATTCATGAATTTTATGCCTATTAATTTTAGTCTCTTTTCGGTATTTATTACATGATTGTCTAAATAATTTTATTATAATAGTAAGAGAACTATGAATTTTCATACATTAATATCTAGAAAAAAATTTCCTATGAATTTTATTTATTTAAAAACTATTTATTCAAAATGAAGTGTTAATTTTGTGAAACAGCTACTCAAATAGTTCAAGCAGTTTATGTATTTTTAGATATTTTATGGGAATTTGTTTTTAGTCAATTACTAATATCTACTTCATGACTATTTAAATAATTTTGTATCATTTCATTTTGATAGTAAGAATAATTTTATTACAGTTATGATTAAAATTTTTAAACTATATATGAATTTGACATTTTTATACTCAAACTTCTTTTAGTCCCTCAGTAGTGTATTTAGAATGGTATTTTGATCATTTTTGCGATGCAAATGTGTTTATTTTTATGTTATAACTCAAGGAATCATGTTAGTATTAAATTAAAAAAATTATAACAGAAATTGTTTTGGTCCGTGAGACTTATTTTCTAGAAATTATTATTATTATTAACCTTTTTAGAAACTTAAATTGGTACCCATACATATATATGAATTATTATTTGAATATGGAAATTATTGATAATGTTATAAATGTATACTTTTAATTATATGTATATGTACACATAATTACATATCAAAAACCCTATCTACCCATGGATTTATCTTCAATAAATTTAATTTTACATGTTTATTGAATTTTAATTAGACCTTTATGAGTGCAAGAGAGGTTGTTGAACTTTCAAATTAATGGTTTACTTTCAAAACAAGTGGATGTTAAAATATAAATATATATATAATTTTATATGAACTATTTTTATTTAAGACATTTATATATATATATTACTTTTTATATTTATATATGTTAATATATGTATGTATGTGTATATGACATTTTATGTAAAAGTGTTATTATATATATATGCATGTGAGTGTGAAATCATTTTTATTCAAATATCAACATTTATGTAAATAAATGTATATATATACATATATGTATCCCTTCATTAAAAACTATTATATACATATATATGTATGTCAATGTATATACATATCATTTTCATGTAAAACTATTTTATCATGACACATGTATAACCTTGTAATTCCTTTCTACAAAATAGACATCAAAGATCAAAATTTTAAAGAAGATTTGTAGTCCTTATGATATAAAACGAAAGTTATAATGTTTTTAATTCCAAAGCATCGCACCTAGATATAATGAAGTTAGGGTATGGGGATTGAACCTAAACTCTTATAGGACTTTTATCCAATAATAATATGGGTGCACCTAGATAGCGATCCAATGCATTGGGTAATGTGTTAATCTCATAAGATGTCATGTATGGTGCGCGTAAGGGTTTATCCTATGCACATTATGGGATTAGGAAGTGAACCTAATCCATCATGGGATTATGTCCACCATGTCTTGGGAGTGAATCAATAATTCATGATATGATCGAAGGTCCCTTTAGGAATTAATTATGACTGGTTATGAATTTTCAAGTGAAATCTCTATTTTTTATGAATGAACAAATTAGATTTTTTAAATTTTATGTTTATATTAAAATCCTTTTAGCTTAAATGACTATTTTGGAATGTATTCATGAATTCTTAAGCATCCATTATCAAACTTCATAACATGTTTTAATTTTTATTTTGAATTTAAAAACTTTGTTTGGTTATTTTATGTTTTCAAAAACCCCTTACTGAGATTCTTATTGCTAACCCTATATTCTCAAAACCTCTTTTCACAGGGCTTAAAGATGTGTATAACTGAGATAGTGGTCGATGTCTAACTAAGGTGTTTAAACCTTGTAAATAATAGTTTTGTCCTTTTCTTTTATAGGTTGAGTAATGAGAATTATCCAATCTATCCAGTCTCTCTAAAACTATAAACCTTTGTGATCTCAAATTCTATTATAAATTAATGAATTATTTATTAAAAAAATGTAACAAGTTTCTAGGTCGTTATAGTAGGTATCAGAGATGATGTTTAGATAAATTTAGAGGTCAGGATACAGATAAACCCTTTGAACCTTTAGATACCATTCATAGATTTTTATTTGGTCTTTTCCATTAAGGAGTAACAAATCTTTAGTCTTCAATTTGTTAAATACCCCAAGATTATCATGTCTAAGGGGTAACTCAAAATTTTCTATGTTTCATCAGTAGGATAAAGGCTAGTTTTGAGATGGTAGTGTAAGAAACTCACACAACACTCTTTTCCCCTCTCGAGGACTTCCTTGAAATAATTACTGTGAAGTAAATCTCGCATAGTATCGAACCCTTTTCCAACATCCAACTTTACTACAAGACACTTTAAGGCATATAAAACACCTCCTCCAAACTGAAAAATCATTAGGGATCATGGATCATCTATGATCAAATCTTAATCTTCCAACTCTCCCACATTTCTTTCCAAGGGAGGCACCATCAGGGCATTTTCAAATATTTCACCTTGCCCATAGTGTTTAATGTACTATTTGATTTTAGAATAGATATCGATGAGGGAGATCTATGAAAATCCAATATATATTTCGTCTTGGATTCTAGTATTTTTTTGAAACTTAGGTAATATATTAGAGGAAGCACATTTTGAAAATTTGAAAGTAGAATCTATTAGGATATTTTATAAAAACATTTCCCATACTGATGTTTTGAAACTATAAGTTAGGAACAACTATTTTCAAAAGGTGCATTTTATTTTCCATCAGTACAATTTGAGTTTAACATACTGTGTCTAGACTAAGGAAGTATAAGAATTTGAAAATGCATTAAGGTATTGTTGTAATTGGTGGACCCCTTCTCTTTATAATCAACATGACAATGAGAATTGGGGAATTCTTAATAGTGGCAGATATGCAACCCTAAGGTAGTGTTTACATTCTAGTGTTTTATTCTTTCTATATAATATGTTATAAAATTGGGAGGATGAAATTTTTTTTATTGGGGATAGAATGTAATGCCCCATTAACTCTTATATAAATCTGTCTATTAGTAAAATGAAATAAATAAATCTAAAAAAATTAAACATCTTGTTTATTGAATCAAAACATTAAAAATGGCATAAGAAACACTTCCTCATACTAAGAAGGTGGTAACATTAAACCAATAACTTCATCATAAACAAACATGTAAAACTTATAAAAAACAAAATATTATGATATCCCATTCCTTTATGATCATCCTTGAGTAGAAACTCAATGAATAGAATAATGGTAAGAGTGCAAAGGAATGTAAATATAGGCATCATATTTGCAGGTAGAGGAACTACAAATTTGATGAGTTGGGTTAATGTAGAATTTTATTTAAGTTTATGTATTCATACATGAAATGACTATTTCATATAACTATTAAATCCATTTAAAATAAAATTATAATAAATGAAACTAAAAATAACTATTACACTTATATATATTTAGTTATTGTGTTTGTGTTTTTGTATTTATGTAGTTTCTAATTAAAATTAAAAGAATCTTATTTAAGTACATATATATATAAACTAGATTTCTAATATCAAGGAATATTTAATTTAAATATAAATATTTATATCGATTAAAGTAAATAATTTTTTTGAAGTTGTATTTTAATTCAAATTCAATATAATTTAAGAAAATATAATTTTGAAACATTAAAAATGTATTATCATAAAAATATAATAATATTTTTTTATGGTACATTTTTTTAAGGACTACACATATGTTTATGTAAAACATAATTTATGATAAATTTAATTTATGTTGTAATAAAAAATTTCAATTGTTAAATTATTTTTCAATAAATTACTTATGTTGAAAAATAAAATACATACTTAAATAAAAGTATATCAAACGACATATTTGAAAATAAGGTAATATATGACATATGTATTTTATAAAAATTAAAAGATACATTAGATTACAAATTTTAAAAATACCCCTATTAAAAGATATGGGAGAAAATATAAAATTATATAAATATTATTATTTTGATAAGAAAATAATAATAATATGTTTAATTTTAAGTTGGAAATTATGAGTTTAAAGAATTATTATACTTATAAAGATACATATATTTTAATAAAGTAATTAAAAAAAATTTAAATATAATATAATAGATATAAATTTGTATAATAATGATAATTAGTTAAAATAATTAATTTTTATAATGATAATAATAATAATCATGATAGATGAAAATTAGTGGGAATCTCGTTTTGGGATTTGAGTGAAGTCGACAACCCCCTCCCCCCATCTTCTTCCTCTTCGCGGCACCAATGGAACCCCTGGTCATCATCTTCCCCCACTAGAGAGGTGTCCTGTGAATGCATCTAGAAAAGAATCAATGCTCCACAGATGATTCTTCTAGAGTTCGACACATCCCTTCTAGGGATCCCATTATCCAAGGGATTGTTGCATGCAGACGAAGCTGACTAGAAGTCAATCAACCTACAACCCATGTCAAAGACCTACTATGCCTTCTACCATAATCTTGATATTGGAATCATCAACCCATGAATCCCTCTCGGTGATGGTATGTCAGATTTTTGGAAAATTTTGAGCATTTGAGAGTTTTTTTTTATTTTTGTTTCTGATTTAGGTTCCATGCTCTGTTCGAATTATGGTTTTATTTTAAGGGAATGTGGGTTTTTAATGATGGGGATTTAATACCACCATTCCCACTATTTTAACTCATAGTTATCATTGGTTATGTATTTCTAGGTCTTTATATAAGAACCCTTTGACATGGTAAAGAGGTCTGGACAAGGGTTTTCTTTAAGGTCTCTTTGCAGTAGGTCCTTGCAGTGTAGTTTCAATCTTTGAAGATAATTTTCCTTTTTTTTCTCCAGTTGTTATGAAGGGATGAACTTGAAAACCTTATCTTGATAATTCTGTATAGCAAAGGGATTTTGTTTTGTAAAATACATTTAAGTAAATCAATTTTTTCTTACTTTTTTAGAATAGTTTCCAATATATTTGTAGTGTTATCCAACACCCCCCCAACTTTCTATGAAATTATTTTTTCTATTGCGAAGTAGTGGAATCATCTAAATGGTAAGGGATTTTATTTTTTCAAATATGTTCAGATGTTTTCTACAATTTAGGTATTTTATTCCAATTAGTTTTAGTCACATTTCAATATTTATTACTTGATTATTCAAATCATATTTTATAATAGTAAGAGAACTCTGAATTTTCATACATTCATCTCTTGAAAACTTTTTTCTACGGAGTTGATTTATTCCAAATATTTTTATATTTAACGAATTAATTATTTGGTAAAAAATATTCTCAAATAGTTCAAGCAGTTTATGCATTTTTAGAAATTTTATGCCAATTCGTTTTTATCCAATTACTAATATTTACTTCATGATTGTTTAAATAATTTTTTATTACGTCATCATGATAGAAAGTGGAATTTTATTAAATATATTTTAAAAAATTTTAAAATATATATGAATTTAATATTTTTATACTCAAACTTATTTTAATCCATCAATAGTGTATTTATAATGGTATTTTGATTTTTTTTTGTGATGGAAATGTGATCCTTTTTATGCTTTGTCTCAACGAGTCTTGTTGGTATTAAATTAAAAAACATTATACATGAAATCTCTTTGGTCCATGAGACTTAATTACTTAAAATTATTATTATTATTATTATCCTTTTTTGAAACCTAAATTGGTACTGATACATATATATGAATTATTATTCGAATTTAAAAATTAATAATAATGTTTTAAATGTATACTTATACTTATATGTATATGTACACATCATTATATGTCAAAAACCCTATCTGTCCATGGATTTCTCTTCAATAAAATTAATTTTGCATGATTTTTTAAATTTAATGAGGCCTCAATGAGTGCAAGCAAGGTTGTCTAACTTTCAAATTAGTCTTTTGTTTTCAAAACCAATGGATATATATATAATTTCATATGAAAAAGTTTTATTTAATACATATATATATATATATATATTACTTTTTATGTTTATATATGTAAATATATGTACGTATGTGTATATGTCATTTTGTGTAAAAGTTTTATTATTTAAATATATATATATATATATATATATATATATATATATATGCATGTGAGTATGAAATCATGTTTTATTCAGATATCAACATTTATATTAACCAATATATATACATATTTATGTATCCCTTTGTGTAAAAATATTATATACATATATAGTTATGTGAATGTGTATGCATATCTTATTCATACAAAATTATTTTATCATGACATGTGTATAACCAAGTAATTTATTTCTATGAAACGGATATCGAATCTCAAAATTTTAAATAAGATTCATAGTCCTTATGATGTAAAAGTAAAGATATAATGTTTTTAATTCCAAATCAGATCACCTAAATATTATAAAGGTAGGGGATGGGGAGTGAACCCAAGCCCTTATGGTACTTTTTTCCAATCATATAATGGATGCACACAGATAGCACTCCAATGCATTGAGTAAAGTTCTAATCTCATGAGATTTCATGTATGGTACGTTGGAGGTTTTATCCTAAGCACATTATTGGATTAAAGAGTGAACCTAATCCATCATGGGACTATGTACACCATATCTCAGGAGTGAACTATGAATCCATGTTATGATCCAAGGTGTCATTGGGAATTAATTATGAATGCTTATGAATTTTCAAGTGAAATCACTATTATTTTATGAATGAAAAAAGTGTATTTTTCAAATTTTATATTTATATTGAAATAATTTTAGCTTAAATGTTTATTTTGGAAAGTATTCATGATTTCTAAATCATACATTATCAAACTTCATAACATGTTTTACTTTTTATTTTGAATTGAAAAACCTGGTTTGGTTCCTTTATGTTTTACAAAACACCTTAATAATATTTTTATCATTCACCCTATGTTTTGAAAACCTCTTTTCACTGGGCTTAAGGACATATAGAAGTGAGATAGTGTTTGAGGTGCATCTAAGCTATTTAACCCTTGTAAAGAATAGTTTTGGTCTTTTCTTATATGAGTTGTGTAATGAGAATTATTCAATGTATCAGCACTCTATAAAAATAAAAAACTTTTTTATCATGGTTTGTGTTATAAATAAATGAATTATTTATAGAAAAATGTAATAGCTTTATGGGCCGTTATAAACCATGAATGCATACATCTAAATCCCACAACTAGAGTATGATAGGAAGTAAAGGAAAGTTAAAAGGGCCAAATACAAGCACACAACAAGAGTCTGAAAACAAGTACAACCTAAAACTAAAATTGGGACTACTATCATAATGTTGGAGGAACGCATATCAGACTATACAGTCTCACTAAGAACTATATGGTTCTAGTCTATCAAGGACTCTATCAAAATATTTATTATCTATACAAGACACGACATGTGCAGGAAAATCCAGTATAGGGGTGAGTATAACAATACCAAGTAGGACACCCTAAAACAAAAAATCATACAAAATATGAAATACATTCAGATATATATATGTATATGTCTATTATACATATAATAAGAATATCTAAATATACTCAAGAATAAAAATAGTCTAAATGAAATTCACAACTGTAATATATCAACCTAGGATTACAGCTCGAATATTCCCCATAGAACTCACTTAGGAAAACACACTCTTGAGTTTGATATCACTAAGTGCATACATTTGAGAGGTAATTATCGTAGGTATCATCATTAGAAGTTCACACTTAAGGTTTTAAGAGATACGATACACAGATGAGGATCACTCCCAAAGCCATGGGGTATACCAACAACTCAATCTAGATTAACCCTCTAAGTAGACGATCATTTCCCATGTAGTGTTAGTCATGAAAATACCAAGAACTCCGCCTAGGGACCAAAGATGAATAGAGGATATCACTTCGGGCCTCGCAAAGGGATTCCAATGACTCTATCCAAGAAGTCCAACTGAAGGGATCATTGTCCTTTTTGTAGGAGGAAATTCCAAACTAACCATTATGGAAAAGGATATGGGGAACACACCCCAATGAAACTTGTCCAAGATATAGATAACAAGGGATCCAATCCATGTTTTATAAAGTAAATAGCATGTATAATGGGTTACACACTGCGTCCCCTAACCTTGGGTCTTACCCGAGTAAACGACTTATGTCTCAAGTCATGTATGTGTCCGTGTAGAAGTACATGGAATATCAGTTTCCCATGTTCTCTACCCATGTACCAGTACACGACTCATCCCATGTATATTTATAGGATGTGTATATGTTGGGGATTACATTTTGTTCTCTAGACCATGTACTCCAACCCATTTCCCTATACCATCTGAGGTATACATTGATTCATCAAAGGGGGCCACACGTTGTGTGATAGGGTCATATGTTGTGTGATACTTATCTCCCTCTCATAACATTAGCCACCTCTATAAGGGGCCCACAAAATTCATGGCTATGAGTTACACATTTTGTAGTACAAATGTTTTTAGAAAATTGTACCTTCTTCACATGTTACCATCCGCTTGTCCCACTTTTTGATGCACCTCTATCACCACCAATCATGCCCGTGGAACCTGGATCTAGGTCAAATGAGACCAATATTCTCTAGAAAGATGATTTATAGTGGTATCACTCATTCAAAAACCATCTTGAACCTCCACTATAACCATTCATCAAGAAACCAAGCCTTCACGTTCCCAAAGGGTCTTGATCCACCCACCGTTGTTGTCGTCACATGATCCCATGTTGTTACGATTCTAAGTCTACAATATTGAATCATTGCACCAAGAAATGGGTGAACAACATTTGATTCCTTGGTATTTTGGTTGAATCACTAGGAAAAACTCCATATTATGAATGTATATAGAATAATGGGAGAAAATCATGATACATGAAAAATAGGAATATACCTTTGCCATGTATGGTTGTCCTTGATTCATTTCCATTTGAACAACGAATGAAGAACCATAAAATATAAATAACTCCAAATAAAGTTCCCATAATATATCCCATCACATAAGATGATAAATCCATAAATCAATCTATTGGTCAATTGATTCACGTTCATTATATAAATTAATATTGGGTAAGGAATACAATGAAAACAAACATCATACCTAGATTTGGATGGATCACCGATGAATAATAGGCATGCATTATGATCGTTGGTGAGATCCATTGATTCCATCTTTAACCAGTCATCAATATATGATCTAGTAATCGTCCCCTAATGGAATCCCCTTCCACACTCTCCAATGGATCTCTAATAATTTTAAGGGTTATGTGGCTAACCCTAAAATTTTCCATAAGAATGTACTTAAAATAAACATTAGGTTTGTGTGTCAACGGATTGATAAAATAATTTTACTTAATTATTTTATTTATTTTTATTCCTATGATGAATTTTGTAAAAACTCCCCGCACTGACCAAGGTTATGTCATGCCTAGGGTAAACCTCACATTCAAAACTCAATAGTTCCCCCATATTTTTGATCTAATCCCCCATTTAGAAGTTATTATACTTTTTCAAGAAAACTTTGTGTGTGTGTGTTATTTAATATATTTAATATATTTTAAAATTTTATTCTGGGCACACTGAGTAGTAGAATTGAATGATTTATCATCTATTGATATCGAAAATAATCCATAAAATATCCAAAAATATTATATGGAAATCAGAGCCATTAAATTCTTCCCACCTTGAGGCTTTATGTCCCAAAAATCCAAAAAAAAGGAAATGCAAAGTGATATAGGTACTGAGCACAAATCTGAGTTTCTTACTCTAATGTGCTCTCCTAAAGAATCTCTTCTTTCCACTAGAAACTCACAAAATCAATCACTCATCCATGAAGGATCCTTTCCTCCTAATCCCTAGTCTCTACTGGGTACTCACCAAAGGCATCTCTATCTTTGATATCCAGCTCACCCCAGTCAATAATGTGTGATGGATCATGCACATATCTCCTCAGTTCCGACATATGGAAGACATTGTATACCCGATATAATTGTAGAGATAGAGATAAGTGATAAGTAACCTATTAAACGTTACAGAGTATTTGGAAAGGCCATTGAACCTTAGGTATATCTTGTTGTCCTATCCAAATCTTTTTAATTCACACCGAGGTGAAACTCGTAGGAACTCATGGTCTCCTTCCACGAACTCTGAGGGCCTCTATTATTTACCAGCATAAGACTTATGATGGCTTTGTGCAGTCCTCATCCACTCCTAGATGATTTTCACCTTCTCGTTAGTAACTCACACCAACTTCGGGCCCATTAGTACTGACTCTCCTAGGTCAATCCAGAAAAGTGGTGACTTTTAGGGTCACCAATACAAATCCTATAATGGTGTCATATTGATGGTGGAATGGTAGCTATTTTTATACCCAAACTCCACCAGTGGTAGGGGATCCTAAAAACTATGGCCAAAGTCCAATAGGCAAGCTCGAAGCATATCCTCCAGAACATGAATGGTCCACTCAGACTAGCCTTAAATTTGGGGATGAAACACTATAATCAACTGTAACTGAGTTTCAAATGACTCATGAAACCCCTTTCTCTACTAGTATGTAAAGTGATCATCACGGTTAGAAACAATCATTGATGGAACTCCATGGAGTCGAAATATCTCTTGAGTGTAGAGGTTTCCCAATATCTCTACATAAATTTTCTTTTAAATAGTTAATAAGTGGTCAAAATTGGTGAGTTGTTCTAAAATCACACATATGGAATTGTTTCCTCTATATGTACATGGTAATCCCATCACAAAGTCCATGGATATCCCATCACACTTCCATTTTGTAACCTCAATGGGTTGAGCTAAACCCACTAGAACTTGGTGCTCAATATTTACTTACTAACAAGTAAGGCATCCAGAGACAAACTCTACAACTCCTTTATTCATCCCCATCCACAAAAACTATCATTGGAGGTCTTGGTTCATATTTTACATGCCAGGATATACCTCTAAAGGAGATTAATGAAACTCTCTCAGAACCTTCTCCTGCAATGTCACTTGTACCATCATGAGTCCTCTAAAAAGAATGACCTACTCCTCATATTTATAAAATCAATCAAGATTATTTCTAATGGATAACTGAGTATATAGGGTCTCACAGTCAGTATCCCCAAGTGTTGCCTCTCATATTCGCTGAAAGAGCAGTGGGGTGACAGCCATCGAATGGAGGTAAGATGCTCCATTTGCATCCACAAAAGATAATTGTAACAAGGCCAACTGCTCTGATCAATTTTTCAGTAACCATGAACAAGATTTTATACTGATAGAATATGCTACCATGTTCCCCTTTCCAAGAGTATAGTCAATTTTGAAGTAATAATCCTAGAGGAACTCTATTTATTCCCTCTGTCTGGAGTTAATATCCTTCTGAGAGAAGATATACTTGAGACTCTTGTGATCAGAATAGATAATAAATCACTCACCCATTAGGTAATTTCACAATTTCTTTAGTTCTAAGACCACCACTTCTAAGTCAATATCATAGGATACGTAGTTCTTCTCATGTAGTCTCAGCTGATGTGAACCATAGGAAACCATTTCCTGCCTCTTCATCAGAATATAACCATGCCCAGTTCCTGATGCATAGCAGAACACTACGTACTCAACACCCTCATCAGGAAGTTTTAATATAGGAGCACTATACAAAATCTGTCTCAACTAATGAAAAACCCACTATCACCTCTCCATCCACATGAAAGGATTCCCCTTTCAGGTTAAATCTTTCATGGGTTTTGATATTATTGAGAATCGTTTATGAAACTCCAATAATAGCTTTCCAACCTAATAAATCTCTGCACCTCTATCATCATTTTGGGTGGATCCCAAGTTAACACTACCTCAACCTTGGATCATTTCACTGCCACTACATCTACTAAGAAAATTTTTCCTTGAAATTTAACCTTCTAAATATAAAACTGACACTTTGTTAGATTTTTGTAAATCCGGTTCTCACAGAGTACGTCCAGAATTTTACTCAAATGTCTCGCATACTCCCCCTTGGATGCTGAGTACACAAGTATATCATCTATAAATACTACCATGAACTAGTCTAATAAAGGTTGTATGATCTGGTTCATGAGTCCCATGAACACTAATGGGGAATTCGTCATTCCAAAGGGAATCACCAAGTACTTATGGTGATCATAGCAACACCAGAATGTCATATTTGGTATATCCTCATCCTGTACTCACAACTACTAATAACCAGACCTGAGATCAACCATTTAGAACCATATTTCCCCTCTAAACTGATCAAAGAGGTCAATGATCTATGGTAGTGGATACTTATTCTTCACGGTCACCTGGTTCAAGCACCGACAATCCACAAAAAAACCACAAACTCTTTTCTACCTTTTTTGGAAAACGGAATTGGGGTAGACTAGGGTGAAATGATGGATATAACAAAGCCCTTCCTCTACAAGTCCTCAAAATTCACCCTTGTCTTGTGAACCTCTATGGGAGCCATCTGATATGGTGGTGTAGATATTGGTATTGTACAGGGGTTAAGTTCAATGTAGAAGTCTATCTCTTGGTTGGGAGATAAGCTTGGAACATCCTCATGGAAGACTTCATTGAACTCCATCACCCCCATAGGAAAATAGAAACACATAACATACATTGTACCAAGGGATATTCTATCTAATTGATAAGTAATTGGATTCACCCTCCTATGAATGAGTCTATCCTACCGAAAAAAGAACCTAGTCCCATCGTTGTGGACACACCACATCTTCCGCCTGAAATAGTAAATCTAGGAGTGAATTGTGGATAACTATTCTATGCATAATATAATTTCATAAGTCCTCATTGCTCCTATAAAGTGATCCCTAT
Source organism: Viscum album (assembly GCA_963277665.1). Lineage (NCBI taxonomy): Eukaryota > Viridiplantae > Streptophyta > Magnoliopsida > Santalales > Viscaceae > Viscum > Viscum album. Next base: position 1,063,355,490 of record OY728166.1, on the reverse strand, counting down.
AGAAACTCTTGACTCTAAGAGTCAGGTCACACTATTGGCACAAGTGTGTGACTTTTGAGTCATCTTTAGTTGGAGTCTCCAAGCATAAAGGTTGAGCCAAGGGCTCAACTAGAATATCTATGTCTCGAACAAGATATGTGGCAAGAAAGGAATGACTAGAAGATGTGTTTATTATTACTACAACTAAGGTATAAACGACACATATCATACCTCAAATCATTTCTAGAGCCTATAGTTTTTAAGTTTTGACTTCCTCAGTTGTCCTCGCCCCTATCCTCTAGCTCCCTAAGCCTAGTATGGACCACCAAGGGGTTGTGGTGGCAAAAAGTCAAATAATCTACCACCTCTCGCTGCTTTACCAACTCATATTCTACATCTGCTACCCTATGGACCTACTTTCTCCTACCACTGCCTCTGCCTCAGCGGGCCATCCATGGTCGCTCTGTCAGTTGTATGGCAGGTCAGACAATCTTCTAAGATCACTACTCGTGTGTCTTTTCTACTAGAAACCACTATATATATCTACTCATCCAATAAACTCTCTACCATCAAAGATCTCTCTAGCACCTAAACATATTTAGGAATTTAAAGAGGGATAATACTAGATTAGATGTCTCTAATCATACCTCACTCAATGTTTTGAGACCTGAAGAACTAGTCAAGAACCATATCTATCGGGTACCTGGAAAGGTTGGTAAACCTCGATGAATACTAAGATACTATCATGTTTCCCTTCTGGAGATACAAAATATCTTGGATACGTACAACCATCATCATGACTGGAATTAACTCCTCTCTGAAAATGCACTCAAACTATGTCTATGAAAGGGTCAGTTTGTTGTAAGACTATGTTATTAACCCCCACCAATGCCCTATTGAACCATGAAGAAGGCTCACTACTAGGACCACATTTTTCACTACTGGTGTATGGACTAGATGAAAAACTCATGTCACACCTCAATCCATTCCGTATCTAATTATTAGTCAGGCTTTCCTCAAAACGTGTGGGGTATCTATTGCTAAAACTCATGAGGTGTGCTCAACCTGTGCACCTCATACACTGGTACTTTGGGTACCATCAACTACTCAACATGTGGTATAGCCGGTTGACCAATTAGACATATCATCTTAGTAATTGGTCCTTGTATCGATGCCTTATCACTGAGGGCGTCATCCTCATGATCATGATGTTGAATCCCAGTTGGCATAAAGTGAAGATGCATCCTAAAAGTAAACAAGATGTACCATGGTCAATGAGTATATCTAGAGAGAGGACTCGAGAGGGACCTGAAAACTATATCCCATTCCTATATGATGAAAATACCATGGTTTTATCAATAACTAGTGTTTTCATGTACCATGTCAAAAAGCAGGTGATCATATTCCTGTTGTATAGATACATCGGCCACCACAACAACACTAGAGTCTCTATCTGGAAATCCAAACTTGAAAAACTTAACACAGTTCCCCCAAACCAATCTCATAAACTCTTGGTCCTAAGGTAGAAATGAATCCTTTGATACCACTCTATCATGATCTGTCCCAATGGGGCCCTTGTCGTGACTCCCAAAATCGACATTCAATAGGCCAAGGGCTGGTGACTAGCATCGAGTAGGCATATCACTAACATGGAGGCCTTAGCCAAAGTACTTTTACACATGCACAAAACTTCAAGCCTATAAAATGATGAAATGTAAAAAAAATGAACAAACATGCATACATACATATAAATCCCACAACCATAGTATGACAGGAAGTAAAGAAAAGTAAATAGGTCCAAATACAAGCCCACCACAAGAGTTTGAAAACAAGTTCAACCTTAAAGTAAATTTGGGACTGCTATCAGAATATTGTAGGAACACACCTTGGATTGTCCAGTTTCACTAAGAACTGACTATTCCTAGTCCTTCAAATACTTTTTAAAAATGTCGATCATATGAACAATACACAACACAAGAAGGAAAATCTTGGAAAGGGGTGAGTATAACGATGCCCAATAGGACACCCCGAAACAACGAAGCATACAACAAAGAAATAAATTGTTCTCTACATAAGAATATGTCAATAGTAGATATAATAATAATATCTAGATATAATCCACAAGAAAAATAGTCTAAAGACAAGTCACAACTGTAATATATCATCCTAGGATTCCATCTTGAAGATTCCACATAGCACTCATCCAAGAGAACACACTCTTGAGTATGATGGAACTGATGGCATCCTTCTGAGAGGTAATTCTCATCGAGTCTTGTCATTAGAAGTACACTCTGAAGGTTTAAAGAGATACAATACATGTATAAGGATCACTCCCAAGGCCATGGGGTATACCAACAACTCAATCTGGATTAACTTGCATAGTATAGGATTGGTGTCCACATAGTGTCGGTCAAAAAAATACCAATAAATCCACCTAGGGAATGAAGATGAATAGAGGATCTTACTCCAAGCCTTATAGGTGGATTCCAAAAACTTTATCCAAGAAGTACCTCAGCAGGGATCATGGTCCAGTGTGTTGAGGAAATTCCATACTAACCTTCAGGGAAATGATATGGGGAATTCACCCTAACAAAAATTATCCAGGATACATAGGAAAAGGTCTCCAAGCCATGTTTTATAAAGTACATGACATGTAGAAGGGGTTACAAACCATTTTCCTAGACCCCGAGTCCAACTCTTGTTAATGGTATGTGTCTTAAGTTGTGTCTATGTATGTGTCGAAGCACAGGGGGTGTCAGGTTACCATGTGCTCCACTCGTGTACCTTTACACATCTTTGACCATGTACTTTTCTATCCCATGTCCATGTTGGGGAGTACACAGTGTGCTCCAACCCATGTACTCCAACCTGTGTCTGTATACCCTTTGATGTACTCGTCGAGTTCATCAAAGTGGACCACATTCCATGTCACAGGGTAATAGGTCCAGTGATACTTCTCTCCCTCCCATAACCCTAGCCGCAGTTAGGAGGTTCCCACTTGGTTTCTATATTTGAGGTAAACACCATGTAGTGAGGATTTATCCAGAAATCCAAATCTTCTTCATGTGTTACCATCTGCCCTTCCCGCTTCTAGATCTACCAACATCACTTCCAATCACGACCTTGGAACCCAAGTTTGGGTTAACTGAGGCTGATCTTCATCAGAAATGTTATTTTTGATGGTGTTGCTCATTTAGAAACCATCTAGAACCTCCATCATTGTCATTCATCCAAGAATAATGCCTGCACATAGAAAACCAGTCTTAATCCACTCACCACTACCACCATCACACAATCCTTTTATTGTCTCAAGATCGTATAAGCGATATCGAATTGTTGTGCCTAGAAATGGGTGTGCAATGTTTGACTCCATGGTATTTGCGTTAAATCATTGGGAAAATGAAACCCTGAGGATTAACACACATAGAATAATGAGAGAAAAACATGAAATACACAAAATTGGAATGAACTGTGGATGTGTTTGGTTGGACTTTATTTTTTGTCGTTAGAATGATAAATTAAGAACCATAATAAATAAATAACTCCAAATAAAATTCCTGTAACAAATCCCATAATGCGAGATGATAGATCTGTGAATCAACATGTTAGAAAACTAATTCACAATCATTATATAAATTAATAATAGGGAAGTAATCTAATCAAAACAGACATCCTACCTTGATTTGGATCGATCCCTAATGAATAATGAGCTTATGTCATGATCATTGGTGGGATTCACTGATTATGTCTTGTTTTGGTATTCAATCTCTAGTTTTTTTGTCATTCGCCAACAAAATCCCCTTCCATGCTCTCCAATAGCTCACTAATGATTTTAAGGGTTATGAAGATAACCTTGCAAATTTTCCATAAGCATATATTTAAAAGAAATATTAGGTCACTCCATTAAAGGATTAATAAAATAATTTTACTTAATTATTTTGTTTATTTATATACCTGTGATGACTTTTCTACAAACGCCCTGCATAGACCAAGGCTATGTCATTCCAAGGGTAAACATCAAGTTCTAAACTCAATGGTCACATCAGATTTCTGATCTGGACCCATTTTTATAAGTTATTCCACTTTCTCAGGAAAACATAATTCATGTGCTATTTAATATATTTAATATATTTTGAACATTTATTTTGTGTATCATGTTTTACATTCATTTAATAAATAATTTAATTAATTTTTATCCCACTAAAATGAAAACCCCTTTAAATATACATCATATCCATTAGTGAGTCAAGATCTGTATTTCACTAAAAAATGTGCCCTCCTTGGTGTTCCTCTCACCACTTAGTTATTTAAAGAGGGAATCATTCCAATCATATCCTATATGAATCTTGGATGGTTGAATGAAAAACTCTTCATGCAATGCATCATATGGATAAACTCAACTCCATTCCTTAGGTATCTTTCATAAGGGTTTCCCATATAATTGTAACCCAAATCAAATTTCATGACAATGCATATAATCATATTTGGATTACCCATTGTTTTCTTTCCTTACAAAAGATAGTTTAGGGGAACCCTACTTTTCCAAAATCTACCCAGTTGAATGATTAAGGTCTTGAAACATATTCACTTTGGAAGGAATCTAACACTTGGTATTTTTATAAGTTATTTAATTCTCACCTTCCTATTTCATATTATTCCCTTAATATGTATGCATACTTATAATTATTTAGTTTTGAATCCAATTCCTTCCATTAAATCAATATGTTCAAACTATATTGTTTTATATCTCTTTACACAACTCATGGACAAGCCAAAGTTAAGGTAAATGAAAACTAGATCTATTATCAAACATTTTATCTAACTCCTTATATATATATATATATTAAATTTAAAAAAGTAGTTTAATAATTTAAACTAACGTATATAATCATTCATAATATAACAATTTTCATCATGGATAATAAATAAGGGAATAATTTAATAAATGGAAAATTAATATATTTAAATATAAGATAAACAACCTATGAACAATTCATAAATAAGAAATTATAAAAACTTTATAATTTACCATGTTTTTTAAAAATCCCATTATTTAAATAAATATAAATAGTTTTTATTTATTCCCAATACGAACTCCTTCATATTATTCATCATAATTCATTTAATTTAAATATATGATAGTAAATGAAATATAATCATTTTATTTCCCAATTTCTATTATGTAAACTATGAACATATTTCAAATATCACATATTAATTATTATTTAAACCTTGATCAAATCAAACATCAAAACTTATTTTTCTGTGTTTTAAATAACTTCTTAAATAAGGCCATTAAGTTAAACAATTCAATTAAATTATTATGAATAATTCAAAATATTAAATATAAATTATTTTATATATATTTGTATCATTTTGTTAATTTATAAACATTCTTATAAACTGCACATATAATTTCCATAAAAATATTTTATATCTAAATTATAATCCAAGAAATATAATTTTTAAAAGGAATTTAAATATTAATAATTAATATTTATGGACATTTATTTATTAAATGTTTTAAAAAATTATTTAATTAATTCAAAATAATTTATAATTACTTAATTTATAAAAAATGTTATAAATTAATATATATCTCAAAATACTTTTTATTACAATTTATAAAGCATATAATTCTACTCTTAATTGAAATATAAAAGGAAAAATCTATACATATAATATTTTAACAACATATTCCAATCGTAAGGAGTAACTTAGTTCAAAACCAGTATTATTTTAAACCATGTGTTATAATTCATATTCCAGGATTGATAATCACTATCTGTGATAGGTTTGATGATTTTTCTAGGATTAATTCAGGGCCTAGGGTAGTCAGGCCTTAGGACAAGGGTTAAGTTTGGAAAACACAGTGCATGAGGGAATGCATAGGAATAAATCCATGCCCATACTATCACAATATACATTATATCATATTAATAACACGATACTTTAGTTTGTGGAACCTCTTTGGTGCCATTATATTTCGTAACTGGTATGTGTGTGTGTGTGTGTGTGTGTGTATTAGGGGTAAAATCACAACAAAGAGCATACACAACACACACACCCACGGGAAATAGGGTAGCTCGTAGCCCTCTCTAAGTGATAACCATCTTCATTCCTTATATATATATATTGGCCCATAGAGACTATTATATTTTCCCAAAATAAGTGGAATAAGGGATGTTTGATCTTGCATGTGGTCGTTCATCAGGGGATAACCCACCCTCCCCCATTTTGTGATCTTCATTTTACCCCACCCATGGTGTTAGTACCTTACTTCTTCCTCACCCTAATGTCTTAGAAACCTACAGATGTCATCTACCGCACCACACTCACCCACCGTATCTTCTCCCCCTACCGCCACATCAAGGTGATCCAATCAGGGCCTATGAAATCCTATATCATATGGATGCTATAATTTCTTCAAATGACATATTATATCATCTATTCTAATGAAGAAAAAAAATTTATATCATATTAAATTGTAGATATTATGATATCAAAAACTACATCTTTCTCTTCAATTTTAAACATGATTTCGAGAATCAAAGATCATGACAATGCTCTGATACCACTGTTAGGATTATAAGGTTGTATTAACACTTAATCAACAAAGTAGAAAAGATTAAAATCCATAAATCACAAGAAAATTATTACTTTGAAACTAAAACCATTCATAAGCATAACATGAAGAAACTTTCATATATATTACACCATAGATAACTCTTTTATAGCCTTTAATCAATATACTTGATGAATATCTCTTAGAGGCAGCCTAAGGAATCCCTCCACCATGGTGTGTTAATAGGTTAAATAAAAATCATCCATCATATAGTTTGGATTCTCCTAAACTCCATGATATGTTGGTATCTCATAATTCAAAGGAGGAGGAATATGGGAACTTTGATATGGAGGGAGGTTTGGATAAAGCTCTACACAAACTCGTGCAACTAATCATATGGGAACTGGCTCTATATAAATCCTTCAATAATTAACCTTAATTAAATATGTAATAACTAATAAGTTAAAAGTAAATTCATGTAGTCAAATTAGCAGTAATCCTAATCCATGTCAACCTCCCAAGAGTTACATCTTATGAAACTTCTAATTTAATGATAGCCGATATATGAATATTCAAACGTTAACTATTTAATGTTCCACTTCCATAGTGATATAGTGGAATATTATCATATAACAAGTCATACAACATCCCTAATGAAATTTCATATGATATTTAATCAAGGTATATGAAATGACTTTGGAACCATCCATGTCATACTATACGACACACTCAATCGTAAATCATATATGGAATAAATATATTACATATATATTAGTATTTTAGTGAATATTTCCAACAATGGACACTGTAAAATTTTCTTAAATATCAATTCCTTTTTTAATTTATTATTTTTATAAATGATCATTTTTTGGCCTTTTGAGGTTAAATTCAAATTATTTTACATCATCATTCATTGAACCAGGATTATTAAAGCCTTATTCAAGAAGCGATTCAGAAGGAGATTTCTTAGATAAGTATTATTTCCTCTGATGATGCTAGTTCTCTTATTATCACATACTCTAAGCTCATCGTTCCTTATAAACTATAAAGTAAGAAACTAAATTTCATTTTTAATTATTGTAAGAGTCTTAGTAACACTAAAGATAAATATTATCGCCATTATAGATTTCCTACTAATTTCATTTTCATATAGTCTAAACATGTTTTTATAATGGTCCACAATGATTATTTTAATGTTAATGCACCTAAATTGGTTTCTAAAATTTTTACAAATTATTTTCTTTCTAACTATATGTCAATGTATCATCATAAGTTTTTATTTTTTATTAAAATTATGTTGGTAACTTTATTACTACTCCTATTTCAATTTCTGTTAAAGTACTTAGTACTATATGGGTTATTGATATTATAACTTCTAACAATATATGTCTTAACAATCATGGATTTTCTAACTTGATTGATGTTAACATGCCACGTTCTTTTTCACTTCCTATTTATTTTTCAATTAGTGTTACACATGTTTTCTTTGTGAAATTTTATAACTCTATTATTCTAACCAATTTTCTATATTATAATTAATTCACTTTCAATTGGTGGTATATTTACCAACTACCTATTCATTTTAATGTAATGGTTATATTCACTCATTCAATTTGTGTGACACTCTAGAGCTGCACTCTCGTATTCGATGTCAAAAAAATCATTACACACTGGATTGATACCATTGAATAAGTCCCAGTTTTAACCATCTATAGTTTAAATAAACTATGGAGTCACTTATAGACCCAATACATTTTTGGATTAAATATTTATATAAATAGGAAAAAAAATACTCAAAACCCCTTATCTTTCTCCCACAATGGATATTTTTACCATTATACCCATATTTTCTTATTCAAAAATAAGTTTTCAATATATCTTAAAATAATTTCTATGTGAGACACCCTTCAAGTTACACGATATTTATTATTGTTATTCATAGCTTTAGGAAATAAAACATAGTAACTATGAGCTCAAATGATCATTAAGTGGAAATGTTCATCAAAATATTTCATAAAATAAACAAGGCATGAATAATATGGAAATAATAAATGTAAATTGAATAATTCCACATAACTCATCACATAAACTTGAAATATATCCATATATAACAATATGAACAATCACATGGACATCAATGACTGATTTTTTAGTGATAAGATGTAAAATGTTAGACATCATAATCATAGTGTTAAGGATTTATCTAAGACACCATACATACCATCAAGGCCTCAACCAAGACATCATAAATAATTGGGTAGGCATGAACCAAATACATAGGCTAGTTTGTATAATGATGTAACACCCCAATAATTCATAGTATGTTATCTCTTTAAAGAAATTCAATAACTTGTGTTACACGCAACATTGAGTTCGAGCGCACCACGACTTACCGAACTAGTCATTAAAAAAAGGTTATTAATAGTATTAACTGAATTTTGAATTTTATATACTCTATATAATTTTAGAATCCATGTTATTTGTTTATTAGGCATAATATAAGAACAAATTCATTTTTTTGGATAAAAGAAGTATTTTTCAAAAAATGCAATTTTACAGCCTTTTAATGGCGAACCTTTTTTTAACCAATATTTGACACTTTATATATTAAATTTAATGAAATTAAATTATTCTTTAGAATCAAGACATAAAAATTTAGTTTGGATAAGTTTTTCGTACTTTTCTGATAACTTTCATATTTTGATGAATGGTGAAAAATACAAAATTTAATTAAAAACAATTTTTTTAATCGAAATAATTTATAGTGTTAAATTATACATTTGAGTGGTTTTAAAGTATAATTAGATTATATTATTATCATTTAATATAATTTATTCCATTGGATGTAATTTTACATTTAAACATAACATAAACAAGTGTTAATCTTTTGATAGTTATTATTTCTTAAAAACAAGCGTTTTGTTTTGACAACGGGAATTAATTTTAAATTAATTTCTACCACTTATGTGTTTTGAATTTGTAAAAATGGATTCCATATTTTTAATCAAGATATAAATATTTTATAAATAGGTAACTTTTATTTTTAGACATTATAAATATTTACTTCAGTAAATATTTTATTTACCATGGTTAAAGGGTAAATCTGGTAAATAAGGGTAAACAAATATTATTATAATAATATTAAATTACCATAAAATGTATCCTATTCCTATTGGTTGATACATGTCTAAATCTGGTCATCCTTGGGTTGATTTCGGGTCCACTTGGGTCCACTTGAGAGTGATAATGACACTTTATATTAAGTAATTTAAAGTAAAGACAAAAATGACATAAACATATATATCTTAGTAAAACAATTTTTACAATATTTTATATAAGTTATATTTTCGACTATAAATATTCATTAGAAATATAAAAATATTTACTACATAATGGAATTTTATTTATAATTTTTAGACATTAAATAATTAAATTTATTTATGACACAATGATAATGTAGTAATTACCTTATTAATGAAATAATCAAATAAATGGTATTATAAATATTAAAATAAAAATAATTTCAAAGTTTTTATGACATCCAAGAATTTTATAGATGAATATGATATGTTATTATTGACTCAATTTAACTTTTTTGAAGTAATGAATTTGTGATAACTTTCAAAAAAACCAAATACTTAATAGTGTCAAAATTGATATAAATGAGTTTTTAAAACAAATATTATATTATTAAAGTATATAACATTCCAAAAAATAAAAGGTTCATCTAGAGGAATTAAATAATATTATATATTTCATTAATGAACCAATTTAGGTTCTCTTGGAAGTTTATAGTAATTTTATTAACCATGTAGTGTAAAAATACAAGAAGGCACGGTAAAAGTTAAACTATTTAACAAAGAGTTAAATCTAAAAGATAAGTTTAATATGGTAACCTAAAACTGTCTAAAACCTATTGGTTGAGTGGTTTTAGAATCATACTCACCTTATAATAGAAATAAATCATTTTGGAGTCATCAGAAACCGAAAATTATTTTTTTATAAAATAATATTTCAAGTTTTTTCTAAAGTGACCTGCACCTCTCTTATAAAAGGGTACTTCCCATTCTCTAAAAATAACACCTCCAAAGCCATTTGTATCGGACAAAAATTTCCTAAGTATACTCCCAACTTTACTCACCTCGACATAGAGTCCTTAATTTGATCATAAATCAAACCTAAGGAGCCCTTTTGATCAAATCAAAAGGAAACACCTGAAGAAGAGGTAATAATCTCACCACCCTCTTTCAAGTTATTTTCTTCTTCAACTTCCTATTTATTTGTTTTTTCCATACCAAAATAATAACTCCAGTACCTCATACATACTATTATGTTATTATAAATATGGTAAAACCATATTTTTTATTCTATCCATCATATAAATGAAAAAGTCACCATACGTGCGTACGTACAACTTAACTTCTCTACGTCGTGGTGTAGTTTGTTATTCAAACACATCATTATTTGGATGGGAATAATAATGAGTATAACTGATGTAAATAATAAATATAACATTTTAATGATTCTGTATGTATTATATACCATCCAATTACATATGATTTCACAATCAATATAATGATATTGTCGCTTGTGCGTACGTACGGATTACCGTCTCCACGACGCGATGACATTCATTTCCACATTCACCATTCAATGATGATTATAAAAATATATATTATTAATAAGTTTGTAATATATGACATAATAATGATACTTAATATATATATATATATATATCTGTGTGTGTGTGTGTGTGTGTGTCTGTATGTACTTACATATATCTTATTCACTTACTTTCATTCAATACGATATGAAAACAGAAACAGCTTTTATGTGTACATACGGCTTATCGTCTCCATAAACGGTGTTTTCAATTTCATATATCAATCTATTATACATATTTATATTCTAAATATAAATTATATATAAATCATGTGATATATTTATAAAGTATGTAAATCATGATCTAAATGATACGATCAAGAATAACAAGTTAAAACAAGTACGATAAAGAAAGCGATTATTACCCAGAATGTTAATTTAACAAAAAATCATTATTAAATGGGTATTATAAAGTAATAAATTAATCATGTATGATATAATAAATATGAATATGGTTCTGGTATAATTTAATAACATAATATGGCCATTATATAGGTGGTTAAATGTACCCTTGACCAAAGGAAAGTGTAAGGTAAGGGTTAATTTCACAATCTCTTTATTATCTGAGGTTGATTTTACATAAGTATCTACTGGGACATATTAATTATCCATATACATGTTTCATAAAATTGTTTTCAAAGGGATTATTTTTAAGGGAATTTTTACTAAAACATCATTTTAAATGTTTTAATTGATTTATTCTTCTAAACCTTTCTCATTAATGTCCATGTTTTCAAAATGGTTTTAAGGATTTATTTATATGGACATGAATGTATTATAATGTTAATTCCTTTCAAAAGTTTCAAAATGTTATGGGAAACTTTTAATCAAAAATATATTTTAAATGACTTCCCTTATAAATTATGTGACTTTTAAATTATTTCATGAAAAAAAGATATTTCTCCCAAATATTTTTACTGGTCATTTTCAACTATGTCAACATCTTTTACGGGATATTATTCTTGATCGAGGTTTATTTATTATGATATAAATCTTCCATATTGTATTGAAGTTTTTGTGATATATTTGACTATGGATGTGTTATTTTTATACCATTCAAGGTTTAGGGTTAAAGTATTGACATTTTGTATGCTAGTTTTAATAAGAATGTTTATGTTATATTTCAACATTCTCGCATGAGGAATGTATTAGACTTAGTAAGTGACAGGTGGAGCCCACTATAGCTTCTCGATGCATCGGTAGGTCTCATGAGACAATTAGGCATGGAATTGACCGAGGCCTTTCCCAATTTGATATATGGTTTTGGCTGATGCCTTAAAAAAATTTAGAAGTCTTGGATGAGGCCTTAAAAAAATTTTCAGAATGTCCGACATTATACATTCCATCATTATAAAAATAATATTGATGGTTCATGTGGTTATTAGACTAGTAGAATACCCAAGACTATGTTTTATTATGGAATTATTTACTCAGATTATATTCCTACCATAAAGTGTAAATGTTTGTTATTTTTAAAGGCATGTGTTTTTAATTATTCACTATGCCTAATGTTTATGTTATCTTCCGATGTTTTTCTTACCCAAACTGAGCGTTTAAGCTCACCCCTTTCTTATGTTTTATTTTCCCAGGATTCCAAGAAGTGTATTATGATTGATAAGTCGGTTTAAGCTAGGGGATTAAAGGCATTCTCAACGGATCATTTATGTTGTGTTTTATTTTTCTAATGTGTAATATAACGTTCATGTATGTAATCAATTTTCCAAGACTGCTAAACTGATCGGTCCTTTGGGACTTGATTCCTTGTAATCATGCCAATATATTAAAATAACGCACCGGCTCTAGGCTTATGGGTTGGGGGCATTACAAATAAGACCTACCAATACATTAATGGACTATATAATTTCATGACCCAACCATCACTAATTAAGTCCAATGAATTCATCATATAAATGAATGAATAAAAAATACAAAACCATCTTGCCTTAGTAATTAATAAATATCTACATTTAATTAATTATATGGAATGTCAATATTTCCTAGTCATTAGAATCACTTCCTTAGTAATCTTCATTTAACTAATTATGTATAAAGGTAAGGGTGTATGGTTAAGACAATATAGAGTTTATGTTGAATATAAAAATGGTACAAGATAATATTTACATCAAGGATATAAAATAAATTCAAAATAAAGATGAAGAGTAATAGAGAATATAACACTAAGGAATTAAATTAAATAAGAAAAAACCTTGTTAAAAAATAAGGTATAAACCATAAATATGTATAGGGTGAGAAGGGATGATAAATTAATCATAAATGAAATTTTTTAAGTAATGTTAAGAATTTTGGAAGATATAGAGGAAAGTGTAAGAGAAACTTTGATAATAAATTCTTTAAAAAATTTATAACATATTTAAAAAATAGATTTAAAAGTAACTTTCAAAAATCTTTTCATTAAATGTCAAGAAAAATTTTATTTTTTTTTAAATATTCTATAGTAATTAAATCATAAAATTAAACAATAATTAAGTTAGTAAATGTTAAGTGGATGATAAATATATACATAAGTGGAGTGAAATTCCATTTAAAAACGTTTAAGAAAATAATTTCATCTTCATTTGAAAATGTCTTAGAATAATAGGAATAGATAAAACATTTTAAAACCATAAAAAATAAGTAGGAAGGTAAATAATGAAGAATGGTTATGATGATGGAAAATTTTGATCATGATAATTTTTTTAAAAGATATTATTTTCAAACTTGGGTATTCAAAGTCAAAATTGACTTATTCTAAAATCTTTAAAATGATTCCTTTTAAAATTTTGCATATAAGATAAATGTGAATATAAATTTACATTAATAAATCATTTAATTATATTATAAAAATTTCATGAAGAAAAATAAATAATATGGATATGGAATAGAAATATTCTTCGCCGAAAATGAGAAATAAGGTTGGATTTTCTTATAAATATTCCTTTAGTTGTTTTGGAGTACAACAAAGGGAGGGAAAATGAAAATAAAAAATAAAAAAACTAGAAATAAACAAGGTAGAAGAAAATATAGTGGGTTTATGAGATAAGTAACATACAATTTTCCCTATTATAATTTTAAATATAAACAATCCCGATAAATTGTGAGATTGTAAAAAACCTTATGGCTTTAGAAACTTTCAAATAAAACTACATAAAGAGTTAGAGCATGATATGTTTATATCAATAACATAAATTAAATGAAATAATATATAAAAATATATTAATGTGGAAGTAAATACACCATATAAAATAAATAATGGTTCACAACATGAAACATATCTTAAAGAATCGAAATTGAGACCAAGAAACCTTGCGGATTTTATAAAACTTCAATAAAAATTTATCGAAGGTGAGAACTTGAAAAGGAACTTCAATATCAATGATTCAAGATTTTATCACGATTTAATATTTCAAATTGGTAGTATATACACTATATAGTAGAAATATGTGTTTCATACAAAAAAATGTCTTAAATAAGGAAGTATGAGATGAGAAACCATTACAAAGATTAAAACATTTGAAGTAAGATTTAGTCAATGAAAGGATTATTTGAAACGAAATTTAATCCATATAAAACAATTTTAAATATACTATAAAATAATATGAGTTTATAACGCACATAATAATGTAATAACATAGTCAATGGAGATGTGATAAAACCCAATAAAAGAAAATTGAGTTAAGAATCCCCTTATCAAAAATCCCAACTCTTTTCGTATGAATGTCTACCATAATAAGTAAAAAAAATATGTTAATTATATACTTGATTCATAAAATGTTTCATTTTAAATAATTTATTATGATTCCTTTTATCATGTTTTATTTGTTGACTAAATCAGTTTAGTTTACATTAGCCGTTTTGGGGTCGTTCAGTTTATAATTCCCAAAACAACTTTGGTATATTTTTAATGGTAAAAAGTACTAGTCCAATAGTTTTATAAGATTTATATTTGTTGATTTATAATTTTCATATTATTTTATAAATAAATTAATTCCATATAACATGAAATAGTTACATTTCCATGAATCTTCCTTTATAAACTTGTTTTTAATAGTTTGAAATAACTATAATTGTTAACTTTTAATTCCATTAATGTGATGGATGATTTTTCTTCACAAAATTATAAAAAAAATGTGAAATTAATAATTATTAAATCTTGTTACTATTATTTAAGTTTCTTTAATAATTCAGAACATATTATAATATTGTTCATGTAGGTGGTAAAAGTGACCAAAATTAGAACATATTTTAACAATTGAATGAGTAAGAACATGTTATTGTATATTGATAATATCCCTTTTACATAAAATAATAATTTAAAAATAATTTTATTAAATTGATAAATCATATTCAATAAGTGGTAGGAATATAAATGAAAATAATTGGAACAAGTTTTTATTTAAAAAAATTGGTATAGTCATTTTAAGTGGTTAAATTTATGAAGAAGATTTATTATTATTATTATTAATAGAATGGTTAAATTTAAAAAAAACATAATCATGTTATAAATATCATACTTAGTCTATAAATCCATTTTTAGAACCATCCATGTAAGATAGTAATGAAAAATTATATACATTGTTTGTGGAGGCGATAGTTCATGCACACACATGAGTGGCATTTCCATTTTTCAACTGATGGCGGGGAAAGAAAGGAAATAATATTTTATATTTAAATAATAATAATTATTTGAAAAAATATCAAATAAATTTATTAAATCTATCTATATAATCATCGATGTTAGGTGGTGATGAAAAATAAAATATGTCGCTTCATGGAGGCAGTAGTTCGCACGTACGCATGAGTGATATTTTCATTTTTCATTTGATAGAAAGGACATGGATAATGATAATTACATCAATATAATAAAATTTTAGTATAATAAATACACTAATTATCTTATTTTTAGGTGTCTATAAAATATGTTTAGAAGTTGGAAGAAGAAAGTAACTTGAAATAACTCGGTTAAGTTGATAACCTCTTCCTTGGGTATCCTCCTTTGGATCTATTCTTAAGCCTTCTTAGGTTAGTGTTTTTAGAAGATCGTAACTTATAAATCACGTTTAAGTGTTTTTGGGATATATTTTGTTATATATTGGTTGGGATAATTTTCTCAAAGTGGTTGGATAAGTGAGGAAAGGAGGGTCCATTTATAAGTGAGGGGAGTGCCACTCTTGTAAATATTATTATCTTTAAAATAATATAGTCACTTTCAAGGTAAAGTGGATCCAAATGGAAATTATTTAAAATATTGGATAATTTATGTTTTAAATACACTCAAAAAAATAAATTTTATATAGGTTTTAGTGATATTTTAAGCCTCTTCACTTAGTTTAACCCCTTCGTTAAACCTTTTAGAACTTATCTTAGTGAAAAACATTTTCAATGATGTTATTTATTATGAATAAAAATGAAATTTAAGTTTTTATATAATTTTAAAATTATTATTCCTAATATGTAATCCATTTTATAAGATTTAATTTATAAAGGGGTGAAAATTTACATTTAATATAAGTACACAAAACACAATGAAAAATATTTTTAAAAAAAATGCCTTTAAGCATAAAATGGATTTACAAAAAAAATCATGAATAGAATTAATTATAATGAAATTAATTGGATTATGATAAAAAAGTTATAGTTATATGAATTTAAAACCAATTCAAAATTTAATTTATCTCTGTATATACTTAATTAAATAAAAGGATAAAAAATAGTTCTTTTATTAGAATAAAGCATCACTTTGGTTCTAAAATGTCAAACATATGTTTCTAAATTCAAAAAAAATAAATCATTTTTTTCTTATTAAATATATTTCACAAACTTTCAATTCATTCTCACATCATAAAAAAAGTAGATACATTTATAAAATTAATATTTTTCATCATTCAACTAAAAATCAACCATTTTAGAAAAATCTCAAAAAGATACCCTGGGATAAATTTGAAATTATGAATTAAAAAATGACATTAATTTCATTGAATTTAAATTATAAAATACATAAATTGGGATTTTAAATGAAAATGTTAAATATTAATAGAAACAGCTTTTATAGAAAAATAACCCATTTAAACATCATGTGTTTTTAATCTTATTTCAAATAAATTTTTAATTAATAAAGTGTTAATATATTGAAATGTCACACATAATATTTTAAATTTGATCAATCTAATTTATTAATATAAAACACACAATACTTTAAAATTAGTTCTTTAAAAAAATATCCCATATTAACATCAAATAAATTTAATAATGTCCCATTAAATAATTATCCTATAATTGTTAAATTTTATCAATCAATAATAATAATTTGTAATGAATAAATTTACTATCATCCTTATATTTACATTGAAGTTTCACAGTTATTATAATTTTATAATAATGTTTCACATTTTATTCTCATAATTTATTGTAATAAAATATATGGGGATTTTTGTTAGTTCGATGTTTCTTGTAACATAATCTATATAATATATAATTATTTAAAGGATAATTAAATATTTAAATCCAAGTGTGTTAACCCCCTCCCAAATAAATTACATCCTCTAAATTTTAATTTTTTCTTATCGAAATGAGTGTATTATGACATAGTAATAATCTGATGTAGATTTTATCATGATAATTAATTTCTAAGACACTACTAGGAACTTAGTAATTATTAATTAAATATTTATAAAACCATGTATGTATCATTATAAGACTCAGAATTTTGAATGATTTTCTAAAAGTATACCATAGTAGCTAAGAAATATTATCCACATAAAAATTGATATATTTATCTTCCTCTTTCCTAGTTTAAATAATTTTTTTACCATTAAGATAAATAATATGAGAAAATATAATTGATTTCATTCCATTCGTAAGCATAATTTAATATTTTGGTTATTTTTTGTGCAGTCTTTCGACTATACTTAATCTAATATTCTAAATGATTGGTAACTATTGGTGGATCAATCTATAAATTCCATGTTTTAATGATAAAAACTATGATTAATTTATTACTAATTGTTTCTGTGTTTTATTATATAACTTTATAATTAAAGATTTTATATCAATTTATCTATATAAAAAACTACTATCATGTGTTTCACCTACTACTGTGAGAGTTATACCAACATTCCATAAGTAGTGTTACCATGAACCATAAATTACTATCATGAAAAAGTAGTATGCATCCGTGCATGCAACCATGTAGGTGAACTCTATGACAATGTGTTTTCTCTAGCTTCTATTTATTGTCTTCTTTTACCTTTGGTTGTCTTTTTCTACCGACAATTGAATTATGATTCCATTAGAATAAATATTCTATAGTCAAGTTATTCTAATGACCATGCTAAGGATATTCTATTATGGAGGTAGATCTACTATTCTTAATCTAGAATTACAATGGTGAAGAAATATCTTCTACCATGATGGAATTTGTGTAACCATGAAATGGAATTTGTGACCATGATAAGGTCTGTGATTTTTTACCCATCTTATACCTCTATGAATGTTTTTACTTGCATGCCTGTTTTAGATTAAATTTCAATTAAAAATTTCAATGACTATTTTATGGAATTTTATGTAACTCAGAGAGTTTCTTAGTATGGGGATTCAATAATGGTTATTATTAAATAGCTACTCTAGATAATTGAAGACAAAGTCAGCTTTTTCCATATTTCCTGCTCAGTGTGAGGATTTAATTTGTTAATACCCAATAGTGGATAATTTTAGTTTTAAAAAAGGTATAAATATGAGTAAAATTATGTACACATGAGAAAATGGTTGGAAGATAAAGGTTGTGTGTCCTAAAGTGTTGAACAGTTCCTATTATAAATAAATTGGATTGTTTTTAGCCTTATACCACACTCTATTTTTTATGAAAAACAAAATCATTATAATAGACTTGTGTAGATCATTTGAGGCGACATTAAGAAAATATTTAAAGATAATTAAATATAATAAGAATATCTTTACAGATCATATAAAACTTGATTGGAGAAATATAAATTCACAAAACTTCCATATTCATTATCTCTTCTTCTCTATTATTATTTTTCTATCAAGTTGTGTTGGATTTACTTTTTTATTCTTATTAGAAAAAACTCATATACTGTATTAGAGATATTATTATAATCTCATATTATTTATTTTATATCTCTCATCCCATAGATAATAGTGGAAGTGGATGGTTATAGCATGTACTTCTTAGTGTCAGTTGTTTTTTATACCCAATATAGGTTATAGATCACTATGTTTATTTTAATAATCCTACATGATAGTGGACTTCTTTTAAATTGAGAGAACTAAGTTTCTTCTGTATATTGGACCTCTTGTTTTAAAATTCACTATCTGTTTAATTTATTTTTCTTTCCCCTTTTTTAATTATAAAATTCTTCTTATAAAAATAGTCTGATAGTTAGATTTTAAGTATAATATAACTATTTTTTTGTGTGATTAAAATAATTTCAAAATTTAAATTATTTTAAAATTGTTTAAATGAGTTTTGATGAGATATTCAAGAAATAATTTCAAAGCTTCAATGTTTTTATACTTATATTATTAGTTAACTAGGTTGTATTGTTTTTGGGGTTTTTTTAATTTTAATTTATAAAAAAATTAATATAAACTTTCGAATACTCAATTCACACCCCTCTTAATCAATTCACTTAGACCACTATTTGGTATTAGATAATCTTACTTGTTTTTAATCTCTTTCTAATTTATTTCTTAAACTTCATCAATCCTCTTGAAAAGATCCTTGTTTCTATTAATTTAATTTTTTTACCATGGACTCTACTAAGTTTAAAGGTTGTGCTATTAATAAACTACCTTTCATTAATGGTCAGAACTATGATCAATGGAAAATTAAATTGAAAATACACCTTAAGAGCATGCTTTTTGAAATTTTTATAGTAAAAAAAGATAAATATAGGAATAAAAACCTATCAAATATGATTGTAGTGATGCTATGAAATCTTCTTCTGACTTTAAATATAAATCTATGAATTCCTTATATTATTCATTAGGTTAATATGATTTTATATAATTTTTTTCTTGTGATACTACTTATTAAATATGGTATATACTTGTGGTGTCTCATGAAGAAACATCAAATGTTAAAGAAATGTTCTTAAATAATTGTACTGTTAAATATTATACATTTAAAATAAATCCTAATGAATAAAATTCCTAAATATATCTCAGGTTTAATGAAATTATAAATATGATTCATGTTCTTGGAATGAAAATAAAATATATAGATCAAGTGGTTAGAATATTATGATGCTTACCTGATCAATGGAAAGGAATTGATATATCTATTTGAGAGTCTTGTGGAATAATATAACTACTAGTAAATGAGAAGATAGGAATACTAATGATATATGAGGAATAGGCGAAATTGAATAATGAATATGAAAAACCCAAAAGAAATCCAATATATTTTAAAACTTCAAAGTAAAAGATGAAATATAAAATCAAAGGGAATTTTTCAATTGAGGATGATTAATCTTATGACAATAATGAGGAGATAGATTATCTATTTATAATAATCATGAAATTATACAAGAAGAATATATTCTTCAATATATCAAACTATAGAGGAAGATATGATAAAAGAGGAAGTTGGAATAAGGGAAACTATCCAAGAGTGATGACTTATTATGAGTACAATAGAAAAGGGGATATTAAATATGAATGTCTAAAACTAAAGTATAAAAACAAAAATGATAATAGAGAGAAAAGACCAAGGAAATGTACGAATTAAACCTAGATTTCCTTTAAGGATAGTTACAATAAATATTTTTTAAGAAAGGAAGATAATAATGAAAGGGATAATATGTGTTTTATGGAAAACAAATCTAAGGTAATTTATTCAACTTCACTTCGAAATACATCTCATGAATAATTAATTATTAATAATGAATTGTAGGAATATTTTTCAATGATTTAAGATATATGAAAGAATTAAAATATAAATAAAAATATTAAAAGGTTATGTGGTTTGTGTGATAATGATAAGAATTATCTATCTATAGAAATATAAAATAATGATTATTTGTTAAAAGAGAACAGTGAGCAAAAAATTTCAAATGAAAAACTTAAAAAAGAACATGAAAATTTCATAAATGGAAGAGAAAACCTGACCATGATGCCTTAGAAGTAGACCACACCAAAGTATAAAACTGGGATTGGGTACTATCCACCACTACAAAAAAATCTCCGTTTAGCGGTGGTTTTGTAGTGGACGTTCTAGGAACTGCCGCTAATCCTTTTTTTTAAAGGATTCGCGGCGGTTTATAATAAACCGCCGCAAACCTTTTTTATTTTAACAGCCCTGACCCTTCCCCCACCCCGACCCTCTTTCTCACCCCGCGCTCCCCCGGCCCCCCGCTTCCCCTGCGACCCCAGCCCCCCGCGACACCGGCGACCCCACAACCCCGGTGACCCTTCTTCCCTGGCGACCCCGCGACCTCGACGACCCCAGCCCCCCGCGACCCCGGCGACCCCGCGACCCCGGCAACCATGCTTCCCCGGTGACCTATACAAACTGTAGGGTTTGATTTCTAATTATTTAATTGTTTTGATATTAGTTTTTACTACTATTGTTTCTTGGATAACTGGTACTCTTTCCTTTGTGTGAGGATTCATAAGATTAGATCTCCTTGCCTCACTCTTATGGTGCACGGGAAATTCCCTCCTGGAGTCCCATTAATTAATATATAAATCCTTGCAGATGAAAGGATATTATTATTCAATTTGATAAATGTTTATAAAAATTCATATATTTTTAGAATATTGAGTTGTAAATTCAATTTAAGGGTATAAAATGCTTTAGAAATATCAATATTCAGGGAAATAATTCCTTCATTATCCATCCTTTTCAGGATATTAACACTGTCGAAAGCGATAAAGAGACCGTGATGAATGCATATTCCATAAATTAACCCATACTAATATGGAGTAATAATATCCTTGATAATTTTCCCCATCATGGAAACTATAATTCTACTGATGAGTTTATTTATAGTGTTACCAAGGGAAACAAGCATGAAGTCCTTAATATCAAATTCATTTTTTTGGGGTCCAACACAATGAAGTTTGAGTTCATTCTATATGGTAGGTATAAATGTGTGAAAAGTATGTATCTCCACTTACATGGTGATCATGAATGATATCCTAATAGGATAAAAAATGATTTTAAAACCATATGGTTAGGGAGAACATTCCATGAATAATGAGAATAAGGACTTTTGGATTTCATCTTTGTTCGAATCCTTGACAATATTGCAGTTCTGATGATCATCAATATAGTTAGGGATGTTACCAATCATCATTGATGCGTTTTCCTTCCCATAATCCTTGTGCATATTAATAAAGTAATCTATGACCTCCTTCGAAATATCCTTCTCCAAGGTGTATAAATAGCATTGATTTTTATTACATTGATTCAATCATTGTGTCTTTTCTACTAATAGAGAATATGGATTTTATTAATTTCTATCCCATTTCTTCAACAATCATACATTTAGCTGACCCTTATCTATTATAAACCGATATAATAATTCAACATCTTGAAAAGGGATTTTTTTTCAAACTCACCATTTTTTCGAGCAATGGAAGACTGAATGAAATTTAAATGAACCTTTCTATCAGGTTCTACTTCTTTTATAGGTTTGTTATCCACTTTTGGATTTTCAAAAAAGACATAATTATTTCTGTAGGGCTTACTTAATTGATTTCCATTGAGGAAGTGTCGAAATCATAATTTCCATCATAAGTACTTTCAAAGACTTCAACCATTATTAAAGATGACATCAAAAAATTATTCTAGTTTACTATTATTGGAAATAGATCCTTACTATCACCAAAATTAAATACAACTACTTTATAGAAATCTCATATATCTTTATCATAGAATAAATTTTTTGTCTTTTCATTGAACACAAATTAATATCCTTGATGATTTATAGATTTCTTAACAAAAATATT
Organism: Viscum album; assembly: GCA_963277665.1. NCBI lineage: Eukaryota > Viridiplantae > Streptophyta > Magnoliopsida > Santalales > Viscaceae > Viscum > Viscum album. Next base: position 1,063,332,314 of record OY728166.1, on the reverse strand, counting down.
CATGGCATCTAGCCAGTTGAAATTGATGGATCTTACACTCAACACTTTTCCTAAGGTCCTTGAGCACATGAATCTACTAGAGGTAGATCCCTTTATTTTCTTATATTTTACATTGTTGAATGAGGTTCGAAATACTGAACTATTTGAAATTTTTTATGACTATTTTATTAATATTAAAAGGTTTTTAAGGGTAATGAACCTATAACTGACTTATTTTATTTTGTTTTATAGTAAGAAAAGGGTCGCTCAGAGTGATATGCATGATAATAATGTCAGAAAAACATACAAGTCCTATTGAGATATGAATAATACTCAAAATGGTGGTGCTAAATCTCAAATGAAATAACTCAAATAAAATATTTACTAATAATAAATTCACAATATAAAATTAGTAAAATAGAAATGATATTAAATAATGTTAAATAATCTTAATTTGGATTTGATAAAATTGAATCTATAACTAGGAAGTGGTTCAGTAAAAATTTATGACAATTGATTGTCTATGCAAAAAAAATCAAAAAATTTGCATGATATATTAATAAATTATGTGTTAAATATATGTGTTTCATCCTATAATGGTTTATCAATCTTTTTTGAAATGTTTATTGAAATTTTGTGTCTCATATGATTTAAACCTGATTAAAATTGAATCCAAAATTAGTTAGTGTGTGTTTCATTCATAACACCTATGCATAGAAACATATGGCTATAATATATTCAACTTTAGTATTAGATAGTTATGTAATGCGTTTTTCATTACTATATCATGATACTAAGGATTTACCAAGAATTTTACTGGTTCTTGACATTATCTTTCTATCCAGTCTACACCGAAAAAAATATGTATCCAAATATAAATTTTAATTAAAATTAGAGGGTTTTGAAAAAATTAGATATAGGAAAATAGTTCATTTTAAATATCTCAAAATATTTTTAGCATCATTTAAATGAGATTCTATTGGATTAGATTTAAATATTTCACAAATAAATAATGAAAATATAAAGTACAAATTATTTATAATAGATTTATTCAATATTAGAGTTTTATATGGAGACTCTATAGAGAACTTAGGTTGGGGTTATTCCAAATTAACAATGTGTTTTGGTTTTCATGGTAAAGTAGCTACCACGTTGTTAGAACACTGTTTCTCTTTACCAAAGAAACTTCCCCTATCCCAAACACTAAGGGTTCATATCTAACTCAGGGGATCATCTTTATTATATTATGTTCCTGTAATCTTATACTATCGTATATATGAATCTTTTTATCTATTTAGTAGTAACTATGTGTTTTAATTTTCTTTATTATTGTATAGGCACATTGTGATATACATGGATAAAAGTTGGATCACATCACCGAGGAACACACCTCAGTATGTTAAGGGTTTGAATGAGTTTTTAGATTTTTCAATTTCTAATCGATCCGTTGAAGGGAGAATAAAATGTCCATGTCCTAAATGTAAATTTAGAACATGGTTGAAGAGAGATGAGGTTTATGAACATTTAATACTGAAGCAATTCCCTGATCAATATTTGTGTTGGATTTGGCATGGAGAATCAGACATTACATAAAGATTGAGCACCGATGTTAATCTGCGGAATGAGGTCCCAAGTTCGTCGACAATGGAAAATGAAATGCAAAACTAATAAATGATGAATTCGGCACTGCAAGACACCACTATCAGCATCAAAACATATCAGAACAACCAGAAGAGGGTGCTACAAATTGCAACGTGACAAGTGATGTTTTTGAGACTGTAACACAGGCAGATCAAGATTGTCACATATCATTGGATCCTCCTCTTGATTCTCTGGAGCCAAATGTAAGAGAAAACTTCACTGAGGAAAATGTGTTTCATGATTTAGTTGACGATGGAAATCAAGAGTTGTATTGTGGGTGTTTGAAATATTCAAAACATTCATTTCTGTTGATGTTGTATCACAACAAATGTCTATGTGGAATTACAAATAAGGAAATGTCCTTGATATTGGAATTGATACATGATGCATTTCTGGAAGCAAAAATCCCAGAATCTTTTTATGATATGAAAAAAGTTGTTAACAAGCTTGGTCTAAATTATACAAAAATACATGTGTGTCCCAATGATTGTATGCTTTATTGGGGAGTGGATTCAAGTAGACAGAATTTCAAGAAATGTTCTTCTTCTAGATGGCAGGCAAAGGGTGATGTTGGAAGTCTGAATGAACATAATTTCATGGAGAAGAAGAAGGAAAGGAGCACACCTGCAAAGTTTTTGCGTTACTTTCCTTTGAATATTCGATTGCAAAGATTATTCATGTCATCGAAAACCACCAAACACATGAAGTGGCATTCTGTAGATAATAAAAATGATGGGTTAATGAGACATCCACGAGATTCTAAATCATGGAATACATTTGATTCATTACATCTCGATTTCTCAACTAATCCTAGGAATGTTCGATTGGGATTGGTTGCCGATGGATTCAACCCATTTGGGACTTTGAGTACCAATTATAGCATTTGGCCAGTTGTTTAATTTGCCTCTATGGATGTGTATGCACCAAAAATCTTTTATCCTTTCGATGATTATTCCTAGAAAACAAATTCCTAGAAATGATATTGATGTATACTTGCAGCCTTTGATTGAAGAATTGTAGGAGTTATGGAGCAACGGTGTTGATAAATTTTATGCTTCTTCTAAAATAATGTTCACAATTCATGCTGCTTTAATGTGGACCATTAGTGACTTCCCTGGGCTTGGGAATTTATCTGGTTGGAACACTTACATGGGTTTGTCTTGTCCCGTTTGTAACTTTGATTTTGAACCCAACCAGATACCTCATAGTAGAAAATGGTGCTTCTTGTGTCATCGAAGATTTCTCGATGCATCTCATAGATTTCGGATGAACAGATCAAAATTTAATGGTTCCATTGATCGTAGACCACCTCCAAATTTGTTAAATGGTTTTGAAATATTGAAACAGATTGAAAATGTTGAAACAGAATTTGGGAAGGTTTATCATTTGAAGGATAGCAGAAAACGGGTCTGAAGTGCATCATCAAGTGAAACCGGAACGCAACAATGGAAGAAAAAAAGTATATTCTTCAAACTTCCGTATTGGGAATTTAATTTTTTCGGAATAATCTTGATGTGATGCATATTGAGAAGAATGTCTGTGACAATTTTATTTTCACATTGCTTAATGAGCATGGAAAGTCGAAGGATCATCTAAATGCTCGCAAAGACTTACAAGCAATGAACATAAAACGTGATCTCTGGCCAGATGAGAATGAAAAGTATCCTCCGACAAGTTTTTCTATGAAAAATAGGGATAAAGATACATTCCTTCGAATGTTAAAGAATGTTAAGGTATCTGATGGGTATTCAAGTAACATCCAGAGGTGTGTTGACTTGAAGAATCGTAAGTTACATGGATTGAAAAGTCACGATTCACATATTTTGTTACAAAAGTTACTACCATTGGCATTGCGTACATTATTACCTGAAAAAATTACTGATGTTGTACTATAGTTCTTCACATTTTTCAGACAACTATGTGAGAAATTTCTACAACCATTTCAGCTTGGAAACCTCCATAAGAGGTTTTTATTGACCCTTTGCGCAATGTAGATGATCTTTCCTCTGTCCTTTTTTACTGTAATGATACATTTAACTGCGCATTTGGTTGAGGAAGCTAAATTAGGAGACCCCATTCATTATCGATAGATGTATCCAATTGAGAGGTATTTTATTTATATGTTTTCTAGTTAAGTAAAAAAAAAATTGGTACTTATTTAAATGCATAATTATGTTTATTTTATTTCACAGATATCTTGGACATTTGAAATCATATGTGAGAAATAAAGATCAACTAGAAGGCTTAATTGTTGAAGGCTATTTGGATGAGGAGTGTCTTACCTTTTTTTCTCGATACTTGGATGATATTGAAAAAAGATTTAATCGAGTTGGATGTGTTGACGACACATCGACTCAATATAAAATACATCAGAAATCCAAAATATTTCCTACTATTGGCCGATCAGTTGGGAGGGCCTCAAATGCGACATAGACTGAATTGGAATTATTACAGGCACATAGATATGTGATGCTGAATAGTGACATTACAGATCCATTTATTGAAGAGTTGAGGATACAAAAAAAGAGACGAATGAGAGGCCAAACACGAAATGGGAAAGATATAATGAAAGATGTTAATAAAGAGCTTGTAGAATGGTTTGCACAACCTGTAAGTTCATAAATATTACAATAAATACGAATATTAGTTTGACACATACATTTTGTGAATCTAATAAAGTATATTTATTTTTTCAGATCATGAATTCTGATACTCAAGCAGAGGTGTCAGAATATTTGAAGTTTCTTTCTAGAGGTCCTCTAAAAGAAGTTAGAAAGTTCGACGCTTATAATGTGAATGGATTTAGATTTCGTACAGTCGATCGAGAAGTGGGTTTGAAAACATAGAATAGTGGTATATTTACATTTGTTGAAGTGGAATACTATGGAAATTTGTATGATATTATTGAATTAAACTACCACGGACATTTTTTGGTTGTTTTATTCAAATTAAAATGGGTCTATATTATCAAAGGTGTTAAAAGAGATTCCTTGCAATTTACTTCTGTGAACTTCTCTCGCTTGATGGATGTTGGTGATCGTGAACTGCATGATCCATATATCTTATAATTGCAAGAAAAAATGGTATATTATGTGAATGATGTTTTCGATGAAGCGTGGAGTGTAGTTGCTCATGTAATACAAAGAGATTTGTATGATATGGGTGATGAAGTGGAAAATTTGACCTCTGAAATTGAATTTAATCCGAAACAGGAAGCAGAATTAGTTTTCGATCATGATATAGAAAATATTATTCTAGCAAGGATGAATGAAGTTGATGAATCAATGGAGCAGGAAACCAACATGATTGAAGGAGAAAATGATTGTATGTACAATTATTTATTTATTCAACAACCACTTGTTTCATTTCTGCAGTCATTCATTATAATTGTTATATATATTTTGTTTGTTAGTATTGGGCATCTATTATCATTTTTAATTTTTTTTCTGCATAATTTTTTTGAAATATATATTCTGAACTTAATTTTATTTTATTAAATGACAGAAATTCCAAGGAAGAAGCGGTATATTGTTTCATCTAGTTCCGCGATAGATGGTGATCGATTTGTCTCCCTCCCCACGACATCTGAGACACCAGGTGCCGACACCCCTGCACCATCCCCCCCTGCACCATCCCTCACACCATCTGTATATGTCCCAGTAGAGGGTGAGTCGTCGACTCCCCTTTCAGGAGGCTCAGCAGTGGGGCAGCGTCGTGCCCCTTCCAGTTCATCCCGGACACACTAGAGTGTCACTATCATAGGTACAAAATTTAATTAAATAAATTTATTACATTTTGTTTATACTAATTTTTTGCTCACTGAAGATGACAAAAATGCAACCGTGAAGAAAAATATAAAAAGTTCAGATGTTTGGAATCTGAATGCCGAGAAGATTTTTGTGCCATTTGATTCTTACGGGGTCCCTACGGATGATGTCGCAGGGTTACTTGGCCAGGTTATAGTTCAGCTGGCAGCGGAGCCCATTTCCCTTCCCATTTCATATGACAATTGGAGACATATGCCTTCAAGCTGGAAAAATGAAGTGTTTGATTCTCAAATAAAGGCAAATTTATTAAATTATGGTTTAATTGAATGTCATGTTACTAATATGTTCAAAATGAATTTCTGTATACAGATGTTCTTCCACTTTACCGTTTCTGATGTGATAGCACGGAATTGGACGTTGAAAAATCTAGGTAAGAAGTTGAAAGATTTAAAAAGGATATTATGGTGTGATTTCAATGATACTTCATTGACCACGCAACAAATGTATGAGAAGCTACCGAGTGGGGTATTGAAAGAGCAGTGGAAAGTGTTTGTTGACAGACATCGTGATCAGAAGCGGATGGTATTGAAATATATATTATTATATTATCCTCATTTTACATTTATACATGTATATGAAAAGGATATGACATTCAATACATCAGTATTAAATTTCATTTTATTTATTTTAGGATCTTTCAAGACAAAATGCATCAAACCGGGCAAAGCAAGTCATCCCGCACACTGCGGGGTCAAAAGGTTTTTCTAGAAGCTGAACGAAATTGGTAATATTTTAATTAGTTTAAATATTTATAAGACAATATTATCAGTTTAATATATTGAATTGTTGATTTATCTTTGTTTAATGCAGTCACAGAGTTTAGGGCATGAAGCATCCAGGACTGAACTGTGGTTGGATGTTCATAAGAAATGAGATGGAAGTTTTGTTAACGAGCCTGCTAAAGAAGTTGGGGCATGAAGTCAATTTTTCATCATAATAACTTATTATCAGTTTTTACTGTGTTAATATATTTTGATATTTGATTTATAGGTAAAAATTAATGAGCTATGGGATGCCAATCCTGCGCAGTCCTACTCAGTCTACTAGGATGACCCGGTTGCTAAGGTCCTCAGGAAAGAGCATGCTGGGAGAGTGCGCGGGATGGGTATGGGACCCATACCATCTGAGATTTTTAGTAGGCCATCGGGGATAGCAGATGCATCTACTCTTGACTTTAGTCATCCCATACCCAGAGATGATAAGAGAGATATTGATTCTTTACGAAGCACAGTTCACTAGAAGGGGGATCAGATATCTTCATTACAGAAAGAGTTGATTGAAATACATCAGCAGATGAGCAGATATGCCCTCGGTGGTAGTGCATCGACTGGTGGTATGCAGGTAAATCACAAAAAATAAAAGTCATTTAGTTTGCTAACTTTCATTGGTTTAAATTTTTAATATAAATATGAAATCATATTTAATTTTCAATATAATGTTATTACAGGTGACAGCACAAAGTGGAGATGAAGGTGGGGAGGGTGATGATGCATCATCAGACCCTGAGTAGTTGTATTGTTGATTTGTAATATGAAAACAGTTGGTTTGTATATGTAACATTTGTGGCACATAGTTTCCACCACACATTTTAATGTCCTAAAATTTCCTTGATTTCTCATTTTCCTTTTATGAATTTTATTGATTTCTGATGTTTCTTTTTAAGTCTTGATTTCTCAAGTGTGGTATACATCATTTAGGAATAAATTGTTTGATTAGCCTACTAAGAACTTTTCCAATGGTTCTATATTATTATTTTTATGTGTTTGGTTATGACTACTTTATTACTCATGGTTATGAGGAATGAGAACATGGGGGAACACTCTTTAAAGAAGAACAAACTAAATAAAGATAGTAAACTAGTTAAGAGTAAATTAGAAGAAAAAAGTGACTCGCTTGTAATTTATGGATTTTCATGATATTACTATGCATTGAATCTTATTGATTGAAAATTGATTATATGGATTACTTCTTGTTTTTATCATCTACTATATCTACTAATCCTGATAGTCAGTTTTGTTATCATTTTTTAATTATAATGACTACTATGTTTTCAATAGCTTTTTCCAATCCTTGATAAGGTATTCTTCCATTGCATTATCATACGGTATGTGGTTAGTATCCACACCCTAAACACAGTTCAACTGGTGATTAATGGAATTTATGATCTTTATATTTTTACATATTAAAAACATGTCATCAACATATAATAAAAGGTAAAAAGACTCATGTTTAAGAGTTTTAAAATACACACATGCATCAAATCTACTTATAGAAAACTGATTCTCAATCATAAAGGAATCAAACCTTTTATACCATTGTCTTGAAGACTATTTAATCCCATGAAAGGACTTATGTAAAATAAAAACATGGTTTGGTTTGAACAATTTTGAAAATTGTTCTAGAGGATTCATACAAATGATTTCATCAAGACTACCATGTAAAAAAGTAGTTTTTACATCGAGTTGTTCAACATGAAAATCAAGTTTGGCAGAAAATGAAAGCATAATTCTAATGGATGAGTGCTTAAAAAAGGATAGAATATTTCACTATAATCAATGACTTCACATTTTAGAAAACCATTAGATACCATGCATGCTTTGAATTTGATTTTAGACTCTCCTACATTGCTTTATTTCTTCTTATAAATCGATATTGAACCTATAACGTTCTGGTTATTGGGTTTCGGAACAACAACCCAGGTGTTGTTCTTAAGAAGGGAATTCATTTATTTTTGTATTGATCTCAGCCAATTACTATATTCTTTGGACTTAAAAGATTACTTAAAAGTTTTAGGCTCATCATTAAACAATTCTTAAGCTACATTGAAAGCATAGGCAGAAATGTATGACTAGTTGAAGTGGGATGGAGGTTTAATAACCCTCATTTCTTTATCTCAAGTAAGCCGATAGTTGATCAGGCCAACAGGTTCTTGGTTCTCAGGTTCAGATTCCAAATTGGGATCTGATTTAGGCTGGGCTTGGGTAACCAAAGCAGCAGGACCAACACTGAACTGAGGTTGGTCACCTGATCTTAAAGGAACATCAACACCTAAAGGTGTTGGGACCTCTAAGGGTCCTGCAGCTTCATCAGGAGCTACAACAGGTTCAGGTACTTTGTTGCTGGTCACACCAGATTCATGGAAGACCACATCGCGACTAACAATGCATTTCTAGTAACCTGGTTTATCTACCCATAAATAATACCCTTTAACACCCTCTAGATATCCCAGGAATATTCATTTAATAGCCCTATCATCTAGCTTATCATTACATGAATGCACGTAAGCTATGGATCCAAATATCCTAAGGTGAGCTAGATTTGGGGGTGTGACCTTAGAAATTTATTCAGGTGTCATAAATGGAGTTAGAAGAATGTGGACAACAGTTAATGAGGTGCACTACTATTGAATTATCCTCATCCCAGAAGGACCTAGAGAGTTTTGAGTGGGATAACATGCACCTTTCCCTCTCAAGAACAGTCCTATTCATTCTCTCTGCTAACCCATTCTGTTATGGAGTTTCCAAAACAGTCCAATATATCTTAATTCCTTCAGATTCAAAATATTCAATGAATTCATTGGATATATATTCTAAACCATTATCAGTTCTTAAGGCCTTAAGTTTCTTATTAGTCTCACTCTCTACCACAACTTTCCATTTCATAAAAGTCTGAAAGGCATCTGACTTGTGCTTAATAATATAAATCCACTCTCTCCTAGAGAAATCATTAATAAAGGTTACAAAGTATAAACCAGCACCATGGGAGGTAACCTTAGAAGGACCCCACAAGTTAGAATGTACACATTCAAGAGGTTCCTTATCCTTAAACATGGATCTACTAAAGCTGAGTCTCCAAGCATTCCCATATACACAGTCTTCACAAAAAGTTAAACTGTTAGGAGTGATATTACTTAGAAGGCACTGTTTCTTAAGCTCACTAAGACCCATGGAACTAGCATTCCCTAGTATCATATTCCATAAGGTGGTGGAATCACATTATGAACCAGAATAACTATTCAACTGATTTCTATACACTTTTCCATCTAACACAAACAGACCATTGCGAAGGGTTCCCTTTATTACAGTGAGGGATCCTTGAGAAACTCTAAGTCTTCCAGATCCAGACTTGAAGTCGTGCCCTTTCTGGTCATGGGTTCCTAGGGATATTAGGTTTATTTTTAATTCAGGTACCCACCTAAATTATTCAAGAGTTTTAACAGACCCATCATGAAGCTCTAGTAAAATTGAGCTTATTCCCATGATGTGACTGCTCATATTATTCCCTAGAAATACCTCACCATTATTGAATTCCCTTAATTCAGTAAAGAATTACTTATTTGGGCACATGTGGAATGAGCATCATGAATCCTTGTTCTATTCATATAAGATGGTTATATCAGTGACATTTAACACATTATTAGTGTCGAAGTATTGTTCAACTAATAGGGAATGGTCATTATTACTATCTTTAAAGTCACCCTTCCTATTAGTACAATTTTTCTTGATATGTCCAGGTTATTTACATTTAAAACATTTGATTACCTTGTTTCTAGATTAACTTCTATATTTCTTGAAATGTACCCTATCTTTTCTCCTACCCATTGACTCACTTCAACCTCTAGATTCACCTCTTTCCCTAACATTCAAACCCTCAGCCTCAGTTTTCACACTACCCTTCCTTTGAAGGTCTTTAGATAGAAAATTTCATTTTCACTTCTTCAAGAGTTAATGTATCTTTCCCATACATAATAGAGTAAAATTAATCATCCAATGATGTTAACAATATGATGGACTGATCCTCATCATCCAATTTAATGTCAATGTTGGCTAGATCTAAGAAGATTTTATTAAATTCATCAATGTGTATCCCGAATGCAGTTCCAAGGTGCATTTTGAATGTATATAATATCATTTTCTTATATAGTCTAAAAATAAGAGATTTAGTCATATAAAGGGATTCCAATTTGGACCATATTCCAATGGAAAAGGACTCATACAAAACTTCTCTTAACACTTTGTCTCCTAAAGATAAATAATTAAACTATGGGATTTCCTAAGGGTCTCCTCAGGGACATCTACAAAAGAGGTGGAAGCCTTCCCATCATGGGTTATGGTTGTTATTTTCTTCATAGAGCCAGTAAGGGAGTAGCAATAGGTATGAATATCTGTTTATTTGAGTTGTCTTCTATGTTACTTCCTTGCTGAACAAGAGGGGTGCATACAGCATTATTGTTGTAGTCAGTGGCCCTACAAACATTCTTTCCCTTATCTACATTATGATTTGAGGAAATAGGGTCTAGAGAAGGGAAAGACAATCCATTCTCATACTTCCTATGAATTGTTTCTAATACAAGAGCTCTTAGCTCCTCATCCAGATAAATATCATTTCTAATATTCTCTTTGTTCCACCAATTTACCCCATGTTCTACCTAAGGTACTTTTTAAGGGAGCAATTTTATTTTTTCTTTTCATGAAAATTTCACTCATACTTTTGGATGATTCAGGTATGTCGTCTATCTATATTTTTCCTTTTTCCCTACTTTGTACTTCTTTCCATTCATTTCCAATGGGGTTCACAAACTTTTTTCTAATGATCCTATAGTTATTGAATTTGTGCCCAATTATTTTTCAGACTTCACAAAATGATGGATTTTTATCATACTCAATCTAATATCAGTTTTGTAATCATTAGCACTAATGTTTATGGCATCTGGAAGTGTTGTTTGAAGATTAATTTCTAAGATTATTAGAGCATAATGTTCAAGCTCTACATTCATTTTTATTTGATCAATTTTAACAAGGTATCCAATACATGATGTTATGTTATCCTAATAATGAACCATGATATTGCATTTTTTTCATGTATTATACTTTTTCTCTCTGTTATATGTGGTTTGATTTGGTTTTCAGGCTGTGGGGCAGCAGAAACAATTTTTTTTTTCTGGGCAACTTTCTAGTGGCAGTTTAAACCACCACTAAATGAAAGTTGGCGACTATTTCACGGCGGTTTAAACCGCCGCTAAATGTAAAATAAAATATACATTTAGCGGTGATTATAACCACTGCAAAATAGTCGCATCGTGGCAGTCTCATCCCGCGGCGGTTCTTCTAGATTTAGCGGTGGGTTTACGGTGTTGGATTAGAATATATTTGTAGCAGTTATAACCACCCCTAAAACCGCTGTGAAATGAGACAGCTACGACGCTTTCCTTTAACCGCCACTAAATGAAAATAACCTCCATGAAAAGATTGGTGATGCCGTATTAGGAGGTGGTTTCTGGAAACCGCCGCCACACCATTTAGCGGCGGTTATAACCACCCCTAAATGCCTATTCTGGTGTAGTGCATGTTAGAAAAAAAATTATAAAAATAGTTTTATTACTCGTTAAAGTTATTAGAGTTCTCTAACTAGTTCATATTCTTATAGAACTAATAATTTGTTAATTTTAAAGTCTCTAAAATATTTTGTGGATATAACTGTTAAATATCTTTAGATTCCCAAATATCATTTTTCTATTTTTCTGAAACCCAGAAAATGTGGGTACCAAAATAATTGCTTGTTTAAATTTATTATAGGAAACATGATTGAATATTACTAGTAAAAAAATATAAAATATAGAGAGTAGATATTCCAAACATATGACTAGAGAATACTCAATATTCAAGAACCGTATAAAGTTGGATGGTGGAAATGTCACATTTGGTGATAAGGCTAAAGTGAAAATAATATGAATTTGTCAAATTGGTAATTCTAATTCTATTTTAATTTGTAATATTTTATTTTTTTATAGCTTAAAATATAAGTTTATGATTATCTCATGTGATGACAGATACCATATAAAGTTTCAAATAATGATTGAAAGATCTATGATTATAAGCATTCTCTATTTTTTACTAAATTATGTAATGGTAAAGTTAATCCAATCTATTTATATATAGTATTCTATCAAAATATTTCTTTCTTACATACCATTCATAAATAATTTTAATTGTTTCATAGGAGGATAGAACACTACAACCTTAATTTACTTATAAATATAACATGGAAAGGTTTAGTTAATTATTTTCCTAAAATTGAATTCCTAAAATAAAAATTATGTAATATACGTCAAAAAGGGAAATAATGCAATATTTATTTCAAGCCAAAGAATGAAGTTTGAACTTCTTAACCCATATATTTGGTTCACAATGATTTTTTTTAGAACTTATAGAGTATTTAAACTATTTTTAAATCTTTATTATTATGTTCTTATAGGAGAATTTTAAATATTTACTTGGTTGTTATTTTTATCTCACAAAAATAAAGCATTATCCTATTTTGAACAATATAAAAAATCTATAGAAAACATTAGTAAAATTACCACTAAAAATTTGAGGATTGATCATGGTCATGAGTTTGGAAATCAATATTTTGAAACCTTATACTCACAACATGGATATAATCCCAATTTCTCGCTTGTTATCAATAGGATTCTTATCAGAACTCTTTTAAAGATGACCCCATATGAGTTGTGGAATTTAAAAAAACCAAAGGATAATTACTTTATAGTTTTTATTTGTAAAGTATTTATTTTCAATACAAAATAGTGTTTAGATAAATTTGCATCTAAAAGTAGTAACAGAATATTACTTAGTTATTCAACCACTAGAAAATCATTCAAGGATTTTAATAAAAGAACCATTATTGTAGAAGAATCTATATATGTCATGTTTGATGAAATATATCCACATGAACCTAAAAATCATTTATAAAATCTTGAGGATGGTTTTTCAGACTTTAATATCAATACCTCATCCAATTCTAGTGATCTCCTTATAGAAAATGTCGTATTCTTACCAAAAAACTCTCCCACACTAAGGAAGTAACTAAATTAGAACCTGAAGAATAAAAGTGCCTAGTAATTTTGTCCCAATATCCATCATAACCCATAGAGACCATCCTTTAAAAGTTTTTTTGGATATCTAAGCAGATTTTCTCAAATTAGAGATTTTCTTAGAAATAGGTTGAAAAAAAATCTTTCCTATCACTGCTTGATCTTAAAAACATTATTGATATTATCAATTATGAATTTTGGGTTATGGATATACATGAAGAATTTAAATTGGTTTAAAATAAAAAAAATTGGAATGAGTATAGATACCTAAAGACTACATAACCATTGGAATGAAATGGGTGCTTAAAGAAGGGGTTGATGAATCTATCACTATAGTAAGAAATAAAGTTCTACCAGTTGTTTGAGATTATATTCAATAATAGGGGATTTATTATAAAGAAACTTTTTCACATGTAACAGGACTTGAGGCCATTAGAATACTGCTTTCTAATATAGCATATTTTAATTTCAAACTATATCAAATGAATGTTATGAGTTAATTTCTTAATGGTTATATTGTGGGGTATTTTTTTTTTGAAAACCCCCTGGATTTAAAAACCATCATTTTATGATTTTTGTTTTTAAAAATTATAAAACTCTTTATGGTTTAAAATAAGATCCTTGATCTTGATATGATAGGATAATCTATTTATTGAAAAGGAATATATAATACTATTTTAGTTATAAATTGAATTTTCAAATATGTTTTGGTGGTTCAAATATATGTTGATAATTTTTTTATATTATCCAAAAATTCCTTGTGTGTATAATTTTTATAAATGATTAAAAATTAATTTTAAAAAAGTTTAATGGGTGATTAAAAGTTCTTCCTTGGTTTTCATATTTTTTAAAATAAGGTTGGAATTATTTTTAATCAAAGTAAATACACATAGGATATTTTGAAACATTTTGGTATGGATAGTATAAAATAATGTGATACTTCCATGAGTACATTTTATAAGCTTGATTTAGATGAAACTGGGAAACCAATTGAACAAACCAATTATAGAGGTTTGATTGAAAATTTATTTTACTTGACCATTAAGAGACCTGATATTATGTATTGTGTGTGTGCATGTGATGATTTTCAATCAAACCCAAGGAATCTAATTTTAATATTTTCAAAAGAATTTTTAAATACCTAAAGAATACAATTAATTTTGGATCATTTTAATCTAGAGTACAAGACTTTGAATTATCTAGTTCTTTAGATGTACATTTTGGTGGTTGTAAGTTATATACAAAAGAACCACTGTAATTTTCCACTTTTTGGGAATTCCACTAGTATCATAGTGAAGTAAAAAAATAAGAATTATGTTACGTTATCTACTGCTGAATATGAGTGCATAGTTATAAGAAGTAGTTGTGCACAAATTCTAGGGATGAAACACACACTACTAGACTATGGATATCAATTTTTACATGTCCCTATAAATTTGATAATATAAGTGCTATTAATATTTTAAGAATCATTTATCCCATTCAAGGACAAAACACATTGATATAAGAAATCACTTTTTTAGATATTATTTTCAAAAGGGTCATATAACTTCTGAATTCATTAGTACTGAACATCATTTGGATAATATTTTTACAAATACTTTGAATATTATAAGATTAAAATATATAATAAATGATATTGGTATGATAAATTCATATTAATATTTTATTAACTCATTTATTTTGAATCTTGCATAGTTAATTCATTATTCATGTGCTACAATGAGCTTTCTACCATGTGGAATTACTATTGTGTTATCTGATACCATTTCATTATAATTTTGGGTTATATCATGTGAATAAAACCATTTGGAACTACTGTGTGAGTTCTACGTTTGGGTGCTACCATGCAAGCTTACTATTAGGGAAACACTTCCATGAATTTTTTCACCATGACTAATTTCAAAATTTTAACTTTAAATTCCATATTTTATTTGAATTAAAATCCATTTTTTGTTAAACAAATTATTTTTTCCCTAAATGATCAAAATCCCTATTTGGAGTCTGAATCAAACCCATTGTCGCACACGCCTTTAAAATTTACTCTCTACTTATTTCTTGAACCCAAAATTTAACCTTTAACCATTCGAATTTTTTATACTATGGTGAATATGAAATAGGTTCTCATTTTTAGTTATCCCAATGAGTCACAACTGAGTAATATATTCATAGGTGGATCTAGTCAACCCGTCAATACAAATAATCACCTTCTATCATCTCATGTATTTTTTTAATGGGAAATAAATGGATATATCATAGTTGGATTATATATGACCATTAGTATGGATATTAGTTCAAGAAAGGGGTTGGGAATATTGGTTCTCTTTGAATTTTCAACTGTTGTATCTTAGACTAGTTTGTGACTTCTTTTTTCAATCTGAATTCAAGTTTGGAGAAATTAAAGACATTATATGATATTTTTTTGGATGGATAATAGGTGGTTTTCTCATAAATATAATGAAAAAATGATTGATGGTTCCCTATAATGTTTTTTTGGATAATTATCTGTGTTCTTATCCAATAAACCATATATAGTTTAGTTTTTAAGATCCTGTGGAGTTTATTAGATATGATATCCCAAGGAGACCAGTTATTGAAGTACTTTATGGATAATGTATACTTATTTTCAAGTTTATCCAATACAATTTATATCCTAGGAAGGGTAAATTTAGTATCCTGAGGTACCAAGATGTGTTCTTTTTTTACCTCATAAAGAGAGGAACTAAGGTAAATCTATGTATATATCTTATGGTTCATATGATGTAAATGTTTAAGCCTGGTTCTAAATATAATTATTTAGTATATCCCAAGATGATATTTTCTCTGTTGGAAACTAGAGGAATTTTTATTGAAGGATAATAAAGTATCATTCAGTGTGGTGGATTCTATTTAATCCAAGACACTGGTAGAAGGATAAAGGTAAATTGCAACCCCTAGATTAAGAAGTGGTTTGTAGACAATGAAAGGATTTATATAAATTTGAATTCAATGAGAAACCCCATATGAATTAGATATTTGTTTGATCCCATTTTGGATCTAAATAAGGTTGTTTCATATATATTATATGAAGAGGTAGTTGAAGCTAGTGCTGAGTTTACAGAAGATTCAATAGTTGTATTAATAAAATATTATAGCTCCAATAACACTATGAGGAGTAAAAAAATTTCATATAGACCTCTTGATTCACCTATTACCTTACCTTTTTGTAAAATAATATTGTTTAATTATGAGCTCTCAAACATGGATGTTTCTGATATTGTTTATTTTAAAGGATATTACTATAAATGTTTAAAGGATGTGATTGCACATCAGATGATCCAGTTAATGATGTTTCTTGAGAGGATGAAGATAATGAGACTAATAATTTCATATCTATTTCTGGGTCTGGAAATACTGTGAGTGGTGATTTGGAAAGGGATTCCCAAATTCACTCTATTAGACCAGCTATTGGAAGCCCAATTAGTCCAAATGAAGAGGATGCAGTGACTATGGGGAAGAAGTCCTGGGGATTAGTAGTTCTTGGCTTAGACTATTCAGATTGAGAATATTAATATAGTTTTGATAATGGAGTAATTCCACCTGATCAAGGTGGACATGCCCTCTCTACTCTTCAAAAGGATCATAAGCGATCATTGGTTGAAAGGATTAGTCTATTTGAGCTACTCCAAACTTTTTATTCATTTGTTCTATTTAGAGATAAGGTAGTGGTTTTATTTTCAATGCATGGTGAGGATGAAATACTTTAGGATTCTGGTCAAGGATCTCCCCCTAACCATGTAATTTCTTCACCTAAACAGGATAGGTCTTCACCTCCACCTCCTCCTATCTCTAGTTATCTGACCTGAGCTGATCTGGATTCCACTAAGGATAATATTATGTCTATTATTACTAACAATTCTAGGAATTTTTTCACCCAATATAATTATCTTAAATTGGGTGACATCTCTTTGATTGTGTCTATTATTTTGTCACACCTCCATCCTATGTTATTTCTAAGGATTGGGAATTTATAGGTAGAGAATAATCAGGTTATTGAGAAAATTGGTGTTATTCATACAATATTGGAAGACATAAGAGTAGACACGGCCTAAAGTGATCTCACCATTATTGGAAATCATGACTTTATTTCTTCTAGATATACTACCTCCTCTTCTAGAGATCATCCTCCTCCATTTCCTACTACCTTTGATGTTTACTGGGTTAGGATCATTGTTCAAGAAGATATATAAAGTGTTTTGAAAGATTCAACCACCACTCAGCAAGAAGTTTTATAGTAGATAAAAACCCATAGTGAGCATATATATGATCTTGTTTGAAAATATATTAATGAGGATAGGGATGATGGGGCTCTGAACGCCAAAGCAATCAAGTGTTAACTATATAAGATTTTCACTAAGCACGATCACTCATCTCCTTTAAGTTTTTGGAATAAAAATATGACAATGCCTCCTTTCACTAAAGCCTTTAAGGAAAAAGTAAATTATTTGAAGTTTTCATATCATTTTTTGAAGTTTTTTACTGAAGAAAAGTGGTAATTATTTAAAGCTATAGAGCATTGTGGTAGAGTTATCTTCTAGTTTATTGAGCTCATGGAACATTTCCTTTATACTATAAGTATTAGTCTGATTTCTCCAGCTGCTATGCCTATGACGGTATCGGTTTCATCTCTTATTCTAGTTCTTGTTTCCAATACATCCATAGTAATCATATCCTTTGTTATTACTCTATTATAAGTAGTTAGAAACCTAAAACCAGTGTAATTTCACATTTTTTAGGCCTCTTAAACCTGCATCTACTTTAGATCCTCTCCCTTAAAACTCTAAGGACAAAAATCCACTTGTTCTGGATTCAAATTCAGACTTTAATTAGTATGTTATAGGGATAATTTCTTTTATATTATAACAATGTAATATTTTGACATTGATATTAATAAAAATTTAGTGTTATTTTCTTTTTTATCTTTTCAAATGTCGTACTTTTTATTATATGTTCCTTTTTATTTTTATTTCTTTTCTATAATCTCAAAATGGGGAGAATTTTTGGAATATTGGGAATAATTGATTCTTATTTTTTTGATTTGGTTATCCTCTAATAATTCTTCAAATATCTTATTTTGAATTTAATTTAAACTGTGATTTATGATCATCAAAAAAAGAAATATTTTTGGATAAGTCCAAAAATTTCTTATTTTAATGATCAAAAATAATAATTACTTTATTACTAACTATTTGTGTGTTATATGACAACATTTCATAATTTTGGATTTTATATAAATTTATTTAAATAAAAACCACTAATGCGTGTTGTACCTACTACCATAAGAGTTCTACAAACATTACTTAAAAAAGAAACCATTCATCGTACTTTACTACCAAGAATAATTAATATACATTTATGTATGCAATTGTGATGGAAAATTTTGTGACTGTGTATTTACTCCTACTAACTCAAGTTGAATTCTGCAACCATCAGTCAATTTCTACTACTATTAGTAGAATACTTCTTTTTTCATAATAATTATACTACCATCAATAAAGTTCTATAACCATGCTAAGGATCTTTTACCATGAATCTAGATATGATACCATGAATCTATATCAGCTACCATGAAGCAAGATCAACTACTATGTAGGAATATATCTAATTTTGAGATAGAATTGGTGATTGTGAGGTGTTCTCTACTATCATTCTTTTCTTCTACCTCTGTGAATTTTTTTCTCTTCCACACATATTTGAGAATAAATTTTTAAATTAAAAATTCAAATATCATATTTATGTAATTTAATTAAATTTATATATTTTCTCAATATGAGTATTTAATAATTATTATTATTAAATATCTATTTGGGATCATTGAATAAAAAATCATCCATTCATGGATTTCCTAATTGATAAAAGGATTTAATTTATTAATATATTATAATGGATAAATGGAGTTTTAAAAAAGGTACAAATTTGAGGAACTTCATGTTCATAAGGGTGGATTTTTGTATTATAGAGGTTGTATGTACTAAAGTGTTGATCAGTGCCTACTAAAAATAAAGAGGATTTTCTTGAGATTTCTACAGCACTCTTCTTTTCATGAAAAAATAAAAAACTTGTGAAAGCCTTGTAAAAATAATTTGAAGTAAAATCAAGGATATATTTAAAGACAATTTAATAGAATAAGAAGATCATTTCTAATCATCTCAGTATTGATAAGAGAAATATAACTTCACAACACTTTTATATTCTTTCTTTCTTATTTGTTATTATTTTTATTTTGAGTTGTGCTGGATTTACCTATTTATTATTTTTATCAAAATATCATATAATAAATTGGAGATTAATCTGATACTCTATCCTCATTTATTTCATATTATTTATCCCTTAAATAATAATGGAAGAGGCTGGCTATAGCCTAGACTACCTAGTGCACAGTTTTTTTATACATGATTCGGGTTGTGGACCACTATGTTTATTTTAATAAACCTTCATGGCAGTGGATATATTCAACTCACCCCTCCCCCCACTAGATTAATTCACTTGTATCATAAACCGTGATGAATTTTTCATGCCTTCAGAACTAAAATTCAGTTTTAATGGATTATAAGATCCATGAAAGGGGTTATAAGTTATTCTTCCTATCTCTAGATATTCATTAATGTGAATAATGGTTAGAATAAGTAAAGATAATACCCAATTAAATATTAATAAGACTTAATATGAATAAATAATAAATTAATCTCTAAATCCAAAAAAATAAGACCTAAAGTTAATCTTTAATCATTCTGTAAATAATTAACCATAAAACTCTTAAAAATATTCCTTGAAAATTTGATACCCAAAAGCAAATTGATTTGATTACATATTATTCTAGAATCCACTTAACTTTTATCTCTAAACAACATTAATCACAAGTAAAATTATATTCCAAAATTTTATATTACATAATCTTACATTCTCTAAAATATACAAATCTTTCCACAAAATAACATGAATCACCATTAAAAATCATATATACTTCCAAAAGTTAACCTAATATTTATCCCTAAAATAATATCAACGTCTTTGAAAAAAAATATCATAGTATTCAATAACTTCCCATTTACCTTTATATCAAAACTTTTTATTCTAATTAACCATAATTACCTTCACATAAAATAACATATTAACCCTAAATGTTATTTATACCCATAAACTTATATCCCCAAAAATATAGTAACATTATTCCTAAACAACTTTCACACTAAATCATTGGTTATTCCTAAGGTAAACATAAATCTTAACCATCTATTAAAACCCAATTAAAATCTCCCAAAATGGCATTATATCCCATTACATAAGACCTTAACAGGGGATTTATACCTTTGAACTTATGATCATCCTTAAATTTATCATCCCATGAAGATATTTATAACTCTTAAATTATCCTTAACTAATAACAAAATAACCTCTATAGTTATCTAAACCTTTCTTTGATATCAACTATAATATCCAAAACCCATTAATGAATAATTATAATGGATTAATCATATGAAGTAATCACTAAACAATACAAAACCAACATGCATAAGAAATCAATAAATATTTATATGGAATTAGGTGTAGGAAATATCAATATTCCCTGGTTAATAGAAGAAATTCCTTAGTAATCTTAACTCAATTAACATCAAATATAGAAAAGGGTGTATGGTTAAGCAAATATAGATTTAATATTGAATATATCAATGTAACTAGAGAATATATACCTGAAGGTAAAAAATAAAGTTAAAAGTATGTTGGAGAGTGATATAGAATATGACTTCAAGGAAGTAAATTAATTGACAAAAAACCATATGCACAAAATAAGTTATAAGAAAAAAATTAAAAATGGAATAAAGGATACCATAAAATCATCATAAATTAATATTATATAGAGGAATATAGAAGCGAAACATTGAAAATAACTTTATTAAAACTTCTGTAATTTAGTTAAAAAAAATGAGTTAAAAGTAACTTCCAAAGATATTTCATTTGTTTTCATGAAATATTTTAAAAACTCATTTTTAAAATAATTTAAAATAATTGAATTCTGAAAATAAAATATACCTAAGTAATTAAAGCTGAAGTGTAAGATAAATATATTCATTAGTGTAGTGAAATCTATTTTCCGAACTTTTAAGAAAACAACTTCATATTATTTTGAAAAATAAATAGATTGATGGTAATATATAATAAATTTTAAAACCATAAAAACTTATAAAGTAATATAAATAATTAATAAATTTCATTATGGTTGGAAAAGTAATTAATATAGAAACATTTAAAATTGATTCTTTTTAATGTTTTGTAAATAACTTCATAAATTAATTATTCAGAAATCATTAAAAATATTCCTTTTAAGATTTTCAAAAGATTATAAAATATAACAAAAATTTAACTTAAGAAATAATTAAATTTATAAAAAAAACTGTCTTGAAACAAAATAAAGTATGTGGATATGGAAGAGAATCATTTCCAACCAAAAATGAGAAAAAAGCTCATCTTTTATGGTAAACATTTCATTGATGGTTTTTGAATACTAAAGAGAGGAAAAATAATAAAAATACTTGAAAACCAAAAAAAATAACTAGCAGATAAGAAAATGGATTTGTTTTAAGATATAAATAATATCAAATTTTCCCCCGATAAAAATTGAAACATAATTTATCCCGATAAAAGTTATGATTGTAAAATATATTATAATTTTGGTAACTTTTGTAACAAAATCCATCGAAATTAAGAACGTGATATTGTTTATAAAATACCTTGA
Organism: Viscum album; assembly: GCA_963277665.1. Taxonomy (NCBI): domain Eukaryota; kingdom Viridiplantae; phylum Streptophyta; class Magnoliopsida; order Santalales; family Viscaceae; genus Viscum; species Viscum album. Next base: position 1,063,310,221 of record OY728166.1, on the reverse strand, counting down.
ATTACATTAATGAATATTTAAAAATATAATTTTTTTAGTAAGTACGGCATATAAAATAAAGGATGGTTCACAACATGAATGATATCTCAAGGAATCAAAATTGAGACCAAGAAAATTTACATATTTCATAACACTTGAATCAAAACCACTTGAAAGATATAACTTGAAATTGAACATTAATTACAATAATAAAATAATGGGTTATTTTATAATATTTAAAATAGATAGAATATAAAACATATAGTGGAAATATGTGTGTAATTAAAAACATGTCTAAAAGAAGGGGGTCTGAAATGAGAAACCATTAAAATGATCTTGAAATTTTATATAAGAATCAATCAACGAATGGATTATGTGAAAAATATATTCATAAAAAAATTGAAATAAAAAATCAAAATAAAACTCTCTATTCTTCTTAGAAACAAACTCTAAGGGTTTGTCAACAACTAATGTTGTCTCATGAGACTACTGATTCATAGAGGGAATTACATTAATCAGTCCCCATCCTCTGCCTTTCATGTCCAAACCATTCCTCATATATCATATAATAAATTTAAATTCATAAATAAATTACCTTATAAAATATCAATATTAAGTCAAAGATATGGATTTATCAATATTTCCCTAGTAAATAAAATAACTTTTAAAGTAAAAACCGTATGTAAATATGGTATACGATTTAGGAAATAATAATATAAATCATAAAAAAATATTTATATCAAAAATAAATATAATTTTCAATGAAACATTATTAAGATAAAGTGATTTTTTTCAGATAATGTTGACAAGCAAAAAAGAAAGTGGTATTGAAAAGATAACTTTTACCACTTTGTAATTTTTAAGTAAAAACCCCTTGGATGATATAGTTCAAATTGAAACTAAAAATACCATGAATTATTAGTGAATCATGATATTAAATGACAAATTGGAATTATATACACCACATTTAATTGAATTGGTTTATAATAACAAAAAAGTCTCAATGGAATGTAAATTGAGACAAAAACCCTTACCTTGTATTGCCTTTTAGGTGAATGTAATTTAACCTCATTTATAGTGTTTTTAAGAATATTATTAACTTATAATAGAACCATATTAATATTTATAATATCATATATTATCTTTTTATAATCTATTATTACCCATTTGTTAACAATCATTCATTATTTTCACTATTTTGGGTGATAGTTGCCTAGTTTGTTTAGTATGTTTTGACTTGTAATTTTTGTTATTATTCCATATATAATGATTTCATAATATAAATAATTTAAAAACATATTTAATTATTATATATATTAATTATAAATGTATTCATATTAATCCATAATATTTAGATATAGGAAACGAAATTCACCGTTCATACAGATGGTAGGTCGTACGTACACATGAACATTGTTTTTATTTTCTTATCAAAGAATGAAAAATAAATATTATATATTTATGTTATAATTCCATTATAATAATTTTATCATATATATTACATATTTTAATTAAAATAATTCTTTATACATTCCATTTATAGTATGAATGAATTGATTTGCTTTGAGGAGGCGGTAGTCCACATATCTAAAAGAGTAGTTATCGTATTCCCACAAAACGGAAATCACAAAGGTATGTGTTATATAAAAAAATATAGAAAAATAAATAAATAAAAATTAATATATATATATATATAATATAAACTATAAATCCATCACTATTTCCAACCTCGAAAGGTGGAAAATGGAAGAAAGAACGACATCAGCTCGCGAGGCGGTAGTCCGTCATACACAAGAATGATGATTGTGTATCACATTTGCTGGATATGTGTGAAATTGTAGGCAAAACCTTGGACATAAAAACATTATAGGGTATTTAGGATACTTATTTTATTATATAAACAATATATAATAATAATTTAATAGGTGTATAATGAAATTAAATAAAGTGATCATTGAATAAGATTACCTCTTTTTCAGGTAACTAATTGTGGTTTATACAAAAATACTTGTTTGGATTTATACCGAAATTGATGATTATAGGATGAGGTTAGGTTATTTAGGATATTATTTGGTAAGGTTTTAGATGATCCAAAGGTCTTTATAGGTTTGAATAGGTGGTAGGGGTGAGTGCCATTTATATTAGAGGATAAGTGTCATTCTTGTAAATATAAAAAGGTAAGCACTATTGAGAGGTCTCCCTTACATAATTTACCTCCAATAATGAAAATAATTATATAAAATAGAGGATATATTCAAACTATGTCTAAACAATAGGTTTTTTACAAGTTTCTAGGTCATTTGCTCCCTTAATTTTAAGGTTTAGTCCCATGATAAGCTAATTTTTCTCTTAATTACTGTAATTGACTGAAAAATAATTTTTTTTCTAACGTAAATTTGAGGAAAAGTGGGAATACTCACAAGGAATTAAATTGGATCATTTAAAATATAAATAAGTCACAAAATCATTAAATATTATCCTGATATTATTAAAACCATTCACTCTATATAGTCCCCATTGTAAAGTAGTTACATTGGTTTCCCGGTCTTCTTTGACGGTTTCTTCAAAATGGCAAGCCAATGTATCCCATGTTTGAATGTATTTCTTCATATTGATGTTCTTTCCATTGAATACCCACACCAAAATGTGGTATTTTATATTGATACATACCCTTTGATTCTCATTAGTTTCAACTTGTATCATTCTTTCACATATTTGGTTAGCCTCCTCCTTTGTAGCGTTGGAAGTATCATTCAAGATTTTCTTATCTCAAGTGGATAATGAGCTAAAGGAAATGATCTTTTCCTACTTAGATATTTTAGACTTTCTCTTTAGGTATTTAGTGGTTACTTCTTTCTTCTCTTGATCCTTGTCCACAGCACACTCTACCATAAGATTCACCTCCTGAAGATTAATATTATGCTCAAGAGTCTTCTCCTATGTATTAACTTTACAATTTTGTGCCTTGTTTCCCCCACCCTTTTTAATTGACCTTGTCTCCATTGGCTTAGGAAAGTAGTATTATTCCTTACACACTTTGGTTTTCCCCATATGCATCGTGTTCCCCTCTAAGTCTCGGGTTCCTTTCTACCCCCTCTTTTTACTTGGGCTATAAGGACCTATACTATGTATATGGATAGCACTGTCCATTGAAAACTAGCTTGAAGTTTCATCCCTAGTATAATGACTTTCCTGTTCTCCATTTGAGACCGGTAGAGAAACAATTTCTTGCACCCATACCCCTCAATTATCCTGAATATTTTAGCCATTGATCTTTCTTTACCACTTAGGTATCTCTATTTTCCAACCATCTTGTGGAGATTCATCAACCCCCAGTTCATCCAAGACCTAAAATCTATTCAAGAGATGAGCTGAACCAGGAGAGATCAAATGGTCATTAGGCTCCTACACTAGAGCCACCCCTTGATCCCCCTATTACACTACCATATTAGCTAGTTCGGAGGGGGCGATCTCGGATGAGAACCAAGATCATTATCCTTTATTCCATAACCCCCATTTAATAAAATTTGAGAAAATAAAGGGAAATTAGAAGAGGAATTGAGCCAAGCCTCCACCTCCATCGGCACTAGCTGCTTGGTCCCAAACAGAACGCACCTAGAATAATTATTATCAACCTTCGGGTCAAAAAGAAACGTATAAGCCTCCCTCCGAAGAGGTACCTCGATACCGATAATATATAGTAAACTAATAGAGTACCTATCATTTGGAACCGAGATATGATAGGAGTTCCATACATTCTGTATGTTTCTTTGGTGATAACACGACAAGAAAAAAGCAAACCAATTCTCAAAAACAAATGGTTGGTGGAAACAGATTTCTTCTTCAACCTCGATTTAAATGATCACAACCGAGGACTTGGATATATCAACTTCCACACATATGTTTGGAACAATGGAATGGAATAGGGATCACGAGTTGTCTTTGTAGTCTAGGAATCTTTCGATAAGATTTCCTAGCATCTAAAGGATTGCGTTGTTTTTGAAGTGGGGAAGACCTCGGAAACTAACCCAAATATCCATAGATGAGGGGTCACCTTTCTAATGTAAATCATAGATCCATTAAATAAGGAATAAATGGGAACCCTCATAGCGTTGATGGCCCATTGGCCATATTTTAGTGAGATATTTAGAACAGGCGAAGCATAGAAGAAAGTGTTGAGGGTCCAGAAGGCTGACCTCAACTAGGTCTTGTAGGGGCCAACCACCATTGAATAATTTGTTGAATTTATCCTGTTATATCCATCATTGTCAAAATTGAGAAACTAGGGACAATCCATGGATAGATGACACCTTTTAGAATTCTAAGAGATAAAGAGGAAGCAAAGGAGCCCCTTGGGGAATAGAAGGGAATTTTGGGAAGAGGTGGATTTGGGGGAAATTACAGAGGGATGGGTTTTTCAATGGGGAGAAAATAGAGTGGGGTAGGCGTATCATCCACCACCACTACTCTAATGGGAAGACACCACCTCTAGGATTCCATGGGGAATATGAGTAGCGATATTTTCACTATCTGCTGTAATTAATTATAATTACCTTCACTAATATTTTTGATCAAAAACTAAGTTGAATTTTCTAGAAATTATAAATTATGCTGATTCAAAATATGGAATACATTTTTAAAAATTCCAATCATGTAAGTGTAAGAAATTAATTTAAAATTAATCTCATAGATGAGATGAGAAATTAAGTTTTCAAAATAAAAACGTTAAAAAGTTTGAGATGTTTTTATATCCAATTTCAATGTAAAATTGATTCCAGTGACCTAAATTGGATTAAAAGATGATTAAATGGTCTGGTTTTACTTCATAAACAATTTAAAATAAAATTTATCATTATAAATAAATTAGATTAAAAAGCATTTTTCAATAAAACTTCAGTACTTTTCACTATTCATCAAAAAATGAAACTTCTCAGAAAAAAATCACCCTAAGATATTTTTAAAAATATGATTTCAAAAATGAAGTTTATTATTACAAATAAAATCTATAAAAGTGGGAAAAAACTGTTTTGAAACTAGTGTTCATTAAAAGGCGGCAAAATTACCTTTAGAAAAATATAGGTTTTTATGCGTAAAATTGGATTTAATCTTATCTTATACCAATCAAACATATTGGATGAATGTAAAGAATAATTGATTGAATATATCATGTAGATATTTTATTAACATCATTCACTAATAGAAATTAATTTAATTTTTTAATACAAAATTACTTTGGGTGCATAAAATAGCTTTCTTATAAAAACATTTCCTTCATATTAAATTAGATTCTATATTCATTTATAGCACCAAATAATTATATAAAAATATGTAAAAAATATATTTTCAAAATTTAGTTAATACTTTTAATACATTTTATTAATATATCTATTTGAAAACTATCATATTAAATAATAATATTAATAGCATATTGTAGTTTGGTAAGTCTCAGTATCAAAGGAACTCAGTATTCTGTGTAACAAAATCCAACAAAGTGTTGCGTGTATCGCAAGCTAATATCAGTGTTTTTTGTATCTTATGATAAAATTGGTGTTGCATATAAATCAAGATATCAAAAAAATTAAACTTATTATAAAATGGAAATCTAGGAAAATCATTGGGTGTCACATTCTAACCACCTTTAAATTACATCCACAAATTACAAAGATGATCTTGGTAATCGAGGGTATGATATTTGTAAAAAATATTGTAGAAAACCCCACATCGTAAATAGGGATAATAATATATCACCTTAATAATAGGGAAATTTAAATGTTAAGGTTACCAAAAAACTAGGTTTTCCAATATGATAAAATTAGTGAAAACATGGACATAAATGAAAAATATAACTATCAAGTTCTAATGGAGAGTGATAGAGAACATGTTCATGACGAAGTTATTGACCACAAAGCCATAAACCAAATGTAACGCCCCAACCCCAGAAGTCTGGAGTTAGTGCATTATTTTATTTCATTATAATGATTATAATAAATTTGTATCCTGAATGACCGAGTAGTTTAGTAGATTTAGAAACAAGATATATACATAAGTTCAACATTACAACATGAAATGAAAAATACCATATAAGTTACTTTGGGAACAACCAACACTCTAAGATTATCCTTGCAAGTCAATCATAATATACGCCTTCATGTCCTATGAAAAATGAAACATAAGAAGGGGTGATATCATATGCTTCGTAAGGGTAAACATTACAGCAGAATATAACATAAACATTTCGCATGGTGAATAATTGAAAACATGTGCATTTAAAAATAAACTCGAATATAATAGGCAAGGAATATGGGCTGAGTAAATATTTCCATAATAAAACATAATCATGGGTATTCTACTATTTGAATAACCTCATGAAATAAGAATTTATAGCTTAATAATGAGGGAAATGAATATGCAGGAAATTTTGAAACATACCATCAAGGCCTCGGCCAAGACATAAAAAAATTATTAAGGCCTCGGCCAAAACCATATCTAAAAATGGGAAAGGCCTCGCCATGTCCATATCTATTTATCTCATGAGACCTAAAAATGCATCGAGAGGCTATTGCAAGCCCCACCCATCACTTAATAAGTCCAATGAAATCCTCATAATAAAGGGATGAACATAATCAATATATACATTCATATTGAATAATAACAATAGAAATTTAAATAACATTCCCCAATCATTTAACATAAACACTAACCATTAAAAGTAACATGGTATCAAGATAGCTTATCCATAGTCAAAATAATCATAAACCTTTAAAAACATGTTATAGATGATATCATATTAGATAGACCTCAATGAAGTACAAGATTTAATAAGGTATTTTGACATAGATGAAGATACTTTTAAATTAGACCATTGAAAATTTTTTGAGGAAATAATCCTTAAACAATCCAAAGTGTCCCATATCACCTTGAAACATTAAAATAATAATCCTTTAGAATATCATGAGAATAATGATAATCTTGATATGATATACCAAAGGGCATTACATACACAACATTCTAGAAATGAGTAGTGAAAAAGCCATATATTTCATAAAAGTTAGTGTGAGATGAGAAAATTCATTTTTACTTTTGAAAGAAGAGTTCTTTTGAAAAAAAATTGTATTTCTCATAAATATAGTTTTAAAAATGTGTATCTCAGAAAAAGAAAATGTAATGAAGTTGAGATTACATTTTAGGAATAAATGATTCCCCATTGAAGTGAAATCATGAAAAAAGTGTTTTTAAAGAAACTTTAGAATCAAAACATTTTAGTGTGGTTTAAGGAATTCATTAAAGAGTTTTTAAATCACAAAGTCGTGATTGCTTTAATAAAATAAAAAATGAACCAAAAAATATTTTCATGTTAAAATGTGTGATTTTATAAAGATAAATCTGGCTTAAAATATATTATAGAGTGAACTTCAAAATAGGTAAAAATTCGAGAAGTTTCATGAATCGGGCTTGCATTTCGGAATAATTTTTGAAAGATTCTTTTAAAACTTGTAACTCCCAATAAAATAAAGAAGTATTATGATTAGTTAAAATATATAGAACATTCACACATAATTTATGATTAATACATAATAATAAATAATAATTTCATTGAAGTGAGTATAGAATAAGAGCAACCCGAATGAAAATGGAGGTTCGGGTAGAAAATACTTACAACTTTATAATAAATTGAATAATATTCCCCAAAATTAATAATCATAAAATGATAAATTTAATATCATGAAAATAAAAAGATTCATGGTATGAAATATCAATGGGTAGTATACATACACCATACACAAGTAATATTAGTGAATGCGGAATATCTCACAAAAATGGAAGTGAGATGAAGAAACCCTTACCTGAAGTCTGATGGTGTTCTTGACTTAATATTAGTGTCCTAGATTACCAAATTAAATTCATTAATTAATATTTAAATAACCTATTATTTATTTAATCGATTTATTATTACCTTATTAAGTTCATTCATGGCCTTTTTGATGGGCTAAGAGGCTTAATGTCATTGTTCGGGTCTGTTTGTTTCATGATCGGTACACTTATATACATGAATGGAGAATTGTGTAAAATAATGATGGTTGTACAAATTAAAGTTATATTTTATTATTGAACATATATAAGGTTACAAGGTTAAAAATTTCATTTGGTTACTTGGAGTGAAGATGAATTATTATATTAATTATTTAATGACAACTGTTTGGGTTAATTGGCGGTTTTTGAAAACAACGAACTCATTTTTCTTTATAAATAAAAACCATGTGCACAAAAATATTACAGAAAACTATATGAGACATAATACATATATTATAGTCCGTTTCAACCATAAGAATGGTTTCATGCCCATAACTGAAGACGGTAATAGAAATTGAAGACCCATCATCCTTGAATGTGGTAAATTAGCACATCTCGGGTGGTGTTTTTTAATACTAGCATAAAAGAAGGGTAATAGAGAGATGATAATAAATTATTCCATAATCATAAAAAAAAATTAAAGTACATGTAAGTTACTGGAGTTTTCATAAAATTTTGATGTGGATAGGTGAGGATAGAAAAGAAAACAAAGGAACTTGAAAAGAAAGTAAAATAATTGAAAATAGGAATTACCTCTTGAATTAATCTTCCTTGAGATCCTATTTAGGGGATAGGGTTTGGTATTTTTATGACAAAAAGGGATGATTGAAATGGGGGAGGATATTAGGGGGGAGATTTTGGTAGAATTTGGACAAGTCACAAGTCTTGAGAAGAGTGAAGAGAAGAGGAAGTGGGGGGGTTATAGTGGAGGAGTGGAGTAATTTTTGAATATCTTAATCATTATTTCATTATTTTTCTCAAGACCAGCAATAGTATTGATTCATGTGACCAAGAATAGTAATATTTACATGTGATTTCAAGAAAATTTGTCTTACATCATCCTTATATCTCCTATGACTCAATAAACCATGTATTTATCATTTATCATAAATTATCGTATTTTACTATTCACCTAAAATTGAAATATTTTCGAAAAATCCCAAAAATTCACCATAACCATTTTTTGACATGTAGAATAAAAAATGAATTCCATTTTATCAAAATAATTTTCCAAATATGTGAAATTTAATTTTTAAATAGAAACATTATTTAATTGAAAAATACATATTTAAAATTTAAAACTAATTTTCTAATACTTTCAAAAATTAACTATGGTCTCAAAACATTTCACCAAAATGATTGTAAAAAAATATTAATTTAGGAAAATCTTTTATAAAAATTAATTTTAATTCCATTTATTAATTTAAAATTGTAATTAAATATTTATCACTCAAAAAAATACTAATACTTAATCAATAATTTATAAAATGTTCTATTTCATTTATGATGTTTCGAAATTTTATTTATACATCCATGGGTGAGGTTAATATTTATAAGGGTATATTACTATTCATAAGGGTATACTACTATTCATAAGGGTATGTTACTATTCATAAGGGTAGGTTACTATTCATAAAAAATAAGTTTACTCTATCAGACTCTGAAAATCACCCTGAACGCAACTGTGTATGTTAGATTTTTAAAATTCAAATCACAGAATTGGAAAAAAATATGTTTATTGGATTGGTTATAAAAAAGTTGTGTCTTGTAGCGACTCGGTGTTTTATGAAATCAATATTTAATTTATTTTCAAATCCTTGGGGAGTTATATTTTCCCCTACTTACAAAAATTTCGACCTCAAAATTTTGAAATTGAATTTCGAAAGTTAATGGTTGATACATTAAACTTCCCTTATAGAATACCCACATATGGTTAAAATATCTTCTTAATAAGAGGGAAAGGGAAATGAATCATTTAATACAAAACTATGCATTCTAATTGGACAACATGTTCATGGAAGAATAATCAAACCATCATTTTCCAAGGGAAAGTGATAGATAACATGCTCAGATGAAAGATAATTAACACAAAACCATAAACTATAGTTATGAAAAAAAATGATAATAGGACAACATTCTGTTTAAGACTCTTTTACTAGAGTTTAGGAATTATTCCACTCTATAAAAGTATAAATATATGTTTATATTTCATAAACACAATCATATCCTTTATTTCTACCTTGAACTATCCATACTTCATCTCTTATCATAGGTTGAATCATGTCGTGAAATTAAACTCTAAATCCTTATACAATGATCAACTAAAACCATTTCATAAATGGTTTAGATTTCCAAAAGATCATGATACAACACTTTAGATTCATTCCCATATCCATCCTTACTAGATCCATGTGCACAGGGTCCTTGGAAATCCACATTTTGTTTAGAACTCCATGATCCATCCTACACAATACATCGGCTACTCTATTTTCCTTAATCAACATGACGTAGCCCTAAATTTTCACATTCCAAACATGTGAATATCTTAATCATGTATCCTCTTCAAATATGGTAATAACTCAAATTACCATAAAACCTTATTTGAAACATGCATTCATCCTTACACCTGCTATTGGATATATTCCTTATATCCAAAAATGTTGTGGACTCTGTCAATGACAGCATAGACCACTTGTTGACAAGATAATAATCAGTTTTGAGGTAGTCATTACAAATCCAAATCAATAATTTCTTCATCATTATCTTAATCATTAGGGATATATTTAGGTTTTTCATTTCCTCAACCATATACTTTCCTAGGATATTAACTTTCTACTCAGTCACTTATCCTTGGTACAATTCCTCATACAACCTCAAATACTTAATGAAATATTACTATAGTACAATCCTCATATATTCCATAATTATTATAACCAGTACATTTCTGATAAAATATTTAAATGACTTGATTCTTGATGAGTCATATTAATCATTCCACTTCATCTATGGAAGTATCAAAACCTGATCATTATCCAGTAACATCATTTAGGGTATATTCATTTGACGCTTGGGACATTGATTCTCATAGTGTCCTTTCTCATTGAAGTTGAAGCATTGTACATTGGAAACTCTTTTCTTACCCTTCAAATCATGAACTTGGTGTCCTTTTTCTCCACACTTATAACAAACACTCATTCCTTTCAATCATTTATCAGGGTGATTCTTTCCAAAGTTATCGCATATGGAAAAAACCCTTCTTTCCCTTCTTCCCTTTATCCATATTTTTCACTATCATTCTATTCTTCTTTTTCTTAACATTAAATCCATTGGACTCAAAGAATTATTTACACACCTTGTTAACACATGATACTATTTCCTCATATGATGAGTACAAATGGGAGATTATCTTCCTTTGAAATGATGTATTAATACCATAAGATATATGATCTTTATTTCTCTTTGCATTACGTGAATTGGTGAAGTTATCATTCCTTCTACTAGCAGTCATTTATAATCAATTTCATATACTTAATTAGATCATAAAATTATGAACTCTTGATAACCCTAAACAGAATATAGTAAATAACATAAATTTATGCATCACAAATCCTAGAACCATATACTTTGGATACATTAGGAGAATAAATCCTTCAAAATGTCTTCTAATGAAAATGTGAATTATCCTAAGAATATCCCTCAGGAGTGTCAAAGCAGGTGCATAGTAAAGCCGGTTATCGTATACCAGGTTACCTCCTGTCAATCCCAAATCACCTTGTCAAGGTGTTACTCTTGGGTACATTTGTGTCAGAACCACATCCACTTGTAGTATCCAAACAAATATTTATTTTCTAGGAAGATTCAAATAATAAATTCCTTACCAAAATTCTAGTATGTTCATGTGTGTGTATCTTCAAGTCTATCCTAGGGTTTTGTTTCCAAATCTATGTTTTCTAAATCTAGCTTCCAAATTTTCTACTAAACTTCCTTTGATAAAAACTGTAATTCCCCAACCCCAAAAGCCTGTAGTCAGTGTATTATTCCATTACATTGGCATAATTACAAGGAAGTCATATCCCGAAGGGTCGAGTATTTTAGTATATTCAGAAACAATATACATACATAATTTCAACATTACAACATGAAATGAAAAAAAACATATAATTTATGTTGGGAACATCCACATCACTAAGATTATACCTGCAAGTCAATCATAATATGCAACTTCATGTTCTAGGGAAAATGAAACATAAGAAGGGGTGAGATCGGATTCTCATTAAGGGTAAACATTATAGTGGAAGATAACAAAAACATTAGGCATGTTGAATAATTTAAAACACAAGCCTTTATAAATAAACTCAAACATAATATGGCAGAAATATGAGCTGAGTAAATATTACCAAAATAAAACATAATCATGGGTATTCTTCTAGTTGAATAACCTCATGAACCAAAAATTTATATCTTCATAATGAGGTAAATTCATATTCTGGACATTCTAAAATATACCATTAAGGCCTCATCCAATACATCTAAAAATGATTAAGGCCTCTGCCAAAACCATATCGAAAAATGGGCAAGGCCTCGACCAAGTCCATGTCTATTTGTCTCATGAGACCTACCAATGTATCGAGAGTCTATAGAGGGCCCCAATCATCACTTACTAATTTAAATACATTCCTCATATGAAAGGGTTTAACATAATCAACATATATATTCATATTGAATACAAAAAATTGAAATTTAAATAACTTTCCCCAATCATTTAACATAAACACTAACCATTGGGAGTAAAATGGGATCAAGATAGCTCATCCACAGTCAAAATAATCTAGAACATTTCAATAGTATATTATAGATAATATCATATTATATAGACCTCAAAGAATTACAAGATTAAACAAGTTATGTTTATATAGATGAAGATACTATTAAATGAGACCATTGAAAAATTCTTGAGGAAATAATCCTTAAACATTCTAAAGTGTCCCATTCTACCTTGAAATATTAAAATCATAATCTATTAGAATTTCATTAGAATAATGATAATCTTGATATTACATACCAAAGGGTATTAAATACACCACATTCATGTAATGAGTGGTGAACAAGGCATATATTTCATAAAAGTTAGTGTGAGATAAGAAAAATCCTTTTTACTTTTGAAAGAAGAGTTCTTTTGGAAAATCATTTTTATTTTTCATAAATATGGTTTTAAAAATGTATATCCCAGTAAAAGAAAATTTAAGGAATTTTAGATAACATCTTATTCCAAAATGATATCCCACTTAAGTGAAATCTTGTAAAAAGTTTTTTTAAAGAAGCTTTAGAATTAAAACAATTTAGTGCTGTTTAAGGAATTCGTTAAAGATATTTTAAAGCACAAAGGAATGATTGCTTTCATAAAACTAGAAATGAACCAAAATAGATTTATCATGTTAAAATGTTTGGTTTTATAAAGATAAATATTTCTTAAAATATATTATATATTGAACTTCAAAATAGGTAAGAATTCGAGAAGTTCCTTGAATCGGGCTTGCATTTAGGAAGAATTTTTGAAAGATTATTTTAAAACCTGTAACTACACATAAAATAAAGATGGATTATAATTGTTACTCATATATAGAACATAAAAATAGAATATATTAGGATTAAATAAGAATAAATAATAATTTCATTGACATGAGTAGAGAATAAGAGAAACCTGAATGAAAATGGAGGTTCGGGTGGAAAATACATATAACTTTGTAATAAATTGAATCGTATGACCCAAAATTAATAATCATAAAATGATAAATTTAATATAATGAAAATAAATAGATTCATAATATGAAACATAAATTGGTAGTATACATACATCATACACAAGTAATATTAGTGAATGCAGAATATCTCACAAAAATGGAAGTGAGATGAAGAAACCCTTACCTTAAGTCCGATGGTTTTCTTAACTTGATATTAGTGTCTTGGATAACAAAATTATATTTATTAATTAATATTTTTATAAACTATTATTTATGTGATTTATTTATTATAACATTATTAAGTTCATTCATGGCCTTTTTGATGCGTTAAGAGGTTCAATTTCACAGTTCGGGTCCGTCTGTTTCATGATCGGTATACTTATATACATGAACGGAGAATCGTGTAAAATGAGGATGGTTGTACAGAATTAAAGTTATACATTATTATTTAAAATCAATAAGGTTACATGGTTGTAAATTTTATTTGGTAACTTGTATTTAAGATAAATCATTATATAAATTATTTAATGATAACTATTTGGGTTAATTGGCGGTTTTGGAACACAATGAAATCTTTTTTATTTATAAATCCAAACCATGTGTACAAAAATATTCCAGAACCATAGATGAGAAATAATAAATATATTATAGTCAGTTTAATTCATAATAATTCTTTCATTCCTAGAATTTAATATGGTAATAGAAATTGAAGACCCATCATCCTTGAATGTGGTAAATTAGCAAATCTCGGATGGTGTTTTTTACTACTAGTATAAAAGAAGGGTAAATGATAGATGATAATAAATTATTACATAATAATAAAAACATTAAATTAAATTTAAGGTAATAGAGTTTTCATAAAATTTGGATGAGGAGAGGTGAGTATTGAAAATAAAACAAAGGAACTTAAAAAGAAAGTAAAAGAATTGAAAAGAGGAATTACATCTTGAATTAATCTTCCCTGAGAGCCTATTTAAAGGAGAGGATTTGGCATTTTATGATACCAAGGTCTTATATAAGTGGGGGAGGATATTATGGAGATATTTGAGTAGAATTCTGACAGTTCACAAGGCTTGAGAAGAATGAAGAGAAGAGGAAGTGAGGGGGGTTAGAGTGGAGGAGAGGAGTAATTTTTGAATATCTTAATCATTATTTTATTATTTTTCTCAAGACAAGAAATAGTATTGATTATTTTAACTAATAATAGTAATATTTTAATGTGAGTTCAAAACAAGTGGTATTACATCATCCTTACATCACCTATGACTCAATAAACCATGTATTTAGCATTTATCATAAATTATTGTATTTCACTATTCACCTAAAATTGATGTATTTTAGAAAAATCCAAAAAATTAACCATAACCATTTTTTGACATTTATAATAAAAAAATGAATTCTATTTTATCAAAATAAATTTCTAAATATCCAAAATTTAATTTTCTTAAAAAAATCATTATTTAATTGAAAAAACATATTTTAAATTTAAAATTGATTTTGTAATACTTTCAAAAATTAACTATGGTCTCATTAAATTATATCGAAATAATTGGATAAAAAATATTTATTTATTTATTTATTTTATGAAAATTAATTTTAAATTAATTTATTAATTTAAAACAGTAATTATATATTTATCACTCAAAAAATACCAATACTTAATCAATAATTTATAAAATGTTATATTTCATTTATAATGTGACTAAATTTTATTTAAACATCCATGGGTGAGGCTACTATTCATAATGGTATATTACTATTCATAAGGGTATATTACTATTCATAAGGGTAAGTTAATATTCATAAGGGTAGGTTACTATTCATCAAATAAATAAGTTTGTTTTACCAGACTCCAAAAATTACCTTGAACGCAACCGTGTATATCAAATTTTCAAAATTCAAATCACTGAAGTGGAAAAATTATGTTTATCAGCTTGGTTATAACAAATTGTTGTTTTTTAGAGACTCTATGTTTTATGCATTCAATATTAAATTTATTTTCAAATCCTTGGGGTGTTACACCAAAGGTGTGAAAAGGGTCATTTATACCATCAAAAATGATGATAATAGTGAAATATACTTATTTCAACACTGTTTTCCTAGAGTTGATAAATTCTTTCACTCTATAAGAATATAATTAAATATAAGTTTCTTTTTCATAAACAAAATCTTATCCTTTGGTTGTGCCTTAATCTATTTCTACTTCATTTATTAGCATAGGTTTCATCATATGGTGAAGCAATAAATTAACCTCTAAAACCTCATCCAAATATCTACTTAAACCATTTCATAAATGGTTAACATTTCCAAAATATTATGATCCCACTCTTTGAAATCATTTACAAGGCTATTAGTAGTGCCTAATTTACTTTATCCATATTAACAATATCTTTATCCAAAAAAACATTATCTTAACATCATGAACATATTAAAGCTTTTCTTTACCTCATCCATGTGTTTTCCAAAAAGTTTAATTTTCTACCAAATTACTTTTCTTAGTACCATTAAACATATGATCTCAAATAATTAATGAAAAATTAAAATAATACAATCGTTATATATTTCATATATCATATGATGATAACATCATCAATAAAATAATTTTGAAACATTTTTCTTAGATCTAAATACATAATCACATTAATCATTTCACTTTGTATGTGTCAATAACATATGATTAACCTTGATCCCTTATCTTCTTTTGAGATATATTCTCTTGATGCTTGGGAAATTCATTTTCATATCACCTCATATCCTTGTAGTTGTAACACAAAATATCAGCATTTTCCTTATTAAATTTTCATTCTTTAACATGATGACCATTTTCTACACACTTATACCAAACTCCCAATCCCTTCAAGCATTTCCTTAAGTGAATTTACCATTGTTATCACATGTTGGAAAATCTCCCTTTCCCTTATACCCCTAATCTATTATTCTCTATAATGTATTATTCTTCTCTTTCTTCCCTTTGAATCCATTATACTTGGATAATTCTTTCACTATCTTGATAGAACATAAAACTATTTCATCATATGAATAAAAGGTTTGAGACACCAGTGCCCTTTGGAGACTTTGATTAATCCCTTCAAATAAGTGATCAATATTGAACTTCATGTTGCATATGAAATACATTGAATACCTTGATAACCCTGTAAAGGTAGCTTCACAATCCAAAACACCTTCCTATTCCTTTTGCTTTAAACTAAGGAACTTTCTCTTCATATCAGTTTGTTGCTCACAAGGTAATTTTTTGTCAAAAAATTGTGTACTTAACATCCTTCCAATCCATGAGTTCTATTTTCTCTTCCTCCCTAGTATTCTAGATCAACGAATACCATTGATCATAATATGCATTGATACAATACATTATAAGTGTAACCTTTTCCTTTTCACCACATCCTAATTCCATGAATATATTCTCCAAAGACTTAATCCATTTCTCATCTTCCATTGGTTCAGTAGTCCCAATAAATTATGGGGCATCGATCACATAAAGTGATCCAACATAGAAGAATATCATTGTGGAATAGGTTTCCCTATCTGGGAATGGTTATGTGTCATAACCTGATTAAGCTACCCTAATATATCCATAACCTAATTAGTTATAATACGAACTATATTGCCTGTGTCATTTGGTAATCCTCTACATTTTCCATGAGTATTGATACCATTCTTCCTTTTAGGCATCATTTCTAAACAATGAAATATACTATATTAGATCATAACATTATGTAACATAATTTATAATCCCAAAAATAGTGAAACATTTAATATAAATTGAAAAACAAATCCATAACTAATATCATAATATAGAACATGGTTTCTTTGGGGACATCATTATTTTCAAATCCTTCAAAATGTTTTGTAAATTAATTTTAAATTATTATAAGAATATCCCTTGGGATTGTAAAAACAAGTGCACAATAAGGTCTATTGTCATGTATCAGGTTATTCTCAAGTTAGGCTCAATGCACATTTTTAGAGTTATTACCCCTAGGTACATATGTGCTAGAACTACATCCACTTTTAGCATCCAAATAGTGATGCATTACAAGGATGGTCCACATAATCTCTACCTTACAAAAATTTTAGGTTTTTATTCTGTACTTATCCTCAAAGTATATATTATGGTTATGTTCCTTAATCTATATTTTCCTAAATATAGTCTCCAAGGATTCTATTATACTTACATTGATATCAACTGTAATTCCCCAACCCCAGAAGCCCCGAGCCGGTGCCTTTCTTTATTAAACTGGCATGACTACAAGGAATCAAATCCTGAAGGACCAGTTAGTTTATATGTTTTAGAAAACAATATTACATACATGATACCCATATTATATTGGGAAAATATAAAATAACACATTATAAATAATAAAATGAAATTAAATGTATCCTTGAAATCTCATTCAAAGATTTATTCTTCATATCCTAGGGAAAGGAAACAAAATAGGGGTGAGCGCAAATGCTCAGTAAGGGTAAGTACAATGAAATAAATAATGAATCAATGAGAATAAATCAACTTAGTAGGGTAAATAACTAAGAACACATACTGTATAAATATCGGGATAAGTCATAATCAATATGGAATTTTATATAACTAAAATACATGACATTTTATTAATAAACTTAGAATGAAATGAATCCAAAGATAATGTTAAAGAAAAAATCTCATGAATAATAATAATAATAAAATTCTAAATAAAAGAAATAATTAATTATTCGATATCATGTTTTCTAGTAACATGATACTTTTACCATCATGATATATTCTCAAGATAGTTTAAATCTAGTGGTAGAAACCCGTCTATTCTGTTTGGAAACAAACTCAAAGGGTTTGTTGTCAACTGATTTTGTCACATAACACTACTGATAAATTAATGGGCTTACTATAACCAGTCCCCAACCTATTTCTTTAAATTCAAATAAAATACTCATATATATAATGATCAATTTAAATTTATAAACAAAAGTGCCTTATCAAATATTCATATTGAGTCAAAGATGTGGATTTATCAATATTTCCCTAATAAATCAAATAAATTTCAAAGAAAAAATTGTATGTAAATATGGTATACAGTTTCAGAAATAATCATATCCATAATATAATAATATTGATATAAAAAATAAATATAATTTTCAATGAAAAATTATTATGATAAAGTGATTATTTTGAGAAAAAGTTATAATGACAAAATAAAGTGATACTGCAAATATAACATTTATCACTTTGTAATTTTCAAGTCAAAACCCCTTAGATGAGATAGTTCAAAATGAAACTTAAAATACCATAAATCATGAGTTAATAATGATATAAAATTACAAATGGGAATAATATACACCACATTTAAGATAAGTGGTATATAATAACAAATAATTCTCAATGGAATATAAATTGAGAGGAAATCTCTTACCTTGCATCTACTTTTGGGTGAATGTCCATTAACCTTCTGTATAATAGTTTTAATCATGTTATTAATGTATAAAATTACCATATTAATATTTAAAATATCATATATTATCTTTTTATAGTATCTTATTACTCGTTCGTTAACAATCTTTCATTATTTTCACTATTTTGGGTGTTAATTTCCTAGTTTTTTCAGTATGTTTTGACATGTTATTTTTTTTCTTCATGCATAAATCATGATTTAATCATCTCCAAAATATAAATAATGATTTAAATATCATATATATTCATTATATATTTATTTATATTAATCCATGATATTTTTATATAGGAAATGAAATGCACCATTCATAGAGATGGTAGGTCTTACGTACACATGAACGTTGTTTTCAATTTATTGTCATATTAAAAAATAAAAATTAAATATAAAATATATTATAATTATATTATAAAAATGTATCAAATATATCACATATTTAATTAAAATCATCCTCTATACATTCCATGTATAGTGTGAATGAATCGCATCACTTTGAGGAGGCAGTAGTCCACACATCCACAAATGAAGTTATCGTACTCCAAAAAAATGGAAATCATAATGGTATGTGTTATATGAAAATTAGAAAAGAAAAAATACATCATAAATTCCATATATATAACATATAAACTATAAATACATCATTATTTTTAACCTTGAAAAGTGGTAAATGGAAGAACGAACGGCATCGGTTCGTGAGGTGGTAGTCTGTCGTACACACGAACGATGATTGTGTATCCCATTTGATGGGTGTGTATGAAATTTTAGGTAGAGCCCTCAACATAATAAAATTAAATTATATTTATAATACTTATTTTATTATATAAACAATATAAAATAATAATTTAATATGTGGATAATTAAATGAAACAAAAGTGATCGTTGAAAAATGTTACCTCTTTTTCAGGTTAATCCTTTTGGTTTATACCAAAAGACTTCCTTTTTTGGATTTATGCTAAACTTTAGGCTTCAATAATAAGGTAATGGAAGTTTAAAGATTATTTTTAAAGTTTTTTTATGATACAAATGGATTTATAGGTGTGAATAAGTGTGCTGGGTGACTGCCTTTTTATAGTGGAGGAGTGACATTTTTGTAAAAATAAAAAGGTAAACACTATTGAGAGTTCCCCCTTACATAATGGGGATAAAATAATGAAAACAATTATATAAAAGGGAGTATATGGTCTAACTATGTCCATAAAATATGTATTGAACATGTTTTTATGTCATTTTGACCCTTAAGTTTAAGGTTTGGTCCCTTGATAAGCTAATTTTTCTGTTAATCACTGAAATTAATTTTAATTTTTTTTACTAATAATTTTGGTCAAAAACTTAGATGAAATTACTATAAATTATAAATAATTTTTTATTACAAATATGGAATCCATTTTTCCAAATTCCAATCACATAAGTGGTGGAAATTAATTTAAAATTAATCTCGCAGATGGGATGAGAAAGCTGGTTTTTAAAATAAAAATGTTCAAAAGTTTGAGATGTTTTTATATCCAATTGCAATGTGGAATTGATTCCAATGACTGAGACTGGATTAATTTAGTTATAATTGATCACAATTAATTTTAAAACCATTTTAAAATAAAACTCATCCTTATAAATAAATTATACAAAAAAATATTTTTCAATTAAAATTCAGTATTTTTCACTACTCTGATGGAAAATTCTCTTTTTATTTGAATTTCAAAATATGCTTTAAGGATGAGCGGTAAACCAAACCGAGCCATACATGAGATAAATGATTCAAAATTCAAAATTCAAAAACCCAAAATCCAGCATCACGACCTCCTCTTTCATGAACTGTTTTCCTAACGCTATCATCACAAATCACAAGCCATCATTATGCACCATCAGGTCAGATCTCGAGACGCAAGCTACCTTGAAATTACTACTGCAACGATTGCCAGTGGGAACACACTGGTCTTAAATCTCCTTATCTAATCCCCTTCTGGAGAAAATCCTTGTTGAAATTTTATAAAGATCCTTCCAAAGACCAAAATCTGAACCATTGCAGCAACACCACAATTCCACACAAAAAGACCACCATCAACAAAACAATCAACTTGCACACTAATACAACTCCCACCATAAAACATCCTCAAGATGAACAGATAACTTACCTCCATACATTCAAAATCATACAAGATCATAATTCAAGATCAAACAGAAATCAAACCACAAGCAAGCTTCCAACTGATAATCAAATGGAGATTTCAGCATAAAATCCATGGCTATGTCCACAAAAGGAAGGATCACAGAATTCGAAGAACCAGAAATTTGATACCAAATTAAAAACTCAACAAGAGAGAAGCCACCACTGTAATGAAAACTCATCACCATGAACTAGTGCATCCAAAACCAAAACGAATGTAAAAAAACAAGGTAGAAGAGATCACCAGAATGTCGGAAGGAAGACTCGTCGCCCAGATCTCGTAATTGATTAAATATATAATTTATATTTTATTAATATCATTCAATAATATTAAATAATTTAAATTATTAATAAAAAACTAATTTGGTTTCATAAAATATTTTTATTATTAGGAAATTTTCTTCATATTCAATTGGATTCTATAATCATTTCTAACAACAAAAAATTATATAAAAATATAAACAATATTTTCCAATTTTATTTAATAATTTTCCTACATTTAATTATAATGGATGGTTGAAAACTATCATATTAAATAATAATATTAGTATATTATAGTTGGGTAATGCTTGGTCTTGAGTGTAATGAAATCTATCAAAGGAACTTAGTATTGTGTGTAACATAAGCCTACTTAGTGTTGTGTGTACCGCAAGCTAATCTCAGTGTTGTGTTTAGCATAATATTAACTTGTTGTTGCATATAAATCAAGATATAAAAAATATTAAATTTATTCTAAATGTAAAATATTGTAAATTCTTTGGGTGTTACAAATTCATTATGATGCCTTTTATCATGCTTCATTTAGTTACTAAATCAGTTTAGTTTTCATTGGTCATTTTGGTGTCATTTGATTTATAATCTTCAAAATAGATTTAGAATCACTATAAAGGTAAAAATTATTGTTCCAATGGGTACATAATATTTAAATTTTTCATGTTATAATTTTCATATTATTTTTAAGACAAAGGATACAAATAGATCATGAAATAGTTTCTTTTTAGTGAATCTTCCTTTAAAATCCTATTTTTTGCGGTTTAAAATAACCATAATTGTTCAATTTTAATTACATTGATGTGATAGTTGTTCCAAATTTCCATAATAAATAAAACATAATAAATTAATAATTTTTACATATCATTACAATTATTTATGTTTCCTTAATAATTCATTACATATTACAACATTGTTCATGTAGGTTGTAAAACTAACCCAAACAAGAACATTTTATAACAGTTGAATGTGTATTAATATGTTATTATATATTGATAGTATTACTTTTATAGAATATTAATGATTTTAATATAATTATTAAAGTGATAAATCATATTCAATAAGATTTAATTGATGAATATAAATTAAAATAATGGTAACAAGTTTTTACTTACATAGTGTCTTGGTATTCTTGTTTTAAGTGGTAAAATTTTACGATAACCATTTATTATTAATACAGGTAATGGAATGGTCAAATTAAATTTAAAAAAAATTAATAATGTTATAAATATAATAATTATTCCTTAAAACTATTTTCATAACCATCCATGTAAGACGGTAATGAAAAATGATATACATCATTGGTGAAGGCAGTAGACCGCGCATACACAAGAGAAATGTTTCCATTTTTTAACAGATGGGAGGGAGGTAAAGTATATAATATTTTATCTGTATAGAATCATAATTATGTCATAAATTTCATATATATTTATTAAACCAATCTATACCACCATCAATTTGAGGTAGTGATGAAAAATTAAATATGTTTCCTCATGGATGTGGTAGTTCATGCGTATACAAGAGTGATGCTTTCATTTTTCATTAGATTTAAGGGAGGTATATAATGATTATTATATCAAAATAATTATATTTCATTATACTACTAATATTGAATACATTATTTTGAGGTGGTTATAAAATATTTGGAGGAGTTTAGAGAAGAAATAAACTTGAAAGAACTTGGTTAAGTTTATTACCTCTTCTTTGGGTATCCACTTTTGGATCTCTTCTTTATCTTTCATAGGTTGGCCTTTTTAAAAGATAAAAAACTATAGGTCATGTATAAGGGAATTTTAGATCAGTTTGGTTAGTTTTTTTTGAAATAAGGTTGCAAAGTGGATGTATAAGTGAGGATTAGAGGGGTCCATTTATAATTGAGAGGAGTGGCACTCTTCTAAATATTCTTAATTTTAAAATAATTTAAAGTCATTTTTAGGGGAAATGAGCAGAAAATAGAAAAAAATTAAAATATAGGATAATATAATGTCTAAATACACTCATCTAGTTAGATATAGATGATTGTTAGTGATATTTTAAGTTTTATCACTTAGTTTAACCCCCTTGTAAAACCTTTTAACCCATACTATGGCGAAAAAAATTTATTATGGTACCTATTCATTATGACTAAAAATCAAATAGACCTTATTAATTAATTTAATAGTATAATTCAAAATATGTAATCCATTTTATGAGACTCAATTTATATAGGTGATAAAAATTACTTTTAATAAGTATAAAAATCCAATGAAAAATAGTTTTTACAAAAAATACTTTTAAGAATAAAAATGGATTTACACGAAAATCATGTATAGAATTTATTCTTATTACATTAATTGTATTATTATTAAATAAAATAAATTTATGTAATTTTAAAATAAATTATAAATTTAATTTATCCTTGAAAATAATTTGTTAAAGAAAAGGGTCAAAATAGTTCTTTTATTAAAATAAAACATCATTTGGGTTCTAAAATATCGAACTAGGTTTCTAAATTCAATATAATATTGTAAAATGATTTTTTTAATTATCCAATATATATTTATTATATAAAAAAGTATTCAAAAAATTCAAATCATTTATATATCATAATTTTTCTATAAAAGTGATGATATTTGTAAAAACTATCTTTTTAACTATTCACCTAAAAAAGAATTTCAAAAAAATACCAAAAATTAAACCAAATATAATTTTAAAATTATTAATTATTAAACACATTTCCTTCATCCAATTAAAATTATGGAATATATAAATTTATATTTTAAATGAAAATATTAAATATAAAGAGAAATATTTGTTATAGAAAATTTACCCCTTTAAACATTAAGTAAACTTAATATCGTTTCATATAAATATAAAATTAATTTAGTGTTAATATATTGAAATATTACATGTCATTTTTTAAAGGGGATAAATTTAATTTATTAAGATAAAATACACAACACTTTAAAAATAATTCTTTGAAAAAATACCACTTTTTAAGATTGAATAAATTTTATCATATCACATAATTAGTTATACTCTAATCATTAAATTTTATCAATCAATAATAAGAATATGTAATGAATAAATTAATTATCAACTTTTAACTTAGTTTTAGTTTATATACTTCTTGTAATTTCATAATGATATTTCATTTTTTATTTACATAATGTATTGTAATAAAATATATAGTGATTTGTTTTAGTATGGTGTTTCATGTAACATAAGATATAGAAAATAGTATTATTTAAATAAGAATTAAATACTGAAATCTTGGGATGTTATATTCTTTTCTCCAGGCCCCTTCATTGAGGATAAAATTTATCCTTGGTTACTGAGGAGAATTTACATCTTTTTTTTCCTTAAAAACAATATAATTTTGTAACTGATTTATCTTATAATCATAATAAATTTATTTATTATACTTATGATAAAAATTTAAAGATTTAGAAACTCCAGATGGGTCATATTCCTTTTTATAAATTGATTCATTTTTCTGTATAAGTTCCATCAATTAATAAAGGCACTAATTCTTTTCAATATGTCATTTATTGTGAATCTAAAAAACCTAAAATCCATTTTCCAATTAGTTATTCTCATACCATTTTACCATTTAATATTATTCACATTGATTTGTAGGGACTATATAAGACTCATTCTATTTCAATTAAACATTATTTTTTAACCATGGTTGATGATTTTAATATAACAACATGTGGACATCTTCTTTTTAATAAATTAACAAGTTTTTTTACCGTGAAATGTTTCATCTTTCTTATCCATAAATATTGTTCCACTACTATTAAGGTTGTTAGATTTGATAATGCACCTAAATTGTTTTCTTTTAAGGTTGAGAAATTTTTTTCACTCCTTGGACATTGTTCATCAAACCTATTCTTCTTATACTCTACAATAAAATAGAGTTTTTAAACATAAGCATAGACATATCATAAAAGTTAGATATACTCTTATTTTTTAATTTGTTCTTAAAAAATACTATTTGAGTTAATGTGTTTTACATTCCATTCATACCTTTATTCAAATTCGTGATAAGGTTTTAGGTTTTAAACTTCTTTTGAAATTCTCTTTTACAAAACACCCACTACAAATCACTTGAAACCATTTAGATGTTTATACGCTATTTCAAATTATTTTCCAAACTAGGATAAACTCTATTCATGTGCCTCCCCGGGTTTATTCTTTATATTTTATTTTTGAAAAAATTCCTATAATATTTTAATTTAGTTCAAAAAAAATTTAAAAATCCTAAAATATAATTTTCTATGAGGTCGTTTTTCATTTTTTTAAATATTGTGTTCAACTCTCATTGTATCTCTCTTTCGTTACCAAATTCATATAGTGTCCCATGTTTTCCTTTTATTTCTCATCATCCCTCTTACTTATATATTCCATATTTATCCTTCCCATCTTCTAGACCACCTTTAACATCCACAATTCCCAATATTGAACACTCTTTTCAACAATAATGTCTTGAACCAACCTAGCTATCCTGGCATGATACCCAAGACAACCCATAGTAAGGACCGAACGTCATTACCAGCCCCCACGGGCTAGAAACTAGTGGCATGGAATCAAGGAATCATTGTTGGGAATGATTTCACCCAACAAATAAAAATAAAGGTGTAAGAGTGTAACACCCCTTAAACAGTGAGATCTAAAAAGGCTAAATGTTACTACCTTTGTCAACAAGGTGAACCTTTATTTTCAGGAGTCTATCAGATTACAAATCCATTATTAAACATGATTTTCCTGGAGTAGTGATCAGGATGGGTGAACTTTGGGGAATGTTCCTAGGGTGTATGTGAGTGAGGAAAAAACACACTAAATGAACAAGTTTTGGCCTATGGGGGTATTCATTGGTCTGAGAAGTGACCCTAGTGACCTTATGGAAAGTTTCCTAAGGTGTGTGTGAGAGAGGACAAAACACGCAGAATAAAAACGTGTTGTATTTTGGGGAAATTCATTGGTTTGATAAGTTACCCTAGTTATAAATAGTATGTGGTGTGCTAGGAAGAAAACTAATTTATTATAGGAGATCCATGGGGTTAGATGTCTAGGTTCATGGCTCGAGGAAGGCTGAGTCATGAAAAATCGTATCATAGCTAACACCTAGACAGAAGTTTAGAGTAACTACCTAGGTTTGAGTCTTGGGGTCAACAATGAGGGTGTTGTTATTTAAATAGTTGGAGAGTGTAACACCCCTAGAAAATTGAGTCATAAAAAGGATAAATGTTATTACCCATTTCAACAAGGTGCACATTTCTTTTTGGGATCCTATGTAATTAGAACTTCACGGTTAAGTGTTCTTGGCATGGAGTAGTGATCAGGATAGGTTACCTTCTGGGAAGTTTCCTAGGGTATGTGTGAGTGATTAAAAAACACACTGAAATAACATATGTTGGGATGTGGGGATAGTCATTAGTCTGATAAGTAACCTTATTGAGTAATAGTTTTTGGTGTACTAAGAAGGTAACCAATATATTACAGGAGACCCATGAGGTCAAATGACTAGGTTCATGGCTCTGTGAAGGTTGGGTCATGACATATTCCATGACTTTAAATAGGGTGCATATATGATAACAATATATCACACTAGCACCAAGAGCATGTCGGGTCCTTGGGGATTGACTATACCTGCTTCCCCACCATGCTAGGAGAAACATACATGCTTCAGATTAATGTCAGATAGAACATTGATAACTAGACTAACACATCCCCCTCAAGTAGATGGCCCCAATCATGTGACACATTCCACCGAAAGGGATAGTCTAATACATGTCAACCCAAGTTTGTCACATCCATCATGGGTGGATATCCCAAACATGAATCAAATCTCACATGCCAAACCAAGTCAAGAAAATCCCTCATGTATGGAGGTCCCTAAGCATGTGACACATCCTACCAACTAGAATAGTCAAAATACATGCTGATCCAATTTTGGAACATCCAACTCAGTGGATAGTCTCATGCATGTGTCATATCTCACATGTCGGCCCAATAAACCAAACCTGCATGCTCAACTGTAGAAGATAGAACAAAATCATATACAACAAATATACACATGACATAACAATATCACATCAATATATGCAATGAAGATAATCATCAAAATCTATATGCAAGAAACACAAGCACATGTCAAGGGCTATACACACACATACACACCACATGTGATCAGGCATCAAATATCGGTTTCATAGGCTATGCATGCATGAAAAACCATCATTCCAATTACCCATAACAAAACATGTGATGAAGTGAAGAACTTCCTACATATAGGTTTCACACTGGGCTACACACACATGCCAACAATCATGCAAATAACCTATATAAAGCATGTGCTAATGTCAACAAAATCATAAGGATACACACACACACCAAAAAACATGTTAATAACCCATACAAGACATGAACAAAAGTTAAGGGATTCCTACAAAAATCTTTCACACTATTCTACACAAAAAAACCAACAATCATGAAAATAACCTATATAAACCATGTGATAATTTCAAAATCTTCTAACCTTAGGTGCAACAATGACTGATAACGAGGGTTCATGTCTGAGTTTAACTACACCATTGAAACCTCATCACTTTCATAATAAAATATTTTTAAAATTATCCAGGTTAAGACAAACCTAAAAACACTGAAGGTGCGTTAATCTGATCAATGTTTTCAGAGATATCGATAATTGAAGTTTAAAAAAAACAAAAAAAAAGAATCATAGAGGAGAGAGGGAGTGAGAGGGAGATAGGTGGGAAAAAATATGAGGGTATTAGGGTGTTGTGGTGCTTCCATCTTCCCTCCACCTTTTATATTTTTTCCCCATTTAATTTATTATAATAATTAATTCCTTTCATTTGTTATTATAATTATTACTATTATTTTAAACCATTAATTCTTTTGTTCCTATTCATATCCTTATGTACACCCCCCCCCCCATAATCATTCAAGAATTCTTTTCAAAAAATTCTCAATTAAACACATTTAATCATCTATTAAATAAAAGTCACCATTAAATATATATATATATGTATGTATATATATTGAAAAATAATAATCATATATATACACCCATAAACACCCGTGTGTATATATATATATATATATTTAACTCGAATATATATACACATGTTATATGTATGTGTGTGTATGTGTGTGTGTACACACACATATATACACCCACATATATATATATACACACCCACACATTTTTATATATTCATATATATTTATTTCGTATATATATACATTATATATATACACCAATATTATTTTCCCAAATTAATAATAATAATAACAATAACAACAACAATATTTTATTATCATTATTAAATCTCATCCATTATTAACATGTTATTAAAAATATCTATCAAATACCGATAAAAGTTAATAAAATAATATTAACTACAAATTTTTATTTAATTGGCTCAATTAATAATACAATATTAATTACTTTGGTCACTCATTATTACCACTGTAACACTGTCATTAATTATGGAAGTATATTTTCATTTTTTTCCATGACACAAATAATAATAATAATTATTAAATTATTATTATTATTTCTAGATTTCAAATAAAATATTTATATATCAATTATTATTACCCTTACTTGGGATATTACTGAACCCCCGATGTGCACAAAACTTATGTCACGGATAAGGTAAAACTCTCATTCTGGACCTAATGGAGGTCACATATTTTTCATTGGTAACACTATTTAAGAGATATTCCTGTATTTTTTTAATAAATTATAATAACAATGTTAAAAATTATCACCATGTGTGATGTTTCCAGACGCCCAATGCAAAAAAATCTTATGCTTCCCCTACAGTAATCCCCTCATCCCAAATCTGATGGAGGTCTCAGATTTCTCATATGATGCACCTTTTGGGAGTCATTTGAATTTTTTTTGATAAAAAATGCACACAAGTGAATAAATTATATTTAATATTTTTTATTCTATCAATTTCGGGCCTCTATGGGCCTCGTAATCCCACGCTGACTCAGCACCTGACAATAAAAATATTTCATAGAATATTCCAAAGTGTTAAATAGGGATTTTACCCTTCTATAATGCCATAATAAACACAAGTATTTAAAAATTAAATTTTCTCACCAAAATACTTATAATTTATTTTAAAAAGTGGGTTTATAATACCATTTTAAAAAATGATGATGTTAGATAATAAACTTGTAAATTTTATGCATTGATGTTAGGGGATGTTTGTGGTGTCCTACTGAGTCTTGTACTCACACCCTACTCATGAATTTCAGTGTTATTGTAGATAACTTGCATAAGGATCTGATGAATGGAAAGGTCCTTGTAATGGATGGTTGAGCATGTGGAATGGGATGATACTGAAGATGTTGGACATAGTTCTAGAAGGACATCAATATTTATTTTTATTTTACTGGATACCCTATAACCTGGATCCATGTTTGTTTATTTATCGTATCATGTATGCCATCTTTCATTTTTCTCATGATGTACTCTGATTTTTATTTATATATTGATGTTATTATTTATCATCCTCATGTCATGATATAGAGGTTATAGTTCTCCACTGATGGATTTAGACCCTCACTTCTCGTCAGCAACCTCTTGCGTATGGGGAAGCACGCATGAGGTCATGTAGCATCCAACTTGGACCCGATGGTTTGGGTTGGGATGTTACAAGGATATTTCTATCGAAAATACAACATGAATCATCTATATATTGTACTTTTATTAAAACTAAATATATAGAATAAGAAAATAAACAAACTAAATGAGGCGTAACTTAAAGATAAATACATATCAAACATCCATTATATAAAATAAATACTACATACCCAAAATAAAATTCAAGATACAAAAAAGAAGAAATGGATGATATATCAATATTAAAATAAAAAAAAGAAAAGTGAAATACTAAAAATAAATAAATTATCCTCATGACTCATGGTTACCCCCCAACATCACTACCAGTCCTACAGTATGAGTGACTAGGTAAGTAAAATCCCACATAAGGATCCATCTAAAGATGTGAGCCTAAAAACCTGGAATATAAATATTCATGAGCATAGACACTGATAGGAATCCTCCCCACACCTCATGAATAATCTTTAAAAGTAAAATCATTTCATGTTTGTTTTATAATACACCTCTAAAATTAATCCTTCCACTTTAATCAAAACAAATCACATGTAGCCATCTTAGAAATTCATTTCATTTCAAAAAAAAATATTTTACCCATTTAAACTAATATCAATCATTGAAATATATTTAAGATAAAAAAGAAAATTTAATGAAAGGGAAATATTTTAAGAAAAAAATTTCAACACTCACATTTTAACAATAAAGGAAAAATAAACCAATTTTCGAAATAATCTATTTTCTTGAGTTTTCTTCCAAGAAAACACCAGTGTGATAAACTATAATTTCAAAATAAAATAAATCCTTAATAGGTAATAGATATAAATGTAACATCCATAAAAAAACTAGCATAAAATATATATATATATATATATATAGGTGGGAGTAAATCAATATATAATACTAAAAGTAAATAGAAATAACAGCCACTCAAGTGAATGAAAATAAATAATTCATATCATAAAAAATAAAATAAAATAAAACGAAATGTAAACCATCATCATGGAAGTGTCCATAAAGAACTAATTTCAAGTAAACATAGGACCTCATAAAATCTTGGTGATCAAACTAATATAAATAAACTCCACACAGGCTGCTAGGGAGAGTAATCTCAATTCCTAGAGAAAAGGGGTCACCCCAGAAAGTTTCACCCTATATATATCATAATAATGTTTTGTTAGAATTAAAGTTATAATGGATGGATTGTATTTATTGTGAATATGGAAGGATTTTCATATGTGTTAGAGAATAATGGAATTAATAATTATGTACTTCCATTGCAAATGCAAAAGTAACAAGAAATGGACGTGAGTTGTTTCTATAGAAATTTATTGAGAATGAAAGGATTTATTAGCATAGAAAGTTTGAACAAGAGTTATTTCCTTAATGAACTTTCATGGATAGATTCAAGGAAGTAGCCTCAACAAGTGATTATTGGTGTACTATGATTCCTTTTTAAGAAAGGCTCTAAATATGAGAGTGTTTTCAACTACATTTTATGGAATTTTAAAGTTTCTAGCTAGTGGGGGGTTGGAATTGGATGAAATTCTTGACAAGAAAGTTGTTAAAGTAAGTGGAAACATTATCCAAGTGAGAAGAGAAAATGTAAGTGATGTTTAAAGTTTATTTGAGTTATTGAAGATGGATGAAGATGGTTTGTGTATCCTATGATTTGTTTTAGATATTTATTCTGGAAAAATGGATAAGACCATATTCATGTATGAGTTTCTACATAAGTGTGGTTGATTTAAATGGATTTGCAATAGAGTGATCTATATAAGGGGATCTATGTCAGAGTCATCTATGTAATGGAATATATAAATGATGATTTATATAAGGGTATATGACATATAAAGAACCAAATAACGTGATTCACAACTAATCCACCATGTAAAGGGATTCACATTCACATCAATCGCATAAGGAGGTCATCGTAAGGTTGAGACAAGTTTCATTTATTGCATAAAGTTGATACATAAGGACCTTTTAAGGTTAATAAACATGACCATATAGTTCATTAAAATCTTTTTAAAGTGAAAAAATATTTATAGGGTACATGAACCCTATAGTGAATAATTCATATAGCACAAGATAATTTGTATGGTACATGATATTTGTAATGTATAATTAACCCTATTAAGAATAATAAGATACAATCAACCCTATGAAGAATGAAAAATAAGACTGTGGAGACTTT
Source organism: Viscum album (assembly GCA_963277665.1). Classification (NCBI taxonomy): domain Eukaryota; kingdom Viridiplantae; phylum Streptophyta; class Magnoliopsida; order Santalales; family Viscaceae; genus Viscum; species Viscum album. The sequence continues at coordinate 1,063,277,928 of OY728166.1, read as the reverse complement.
GTTGGGCATATTTCCAAGGGACTCTATGAAGATGTAATTTTTATAAATAAAGATAAAAAATAGGAATGAATATTCTGAAAAAAGAAAAGAACTATTTTAAAGGGAAATTATTATTTTTTCTTCTATGAATTAAACATATCATTAAGATTATGAATCATTCTGATTCATGTTAAGAATTTATCATCAAACCAAATGGGATGTTCGGTAAGGATGAAGAGGAGTTTGGAACACCATAAAGGTACTTTCCATGTCACAATAAATGGATCCAAACATACATAGAGGAATTTTAAAAGAATTAAAATTTTAGATTTTGTGGAGAAATTGAAGGCATGATATTTTTGTAATTTCATGGGAATTAAGAAGACAAGTGTTAATGAATATTGAATGAAGATGTCAACTCAATTTGAATAAATTTTTAATGAGTTAAAATATGATAATATCCTATTAAAATTCAAGGGAATTTATATATTTAACATGGAAATATTATTTTGTAATGAATAAACCCAGGTCATCTATATAACTGATGCCTAGACATGCCCGACATTAGCCTGAAGGGAATTATCAATCCCTATAGGCCGAAAACTATATCTTAGGAATCACAGGAATATACTTGGGAACAATTTCACCCAATAATCATAGTAAATATGATAGAAGGAATATAAAAAAATATAGCATTACCCATACATATATCAAACATACCCATCAAAATGAGAAATAAAAAGTAAAAAAAAAGGTAATTAAATAGTAATGGAAATTAATCACCCAATCCCTCTACTCCCCCAATCTCCATCCCCTCCAAGAAAAACATATTTTCCACTTGTTCCCTCCTTTCCTCCCAATAATATAGCTACCCTTCATTTGTAGAAAGAAATAAAAACCTAGTTGGAAAAATTAAATCAAATAAAGAGCCATACATTGGGTATTTTATGAAAAGTAAAAGCAAGTTCTAATAAATCGTGTATTATGTACCATAGACCAAAAACAATAAAATAAAAAACTCACATAAAATCTCCAAATAAAACAATTCTCAAAGAGTGGTATGAAGAAGAACCAAGAACTTGAAATTGAGATATAATAGGCATAAGCAAAAAAGAACTCAGTAGGCTACCTTAACCCTATGAATTTATAGAAACCCATTAGTAAAAAAATTATAAAATTATCATTTGAACATATGGTATAAATTATTGTTGGTCGGATTAGATTACTCAAGAGGGGAGGGGTGAATTGAGTAACTATAAAAATTTCTGTAAATATTATTTCTAAAATATTTCCCAAAAATTAAATAACTCCCAGTTAATCAAGGTTATACTGTTATAGGAGTTTTACTGTTGAAATAAATTCTTAGAAGATTGATTAATTCTCAGAAATCTTAATATCAGTTATCAGGGTTACTTTTGAAGCTATTCTACTAAGACAATACAGTTATAACTTCTTTCCAAGACTAACTATCAAAGTGAATTTAGAGATTTCGGAGTTATATAGAAAATAAATAAAACGGAGAAAACTAAATTAATCAGCACAGTAGATATGAAACAAATGGTTCAATCTCAAGATGAGACTTAATCCACTCCACTTGGTGATAACCTGCCACCAAGAAATTTATATAAATAAACATTGATCCACACCCTGGATCGAGGTTAACAACAGCACTCAGTACTTTCCATGAAACATAGGGACCTCTTCCACACTTATTAGTGGATATACACAAGATTAAAAGAATGTTTGAGTAAGTATATCTTGTATCCTTCAGTTTAATGCAGGAGATAGAGTGTTTTATTCTACAGATACACACTCTGCTCAAAATTTAATAAAAGATAAACGATAGAGAATAAATATTGAGATAGGTTTAGAGGTGCTCTGAGTGTTGGTTTTTTTAACTCTAGACTTTTGAGTTGAGAAAGATGTAGTGCTCAAGTCCTCATCTGTAAAACAGAGTGTCGCGATTTAGCTTGTGTTCTTCGTGATGTTTGACAGTGCGAAGATGTTCTCAGGATTCCAGTATGCTTTGTGTATTCCTCAGTAGTGTCTAGTTGTATGAGGCAATGCTTTATTTTAAGTATCTTCTTCATTATAGTGCACACGGTCACCAGTTTTTTCTTCTTTCAAAATATCATGTCGCACACTGTTCTGACGCATTTATTCACTTTGTTTCTGGGCCGCATAACTCTTTTATCTTGCAGTGCACGTGTTGGGGCTGATAGGTTGCATGTATTCTATACCTCGTACCTTGTACTGTCTGATGATATGTCTACAATAAATATTAATTATGTTAGTGCATTAAAATCTTCAAATATGACCGTTAGAGATTAAATTAAAATAAGACAAAATATATTAGGAAACAGTTTCAAAGTATGTCATGGAAATGGTGTCTCCTTTACACAGTGTCTAGATTAGTCATTGTGTCTTGTTGTTCACAGTTTCTTGTTCATGGTGTCTTGTTCACGATGTCTGCTTCACAGTGTCTGCTTCACGGTGTCTTGTTTTTCAAGGTGAATTATTTGTGGTGTATTGTTCACGGTGTCTTTTTTACGGTGTATTTTTGTTCATGGTGTCTTGTTCATGGTGTCTGCTTCACAGTGTCTTGTTATTTGTGGTGCCTTCTTCATGGTGTCTTGTCCACGGTGTCAACTTCATAGTGTCTGCTTCACAGTGTCTGCTACACGGTGCCAGAAAGACATAACCAGTGGCAGACTCACGGTGTCTCAGAATTGTCAAAATAATCGTATTCAAACTTAAGCAGCAACGATCATAGAATGGATTAGACTTAAACATTTTTTAAATAAGGTATTATAAAATTAAATCAAGGATAGTATAAATTAATTAAACTGAATGTATAGAAATTAATATCTTGAAAGGATCTTCTTAAATCATGATAATAATTAATCAATAATACAAATGATTTGATATAATTTACAGGATTTAACCAGGTTGAATAGGATTTGTGATCATTAAAACATGATTAGAACATGATGAGGCCAACAATCTCCAACTTTTTGATGATCACAAATCATGTAAATTTAAGGTATTTGATTTAACTATAGATATAGAGATAAATGTCTAACATCTATATATTTCTCCCCCTTTTGGGATTATCAAAAAGATAGAATAAGATAAGTTATGAAAAGTGCACATTTCATTAAAGAAAAGAATGTTCAGTACAAACAGAAAGAAGTAAAACAAAAGCAACAGCATTCCTATCAAAAAGGATTAATCATTGTCCTTCTTCACTGACTAGTCTTCTCTTTGCCTTTATCAGCAGCAGAAGAGGAAGCCATAGGAGATGAAGTGGAGGTCGAAGAAGGGAGTGAGCTGGTCGATAGAGAGGGTAAAGTTACGCCTTCAAAAAAAGATGGCACCAGAGTAGGAGTAGTAGAATATCGATAATTTTTTTGATCAAGGATCATAGGCCTGGTCTGACTCAGTGCTTGGCTGACAGAAATAGTAGTGGAGGATAAGGCAGAGGTGAAGGTAGGCAGACCAGGTCTCAGAGGAGTAGCCACAGGAGAAACAATGGTTGTACTCTATACATGAAGGTAAGGCCTCAGAAGCTTATTGAAATATGCAATAATCTCCCCACCATACTGCATGGATTTCTCAAAATCATCCTTTTCTTCCATAAACTTGTCCAACAATCAAGTGAACTCGGTGAGCTTTTGGACTTGGGTCTTTAAAGCTTGAGTCGTAGGTGGAATCTGTAGATTTTCCACAAGATAATTTAAATGGTTATTCATGTTAGTCATGGAGAAGATTCTGTAGAAGTATAAATCCACTTTCATTTCAATATCTTGATGAGAATCATTATAAATTTTTGAGTGGATTTGGACTATATCAATAACTCGGTCACTATTCTTGATAACTTTATAGAGAGAAACTGCATTGAAACTAGTAAGCACAGTCTGAAGCTCTTCGTTGACCACTGTTCTGAGTAGTTTGCTGTCTAAAAAAGGTTAAGAGGATTGACCAAAGGCTTTAGAAGCATTGAAAGTGGTGGTGAGAGATTCCATTTGGTTCATCACTTTTTGAATACATCCCATATACTTAACAGTGATTTTGTTAAGATTTATAACAAGCTCTCTCATCTCTTTCATGATCTGTTTGTTCCTTTCAGAAATCTTTTCATCTAAGTAAGCTAAATAAGGTTGAATATAAGACACAATATCCTATGGGGTTTGAGTAACAGCAGGTTCTACAGGAGGAGAAACAAGCTTTGGTCTAGAATTCATCTCTTTCTACATTTCTTCTATCATACTTCTCAGAGTATTCACTTCATCACTAAGCAGTCTATTTTAAACTCTTAATTCTTGAATCTCATGAAGAATTTTAAGTTGTATTTTCCAAATAACTTTCTCCAACAATAAAGAGGCATATTTATCACTTAAGTGAGTTACAAGAGTAGGTTGAGAATTACAAACTTTTTCAACACCAGACGAAAGGGTAGCACCAAATTCCTTTAGATCATCCTTACTCACCAAGGATGATTGATCTGATGAAGGTTCAGAAACAGGTATTAATATGGTTTCATGTTACTTTTTAGGGGCTATATTTGAGATAGATTTCAACTGGAATAAAGAGGAAATGTCAAGGCCTTTTTCTGAGACTTTTTGAGAGTCATCCACATTATAGAAACTGGGAAACTTATATTTAGTGTCTACAAAGTTCAGATCGACCGGATTTGGTACTTCAAGAGATTCCAAATTTGGGGGTATCTCCCCCTCAATGGTTGTATATTTCTCAGGGCTAAGAGTCTTAGTGTCTTGATCTAATTCTACAGAAACAACTCTTGGTTCCTCACCCATTTCCTACTTAGCTAGATGAAAAGCCAGCTCCATCATTTCCTCAACTGAAGGAATGATTTCAAGAACAGATTGTTCCACTGGGAGTTCCTCAAGATTATCTTCTTGCATAATAGGTAACTCTTCCACTACAGGTTCTTCCATGGAATTCTTTTCAGTTTATTTGGAAACAAATTCAGTTTCATCCTCGGGTTGAGCTTCCAGAGTAAAACCTTCTGTAGGTGTAGGGACTTCATTTTCACTTACCACAAGAGGGATAGGAGTATTTTCTTCCTCAATAGAAATAGTTTCTATAGGAGGCACAACAGCCTCTTCTTCTTCTTTAGAAGAGTACTCAACAATCTCGTCTGGTTCTAAACCAGGATCAGACATATCTTTTGATCTTGAGGGATGTTCCACAATATTAAATTTATCATAAATTCTATCATTGTATTCCACCCATTCCTTTTTCCAAGGATTCTAGTTTATCTTCATTCTCTTGATAATGGCTTTTGAGAGGCATAATTCACAATCCTTAATTACTTACTCATTGGGTCCAACCATACCTTTGGCAATAAGCATGGTTGAGATAAGCCAAGAGTAAGATAGGGAATTTGACTTGGATGTGGCTTTGATCATTTCACACATGTGGTGAATGATATACTAGAAAAGGTTGACCTTATTCCCATTTTTCATCAGATAAATCAAAAACACATCCTGATATTTCAAAACAGAAAAATCACCTTTTCTGGGACTAACCAAATTCTGTATAAACTTGAACAGAAGCCTTGATTCTTCATCTAGTTTAGTAGTAATGGCTCTCCTCTTGGTGTCATTCTCAGTTAAGGCTTTCCAAGCACCCTCCAGATCAAATAATTCAATTAAAGGTGGGTGTACTCTTTGATAATCCTCATGGATGCCTTGATGAGGTATCCTAAGGAATGCAGCCCATAACCCCAAAGAGAATGAGCATCTATGCCCATTGATCTAGCTTCTCACAATATATCCATCTTCATACTCAAAGAAGAACTGAACATACTAATAAATATGAGCCACTAACTTAGGGTAGATAGGTCCATCTTCCTTCAAAAACCACCCTAACCAGCCTTGTTGTTCTAACACTTTCAAGACCAAAGACTTACTAGATAGAAGCCAACTGGGGAAAACCTCTTTCGCAGGTAGGACAACTCGGTTTACCAAATTTTGATTTGGAGGTCCTTCAGGTGCTATCTTAGGTGCAATCTTCTTCTTCTTTGCAGTACGTTTCTCAGGAGTCAATGATGAATGGAATTTCATCCTGGGAATCCACCAAAGGTTTGAGAGAGAGAAAAGGGTTGTAGGGTTGAAGAAGGATTCGAAAGAGTGAATAGAATAATGTCTGAGTGAAGAATCGAGTGATGCTTTCTTTATTTTGTCATTTAGTAATACCAAACGTTGAAAAAGTAAAAACACTGGAAAGTAAATAGGTGAAAAGGATAATTACCTCGATATGGGTTTTTAGAAAAAATTATAAAGGTTTTTTTACGGTGAGACCGTGTCTGGTCTTTACAGTGAGACAGTAAACACACGTTACACTGAGACAGTGAATGAACTTCATAGTGAGACAGTAAACATCAACTTTATGGTGATATAGTAAACATCAACTTAACGGTCAGATAGTAAACATCAACTTTATGGTGAGACAGTAACTGTCAGACAGTAAACATGAAACACTAACTGAGAAACCATAATCACGAAACAGTAAAGTACAAAATAGTAATATATCGAACAGTAAGACATGAAACAGTAAAATATCTATTTGAGTTTTATCATGCCTAGTTCATGAATGATGTAGTCTATTCTTTCAGAATTTAATGGTTTTGTGAATATATCAGTAAGCTGATAATCAGTACCAATGAATTCCAAAGCAATATCACCTTTTTGATAATGATCTCTAAAAAAGTGATGTCTTACATCAATATACTTTGTCCTAGAATGTGAAACATGATTTTTCGAGATGTTAATAGCACTTGTGTTGTCACAGTTTATAGGTACATGCCGGAATTGATATCCATAATCTAGTAATGTTTGTTCCATCTACAAAATTTGTGCATAAAAACTGGCATCAGCTATGTATTAATCTTTTGTAGTAGATAATGCAACAGAATTTTGATTCTTACTACACCATGATACTAGTGACTTTCCTAAAAAATGACAGGTTCCAGAGGTGATTTTTCTATCTAACTTATAGCCACCAAATTAAGCATCAAAATAACTCACTAATTCAAATGATTGTCCTCTGGGATAGAACAGTCCTAAATTGGGTGTATGCTTGAGGTATTTGAAAATTATCTTTACAGCATTTAAATGAGATTCTTTAGGATTTTCTTGAAAACGAGAACACATACACACACTAAACATAATGTCAGGTCGACTAGCAGTTAAGTAGAGTAAACTTCCAATAATTCCTTTATAATTGGTTTGATCAACAGATTTTCTAACTTCATCAAGATCTAACTTACAAGTGGTACTCATGGGAGTGTTACTACTTTTAGTGTTATCCAATACAAAACGTTTTTAGAAGATATCTGGTATATTTACTTTGAGTTAAAATAATACCATCATTATTTTGAAAGATTTTAAATCCCAAAAAGAAATTCAGTTCACCCATTAAACTCATTTCAAATTCATTTTGCATCATTTTAGAAAAATCAACATATAAAGAATTTTTTGAAGATCCAAAAATAATAACATCTACATAGATTTGAACAACTAAAACATCATTAGAAATTCGTTTTATAATAAGGGTAGGATCAGCTATTCCTTTTATAAAACCTTTTGAAATAAGAAAAGTACTCAACCTATCATACCAAGCTCTTGGAGCTTGCTTTAACCCATATAAATCTTATGACAGTTTAAAAATATTATTTGGAAAATGGGGGTTTGTAAAACTAGTGGGTTGTTCCAAAAAAACATCCTTAGCTATATAACCATTTAAGAATTCACTTTTAATATCCATTTGATATAGTTTTAAATTCAGATGTGCAGCATAGGTAAGTAAGATTTAGATGGCTTCAAGTATAGCTACTAGTGAAAAGGTCTCTTCATAATCAATTCCTTCTTCTTGACTATATCCATGTTCAACTAATCTGGACTTGTTTCTAAATATGTTACCAACTTCATCTACCTTATTTCTGAACACCCATTTAGTGCCTATGGTGAATGTGTCCTTATGTCTTTCAAAACGTTTCCAAACTTTGTTCCTTTCAAACTGATTAAGTTCTTCTTGTATAGTCATCACCCAAAATTCATCATTGATAGAATCATTGATGTTTTTAGGTTCAAGTTATGACAAGAAGACTTGATGTTCAACCTGATTTCTAAGAGAAGCTCTAGTTTGAGTTCCTTTGTCTAAGTCTCCGACAGCATCAACTAAGGTGTGGTTCTTAAGAGTTCTAACTGCTCTATAAAAGAAGGGACTAGTGATTTTAGGTTCATCGATAGGTCCAGGTTCATTGTGACTTGATTCTAGGAAATTTCTAGAACTTGAAGTTTTCACAGATTCTTTCACAAAGGTGTTTAAGGATTTTGAATTGATGTTCAGGTTTGATAGATCATTCTCTAGGTTCTCTAGAATGGTTTTAGGCTCATGTCGATCTATTTCATCAAATTTGACATGGAAATATTCTTCCACACATTTATTTCTTTTATTGAACACTCTATAGGCTTTACTAGACAAGCAATATCCTAAAAAAGATACCTTCATCACTTTTGGATGGAAATTTGTTAAGATTTACCTTAGTATTAAGGATATAGACTTTACAAACAAAAACTTTGAAGTAGTTAACCTTGGGTTTTCTATTGTTCCATAGCTCATAAAGAGTACTCTTAATAATAGGTCGGATCAACACTCTATTGATTATGTATCATGTTGTATTGACAGCTCCAGCCCAAAAATAAATAGGTAGGTTATACTCACTAAGCATTGTTCTAGAAATCTCTTGTAGAGTTCTATTTCTTCTCTCCACAACTCCATTTTGTTGAGGTGTTCTAGGGGAATAGAAATTGTGACTATAAACATTTTGTGAGCAAAAGGATTCAAACTCTTTATTTTCAATCTCACAGCCATGATCACTTCTTAAGGATTTAATTCTAAGTCCACTAATATTTTCTATAGATTTGGCATATTTAGTAAAATAAGAGCAGGATTTACTTTTGTGATCCATAAAGAAGGTCCAAGTATATCTAGAAAAGTCATCTACAAGAACATAAACAAAGTGCTTCCCATTTTAACTAGAAAATCTAGATGGTCCAAACAAATCCTTGTGAACCAATTCGAGAGGTTTAGAAGTTGACACTTCTTTCTTTGGTTTGAAGGAAACTTTGTGTTGTTTTTCTTTTTGACAAGGATTACACACATTGTCATTTGGAAACTCTAGATTGGGTAAATATTAAACTAAGATTTTTATAGTTAAATTTATAAGGGATTGAACATTATAGTGTCCTAGTCTCCTATGTCAGAGATAAGACTTTTTATGAAATATACTTAAACATGAAGCATTTTGAGAAGCTAAGGAATCTAAGTTAATAGAGTAAACAATTTCTTTTCTTAAAGTAGAAAATATTAATTTTTCTTTAGAATTAAAGACATTTCAAGCATCATTTTCAAATCTAACATGAAATTCATCATCACATAATTATGAGATACTAAGAAAATTATACATTAAACCATCAACAAACAGTACTTTAGAAATTAAAACTGAGTTAGAGTTACCGATTTGGTCGAGACCAGTTATCTTTCCTTTGGCATTGTCACCAAAAGTGACATGTCATCCATTTATTTTAATTAGGTTCTTGAAGCAATAGTAGTCTCCTATCATGTGCCTTGAACATCCACTTTCGAAGTACCATACACTTTTACAGGAACTCTTTAAGCAGCTTTTCTATAAAAAGATTAAGCAAAAACAGATTTTGGTACCCATGCTTGTTTGGGTCCAGTAATATTACTGAAAAGTGCTTTAGGAACCCATATTTTCCTCATAGGTTTCCTATAATCATTATGTAAAGTATTTGAAAAATAAACTCTATTCGGTCCAGAAAAACTTGAAACAGTAGAATATGTATCATGAATTGAATTAGTAGATTTGTGTCCAGAACTGGGAGTAAAACTATATGTCCTAGATTTTTAAAACTAATTTTTTTTCTACCCAGATTTCTTTTTCCAGGTTGATAACCAATTCCAGTGTTGTATTTAGGAGAAATTTGTTTTCCTAGAATTTTAGTAAGGTTATTCTTCCCATTAGTAAAATTTTCTAGGTCACTCTTCAATTTCTCATTAGACATTTTTAATTCATTGTTTTCTTTGAGCAGTTGAGAATTTTTCACTTTTTCAGTTGTGAGTTCAGATTTAATAGTCATAGTGAGAGAAAGTTGTTTATTCAAGGATTTATATTTTTCTTTTAGTTCGTTTCATGTTTCTTCAAGCATGTTACAGTATTCAAACATCTCTTCATTAGTCATATTTTCGGAGTCACTCTCATCTCCAGAATAGTACAAATTAAGTATAGGAGAATTAAGTGTTACCTCTGATGTTTTTGTCATAAAAACCCTATTGGATTTATTTTCTTGTTCATCATTTGATGTTTCTGAGTCGCTTGAACTATCCCCAGAAGCACTCCAGGTTGCTTTCATGGCATTTCTATACTTCCTATCCTTGTCCTCATATTTCATTCTGTACTTGAGCTTTGGAAATTCAGCCTTGATATGTCCTTTGAGCTTACACTCATAATAGACAATTTCATCTGTCTTGTCAATTATTTTCTAGTCCTTATTCCAATTTCCTTTTTGGTTATATTTTCCATTGAAGTTAGGATTTTTGAAAAAGTTCTTCTTCTTGTAAAATATCTTGAATCTTCTGGCTAAGTGAGCCATCTCTTCATCACTTTCAGATGATGATTTCTCATCACTGGAACTTTCTACATAAGCTTCCAGTTTCCCTTTGTCTTTGTGCGTAGGGGTGGTGGTCTTGAATGCAACATATTTCGTCTTTGGCTCATCTTCATCCTCCTTGTTGACTTTCAGCTCTTCCTCATACATCATTAGTTTTATAATGAGTTCTTTTACAGGTATTTTGCTGATGTCGCATGATTCTCTAATAGAGACAGAGGTTCCCCTCCATCTATCAGGTAGACATCTAAGGATTTGCATGATTTGTTCCTTGGTAGTGACTTCTCTTCCAAGTGATATCATTGTGTTGACAATCTTATTGAACCTAAGATACATGTCAGGGATAGGTTCATTAGGTTTCATCTTAAAATTATCATATTTAATGGTATAAGTATTAAGTCTCATTTCTTTTACACTAGATGTTCCTTCATGTGAGACAGATAGTGTATCCCAAATTTCATTGGCAGTTTTACAAGAATAAATTATATTGAACTCTTCATCTCCTAAGAAGAATTATAAATCATTCATATCTTTTTAGTTTTTGTTGTAGGAAGTTTTGGTAGGTTCATCTCATGTGATTCTATCAGTATTAGGAATATTATATTCATCTACAATGGATGACCAAATTTCAAAACTCATACTCTCTAAGTGCATTTCCATTTTGATTTTCCATTGATCATAGTTGGTTCCATTAAATAATGGTGGTTTTTTTGTTGCAAAACATTCCAATCTATTATCCATAATAAATTATTACTTTAAAAGAGATAGAAATTTAGAATTTACAGAAATTTAAAGATCTTTAAAGTACAAATTACAATCACAGTTGAGTAAGATTACACATAGTCCTAAGAAACAACCTCTGATACCAAATGTTGGTCGGAGTATATTACTCAAGAGGGGAGGGGTGAATTGAGTAACTATAATGATTTCTGTAAAAATTATTTCTAAAAGATTTCCCAAAAATTAAATAAAGCCCAGTTAATCAAGGTTATACTGTTATAAGAGATTGATTGTTGAAATAACTTCTTAGAAGATTGATTAATTCTCAGTAATCTTAATATCAATTATAAAGGTTACTTTTGAAGCTAATATACTAAGAAAAGACAGTTATAACTTCTTTCCAAGACTAACTATCAAAGTGAATTTAGATATTTCTGAGTTATATAGAAAAGAAATAAAACAGAGAAAATTAAATTAAGCAGCACAACGGATATGAAACAAGTGGCTCAGTCTCAAGTCGAGACCTAATCCACTCCAATTGGTGATCACTTGCCGCCAAAAATTTTATATAAATAAGTTTTGATCCACACCCTAGAACGGGATTAACAATAGTACTCAGTACTATCCAGGCCACATAGGTACCTCTTCCATAGTTTGTCATGGGTACAAACTACCAGGCCACACAGGGACCTCTTCCACACTTATCAGTGGGTATACACAAGAGTAAAAGAATGTTTGAGCAAGGATATCTTCTATCCTTCAGTTTAATGCAGAAGACATAGTGTTTTATTATATAGATACACACTCTACTCGAAAGTTAATAAAAGATACACAATAGATAAGAAATATTGAGATAGGTTTAGAGGTTCTTTGATTGTTGGTCTTTGTAGCTATGGACTTTTGAGATGAGACATATGCAGTTCTCAAGTACTCATTTATAAAACAGAGTGTCATGATTTAGCTTGTGTTGTTCATGAGGTTTGATAGTGAAAATATGTTCTTAGGATTCCAGTATGCTTCGTGTATTCCTCCGTAGTGTCTAGTTGCAGGAGGAAATGCTTTCTTCTATATATCTTTTTCGTTGTAGTGCACACGATCACCAGTTTGTTCTTATTTCAAAATATTATGTAGCACACTGTTCTCACGTATTTCTTCACTTTGTTTCTGGGCCTCATTACTCTTTTATCTTAGATTTCACATGTTGGGGCTGATAGTTTTCATGTATTCTGCACCTCGTACCTCATATTATCTGATGATATGTCTATAAAGAAACATTAATTATGTCAGTGCATTAAAATCTACAAATATGACTGTTAGAGATTAAATTGAAATAATACAAAATATATTAGGAAACGGTGTCACAGTATGTCATGGAAATAGTTTCTCCTTCACACAGTGTCTGGATTGGTCACAGTGTCTTGTTGCTCACTGTTTTTTGTTCATGGTGTCTTGTTCATGGTGTCTGCTTCACAATGTCTGCTTCACAGTGTCTTGTTGTTCATGGTGTCTTGTTAACAGTGTCTTGTTCACAGTGTCATGTTCATGGTGTCTTGTTGTTAATGGTGTCTTGTTCAAGATGTCTTCTTCACAGTGTCTTGTTGTTCACGGTGTCTTGTTCATGGTTTCTTGTTCACGGTGTCTGCTTCACAGTGTCTGTTTCACGGTGTCTGCTTCACAGTGCTAGAAAGACATAACTAGTGGCAGACTCATGGTGTCTCAGAATTTTCAAAATAACTGTATTCAAACTTAAGCAGTAATGATCATAGAATGGATTAGACTTAAACATTTTTCAAATAAGGTATTATAAAAGTAAATCAAGGATAGTATAAAGTAATTAAACTGAATTTAAAGAAATTAAGATCTTGAAAGGATCTTCTTAAAGCATGAGAATACTTAAGAAATAATACACATGATTTGATATAATTTACAAGATTTAACTAGGTTGAATAGGATTTGTGATCATTAAAACATAATTAGAACATGAGGAGGCCAACAATTAGGGTTTCATGTGCTTTAAAAGACCAATCCACATACACATTCTCAAACAACTACATTTTATAAAATATAAAAAGGATAGTAAAACATTTAAAATTAAACCTTTAAACCATGGAAATGGCATTCTAATCCATGGAAAAAAAACCAATTAAACATTTTATCTCTTTACAAGTATCCCATTAAGTCTCCTCTTTTATAAAACAATTTCAAAGAAAAACATTTCTTAAACTCATTTTAGGAAAAATAAAAATCATTTTAATTTATGAATCACACTTTCAAACCTTATAAAAATAACTAATTTGAAATTAAAACAATACACACTCAAGGTGATACTTAAGTCACAAATAGGCACTGAAAAATCAAGGAAACACAATCCAAATAATATAATCAAGAAATGGTGATAATTTTCAAATGATAATGGTAATTAAAATAAAATTGTAAAATTAAATCCATTGAAGTGTCTAAAAAGGACCTAGTGTCATGGGAATATCCCCTAGGATCTAGTAATAACAGACCTGAATAGAGACAAGGAACCTTGGCTGACACTACTAAACCTATCCATATCCTGATAATTCCCATCGAACTACACAAAAATAATAATCCTAGGAACTCCTTCACCCATGGAATCAAATAAGATAACATCCTTAGAACATATTTTTCTATGGGATCAAATAACATTTCTAACATAAAGGTGTGATACTCCTTATATTCTAACCATCTTAAATTATCTATACAACTCTCCCTAGTCAATGCACTTTCTATACTCGGTTTCTCCTTCACACATGTTATCAAATATATCTTAGGACCCCCATAACAATTTAAGCAAGGAGCTGAGAGAAAAATAATCACATGAATAAAATATAAATAATTTTAAAATAACTCCCAACATACCTCCCAAACCCTCACATTTAGTAAGACAAAACATAAATCCATGCATGAACATCATAAATTATATATCACAAAAATCATTCCCCATGGGGCCACAAGACACAATAGGGAAAGATAAAAACCTGGGGTTCATGAGGGTCTCACCCATTTATAAAACCATTTAAAGTTTATGATATCAATCCAAACACCCAATTCTTAATATTATTTGAAATCTCATTTCAAATACCACTATAAATCCAAATTAACAAACCATACTTTCAAGTTCTATTGGAAATCCAAATATTTCCATGAAATGTAATTTTTAAAATAAAATTTTCACTATTAAAGAAACCAAACGGTGGCAATAACTGTTTTAAAAAACTCATTAACATTTTAAAGGATATTTAAAAACACCCTGAGAAGCACGGTCTTAAAATCATTTAAACAGAGTGTCAAATCCCCATTTTTATTAAATAATCCACTAAAATAAATCATTCCCTTTTCAAAAAAGAAACTTTAAACATATTTTTAAAATATTAAATTCCCATTAAAAATCTAAATAGTTATTTAAACCAACACTTGGTAGGTGAACAAGGTCCATGCCATGTCTTTAAACCATTTTGAAAGATCATGAAAATCCATAATGTTTTCTACACCCTTTCAAATCCATGGGAAAATTTTTAAATAATTTTAATATTTTTAAAGAGCTACATGGGAAATTTCACAAGAACTTAGCATGATGTAAAGGACCATGTAAAGCACTAAAAACCTATCCAATATTATTTCAAGAATAACATGTATTATAATAAGATTTAAAATTATTAAAAATTAATTTAAAATCACCCAATAAATTTATAGTATGTGATATAAGGTGGTTCTATAGAGACACCTTCCTAAAAATGATGGAAGACGATCCGAACGGTCTAAAATAGAATGCATTTGGCAGTGGATTCCCAAACACACAATAATGTGACTCAAAAAAAGAAGCATAATCCAAAATATTCCCAATGGTTATCAAAACCATGGAAAATCCAAGATTCTAATATTTGTTCTCCAAAATGAACTATAACCAAAAAAACCAAAGGTCATTAGACCAGGTTACTAAAACCATCATATCTAAAACCACCCAAAGAAAGTAGTGGTTAAATACATGAAGCAAATAAATATATAAAATGAGCTCTAACCTTGGATAAAAAAATCCATAGAAAACAGGATGAACTATGACCTTACACCCATGATACCCTATCATGGTAAACCTAACCAGATCTATACTAACACCAACCAGTGCATAATCTCAACTAGTTACTTACCTATACTAGCTACATGAATCACTCGCCCAAGGTAAACCCATATCCAAATAATAAATTGAAACTCAAGAAAGGTTCTATCCACAAGTATATCATTACTAAAAGTCACCACACAAATCAAAAATATAAACACACACAAAGACATCAAAATAATCACCACTTAAACAAAATCCCATAGTACAAAACATAGATCCATGATCCAAAACTGCTCATAAAATAGAAACCAAGGAAAAGACCAAATCAAGGATCTAAACTCATCAAGCACAAAACTTCAAGAAAACCATAATCCCAATATATAAAGCATATATATCCTCATCAAGTCATCCAAATGACTAGCCAAGGCTCACATAGCCTAATTTCCCAAGAAAACCCAATTAGTTAATTCTCATCAAAAGGGAAATAGCACTTCCCACTCCACTTGGATTCTGGGTAAGATCCAAAAGACAAAGGGAGGAACTACCACTAAAGTAAATCACACAACCTTTACCTATAAATTTATTTGAGGCATATTTTATATACAATGGAACATGAACCCAGCCAGTTTATGTTCCCTAAATCACATCAAATGGTCCCAACTTGTATGAAGAGATGAAATCCAAAAAAACCAAGAAAAAAAAGGAATATCATATTCCAAAAAACTATATTTCCTTAAAAATAACCACATTTATAAAGGAATAAAAACCTATTTCTCAAAAAATTTAAATTTTATTTGGAGACCAAAAACTCAATTATAAAATAAGGAACTTGCTTGATATTTCCAAAGATCGTTATTTAAAACATTTCAAAAACACTTATCACTTAATTTTCTTTAAATTAAAACAATAACTTTTTAAAAATCACCCCAAGGGTACCAAATTCATTTACAATTAAACAACTAATGGGTTTTAAAAACCAAAATGTTTTTTGAAAAACCATATCAACAAGTTTAGAACAATAAAACCCAAAAAAAATTGAAAAATCAATTTTATTATTTAAACAAGTATGAAGTATTAAACTCTAAACCAAAATATTTTTTTGAAATTTCAAACCATTTTTATAGACAAGCATTAATGCTTCCTTTCAAATTAAAATCATTTCCCATAAAATCCTCCTTTTTTTTAAAAACTCATTTCACACAATAATCAATCCAAAAGGACATACACCACAAATCCATAAAAACAAAATTCACATACTAAATATATCACAAGACCCACATTAACTTTTTTCCTTTCCATTATGGGTCTCTCAAGAGAGATCTAATGTAACGACCTGAACTATTATAAATAAAATTACCCTTTTGATTTATGTAAATGTCTTATTATGTATAATGGTTATAGAAAACACATTAACTTATTTGGTATTATTATATCCAATTTGAAATACCATTAGGACTAATTACCATTGATAATATAGTCATTGAACATTGATCATATTATTAGTATAAAAATAGGTTTTTAACAAATCCAATTGACACAAATTAAGTGGTGACGTCAAGAAGTATGATCATACCCTATGAAGCCCATTTATCAGAGCTTTTGAGGGAGATAGAATATATGGAATTTACCCTTGACCAATCCCAATCTGATATCTAATAACTTAACCTTGAGTGAAACTATTTATAGTAGAATTTAAATATCATCAAGATCATGGCTGAAACCATGTACGCTGAACCACCCCATTAAAGTCTCACCATCATGCACCTTAATCTTAGGGTGTCTAATGGTGTGTTAAATGTATTTATATCAATACCATAACAATATTAATATTCATATTTTATTTTTCAATATAATAATATTTATATTTTCATTTTATCATAACTTTTTTAAGGATTTTTACTTTTATACAATAAAACACAAATGGTATTTTTAATTAGTATTCAATTTAAATTAAGACTTCTATTTTATTGAATTAATGGATATTTGAAATAAATAATATTTTACTAAAATATTTATATTTAATATTTTTTATAAAATATAAATGTTTATATAATTTTTATGAAGCCAATTTTAATTTTTTTAAGGGTTCAAAAACTACTATTGTCAAAAAACCCATCATTTCTCAATAAATATCGATAATTATTTTAAAATTGAAAATTAAAATATTTATAGAATTATTTTGTTAAAATTAATATTAGTTTTTAAACAAAAACATAAAAATTATACAATAGAGAATTCTTCAAAAAAAATTGAGACATTCAAAATTTCAGGTGAAAATTAAATACTGCATAAATATACGGTGTGTAATATGACATCATGATGAACAAAAAGTGATGTAATAAATACTATAAATGTAATAAACCAACAAATATATTTTTTACCTTTAAAATAATATGATTTTAGGTTTATTTTATTAATTTTATAAAGCCTTTTTGAACCCTCCAAAACCATTAATATATTTTAAAGTTTTAAAACCATTTCTTTAAGAGTATGATTCACTTCCACATCATTAAGAATATTATTTTATTATATTCATCCATTGGATTTATAAAATAATGAAACCTAATACCATTTGGTAGAAACCATGGGAAAAACCAAGGTAATGTTTTTGTTTTTGGTTATTGTATCATATAGAGTCCAAAACATAAGTTTGAGAAATAATAAAGAATTTACAAATAATTTCATATATAAACCCACACAATAACCCATTTATCTCCTCTAAAAATTAATGGATCACATCCTTACTATGACCTACCATCTTTATAATCCCCCATAGGTGACCCCAAGATCTCAGGAAGCTCCTATGAATCATTTGGAGTCACACTCTCAAGGTAAGGGATCCTTTCCATCTCACATTTATTCAAGTTTCTTTATTATCTTATGCCTTATATTTAAAATTTCTATTGATGGAATATATTTTTCCATGTCCCTTTTACTATCCATTTTATATAAAAATAATTAGAGTCCCCTTTCACTCTCATCAACCCATTTCATGAATTTTTAAGTGATGTTGTTATGCTGCTGAAATTCCATGACGATTTTATATACCAAAAAATTGTGTAGTGAATACCCATACTCATTTCCTATCAAGGGTGTTCAAATTTATGATAATATACTTATTTATTTGGGATATACATGTATGTATTCAACAATCCATGATTGTGGAATAAAATTTGATGATAAATGTTTCTATGTTTTATGATCTAAGTGGCACACTTAAATATGAGAATGAAATGAATATGACGGGTGTGCCCAAAATTATATAGCGCTCTAATGAATTGGGTAATGTTTAGTCTCATGAGACATCATGTTGGGAGAGTTATTGAACCCAATTCCTTTATGGTACATTTTTCATCATGATGTCTTGGTAGTTAGACTTGACCTATTTTTATAATGCATTTTTTTAAGTTGTTTCCATTTTTCCAATGTTTCCCTTATGATTATCATGTTATATAATGTTGCATTTTTCATGTTTATGATTCTTACTCATTTTATTCCATATTGATATGCCTATTTTCTAACATGTGTTATAACCTTTATCTTATTCCATGTTTATTCCCTTACTTGGATTTATATCTCTCCAATTTCAAATGTATGTCTCTAGATATCCCATGCAGCTTTAAGTGTGAAGGAATATTATGAACATGTTAATGAGGTTTTCAATAAATACAATGTGTTACTTGTTTTAAGTTGTTATGTAATGTAAATACTTTCAAAATACACTATACTTATCAATATTTTAGGTTTTATTATGTGTAAAATTATTTAATAAATCATGAATTAATTTGTAATAAATAGAAGGGTTTTCGTAGCTGGTATCAAAGGAAAGGTTTAGTTTTTCGGGGGGATTAGGATTGGAAAATATCTATCAAAATACTTAGGGATAAGACTATGTATAAGAAAACATCTCTAATTTTGTTTAATTATATATTAAGTGGTTTGTCAAGAAAATGGATCCCTATATGGATATTATAAGTGGATGTGGCTATCGCACAGATATATATAGGGGTAAAACCCGAAAACACCGCGTTGAGCTAGACTCGACCGTGACCTGGTGCATGGAAATGGGTCTTTCCACACACCTGGTTTAACACACCCAAGGGATAGAATTTTTTAAATTCTTAATCTCATTATGAACCATTATTAAGGGAACAAAAAATATATATACGAATATAGGTTGGGAAATTGATCATGGATAACAAAGATTGAAGACTAGAAATTTATAAGTTAAGGAAATAATTGCAATTTATAAGTTATCCCTATAATGTTGTTGGATTATATTTTATACTCTTAATAGTTTAAAAATACTCATCCTTAAGTTTCCTTTTATTTTAGCCACTGGAAGAAATAGGAGGAATTGGGTAAATGACCAATGTGATGGGGAATGTGATGACTACCCCCATCAAGATGCCAAACCTGATGGGTGCAAGAATTGTGAACTTTATGACGATGATATATTATCTGAATGAGGTTTTGAATAGAAATCTGGATTGGGAGGAGCATCCAAATCCCCCTAATAGAGAACAAGCTATTATTGAGACCTTTGTGCAACAAAGGCCTCTAAATTTGAATGAATCATATGATACCTTAATCATAGAACAATTGATCAAATACATTAAGAAAATATTCTCTATCCTTCAAATTTTTGAGAAAGAGAAGGTTCTGATAGTTTTTTATCATATGGAGGGAGAATCTTATCAATGTTGTACATTGATAAAAAATAGGAAGCCCGCATAAGAGATTGAAGTGATGGGGTGGAAGGAATTCTGGAAAATGTTTTTTGATAAATGTTTTCCTCACAATATCTTAATTAAAATGAAAAGGGATTTCATTTCTCTTAAGAAAAAAGATGACAAAACTATTAAGGAGTATGAGGAAAACATCACAAGACTTGCACAATACGCCTCCAGTTTTCTCATTACCCCCAAATGAAAGGTTTACTACTAATTTGGTGGGATAAAAACTAGTCTACAAAAAACCTTAGAAATTTGAGACTTTCATAGATATAAGGAAATTTTCTAATGTTCCCTCAAAGTATAAATAGAAGTAAGAGAATATCAAGGGTATCACAGGGATAAGAAGTGGAAATTGGAGTTTAATTTTGGTGGTCTGATGGAGAAATATAACTCTCCCAAGAAATTTTAACATCCAACTTGTCAAAGATCTGGGGATAAGAACCCTGAAAATTTCATAAGGGGGGTGAGGAAATGATTTAGGTGTGGGAAGGAAGAAAAACTAGAGAGCGATTGTTAATAGGAGAAACCCACCAATGAAATGGAGGAAAGGAATGTTCCGGTCAACCCTTATCACATTATCCATTACTTTAACTTCAAGTAATTAGGGAACTTTTCAAAACAATACACTAAGTTAAGGGATTTCAGAGACAACCAATAACCCCCAAGGTAGAAAGGGAGATCTTTTTCCATCACAACCACTGAGGTGGATCCTGATAATGAAGTGGTGACAAGTACTCTTGTTATTCATTCAAGAATAGAGAATTTACTTTTTTATTATGGTTATATTAATTACTTTATATAAAAAAATTTACCAGAACTATTCAAGAACCACCACAAAGCATGGAAGTAAACATGTTGGTGAAAACATAAAATAGGGAAATTATTGCATCCTGAGTATATAACTCCTCCCTTGTCACAATTTGGGGGATAACTTCTTAAAAAACCTCTTCATAATTCCTTTGGTGTAATTTTATGCAATTTTGAGTATGTATTGGCTTTCCCTATATAGAGCCAATATAAATTTCTTTGAGAAAGAAATCACTACTTGTATCATAAATCTTCCTCCAATTCAATACAAGTTCAAGGAAAAGGATAAATATTCTTTAGCACCAACATCTCAATAATGTATATCATTTCCCTATGAGCAAGAATATCTAGCTCAAATGATTGACACTAAGTAAAGAATCATCCTCAAATACATTCCTATTATGAGGGAATACACTGATGTGTTTCCTGAGGAATTGCATGGTCTTCCTCCTAGCTGAGAGGTTGAATTTTCACTAGATAATATACCTGGGGTGTTCCCATTATCCAAGACTCTGTACAGAAGAATTTGTATAAAGGTTTCATACACCAAAGTGTTTAAACATGAGGTGCACCAATTATCTTCATCAAGAATAAGTATGGGTAAATTCGCCTTATCATTGATTATCTTGATCTCAATAAGATCACAATAAAGAACAATTTTCATCTTCCATGGATTGATGACTTGTTTGATCAGCTACATGGAGCAAAATACTTCTCCAAGGTATAAATTGGGTTGGGATATTTCCAATTTAGGGTGAAGAATGAGGATATCCCCAAGACTACTTTTTGTACAAGGTACGGGCACTATGAGTTCATGGTAATTCCATTAGGAATCACTAATTATCTAGAAATCTTCATGGAATTGATAAATAGAGTCATTAGGGATTACCTCAAAAAAATTGGAAGTATTTATAGATTATATTCAAGTATACACCAAACTCAAGTATGGATATGATGGGCATCTAATAACTATACTAAAGAACTTATGAAAGGAGAAGATTTATGAAAAGTAAAGAAAATGTGAGTTCTAGTTGAAGAAAGACTCATTCTTGGGGAATATCATCACAAGAAATGGGATATGTGTGGACCCTTAAAAATATAAGCAATTAAAGGATGGTCGAGGCCAACATCTATTATATATATTGGTATTTTCCTTGGATTAGCTGGGTACTATCATCAATTTTTGAGAAATTTCTCATGATTTTTGAACCCACTAACTAAGTTAACTTAGAAGGGAGTTAAGTGTTATTGGAATGATCAATGTGAAAAGAGATTCAAGGAGTTGGAAAGGAGGATCATCACTACACATATACTCACACTACCCAAAAGTGAGTAAATTTTCATGGTATTCAGAAATGTTTCAAAGAAGGTATTGGGTTGTGTGTTAATTCAAAATGAAAACGTGATAGCCTATGATTCAAGGAAGCTGAAGTTTTACAAACAGAACTACCTAACTTGTGATCTAGAGATAGCTGTAGTGATCTTTTCAATGAAAATATAGTTGTATTCTTCTTTGTGGAGAAGTATGAGATATATATATATATATCACAAAAACCTAAAGTATATATTTACACAAAAATATCTGAATATGTGCCAGTGACAACGGTTAGCACTGATAAAGGACTATTACTACTTAATACACTACCATCCTGGTAAGGAAAATAAAGTGGAAAACGCTCTAAGTAGAAAGGATCTAGTAATTCTATCATTGATGAGAATTGAGAGCGATCTGATATTCTTAGACTTGAAGATTATGAACATGGTAATCGTAAAGGAAGGAACATAATCAATCCTTTCACAAATGATTGTTCATCCATATATTTTAGAAAAGATAAAGGATTCTCAAAGAGATTATGTGGAAATTCAGAAAAAGGTGCAAGCTATCAAAAAATAAAAAACCTCAGACTTTAAAATTGATGAAGAAATATTCATAATATTCGGTTCAGGACTATGTTTACCTTACAATCAATAGATAAAGAGAAATATCTTGAATGAAGTGCATATCCCAAACTTTTCTTATTTACCCAAGGAGCACAAAGATTTATCAAAATCTCTAAGAGAATTATTGGGGGGTAAATATGAAAAAATGAGATTGTGGAATATACATCAAAGTGCCTAGTATGTCATCAAGTAAAGGATTAAAGGAAAAAATTCTAAGGGGATGATGTTACTATTGGAGTTGGTGGCCTAGAACCAAGTACTTTGTACTTTACTCATTAATAAAAGCCTTACCACATCTTGATTGTTCTTCTGCGTGACAATTCATGTGATAATGTCCTAAGGACAGCTGTTGCATTAATGGGTCATAGCAGATCCCTGCTATGATGAGAACCCAGAAGTTCCATAACATTGTTTTTGAATATATGTTCTATGGACGGATGATATTATTTGAGGGACACAAATAATACAGGTCATTAGGGGTGAGGACTCATAAAACTTTGAGTCACCTTCTCATGGTGTGCGCCCTTGGTAATATCCATGAGGATATTATGAGCATGAGACCCTCCAGTAGGAAATCCACATTTCATAGTGTCATTGGATGTTCTTATCTGTGGACGTGTGTATTGGTCCTTAGACTTTAAGATTATTATTAATGGGTATTACAACCCGCGCACTTAGATGTATTGACAAAAACTGTGACGACACACTATTCACAGCGAGGTAGGATACGTTGGGTGCGTCACAAGTAATACTGCATTAATAGATAATGCAAGAAAGGATTTGTCCCTTCTGTTCCATAATGGAAGTAGATATCTCAGTCCCTTTGATGGAATTTATATAGCCTAAATAAATCCATAGCCATGGTAAGGTATGGGCAAGTTCAATCCCAGGAATTCAAAGAAAGAATAATCGAGCACATGGGTTGATGGCACTAGCATGCAACCCGCTTGATTGGATATATCGACACAACGGGATTATATTACACGGTAAGAGTTCGTAGGAGGTGACACGTCATTTTGGCGTTAACTTATTTCTCTATGGGTGCCTTGGTGTGTTGCTAGACGCTAACCTTGGACTTTAGTCAGGCTTTGCCTAATGCCACTGAGAAGGAGGCCTAGAGGGTCACACACTAAGTGTGTCCATGTATCTCAGTTAAATATTAATTTAACAAGTTAAATAAATATTATTCCGGACTGTGGTTTAATAATTATTTAAGGATGCCTGATCGCATGTATTTTGACACTAGTTATTCAAAAGAATATATTGTGGGCGAAATAATATGCATTTATTAGCAAGTAATACAGTTACATTTATTTAAGAAATAAATAGCCATTACTCAAGGTCTAATAAATGAGGTGGAGGAAAAAAAATAGAACTGGAAAAATAAAATTACACGCCGTGTATGTTTATACATACATGCCGTGTAGTTTTTTTTTTTGAGATTAATGATAAAATATTGTTTATTTAATTAAATGATATTAAATGTGATACATTGGATGCATGTCAAGTAATAATGATGGTCAACTATCACTATTAAGACAAGGGGTATTACTAAGAATTAAATGAAATAATTAAATGCTTTTGGGCAATTAATTCATTTTATTATTCTAAGTATTATAAATCCCAATTACATTATTCTCAAAAAGGTTATCCATTTTGGTTGTGCACAACGGATTGGAAATACTCTCAAACCAAGAGAGAATTACCTTTCCACCAAGAATGCTTTCAAGTTAGGAAAGCAAGATCATCCACCAGATCAAGGTGGTCGAAGGAGGATATCGCAAGCGAAGGTTCTTCTGTTCTAGAACCTGGAGATCCCTTCGACGACATCTAGAGATATGTGGATCACGTGTGGATCACCGCTAGAGGAATTATATACTTGGATTCTACGATGCAACGACGGATCACAAGATCGTGACCGGAGACTCCAATGAAGAAATAATTCCACTGAGGTAATTCTTATGAATTAATTAAATTAATTATAACCAACATATGAAGATCCTATCTCAATGGTTCCAGGACTCCTCTTTTCTTTTTTGTTCTTCATTCTATTCCAAATATCCAGCGTTTTATATCATGACGGATCTCGGATTGAATGTCGTTCAATGCTAAAATTAAAGTTGGTCAAACCCACCAACGTGCTTCCGCTGCGCCCGAAACCTATAGTTACCAATACACATACCAACATGGAAATGGGAAAAATCACCATAGACATTGTCACCAGACTTTTGAAGACATCCATAGGAAACAATGCTATATGGGTTATTATGGATTTTCTCATAAAGACATCTCACTTTATCACAATTCAATAGGACTTCTCACTCAACAAAATTGCATGGATATACATCAAATAAGTGGTGAGGATACATGTATTACCACTATATATTATATCTAATCAAGATATGATATTTACCTCCAAGTTCTGGAAAAGTCTCCAACATGATCTAAACACTTCGCTGAACTTCAGTACAGCCCATCATCCTCAAACTCATAACCAGTCTAAGAGAACTATTTTTGTATTGTAATACATTTTGATATCATTTTTTATGTAATTAAAAGGAGGTTGGGACCAACATCTACCTTTGGTTGAGTTCTCATGCAATAATAGTTTCTAATTGAGCATCCAAATGGCCCCTTATAAAGACCTTTATGGGAAGAGGTGTAGGAAACCTAAATTATGGGATGAAGTTGGGGGATGAAGACCTCTAGGTCCTAAAATAGTCTACGAAATGGTAGAAAACTTTTAGACCATTCAACATCACATCAAGGCTACATAGAGTTGACAGAACAACTATGCTGATAATAATAGATGAGACCTAGAGTTTGATGTTGGAGACATTGAATTTCTACACATATCTCTATGGAAGAAATGGATGATATTTGGGAATAAGGTAAACCTTATTCCAAGATACATTAGACCCTTTTAGATCCTTGATCTCATCATAGAAGTGTCTTATAGACTAGCACTTCCACCTAACTTATCTCAATTATATGATGTATTCCATGTATCCCTCTTAAGGCAGTAAATACTAGACCCCTCATGTGTACTAAATCTAGAGGTGGTACTATTTGAGAATTACCTTTCCTACGAAGATCATTTAGTGATGATCTTAGATCATAGAGACAAAGTTCTAAAGAATAAGACAATTCACCTGGTCAAAGTGTTGTGGAGAAACCACAAGTTTGAAGAAGCGATGTGGGAACCAGAGGAGGTGATGAAATAGAGTTACCCTCATCTATTTTAGTGTGGAAAATGAAAATTTCAAGGGAAAAACTCTTAAGGGGAGAATATTGTAACGACCCGAACTTTTATAAATAAAATTCCCCTTTTTTGATTTATTTAAATGTATTATTATGTATTATAGTTATAGAAAATTCAAGAAGTTATTTGGTCCTATTATATAATATATATATAATACTGTTAATCATCATTACCATTGATAATATATACCTTTAATAGTGATCACATGATTAGTATAAATATAGGGTTTTAATAAATCCAATTGACATAGAAAAAAGAAGTGATGGCCTCAACCAGTAGTATTGTACCCTATGAATCCCATTTATCAGAGCTTATAAGGGAGATAGAATCTCTAGGATTTTCTCTTTACCAATCCCAAGCTCATATCCAACAATTTAATCATGAGAAAAACTGTTTACAGGATAAGTTCAAGCTCATCGAGATCATGGCCCAAACCATGTACGTCAAACCACCTTATAAAAGTCTCACCATCATGTACCTTACTCTCAAGAGTTTCCAAGTGTATTAAAGGGATATGTATCAATACCATAATAATATGAATATGTATATTTTATTTTTCAATAGAATAATTTTCATATCTTATTCTTATCATTACTTTTTAAATGATTTTAATTTTTATACAACAAAACAAAAATGGTTTTTTTAATTTGTATTCAATTTCAATTAAGAATTTTATTTTTGGTGAATTATTAGAGTTTTAAAATAAATAATATTTTATTAAAATATTATTATTAAATAATTTTTATCAAATATAAATGATCAAGTAATATTTATGAAGTCAAATTTATTTTTTTAAAGGGTTCAAAAAACTATTATTGTCAAAATAATCCATCATTTCTCAAAAAATGTCGATTATTATTTTAATAAATTAAAATTAAAATATTTAGAAGATTATTTTTATAAAATGAAAATTATTTTTTGAACCATAATATTAAAATTATATAATGGTTAATTTTTCATTATTTTCTGTGACAATCAAATTTTCAGGTGAAAATTAAATATTGAATAAATATACCATGTGTATGATGACATAATAATGACCCAAAAGTGATGTAATTAATACTATAAAGGGTATCCATGACCAAATATATGTTTTTCCTTTAAAATAATTTGATTTTATGTATATTTTATAAATTTTATAAAACCTTTTTTAATCCTCCAAAACCATTAATTTATTTTAAGGTTTTAAAATCATTTATTTAACAGTATGACTCACTTCCAAATCATCAAGGATATTATTTTATTAAGTTCAGAAATTGGACCTATAAAATAATAAAAACCACTCTCGTTTGGTATAAAACATGGGGAAAACAATGGGATGGTTTGTGGTTTTAGTTATTTTATCATATAGAGTCCAAATCCTAAGTTTGAGAAATAATAAATAATTCCTCACTCATTTCCTATATAAACCCACCCATGATTCCATTTATCTCCACTAAAAACCATTATATAAAGTCCTTAATATTTTCTCCCCTCTCTACATTCCTCCCAAGGTGCCCCCGATCTCTCAATAAGCTCCTCCCAATCATTTGGTGTCACACTCTCAAGGTAAGGGATCCTTTCCTTATGCCCTTTATTCAGTTTCTTTATTATCGTATGCCTTATATTTAAAATTACTATTATTAGGATATCTTTTTCCATGTTACTTTAACTTTCCATTTTATATCCAAATAATTAAATTCCCCTTTCTCTCACATCAATCCATTTCATGAATTTTTAAGTGACGTTGTTATGCTGCTGAAATTCCACCATGATTTTCCATGCCAAACAATTGTGTAGTGAATACCCATACCCATTTCCTATCAAGGGTTTTCAACTTTATGAATATATACTTATTCATTAGGAAAATACATATATGTATTCTATACTCCATGATCATGAAATAAAATGTGATGATAAGTGATTCTTGTTTTAAGAT
This sequence comes from Viscum album, assembly GCA_963277665.1. NCBI lineage: Eukaryota > Viridiplantae > Streptophyta > Magnoliopsida > Santalales > Viscaceae > Viscum > Viscum album. Next base: position 1,063,249,763 of record OY728166.1, on the reverse strand, counting down.
CTGTATGGCACACTTAAGCATTAGAATCAAATGAATGTTATGGGTGTGTCGAAAATTATATAGCACTCCAATGCATTGGGTAATGTTTAGTATCATGAGATTTCATGTTGGGGTAGTGAGTTAATATGATTAATTTTTAGTAATCTTTCTATCATGATGTCTTTGAATTTATCCTTGACATATCTTTATGATATTGCGTTTTCGGTTGTTGACACATTTCCCATGTTGTCGTTATGGTTATCATGTTATATCATGTCTAATTGTTCATGATTATGATTTATACTCTTTTTATTCCCCATTTATATTCCTATTGTCTAACATGTATTATTCCCTTCATGTTATTCTATTTTTATTCCACTACAGGACTTTATAGCTCACCAATTTCTTATGTATGTCCCCAGGTTATCCCATGCATTTTTAAGTATGAAAGAATATTATGAACATGAAGATTTTCAATAAAATGATTTATTCCTTATTTTAAGTTTTTTTTAATATACCTAATTCACAAAGGCACTAGAATTATTGATCTTTTGGGTCGTATTATGTGTACTTTTATGTAATAAATCAATAATTAATGTATTTTTTTAAATAAATTGACATGAATTGGTCACCCAATTCATGTTATAAGAACTTTATTAAAACCAAAAGTTAAACAGTAGAAACCATGTGGTTTAATGCACTTACACCAGAAAAAAATTACAGAGAAATAAAATAAATTAAGGCCCAAACAAAAGGCCTCACACTTGCAACACCAACTAAAGGAGGTCGCATGTCTGCCTCTTCCAGTATAGTAAAGTGAGGAGTAGTGGAAGACTGAAACCGTCCGTAGGATAGTCCATCTAGAAAAATCTAGAGAATCATGTCAAGATAGAAGGTGTCATGTATTTGTAATCAAACAAGACAAAAAAACCAGAAGGGCAGGTCACTCCTGAAGGGACCATCGATGAAGAACAAGCAGTAAAATAATCAAACCAAAGTAAAAAACCAGGAAAACGGCAGAGCAAAGCAGCCCATATCTATAAGAGCTAGTTACATTGAACCTAGAGAAAAATTACTGCCAAGGGATGTTATTAAAATTAAATCTTGGGTCCTTTTTAAATTCCTCAACCACTTTGATGAACATCCTCTTTCATAGATCAAGATAGGTATTCGCTGACATCTCTCCATTATTATACTAACCAAAAGAAATGCTATCTTTCTCTTCAATCCATGAGTCAATATCATTTGGAAGCTCAATATCTTCTGGTAATTGATGTGCATTACTATATGCAGGATCATCATTCTCACAGGAGGACTCTTCTGAGTCAAAATCAGAAGAGGAAGCTGCAACATCTGAGGAGGCAATTACTTTATCATTAAGAAGTGGTTGTGGGGGAAGTGTGTTCTGTACCTTTAATTTAGCAGTAATAGAACATGTGACGATTGTTCTTTCAACTTTAGTGGAGTCCCTACACTTCCATGTGTTCCTAGAACTTGGCGTGATGAATCCATCAGAGTCAATTATATCATTTTTACCCTTTCTAACACTCGATTTAAGGTATTCATTCTCCAATTGACAAGATTTTTCAAGATCAAATGAAACTTCCAGATCCGCTTGCCCAGCTTCTTCCTCATTTTGTATAGAATTACCTACCTCAAGAATGGGTTATTCGACATTGGAGGTGTCCTGAATTTCCTCCCTAGTAGTATGAAAGGTCTCAGTGTCATAGGGAGGATTAACCATAGAGGTTTCGGTAGGATTCAGAATACAAGTATTAATAGGGGGTTTGGAGGCTTCTTTTTGACCCAAATCAGTTTGGAGCAAGCAGAAGGTCCAGGAGCATAACAAGTGTTCTCACATTCATTTATGGAGTAACCAATGCATGATGATTTCTTGCAGAATGTTGGAGCATTCTCAAAGACAACATCTTGAACGAACCCATTGTCTCCATTTTGTATCCAGAATCGTGAAGGCAGTGGTTTAGAGATATTTAATTCAGTGCAAATTCTAGCAACAGAGGGGCGAGTAAGATTAAGGGTAGCAGAATATAACTTAATGGGTTGGACAAAAAGACCTTCTACGGAAACTAACGCGTTCTGTTTGTAGAAGTGCAGGGGGATATTAAGGAAACCTAGCTATAGAGGAACAATGGGTGGCTCAAAATCCAAATGGAAGTTTGGATACCATTTAAATACATTCATTCTATAACCCCTAAAAGACCAGAAACCACAAGTCCAAAATTTATAGAAATCATCCTTCGAGGAGAATCGAAACAGTACATGAAACGAGTTTAGAAGACCAATGCACAAATTAAAAAATCCTATGATTTCCAAGGTCTTGTACAGGAAGAAAAGTGAGGGTCTACGATTAAAGAATTTACCAACCAAAGAAAACTAAAGATCCAAAGAGAGAGTATGCACCTCATATATTGAGAAAAAAATTGCTGATAGACCTCAGTGGAGAAAATTCTTGGGGTCAATGCATGCATAGGTCTTCTATTTATTCAGAGAAGCTCAGCCCGTGACAACATTCGCGAAGGATCGAGCATCCTGGTTTCCAATCTAATCAGCGGTATTAGGGTTTCCTCGATGGGTTCTCGAAGGCAGTGGCTCCCATGAAGAATTAATGTATAATAAAGAGTTGAGCTATAATATCTAAATAGAAAACCAAATGGGATGAATAACCATTTGTAACTCTACCTAATGGTTTGATAGACCATTTTTTGGTCACACAACAATCCCTATAATAATTTAAGATCGAATTTTTGGTTTTTTTTCGGTTTATTAGGTCATGTATACCAACATCACGCCACCGATATTATTTCTTTACACATCCCTATAATCCAATCTAACCCCCAAGGAAACTGAAACTATGCCAATGAAGATCAACACATAATCAATACTAAATCTAAAGAAATGTTAATTCAAAATTCAATTCTCACTTCCCATGGAAACTTAGGCATCATCGCAAAGGGTGGTTATCAAGAAAAAACTCATGACTAACCTCTTGAGTCCTAAAAAAAACTTAACTTGATATAAATAAGATACCTAAAATAACAAGATGGATACTCATAAAAGATCCTAGGTACTTATTGAAAGAATATCTTCCTCTGGTGCCATTTTTAATGAACTGACACAGGTCGTCCATCTAATGGATGCCTGAACCAAACCACTACTGACCCGAAGGGAATTCTTGATCCCCATATGATAGAAACTAGTGCATGGGCATCATAGAAAGACACTTGGGAGTAATTTTGACCAATAATAAGAATAAATGAGAGAGAAATAAGATAACAAAAATCAGGCATGGCCCATATATATATCATACATCCACACTGAATGAGAAAGGAAAAATAAAAAATATATATAATTAAATATTAAAGGAAAGTAAACACCCAATCCCTATGCCCCCTCAGTCTCCCTCCCCTTAAAATAAAAACATAACCACCTATAGTTCCCTCCTATACTCTTAATAATATTTCTACCCTCTATCTATAGAATGTAATAAAATTATAAATGTCCAAATTAAATCATATAAAGGGCCACACACTGGGCATTCTATTAAAAGTAAAATCATGTCCTACTAAATCACACAATATCAACCATAGAAAAAATGTGATAAAATAAAAAAAATAGCTCAAATCCATAGATAATTCAATGCATAGAGTAGTACAAAGTAGAACAAAGAACCTAAAACTAAGATATAATAGGCATGAGCACAAAAGCACTCAGTAGAACAGCACAACCTACTGAATATATCGAAAACCCATATTAAAAGAGCTTATAAAATTATAGTTTGAACAAAAGGTATAAAGTAGGTTTTTACATGATTTATAAAACCAATACACAAGTATATTTTCAAAAAACTACACTTTTATAAAATAAAATCAATTATAATTAAAAATTAAATTAAACCTTTGAACCAAGGAAAGGGGATTTAAAACCATTGAAAACAAACCATGTCAACATTTCCCCCTTTCAAAGTATCCCATGAAAACTCTTTTTTCATAAAAATTTTCAAGTAAAACAATTTCTAGAATTATTTTTAAGAAAAATCAAACCACTTTAATTTATAAATCACACTTTGAATACATATAAAAATAACCAATTTAATAGTAAATCAACACACAATTGAGGTGATACATAAGTCACACTTAGGAAACATGAAATCAAGGAAACACAGTCCAAAGAATATAGTCTAGAAATGGTGAAAATGGTCAAATGGACTAGGGAAAGTACAATTGAATCATAAAATGAAATTCCCTAAAGTGTCTAAAATGGACTTAGCATCATGGGAATTTTATATAATCTCTAATAATAACATACCTTAACTGGTGAAAAAATCCTAGTTCATAACTACCGAACCTATCCACATCCCTATAAGACTTTTCAGACTACCTAAGAATAAACATCCCTATAACACCTTTTTCCATGGGATCAAAGAAGATAACATCCCTGAATGAATTTTTTCCATGGGATCAAAGAAAATTTCTAACATAAATTCCATCTACTCTATATGATTTAACCATCTCTATGTAGTAAGTGAACACTCCCTATTCAACCCATTTTCTGCACTAGGGTTTTCCCTCACACATTTCATCCACTATATCATAATACTCCCATTAAAATAAAATAAAGGAGGTGTGAAATAAGTAATAAAATTCACCAAATGTAAATAATTTTAAATAACTCATGCTTCATTTCCCACAGCCTCAAATATAACACCCCAAACATAAATCCATGCATGAGAATCATAAACTGTATATTACATAAATCATCCCCCATGGGGATAAAATACACAATGGGAAAATATAGACACAAAAGGCTCAATAGTGCCTCACCCATTTATAAAAACATTTAAAGTTCCAAACAGGCATTTAAAACACACTGCTCACTACCACAAAACAGGGCAAGGCCAGCGCCACCCTTTATCAGCGCTAACGAAAAAGCACTGATAAAGGGGGGTACCATTATCAGCATTGATAAATGTACCCCTTTATCAGTGCTTTTTTTAGCGTTGATAAAGGTACCCCCATTAACAGTGTTTTTTAGCATTGTTAAAGGGTACCCCTTTATCAGTGCTTTTTTAGTAGCACTGATAAAGGGGGGTCTTTATCAACGCTTTTTTTTAAATCACTGATAAAGTGTCAACTTCCAAAAAAAATCATTAAAAAAATATATTAATATTTAAATATATAGATATAGTTATATAGATATAATATTAATATATATTTTTTAAATATAATTTTAAATATATTTTAGATAAGTATAAATATAAAATTACACTTAATACATAAGATATTTTGTGAAAATGGCTTATAAAAAAATTAAAAAAAAATAATTAATAATTTGCTAAATATTATGGAGTAATAGTCATTTAATAACAATTTGAAGAATAAAAAATTAAAAAAACTAAAAAAATATCCAAAATATGTTGAAAACGCAACTCGAATTTCAAACAGCTATAACTTTTGATCCAGGTGTCCGTTTGAGCTCTACCACATATCAAATCGAAGCCTGTGACGATCTCTACACCCCTATAATTAGGGTGGGCCGATCAAGGTTTTTTCGTGGCCAAAAAAGGCATAGAAGGCCACCAAAACTGAGTTTTTACTCAGGATACCCCGATTTTTTAACATTTTGTGGATTTTCAGCCTCGTTTAAGAGAGTATTATTGGATTTTTTTGGTAGGGATTGAATTTATTCCAAGGTATTACATTCATATTGATATTATGTTTTTGAAATTTTATCATTTTTTATAATGCACTTCTATTTATAATCAAATATTTAACAATATATACATATTTTTTATATATTCACACATAAAAATTTAATTATAAATATAAATAATAAAATATATTTACATATAAAATATATTATCTCTATATAAATAATAACTAATATCCATTTTATTTAAAATACAAATATATGAATATTTATATACGTATATATTAATCTAACTATATATATATTAATATAACTATATATATATATATTAATATAACTATAAATATATATATTAATATCACTATCAATATATATATTAATATAACTATATATATATATTAATATAACTATATATAAATTAATATAAATATATATTACTATACGAATAAATATAACTATATATATATAAATAGAGATATCATGAAATGGAAAAGAAATCAAAATAGAGGAGTGGTAAGGGCTTAGGCACACAGGGGGAGAGGTCTCGAGTTCAAAACCTGGTGGAGGCAGGGGTGCGCGCGCATGGGGGAATATGGGAGCTAGCGCAGATAATGGGTGGGGGATAGCGCTGATAAAAGGTGGACTACTATTTATAATCAAATATATAACTATAAATATATATATTAATATCACTATAAATATATATATATATATAGTATAACTATATATATATATTAATATAACTATATATTACTATATGAATAAATATAACTAAATATATATATAAATAAATAGATATGTCATTAACTGGAGAACAAATCAATATGGAAGAGTGGTAAAGGATTTAGGCGCGCAAGGGGGAGGTCTCGAGATCAAATCTTGGTGGAGGCAAGGGAGCGCGCATGGGGGTGGATTTGGGGGGCTAGCATTGATAAAGGGGGTGGGTGTAGCACTAATATAGGGTGGAGGGGGGTACGTGTGGGTGCTGGAGGGGCTGGAAATTGCTGTTAAAAGGGGACTCCAGCACTATAAAATCCCCCCCCCCCGATTGGCAGGATTTTTTTAAAAAAAATTAATTTTTTTTTAATTTTTTTTTTTTACTTTTATTAGTGCTAAAAAAAGCTATGATAAAAGGGGTCTTTTATCAGCGCTAAAAAGAAAGCGCTCATAAAGGACCCTTTTATCAGTGCTTCTTTTTAGCACTGATAAAAGACCCATTTTATCAGCGCTTTTTTTAGCATTGGTAAAAGGGGTCTTTATCAGCGCTTTTTGGAGAGCTGATAAAGGGGACCCCCCCCCCCTCCCTTATCTTTTCCAGCTTTAACAGTGCTTTTCTAGCACTGTTAAAGGCAATTTTTAACACTGATAAAAGGGGTATTTGTAGTAGAGGATTAGCATGTCGATCCACGCACCCAATTCATGAAGTCATTTGAAATATCATTTCAAATACCTCTTCAAATCTAAATTAGAATGCCACACTTTGAAATATGATTGGAAGTCCAAATATTTCCATGAATTCAACTTTTTAAACTAAATGTGTAACTTTCAAAGAAACTAACTGGTTCCAAGAACCTTTTTACTAAACTACTCATTCCCTTTTAAAAAGATATTTCAAAACATCCCAAGACCCACATTCTCAAAATAATTTCAAAAGAGGTTCAACTCCCAAATTTTTATAAAACAATCCTTTATAATAAATCATGCACTTTACAAAAATTAAATTGTATATAGATATATTTTTAAAATATTAAAATTCCATTAGAAAATCGAAAACGAAATTTATTCCAACACTTGTCATGAGACCAATGTCTATGTCAATCCTTTAAACCATTTTAAAATACAATTAAAACCAATAAGGTTTTCTATACCCATTCAAATCCATGGTAAAACATTTTAAAATACTTGAATTATTTTTATAGATCCATATGGTCAATTTCACAAGCACTTGGCATGCGGTTAAGGCCCATGCCAAGTACTAAAAAACAATATGAAGTTATTTCAAGCATTCCATGGAATATAATAGGTTTTTAAATTCATAAAAATACATTTAAAATAACATAATAAATTTATAGCATGTAATAAAATAGGGTTTCATAGAGACACCTACCTTAAAATGATTAATAATGAGCTAAAATAGTCTGAAACACATCACCTTCGATGGAGGATTCCCAAAAAAAATAAGGTGACCCGAGAAACCCATCGCATGACCTAATATGGAAATAATCATAAAAATTAGGTCAAACTACTTGACCTAGGGTTTAATCGAGTAATAGGGGTTATAGTGAGAAGGAAAATGGGGGGAGGGAGAAGAAATAGTAAACCTCACCTTAATGATTTGACCAATAACTCATGAATAAATATCCACAAGGAGGGATATTAGAGGAGGGTGTGTGTGCCATGTAGGGAGTCTCGGCTAGGGATGGTTGTGTGGAAAAAGAGAGGGGGAGGAAAAGGTAATAAAATCCCAAAAAACTCTTGAGGATAATTTTTGGAAAGAATATTAAAAAACAAAATCCTAGTATCATGTATGATTTAAAAACCCTTACACCAATTCTATTTCCCCTACTAGATAATCACAAGGCACCCACATAGTTTCTCCTAGGACCCCACATGGTCTGACTAATCATTCACCAATTGTGATAATCGTCATTGTACCTTTTAAAAATCCCCATGCACAGTTGTTTCATAGTTTCTCCTAACCGTACACAACCTATATGCGGTAAAAATGGATAAAATTTTAAAAATTTACGACCCCGACTTCTAAAAAATTAAATCAACCAAAATTAATTTAATTAATGAATAAATTCCACAATGACATGGTGAGTGTCACATATTTGAATAATACTTAAATGAAATATTTCATTAATATAAAATGAGAAAAAAACAAAGAATAAAGGTGCTGAGAAATTGAGAATTATGATGTTTATAAAATACTTAAAATGACTTCTATGTATCAAATTAGAAGAAGTTGACGTATCCAGGAGTGCACTTGTGTGTTGAATAAGAAGAATTGAGAAGAGTTATAGAAGACGTTATTGTTATTGTCTATCTTTGTCATCATGGATCTGAGGAGGTTAATAATCCACTATGATTGAAAATCATAGTATTTCTAAGCTAAAGGATAAGGATAACTTATCTAAATTTTTTATCCTAACTTGGTAGTTCACGACTTGTTCACTAGTTTTAGAAGAATTATTGAAGACTGTGAGTGTTAATATAAACAATGTCATCAACAAGTGGGATTTGAAGATTGTAGGATGTAGTATAAAGTACCTAGCGAGATATATATAAGGTAAGTGAATAATGAATTCCCTAGCTATGTGGATGATACAACCCCAACCCTTTTGTGCCTCCTGAATAGGAAATTTTAATCATTGCAATAAAATTGTGATAATTAATTTCTCAATTGGAATTGAATATGGAAAGGTGTAGGTTTCCTCATTGGAGTTGAACCATTCAAAAACTCATAGGTGTTACTATTCTTCTTAATTTTATATTTCAAACCTAGGTTAGGGTTGGGTGTGCATTATTGGATACATATCTATTAACTAAGATAGAGGATTAGGCATAATATGGGACAACTAATAAATAAAGTAAAAAATCATAAAACGTTGGGTGCCCTGATTCACCCCCCCCCCCCAGTGTCCTTAAATGATCCATTGGGATATAATGTTATCCAATATATGTCCATGATTAACTATGATTATATCTATTTTATTGACCCAATTATTTTAATAGCTTATAAGAAGTTTATATTTCAGAAAATTTTTAAACTGCCTTAGATGGAAAAAAAGGAAGTTCCTTCTGTTGATAATATTATAGAATTTTCTACCAAAATTATAAGAAATTAAATTAAAAGAGAGGGAAATGTATAGAAAAGTTTTCTAAATATAATAAGAATCAATCACTATATAAATATGATCATTATGGTAAGATACCTTATATCAAATCGATTAGAATTAATCCATTTAAATATGCTAGTATAAGTTGTTGATAGGATGAATAGAATGGGTCTATCAAAACTATTAAAGAATTATACTCTTAATTTGAAAGGTATATGAAGAATTTACCACTTGATTTAGTCACATATATACTCGGTTTTGTTAAGTGACTTATAGATGAAAAAGCACAGCTAAAAGAAGTAGTTGATGAAATTGAGGATGAACTATGTAGGAAATTAAAAAATTTAAATTCTCTCACAAACCTTATGGAAGGAAAGGTTGGATTAGTATTAATTTTCAATGAAAATATTCCATTAATTGAATAAAAATTTCAATGTAATGTTTGTGAAAAATTATAAAATAAATTATTCTTGAATAAGTGTTCCATGAATAAATAAAATTGTATAAAACCTCCACAAATATTAGATATGTTCAATATTAGTTTAATATAAAAATAATAAAATATATTGATAATTATTTGAAATAATCAAATAACAAGCATGGATATCAAATAAAAATATTGAAGAATCAATAGGAAGAAATATTATGATAGGTTAAGGGTGATAAGAACTCCCTCAACATGAGGTTTCTTAATATTGATATAAAATTTTGAAATTTGGATTCTAAACAAGTTGAAACTTCCCACATTTTTGAGAATAAAGATGCTTCTAGACAATCTGATGGGAATAATACTCCACAAAAGGCTCATTATAGTGGGAAATATTTTCTAAGATCATACAGAGAAGCATCCACATCATGTTCTCAAAGGAAGGTAACCAATAATCTTGAAACTGATTTCTTCACCAATTTTTTTTGTTTGTTTATATAGGTTTAAACCTAAAATCCAAATGAAAATAGGTACCCAAAAAATCTTGGAATCCCACCATATCATGAGAGGTGGATATGGACATATCCATGGAAAGGAACCCCCTAAGAAGAGACCAAAATAGTGTTCTTACCACTATCTAAATCCAAATTTTAATTTTTTGAATAAACCAATGGAACCCCAAAATAGATTACCTGATACAAAAATGAAAAACACAAAAAAAGGTAACATCAATGAAAAATTCAAACAAACCCAAAGACCTATGTAAATGATCCCAGACCATGAAATAAAAAATTCAAAAAAAAATTGACACATCATTGACTCAAACTGTGATCTTCTTAAAGCCACAAACCCTAACAAGTAGGTCCCCATCATCTACCTCTGCACCCACAGCTCCTGTGAGGATCCATTGGAACCCCATAAATATCACCATATAGAACCAAAAAAACAAAATATCTCAACACCACACCAAATGAATGTCCACCAGTGCATATTATCATTTTCATGGATAAGACAATGAGTACCAGATCTCACCAGCCATTAGGTATAACCACTATTAGTACATCAACCATGAAACCAATTAAAATGTTATCAGTGAAACTTTATAGCCAGAAATATAGCACTAGTATGAACACCTTCTGTAAATTTTCACCTCTTGGAACACAGACACCCATACAGAGACATTCCAAAACCTCCATGAGATCTACCACACCATACTGACCTAGAATGGGAGTATTAGAATAGGAATCAAGAGAATATTTAAAGTGAATACATATTTGAGTGAGCCGAATACTTCAACAGGACCACATCAAAACTAATTTTTCTTCAAAGAAGACAATGAATTTTTGTTGAGCCTCCTAGAACACCATTGTTTCTAACACAACACATCCCAAAGTCTCCAAAAGAACTATTACATCAGACAATAATGTGGGGGTTGATGGACCCTAAATGTTGATTGAAAAATTTTAGTTTTTTTTACATTAAAACATAAGTTCATATATTTTTGGCATAATGTACCTATTTATTATGATTTTATAAAGATTTAAGTAAGGGGGAGTAGAGCTGAAAAAATGAGATCAAAAATTTTCAAAAAACAATGCTCACATAAAATGATAAATACGACACTCAAAAATATATTTGAAACCCTAAATAAATTCTATTATTTCTATAATAATATTGGTCAAAAAAATCATGTGTTGATATGTAAAGGGGGTCACAACCAAAAATAAATCAAATGAAGAAAAATGGAAAGGTTGTATTAGTATGTCAACAAGTACATAAACTTGTTTAACAAAAGAAAGGAATCAAAAAAATTCTCATAATAAGTCTAAGAATAAGGATAAAAATAATGACTCAATAAAGATGAAATTTACCTATTATGGAAATATGGGTCATACCATGGACCATTATAAACAATCCATATAAATTAAGACTAAAGGAAGGAAGCCAAGTTAAAGAAGGGAGTCAATCCAAGAGAAGGATAAAATGATTGGTTTATTAGTTTACATCCTAGATAATGAAGTGGAGGAGTTTTCCATGAAAGGAAACACAAGATCTATAAAGAAACCATGTAAAAACTTCATAAAATCTCAATATATAAAGAAGTAATGCCTGGTTGTATGTCCAAACCAGTTGAGAAATGATAAAAAAGGAGAAGGATCAATAAACTTTTTAATGAAAAGAGGTTGTTTATCATGAATAAGAACTCAAATTTCATGAGTGGTGGCCCCAAAATGAGGTCCCAGAGTTCCTTAAAATTTGTGTGGAAGTTTCAATCAAGTTGAACATGTTACAATAGACTGCATGAATATTATTTCATCCCAAGAATAATGTTTTATAAGTTGAAAGGAAAATTCAAAGCACCATTGGTGAAAATTGATTTATTTTAAAAGGTTATTAATTTTATTACAAAAAATATAATATCTGATTATAGGAATAAAACCATGATACCCATAAAATAAAATAAAAAAATAATTAAAGGGAGTTCAACAATAAAGAATACACGACACTTAAGAGTTTCAAATAAGATTTTCACTATATTAAGATCAAATTCTCATATCTATTTCTTATACTAAAAAAATACTTAATAAATCACCTTTTTCCATTAAATCTTTGTTCATGTGTTCTTAGTCATGGAAATAAAGGTGTTCTATGAAGTAGTAGAATGGGATGAGTGCAGTAATCATTGTATATATTAAGGAAAATAAATCCCTCATGGAATAAGGGACCTTACATGATGAAGAGTTAGTGAGTGCATCCCTTAAGGAGGAGAGCACATAAAAAAGAGTTGAAAATATGTCATTTTGGACCGAATCTGGAATTCTGTACAACCTTGTCAAAGTTAATAGTAGAGGTATTCCAACCACACATTTTACTCTCATTTTAATTATAAAAAAATTGAAATTTTAAGTGTTTGTTGATGTGTTTGATCAGAGAATAGGGGATAAAATTTCTTGAACATGAATTATTTTTGATGTTTGTGCTTGAGATTAGTGTAGTTTAAAAAATTCCAAAAGAATATATTTATACTTCAGTTAGTTTGAGGAGTTTAGAAATGGTATCATTTGATAAATTGGTTTATGGATAGCCTTTATGTCTTGGTTAAATTAATTTTTTTCTACATTGTGTTAGCCTATGTAGACATATAGTTGAATAACTAAAGGATAATTGTTAAAGAAAAGGAAACATATTATGTCATCCTTATCTCTATAAGTAAATTAATATGGAGTCATGAAAACAAAGGAGGAGGAGAAATTTATTTGTGAGTATTGAAATCTTTTTCTCATGGGATAGTAAGGATAGGATGGCGTAAACAAACCCTATATATTTTCATTTATTTTCATTAAGGGGGGAAAATAAATGAGTTGATATATTACCAAAATAGGTGTTTAGTGGTATTGATATCAAATCTAAAGGGTACATTTAATTTCCAATGCATGGATTGTATTTTTTTTAATAAGGAAGGTTGTAAATATATGTTGGAGAAGTGTGGAAGAAAGTATTAGGTTATGTTATTGAAAATGGAAAAGTAAGAAGAAGATTATGTGAGCTATTCTATATAATAATATTGAGAGTGCATGAATTTTTTGTCTTCATGGATCATTGGCCCTTTCCAGACACTATGTAGGGTCGGTGAGGTGGTATACTACATGACTCTTCTGTCGAAGTTAGATCGGGTACACAACATCTTCCACGTGTCACAACTGAGAAGATATGTGCATGATCCATCACATTTATCTAATGGGGAGTGATGGAAATTGTGGATGGGAATACCTTTTTATAGTAATTAGTGGAGATCAAGGATTGGTGGGAGAATATCCTCCATGGGTGATTGATTCCTTTGGAGTGTGTTAGGTGGTAGCTTGAGAATCTTCAAGAGAGTATCAGGGAATCAGACACCCAAATGGGAGCTCAGTACCCACATTTTCATTATTTGTATTTTTCAATTTTTGAGATGAAAAGACCTAAGGTTGGGAGAATATAATTAGTTATTTCCTTGTAAATATTTGAAATATATCTTATAATATTTTTAGATTCATTCGTTGAGACGGTGTGAGATTTTGAGGCCCGGTGAGCCCAAAATTAATATTTTAAAAATATTAAACACATTAATATCACTCACACATGGTTTCCCTAAGAAATTGAATAACTATTAAATAAAATCACATATCGTAAATCTAAGGGCTCCATTGATTTTATAATGTGGTTTTTACCTTAGATGCAACATAACCTTTGTCGACATCGGGTCTTTGTGAAAAACATGTCGTGCGCGCAAATAATAAATAATTTATTTATTTATTTATTTTATTATGGTTGATCTAGTGGCCTAGAAACCCCTATAAATATACATTTATAACACAATCATAGGGTTAACCGCATAGCCCTGATATTTTGAGAGGCGACAATGGAGAGACTTTTGCGGGTGATAATGGATCAGGAGACCAGATCAATACTACATGGATCATCTACGCCAATGATGTTCATGGATCTAGATATTAACAGAAACATGGAACTATTCTTTATCATCAATCGATCCAAAACCTAGGTAGGATGTTTATAATGTTTCAATTATTCCCATTTAATTATCCCATGTTGAATGTGGATCAATTCCAAAAATAAGAATTGATTAACACATCTATAGTTGGTTTAATTAAAGTTGATTTATTTGTCTATTGTTTCTTATTCCTCTTTGTTCATCTATTTTATGACAAAGTTTATAGGCCAAAAAAACAAATGCCTAGGTTCAATTGTCATGTTTATGGTTTGTGGTTTTCTCTTTCGTTTCTTTTCACGTTTATCACGGGCAATTTCATTAGCTCGCGGTTTGATGAATACCAAGTATTTGATCATTACGTGATGGTTATCTAGTGAAACGGATTAATACTACAAGTGTGGTTCATGATTGAGATAATGATTGAGGTGTGACAGTGATAGAGGATGGTCATAAGTGTATTGAAATGGACTAGTGGTTCCCTTTCTTCCTGATTTGACATGAGGTGATAGTAGGAGGCGAAGGATAGTTTCTCGATTGAATCAGATGGTCAGAATCAGATCTATAGTGATGGTAAGACCCTATGACCCCTAGATCCATATTTTTTGTTGATATTGATGGTTTTAGTAGTATATATAGATTACATGAAGTAATTTGTGGGTTTTTGGAAAATCTATGTTACACAGCATGTAATCCAGAATTACATGTCGTGTGGGTCCCTCGTTACGGTGATAGGATTTCCATGAAAGATATAAAGATCACACACTGTGTGGTACCTACCATACACTCTGTGACCTCTATCATGAAACATTATAGGTATCTCGAACGATACATGGTAATGGGTCAAATACATTTTCTAAGACGTGTACTTAAACACATCTAGAGTACACAGTATGAGTCGTGTACTTGGAAATTTCTAGGTGTACATAGGCACAACCTGAAGTACATGGGAACATATAGATGGCATGGGTAGAGTTTTAGTGTCCTCTACATTCCATGTATCTTGATAGGACACACTTTTTATTTTGAGTTTTACATTCCATGTGAGATAATGATACAATATTACACCAGGGGTTGGAAACACATTTCGTGTACCCCTAGTACATGACGTGCACTCCCTCTAAAGATGGTTAGAGCCCTTAGTATCTTTGGTATAGATGGGGTTCAGTTGAGTGTGATTCTTTGGTCCTTTCCCATGAGGTTATAGTGTGTAATTACATCCTCATAATATAATTGTGATCTCCTTTATGGGTTTATTATAGGTAATATTTCAATGTACCCCCTATGGGAGTTGGGTGGGATCCTATATCATTCCTAGGTGGGGTTTATAGTATTGTTATTATCACCATTAAATAGATTAAATACCTTATACATCATGCTAATATAGTTGGGTTTTTGGTGTCCTCTAGTGGCCTTGAGTGTAATCCCCTACCTGAATGATGAGATCTTAATAGATCTAGTGAGTACTTCTTAGACGAGGCCCAAAAATCATGACCTATTGGATGAGTGTCACTAATGATAGTATAGATCATGGAGTGAGTACTCACAGATTGAGGATTACATAGAATCCTTGACTAGTATTCTCTATCTATAAATATTGTTTGATACCTTCTTGAGACTGGTTCTCTTTTATGAGTATATCTAGGTTTTGTATATTTCATTATTGTTATGAACATGATACTCCTGATTCTTTATGATTAGTGATTTTAGGTTGTACTAATGTATATTTTTATACTCAACATTTTGTGGGGTTTCCTCACACGTTTCAGGTATTATGTAGATGAGAGACCTTTTGACAGAGGCCTGGGAGGACTGAGAGCAAGCGTAGCATAGCTCTGGGCTAGACAGAATGAGGTGTATATCAGTGTTTTATTTGATATAAATCCATTACTTATAAGTAGTTTGGAAACTTTTTGAATTTTGGTTGGGCTTTTATTTGGTCCCTTGTCAAATTCTAGTAACTTTTTTTTACTCTGATGTGGGATGGATGTTATGCATGAATTTATGGTATCAATTCTTTTTTACTTTCGCAGTATTGTAAGGGATTGGAGATGTGTGTGTGCGTACAGGTGCATTAGGATACTGAATCCCATATATGGGTTATTCCTACTTGGCGTTGGTTTCCATATCCTGACCTAGGCAATCTTGGGGTGGTCAAACTCAGCTTATCACCAGCCAGGCAGGCCTGGGTGGGTTAGGTCATGACAAAAAGTACTGATTATAAGAGTTTTTTATACAACATTTTATGGAAATTAGAAGTTTCTATCTAGTGGGGGGTTCATTAGATGTCAATCTTGATAAGGAGGTTTTTAAAGTATGTGGAAACACTATCCAAGTGAGAATTGAATATTTAGATGAGGTTTGAAGTTCATTTGAGTTGGTTAAGATGGGTGAATATGGATTGTGTGGCCTCTGGTTCTATTTAGTGAAGTAATATAGAAAAATGGAAGTAATTATCCATGTAATAGTGCCCATGTAAGAGTGTTCAACATAAAGGGATCCAAAATAGAGTGATACACATAAGTGTATCTGTGTTAGAATCATATATATAAGGGAATCCACAAATAAAGATCTATATAAGGGGATTCGAAGTATGTGGAACCACATAAATGGATTCATAACTAATCCACCATATAAATGGATTCATATAATAATCATTAACATAAGGATATCAACATAAGTTTGATATAAGTTTCTTGGATCACATAAGTTTCATAAACCATGCCCTTGTAAGGTTGAGACACATGCTTGTATGGTTCAAACAAGACTTCATAAGGTACAACAGACTTTGTAGGGTATATTAACTCTATCATGAAGAATTTGTATGGTATGTAGGAATTCATAGGGTACATGATAACTATAAGGAACAATGAACCCTACAAAGAATAAGAGGATATAAGAAAACCTATGAATAATGAAAAATCATACTACAAATACTTCATATAGTATATTTTCAAGGAACTCTATGAAGATAGAATTTTTAGAAATAAAAATGGGAGAAAATTAAAATTGTTATTTTGATAAAAAGGAACTATTTCAGATGATGATTAGGACCTATAATTTAGTGAATTAAATATCACATTTAGATTATGACTCATTATGATTAATGATAAGAATTCAACATCAAATCAAACGTGATATTGTGTAAGGATGAAGCAGAGGTTGTCATGTCACAAGTGGGTTTACCACATTACAATTCATATATCCATTCATATATGGTGGAATTTCAAAATAATAAAAATTAAAATTTGGTATAGAAGTTGAATTATTTCTATTATCGCATGGGAATTAAAATTTTGATACTCATAGAAAGATTGAATTAGGAACCTAACTCGATTTAAATTAATTTTGAAAGATTTAAATCATAATAAGATCTTTCTATAATTAAATTGAATTTCAATATCAAGTATTGAAATATTATTTGAATAATATTCACATAAAATATTTTGTTAATATAAAATAAGTAGGAAATGATGAAGAAATGTGATCAAAACTTTAGAATTTGAATAATACTACAACACTTACAAAATCTATTGTGAATAAAAGTATAAGGAGATGATGAATCCTAGAGTGCACTGGTGTATTGAATAAGAATAATTGGGAAGAGAAATAGAAGTCTTTATTGTTTTTTTATCTTTGGTGTTGATACTCTCATGAAATTGGGAATACACTATGATTGAAAATCACAATCTATCTGAGTTAAAGGATTATTAAAACCTTTATGAAGTTTTATTGATCAAAACATAGTGTTTAAAGGCTTATTATCTGGTTTGAGAAGAACCCTTGAAGAATAGTGGTAGCATTATACACAATATCATCAACCAGTGGGAGATAAAGACTATGGAATATTGTATAAAGAACCTATCATGAGTTATATTAAGGAAGTGGATGGTGTCTTCCTAAATTATGTGGATTATAGAACCCTAGTCCTTATGTGATACTTAATTAGGAACTTCTAATCATTGTAATATAATAGTGTTAATTTGTGTCTCGATGGGTGTCCAACATAGAAAGGAGCTGGTTTTCTCATTATAGTTAAACCATGTAAAAATTATGTAAGTTATGATTCTTATTAATTTTTTATTTCATTCCAAATTGGGGTTCATTTTTCATCATTGGATACATATATCTTGACTAGGAAAAAGTTTCAATCATGAGAAAGGAAAACTAAGAAATTAAAACTCAGTAAAAAGTATATTGATTCACCCCCCTGCCCAATGTCCCTACACGGTCCACTGGGATCTAAAAGTGTTATAGTATGGTCAGTGGCTAGGTTCTATGCACCATTCCTATAAATAACTTTATAAGGGTTCCTTAACTAATCTCATGGGTTTCCATGACCAACAAAATGGATGTGAGTATATAATTTATAACTCAATGACATAAAACAACAATTTCGCATAAAAAATCACCCCTCATCTCCTCTGGAAGAACTCTTTCTCTAAAATAGATCAAGTTTTATAAAAACATAAAATCTTCCATGTGGAAAAAATACTTCCCTTGTATCCATATATATCAAATCACAATTCAAATTAAGGGTCATGATACAAATTCTTTTCATAAAATACTAATCAGGCCTTTGATACCTCATGAGAACCAAAATCATGAAATCCATTTTGAAATCCAAATACAATTCATTACTTTTAACCCAATATTTTTAAATACAATATAAAACTCAATTATAAGATAAGAATTAAACATACTTAATATAAATTCCAAACATCCTTTAAAATATCACTACACATAATAAGAATCAAACCGAATAATAGGAATTATAAAATAATAACTAAGGAACACCAAAGATCATTCAAAATGCTCTATTTAAATTGAAATATATATATAATTCTTAGGTTTTTACCCATGTAAGACATATAAAACTCATTATATATTCTTAAACATCCTTTTTAAAACATTAATTCCTAAAATAAGTCATTGAGTCATTTTATTAAACATGTTGAGAGTTTTAGAAATCAATTTTTAATTGTACATGGCCAAAACACAAATAAAATCCTATTGGAAAAACTTGAAAATAATAAATACTAGGATAAAAAATTACATATTGCATAAAATTTGAAAAATTGAAACCATAAATTAAAGGAAATTATTCAACCAGACAAGGTATTTAATTTTAAATAATTACACATGTTGAAACCTACCTCAAAGAGACATGTCGTCTTCAATGGAAATTAATATAATATCCCCAAGAAGAGATTCAAAAACCCTAGACACTAATAATAACAATTGAATGAAAACCATTAAAACTAGGTTTTGGACACTATAGACTCACAAGAGAGGAAAAAGAAGAACCTAGAATAAAGGAAGAATAATAAGAAGAGAAGAGAGGTTAAAAGAACATCAAACCTTGAGAAATCCTCTTATAATCAATAGAGGAACCATGAAATCCAAGGAGGATAAGAGAGAAAGATGAACCTAGGGGTAATTTTTGGATTGAATCATGTGAAGGGGGAGAAATAAAGGATCATAAGGTTTAAAAGTGGGGAGGTTAACTTAGGAAATTTACATTTTTAAATAACTTGGTAGTTCATATAGTTTGGCCACACAATTTATCAAACCATGCACTAACTGTGAAATAAGAATTGGATAAGACTAGGGTAAGCCTCATGGTTTCCCATAACTATGATCCAACCATGAACAAGATGATATCATAATAAGGAACCTTTCATGATTCCTCTTGAAATTTATAAGACTTTTCCAAGAATTAACTACTCGTGTGAGGGGAACAAGTTTTTGGAGGGAGAGCTACATGACTTGGTCGCATGAGTTACTAATCCATACGCCAATCATTCACCTAATGAAATTATAAAAAATTAAAAAAAAATCAAACAAATTACCCATTAATTCTAAGGAACTCAATATATAAACCTGAAAACACACCAAATTGAAATTGTGGTGTGAAAATTCTCCCCACCGTATCACTTTCTACACATAGAAATTCACTAAAGATTTAAGGATAGGTAATCTTATAAAAATTAAATAAGTGAAAGAGAGAAACCAGATGATAAAAACTCTTCAACCATGGGTATAAAGAAACTATAGATAAAAATACCTTTCTAAAACCATGAACAACACCCTAGAATCCCAAGCCACATATAATTTAACACACAAACATGGAAATATGAATCTAAACAATCACATATGAGATAGTTCTCCCCACCATTTCAGGTTTACACTAACATGGTGGAATATAATGAAACACTATAAAGTGTTAAACCACCCTCAATCGAGGAGGCCAAAATAGAGTAGTCATCCAATAGGTACATCTAAAATCATAAAAAAACAATCCTAGCATTCTTCAAAAGGGGGGGATATCAAAAATTCTAAAAGACAATATCATTACTTGTCCATAAAACCTCAATAAAAAGAAATTTTGAAAGGAATTAATCAACCCCAATGATGATAGTTTATCATAATTTTCAATTATGAGGGATTAGAATTATGAAGATAAAAAAACTAGGAACATTCAAAAGTTGTATTCTTTATAGGAGGATGGCCATGGGATGAGAATATTCTCTTGAATCATCTCAAATATCCATCTTGGTTTATTCTACATTTTCTCCTAACAAGTTTTAAGTCTCTTACACGAGAGAAGAAACAAATGCACCACCCATCCAAGGCTACCTTATAAAGGTCAAAACCACCATCATGTCCTTGTTATCTGCAAGATCCAATAAGTCCAAGCAAGATTAAAACAATTCAAAACTAAGTCCTAAATTAAGTCTATGGGATTTGAGTGGAAGCTAAGTCATGAACTCCTAAGTGAGACTGAAATACTATGAATGGTTTAAATAAACCACTCTAACAGAAGAGTGGGTAGGGTCAGTAACCAGATATGACCAAAATCTAACCAAGAGAGACATAAATCTGAAAAAGAACCCATGATATGCACTTCCCACAATTCATCATAACTTTTTGGGAGGCACACCTTAAATAATGAAGACCACCAGATCAACCCAAAAGAACCCAAAAATTTAACTCATCCCAAACCAAAATAACAAATAGGTTACAAGAAATAACCTAAAGGTAAAAAATTACAACCATCACTTAGATAATTTTAAGCAATTAAATTAAATTAAAAAAAATTAAACCCTTTTATAAAAATCTCCAACATCATCTACTTTATCTTCAAAATTGTGAAATTTAACTTAAAAATCATGTTTTCATTTCACAAGACTATCCTAGAAATAATTTTAAAAGTTCTAAAACATCAAATTCATTTCAATTTATTTTATAAGACCTATTTATTAATTTCATAATTCCACTTAAAAAACACTTTTCAGCTTCACAAATAATTTATTGAGACTCTTTTGAAAATAAAAAACATATAACTTATTTCAAACTATTGTATAAATCTTTATTATTGTCCTCGAAACTTAACACTTATCAATTAAACGAAGCATTCTATAAACTGGTTATCAAAAAATCCAACCAAATAACATTAAATATTTATACAATATTTTATTAATTCATACCAAATAGTAACCAATCCATATTGAAAGAGATCTAAAAGGAAAAATGGGTCCCAAAAAAATTAAAGATGGGTTACTGACTATGCATGGTCTAACCATAATTTTTGGTAGACCATGTGATTATGAATGATATTTTTTCATAACCATTCACATGGGATTTTTATGGTTTACCAGACCATGTGATCTAATTATAAACCAGTAATATAACTCCCATTTTCACCCTAAAATATGGAAAATCCGCAAACAACCCACATAACTTCAACATGATTCAAAACACTATCAATATAAACCAAAATACATTAGAAATAAATGTTTAAAAAATCCAAAATCATGAAACACAACCCAAAAACCCATGGTAACTCAAGGATATGAATGTGATATAGCTAAAAAACTCTCCCCATACCTACCACCTGAGTTCTAAAATTCCTATCTCCAATATATTATAACTTTCCAAATGTAAAATGGATCTATGATACCAATTTTTCATGAACCAACCTAGGATATCCTAAAACAATAACTAATCTAATCCATGGAAATTATCGAAGGTCATTCCCAATCCCAATAGGTTATTAACTAGTGCCTAGGAATCAAGGAATCACTCTTGGTATTGGCTTCACCCAACTAATAAAAATAAATGCATATTGGAGTTCTACTAGAAATCATGTATGACTTGTTCATATGTCGAACTTCCATGTAAACTAAATAAGAAAAATCAAAATAATCAAAAAATAAAACCAGGTGTAACTAAAATATAAACACATATCCATAACATAAAATAAATACAATAGAATGAAAATAAATCCCATGATACAAAGAATATGAAATGGTCAATACATTTGTGATATATTAAATAAAAGATAACTTGAATACTAAAAGGAAAAAAATCCTTTGGTGTTTTATGAAAATAATTTGATACCTCTTGAGAACATAAATCTTAAAATACTTTTTGAAATCCAAATATGATTCAATACTTAGAACCCAACATTTTTAAACCCAAAATGAAACTCAATTATAAGATAAAAACATTAATTACATATAATAATAAATCCAAACATCATTTAAAATAACACAACATTCAATATGAATCAAACCAAGTAATAAGAATTATAAAATAATCACCAAGGAATGATAAATCTCTATAAAAATAATCTTTTTAATTTGGAAACTAAGAATAATTCTTAGGTTATTACCCGTGGAAAATATTTCAAAGTCATTAAATATTTTTAAAACACTTTTTAAAAGTTTTATTCCTTAAATAGGAATTTGAGGCATTTTATCAAACATGTATAGGGATTTAGAAATCAATATTCAACTATAAGTGGCCTAAACACCATTAAAATCCAATTTTTAAAACATGGAAACTAATAAGAACAGGATAAACAAGTGAACATTACACAACCTTTAATAAATTTAAATAATAGATTAATATAAATTAGTCAATAAATCAAGGTCTTTATTTTTAAAGGATTACACATGGGTAAACCTCCCTTAAACTAAAGGATACATGTCACCTTCGACATAGAATGCTAGAATAAGTCCTTGGATGAGCTTCACAATCCAAAGACACAAAAATTAACAAGTTAAAGACAACACTTTGGACAATGTTTTGACCAACTTGGACTCATGATAGAGGAAGAAGAATAAAATATATGAAATAAATAAGAATAAGAAGAGAATAAGAGGAGAAAATAAAATATAACATTAAGAAATCTTCTTAGTATTAAAGGAGGAACCATGAAATCAGAGGAGAAAAGGGGGAGGTGCGCCTAGGGTTCCTCCTATATAACCTCATGTGAATGGGGAGAAATCGCTAATTCATATATATGACTCATCAGTGTTGTAAATATAATTCATTAGTGATAAGAAAGTGTTGATGTTCTAAGAACCTTTAAAACCTGATAGATTTTATTAGTGCTAAAAATAGTTCTTATAAAAGGATGGATGCAGCAATGTGATTCTGAGATTACAGAACACAACAACAAATAAAAAATTTAATTTCAATTAAAATTACATTATAAATGAAACAAAAAAACTATATTAAAAACATTTAAAATATTTTTTTATATAGTTACATTGGTACATAAAATTTACACAAACATCAAAAAATTCAAAAAGATTAATGTTATCTTATCCTTGGGCCTCAAACCCCTCTCAAAAGAGCCCAATACTGATATCGATTACTGAAAAAACCACCCTATCACAAAAAAAGAGTCTTCCTATATAAAAAAATAATTATTATGTTAGTAATACTATAAAGAAATTGTTAGGAAAAAATCACTCCTGGTGGTTCTTTTGGGTTGATTATGTTTGTTGATAATGTTTGAGGTTGTTGAAGAAGTTTGTTTATCAAAGAAGGCATGAAGAGTTAGCATGAATATTTGATCTCACAAAGCATGAATGTCTGAAGTGATCTCGCATTGAGATCTTGATAAGTGCATGATGAAAAATCATGATTGTCAAAGGATATTGTGGAGAGATCTCATGAAGTGCATGATGAAAACGAAAAGATTGAAATGGTGGAGGTTGTAGGATCAAAATAGAATATGTAGATACTCAAATACAAGAGGGGGTAAATTGTGTATTTAAAAACTTTCACTTTTAACCATAAGGAAAACTATGTTTAACAAAGTTAAATAAGGTAGATTTACAAACCATATTTAGTTCTTACTTAAAGGGATAATTGTAAGGGCCCAGGTCCAATTATAAGGAACCTAAACTTAATCTAGTTAAACTTAGAAAAACTTAAGAAGGTTTATCATAAGGAAATATTCTACCTTAAAGCATATAGAATCTTATTTATCGGAGTAAATATAAGTACAAGAAAGTATAAAAAATTATACTTTCTTTATTTAATAAAATATAGTGGAAATAAAACTTGAAACAACAATAAAGTAAAAAAGTAGAAAATCTTTTAACCCAAAGAGAATGGTATCCAAAAACTATGGATAAAGGTCCCTTGATTTATACTTTCAAGAAAGTATGTCTTACTCACACCAGGGTAAGCCCTCAATAAGAATATCGGAATATGTCTTACTATCCCTACAAGACCTAAAACTTTAAGGTAGTTGGATCCTCTGTCTTCTTATCACCAAAATCTCTCGATTGTACTCAACAACAATCTGAGTCACTCAAAGCAAGGTGAACAAGATTTTCATGATTGAACAAGATGTTCATAAAACGCACAAGGCATGAGAGTCT
This sequence comes from Viscum album, assembly GCA_963277665.1. Lineage (NCBI taxonomy): Eukaryota > Viridiplantae > Streptophyta > Magnoliopsida > Santalales > Viscaceae > Viscum > Viscum album. Next base: position 1,063,224,674 of record OY728166.1, on the reverse strand, counting down.
TTCTCTCTATAAAAATCACTTCACATCATGTAATCTCTCGGATCATAGAACAATAATGAGCTTCTTCAAATGATCTCTTATTTATAGGCAAAACTTCAATTGTCATCTACCTTATCCAATAGTCATATTTTTTGTTGAATCATGGAGGGACATATACACGTGTCACTCAACCAAAAGTTAGTTGGAAACAAATTGTACGAAAAAATTTAATTGTAAAAAAACATATGAAACATTATCATTCTTGAGAATCAATGATATGTACATAAAATAAAATTGATTAAGTAAAACTGAATAATTATAATATAAGAAAAATTGAATTCGGAGTCTAAATATATAAAAAAACATATTATAGAAACAGAAATGGATATTCGGATTCTGTTTTTCTAAGAATTTGGAGCCTGAATTCTAAATATTTTGGAATCTGAATTATTAGGAATTCAGAGTCTAAATTCATAGGAATTTGGAGTTTTAATTCTACAAAATTCAGAGTATGAATTTTAGAGAATTTAGAGCCTGAATTTTATAGAATTCAGAGTCTGAATTTTAGATAAATCAGAGTCTCAATTTCTGAGAATTTGGAGTCTAAATTTCATAGAATTTAGAGTCTTAATTTCATAGAATTTGGATTTTTAATTTCAGAGAATTCAGAGTGTGAATTTCAGAGAATTCGGAGTTTGAATTTCAGAGAATTCAAAGTCTGAATTTTAGAGAATTCAGAGTCTAAATTTTATAGAAGTCAGAGTCTTAAGAAACTATAATATTCTGAAATTTTTTATAAGGATCTGAATTTTTGACTTAGTAAAAAAATGGTTTGACTTGGTTTTGAGAATACATGGAATAAGACATTAAAAAACATAATTTGGATAAAACTTTTCTTAAAGAAAGAAAATTTTCCTTTAGAAAATAATTCATATAGAAAGATAATTTCCCTTAAGAATATGTGTTTGTGATTTTCAAAACATAGAGGAATGTAAAATTCAAAAGGAAACCTTATTGACTCAATAATCTCCCCCATTTTGGAAAGAACAAACAACATTTTGAAAAATAAAATAAGGAATAAGGATTTTTTTTAAGAAAAAAACTTATCTCCATTTACTTATGAACCATGATGAATATGACTAACTCCCCCTTCGGTTTTGAAATACCTAAGAATCATATTCTGGTCTTTCTTAGAGGAGTTATTTTTTCTTGCTTAAGAAAATCTTATTTAAGTAAACTCACCCTTACTTAATATCCCCCTTTCATATAAAATTCTCTTCTTTTTACTTAATATTCTTTTGATCATTCTTTTTCCCCCACATTGATTTTCCAAAAGGAATGGAGGGAATGAAAAAAAATTGTACCTAAAAGATTAAAAATATACAAGACAATATAATAAGAGAAAATTTTCATTACTATAGGAAAAAATTGTTACAAGGAAAAGATACAAAAAAATATCGTATTTTTAGGAAAATCAATCATCCTTATTCTCCTTCGAAATGAGCTTCCTCAAGGTTTCCATTCACTTCTTGAGATATTTGTGATTATCCTCAAACAGCTTGAGCAACTGATCCTAATCCTGAATCTTTTTTTTAGAGCCTTCATTTTTTCTTCTTGAGACTTTAGAATTTCTTTCTGAGATTTTACTACCTCTTCTTTCTTTTTTAAATTTTCTTCAAACTATTCCCTGAGTTCCCTTTCTCTATTTAAATTTAGAGCAACTAAATTTAACTTTCAATCCAGATATCTATCCTCTTGCATCAAGTCCACTTTCTCAAGATTCATTTTTTCTAAAAAACATTTTTTAAGGTTTTTTATTGTATCATATGACTTATCAAAAACATATTTTACTGAATCTTTAAAGTCATCCATGATTTTCATGTCATCAATCATCCTCTTAGACCATTTGGTTATTTCATTAAATGATATCCTATGAGCAACATATCCAATATGGAAAGTCTTGAACTCCATTTCAAGTTTGATATACTTTTTCATGAGAATGATTATACATTATGAATTTTGATTGAAATAATGCTGAAGCAACTGAAATCTCAAATAAATACTTGGAAATAGAGGTATTTTGTTTACTAACTTCTTCAAAAACTAAACAACGAAATCCTGACTCATCGAGGGTGAAGATTTGGAAGTTGATTCCCTTTCTTGTGAGGAAACTTTATCTAACTTTTTAGCTATTCTCTTGGATTATCCACCAACATCCTTATTTTATTTTACAACCATAGCCTTTTGGGTGAGTCATCAACCACATATTTTCCTTTATCGACTTTAGATATTTCTTTTCCAACTTTCAAAGTCTCATGTACACTATCTGAGGCTTGGATTATCTTATCTTCATCAACATCTTCTTTCTCAGCATCTCTCTTAACATCATCAGGATGAATAAAATCATGGTTGTTTCTTTCATCATTAGAAGGTTTATCAACCTCATCCTGTCTACCATAATCTTTCCCTTGAGAAATTATTTTGGTTGACTCAATCTGAGAAGTTCATATTGATAACTTGTCTAAAGAACTTTCCTTCTCATGATATTCTTCCACTTGTTTGATTATATCTTCACTCTCATCTTCTTCCTCTTCTTCTTCTTCTACTTCTTCTTTTTGAGCTATTTTTTCTCACATAATAGGTTCTGGTATTGAAATTTTATTTCCCAGAGTTTCAAAAGGAACAAACTCTTGATGGAAATATTCTGGTACCTAGATATGTTCAAAATCCTTCTCTCTATATTTGATTAAATCTTGGACAATTTTAGCTTCTGACATTTTCTTCTTCATTTTCTTTTATTTAGCTTATTTTTCAAGATCTTTTGTTGCCTGAATTTTCAAATCATTTACCTCAGTATGATCTTAATTGAAACTCGCATCTCCCTCCTTCTTCTTTTTCTTATGTTCTCTCCACTTTTCTACTACTTCATCAGAAATTTTTTTGTTCGTCTTTGGTGGAGATGACTGGGTTTTCAGAATAGTAGATTTTTCTTTGGCTTCTGGTTCTTTATCTTTTCTCTTATTCTGAGTTTTCTTGGAAGTTTACCCTACTTCCCCTTTCTTGACTAAAGTTTGAACTTCACTCTCAAAAATATCTTAAAACTCTCCTAATTTGGTACTGAAACCAAATTTCATTCTCCTAAGAGTGTCATCACTTGACAACATGATCTTGAAGGTTATGGGTTTTGAACTACAAAGAATCTTTGACAAGATCACCACATACATGATTATATGAGACTTGAGGGTTCCATTATTTATGTTGGTGATTGTTATAAGGGTGTAATTGACTAGGTTTACCTTTCTAAGGTTAACCAAAAAATACATCATAAATATATCACTTTTATTAAGAGATTCCTTGTCTCCCTTTCTCAGAATAAGAAAACCCTGCAACCATAAGACTAACAACCTAAAGTTTGTTGAAATATGGTTTATCTTTAGTGATTTTACTCCATTGATTCCAAGGAACTCAATTTCCTTTACCTTCTCAAATATTCCTATCTTATCAGGCAACTTGCGAGAGAAAAAATATTATATCACCTTGATAAGTAATTCCAATAATGTTTGCAGCCATTTTGAATGATAATGAATTGGTTTTCCCATATCTCTTAAAAGAAAACTTTCCCATTCCCCCTTCTTTATAAAAACTTATTGTATCATAAAATTCTATGATAATGTCAGGATAAACCAGATTCTAACTCTTTATCTTAGCAACATATAGACTTTCACATCCATTCAGCTTGATATTCTTCTTAATCAAAGAATTATACTTGGCATAGAAATTTGGTTCAACCAACCTTTCCTTGTAGATTTTTCAATCCTTGATTTCCTTGTTTGAATTCATCTAATTCTATGAGTAAACTTCAAGCGACATCTAGAATGTAAGGAAACTTGGAAAATTGAATGACTTATTTGTATAAGAGAAGATATTCGGTGCAAAAAGTCTTGAAAAACTAATGTGGGACACAGATTAGGGGGCCTTTATATAGGATTCGAGGTGATGGTTCAAATTCTCAATTAAATCCAACAGTTGATATAAGCTTGATATGATCTGACGATTGAAATGAATGTCTAAGAACGATTTGGTAGTTTTCAATCTTTTGAGGTTTTAAGGAAAAATTAGATTTGAAGAAATTGAATCCGATAGAGTTTTCTTAAATCAAGATAAAAGTACCAATAAGTAAAAAAAATAATTACGAATATTAAAGTAAGGAAACCTACCTTTATGATTGCTTAGAAATAATTTTCAATATTCAGAAGAAAAGAAATTCTTAGAAAACTTCGATTTTGAAAAAATATATTTATGAAATAAAATTTTAGGTTTTGAAAAAAATAGAGAACTCAAAAATTTAGGTTTCAAAAATTCAGGTTCTGAGAATTCAAAAATTTAGGTTCTGAGAATTCAAAAATTCAGGTTCCAAGAATTCAAAAAATTCAGGTTCCAAAAAAATATTAAAAAAAATTGGAAAATAAAGAAATGTACTCCCCCTATGAAAAAGAGTTTCTTAATGTAAGGTGATAGGTATAAACAAAAAGTTAATATGAAAGATCGCCTTACAGTTATCATTCCTAACTTTTGTTTAATGTATTAAAATCTATTGGAAGGTAAAGATTTTGTAAAAATATCAGCAAGTTGATCTTGCATTCCGATAAATTGAAGAATGGTATCTCTTTTAAGTGTGTGATCCCTAAGAAAGTGATACATGATATCTACGTGTTTTGCACAAGAGTGATGTCTAGGATTTTTTGTAACACCCGAGATTTTTATGAGTAATATTTTGTTTTTATGTCATCAAAGGAATCTTTCACTACACACTATCTTGACTTACTTTACACGCAATCGCGACCTTCCTCGATAGCTTGTGTTGTACGCAATACCGAGTTTCACTAAACAACGATATGCTATTAAAATATTATTAAAACTAGCCATTATGAATAGTAATAACCACTTTTTGAAATTTTGTAAATTTTATTTTTCAAAATGGACTTCATTTTTGGATTCGGAATATCGAAATTATCTTAGGGTGAAATTTTGGTGATTTTCGGATAACTTTCATATTTTGATGAATAGTGAAAATTACTAAATTTTAAATAAAAACAACTTTTTCAATCAAAATAATTAATAGTGATAAATTATTAATTTGAGTGGTTTTAAAGTATATTTAGAATATATTTTTACAATTTAATACAATGTTGGTCATTGGATTTAATTTCACATTTAAACCAAACATAAACAAGTGTCAATTTTTTGATAGTTATTATCTCTTAAGAACATGCTATTTGTTTTGAGGACGGAAATTAATTTTTAAATTAATTAATTCAACTGATATGTTTTGAATTTGGTAAAATAGAAATAATTTTTTAGTTCATAATATCAAATATATCTTAGGCCTAATTTTTGGTATTTTTCTGAAAACTTTCAATTTTTGATGAATAGTGAAACCACTAAGTGGTAGTTAAAAAAACTGAATTGTTCATAAAACTTAATTTTACCGCTTTTGTGAGTGGAATCTCAAAAATCCGAGAGACATGGTTGATGTCAGTAAGTAAAATGTGGTTCAATGAGTTGAAAATAATTTTTTGGTGAATAGTAACTTTTTACTTTTTTTACCACTGTTAAAATTAAATAGGGTAATTAAGGGTAGAAATGATATTATTATTACCCTAACACATGTCCTAATTCTATTGGATAAGTTTAATTCGACCAAAAACAAACTTAGGAATAAAATATGACCATTTAGGCCCACTTTAATTAGATTAGGAAATTTATTATTATTTAATTCAAAGAAGAGTTAAAAGAGTTAAAATCAAAGTTTATTTAATAAAACATTTTTAATATAGGGTTATACATAAGATAAATTCGACTATAAATATTCATTAGAAATATAAAAAGATTTCCTACATAATGGTAATTTATTTGTAATTTTTATACATTAAATAATTTAATTTATTTATGACACAACGATGATACAGTAATTATCTTATTAATGAAATATTGACATAATTGATGTTATAAATACTAAAATAAATATAATTTAAGACTTTTTATGAATTCCACTAATTTTATAGGTTAATATGACATGATAGTATTGATTTAATTAACTTTTTTATAACTTATAATTCTGTTATGATTTTCACAAAAATCAATTACTAAATAGTGTCAAAATTGACATAAAATAGTTTTTAAAACAAATATTATATTATTAACTGTTATTTTATTCCTAAAAATATATGGTTTGGAAAAATTAATTAGATAAGGTTATATATATTAATAATAAACAATTTGGGGTTCTTTTGGCTTCTTATAGTAAGTTTATTAACCTTATAGTGTAAGAACACAAGAAGACACGGTAAAAGTAAAATTATTTAACTTAATGTTAAATCTAAATGATAAGGTTAAAATAGGAACCTAAACTTGTCTAAATTATATTGGATGAGAGGATTTCAACCCATCCCCACCTTAGACTCTAAATAAATAAATTTGGAGCTATTTAAAACCGAACTTGACTTTATAATAAAATAATATTTTTAGTTATTCCAAAGGTGCCCCTCTCCTCCCTTATAAAAGGGCACCTCCTCCCTCTCTTCCTCACACCACTTTGAGCCTTCAATATCGGCCAACCCCTGAAAATTTCTCTTCTAAACTTCCCTATAAACATCCTAGAGATTCTTTTCTTCCTCAAATACCAATTTTAGTGCCCTAAAAGGAGATCTCAAAGAGGCGCTTCAAAGAAGAGGTAATTTCCGTTATCGATTTTTTCAACTTTATTTATTCTTCCACTAATTCTTCTTAGGTTGTTTCATTATGAAGTTATAACATCAGTATCACTCATATACTGATATTTTATTATAAGTATGAAACAACCCTATTTCACCATCTATCCATCCTACGGAAAACGAAATCACCGGGCGTGCGTACGTACGGAATACCGTCTCCACGACGTGATGAGATTCATTCTCCATGTTAACCATTTAAGAATGATTATAAAGTATATATAAGAAATAATAATGAAATATATTACATTATAAAGCTACTAAATTTATGTGTATATATATGTATGTCATCTACTTAATTCCACTCAATTCAATAATGAAAAGAAAACAGCGTTCATGCGTACGTACGACCTACCGTCTCCATGAACGGTGTATTTCTTTCCATTTACTAATTTATTATATATATGTATATTCTGAATATATATGATATATAAATCATGTTTTATATTCTGGAAGTAAGTAAATCATGATATAAGTAATAATAATGTCAAGAACAACAAGTCCAAACACCTGCGACAAATGAATCGATTTACCCAAAACACTCTTTAACATGGAATTTACAAAAGAACGGGTAAAATAAAGTCATAAGTGAACCATATATGATATAATCACAATGATTATGATTCTGGAATAAGTCAATGACATTATTTAAATCATTATACAGGAGCTTCGGACACGTACAAAGCAAATCGGACCTAAGGTAAGGGAAATATCACAATCTCATTTTTATCCGAGATTGTTTATAATTTAGAATTTACTGGGGTGTATTTTATCATCCACATCCATGTTTCATCAATATGTAATATTATTTCCATCCACCTACAATTTTTTAAATCCAATTTTACCCTTTGGTGAGTTTTTAGTAAAATATATGAAAGGAATCTTTTGTCGTTTTTCGTACGAGTTACTTTTTGACTTTTCCGACAAAAGTACAAAGAATGTTTTTTTAACTTATACGGCATGAATGGATTTTTAAAACATTATTTACAAGAATCTTACTTTACAAGTTTTCAAGTTTATTTTTAATCAACTTCTTTTAGTTTAAATTTGTATGACATGTTAAGAAAGAAAAATGTTTTTGAAGAAGAAAGGATATTTTCCTCAAGAATGGAGTTCAAGTGTTTTATCAAAATTATTTTCCATCTAAGATAATAAAGGGTTCTATTTTTATCCATATTATTACATTTATTTGATTATGTTGTGAGGGAATTATTTTTATGAATTCATTTACCTTATATGATTTGTTTTATGATGTCATGATGTTTCAAGAATCCCATTTTTGTTAAATGTGTTATGCGATGATGTATGATTTATGATTATGTGGCACACATAAGAAAGGATTCATTATAAGATGGGTGGGACCTATATCTCCCTCCAATTCATTGGGTAAAGATTTATATCTCATGAGATAGACATGGCTGGAATGGAAGGTTATTTCGGTTCAGTGATACAGGACTGAAACGAGGAGTGAACTCGGTTCAGAAATGGACTTTGTCCGCTAAGATAGTCTTGGCAATGAGTCATGACTAACAAGAAATGATTTTCCATGATTATGTGTGCATGCCACAAAGTTTCAAGTTTTATGTTATGTTTATGGGGATCTCATTTTCACTTCTATGATTTATTCCATGTTAAGATATTATGATCTCTTTTGTAGGTTATGATTTTCAAAAAGATATGATATGATTTTTATTTCCTTTATTTTCCCTTGCTGAGCATTTGAGCTCACCCTTTTTTGTATGTTTTCTTTTCCCCAGGTCAGGAAGATGGATATTAAGAAGAATATGCTAAAAGGGACCCTAGATATGATGAAATAAATGGGAGACACTATAGAAGATTTATGAACCAGTTGTTTATGTTTCCCAGTTTCTAAAGACACTATACCTATACGGTCCTTTGTGGTTTTGTCATATGTTGTAATAAGTGTGCTTCAATTTTGAATTATTAACAATGTATGTAAAGTATGGGTCGTTATAGTTGGTATCAGAGGAAAGGTATAGTCAACCTTTGGAAACTAGGATGTGAAAGCCTTAGTAAGAACCCTAAGGATAAGTCTAAGCATAGAACACAATATTAGTGTTTTAGAAATGGCCATGAATAACCTAGGATAAGACCTTAAGCGTGAAAATTTTATTCTTGAATTATGTGGTTTTCCTATTATAATTAGTGTTGCTCACACTATTCTTCTTGGTTTTAGTCAATGGCCAGAACCCGAAGGAACCGTGTTAATGAGGAATGCGATGGGCAATGCAATGATTGTCCCCCTGAGCAACCAAACAATATGGGAGCTGGAATGCAAAATCTTGTAGCCATGCTCACACAACTTTCTCAAGCTATGAATCATGCAGGACTTCCAAACGAGCAAATGAAGAAGCAACATTCTGTTGAATCCTTCATGAGGCAGCGTCCACCTTCTTTCAGCAGGTCTACTGATCCATTAGTTGCTGAACAATGGATTAGTACTACTGAAAAGATATTTTCAGTTCTTCAATGTTCTAAACATGATAAAGTCATCCTAGCAGTGCATCGTTTGGAAGGAGATGCTGATCAATGGTGGAATCTTATTAAGATTACGAGGCAAAGGGATGAAATTGAGTCCATGGAATGGGACGAGTTCAAGAACTTATTTTTCAATAAGTACTTCCCTCCTATTCTCCGAACAAAGATGAAGAAAGAGTTTCTTGAACTGAAGCAAAGGGATGATGAATCTATTGGTACCTATGAAGCAAATTTTACAAGACTTGCAAGGTACGCTTCTGGTATTATTATCTAACCTGAGAGTAAGATCGATCAATTCTTTAGTGGCTTAAAACCAAGCCTTCGAAGGGCGTTATCCATAAGGGACTTCAATAGCTACGAGGAAATCGTTCGATGTGCTCTCAAAGTCGAGATGGATATTGGAGTAACCCATCAGTCATATGGGTTTGATAAGAAGAGGAAAATGGAATTCAAAGGAAAATCTAAAGAGCACACTGAAAAGAAGATGAGCTTTCCCTTATGATCAAAGTGTGGAAAGAAACATGGAGGGAGTTGTCTTAAAGGTACAAGTAAATGTTTCAAATGTGGAAAGGAAGGTCATCGGGCATTTGAATGCCGCGATAATGGGAAGAAGATGTCTAATGATGCAAACAAAGGAAGGGATACACAGAATGAACCTACTACACTTCAATGTTTCAAGTGCAAGGAGATGGGGCATTATGCCAATCAATTCCCAAATCCAAGGATTGATGATGATGGTCGACGTCAACAAACTCTTAAGGCTAAAGACAAAGGAAAGTCACATGCAATTTCTATCAGCGATGTGGAGTACGATAACGAAGTGGTAAAAGGTACACTTACCATCCACTCTAAAGTAGCAAATGTTTTATTTGATTCTGGATCCACCCACTCTTTTATTTCTGAAGAATTTTCTAAGGGTATCACCGTATTACCTCAACAATTAGATATTGAGTTAGCTGTGACAACACCTAATGGCACATCAATCGCATCAAAAGTTTATAATTCTTCTCCAATTGACGTTTGTGGGAAAGTGCTTCCTGCAAATCTTGTGATCCTTCCTTTAGTGGAATTCGATTTGATTCTTGGTATGGATTGGCTTTCTTTATACGGAGCTCATATCAATTTCCAAATAAGGGAAGTCACATTTCATACTCCAGATCAATCTATAATCGTCTATCAATGCATGGATGAACATAACCTTCCAGTGGAAATTTCTTCCATTTTATGGGTATTGATTCCACTAAATGAAGGTTATTTATCTCAAATGGTTTGTGAGAAACTCGTGATTAAGAATATGTCCATCGTGCGGGAGTTTTATGATGTCTTTCTGAAGGAATTACCGGGTATTCCACCAAATCGTGAAGTTGAGTTTTCAATAGAACTCGTACCGGGTGTTTTGCCTATTTCAAAGACACCTTATAGAATGGCCCCAATTGAGTTGCAGGAATTGAAGAAGCAACTCCAAGAGAATCTTGATAAGGGATTCATACGCCCTAGTGCGTCACCTTGGGGAGCACCTGTTCTATTTGTTAAGAAGAAAGATGGATCAATGAGACTCTGCATTGATTATCGAGAACTTAACAAGATCACTATCAAGAACAAATATCCTCTCCCACGCATTGATGACTTATTTGACCAACTACGTGGAGCTCAATACTTTTCCAAGATTGATCTTCGTTCAGGGTATCATCAATTAAGGGTCAAAAGGGAGGATATACCAAAGACGGCTTTCCGTACAAGGTATGGACACTATGAATTTATAGTGATGCCATTTGGTCTTACTAATGCCCCTGCTATCTTCATGGATCTAATGAATAGAGTCTTTAGAGACTATCTTGATCAATTTGTGGTAGTCTTTATAGACGATATTCTTGTCTATTCAAAGAGCAAGGAAGAGCATGAAGATCACTTGAGAATTATATTGAAGACCCTGAGAAAGGAGAAGCTTTATGCCAAATTTAACAAGTGTGAATTTTGGCTTCAAAAAGTTGCATTTTTGGGTCACATAATCTCAAAAGAGAGGATATCTGTGGATCCAGCAAAAACAGAGGTTATCGAAAGATGGTCGAGACCAACAACAGTAACTGAGATCCGAAGTTTTCTTGGTTTGGCTGGATATTATCGACGTTTTGTAAAAGATTTTTCACGATTATCTAACCCACTCACCAAGTTGACTCGGAAAGGAGTTAAGTTTGTTTGGACAGAGGAATGTGAAGAGAATTTCAAGGAGTTGAAAAGAAGGTTATCCAGTGCACCTGTGATCACACTGCCTTGTAGTGGAGAAAGGTTTGTGATCTACAATGATGCATCCAAGAAGGTATTGGGGTGTGTTCTTATGAAAAATGATATGGTGATAGCTTATGCCTCAAGACAGTTGAAAATCCAAGAGTAAAATTACCCAACACACGATTTGGAGTTAGCTGCGATAATCTTTTCACTAAAGATTTGGAGGCATTGCCTTTATGGTGAGAGGTGTGATATTTATACTGATCATAAAAGTTTAAAGTATATTTTCACACAAAAGGAGCTGAATATGCGTCAAAGAAGATGGTTGGAGCTGATTAAGGATTATGACTGCTCAATCCATTACCACCCTGGGAAAGCAAACAAGGTGGAAGATGCATTAAGTCGACAAGACCATGCTAGTTTATCCATGATGAGGATAAAAAAAGATCCAATATTTATGGATTTACAAAGGATGGATCTTGGAATTATAATGGAAGGGGAAAAATCTTATCTTTCTCAAATGAATGTTCAACCATCTATACATGTGAAGATTAAAGAGGCACAAAAAGAAGATGTCGAGTTACAAAAGAAGGTGAGAAATGTTCCTGAATTCAACCTTGATTGTGATGGGATAATAAAGTTCAGGAATCGGGTTTGTGTTCCTCCCATCCCCGAATTAAAGAAGGAACTGCTGGATGAAGCTCATAGTTCTTCATTCTCTATTCATCCTGGAAGCACGAAGATGTATAGGGACCTGAAAGAGTACTTCTGGTGGGATGGCATGAAAAGAGATGTTGTTGAATATGTCTCTCGATGCTTGGTTTGTCAACAAGTTAAAGCTGAGAGACATAAGTCTAAGGGGATGTTACAACCATTACCCATACCCGAATGGAAGTGGGAAAACATCACTATGGACTTTGTCACAGGACTTCCTAAAACATCCAAAGGCAATAATGCTATCTGGGTCATAGTTGATCGTCTTACAAAGTCTGCACATTTCATTGCTATTAGAGAGGATTTCTCTCTGGATCAGCTTGCCAGGATATATGTAAAGGAAGTGGTAAGATTGCATGGAGTACCACTTTCTATTATCTCTGATCGGGATCCAAGATTTACCTCGAAGTTCTGGCGAATTCTTCAGCATACTCTAGATACAGAGTTGAGTTTCATCACTGCTTATCATCCTCAGACAGATGGTCAGTCTGAGAGAACAATTCAAACACTAGAAGATATGTTGAGAGCTTGCTCTATGGATTTCAAAGGAGGTTGGGATCAACACCTACCTTTGGTGGAATTTTCTTATAATAATAGCTTTCACTCCAGTATTCAGATGGCTCCTTATGAATCTCTTTATGGAAAGAAATGCAGGACTCCAACTTGCTGGGATGAAGTTGGGGAAAGAAAGCTATTAGGACCTGATCTCGTTGATGAAATGGCAGAAATGGTCAGATCTATTCAACAACACATAAGAGCAGCTCAGAGTCGACAGAAAAGTTATGCCGACAACCGAAGAAAAGACCTAGAGTTTGAAGTGGGTGATAAAGTGTTCTTATGAATATCTCCCTGGAAGAGGGTTATGAGATTTGGAAAGAAGGGGAAGTCGAGCCCTAGATATATCGGTCCTTTCAAAATACTGGATCGTGTTGGAAAGGTAGCTTACCGATTGGCGCTTCCACCGAATCTCTCTCAAGTTCACGATGTGTTCCAGGTATCTCTCCTGATAAAGTACATACCTGATCCTTCACATGTACTCAGCTCAGAAGTTGTACCGCTGGAGCAAGATCTTTCTTATGAAGAACAACCGATAGAGATTCTGGATCGTAGCAAAAAAGTCCTACGAAACAAGACCACTCTATTGGTGAAAGTTTTATGTAGTAACCACCAACTTGAAGAAGCTACATGGGATCTTGAGGATATGATGAGGGAGAAGTATCCTCATCTGTTTGTTACAAAGTGACGAATTTCGAGGGCGAAATTCTTTTTAAGGGGGGTAGAATGTAACACCCGAGATTTTTATGAGTAATATTTTGTTTTTATGTCATCAAAGGAATCTTTCACTACACACTAGCTTGACTTACTTTACACGCAATCGCGACCTTCCTCGATAGCTTGCGTTGTACGCAATACCGAGTTTCACTAAACAACGATATGCTGTTAAAATATTATTAAAACTAGCCGTTATGAATAGTAATAACCACTTTTTGAAATTTTGTAAATTTATTTTTCAAAATGGAATTCATTTTTGGATTCGGAATATCGAAATTATCTTAGGGTGAAATTTTGGTGATTTTCGGATAACTTTCATATTTTGATGAATAGTGAAATTACTAAATTTTAATTAAAAACAATTTTTTCAATCAAAATAATTAATAGTGATAAATTATTAATTTGAGTGGTTTTAAAGTATATTTAGAATATATTTTTACAATTTAATACAATGTTGGTAATTGGATGTAATTTCACATTTAAACCAGACATAAACAAGTGTCAATCTTTTGATAGTTATTATCTCTTAAGAACACGCTATTTGTTTTGACGACGGAAATTAATTTTTAAATTAAATAATGAAACTGATATGTTTTTAATTTGGTAAAATAGAAATCATTTTTGATTTCATAATATCAAATATAGCTTAGGCCTAATTTTTTGTATTTTTCTGAAAACTTTCAATTTTTGATGAATAGTGAAACCACTAAGTGGTAGTTAAAAAAACTGAATTGTTCATAAAACTTAATTTTACCGCTTCTGTGAGTGGAATTTCAAAAATCCAAGAGACACGGTTGATGTCAGTAAGTAAAATTTGGTTAAATGAGATGAAAATAATTTTTTGGTGAATAGTAACTTTTTACTTTTTTTACCACGGTTAAAAGTAAATAGGGTAATTAAGGGTAAAAATGATATTATTATTACCCTAACACATGTCCTAATTCTATTGGATAAGTGTAATTCGACCAAAAACAAACTTAGGAATAACATATGACCATTTAGGCCCACTTGAATTAGATTAGGACATTTATTATTATTTAATTCAAAGAAGAGTTAAAAGAGTTAAAATCAAAGTTTATTTAATAAAACATTTTTAATATAGGGTTATACATAAGATAAATTCAACTATAAATATTCATTAGAAAGATAAAAAGATTTCCTACATAATGGTATTTTATTTGTAATTTTTAGACATTAAATAATTTAATTTATTTATGACACAATGATGATGCAGTAATTATCTTATTAATGACATATTGACATAATTGATGTTATAAATACTCAAATAAATATAATTTGAGACTTTTTATGAATTCAACTAATTTTATAGGTTAATATGACATGATAGTATTTATTTAATTAACTTTTTTCTAACTTATCATTCTGTTATGATTTTTACAAAAATCAATTACTAAATAGTGTCAAAATTGACATAAAATATTTTTTAAAACAAATATTATATTATTAATTGTTATTTTATTCCTAAAAATCTATGTTTCGGCCAAATGAATTATATAAGGTTATATATATTAATAATAAACAATTTGGGGTTCTTTTGGCTTCTTATAGTAAGTTTATTAACCTTATAGTGTAAGAACACAAGAAGACACGGTAAAAGTAAAATTATTTAACTTAATGTTAAATCTAAATGATAAGGTTAAAATAGGAACCTAAACTTGTCTAAATTCTATTTTATGAGAGTATTTTGACCCATCCCCACCTTAGCCTCGAAATAAATCAATTTGGAGCTATTTAAAACCGAACTTGACTTTATAATAAAATAATATTTTTGTTATTCCAAAGTTGCCCCTCTCCTCCCTTATAAAAGGGAACCTCCTCCCTCTCTTCCTCACACCACTTTGAGCCTTCAAGCTCGGCCAACCCCTGCCAAATTCTCTTCTACACTTCCCTAGAAACATCCTATAGGTTCTTGTATTCCTAAAAGACCAATTTTAGTGCCCTAAAAGAAGATCTCAAAGAGGCGCTTCAAAGAAGAGGTAATTTCCGTTACCGATTCTTTCAACTTTATTTCTTCTTCCACTTCTTCTTATTAGGTTGTTTCATTATGAAGTAATAACATAAGTATCACTCATATACTGATATGTTATTATAAGTATTTAACAACACTATTTCACCATCTATCCATCCTACGGAAAATGAAATCACTGCGCGTGCGTACGTACGGAATACCGTCTCCACGACGCGATGAGATTCATTCTCCATGTTAACCATTTAAGAATGATTATAAAGTATATATAAGCAATAATAATGAAATATATTACATTATAAAGCTACTGGATTTATTTGTATATATATGTATGTCATCTACTTAATTCCACTCAATTCAATAACGAAAATAAAACAGCGTTCATGCGTACGTACGGCCTACCGTCTCCATGAACGGTGTATTTCTTTCCATTTACTAATTTATTATATATATGTATATTCTGAATATATATGATATATAAATCATGTTTTATATTCTGTAAGTAAGTAAATCATGATATAAGTAATAATAATGTCAAGAACAACAAGTCCAAACACCTACGACAAATGAATCGATTTTACCCAAAACACTCTTTAACATGGAATTTACAAAAGAACGGGTAAAATAAAGTCATAAGTGAACCATATATGATATAATAACAATAAGTATGATTATGGAATAAGTCAATGACATTATTTAAATCATTATACAGGAGCTTCGGACACGTACAAAGCAAATCGGACCTAAGGTAAGGGAAATATCACAATCTCATTTTTATCCGAGATTGTTTATACTTTGGAATTTACTGGGGTGTATTTTATCATCCACATCCATGTTTCCTCAATATGTAATATTATTTCCATCCACCTAAAATTTTTTAAATCCAATTTTACCCTTTGGTGAGTTTTTAGTATGAGATATGAAAGGAATCTTTTGTCGTTTTTCGTACGAGGTACTTTTTGACTTTTCCGACAAAAGTACAAAGAATGTTTTTTTTAACTTATACGGCATGAATGGATTTTTAAAACATTATTTCCAAGAAGATTCCTTTACAAGTTTTCAAGTTTATTTTTAATCAACTTTATTTAGTTTAAATTTGTATGACATGTTAAGAAAGGAAAAATGTTTTTGAAGAAGAAAGGATATTTTCCTCAAGAATGGAGTTCAAGTGTTTTATCAAAATTATTTTCCATCTAAGATAATAAAGGGTTCTGTTTTTATCCCTTTTATTACATTTATTTGATTATGTTGTGAGGGAATTATTTTTATGAATTCATTTACCTTATATTATTTGTTTTATTATGTCATGATGTTTCAAGAATCCCATTTTTGTTACATGTTTTATGCGATGATGTATGATTTATGATTATGTGGCACACATAAGAAAGGATTCATTATAAGATGGGTGGGACCTATATCTCCCTCCAATGCATTGGGTAAAGATTTATATCTCATGAGATAGACATTGCTGGAATGGAAGGTTATTTCGGTTCAGTGATACAGGACTGAAACGAGGAGTGAACTCGGTTCAGAAATGGACTTTGTCTGCTAAGATAGTCTTGGCAATGAGTCATGACTAACAAGAAATGATTTTCCATGATTATGTGTGCATGCCACAAAGTTTCAAGTTTTATGTTATGATTATGGGGATCTCATTTTCACTTCTATGATTTATTCCATGTTAAGATATTATGATCTCTTTTGTAGGTTATGATTTTCAAAAAGATATGATATGATTTTTATTTCCTTTATTTTCCCTTGCTAAGCATTTGAGCTCACCCTTTTTTGTATGTTTTCTTTTCCCCAGGTCAGGAAGATGGATATTAAGTAGAATATGCTAAAAGGGACCCTAGATATGATGAAATAAATGGGATACACTGTAGAAGATTTATAAACCAGTTGTTTATGTTTCCCAGTTTCTAAAGACGCTATACCTATACGGTCCTTTGTGGTTTTGTCATATGTTGTAATAAGTGTGCTTCAATTTTGAAGTATTAACAATGTATGTAAAGTATGGGTCGTTATATTTTTTCTTAGGTAAATGGGTTTTGTATTATCACAAAATATCTATGTTTTGGTAAAACTCATGCCATAGTCTATGAGTGTGTGTTTCATCCACAACACCTGAGCACAACAACTTCCAATGGCTACATATTCATCTTCAGCAATGGAAAGTGCTACTGAATGTTGCTTCTTGAATGACCAAGAAACTAATGAATCTCATAAGAAATGACAAGTTCTGGATGTACTTTTTCTATCCATTCTACATACATCAAAATCATCATCTGAAAAACTTTTCAAAACAAAATCATTTCCAGAAGAATAGAAAAGTCATAGATCGATAATTACCTTTAAATAGTGAAAAAAAAATTCAATGCTTTTAAATGAGATTCCTTTGGATTTGATTGAAATATTGCACATAAACATACTGAAAACAATAATCCTGGATGAATAGATATTAATTATAATAAACTTCCAATCACACCTATAAAATATGTTTAATCTACTGGTTTCCCAGCTTCATCAAGATCAAGAGAATTTTAGGTACTGATTGGAGTGATTATAATTTTAGTGTTATCATATCCATACTTTTTAATAAGATCTTTAATATAATTATGTTGAGATATATAAGTTCCTTCTGGTTTTTGAGAAATTTGAAAACCAAGAAAAAATATTAACTCACCCATCATACTCATTTCAAACTCATATTTCATGAGATTTGCAAACGAGTTAGTTAAAGATTGCTGATTTGATCCAAATATAATGCTGTCAACATAAATTTGAACAATAAAAACATTTTTTTATCTTTCCTTATAAAAATAGTTGGATCAACATTTCCCTTAACATAATTGTTTTGTAACAGAAATTATATAAGTCAATCATATCAGGCTCTAGGGGGTTGTTTAAGACTATATAAATCTTTGGTAAGTTTGAAAACATGTTTGGGATGTTTTTTGTCTTCAAATCTAGGAGGTTGTTCAACATAAACTTCCTCTTGAACATATCCGTTAAATAAATCACACTTCACATCAATTTGAAAAAGTTTTAAATTAAATAATTCTGCAAAGGGAAGTAAAATACAAATAGATTCAAGTATAGATATTTGAGCATTGGTTTCTTCATAGTCTATTACTTCTAGTTGATTATAGCCATTAGAAACTAGTATAGCATATTTATTACAATGATTCGATTTTCATCACATTTATTTATAAAGACCCATTTTACTCCAATTATAGAAGTTTCCTTGGGTCTTTCAACCAAGGCCCAAACTCTGTTCCTTTCAAATTAATTTATTTCGTCTTGCATAGATTTAATCCAATCATCATCACCTGGAGCTTCATCAGTACTTTTTTGTTCTAATTGAAAATGAAATACTAAATGTTCTACTTCATTTCCTAAAGAACTCATAGTCATTATAGGTTTATTTACATCACCAATGACACTATCACTTGGTTTATTCTTAAGAAACAACTAATTTGGGTTTTGTAACACCTATTCATCAACATAAGGTAGAAAATATTCTGGGGTAAATACTACAGAAACATTTTCTTGAGAATTTTCCTTATTCAAAGAATTTTCCATCAAAGGTTGATAATAAGTTTTTAAAAACACATCAAAGAATATAAGTTGGGGTTCTTTAAAAACAAAAGGATCACTTTCATCAAATTTAATATGCATTATTTCTTCAATAGTACAGGTATTTTTATTAATGACTCTATGGGCCCTAAAAGTAGTGGAATAGCCTAAAATAATTCTTTCATCAGATTTTCATGATAATTTATGTAATTTATCTTTAGTATTCAAGACGAATGGTCACTTGACTTTAATGTCTCGAATGCAAAAAATGTCTTCGCTTAGGTATGGGTGCATCTTCATGGTCTTAATTGGGTTCTTTGGCATCCAGAGATCCTGCATGATATTGGAACGGCAATTGGAACTCCCATCCGCCTTGACAAGGAAACAACTGATGTCAGATTTGGGCACTTCGCTAGAATGCTGGTGGAAGTTGATCTCAGATCCACTCTCATTGATACGGTAACTCTTTCTATTCCGTCTGATCAAATTCAAATTGATGTTGAATATGAAAAGATGCCTCTTTTCTACACTAAATGCATGACTGTGGGGCACTCTTTGGAGTTGTGTCGTAAAAACAACTCTTGTAAAGAGTGTGGGATGCGAGGACACCCCTCCAATCTCTGTCGAAAAAAGGATACTTTGAAGGAATCGTCCTCTCCAAAGCATGTCATCAAGGACAGCGACCCTCCTATGAAGGCAGTCCCTGATGTGCCAACTCTTTCAAAGGGCAAAGAGTTGATTGTTGATTCTACTCCGACAAGATCTTATAGCGGCCCTTCTAGAGATCAGGAGGTTATCACTTCTGATAATTTGATCCCTGACTCTCACCAGGTTGATGTCTATAATCAGGGTGATGTGCAATTACATGTTGATTATCATCATGAAATCCAAAAGCAATTTCAGATATCTGAGTTACCTGAGAAATGGGGGAACATTTCTGAAGATGATCAGGGGAGGGTGGGTACACCGATCAGGGTCTCAGGCAATGGTGACAAGTCAAAAACTACTGAGAAAGGAAGGGCGGAGGAATCCACTCCTGGAGTTGGGGACCTAACCCTCTGCAAAGGGGGTGCCTCTCATGTTGAGACCAAGGGAAGAGGTATGGATGCAAATACGATATCATATAGTGATATTGTCCGAGGAGAAAAGAAAAGAAGCTCTGACAATGAGGGTGTCAGATCTGCCCCTGTTTCAAGGAAACCAAGGAAGGACTACTCTGCAGTTCCGAGGACCTTGACCACTAGGGCATCTGCCAAGAAGGAGATTGAGAAGCTATCGAAGGAGCAGATGGACAAACGGAAGTTCTATAAGAAGCTTCTTAAACAATACGAGACCCAATCAGAATGGGAATCAGCTGATGCTGATGACACGATCGGGTATGGGGGTGGTGACTATGAATGTTTTGACTTGTAATCTCTCTCTCTTCCTTCTCCTGTTTCTGCACTTTTATTTTATTAATAAATTTGGTGGTCCAAGCTTGCTTGGATCGGACTTTCTGGTATAACAAACAGTACTAATAGCTTCAACCCAAAAGTGTTTAGCAATAAAATATTCACTCAACATTATTCTACTTATCTATTGAAGAATTTGATTTCTTATTTCGACAACACCATTCTATTAAGGAGTTCTTGGGGCTAAGAAGTTATGAGTAATGCCTTTTTTACTAAAAAATGTTTCAAAATCAAAAATTTTAAATTCTCCTCCATGATCACTATGAATAGTTATCAATGGAAGGTTTTTCTAATTTTTAACTTGGGATCTAAAAATTTTAAAATAAGAAAAGACGTCATATTTATTTACTAGAAAATAGATCCATGTAAATCTGGTGTAATCGTCAACTAAAACAAATATATAGTATTTTCCTCTAATACTTCCAGTTTGTGTTGGACCAAAAAGATATATATGCACTAGATGTAATGAATCATAATTTGAGACTTCTCAAATTTATTTAAAGCTTGACTTATGTTTCTTTCCATATTTACAAGGATCACAAACTTTTGAAGAATCAAATCTATGCTCTGGTAGATCCTTAACAAGTCTTTTCTTTGAGAGTTTTCATAGGTTCCTAAGGTTATAGTGTCCTAGTATTCTATTACATAACCAAAATTGATCTTACATTGCACTAGGTAAAGGTAGATATTGTCTCCTAAGGTCTTCTAAGTTAAGTGTGTAAAAATTCACATGCCTTTGGGAAGAAAGAATAAACTCATCCTTGGAATTTTGTACTAGACATTTATCATTACTAAAATTCATAATGTATCCTTAATCACATAATTGACTTATGCTAATGAAGTTTTTGTTAATACCTTTTACAAATAAAACATTTTAAATTAAAGTTTTTTCAAGAAGAACAATGTTACATATACTAATAATTTCCCCCTGAGCATTATCTACGAAAGTTACTTTTCCTTCATCCTTCTTTATAATGTTTTTAAAGAAATTTTTTTTCAAGTTATGTTTTGGGAACATCTATTATCCATGTACCAAGTATTTTTGTTGGTACTATCTTTATTTTCCAGAAAATAAAAGAGTTGGAATTTCAGAATCCAAACTTTCTTGGATTCGAAAATTTTAGAAAGTAAAATCTTAGGAATCCATATTTTCTTAGAAAATTAAGCTTTATGAAAACATAAGGATTGAATCATATTTAAAGAACAATTTTTCTCCCAATGTCCACCGCATTAACACTTGGTGCAGAAGGTATCACTTTGGGTAATAAAATAATTATGGCTAAAAACAGGGTTTGAATGAGTATAAACGATTCCTGAACTATTCCTTTAAAGATTAATTTGTGAATATATTTTATCAAATTCCTTTCTTCCAAAAGTAAAATTTTATAAAAGTTTCTTTAAGGAAAAAATTTCAGATTTTATTCTGATGACTAAATTTTTTTCCTCATAGTCGTTAGTTTTAGAAATTAAGTTATTCTCTAAAAAAATTTCTTATAAATAACATTTTCAAGATCCTTATAAAGTTTATCCTTCTTAGAATTAGTTTCCTTTAATTTTTTAGAAACACTTTCAAAATCAAGATTTTTTTATCAAGATCTTTAAAAAGATCTTATACTTCTTTTGTTAAAACATAAATTCTAGAATTTTCTTTCTCTAATTTCTTATTTATCTTACAGTTCTCATTTTTAAGTAATTTATAAAATCTATAAACTTCTTCAAATAAAGGTAAGGTATTATCTTTTGATGAAGAAGATTCATAATATTATTCATTAGTAAAATTAACATTTAACGAAATATTGGTTAAAGATTCAGTATTGTGTACCTTATCCATAAGACAATGATTTTCAATGGGTACTCTAGCTATAAGACCAATATTATTTTGACCAGAAGATTCATATTCTGAAGATTCATCTGAAGAGTCACTGCCACTGGCACTCTAGGTGTCATTTTCTTTTAGAACTTTCTTAGACTTATATTTGTAATACTTCTTTATGTTTCTTTAAAAATGATTTTCCTTCCTATATTTTATCTTAATAATAGGACAATTAGGTATGATATGTCCATCCCTTCTTCAATCATAACAGGTTACTTCAGAATCTTTCTTTTCCTTTCTATCTTTCTTCTTATATCTGTACTGAAAATATTTCTTTCCCACAATCTTGTTTATCCTTCAAGAAAGACTGGATAATTCATTCTTAGACTGATCACTATCACTTTATTCTAAAATAACAAAATATTTCTTATCTTTAGATCTATTTTCTCTTTTCAGAGTCTTGGATTTAGATGTAGTAGTGAAGGATACACTTCCATTACCATTCTTCTTTTTGTTGAAATCAGCATCTCTCTTGATTCTTATTTCATGCTGAAGAAGAGTTCCAAATAACTCATCAAGAGTAATGTTAGATACTTTTCTATTCTCATTAATAGATATCCTTTTATATTCCCACTCATTAGGCATGATGTCAATTATCTTATCCACAAGAACTTCATCATCAAGACCTTTATATCCCGTATATTGAAGACTGTTGACAATGGTCATAAATATTTGTTTTACTTTGCAAATAGGTTCTCCATAAGGCAATAATAATCCATGATATTCAGATCTTAACATAGCTCCTCTAGTTTATATCACTTTAGAAGTTCAAAAATGTGTATCTTTATGTTTCTTCCAAATGCATTTGGCAGTTTCAAAAGAAGATATCTGACTATATATATTCTAGGTCATAGAAAACAATAGAGTATTGTATACCTTGTAGTTTAATTGATATTATAGTTTCTCTTGGTTGGTGAAGGTTTAGACTTCTTTATCTGGAATTTTTTAATCTCCAGGGAGCATAAAAGAATTTTCTACTCCAGTGTTAATGATAAAAATTTTCATCCTATCTCTCTAGTACTCATAATCATTACCATCAAATATTGGTGCTCTGGTAGGATTAATGTTTTCAATAGAACCAAAATTTATACCTTCCATTCTATAAGAAGATAATTTTCCACAAGATTTGTTAATAGTAAAAGTTTATAAACAAAGATAAAAATCTTTAAGCAAAACATGAACAAGAAAAGTTAAGCAAGAAAATTTAGAGAAAGAAAAACTTGAGCTATAAAACTTATATGTAGGTATAATTGTTTTAGAGACCTTACTCTGATACCAATTGTAGGATTGAAATAGAATATGTAGATTCTCAAATACAAGAGGGGGTGAATTGTATGTTTAAAAACTTTCACTTTTAAACTTAAGGAAAACTATGTTTAAC
This sequence comes from Viscum album, assembly GCA_963277665.1. NCBI lineage: Eukaryota > Viridiplantae > Streptophyta > Magnoliopsida > Santalales > Viscaceae > Viscum > Viscum album. Next base: position 1,063,200,946 of record OY728166.1, on the reverse strand, counting down.
AAAGTTAAAAAAAAGTAGATTCATATACCCTCTTTAGTTCTTATTTAAATGGATAATTGGAATGGACCAGGCCCAATTATAAGAAAACTAAACTTAATCAAGTTAAACTTAGAAAAATTTAAGCAGGTTTATATTAGGGGAATATTCTACCTTAAAGCGTATAAAATCTTATTTATAAGAGTAAATATAAGTAGAATAAAGTATAATAAAAATATACTTTCTTTATTTAAAAAAAATATAACAGAAATAAAACATGAAACAAAAATCAATTAAACAAGTAGGAAATCTTTTAACCCAAAGAAAAGGGTATCCAACAACCTTGGATAAAGGTTCCTTGATTTATAATTTCAATAAAGTCTGTCTTACCCACACTAGGGTAAGCCTTTGATAAGAATATCAGAGTCTGTCTTGCTATCCCCGCAAGCCCTAAAACTTTAAGGTAGTCGACATCACTGTCTTCTTATCCTCTGAAGCCCTCGATTGTACTCAACAACAATCGGAGTCACACAAAAAAAGCTGAACAAGAGTTCATGGTTGAACAAGAGGTTCATAAAATGCACAAGTCATGAGATTCTTTCTCTCTCTATAAATCACTTCACAGCATGAAATCTATAGGATCATAGAATGATAATGAGATCATTCAAATGAAATCCTATTTATAGGAAAAACTTCAATGGTCAGATCCCTCCTCCAATGATCATATTTTTCCTTGAATATCAGAGGGGCCTATACACATGTCACTCAACCAACGGTTAGTTAGAAACAAATTGAATGGCATTGTTTCATTGTAACAAAAACATGGAAAACATTATCATGCTTGAGAATCAATAATATGTAAAGAAAATAAAATAGCTTAACCAAAACTGAATAATCAAAATCTAAGAAAAATTGAATTCAGAGTCTAAATATATAAACAATCGGATTCTAGAAAAATAAATGTATATCCATATTCTATTTTTCTAAGAATTTTGAGTCTGGATTCTAAAGATTTAGGAGTCTAAATTTTAAGGAACTCAGAGTCTAAATCATGAGGAATTTGGATTCTGAATTCTGTGTAATTTGGATTTTGAATTCTAGGGAATCTAGGGTCTGGATTTTAGAGAATTCAGAGTCTAAATTTTAGAGAATTAAGAGTTTGAATTGCAGAGAATTCAAAGTCCGAATTTCAGAGAATTATGAGTCTGAATTTTTGAGAATTTAGAGTCTGAATTTCAGAGAATTCAGAGTCTCAGTTTTAGAGAATTCAAAGTCTTAATTTCATTGAATTCAGAGTCTGAATTTCAGATAATTTGGAGTCTGAATTTCAGAGAATTTAGAGTCTGAATTTCAGAGAATTCAGAGTCTTAAGGAACTGTAATATTCTGAGGTTTTTTATAAGGATCTGAATTTTTTACTTAGAAAAAAAATGTTTAGACTTTTTTTTGAGAATACATTGAATAAGACATTAAAAACATGATAGGGATAAAACTTTTCTTAGAAAAATAAATTTTTTCTTAATAAAATAATTATTAGAGAAAGATAATTTTTCTTAAGAAAATGTGTTTGTGATTTTCAAAACATAGAGTAATGTAAAAGTCATAAGGAAACCTTATTGAATCAATAGAGGTATCTTGTGGTCATTTGAAATCATGCGACCACATGATTCACTTTGGATATTGCGATGGGATCTCATGAAGTGTGTGATTTTATTTGGATATTGCAATGGGATCTCACACAAAACTCATGATTGTCTTTGGATATCATGATGGATCAAACAAAGAACTGGAAGACAACATCACATATGATCACATTATTGTTAATTGATCTTATGATGTGATCTCATGGAGAACATGATGTTGATTACTATGGTAGTTGGATAGATGGTTGTCTTCAATTTGAGGATTTAAGGTGGTGGACTCTTACCAATAAATACCCAAATAACCATCCATAAAACCTGATGAAGTTTTTATTAAAAGAATTATTTCAAGCAACATCGATGAAGGAACCTCACGGGGATATCTCATGAAAGATTCTTTCATAGATATCTCTTAAAGAAGAATACATGATTGAGATTGAGTAAGTTCTGCACATGATCTAAAAAAGGTCTCATCCAAAGCGTGAAAGGGTCTCACATTAAGATCTTGTGAAAAGAGTGAAAGGGTCTCGCACGAGGATCTTGAGAAAAGTGAAAAAGCATCTCGTTCAAAGCATGAAAGGGGTTACATGTCAGGATCTCATGTAAGGGTATCTATTAGGATCTCATGTAAAGGGTTACATGTTAGGATATTATGCAAGGTTATGTGTCACGAACCGTCATCAGGGCCCATGTCGGGACTACCCCAAGCCTGCCTTCCATAGGCCAGGGGCTGGCAACTAGCACCAAAGGTGTAAATCCCAATAAAAAGGGAAGGCATTGCCTTTATAAAATTAAACAAAACTACAGAGTACAAGCAGAAGCAAACACTAAGTAAAGAAGTAAACAATGTACTGAAAGTACAAGGGGCCGGAAATACAAGCCCAAAAGAAAGGTACAGCTACAACTAAAAGTAAAGTACAACTCAAAGGATAACAGCTGAAAGGGTGACAAGCATCTCCTGGATCGTCCACCACAGATCCTACCTAAAGGGTAGGTACAGATGTCCTCCTCAGCACTCTACGTCTGATCGTCCGTCCGTCCGTCTCCTCCGGGTACTGACTCATCGTGAGATCCACCTCCGGGTACCGACTCGTTGTGAGATCCACCTCTGGGTACCATCCAGCTCTACAAGCCTCAACCACGATCAGTGATGTCCATCGTCTGCAACCAACATAATGAGGTGCGGGCATAGCCCGTTCAGGGGTGAGTATACGATACTCAGTAGGGACCCCGAGACCATCAAGGTCTCACTAAATCCAACAAGGATAAACACAAGAAAGTTCTCAACGGATAACCCTTACTTAGGTATAAGCCCATACTTATACCTAAGTTACCAAGTAACCCATCTCATCTACAAGGTTTCATACAGATATGAAGTCAACAGATAACCACTGCTTAGGTATATGCCCATACATATACATAAGTTATCTAGTAACTCATCTCAATCATTAGGAAACACAAAGGTCAATGACTCAGCTCAAACCAGGATTTTCATTAACGAAACCGTAACTGCTGAAGAGCTCTGTCTCTGTCGAGTATAGTGATCCTGTCATGACTCCGAGGTATTGCTCACTAACCTAAGACTACTGAGGTACTCCTCCTGTCGAGTACCGCGGATCAGCCACCTCACAAAGTAGTGCTCCTCTTCCATGGGTCTGCCACCTCACACAGTAGTGCTCCCCCTCATAGCCTACAGAGGTACTCCTCCTGTCGAGTACCGTGGGTTTGCCACCTCAAAAAGTAGTGCTCCTCCGCCATGGGTCTGCCACCTCATAAAGTAGTGCACCCCACTAAGCTATACAAGTCACTCCGAATCAAATCGGACAAGTAGTCATCAGGTCTCAGCCAGCTACACGGTCTCCGTACTCTGTACGCTCGTCTCTGGGAGGGTCTGATCCACGGGCTACAGGTCGATACTCCAAGTATCAAAAATTCTCACAAAGAAGTATCTCAAAGGACCGCCTCGTCGTAGGGGTCTCAACGCAACAGACGGCGCGTCAATCGGACGCCCGGTCTGTGAGTTATTAGCTCTTTCGTCCCAGGGGCCTGGTTGGTTTCGTGTGCGAACCAACCCGACCGTATCTCAACTGTACCCCGAAATTACATGGGGTATACTCATAAGGACCATTTCTCGACGTGATCACCAATGTCGCTGACGGTTCGTCAAACGGACGTCCGGTCTGAAAGTTATCGGCTTTTCCGTTCCAGGGGCCCGGTTGGATTTCGGGTACAACCCAACCCGTCCATACTACAACTGTGTCCAAACCTCAAGCTAAGAAAGCCAAAAGGTCCGTCTCACTAAGAGGAATCCAACAAAGTCGACGGAACGTCAATCGGACGTCCGGAACTCAAGTTATAGGCGTTTCCGCTCCGAGGGCCCGGTTGGTTTCGTGTTCGAACCAACCCGATTGTACCCAAGGTTCTCCGAAACCTTGAGTGTAATATACTAAAACGACCGTCTCGATCCAAGGATCTCTACGCAGCTGACGGTGCATAGATCAGAGTTCTGTAGACCATGATATGGGCAAAAGACCGGAAGTGATCCGAAAATAGGGGGTCTGGGCCCGGTCCGACCCGGCCCAACCCCCCCCCCCCCCCCCCCCGGGTCGGCCAGAACCGACACGGTGGGGCACTGCCTGGCCCGGTCCGTGCAACCCGGCCCAGCCCACCCGGGTGGCACGCTGGCTCGGCCAGCGAGCCAAGCTGGGGACGCGGTCCCCCGCGGCCTTTGCGCTCCGCGGACGCAGCGAACGCCACGTCCTCCTCCCCCAGATCCCGTGCGGCCACGGGATCCAGCCGCCAGCCACCGCGGCTTCAGCCGTGGCGGTTCCTCCTGGCGGCGCTCCAGGGCACCCCCGCCTCCGGCCACCGGTGATGTCCACGGGCCACCGGAGTTGCTCTGGTGGTCCGTTTTCAATTCCGTCTGCGCCGGTGTTCATCTCGGGTCCCGTACTTTACTACGAAGGCCTCAATTCACTGTTGTGGACCTGTTCCATCATTGCCATCAATATACGCACCAAAAACAATCTACGGAGGGTTGTCGGTCCGTGTTGGTTCGGCCCACGGCCTCCGCGTTAGGCGTTATCAAATATCCAAGATTAGACAGGGTTTTACGAAGAACAAATAATCAATTTTATTTAAATAAAATTGAAGCAAACCAATCCATGATCCCTCAAATAAAATTTAAGCATACCAAAATTCCCTATCCGCAATTAAAACATTCACGGATCAACATGACAGCAATTTGATCCACATTCTTTGTTTTCTTTTGAATGAAAGAAACAAGGGAATTAAATTATACATAAATAAAAACCTTACCTCGATGAAATCGTCAAATGAGGATCGTTGTGGGAAAAGGTCGTCGTGGAAGACGGCATCACATAACGAGGCTCCATAGCGTCATCGGCGTCGCGGAGAAGAGGATCGTCAGCGTCGCGGTACACGGCGTCGCGTCGTCGATCTCCGAGGAACTAGCATTCTTCGTCATTCTTCGCGTTCTTCAACGAGGAAGAATGTTCTTCAAGACTAGAGTTATCCTCTTCCAAATCTTCTCGCACAACAAAAAAACAATAATCAAATAAGGTTTCCCTTATTTTATTAATTATGCCAACCCTTTCAAAATTCAAAATATTACAATCAATTAACATGTGTTGACCAATTAATTGTGAGAGTTGACTTGGCATTTAAAAGGGGTCCGGGTGTGTTACTCAATTAATTGCACGAGGGGGGTTTTTAAGCGATTTGAAGGGGTAGGGCTCGTGTGGGACCCACATCACTAATATCCTACCTAGTGGAGTTAGGATATAGTGGGTCCCACTCCGACCACTATGCTTAGGTTTAAACTACTTAGAATAGAAAATAAAAATTGTTGCACAAATTTTATTTTTATTCATTAGTTAACCCCTTTTTTTAATAACCACACCCGAGAAAACGCAACTCCAGAAAAGGTCTTCCTAAGCAATTACCAGTGTTGTGGTTTCATCGTTGCCCTCGGATTTCGATTCCGAGCACCGGTTCAAAAGTTATAAAAACCAGCTCGTTCGTTCACTGAACGTACCCGAGCTAAACTTTGGAAATTGATTCCGGGCACACCGGGCCTTGGAATCAGGTGCCTCCAGAAACCGCGCACTTGAAAAATTACAAAGAAAATAAGAAAAAAAATTCCTTGAAATTTTTGGGTCTTTATAGTATGCTCCAGGATCTAATGAAAAGGGTTTCATTCTATGATCTCATGTAAGGGGTTACGCACCAGCATCTCTCATAAGGGGTTGCATGCCATGGTATCGTGCAGGGATATCACACTAGATTCTTGTACAATAAGATATGCGCCTACATTACCCTATGAGTAGTATCATTGACATATCTAAATTCTAAATGAGAAGAAGAATACAAAGGATCTACATCATTTTAAAAATATTTCATAAGGGGTTTATTCACTACTACATTCAAGGTAGTGAAATTAAGACTTGGAATATCTTGAATATTTTTCCAAAGATGTGGTAATTTTTGTTTCTACTATAAAGAGAAGTATATTCTAGTTTTATGGAAATTAGAAGTTTTGTATCTAGGTGTTTTCACAGAAGTGAAGGAGCAGCATAGAATGAACTTCAACAGAACATCTACCTACAATTGAGGATGCATTCATTATTGATAATTAAGGGACCAACATGTCCATAAACTATGTGTGGGTCTTTTATGGAGTAGTGATCAAAGTAAGAGGAAGAAGGTGATCCCTTCCATTGGTAGTTATCCATCGAAGGATATATTTATAGAGTGACCCTTGGGAAATAGTGATATGACCCTAGAAATTGTAAAGGAAGTTATCTTGGGAATAGAAGTGATCTAGCTTGAACCTTTAATTGGTAGTGAGCCATATTAAATTTGATATATCGGCACATTGTTGTTGTATAATCCTTGGGTGTATCCTAGTGAGTGTGAACTAAGTAAAAATATGTATTCCCTTATATTTTCTTTCCTGATTTACTTTCTATAGATCATTATCAGATAAATTTTTAAAGGATAAGAGAAATATAATCACCAAATAGAAAACAAAGTAACCCTTAAAATAAATAGGTGAAGATCCAGTGGGGTGGGAAGAATTTCAAAAATAATATATATACCCTGATTCACCCCCCCCCCCCTTAGGGTATCTAGGCCCCTTTAGGAACTAATAATTGGTATTATAGGATATGTTACTTTTTTTATTTGTTTTATCTTATACGTTTTATTATACTATTGTAATTGAAGTTTTAGTTTTCTCTAATCTCAGCGTACCAAGGCAAAGGGAAGAACTTCAAATAAGAAGTAGAAGTTATGTGGTATTCCTCAGTGTGAAAGTGTTTACTAAAAAGGTGTGATTTGGTTTAAGGAAATAAAATATGTACTTAATAAAGATTTGGATGAATAAGATGGATAAAATATATACTCTCTCAATGATTCTATAGGAATGAGTGAATAAATTGATATTCCAAGTGATGCTGAAACTACTGATGATGAAGCAACTACAAGAAGGGAAAAAAGTGGAAGTTATCCAGGATAAAAATTAATTGGATTAGAGATTGGATGAAGAAATTAAATATAAATATATTCAAATCCAAGTGCAAAAAATTGAATTCAACAAGCTAAAATTATTAAATAAAAGTCTTATTGAAGTTTCTATAGATATAAAAAAGAATAATGATTCCCAAGCTAAAGAACTGAAAAAACTGAAAGGTGATGAAATGGGAGAGAATATGGACTTGAATAAAATTCATAATTTGAAGGCCATAAATTATGGTCTTTATAAACACCTATATAAACTAGTTCAGGAGAAGAAAAGGCTACAACAGGAGAATTCATGTTATAGTGACTCTATTACTCATATGAATTCTAAAATAAAGGAGAAATCTGACATGATGGATAATCTCTCCTGATAATTGGAATATGGAAAGACTAGAGGGAAGAATATCAGTAGAAAACTTAATGATCTACTAGAATAAATGGATAAAAAGATTTTACATTTGGTAGAAGAGATATAATAATTCAAGAAAGAAGTGTAGAAATCTAATGCCAAACGCAAGCCCAAATTGAAGGATGCTTTTCACTTAATATTTGATTATCCTTAAATAGGTGGTAATGAAATTAAAATAAAATATTCTACTTCATAAAACATGAAATGATTGTCTCATCCCAAAGGCCATGCAGTTTTATAAAATCTGGTATTGGATGTGATGAACCCTCTCTCATGCATGAGAGGAAGATAGCCATGAAAAATTCCAAAAATAGGAAAAATCCTACAGATACTGGAAACATATGTAAAAATGATTTTACATGAATTAATGAAAACATGTTCTATTACTATGTGATGCATGGTCATATTTCAAGTTTTTTATTTTGAATCATTGGAATATATTTCATATTGTAAAGATGGAAACATTGCTAACTATGAGAATAAGCAGAATCTTATTGAAAATTTTGAAAGAAAAGTCTATCAGAAGAAAGTAGTCATCAAATTTTATTATTGTAGAAGATAGGGACACACCATGAGTATGTTTCATTAATCCCTAGTGGTCAATGTCAGAAGAAAAACTCTGGTTGCATCAACATCTCAGCCAAGAAATGATGAAATGAGGTATGTCTTTAATGGAATATGTTTCATATGTTCTAATAATGGTAATTTGGAAATACATTGGAGAAGGAAGAAATAAGGGAAGGAAAAGGAACCCAAAATGAGATCCCCAACTCTAAAAGTGAATAAAAAAATTCTATATTGGAAGATAACATTATAAGTTGAAAAATAGGTTTACAACTAGAGGAGAATCACAAGGATCTCAATGAAAAGTGTATAAATAACCTCCTCTATTACACTCACAGTAAATCTCTTTGAAAGAATGTGAATGAAACTAAATTAAAAAGGGAGGAGATGTTGTGTTTGTGATTAAGAATAATTTAAATTTAGTGGAATAATCATCCATAATAAGAAAGGGTGATGTGACCTGGATAACTGATTAATGAAAAACGAATAAATAATGCTTTGAAAAACTTACATGTCATGACACAAAGTGATAAGTGGAGGAAAGAGAAAGATTTGTTCAATGGAGAAAGAAGAAAGAGAATATGACAAGTGTGAATATTTTTGCTCAAAGAAAGAGTCATGAAAAATTGCATATTGGTGGAGCATCAAAGAAGGAAATTTTTATTAATGGGTTTAAACTCAAAAATTGTGAAAAATGAAAAGCCTATAGAATATAAATATTAGAAGAGGAATTAACATGTGGTTAAATAATGTTTATTCATATGTCTATAATAGTTCAAGTTGGATGGATAGTTAGAACAAACACAAAAATAGTACAATACTTTGCAAGAAAGTAACAAAGGGTTGATATATTAGGATCGACCACAATCCTCTTCTTGAGGATTCCAAAGGTACCCCTATCCCTATATGTTAAATGTTTCTAATATCTACAAGAATTTTTTCAAGACTATGGGGGAGATATGATCCAAGGATTGTCTGTGCTGAAAGGGAATGAGTGAATTAGTTGAATGAGATACATGAAAAAAGATAAATCTAAACTCCTGTAATTCACATGTGATATCATATTAAAAAATTGGTGTTACACAACAACACCTTTTTTCAAATGAAATATATATCTGAAGGTTGTGTGTTGTGGGAAAATGAGATTATATGATGAAGAGCCAAATGTATAATTGAAGATCTATCAAATCTATACTTGAATGATCCAGTGGTTCTATGTTCATTGAATATTCCATCATTGGTATCATGACTTAGTTCAAAGTGTTATTTTTTCACTAAGATAAGACTGAATGGGGGATAAAAAAATTTTCAAGGATATATGGTGAAAAGAACACTGGGTGATATAGCCTCATATGATAAGAGATTCCTCTGAACAATTGATGAAATACATGCTACTATAATCTATGGAAGTGAGTGAGTGACATAGACATCATTAAAATTTATTGGCTTAAACTCTTGTTTCCTATAAACATTTATTCCTATATAGGCTTAGAGTATCTATCAATGACTCGGTGCCAAGTAGTAATTTCACTTTCTAAAAATATTACAACTACGTCCAGCTATAAAAGAATAATACGACTCATATCTTAAAAGGTTATAAAAGAATCAAATCTTCAATTAAAAGTTTATAAATTGAGTCAAAGGTGAAATTTTATATAGTTTACATAGTATTTTGGTGTTTGAATTTTAACATATGGTGTCCCATGAGCTATTCATAAGTGCATGAACAAAGAGGGAGAGTAATTTCTCTTTATTGGGATTTTATGAGATAAAATTATATTATGTTCCCCTCATGATTTTTATATTATCAAAAATATAATTAACAGATATCATTAAATAAGGGGGGTAAATTTTCAATTTAAGGAATATCCTATTTAATTCTTTGAGAAATTGGGAGACTAAGTGAAGGATCTGATTAGTATGCAACAAGATAATTCAAGTGATATTAAACTCAGAAAAAATATAGTCCATCACTCAAGGACAGATCACATTGGAATCAAGTATAATTTTATAAATAATAAGGTGGATTATGGGCTTGTGAAGTTGTATTATGTGCCTATGAACTACAGGTTGCATAAATTCTAGAGAACACCTTACCCAAAGTGGCGTTTAAGACGCATCGATTGGATATTGGAGTTCAGTCAACTCCCCACACTTGAAAAAGTGTAGATGTGGGACCCCCTCTCCCCAAGGTATGATGAGTTTTTTCCTAAAGTTTTGATCTTTTTTATTTACCCTATTGTATTCCTCAAAGGAGTGACCTTTAGGTTTGTTGAAAAAGGAGGAGAATTTGTGTGTGAATGAGGGAGAAAATTTCTTAATCAAGATGGGGGGGAAGATGAATCGATTAAGGGGGAGAAGTTGATATGGGGAGAAGTAACATAGAGGGATTTTTAAATCTGATGATGCTAAAGATGATCGAACAAAGGTTATATAGAATGATATATGGGGTTCGTGATAAAATTATTTGATTGTTTTAGGAATGAATTGATTCACTGATGAACTTTTCATGCTACTCTTGTTTCTCTCACCAAGAAAGGATCATGTGGGATTAGAGTGTGTGTTTATAGAATCTTTTATAGCTATCGAAATAAAAAAAAAGTGAATTTTTGGTATAATATGGAAGAATATTTAAAGTGGTTTTAAAACCCAAAGAGTTTTCAACAAACCCAAGGGGGGGACTGTTAGGAAAAAAACCCTCCTGGTGGTGCTTTTAGGTTGATTGTGTTTGTTGAAAATGTTTGAGGTTGTTTAAGAAGTTTTTTTGTAAAAGAAGGCATGAAGAGTTAGCAGGAATGTTCGATCTCACACAAAAACGAAATGCATGATCTCACACAAGTGAAAAAATTTTGATCTCGTGCAAATGAGAAATGCTCGATCTGATGAAAGAAAAAAAATGTTTGATCTCACAAAATCATAGAATAAATGATCTCACACAATAATGAATTTTCTAATCCCATGAAAGTTCAAAATAATTGATCTCACATAAGCACAACATGTTTGATATCATGAAAGTGAGAAATTTATGATCTCACAAAAGTGTGAATGTTGGATCTCGCACAAGGGAGAAATGTGTGATCTCGAGAAAGTGATAATTTCTAATCTTGTGCATGTGAGAAATTTTTTATCTCAAAAAAAGTAAAAAAAAAAAGTCTAATATTGCATGAGGTAGATATGTCTGATCTCATGAAGTGTGAAAGATTGAACTGATCTTGTGGAGCACGAAATATTGAACTGGTCTTCTGGTGTGTGAGTTTTTGAACTGATCTTACAGGGCATGAATGTTTAAACTGGTCTCATGGAATGTGAATGTCTGAACTAATCTCTCATTGAGATCTTACAAAGTGCATGATGAAAATCATGATTTTCAAAGGATTTTGCAGATAGATCTCATAAATCACATGAAGAAAAAAAAATGCAAATGACATTGGTATCTTGTGGTCATTCGAAATCATGCGACCACATGATTGACTTTGGATCTCGTGATGGGATCTTTACATGATCGTCTTTGGATCTCACAATGGGATATCATGCAACACTCATGATTGTATTTAGATATCGTGATGGATCACGCAAAGCACTGGAAGACAAAATCATAGACGATCACATGGTTGTCAATTGATCTCGTGAAGGGATCATGCAGAGAATGTGATGCTGATTTTTGTGGCGGCAGGACGGATGAAAGTGTGTGATTTGTGGAGTTAAGGCAGTGGACTCTCACCTATAAATACCCAATTACCCATCCATAAAACCTGATGAATTTTTTCTTAAAAGGATTTTATAAAGTAACATCTGAGAAGGAGTCTCACAGAGAGATCTCTCAAAAGAGTTTCATGAAGAGATATTGCAAAGGAGAATATGGGATTGAGATCACATAATTGTTGCACATGATCTGAACAAAAACTAACCCAAATATCAAATGATCTCACACCATGATTTTGTGCAAATTAGAAAAGGGTCTTAAGAAAAGGGTGAAAGGGGTTACGTGCCAGGATCTCATGCAAGGATACATTCCAGGATCTCACGCAAAGGGTTACATGCTAGGATATCATGCAAGAGTACGCACTAGGATCTCACGCAAAGGGTTATGCACTATGATCTTAAGCAAGGATTTATGTGCCCGGATCTCATGCAAGGGGTTACGTTCTAGGTTATCATGTATGGTTATCACACTAGAGTCTTGTGCAAGGATATACACGCCTAAATTACCCTGTGAGCAGTATCATTGTCATATCAAAATTTTAAAGGAGAAGAAGAAGATGGAGGATCTAAACCATTTCACAAATCTTGAAGAAGGGTTTTATTCACTGCTATATTAAAGGTAGTGAAAGAAAGACTTGGAATTTATTGAAGATCTTACCAAAGTGAAGGTAATTATTGTTTCTATAGTAAAGAGAAGTTTGTTCCAGTTGTCTAGAAATTGTAAGTGTTGTATCCAGGTGTTTTCTCAGAAGTGAAGGAGTATCCTAGAAATAAATTCAATGGAGCATATATATACAATTGAGGATTCATTCATTATTGATAATGAATGGACCTACATGTCCATAAACTGTGTGTGGATCCTTTATAGAGCAGTGAGAAAATAAAGAGGAAGAGGTTGATCCCTTACACTGGCAGTGAGCCATCAAAGGAAAGATTTAGGGAGTGACCCTTGGGAAGTAGTGATCTGGACCTAAACACTGTAAAGGTAGTGATCATGGTCATATAAGTGATCAATCTCTAACCTTGAATTGGTAGTGAGACTTAGTAAATTTGGTACATCAATACATTGTCGTATTCTCCTTCGATGTATCCTAGTGATAGTGAACCCCGTAAAAATATGTGTATCCTTGTGTTTTCTTTCCTTCTTTACATTATATGCATCATCATCAGATAAAGTTGGAAAGGATAAGAGAAATATAAACACCAAAGATAAAACAAAGTGGATCTTATAATAAAGAGGTCAAGATATAGTGGGGAAAGACGAATTTTTAAAATAATATCTATACCCTTATTCACCCCCCCCCCCCCAGGGTATCTAGGCCCCTTTAGAACATAATAGAAATAAATTAAAAAGAAATATGAAGAAATGAATTAATGAACTGTCACTTTTAAACTAAAATCACACACTTTGAGTAATATCAGGAACACCATGTGTTGGATTAATCAGTAGTTAATTTATACATGTCACAAATGATTTATAGATCATTTTACTAACGTTTTGGTACAATCTGAGCTCGTTTTCTTAGTTATAAGTATGTGGAATTTATTGTTTCTAAATTGTCAATTTTAAACTAAAAACATACACTTTAAGTCACATTGGGAACACCATATGTAATATTAATGTGTGGTTCATTTCTGCATGTCAAAAATGATTTATGGATCATTTTACTAAAGTATCAAGACAACCTAAGTAAATTTTCTCAATTTTCAATATGTGACTTTTATTTTGAACTAAAATGTAAATTTGAAATAAAAACACACACTTTGAGTCATACTGGTCACACCATGTGTCGTATTGATATGTGGTTGATTCATGTGCATCAAAAATGACTTAAGGAATGTTTTCATTATGTATCAAGACAATCATAGTGTGTTTTCATGGTTTTGAGAATTTTATGTGTATTTTTAACTAAAATCTCATTTTAAACTAGAAACACACACTTTAAGTCATACTGGACTATAGACACCATGAAATGTGTTCCATGTAATTTTCTGTAAAATGTCCTCAACAAGGCTCAAAAATTTCGCGATGTGACTCTATATTTTTTCATGGGGGTCAGTGTTTCTGATTTTTTTCCTTCATTTGTACGAACAAATTTCCCTAAAGCCTAATTACTGCTCTGGTCTCCCTAGTGCTTCACCCAAGTCTTATGAATCTTTCAAGGTAGTTATTTAACACCTAAATTGGAGGAATTGAAGGAGGATCATAGGATTTAAGTCCTTTTAGTGTTTGAAATCCATAACACTTGCATGCCTAAAGCACCCAACCTCCCTAAATCAGAAACACTTGCGTGCCACCTATTCCTTTCACAGGAACATGAGCGCCCCAATTCTAGGAATACCTATGAATACTCATGAAGGCTTGAGTCAAGTCTCTCCTAAGTATTATCATCCAGGTTTTTCATCGCTTAAATGAACATTAGGTATCCCAATCCTACTTGTGCGCCCAAACTTGCACGCCAGTACTTACTTGGGTGCCCCTATTTGATTCACCTACTCTCTTTAGTCTATAATCCATTAATCCCTCTTCAAATATATTCATGGAAAGGCTTATTCTTGATTAGATCCCTTTTTTGAAAGGGATTCTGCTGATACTTTCACCAAAACCTCCAGACTTATCAAACATTTGGGAAAGGCACATCAGCATGTCTCTTATTTGGGTTTGTATATCTGTAGTCAGAGGTTTCCCACATTTTTCTCACAATGGGGTTAGGATTCATGGAATGTATGTGGGTTTGTATATCTATAGTCACATGGACCTTTCTCCTAGGAATAGTATTGGGAATTTCCTGGTTTGGAGGATTAGGGTTTGGGTCCTGACCTCTCCCTTCTCAAAGACCCAGAACCTCAGGTCTCTAGTAGGGAAGGTACGGTTCACACCTACTTTTCCTTTTGAACAAAGGATCAATTTTAAGGAATCTATCTTAGTGTAATCCCATAACCTCTATCCCTCCTTCATTAAATTGGATCCTTCTTCCAATGTAAATAAAATAGATGGAGGGCTCATCGCCTCTCCCTCTTCCCAGGTTGCATCGACCTCATCCACCCTAGCCATCATAGGTGTGCCCTCTTCCACCAGAAGAGGAGGAAAAGTGTGGGTGCCTTTATTGAATCATTGACATACACTTGTTTCTCAAACCAGGATACATAGGAAGCCTTCTTAGGGCCCAATCTCATTGGATATCCTCTTTAGAAATCCAAACCTAATTCCCTTAATCTAAGAATCTTCCTTAGGAGTAAGCCCTAAATTAAACCCCCAAATCACCAAGGAATCCTTTTCAGGAAGTAATTCAAAACTCATTTCTCTCAAAAGACTATACTCTCTTATGAGACACGTCGAACTATGTGGGATTCAATTTTAATCCACATGGGATATGTAGGAAGCCTCCTTGAGTTTCAAACCCAACACTTCAAATAAACTCTGTTCTCCTTAGGACATATTCCCAATAGGGTCTAATATTATGTGGAAACCCATATCCTTTCCAAGTTCCTTGGGATACTTTAGCATAAGTCTCACACAAGAACTTGACTAAGAACCTTTCTCTTAGATTTCCTTACCACATGACATTAAACTCTATGGTTGAGTCATTATCACTTAACCTTAGAACGTATGATGTGTCCCATTAAGTGGCACCGAACTATGAGGGTTCTGATTCCTTTCACAAGGATATGTAGGTAGCCCATTTTATGGGTATGATCCCAATATCAAAACAAACCTTCATCTCCCTAGATGACAATAAATTCTAGGGTTCCCCACTGAGTGGCTTAAAAACTAGTATCATCATAACAATGGCTGACTGACTGAAAGTTATTTTTTATTATTACCTTAAAAACCAGGGTTACACGTCACGGAGGACGAAAATAATGCAGGCCAAGTGAGTCCTTCCAAACCACATTAACACACTCAACGGGGAGAGAATTGAGACTATCATAAACCACCAGAGTCTCCTCTAGTCTACCCCAATGAGCCAACGCGTCAGCAGCAAAGTTGGACTCCCTCAGACTATGATGAACCATCCTTCCCTGATTAGTCTCCGCTTTGCACCTACAATAAACATACACCAAATCCCAAGAGATGTCGTGATTTCCCGGCAGAGATCTGACCAGAACCTCCGAATCTGATTCCACTTCCATCACTAGAAGTCCTTTCCTCCTGAAAACAATTAGACCTGATAGAAGAGCTCTAAACTCCACACTCATAGAGTTACCAGGTCCATAATAAGCACTGAAAGCAATAAGAACTGAACCCCAACCGTCCCGAAGCAAACCACTGTAAGGGTTAGTGTCCTCAGAACCAACTTTTTTTTACTTTTATTACATAAATTTTCACTTATTATATATTGTTCATTGTTCTGCATGACTATAATATAATAATGTCCTGGAATATTTGTTGCATTAATAAGGTCATAGAAGATCCCTACTTTGATGAGAACCTTGAAATTCTATAACAATATTCTTAAATAAAGTTCTGCGGTTGGATGACATACTATGATAGGACACATAGTATACAGACCGTCATGTGCGAGTACTCGTAAGAAGACGAGACTCTCTCTCATGGAGTTCGCACTTGGTAATCTATAAGATGGGAGATTATGAGAACAGACCCGCCAGTAGTAATTCCGCATGTCTTGGTTTCATCAGATATTTCTATCTATGAGAGTGTGTAATGGTCCTTAGACTGAAAGATTATCATTAACTCATGTCATGACTCGCGCACTTAGATTTACTGACGAAAACTATCACGCAGAAAGTTGGTGGGAAGTAAGGTACGTTGGGTGCGTCACGAGTGACATGTTGTTAATGGATAAGTCGAGGAAGGATTTTTCCCTTCCATTTATGGAAGTTGATATCTCGCCCCTTTGATTTAAATAGAACTGTAGCATTAAATTCCATGTCCATGGTGTAAACGACGAGTTTATTTCAGGTGGTCAAAGAACGACAGATCAAGCATATAGGTTTATGACACTGCCATGAAAATTTCTTGATGTGATATTGAGACAAAGGGATTAAATTACACAGTAAGAATTCGTATGAGGTGATATGTCAATATGGCATTAAATTCTTTCTCTTGGGTGCCTTGACCCGTTGCTAGACAGTAATCTTGGACTTTAGGCAAGCCTTCCTAATGCCAACGAGAAAGAGGCCTAGAGGGTCACACACTAAGTGTATCCAAGTATCTCAAGTTGAATAAATATTATTCCCGTACATGGTTTAATAATTATTCAAGGAAGCCTAAGTTGTTTTAAATGATAGAGGAAAAATTAAATAAAATAAGTACACACAGTGTATTATTAAATGTACACGCTGTGTAGTTTTATTTTGGAAATGAAATGAATAAATGAAAACAAGATATACACGCCATGTACATTTAATGTACACGCCGTGTAGTTTTCAATGAAATATAAGTACATGCTTTGTATTTATTATTACACGCCATGTAGTTTTTTCAGTCGGGTTTTTGAGGATATAATATCATTTTATTAAATGATATTTATTATAATCAGTGTGAGCACATGTCAAGGAATTAATTATTCGACATGGGGGTTTTCAATCAGAGTTAATGAAATAAATGAAACATGTAATGCATTTATTTATTGTCATAACTCTACAACCTCAAACTCGATTATAAATATCCTCACAACCCAACTCTTTTCCTACACAAGAGAATCATTCTGCACAACATCTCTGGAGAATTATTTCAAGACCTAAAGAACCTCTTCCTCCAAGAACGCTCTCAAGACCGAGAGATGTCCTCTTCCATCGGATCAAGATGATCTAAGGCGGACAACGCAAGCAAAGGCTTCTCCATGCTAGCACCTGGAGAATCCTTTGGCGATGTCCAGAGATACAAGGTACACATGTGGATCACCGCTAGAGGGAGTCTACACTTGGCTTCTACGACGCAACGACGGATCACATCGACAACGTGATCGAGAACATCAACGAAGAAAGAACACAAAAAAGGTATTTCTTTATAATTGATTAAATTAACTATAATCAACCTGTAACGATCCTTGTTTGTGGTTCCGGGACAAACCATCTTATTTGTCTTTTTCTGTGATTCGATCCGTGGAGACTGACGTTTAACGTCGTATTGATCCCGGATTGATCATTGTTAATGACAAAAAGGCAAGTGGTCACATCCACCCACGCGCTTCCACTGCGCCCAGAACCTTAAAATGGTATCAGAGGGAGGTTACAACGTTGATTATAGTTATTTGATTTTTGCTGTTAATTTATGCATTCATATTTGATTTAATTCGAAATAAATCATTCTATAAATCTGAATTAACGAGATCTATTCTTCCTCCTTAGTTTCTCAATTCATATCACAGAAATGACCTTTTAAATTTTAATTTTGATTAAAATAAAAATGAGGAACTCATCCGGAGGAGACGCTCTTTCTGTCTGTACAACATGGGATTACATGGCGTGTAATTAAAACTACACGCTGTGTACTTAGGATCAACAAACCGGCATTGGTCTGCCAAACCACTCAGTGTGAATTGATTATGCCTAAGTTTTAATCACGTCGTGTTGACCAGAATAGAACGGCGCGGGGAAACTGTAATACACAGCGTGTATGTTGGAACAACACGCCGTGTAGTCCGTTCTGACCCAGGTGAAAACGTGTACAATGATAAGCCGTGTACCGCGTACACGGGATCGCCAGGATGATTACCGCATAACAAGGAAGTACACGCCGTGTATGATTCATCTACACGCTGTGTACTCTAAAATTTCCAAAGTACAGAAAACACGCCAAAGCCCCGGTGTGTACTTTGGATAAAGGGTGAAAAGAAAAATACATGCCGTGTAATTATAAACTACACATCGTGTACTTTCCAGAAATGGAATTTCACCATGTTTCCTCCAATGTACAAAGACCCGTACAAGGAATATGGATGAGAAGAATCTCAAAGAAATTTAGAAAGGAATTTAAGAAAAATAATTGATTAATTATAAGATCATAATTAATTGAATTCGAGCGCGTCTTATCTTAAATAAAAGAATGATTGAAAGAATTTAAATTCTAAATATGCGTAAATATCATTGCATACTATGGATGATCATGAGCTAGACCAAATACCCTTTGTATGTGTATGGTTTTATTTAAATTTATTTAATTTAAATTTATTGGCCTGCGAGCCTTCTTCCAATAAAATGTAGGACCTGTGTGCCCATGGTTTCTTTAATGTAAACCCATGTAATGGAGGATCTCCCAAGCCAGAGGAGACGGTTCAAATCCCGAATCCTAGGTGAAACTGACACAAGAAGATACAAAGGTGGACAGGTGGGAGCTGAAAGACACGAACCATCAGGTTCGAAGTGTTTTCCCTAGGTCAAGGTTAGCTTATAAAAACTGCTAGATAAGCTAACCAAATAGAAGCTCATGATCATGCCATCTTATTTTATTTCTGTCTGATTGCATGGTTTATTTATTATGTATGTGTTGTCGCGATCACATAATTAATAAAATGAACAAGCATGCAAATATGGAATAAAATAAAAATCGGACTATGCGTAAACATTATCGGAACATGGTTAATCACTTAAGCAAGCATCACTTAATATTAACAATCATGTGATAATTCAAAGATACGCATAAAGAATAAAATCCCTCAAATACCATATTAAGTCAGACCAAGCCTTCCGTTACTTGATTAAGGGCAAGACTCAATAAAACTATGTGATTGACCAACCCTTGTTGGGACACTTACTTTTATAAAGGAAGCCCTTATGAAAGGTTTCGGGTTGACTTAACCATATTACATCAAGAGAAGTAGCCCTTGCTAGACTTGTTGTAATATTGGATGCAAGAGTTGAGGAAATCCAAGTCAGGATTTCAGGATTGGGGAGTCCACTCAACAGATCAAGGAACTATAACCTCACAGTTGGAAAAGACCTTCCTACCTAAATACCTTCAAATAGCTTGACCAACCCTTGTTGGGGTTATGCGAAGGGGAATATGGATCCTTTCCACTAGAATGTCAAAGAAACTGGACATTCCAAGTTCAATGGTGAGGGCCATTGGGACGTGATAAAATAGTGGGAGAATTAAATTTTTTTTATTATTTCTCATAAAAATGTAATCAATAAAGTACTAATAAATCTTCTCTTTTAAATTGTAGAATCAAGATGAAAAACTCTTCAACCACTTTTTCTCTACGATCAATTCTGGATAAAGACAACATCCTCACCGGTAGTAACTTTCGGGAATAGTTTAGGTGCCTTCGGGTTATCCTACGCCATGAATGAAAGTTTTACGAGTTGGAATCCTCACTTCCTGATTCCCCTTCCCAAGGGGCGAGTGATGAAGATTTCCTAGTCTATGATCAACATTTGAACGATGCACTCGATGTTCAATGTTTGATGCTATCATCAATGTCTAGTGAGCTCATGAAGTCTCATGAAGACATGGATGTCTATAGCATGCTTGATCATCTTCGTGGTCTATACTAGGAGAGAGAAAGACAGGAAAGGTTTGAGATCTCCAAGGCTCTATTTTAGAGCAAGCTTGGAGAGGGTGCCCCAGCTGGGCCTCATGTAGTCAAGCTCATTGGCTACATTGAGCGCTTGGAGGTTCTAGGGTTTAAACTCCCCGAAGAACTGGGTACTGATCTCATTCTTGCATCACTCCCCCATAGCTTCTCAAACTTTATTGTGAACTTCAATATGAACAACATTGATAAGTATTTGTCTGATCTTCTCATCCTCATTCTCCAAGTGGACACTGACATGAAGCGTGAAAAGCCTTCTATCCTCATGGTGAATAAAAAGAAAGGGAATGTGAAAAGATTTAAGACCAAAGCTTCTTCAAGGCCTTCCAAGAAAAGGAAGATCAAAGGGGAGGCAAAGGAACAGGATGTTGTTTGTTTTGCATGTGGCAAGAAGGGCCACTGGAAGAAAAACTGCACCCAGCTAAAGAAGCAAGGGGAAGCTTCAGGTGAGTTTGTTATCGAATGCAATCTATATGTTTCTACTAATTGGGTATTAGATACTGCTTTCAGTTCTCACATCTATATCAAAATATAGGAACCAAGTAGATTCAAGAAGATTGATCGAGGGGAGGTAGATCTACGAGCAACCAACGGATCCAGACTCGCTGTTGTCACTGTCGGAGACTACCACCTCACATTGCCTACCGGGATGGTCTTGGTTTTGAAAGTTTGTTATTATGTGCCTTCTGTTACTAAAAACATTATTTCAGTATCCAGATTAGATACTGATGGATTCATATTCAAGTTTGGAAATGAATGTTGCTAATTTTATAGAGATAGCATTTGTTTTGGTAGGGAACATTTATATAACGGCCTTTATGTGTTATACTACACAAACCAAGTAATGGCAATTGATAACAAAGTTAATTCACATGACTCATACCACACCCAACTTTGGAATCACCAGCTAGGTCATTTCAATGAGAAGCGTTTGACAAAATTACATCAAGATGGGTATTTAGATTCTTTCAAACTAAAACCACTTGGTGTATGTCACGCGTGTCTACAAGGAAAAATGACCAAAGCCCCATTTAGTGGGAAAGGTGAAAGAGCTAAAGAGCTTCTAGAATTAGTTCACACAGATGTATGTGGACCATTTCCAGTTTAAGAAAGGGGTGGGTTCTCGTACTTCATAACTTTTACTGATGATTTTATTAGATATGGATATATCTATTTAATGAGGTATAAGTCAGATTCTTTTGATCGGTTCAAAGAATACAAGAATGAAGTTGAAAACCATTTTGGTAAGAAGATTAAGAAACTCCTCTCAGACAGAGGAGGAGAATATCTTAATCAAGACTTCATTGATTTCTTATAGGAGTTTGGGATTCTATATCAACTCACTCCTCCTTACACACCACAGTGGAATGGTGTAAGTGAAAGGAGGAACCGCACCCTGTTGGACATCGTGAGATCAGTGATGAGTCATGCGAGTCTTCCATTATCCTTTTGGGGATATACATTACAAACAGCAGCGCACATACTAAACCAAGTACCAACTAAATCAATAAATGGTATTCCATACGAATTATGGAGTGGACGCAAAGCCATGTTATCAAATTTACATGTGTGGGGTAGCGAAGCATTTGTTAAGGCCTCTTCAGGTAACAAACTCGCGCCCCGAGGCACAAAGTGTATCTTTATAGGATATCCCAAGGAAACAAGGGGATATTACCTATACAACCCCTCAGACAAAAAGGTTACAGTGGCAAGACACGCCATATTCCTTGAGAGGGAGTACATCTCCAAAAGAGATAGTGGGAGCGAGATAGACTTCGATGAAGTCAAGGCTCAAGATACACATGAGTTGGTACAAGAACAGATTCCACAAAGTCTCGTGGAAGAACAATATGTTCCAGAAACACAAAAACTACGTAGGAGCATGAGAGAGGTGAGAGAACCAGAACGATATGGTTTTCTTTTTACCGAGGATGGTGACTCATTATTGGTTGACAATGATGATCCTCTTACCTACAAGGAAGCAGTTGAAGGAACAGACATTGCTAAGTGGCAAGAAGCCATGAATTCTAAAATGGATTCCATGTACCAAAACAAAGTTTGGATTTTGGTAGATCCTCCAATTGATGTAAAGCCTATTGGTAATAAATGGGTATTCAATAAGAAACTGGACATGGAGGGGCAAGTCAGCACCTACAAGGCACGATTGGTTGCAAAAGGTTTTAGACAGCGTCAAGGAATTGACTATGATGAAACCTTTTCACCGGTTGCAATGCTGAAGTCCATCAGAATCCTATTGTCCATTGCTACTTACCATGACTATGAAATTTGTCAAATGGATGTCAAAACAGCTTTCCTTAACGGGAACCTCCAAAAAGATGTCTACATGACACGACCTGAAGGGTTTGTGACTCCAAAGGATGCCAACAAGGTATGAAAGTTGCAGAAATCCATTTATGGATTAAATCAATCATCAAGGTCATGGAAAATTCGTTTTGATGAAGCTATTATAGAATTTGGATTTTTTAAGAATGAATGTGAGCCTTGTGTCTACAAAAGGTTTAGTGGAAGTGCAGTCGTTTTCCTAATAGTATATGTTGATGACATATTGCTAATTGGAAACGAAGTACCTGTCTTATAGTCAGTTAAGGCATGGTTGCATAAATTTTTCTCCATGAAAGACTTGGGCGAGGTGGCATATACTCTTGGGATCAAGATCCATCGTGATAGATCCAAGAGAATGTTGGGCCTGAGTCAAAGTACATACATTGACAAGATACTGAAGAGATTTAGTATGGAACAGTCCAAGATAGGATTGTTTCCAGTGTCACATGGCATTCATCTTTCCAATAAAATGTGTCCTCAGACACATGAGGAAAGAAAGAGGATGGCAAGGATCCCTTACGCATCCGCGATTGGGTCAGTCATGTATGCTATGCTATGTACGAGGCTAGATGTTGCTTACACATTAAGTGCAGTAGGAAGATATCAAGCTGATCTAGGAGACCTCCATTGGATGGAAGTCAAGACTATCCTTAAGTATCTGAGGAATACTAAGGATATGTTCTTGGTTTATGGAGGAGATGAGGAACTAGTCATCAGAGGACATGTAGATGCTAGTTTCCAGACTGATCAAGATGACATGAAGTCACAGACTGGATACATCTTCAGTTTGAATGGAGGTGCAGTGAGCTGGAAGAGCTCAAAACAAAGTGTGGTGGCAGATTCTACAGTAGAGTCCGAGTATATCACAGCTTCTGAGGCAGCTAAAGAAGCAGTATGGATGCGAAGCTTCGTCCAAGAGCTGGATGTAGTATCAAGCAGTAAAGATCCTATCACACTCTATTGTGATAATACTACAGCGGTGGCACTTACAAAAGAGCCGAGGTCACATCAGCGGACAAAGCACATACTTCGGAAGTATCATCTCTTGAGGGATTTTTCTCAGAGAGGTGAAGTTGCAGTGAGCAGTATTTCCACGGAAGACAACGTGGCGGACCCATTGACTAAAGCCTTGACTCAGCAGAAACATGATCATCATGTGAGGTCTAGCGGACTAAAAGTCGTAGGCAGTTGGCTCTAGTCCAAGTGGGAGTTTGTAAGGGTTTGTGTCCTCAGAACCAACTATTTTGTACTTTTATTACATAAATTTTCACTTATTATATATTGTTCATTGTTCTGCATGACTATAATATAATAATGTCCTGGAATATTTGTTGCATTAATAAGGTCATAGCATATCCCCGCTATGATGAGAACCTTGAAATGCTATAACAATATTCTTAAATAAAGTTCTACGGTTGGATGACATACTATGATAGGACACATAGTATATAGACCATCATGTGCAAGTACTCATAAGAAGACGAGACTCTCTCTCATGGATTTCGCACTTGGTAATCTCTAAGATGGGAGATTATGAGAACAGACCCTCCAGTAGTAATTCCTCATGTCTTGGTGTCATCGGATATTGCTATCTACGAGCGAGTGTAATGGTCCTTAGACTGAAAGATTATCATTAACTCACGTCATGACTAGCGTACTTAGATTTACTGACGAAAATTGTCACGCAGACTGTTGGCGGGAAGTAGGGTACATTGGGTGCGTCACGAGTGACATGTTGTTAATGGATAAGTCGATGAAGGATTTGTCCCTTCCATTTATGGAAGTTGATATCTCATCCCTTTGATTGAAATAGAACTATCACATTAAATTCCATGGCCATGGTGTAAATGACGAGTTTATTTCAGGTAGTCAAAGAACGACAGATCAAGCATATAGGTTTATGACACTGCCATGAAACCTACTTGATGAGATATTAAGACAAAGGGATTAAATTGCACAGTAAGCATTCATATGAGGTGATACGTCAATGTGGCATCAACTTCTTTCTCTTGGGTGCCTTGACCCGTTTCTAGACAGTAATCTTGGACTTTAGGCAAGCCTGCCTAATGCCAACGAGAAAGAGGCCTAGAGGGTCACACACTAAGTGTATCCAAGTATCTCAAGTTGAATAAAGATTATTCCCATACGTGGTTTAATAATTATTCAAGGAAGCCTAAGTTGTTTTAAATGATGGAGGAAAAATTAAATAAAACAAGTACACTCCATGTAGTTTTATTTTGGAAAGGAAATGAATAAATGAAAACAAGATATACAGGTTGTGTACATTTAATGTACACGCCGTGTAGTTTTCAATGAAAAAAAATTACACGCCGTGTATTTATTATTACACGTCGTGTAGTTTTTCCAGTCGGGTTTTTGAGGATATAATATCGTTTTATTAAATGATATTTATTATAATCAGTGTGAGCGCATGTCAAGGAATTAATTATTCGACATGGGGGTTTTCAATAAGAGTTAATGAAATAAATGAAATGCGTAACGCGTTTATTTATTGTCATAACTCTACAACCTCAAACTTGATTATAAATATTCTCACAACCCAACTCTTTTCCTACACAAGAGAATCGTTGTGCACAACATCTATGGAGAATTATTTCAAGACCGAAAGAACCTCTTCCTCCAAGAATGCTCTCAAGACCGAGAGAGATCCTCTTCCATCGGATCAAGACGATCTAAGGCGGACAACGCAAGCAAAGGCTTCTCCACGCTATCACCTGGAGAATCCTTTGGTGACGTCCATAGATACAAGGTACACGTGTGGATCACCGCTAGAGGGAGTCTATACTTGGCTTCTACGACTCAACGACGGATCACATCGACAACGTGATCGAGAACATCAATGAAGAAAGAACACCCAAAATGTATTTCTTTATAATTAATTAAATTAACTATAATCAACCTGTAACGATCCTTGTTTGTGGTTCCGGGACAAACCATCTTCTTTGTCTTTTTCTGTGATTCGATCTGTGGAGACTGACCATTAACGTCATATTGATCCCAGATTGATCATTTCTAATGACAAAAAGCCAAGTGGGCACATCCACCCACGCGCTTCTTCTATGCCCGGAACCTTCAACCACCACCCCTCATGATTCCTCCCAAGCATGAACCATCCACATTCAGCTTCAGCCCAAAAGCTGGAGGCTGCCACCTTACCCACCGTCCTCTGTCCAAATTCTGGATCCGTCTGTGACTGAGGTTCCCCAGCATAACTGAGTGAACTCCGTTCTTGAAAAGAGATGACAGTTCAACAATGATAGATCTCATCCGGACCTGGAGAGTTAACAAAGACCTCCTGTAACCCAACCACACCTGATTGAGAGCCTCCCATATTGTCCAACAGATGGAGACCAGAATGATAATATGGGATGTTCACTCCCCTGTCCTACTACAAAAACCAGAAAACCATAGCAGCAGATAATTCCGAAATGAATGAAACTCTCCGTGTGGAAACTTGTATTGAGATATCTGAGACTAGAGGAAACCAGACCATTGTCCCTGAAAAAATAAATGCAAGGTCGACTCCGAACACAGACTCTCACAACAGTAGCATCTTGATGCCATGCGAACCCCTCTTCGCTGAATATTTTCCTCAGTGGGCAGGGCTCGGTTTTGGATCCTCCACACCATAAAGTTAATTCTCGATGGGATCACATTGCACCATGAAACCTCATCCCATGACACCACTGTATCACCCAAATTAAGAATCCTCCTGTAACCATTCATATTAAAATGCCCCGAGCTAACCTCTGTAAAACAGAATCTGTCTGGTTCATCACTCATAACAACGCTACTAAAAAGGTTCAGTTGCGACGGGTTAAGGTTTGAATGTATAAACTCATACCTTCTGCATGCTTCCTTAAAAGAGATTTCAGGATGAGGACAGTCTTCAAACATAATCCTCTCCTCTTCCCATGTATCCTCCCAAAATTTGATCTCCTTACAACCAATCACCCATCTGGTGTGATCGTGCAGCACCTCCAGGTGAGAAAACATGCACTTGTTGAGATGCGTCGCTCCACGCATGAAAAACTCCCCATGCCAACCATACTGTGCTCTGAAAAATCTAGCCCACGGAGACTTACCAACAATCACCTCACAAGCTAGTCTGTCTTGCATCCCCAGAATGGATTCATGAATATCTCGGAGTCCAACCCCTCCCTCCTCCACTGGTCTGGCCAACCTCTTCCAAGAGGCCCAATGACATCTCCCTTCTCTCCTCGCATCCCAAAAAAAAGACGTGAGAATGCGTTCAATCCTATCCACAGTGCCCTTCATGGGGTTGATGATGGAAAAAACATGTATAGGTATAGATAATAGAACACTATTGATAAGCATGATCTGACCTCCAAACGAAAGCACCTTGTTCTTCCAGTTGAAAATCCTTCCCAAGATACGGTCCACAATACTATTGAAATGATTCTTCAGAATCCTTCCACTAGATAAAGGAACTCCCAGATAAAGAATAGGGAGTTGTCTCTATCCACAACCGATAATATCCTGGATAATCCTTCACCTTCCTCCCATGCATTTGTTGGATATGAACAAGTGACTCTTTGAATGATTGATCGATTTCCCACTCAGCTTACCATACGTGGCCATAATGACCTTAAGATCTTTAAGAGTTCTACACCCGCCATTCAAAAATAATAGTATATCATCAGCAAAAATCAAGTGGGATATACTCCATGAATTCCTTCTGCCATAGAAAGGCCTCAATCTACCCTATGCCTTACTCTGCTTCAGATTTCTGGACAAAGCATTTTGAGCGAGGAAAAATATGATAGGAGAAAGCGAGTCCCCCTATCTAACGCCTCTCATAGATTTGAAGAAACCAAAACATTTCCCTAATAAAGAAACAGAGATCCATGGAGATGCAAATCACCTGAAACAGAGATCACAAAACTACTCATGAAACCCAAAACTCCTCATGACCCGTAATATGAAGCTCCACTCCAAATTATCATAGGCCTTATTCATATCCACTTGCAATATGATATTGGATCCAACAGTCCTTTTATTCATATCATGAACCATCTCACTCGCGATTCCCACTACTCCTTGAATGCTCCTACCTTGAATAAAGCCATGTTGCTCCTCAAATATAATCCTTGGTATAACGTTGGATAGTCTCCTGCTAATAACTGTTGCTAGAATTTTATAAGAAACATTGAAAATGCATATCGGTCTAAAGTGGTTAATAAGAAAGGGGTCTTTGATCTTCGGCACAAGCACCACCCTTGAAGAAGATACCCCCTTAATCAAGGGGGCCCCCCTGAAGAAGTCTTGAATAGCCTCCACCACACATGGCCCAACAAGCTCCCATGCAGCACTGTAGAAGGAGGCCGGAAATCCATTCGGGCTGGGTGCACACTCATGTGGCATACTTCCCAGCACCTCTCTAATCTCCCTCTCTTGTGGGATAGTGGAGATGCGATCATTCTCGTTTTGAGTTATCATCAAAGGTAAACAGTTCAAGAAATTATAACCCTCTAAAGATTCTCTATCGAAACCAGAAGTATTCTCCCCCGCCCACAAACCCTCAAAGTGTTCCAAAGCAAGCTTGTCGGCCACATTCACGTCTGACGTATAAGATCCATCCTCCCCCTTTATATTAATATTCATGTTTCTCCTCTCTTTGATGCATGCCTGAAAGAATGTGTTGTTGTGGTCCCCCTCCCTAAGCCATCTCACTCGAGAACGCTGCATGAAGACCCTCTCCATCTCTAACAACTTCTCATCCAGGACCACTCTTTTATCACATATAGTAGCAAACATATTCTCATCCCAAGATACCTAGAGAGCCTCCTCCAATCTGCCAACCTCATCCTGTAAACAGGTCACCCCATTATTCTAGTCTGGTTGCACCAACATCCATTTTCTAATGTCCTGTTTGATCCTTTTAAGACGATTCACCAGCCCTCCCCAAGATTTCTCCCTCTCCTTCTCCAACCAAGACTTCCTCACAACCTGCATGAAACCAGTATCCTTATGCCATTCACTCGAGTAATGAAAGCTTTTTCCCACCACCGCTTCACGTTTAATATCTAATAAAAGTGGAGCATGGTCCGAGAGGATACGAGTAAGATGAGTAACCGAAGTTTTTGAGAAAAGGTCCAGCCCATGCAAGTTGGTAAGCCACCTGTCCAGCCGGCTCCATATACGATTCTGGCCTTTACGATTATTACACCATGTAAAATTCGCCCCTTTGAATCCTAAGTCCAACAGACCGGCTTACAACAAGCACTCCTTGAAATCCACCATACCATCCCAGTTACACCCCATTCCTCTACGCTTCTCCGAGACATCCACAATTGAGTTAAAATCTCCTCCCAGGAACCATGCTATAGAATCAGTTCGAACAAAATTTAAGTGTGTCCAGAGCTCCCTCCTTTCCACCACCTTATTGCTCGCGTATAAAAACGAAAAGAGGAGATGGAAACCACCCACTTCAATCTTCATGTTAATACACTAAGGCATCACACCTACAATCTCTACCAATATATCATTCTTCCATCCAACCCAGATCTGTGAATTGTTAGGTCCACTATGTAAATAGTTTGAAAATCCCATTTTCTTTGCTAACCAAGGAAGCTTGCATACCTCATGTTTTGGTTCTAAAATCACAACCAAGGAAACTTTGTCCTTCCTACCTTCTAGAGATAAAAATGTGTGCTTAGCTTGAGCATCCATACCATGTGCATTCCAAATAATAATGGAGAGAATCCCTATAAAACCTTACGGGCTTTCTGAACTGATGACAGGGCTTGAAAGGGGTGCACAAACACACCCTTCCCCTTGGATTTCAAATGAGTTATTGGCCCTGAAAGGCCATCCTTTCCACTGCTCTGTTTTTCTGATAAAATACCATCATTACTCAGAACATCTAACTCTTCCAACTGAGGTTTCCTCCCTGACGGAACATGAGGGAGAGACTCCGCTCCCAACTCTCCCTGGAACAAGGATAAAAGAATTCTTCTCTGAGGGGACCAACGCGAATACTTCACCTCCTTCTCCATGCCCCTGTTCAAGTTAACCATCTCCATACGCTTATCCAAGGAATCAAAAATATTGCTCACTAGACAGTTCTGAATAACTCCTGGTGAAATTTGTGAAGAAAACCTGATGGGAGAAGCAGGGGGAGACAACAGTCTGGCCGAGCTCCCTAGCGAGAAAGACATGTGTACCTCCACCTCTTTCTGAGCCACGTCCTTTCCCTCCCATGAAGAAGACGTTCTCTGCAGAACCGGGCTCGGGGACCAAGAGATGAGATCCATATTCCCGGAGGGGAAATCCGACCAGTGTCCGGCATTGTCAGAATATGTTTCCCCAGTTTCCCCAGTTGTCTTTCCCAACTCACAGTCCCCACTGGACAAATTCAAATTTGAAACCTCCTGTGGAAAAACGGTCACATCCGCTACCCCACACCCACCCGAAGCCTGTGGTTCCTGACCTGGTTCCCCAACCATATCTCGACCGGAAGGCTCCTCCACCTCCCTCCGTCTCTGGCACCCCTTCACATCATGGCCATGCAAGCCACAGACCACACAGAAACGAGGGAACTACCGATAAAAGAACTTCTGTTTCCACCAAAAACCATCCTCAGATTCAAGCTGCACCATGAAAGGTCTCTTCAAAGCTAAGTCCATTTCAACAAAGATTTGAGGGTTTTCCACCACCTTGAGCACCTTAGTATCATCATCCGCACATAAAAAAGATCCAAAAGAATTCCCAACTTCCTTCAGAATCACCAGGTTCAAAAAAGGAAGAGGGGGCCTGGTAAAGACAACCACACCGCATCTGAGGAGGATTCGCGACCACAATGGAAATCCCAAGACCATCTAGACATGGAGTAGTGCCAAGATCCACACCTTCTATCTTCCCTCGACCAAGCATTCACAAAGTCCTCCCTGGATGCAAGATGAACACAGAAATCTATCCTCGATAGTTCGTAAACCGCCGCTAGGAGAGACAGCCCCCAGGAATCAACAAAGTCCCGGAAGAAACCAAGAGACGGCTTGGAGCGGCCAAAACGAGCCACAAGAGTGAGATCATGAAAGGCCGCCGCCTCCTGAAGTTCTTGAGATGATAATCTCACCACAGGTATCCCCCCAACCTTCTTAGGAGCCCGCTGTTCCACCACAATCGGAGGAACCTCCAAACACGCCAAGTGCACCGAAGAAGGTTGTGCACTAACGCCAAACCCAGAGGTACCCTTGCACAGCACCTCCTTGAAGGAAGCCCTGGGAGAAACTCCAACCCCAACCCTCTCAACAACACCTCCCGAAGCCGCCGGAGAAACCTTCGAAGAACCCTCGCCGCCAGGGAGCTGAGCAGGAGCCATCATGGAATGATTCTCCCATGAGAAGATACCATTGATGGAGAACCTCGAATACATATGGATATCTCCATTAATGAAGAACCTCGAATACATACAGATGATTCTAAATTTTACACATGTTAA
This sequence comes from Viscum album, assembly GCA_963277665.1. Taxonomy (NCBI): domain Eukaryota; kingdom Viridiplantae; phylum Streptophyta; class Magnoliopsida; order Santalales; family Viscaceae; genus Viscum; species Viscum album. The sequence continues at coordinate 1,063,169,786 of OY728166.1, read as the reverse complement.
TAAGTTATTGCAAATTCCAAGGGAAACATATGTTATAATTGGTAAATTAATAAGGATTCATAAAGATATCTTAAATTTATAAAGAGAGCTCAGGATTAGACAATAATTCCCCCTAAAAGGGTGTGATGAGTCCGACTTCTCATCCTCTCAACCAATGAATGTTCCTAAGTATCATAAAGTTCGAACTTAATGAATGCCTGCCTTTGGAAAGCAGGTACCTTTTGGATAAAGAACTGTTTGGTGTTTCCAGTTCCATGAATAAATCCAATGGAAACCACCTAGAAGGAGTGATTCTTAAAACTAGAACATGTGTTTCAAGGAACTACGAAACAAAAATGGTGAACCCAATATGAATAAATAACCAAGTTAATAATGTTACCCACCTATCAAGACCCTATCAATTGATAAAGGAAGGACAGACCATGGAATAAATCACATATTTATCCATCTACAATATCTTTCTTTAATGAATTATATTGTTGTTTTCAAGTTTTTTTCTCTCAGAACTCCCTTTAATCCAAAATGGCTTTCTTCAAGATGACATCTGTGAACTTCCTGGATACTGCTCAAGCTAGATTGGCATCCATAAAAAGGACATCATCACCCACTCAGTGTCTTTCACACTGGGTCTCCAATGTGATAGTAAGGGAGTACTATCAGCATGGTACAATCCCAACCTTGGAGGTTGCCCGACAGGCTCTCCATGTCAATAACAATCCTCGATCATCTGGCCAATGATGACCGATGGTAAAGAAGCAGACGTTTCAAACCACCATTTTCAACCATTTTGGGTCCTTATCCCCCAGAACACAACAACTATTCCCTCCCGTACTACAAGGAGGTGGATTAAGGGGTCACTCAGAGCCTCAATTCAAGGATGCATGGGTCCTTCCTGAGGAATCCCACCAATAATCTCCACCAGCAGAATCGTGTGTTAGTGAACCCCTAACATGATGGGGGTGTTGCCTATGGACGTTCGGCCCAGAGCTCTCAGACCCGAGCATGCAAGACAAACCATCAGGGACAATATCCGGTCAACAGGGAGTAGGTTCTTACCTATTCCCCCTATGGAGAAGTCCATCAACCTAACTTGATTGGAAACAACGAGTGGGTACATACACCCATCTGTCCTAATTCTGCTATCCAGAAGACTCATCTGGAAGAAACCCACCAATCTCTCCAAGAAAATATAGTGGAGTACTGTGAACATGCACATACACCTGTTCACAAATTATCAGCCAGTCAGTAGGCTTGTCTGGCTGCATTTAAAGAATCCCACCAATCAAATGTGGTGGAAACTGGTAAACAAGAACATACACCTGCTTACAATCACCAATTCTTCTAGTAGTCTCATCTATCAGTAATGAAGGAAGTTTGTCAAACTTTCTTGATGGAAATAAACTAGTAGGAACATACACCTTCCAGCATTCATCAGGCCTATCAATAGTCTCATTTGGCAGCACCCGGAGAAGTTAGTCAAAAAGCTCTGATGTCAAATCTGGGGCAGACTCAACTCTATGCCCCCATACATGAGTATTTTCAATACCCATTGATAGGAAAAGGAGGATAGGATCATTCACATACACCTACTCGCAATAAGAAATGGAATTATATTCCCGTTCTAGCCGCTGAAGTCACCAAATATATTTTATAAATGGTGAAAGGGAAGACACAAATTCCTACCCATATTCTGGAATCATGCCAGGATATCATAACAACAACTTAAGAAATACCAGGGGAACAGACACATAAATATGTCCCCACGCCTGGGATGACACACCGACATGCCATCCCATAGTAAATACATACCATTATTCTAGTCCAGGAGGGTCATGGGGCATACTCCCCCATATCATAGGGACAACTGGATCGGGAACATAAACCCTTTATAAGTGGAGGTAATAAACCTGTTATGATAACCACTCTAAGTTAGACACATACACCTGCCCATAATAACCACTTCTCCCAGAAAGTGGATACAACTATATGTAAGAGAGCATCCAACAATAAATATCACCAAACACAGTTGTAAAATCAAGAGACAACCTACAATTTGGTTCCTCTTAATGCTAGAGTTTTTGAATCCCTCAAACATTTATCTGTTGCATCTCAAGATTCTACCCTCTTATTACCAATTTATGGGATTGGTAGTAGTAATTTTGAAGTTCTTCATTGGAAAATTCATCATGAAGGCTTGCTTCATGAAAATTCGATCAATCTAGAGAGCCTATCTCCGGATGAGATCCATAGAAACCCTCCATGTAGCTAGAAGACCAAAGAGAAAGAGGATTTATCCCTTATTGTAATCCACCATGGTGGTCCTCCTCATGATGGAATTTTCTGCAAAAGTTCTCTTCGTAGTAGTATTTCACATTGTCAAGATAATTCTATAATTGACAATATAGTAATGAGAAAGCCCTCTTATCCCGAGGCACTTGCTAACACATTGTCAGTCGTGTCTAATGCCTTTCCATTAACAGGTGAAATATTTTCTCAACTAGAAGACATCTTAAGGGAATGGTCATTCTCCAAACCTCCCTTGGGTCATTTGTATTCCAATACAATAGAAGAAAAAATGACTGATTCTGTTTTTTTTAATAAGATAATCGAGAAGCATCCTCTTTGGTTAGACCAAGTGAAGAAACATCTAGTGAAAGATGATGAAGATATGTTAAACATGAGAAAGAAATTGGCTAAAGAATAAGTACTAGTCATGTTCTGGCCTTTGGAAAATTCTCAATACAACATTCCAGAATTGATGCCAGAATATTTCATTCATGGTGTAGGCCTCAACATATAGAAGACACTTAATCATTTGAAAACAAAAGTATTACCATATGATGAATATCAAAATCATGTAAATTTAATAGAAGTGTTGCAACACCAAATTGAATTGGCATCTCTCTTAGTTTCCCAACATCCAAAGGTTGAAAAGCAGCAGAGAACCCTTCAGTGTGCATGCCTCGGTTCTTTAAAGAGGCTATGCTAGTTAATTTCTTATTCCCCATCTGGTGTTCATATCAGAGGTTGGGGTACACATAGATTATTTCATTTCACTGCACTCCAAAATTATCAAAGCCTACCAAAAGTGGTCTCATGCATTGTTATTTCCCACAGTTGGCTATAATCAACAAATTTTGTATGTAATCAACTTTACGCTCAAGAACAGGCCTCAACTAGCTATTATCAGAGTCAGGACCAAATAAAACAAGTTTTTTACTTATTTTTTCATCAAGTATCTGAGAATATTTATAAGGCCTCCCACTTAGAGGATGTCAGCCGTCAGATAATGAAAATGTCTGAAATAGCATAGAAATCTTCTGAAATAGGTGATTTGATTAGTTGTCGAATAATGCACCCAGCTAATTTCTGAACTAAAATTTGAAACATCAGAAGAGCAGCTGTGTGAATCTCAGCCATAGAATTTCAAGAGACACCCCATCTTTTAGGGTTGTGGGTTTCTTTAATTCAACCTTTGAATTCAATAAACAAAGTTCAAAGGTTTGAAGAAGAAGAACATGAACAACCCCAGCCTGCAAGGATGGGGGATTTTTCACATCTGAAATTCCCTCCTCAATAGAAGTTAGTTTTCTCCCAATTAGGGAATAAGATACAAAGTGAGTGCACAACTAAACTATCCAAGGATTCCCTTCGGGTAACTGTCTGCCAAAAAATTCCTAAAAATTCATCATATAGGAGAATAGAGTCTCATGGAAGATATAGAAGGAGACGAACTTACAAAGATACTGATAGAATTCCATCAATGCATTATTCATCAGTAAATGTCATTAACACCATTTCAGAAAATCCTCTATAAAATGAGTCTAGTTTAGGGGAATCAGAATATGAAGTAATTATCCATAATGCGGTACACACTGAAGAAAATTAAAAAGGTGTGTGTACCCGAAATCTGAGGCTTACCTAGAATCTGGGTATGCCCTCAAATAACCAACACCCACCCCTCTAAAAGGCATATAATAAGGGGAAAGGTAAGAGTTAGATTGCATATCACTTTTTGACTGGAGAAGTTCAATATCTTTTACTTGAAGAAATATTTTCACAACAATAAGAGGAAATGAAAGAGTTGAAAAGAATCAATACAAAGTTACTTCGAAGTAGCATTTCTACTAGACATACTCCTCAGGTAGATCCTCAACTTTCACATCCTGTAGGATCTCCTCAGCAAAGAGAATTTTTGGTAACTACAGATGCAGATAATGAATTACCTCTATTGGGTACACAACTAGGGCAGGATCAAACACAGCCTTATAGTCCTATTCTCATGGGTTATCTAAGTAAAATACCAGCACCACCACCAGTGGTTTTTTTGTTCATTGAACCAGTTCAAGATCCAAATGTTGTACCTGTACAGGTCTCAGCTCATCCAGATATTCACCAAGTGCTTATGAACATAATTGAGGTATTAATAACTTGATTAGAAGCTATAGAAGAATGGCATGCACCAGTTCAACTGAAAAAGAAAGCTTACCCTGATTGGGTGGATCTGATCCCTCCACCACCAAATTTTGTGAATATCACATTCCCAATATTTAATGGTTTGGGAGATCCGGAACAGCACTTAATGCATTTCTTTTCTCATTGTGATCCCATTATGATAACTCCTCAATAACAAGAAGTAGTAAATCTTAGGTGTTTTGTGCAGTCATTACAGGGACCAGTTTTTGTATGGTATAAAATTTTTCAGTCTTGATCAATTACTAGTTGGGAATATCTCTGTCAAAAATTCCTTATTCAATTTAGCTCAATGCTACTGAAGACAGCAGTTTTTTATCTTACAAAGTTCAAACAAATGGAAAATGAAAAAGTTTTAGATCTCATTTCTCAATGGAAATAATTAACATATTTTTAAATCTAGCACTCCCTCAAAAAGAGTTGTTTCCAATTTGTGTGGAAAATATGTGTGATGAGTTACACACACCACTGATCCCTATGAAATACACAGGAGGGTTTCAATACCTTGTTTCAATTTCTCAATAGATAGAAGATTCTATTATGGAAAATAAAGCTAAAAAACATGTAATTCCATTAACTCTGGGAAGGAGAATAGGGAAATCAGAGGCTATTATAGTTACACTTAAAAAAAAGCACATTTACCTGCTTTTACTTCAAAACCTTCGTCATATCTAAGGGCTCTGCCTCTTGAGCGTTAGCAACGATGACCACCTCTTAAAGATGATCAAAGAGATCAAAGGCGGAAATAGTTTGAGGAGTTAAAGAACAAAGTTTATTCTTTCCAAAATGAACAGGTTCCCAGTTACTTCATCTCAGCTCTGGAAAATAATTTGGTTCAGTTTCCAATTCCAAAGAAACCAAACAAATAAGGAGATGAAGATCTTCTGAACTATTGTCCCTTTCACCAGATGTTGGGGCATCCCATTCAGGAGTGTTTTGTTTTCAAATACCTCTTGAAAAAATGGTAGACTCTGGACAAGTAAAATTGAAAATTTCTTCTGCCCAAGTATCATGTGTTACTACTACTGATCTAGAGGAAGAAGGTGAATAGAAGGAAGTAAAAAAGTAAAAATGTGAATAAATATAATGATTGGATGATCAGGAAAACAATCAACCAAACTCATACCATTTTACGAACACATTTGAATCAACCGATTGTGTCTTCTGATACTTCTGCCACATCAAAACCACCTTCATCAAATGATCAACCCTCTAAAGGTCAATATTTAAAGAAGAGACATGATCAGAAGGACAAAGATCCATCATAAGAATATGTGATCATGTTAAGGCCAAAGTTGTCTTTGACTCTGGTAGATTTCATTCCATATGTTTCAAAAATACAGGCATTGCCCAAGAAAACGGCACAACTAGAATTGACCTATCAAGTATAATCTTTATCAGATAAAGAATTTATCTTTGGTTCCATCAATGTTATTCACTTAATGGGTCCCTATGCCAATGGTGTTTTTTATTATAATGAGCCTGAGTTCCTTGTACCTAACTGGGGAACTAGAGGAATAGGCCAAGTTTGAGGATACAGGGGAAGATGTGGGTATTCTAGAAGCCACTATTTTAACTCTACCTCTGATCGAACCATATATGTGATAGAAACTCATGGGAGAGCCCTTCAGCGAGCTCAACAAGAACGAGGAGATTCTTCTATGCATGACTGATTTGTTCCTCACATGATTATTTTGGAGGACCGATTAGAGGTCACACTATCTTCCTCTCAGCAAGTAGATAGACCAAGTCAGTCTAATCTACCAAATCTATGAGTATTTTCAGCTTCTTCTCTCACACAGGGTACATCTACATCAGGATCATCAACTTCCAAGGCACCTACAAAACCGCATCTCCATGCTGGGAAACACAGACCTCTGGACCAAAAGTATGATGTTTTGAAATAGTTATCCCAATTACTGGCCAAGTTGTTGATTTTGGATACCTTGAATCTGTCAAAAGATCTTTGAGAATCACTTATTGAGGCTTTGTCATGTCCTAAAGAGTTTGAAACTAAAGTTGCTGCTACTGAAATTTACCATATAGAGAATGATCCTGCAGAATGTCATGAAATTATATATTTTATGGATGAATATGAAGATGATGTTATACATGGACATATTAGGCCCTTGTATCTATCTAGAAAGTTCAATGAAATAGCCATCTAATGAGCCTTCATTGATAATGGATCGGGAGTCAACCTCATTCATATTCATACACTTTTTCAATTGGGCCTCACTGAATCTGACTTATCACCTTCCACTTTAATGTTGTGAAGATATGACAAGAATGAGCAAGAACCTCTAGGTGAAATTACACTCAGAACTCAGTTTGGGGATCTTGTGTCTAATTCAGATTTTATAGTTGTTCGTCAGGACACAACCTTTAACATTCTACTTGGTAGGCCTTGACTACATCAACATGTGTCCGTACCTTCATTATACCACCAATGTCTCAATTATTGTTTCAATGGTCAAATAGGGACATTTTATGGTTACAAGGATCCATTCAAAATGTGTGAATATCAATAAATTGAGGCAGAATTTTATCACACGAAGGGAACAAGGTCTATGACAAAGGAGGTAACCAGAATCAATGCACCTAATGGATTTTAAAAGATCCCAAAAAAAACCCATTCATATATTTGAGCACTGATTATGTGTTACCTATCAATCAAATTGAAAGGGTAAACTGATCGTACCATGATTCACTGTGTCATTTTCACCCTTACACCATTGTATTGAACTGAATTTGTATTGTAAATTCCAAATATAATAACAAAATAAAATTCATGTTTAATTTAGTTATTTTATGTTTATCACTGTTAAAAAGGGAAATGTTACTTGTTTTGATAATATCATTGAAGGTGGAGATGATTTGGAGGACCCGTGATGAAGTCCAAGAAATATGGGCCAAACTACATAGGATCCAAGCACACCAATGGATTAATCCGCACACTGCTACTATATAGTGCATCCAAATGGGATGAAATTTTGTGGTCTAGTCTAAAATTTAATAGGATACATTTCATCTCAATGAACCCAATCTCGATTCATCTTTTAAGGGGCCCATCCAAACTGATCTGTCCAAGACACTGAATATGCACAAAGTCAAAAGTGGTGTTCTATGTAATATGTCAATATCTCGAGATGTGATTTTCAAAATGATGCCAAAATTTTGGTGGTTATATTAAAGACATGGGGATATAACTTTTCAGTTTTGTAAAAAGAGATATTTGATTTTCTAGTATCTGAAAACCATCCTTCAAGTGGTTTATCAAAATTTGGGTTCCCAAAACCACTTCCCATTTTAGCTATGAAAAGGCACCTTGGGAACCCCATTTGGTAGTTCAAACCAAAAGTGATTCTCTACCATTTGGAGTCTTGGAGGAGTCTCCCCCTCATCCTTGAAGTTCTGGAGGCCCCTATCCTCATAGGGGGGTCAATAATAAAGAATGAGTTCCACCCGAGCTTCCTTCTCCTCCCGATGTTGAGCTAAACAGTGGGTGATCATTGCGAGGGAGCTACATACTTGAAGAGGGAGTTCTGGTACCTTATATTCTCCTAGTTTTGTTTAATTTGTGTGTGAATTATTTAACTTATATTTAACCTTTATATTCTTCTTCTCTTAATGCATTGGTTTGTTTTAATTAAGTGAAACATTTCTCATTTCAATGCCGATTGGGTTGAGATTCAAGTGGGAATCTTGGGTTGTTTAGATTGGAAAACACAAGAATCCTCTTTCTCTCACACATACATGAGATTTTAGTATGCTTTGGTAGACCTCACTCTATGCTTGTGGTCCAAACCTTGAAAACATGATTGTTATGTACAGGGGTGTTTCTTTGTGCATCATTTTAAGAGGAAATAGGTGAACCAAGATCTTGGTTAACCCTCAACCAAAGGATTACACTAAAACCTAATAATAAATTAAGAATGAGGAACTCTTTAAGTGTTGTAGTAACTTATAAAAGATCACTTATTTATCTCATATATTTCAAAATCCACTTTGTCTTTCAATTTTACAACTCTTTACATTAAGTTACTTTCTTAAAATTGTTTACAAAATCACCCCCTCTTTTGTTCTTCTTATTAAAAATACACACTAAAAACCTATAAATTCTCCTTGAGAGATGACCTAGGGTCTTCCCTAAACTATAAATCAACCTTAAAAACATAATAAATTTGATGTGTCACAACAATGTGGTCATAAACCCAAATCCAAGCATTCATATAGTAACTTCTATAATGAAAATTGTGGAAATCAAGCCTGACAGCATAGGAGAAATTATTGATTCACCAAGCAGTAGTGAAATCTTAAATGGAGATGTCTTCATTTCATGCACTGAACTTTATAAAGCCTCTACTTCTTTAATCATATTAGAAGAAGTTATAGCAATACTAGAGGAAGACAAGGATGTTGATTCTTAATCTATCATCTCCTCTTTATTACCACAAGAATACCCTTCATCATCAGTAGGGTCAGAAATGATGGCCTCTTCTTCAGGATGTTCAAATAATGAATCCTCCCCTAACTCTGGAAGTTTTGATTCATTGTCTACTATTCAAGTAGAAACAGAAGAAGTGAAGCGTAAGGAAGAGGAAGAAGAATAAGAAGATCTTAGGGATTCTCCTCCATCATTTGAGGAAGGTGTCTCTACCATTATAGATGAGCTCAGAGAAATAAATTTGGGCATAGAAGAAGATCCATGCCCCACTCTAATTAGTGCGTCCATCACACTTGAAGAGAAATAAGTGTATACTTAATTTATAAAGCAACATCAAGATATATTTTCTTGGGATTATACAGAAATTTTAGGACTTAATCCCGATGTAGCTACTCATCATTTGGGTTTTCTAGAAGAACAGTGTGGATTTAAGTAGGAAACAAGAAGAACATACCCAAATCATGTCTCTAAAATTGAAGCTGAAGTTGATAAGATTATAAAGGATAACTTTTTCAGGGAGGTTAAATATCCCAAATGGCTAACCAAAATTGTCCCAGTGAAAAAAAAAGAATAGGAAAATCAGAGTTTTCATTGATTTCAGAGATCTTAACCGGCTTTGTCCTAAAGATGAATTTCCAGTTTCGATCACAGAACTTTTAATTAATGCAACAACTGGATATGAAGCTCTTTCCTTTATGGATGGTTACTCTGGGTATAATAAAATACACATGGCCCCAAAGGATGAAGAATCTATATCCTTCAAATCCTCTCAAGGTTTGTTTTGCTATTCGGTAATGCCCTTTGTCTTAAAGAATGCAGGTGCAACGTATCAATGTATCATGCACCATATCTACAAACCCTTATTAGGAAAATTTTTTGAATGTTATGTGGATTATTTGGTGGCTAAATCTAGACAATGTTCTGATCACTTGGTTGATCTGGAGACCATATTCAATAAACTTCAGAAACATAATATGAATACGAACCCCTTGAAATGTGCTTTCAAGGTAACCTCAGGGAAGTTTCTCGGCTTCATTGTATGCCATCGTGGTATCAAAGTTAACCCTAAGAAAACAAAATCAATCATTGGCATGTCACCTCCTAGAAATTTGAATGAATTAAGAGTAATTGAAGGATACTTGGCCTATATTCAGCGCTTTATCACCAATTTGGCGGGCAAGTGTTTACCCTTCACCAGATTAATGAAGAAGGGAGTCACCTATCAACAGAATGAAGACTTCCAAGAGTAATTTCATACCCTCAAGAAATATCTCTTGATTCTATGGGTATTAATGCCACCTATTGAAAGAATATCACTTATTATCTATGTGACAGATTTAGAGTGATCACTGGGTGTATTCCTTTCCCAAAAGAACAATGCTGGGAATGAAAACAGAATTTACTATCTCAGTTGAACTATGCTTGATGTAGAAACTTAGTATTCAAGTATTGAAAAGTGCTGCCTGGCATTAATATTTTCAGTTCAAAAATTGAGACACTACCTGCAACATCATGATGTCCAATTAGTGTCTCACAAAAACCCACTCAAATGTATCCTTAGTCATCCTATACTTGTAGGGTGTCTATCATAGTGGGAAGTTATTTCTCAACAGTTTGATATCCATTTTTTTCCTCAGAAGGAAATAAAGGGCCAAGCTCTGGCCAAGATCCTTGCTAAACATCCATTTGTGGAAGATGCATTATTTAATACTGAACTTCCTGATGAAGAAGTATTCTCTATTTAAGATAGTTCCCAGACATGGGAAATGTACTTTGATGGTGCCTCTAGAAGTCCAACAGGGAAGAGAATGGAAAACCCTAAACTCAACAAAGTTGGGTTAGGAATTGTACTTATCTCCCTAGAAAAGGAAGTGTTTCCTTATTTTTTCCTGTTGTCAGAAGGTGGTACCAACAATGAAGAAGAATATCAAGATCTCATAGTAGGACTGGAATTGACACTTCAGGTGAAAGTGAATCACCTAAAAGTAAAAGGTGATTCAGAGTTGGTAATCAGACAAATCAATGGTGATTATTCCATTAGAAAATAATATTTGATCCCTTTTTGTGATTACATCAGATGTTTAATGGATGAATTTTCTTCAGATATGACATTTTCCTATGTTCCGCGATCAAAAAATGCCCAAGCTGATGCACTGGATAATGCAGTTATAGTCTTGGTAGATATAAATCGGGATGATACAATCATCAGTATAGCACATCGTCGTGTGTTCTCACCTTTCGTTCAAACTAGAATGGATAGAATTAATGGAATTATCCCAATTTTTTATCCATATGGTCATACCATGGGATAGATAACACCCATCATGGAATACCTTCAAAATGGAGTATTTCCACCAGATAGGGATGAAAACGTACAGATCTAATGACAAACGGACAATTTTACACTTTATGATAGTCCAGATCACCAGAAGATCCTCTAAAAACAAGGATTTGATGGAATCCTCTTCAGGTGTATTGATGGAGAAGAAACTAAAGTTGTCATGAAAGAAGTAAATTTAGGACCTTGTGGCACTCACCAGTCTGGGCATAGGCTTTCTAATCAAATCTAAAGTCTTGAATACTTATGGACTTCAATGATGTTGGATTGCACAGATTTCACTAAGAAATTTCATCCCTACCAAGTTCATGACAACTTCATTCATCAACCCCTAGAGTTTTTACATACAGCTAAATAATCCTGGTCATTTTCCACATGGGGAATGGATGTAGTAGGGCCTTATCCTTCAGATATAGCTAGGCAGTTCAAGTATATCCTTACTGCTACTGAATTCTTCTCCAAATGGCCTGAGGCAATACCTCTCAAAGAATTCACAGCCAAAAGCATTGTTAGTTTTTTTTTTAAACTAACATCATCACCAGATTTAGTGTCCCTTTATACTATATTGATGTACAATGGAACTAATTTCTATTCTGTTGAGGTAAAAAAGTTATATCAGGATCAAAATATCAAATCCAACCATTCATATCACTATCATGCGGCGTCCAATGGATAGATAGAGGCTTTCAATATGACCCTATCAAATATAATCCATAAGATGGTGGATAAAGATAATAAATCTTGTCCTAATAAACTTTTTCATGCTTTATGGGCTTATCAAACTACAACTTATACTACCACCCAGGAAACCCCTTATTCATTGGTGTATGGAAAAGAAGCAGTTTTACCGATTGAAATTCAATTTCCTTCACTCAGAGTTGCAATCTGTGATCAGTTGTCTATAGATGAGAAGTCTCACAAATGGTTTGATGATCTAGAATAATTAGACGAAAAAATATTTCATACTTTGTGTTATTTAGTAGTCTATTAGAACAGAATAGTGTGATCCTTTAACAAGAAAGTTCGCCTCTATTCATTTCTTCAAGGAGAATTGGTATTGGTCCTCAGGACTCCAATGATACCAGGAAAGAAACCTCCAAAGCTTGAGACAAAGTGGGAAGGATCTTATTCTATACATAAGGTCTACTCGAATAGAGCTTATGCCTTAATCTTAATAGATGGAGAGATTATTATAACTCCAACCAATGCAAGATTATTGAAGAAATAATTTGTGTAATTGAACATGCCATCCTCACTGCATGAATCTAAACTGCACAGCATGAGGTCTTAGTCGCAAGACGTTAAACTGCATAACAATAATAAGCATCCATGTTGCACGATGATAAAATATGTAGAATCTTTGTCCTTGTCACACAAAATTAAACTACATGACATCATTTTTCCTAGTTACATGACATTAAACTGTACATCTAATTTCTTCTCTACTTGATGTTAGGAGCATCCATATGAAAGCATCATTGACATCATTGCTGCTCCTTAGTGGCACATGAGTCCCTTTATTCCCAATGTCTGAGCCAAATATGAATAGGGACATCATTTCAAAAACTATGTGTGGCTTGATTCTCATTCATATGAGATACATAGAGATGCCTAGATCTCCAATCTTGGGCCCAGCCGTAATAAACCAAATTTTTTATTTCCCTTTTCTTCTCCTATATATAAACTAGATCTATATAGTGCTCTTTTAAGATACATGGTTTGATTTTCATAACATCTTGTGTCTTAAATTTAATCATTCTTCTAGAATGTGTTAAAAGATCCCATCTCCCATGTCAAAATCAATTGTTGTGGGAAATTAATGTTTCAAGAACTACGTATGGCTTGATTCTCATCTATATGAGATATGTAGAGACGCCCAGATCTCCAATCTTGGTCCCAAACACGATAAAAAAATACCCTTTTATTCCTTATATAATAATAAAAACCTCCATAGGTAATGTTTAAATAACTGCATATGGTTTGATTCTTTCCCCTAGCAAGACATTTAGTGACAATTGGTTTTTGTCCCTTAGTCCATCTACGATATGTCTTTCTTTTCGTATTGGTTCATATTCGTTTTTACCGCATGACGTTAAACTGCACGGAAATCCAAGAACTACGTTTTTCTTGATTCTTTCTCCAATGAGATACATAGTAATCCTGAATCCTTACCCTGGCTCAGCCATCCCTTAATCATAATACCCCTATTCTTCACTTGTGTCATATTTTTGTTATAGAAGAAGCATTTACTGCTCCTTGTTTCTCACACCAAGCATAGATCATGTGGGCTTAGAAATTGGGTAAAAAAGATTCTCTGTATAAATAAGGTGTCTCAATTTTAATGGGATTATCAATGGTCTTCATTGCATGACTTAAAACTACATAGTACAATGTCCTCACTTCATGACTCTAAAATGTATAGCATAGTATTGATTTAAAGGAAACAAAGAGAGTATCTATTTTACATGTGAGTTAGATCTATGTAAATAACATAAAACTCATGGCAAATATTGATTCAAATATTTCTCATGTGCATTGATCATTATCCCCTTCCATATGTCACACTCTTAATCTTGAATATTTTCAGATATTTATAATCTTTCTTACAATTTCTAGTGATAGAGTTTCTAATATCTGAGAACTCTTTTGCCTGACTATGTAGTATGTTCCTTTAGGAAGCCTTTCATAAGTTTCCTACATAACTGGCATGTCGGTCAAAAGATGCCACTATTTGACTATGCAGCATATTCCCCAGTTGGCTCTGTATAATACAGCCCCCAAAACGGGTTTTTTAAATTATGTTAATTTTGTTCTTGGTTATAGTGTCTATTTCCCCTTCGAACTTTGATGAAAATATACAAGAATCTCTATTTTAAAACAATCATTTGTGTATATTTGTCCCATTACATTTATCTCCATCTGAAAGTCTTCAAGACCATGGTTTACACATCTCTCTCCCCATGTGTTCAAAGAAATATGAAATAACCTTAGATCACTTAACAACATATCATATATTGTTTCCATATCTAGTCCTAGTTATATCACCTAAAATTACAGACACCATACTTCTTACATTTGGGTTAGACATTCGTAGAAATCCTATTCCTCTGATTCTTTGGAAATCATGATTGGAAATACTCTCTCCATATTCAGGTACTTTTCTTCATAAACCAAACTCTATACTTCAGAAAATATGAATCTCCATAACTTTCTTAGGCTTTTATCAATATAATTTAAAACTTCTAAGAGATCTTTTGCTTGACTATGCAGTACGTTCCCTTAGGTGGTCTTGCATAAGTTGCCTACATAATAAGTTTTTCATTCAGAAGATGCCACTATTTGGCTATGTAGGATATGCCCTAGTTGGCCCGGTATAATACATCCCCCATAAAAAAGCTTCTCTATATAAATAAGGTGTCTAAATTTCTTATGGGGTTTCCAATGGTCTTCACTGCATGACTTAAAACTGCACAATACAATGTCCTCACTGCATGACTCTAAACTGCATAGCATAATATTGATTCAAAGGAAATAAAGAGAGTCTCCATTTTACATGTGATTTAGATCTATGTAAATAACTTAAAACTCATGTCCAATATTGATTCAAATATTTCTCATGTGTATTGATCATTACCCCCTTCCATATGTCACACTCTTAATCTTGAATATTTTCAGATATTTATAATCTTTCTTACAATTTCTAGTGACAGAGTTTCTAATATCTGAGAACTTTTTTTCTTGACTATGTAGTACGTGCCTTTAGGTATCCTTGCATAATTTTCCTACATAACTGGCCTGTCGGTCAAAAGATTCCACTATTTGACTATGAAGCATATGCCCCAGTTGGATCTGTATAATACGGCCCCCATAATGGGTTTTTTAAATGATGGTAATTTTGTTCTTGGTTATAGTGTCTATTTCCCCTTCTAACTTTGTTGACAATATACAAGAATCTCTATTTTAAAACAATCATTCGTGTATATTTGTCCTGTTATATATCTCTCCATCTGAAAGTCTTTAAGACCATGGTTTACACATCTTTCTCTCCATGTGTTCAAAGAAATATGAAATAACCTTAGATCACTTAACAACATATCATATATGGTTTCCATATCTAGTCCTAGTTATATCACCTAAAACTACAGACAACATACTTCCTATATTTGGGTCAGACCTTTGTAGAAATCCTATTCCTCTTATTCTTTAGAAATCATGATTGGAAATACTCTCTCCATATTAAGGTACTTTTCTTCATAAACCAAACTCTATACTTCAGAAAATATGAATCTCCATAACTTTCTTTGGCTTTTATCAATAGAATTTAAAACTTCTAAGAGCTATTTTTCTTGAATATACAATATGTTCCCTTAGGTGGTCTTGCTTAATTTTTCTACATAACAGGTTTGTCATTCAAAAAATGCCACTATTTGGCTTTGCAGGATATGCCCTAATTGGCCCGGCATAATACAGCCCCCATAATGGGTTTGTCAAATAATGGTAACTTCATTCGTGGAAGAGAATTCCTTTATGTTTATACAAGTTTTATATTTGGTGACCATAGAAATCATGACTCACGATTCCCCTTGGAAATATTTAAAAGAATATTAGAGAAATTCTCAGCCACTGAGTCTTGTTTGGGATATAATTTCAAAATTTATGGTCAAAGCTATTTGACCTTAAACATTATCCCTTCATAGTCCAACATGCATGACTCTAAACTACCAACAACAAGAGATGTGTTACTCACCAGATTGGGAACTTGTAAAGGGAACTCTGAACAAAAGTCAAGTCCTAACTCACTAAACGTACATTTCGTATGATTTAGGTAATATTGAGCAATAAAAAGTCAAAATATACAAAGTTTGTGGGGTTGTCTGTATAACCCTAGTAAAAATAAAACTATGCTTGCTAGGTCCCATGGCTTAGAAAAAAAATTAAAGCATCCTTCCAAACTTGATGTATCTCCAAATCTAACCAAATGATGTTGGAATGCATCAAAGAGCCCTACTTTAACCTTAGAACAACATTCTTTTCATTCTAAATGAATCAAATTATGGGGGAACTTTTGTAGACACCATGAAATGTGTTCCATGCACTTTTCCACAAAATGTCCTCAATCGGGCTCAAAAAGTCCACAGTGTGACTATGCATTTTTCATGGGGGTTAGTGACAGTAGCAAAGGAACCAGCTCGAAGGGTTGGTACCATAGCCCAGTACTGATTCTAAGTAGGGGTGCGTGGGTACAGCCCCTACAGTATGGAACAATAAATTTGTATAAGTCCTCAAGGAGGTGCCTAAGGTACCTGTGTGCAAACACCTACGCACAACCATGCTGGAGCTGAATAAAAGTATTATTTTGGCTAAGTCCTAATAGTGGCACCCCAGTTAGGCCAAATCACCAGAAGAGCGCAAGTATACTTGGGCGCCACCCATCCAGCGCACAGCCACTTGCGTGCCACAATTATGTCATGCAACATACTTGCGCGACCAAACTCCTTTCGCCCAGGGTCCTATTTTTTCCTATAAATAGACCCTTGGGGACTTCATTTGTATGGAAAAATTTCCCAGAAGCCTAATTTCTACTCTGGTCTCCCTAGTGCTTTTCCTGTAACGACATGAAATTTTTGAATAAATTTTGTTTCCTAACTTTGTGTGTTATTTTATTTTATACTCAACAAAACGTTTTCATTTAATAAAATGAGTATAATTAAAATAAGACCTTTGGGTTTCGACTGTTATATGACCGTTGGTCAATATGACCGTTGGAAACAAAATGTTGTGATTATTGTCTATAAATACAATTGATCTTGATTAATTAATATAGAAAGAAGATTTGATGGCCTCATCCAGTAGTCTTGGTCCAATCTAATCCTATCTGACAGAACTTGGGAAGGAGGTAGCGCCACTAGGCTTTGCTCTGGACCAAACCCAAGATGAACTTCATCGTGTGAAACTGGACTAGAATCACCTTCGCGAGAAGTTCAAGTTTATAGAAATCACCACGCAAGAAATGTTGGTCGAGCTGCCCTAATATTCTCTCACCTTAGCACACCTTACACTTAGATCCTATGCTGGTGTTATAAGGGGCTATGTAACAAGACCTTAGATTCATTATGTAATCCTTTTATAAATAAAAATTTTGATTTCTTCTTATGGTGAAGTTTGTGAATTTTCAAATGTTCGGATAAATTTAGGATGTATATTATTGATGAATTTTGGAAAAAGGATATTTTAAAATATTTATGTAAACCTTAAATAATTAATGATGTGTAAATATTTTCAAAAAATGGTCTTCTACAAATGTGTTCAGTAAGAAATTTAGAGTCTAATAGATCAACTTAATTTTCGGTGAATAGTAATTTATGAATAGTGATTTTACGCTTAGGATTAGTAATGTGACCAATTGGATTAGTAATCTCACTTAAAGAAAGTATTAATATAATATAGGCACCTTGATTAAGTAATGTGATTCAATAAAATAGGTAAATAACAGTTTCAGAAATTATTAGTCAAGTATTCGTTTTTTTGGGTGAATAGTGTTTTTTAATTAAAAATTAAATTAAAAATATTTAGAAATTTATTTTTATAAAATGGAGTTCATTTTTTAATTCAGAGCATCGATATTATGTTAAGGTAATTTTTGGGGATTTTTCTGAAAAAAATGAATTTTCAGTGAATAGTGTTTTTTATTGAAAAATTAAATTAAATATTTTTAGAAAATTATTTTTATAAAATGGAGTTCATTTTTGAATTCAGAGAATCGATATTATGTTAAGGTAATTTTTTGGGATTTTTCTGAAAAAGTTAAATTTTCAGTGAATAGTGAATTTTCAGTTTAGAGTTTCGGGTATTTAATGACATCATTAATGATGTATTAAGTATGTAATCAATATGGTCGACTTATGAATAGTAAGATACGGTATGAGGTGTCCCAAGTGGCCAATACCATGGGAAAATACCATTGGAAAGCCCATGGTTTTTCCAATACCATCAATGAGGTGTCCCTTGGCCATTAATGCCTTGTCCCCTCACTTCCCCTATAAATACCAAGCCATTCTCTCATCATTTCCATTCCAAAATCCTCCTCAACGATTTTCTGGTCTCCTTACCTCCCAAGTAGTCCTCCCAAGGTTCCCTCAAGCCTCCCCAAGTTCCCAAACCTCAAGATTTTGAAGTTACTCTTCAACGTAAGGGATCCTGCCTCTCTCTTTCTTTTCATGTATTCTCTTTTATGTCATTTATTTTAAGCTCCAATCTCTTATGTTGGGGATGTTATTTTATATTCATACTAATGTTATTTTAATTTTCATATGATGAGAGACCCCCTCTTTCTCTCATCAATTCATTTTAAGAATGTTTAAGTGGCATCGTTAGGCTGCCGAATGTTTGTAAAGGATTCTTTGACCCTTCTCATTTTCAAGTTCTATTTTCATGTCAAGTCTTTCAAGTTAATTTTTATTATGTTGGGGTATTATATATATATTCATCATAATTTAATTTTATTTTCATATGATTATAGACCCTATTTTATCTCATAAATTCATTTTTTGAAGTTTTAAGTGACGTCGTTAGGCTGCCGAATTTTCATAAGAGTAATCTTATTTTTGTCTTCCTTCTATGTTATTTATTTCATATGGTATGTATTTAAAATTTCATTACCATGTTTGTATATCCTTTATATTATGTCCCTATAATATTTTATGGATCATTTATGAGTGGGTGACCCATGTCCCCTCTCTTTTCAATATTTTCTAAAACCCTGTAACAGAGCCGTTATGCTGCAGAATTTTCATCTCAAAATGTCTCTCTCTTTTTCTCAAATTCTCTTATTTTATTAAGTGAATACTCAATGCTCTTTCTTCTATAATTTTATTCACATATATATATATCAAAATTTTCTATTTTAATTCTGGTATTTACATACATGAAACCCTCTTTCCTTTTTGTGGGTTTAAAGTGACATAAAGATCATGTCTTTAAAGCAGTTTTTAAAACGTTATGATTATGAAATGAAACCCATTTATTTTATGCTATATGGGTTATTTGTGAAATTTTTGATGATGATATATGTGTCTCACATTATAATAAATAAAAATTAATGGTGCTCCCTAATAGCGCTCTAATGAATTGGGTAAAGACTTAATCTCTAGAGATGACCATTTTAACGATACCTTGGTGAATAACCTTGGTAATTTTTTTTAATGAAACCTTGGGGATGGACCTTGGTGATATGAAAATGATTGTCTATGTTAAATTTTCTATCCACATCTTCAAGTTATGAAACACATTATTTTTATTATGATATGCCTCATGATCTCTTTCTCATTCCTTAAAGTTATTTATCATGACTTTATTGATGTATCTCAAGTTCACATGTAAAATGTGTCTCTTATTTCCCTTACTGGGCCTTCTGCTCACCCTTTCCTTTGATGTATGCTCCCAGGTTATGAGATGCTATAATGAACTTAGTATGAACAATTAATTAGCCTTTAAAATGTTTAAGAAGAATGTTTTATTTCATCATGTATTAAGTTCCTGGTTTCCAAAACACTAAACCTTAAAGATCCTCAGTTTTGTAAAATGTAATGAAAAGTTATGTATTAAAAAGGCGGGATGCTATATTTCCCAAGTCTTCTGAAGCTTTCAAGGTAGTTATTTAACACCTAAAGTGGAGGAATTGAAGGAGGAGCATAATAATTAAGTCCTATTAGTGTTTTAAATCCATAACATTTGTGCACCTAAAGCACCTAACCTCCCTAAATTAGAAACACTTTCATGCCACCTATTCCTTTCACAGAAACTTGAGCGCCCCACTTCTGGGAATACCTATGAATACTCTTGAAGGCATGATTCAAGTATCTCCCAAGTATTATCGTCCAGTTTGTTCGTCTCTTAAGTGAACATCAGGTCACCCAAGCCTACTTGTGTGCCCATACTTGTGCGCCAGTACTTACTTGGGCACCCCTCTTTGATTCGCCTACTCTCTTACATGTATAAGACATTAATCCCTATTCAAATCCATTCTTGTCAAGGCTTCTTCTTCATTGGATCCCTTGTTTGAAAGGGATTCTCTTGATACCTCTTCCAAAACCTTCTGACTTATCAAACCTTTGGTAAAGGCACATTAGCGTGTCTCCTATTTGGGTTTGTATATCTGAAGTCAGAGGTTTCCCACATTTGTTTCAAAATGGGGTTAGGATTTATGGAGCATCTATGGGTTTTTATATCCGCAGTTACATGGACCTTTCTCCTAGGAATAGTATTGGGAAGTTCTTGTTTTGTAGGATAAGGGTTTGGGTCCTGACCACTCCCTTCTCAAAGACACGGAACCTCAGGTCTCTAGTAGGGAAGGTACGGTTCACACCTACTTTTCCTTTTGAAAAAAGGAGAAGTCTCCCTTCCCTACCAGGATCAATTTTAGGGAATCCATCCTGGTGTTAACCTCTAACCTTTATCCCTCCTTCCATTCATTGGACACTTTGTCCTATGTAAATAGAATAGAGGGAGGGCTCGTCGCTGCGCCCTCTTCCCAGGTCGCCTCGACCTCGTCCACCCTAGTCGTCGTAGGTGCGCCCTATTATACCATCGGAGGAGGAAAAGTGTGAGTGCCTTTGTTGAATCTTTTACATCCTCTTGTTTCTCACACCAAGAATGAATCATGTGGGAATAGATATTTGTCATGATCACAAAATTTTTACAACTACTTGAACTACAATAACTCTGATTCCTGTTCAAACCAGGATAGGTAGGAAGCCTTCTCAGGGCCCGAGCTCATTGGATATCCTCTTCAGGAATCAAAACCTAATTCCCCTAATCTGGGAATCTTTCTTAGGATTAAGCCTCAAATTAAACCCCTAAATCTCCAAGGTATACTTTTCAGGAAGTAATTCCAAACTCATTTTTCTCAATGGACTATACTCTTCTATGAGACTAATCGAACTATGTGGCATTTGATTCCCATACACATGGGATACGTAGGAAGACACATTGAGATTAAAACCCAACACTTCAAATCAACCCTGTTCTCCTTGGTCCATATTCCCAATAGGGTATAATCTTACTTGGAAACCCATATCCTTTCCAAGTTCCTTGGGATGCTTCGGCATAAGTCCCACACCAAACTTTGACTAAAAAAATTTTGCTTATATTTCCTTACCACATGACATTAAACTATACGGTTAGGTCCTTATCACATGACCTTAAAAGGTATGATGTGTCTTATTAAGCACCACCGAACTACGAGGGTTCTGATTCCTTTCACAAGGATACGTAGGTAGCCCATTTTATGGGTATGATCCCAATATCAAAACAAACCTTCATCTCCCTAGATGACAATAAATTCTAGAGTGCCCCACTGAGTGGCTTAAAAACCTGTATCACCATAATGATGACTAAAATAATCTCTAAATAGTACATGAGAGGATACCATTGATGGAGAACCTAAAATACATACAGATATCTCCATTAATGAATAACCTAGAATACTTATAGATGATTCCAAATTTTACACATGTTAATAAGTGATTGAAATTTCCAAGGGAAACTTATGTTATACTTGGAAAATTAATAAGGATTTATGAAAATATCTTAAATTTATAAATAGAGCCCCGAATTAGACAATAATTCCCCCCAAAAGGGTGTGATGAGTCCAACCTCTCATCCTCTCGACTAATGCATGTTCTTAAGTATCGTAAATTTAAAACTTAACGAACATATAAATTTGGAAAGTAGGTCTCTTTTGGATAAAGAACAGTTGGGTGTTTCCTATTCCATGAATAAATGTAATGGAAACCGCCTGGAAACAGTGATTCTTAAAACTAGAACGCATGTTTCAAGGAACTCCGAAACACGGACACACAGTACCTCAAATTGATGTGATATTGACTCCTACACATAAAAAATGAATTAAGGATAAATTTCTTGAAGTACCAAGATAATACAAGTGTGTTTGCTCAATTTTAGTGAGTGACACATTTTTTTTAACAAAAATATCATTTTTAAACTGAAAACACTCAATTCGAGTCATACTGGTCACACCGTATATCAGATTGTGGTACGACGGATTCCTACGCATAAAAAAGGACTTATATATCATTTACCTAAAGTATAAAAAAAATATAAACATGTTTGATCATTTTTGAGTATGTTATGAGTCTTTTTTACTAAAATGTCATTTGTAAAATGAAACCACACATTTTGAGTCATACCAATCACACCGTGTATTGGATTAAGGTGTGGATAATTCGTACATAGAAAAAATGACTTATGGATCATTTTAATAAAGTATCAAAACAATTTGAATGTGTTTTCTTAGTTTTTAGAATGGCATGTGTATTTGAACTAAAATGTAAATTTTAAATAAAAATGCACATTTTGATTCATACTATTCACACTATGTGTTGGATTAATATGTGGTTGATTCCTAAACATCAAAAATGACTTAAAGATAATTTCCCCAAAGTATCAAGACAATAAAAGTGTTTTTTATAGGTTTTCAATGAGTGACATCCATTTTTAACTAAAATGTCATTTTTAAATTGAAAACACACACTTTGAGTCAAATTGGTTACATCATGTGTCAGATTGAAATGTGGATAATTTATATACATCACAAATGAATTATGGATTGTCTTACTAAATTATCAAGATAGTCTAAGTGAGGTTTCTTGGTTTTTATTGAGTGATGCACATTTTTAACTCAAATGTAAATTTTAAACTAAAAACAGACCTTTAGAGTCATATCAGTCACACGGTGTATTGGATTGAGGTATGGTTGATTACTATATGTAAAAAATGACTTATAGAACATTTTAATAAAGTATTAAAATAATTTGAATGTTTTTTATCAGCTTTGAGTATGTACCATGTCTTTTATACTAAAATTTCATTTTTAAACTGAACTCGTATATTTTAATTCATACCAATCACACCGTGTACTAGATTTAGGTGTGAATGATTTATACACATCATAAATGACTTAATTCTTAAATTACAAAAAATAATATTAATGTGTTTTCTTGGTTTTGAGAATATCATGTGACTTTTTAACTGAAATGTTATTTTAAACTAGAAACACGCACTTTGAGTCATACCGATCACACCATGTTCTGGATTGATTTGAAGTTGATTTATACATGTCAAAAATGAATTAAGGATTATTTTCATAAATTAGTAAGACAATATGAGTTCATTTTATTAGTTTTTAGTGAGTGATTCACATTTTTAACTAAAGTGTTATTTTTAAATCAAAAACACTCATTAAGAGTCATATCGGTCACACCATGTATTAGATTGAGGTGAGTCTGATTCCTACACATCACAAATGACTTATGAATCATTTAAATAATGTTTCAAAAATAAAATAAATGTGCTTACTCTGTTTTTAGTATTTTATAAAACTTTATAACTAAAATGTCATTTGTAAACTGAAACCACACATTTTGAATCATGTCGGTCACACCATGTATAGGATTAAGGTACAGATGATTCCTACATGTCACAAATGATATATAGATCATTTTTATAAAGTATCAAAACAATATGAATTTTTTTATTGGTTTTGAGTATGTCACACATCTTTTGAACTAAAATGTCAATTTTAAATAAAAGCACGCACTTTGAGTCATATCGGTCACACTGTGTTTTAGAGTAATGTTTGGTTGATTCCTAAATGTAAGAAATGATATAAGGGTAATTTTCATTAAGTATCAAGATAATTTGAATTTTTTTTCTAGGTTTTTAGTGATTGGAACATGTTTTTGACTAAAATATCTTTTTTAAATTGAAAACACGCACTTTTAGTCATACTAGTCACATCATGTGTTGGATTGAACGGATAATTCCTAAATGTCACAAATGAATTATGGATCATTTTACTAAATTATAAATACAATTTGATCATGATTTATAGGTTTTAAGTTAGTTACACATGTTTTTAATAAAAATATCAATTTTACACTGAAAACATGCACTTTGATTCCTTTTTAAACTGAAAACACAAAGTACTGAACATAAATAGATCAAATAAAAAACAAATAGATCTATACAGATAGAAAATAGTACCTGATTAATTCATGATATCTATATATATTCGATCACCATATATCCATCCCATTCGTTTCTAAAAAAATCTATTTCTACTTTTGAATATGAGGATTTTTGTCTATCTTACTAGTACTAGAAAAATATAAATAAACAATGTATTAATAAATATTTTAAATGAAATTTTAATTATCATTAGAAATGCCTATTTGGGTATTCTAGTTTTTTTATGAAATGTAATATCTTTCATAAATTTGAAAATGTAATAACCACATTGTTTGTCATTAGTTTGATTCAAAAACTATAGAAACATTGAGAAAAATAAGTAATTTTATTTTATATATGTTTTGATAGTGAAATATTATTATATATATATATATATACTAAGTAGAATCTTTTTCTCATGGAATATCATCATTCCGTGATTTTGATGATATTTAAGCACCACCCTATCATTAAAAAATTTTCACTAAAACATAGTATAAAATGTATAACTTGAAGTTTATTTGTAAAATGTTTCATTTAATGTATTATAAATTGATAAATTCTATCATTTGTGGTCAATTTATTGGGTATCCATGCATTTAATCCAAAATATATATATCTTTGTACTATCCAAATTGATTTAAATGAGCAACCAATGTTTCCTAAAAATGAATAAGTAATGAAAGGAATGAAAATATATTTGATATGATTAAATTTTAGAGTTTTACCTCTACATCATGGGTATTAATAAAATTTTGTATTTTGTAAGTTTGATTTGAAATATTGTGGCCAGTTTTTCCACTATTAATGAATATTTCTCTTCTTTAAATAAACATTTTTTTGTAGAAGTGATGTGAGGACTAATGAGTCCAAATTTTTGTTCATAGGGTTTTCCCTTCAAATAGTACTGATATATACACCAAAAAAAATATGAATGGTATTTAAAAACAATTAACATAGTATATTAGATACTGTAAAAAAATTATGAAAACAAACCTTATGTATACATTTACAATTTAGACTCCTATACATTCATGCTTGATGATTTCATTTACATTCTCAAGATCAAAAAATTCAATAATGGATTCTCTGTATATTTTTTCTTCATAATCAATTATGGTTGTATCACCATTTTTGAATGTTGTAACTGCATGAACTTGTAATATTTGTAAATTTTGATGTTAAATTAGTATGAACAAGGTATTTTATGAAGGTATTTTCAATCAATTGGTTGGTCCTTTATATTGTTTTGATTTGACATTTTTTCCCTTCCCTTTCTCTATCTATAATAACATTCATCGATTCTAGAATTTTTTCATTAATTTTTAAAGGTTTTTCATAAAAAAATAAATTAGAAAGGAGCGCCTCTATGTTTTTACAAGATCAAATAGACATTCTATGAAAGTTACAATGGCATGTTAGACCATGTGAACATATATATCATCAAGGGGAATAGGTATCTCGGTGCTTAGGTCATGAGATATATGAATCCCCACTCTCACATAATATTTTGGAAGTTTTTTTCATGTAAAATATCTTCTTGTATACTATAAATTGTACCCCTATCAACAAGGTTATGGTTGGTTGAAGATAGATATAAATCACAATCATTTTCACCCTGTAGAATATTAGTACTAGAAAGGTATCGGTGCCTTACTGATTCACATTTCATAGAGATAGTTATGAAAAAATTTATTACCTCTGGTAAGATAGACTTTTGAGGGTAATGGATTGCCTCAAATATAGGGAGAGGATCTTCATGTAGTGATTTTTGTTGTGTTGTTTCTTCTCTTTGATGAATTCCCATAACATTCTCTAAAAACTTAGACTTCCAATTATGTTTTTCCTCTATAGTAGTTATTCATGTTTTTATCTCATCAATTTTCTAAACTTTATCCCCCTATTCATTTCTTTTATCAAAATATGTTCAGGGAGACACTCCAAAAGTCGCACCTTTGATGCGACTATATTGTTCTGGAAACTTAAAGGCCACTGAAAGTAGTCATTCATTGAGTACAGCTGATGATGATTCCTATATCTAAAATAGATAAAAAAATATAGTAAAATAAGTAATCGTTTTTATGTAATACTAATTTAAAGTAGAAAATTTTATTATGTCATACTTACACATGATTTCCATACTTTTTGTGCATTTTCATCTATCAGTGTTCTGTATTTATTTACCCAAGCCTCCTTCTATAGCCCATAATTAGGGATAGTAGTTTATTTGGATTTTTATTAATCAATATGCATATAAATAAAGGAATATAATTATGTTATTATTTCATTAAACATAAAATTATTACTGTAGATTTAAAATAAATACAATGTTTTTCAAGTGAATCATACCTCAAATTTGATTTATGGTAGGAGTATATTAGTTTTTCTTCACACTTATTATTTTTAGCACTCAATTATTGTTTCATAAATTAAAAATTCTTAATCAAAGTGATTAATACACATATTTTCAAGTAATGTATTAGCAATTACAATGTACCTAGAAAGATGTCTCCTTATAATGACCAATAAATGCATTCCAAGTTTCTTGGATTATTATGTGTGTATACATCTATGGTGGGTATGGGTTTACTTTCCCTTTATCATCCTTAATATGATTCTTCATAATAATTATCTGAAAGCCTTTATGATCCTTTTCACTGACCATTAATATGAATTCCATTTAGAAATCATCTAGTATAAATGCACTTTATAAGATATAATAAAGAGTAAACCAACATTTAATTATTATTTTTTTAGTAAAATAATAAAATTATATCATAATTCTACCCTAATATCTCCCCAAATTAGTACCTTAATTATGGGCATAACATTGTACCACGTATCTACATCAATCATCATGTGTATTTGAGTGGTGAGTCTAATGTAACTGATGAAAATGGACTTGTTAGGGTTAACAAGATAGTCACATGAATTCTATCCAACCTTGAATTTGATGCCTCTGCTTCTCACCTTAATAATTTTTGTTAACACTATCATGTTATGATTATCTTATTTTTTCTGGTACATAGATTTTTTTAACTTATATCATTTCCTCAGTTTCAACATTTTCAATATGTTGTTATTTAGGATTAGTATCATCATCATGTGAAGAAACTTGTTGTTCCTCAGGATTGGGAGCATCAGCATGTGAAGAATCTATTATCTTTAAAATTGGTTGAAGATTTAATTAATATTATTTAAATGTATTATTTAAAAGATAATAATATGTGATAATGAAATGTATATTACAAAAAAATATGGCCTGATTATTGAACAATCATTTTTTATTTAGAGGTTGGAGAGATCTAACCCCTATATAGAGTATCCAAATCCCCTCATTGTGATATTTTATAATGTACAAGACCACATCAACATTTGGAACTCCATGAAATGATTGTAACATCCTAATTAAAGGGTCATCCTTGGTTAAATTGGCATCTAACCCTTCAGTGGTTTTGGTTGATAATAGAATAATTGAACTCTTTCTATTTATAGGACCTGAAACATAAAATAATTGAATTTTTTATAATTCCATTATAAATGGATCATCTTTGAACCCTTCATTATTGAAATCCACATTAAAGAATCCCAATTCATCAATTTTAACTATACTCTCATTATCAACCCACTTGCATTGAAAAATCATCACTTGTAATGTTGTATAATCCAACTCCCATATTTTTTTTATGATACCAAAGTATGAAATATTCAAATAAATTGGATTTATGTCCTTGGTACCAGATACATGCTTTACTTCAGCCACAAGTGTAACTCTACTATTTTACATAATAATTTATTCATCAGGTTCCTTTATATGGAATTTATACTAACTAATTAAATAAACATTATGAGATAATACATGTGCACTTGGTCTTATAACTACCCATAAAAGTAATTCTAAAATTGAATTCATATTTTCGATTGAATCCTTAAAAATATGGTCTTGAAATCATCCTATGAACTATCAATTATGTGTATTTGGTATCCATATTTTATTCCGTTATGGATTCAAATGATTACGAATTACTTTTTTGGGTTTCAACATATGGTTAAACCCCTAAATTGTTATGAAAAATGTAATGGTGAGCCTGCTCCTACTCTATAATAGTAATTGTGACAACATCTATTCCATAAATTCCTTCAACCACAAGCTACCCAGTATAATGAGATTTTGGTAGACCAATGTTTTCCACATTAGAGAGGTAGTTAGTGTAAAATTCAATAGATTCCTTAAAAATATATTACTCTGTAATACAACCTTATGGTCTACTTCTATCTTTAACATTACCTTTAAAAATCTTCATATACCATTCAATAGAGTACATACATTTATAATATATAGAACCGCATAGTTATATCTATCTAACCAAGTGAACCATCAAGTGAACCATCGTATCAAATAATGATGGTAGAAAGAATTTCTCCAACTCATATAATATGGTATTAATTTTTTTTTCATATATTTTGATTTTTTTAGGTCTATAATTTTACAATATATAGCTTTGAAAAAATAAACAAATCTTGGTTAATTTATGATAGATATTCTTAGGAAAAATTCAACATAAATTTATATCCATTATATCTTTCATAAAATATGATATTCATGTGATTTCAGACCATTTAAATTTAAATCATTCACTAACACAGTATTCTTGATATTTTATGAATACCCATATGAAACCATTACATCATTCAGGAAGTTGAAAAACTGATATCTATCTTTCCTTACAACACTTCCCATATCCCCATGTCAATCATGTCCAACCTATCCTTAATTTTATCCTTTTTTTTATTGGGTTCATTTAGTAACATTCCAATGAAACTATCACAAACATTTTTTACACATACATGACATCAAGAAAATGTATGAGATAAATAATTTCAGTATGGTAATTCAAAAAATACTATTCACTTTTTCTAAGTAGTGTTTGTAAGTTTTTTTTAAGAAGGTTATCTAAAAGTTGTGTCCATATATTTTACTTTCTCAAATAGTTGATCACCTATTAGTGGAGATGGTGTTGTGACTTCTTCTAAATTCCCATCGAATAATGTCATCTAAGATCATTAATTTTGTCATTAGGGTAAAAATATGTGATGTACTAGAAACATAGACTTTGATGAATGTTTCAACCTAACTGAGTGTGTACCTTGATCAAAAATGGGACACCCTTTAGTTCCTTTAATTTTATATCCTAAAAATATTCATAAGTAGGAAATTAATTTATCATCCCATAAAACATGGATCTCAAAGTTATATCTTCATTTTCATAAGCATCATACAATGTAACAACTGAATCCCACATTAATTTAAAATATTCAATAAATGGATCCAAATAAACATTAATATAATTACCCATTTGTTTTAGTGATTATATTAACATAGACAACATAATGTATTTTCATTTCTTGTATAACCATGGTGGCTAGTTATAATTTACTAACATAACTATCAATGTACTGTGAGTGTTTCCTTGTAAACCAAAGGGATTCAATCCATCTGTAGATAGCTCAAGATGAAGGTTTC
This sequence comes from Viscum album, assembly GCA_963277665.1. Taxonomy (NCBI): domain Eukaryota; kingdom Viridiplantae; phylum Streptophyta; class Magnoliopsida; order Santalales; family Viscaceae; genus Viscum; species Viscum album. The sequence continues at coordinate 1,063,139,978 of OY728166.1, read as the reverse complement.
TCTTCTTATTTCCAAATTCAAGTTACTCGTGATCAATTTTATTTCATTGAGGAGAGTTTTTTGGGTGATGAAGTTTCCTATCTTGATTTCTTGTATCTACATTCCATGTCAGTTATCTTGTTGTATCCTCACTTCCATATTGGTGCCTAAACCTTGTAATGATTGGAAAGTTCCATATAAATTTTGAAGTTCTTGATTCATCTTTATTGTATCAAATTGAACTACATTTTGGGTATTTTTTTAAGTGATTCATGGTCCTTGAAAAATAGTATACAGTCATTTGGAAAATAATGTATTCTTTTAGTTATCATACCCATTGAATATGGAATTTTTTTAACATCATATGTTCATCAATAAAGATCTTTATCTTCTAGTAGAAAATCATTCAAGAGAGAAGATACTTCAATAAATTTGGTGTCACTCCATCTATTTCCAAATTTTACATTATATAGCTTCAATATGGCTGACAATGTTGTATATTTAGTACAATTTGTAAACAATGGAATCTTTTCATAACTCTTTAACTTCTAAAATAGTTTTAAACAATCATGAATTTCATATTCAACTATCATTTTCATTTCCTTGGTATAAACTTCATCATCATTGTAACGCCCCGACCCTAGTTACCCAGAGTCTGTGCATTATTACATAACATTGGCATGATCACAAGAAAGATCAAATCTCGAAAGACTGATTGGTTTAGTAGCCTTGGAAACACTAGATATATTCATAAGTTTTACATTACATCATAATTTGAAAAACTACTACAACAACATAATGTCTCCACATTCCACACTATTATCCCCTCATAATATCCCTGCAGGTCATTCATTACTTACTTCTTCACATCCTGGGAAAAATAAAACATAGAAAAGGGGTGAGCTCAAATGCCCAGTAAGGATAACAATATACCGGAAACTTTCATAAATAAGAATAAACATTTAAGGCTATGTATAACTAAAACAAAAGCCTTTTAAACTTGAACTTAAACATAGTATGGCAAAAGTAAAATGAAATAATGCCATTTACTTATTCACATGGATATTCTACTAATCGAATAATCATATGCAATATCAATAACCACTTCCATAATGTTGGAATGCATAATGCCAGACTATCATAACCACATAGCCAAGGCCTCGTGCCAAGACTAAAAATAATATTTTGCCAAGGCCTTGTGCCAAGACACTAGTTTGTCTCATGAGACCTACCGATGCATCGAGGAGCTATAGCGGGCTCCACCCGTCACATATTAAGTCCAATACATTCCCATATGAAAAGGTTTAAACATAACATAAACATTCGTATTAAAACTAGCATACGAAATGTCAATACTTTCACCATAAACTATGAATGGTATAAAAATAGCACATCCACAGTCAAACATATCACAAAACCTTCAATACAATATAGAAGTTTTGTATCATAATAAATCAACTTCAAATAATCTTAAAATCTATCAAAGGATGTTGACATAGATGAAATCAAAATTCTTTTTAAAGAAATATCTACTTTTATTTTGAAATCATTTAAGATCCATATAAAATAAAACATTTTCTTTGAAAATATTCTTATAAGCTTGTAAGGGAAGCTTTGAAGATTTTATAACGGCGGAAAATAGCCGCACCCGCCGTATAAGTTAAAAAAACATTCTTACCTTAATTCTGTCGAAAAGGTTAAAAAGGACCTTGTTTTGAAATCGACGGAAAGATTCCTTTATAAACCTCTTATAAAAAGTCAAACAAGGGTATAAATGACTTTAACCCATATTCTTGTAAATAATAAATATGTTTTGAAATACATTTCGAAGAAACATGGATGTGGATGATAAAGAAATCCCAGTAGATTATTACGTATAAACAACCTCGGATAATGAAGAGATTGTGAAATAACCCTTACCTTGTACTTTTCCTTGGATGGGGTAGGTTAACCTCCTGTATAATGGTGAAATAATTGTTATTAAATTATACAAGAATCATATATATTAATATGATATCATATATGATCTTTTAACATTGATTTGTTAATAATATCTTAGAATTATCGTCGTTTCGGGTGTTAACTTACTCATTTTCTTTTATATGTTTTGTTACATAAGCCTTGTTTGTTGTATTTTATTCATATCAATAATGATATAAAGTCCTTAAAAATCATTTTTAAATCATCAAATGATAATTATACTTGAATGGATACGATGGAGAATGAATCTCATCGCGATCGTGGAGACGGTAGTCCGTACGTACGCACGAGCGACAATATCATTCTTTTGATATTAAAATAATATATAAATGGATGGTATATCATATATACAGAATAATTAACATGTTATATTTATTATTTACATGAGTTACACATCATTATTATACCCATCCAAATAATAATATATTGAATAACAATTACACCACGACGTGGAGACGGTAAGCCGTACGTACGCACGTATGGTGACAGGTTATTCAAAGGGTGGATAGAATACTGAATATGGTTGTACCATATTTATAATAACATCACAGTATATGTGAGATACTGGAGTTATTATTTTAGAATGGTAAGAACAAAGAAATAAGAAGTGGAAGAAGAAAGGAACTTGAAAAGGGGTGGTGAAAACATTACCTCTTCTTCGGGTTCTTCCTTTTGATTTGATCAAAAGGGATCCTTAGGTTGGCTTTCTGATCAAAATAAGGCCTCTAGGTTGTATTGAGGAATGTTTGGAGAGTATTTGGGCAGAGTTTTGCCGAACCAAAATACTTTGAAGGTGTGAAGAAATGAGAAGGAGGAGTGCCCTTTTATAAGAGGGGTGAGGGGCACCTTTGGAAAAGCTAGAAATATTAATTTATAATAAATTCATATTCGGTTTCTAATGGCTCCAAAGTTTATTTTTCAAAGGTTAAGGTGGGTATAGGTCGAAAACAACTCAACCAATAGAATTTAGACAGGTTTTGGTACTTATATTAACCTTATCTTTAAGTATTAACTCTAAGTTAATTAGTTTCACTTTTACAATGTTTCTTTGTATTTTTATATAATATGGTTAATAAACTTACTATATACATCCAAGAGACCACCAAGTGGTCCATTAATGATGAACCTATCATTATATAAGTCTCTTGGCTAAACCTTAGATTTTTAGGAATTTAATATAAATTAATAATATAATATTTATTTTAAGAACTCTTTTATGTCAATTTTGACACTATTCAATAGTTTATTTTTTTGAAACTCATAAAAGATTGATTACTTCGAAAAACGTAAATTAAATCAATCCTAATATATCATATTATCCTAGAAAATTAGTTTAATTCATTAAAAGTTTCATATTATATTTATTTGGGTATTTATAATATCAATTAATTTAATTTTTCACTATTTTAGTAATTACTGCATCATCATTGTGTCATAAATAAAATAAATTATTTAATGTCTAAAAAATATAAATAAATTATCATTATGTAGGCAATAGTTTTATCTTTCTAATGAATATTTATAATCTAAAATCCAACATATATAACCCTATGTAATAATTTGTTTTCTAAAAGATATATGCTTGTGTCATTTTTGTATTCATTTTAACTTAATTAAAATAAAGTGTCCCTATCACCTACAAGTGACACCATGGGGTCCCCAAATCGACCCAAAGATGCCTATGGTCGAACATGTATCACCCAATAAGTCTAGGACACGTTTTAGGGTAATTTAGTATTATTATAATATTATTTTTTAACCCTTATTTACCGGATTTACCCTTAACCATGGTAAATAAAATATTTACCGCAGTAATTATTCAAAATGTCTAAAAATAAAAGTTACCTATTTACACAATTTAGATATCCTGATTCCAAATATGGAATCCATTTTTCTAAATTCAATACACAGAAGTGGCAGAAATTAATTTAAAATTAATTCCCGTTGTCAAAACAAAAAGCGTGTTTTTAAGAGATAATAACTATCAAAAGATTGACACTTGTTTATGTTCGGTTTAATTGTAAAATTATGTCCAATGACCCACATTATATTAAATGGTAAAAATATATTCTAAATATACTTTAAAACCACTCAAATTCATAATTTATCACTATTAATTATTTTGATTAAAAAAGTTGTTTTTAATTAAAATTTAGTAATTTTCACTATTCATCAAAATATGAAAGTTATCCGAAAAGTACCAAAATTTCACCTTAGGCTAAATTCGATATTCCGAATCCAGAAATGAAGTCCATTTTAAAATATAAAATATATATAATTTCGAAAAGTAGGTATTACTATTCATAACTGCTAGTTTGATTGGTTGTGGTGTGTGTTAAAACTCAAGGTTGCGTACAACACACGCTACTGTATTATTCAAAGAAAGCGTACCGTGGAAGCTTGGGATGTTTCATTTTAAATTTTTGATGTCCCCATTTAGTCAAAAAGTTTAAAATATTGTATTTATAAAGGGTTCACTATTAAAAGTTGATAAAAGTGCAATACTGAAAATGAATTTGTTCTTGCATTATATCTAAGAAACTCATAATATGGATTCTAAAATTATAAGGATTATATAAAGTTTAAAATTTATATAATACTATTCATAACCTCTTTTGAATGGCTTTTTTTTTGTAAGGCATGGTGTGATTGAACTCGGTGTTGCGTGTAGTGCAAGTTATTGAATTATTTTGAAGAAATAACACACTATGAAATCTTGGGGTGTTACATTCTCCCTTCCTTCAATAAATTGCGTCCTCGCGATTTGAAATTGTTCTTCGAAAATAAAAGGTTGAAAATAGAAAATATATTTGTGGGAAAATCCACATCGGAAATTGGGTTACTAAAATTTAGTCTTAATATGAGGAAAAGAGAAATGAAAGGGTCACCACCAAATTATGACCTCGATTAGGAGAACATTGGTGGCAATTAGAGACATATAATTGGAGGAAAAATGTAAATATTTATAGGTAGTGATTGAGGTCATAAATCACAAACAAGTATAAAATTTAGGACCTTAAATTCATCAATCTATGATGATTTGAAATACCATCGGTTCAACAAAACATAGGGTATTAAGATAACACATTTTTGACGTTTCAAAATATATTAGTTTAAATCCCACATCGAAAAATGAATTAATGAGGCCTCTATTTAAAATAAAGAGTCGAAAGTATGAAGATTACCGAAAATAACACATACTAGGGTTCCATGTAGGAAAATATGGATATGGAAGAAAAATCTAACCATCAATTATCTGATGGAGAGTGGTAGAGAACATGGCTATGAAAAGGCCAACAATCCCAAAGCCATAAATTAGTGATGATTTAAGGTACCATCTAGGAAAACATTTTTGTTCTAAGTTGCTTTTCTTAATATTGAGGAATTTATTTATGATATTGGCTAAGATCATAAGGAGATATACTTACTTTATAATTAGAGTTTTATCCATTAATAAATTTCTACCACAAACTCATCTTTCACTCTAAAAGATAATAGAATGTAAAAAAATTCTATTTACACTATTCGTATAGGGTTCCAAAATAAACAAATTTATAATTCATCTACAAGATCTTTTAATAAAAACTAAATTATTTAATCCAGGACATCTCGTGGGCCAGTGGTAGGTGATACACCCTTGTCGCCCTTCGGTTGCGGGTTCAAGTCTCGCAGCCTTGCCGGACGCGACGGGTTGTCGCCCGACCTCCGGGTTGTCCTTTTATGGCAATCCAAAATAATCCAAACTAGAACTATCCAAAATACTTCTGTCCAAACTCATAGTCCAACATTTATAAGGAAGGTAAACATAATATAGATCCTTTTTACCCCGTAATAGCATATGAATACCTTCATCATGTATTAACATATTCCTTATTGATTACATTCATGCTCCCTTATTCCATATAGAATGCTGGATATACTTCATTAATCCAAAAATGTTTTAAACCCCAACAATGATGGAATATACAAATCATTAATCAGTTCCAAGGTAGTCAAGAATATCCAATATAATTTATCCAAAACAATCACATATTATTCCAAAATCACTACCTCAGTATCAGAACTATATTATGATTTATCATTCTCTCAACCATATATTTTCCAAAAATTTATCCTGCTATTGAGTCACTTTTCTTTGTTCCACACAATCTCAAGTCCTTAATGAAATAGTACTGCAGTACAATCCTTATATACTCCATAATTATTATAACAAGTACATTGTTGATAAAACACTCAATTGACATAATCAACATAAGAACTCTAATCATTCCTCTTCATCTGTGGTAGTATCATAACTTGATTATTAACCAGTAACATCATTTGCAGCATAGTCTGATGACTGGGACATAAGTTCGCGTAGTGTCCAAACTCCTTGCAAATGAAGCACTGTACATTTAAAACCATTTTCTTACCCTTGCAGTCACGTACTTTGTGCCCTTTTCCTCCACACTTATAACAAACTCTCATTCCTTTCAGGCAAGTTCCAGGGTGTTTCTTTCCACAGTTACCACATATGAGAAAATTCTTCTTTTCCCTCTTCCCTTTATCCATCTTTCTCTCTTCCATCCTTTTCTTCTCTTGCTTCCCTTCAAAGCCATAGGACTCAGTAAACTCTTTACTTATCTTATCAACACATGATATTATTTCTTCATATGATGATAATACATAGGAGACTATTTCTCTTATAAATTCTAGCTTAAGAACATGAAAGATATGATCCTTCCTTATCTTTGGATCATGTGCATTTCTGGAGTTCTCATTCCTTCTACTGGGCGCCATTTCTAAACAATGGCATACACTAGATCAGTTTATGAATCAAAATACATAATCCCATACTTATAAAACACTTAACATAAATTGAACTATTTATGGATATAATCCATAATCATAAAAATGTCTCCTTTGAGGATGTATATACTCATAAACCCTTCATAATGGTTTGTAAAGAAAATGAGAATTATCCTAAGCATATCCCCCGGGAGTGTCGTAACCAAGAGTGCAGTAAGGCCCGTTGTCGTGCACCAGTTCCCATTTGAGTCTAGCTCAAAGCGGTGTTTTCGGGTTTTACCCCTAGGTACATCTGTGCCAGAGCCGCCTCTACCAGCTCGTATCCAGACAGGGATGTATTGCCTGGAAATCTCACAAAATCCCTACAATACCAAAATTCTAGGAAGTTCTTCTATACTAATCCTCAAAGTTCATCTTAGGTCTACGTGCTCTAATCAGAGTTTATCTAAATCTAGCTTCCAAGGTTTGTACTAAAATTCCTCTGATACCAACTGTAACGCCCCGACCCTAATTACCCAGAGTCGGTGCATTATTACATAACATTGGCATGATCATAAGAAAGATCAAATCTCGAAAGACCGATTGGTTTAGTAGCCTTGGAAACACTAGATATATTCATAAGTTTTACATTACATCATAAATTGAAAAACTACTACAACAACATAATGTCTCCACATTCCACACTATTATCCCCTCATAATATCCCTGCAGGTCATTCATAACTTACTTCTTCAAATCCTGGGAAAAATAAAACATAGAAAAGGGGTGAGCTCAAATGCCCAGTAAGGATAACAATATACCGGAAACTTTCATAAATAAGAATAAACATTTAAGGCTATGTATAACTAAAACAAAAGCCTTTTAAACTTGAACTTCAACATAGTATGGCAAAAGTAAAATGAAATAATGTCATTTACTTGTTCACATGGATATTCTACTAATCAAATAATCATATGCAATATCAATAACCACTTTCATAATGTTGGAATGCATAATGCCAGACTATCATAACCACATAGCCAAGGCCTCGTGCCAAGACTACAAATAATATTTTGCCAAGGCCTTGTGCCAAGACACTAGTTTGTCTCATGAGACCTACCGATGCATCGAGGAGCTATAGCGGGCTCCACCCGTCACATATTAAGTCCAATGCATTCCCATATGAAAAGGTTTAAACATAACATAAACATTCGTATTAAAACTAGCATACGAAATGTCAATACTTTCACCATAAACTATGAATGGTATAAAAATAGCACATACACAGTCAAACATATCACAAAACCTTCAATACAATATAGAAGTTTTGTATCATAATAAATCAACTTCAAATAATCTTAAAATCCATCAAAGGATGTTGACATAGATGAAATCAAAATTCTTTTTAAAGAAATATCTCCTTTTATTTTGAAATCATTTAAGATCCATATAAAATAAAACATTTTCTTTGAAAATATTCTTATAATATTGTAAGGTAATCTTTGAAGATTTTATAACGGCGGAAAATAGCCGCACCCGCCGTATAAGTTAAAAAAAACATTCTTACCTTAATTCTGTCGAAAAGGTTAAAAAGGACCTTGTTTTGAAAACGACGGAAAGATTCCTTTATAAACCTCTTATAAAAAGTCAAACAAGGGTATAAATGACTTTAACCCATATTCTTGTAAATAATAAATATGTTTTGAAATACATTTTGAAGAAACATGGATGTGGATGATAAAGAAATCCCAGTAGATTATTACGTATAAACAACCTCGGATAATGAAGAGATTGTGAAATAACCCTTAACTTGTACTTTTACTTGGATGGGGTAGGTTAACCTCCTGTATAATGGTGAAATAATTGTTATTAAATTATACAAGAATCATATATATTAATATGATATCATATATGATCTTTTAACATTGATTTGTTAATAATATCTTAGAATTATCGTCGTTTCGGGTGTTAACTTACTCATTTTCTTTTATATGTTTTGTTACATAAGCCTTGTTTGTTGTATTTTATTCATATCCAGAATGATATCAAGTCCTTAAAAATCATTTTTAAATCAGCAAATGATAATTATACTTGAATGGATACGATGGAGAATGAATCTCATCGCGTTCGTGGAGACGGTAGTCCGTACGTACGCACGAGCGACAATATCATTCTTTTGATATTAAAATAATATATAAATGGATGGTATATCATATATACAGAATCATTAACATGTTATATTTATTATTTACATGAGTTACACATCATTATTATACCCATCCAAATAATAATATATTGAATAACAATTACACCACGACGTGGAGACGGTAAGTCGTACGTACGCACGTATGGTGACAAGTTATTCAAAGGGTGGATAGAATACTGAATATGGTTGTACCATATTTATAATAACATCACAGTATATGTGAGATACTGGAGTTATTATTTTAGAATGGTAAGAACAAAGAAAGAAGAAGTGGAAGAAGAAAGGAACTTGAAAAGGGGTGGTGAAAACATTACCTCTTCTTCGGGTTCTTCCTTTTGATTTGATCAAAAGGGCTCCTTAGGTTGGCTTTCTGATCAAACTAAGGCCTCTAGGTTGTAGTGAGGGATGTTGGGAGAGTATTTGGGCAGAGTTTGGCCGAACCAAAAGACTTTTAAGGTGTGAAGAAATGAGAAGGAGGAGTGCCCTTTTATAAGAGGGGTAAGGGGCACCTTTGGAAAAGCTAGAAATATTAATTTATAATAAATTCATATTCGGTTTATAATGGCTCCAAAGTTGATTTTTCAAAGGTTAAGGTGGAGATAGGTCTAAAACCACTCAACCAATAGAATTTAGACAGGTTTGGGTACTTATATTAACCTTATCTTTAAGTATTAACTCTAAGTTAATTAGTTTCACTTTTACAATGTCTCTTTGTATTTTTATATAATATGGTTAATAAACTTACTATATACATCCAAGAGACCACCAAGTGGTCCATTAATGATGAACCTATCATTATATAAGTCTCTTGGCTGAACCTTAGATTTTTAGGAATTTAATATCAATTAATAATATAATATTTTTTTTAAGAACTCTTTTATGTCAATTTTGACACTATTCAATAGTTGATTTTTTTGAAACTCATAAAAGATTGATTACTTCGAACAAAGTAAATTAAATCAATACTAATATATCATATTATCCTAGAAAATTAGTTTAATTCATTAAAAAGTTCATATTATATTTATTTGGGTATTTATAATATCAATTAATTTAATTTTTCACAATTTTAGTAATTACTGCATCATCATTGTGTCATAAATAAAATAAATTATTTAATATATAAAAATTATAAATAAAATATAATTATGTAGGAAATCGTTTTATATTTCTAATGAATATTTATAATCTAAAATACAACATATATAACCCTATGTAATAATTGTTTTTCTAAACGATATATGCTTGTGTCATTTTTGTATTCATTTTAACTTAATTAAAATAAAGTGTCCCTATCACCTACAAGTGGCACCATGGGGTCCCCAAATCGACCCAAATATGCCTATGGTGGAACATGTATCAACCAATAAGGCTAGGACACGTTTTAGGGTAATTTAGTATTATTATAATATTATTTTTTAACCCTTATTTACCGGATTTACCCTTAACCATGGTAAATAAAATATTTACCGCAGTAATTATTCAAAATGTCTAAAAATAAAAGTTACCTATTTACACAATTTGGACATCCTGATTCCAAATATGGAATCCATTTTTATAAATTCAAAACACAGAAGTGGCAGAAATTAATTTAAAATTAATTCCCGCTGTCAAAATAAAAAGCGTGTTTTTAAGAGATAATAACTATCAAAAGATTGACACTTGTTTATGTTCGGTTTAATTGTAAAATTATGTCCAATGACCAAAATTATATTAAATGGTAAAAATATATTCTAAATATACTTTAAAACCACTCAAATTCATAATTTATCACTATTAATTATTTTGATTAAAAAAGTTGTTTTTAATTAAAATTTAGTAATTTTCACTATTCATCAAAATATGAAAGTTATCCGAAAAGTACCAAAATTTCACCTTAGGCTAAATTCGATATTCCGAATCCAGAAATGAAGTCCATTTTAAAATATAAAATATATATAATTTCTAAAAGTAGGTATTACTATTCATAACGGCTAGTTTGATTGGTTGTGGTGTGTGTTAAAACTCAAGGTTGCGTACAACACACGCTACTGTATTATTCAAAGAAAGTGTACCGTGGAAGCTTGGGATGTTTCATTTTAAATTTTTGATGTCCCAATTTAGTCAAAAAGTTTAAAATATTGTATTTAAAAAGGGTTCACTATTAAAAGTTGATAAAAGTGCAATACTGAAAATGAATTTGTTCTTGCATTATATCTAAGAAACTCATAATATGGATTCTAAAATTATAAGGATTATATAAAGTTTAAAATTTATATAATACTATTCATAACCTCTTTTGAATGGCTTTTTTTTTGTAAGGCATGGTTTGATTGAACTCAGTGTTGCGTGTAGTGCAAGTTATTGAATTATTTTGAAGAAATAACACACTATGAAATCTTGGGGTGTTACATTCTCCCCTCCTTCAATAAATTGCGTCCTCGTAATTTGAAATTGTTCTTCGAAAATAAAAGGTTTAAAATAGAAAATATATTTGTGGGGAAATCCACATCGGAAATTGGGTTACTAAAATTTAGTCTTAATATGAGGAAAAGAGAAATGAAAGGGTCACCACCAAATTATGACCTCGATTAGGAGAACATTGGTGGCAATTAGAGACATATAATTGGAGGAAAAACATAAATATTTATAGGTAGTGATTGAGGTCATCAATCACAAACAAGTATAAAATTGAGGCCCTTAAATTCATCAATCTATGATGATTTGAAATACCATCGGTTCAACAAAACATAGGGTATTAGGATAACACATTTTTGACGTTTCAAAATATCTTAGTTGAAATCCCACATCGAAAAATGAATTAATGAGGCCTCTATTTAAAATAAAGAGTCGAAAGTATGAAGATTACCGAAAATAACACATACTAGGGTTCCATGTAGGAAAATATGGATATGGAAGAAAAATATAACCATCAATTATCTGATGGAGAGTGGTAGAGAACATGGCTATGAAAAGGCCAACAATCCCAAAGCCATAAATTAGTGATGATTTAAGGTACCATCTAGGAAAACATTTTTGTTCTAAGTTTCTTTTCTTAATATTGAGGAATTTATTTATGTGATTGGCTAAGATCATAAGGAGATATACTTACTTTATAATTAGAGTTTTATCCATTAATAAATTTCTACCACAAACTCATCTTTCACTCTAAAAGATAATAGAATGTAAAAAAATTCTATTTACACTATTCGTATAGGGTTCCAAAATAAACGAATTTATAATTCATCTACAAGATCTTTTAATAAAAACTACATTATTTAATCGAGGACATCTCGTGGGCCAGTGGTAGGTGATACACCCTTGTCGCCCTTCGGTTGCGGGTTCAAGTCTCGCAGCCTTGCCGGACGCGACGGGTTGCCGCCCGACCTCCGGGTTATCCTTTTATGGCAATCAAAAATAATCCAAACTAGAACTATCCAAAATACTTCTGTCCAAACTCACAGTCCAACATTTATAAGGAAGGTAAACATAATATAGATCCTTTTTACGCCGTAATAGCATATGAATACCTTCATCATGTATTAACATATTCCTTATTGATTACATTCATGCTCCCTTATTCCATATAGAATGCTGGATATACTTCATTAATCCAAAAATGTTTTAAACCCCAACAATGATGGAATATACAAATCATTAATCAGTTCCAAGGTAGTCAATAATATCCAATATAATTTATCCAAAACAATCACATATTATTCCAAAATCACTACCTCAGTATCAGAACTATATTATGATTTATCATTCTCTCAACCATATATTTTCCAAAAATTTATCCTGCTATAAAGTCACTTTTCTTTGTTCCACACAATCTCAAGTCCTTAATGAAATAGTACTGCAGTACAATCCTTATATACTCCATAATTATTATAACAAGTACATTGTTGATAAAACACTCAATTGACATAATCAACATAAGAACTCTAATCATTCCTCTTCATCTGTGGTAGTATCATAACTTGATTATTATCCAATAACATCATTTGCGGCATAGTCTGATGACTGGGACATAAGTTCGCGTAGTGTCCAAACTCCTTGCAAATGAAGCAGTGTACATTTAAAACCATTTTCTTACCCTTGCAGTCACGTACTTTGTGCCCTTTTCCTCCACACTTATAACAAACTCTCATTCCTTTCAGGAAAGTTCCAGGGTGTTTCTTTCCACAGTTACCACATATGAGAAAATTATTCTTTTCCCTCTTCCCTTTATCCATCTTTCTCTCTTCCATCCTTTTCTTCTCTTGCTTCCCTTCAAAGCCATAGGACTCAGTAAACTCTTTACTTATCTTATCAACACATGATATTATTTCTTCATATGATGATAATACATAGGAGACTATTTCTCTTATAAATTCTAGCTTAAGAACATGAAAGATATGATCCTTCCTTATCTTTGGATCATGTGCATTTCTGAGGTTCTCACTCCTTCTACTGGGTGCCATTTCTAAACAATGGCATACACTAGATCAGTTTATGAATCAAAATACATAATCCCATACTTATAAAACACTTAACATAAATTGAACTATTTATGGATATAATCCATAATCATAAAAATGTCTCCTTTGAGGATGTATATACTCATAAACCCTTCATAATGGTTTGTAAAGAAAATGAGAATTATCCTAAGCATATCCCCCGGGAGTGTCGTAACCAAGAGTGCAGTAAGGCCCGTTGTCGTGCACCATTTCCCGTTCGAGTCTAGCTCAAAGCGGTGTTTTCGGGTTTTACCCCTAGGTACATCTGTGCCAGAGCCGCCTCTACCTGCTCGTATCCAGACAGGGATGTATTGCTCAGAAATCTCACAAAATCCCTACAATACCAAAATTCTCGGAAGTTCTTCTATACTAATCCTCAAAGTTCATCTTAGGTCTACGTGCTCTAATCAGAGTTTATCTAAATATAGCTTGCAAGGTTTGAACTAAACTTCCTCTGATACCAACTGTAACGCCCCGACCCTAGTTACCCAGAGTCGGTGCATTATTACATAACATTGGCATGATCACAAGAAAGATCAAATCTCGAAAGACCGATTGGTTTAGTAGCCTTGGAAACATTAGATATATTCATAAGTTTTACATTACATCATAAATTGAAAAACTACTACAACAACATAATATCTCCACATTCCACACTATTATCCCCTCATAATATCCCTGCAGGTCATTCATAACTTACTTCTTCAAATCCTGGGAAAAATAAAACATAGAAAAGGGGTGAGCTCAAATGCCCAGTAAGGATAACAATATACCGGAAACTTTCATAAATAAGAATAAACATTTAAGGCTATGTATAACTAAAACAAAAGCCTTTTAAACTTGAACTTCAACATAGTATGGCAAAAGTAAAATGAAATAATTCCATTTACTTGTTCACATGGATATTCTACTAATCAAATAATCATATGCAATATCAATAACCACTTTCATAATGTTGGAATGCATAATGCCAGACTATCATAACCACATAGCCAAGGCCTCGTGCCAAGACTACAAATAATATTTTTCCAAGGCCTTGTGCCAAGACACTAGTTTGTCTCATGAGACCTACCAATGCATCGAGGAGCTATAGCGGGCTCCACCCGTCACATATTAAGTCCAATATATTCCCATATGAAAAGGTTTAAACATAACATAAACATTCGTATTAAAAATAGCATACGAAATGTCAATACTTTAACCATAAACTATGAATGGTATAAAAATAGCACATCCACAGTCAAACATATCACAAAACCTTCAATACAATATAGAAGTTTTGTATCATAATAAATCAACTTCAAATAATCTTAAAATCCATCAAAGGATGTTGACATAGATGAAATCAAAATTCTTTTTAAAGAAATATCTCCTTTTATTTTGAAATCATTTAAGATCCATATAAAATAAAATATTTCCTTTGAAAATATTCTTATAAGATTGTAAGGTAAGCTTTGAAGATTTTATAACGGCGGAAAATAGCCGCACCCGCCGTATAAGTTAAAAAAACATTCTTACCTTAATTCTGTCGAAAAGGTTAAAAAGGACCTTGTTTTGAAAACGATGGAAAGATTCATTTATAAACCTCTTATAAAAAGTCAAACAAGGGTATAAATGACTTTAACCCATATTCTTGTAAATAATAAATATGTTTTGAAATACATTTCGAAGAAACATGGATGTGGATGATAAATAAATCCCAGTAGATTATTACGTATAAACAACCTCGGATAATGAAGAGATTGTGAAATAACCCTTACCTTGTACTTTTCCTTGGATGGGGTAGGTTAACCTCCTGTATAATGGTGAAATAATTGTTATTAAATTATACAAGAATCATATATATTAATATGATATCATATATGATCTTTTAACATTGATTTGTTAATAATATCTTAGAATTATCGTCGTTTCGGGTGTTAACTTACTCATTTTCTTTTATATGTTTTGTTACATAAGCCTTGTTTGTTGTATTTTATTCATATCCAGAATGATATCAAGTCCTTAAAATCATTTTTAAATCATTAAATGATAATTATACTTGAATGGATACGATGGAGAATGAATCTCATCGCGTTCGTGGAGACGGTAGTCCGTACGTACGCACGAGCGACAATATCATTCTTTTGATATTAAAATAATATATAAATGGATGGTATATCATATATACAGAATAATTAACATGTTATATTTATTATTTACATGAGTTACACATCATTATTATACCCATCCAAATAATAATATATTGAATAACAATTACACCACGACGTGGAGACGGTAAGCCGTACGTACGCACGTATGGTGACAGGTTATTCAAAGGGTGGATAGAATACTGAATATGGTTGTACCATATTTATAATAACATCACAGTATATGTGAGATACTGGAGTTATTATTTTAGAATTGTAAGAACAAATAAAGAAGAAGTGGAAGAAGAAAGGAACTTGAAAAGGGGTGGTGAAAACATTACCTCTTCTTCGGGTTCTTCCTTTTGATTTGATCAAAAGGGCTCCTTAGGTTGGCTTTCTGATAAAACTAAGGCCTCTAGGTTGTAGTGAGGGATGTTGGGAGAGTATTTGGGCAGAGTTTTGCCGAACCAAAATACTTTGAAGGTGTGAAGAAATGATAAGGAGGAGTGCCCTTTTATAAGAGGGGTGAGGGGCACATTTGGAAAAGATAGAAATATTAATTTATAATAAATTCATATTCGGTTTCTAATGGCTCCAAAGTTTATTTTTCAAAGGTTAAGGTGGGGATAGGTCTAAAACCACTCAACCAATAGAATTTAGACAGGTTTGGGTACTTATATTAACCTTATCTTTAAGTATTAACTCTAAGTTAATTAGTTTCACTTTTACAATGTCTCTTGGTATTTTTATATAATATGGTTAATAAACTTACTATATACATCCAAGAGACCACCAAGTGGTCCATTAATGATGAACCTATCATTATATAAGTCTCTTGGATGAACCTTAGATTTTTAAGAATTTAATATCAATTAATAATATAATATTTGTTTTAAGAACTCTTTTATGTCAATTTTGACACTATTCAATAGTTGATTTTTTTGAAACTCATAAAGATTGATTACTTCGAACAAAGTAAATTAAATCAATACTAATATATCATATTATCCTATAAAATTAGTTTAATTCATTAAAAGTTTCATATTATATTTATTTGGGTATTTATAATATCAATTAATTTAATTGTTCACTATTTTAGTAATTACTGCATCATCATTGTGTCATAAATAAAATAAATTATTTAATGTCTAAAAATTATAAATAAAATATCATTATGTACGAAATTTTTTTATCTTTCTAATTAATATTTATAATCTAAAATCCAACATATATAACCCTATTTAATAATTGTTTTTCTAAACGATATATGCTTGTGTCATTTTTGTATTCATTTTAACTTAATTAAAATAAAGTGTCCCTATCACCTACAAGTGGCACCATGGGGTCCCCAAATCGACCCAAAGATGCCTATGGTCGAACATGTATCAACCAATAAGGCTAGGACATGTTTTAGGGTAATTTAGTATTATTATAATATTATTTTGTAACCCTTATTTACCGGATTTACCCTTAACCATGGTAAATAAAATATTTACCGCAGTAATTATTCAAAATGTCTAAAAATAAAAGTTACCTATTTACACAATTTGGACATCCTGATTCCAAATATGGAATCCATTTTTATAAATTCAAAACACATAAGTGGCAGAAATTAATTTAAAATTAATTCCCGCTGTCAAAACAAAAAGCGTGTTTTTAAGAGATAATAACTATCAAAAGATTGACACTTGTTTATGTTCGGTTTAATTGTAAAATTATGTCCAATGACCAACATTATATTAAATGGTAAAAATATATTCTAAATATACTTTAAAACCACTCAAATTCATAATTTATCACTATTAATTATTTTGATTAAAAAAGTTGTTTTTAATTAAAATTTAGTAATTTTCACTATTCATCAAAATATGAAAGTTATCCGAAAAGTACCAAAATTTCACCTTAGGCTAAATTCGATATTCCGAATCCAGAAATGAAGTCCATTTTAAAATATAAAATATATATAATTTCTAAAAGTATGTATTACTATTCATAACGGCTAGTTTGATTGGTTGTGGTGTGTGTTAAAACTCAAGGTTGCATACAACACACGCTACTGTATTATTCAAAGAAAGCGTACCGTGGAAGCTTGGGATGTTTCATTTTAAATTTTTGATGTCCCCATTTAGTCAAAAAGTTTAAAATATTGTATTTAAAAAGGGTTCACTATTAAAAGTTGATAAAAGTGCAATACTGAAAATGAATTTGTTCTTGCATTATATCTAAGAAACTCATAATATGGATTCTAAAATTATAAGGATTATATAAAGTTTAAAATTTAGATAATATTATTCATAACCTCTTTTGAATGGCTTTTTTTTTGTATGGCATGGTGTGATTGAACTCGGTGTTGCGTGTAGTGGAAGTTATTGAATTATTTTGAAGAAATAACACACTATGAAATCTTGGGGTGTTACAATCATTCGTACCTGTAATAATAACCTCGATATGGTCTTCATCATTTTTCATGCGTGTAATCATATTGCATGATCCATAAAACGTAGTGTTATCCCATTCAATAGACATATACATTTTCCCCCATATGTAGTCCAAAATTTATAACTTTAATCTATTCTGTGATAGAACAAGTGTTCTTACAACTCTTATAGACTAATTAGTCTTGAATAAAAATAGCATAAACATAGACTAATGATTTGATAGGGTTGATTTGCATGATATTTTTCAAACTTGATGAACTCTTTCACCCCATCCTCATACTCTTTTTTTATATGATTAGAATCCATACATTTTCAATTTATATCCATACTACTTGATTCAATTATATTCATATTTAATAAAATAAATAAATACATAGAAATTATGATCTTAGAGAACTAAAAGGCCATTTTTAAACAATCATTTAAGTTACATGAATCCATTGTTCTAAGATAATAAGAGTCAAATGATTAGTATTGAGATTGTTTTTTAGTGGTGGAAATCATTAAAGGAATGGAATGTATGATATCTATAAAGTTACAAAGAATCTAATTAAATTTTCATCTATTGAAAAAAAACAGAGATCAAGGAGGGTTTCTATAAATTTTCTAGGTGGTGGTTCAATAAGAGGGATGAGTTGATGTTTTTTCATTTCTTCACTTGGTACATGGAAGAATAGGTGGTGTATTAGTCACAAGATGATTGGGATTCAAAGTTTATGATCTTTTTTCAATTGATGAAAATGTTAATAGGGAATAATCACCTAGTCTGGAGAACCCAACATTTGAAGAAACTCTTGAATTTAAATACAATGAACAAGAAGCCTCTGGTTGGGGTTCTAAAGATAATGGAAAAATTATAGAACAATCTAACTATGGTTTGATGAATGATTCAAATTTAAACAATTTACAAGGTTGGGATGGAGCCTCGATGAACAAAAATATAAATTATTATTAGTTCTAGAAGGAATAATCAACTTCAATAAAAGTTGAAGGAGTGTTCCAGTGGGATCAGTAGAAAGCCTTATCTTAAAATAATGATTGGAGTATAAGCCCGACTACCTGGGATCACCTGAAAAAAACTCAACCTCAGTGGAACCAATAGAGATAATCAAATCTGGAAAAATGTAAGAGTGGAAACTAGGAGAAAAGTTTAAATAAGATATAAGTAGATATGGATGTTTTGAGTATTTGTCATGATTCTAAATTAAGGATTGAAAGGCAATCTGAGTGGATCTTTAAAGAGAGTTTTGGGAGTCCCCATAATTAGGACCAGGGTTTAAATAAAATTGGGTGTTGCTCTCAATGGGATGAAACGATAAAGTTAACTATAAAAAAATGATCAAAATGATGACTTAAAGAAATACAATGGTGGATGGAAAGAACGAAAGTGGGACCAAGAGTGATAACGTGCTGAAAAGAAAGACCCATTTATAATTGGAACCAACATTGGAATGAAAGTGGAAGGAATCCTCAATGGGGTCAGTAGTGGAAGCTATTACTATAAGTAAAAATTTATAGAACTGGGGCACTCTAAATGAAAAGAATGTTAATTGAGTCAACTTGAAAATTTTCATGCTACGGGTTCTCTAGATGCTGGTGGAAAAAATAAAATCCAATCTACATCTCAGTGGGGAAGCAAAACTGGATTACCTTTCAGGAAGGGTAATGAAAATGATTAATGTGATTAGGGTGCTTCATCTAATGTCAGAGACTTGAAAAAAAGGCCCCAACCTATGAGGGCAAGAAATTTGTGTGATGATAATCCTATAATTAGCATCCTTTTTGCAACTCGGCAACTTTTGGTCACATTCATTTCCGAGAAACATGACATTATTTATGATTTTGAACCAGTAATGTAAGATCGACTAAATTGGATTATAAATAATCACAAACCTTAGGTTTTGAGAGGGTTCATTCATTCAAGAAGTTCGAGGGG
Organism: Viscum album; assembly: GCA_963277665.1. Taxonomy (NCBI): domain Eukaryota; kingdom Viridiplantae; phylum Streptophyta; class Magnoliopsida; order Santalales; family Viscaceae; genus Viscum; species Viscum album. The sequence goes on along the minus strand of OY728166.1, from coordinate 1,063,120,065 downwards.
GAGCAGCGGTAGAGGTGGACTTTCATGAGAGCTTTAATGGCGTGAAGAAGTGAGTTTTGTTAGGGTTGAATTTATAAGATCAGAAAGGGTTTTATCAGCAATTTCCAAAAAAAAATACTGATAAAGATTAGATTTATTAGCACTAAAATACTAAACACAAATAAAACCTATCTTTATTAGCATTAAATTTAGCACTTATAAAGATATACCTTTATCAATGCTAAAAAAGCTCTAGTAAAACCAATTTTTATCAGTGTTGGAATTTCAGCACAGATGAAGATAGGTTTTTTCAGCACTTAGTCTTTTAACTCACATAAAAAATCTATTTATCAGTGCTTTTTTAAGTGCGGATAAAAACTATTTAAAATAAAATTAAAAAAATATTAAATTGATATATATTAAAAATTAATAAATTATAAAAAAAGTAAAAAATAATTAACATTATTACTGAATATATAATCTTAAAAGCATGAATGTTAGAAATGAGTGAAATTGAATATTTAAAAATGAATAGACTTCAAAAATATTAAAAAAATGGATAAGTTTTATTAATTATATAAACTATTAATAAAAATAAAATTGAATATATATTAAAATGAAGATGAATGCATATTCAAAATATTAAAACATAGTAAATAAATATGTATAAATAAATATTAGAAAATTATTAAATTCCAAAAATATATATATAAATTATTAAATATTAAAAATGAATAAATAATATTAACTAGATACTAAAAATGAATATATAAAATTTAATAGAAGACAAAACTATTTAAAAAAATGAATTTATAAGATTAATTAAATGAATTCAAAACACGTACAAAATTTAATAAAATATTAAAAATGCATTTAAATAAATTAATAATATAGATTTCAGACATTTTAAAAATATTACAACTTAAAAAATAAAATTGAATAAATATTAATCATATAAATTATAAACATATTAAGAATATTAAAATTTAGTAAATAATTATGTATAATTAATAATATTAATCACATGAATTGTAAACACGTGCAAAAAAGAATAAAATATTAAAAAATGTGTTTAAATAAATTAATTATATAAATTTCAAACATTTTAAAAATATTATAGCTTAATAAATGAAATTGAATAAATAGTAATTATATGAATTAAAAACATATTAATAATATTAAAACTTAGTATATAATTATGTATAAATAAATATTAAAAAATGAATAAATTCAAAAAATATTAAAAATTAATACATATTGCAAATGAATAAATAGTATTGAATGAAAGAATACTAAAAATGAATAAATAAAATTGAATAAATTGCAAAAAAAATATTTTAAAAGTTAATTTGTAACATAAATTGTGTGAATTATAGACACATAAGAAATGAACAAAATGAATAACTAAATAATATAAATTATATAAAAAACAAAATTATTAAAAATGAATTTAATATAATAACATAATTAACTAAATAAACACAAAAATGGTGTTGGGGATGAAATATGTTGGAGTTCAATTTTCTGCCAAAATGGTGTGGGTTATAGATGGTCTTATAGGAATCACTTATATAAATTTCAAACATATTAAAAATATTATAACTTAATAAATAAAAATGAATAAATATTAATCATATAAATTATAAACATATTGAAATAGTAAAACTAGTAAAGAAATATGTATAAATTTTATAAAATGAATAAATTCCAAAAATATAAAAAATTAAAAAATATAAAAAATGAAAAAAATAATATTAAATGAAATAATATTAAAAATGAAAAAATAAAAATACAAAAATTAAAAAAATATATTTTTTAAAAAAAAGTTAATTCATAACATTAATTACATGAATTGAAAATAAAAAACAAATGAATAAATATTAATAAATAAATATTATTATTATTATTAGTTATTAATGTATGCATTATATAGATTGTATATAAAAAAAATAATTAATTATTATCCTTGATGATTTTTAATAATAATTAAAGAAAATATTATTTAGTTAAATATATAAATATTTAAAAATGTATAAATAACTATCAAAATTGAACATATTAAAAAAATATTAAATGAATACATATTAAAAATGAATAAATTACTTAAAATACAAAAAATGGAGAAATATTAAAAATGAATAAGTAATATTAAATCAATAAACAGACATACACGTACACACATACATATGAATAGACATACATTTACGGATACATACGCATACATATACACATATAGACATACACATACACATACATACACAGATACACATACGCATACACATACACATACACATACACATACACATACACATACACATACACATACACATACACATACACATACACATACACATACACATACACATACACATACACATACACATACACATACACATACACATACACATACACATACACATACACATACACATACACATACACATACACATACACATACACATACACATACACATACACATAGACATACACATACACATGCACATACCCATACACATACACATACACATGTATATTCATATACACACACATATCTATATGTATACACATACACTACTAAAAAAATAATCCTTTAACAACGCTAGAAAAGGTCTTTATCAGCACTAAAAAAGCATTGATAATCAAAGAACGGTTAAAAGCTTGAAACTTTTTTCAGCAATAAAAAAATGTTGTTAAAGGCCCCATTTATCAGCATTTTTAGCACTGATAAAGGCTCTGCTTATAAAGGTATATGATTTTTTTTTCCACGCCCAACCCACCCCCTTTTATCAGCGCTTCCCACCCTCCCATCCCTTTATTAGTGCTTCCCCCACCCCTTTATCAGAACTTTAGATAATCCCATCCTCCCGTATGCACCCCTACCTCAAGCAAGTTCTGAACCTAAGACCTCCCACTTATATATCTAGCACCTTTACGACTACCCTATATTGTTTTGTTTTACATTTTATGATATATCTATATATTTATAAATATTTCGTCACATTTTTTATCCATATATTTATATATATGTTTATATATTAATAAATATATTTTATATTTAAATATGTTTAATTTTTTTATTTATAAAATAGATTTTTTATTTGTGAATATATAAAAAATATGTATATATTGTTATATGTTTGATTAAAAATGAAATTATGTTATTAAAAATGATAAAATTTAAAAGTAATAATATCAATATGAATGTAAGACCTATGAATAAATTCAGTCCCCACTGAAAAGGGGCAAAAAGACCCCCATAAATGGGGCTTAAAATCCATAGAAAGTTATAAAATTGGGGGACCCCAACTAAATACTCAATTTTAGAGGCCTTATGGGCCTTTTGGACTCAAAAAAACAATGATCGGGGTCCCCTTAGTAATAATAGTATAGATCTCATCACAGGCTTCAATTTGATATGTGGTAGAGCCCAAACAGATACCCGGATCAAAATTTATGGTTGTTTGAAGCTTGAGTTACATTTTCAACTTATTTGAGATATTTTATTATTTTTTGTATTTTTTATCTTCAAATTGATATTAAATGACTATTACTTAGTAATAATAAGAAAATTATTAATTAAAAATATTTTTTTCATTACTTTATAATCCATTTTCACTAAATATCTTATATTTTAAGCGTAAATGCATATTTACCTTATCTAAAACATATTTCAAAAAAATATTTATATCAATAAAAATATATTTACATATTAATATTAAGCGCTAATAAATACCTCCCTTTATCAATGATTTTTTCAAGCACTGATAAAAGACCCCATTTATCATCCCTTGTAAAAAAGGTTGACAAAGTTCCCCCTTTAACAGTACTTTTTTAACACTATTAACGACCCCCTTTAACAGCGCTTTTTTTAGCACTAACAAAGGGGGTCTTTAAAAGCATTTTTAACTAGCACTAGATAAACCCAGTTTTTTAGTAGGGATACACATACATAAAATTATATCCATGCGCATGCACATACATATACATTCACATACACATACACATACACATACACATACACATACACATACACATACACATACACATACACATACACATACACATACACATACACATACACATACACATACACATACAGATACGCATACACATACACATACACATACACATACACATACAAATACACATACACATACACATACACATAAACATACACATACACATACACATACACATACACATACACATACACATAAACATACACATACACATACACACACACACACATACATACTCATAGATATACATATGTACACATACATGTACATACATGTACACATATATATACATACACATACATATACACATACATATATACATACATATATATACACATACACATACACGTACACGTATATACATATACATGTACGCATACACATATGTACACATATACATACACACACAAAAATACAATACATTCCCACATAAGCTATAAGGAACCAGCCTTAAACATTACATAATCTTGATTTTTAGTCAAGAATTTACTTTATTTTACATTATGGATATTTTTAGGTCTAGAGCATTAGAAAATTAGGACATAATTCATACATATCAACCCATAAGCATACAAAGTGGATAATACTAAAATAATATTCATTTTTTCATAATACAAAAGTTTTTAATAAAAAACATGAAATCTATTCATGAAAAGTCTTCAAAATATTCATCTTGTTTTCTCCTTTTCTCTTACCAATCCTTAAATCCCATGAAAACATTTTAAAACTTAGGATGAGAACAAAAAGTTCAGTAAGGTATATAAAAAGAAGATAAAATGCTAGTACATGAATGCTTATAAACATATGAAATCATTTTCACAAAGAAATACTTCTCACCCAATGAGTATCACATAGTCACTTGTGAAAATATGAGATTTCCATAAAACATATAAAAACATAATTAACCATATAGGTTACTTGGGTAATTGATTACTTAATATTTTAACCCTCATGACTACCTTTTGATTTGTAACCCTCACGGTGACCTTACAATGTAACCCTCACAGCTACCTTATTGTGTAACCATCGCAGTTACACTTGGAGTAACCACACGACTGACCTCCAACTTAAGCATACCCAATACATTTGAGGGAGATATAGTTCCCACCCTACATCATAAATAATTCCAAGAACCAGAACATAATCATAAAACATGAACACTTACATCATATAAATCATTCCCTTTAAAAAAAGTAAGTAAATTAAAAGAGGATTTAAAAATAAAAGTACCTTACAAAAATCATATATTTTAAGTGAGAGTTGATAAAAATAATGTAATATGTGTATATATTGTAAATACACATAATACAACATAATATAATCAAAATTAATTTCACAAATAATCTTAGTACCACATAATTAATGAAGTATAATGTTAGCCCAAATAATAGAAATTGGGTTAAGAATTCCCTTATAGATACCATATCATTAAATTGATAAAATGAAAGGAATATGTACACTCACTATAAATACACATAATTAAACATAATATATTAAACATCCATATCAAAAATAATCTTAGCATGACAAAATCAATGAATTGGAAGGTTAACCCAAAGAATTGAAATTGGGTTAAGAATTCTCTTATAGATACCATATCATTGAAGTGGGAAAATGAAAGGAATATGTATACTCTCTATAAATCCACATAATAAAACATAATATATTAAAAATTAATATCATGAATAATATTAGCATGAAGGAATCAACGAAGTATAAGGTTAACCCAAAGAATGGAAATTGGGTTATGAATCTCCTTACCTCGGTTTCATCTTACTTAAAAATTGTTTAAACCTCCTTTATAATGGTTAAAAGAGTGTTATTGATATTTTATAGAAACATATTTATATTTATAACACCTCATATGATCATTTTATAACATAGTTCTTCCCATTTATTAATAATATTTTATTATTTCCATTGTTCCAAGTGCGTTGTTTACATAGTTTTCATGGTCGGTTCGTAAAGGATTTTCTTGTCTAATGCAAGATAAACTCCAGAAGTATAATGAAATTGTATTAATATGTTTATAGAATATTAAATGATACCATAAATTATTTTTTTCATATATGATGATGAATAATTAGATAAAACATTAATGATATTCATTTAGATCATTTTGGCAGTTCTTCGATAATCACAAACTAGTCGAAATGACCTGAAGGCATTCGTTTTTTATTATTTTTGATAATCCACCTTTCAAGGGGTGAGGTGGAACCCTTAGAAGGCCCGAAGCTTAGAGACAATTACATGACCCATAGGTTTAGAGGGAATCACCCAGACAAGACAACTTGGAACTGCTCCTCCCCAGCATATGTCAGGAAATCAACACTCCACCTTCACAAGGCTGGGTGGCTAGCTGTCCTATGAAAAGCTGCATAGGCCTAGTACCGATGGAAAAGTCATACCCTCTCATTCTTCCAATTCTGGTTAGCTCTGCTCTAGTGAATGTACGATCCCTGAATCCTCATATGAAGCCTTTCCCCTTGTATTCTGACTGGTACATCTTCATTCATGTGGCCCAAAGGCCTTGGGGTGGCCCTAAGGCCTTAAAGTGGCCCGAAGGACTTGAGAAACAACTGGCTTGGAGGGCTTGGGTGGCCCGAAAGCCTTACAGGACCTGAGGACCAAACCGGTGGCCCAAAGGCCCATATGGATGAATAGTTTCGGCTACTACAGTACCGAACAGTCACTGCTACAGTACTTGCTACAGTCACTGCTGCAGTACTGCTATAATAACCCAGAAATTCGCCTCCACTCAAATTTGATCTCGGTTCTCTTGGATGCACCTACCGAGTCCTCACCAACTGAGCTGAGGCTCATGTGCCACAAACTAGTTTCCTTATATAATTTAATATTATGTGTATATGTTAATTACAGAACGTATAACAGGTTATATAATAAAATTTAAAATATTTTTCAACCATTAAAATGGTTTTATGACCAGTCATGAAGGCAATAATGGAAATTGAAAACACAATGTCCATGATGTCGGTAAATCAACACATCACGGAAAGTGTTTTTATTTTTAGAATAAGAGGGAGAGGAGAAGAAGTATAATGATGAATTTTTCCATAAACATGATAAAATTATAGTATATATAAGATAATATATTTTTCATTCATTTTGTATAAGGGGAGGTGAAGATATTATAGTAAAATAAAAATAATTGAAAAGGAAAGTAAAATAAAATGAAAGAGGATTTTTACCTCTTGAATTCCCTTCCTTAAGAACCTCCTTAAGGCCTTTGGTTTTGGCCTTTTTGGTGAGACCAGTAGGTTTTTCACATAGGAAAGAGTCTTTGGAATATTATTGGGAAGAATTTTGACAATGATAAAGGCTTCAGAGGTGTGAGGAGGAGAGGGGTGAGGGGTGGTATTTATAGTGGAGGAGAGGGGGGTTTTCCATTATTTTAATCATTATTTTATTATTTTTCTCAAGAAAAGCAATAATGTTGGTTATTGTGACTAAATATATAAATTAGTACACATGCGTTTGAACCAAAGGTTATTACCTCAGAAAAACATCATCCATGACTCAATAATTCAAGTATTTAGCTTATTTTGTAAATTATCGTATTTCATTATACACCAAAAAGAAAAATCCCAAAAATTCACACTAACCATTTTTCAACATGTAGAACTAAAAAATGAACTCCATATTTTGATAATTAATTTTCTAAATATGAGAAATTTAATTTTTAATTAAAATTGTAATTTTTTCAAAAAATACCAGTTTTAAAACTATAAATGATTTTATAACTCTTTGAAAAATCAATTAAGGTCTCATAAAATTATCTTATAATCATCATATAAATAAAATATTATTTCATGAATCTATTTAATGAAAATAAAAATTATTTTAAATCATTAAATTAATTATAAAATTATAAATAAATATTTATGACTTACAAAAATACCAACAATTAATTTATCATTTTCAAAATATTTATTAACTTATTATATGATATAAATGCACCATGATTACACTTATAAGATACATAAATTTTATTTATATTCTCATAGGTGAGGTTACTATTATATTGGCCAAAATTACTATTCTTGGTGGTCATTTTACTATTCCTAAGGTCAAGTTACTATTCCATAAGTATAAATTCCTTAATTTATATAAATATAAATTATTTCATTATGAAATTTATAATGAATTTAAATATTTAATTCCATAATGAAAAAAAATATTTTATAAGTACCTGGGTTGTTTCATTCTTTCAACCTTCTGGAAATTATGTCCTCGCAATTTTTATTCTCTTATTAAAAAAGTGACGATACTTTTCCCTCATAATATTCACAGATTCCCATGTTGTTTCTTTAACCATGTGGTTTCTCTGCAAAACCTTAACCTGATGAAGTACCTTATTCTACAATACTTTATCTCTATGATCAAGAATTTGAACAGGCTTTTCCTCATAAGAAAGGCTCTCTTCCAACTGAACTACTTCTAGGATCAAAGCATGAGATGAATCTAGCACATACTTTATCAACGTCAAAACTTGAAAAACATTGTGTATCTGAGATAAACTAGGAGGAAAATCTACTAGGTAGGCGACGGGTCCAAATTTATCTAATATTTCATAAGTTCCAATGAACCATGGACATAGCTTTCCTTTCTTACCAAAACACTTAACACTTTTCTATGGTGAGATTCTAAGAAAAATATGATCACCTACCTCGAAAGAGAAGTCTTTCCTCCTATTATCTGTAACTTTTCTACCTACTCTGAGATTTTCTCATATGTTTCTAGATCATCTTTACTTTCTCATCTAATTCCTCTACTAATTCTGGTCCCATCAACTTCCTTTCCCCAATATCATTCCAAAAATCTAGAGTTCGACACTGCTTTCCATATAATGCCTCAAAATTTGTCATCTGTATACTAGAATGAAAACTGTTATTATAAGAAAACTCAACTAAATAAATACAATGATCCCAACTTCCCTAGTAATCCATTGAACAATCTCTAAGAATATCCTCCAATGTTTTAATTGTTCACTCAGTCTGTCCATCATATTGAGGGTGAAAAGCAGTACTGAAGCTTAATTTCGTGCCTAGCGACTTTTTAAGGCCTTTCCAAAAGTTAGAAGGGAGCATGGGATCCTAGTCAGATACAATGGATATAGTAACTCCATGTAACCTAAAAATATATTTGATGTACATTTGAGAAATCTGATCCAATTACATAGTATCTCAAATAGGAATGAAATTTGTAGATTTAGTCATTCAATCAATAATAACCCAAATTGAATTGTTACCTCGATAAGTATTTGGTAATCTCACCATGAAGTTCATGGATATATTTTCCCATCTCCACTCTAGCACTGGAAGAGGATGAAGTATCCCCTTTGGAATTTTTCACTCTTCTTTAACATGTTGACATGTCAAACATTTCATGGAAAAATCCATAATATATACTTTTTCATTCCATCCCACCAGTAATACTCCCAAAGGTCTTTGTACATCTTAGTACTACCATGATGAACTGAAAATGGAGAACTATGATCTTTACACAACAATTATTTCTTCATCTTTGAATCATAATGCACACATAATCTCTTCCCAAATATTAAAACACAATCTTTATTAACATTAAATTCTATAAAATTACCATTTTTCACCAATTCTACCTTTTTATGCAACTCGTTGTCTTCCTTCTGTGCTTGCTTAATTCTATCTGACAAAGATGACTGCACTAAAACCTGAAACAAAACATAGGAATCTCTTACACCAACAACTTCCAAGCCAAAATTCATCAAATCATTAATCAAGGGGTCTTGTTCCAAATGTAACATGGTTAATGATACATGATGTTTTCAACTCAAGGCATCATCCACTTTGTTTTATTTTCTAGGATTTTAATTGATCATACAATCATAATAATGTTTTAGTTCAAGCCGTCTTCTTTGCCTCATGTTTAATTCCTTCTGAGTGAATATATACTTAAACTTTTATGGTCAGTATATATTTTACATTTGAATTCGTATAAATGATGCCTCAAAATTTTCAAAGCAAAAACCATAGTTGTTAATTCCAAATCATGTGTGGGATAATTTAATTCATGAGGTTTCATTTGTCTTGAAACATAAGAAATTACCTGATCATTCTACATCAGAACAAAACCAAGTACCTTCAATGAAGCATCATTTTATATGAAAAACTCACCATTTCTGGAAGGCGGGGACAAAACTAGATCATTCACCAATATCTTCTTCAATTCCTTAAAACAAACATCACATTATTTTGTCCGAATAAATTTAACCCCTTTTCATGTTAACTTAGTTAGTGGGCTAGATAACCATGTTAAGTTTTTAACAAATTGTTGGTAATAACCTACTAATCCAAGAAAACTACAAATATATGTAAAATTTGTTGGTCTTGGAAATTCATCGACCACTTTTGTTTTGGTAGGATCAATTGTTATTCCATCCTTATTTACAATGTACCCAATAAAAGAAATCTATTGCAACCAAAAATTACATTTTCTAAATTTTCCATATAACTTCTTTTCTTTGAGAGTTTACAAGACAATACTTAAATTTTTTTCATGATCCTCATAACTTTTTAAAAAGATAAAAATATCATTAATAAAAGCAACAACAAACTTATCCAAATATTCACATAAAATTCTATTCATAAGATCCATAAATACAGTAGGGGAATTTATCAAATCAAAGGGCATAATAACAAACTCATAATGCCCATATCTAGTATCAAAAGCTATTTTCAGGATGTCATACTCCTTCAACTTTAGCTAATGGTATCAATATCTCAAGATAATCTTGTAAAAATACTGATCTCTCTAGAGTTGATAAAATAAGTCATCAATATGAGGCAAAGGATGATTATTTTTAACAGTAATACTATTCAAAGCTCTGTAATCAATGAAAAGTCTCATGGAACCATATTTATTTTTAACAAACAAAATAGGAGAACTCCATGGTGATGTGCTAGGATAAATTAATCCTTTATCAAGAAACTCCTACAACTAATTTTTCAATTCAAGAATTTCTACTTGAGCCATTCGATAAGGGGGTTTTGAAACTGGCTTAGAATTAGAAACCAATGCAATATTAAATTTAACTTCTCGATTAGGTATAACATCGGGAAACTCATTGGGAAAACATCCAGGTATTAATTTACCACTAACGCGTCATTAATCTAAATAGTTCCCTTATTTTCAACAATATGAGAAAGATAACTTTCATTTTAATCTTTTAACAGTTTATGAGCTTCCTGATATGTAATCAATTTTATGGGTTCATTCTGGTATAAAAACTAAAACTCTTTCTAAAAAACAACTTTTTTGAATCTATAATCAATATTAGCATGATACACAAAAAGCCAATCCATACCCAGAATGGTATTAAATTATACTAAGGGTAAAACAAAAAGGTTTATAGGTAATGTATTTCCACAGACAATAATAGGAATATTCTTAAAATGCCTTTTTTCTATAATATTTCCCCTGGTGTTTTAACCAAAAGTTTTTGTCTCATTTCTTGAGGTGAAATTTCTGATTTTCCATAAAAAATCAGAAATAAAGGAATGTGTAGACCTCGTATCAAAAAATACATTAGAAAAATACGTGTAAACAAAAAAAGTACATGATACTACTTCATTGGATGGCCTGACATCTGCTGACATAGTTACAAAGGATCTCACTGCACCATTATACTAATAATCTAACTACTTTACATCATTCAGAATTTTCTTTGGGAAAGTATTTTCATAATGACCCATCTCACCACATTTAAAACACTTTATAGTTTTCTTATCAAAATTAATCTTAAGATCAGTTTTATTAAAATATTGGGACATATTTACAAACTTAACACATCAAAAACACTTCCTAGTTCTATTAATACATTCCCCATGGTGCTTTTTACCTCACTTTTCACAAACTAGAAACTAGACATTCTTACCTTTATATTTCTTTGATTGATTCTTTCCCATTGCTTTCCATCTAGACCTATTCTTATATTTGTTTTCAAAATACATGGGATCATCAAAAAACTCTATTTCTACCCTCTCAGCACATTAGAAAAGTTTTTAATAACTTTTGAATTCATGCGAAGCCAATTCCCTTCAATATCTTGGCTTCAATCATGAGTAAAATGATTGATTTTTCTATCAAGGTCCCAAATAAGATTTGGAGCATACCTTTCCAATTGGGTGATGTTTGCTTCATACACAAACACTGAATCCTCCTCCTTTTCCTTCAAATCATGGAATTTATTTTCCATCCTAAGTCGAACAACCTTAATAAAATATTTTTCAAGGAAAAGATCTTTAAATTCATCCCATTCCAAGGCATCAATCTCCTCACTATCCCTGATATTCTTGACCATTGACCACCACTGGTCAGATTAACCTTCAAAATAATAAATGGAAAGACTAAAATTTTGATTATCAGAACACCCCATAAAATCGAATATCTTTTCAAGCACTTTAATCCATTCTTTAGCCACCACTAGGTCAGAATATCCACTAAAAGCAGGAGGGTGTTGCCTAAAACAATGTCCCACTATCATCATGTTCCTTTTTGGTAGATCTGGTTGTTCTCTTTCATGGATTCCACCACCATTTATATCATATTTCAACTGATCAATTACCATCACAAACTATTCGGTTCCAATTCCCACCATTATAGGCTGTAGATTCAGACAAAATATCAGCCTCTTAGTGCCATTTTACTTTAGCTTCTCTATTTCTTCTCTAGAAAACCATTATGAACAAACATGTATTAGATGAAGGAACATGGTAATATTAAAATGCTATATCATTTCAACATAAGGTAAAAATCATTTATGGTATTCCATTAACAAAATATTAACCCCTAAAGTTATCTAAACCTTCCTCTAATGCCAATTATAAGGACCCGACCTTAAACATTACATAATCTTGAGTATTAGTCAAGATTTTACTTTATTTTATATTGAGGATATTTTTAGGTTTATAGATTTATAAAATTAGGACATAATTCATACATACCAACCCATAATCATACAAATTGTATACTACTAAAACAATGTCCATTTTTTCATAATTCAAAATTTTTTAATAAAAAACATGAAATCTATTCATGAAAAGTCATCAAAATATTCATCTTGGATTATAATTTTCTATTAACCATCCATAAACCCTATGAAAAAAAATTAAAATGTGGGATGAGAACAAAAAGCTCAGTAAGGTATATAAAAATAAGGATATAAACCATTGGTACATTAATTCTTATAAACATATAGAATCATTTTCACAAAGACATACTTCCCACCCAATCAGTATCACATAGTCACTTTGTGAAAACATGAGATTTCCATAAAACATAGAAAAACATAAATAAACCATATAGGTTAATTGTGTAATTACTTACTTAATATTGTAACCCTCATAGCTACCATATGATTTGTAACTCTCACGGCTACCTTATAATGTAATCCTCATGACTACCTTATTGTGTAACCATTGTAGTTACACTTAGAGTAACCATACGGCCGACATCCAACTTAAACATAACCAATGCATTGGAGGGAGATATAGGTACCATCCTTCATCATAAAAAAATCTCAAGAACTATAACATAATCAAAAAAACATGAATACTTACATCATATAAATCATTCCCTTTAAAAAAAGAAAGGAAATTAAAAGAGTATTTTTGAAGAATGGAAATTGGGTTAAGAATTTCATTACAGATATCATATCATTGAAGCGAGAAAATGAAAGGAATATGTATAATAACTATAAAACCTCATAATAAAACATGATATATTAAACATTCATACCACAAATAATATTTTTATAACAAAAACAATGAAGTATAAGGTTAACCCAAATAATAGAAATTGGGTTAAGAATTCCCTTTCAGATGCCATATCATTGAAGCAAAAAAATGAAAGGAATGTGTATACTCACTATAAATACACATAATAAAACATAATATATTAAAAATTCATATCACAAATAATCTTACCATGAAAAAATCAATGAATTAGAAGGTTAACCCAAATAATGGAAATTGGGTTAAGAATTCCCTTACCTCAGGTTCGTCTTACTTTCAAAGTGTTTAAACCTATTGTATAATGTTTAAAAGAGTGTTATTAATATTTTACAGAAACATATTAATTTTTATAACACCTTATATGATCATTTTATAACATCATTACACCCATTTATTAATAATATTTTGTTATTTCTATTATTTTAGGTGCATTCTTTACATGGTTTCCATGGTCGATTCATAAAAGATTTTCTCGTCGAATGGAAGTGAAACTCCAAAATTATAATGAAATGATATTAATATGTTTCCATAATATTAAATTATACAATAAATAATTTTTTTTCATATATTATGATGAATAATTAGATAAAACATTAATGATATTAGTTTAGATCATTTTGGCGGTTCTTTGATAATCACAAACTAGTTTCATTATATAATTTAATAGTATGTATATATGTTAATTACATAACATAAAATAGGTTATATAATACACTTTAAAATATATTTCAACCATTAAAATTTTTTTATGATCATTCATGAAGGTGTTAATTGAAATTGAAATCACATCATCCATGATGTTGGTAAATTGACACATCACGGATAGTGTTTTTATTTTTAGAATAAGAGGGGGAGGAGAAGAAGTATGAGGATGAATTTTTTCATAAAAATTATAAAATTACATTATATATAATATAATATATTTTTCATGCCTCTTGAATAAGTTTAGGTTAAGAGAGTATAATAGAATAATTGAAAAGTAAAGTAAAAGAAAATGAAAGAGGATTTTTACCTCTTGAATTCCCTTCCATGAGAACCTCCTTAAGGCCTTTGGTTTTGGCCTTTTGGTGAGTATAGTAGGTCTTGGACATGGATAATAGTATTTGGAAGAGTATTGGGAATAATTTGGAAAAGTATCAAGGCTTTAGATGTGTGAGGAGAAAAGGGGGTGAGGGGTGGTATTTATAGTGGAGGAGAGGGGGGTTCCACTATCTTAATCATTATTTTATTATTTTGCTTAAGAAGAGAAATAGTGTTATTTCTTGTGACTAAATACAGTAATTAGTGCATGTTAGTTTGAACAAAGCGTGATTTCCACAACATAACATCATCCATGACTCAATAATTCATGTATTTATCTTATTTTGTAAATAATCGTATTTTACTATTCACCAAAAATTCAAGTATTTCAGAAAAATCCCAAAAAATAACCCTAAACATTTTTAAATGTATAGAATTAAAAAATGAACTCCATTTTTTATAATAATTTTATAAATCTGATAAATTTAATTTTTAATTAAAATCATAATTTATTCTAAAAAAACCAATTTTAAAACTATAACTGGTTTTATAACACTTTGAAAAATCAATTAAGATCTCATAAAATTATCTTATAATCATCAAAAAATTAAATATTAATTCATGAATCTATTTTATAAAAATAAACATTCTTTTAAATCATTAAATTAATTATAAAATTATAAATAAATATTTATGACTTACAAAAATACCAAAAAATAATGTATCATTTTTAAAATATTTATTAACTTATTACATGATATAAATACACCATGATTACACTTATAAGATACATAAATTTTATTTATATTCCTGTAGGTGTGGTTACTATTCTATTAGACAAAAATACTATTCCTAGTGGTCATTTTACTATTCCTTTGGTCAAGTTTCTATTCCATCGGTATAAATTCCTTAATTTCAATAAATATTAATTATTTTATTATATAATTTATAATGAATTTAATTATTTAATTCCATAATGAAAACAAATTATTTCATAAGTACCAGGGTTGTTACATAAACATACACACACACACAACACGCAAAACACAACACATGCATACACATATACAACACATACATACACATGCACATACAGACATACACATACATCTACATGCATATATATGCATACATATACATACAGACATATGTATGCATATTTTAAATTATTTAATATGAATATAAATATTTAAATTCAAATATGAGTCACATATTTAAATAAATATATTCATTTATTTATTTTTATAATTAGTTAAATAAAGTGTAAATATATCATATTTATATTAATTATATACACATTTTGTAATTAATGTATTTAAATATAATATTAAACATTTTTATTAACTAATATAAAATTGATAATTTTTTATATATAAAATTATGAAAATAAGACTGATAATAATTTTTTATTAAAAGTTATATATATTATATTTATATATTATATTTATATATATATATATATATACTTATTATAATATAAATTTTATTTAAAAATAAACAAATATGTATATATAAATTAAATTATTCATTATTACCTTTAACAATGTTATTTTCATGCCATTAAAGGTGGATATTTTATCAGTGCTAAAAAAGTGTTGACAAAGGGTACCCTTTTATCAGTGTTTTTTTTGTACTGATAAAAGTTACCTTTATCAATGATTTTAGATAGCACTAATAAAATTAACCCTTTTATCATCTCATTTCATTTATCACTGATAAAATTTAATGCTAAATATCGCACGATCTGAAGTAGTTAAGAGATGCTAAAATGGTTTAAAAACAGGGAGTGTAGTTTAGGAAATTTTAAATTTTTAAACACCTGGGAAGGTTGCATGGTTTGGTCACACGTTTTACCAAACCATGAAACCAACTCTAGATGAACCTATGGTAAGCTTTATGGATTATCCATAAGTATTCCTTAACCATTCTCCAACCGTGTTTATGAGTCCCACACACCAAGGCACCCCACGCAGTTTCTCTTAAAATCTATACGACTTGTCCAATCATGCACTACTAGTGTGAGAGGCACTTGTTTTTCTATATATAGTTTCATTTATTGGATCCAAAATTTAATAAATTGTGTTCCAATCATGCACCTAAGTCAATTGTTAAATATTTTAAAAATTCTAGCCCAAATATCAATGAATTCCAAGGAACTCGATAATCAAACATAAAAACACGCCGAAGTGAAAATCAGGGTGTGACATCTTAGAAAGTAAAGATAGATAATAAAAATTCCCACAAGTATTAAATATTATTGTAAAAAACTAAGACTTTATGATATATTTCTTTTTAAATAAATTAAATCTCTTTGAAATCTTGTGATATATGCAGCACCAGGTTTAAACAAAACATGATACTTTATTAAAATATTATTATTTAAACATTACCATTATAACCTAACCATTAAGTTGGAAGGTATGAATATGAATAACTAAATTGTTAAAATTATATGGTTTACACTTGTATAAAATAAATTCAATGGTTATCTATTTATTAGAAATAAAATAAGAACCATTTGAAAGAAAAAGAAACGTTTTCGAAAAAAAAAATATTTTTCTAAATGGAAGTTTAGTCGTGTTTTGTGTACATCATTTAAAATAAATTTTTACCAATTTTAGAAAATATATTTTTGAAAACCCCTTAATTTTATAAATAATCATATTGATATTATCTTATGGTGAAATTTTCATCTTTTTTGGAAAGTATAACTTTTTTAGTCAATAGTGAAAATACAAATTTGTATAAAATTGTCATTTATTTTTAATTAATTAAGTCCCATTATTATTTTAATTTGATTAAAAAATAACATATGTATTATTTAGTTATATTAAATCCAATTAATTATATTTAAATCATATTTATACTAGATTTTATTATAAGTTTATCTTTACGCTTTAAAACGCATTTTTTCTTAAAACTGTGTATAATGTTTAACCATTTTAAATGATTAAAATAACACCTAATCAGGAATGATTTAAATGAAATTTATAGATTATATATCTATAAATATTTATTTAAATTCATATAATTTTGATTACTTTTCATATAGTTACTATGATATCATCATTTTGTTAAAAAATTCATTTCTTGAAAAATCGTTTTTTCGACAAGTCTGCGGGTTTAATTCTAAATTGAATTATGAAAATTTTGTGATTTAAATTTATAAAAAATTTATTCCATATTTGGAATAAAAATAATTTATATTATCTAATAATTTAAACCTAATTTTTTACCATAATGAATTGTAAAAATAGTAAAAACTATTTACCATGGATAAAGTAAAAATGGGTTTACTGAGGGGTTAAATCAAAAAATATAAGGGTTAAAGATGACCTAAAACTTATAAAATTACTATTTTATGGTCATATTTATACCTAATCTATTAAAATTTTATAAAATGGTCTATTTTTGATCCTTTTGGTAAGAAAAAAACATGGGTGGAATTCTTTCTTTCCAAAAATTCCAAGTGTGCCCTCTCCCCCACTTATAAAAGACCACTCACTCTCTTATCCTTTACACACTTAAAAATCCCATTGGTTCAGCCAATACCTACCCAAATAAATTCCCTAATTCCCTAAACGCATCCTATAATCATTTTTTTTGTTATAAATACAACCTATGAAGGTTTTTGGTATAAACCAAAAGAATTTGTTTGAAAACGAGGTTGCGTCCTTAACCGAGCATTTTATTTTATTTATTATTCCACCTCCTTAAAATATTATTATACCATTATTATATAATAAAATTAAAATATTCAATATAATTATATTTTTTTATGTTAATTTTTTGACCTGAAACTATATCCTCCTCCCTCAAATGTAAAACAAAACTATTGATCGTGTGTATGTCGGACCACCGCCACACAAGCCGACATAATTCATTTTCCATCACCACTTATTACATATAGATATAATGATTCATATAATTTTTATATATTATATTTATGATATAATTATATTTATATAATTATAATATCATATATATACCTTCTTACTTTCCATTCTTTAGAGAATACGATAACATCGCTTGTGTGTACGGTGGACTACCATCTTGCGAAGCGATGTGATTCATTTTTCACTTATGATTTATAAATAAGGTCATAAGAAATAATTTAATGTTGATATATTATATTAATTACATTTTTACCATTATGGAAAATTAATATACCATATACTTTCTTATCTTATCATCCATTGAATAAATGATAACGTCATTCGTGTGTACGGCGGTTTATCACCTCATGAAGCGATGTGATTCATTTTTATTACCGCATCACATGGATGGTATGTATAAGGGTATTTAAAGAAATAATATGATATTTATGATATAATTATCATCCTGTAAAGATAAAATAACACTTACCTTCCTTCCATTATGATCTTCAAAAAATGGAAACATTGCTCATGCGTACGTACAACCCACTATCTCCGTGATTATAACATAGTTCATTTTTTATAACCATATTTCATGGTTGGTTTAAAAATATAATTTATGATAATTATTTCATGTTTACCATTCTTTATATGATTAATTAATAATCTATTTGACCTTATTCAACTTACCAAAGTGATTTTGGACATATGAGTCGTTTATCAATTAAAATGTCTGACGTGAAATTAATTATTTAAGTAATTGAATATAATGTGGTAAAAATTAAAATAAAATGAATAATAAGATTGAAAAAAGGTTCTTAAGTGGTTAAAAAATTAAAATAATTTTATTATTCAGGAAGATAAATAATGCACGTGATAAACCGAGCTCGATGTAATGGATGTCTCTAAACCACCATTTCCTTTGGGTTATGAACATTCTCTCTTTAACTCAATTTATATCTCTATTTAATGTTATATAATGATTATAAATTCTCTATATATTTCTCTAACTCATATACCTAGTTTATTCTCTTTTACTTTTGTAGTGACTCGGTCTTGGACCTATAGTACTTTGGAATATTTCTAAGAATATTTCTGAAGCCAAGCACTGATTCGGCACAGGATTTCGGGTCACAGAGAGCCTTGGTACAGCGATATTAAAAATATTAAATATACTTTATCATACACGCATAGTTTATTTTGAAACATGGAATAACTTATGAGTAGTATCTCAAATCGTAAATATGATTCTGCAGTTGAGTTCAGAACATCATGTTTTCCTTAGGTGCGACATAATATTCGTCAACGCAGGGTGTTCAGCCAGAGGTGAATCATGGGAGATGAGTTAAATAAAGGGTTATGGATTTAATTAGAAATTAAATTCATTAAACCCTCATAACCCTTTTTGTTCATGGAAGTATCCCCCTCCCCTTTTCCCTTGGAGCGACGGACAAATCAAGGTGAGGAGGTGCTGTCGGATCCTGTTTTTGATGTCAATCATCACCAGATTGAGGATCAGCACAATCTGGGCATCGTTCTGCACCCGAAGATTTTAAGTTTCACCACAAGGTAGTAATTTTTGAGTTTTAAGTCCTTGTCCCCCTTTTTATGTGTTTTTTAAGGTTTTAGATCCCTTATACAATTGTTAGGGACCCTATGGGGGTTGATCTATGTGTTTCGGGGAAAATAGGGGCGATTCAGGATGCTTGTAGGGAAATTACCAATGGAATTCACTTCTACACAGCGTGTAGTGCAGTGAAGAATGAAATTTGTTATTCCCATTCGGGGAAGATGAATTTTTGGGACTACACATCGTGTACCAGGATTAATGTTGTGTAGTGACCCTGAGTTATGTGGCCACAGGACATGGCCAGGGAAGCAGTGTGAACATACATGGTCGTGTGATAGTACATGGACAAAGTACACAGACACGGGGTGTTATAAACGAGCATGGGTTGACGACATGACCATGTGTCTGATAGTCTAGGACACACCATTTACCATAGGGTGCACTCCATGTGTGAGACACTATTGACTGGGTCGTGTGGAGGAAGAACACAATCGGGGGCTTGGGTGAGGTGAGACACATTGTATACCGCTGGTACACACCTTTTATGCTCACATGACCAGCCAATCTGTGTAGTTAGATGGAATTATCGGGTGTTAGGGAGGGTCCACACACCATTTGGACCCCCTTACACATCGTGTAGTCCTTTTTGAAGGACCTTTCTCCTTTCATATCTCCTTCCTCAGGGCTCGGATTCTGGCTTATGGGTAGCCTATCTTGAGTATTTTTCTATGTCAAAAGTGATGGTGTCTATGTTACGGGCCTTGGAGCTATGATGTGGGGTGATGTTGTGGTTTTATTGGGTTAAAGATGTTTAGACCATCATGGTTGAGTGATTTCCCTTAGTATATTCCCTATGAGGGTACAACATGGCATTACGTCCTCGGTATAGGATTGTGATCCCCTCGATAGAATGTGCTTGGATAGAGTTATAGCATCCCTCCAGAGAGACTGGGGTGGGATCCTCTATCATATTGTTATATTTTTTGTATCCCTCCATAGATTCCTCGATGGGATCCTCTATCATATCATTTCCCTAGATCGGGTTATCAGAATCATCGTAACCAACACTGCACGGGAAATGATTTCCTATCTAGTGGGATATCCCAGTAGGGTTTGTGGAATCATTTGATATATGATCCCATACATAGTGGGAAGAATTAGTAGGGTTTATGGAATCATTGGGTATATGATCCTCTACTCAGCAAATATTTTATGTAGGGTTGTGGAATTATTAGATATATGATCCCCTACTTTGTGAGATATAACAGATAGGGGTTTGTGGAATCGTCGTGACCAACACTACATGGGAGATGATACCCTATCTAATCAATATGATCGCTAGTTTGTCAAATTAGGTTGTGGTGTCCCTCGGTAGAACCAGGGAGTGATCCCCTTTATGATTGATATCTTTGTGTTACCGGGTTGGGTTGAGGTGCCCCCAGCAGATCCTGAGAGTAATCCTCTATCTGAGGATATGTGGTCTTTAGTATTCCAGACTGGGTTCATAGTACCCCCCAATGGATCCTGGTAATGCTCCCCTTTCTGAGGTATGAGACCTTATGTGGTTCCAATAGGTTTAATAGCATCCCTCATCAAGGGTGGGTGAGATCACCTATCTGAGTATCGAGATCTTCTGGGTTCCAGCATGACTTTCTTCATAATGAGATCTAATGAGTATGTTCTCTCAAATGTTCTATTGGGGATTGCAGACCTTTTAATCATAGAGCATGTCTCTTGGACGTATTTTTAGGGATGTTATAGTTGTTCCCAATAGATTATATCTATTAGAAAAGTTTCATATGGGGTGGCAGAGCTCATAGAGTGTGTGATCCTAGACGAGTATTACCTTTGAGCATTAAGTAGAAACCTATCACTGTATATGAGGTCGGGACCTCATGAGACTTGGAGTCTTAGAATTATATCTAGGTTCTGTGTATTCTGGGTTTCCTTGTGATGTTTTCAAATCCTATTTGACACCCCATGTGGACTGATCTAACTAGTCATGTATAGATAAGGATGTTGGAGATGGATTTTCTCTCTTATTTAGGTTCCCTCTGGATGGGTCGAGTGGATTGTTTCCTTTTAATTACTCTATTTTCTTATGTGTTTTTGGGGTGCCTACTGAGTATTATTATACTCACCCTTACATGGGCTTTTCCCATACATGTTGTGTCTTATGCATACCATAGGTCTTTCGATAGAGTCCCAAGAGGACCTAGAGAAAGAAAATACCAGTGAGTTGGACTAACCGAAGTGTTTAATGTAGCTTGGATGATGAGATTTAAAGAAATTACATTTGATAGTGATCCCCTCCATCTGAGCAGGTTGGAAACTTTTACAATTTTATTTTTTTGGGCCTGTATTTTACCTTTTTGTACTTTTATTGTACTTTGGTTTGGGATAGATGTGTTTATGCATTTTAGTTTACAGCTTTTAATTATCTATGCATCATTTCATGGAGATGTTTGCAGGTGTGTACGTACAATTTCCTTAGGATAAGGCATCCCATGTGTGTGATATGCCTACTCGGTGCTAGATGCCAGCCCTTGGCCTATGGAGTCAGCCTTGGGGAGTTGTGAAATGCACCCTATTGGGATGGCTCATGGAAAAGTGGTATCAGAGCAGGTTCCACTTTGGGACCGCATTGTCTTGAGTTTGGTTTGTGTTTCATAGAAACAATTTTAGAGTGTTTTGAGTATGTATTTCAGGCCAGGGATTCTAGTGATGGTGTGGTAGCTGATTTATTTATTCAATAGGGCTCTAATAACAAGTTTTTTGACTTGGTACATTAGGTCATTGGCCACTGGTAATTTTTTTACATCCATCATATAGGACAGGGTTTTGGTTTTTCCTATACTTCTTGAGTCAGTTCCCCAAATATACTCCTTGACCGTGGCATGTCTTGATTCTATTTCAGGATACCCCCATGATGATATCCAGGTAGTTTTCTATAGTTGTATTATGGTGATGATCTTCCTAGATATGAGGCTTCAATGTAGGGAACTAGTTTAGAGTCTTGACCTCCATGTGGTCTTACAATTGAGACACCACTCATTGATCAGCCTATCATGTTGGTAGTATAGTTCGAGGATGTGTATAGGATGATTGCACTGCATGAGTTACAAATATAGTGACCTCTAAGGTATTAGAGTGATCTGAACCCCCAGGAATCTGATGACTAGATTGAGGTAGCCACACATGTTTCCTACCTTGGGAAGACACCTCCTGATAAGATGGTGGTCCTAATGGTGAGCCTTTTGCATGGTTTGGTTGGGAGATAGTGTAATTTGGTGATGAAGACTCACGACAAGGAGATTATTACTTGGGAAAAGTTTTATCAGCTCTTTAGATATGATTTTTATCCAACCACATTGAGTTCAGTGCGTATCCAAGAGCTTAGATAGCTTTAGTGGAATAACATGACTGTGGCGGATTACTTGGTGTGGTTCATAGAACTATCACGTTACTCCCTTTATATGGTTTGGGATCTATTTTTTAATGCATGGGACTTTGAGAAAGGATTGAACTAGGATATCAGGGCATCAGTTGTATTCTTGTGAATTCCCACCTATATAGGGGTGATTGAGAGGGATTTGATGGTGGATAACTTTATAGCTGAGTAGAATATAATTGTTAGTTCTAGAAACATAGGATCTAATACCTCTTTAGATGGTATCTTATGTAAGGATTAGGGATTTGGGCATTCGGGATGCTTTATGAGATGATCCCAGGATGGAGGGTCTGAGGCCCAGGGCTTCTAGCCCAGTTTTGCTCAATCGTATCAGAGGTGGTGTTAAGATTACTACATTCAGGGAAATCTTGATAGAGATTGTCTAACATGTCGTGCTTATGAGAGGGATCTGGTCTATGAAACACCTTGGTATAGGCAATGTTTGGAGCACGGAGTTTAGTGTGATGGTGGACATGTTAGAGGAGTTAGGATAGCAGCAGGAGGTGGCAGATGGTATAAGTTTCCACCACCACCGCTGGGTGGTCCACACCAAGCTTAGGGAGTGGGAGGATAAGGGCAAGGATAGCTACATGCCATAGATTCCTTTGACCCATAGGCTCTAAGGATGGATAAAGGTACGTTCTATTTCCTTTCTACTTTTTTATTAGTATTGTTAGACACTTTTGTGAGTTACTCTTTTCTTTATGTATCTTGATTGAGGTTTGTCCATGGTGATGCAAGGTGTCAGTATAACCCTGTTTTGGTGTTGTTATACATAGATTCAAATGCACAAGGAAGAAGGATTCTTCCCCCACTGAGACACATTTTTTTATGCAAGTAAAACTATGTGGGAAATTAAGTGCTGCCCAAATTGGGTATTGTCGAGGTGTGGTGGAATATTCCCTCTAATTTATGTGTTCAGGGTGGGGTTGTGAGTTTTTTTTCATGGAGGGCCTAGTAATACCCATTGTGTGATCTCGGTAATCCCTAGGTTGTTTGTTTTTACCCATATGTGCTCAGCATTAGTTTTGTATGCGAAAAGATTGAGGATCTCATGGTGTAGTTTATTTTTGCTTCAAACTCAAGAGAAATTTGGATGATTTACCCACTAATACATGTTCTTGAGATGCGATACAAAACCATGTGGGTGATAAAGTACCACCCAAAGTGGATAGTATTGAGGTGTGGTGGATGAGTTCCTTTGACTTGTATATTCGAAGTAGGGTTTATGTTAGTCTCTATGTCAAGTTAGTGAGGTGTTGTGCCACTAAAATCAATGATTGTAGATGAACTGGATGTTAAGTGTTTACCACATGTCGCAACTAAAAAGACATGTTCCCAATGATTCATGATGTCGACCTGGTTTGGGCTGGACTTGGTTTTGGTTACCTTTTTGGTTCCACTAAGTGTGTGCTTGTGAGAAAAATGGGAACCCTTACTGATCTTGATGGCATGGAGGTCCCATTGGATAGCTTGGTTTTTTCTCCTTTGGCCTAGGATGTTTCTTTTCTAGGATGAAAATACTTAAGGTGGATAGGATTTAGTGACTTGGATTTGGACCTATAAGACTTTGGAATATTTATAAGAATATTTTTGAAGTGAGGCACTGATTTAGCATGGGATTACGGGGCCTGGAGATCCTTGGTGCGGTGATATTAAATATATTTTATCACACACACGCAGTTTATTTTGAAATTTGGAATAACTTCTGAGCAGAGTCTCAGATTAGAAATCTTAGTCTATGGTTGAGTTTAGAGGGTCGTGTTTACCCTAGGCGCAACATAATATTTGTCTCCATTGGGTGTTTAGCCAAAGGAAAAGAGTGGTTGAGGAGTTAAATGGAGGGTTATGGATTTAATCGGAAATTAAATCCATTAACACCTCCTCCCCCTTGGTGTGCATGGTAGAATCCCCCTCCCTTTTTCCCTTGGAGTGATGGATGAACCTAGGTGAGGAGGTTTCGTCGATCCTATTTTTTATTATGATCATCACTAGATTGAGGATCATCACATTTCAGGCATCATTCTACACCCAAATCTTCTGTGTTTCACCATGAGGTGGGTGGTTTTGAGTTTTAAGTATTGATCCCCCTTTTGATGTGTTGTTTTAAGATTTTAGAGACCTTAGACAGTTTTTAAGGACCCCATGAGGGTTGATCTATGTATTTCGAGGTAAATAGGGGGAATTCAGGATGCTCACTGAGAAATTACCAATATAATTCCTATTTATAGGGCATATAGTGTAGTGGATCATGTCGCGTGTTCTTCCCATTTGAAGAATATGATTTTTTGGAACTACATGTTAAGTACCAAGGTTACACATCATGTATTGACCCCAATTCGTGTGGCCATGGGACATGTCCAGGGAAGTCGTGTGAATGTACATGGTTGTGTGATAGTACATAGCCAAAGTATATGGAAATGGGGTGTCAAATACAAGCACGAGTTGACAACACTGATATGTGGCCACTAGGTTGGGACACTCCATATACCATAGGGTGCATGGTGTTTTTGAGACATATTTGGTCAGGTCCTCTGGAGGAAGAACATAGTCGGGGGCTCGGGTGAGGTGATACACACCATGTGTCGCTGGTACATGCCACGTATGATCACATTTTCAGCCAATCTATGTAGTAAGAGGACACAAACGGGTGTTCAGGTGGGGTCACATGTCATGTGGACCCCCTTAAATGTTGTGTAGTCCTTTTGGAAGGACCTTTCGCCTTTCGTATCTCCTTCTTTGGGGCTTGGATTTAGGCTTTCAGGTATCCAATCCTAAGCAATTTTCTGCATAGAACATAACGATGGCCATGGTATAGGCCTTGGAGCTATGATGCAGGGCAATGTTGTGGGTCACTTGGGTTAGCAATGTTTAGACCAGTAGTGGTTGAGTGAGTTTCCTTGTTCTATTCCCTATGAGGGTATAGTGTGGAATTACGTCTGTGGAATAGGATTATGATCCCCTCGATAGGATGTGTCGGATAGAGTTGTAGTATCCCTCTAGAGATCCTAGGGCAGGATCCTCTATCATATAGTTAGAGTTGTTGTATCCCTCCAGAGAGACTAGGGCGGGATCCTATAGCATATCATTTCCCTAGATCGGGTTCTCATAATCATCATGACCAACACTACATGGGCGGTGATCCCTTATCTAGTTGTAGATCCCAATAGGGTTTGTGGCATTGTTTGATATATGATCCCCTACATATTATGAAGAATTATTATGGTTTGTGGCATCGTCGGTTATATGGTTCCCTACATAGAAGACAATTTATGTAGGGTTGTGGCATCTTCAGATATACAACCCCCTACTTCACGAGGTATACCAGATGGGGTTTGTGGAATCATTGTGACCAACACTACACGGTTGATGATCCCCTATCTAAGTGATATGATCTCTGGTTTTTCAAATTCGGTTGTGGTGTCCCCCAGGGAAACTTGGTAGTGATCCTCTTTCTAAGTGACATCTTTGGGTTACTAGGTTGGGTTGAGGTGTCCCCCAGTAAATCTTGGGAGTGATCTCTTACCTAAGGAGATGTGGTCTTTAGTATTTTAGACTTGTTTTGTAGTGTCCCTCAACAGATCCTGTGAGTGATCCCCTTTCTGAGGTATGAGACCTTATGTGGTTCCAATAGGGTTAGTAGCAACCCCCATCAGGGATGGGTGAGATTACCTATCTGAGTATCGAGATATGTTGGGTTCTAGGATGACTTTATTTATAGAGATATCTGATGAGTGTTTTCTCTTATATGTGCCATCAGGGTTGGTGGATCTATTCTCAATATATCATTTCTCTTGGGCGTACCATCAGGGATGGTAGAGTTGTGTCCAATGGAGTGTATCTCTCAGATGAGTGTTATCTGGGATAGTAGATCTCATGGAGTGTATTCTCCTAGACAAGTGTTACCTTCTAGGATCAAGTAGAAACTTGTCACTGGCTATGAGGTCAAAACATCATGAGACTTGGATTATGATGAGTATGTTTGGGTTTTGTGTATTATGGTCATCCTTGCAGTGTTTTTACATCCTATTTTACACCCCATCTGGACTGAGTTGACTAGTCGTGTATATCCAAGGATGTTTGAGATGTATTTTCTCACTCATTTGGGTTCCCTCTGGCTGGGTCAAGTGGAATTCTTTATTTCAGCTGCTCCCTTTTCTTTTGGGTTTTTGGGGTGCCTACTGAGTATTGTTATACTCACCCATTCACAGGATTTTCCCACATGTGTTGTGGCTTGTGCAGGCCACGGGCCTTTTGATGGAGTCCCAGGAGGACCTGGAGCAGGCAGAGACCAGTGAGCTAGATTGACCAAGGTGTTTACTAGATCTTGGCTGAGGAGATTTTTAGCAGTTTCATTTGACAATGACCCCCTCCATCTGAGTAGGTTGGATGGTTTTACAATTTTCTTTTTGTGGGCCTGTAGTTTTCATTTTTTTTATTTTTTTGTACTTTTGTTTGGGATAGATGCATGCATGCATTTTAGTTTACAACTTTTTATTATATCTGCACCATTTCATGGAGATATTTGTGGGAGTGTGCATACAAGTACCTTAGTCTAAGGCCTCTCATGTGTGTGATATGACTACTCGATGCTAGATGTTAATCCTTGGCCTATGGAGGTAGGCTTAGTGAGTCGTGACACGGGCCCCATTGGGATGGGTCGTGACGCCTTTGATGGGGTAATACATGGCTTATGACCATTTCTCAAATTCCTTCATTATGAAGTTATCTTTGATTTTGACATGAAGCAAGATTATGCAACCCACTTTATTTCCATGGTAAATTCTTATGTTATGCCTTATGATTAGTTTCCTTTTTGTGCCACACATAGATCATGAACATGTTATGATGGGTGTTCCTAGATAATGCTCAAATGCATTTGTTAAATATTTTGTCTCATGAGGCATCGTGTATGGGATTAGGGAGTAAACCTAATTATTTATGGGACTTTTTCCACCATTTGATATTTTTTAGGTAGTTATCCTTGAGTTGTGTTTATTTTATATTATATATTGTTTAAAAAATTTCTATTATGTCATTATCTTATGATACCATGATCTTTATGATATGATTCCATGTAATTACTCATGATCCTTCTCTTTTATGATATCATGTTATACTTTTGAATCTCATGTTATGTTTACTTATCATATTTATTCCCTTACTGGGATTTTTATTACACCCCTTTCTTTATGTATTCCCCATGTTACCACATGCAATTTTAGGATCTCAAATGGATTTTAGGAGCTCACTATGGAGAATAAAATAAGGATTCCATGTTTTAAGTTCCTTTTTATGTAATATGAACCTAGTTTTATAAAAATAGTAGGACTTTACAGTCCTTGTGTTTTAATTATTGGATATTTATAATTAATAATCATGTAATAATATGTGTAAAATTATTGGGTTATCATATTCAATATTAGAGGAAAGGTTTAGTTAACCTTTGGAACTAGGATGAGAAAATGTTAGTGAGAACCCTATGTAGAAGTATAACGATAACTCTAAGGATAATTATAAGTATATGAAAATATCCTGGAATTATGATGAAGTATAGAGAAAGTGGTTTTCAAGAAAATACATCCTTACCTGGATAATAAAATTGGATGTGTCTCTATCATAGAGGTACCTGGGGGTATTAAACCTAAAAAGGGTGCATTGATCTGGACTCAATCGTCACTTGTGTATGAAAACGAGCCTTGTTTCACACTTGAGTTGACACACTCAGGGATATTATTTGGAAATTCACAAACTCTTTAGAAACCATTATGAAGGATATGAACAAATTATTAGGTTAGAAAAACTAATAGGAAACATTACCATGGATAACGTATATTTAAACCTAGAGGCCAATAAGTTAGGAAATACTTATCATTCATGGTTTATTCATTTTAAGTTTATTTTTTTACCTTAAGTGTGTTAAATTATGCTTCTTCTGTGTTTTTATATATTTTATTTAATGGAAGAAAATATGATAAACCAGGCCAACCACCAACATGATAGGAAATGTAATGATTTCCCTAATGATATGCCTAAACTTATGAGATAAAGAGCTAATAAATTCATGTTAGTACTAGCTCAACTTGATCAACTTATGAATAATAACATGAATCATACAGAATTCCCTACTCCTCTTAAGAAGGATCAAGTTATAGTCAGGTCTTTTATGTGACAAAGTCCCCTGACCTTTAGTGGATATTATGCTCACCTCATCACTGAGCAATGGATTAAATCCATTTAGAATATATTATCTATCCTACAATGCATAGATTAAGAGAAATTTTTGTTGGTCATATATCACATTGAGAGAGAATCTGATCGGTGGTGGACACTAATCAGGAACACAAAATACAAAAAGGATATTGATTCCATGGAATGGGAAGACTTAAATAAAATATTTTTCAATAAATATTTTCTCTAAACTCTCCATATTAAAATCAAGAGGGAGTTCCTCAGTCTAAAGAAAAAGGAAGAATAACTATCGAGGAATATGAGGAAAACTTTACAAGTATTTTATGGTAACCCTTATTCTTTTTTATCAGCACTGAAAGTAAGGTGGACCATTTCTTTAGTGGGTTAAAGTTGAGTCTAAGAAAATATTTGTTGATTTGAGACTTTGATAGATTTGAAGATATTTTCTGTTGTTCTATCAAAGTTGAGATAGAGATCGGTGACTCTTAGTGCTATCATGGTATTGGAGAAAAAAACATAAAATGGAGTTTGCTTTAGGGATATCAACAAATAAATACCATGGTGGAAAGAGAACCAAATATCTCACTTGTCAAAAGTAAAGGAAGAAGTATCCCTAAAACTGTCTAAGGGAATCAAAAGATTCTTCAAGTGTGGAAAATATGTGCATTAGGATAATTATTTCTATAGGGAAATGAAGAATCCCAATATGAGGAAGAAGAAGAAAATATTCTAATCAACACTATGTATATCATATAGTGTTTTACCTATAAGTAACACATTCATTATGCAAGACAATTCCCTAAACTAAGGATTGTCATAGAAAATCATCAATAACAACCTCAAAGGAAGCAAGGAAGGGATTATCTATCTATAAGTATGAGTTTGATGCTGAAAATGATGTGGTGATAGGTACACTAGTTATTCATTCAAGAATAGTGAATGTAATTTTTGGTTCTGGTTCTACACATTCTATCATATCTTGAAAGTTTATAGAACTGTTCAAAACCCATCTCAAAACATGGGGGTTGAGTTATCTATGAGAATAGAAAATGGAGTGGTGGTTTCATCCCATGTATATAACTCCGCACTAGTCAATTTTTGTGGGCTTAATCTTCCATAAAATCTTGTCTCAATTCCTTTAGTGGATTTTGATGCTATTTATGGAATGGATTGGCTATAAATATATAAAATACAACATCAACTATTGAGAGAATAATATCACTCTTCATATCCCAAGTCACCCTCTAATTTTATACAAGTGTAATTAGGAGGATGAATCTCCCCTGGAATATTCTATTCAATCATGGATATTATTTCCTTTTGAGTAAGTATGTATTGCCCAATTGATTGAGAAAAGGGAGAGAATTATGCTTGAATACATTCCCATTATAATGGATTATATTGATTTATTACCCGAAGAGTTTAATGGTCTTCCTCATGATCGATAGGTTGATTTCTTGATTGAAATTATACCTAGATCTCTACCCATATCCAAAACTCCTTATAGAATGGTCACCATTGAGTTGGAAGAACTGGAGAAGTAGTTATAAGAGAATCTAGAAAATGGTTTTATATGCCCTAGTTCTTCACCATGGGGTGCATTATTCCTCTTCATCGAGAGTAATTATGGGTCAATGTGCCTCTATATTAATTATTTAGAACTCAAAAAAATATGATAAATAACAAGTATCCCATTCCGTGGATAGATGACTTCTTCAATCAGCTATGTAGAGCTCAATATTTCTCTAAGGTCGACCTTTGTTTATGATATCACCAATTAAGGGTGAATAAGGAATATATTCTCAAAAAAATAATTTTGAACAACTTATAGACACTATTAGTTCATAGTTATGCCTTTCAAAATCACTAATTCTCTAGAAATATTTATGGACTTAATAAATAGTGTTTTTTATGGAATACCTCAACAAATTTGTGGTGGTATTTATAGATGATTTTATGATATAATCCAAGATCAAGGAGGAGTATGAGGAGGATTTGAATACTATTATATGGGATTTGAGAAAGGAGAATTTATATGAAAATTATAGTAAATGTGAGTCTTGGATGAAGGAAGTGTCATTTTTGGGGAATATTATCACTATAAAAGAGATATTTATGGACCATTCTAAGATAAAGGATATCAAGGACTGTCCTAGACCAGTATATGCAATAGAGATCCATAGTTTATTTAGATTATATGGTTATTATTGACTATTTTTGAAAAACTTTTCACAATTATCAAACTCACTAACCATGATAACACAGAAGGGAGTAAAATTTTTCTGGACCAGTGAATGAGAAGAGAGCTTTGAGGAGTTGAAAAGGAGGTTTATCATTGCACAAGTACTAATGTTTCCCTCAAGTGGGAATATTTTTGTGGTTTATAGTGATGCTTAAAATAAGGGTTTGGGTTGTGTACTAATGATAAAGTTACAGCCTATTCCTTAAGGAAGTTTAAATTTCATGAGAAAAACTATCCCACACATGACCTAGAGTTAGCTATAGTAATCTTTTCATTGAAGATATTGTGAAATTATCTCTATGGGTAGAATTGTGAAATATATATGGATCAGAAGTGACTCAAATATATATATTCACATATAAGTATCTTAACATGTTCCAATGAATATGGTTGGAGGTGGTCAAGGACTATGTATTCTCAATCCATTATCATCCTGGGAAAGAAAATAAGGAGGTGGATTCTCTAAGTAGAAAGGATCCGGTAATTTTATCAATGATGAGAATTGAGAAGGATCCAATATTCTTAGATTTTTAAAGGATGGATATGTGAATTGTAAAAGGATCATAATCCTACCTTTCTCAAATAACTTCTCAACCATCTATTCTTGAGAGGGTTAAGTAGGTTTAGAAAGATGATGAGGGGCTACCGAAAAAGGTAGTGAATATTTTGGAGTTAAACTTTGCTGAAGATGGGGTTATGAGGTTTTGAACCCAGATATGTGTCCTATCAAAACCAAAGCTGAAGAGGGATATTCTGAGTGATTTTCATAGCTCATCCTTCTCTATTCATCTGGGAATCACTATGATATATAGGGATCTGAAGTAAAACATGTGGTGGGATAACATGAAGAGGGAGATTGTAGAATTTATATCTTGATGCTTGGTGTGACAATAAGTCAAGGATGAATGAAAAAACTATAAGGTTATGATGAAATTTTTTACCATACCAGTATAGAAATGGAAAAACATAACCATGGATTTCATTGTAGGACTCCTCAGGACACCTAAAGGTAATAAAACCATCTGGGTGTTAGTCGATCACCTTACAAAGATAGAACATTTCATTGCTACCAAGGATTATTTCTCTATTGAAAAACTCACTAAGATATCCATAAGATAAGTGGTAATATTTTATGGAGTTCCATTCTCAATTATATATAATAAATATATGAGGTTTACCTCAAGGTTATGGAGAATCCTTGAGCAGGAATTGGATACAGAACTCAGTTTCAGCACTGCTTATCACCCTCATATGGATGGAAAGTTTTAGAGAACCATAAAAACTCTAGAGGATATGTTGATGTATTTTTCAATGTATTTTCAAAGATGTTGGTATTATCACCTTACCCTAGTAGAGTGTTTATATAACAACATTTTCCATTGTATCATTTAAATGACACCTTATAAGGATTTTTATGGGAAGTGGTGTTAGACTTCAACATGATGGGATGGAGTTGGAGAGAGGAAAATGATGGGACCTTATCTTTACAAATATATAAAATAAAAGGTCTAAACCATTAATAATCACATTAAATCCATGAAAAAACGATAGAATAGCTTTGCAAACAATCATTTATGAGACCTGGAGTTTGAGGTCAGAGATAATTTGTTCCTCTATATTTCACCATGGAAGAAAGTTATGAGGTTAGAGAAGAAGGGAAAGCTTAGTCCTAGATACATTGAACCCTTTTATATCCTTGATCATGTCATAGTGGTATCCTTCCGACTATCACTACCACCTAACCTATCTTAAGTATAATATGTGTTTTCTGTATCCCTCTTGAGGATGTACATACCAAACCTTTCGCATATACTAAATTTAGAGATGGTACCATTGGAGAAAGACCTTTCATATGAGGAGCAGCTGATGAAGTTCTTGGATCATAGAGACATTTTTCTATGAAATAATACAAATCACCTATTCAAAGTGTTGTGGTGAAACCACAATTTTGAGAAAGCAACATGGGAACCAGAAGAGGTAATGAAGTAGAAGTACCCTAACATGTTTTCACCTTATTATGTAATATGAAATTTCAAGGGAGAAATTATTTAATGGTAGAAGAATGTAACACCCCAATACTTTATAACATATTTATTTTTAAATAAATTCAATCTCTTCGATAGATTGTGATGCAGGAAACACTGGGTTTAAACAAAATGCAATACTTTATTAATAAATTATTATTTAAACATGATCATTATAACCTAACCATTAAGTTGGTGGGTATGAATAATACTAACTAAATTATGAAAATTATATGTTTTACGCATGTATAAAATAAATTCAATGGTTATCTATTAATTTTAAATAAAATAAGAATCATTTGAAAGAAAAATAAATGTATTCTAGAAACAATATTTTTCTAAAAGGTGGTTTAGTTGTGCTTTGCACACATAATTTAAAATTATATTTTTCCAATTTTAGAAAATGTATTTGAAAAAAAAACTTCATTTTTTAAAATAATAACTTTAATATTATATTATGGTGAAATTTTGGGTTTTTTAGAAAAAATTGCTTTTTGAGTGAATGGTGAAAATACCAATTTTTATAAAATTATCATTTATTTTGAATAAATTAAGTCCCATTATTATTTTAATTTGGTTAAAAATTAAAATAAATATTATGTATTTATATTAAATCCACTTAATTAAATTTAAATCATATTTATACTATATTTTAGTATAAGTTTATTTTTAGGCTTTAAAACATCTTTTTTCTTAAAACTGTTTTAAAGTGTGTAATGTTTATCCATTTTTAAATAATTAAAATAACACCTAATAAGTAATGATTTAAATTAAATATATAGATTATATATATATATAAATATTAATTTAAATTCATCTGATTATTATTACTTTTCATATAGTTACTATGAGATCATCTTTTTCTAAAAAAATGCATTTCTTGAAAAATTGTTTTTTTGGCACGTCTATGAGTTTAATTTTAAATTGAATTATACCACTTATGTGAGTTGAATTTTTAAAAATTAATTCCATATTTTGAATAATAATAATTTATATTATCTAATAAGTTCAACTTAATTTTTTACTATAATGAATAGTGAAACGGTAAAAATTATTTACCGCGGTTAAGGTAAAAACGGGTTTACCAGGGGATTAAACTAAAAAGATAAGGTCTAAAAATGACCCAAAACTTGTCTAATTATTATTTTATGGTCATTTTGAAACCTTTTATCCTATAATGTATGAAAATTTCCCATTTTATATCCTTGTGGCATGAGGAAAATGTGGGTGGAATTCTTTCTTTTCAAAACTTTCAATTGTGTCATATCCCCCACTTATAAAAGGAAACCCACTCTTCTCTCCTTTATACACTTAAAAAACCCATTTTTCAGGATAATACCTACCAAAATAAATTCCATAATTCCCTTAATTTATACTATAATCATTTTTTTGGTCATAATTTTAACCTAGGAAGGCTTTTGGTTTAAACTGAAAGAAGTTGTCTGAAGAAGAGGTAACATCCTTAACTGAGTGTTTTACATTATTTATTATATAACCTCCTAAAAATATTATTAAACCATTATTATATAATAACCTCAATATATTCCATATACTGATATGGTTTTATGTTAATTTCAGGACCTAAAACCAACTCCTCCCTCAAATGGGAAATGAAACTATTGATCGTGTGTATGGCGAACTATTGCCTCACGAACCGACATAATTCGTTTTCCATCACCAATTATCACGGATGGATATAATGATATATCTAATTTTTATATATTATATTTATGCTATAATTATAATTTTTTAATTATAATATCATATATACCTTCTTACTTTCCATTCCTTAGAGAATATGATAATGTTGCTCATGTGTACGGCAGAATACCGCCTCACAAAGTGATGTAATTTGTTTTTTCACATACGCTTTAAGTGGAAAATAATAAGAAATAATTTTATTTTTATATATTATACTAATTAAATATTAAAAAATCTTGAAAATTAATATATCATATACTTTCTTACCTTATCATCTATTGAATAAATGATAACATTGTTCATGTATATGGCGGACTACTGCCTCGCGAAGCGGTGTGATTCATTTTTATTACTGCATCACATGGATAGTATTTTAAAGGATATTTAAAGAACTAATATTATATTTATGAAATAATTATAATATTATATATAAAAAATAAATCTTACCTTCCTTCCATCATGACATTTGAAAAATGGAAATGTTACTCATGCGTACCTACAACCTACCATCTTCATGATTGTAACACAGTTCATTTTTCATAACCATGTTTCATGGTTGGTTTAAAAATTATAATTTATGTATAAAATGATAATTATTTAATGGTTAACATTATATATATGATTAATTAATAACCTCTTTGACCTTAGTCAACTTACCAAAGTGATTTTGGACATATGGTCTATTTATCGATTACAATGTCTAATGTAAAATTAATTGGTTAAGTAATTGAAAATGACATAGTAAAAATTAAAATAAAAGGAATAATAAACTTTAAAAAGTTTCTTAATCAAGTAAATAATTAACATAAGTTTATTATTTAGGAAGATAAATAATGTATGTGATAAATCAGGCTCAGGGTAAGGGATCTCTCTAAACCACCCTTCCCTCTGGGTTATGAAATCTCTCTCTCTAAATCACTCTATATATCAATTTAATGTTATTTAATGATTTTAAATTCTTTATATATGTATCACATGCATATAACTAGCTTATTATCTCTTACTTTTATGGGGTAATACATTCCTTATGACCATTTCTAAAATACCCGCATTATGAAATTTCCTTTGATTATGATATGAAGAAAGATTATGAAACCTATTTTATTTCCATGGAAATTATTATGTTATGACTTATGATTGATTTAATTTATGTGTAACACATATACCATTAACATTTTATGATGGTTTCTCCTAGATAGTGCTCTCATTCATTGGGTACAGCTTTAGTCTCATGAGGTTTCATGTATGGGATTAGGGAGTAAACCAAATCCATTATGGGTCTTTGTCCACCATGTGATATTATCTAGATAGTTATCCTTAACTCATGTTTATGTAATGTTGTATGTTTTTTTCAAATTTCCTATTATACCATGATATTATGATACCATGTTCTTTATGATATGTTTCTATGAAATTACTTATGAGCCTTATCTTTTATGATATCATGTTATACCTTTGACTCTAATGTTATGTTTATTTATCATGTTTATTCCATTACTATACTTTTTAGATCACCCATTTATATATGTACTCCCCATGTTACCCCATGTAGTTTTAGGAGCTCAAATGGATTTAGGATCTCATTATTGAGAATAAAATAATGATTTCATGTTTTAAGTTCCTTTTGATGTAATATAAACATAGTTTTCCAAAGACACTGGGACTTTACGATCCTTATGTTGAAATTTTTCAATATTTATACTTAATAATCATGTAATAATATGTGTGTAAAAGGCTTGAGTCACCATAATTATGTTTGTATTATTATTATTATTGACACCTCTATGGTTTTTATATCTTCATGATTTCATAAAATCTATCACTAATGAATGTTTTTATCTTTAGTCTTCTTTATTTTCTTCTCTTTATCCAAGTGATTAGAAGGTTTTATAGAGTACCATTCCAAAATTTGAACCTTATCCATTTTTAGAGGCATCCATTATACTTAAATAGTAGCAAGTCATGTCTACAAAATTCTCTTCTTTGGAATCAAACATACTTAAGACATTATTAAATTACCAAAGGGTAAGAATCCTATTAGCTGTAAATGGTTTTAAAAATCAAGAGACATTATCATAGGTCTATTGAAAGATTCAAATATTTTTTAGTTGATCAGAGTTTTACCAAAAAAACAAAGAATCAACTTCGAAGAGACATTTTCACTTGTAGTCAAATTTATTACTACTGTGTTGGAGTTGGTGTCCTAAGACCAATTTTTTGTACTTTAATTACATGTATATTCAATGTATTGAATATTAATTAAAAATATTATTATATATTTTCCATTGTTCTGAATGACTCTAATGTACTAATTTCTTAGAGTGTAAGTCACATTGATAAGGTCATGGATGTTCCCCACTATGATGAGAACGTTGAAGTGATATGATGATATTATTAAATAAAGTTCTATAGTTGGATAACATACTATGATGGGACACATTGTACAAAGACTATTAGGTGAAATTACTCATAAGAATATGAGGTTTCTTTTCATTAAGTTCGTTCTTGGTAATCTCTAAGATTGGAGATTATGAGAATAGACCTGCCAGCAGGAATTCTATTTGTTTTGGTATCATCAAATATTTCTATATGCAACCATGTGTAATGGTCCTTAGTCTTTAAGATTATCATTAATGCAATTCATGAATTTCACACTTAGATTTTCTGACAAAAATTGTGATGGTATATGTTCGTGGTGTGCTATGATACATTGGGTGTGTCACAATTGACATGATATTAATGGATAAGTTGAGGAAGGATTTATCCCTTCCATATTTATGAAATATGGTATCTTGACCCATTGATTGGAATAGAAATATCACCCTAAATTCCATGTCCATGGTGTAACAATTGTTTAATTCAGATAGTCAAAGAAATACATATCGATCATATAGTTTGGTGGCATAGATGTGTAACATGATTGATGAGATATTAAGACAAATGGATTATATTCCACAATGATAATTCATATGTGGTTATCTTCATTCTGACATTAAGTTCTTTCTATTGGGTGTCTTGACCCATTTCAAGATAGTAATCTTCTAATTTAGGAAATATTGCCTAATGCCAATGATAAATAATCCTACAGGGTCACACAATAAGTGTTTATGATAATATCAATTAAATTCTATTTGAATTTAATTAATTTAATAAATATTATTCTCAAGATTTAGGGATGATTTTATTCACATTTTATCAATTGTGAATATTTATTGATGAATAAAATATGTAAATAAATTTTTATTCTATTTTTTCAATAAATGAAATAGGAGTTCGAACGAACCAAGACCATGTCTGGTGACGAATATTAATTAACAAGTTGATTAAATAATATTTTTTAATTCAAAAGTTGTCATGCGCCATAAAAATAA
The DNA here is from genome assembly GCA_963277665.1 of Viscum album. NCBI lineage: Eukaryota > Viridiplantae > Streptophyta > Magnoliopsida > Santalales > Viscaceae > Viscum > Viscum album. Next base: position 1,063,080,827 of record OY728166.1, on the reverse strand, counting down.
TAATAATAATAATAACAATAATATCTAGAATATGGTTTTTTAGTGGTTATAATATTGTTTAAGGGATGGTATGAAATTAAATAATATTTTAACATAAACCCTGGCTCTATAAATAGACGGTTATGTATATTGTGTATTGTATCGGTGTGAAATCCAAAAATCAAAAATAGGTGATTGTTGCACACAATGAATTCTCTCTCAACTCCTATTTCTCTCTCCCTCCCAAGAATGAGAAATTCAAGATATATTCCTTCAAGAAAAAAGGATAAGTGATCAACATGAATAATGCAAGACAATCGCTTCACCATGCTAGCACCTGGAGATTGATTGGCATTACTCAGAGATCAAATAAGTACGTGTAGATCACCACTAGAGGGATTTTATTATTGGATCCTCACAACACAATGAGGGTAATTTGAAATGGTCTTTACAGAAGATCAACATTCACATCAAATAAAGATATTGAGCCCAGGTATTCACCCACCAATTCACTCTTCTGTGGTGCCGAGAACCATCAAGTGGTACCCGAGTCGTCAAATTTAAATTTATAATTATTTATTTGATTTTTAATCTATGTGCAATCATGGTTGAATTTTAATTTCATATTATTTTTTCTTTAATATCATTTGAATTAAAATTTTATCAACATATTAATCAAGATTGTTCAATGTTTTATTTTCTTAATGGTCTAAGAACATATGAAGAACAACCAGAGATGCCATCAGGAACTACCAATTTTTGGATGGTAAGACAAGGTTACACGACGTGTACTCAAAAGTAAATGTTGTGTTCCCTATTACACTTCACCTGGACATGTCACGGGATGCATGGCATGTCATGTAGTTATTACATGTGGTGTATATTGTGTGTTTACCATCCAACATAGCACGTGGTTATTAGATAACATAGTGTGTATCGATGTACACATTGTGTAGTCTATACGCGTTAGCGGCGTAAATCACGCAATCCGTATAGTCATTATACATGGTCAAACCACATGAGACTGAAAACCTAGATCATTAATGATATACAAAATGTGTATACAATGTACACAGTGTGTATTTCATCAATTCTTATATCTGAGATACATGATGAGTTATCTGTACACACGACATTAGAGATACATGACATGTAGCTCGAGTGCACACGTTGTGTAGTCTCTCACCCAAGAATACATTGAGTCTTTCGTCAGGTTGAATGGGCATGTAGCATTTGGACCACACGATGTGTGACTAACCTTTACACATCATGTAATACACTAAGATACACACCAAAAACCAGGGTATATCAGGAACATGATAAGCGGATACATGGAGTGTAGCTAGCATGTACGCGTCGTGTAGTCTGGCCAAGTCAACATGACAAAGCCCCATACGTGTGACCCAAATACACAAAAACAGAGGTACATGGTGTGTAGCTGGATAGTATAAACCATTTAGTCTCTCAATTACTGGAAGAATTAAATTATATTAAATGGAAAATCTCATCATTAAAACCTTATTGTTTTGTTTGTCACTTTATCTATTTGAAATTTTAATAAGGGTTTTAAAGAATTTTAAATGCTCAATTAATTTATTGTAATAAATATGTGACTATTAGTTATGTCATCTATTTTCCATTAATTCCTTCATGATTTTTATCACCAAATGAATTCATATGGTCATTAAGATGAAATAGAATTAATTAATTAATTAATTAAAGCGCATTTATCTTAATAATAAAGGACAGATAAAGAAATGAATTTTATCCATTTAATTTGTGTATATGTTTCATGTATAACCATTCATGATATTAACCAAGCCCTATGTATGTGTTGGATATTTTAATTTAATTTATTTCATGAGTTTACAATTATTTGTTATTAAATTAAATTTGATGGTCTACGAGTCATCTCTCTCTCCATTATTATGTAGGACCTGCGTGTCCAAGGATATTTATGTAATCAAACTTTAACCAATCATTTGGTTACCATCACCTACATGTGAGTCATAAATATTTGTAATTAATAGATTTTTACAAGGCATTTGGAGGTGGTTCAAGAAAAACCCATTATGATGTCAACTCAAGTGATACATCGGTGGACAGGTGGAATGTTTTAACTAATGCCAATATCAGCAGCATGAGTTATTTTCCCTAGGTAATAGGTTAATTTAATATCCTCTCATTAAATATACCATTATATAAAGTTCATGAATGGTTTATTTAATTATTTATTTATTTCTATCTATACAATTATTTATTTTATAGATGCAAGACCATGATCACATAAATAAATGAATTAATGCACTAAAATAGAATTTAAATAAATGGATTATGTGTAAATATTTTATCCATCATGGTTAACTAATTAAGTAACATACACTTAATATTAACAAGGCATGTAAATTATTAAATAAAGTAAAATTTATACATAATTAATTAAAATCCCTCAACCTAATATTAATTTAGACGAAGTCTTTCATTACTTGACTAAGAATGAAACCATAGAACTAAGTATAGTACAAGTCCAAAGTCTAGACACTTTATTTTATTGGGGAGTTCTCATGAGGGTTTTGGGTTGAATTAACTAAACTTTTATTGAGTTTAATGGAAAAAATATATTCAATATGAATTTGGAGGTAAGTGATGAGGAAATCCATGTCTGGATTTCAGGATAGGGGAATCCACTCAACGGATCAAGGAGCTTCAAGCCTACAAATGGAAAGACCGCCTACCTAATTACTTTATTATGGTTTTCATGGACAAAGTATAGATCATTAAGAAAAGTAATGGGTATCATTTCCACTATAATGTCATAGAAACTAGACATTATGACTTCAATGGTGAGGGTTATTATGACTTGATAAAATAGTGGTAGAAAAAATAAAATCAATTAATTTAGTATTTGTCACATAATTTGTAATCAATAAAATTACTAATAATATTCTTTTTTATTTACAGAATAAAATATAAATCTCATCATCCACACTATCCCTACGGTCAATATTGGATAAAGAAAATCTCCTGACTGGAAGTAACTTCTAAGAGTAGTTTAGGCACCTTTGAGTTGTTCTACGTCATGAATGGAAATCATACATGCTAGAATCATCAATGATTGATCCACCTTCCAAAGAGGTGAGTTATGAAGAGTTTTTAGTATATGAAAAAATTTTGAGAGACGTGGTCGATGTTCAATGTTTGATGTTTTTGTCTATGTCTAGTGAACTCATGAAGTCTCATGAAAACATAGTTGTGTATAGAATGATTTAGCAGATTTGTGGTCTTTACTAGGAGGGATCTACATTGGAATGGTTTGAGATTTACAAGGATCTCTTTCAAAGAAATCTTGGAGAGGGTGCCCCAATTAGGGATCATGTAGTCAATATCATTGGATACATAGAGAACCTAGAGGTTCTAGGGTTTAAACTCCTTGAAAAACTAGGCCTCGATCTCATTATAACATCACTCCCTCAAAGATTCTATAGAATTATTGTAAATTTTAATATGAACAACATTGAGAAGTATCTACTATATCTTCTTTCTCTCCTTCTCCAAGTAGATAAGGATACAAAGCGTGAAAATCCTTTTTTACTTATGGTGAATAAACGAAAAGGGAAGCTTTAGGTGCATTTTTGAGTTTAATGTATCTATTTCTACAAATTTAGTATTAGATAGAGCTTGTTTTTATCACATATGTATTAAAATATAGGAAGCAGTTAGATTCAGAAAGAGTGACTGAGGGGGGTAGATCTATGATTATCTAGTAGATCTAAACTTTTTGTTATAGCTATCGGGGACTACTACACCATGTTGTCAGCTATAATGATCTTGGTTTTAAAAGGGTTTTTATTATGTGCCTTCAGTTACCAGAAACATTATTTTTGTATCTAGACTTGATATGGATGGATTTATTTTAAAATTTGGGAATAAATGTTTCTTATTTTATAAATATAGCATTTGTTATGATAAGTTGCATTTAAATAATGGTCTTTATGTGTTGGATTACATGAACAAAGTAATGGAAATCGATAATGAAGTTACGTTACATGACTCATACCACACCCAACTTTGTCATCACCACTTAAGTCATGTAAACGAAATATTCTTGACTAAATTACATCAAGATGGATATTTGGATGCTTTTGAATCAAAACCACTTGAAGTATGTCACACATGTTTACATGGAAAAATGACCAAATCCCCATTTAGTAGAAAAGCTTAAGGGTCTAAAGAGATTCTTGAATTAGTTCATACCTATGTGTGTGGAACATTTCATGTTAAAAAAGGGGGTGGATACTCATACTTCATAACTTTTACTAATTATTTTAGTAGATATGGATATTTCTACTTAATAAGGTATAAGATGGATTCTTTTGATAAATTCAAGGAATGCAATAATGAAGTTGAGAACCAGCTTGGTAAGAAGATTAAGAAACTCCACTCAGGCCGTAGTGGAGAATATATTAATAAAGACTTCATTGATTATTTACGGGAGTTAGATATACTATCTCAACTCACTCCTCCTTATACACCTCAGTGTAATGGGGTAAGTGAAATGAGGAACAACACCTTATTAGACATGGTGAGATAAATGATGCATCATGTGATTCTTTCATTATATTTTTAGGGATACACAATACAAACAGTAGCATACATACTAAACTAAGTTCCAACTAAAGAAATAGATAGTGTACTATACCATTTATAGAATGGAAAGAAACATGTGTTGTCTTACTTACATGTGTGGGGTTAAAAAGTGTTTGTTAAGGTATCTTCAAGTAACAATCTTTCACCCTGAGGCACAAAGTGTATCTTTATAGGATATCCCAAAGAAACAAAGAGATACTACTTATACAATCCTTCAGAAAAAAAGGTTGTGGTTGATAGAAGTCCCATATTTATTGAGGTGGATCTTATATCTAAAATAGATAGTGGGAGTGATATATACTTCAATGAATCTCAAACTCGAGATGCACAAGAATTGACACAGGAACAAATTCCACAAAGCCCTTTGAAATAAGAAGTTATTCCAGAGACACAATTACTACGTAGGAGTACTTGTGAGGTTAGAGAACTAGAACAGTATGATTTTCTAGTCACTGAGGATAGTGATGCATTATTAGTTGATAATAATGAACCTCTAACCTATAAGGAGCAGTAAGTGGCACATATGTTTCCAAGTGGTAAGAAGCCATGAATCCTGAAATAGATTCCATGTACCAAAACTAAGTATAGATTTTGGTAGATCCTCCAATGGATGTAAATACCATTGGTTGAAAATGGGTATTCAAGAAAAAATTAGACATGGATGGAAAAGTCAGTACCTATAAGGAACAACTAGATGCAAAAGGGTTTAAAGAACGTCTATGCATTGACTACGGAGAAACCTTTTCACCAGTTACAATGTTGGAATCCATAAAAATTATAATTTACATTGAGGCTTACCATGACTATGAGATTTTTAAAATGGATGTCAAAATAGATTTCCTTAATGGGAACCTTCAGAAAAATGTCTATATGACATAGCCCGAAGGGTTTGTGGAAAGGATGCAAAAAAAATGAAAATTTCCAAAAATTCATTTATGTTTTAAAGAAATAATTTGTAATGCCCCAATCCCAGTTACCCAGAGTCGGTGAATTATTTTAATAAATTGGAATGATTACAAGGAATCAAGTCCCGAAGGACCGACCAGTTTAGCAGTCTTGGAAAATAGATTACATACATGAACGTTACATAACATTATAAAATGAAAAACAAAAACAATATTGTCTTCATTGACCACATTCATATCCCTTAGACTATCCATGTAGGTCATTCCTAATATACTTCTTCACATCCTGGGAAAAATAAAACATATAAAGGGGTGAGCTCATATGATCAGTAAGGATAACAATATAGCGAAAACTTTTATAAATAAGCATAAATATTTAAGGCAATGTATAAAACTAAAACAAAAGCCTTTTAAACTTAAACTTCAAAATAATATGTAAAATATAAATCAAATAATTCCATTTAATTATTCACATGAATATTATACTAATCAAATAATCACTTGTAATATCAATAGCTAATTTCATAATGATGGAATGCATAATGTCAGACTTCATAACCAAATAGTCAAGGCCTTGTGCCAAGACTACAAATAAGATTTTTTCAAGGCCTTATTCCAAGACACTAGTTTGTCTCATGAGACCTACTAATGCATCAAGGAGCTATAGCGGGCTCCACCCGTCACTTACTAATTCCAATGCATTCCTCATATGAAAAGGTTTAAACATAACATAAACATTCGTATTAAAACTAGCATAGGAAATGTCAATACTTTATTCATAAACCATGAATGGTATAAAAATAACACATACAAAATAAAACAAATCACAAAACCTTCAATATAATATGGAATATTTGTATCATAATAAATCAACCTCGATCGAGAATAATATCCCATAAAGGATGTTGACATAGTTGAAAATGATCAGTAAAAATCTTCGAGAGAAATATCCCTTTTTCATTAAATCATTTAAAAGTCATATAAAGGAAGTCATTTAAAAGATAGTTTTGAATCAAAGTGTCCCATACCACTTTGAAACTTTTTAAATGAATTAACATTTTAAAACATTCATTTCCATATAAATAAATCCTTAAAACCATTTTGAAAACATAGACATTAATGAGAAAGGCTTAGAAGAAAATATATTTAAAACATTTAAAATGGTGTTTTAGTAAAAATTACCTTAAAAATAATCCCTTTGAAAACAATTTTATGATACATGTACATGGATAATAAATATGTCATAGTATATACTTACGTAAAAACAACCTCAAATAAAAAAGAGATTGTGAAATTAACCCTTACCTTGCACTTTCCTTTGGTCGGGGGTACGTTTAACCTCCTGTATAATGACCATAGTATGTTATTAAATTATACCAAAACAATATTAATATTTATTATATTATAAATTATTCATTTATGACTTTATACTATCCATTTAATAATTATTTCCATGTTAAATTAACATTTTGGGTAATAATTGCTTTCTTTATCGTGCGTGTTGTAACTTGTTATTCTTGATCGTATCATTTAGATCATGATTTAAATACTTAAAAAATATAAACCTTGATTTATATATCATATATATTTAGAATTTAAATATTTATAATAGATAGATATATGAAATGGAAGGCACTGTTTATGGAGACGGTAGGTCGTACGTATGCATAAACGATGTTTCTGTTTTCATATCGTATTGAACGAAAGTAAGTGAATAAGATATATGTAAGTACATACATATATATATAGTATCATTATTATGTCATATATTACATACTTATTAATAATATATATTTTTATAATCATCGTTGAATGGTGAACGTGGGAATGAATCTCATCGCGTCGTGGAGACGGTAATCCGTACGTATGCACGAGCGACAATATCATTATATTGATGGTGAAATCGTATGTAATTGGATGGTATATCATATATAAAGAATCATTAATATGTTATATTTATTATTTACATCATTTATACTCATTATTATACCCATTCAAATAATGAAGTGTTTGAATAACAAACTACACCACGACGTGGAGACGGTAAGTCGTACGTACGCACGTATGGTGAAATTGTCATTTAGAGGATGGATATAATAATGAATATGGTTGTAACATATTTATAATAACATCACAGTATGTAGGAGGTACTGGAGTTATTATTTTGGTATGGAAACAACAAAGAAAGAGGAAGTGGAAGATGAAAAGAACTTGAAAAAGGGTGGTGAAATTATTACCTCTTCTTTGGGTGTTTCCTTTTGAGTTGATCAAAAGGGATCCTTAGGTTGGCTTTATAATAAAAGTAAGGACTCTAGGTTGATTTGAGGGAAGTTGGGAGGATATTTGGGTAGGTTTTGGCTGATCCAAATGACTTTGGAGGTGTGATTTTGAGACAAGGGTAAGTGCCCTTTTATAAGAGGGGTGAGGGTCACTTTAGGAAAAGATTAAAATATTAATTTATTATACAATCATATTCGGTTTATAATGGCTCCATATAAATTTATTTTGATACTTAGGTGTTTATGGGTCAAAATCCTCTCAACCAATACTTTTTAGACAAGTTTATGTTAACATTTTAAACTTATCTTTTATATTTAACTCTTAGTTAAATAGTTTAACTTTTACTGTGTCTTCTTGTATTCTTATACTATATGGTTAATAAACTTACTCTAAACTTCCAAGAGAACCTCAAGTGGTTCATTAATGATATATATAATATTATTTAATCTCTTTGGCCAAACCTTAGATTTTTGGGAATATTATATCAACCAATAATATAGTATTTGTTTTAAAAATTAATTTATGTCAATTTTGACACTATTTGGTATTTTGTTTTTGTGAAAGTCATAAAAACCTTATCACTTCAAACAAAATTTATCTAATCAACCCTAACATGTCATATTAACCTAAAAAATCGTGGATAGCATCAAAAAATTTAAATTCTATTTATTTTAATATTTATAATATAAACTATTTTAATATTTCATTAAGAAGGTAATTACTGCATCATCATTGTGTCATAAATAAATTTAATTATCTAATCTATACAAATTATAAATAAAATACCATTATGTAAGAAATATTTTTATCTTTATAATAAATATTTATAGTCAAATTTATCGTATGTATAACCCTATATTAAAAATGGTTTAGTTAATAAACTTTAAATTTAACACTTTTAACTCTTCTTTAAATAAAATAATAATAAATGTCCTAATCTAATCCAAATGGACCTAAAGGGTCATATTTTATTCCTAAGGATGTTTTTGGTCGAATTACACTTATCCAATAGAATTAGGACATGTGTTAGGGTAATTATAATATCATTTTTACCTTTAATTACCCTATTTACTTTTAATCGTGGTAAATAAAAGTCAAAAGTTACTATTCACCAAAATTTATTTTCATCTTATTGAATCACATTTTACTTACTGATATCAAATTTGACTCTCGGATTTTTTAAATTCAACTCACAGAAGTGGTAAAATTAAGTTTTGTGCAAATTTGCTAACGTGCCTAGAAGGTGGGTAAAAGATGTTTAAAAGTTCAATAAAATTTTATACATCTAATTTTATTATAAAATTACTCTAATGAATTAAATTAAACTTATATAGGTATTATATATCTATTTTTACTTAAAATAAATTTAAATAAAATAAATAATTATTTAAATAAAAAGTCGATTTTAAATAATAACGCATTGTTTTTCACTATTTATCAAAAATTAAAAGTTTTCGGAAAAATACCAAAAATTAATCCTATGCTAATTTTGATATTCAAAATTCAAAAATGAAGTCTATTTTACCAAATTCAAAACATATAAGTTGTATTTATTAATTTAAAATTAATTCTCGTTGTCAAAACCAAAAAACGAGTTTTTAAAAAGTAAAAACTATCAAAAGATTGACATGTGTTTATGTCAAATTTAAATGTGAAATTACTTATAATAACATGCATAGTATTAAATGATAAAAATATAATCTAATTATACTTAAAAACCTTTCATATGCATAATTTAATACTGTAAATTATTTTGATTAAAAAAGTTTTCAATTAAAACATAGTATTTTTCACTATTCGTCAAAATATGAAAGTTATCAGAAAAGTACCAAAAATTTATCCAAACTAAATTTTTATGTCCCACTTCTAAAGAAGAATTTAATTTCATTAAATTGAATATATAAAAGTGTCAAATATTTATTTTAAAAAGGTTTCTCCATTAAAAGGCGGTAAAATTGCATTTTTTGAAAAATACTTATTTTATCTGAAAAAATGAATTTGTTCTTATATTATGTCTAAGAAAAACATAATATGGATGTTAAAATTATATAGAGTATATAAGATTCAAAATGTAGTTAATACTATTTATAACCGTTTTTGAACGGCTAATTTGGTAAGTTGTGGTGCACTCGAACTCAGTGTTGCGTGTAGCGCAAGCTATTGAATTACTTTAATGAGATAACGTACTATGAAATCTTGGGGTGTTACAGTATCTAGGTCAGTGAACATTCATTTTGATGAAGCCATAATGGAATTTGGTTTCATGAAAAATTAGTGTGATCCTTGTGCCTACAAATGATTTATTAGGAGTGTAGTGGTTTTCTTAATAGTATATGTTGATGGCATATTTCTCATTGGAAACGAAATACCAGTCTTACAGTTTTCTAAGACATGGTTGAATAAATTCTTCTCTTTGAAAGACTTGGGCGAGGTAGTATATATTATTGGAATCAAGATTCATCATGATAGATCCAAAGGGTTGCTCAGCCTAAGTCATAAGATGCTGAATAGATTTGGTATGGAACAATCCAAGAGGGGGGCGTCACATGGCATGCATCTTTCTAGAAAAATGTGTCCTCAAACACATGAGGAAATAAATAGGATGGTAAGTATTCCTTACGCATCAGTGATTGGTTCAGTCATGTATATTATGCTATTTACTAGGCTAGATGTTGCATATGCATTAGGTGTGGTAGGAAGATATCAAGTTGACCCGGGTGACTGTCATTCGATGGTAGTCAAGACTATCCATAAGTACTTGAGGCATACTAAGGATGTGTTCTTGGTTTATGGAGGAGATGAGGAACGAGTCGTCAAAGGATATGAAAATTCTAGTTTCCAAACTGATCTAGAGGACATGAAGTCACAAACAGGATACATCTTCGCTTTGAATGGAGGTGTTGTGATCTGAAAGAGCTCAAAGTAGGCTATGGTTGCAGATTCTACAGTAGAGTCTAATTATATTTTGGCTTCTGAGACAGCTAAAGAAGTAGTATAGATGTGCATCTTTGTCCAAGAGCTTAACGTGGTACCTAGTAGTAAAGATTCTATCACTGACTATTGTGATAATACTACATCGGAGACTCTTGAAAAAGAGTGAAGGTCACATCAGCGGACGAAACACGTATTTTGGAAGTATCATCTCTTGAGAGATTTTTCTTAGAGAGGTGAGGTTTTAGTTAGCAGTATTTCTATGGAAGAAAACATGGCGAACCTCTTGACTATAGCCTTGACTCAGCAGAAACATGATTATCATGTGAGGTATAGTGGACTGAAAGTTGTATGCAGTTGGTTCTAGTCCAAGTGAGAGTTTGTTGGAGTTGGTGTCTTATGACCAAATGTTTGTACTTTGATTTCATGTATATTTGATGTATTGAATATTAATAAAACAACTTATTACATATTATTCATTATTCTGCATGACTCTAATGTAATAATGTCTTAGAGTATATGTCGCATTGATAAGGTCGTAGCATTTCCCTGCTATGATGAGAACCTTGAAGTGATATGATGATATTCTTATATAGTGATCTGTAGTTGGATAACGTACTATGATGGGACACATAGTATATTGTAGGGACCACTCCCAATTTGGGAGTGATTGGTGGAGTCTCCTTTGACGGCAAACCTACCCAGGCGGCTGGAGAAGAATTCACCAAGGTGGGCAGCCTTCATGGACCTCCTGCATACAGCGTGAGGAGACTTCTTAGGGGTAGATGAACCTACCCCAACAACTAGAGATGTTTTGGGTTTTTCCCTCCCTATTTAAACGGGATCCAATCTCATTGTTTGTATGGTGGTGGAAGTGTGTGTGATCCTCCGAGTTTTATCCGGAGAGAAGGGAATAGAGAACTGACGGTGTTTCTCTCGTGGATGTAGGTCATACGACCGAACCACGTTAAAATTCCGGTGTTGATCCGTTTTGATCCTCGTTCTGTGTGTTTGAGGTACCACGCACCTCCGCTGCGCCCCAACAAGTGGTATCAGAGGTGAGCCGGAGCGAACGGAGGTGAACCGGCGAGGCGACGACAAATTTTCCGGTGACCGGAAATTGAAAGTGGTCGGAAAATTTTTCCGAGGGCAGATTCGGGAAGAGGACGGCGAGACGATTCCAACGGCGCAAACGGCGAGAAAAACGGAGTTGAAACGAAGGAGATATGGCCGGTCAAAGTTCGGTCAAACCCGCGGGTGAACAGTAACCCCGTGCCGGAGAAGAAGGCACTGTTCACACCGCCGGAGACTATTCCGGCAAGATTCCGGCAAGAGCTCCGGCGTGCCACGTCAGCGCCACGTCGGCGGGCGATCTGGACCGTTGAACGTGTTTTGACCATATCTCGGTCAATTGGTGTCTGATTTCGGCGATCCAAGAGTCGATTCCGACTATTTAGACCGTTCCGGACGCATCCGTATGGTTAGTTTTTGAAAATTCACACTCTTTCAAGTGGTGATTAAAGGGTGTGACATTGACGGTGGTGATCGCGTTTTGCGACAACGACGATGACGGGTGGCGGAGCACTACCAAAATTTGACATCGAGAAGTTCGATGGTCGAAACAATTTCGGCTTGTGGAAGAGCACGGTGAAGGATCTTTTGGTGCAGCAGGGCCTGATCAGACTGTTGATCGGAGAAAAGCCCGAGACAACCAGTGCCAATGATTGGGAAGAGCTTGAGATGCGGGTTGTCAGCACAATTCGATTGTGTTTGGCGAATGAGGTAAAGTATTCGGTGCTGGATGAGACATCACCGAAAGAGATCTAGAAGAAGTTGGAGCAGCGGTATATGGCGAAGTCGCTCACCAACAAGTTGTTCCTGAAGAAGAAACTGTACCAGCTGCGCATGGACGAGGGAGCGAATTTATTGGATCATACCAATGAATTCAACAAAATCCTCACACAGTTATTGGGCCTCGGTGTGAAGGTTGGAGAGGAAGACAAAGCACTTTTGCTTTTGTCATCACTACCAAGCTCATTTGATGGGCTTGTGACTGCATTTCTCGTGAGGAAGGAGACATTGAAGTTGGACGATGTGATGGCGTCGCTTCAAGATTCGGAAGCATTTCGAAGACCCACGACGCATTCAGGTGATCAAATCATGGCGATGCAAGATGATCAACGTGGGAGGAGCTGACATCGACAGACAGGAGGTAAAGAATGGCGGCCAAAATCCAGGGGGCGTGATCTGAGTGAAATCACGTGTTTCTGGTGCGAGAAGAAGGGTCACTATAAAAGTGATTGTGGAGAGCGCAAACGGTACGTTGCTGAAAAGAAAAAAGTTGAAGAGGAGGATGTGAACATCACGGGATTATCCGCAGATGATGAAATCTGCGTGACAACGGGAAGTTTGCATTCAGATGAGCAAGTTGAACGGGGAGAAGTGCAGTGTCATTACTGCAAACGATATGGGCATATGAAGCGGGAATGCCGATTTCTAAAGAGGAAGAACGAGCGGGCTCAAAATCCAAAGGAAGAAGGATGGGTTCTGGATTCAGGGAGCTCAACACACATATGTACGACGAGAGGTACATTTGATACTTTTCAGCAGGTGCGAGACTCGGTGAGACTTGGTGATGGGTCAACATGCGAGGTTCGAGGAGTCGGGACGGTGAAATTGAAGACACCCGATGGAGGAGTTCGTAAACTGGCTGACGTGAAATTCGTTCCGAGGATGAGGCGGAACTTGATATCATTGAGTAGGCTCGATGCGAGAGGGTTCAAGATTTCCATAGCAGGTGGAGCGTTGGAAGTCTCACGTGGGGATGCAACGATGTTTACTGGGAAGGAGTCCCAAGGGTTGTATCATTTGATGGAGACTGCAGTCAGCCCGAGATTGACTGAAGATGATGGAAGTGCCACGTCATCTGGCATGAAGAAGCGTGTTCGATTTGCTGATGAAGTTTTCGACACCTGCAAGGAGACTGCAGGTCAAGCTTCTACCCCAAATTGGTCGTGAGGGGGAGATTTGTAGGGACCACTCCCAATTTGGGAGTGATTGGTGGAGTCTCCTTTGACGGCAAACCTACCCAGGCGGCTGGAGAAGAATTCACCAAGGTGGGCAGCCTTCATGGACCTCCTGCATGCAGCGTGAGGAGACTTCTTAGGGGTAGATGAACCTACCCCAACAACTAGAGATGTTTTGGGTTTTTCCCTCCCTATTTAAACGGGATCCAATCTCATTGTTTGTATGGTGGTGGAAGTGTGTGTGATCCTCCGAGTTTTATCCGGAGAGAAGGGAATAGAGAACTGACGGTGTTTCTCCCGTGGATGTAGGTCATACAACCGAACCACGTTAAAATTCCGGTGTTGATCCGTTTTGATCCTCGTTCTGTGTGTTTGAGGTACCACGCACCTCCGCTGCGCCCCAACATATATAGACTTTCAAGCGAGAGTACTTGTAAACAGATGAGGATGCTTCTCATGATGTTCACACTTGGTAATCTCCAAGATGAGCGATTATGAGAACATACTCACCAGTAGGAATTCTTCATGTTTTGGTGTCATCGGATTTTCCTATCTGTGAGTGTGTGTAATGGTCTTTAGACTTAAAGATTGTCATTAATACATGTCATGACTCGCGAACTTAGATTTGCTGATGAAAATTATGATGACTTATGTTCGCGGTGAGGTAAAGTGTGTTAGGTGTGTCGTGGTTGACATGTCATTAATGGATAAGTTGATGAATGATTGATCACTTCCATCTTTATGGAAGCTGATATCTCATCTTTATTATTAGAATAGAATTGTCGCCTTAAATTTCATATTCATGGTGTAACGACGTGTTTATTTCAAATAGTCAAAAAAAGACGTATCGAACATATAGATTGGTGACACAAATGTGCAGTCTGCTTGATAAGATATTGCGACAATGGGAATATGTTACATATTGAGTGTTCGCGTGTGGTTGTCGTTGTCGTGACATTAAGTTCTTTCACTTGGATGTTTTGACTCGTTGCTAAACAATAATCTTGGACATTAGGTAGACTTGGGTAATGCCAATGAGAAATAATCATAAAGGGTCACACGCTAAGTGTTTCCGATAATCTCGATTAAATTCAATTTGAATTTAATTAATTGAATAAATATTATTCTTAAGAATGAGGGATAATTTTATTCACGTTTTATCGATTGCAAATATTTTTTGATGATGAAATATTTAAATTAAATACTTATTCGAGTGTTCAATAAATGCAATAGGAGTTTGAAGAGAGCAAGACCCGGTGACAAATATTAATTAATAAGTCGGTAAAATAATAATAGTAGTATCTTAATGGCCTAAAGAAGGCATTATAATAGTAGTATCTTAAAGAAATTGTGTTGTAAAGGTTATATTCATTATCCTCATGATCATTCTCTATTTATTAGAAATTCCAATGCTTGCCTATGTTGATTATTTACTTTTTACCGGCAATGATCTTGATGAAATTTGTTTATTGAAATCCTTTTTTCATAACGAATTTCATATCAAAGATTTGGGAACTCTTCATTTCTTTCTTGGCCTTGAGTTTTCTTGCACAAATTTCAACGATGACCTCCGCCGGAGATTGCAAATCCATGTAGCTCGCCGGCGGCTCCAATATTATACGCAGGCAGAGGGATGGCGTTAGATGGAGGTCGGTTTCGCCATTTAAGACGTTGAAGTTATTTTACAGAGCGCCGGAAAGTGTAAATTTCCGGCAACGATACACAGACAAACGGAACGGAAAGAGCAAATTTCCGGCAACGAATCGCAGAGACGCGCACGGGGATCCGGAGAACGATACATTAGAAAGAAATCAGATGGAAGAGCCCTATCTTCTGCAACGAGCGATGCGGCTGCAGCGACGCTTATAGGGATTTGCCCAAGCATTGGGACGGCAATTGTAGTAGGAGCCGCCGCGGTGGGAGCAGGGCACCCTATTCCTGCTCAGAGCCCCGTAGCTGAGGTATCTGGTGGTGCGCAGAATGCGCCGGCTCACCTCCGAATCCAGCTGGAACTCCTCCTCCTCCGCCACCGCCGCCGCCGCCGCCGCCAAGGGACACTCCCCGATGCCCCCACTCCCACGGCAGCCGCCCGCTGACCCGGCGTCCATCCACCCGTACTGCCAGTGGGTCTCCCCGCCACCACCGTCGGCGGCGCATATGCACGCCGCCACGAGTACAACGAAGAGGATCGGCGGAATGAGGCGGCGCGTACACATCCACTTCCTTTCCATTGTTGGCCGTCCGATCCAAATCCAAGGTTTTCACTACCCTTTGCTTTGGATCGGTAGTTCTCCGCAATATAAAGAATGCCCTCGGTCCGTTGACCTCGAAAATCAATGACGCGTGGAACTTCTTTTTATTTTTTTTATTGTATAAGCTGGAAAATTTAATTTAAAAATGCTTTTTCAGCACATCCAGGAGACGTACTGTGCAAGAAACAATTATTGATGGATTGGAAATTAAAATAAGCAAAATTAGTCAAAAAGTTTTCAAACAAATATAAGCGCGTAGGGACACGGCCAGCTCGTGTGTACACTGAAATAATATTTAATATAATTAAGTATTGAAAATAATATACATTAAAACAATATTAAATATTATTACTGGAATAATAAAATTAATAAAAACATTTTTATAAACTATATTAAAATTAATATAACATAAATAAAACTTGTAAATTAAAAAAGAATATTGACCACGTCGGTGCACGACATCAAAAAAAAAGTTCTACGCGTTAGAATAGGTCTTTATCAACACAACGAAGCACGATTAAAGGTCATATCACTGCAAAAAAATCAATGATAATAGATCACTTTATCATGAATAAAAAAACGACTATAAAGGAAATTTATATTGCGGTGTTTTTAGCGAGTCATAAAAATTTCCTTTATCACCACTTTTTCTAACATCGATAAATCTGCATGCTACTGAAGTCTCACCACACGACACCAACAAAAACATACAATACATGAGGAGATACTGAACTTCATTGAAATAAAATTTCCCAATACAAAAAAAAAACAATATATTACAAACATTTCATACATTGGTTTTTACAATTACACGAGTAAGTACAAATTATTACATACGTTGAAAAAACATCATTGCTCCTTTGTCTTTGACTGCTGAAAGCGCGGTCGATTGTCGCCTATCGACCGTTCAAAGTTCTGATGCTCTGCTAATGTGTATAGCAGCACTCAGGACGTATCCTCGACGATGATACTTTTTAATAGTGGACTATTTTTAGTTAATTGTATTTTGATTGAGGGGGTTGTTTGCAGAGCTTAAATGAAGTGATTAATGATTGGTGTTTGATTTAACAATTTGATAAAGTTTGGGGTGAGTTCATTTTTAGAGAGTTAAGTTTGTAATATCATTGAGCTTTGCTTTATATTGCATTTAAATTAACACCCACTTCACAAGATAAACGTTGATTGAAATTCCTAAGTGTTAAGACTTTAATCCAAGCCTTAACTTGACTTAGGGTTCTAATCTCAATCCGAGCTTGTTGATGATAGTGTATTTATAGTTCCAATAATCCATGGAAACCACACGTTAAACAAAACAAGTCATTAACCTATGACATGTTAAGTCCAACATACACAATGTTAAATTAAAGAATACTCATCGATCAAAAGCTCTCAATCGCTTCACATCTCTAAATAATGACTCACCCCAATGGTAGATTTACTCAGCCATTAAGATGGTTATTAATCTGGTAATATATGATTATGGTGATGAATTATAAATAGAACAAAAAGAACAGGATAAGAAAAGAGTAGTGCGTGGAACACACACGATCGTTGAGGAGAGTTAAAAAAAACTTTCGATTGTTTAAGGAAGCAAAAGAAGTGAAAGGGTTTTAACTTGATCTAAACTATTTTAAGAACATTAATATTAAACTACAGAAGGTGGATGAAAATAAAAGATATCGAAGAAGAAACTTGCATTAAAACAGAATTACAAAGATAAACACTTGTGAAATTACAAACGAAGAAAACTATAAAAGTAAATTAAAACAAAGAGAGGAGGAAATGTCTCTCGAGTAAAAACTTGAGTATGACAGGTCCTCCCAAGTGCCTTTGGCAAAGCTTTGGTCATGCCAATGTGTGCTCCTCTCTTATGAAATGTCAACCTTTTTGAAAGAAGAGGAGGGGATGTCTTTATAGCCCAAGGTGGCGGACTATTTGCATTCCAAAACTATCCCTCCACTTGGCTCAAAGATTTGGACATCCAGACAGCTGAATCTCGAGATATCTTCTTCTTCAAAGTTGTAGATAATGATATTGGTCGACTACTATCAAAATTTGGAGGCATTTGGACTTATGGAGCCAAAGTTATGGGAGTTTGATTAAACAATGTTAATATGTCCATTTCTATCCATGTTTTTTTGATGGCCGAAATGTGAATGGATTTCTTAATAGGAATATGCCTTCAAATACGAATGATTTCTTCAACAAAGTCGTCCGACTACATCTCCTCTTTCACACTGCAAAATCTTAGCTTGATTTGATGACTAGATCATGAGAAAAGTCGGTTTTGGTGTGCTGATTTCATTTCCTGAATAGAATGGTGGGCTGAACTTCAAATTTCATTTGGGCCCCTTGTTTTTGGATTTGGGCCCTGAATTTTTTATCCACGACTCCTTGAATTTTTCCCAGAACTTTGGAGGATAATAAAGGAATTTGGACTTCCTGATTGAGCCCAACAATTCAATCTTCATGACTGGTCCAGTTTCTTCATAGATTCTGTAGGCCTTCTTGTGTGGACTATATGGCCCTTCCAATGGAAGAATTGGTCCAAGATCCCTTCTAATGAAATGTTTTATATTTAATGTGTAATCCTATAAAACAAAAACCATGCCATTTGGATAATTAGGGTGAGATTTATAATTAAAATAGTAAACTGACTTGAATCTGGGTGAATTCAAATAGTGCTCAAAAATTATATTTAATATTTAAACATTAATATTTCACAAAAATTATGCACATTTCATATAAAATCAGTAAATGGAGTATATAAAAAGTTATGAAAATATTAATGACATCAATACCCCCACACTTAGTCTTGTGCATGACCTAATGTGCAATAAATATAAAAACAAAACAAAATCATTTTTACTCACCAACAAATATTAAAATTTTGTTTTCCCCAATCATGGGAGGTTTAGACAATTTCACTCATCCATATTGAATTCCACCACAAGTTGTTACAGAAACAATGTTCCGAAAACAATTCATTTTTTCATGCCCAAATTTAGAAATGGAAAATGGTGGCACACAAAACTTACTTCTCTCAAGATGATAAAATTAATTTATGGAGCTTCACTCATTCACCAACCAAAAGTGAAAATCTTAGAGTTTGAAAGAGCTCTCAGCTTCCATTCTCTATCTTAAAGTGCACAAGAATCAAGAGGTCTTTTTAGGGGTTTTTCCGTGGCTATGGGACGATAGGAAGATGATATCCAAAAGATAGGAAAAAGGGGGTAAAACACCAACATGAAAAAACCAATGCACATTTTTTTTTGAAATGAGACATGGAAGGAAATGGAAACACATATTTATGAGGGAATGAAAATGTGAAATAATACACAAAATAGGAAGGAAATTTGAAGTGGACGAGAAGATGAAATATTTACAAACCACAAAACTTCTCCCAATGACATAAGTGTTCATTTGTTTTTGCATTTTTCGAAAGTTGAACTTGAAATAGATCTCACACTCATCTCCCAACCCATGATTGGTCTCCTCACGACACTAATTATAATAGTTATAACAAGATCAAAGTTTGAGAGAGAGTGATTTTTGACCCACCTAAGACACAACCCATTATTATCTTCATTTTTTTTATTTTTTTGATATTTTTTTGAACACTATTCTATATCATTTATACAAGATAAACATATATACATTCCCAAACCCCACTAAAGGACAACCTCTCCCCCATACTTAAATTGATGTTTTCCCTCAAGCATATGATAACATGATGAAAATCAACAAAAGGGTACCCAAAATGAAGTCTACTCCCCCCACACTTAAATTTAAAAAAATTATGCAATGAAAATCCATGTTGATATTGGGTGGGATAAGGTATTGGGCTTGTAATGTGGCTATCAAATAAAAGGTTTTCATAGGCTCGAAGGGGATTTCAAAAGGAGGATTAATGTAAGGGCAATGAGAGGATATTTGGCTATTGTGATTCCTATAAGGTTCAGAAAATACCTCTATCATATTAATGAACACCAAAGTTGGAAATTCAGCTCGAAGGTCTACAAACTCAAGATTCACAAATTGGGGTGAAAAACACACATTTTGAAAAGATGGCCATAGGTAGCCTTGACATGAAATAAAATGCTGTTCCTCATGGGTGGGGAAAATCATTTTCCAAATCAAAAAAAAAATTGAGCATTCAAAATTTGTTGGTTTTGAAACAATATTCTTTATCCAAATTTATGAAGAAACCACAAAATTTTTGAGATGAAACCATGTCTTTTGACTCCCCAAAATGGTTGGACAAAATTTGAAAATTGGAAGGTGAGTAAGTATGACTCTTGATTTTTCATATTTTTTTAAATGATTTTTTTGTTTTTTAGTTTTTTAGGTTTTTTAGTTTTTTTATAAAGACACACCCACACAAAAGAGAAAGAGAAAATAAAAAAATGTGATGAGTAAAGTGGTAAAAAATGAGAATGAGGGAGGAAGAAGAAGAAAAAGAGAGAGAGAACAAGAGTTAAAGGGAAAGAGGTGCCCCTTGTTTGTATTTGGTGGGTTGTCATCTCCATCTAGTGGTGGGTCAACTACAGAAGTTGGGGATTTGATGGAAGTATATGTGGTTCCAGGATTGTGTGTCCTCTCATGGTGATGCTTCAACCGATGTCCATTAACTGTGAATGTCCTTTTTGAAGAGGGGTCTTGGACTTGTACTACACCAAATGCGTAAACATTAGTAATAACAAAAGGACCTTCCCAACGAGAATTAAGCTCACCTGGGTGAAGTCGAAATCAAGAATTAAAGAGAATTACCTTTTCACCTTCATGAAATACCTTTCTCAGGATGTGTTTGTCATGGAGTACCGTAGCTTTTTCTTTGTACAGATTGGAATTCTCATAGGAATCAAGTCGAAGCTCCTCCAATTCAGTCAACTGCAACAATCTCTCTTAACTAGATTTTTCACAATCAAAATTACAAGTTTTCACAACCCAAAATGACTTATGTTGGATTTCAACTGGTAAGTGACATGATTTACCAAAAACTATCCTAAAAGGAGACATCCCAATGGTTGTTCTATAGGCAGTTCGATAAGCCCAAAGTACTTCACCAAGTCTTCCAGGCCATTCTTTTCTGGTGGGTTTTAAAATTCTCTCAAGAACTCTTTTCACTTCTCTATTAGAAATTTCAGCCATGTCATTCATTTGGGGGTGATATGCAGTTGAATTTTTATGTACAACCCCATTCTTTTTCAAAATATATTCCATGGTTATATTACAAAAATGGGTTCCTAAGTCACTTATCAAGGTACGTGGTGTGCTAAATCGGTGGAAGATGTGTGTATTTAGGAACTTACTAACAATATGTGAATAATCCTTTCTAGTGGGTTTGGCCTCGACACACCTAGAAACATAATCAACCGCAAGAAGAATTTATGAGAATGCATTGGAAGGGGGGAATGGTCCCATGAAATTGATACCCCAAACATCGAATATCTCACAGAAAATTAATGGATTTTGGGGCATTTAATTTCTCTTTGAAATTGTGCCAAACTTTTGGGAAGTGGGACATGATTGACAGAACTCATTTGAGTTCTTGAAAAGTGAAGTCCAGAAGAATCTAGAGTCTAGGACCTTTTGGGAGGTCCTTTGTGGTCCAAAGTGGCCACCTCCAAGAAGTGAGTGACAGAATTATAAGATGAAGTAATGTTCATCTTCATCAACACATCTCCTAATTACTATGTCATCCCCAATTTTCCAAATTTTATTATCTTCCCAAAAATAATATTTTGAATCACTTTTTAACTTCATTTTTTTTCTTTTGAAATTTTTTATGGGAAAACACCAGAAACCAAGTAATTTACAATTGGGGAATACCATGGTGGCTTTAGAGTGAGAGATGAAAGGTGATCAGTGGAGAATTCAGGATCAATGATTTCTGAATGAGAAGAATTGGAAATTCTACTCATGTGATCAGCCACATGGTTTTCTTTTCCTGGTCTATCTTTGATTTCAAGGTCAAACTCTTGGAGCATCAGGATCCATATTATTAGGATCGGTTTGGAATCAATTTTCTTGAGTAAGAACTTTATAGCAGAATGGTCTGTGAAGATGATGATTTTGGAACCAAAGAGATAGGGCCAAAATTTATCTAAGGCAAAAACCATTGCTAAAAGTTTCTTTTCAGTCATAGTGTAGTGAGATTGAGTTTCATCCAAATTTTTTGAGGCATAATAGATGACATGAGGAATTTTTTCTCTTCTTTGACCAAGAATATCCCCAACGACTCTATCAGAAGCATCACATATCAATTCAAAGGGTAAGAACCAATATAGGGGTTAGATTATCAGGACAGATGTAAGAGCAATTTTGAGTTCAACGAAGGCTCTCTTGCAAACCTCATCGAAATGGAAAGTGACATCATTTTGGAGCAACCGAGTGAGTGGGAGGGAAATCCTACTGAAGTTATGGATTAATCTCCGATAAAACCGGTATTACTGAGGAATGAACGGATGTCTTGAACAGAGGTGGGTTTAGGAAGTGATTGGATCACTTCAATTTTGGTAGGATCAACTTTAATACCCTCCTTTTGAAACTATGTGCCCTAAAACAATCCCATTTGCAACCATGAAGTGACATTTTTCAAAATTTAAAACAAGGTTACACTTGATAAACTTTTTAAGGACTAGAGAGAGTGAATTCAAGAAAGATTCAAATGACTCACCATAAATGGTAAAGTCATCCATGAAGACTTCCATACAGTGTTCAATGAATTCAGAAAAGATACTCATCATACACCTCTGGAATGTTGTAGGAGCATTGAAAAGGCTAAAAGGCATTCTCCTATATGCATATATTCCAAAGGGGCACATGAATGTAGTCTTTTCTTAGTCCTGAGGTGCGATTGGGATTTGGAAGTATCCGGTGTATCTATCAAGAAAGCAATAGTGTGAATTTCTGGCTAATCTTTCTAGCAGTTGATTAAGGAATGGAAGAGGGTAGTGATATTTTCGTGTTTCAACATTAAATTTTCGGTAATCAATACACACACGCCATTTATTCTTCACTTGATTTGTGGCTACCTCTCCATGTTCATTTGTGATAATAGTTATCCCACCTTTCTTAGGTACAACTTGAATTAGACTAACCCATTCTATATCAGAAATTGGGTAGATAATACCAGATTGAAGAAGCATGGTGATCTCTTCCCTAACTACCTCAAGTATGAGTGGATCGAGTCTTCTCTGTGGTTGTCTAATTGGTTTGGATTATTCCTCAAGATGGATATGATGCATGCAAAGAGTAGGGTTGATTCCTGGTATGTCATCTAAGGTCCAACCTAAGGCCTTTTCCCCCCTAACACATGAACAAGTTTGGACTCCTCATTTTCGGTAAGTGAAGCAGAGATAATGACAAGATAAGAATGATCATGGAAAAGTAATGCATATTTCAGGTGTTCAGGAAGAGGTTTTAGATCGGTCTCATCTTTCATTTTTGGGTTAAACAACTCAGGAATGGAGGAAGGTAATTCAGTTTCTTCAAATTCATTTTCCTTAATATTGTACAAGGTGGAGCTGTAGAGATCGGAGTTGATGTGGGATTCAAGAGAATTTCAAGATCCACTAGATTTATGGAGTCTATGAATGAGAGGTATATATCAACTTCGTCATTTATGACTTGGTTAATCATGGTGAAGATTTCACAAGATCCTTTGTCATTATAAAATGAAGAACATGATGTATTGGGGTTCAATTGACTCTTAGAAGTGTCCTCAGAAGCATGGATTGAGAATACTGAGTGATCCTCAGATGGGTATCGCATGGATTGGAAAATGTTAAACTTGACAAGTTGGTCACCAAATTCCATGGATAAGATGCCTGAATGGACATCAATCTTGGTTCTCTCTTTCATTAGTAATGGTCTTCCTAGAATTAGGGGAGATCGAGAAGAGTTTGTCTCACCTTCCATATCGAGGACATAAAAATCAGTGGGGAAGATAAGATCATTTATACAAACAAGGACATCCTCGATTATACCCTCAGGACTAGCAGTGCTTCGATTGGCCAGTTGAATGACAACACCCGTTAGATATAAGGGACCAAGACCAAGGTTAGATAAGATGTATTTGGGCATGACATTAATTGAGGATCCTAGGTCTATGAGTGCATCATTAAAGTTGGAACTTCCAATTTGGCATGGAACCATAAAGGTCCCTATATCTTTGTATTTTATGGGAATAGACTGCTGGGTGGAAACATTTTTGAAGTTCCTAAGTTGCCTCTTGTGGGTGAAAAATTCCTTAAGAAACTTGGAATACTTAGGGATTTTTTTATGGCATATAAGAGGGGAATGTTGACTTCAACATGTCTAAACATGTCGAGCATTTCAAGATCGGGTTCAAGGGACTTCTTTGGCTTAAAAATGGCTTGAGGAAAAGAAATTGGGTTCCTAAGTGGAATGGAAGGAGGTGAGGGAATGGATTTAGATTCCTTTTCATGTTTCTTTTTATTTTCATTTTCTAGGTCAAAATTCAAAGGGGGTTTGGAGGACTTATCATGAGGTATAGAAATTTTCTTTCCTGATCTAAGTGCAATTTCACTTACATTACCCTTGGGGTTGGGTAATGGTTGAGTTGGGAGTTGGGAAGAATTTTATTATTGTTTCTGGCTTAGGTGGGATGCAAGTTGACTGATTTGGGATTCAATGTTTTTAAGGTTGGAACTAGTGAAAGAGACAAGATCTTCTATAGCGCTTTCCCATGGTTTCTTGGAAAAAGAGGCTTGTCCCAAATTTGGGTTACCTTGATTTTGGTTCTTGGGAAAGTGATTGTATTGGTTTGGGAATTGTGAAGGCTCACTAGGATAGTTGAATCCAGGAGGAGGAAGAGGAGGATTGATCCTTTTAGGTTGAGGAACAAAAGGGTATGGTTGTTGGAAGTTACTAACACCTTGACCATATTAAAACCAGTTAGGGTTTTGAGGAGGGAATTGAGGGGGATGAGAGATGGGGTTTCCATACCTTAATCCTTGGTTATAATAAGAAGAGAAGGGATCAAAGTGGGGTTAGTTGAAGTTTCTAACAAACTGAACTGATTGTTAAGGGTTGGGGTTCCGCTGAGCATATGTTGCATTGACCTCCATTGGTCCGGATGAATCAGACTGATTCTCTTGAAGTTGTGGGCATGTGTCAGTTGGATGAGATGAAGAGATACAGATTCCACAGTTCTTGATAGGTCCATATAATAAAGATTTTGGAGAAGATGAGTTTGGGGCTTTGGAAGCCACAACTAGTTGTCACACAAGACCTATAAGTTCACTCATCCACTCGGCCATCTTGTTGGGCTCTACAGATTGATTATCTTGGGCTTGTTTTACTTGAGCATGTGCTCGAGTATGGAATTTTTGTGTGTTTGCAGCCATGTTACTTATGAGATCTCTTACAACTGCAAGATTTTTATCATCAAGAGCACCGCCACTTGCGGCATCAATGAGAGTTCTCTCTATAGCCAATAACTCCTCATAGAAGTATTGGATCAAGAGTTGGTCAGGGATTTGGTGATGTGGGCAGGTTTTCACAAGATTTTTGAACCTCTCCCAGTACTCATGTAGTGATTCATTTGGGAATTGATAGATACCACTTATTTCCTTTCGGATAGAAGTAGTACGAGAAGCATGAAATAATTTATCTAAAAAGAGTCGCTTCATGTCATTCCATGTGGTTATGGAACCAGGAGGGAGGTAGTAAAGCCATGACTTGGAAGAGTCATCTAAGGAGAAAGGGAATGATCAGAGTTTTATTTGTTCCTCAGAAACCCCTTGAGCCTTCATGGTAGAGCACACTGTAAGGGTTGGTGTCCTGAGAACCAACTGTTTTGTACTTTGATTACATTAATGTTCACTTATTATATTGTTCATTATTCTGCATGAATATAATATAATAATGTCCTGGAATATTTGTTGCATTAATAAGGTCATGGAAGATCCCCGCTATGATTAGAACCTTGAAATGCTATAAAAATATTCTTAAATAAAGTTCTACGGTTGGATGACATACTATGATAGGACACATAGTATACAGACTGTCATGTGCGAGTACTCGTAAGAAGAAGAGACTCTCTCTCATAGAGTTCGCACTTGGTAATCTCCAAGATAGAAGATTATGAGAACAGATCCGCAAGTAGCAATTCCGCATGTCTTGGTGTCATCGGACATTACTATCTACGAGCGTGTGTAATGGTCCTTAGACTGGAATATTATCATTAACTCATGTCATGACTCACGTACTTAGATTTACTGACGAAAACCGTCACACAGACAGTTGGCGGGAAGTAGGGTACGTTGGGTGCGTCACGAATGCCATGTTGTTAATGGATAAGTCGAGGAAGGATTTGTCCCTTCCATTTATGGAAGTTGATATCTCGTCCCTTTGATTGAAATAGAACTGTCGCATTAAATTCCATGGCCATGGTGTAAATGACGAGTTTATTTCAGGTATTCAAAGAACGATGGATCAAGCATATAGGTTTATGACACTGCCATGAAACCTGCTTGATGAGATATCGAGACAAAGGGATTAAATTACATAGTAAGCGTTCGTATGAGGTGATACATCAATGCGGCATCAACTTCTTTCTCTTGGGTTCCTTGACCCGTTGCTAGACAGTAATCTTGGACTTTAGGCAAGCCCGCCTAATGCCAATGAGAAAGAGGCTTAGAGGGTCACACACTAAGTGTATTCAAGTATCTCAAGTAGAATAAAGATTATTCCCGTACGTGGTTTAATAATTATTCAAGGAAGCCTAAATCGTTTTAATGATGGAGGAAGAAGGAAATGAAAAACAAGATATACACACCGTGTATTAAAGATTACACGCTGTGTAGTTTTTCATGGAAAACAAGTACACGCCGTGTATTAATAATTACACACCATGTAGTTTTCTTTATGGAAAGGAAATGAATAAATGAAAACAAGATATACACGCTGTGTACATTGAATGTACACGCCGTGTAGTTTTCAATGAAAAACAAGTATACGCCGTGTATTTATTAATACACGCCGTGTAGTTTTTCCAGTCGAGATTTTGAGGATATAATATTGTTTTAAATGATATTTATTATAATCAGCGTGGGCGCATGTCAGAGAATTAATTATTTGACATGGAGGTTTTAAATAAGAGTCAATTAAATAAATAAAATGCGTAACGCGTTTATTTATTGTCATAACTCTACAACCTCAAACACGATTATAAATATCCTCACAACCCAACTCTTTTCCTACCCCACACACAACAATTCTGGAGAATTCTTTCAAGGCCGAAAGAACCTATTCCTCCAAGAACGCTCTCAAGACCGAGAGAGATCCTCTTCCATCGGATCAGGACGATATAAGACGGACAAAGCAAGCAAAGGCTTCTCCACGCTAGCACCCGGAGAATCCTTTGGTGACATCCAGAGATACGAGGTACACGTGTGGATCACTGCTAGAGGGAGTCTACACTTGGCTTCTGTGACGCAATGACGAATCACACCGAAACGTGATCAAGAACATCAACAAAGAAAGAACACCCAAAAGGTACTTCTTTTCAATTGATTAAATTAATTATAATCAACCTATAACAATCCTTGTTTGTGGTTCCGGGACAAACCTTCTTCTTTGTCTTTTTCTGTGATTCGATCCGTGGAGACTGGCATTTATCGTCATATTGATTCCGGATTGATCATTGCTAATGACAAAAAGCCAAGTGGGCACATCCACCCACACGCTTCCGCTGTGCCCGAAACCTTCAAATGGTATCAGAACGAGGTTACAACATTGATTATAGTTATTTAATTTTCGTTGATAATTTACGCATTTATATTTGATTCAATTCGAAATAAATCATTCTATAAATATGAATAAATGAGATCCATTCTTCATCCTTCGTTTCTCGATTCATATCACAGAAACGACCTTTTAATTTTAATTTTGATTAAAATAAAAACGAGGAACTCATCGGAAGGAGCCGCTCTTTCTGTCTGTACAACACATGATTACACGGCGTGTACTTAAAACTACATGTCATGTACTTAGGTTCAACGAACCGGCACTGGTCCGCCAAACCACACCGTGTGAATTGATTATGCCTAAGTTTTAATCACGCCGTGTTGACCAGAATTGAATGGCGCGTGGAAACCGGAATACACGACGTGTATGTTGGAGCAATATGCCGTGTAGTCCGTTCCGTCCCAGGTGAAACCGTGTACAAAGATAAGCCGCGTACCGCGTACATGGGATCGCCAGGCCGGTTACCACGTAACAAGGAAGTACACGCCGTGTATGATTCATCTACACGTCGTGTATTCCAAAATTTCCAAAGTACAGAAAACACGCTAAAGCCCCGGCGTGTTCTTTGGATAAAGGGTGAAAAGAAAAATACACGCCGTGTAATTATAAACTACACGCTGTGTACTTTCCAGAAATGGAATTTCACCAGGTTTCCTCTAATGTACAAAGACCCGTACAAGGAATATAGATGAGAAGGATCTCAAGTAAATTCAGAAAGGAATTTAAGATAAAGAATTGATTAATTATAAGATCATAATTAATTGAATTCGAGCGCATCTTATCTTAAATGAAAGAACGATCAAAAGAATTTGAGTTCTAAATATGCGTAAATGTCATTGCATACTATGGATGATCATGAGCTAGACCAAAGACCCTTTGTATGTGTATGGTTTCATTTAAATTTATTTAATTTAAATTTGTAGGCCTACGGTCCTTCTTCCAATAAAATGTAGGGCCTGCGTACCCATGGTTTCTTTAATGTAAACCCATGTAATGGAGGATCTCCCAAGCCAGAGGAGACGGTTCAAATCCCGAAGCTGAGGTGAAACCGATGCAAGAAGATACAAAGGTGGACAGGTGGGAGCTGCAAAACACGAACCAACAAATTCAAGGTGTTTTTCCTAGGCCAGGGTTAGCCTATCAAAACCGCTAGATAAGCTAACCAATAGAAGCTCATGATCATGCCATCTTATTTTATTTCTGTCTGATTTCATGGTTTATTTATTATGTATGTGTTGTTGTGATCACATAATTAATAAAATGAACAAACATGCAAAGATGGAATAAAATAAAAATTGGACTATGCGTAAATATTATCAGAACATGGTTAATCACTTAAGCAAGAATCACTTAATATTAAAAAGCATGTGATAATACGAAACTACGCATAAAGGACTAAAATCCCTCAATACCATATTAAGTCAGACCAAGCCTTCCGTTACCTAATTAAGGGCAAGACTCAATAAAACTATGTGTTTGACCAACCCTTGTTGGGACACTTACTTTTATAAAGGAATCCCTTATGAAAGGTTTCGGGTTGACTTAACCATATTACATCAAGAGAAGTATCCCTTTCTAGACTTGGTGTAATATTAGAGGCAAGAGTTGAGGAAATCCAAGTCAGGATTTCAGGATTGGGGAGTCCACTCAACAGATCAAGGAACTGTAAGCTCACAGTTGGCAAAGACCTACCTACATAAATAACATCAAATATCTTGACCAACCCTTGTTGGGGTAATGCGAAGGGGAATATGGATCCTTGCCACTAGAATTTCAAAGCAACTAGACATTCTGAGTTCAATGGTGAGGGCCATTAAGAGTTGATAAAATAGTGGGAGAATTAATTAATTAATTCATTATTTCTCATAAATTGTAATCAAGAAAGTACTAATAAATCTGCTCTTTTAAATTGTAGAATCGAAATGACAAACTCGTCAACCACATTTTCTCTGCGATCAATTCTGGATAAAGACAATATCCTCACCGGCAGTAACTTTCAGGAATGGTTTAGGCACCTTTGGGTTATCCTACTCCATGAACGAAAGTTTTACGTGCTGGAGTCCTCACTTCCTGATTCTCCTGCCCCAGGGGCGAGTGATGAAGATTTCATGGTCTATGATCAACATTTGAACGATTCTCTCAACGTTCAATGTTTGATGCTATCATTGATTTCTAGTGATCTCATGAAGTCTCATGAAGACATGGATGCCTATAGCATGCTCGAGCACCTCCGTGGTCTATAACAGGAGAGAGAAAGACAGGAAATGTTTGAGATCTCCAAGGCTCTATTCCAGAGCAAGATTAGAGAGGGTGCCCCAGCTAAGCCTCATGTAGTCAAGATCATTGGATACATTGAGTTTTTTGGAGGTTCTAGGGTTTAAACTCCCCGAATAACTGGGAACCGATCTCATTCTTGAATCACTCCCCTAGAGCTTCTCGAACTTTGTTGTTAATTTTAACATGAACAACATTGAGAAGTCTCTATCTGATCTTATTATCCTTATTCTCCAAGTAGATAATGACATGAAGCGTGAAAAGACTTCTATCCTTATGGTGAATAAAAAGAAAGGGAAGACGAAGAGCTTTAATCCCAAAGCTTCTTCAAGGCCTTCCAAGAAAAGGAAGATCAAAGGGGAGGAAAAGGAACAAGATGCTGTTTGTTTTGCATGTGGCAAGAAGGGACACTGGAAGAAAAACTACACCCAGCCAAGGAAGCAAGGGGAAGCTTCAAGTGCATTTGTTATCGAATGCAATATATCTGTTTCTACTAATTGGGTATTAGATACTGCTTGTGGTGCTCACATCTGTATCAAAATACAGGAACCAAGTAGATTCAAAAATATTGATCGCAGTGAGGTGGATCTACGAGCAGCCAACGGAGCCAGACTCGTTGTTGTAGCTGTCGGAGACTACCACGTCACATTTCCTACTAGGATGGTCTTGGTTTTGAAAGGTTGTTATTATGTTCCTTCTATTACTAAAAACATTATTTCAGTATCCAGATTAGATATTGATGGATTCATATTCAAGTTTGGAAATGAATGTTGCTACTTTTATAAAGATAGCATTTGTTTTGGTAGGGCACATTTATATAACGACCTTTATGTGTTAGACTACACAAACCAAGTAATGACAATCGATGACAAAGTAAATTCACATGACTCATACCACACCCAGCTTTGGCATCACCGACTAGGTCATGTCAATGAGAAATGTTTGACAAAATTACATCAAGATGGGTATTTAGATTCTTTCGAACTAAAACCACTTGGTGTATGTCATGCGTGTCTACAAGGCAAAATGACCAAATCCCCATTTAGTGGGAAAGGTGAAAGAGATAAAGAGCTTCTAGAATTAGTTCACACAGATGTGTGTGGGCCATTTCCAGTTGAGGAAAGGGGTGGGTTCTCATACTTTATAACTTTTACTGATGATTTTAGTAGATATGGATATATCTACTTAATGAGGTATAAGTTAGATTCTTTTTATTGGTTCAAAGAATACAAAAATGAAGTTGATAACTAGCTTGGTAAGAAGATTAAGAAACTCCATTCAGATAGAGGAGGAAAATATCTTAATCAGGAATTCATTGATTTCTTACGGGAGTTTGGGATTCTATCTCAACTCACTCCTCCTTACACACCGCAGTGGAATGGTGTAAGTGAAAGGAGGAACCGCACCCTATTGGACATGGTGAGATCAATGATGAGTCATGCGAGTCTTCCATTATCCTTTTAGGGATATGCATTACAAACAGCAACACACATACTAAACCAAGTACCAAATAAATTGATAAATGGTATTCCATATGAGTTATGGAGTGGACACAAAGCCATGTTGTAGAATTTACATGTGTGGGGTAGCGAAGCATTTGTTAAGTCCTCTTCAGGTAACAAACTTGCACCCCAAGGCACAAAGTGTATCTTTATAGGATATCCCAAGGAAACAAGGGGATATTACCTATACAACCCCTCAGACAAAAAATTTACAGTGGCAAGACACGCCATATTCCTTGAGAGGGAGCACATATTCAAAAGAGATAGTGGGAGTGAGATAGACTTCGATGAAGTCGAGGCTCAAGATACACATGAGTTGTTACAAGAAAAGATTCCACAAAGCCCCGTGGAAGAACAATCTGTTCCAGAGACACAAGAACTGCGTAGAAGCACGAGAGAGGTGAGAGAACCAGAACGATATGGTTTTCTTGTCACCAAGTATGGTGAATCATTATTGGTTGACAATGATGATCCTCTTACCTACAAGGAATCAGTTGAAGGCACAGACGTTTCCAAGTGGCAAGAATCCATGAATTATGAAATGGATTCCATGTACCAAAAGCAAGTCTAGATTTTGGTAGATCCTCCAGTTGACGTAAAGCCTATTGGTAATAAATGGGTATTCAAGAAGAAACTGGACATGGAGGGGAAAGTCAGCACCTAAAAGGCACGACTGGTTGCAAAAGGTTTTAAATAGCATCAAGGAATTGACTATGATGAAACCTTTTCACCGGATGCGATGCTGAAATCCATCAGAATCCTATTGTCCATTGCCGCTTACCATGACTATGAAGTTTGGAAAATGGATGTCAAAACAACATTCCTTAATGGGAACCTCCAGGAAGATGTCTACATGACACAACCTGAAGGCTTTGTGACTCCAAAGGATGCCAACAAGGTATGCAAGTTTCAAAAATCCATTTATGGATTAAAGAAAGCATCAAGGTCATGGAACATTCATTTTGATGAAGCCGTAACGGAATTTGGATTTGTTAAGAATGAATGTGAGCCCTGTGTCTATAAGAGGTTTAGTGGGAGTGTAGTCGTTTTCCTAATAGTATATGTTGATGACATATTACTAATTGGAAACGAAGTACCTATCTTACAGTCAGTTAAGGCATGGTTGCATAAATTCTTCTCCATGAAATACTTGGGCGAGGCATCATATATTCTTGGGATCAAGATCCATCGTGATAGATCCAAGAGAATGCTGGGCCTGAGTCAAATTACATACATTGACAAGATACTGAAGAGATTCAGTATGGAACAATCCAAGAGGAAATTATTTCCAGTGTCACATGGCATTCATCTTTCCAAGAAAATGTGTCCTTAGACACATGATGAAAGAAAGAGAATGGTAAGGATCTCTTACACATCCGCGATTGGGTCAGTCATGTATGCTATGCTATGTACAAGGCTAGATTTTTCTTACGCATTAAGTGCGGTAGGCAGATATCAAGCTGATCCAGGAGACCACCATTGGATGGTAGTCAAGACCATCCTTAAGTATCTGAGGCGTACTAAGGATATCTTCCTGGTTTATGGAGGAGATGAGGAACTAGTCATCAGAGGGCATGTAGATGCTAGTTTCCAGACTGATCAAGATGACATGAAGTCACAAACTGGATACATCTTCAGTTTGAATGGAGGTGTAGTGAGCTAGAAGAGCTCAAAGAAAAGTGTGGTGGCAGATTATACAGTAGAGTCCGAGTATATCGCAGCTTCTGAGGCAGCTAAAGAAGCAGTATGGATGCGAAGCTTCTTCCAAGATTTGGATGTAGTACCGAGCAGTAAAGATCCTATCACACTCTATTATGATAATATTGCAGCGGTGACACTTGCAAAAGAGACAAGGTCACATCAGTGGACAAAGCACATACTTCGTAAGTATCATCTCTTGAGGGATTTTTCTCAGAGAGGTGAAGTTGCAGTGAGCAGTATTTCCACAGAAGACAACGTGGCAGACCCCTTGACTAAAGCCTTGACTCAGCAGAAACATGATCATCATATGAGGTCTAGCAGACTAAAAGTCGTAGGCAGTTGGCTCTAGTCCAAGTGGGAGTTTGTAAGGGTTGGTGTCCTGAGAACCAACTGTTTTGTACTTTGATTACATGAATGTTCACTTATTATATTGTTCATTATTCTGCATGAATATAATATAATAATGTCCTGGAATATTTGTTGCATTAATAAGGTCATAGTAGATCCCCGCTATGATGAGAACCTTGAAATGCTATAACAATATTCTTAAATAAAGTTCTACGGTTGGATGACATACTATGATAGGACACATAGTATACAGAACTTCATGTGCGAGTACTCATAAGAAGACGAGACTCTCTCTCATAGAGTTCGCACTTGGTAATCTCCAAGATGGGAGATTATGAGAACAAACCCACCATTAGAAATTCCGCATGTCTTGGTGTCATCGGACATTGCTATCTACAAGCGTGTGTAATGTTCCTTAGACTGGAAGATTATCATTAACTCATGTCATGACTCGCGCACTTAGATTTACTGACAAAAACCGTCACGCAGACAGTTGGCGGGAAGTAGGGTATGTTGGGTGCATCACGAATGCCATGTTGTTAATGGATAAGTCGAGGAAGGATTTGTACCTTCCATTTATGGAAGTTGATATCTCGACCCTTTGATTGAAATAGAACTGTCGTATTAAATTCCATGGCCATGATGTAAACGACGAGTTTATTTCAGGTAGTCAAAGAACGATGGATCAAGCATATAGGTTTATGACATTGCCATGAAACCTGCTTGATGAGATATCGAGACAAAGGGATTAAATTACACAGTAAGTGTTCGTATGAGGTGATACGTCAATACGGCATCAACTTATTTCTCTTGGGTGCCTTGACCCGTTGCTAGACAATAATCTTGGACTTTAGGCAAGCCCTTCTAATGCCAATGAGAAAGAGGCCTAGAGGGTCACACACTAAGTGTATTCAAGTATCTCAAGTAGAATAAATATTATTCCCATACATGGTTTAATAATTATTCAAGGAAGCCTAAATCATTTTAATGATGGAGGAAGAAGGAAATGAAAAACAAGATATACACGCCGTGTATTAAAGATTACACGCTGTGTAGTTTTTCATGGAAAACAAGTACACGTCGTGTAGTTTTCTTTATGGAAAGGAAATGAATAAATGAAAACAAGATATACATGCTGTGTATATTGAATGTACACGCCGTGTAGTTTTCAATGAAAAACAAGTACACGCCGTGTAGTTTTTCCAGTAAGGATTTTGAGGATATAATATTGTTTTAAATGATATTTATTATAATCAGCGTGAGCGCATGTAAAGGAATTAATTATTTGACATGGATGTTTTAAATAAGAGTCAATGAAATAAATAAAATGCGTAATGCGTTTATTTATTGTCATAACTCTATAACCTCAAACATGATTATAAATATCCTCACAACCCAACTCTTTTCCTACCCCACACACAACAATTCTGGAGAATTCTTTCAAGGCCGAAAGAACCTCTTCCTCAAATAATGCTCTCAAGACTGAGAGAGATCCTCTTCCATCGGATCAAGATGATCTAAGGCAGACAACGCAAGCAAAGGCTTCTCCATGCTATCACCCGGAGAATCCTTTGGCGACGTCCATAGATACGAGGTACACGTGTGGATCACCTCTAGAGGGAGTCTACACATGGCTTCTGCGACACAACGACGAATCACACCGGAATGTGATCAAGAACATAAATGAATAAAGAAAACCCAAAAGGTACTTCTTTGCAATTTATTAAATTAATTATAATCAACCTGTAATGATCCTTGTCTGTGGTTCCGGGACAAACTTTCTTTTTTGTCTTTTTCTGTGATTCGATCCGTGGAGATTGGCGTTTATCTTCGTATTGATCCCGGATTGATCATTGATAATGACAAAAATCCAAGTGGGCACATCCACCCACGCGCTTCCACTACGCCCGGAACCTTCACACACCACTTGAAACTCTTTAAGGTGGACATGTGGATCCTTACCAACTAGCCCGTGGAAATGAGGTAGAAGATGAATCAAACCTGATTTGAGTTTGAATTCAACCTCTATGTTTGAATATTGAATACCAATAGGTTGGTAATTCATATTAGGGGCAACAAGTTCTTTAAGTGTTTGTTTCCTAGGATTTTCCATTTCTAATTCAACTGGTTGGACAAGGAAATGTTCTTAAATGAGTCGACTATCTCTTATGTTCCTCCTAATATGGTGAAGTGTTCGCTCAATTTCAGGGTCAAAAAAATCTGAGGGATTGTTTGGGAGGCTACAGAGAATTCAAAGAGATTTTGGAAGAAAGAGGAAGATGATTTTTATTTGTTTTTTTTTTCGTTTAGGATTTTTATGAGAAGGTGAGTTTTTCTTTGTGTGTTTTTTTTTAATTTTTTTAAATATTTGTTTTTTTTGTTTTTTTACAATAACCAGAAACTAATGACTACTTAATTTCACCATCCCCAGTAACGAAACCATTTGAAAGTGTGTCTGATTATCTCCTATCGACCGTTCAAAGTTCCAATGCTCTGCTAATGTGTATAGAATCACTCGGGTAGAATCCTCAGTGATGATACTTTTTAATAGTTGATTGTTTTTAGTTGATTGTATAATGATTGGGGGGGTTTGTTTGTAGAGATTAAATGAAGTAATTAATGATTGGTGTTTGATTTAAAAATTTGATAAAGATTGGGGTGAGTTCATTTTTAGGGAGTTAAGCTTGTGATATCCTTGAGCTTTGCTTTATATTGCATTTAAATTAACGCCTACTTCACAAGATAATGTTGATTGGAATTCCTGAGTGTTAAGGCTTTAATCCAAGCCTTAAATTGACTTAGGGTTCTAATATCAATCATATCTTGTTGATATTAGTGTATTTATGGTTCCAATAATCCATATAAACCACACGTTAAACAAAAAAAGTCATTAATCCATGACATGTTAAGTCCAACATACTCAATGTTAAATTAAAGAATACTCATCGAGAAAAAGATCTCAATCGCTTAACATCTCTAAATAATGACTCACCCCAATGGTATATTTACCCAACCATTAATACTGTTATTAATATGGTAATATATTATTATGGTGGTGAATTATAAATAGAACAAAAATAATGGGATAGGAAAAGAGTAGTGCATGAAACACACACGATCGTTGAAGAGAGTTAAAAAAACTTTCGATTGAATGTGGAATCAAAATAAGGAAAAGGGTTTTAAATTGATTTAAACTATTTTAGGAACATTGATAATAAACTACAGAAGTTGGATGATAATAAGATATATTGAAGAAAAAACTTGCATTAAAACATAATTACAAAGACAAACACTTGTGAAATTACTAACGAAGAAAACTGTAAAAGTAAATTAAAACAAAGAGAGAAGGAAAAGTCTATCAAAACTTGAGTATGTAAGGTACTCCCAAGAATTTTTAAAATATTTTTTCATTCCAATGTGTGCTTCTCTCTTCTAAAATGACAACCCTTTTGAAAGGAGAGGAGGGGAGGTATTTATAGCCCAATGTGGTGGACTGTTTGCATTCCAAAACTACCCCTCCACTTGGCTCGATGATTTGGAAATCCATAAAGCTGAATCTCGAGATATCTCCTTCTTAAAAGTTATATATAATAATATTTTCCGAATACTCTCAAAAGTTGGAGGCATTTTGATTTATGGAACCAAAGTTATGTCCATTTTATTAAACAATGTTAATCTGTCCATTTCTATCCATGCTTTTTTGTTGGCCGAAATGTGAATGGATTTGTTAATAGAAAGATGCCTTCAAATCCGAATGCTTTATTCAACAAAGTCATCCACCTATATCACTTCTTTAACACTGAAAAATATCAGCTTGATTTGATGACTAGATCATGAGAAAAAGTCAGTTTTGGTGTGCTGATTTTATTTTGAGGACAGAATGCTGGGATGGACTTAAAAGCTTAATGTGGGCCTCTTATTTTTGGATTTGGGACATGAAATTTTTATCTGTGACTCCTTGAATTTCCCCCCAAATGTTGGAGGTGAATAAAGGAATTTGGACTTCCTTATTGATCCCAAAAATTCAATCTTCATGGCTGGTCCAGTTTCTTCACAGATTCTGTAAGCCTTCTTGTGTGGACCATATGACCATTCCAATGGAAGAATTGGACCAAGATCCCTTCTAATGAAATGTTTTATATTGAATGAAGAATACTAAAAAACAAAAACCATGCCATTTTTATAATTAGAGTGAAAGTTATAATTAAAATAATAAACTGACTTGAATTTGGACGAATTCAAATAGTGCTCAAAAATTATATTTAATATTTAAACATTAATATTTCACAAAAATTATGAACATTTCATATAAAATCAGTAAAGGGAGTATATAAAAAGTTATGAAAATATTAATAACATCAAATCTCAACCCTTGATCATGTTATTTTTTGCTGAATAAACCACTCAAACTCGAGTAAAAAAATGAACCTGTATAATAAAACACTTTTTTGTTAGTAATACTATAAATGAATAGATTAAATAGAAAATGTCAATTTTAAACTAAAAACATATATTTTGAGTCATGCCAAATACACCATGTATCGGATTAAGTTGCGGTTGGTTCTTACATGTCACACCATTTCATGCTATTCTCAAAATCAGGTGTTCTTAAATCAGTTCTAATCCGTGGTTATAAAAAACTCACTACAGATGTGAGCCAATTCAAGAGGACTTATTTTTTGAGAAAAAATATTCATATATCACATCATTTTATATTATTCTTCAAGAATTATCTGTGTAAAAATTAACTAAATAAGTATAAGATAAAAATGATAAGAAAATTAAGTAATAGAAGATAAAATGATGATAAAATAATCTAAACTCATTTTCTCGGTTCTGATGATATGATGCGTATTTTAAACTAAAATGACATTTATATATTGAAAACATGCACTTTGAGTCACATCGACCACATCATGTTTTAGATTGATGTGCATTCAATTTCTATATGTTTCAAATAAATTATGGATCATTTTCTAAAGTTTAAAAATAATCCGAGCTCGTTTGCTCAATTTTGACCAGTGGAATACATTTTAAACTAAAATGAAACATTTATAATGAAAACACATGATTTGAGTCATATTTTCCACATCGTGTTTTGGATTAATGTGCGGTCGATTCTTACATGTCATAATATACATTGTTGTCATAATGTTTGAAAACAATTCGAACTCATTTGCTCGATTGAAGCTATTTGATGTGTGTTTTAAACTAAAATGACACTTGCATTGAAAACATACAATTTGAGTTATATCGACTACATCGTATGTCAGATTGATGTGCGGTAAATTCTTACGCGTGATAAATGAATTATGGGTCATTGTACTATAGTTTGAAAATAATCTGAGTTTATTTGCTCGGTTTTGGCTATTTGATGTGTGTTTTAGACTAAAATGAAATTTTTGTATTGAAAAAACGAATTTCGAGTAATATAAACTACATCGTGTGTCTGATTGATGTACAATAAATTCCTACACATGAAAAATAAATTATGAACCATTTGCTGGATTTGGTATATTTGATGTGTGTTTTAAACTAAAATGGCACTTTGGTATTGAAAATACGCAATTCGAGTCATATTGACCATATCGTTTGTTGGATTGATGTATATCAATTCCTACACATGATAAATGTATTATGGGTCATTGTTTTAAAATTTAAAAATAATCCAAGCTTGTTTGATCGGTAGATATGCACGAGTGAGAGGATCGGCGGAACGAGGCAGGGGCGTACACCTGCAATTCCTTCCCATCCTTGGTCATCCGATCCAAATACAATCCTCTCCCCATCCCTGATTTTCACTACCCTTAGCCTTGGAATCATTACTCTTTGCAATTAGTCCATATTTTTAATTCATATTAATTTTTAATTATAAACCATTATTCACTAAATATATGACTATTTAATGTAAAGCACATAACAATTTTGTAATATATAAATCATATATATATATACATTAATATATATTTATATATTTAATATAGACTATTAATTAACATTATCAATCATTATCTAATTAATAAAATGTTTAATATTTTTCTTAATTTACTTATTTTTAATTTTATTTTTTTAATTTTCATTTTGCATATATATATATATTTAATACATACTGTTTATTAGTATTTATAATTTATATATAGTATAATCAATTTATTCATTTTTATCAATAATTATTTAATTAATAAAATTTGTAATATTTTTTAATAGTTATTTTTTATTTTTTATTTATTTAATTATTTCATTTTATTTATTCGGACATTTATCAGCACTAAAAAACCGCTAATAAAAGATTCCTTTATGAACGCTAAAAATATAGTGCTGATAAATAGTAATCTTTATCAGCACTAAAAATAAATCACTAATAAATGGTATCCTTTATCAGTATTGAGACAAAAACACTGATAAATGGTTAAATTTATCAGCACTTTCTTTAGTGCTGATAAAGATGTCATTTATCAGTGCTTTTTTCTAATGCTGATAAATACTAGTACTGTCAAACGTCTGTTTTGATGCAGTGTAAATTGTATTTTCTAATGTAATTGTACAAAACAATGTTTGAGATGCCTATAATATAGCGTTTTTTTGTATTTGTGATGCAATTTTTATTTCCATTAAATTATTAATTTGGAATATCTTGTATTTTCTACTACTACTGCCGATATTTGTTGTATGTTTATTGCTACGGTGTGTTGTAATATCAACAACACATTGCAGCAGTATGAACTTTATCAAAACCATTTCTAGTGCTGATAAAAGACAACTTTTATCAACATTTTTTTAGCATTGATAAATGACCCCTTTAAAAGGAGTTTATTCCAATACCGTTTTTTAGTATTGTTAAAGGAATTTTATAGTGGTGTCTTTAGTCCAATCTGTAGCAGTGTGTATTGATTACAATGTTACAAGCTTTTTTCTTGATGTGTATGAAATCTAGAAAATGTCTTACATGAAAAATATTTTATAAAGTAGTTTTAAAAAATTGATTTCTTTTTGAAACCCACTTTTGGAATTTCTTTAGAGAATGGTTTACCAAAAACATTGACGGTGTCTATTACATCATCAGGTAGTTCATCACTTATTAATGGAGAAGGTGAACAACCTTCTTTTGAGTTACTATCAAATGTTTCTATCCACAATCAATATCAATATCATCAAGGTAAAATCCTACAATGCCCAAGAAACATAGTCTTCATACTATGTTTCATCTTAACTGAACGCTTACCTTCTTTACATGTAGTACAACCCAACCTTCCTTTAATTTTATACCCTTACAAATTATCATAAGCAATAAAGTCATTTATCATATGAAATAATATGACTCTCAAAGTGAAATCATATTTTTTGTGAGAATCATACACCATAACACATGTATCCGAGAACAATTTCAAATATTCAATAAGTAGATCCAAATAAATGTTGATATCATTGCTAAGTTGTTCCAGTTTTGAAATAAGCAAAGACAATATGATATACTTGTGTTTCATGCATAACCATGGTGGTCAATTATAATTTATCAAAATAACTAGTCATGTGTTTTGAGAGTTTCTTTGTATACCAAGAATATTAATTCCCTATATAGATAGCGCAAGTTTCAAGTTTTGATACTCATTCCCAAACTTAGGATACTCATCAACTTTATTTAACTAAAGAGAAACCACAAAGTTTCTAAGCTTATTGTCCTTGATTATTTTATCCACATTCCACATTAACTAGCTTATATTTTCCAAAATTTCTTAAAGTCATCAGAACCTAGGAATGATTGGAAAGTACTATAAAACTTTTGAGGGATTTGATTAATTCTTATTGTACTGAGATACATCACACTTGGTGAATTTATATAGAGATTTATACACACTTTGATTTGTCATAGAATATATTAGATCTATAAATGTTGGACTATAAACACGGATAAAAACTGAATGTCGACACTAGTTGGGATGATATTTCAATTTATGGATCATTTGATATGAATACTAGTGTAAATGATGATGGAGATCACATGGAAGAAATGATAATGACAATTGAAGATGACCTTCATTATTATCCAAATTTGTTTGAGGAGTTAAATACTTGTGCCAAGAAACCATTTTATATCGTTTGTACTAAATACACAACATTGGCAGTTGTATTGAAGTTATATAATTTGAAATATGATAGCAGATGGAGTGACACCAAATTTACAGAACTACTTGGTCTCATGAATGATATGATACCAGAAGAAAATGAACTACCATGCCAAACATACGATGCTAAATGAATGTTATTTCCAATGGTCATGATCTCTAAAAAATACATGTTTGTCCAAATGATTTCATATTGTTTCGCAAGGACCATGAATCATTCATAAAATTCCCTAAGTGTGGTG
Organism: Viscum album; assembly: GCA_963277665.1. Lineage (NCBI taxonomy): Eukaryota > Viridiplantae > Streptophyta > Magnoliopsida > Santalales > Viscaceae > Viscum > Viscum album. The sequence continues at coordinate 1,063,038,839 of OY728166.1, read as the reverse complement.
TAGATCGATACAAGAAAAATGAATCAAGTCCTTCAAAATATGTATGGTACTTTCCTATCATTCTATGGTTTAGAAGACTATATGGATGTTAGGAAACCGTGAGACAATTGACATGACATGCAGATACAAGAATTAAATATTAGAACCTACGTCATCCAATATATTCTCCTCAGTGGAATAAAATTGATTATGAGTATCCTGAATTTGTAAATGAGCTAAGAAAATTTCATCTTACATTAACTACATATAGAATAATTCCTTTTGGTGTACAAATTAGTACTCATAGTACATGACCCTTCACGTTGGTAAATTATAACTTTCCTTCATGGTTATGCATGAAGCACAAATACATTATGTTGTCTATGCTTATATTTGGACCAAAGCAACCCAATAATGATATTGATGTCTATTTAGATCAATTTATTGATGATCTGAAATTGATGTGGGATACAGGTGTTACAATGTATGATGATCATAGAATTGAAGAATTCACATCGAGATCCATGTTGTACAGAATGATAAATTACTTCCCCACTTATGGAAATTTATTAGGCTATAACATTAAAGGAATGTTGGGGTGTCCCATTTTTGAAAAATGAACATACTCAGTTTCGTTGAAACATTCCTCAAAGATTTTGTTTTTAGAACATTATAATTTTTTACCTCAATGGCATAAATACCAATCCTATACGACAACATTAAATGGGAATATTAAACAAGGTACAACACTGTCTCCAGTAATAGGTGATCAAATGTACAATAAAGTAAAATATATTGACTCTGTTTTTAGTAAACCATTTTAAAAAAACCTTAAAAAATTAGGTTGGAAGAAGAGATCAATTTTCTTTGAACTACCATATTGGAATTTTTTTTATGTTAGAAATTTTCTTGATGTCATTCATATAGAAAAAAATGTATTTGATAGTGTTATTGACACATTACTAAATGTTCATTACAAAATGAAAGATGAAATCAAAGCTAGGTTTGACTTGATTGAAATGTGGATAAGGGAAGAGTTGGCACCAGTGAAGGGTGAAAGGTGGACTTTTCTTCCTCCAGTAGGTTACACTCTATCCAGATATAAAAAAGTGCAATTTTTTCTTTTCCTTAATAGTGTAGAAGTTCCACAAGGGTATTCATCAAGTATTAAGAATGTTGTGACAATGACTAATTTGAAATTATAAGGAATAAAATCACACAAATTTCATGTTTTGATGAAAGATTTAATACATGTTTCTTTTCGTTGCATTCTGCCTCAAATTGTATGACATACATTAACCAAACCCAGCTTCTTTTTCAAATCCATATGCAGTAAAGTTATAGACCAGATGAAGTTGTCCATCATGAATAAGAAGGTTATAGTCATATTATATGAATTAGATATGTTCTTCCCTCCATCATTCTTTTATATAATGGTAAAACTGATGGTTCACTTGATTAGAGAGGTTCAATTATGCGGTCCTATCCATTACAGATGGATGTACCCCATTGAACGGTATATGAATATTTTAAAAGGGTATATCAAGAATTGAAGTCAGCCAAAAGGTTGTATTGTAGAACGATATATAAAGAATCTATTGAATTTTGTACCAATTACCTATCAGATGTTGACAGTATCAGTCTCCAAAAGTCTCATTACATCAAACACCTTATGGGTGAAGGGACTTATGAAAGAGATGTTGTTTCAATTACCTTTATAGAGAGAGAGCAATAACACCTTTAAATTTTACATAATAGTGAATATGTTGATCCATACATTGATTCCCATAAAGAAATTATTAGAGATTTTAATCCATTAAGGGATTAAGGATGGATATCAAATACACATAATCAATAGTTTATAGGATGGTTCTGTGATAAAATTTTTAAGGAGTTATCTGAAAATATGAATTCAATTATCGAACAACTTCAATGTCTAGCTAGGGGACCAAATTCAAATTTTATATCTTACAATGGTTTTATAATCAATGGTTATACATTCTATATAAAAGAACATGATGAGTACAGTACAATGAAAAGTAGTGGTGTTATGCTTGTGGCTGAAGTGATACACATATCTGGTTATAAGGTTAGAAATCCAATTTATGAAAATATGCACTATTTTAGCATTATTGAACATATATAAGAGTTAGATTATACAACATTTCAAGTGACTATTTTCCATTGTAAATGGGTTGACAATATCAGTGGAGTGAAAGTTGATGAAATGGGATTCATGAAGGTGAATTTCAGTGTGGAAGGGGAAAATACAATCCATTCATAATGGAATCACAAGTAGTGCAAGTATTTTATGTCTCTGATCCAACAAATAAGAATTGGTTGGTTGTCCTGCTGGTGACTAAAAAAAATGTCAAGTTAGATGAAAATTCAATTGAGGATGAACTTTCACTGGGAGATCACAATCACTTTATATCGGTCCCAATGTAGACAATGTCTTGTATGTTAGAGGGGACCATAAAGAGGGGTTTTTATTCTTAATAGAGGAACCAAATCCCTGATACCTTTAAAAAAAGAGAGTTCGGTGAGAAGGTAAAAGTGTTTTTTAATATACTATGTTTTTCTTAATAATATTATATGTTCTTTACTGAATTAACTTAATCTAAATTAAATGTTTGACTAATCATGCAAACAATGTATTCTGTACATTATGATATTACCAATCCCTCAGAAGAACAACATATAATGAAGGAAACCCTTTGGAAAGATTTAAAGGTAATGTTACAATATAATTTCTCTATTTTATTGAAAAATTATATAATGGAATGTTTATTTAATTTTCATTACTCCTTGTAGAGTTCATTCATTTTAGAATATTTCTTTCCATAAGTCATGCCTTTGCAGGAAGAGAAATTGTGATGTCTCTGCTTAATCATAGAGGTAATCTTGATGTTTGAACAGTAAAATCACTGTCCATAGAATTAATATATTGTTTAATATTTATGTTTAATTTATTTATTTTTAGTATTAATCACATAATAATTGTTTTCTTATACAGGTGGATTCTTTTATTCGAGCTAGGTTGGTCTGTCCATATTTCATGACTTTCTGTACCAAAACTTCCACAGAATTCTTCCCCCTCAAAACCTTCACCCCTACAGTGTTGATATTTATCATTTTCCTTCAAGTTAAATCCACTGCTCAATCATAGAGGTAATATTGATTTTTCCACTGTAAAATTAATTTCCATATAATTAACATATTATTTCATATTTATGTTTAATTTATTTTTTTTAGTATTACTCATATAATAATTGTTTTCTTATACAGGGAGATTTTTTTTGAGTTGAGGTGGTTTGTTCAAAGATAATCATGCAGTGTTGACAGCTAGACAAATAAATCCAATGGATATCATGGTAACATTGACATTTAGTATTTTTTTGAGACTTTGGGATATGTAGTAATCAAATGCACCTCAATCCGACACACGGTGTGACCAATATAACTCTAAGTACTTATTTTCATTTAAAATTGACATTAATTTTAGTAAAATAGAAAAATAACATTCTCAAAATTGAGAAAAAATATTCATATTGTTTTGATACTTTAATAAAATAGTCCATAAGTCATTTTTGACATGTAATAATTAGCCACAACTCAATATAATACATGATGTGCTCGGTATGACTCAATGTGTCCATTATCAGTTTAAAATTGGAATTTTACTTTAAAAAGTGTCACTCACTGAAAATCAGTCAAACACAGCTAGATTTTCTTGATAATTCATGGAATCGATTCACAAATCATTTGTGACATATAGGAATTGTTCTCAAGTAAAACTAATACATGATGTAATCCGTATGAGTCAAAATTTGTGTTTCAAGTTTAAAAATAAATTTTAGTAAAAAAAGACCAGTAACATACTCAAAACTGAGAAAACACATTCAAATTGTTTTGATACTTTATTAAAACAATAAATAAGTCATTTTTAACGTGTAGGAATCATCCTAACCTCAATCCAATGTACGATGCGACTGGTATGACTCTAAGTGCGTCTTTATTTAAAATTGACATCAATTTTAGTAAAAAGGAAAAATGACATACTCAAAACCAAAAAAAAAACACATTCAGATTGTTTGTATACTTAGTAAAAATATCCATAGTTCATTTTATATGTGTATGAATCATCCTCATATCAATCTGATGCACAATGTGACTGGTATGACTCCAAGTATGTCTTTTTATTTAAAATTGGAAACAATTTTAGTAAAAAGGACAACTAACCTACTCAAAACTGAGAAAATGCATTCAAATTATTTAAATAATTTAATAAAATGATCCATAAGTCATTTTTTATGTGTAATAATCAAACAAACCTCAATTTTATACATGATGTGATCGGTATGACTCAATGTGTCCCTTATCAGTTTAAAATTGACATTTTAGTTCAATAAGTGTCACTCACTGAAAACTAAGAAAATGCATCCAGATTTTCTTGATAATTTAAAATATTGATTCATAAGTATTTTTTGTTGTGTGTGAATTAATCTCATGTCAAAATAATACACGATGTGATCGGTATGAGTTAAAGTTCATGTTTCAATTTTAAAATGACATTTTAGTAAAAAAGACAAGTGATTTACTCAAAACTAATAAAACACATTTAGATTGTTTTTATACTTTAGGAAAACATCCCATAAGTCATTTAGGATGTTTAGGAATCATCCTCACCTCAATCCAATGCACAGTGCGACCAGTATGACTCCAAGTGCGTCTTTTTATTTAAAATTAGCATCAATTTTAGTAAAATGGAAAAATGACCTACTCAAAACTGAGAAAACACATTTGGTTTGTTTTAATACTTTATAGAAATTATCCATAAGTCATTTGTGATGCATAGGGATTTACCACACCTCAATCCAATACACGATGTTCCCGGTATGACTCAAAGTCTCTGTTATTAGTTTAAAATCGACATTTTAGTTCAAAAAGTGTCACTCACTGAAAATTGATCAAACACACTCAGGTTTCCTTGATAATTTAGGAAAAAGATTCATAAGTTACTCATGACATGTAGGAATCGGTCTCACATAAATTTGATACATGATGTGATCTAAATGAGTCAAAGTGTATGTTTCCAATTTAAAATGACATTTTTGTAAAAAAGACACCTAACGTACTCAAAACTGAGAAAATGATTTTGGATTATTTTATACAGTCATTGCTGGAGTTGGTGGTCTAGAACCAATTACTTTGTACTTTATTCATTTATAAATACCTTATCAAATCTTTATTTTTATTCTGCGTGACAATGCATGTGATAATGTCCTAAGGATAACTGTTGCATTAAAAGGTCATTGTGGATCCCTACCATAATGAGAACCCAGAAGTGCCATAACACTGTTCTTGAATATATGTTCTATGTCTGGATGATGTTATTTGAGGGACATAAATAATACAGACCATTAGGGGTGAAGACTCATAAAACTTTGAGGCATCTTCTCATGGTGTGCGCACTTGGTAATATCCAGGAGGATATTATGAGAACGAGACCCGCCAGCAGGAAATCCACATTTCATAGTGTCATTGGACGTTCCTATCTACAGATGTGTGTATTGGTCCATATACTTTAAGATTATTATTAATCGGTATTACAACTTGCACACTTATATGTATTGAAGAAAACCGTGACAACACACTATTCACAACGAGGTAGGATATGTTGGGTGTGTCATGATTAATACTGCATTAATAGATAATGCAAGAAAGAATTTGTCCCTTCTATTCCATAATGGAAGAAAATATCTCAGGACCTTTGATGGAATTAATATAGCCTAAATAAATCCATGGCCATAGTAAGAAATGGGCGAGTTCATTGCGACATTAACTTCTTTCTCTATGGGTGCCTTGGCATGTTTCTAGATGCTAACCTTGGACTTTAGGTAGGATTCACTTAATTCCATTGAGAAAGAGGCCTAGAGGGTCACACACTAAGTGTGTCCAAGTATCCCAGTTAAATATTAATTTAATAAGTTGAATAAATATTATTCATGATTGTGGTTTGATAATTATTCAAGGATGATCTCATTTATTTTGATACTAGTTATTCGAGAGAATATATTGTGGAAAAAATAATATATATTTATTAGCGAGTAATACACTAATATTTATTTAAGAAATAATTATCCATTATTCAAGGTCTAATAAATGTGGTGGAGGAAATAAAGAAAATAGAAAAACAAAAGTACACGTCATGTATATTAATATACACACCGTGTAGTTTTTCTGGGGATTTGTGAGAAATAATATTATTTAATCAATTAAATAATATTAGGTTTAATTTGTTGGGCGCATGTCAAGTAATAATAATAGTCAAATGTTTTTATTAGACATGGGGTCTTACTAAGAATGAAATGAAATGAATAAATTCTTTTGGGTAATTAATTCATTTTATCATTCTAAGTAATTAAAAACCACAATTATATAATTCTCATTAGACTAGCCATTTTATTGTGGTTGTGCACAACAGATATAGAGAAATCTCTCAATCCAAGAGAGAATTCTTTTCTTCTAAGAACTCTCTCAAGCTACGAGAGAGATCTGCCTCCACCGGATCATGGAGAGCACTTTGGAAGTGGCTCTCAAGGTGATCGATGGTGGACATCATAAGCGAAGGCTCTTCCACACTAGCACCCAGAGATCCCTTCGACGACATCTAGAGATATGTGGAGCATGTGTGGATCACCGCTAGAGGAATCCTACACTTGGATTCTATGATGCAACAACAAATCACATCAGATTATGACCAGAAACATCAACGAAGAGATAATTCCATCAAGGTAATTCTTGTATTTTAAATAAATTAATTATAAACAACATATGATGATCCTCTCTATGGTTATGGGACTCCCTTTATTTTATTTTGTTCTTCGTTCTATTCTGAAGATCCTACATTTTATTATCGTGATGGATCTCAGATTGATCGTTATTAATGGAAAAAATTAAAGTTGGGTACACCCACCAACACACTTCCGCTACACCCGAAACCTATAGGTGGTATCTGAGGGGTCATATTGTTAATTATAATTATTTATTTTTTTGTTGGTGTTTTACGCATTTAATAATTTAGTTGTTTTAATTCAAGTTAATCATTATATAAATCTGAATCTCAAGATCTATTCTGCCTCTTTCATTTCTCATTCACCTTACAGAAATGATTTTTTTCTTTTAATTTTTGATTAAAATAAAATAGAGTATCTCATATGGAGGTTCCAAAGATTCCTGGCCATACAACACCAGAACACACTATGTGTATTCGGTAGTACACATCATATAGTATAGGTTCCATGCACCGGGATAGTCCTCCAAACCAAGCCATGCCATTGGATTCTATCTAAGTCTTTAAGACTCCGTGTTTTGACTAGGAACATGTGGCACATGGTTTCTAGATTACACGCCATGTGGCCCATTGAAGACGACGTCTAGTCCCTTCGGGTTAGGGTTAGACTGTGTACCCCGTACATGGCTTTCTTGGCTGGAAACTGTGTAACGTGGATACTACACAACGTGTGTCCCACTGAACACACCGTGTACTCCGAAGATTTCCGAAGTACATCTATATGCCATATCCCCGGGCATGTACTTCGGATGGTCAGTGAACAAAAGTACACACCGTGTAGTCAGAACTACATGCTGTGTACTCATCCAAATTATGTATATTTATTAAAATTTATTATTATATTTTACAAACCCCTGAGACATATACGATAGTGTGGGCGTAAATATGAGGCACAACATGTGATATGTTATATATATATATATGTGTTTAATTTAACATCTACATAATGTTCATTTCTACTCATTGGGTAGTTATGAATGGGAATTCACTGGGTTGCCTCCAAGGTACAAGTTATGTACAAATATAATTTTAAATGAATTTATTTTTTTAAAATTATGATGGATGAGAATCTCAAGGAAATTCAAAACAGGGTTTAAGATAAAAGGATTGATTAATTAAAAATAATTAATTGATTCAAGCGTGATTTATCTTAAACAATAATGATTAAAGAATTGAATGCTAGTTTTATTTATGCATAAATATAATTGCATGTATGGATGATCATGAGCTAGAACAAGACCTTTGTATGTGAATGGTTTCTTTTAATTTATTTATTTAAATTAAATTTGTCAGCCTGTGAGCCTTCTCCTCATTAATATATAGGGATTTCATGCCCAAGGTTTCTTTTATGTAAAACCCCATTTTACCCCTCACCTGCGAGTGAGATAAAATCATATGTAATGGATGGATCTCCCAAGCTAGTGGAGGCAGCTCAAGTTAGGAGCCAAGGTGAAACCAATCCAAGGAGATACAAAGGTGGATAGGTGGAAAGCTATAAAAACAAACCCAAAAGGTTCAAGGTGTTTCTCCCCTAGGTCTTGGGTTAGTTTATCAACTGCTAGATAAACTAAAAAATAGTACAATATCATGATGATACCATTTATTTTATTTCTATCAGTTTAATGGTTTATTTATTGTGGGTGTGTTGTCCCGATCACACAATTAATGAATTAAAAAAGCATGAAAGATAGAACTAAAATAAGACCGACTTATGTGTAAATATTATCTTAGACACAGTTAATCACTTAAGTACATCCTACTTAATATTAATAATCATGTAATAAAATATAATAAAATGAAAATTTATGTATAAGGATAAAATCCCTCAAAGAAAATATTAAGTCAGTATAGCCTTCCATAATCTTGGTTAGAATCGAACCATAGTTTAAAGTGCTTGACCAAACCTAGTTGGGATGCTTTCAATCATCGAGAAATTATAATTCAAGGTTTTGGGTTGACTTGACATGGTTCACATCAAGGGTTGACTACCACAATAGGACTTGGTGTGACCAAGAGGAAAAGGATGAGGAAATTCAAAATAAAAGGATTTCAGGATTGGGGAGTCCACTCAGCAGATCAAGGAGTTGTGAGTTAATGCAGTTGGAATTTGGAATGCCTACCTAAAACTTTTCAAGTTGCTTGACCAACCCCAGTTTGGGTAATGTGAAGGGAAATATGGATCCTTTCCACTAGAATATTCAGGCAACTGAATATTCCGATGTCAATGGTGAGGGCTATTGGATTTCGATAAAATAGTGGGAGACTAATAAGTATTATTTATTTGTCTCAGTTTTATCATGATAAAGTAATAAAATTTTTCTCATATTAATTTGTAGAAATGGAAAGAAAACTGACTTCAAACATATCATTGTGAACCATACTCGATAAGTAAAACCTTCTCACTGGCACTAATTTCCAGGAATGGAAGAGGCGTTTACGTGTCATCCTTCGCCACGAGATGAAATTGTATGTGCTGGAAGAGCCTATTCCAGTTGCACCTAGAAAAGAGGCCAGTGATGAGGAACTATCTCTCTATATAAAACATATTGATGATGCCACCTATTTCCAATGTTTCATGCTATCGGCCATGTCTAATGAGCTCTTGAAGCAACATGAAAACATGGACGTGTATAGTATAATGTCTCACCTTAAGGATCTATATCAAGAGAAGGTGAGGTAGGAGAGATATGATATATCCAATGCTTTGTTTACAACTAACTTTGGAGAGTCTGTGCTAGCTGGGCCTCATGTATTCAAGCTTATTGGCTACATTGAACGCCTATACATCTTAGTGATTAAGTTCCAGAATGATTTGCGAACAGATATCATCCTATCATCACTATCCAAGACCTTATCTAGATTTATTGTCAACTAAAACATGATAAAAAATGAGAAGAGTCTATCAAAACTTTTGACCTTAATTATCCAGGTAAATAAGGACATGGGGCATGACAAAACTGTAGTCCTTATAGTGAATAAGAAAAGGAAGGACAAGGAAAAGGGGAAAAAGATTCATAAACGGTCTGAAACCCCTAAGCATCGTCCCTCCAATAAGGGGAAGAACTAGAGGCAGGGAAAGGAATGGGAGGTGGTATGTTTTTCAGGCGGTAAACAAGGACACTAAAATAGGAACTACACCCAGAAGCATGGGGATGCTAAAGGTGCGTTCTTTAGCAAGTGTAATCTTTCCATTTCTACACATTGGGTATTAGATACAACTTGTGGGGCTCACATATGTATTCAAATGCAGGAACCAAGTAGATTTAGAAAGATTACCAGAGAAGAAGTGGATCTTAGAGCTACCAATGGCGTGAGGCTAGCTATATTAGCCATTGGTGATTACCATCTCTAATTACCAATTGGGATTCTTTTGGTTTTACATAACTGTTATTATGTGCATAGTGTTTCCAAGAACATAATTTCTATATCATGTTTGGATATAGATAGATTTATTTTCAAGCTTGGAAATAAAGGTTGGTTATTTTATAAGAACAACTTATGTTATGGTATAACACATTTAAATAACAATTTGTATGTATTAAATTACAAAAACCAAGGTGTATAATATATGAACCTAGAGTTCATCGATCTTCTACAGGAGTCTGGGATTCTATCTTAGCTCACTCTTCCTTATACACCACAGTGGAATGATGTTAGTGAAAGGAGTAACCACACCTTGTTGGACATGGTGAGGTTAATGAAGAGTCATGCATATCTTCCATTATCCTTTTAGGGATATTCATTACAAACTGCAGCATACATATTAAACCGAGTACCAACTAAGGCAGAAAATGGAATTCCCTCCGAGTTATGGATTGGAAAGAAATCCATTTTTTCACACACATGTTTATGGGGATGCGAGGTGTTTGTTAAGACCTTATCAAGAAACAAAATAGAACCTCAGGACATGAGGTGTATCTTTATAGGATATCCCAAGGAAATGAAATGATATTACCTATATAACCTTCAGACAAGAAAGTGACTGTCACCAGACAAGCTGTCTTTATTGAGAGGGAGAACATCCTCAAAAAGGATAGTGGGAGAAATATTGACTTCAACAAAGTTGATGCTCAAGTTACACATGATTTTGTACAAGAAAAAGTTCCACAGTTCCTATAGAAGAGGTTCCAGAAACACAAGTACTGCGTAGGAGCTCAAGAGAGGTAAGGGAACCAGAGAGATTTGGTTTTCTAGTCACCAAAGATGGTGAATTATTATTGTTGGAAAATGATGAACCTTTCTCATATAAGGAAGCATTAGAAAGCTCAGAAGCTGCAAGATGGCTAGAAACTTGAATTCTGAGATGAATTCAATGTATCAGAACCAAGTTTGGGTTCTGTTCGATGATCCAATTGATGTAAAGCCTGTTGGATGCAAATGGGTATTCAAGAGAAAGTTGTACATGGAAGGTCAATTTAGCACCTATAAAGTAAGGCTAGTGGCTAAAGGATTCATACGACATCAAAGAATTAACTATGATGAAACCTTCTCTATAGTTTCCATGTTTAAATCCATAAGAATCATACTTGCCCCAATAGCTTACCATGACTACGAGATTTGGAAGATGGATGTAAAAACAAAATTCCTTAATAAGAACCTTCAGGAAGATGTCTATATGAAACAATTAGAAGATTTTGTGACACCAGGTGAAACCAAATAGGTTTTCAAGTTGCAGAAATCCATTTATTTATTAAAGCAAGCATCTAGGCCATAGATCATTTGATTTGATGAATCCATAAAGGAATTTGGTTTCATTAAGAATGAATGTGAGCGACGTGTTTATAAGCAGTTTAATGGGAATGCGGTTGTTATCCTAGTAGAATATGTTGACTTATTGGAAATGATGTACCGGTATTATAGTCAGTTAAGGATTGATTGAACAAGTGTTTTATAAAGGACTTAGGTGAAGCAACCTACATTATAGGGATCAAGATAATTCGTGATAGATCCAAGAGGTTTCTTGGACTAAGTCAGGGTACATACATTGACCAGATACTAAAGATATTTAGTATGGAAAAATCTAAGAGGGTATTGGTTCTAGTGTCACATGGCATACATCTTTCTAAGAGAATGTGTCCTCAGACACAACCGGAAAAAGACAGGATGAGTAAGATCCCATATTATTCATTTATAAGATCCATCATGTATTCCATGTTATGTACCAGACTTGATGTTGCCTATGCACTGAGCATGGTAGGAAAATATCAAGAAGATCCAGGAGAACAACATTGGACTGGTATTAAGACTATCCTTAAGTATCTAAGAAGAATTAAGGATATGTTCCTAGTATATAGAGGAGATGAGGAGATTTTCATGAGAGGGTATGGTGATGCTGGTTTTTAGACAGATCAGAATGATCTAAAGTTGCAATCTGGATATGTTTTCTGTCTCAATAGAGGAGATGTGGGCTGCAAGAGTTCAAAACAACCAGTTGTCATTGATTCTATAGTTGATTACAAATATATAGCTGCTTTTGATGAAACCAAGGAAGCTGTTTGGATTTAGAACTTTTTCTAGGAGCTTGATGTGATGCCTATAAGTAAAGATCCTATCACATTGTATTGTGATAATACTACAGCGGTGGATATTGAAAAATAACCAAGGTCACGTCAACAGACAAAGAACATACTCTGGAAGTATCACCTCTTAAGGGATTTATATCAAATGGGTGAAGTTACAGTGAGAAGAGTGTCCATGGAAGAGAACATGGAATACCCCATGACTAAAGGCCTATATCAGCAGAAGTATGAATATCATTTTAGAGTTAGCGGGTTAAAGGTTATTAGCAGTTGGCTCTAGTCCAAGTGGGAGTTTGTTGGAGTTGGTGGCCTAGAACCAACTAATTTGAACTTTATTAATTAATAAATACATTATCACATCTTGATTGTTCTTCTATGTGAAAGTTCATGTGATAATGTCCTAAGGATAGCTATTTTATTAAAGGGTCATAGTGGATCCTTGCTATAATGAGAACCCAGAAGTTCCATAACACTGTTCTTGAATATATGTTCTATGTCTAGATAATTTTATTTGAGGGACACAAATAATACAAGCCATTAGGGATGAGGAATATTCTCATGGTGTGCACCCTTGGTAATATCCAGGAGGATATTATGAGAATGAGACCCTCCAACAGGAAATCCACATTTCATAATGTCATTGGATGTTCCTATCTACGGATGTGTGTATTGGTACTTATACTTTAAAATTATTATTAATGGGTATTACAACTTGTGAACTTTGATGTATCTACTAAAACTGTGATGAAACACTGTTCGCAGTGAGGTAGGATATGTTGGTTGCTTCATGAGTAATACTGCATTAATAGATAATGCGAGAAATAAATTTTTTCCTTCTGTTCCATAACGGAAGTATATATATTAGGCCCTTTGATGGAATTGATATATCCTAAATAAATCCATGTCCATGGTAAGGAATGGGTGTGTTCAATTATGGAAAGTCAAAGAAAGAATAATCGAGCACATGGGTTGATGACACTAACATGCAACCTGCTTGATTCGAGATATCGAGACAAAGTGATTACATTACACGGTAAGCATTTGTAAGAAGTGACACGTCATTGTGGCATTAACTTCTTTCTCTATGGGTGCCTTAGAGTGTTTCTAGATGTTAACCTTGGACTTTAGGAAGGATCCACCTAATTCCACTAAGAAAGAGGCCTAGAGGGATACACACTAAGTGTGTCCAAGTATCTCAGTTAAATATTAATTTAACAAGTTGAATAAAGATTATTCCCGATTTTGGTTTAATAATTATTCAAGGATACATGATCGTATTTATTTCGACACTAGTTATTCGAGGAATATATTGTGGGTTAAATGATATATATTTATTAGAGAGTAATGCACTAATATTTATTTAAGAAATAAATAGCCATTATTCAAGGTCTAATAAATGTGGTGGAGGAAATAAAGAAAATGGAAAAACAAAAGTACACACTGTGTATATTAATATACATGCCATGTAGTTTTTCTGGGGATTTGGGAGAAATAATATCATTTAATTAAATAAATAATATTAGGTGTAATTCACTGGGCGCATGTTAAGTAATAATAATATTCAACTGTTATTATTAGACATGGGGTCTTACTAAGAATTAAATGAAATGACTAAATGCTTTCAGGTAATTAATTAATTTTATTATTCTAAGTATTTAAAAATCTAAATTATATAATTATCATTATCCTAGACATTTTATTGTGGTTGTGAACAAAGGATCTAGAGAAATCTCTCAATCCAAGAGAGAATTCTTTTCTTCTAAGAACACTCTCAAGCTACGAGAGACATCCTCCTCCACCGGATCAAGGAGAGCGCTTTGAAAGTGGCTCTCAAGGTGATCGAAGGCGGACATCGAAATAAAAGGCTCTTCTGTGCTATAACCTGGAGATCCCTTCGGTGACATCCAGAGATACGTGGAGCACGTGTGGATCACCGCTAGAGGAATCCTATACTTGGATTCTACGACGCAACAACAGATCACATTGGATCGTGACCGAAAACATCAATAGAGATAGAATTCCATCAAGGTAATTATTATATTTTAATTAAATTAATTATAACCAATATATGATGATACTCTTTATGGTTCTGGGACTCCCTTCCTTTTTTTAGTTCTTCATTCTATTATGAAGATCCGACATTTTATTATCATGATGGATCTTGAATTTATTGTTGTTAATGGAAAAATTAAAGTTGGGTATACCCACTAACATGCTTCTACTGCGTCGGGAACCTACAGTGATGACCCTCCCTCCAAAGATACCCATCCTAGGATGACAATGAAGAAAGGGGGATAATGACCCCCTGAGTCTCGCCTCCAGTAGGCCTCAGGGTGGCGACCAACACTAAGGGTATGCAAATCTCACAAAATGGGAGGAATTACCCTTTTTATAGGAAACAAGATTGGGATATAAGATGTATCAACCTCAAAGACAAATCCAAGACATATATAAAAGAAATCCAAAATCCATACCACTTTCATGTTTAAAAATAAAACTATTACAAATTCAATAAAACTCCAAAGTAAGTACCAAAAGTAAGGCTAAACAGCAACACAACAACTTTCCCAAGGTCTGAGATATTAAGGTCCAACATGGTATATAAAATACTCTTGGAAACCTAAATGCAGTTTTATATACATAGGTTTAACTTACAATTATACTCAGTAGAAAAAACCTAAGTCTCTCATGCACATGTGAAAGGAATCATACTAATTCCCCTGTGAGAAAACAACAAAACCAAACAACACCTAACAAGGTATACTATCCGTCCCATCCTCACTAAGGCATGCTCACCAAGAAATTATAGTCATGTAAAGTATTATAGTAAGAAAATCGATGACTTGGGTACCCTGAACCATTTCCCACTAATTTAGCTGCTCTTGGCTAACAAAAAATATCCTCGCTCTCCCATCTATTCTGAAAGAACCACATCACAACCTTCCTGCACACATGTGAGCCCCAAAAACTACATATTATAAATACCCTAGCCTTTTCACATAACATTACATGATTTAATTATAATTATACATCAGAGTAAAAGCCAAGGATCGTGAAGTCTAGTGTCTTTGAAGACTAGGTACATAAAAATTAAAACATGGGACTAAAAAAAACTTCTTTATTTAATATTCATAGAGGCATCCTAACCTCTATTGTGCTCATACATCTGTATATGGTACCCTGGGGAACACATGAACAAAGGGATGTTCTAAAAATATCAGTAAGGGAGTATACATAAGAATAAGGCTTTATCACATGGGCTAGAAGGCATGCCATAATGATAACAAAATCATGGAACATATGGAATAATAACATATAAACATGGGATCATATAAACATGGAATCATAGTAATGTGGAAAAAATATAAAACATGACTTTAACATTAGTCAAGGCTAACCGCTAAGATTGTTTCACATAGTAGCCCAAGCCAAGACTAACTGCCAAGAACACCGCACATAACATCTCATGATACTTAACTTTACCCAATGAATTGGAGCACTATCTAGGTTCAACCATATTAACATTTAATGAATATGTTTTCCAAATAAATAATCATACACAATCAATCTTACATAAACATAAGAGTTACCCATGGAAAGAATTGGGTACCACAATCATGTAATAAAGTATAACAAATGGTCGTATCATAAAAGTGTTCACGAAAGAAACGAACTAAAATATACATGGACATTCATAAGGGAAAATAAGAATATAACATGGTAAGTTATTTCAAGTATAAGTTACCACATGTAAGAAAAGTATTCAATAAAGTTTAGCATAAAAACATTTTTGAGTGGTTTTAAGGAAAATACTATAGAGCCTTTAAAATAGAAAAGGGAAAAATCCTTTATAAAAAAATAGAAGTGAACCAGGAAGGTTTTCACAATAAAAAGACTTATTTTATAAAGACAATGGTGTATTAAAATAGAATATAGAGTTCACTTTAAATCAGGTAAGAATTCAGGAAGTTCCCTCAAAATAGGTTTGCTTATCGGGAAGTATTGAGGAGGGAATCAATTTAAAACATGTATATCCCCGAAAGAGAATGAGGAATGGAACTTGATACACGAGTTTGTAAAATTCACATAGAATCTATAATATGAACATAATAAGAATAGATAACCTCATTTAGGAAAAATAAAGATAAATAAACCCGAAGGAATAAAGGAGGTTCGGGTTGAATCCCTCACAGAATATTGACATGGTATAGTGTGTACTTAAGAGGGATTAATGAGAGAGAAAGGGGTTTATCATAATTTAAACATCACGAGGACAGTATGGGGGAGTTTTGTAATCCAAACCCATCACTAGTAATTACACATAAAAGGGCATAACATAGAGGACAATCTTGAATAAAAGTGAAATAGAGAGGATCCTTTACCTTAAGTCAAATGGTGATCTTTTCTTGAACTTAATGAACTAAATAATCAAATTAGGTTAATTAATTAGTAATTAAATAAAATTTTATATAATTAAAATATTTATTATAACCTTTTTAAGTTCATTCATGCCGTTTTTTATTGGCTATGAGGTTTAATTTCATTGTTCAGGTTCGTTTGTTTTCTTGGGTTTTATGATCGGTTTACTTATTTTCATGAACGGATAAACATGTAAGTTGAAAGTGATTTTACAAAATTGATGTTATATTAAATTAGTTAACATCCAGAAGATTACTTGGTTTTAAATTTAATTCAGTTACTTGGAGTGATGTCAAATCACTATATAAAACTTTAGTGATAACCTTTTGGGTTAATTGGCATTTTTGGCTGCAATGAACATGTTTTGTTTTATAAATAAAAAACATGTGTAAAAAAAGATTACAAAACAATATTTGAGACATAATACATATTTTATGGTCTTTTTATACCATGAAAATGGTTTCATGACCATAAATGAAGATGGTAATGGAAATTGAAAACCCATCATCCTTGAATGTGGTAAATTAACACATCTCAGATGGTGTCTTTACTACTAAAATAAAATAAGATTAAAGGAGATATGATAATAAATTATTCCATTATCATAACAAAATTACATTACATGTAAGTTTATATAGTTTTCATAACATTTTTACGAGGAGAGGTAAGGATATAAAAGAAAACAAATGAACTTGAAAAGAAAAAGAAAGAAAAGAAGAGAGGAATTTACCTCTTGATTCAAACTTCCTTGGGAGCCTCTTAAGGGGAGAGGATTTGGTCTTTTGAGGAGACCAAGGGATGTTATACATGGAGGATAGGATCTTGGGGAGTGATTTGGGTAGAATATAGGCAACTCATAAGGCTTGATATGAGTAAAGAGAAGAGATATGAAGGGGTGGTATTTATAGTGGAGGGGAGAAGAGTTTTCATAATATTTAATTCCTTTATTATTTTACCTAAATACCAGAAATGGTGATGATTCCATGACCAAAAATAGTAATTTTTTCATGTGAGTTTTAAAAAATGGCCATACATCAGCTGATGACATCATGATTCATGTATTTAGCATTTATCATAAATTATCGTATTTTACTATTTATAAAAAATTCAAGTATTTTAGAAAAATAAAAAAAAACACTCTAACCATTTTTCAACATGTAGAATCCAAAAATGAATTCTATTTTTCCAAAATAATTTTCTAAATATGATTAATTTAATATTTAATTAAAATCACATTTTACTCGAAAAAGAACAATTTTAAAACAGTTATTTTCTTATTCCCAGATATAGATATATCATACTTCCCACTTGAATCTTATTTATATACTATCACAGGTAAGGTTACTATTCATCAGGGTATGTCACTATTCATAAGAGTAACATTACTATTCATAAGGGTATGTTACTATTCACCAAAAATTAAGTTTGTTATATTAGACTCCAAACATCTTATTGATCGCAACTGTGAATGTCATATTTTTGAAATTCAAATTACAGAAGTGTCAAAATTATGCTTAAAGGTCACATAGTACTTAGTAGTTCATTGTGTTGTAATTTCACATGATTATATGACATATTTATAAGAAAGGAATTTCCATTGAAAAACATTGGGTCGTTACATTCTTTCCCCCTTATTAAATTTCACCCTCAAAATTTCGTTTTAGATTCTAAGATATAAATAGGTGCATGTACTTTTGATTCATTACCTCCTATAGTTCCCATGTTTCCTCTTCATACTTATGGTTCCTCCATAGTACTTTGACTAGGTGAGTAGTCTTGTTACGTAGAACTTTATCTCTATGATCCAATATCTTCACCAGCTTCTCCTCGTAAGAAAGATCATCCTCCAACTGTACCACCTTATAAGAGAGTACATGTGAAGGGTCTGGTATGTACATCCTAAAGAGGGATACATGGAAGACATCATGTAATTTGTCCATGGTAGGTGTAAGTGCTAATCTATAGGCCACATCTCTAACACGATCAAGAATATCAAAGGGGCCGATGTACCTGGGACTTAGTTTCCTTTCTTCCCAAACCTCATGAACTTTTCCATGGATATATGCATAGAAATACCATGTCTCCAACTTTGAACTCAAGGTCTCATAGAATATTGTCTGCATAACTATTTTGTCGACTTTTTGCTACCTTGATGTGCTGCTAGATGGTTTTCACCTTATCCACCATTTCTTCGACCATTTCAGGTCTTAGCATCTTACGCTCATTGACTTCATCCCAACACGCTAGTGTTCTGTGCCTTTTCCCATAAAGGGATTCGTATGGTGCCATTTGGATTCTTGAGTGGAAACTATTGTTGTATGAGAATTCAACCAGTGGAAGATGTTGGTCCTATCCTCCTTTGAATTCCATAGAACATGCTCTAAACATATCTTCCAGTGTCTGAATAGTTCGCTCAAATTGTCCATCAGTTTGAGGATGATAGGATGTACTAAAGTTCGGTTCAGTGATTAGAGAATTTTGGAGACTTTTCCAGAAATTTGAGGTGAATCTCGAATCATGATCGAATACTATAGATAGTCGTACTCTATGCAGCCTTACCACTTCTTTGATATATATCTGTGCAAGTTGATCCAATGAGAAGTCCTCTTGAATTGTGATAAAGTGATATGTCTTCGTAAGATGATCCAAAACAACCCATATAACATTATTTCCTATAGATATCCTTGGAAGTCCAGTGACAAATTCCATGGTAATGTTCTACCACTTCCATGTTGTTATGGGTAGTGGTTGCATCATCCCCTTAGAATTCTACCTTTCAGCATTCACTTGTTGACATACTAGGCACTTTGATGTATACTCAGTAATCTCATTCTTCATATTGTCCCACCAAAAGTTTTCTTAGAGATCTCGATACATCTTTGTGACCCCTAGGTGAATAGATAAGGTTGAGCTATGTGCGTCATTAAAAATATCCTTCTTTATTTCTAGATTATATGGTACACATAATCAGGACCCAAATCTTACAACTCCATCCTTGTCAATTTTGAAATTGGAGGATTTCCCATTTCTGATAGCTTCCACCCTTTTCTGAATTTCCACATCTTTTCTTTGAGCATCCTTTATTTTCTTCATGAGGGATGATTGATCAATCATTTTAGAAAGGATTGATTATGTTCCTCCCTTAATGATTCCCATGTCCATCCTCTACAAATCTAAGAATATTGGATCCTTTTCAATTCTCATCATTGATAAAGATGCAAGATCCTTTCTACTTAGAGTATTTTCTACCTTGTTTACCTTACCGGGATAATAGTGGATTGAGCAGTCATAATCCCCGATGAGCTCTATCCATCTTTACTAGAGCATATTAATCTCTTTTTGTGTGAATATATATTTGAGACTCTTGTGGTCAGTATATATCTCACACTTCTCCCCATAGATATAATGCCTCTAGATTGTTAACACAAAGATCACTACCTCCAACTCTAGATCATGTATAGGATAGTTTTTCTCATGGATTTTCAGTTACCTTGAGGCATAGGATATCACTTTATCATTTTTCATTAGCACAAAGCCAAAGCCTTTATTTGAAGTATCACTGTACACCATAAAGTTTTCTCCACTTATTAAGAGTGTGAGTACTAGCACGGTGATTAGCCTCTTTTTCAACTCCTTAAAGCAGTCTTCACATTCTTGAGTCCAAACAAACTTTACTCCCTTCCGTGTCAGCTTGGTCATTAGGTTTGAAAATCATGAAATGTTCTTCAAAAATTGTCGATAATACCCAGCTAGACCCAAAAATCTATAGATCTTCATTATATATATTGGCCCGGGCCACTCTTCAATTGACTTTGTCTTGGAAGGGTCTACAGATATCCCTTTGCTGGTGATAACATGCCCCAAGAATGATACTTCCTCCATCCATAACTCACATTTACTATACTTTTCATACAACTTCTCCCTTCGCAAAGCCTTTAACACAGTATTCAAATGCTCATCATGTTCCTCCTTACTCTTGGAGTATATCAAAATGTCATCAATAAATACTACCACAAATTTTTCGAGGTAATATCTAAAGACTCTATTCATTAAATCCATGAAAGTTTTTGGAGCATTAGTGATTTTTAAGGGAATCACTATTAACTCATAGTTTCCATACCTTATTCGAAAGGCAGTCTTGGGAATATCTTCCTTCCCCACCTTTAATTGGTGATATCCCGGCCAAAGGTCCACCTTAGAGAAATAACTAGCCCACAAATCTTATCAAATAAGTCATCTATCCGAGGAAGGGGATACGTGTTCTTTATCATGATTTTATTGATCTCACAATAATCAATGCAGAGGAGCACTAATCCATCCTTCTTTTTGATGAATATGACTAGCGTACCCCTTGGGAAAGAACTCGAGCATACAAAAACCTTCTCTAGATTCTCATGTAACTGCTTCTTCAGCTCTTCCAACTCTATAGTGTCTATTCTATAAGGTGTCTTTGATATAGGCAGATATCTAGGAATAAGTTCAATTGAGAACTCAACCTCTTGGTCAGGAGGAAAAACAAGAAACTCTTTAGGGAATACATCAGTTTAATCCCTCAGGATGGTCATGTATTCAATCATGATTCTATCATTTGTCTCAATCATTTTAGCTAGATATTATTTCTCATAAGGCAACAATATCCACACTTGAGATTATGATTCTAAAGAAGATTCATATTCCTCTTTACACTTATATAAAATTGTAGGATGCTTTGGGATGTAAAGAGTGATCTCCATTTCCCGATAGTTGGTGTTGGCTTTGCATAAAGATAGCCAATCCTGCCCAAGATAACATCAAAATCCACTAAAGGAAGTATGACAAGATTTTATGGGAGGTTTAGTTCACAAACATTAACTGGGGTGGAGTTATAAACCATGGACATAATAATTGCCCCATTCACTATTCTTATAAATAACTTATCCTCTAAATTTTGAGGTGGTGTTTGAATAGTTCTAATAAACTTGCAAGATATGAAAGAATGCATATAACTAGAATCAAACAATACATTATCTATTATTGAATGAATAACTAGTGTACCTGTCACCACATCATTTTCTAGATCCACCTCAGCAGTAGTGATAGTATAAGACCTTCCTTGTTTCCTTGGAGGTTGTTGTTGATTTCCTCTGACAACCCTTGTCTTAGGGAAATTGTTTTCATAATACCCATGCTCCTTGAAGTTATAACACTTCACTATAGGATGAGTTTTGATCTGAAACTTCCTTTATTCTTCCACATTAGCAGGATTCTTCATATCTCTTTGGCAGTTCTTGGCCATATACCCCAACTTTCCACATTTTAGGTAATTCTTAGTTCCCTTTAGACAGTTCCCAGGATGGTTCTTCCCAAAACTTTTACAAGTGGGAGATTCAGGCTTCTTTCCATCATGGGATTTGTTTTTTGACCCACCCATGTTATTCTACATTTTCCAATTCGTGTCACTAGGCCCAC
Source organism: Viscum album (assembly GCA_963277665.1). Classification (NCBI taxonomy): domain Eukaryota; kingdom Viridiplantae; phylum Streptophyta; class Magnoliopsida; order Santalales; family Viscaceae; genus Viscum; species Viscum album. The sequence continues at coordinate 1,063,016,618 of OY728166.1, read as the reverse complement.
AAGACCACTGAGAGTCTTTAATCTCCATTTCAACCTTGAGGGAACAATAGACAATCTCATAATAAATGTCAAAGTCTCGAATCACCAATTCTTTTCATAGACTTGGCTTTAGTCTGCTAAAGAAGAGATCCACCTTACTTTAGGTGTTCATGACAAAGCCATAGGTATACCTTGAAAGCCTTGTAAAGTTTGCTTTATACACCCCGATGGACCCATCTTCCTTATGATTGAGTCCAAGTAACTCTCTTTATATATTGAGACGGAGGGTTCAAGGAAAATATTTATTGAAAAACAACCTCTTGAATTCCTCCCAATACATGGAATCAATTTCCTCTTGGGACTTTGTATCCTTAATCAGTTTCCACCACTGATCACTTCCCCATCAAAACAATAGATCACTGGTACAAATTTCTCTTCTTCTGAGCACTGAATGATGGATAATATCTTTTCAATGGAGTTAATCCACTATTCCACGAGGAGGGGATTATAATATCTGCTAAACATGGGAGGCCTTTTCCGCATGAAGGATTCAATGATAAATTGATCTTTCCTTGTAGGAGGAGGGTGTTCCACATGATTCAATTTATTATTCATAACTTAAGACAGGTGAGAAAGTACTGTCATGAAGTTTTGATCACTCGTTCTTATCATATCAGAAATATCATTATAAAAATTATCACATTCTCTATCACATTGATTATTGGCAGGTGTTCTTCTATTTCCCCCCATTAACTAAGAAAAATAACGTACAATTAGAGGGATTGAATACTTATCTATTGAGTATAAAAAAAGAAAACTTTGAAAATAAAAGGATAAACTTATAAAGGAGAAGTATATCCTAACTTGTGATTCCTTAGGTTTAACTCTAGGTTATCCTTGATCTATTTCTTAACTTATATTCTTATGGTCTTTTTTTATTCTTAATAATGTTTTGTACTAAGCTCATGAATTTAACAAAGCATATCCCCCGATAGTGTCAAACCAAGAGTGCACCAAGGCCTGTTATCATGTACCAGGATACCCCAAGTCAGGCCTAAAAATCCTTATTGGAGATTTCACTCCTAGGTACATCTATTCCAGAGTTTCCTCTACCTATTCGTATCCATACATGGATGTATTTTCTTGATAAAACAATTACTCTATACTCACCAAAATTTAGGGATGTTTTTTTATACTTAGTCTCATCCTTAAGGTTCTCACTAAGGTACTCTATTCATAATCTCCAAAAATAACTAGACCATCCTCTGATACCAACTATATAAACCCTATCCTTTTCACATAACATTACATGATTTTAAGCATAATTATACATCAGAGTACAAGACAAGCATTGTAAAGTCTAGTGTCTTTGAAGACTAGGTACATAAAACTTAAAACATGGGAATAAAAAAATTCTTTATTTAATCTTAATATATGGATCCTAACTTCCATTGTTCTCATACATCTATATAGGGAACCCTGGGGAACACATGAACAAAGGGATGAGCTAAAAATCCGAGTAAGGGAGTATACATAAGAATAAGGCTTTATCACATGGGTTAGAAGGCATGACATAATGATAACAAAAACATGGAATATATGGAATAATAAAATATAAACATGGGATCATATAAACATGGAATCATAGTAATGTGGCAGCAATATAAAACATGACTTTAATATGAGTCAAGTCTAACCACCAAGATCGTTTCACATAGTAGCACAAGCCATGGCTAACCACCAAGACAGTCACACATAACATCTCATGAGACATAATTTTACCCAATGAATTGGAGAGATATTTGGGTGCACCCATATTAACATTTCAATAATATGTTTTCCACATAAACAATCATACATAATCAATCTTACATAAACATAATGGTTAACCATGGAAATAATTGGGTACCACAATCATGTCATAAAGCATAACAAATGGTTGTATCATAAAAGTGTCCATGAAAGAAAGGAACTAAAATATACATGGAAATTAATAAGGGAAAATAGGCATGTAACATGTTAAATTATTTCAAGTATAAGTGACTAAATATAAGAATAATATCTAAGAAATTTTAGCATAAAAACATTTTTGAGTGGTTTTAAGGAAAATACTATAGAGCCTTTAAAATAGAAAAGGGAAAAATTCTTTATACAAAAATAGAAGTGAACCATGAATGTTTTCAAAATAAAAATACTTATTTTATAAAGACAATGGTGGATTAAAATAGAATATAGAGTGCACTTGAAATCAGGTAAGAATTCGGGAAGGTCCCTCAAAATAGGTTTGCTTATCAGGAAGTATTGAGGATGGAATCAATTTAAAACATGTATATCCCTGAAAGAGAATGATGAATGGAACTTGATAAATGAGTTTGGAACATTCACATAACATTTATAATATGAACATAATAATAACATATAACCTCATTTAGGCAAAAAATAAAGATAAAGAAACCCGAAGGAATAAAGGAGGTTCGGGTTGAATCCCTCACAGAATATTGGCATGGTATCGTGAGTACTTAAGAGGGATTGATGAGAGATAAAGGGGTTTATAATCATTTAAAAATCACGAGGACAGTATGGGGGAGGTTTTTAATCATACCCAATCACTAGTAATTACATAAAAGGGCATAATATAGAGTACAATCTTGAATAAAAGTGAAATAGAGAGGATCCCTTACCTTAAGTCTGATGGTGATCTTTGCTTGAACTTAATGACCTGAATAATAAAATTAGGTTATTTAATTAGTAATTAAAAAACCTCTTATATAAGTAAAATATTTACTATAACCTTTTTAAGTTCATTCATTCCATTTTTGATTGGTTATGAGGTTTAATTTCATTTTTCAGGTCCGTTTGTTTTCTTGGTTTTTATGATCGGTTTACTTATTTTCATGAACGGATAAACATGTAAGTTGAAAGTGGTTGTCCATAATTGAAGTTATATGAAATTAGTTAACATCTAGGATATTACATGGTTTTAAATTTAATTCGGTTACTTGGAGTGAAGTCAAATCATTATATAAAACTTTAGTGATAACCATTTGGGTTAACTGGTGGTTTTTGGCCACAATGAACATGTTTTGTTTTATAAATAAAAAAAGTGTAAAAAAGTATTACAGAACCATATATGATACACAATACATATATTATGGTCTAGTTCAACCATGAAAATGGTTTCATGACCATAATTGAATATGGTAATGGAAATTGAAAACCCATCGTCCTTGAATGTGGTAAATTAACACATCTCGGATGGCGTCTTTACTACTAAAATAAAAGAAGAGTAAAGGAGAGATGATAATAAATTATTCCATTATCATAAAAAAATTCTAGTACATTTAAGTTACTGTATTTTTCATAACACTTGGATGAGGATAGGTAAGGATAGAAAAGATAACAAATGAACTTGAAAAGAAAAAGAAAGAAAAGAAAAGAGGAATTTACCTCTTGATTCAAACTTCCTTGAGAGCCTCTTAAAGGGAGAGGGTTTGGTATTTTGAGGAGAACAAGGGATTTTTTACGTGGGGGAGGAGCTTGGGGAGTGATTTGGGAAGAATATAGGCAAGGAACAAGGCTTGAGAGGAGTGAAGAGAAGAGGTAAGGAGGGGTGGTATTTATAGTGGAGGGGAGGAGAGATTTCCTAATATTTAATTCCTTAGTTTATTATTTTACCTCAAGACCATCAATTGTGATGATTCCATGGCAAAAAAGAGTAATTTTTACATGTGATTTTGAGATAATGGCCTTACATCATCCATACATCAGCTGATGACATCATAATTCATGTATTTAACATTTATCATAAATTATCGTATTTTACTATTCATAAAAAATTTAAAGTATTTTAGAAAAATCCCAAAAAAACACCCTAACCATTTTTTGATGTGTAAAATCCAAAAATTAAATCCATTTATCAAAAATAATTTTCTAAATATGATTAATTAAATATTTAATTAAAATCACAATTTACTCGAAAAACAATAATTTTAAAACATTTATTTTCTTACTCCCAGATATAAATATATCATACTTCCAATTGAATCTTATTTATATACTATCATAGGTAAGATTACTATTCATTAGGGAATGTCACTATTCATAAGGGTAACATTACTATTCATAAGAGTATGTTACTATTCACCAAAAATTAATTTGGTTATATTAGACTCCAAACATCTTACTGATCGTAACCGTGAATGTTAGATTTTTGAAATTCAAATCACAGAAGTGTCAAAATTATGTTTAAAGGTCACACAGTACTTATTAGTTCATTGTGTTGTAATTTAAAATAATTATATGACATATTTATAAGAAAGGAATTTCCATTTAAAAACACTGGGTCGTTACACATATCATCCCATCACCTGGGCCCCGAGCCATATCACATCCCGCTCTCAAACACCTGGTCCACAAACCACATCACATCCCACCCACAGGAACCTGATCCACAACCGCATCACATCCCGCTTGTAGACACCTAGGATACAACCACATCACATCCCGCATGCAAACACCTAGGCCACAAACCACAGCTCATCCTAAAGACACCTAGTAAATCACAACACATCTCATCCTTAAGACACTTGGGAAAGCACAACACATCTCATCCCAAAGACACCTGGGAAAGAACAACTCGTCCGCACACACCCGGTCCTCACAAACCACAACCTTCTTGAAGAATCTTGGACTATCACCACCTGGAAGAGGGATCAGGGAAGATTGGGTGGACAACCATCCATCCTTCCACCAGGATATTTGGGAAATACACCCTCCCCTGTGACGATGGGGATGTTTGGCACATATTTCTCAACCGGGGTGAGGTGTGTATAGAAATCACAAAGAAAATACAAGTATATATACATACATAGATATGATACCAAACACTCATCCCAACCTATGGGTTTTACAATGAACGACCAAGTCACCATACATCACCTTTACTACTACCTTTAAATGAAAAACACCACACAACAAGCCACGAACACAAACCATATTCCCAAAAAATTCATTTAACTGATTCTACTCTTTATTTAGAAATTTATTTATTTTTTCCATTAATCACACCAACCCAAGACAATTCCAAACTTTATTAATCAATCATTTATTCATTTATTCCATTATTATCCAGGTATCTACCAAGCACAACACATAAAAAACCACACAGAAAAAATATCACACATGGAGAAACTCCAAGAAAATCACCTATACCAACCATCATTACCCTTCTTCAAAGTCACCCCTCCAAAACTATCCATGCACAAGCACATTTAGCAACAAATCATTGCACAACCTGATTTTAGATTTTCTACTCAACACTTCTCATCCATTCCACAATTAATCAATCTCCCAACTTGATATTCCATCACACCTTTTGAACCACCCCACAACACACAACTGTGCTCACAACCGCAACACCACACAAACCAAACAAAACACAATTCCATATTTAATAAGGCATTCCATATTCAAATTCCACTTGTTAATTCAGGGTTTATTAAAGAAGCTATAAAAATATTGAGGCATCCATTTATTATAATAGTGTACATGATTTATGAATTTCCATATACAAATGTTCAACAAGATACAATCAACATGCAATCCATTTAGTGTGCAAACAAGGACCACCAATGACCATAATTTTTAGCAGGGCGTTTAGCATGTACAATTTCACAACATCACAATAATATCAAGCCATAAAACATGCGATTCGAATCCATATACCACTTTATAATTTCATTTACCCAATCCTTATCTTTTATTAGTGTGTCATAACCATGATCCATAGGCAATAAAAAGTAGATCCCTCCCACATAATGCACAATCACATAGAAATAAAGGAAAACCCCTACTTTAATGGGTGTCAATGTTCTTTGCACGAAAACAAATCATGCAACGATCCTTCGATTTTATCTCCCATGAGATCTGCATCCACCTTGGGATACAGTAACACCATCACGTCGATCAATGACCAAAGAACAATATGTTAAAATTGGGGTAGAATATTTTCCATTTCATGGCAAGGTGAGCAGGAGGGAAAGAGATACCCACCCAAAATAAATTTTTGAAATGAAGGAAGAACATACCTCAAATCAAAGACGGATCACTATGGATTAAAGATAGATGCTTGGTGATCGATTTCCATCAAAGGAATCTCCAAAATTCCAAGGGACTTACGGGTTTCCTAGGAAGAGAACGATCACTACAACCATAGGGTTTGTGAAAACCTGAGTGGATGGAATGTTTAAAACATTACAGCATGAGGGTATTACATGATTTGTAATCCCCTTTAATCTCATGTAATACCTTGAGGTCCACTTCAATTGAAAAACCTATCACCTCTTGATTTATATTTATTTTTCAGACCCCAAATCATTTAACACTGTGAAACTCCTAGGAAAACCCATGAAATAGAAGTTAACGTCGTGTAATTCCATTACACGACATGTAATCCCCCTGCTTCCAGCCTTTACCAACCGAAGTTCTCCAAACTCTTTCTGATCCTCCTACGAACACTCCCAACAACCAAAACCTACAAAGTAACAGACCGGAAGGACACATACCATTACATAATATACCTCTCAAACAATTATCATCCTAGAGAATCTAAAAGCAAGGCCATAAGAAAGAAGGGTCTGAATGACCACCCTACGAGATACATCTCAAGGATCACGCTACACTTAAAACATTTATAAAAACCAAACACAATGACACTCAACGATAAACCACCTTGCCTTGTTTGAAAGTTGGAGCGAAAATCTCTACATCCAAGAGCACCTCCTCCATCATCTACTAACCCAAAAAACCACACAACACACCATTCAAGCACAATGGCCATGTTGTCCGAACATGCGAACCATAAAGATTCCGTCCTCCATGTCAAGATACTATCTTCTTTGGGTGGCACTGACTCCCCCACACGGGTTTAATCACATCACAATTAATGTGTCCAGATTAGGAATCAGGTCCTTCCTTCTTCAAACATCAAGACTTTATCACAAATCATGGAGCAAAGAAACAACTTATCTTATAACCAATAAGATTCAAACATCACATTATAGGGAAAAATAGAGCAAAATAAAAATCAAAAATAACTTCGAGTACTGAGCATGAATCAACATCTCTCGCTCCTAATTACTCTCCTCTAGGCCACCATTCCTCTACAACACTCAAACCAAAGGAATGGTACGTCCATTCAGAACATTATACAAATGATCTTGGATATCTACTAGCCGCTTCACGTACGTCGCGTCATTTTTGATATCTAATTATCCCCAACTAAGGATGCGAGATTCATCATGAAGATACTGACGAATCTGAGAGACATGGAAGACATCATGGATTCTCTCTAACCATGGTAAAAAAGCCAACTGGTACACCACTTTTCTAACTCATCCCAACACCTCAAAGGGTCCAACAAACCTGGGAGAAAGCTTGCTCCCTTTTCTAAACCTCCACTACCCACGTCGAGGGGAAACCTTTAGAAACACGTGGTTCCCAACCTAAAAATCCAAGGGCCTCCTCCTACGATCGACATATGAATTATTCCAATACTACACTACTTTAATCCTCTCACAAACAAGACAAACCTTCTCCATCATGCTCTATAATACCTTGGGGACAAGAACAACTGTCTCCCCAACCTCTATCCAGCACAAGGGTGAATGACAGAGTCTTCCATACAAAGCTTCGAATGGAGCCATGCCAATGGAAGAGTGGTGGCTATTATTATAAGAAAAGTCTACCCAGGGTAAGTGTCACACCTAAGATCCTCCAAAGTCCAAGATGGATGCTTGCAGTACATCCTCCAATGTCTAGATAATCTGTTCAGTAAACCCATCTATCTGAGGGTGGAAGGTAGTGTTGAGGCATAACTGGGTTCTGAAAGCATGTTGCTGTAACACCCCGACCCCAGTTACCCAGAGTCAGTGCATTATTACATAACATTGGCATGATCACAAGAAAGATCAAATCTCGAAAGACCGATTAGTTTATTAGCCTTGGAAACACTAGATATATTCATAAAGTTTTACATTACATCATAAAATAAAAACTACAACAATATAGTATCCATAGTACACACTCTTATACCCTAATACTATCCCTGCAGGTCATTCATAAATTACTTCTTCACATCCTGGGAAAAATAAAACATAGAAAAGGGGTGATCTCAAATGCCCAGTAAGGATAACAATATAGCGAAAACTTTCATAAATAAGAATAAATATTCAAGGCAATGTATAACTAAAACAAAAGCCTTTTAAACTTGAAATTAAACATAGTATGACAAAAATAAAATGAAATAATTCCATTTACTTATTCACATGAATATTCTACTAATCGAATAATCACATGAAATATTAATAACCACTTTCATAATAATGGAATGCATAATGCCAGACTATCATAACCACATAGCCAAGGCCTCGTGCCAAGACTACAAATAAGATTTTTTCAAGGCCTTGTGCCAAGACACTAGTTTGTCTCATGAGACCTATCGATGAATCGAGGAGCTATAGCGGGATCCGCCCGTCATATATTAAGTCCAATGCATTCCCATATGAAAAGGTTTAAACATAACATAAACATTCATATTAAAACTAGCATACGAAATGTAAATACTTCATCCATAAACCACGAATGGTATAAAAATAACACATCCACAGTCAAACATATCACAAAACCTTCAATACAATATATAAGTTTTGTATCATAATAAATCAACTTCAAATAAGCTTAAAATCCATCAAAGGATGTTGACATAGATTAAATCAAAACTCTTATTAGAGAAATATATATTTTTATTTTGAAATCATTTAAGAGTCATATATTTATAAAATAATAAAATTTTCTTTGAAAATATTCTTATAATCTTGTAAGGGAAGTTTCGACGATTTTAAAATGGCGGAAAATAGCCGCACCCACCATATAAGTTAAAACAAAACATTCTTACCTTAATTCTGTCAAAAAGGTTAAAAAGGACCTTGTTTGGAAAATGACAAAAAGATTCCTTTATAAACCACTTATAAAAGTCAACGAGGGTATAAATGACTTTAACCCATATTCTAGTAAATAGTAAAAATGTTTTGAAACACATTTTTAAGAAACATGGATGTGGATGATAAAGAAGTCCCAGTAGATTATTACGAATAAACAACCTTGGATAATGAAGAGATTGAGAAATAAACCCTTACCTTGTACTTTTCGTTGGTTGGGGTAGGTTAACCTCCTGTATAATGGTGAAATAATTGTTATTAAATTATATAAGAATCATATATATTAATATGATATCATATATGATCTTTTAACATTACTTTTTTAATAATATCTTAGTATTATCGTTGTTTCGGGTGTTAACTTACTCATTTTCTTTTATATGTTTTGTTACATAAGACATGTTTTTTATGGATAGATTGTATATTATTCACATCCAGAATGATATTAAGTCCTTAATAATTATTATTAATCTTCAAATGAGAATTAGACTGGAATGGATTACGATGGAGAATGAATCTCATCGCATTCGTGGAGACGGTAGTCCGTACGTACGCACGAGCGACAATATCATTCTTTTGATATTAAAATAATATATAATTGGATGTTATATCATATATACATAATCATTATCATGTTATATTTACTATTTACATGAATTACAAATCATTATTATACCCATCCAAATAATAATATATTGAATAACAATTACACCACGACGTGGAGACGGTAAGCCGTACGTACACATGTACGGTGACATGTCATTCAAAGGATGGATATAATACTGAATATGGTTGTACCATATTTATAATAATATTACAATATATAGGATATACTGGATTCATTATTTTATAATGTAAATAACAAAGAAAGAAGAAGTGGAAGAAGAATGGAACTTGAAAAGGGGTGGTGAAATCATTACCTCTTCTTCGGGTTCTTCCTTTTGATTTGATCAAAAGGGCTCCTTAGGTTGGATTTATGACTAAAGGAAGGACTCTAGAATGAATTGAGGGAAGTTTAGAGAGTATTTGGATAGAGTTTGGCCGAATAAAATGGCTTTGAAGGTGTGAATTAATGAGAAGGGGGAGTGCCATTTTATAAGAGGGGTGAGGGGAACCTTTGGAAAAGCTAGAAATATTATTTTATAATAAATTCATATTCGGTTTCTAATGGCTCCAAAGTGGATTATTAAAAGGTTAAGGCGGGGATGGGTCGAAAACCACTCATCCAATAAGATTTATACAGGTTTGGGTTACTATATTAACCTTATCTTTAAGTATTAACTCTTAGTTAATTAGTTTGACACTTACCATGTCACTTTGTATTTTTATATTATATAGTTAATAAACTTACTATATACCTCCAAGAGACCCAAAAGTGGTCCATTAATGATACACCTATCATGATATAAGTATCTTGGCCGAACCTTAGATTTTTAGTAATTGAATATCAATTAATAATATAATATTTGTTTTAAAAACTCTTTTATGTCAATTTTGACACTATTTGGAAAATTAATTTTTGTGAAAATCATAATAGAATTATTACTTCGAACAAAGTTAATTAAATAATTCCTAACATGTCATATTAACCTATAAAATTATTTTAATTCATAAAAAGTCTTAAATTATATTTATTGGGGTATTTATAATATCAATTATTTTAATTTTTCACTATTATGGTAATTACTGCATCATCATTGGGTCATAAATAAATTAAATTATTTAATGTATAAAAATTATAAATAAAATATCATCATGTAGGAAATCTTTGTATATTTCTAATGAATATTTATAATCGAATTTATCTTATGTGTAACACTATATTAAAAACTTTTAGTAAATAAACTTTGATTTTAACTCTTTTAACTCTTCTTTGAATTAAATAATAATAAATGTCCTAATCTAATCCAAGTGGACCTAAATGATAATATTTTATTCCTAAGGTTGTTTTTGGTCAGATACACTTGTAAAATAGAATTAGGACATGTGTTAGGGTAATATTAATATCATTTTTACCCTTAATTACCCTATTTACTTTTAACCGTGGTAAATAAAAGTAAAAAGTTACTATTCACCAAAAATTATTTTCATCTCATTGAATCACATTTTACTCCTTGATATTAACCATGTCTCTCGGATTTTAGAAATTCCACCCACAGAAGCAGTAAAATTAAGTTTTATGAAAAATTCAGTTTTTTTAACTACCACTTAGTGGTTTCACTATTCATCAAAAAATGAAGTTTTTCAGAAAAATACCAAAAATCTACCCTAGGATAATTTCGATATTCCGAATCCAAAAATGAAGTCCATTTTGAAAAATAAAATTTATAAATTTTCAAAAAGTGGGTATTACTATTCAAATGGCTAGTTTGATTAGTTCTGGTGTGTTAGAACTCGATGTTGTGTACAACACATGCTATTGCATTATTCGAAGAGAAGCGTACCATAGAAGCTTGGGGTGTTACATTCTACCCTCCTTTAATAAATTGAGTCCTTGCAATTTAAAATTTTTCTTTGAAAATAAAAGGTTGAAAATAGAAAATACATTTGTGGAAAACCCACATCGAAAATAGGGTTAATAAAAATATAATTTTAGAATAAAGAAAGAGAAGTACAAAGGTCACCCAAGATATCCCATACTAGGATTCTATGAAAATATGAATATAGAGGAAAAAAAACCATCAAGTTCTGATGGAGAGTTGTATAAAACAGGATTAGGAGAAAGTTAACTACAAGAAAATCACAAACTTGTGATTGGTTAAACGATCATTGATTCCCCAATTGGAGAAGTTAACCGACAAAATTTTTGTTTTAAGTTACCTTTCATAAAGTTGAGGAATTTATTTTGGAGATTTACTAAGAACATAAGGAAATATACTTACTTGTCATGTAGACTTTCATTCTTTAATAAATTTTTACCATAAACCCATCTTTCAGACAAAAAGGTAATATAACTCAAAAATATTCTATTTATAATAATTGTATAAGGTTTCAAATATTAAAACATAACATTTAGATTAAGAAAACTTTTTTGTAATAACCAGGGACTTCCTGTAGGCTAGTGGTAGGTAATAAAGGCCTGTCGCACTATGGTTGTGGGTTCGATTCCTACAGCTTTGTCCAACGCGACGGGTTATCCCCCAACCTGCAGGTTGTCCTTTTCCTAAAACTATAGTATTATAGTATTCCAAAAATAATCTTCCTAAATGTTTTAACCTTAAATAATACTATCCAAAGTTCAACTTAATCCATTCCAACCTTTATAGTTGTCCAAAATACCTCCGTCCAGACTTTCTCTAAAAGGTCTCTAAATTCCAAAATCAATTGTATCATCAGATTCCTCAAACAAAGTAAAGTTTCTCTTATTGTCACATATAAAAATATTATTACCTTCATCATATTAAAACATTAATGAAAACAACAAGTACTACAATACAATCCTTATATATATCACATTATTCTTATAACCAGAATATAATCCTTGAGTCCAAAAGCACCAATACATTAATTATTCCACTTCAACTGTAGTAACAACATAAGATTGTACTTGACCCCTTGGCCTTTTCTGAGGTAAGTTTCCCTGACGCTTAGGACATTAATTTGCATAATTCCCCATTTCCCTACAATTGTAGTATTCAACATTGATAGCCTCTTTCTTTCCCTTGCAATCACGAGCCTGATGACCTTTTTTTCCACATTTATAACAAACTCCCATTCCTTTTAGGCATGTACCAGGGTGATTATTCCCACAATTATCACATAATGGAAAATCCATCTTTCCCATTTTCCCTTTATCTGTCTCTTGTTCCACCGTTCTCTTATTTTCTTGCTTTACTTTGTTGTCATAAGACTTAGAGAATTCCTTTTCTGTCTTGATAGCACATGAGACAATATCTTCATACGTTGAGAACGATTGTGATACTAAAGCTCAACGGAGAAATGGTTTTAACCCATCAAAGAAACGGTCAATATTACTTCTTGGGTTACGTATATAATCGGCAGCATGCCTCGCTAACCTTGTAAAGTTATCCTCATACTTTGCGACATTCTCATCCTCATTTTGTCTCAGACTTAGAAATTTCCTTTCCATATATGCTCAATGGTCACGAGGGAAGTATTTTTCTAAGAAAAGATATTTGAACTCCCTCCATTCCATATTTGATACTTCATCATCTTCCTTTGTGTTTTGAATCAGCGACCACCATTGATCAGCATCTCCAGTGAGGCGGTAAACTGCCCTGACAACTTTCAACCTTTCACTACTCTCCAAGGCATGAAATATTTTCTCTAAGGAGATTATACATTGCTCAGCTACTAATGGATTTGTACCCCCATTAAATGTTGGTTGTTTTTTCCTCATGAAGCGGTCTAACATTGATCCTCCACATTGCGGATCAGGGTGCTCCATACGAGTAAGGTTATTATTCATAACCTGAGTGAGTTGCCCCAGTATGGTGATAAGTTGATCAGCACCAGTTGTATCACCATATCCACTATAATTATCTTGAGTAGGAGGGAAATCCCTACATGGAGTGTGTGCATTGATATGGTTTCCATTCCTTCCACTAGGCACCATTTCTAAACAATGGCATAAACTAGATCAGTTTATGAATCAAAATACATAATTCCCTACTTGTAAAACACTTAACATAAATTGAAATGTTTATGGATATAATCCATAATCATAAAAATGTTTTCTTTGAGGAAGTATATACTCATAAACCCTTCATAATGGTTTGTAAAGAAAATGAGATTTATCCTAAGCATATCCCCCGGGAGTGTCGTAACCAAGAGTGCAGCAAGACCCGTTGTCATGCACCAGTTCCCGTTCGAGTCTAGATCAATGTGGTGTTTTCAGGTTTTACCCCTAGGTACATCTGTGCCAGAGCTGCCTCTACCTTCTCGTATCCATATAAGGATGTATTGCTCAAAAAACTCACAAAATCTCTATAATACCAAAATTATAGGAAGTTCTTATATACTAATCCTCAAAGTATATCTTAGGGCTATGTGCTCTAATAAGAGTTTATCTAAATCTAGATTCCAAGGTTTGTACTAAACTTCCTCTAATACCAACTGTAATGCCCTGACCCCAGTTACCCAGAGTCGGTGCATTATTACATAACATTGGAATGATCACAAGAAAGATCAAATCTCGAAAGACCGATTAGTTTTGTAGCCTTGGAAACACTAGATATATTCATAAAGTTTTACATTACATCATAAAATGAAAACTACAACAATATAGTCTCCATAGTACACACTCTTATCCCCTCATACTATCCTTGCAGGTCATTCATAAATTACTTCTTCACATCCTGGGAAAAATTAAACATAGAAAAGGGGTGAGCTCAAATGCCCAGTAAGGATAACAATATAGCGGAAACTTTCATAAATAAGAATAAACATTCAAGGAAATGTATAACTAAAACAAAATACTTTTAAACTTGAACTTAAACATAGTATGGAAAAAATAAAATGAAATAATTCCATTTACTTATTCACATGGATATTCTAATAATCGAATAATCACATGCAATATCAATAACCACTTTCATAATAATGGAATGCATAATGCCAGACTATCATAACCACATAGCCAAGGCCTCGTGCCAAGACTACAAATAAGATTTTGTCAAGGCCTTGTGCCAAGACACTAGTTTGACTCATGAGACCTACCGATGCATCGAAGAGCTATAGCAGGCTCCACCCGTCACATATTAAGTCCAATGCATTCCCATATGAAAAGGTTTAAACATAACATAAACATTCGTATTAAAAGTTGCATACAAAATGTAAATACTTCATCCATAAACCACGAATGGTATAAAAATAACACATCCACAGTAAAACATATCAAAAAACCTTCAATAAAATATAGAAGTTTTGTATCATAATAAATCAACTTCAAATAAGCTTAAAATCCATCAAAGGATGTTGACATAGATGAAATAAAAACTCTTTTTAGAGAAATATCTCTTTTTATTTTGAAATAATTTAAGAGTAATATATTTATAAAATAAAACATTTTCTTTGAAAATATTCTTATAATCTTTTAAGGGAAGCTTCGACGATTTTACAACGGCGGAAAATAGTCGCACCCGCCGTATAAGTTTAAAAAAACATTCTTACCTTAATTCTGTCGAAAAGGTTAAAAAGGACCTTGTTTGGAAAATGACGGAAAGATTCATTTATAAACCACTTATAAAAGTCAACAAGGGTGTAAATGACTTTAACCCATATTCTAGTAAATAGTAAAAATGTTTTGAAACACATTTTTAAGAAACATGGATATGGATGATAAAGAAGTCCCAGTAGATTATTACGTATAAACAACCTCAGATTATGAAGAGATTGCGAAATAAACCCTTACATTGTACTTTTCATTGGTTGGGGTAGGTTAACCTCATGTATAATGGTGAAATATTTTTTATTAAATTATACAAGAATCATATATATTAATATGATATCATATATGATCATTTAACATTGCTTTGTTAATAATATCTTTGTATTATCGTTGTTTCTGGTGTTAACTTACTCATTTTCTTTTATATGTTTTGTTAAGTAAGACATGTTTGTTCTAGATATATTGTATCCTATTCATATCCAGAATAATATTAAGTCCTTAATCATTATTATTAATCTTCAAATGAGAATTATACTTGAATGGATTATGATGGAGAATGAATCTCATCGCATTCGTGGAGACGGTAGTCCGTACGTACGCACGAGCGACAATATCATTCTTTTGATATTAAAATAATATATAATTGGATGGTATATCATATATACAGAATAATTATAATGTTATATTTATTATTTACATGAATTAAAAATCATTATTATACCCATCCAAATAATAATATATTGAATAACAATTACACCACGACGTGGAGACGGTAAGCCGTACGTACACACGTATGGTGACATGTCATTCAAAGAATGGATAGAATACTGAATATGGTTGTACCATATTTATAATAATATTACAGTATATAGGAGATACTGGATTCATTATTTTAGAATGGGAATAACAAAGAAAGAATAAGTGGAAGAAGAAAGGAACTTGAAAAGGGGTGGTGAAATCATTACATCTTCTTCGGGTTCTTCCTTTTGATTTGATCAAAAGGTATCCTTAGGTTGGATTTATGACTAAAGGAAGGCCTCTAGGATGAATTGAGAGAAGTTTAGAGAGTATTTGGGCAGAGTTTTTCCGATACAAATGGCTTTGAAGGTGTGAATTAATGAGAAGGGGGAGTGCCCTTTTATAAGAGGGGTGAGGGGAACCTTTGGAAAAGCTAGAAATATTATTTTATAATAAATTAATATTCGGTTTATATTGGATCCAAAGTGGATTATTTAAAGTTTAAGGTGGGGATGGGTCTAAAACCACTCAACCAATAGGATTTAGACAGGTTTGGGTTACTATATTAACCTTATCTTTAAGTATTAACTCTTAGTTAATTAGTTTGACACTTACCATGTCACTTTGTATTTTTATATTATATAGTTAATAAACTTACTATATACCTACAAGAGACCCCCAAGTGGTCTATTAATGATACACATATCATGATATAATTATCTTTGCTGAACCTTAGATTTTTAGGAATTGAATATCAATTAATAATATAATATTTGTTTTGAAAACTCTTTTATGTCAATTTTGACACTATTTGGAAAATTGATATTTGTGAAAATCATAACAGAATGATTACTTTGAAAAAAGTTAATTAAATAATTCCTAACATGTCATATTAACCTATAAAATTAGTTTAATTCATAAAAAGTCTCAAATTATATTTATTGGGGTATTTATAATATCAATTAGTTTAATTTTTCACTATTATGGTAATTACTATATCATCATTGGGTCCTAAATAAATTAAAGTATTTAATGTATAAAAATTATAAATAAAATATAATTATGTAGGAAATATTTTTATATTTTTAATAAATATTTATAATCTAATTTATCTTATGTGTAACCATATATTAAAAAGGTTTCAGTAAATAAACTTTGATTTTAACTCTTTTAACTCTTCTTTGAATTAAATAATAATAAATGTCCTAATCTAATACAAGTGGAACTAAATGATAATATTTTATTACTAAGGTTGTTTTTGGTCAAGATAAACTTGTCCAATAGAATTAGGACATGTGTTAGGGTAATATTAATATCATTTTTAGCCTTAATTACCCTATTTACTTTTAACCGTGGTAAATAAAAGTAAAAAGTTACTATTCAACAAAAATTATTTTCATCTCATTAAACCACATTTTACTCCTTGATATTAACCGTGTCTCTCAAATTTTTGAAATTATACTCACAGAAGCGGTAAAATTAAGTTTTATGAAAAATTCAGTTTCTTTAACTACCACTTAGTGGTTTCACTATTCATCAAAAAATGAAGTTTTTTAGAAAAATACCAAAAATTCACCCTAGGCTAATTTTGATATTCCGAATCCAAAAATGAAGTCCATTTTGAAAAATAAAATTTATAAATTTTTAAAAAGTGGGTATTACTATTCATAATGGCTAGTTTGATTGGTTGTGGTGTTTTAGAACTCGATGTTGCGTACAACACACGCTATTGCATTATTCACAGAGAAGCGTACCGTAGAAGCTTGGGGTGTTACAGTTTCAATCCCATCCAGACGTGTAATGTAAAATGTGTATCCAAATCTGAGAAAATGGACCTCTTAACTCCATGAAACCGCACCACCTCATCCATATACCTCTTAGTTAAAGAATCAACTGTGCCCGACTCCTTGATTTCTAAGAAGTGATCTGATTTCATCAGCTGATTCACTACTACCCATATAGCATCAGAGCCTCCCTGAGATCTGGGTAACCCTGTGACAAAATCCATCAAGATTTCATCCCATTTCCACTCAGGGACATTCAAGGCCTACAATAAACCACCAGGAACATAGTGTTCAGCCTTTACCTGTTGGAAGACCAAGCATATTGCCACAAACTCCACTACCACCCGCTTCATCCTAGGCCACCAAAACTGTATCTTTAAGCCACAATACATCATATAAATTCTTTGTTGTACCACTAAATGTGAGTTATGGAACTCAAGAAGTACTCCCTCATGCACTGCCACCATAACAAACAAACCTCCACGGAATAGAATCTGATTCTTTACATCCTCCAACCATCCTTCTGGAGCATCACCATGGTCAACAAGGCTGCAAAAAACCTATGCTTTTAAGTATCCCCACTGAGACTCCTCCACATGCTACATCAAATAAGAATGTACTATCATCTGGAACAAAAAACCTCTACCACCATCCATTCATGTATCTAAGTGAAAGGGTTCCAACTCCTCCACAGCTTTCCAAGAATCCATATATTATTTAAAAACCTCTTTATGTGAATTTCTACTCAAAGAATTAGCCATGAAAATTCCCTTTCCTGAGGTGTAGGATATTTAAAAATTGTAATCTTGAAGAAACTCTATCCACATTTGCTGTCGCAATTTTATATTGCACTAGGAATAAATATAACTTAAACTCTTGTGATCTATAAAGACCACAAAGTTCTCCACAATGAGGTAATGTTTCCACAACTTCAACACAAACACGACCACTGCTAGCTCCAGAACATGGGAAGCATAGTTATTCTTTTGGGGGCGTAACTGCATAGACCCCTAAGAGATCACTTCTTACTAATACATGAAGATGCATAACAATCCTAGAAGGGAAGTGTCACAAAACACCTAAAAAGTTACTCCTTCCTCAGGAAACTGGAGCACTAACCAAATTCTCCTTCATGTAACCAAACCTTGCTTGTAATTTCTCACTCCACACAAAATCTTGGTATTTTCTAGTTAATACTGTCAACAGGGCTACAAATCAAGATAAATCAGGTACAAACCTCCGATAATAGCCCGCAAGACCAAAAAAACTGTGAACCTCTACTACATTCTTGGGTGCTTTCCAAGAAAAAACTATTTCTACCTTATACGGTTCCACTGCTATTCCCTACCTAGACACCACATTCCCAAGTAAATTCACTTCCCATGTCCAAAACTTGCACTTGGAAAACTTTACATAGAGTTTGTGTCGTCAAAGAACCTATAAGATGGTCCTGAGATGGTCAAAATTCTCCTCCTATGACCTTGAGTAGACTAGGATGTCGTTGATAAACACAATGAAAAACTAATCCAAGAACTCATGGAACATAGAATTCATACATCCCATGAACATTTCTAGCATGTTCATAACACTGAAGGGAATGACCAAAAAATCGAAGTTCCCATACCAACACCTAAAAGAAGTCATTGAGACATCACTCTCATTCACCCTAAATTGGTGATATCCATACCACAGATCAATCTTAGAAAAAAAAACTTGCCCCTATCAGCTGGTCGAAAAGATCATCTTTCCTCGGGAGAGGGAAAAGGTTCTTGATCTTCACCTGATTCAACCTCTGGTGTTCTATGTACAACCTCAGACCACCATATTATTTCTTTTCAAACAAGACTAGAGTACCCCACGATGACACACTGGGACGAATAAAACCCTTCTACATCAGATCATCTATCTAAATTCATAACTCTCACAACTCATAAGGTACTATCTGATAAAGATCCATTGAAATATGAGAACCACTGAGCTATAGGTCTGTCCTGAACTCAACATCATGTTGAGGGAGAATCATCGCAACCTACTCAGGGAAAACATCCGAGAACTTCCCAACAACTATGGGAACCTCCACCATCCCAACGTCTGCTGATTCCACTGACAACTCAGCCAATAAGAAAAGAAGGGGCTCCATACACCGACTTCCCACTGAAAGCTCCATTCACGAATGAAAACCACACAACAACCATCCATATATGAAAAAAATAATCTCCTATGAAATTATTCGATAACAGCATACACAAAATACAACCAGTCGATGCCAAGGATGACATCGTATGGCTACATATGTAGCAAGAAAAGGTCCCCATAGGACTGATACGGTCCCATCATTAGTCTATACCCCCAACACACATCAAACAATATGGTATGACCTCCTAATGACATACTCAACACCAGGGGAATAAGAAGCCTCTCTATGTCTATTCCTAGAGAATGGGCCAGAGCGAGTGCAAAAAAGGAGTGAAAAGCTCCTGAATCAAACAAAGCACA
This sequence comes from Viscum album, assembly GCA_963277665.1. NCBI lineage: Eukaryota > Viridiplantae > Streptophyta > Magnoliopsida > Santalales > Viscaceae > Viscum > Viscum album. The sequence goes on along the minus strand of OY728166.1, from coordinate 1,062,996,495 downwards.
AGAAAGGGTACTATACAAGCTGATCATACCTCTAACGATCTCTGGTGCCAACGAAACTACTACCTCTACTACATTCAACCGACCATTCATGACTCCTCTTACTCTCTACTGAAGTCCTCCTCCATAGCCACACTTAGGTCATGGTCCCTAAGCATGAGGGATATCCCGAGGTCGGCCTCTACCTACCCCATCTCCCCTCGGCGGAGCATGATCCTGATGTCCCTGCTACAGAAATTGCATGGCTGGAAACTACTACTGAGGTTGGTGCTAATCCTTCCCACCTCCACCATACTAATCTCGAATAACTACTGGACAATAGTTCTGAATATGGACACAGACCCCACATATGAAACAACTTGGTCCCAAGTTCACATGAAAGGAATGGGAACCGCCAACACTAGAAGGTCGGAAAGGATGCTACTGAAGTAGAATCCCCACTAGACGAAACCTTAAAGGACTTGGAGCCTAAAACCCACTACGAGAAACCTTTCCTCTAGAAGAAACCTTCTAGCTCCCCTCTCATGGTAAACCTCTTTATGAGTGCATCTGTTGTAACACCCCGAGCTTCCATGATACGCTTCTCATTCAATAATGCAATAACTTGCATTGTACGCAACTTCGAGTTCTAAAACACCACAACTAATTAAACTAGCCGTTGTGAATAGTAATACCTACTTTTTGAAATTTTATAAATTTTATTTATCAAAATGGACTTCATTTTTGGATTCGGAATATCTAAATTAGCCTATGTTGAATTTTTGGTATTTTTCTGAGAACTTCTAATATTTTATGAATTGTGAAAAATACTTAAAAACAACTTTTTTAATCAAAATAATTTATAGTGATAAATTATACTATTTATTGGTTTTAAAGTATAATTAGAATATATTTTTACCATTTTATCCAATGGTGGTCATTAGAATTAATTTAACATTGAAATTGGACATAAACAATTGTCAATCTTTTGATATAAATTGTTTCTTAAAACACGCTATTTGTTGTGACAGCGAGAATTAATTATAAAATTAATTAATGCAACTTATATGTTTGGAATTCTTTAAAATAGACATCATTTTTGAATTCAGAATATCAATTATAGTTTAGGGTGAAATTTTGGCATTGTTCTGAAAAACTTCAATTTTTGATGAATAGTGAAACCACTAAGTGGTAGTTAAATAACTGATTTTTCGTTTAAATGAAACATTACCATTTCTGTGATTTGATTTTCAAAAATCCGACATACATGGTTGTCATTAAGAAGTAAAATGTGGTTCAATGAGATTAAAATAATTTTTTGGTGAATAGTAACTTTTAAGTTCTTAATCGCGATTAGAGGTAATTAGTGTAGTTTAAGGTACAAATAATGTTTTAATAATATGAGATGAGCATGACACTTGTACTACTCCTATTGGATGAGTCATGACCGACCAAGACAACCCATGGGTCAACTTGGGGACCCCATGGATCCACTTTAGTTGGAAAATGACATTAATATATATTTATTTAATGTTAAAATTAAATTGACACAAACATGGGTTATTTTACTAAAACAGTTTTTAAGTAGGGTTACACAAGTCCAAATTTTTACTATAAATATTCATTAGAAAGATAAAAAGATTTCCTACATCATAGTATTTTTTTTATAATTTTTAGACATTAAATAAATTAAATTATTTATGACATCATTATGATGCAGCGATGACCTCATTATTTAACGATTTAAATAAAATGAGAAGATAATGCAAAATCCAAGGCTTACACTTGTCCAAAGCCTATTGGATGAGGAGATTTCGAAACCTTATCACCTTAGCCTCGAATTATATAAGTGTGGGACCTTTATAATCCGAAAAGCATTGTGAAATAATATAACATTTCAATCTTTCCAAAAGTGCCCCTCCTCTCCACTTATAAAAGGCCCCCACCTCTCCCACCTCATTTACACTTTCAAGCCATTTGGATCGGCCAAACTCTGCCCAAATACTCTCCCAACTTCCCCCTCTTACTCCTAGAAGCCTCACATTGGGCAGAACTCTTCCCAAGGAAGCCTTTGGCTCAAATCAAAAAGAGTTACCCGATTTTGAGGTAATGTCTTCTCTAATGTTGTTTTGTTTTATTTTTCTTCTCCAACCCCATAAACTCTTTTTATTCATTTCTTTTGTAACAACACCAGTATCCTAAATATACTAGTATGTTGTTATAAGAAGAATTAGAGCTACACTTACACACACCTACATCTAATGGTTAAAGAACATACGGTTTCTGTGGATGGCGAATTTCTGCCTCACGAAACGATGATTGTTCAACACTCATATAACACCTTCAAAGGTGGCCATTAAGATGTCACTATTTTTATATATGATATATAATATGTTTATGTCTTACTTATGCTTCTTTATTTATTATTTATGGCATACTTTATGGTTTCCATTATGGGTAAAACGCGATAATTTCATTTTAGGAAGTGCGGACTACCGCCCCCTCAAAGTGATTTGAATCGATAATGCCATATGTGGGATGTATAAAGGATGGAGTAAATGGTATTATATACTATATTATACTGGAATTATATTATACATTTAAATAATTATGATTTAGTTCCATTAAATATGAAATTGAAATGAAAGTAGCGTTCATGCGTACGTACGGCTTACCGTCTCCATGAACGGTGCATTTCATTTCTTACCTCTAAATGTTATGTGACATTATGAATGAATGTATATACTGTATATATATGATATATATGATATCTACATCATGAATATAATTATGGATATAATGTATATTTCACCACATGAACAACTTGAAATTATAGGAAGTTTATTTTTTGACTCAAGTACCAAAGATCGACAAAACGACCGTTATTAACTTAAATAATTAAATAATGTTCATAACATGGTAATAAGGGATATAAAAGGAATAATGAAAATGAAAAAGGTTCTTAAGTAAATAGAAATTAACTCTAGTTTATTATTCAGGAGGTTAAAGAATGGTCGAGTCAGGACAGGACGCAAGGTAAGGGTTTACTTCACAACCTCTTCATTATCCAAGGTTGTTTATACATAATTATCTACTGGGACCTCGTTATCATCCACATCCATGTTTCTTCAAAATGTATTTCAAAACATTTTTATTATTTACAAGAATATGGGTTAAAGTCATTTATACCCTTTTTGACTTTTTATAAGAGGAATCTTTCCATCGTTTTCAAAACAAGGTCCTTTTTAACCTTTTCGACAGAATTGAGGTAAGAATGTTTTTTTAACTTATACGGCGGGTGTAGTTATTTTCCGCCGTTATAAAATCTTCAAAGCTCTCCTTACAAGCTTATAAGAATATTTTCAAGAAATTTTTTTGTTTTATATTTCTCTTAAATGATTTCAAAAATAGAAAGAGATATTTCTATAAAAAGTGTTTTGATTTCATCCATGTCAACATCCTTTGATGGATTTTACGCTTATTTGAAGTTGATTTATTATAATACAAAACTTCTATATTGTATTCAAGGTTTTTGTGATATGTTTGACTGTGGATGTGCTATTTTATACCATTCATAGTTTATGGTGAAATTATTGACATTTCGTATGCTAGTTTTAATACGAATGTTTATGTTATGTTTAAACCTTTTCATATGGGAATGCATTGGACTTAATATGTGACGAGTGGAGCCCGCTATAGCTCCTCGATGCATCGGCAGGTCTCATGAGACAAACTAGTGTCTTGGCACGAGGCCTTGACAAAATCTTATTTGTGGTCTTGGCACGAGGCCTTGGCTACGTGGTTATGATAGTCTGGCATTATGCATTCCATCATTATGAAAGTGGTTATTGATATTGCACGTGATTATTCGACCATTAGAATATCCATGTGAATAAGTAAATGGCATTATCTCATTTTACTTTTTCCATATTATGTTGCAGTTCATGTTTGAAATTCTTTTGTTTTAGTTATACATTGCCTTAAATGTTTATGTTTATTTATGAAAGCTTCCTCAATATTGTTATCCTTACTGAGCATTTGAGCTCACCCCTTTCAATGTTTTAATATTTTCCATGATGTGAAGAAGTATTTTATGAATGACCTGCAGGGATAGTCTGAAGAGGATAGAAGTGTGGACTATGGAGACATTATGTTGTTGTAGTAGTTTTTCATTTTATGATGTAATGTAAAACTTATGAATCTATCTAGTCTTTCCAAGGCTACTAAACTAATCGGTCTTTCGAGACTTGATCTTTTGTGATCATGCCAATGTTACGAAGTAATGCACCAACTCTGGGTAGCTGGGGTCGGGGTGTTACAGTTGGTATCAGAGGAAGTTTAGTACAAACCTTGGAAGCTAGATTTAGATAAACTCTGATTAGAGCACATAGACCTAAGATGAACTTTGAGGATTAGTATAGAAGAACTTCCTAGAATTTGGGTATTGTAGAGATTTTGTGAGTTTTCCGAGCAATACATCCCTGTCTGGATACGAGAAGGTAGAGGCGGCTCTGGCACAGATGTTCCTAGGGGTAAAACCCGAAAACACCGCTTTGAGCTAGACTCGAACGGGAACTGGTGCACGACAACGGGCATTGCTGCACTCTTGGTTACGACACTCCCGGGGGATATGCTTAGGATAACTCTCATTTTCTCTACGAATCATTATGAAGGGTTTATGAGTATATAATTCCTCAAAGAAAACATTTTTATGATTATGGATTATATCCATAAATAGTTCAATTTATGTTAAGTGTTTTTTAAGTATAGGATTATGTATTTTGATTCATAAACTAATCTAGTTTATGCCATTGTTTAGAAATGGTGCCTAGTGGAAGGAATGGAAACCGTATCAATGCACGCACTCCGTGCAGGGATTGCCCTCCTGCTCAAGATAATTATGGTGGAGCTAGTGATACAACTGGTGCCGATCAGCTTCTCACCGTACTGGGACAACTCACGCAGGTTATGAATAATAACCTTACTCATATGGAGCACCTTGATCTGCAACGTGGAGGATCAATGTTAGACCGCTTCATGAGGCAACAACCACAAACCTTCAATGGGAGTACAAATCCTATAGTAGCTGAGCAGTGGATAAATTCCTTAGAGAAAATATTCCATGCCTTGGGGAGTAGTGAAAGGGAGAAGGTTGTCATGGCAGTTTACCGCCTCATTGGAGATGCCGATCAGTGGTGGTCACTGATTCAAAACACAAAGGAAGATGATGACGTATCGAATATGGAATGGAGGGAGTTCAAAGAGATTTTCTTAGAAAAATCCTTTCCTCGTGACCATCGAGCAGATATGGAAAGACAATTTCTGAGTCTGAGGCAGAAGGAGGATGAGAATGTCGCAAAGTATGAGGCTAACTTTACAAGGTTAGCGAGGCATGCTGCCAATTATATACGTAACCCAAGGAGTAAGATTGATCGTTTCTTTGATGGGTTAAAACCATTTCTCCGTCAAGATTTAGTATCACAATCCTTCTCATCATACGAAGATATTGTCTTGTGTTCTATCAAGACAGAAAAGGAATTCTCTAAGTCTTATGACAACAAAGTAAAGCAAGAGAAGAAGAGAACGGTGGAACAAGAGACAGATAAAGGGAAAAGGGAAAGAAGGATTCTCCATTATGTGATAATTGTGGGAATAATCACCCTCGTACTTGCCTAAAAGGAATGGGAGTTTGTTATAAATGTGGAGAAAAGGGTCACCAGGCTCGTGATTGCAAGGGAAAGAAAGAGGCTGTCAAAGTTGAATGCTACAATTGTAGGGAAACAGGGAATTATGCAAATGAATGTCCTAAGCGTCAAGGAAACTTACCTCAGAAAAGGCCAAGGGATCAAGGCCAATCTTATACTGTGACTACAGTTGAAGCGGAATAATTAATGTATTGGTGATTTTGGACTCAAGGATTATATTCTGGTTATAAGAATAATGTGATATATATATATGGATTGTACTGCAGTACTTTTTGATTTCAGTAAGGTTTTAATATGATTAAGGTAATCATATTTTTAATATGTGACAAAAAGAGAAACTTTTCTTTGTTTGAGGAATCTGATGTTACAATTGATTTTGGAATTTAGAGACCTTTTAGAGAAAGTCTGGACGGAGGTATTTTGGATAACTATTAAGGTTGGAATGGATTAAGTTGAACCATGGATAGTATTGTTTAAGGTTAAAGCATTTCTGAAGATTATTTTTGGAATATTATAATACTATAGTTTTAGGAAAAGGACAACCTGCAGGGTGGGGAATAACCCGTCGCGTCGGACAAAGCTGCAGGAATCGAACCCACAACCATAGTGGGACAAGCCTTTATTTCCTACCACTAGCCTACAGGAAGTCCCTGGTTATTACAAAATAGTTTTACTAATCTAAATGGCATGTGTTAACATTTGGAACCTTATACAATTAGGATAAATAGAATATTTTTGAGTTCTGTTACCATTTGGAGTAAAAGTTGTGTTTGTGGTAAAAATTTATTAACGAATGAAAGTATACATAACAAGTATGTATATTCCCTTACGTTCTTAGTAAATCTCCTAAATAAATTCCTCAACATTATAAAAGGTAACTTAAAACGAAAATGTTGTCGGTTAACTTTTCCTACTGGGGAATCAATGATCGTTTAACCAATCACAAGTTTGTGATTTTCTTGTAGTTAAACTTTCTCCTAATCCTGTTTTCTATAATTCTCCATCAGACCTTGATGGTTTGTTTCTCCTCCATATCCATATTTTCATAGAATCCTAGAATGGGCTATCTCGGGTGACCTTTGTACTTATCTTGCTTTCTTTTAATGTTATATATTTATTAACCTTATTTCCGATGTGGGTTTTCCACAATGGTATTTTAAATTTTCAACCTTTTATTTTCAAAGAAAAAATTTCAAATTTCGAGGACGCAATTTATTGAAGGAGGGTAGAATGTAACACCCCTAGCTTCCATGATACGCTTCTCATTCAATAATGCAATAACTTGCATTGTACGCAACTTCGAGTTCTAAAACACCACAACTAATTAAACTAGCCGTTGTGAATAATAATACCTACTTTTTGAAATTTTATAAATTTTATTTATCAAAATGGACTTCATTTTTGGATTCAGAATATCGAAATTAGCCTATGTTGAATTTTTGGTATTTTTTTGAGAACTTCTAATTTTTTATGAATTGTGAAAAATACTTAAAAACAACTTTTTTAATCAAAATAATTTATAGTGATAAATTATACTATTTAGTGGTTTTAAAGTATAATTAGAATATATTTTTACCATTTTATCCAATGGTGGTCATTAGAATTAATTTAACATTGAAATTGGACATAAACAATTGTCAATCTTTTGATATAAATTGTTTCTTAAAACACGCTATTTGTTGTGACAGCGGGAATTAATTATAAAATTAATTAATGCAACTTATATGTTTGTAATTTTTTAAAATAGACATCATTTTTGAATTCGGAATATCAATTATAGTTTAGGGTGAAATTTTGGAATTGTTCTGAAAAACTTCAATTTTTGATGAATAGTGAAACCACTAAGTGGTAGTTAAATAACCGATTTTTCATTTAAATGAAATATTACCACTTCTGTGATTTGATTTTCAAAAATCCGAAATAAATGGTTTTCATTAAGAAGTAAAATGTGGTTCAATGAGATTAAAATAATTTTTTGGTGAATAGTAACTTTTAAGTTCTTAATCGCGATTAGAGGTAATTAGTGTAGTTTAAGGTACAAATAATGTTTTAATAATATGAGATGAGCATGACACTTGTCCTACTCCTATTGGATGAGTCATGGCCGACGAAGACAACCCATGGGTCAACTTGGGGACCCCATGGAGCCACTTTAAATTGACACAAACATGAGTTATTTTACTAAAACAGTTTTTAAGTGGGGTTACACAAGTCCAAATTTTGACTATAAATATTAATTAGAAAGCTAAAAAGATTTACTACATCATAGTATTTTTTTTATAATTTTTAGACATTAAATAAATTAAATTATTTATGACATCATTATGATGCAGCGATGACCTCATTATTTAATGATTTAAATAAAATGAGAAGATAATGCAAAATCCAAGGCTTACACTTGTCCAAAGCCTATTGGATGAGGAGATTTCGAAACCTTATCACCTTAGCCTAGAATTATATAAGCGTGGGACCTTTATAATCCGAAAAGCATTGTGAAATAATATAACATTTCAATCTTTCCAAAAGTGCCCCTCCTCTCCACTTATAAAAGGCCCCCACCTCTCCCACCTCATTTACACTTTCAAGCCGTTTGGCTCGGCCAACCTCTGCCCAAATACTCTCCCAACTTCCCCCTCTTACTCCTAGAAGCCTCACATTGGGCATAACTCTTCCCAAGGAAGCCTTTGGCTCAAATCAAAAAGAGTTACCCGATTTTGAGGTAATGTCTTCTCTAATGTTGTTTTGTTTTATTTTTCTTCTCCAACCCCCTAAACTCTTTTTATCCATTTATTTTGTAACAACACCAGTATCATAAATATACTAGGATGTTTTTATAAGAAGGATTCGAGATACACTTACACACACCTACATCTAATGGTTAAAGAACATATGGTTTCTGTGGATGGCGAATTTCTGCCTCACGAAACGATGATTGTTCAACACTCATATAACACCTTCAAAGGTGGCCATTAAGATGTCAATATTTTTTTTATATGATATATAATATGTTTATGTCTTACTTATGCTTCTGTATTTCTCATTTATGGCATACTTTATGATTTCCATTATGGGTAAAATGCGATAATTTCATTTTAGGAAGTGCGGACTACCGCCCCCTCAAAGTGATTTGAATCGATAATGCCATATGTGGGATGTATAAAGGATGGAGTAAATGGTATTATACACTATATTATACTGGAATTATATTATAAATTTAAATAATTATGATTTAGTTCCATTAAATATGAAATTGAAATGAAAGTAGCGTTCATGCGTACGTACGGCTTACCGTCTCCATGAACGGTACATTTCATTTCTTACCTCTAAATGTTATGTGACATTATGAATGAATGTATATACTGTATATATATGATATATATGATATCTACATCATGAATATAATTATGGATATAATGGATATTTCACCACATGAACAACTTGAAATTATAGGAAGTTTATTTTTGACTCAAGTACCAAAGATCGACAAAACGACCGTTATTAACTTAAATAATTAAATAATGTTCATAACATGGTAATAAAGGATATAAAAGGAATAATGAACATGAAAAAGATTCTTAAGTAAATAGAAATTAGCTCTAGTTTATTATTCAGGAGGTTAAATAATGGTCGAGTCAGGACAGGACGCAAGGTAAGGGTTTACTTCACAACCTCTTCATTATCCAAGGTTGTTTATACATAATTATCTACTGGGACCTCGTTATCATCCACATCCATGTTTCTTCAAAATGTATTTCAAAACATTTTTATTATTTACAAGAATATGGGTTAAAGTCATTTATACCCTTTTTGACTTTTTATAAGAGGAATCTTTCCATCGTTTTCAAAACAAGGTCCTTTTTAACCTTTTCGACAGAATTGAGGTAAGAATGTTTTTTAACTTATACGGCGGGTGCAGTTATTTTCCGCCGTTATAAAATCTTCAAAGCTTTCCTTACAAGCTTATAAGAATATTTTCAAGAAAATGTTTTGTTTTATATGGCTCTTAAATGATTTCAAAAATAGAAAGAGATATTTCTCTAAAAAGTGTTTTGATTTCATCTATGTCAACATCCTTTGATGGATTTTACGCTTATTTGAAGTTGATTTATTATAATACAAAACTTCTATATTGTATTGAAGGTTTTTGTGATATGTTTGACTGTGGATGTTCTATTTTATACCATTCATAGTTTATGGTGAAATTATTGACATTTCGTATGCTAGTTTTAATACGAATGTTTATGTTATGTTTAAACCTTTTCATATGGGAATGCATTGGACTTAATATGTGACGGGTGGAGCCCGCTATAGCTCCTCGATGCATCGGCAGGTCTCATGAGACAAACTAGTGTCTTGGCACGAGGCCTTGACAAAATCTTATTTGTGGTCTTGGCACGAGGCCTTGGCTACGTGGTTATGATAGTCTGGCATTATGCATTCCATCATTATGAAAGTGGTTATTGATATTGCACGTGATTATTAGACCAGTAGAATATCCATGTGAATAAGTAAATGGCATTATCTCATTTTACTTTTTCCATATTATGTTGCAGTTCATGTTTTAAAGTCTTTTGTTTTAGTTATACATTGCCTTAAATGTTTATGTTTATTTATGAAAGCTTCCTCAATATTGTTATCCTTACTTAGCATCTGAGCTCACCCCTTTCAATGTTTTAATATTTTCCAGGATGTGAAGAAGTATTTTATGAATGACCTGCAGGGATAGTCTGAAGAGGATAGAAGTGTGGACTATAGAGACATTATGTTGTTGTAGTAGTTTTTCATTTTATGATGTAATGTAAAACTTATGAATGTATCTAGTCTTTCCAAGGCTACTAAACTAATCGGTCTTTCGAGACTTGATCTTTTGTGATCATGCCAATGTTACGAAGTAATGCACCGACTCTGGGTAGCTGGGGTCGGGGCGTTACAGTTGGTATCAGAGGAAGTTTAGTACAAACCTTGGAAGCTAGATTTAGATAAACTCTGATTAGAGAACATAGACCTAAGATGAACTTTGAGGATTAGTATAGAAGAACTTCCTAGAATTTTGGTATTGTAGAGATTTTGTGAGTTTTCCGAGCAATACATCCCTGTCTGGATACGAGCAGGTAGAGGCGACTCTGGCACAGATGTTCCTAGGGGTAAAACCCGAAAACACCGCTTTGAGCTAGACTCGAACGAGAACTGGTGCACGACAACGGGCCTTGCTGCACTCTTGGTTACGACACTCCCGGGGGATATGCTTAGGATAACTCTCATTTTCTCTACAAATCATTATGAAGGGTTTATGAGTATATACTTCCTCAAAGAAAACATTTTTATGATTATGGATTATATCCATAAATAGTTCAATTTATGTTAATTGTTTTATAAGTATAGGATTATGTATTTTGATTCATAAACTAATCTAGTTTATGCCATTGTTTAGAAATGGTGCCTAGTGGAAGGAATGGAAACCGTATCAATGCATGCACTCCGTGCATGGATTTCCCTCCTGCTCAAGATAATTATGGTGGAGCTAGTGATACAACTGGTGCCGATCACTTTCTCACCGTACTGGGACAACTCACGCAGGTTATGAATAATAACCTTACTCGTATGGAGCACCCTGATCCGCAACGTGGAGGATCAATGTTAGACCACTTCATGAGGTAACAACCACCAACCTTCAATGGGAGTACAAATCCTATAGTAGCTGAGAAATGGATAAATTCCTTAGAGAAAATATTCCATGCCTTGGGGAGTAGTGAAAGGGAGAAGGTTGTCATGGCAGTTTACCGCCTCACTGGAGATGCCGATCAGTGGTGGTCGCTGATTCAAAACACAAAGGAAGATGATGACGTATCGAATATGGAATGGAGGGAGTTCAAAGAGCTTTTCTTAGAAAAATACTTTCCTCGTGACCATCGAGCAGATATGGAAAGGCAATTTCTGAGTCTGTGGCAGAAAAAGGATAGGAATGTCGCAAAGTATGAGGCTAACTTTACAAGGTTAGCGAGGCATACTGCCGATTATATACGTAACCCAAAGAGTAAGATTGATCGTTTCTTTGATGGGTTAAAACCATTTCTCCGTCGAGCTTTAGTATCAAAATCCTTCTCATCATACGAAGATATTGTCTTGTGTGCTATCAAGACAGAAAAGGAATTCTCTAAGTCTTATGACAACAAAGTAAAGCAAGAGAAGAAGAGAACGGTGGAACAAGAGACAGATAAAGGGAAAAAGGGAAAGAAGGATTTTACATTATGTAATAATTGTGGGAAGAATCACCCTGGTACTTGCCTAAAAGGAATGGGAGTTTGTTATAAATGTGGAGAAAATGGTCACCAGGCTCGTGATTGCAAGGGAAAGAAAGAGGCTGTCAAAGTTGAATGCTACAATTGTAGGGAAACAGGGCATTATGCAAATGAATGTCCTAAGCGTCAAGGAAACTTACCTCAGAAAAGGCCAAGGGATCAAGGCCAATCTTATGCTGTGACTACAGTTGAAGGGGAATAATTAATGTATTGGTGCTTTTGGACTCAAGGATTATATTCTGGTTATAAGAATAATGTGATATATATATATGGATTGTACTGCAGTACTTGTTGATTTCAGTAAGGTTTTAATATGATTAAGGTAATCATATTTTTAGTATGTGACAAAAAGAGAAACTTTTCTTTGTTTGGGGAATCTGATGTTACAATTGATTTTGGAATTTAGAGACCTTTTAGAGAAAGTCTGGACGGAGGTATTTTGGATAACTATTAAGGTTGGAATGGATTAAGTTGAACCATGGATAGTATTATTTAAGGTTAAAGCATTTCTGAATATTATTTTTGGAATATTATAATACTATAGTTTTAGGAAAAGTACAACCTACAGGGTGGGGAATAACCCGTCGCGTCAGACAAAGCTGCAGGAATCGAACCCACAACCATAGTGCGACAAGCCTTTATTTCCTACCACTAGCCTACAGGAAGTCCCTGGTTATTACAAAATAGTTTTACTAATCTAAATGGTATGTGTTAACATTTGGAACCTTATAAAATTAGGATAAATAGAATATTTTTGGGTTCTGTTACCATTTGGAGTAAAAGTTGTGTTTGTGGTAAAATTTTATTAACGAATGAAAGTATACATAACAAGTATGTATATTCCCTTACATTCTTAGTAAATCTCCTAAATAAATTCCTCAACATTATAAAAGGTAACTTAAAACAAAAATGTTGTCGGTTAACTTTTCCTACTGGGGAATCAATGATCGTTTAACCAATCACAAGTTTGTGATTTTCTTGTAGTTAAACTTTCTCCTAATCCTGTTTTCTATAACTCTCCATCAGACCTTGATGGTTTGTTTCTCCTCCATATCCATATTTTCATAGAATCCTAGAATGGGCTATCTCGGGTGACCTTTGTACTTATCTTGCTTTCTTTTAATGTTATATATTTATTAACCTTATTTCCGATGTGGGTTTTCCACAATGGTATTTTCAATTTTCAACCTTTTATTTTCAAAGAAAAAATTTCAAATTGCGAGGACGCAATTTATTGAAGGAGGGGAGAATGTAACACCCCGAGCTTCCATGATACGCTTCTCATTCAATAATGCAATAACTTGCATTGTACGCAACTTCGAGTTCTAAAACACCACAACTAATTAAACTAGCCGTTGTGAATAGTAATACCTACTTTTTGAAATTTTATAAATTTTATTTATCAAAATGGACTTCATTTTTGGATTCGGAATATCGAAATTAGCCTATGTTGAATTTTTGGTATTTTTCTGAAAACTTCTAATTTTTTAGGAATTGTGAAAAATACTTAAAAACAACTTTTTTAATCAAAATAATTTATAGTGATAAATTATACTATTTAGTGGTTTTAAAGTATAATTAGAATATATTTTTACCATTTTATCCAATGGTGGTCATTAGAATTAATTTAACATTGAAATTGGACATAAAGAATTTTCAATCTTTTGATATAAATTGTTTCTTAAAACACGCTATTTGTTGTGACAGCGGGAATTAATTATAAAATTAATTAATGCAACTTATATGTTTGTAATTTTTTAAAATAGACATCATTTTTGAATTCGGAATATCAATTATAGTTTAGGGTGAAATTTTGGCATTCTTCTGAAAAACTTCAATTTTTGATGAATAGTGAAACCACTAAGTGGTAGTTAAATAACTGATTTTTCGTTTAAATGAAATATTACCACTTCTGTGATTTGATTCTCAAAAATCCGACATACACGGTTGTAATTAAGATGTAAAATGTGGTTCAATGAGATTAAAATAATTTTTTGGTGAATAGTAACTTTTAAGTTCTTAATCGCGATTAGAGGTAATTAGTGTAGTTTAAGGTACAAATAATGTTTTAATAATATGAGATGAGCATGACACTTGTCCTACTCCTATTGGATGAGTCATGGCCGACCAAGACAACCCATGTGTCAACTTGGGGACCCCATGGAGCCACTTTAGTTGGAAAATGACATTAATATATATTTATTTAATGTTAAAATTAAATTGACACAAACATGAGTTATTTTACTAAAACTTTTTTTAAGTGGGGTTACACAAGTCAAAATTTTGACTTATCCTCGAATTATATAAGTGTGGGACCTTTAGAATCCGAAAAGCATTGTGAAATAATATAACATTTCAATCTTTCCAAAAGTGCCCCTCCTCTCCACTTATAAACGGCCCCCACCTCTCCCATCTCATTTACACTTTCAAGCCATTTGGCTCGGCCAAAATCTGCCCAAATACTCTCCCAACTTCCCCCTCTTACTCCTAGAAGCCTCAAATTGGGAAGAACTCTTCCCAAGGAATCCTTTGGCTCAAATCAAAAAGAGTTACCCGATTTTGAGGTAATGTCTTCTCTAATGTTGTTTTGTTTTATTTTTCTTCTCCAACCCCCTAAAATCTTTTTATTCATTTCTTTTGTAACAACACCAGTATCCGAAATATACTAGGATATTGTTATAAGAAGGATTCGAGCTACACTTACACACACCTACATCTAATGGTTAAAGAACATACGGTTTCTGTGGATGGCGAATTTCTGCCTCACGAAACGATGATTGTTCAACACTCATATAACACCTTCAAAGGTGGCCATTAAGATGTCACTATTTTTATATATGATATATAATATGTTTATGTCTTACTTATGCTTCTGTTTTTCTCATTTATGGCATACTTTATGATTTCCATTATGGGTAAAACACGATAATTTCATTTTAGGAAGTGCGGACTACCGCCCCCTCAAAGTGATTTGAATCGATAATGCCATATGTGGGATGTATAAAGGATGGAGTAAATGGTATTATACACTATATTATACTGGAATTATATTATACATTTAAATCATTATGATTTAGTTCCATTAAATATGAAATTGAAATGAAAGTAGCGTTCATGCGTACGTACGACTTACCGTCTCCATGAACGGTGCATTTCATTTCTTACCTCTAAATGTTATGTGACATTATGAATGAATGTATATACTGTATATATATGATATATATGATATCTACATCATGAATATAATTCTGGATATAATGGATATTTCACCACATGAACAACTTGAAATTATAGGAAGTTTATTTTTGACTCAAGTACCAAAGATCGACAAAACGACCGTTATTAACTTAAATAATTAAATAATGTTCATAACATGGTAATAAGGGATACAAAAGGAATAATGAACATGAAAAAGGTTCTTAAGTAAATATAAATTAACTATAGTTTATTATTCAGGAGGTTAAAGAATGGTCGAGTCAGGACAGGACGCAAGGTAAGGGTTTACTTCACAACCTCTTCATTATCCAAGGTTGTTTATACATAATTATCTACTGGGACCTCGTTATCATCCAAATCCATGTTTCTTCAAAATGTATTTCAAAACATTTTTATTATTTACAAGAATATGGGTTAAAGTCATTTATACCCTTTTTGACTTTTTATAAGAGGAATCTTTCCATCGTTTTCAAAACAAGGTCCTTTTTAACCTTTTCGACAGAATTGAGGTAAGACTGTTTTTTTAACTTATACGGCGGGTGCGGTTATTTTCCGCCGTTATAAAATCTTCAAAGATTTCCTTACAAGCTTATAAGAATATTTTCAAGAAATTTTTTTGTTTTATATGGCTCTTAAATGATTTCAAAAATAGAAAGAGATATTTCTCTAAAAAGTGTTTTGATTTCATCTATGTCAACATCCTTTGATGGATTTTACGCTTATTTGAAGTTGATTTATTATAATACAAAACTTCTATATTGTATTGAAGGTTTTTGTGATATGTTTGACTGTGGATGTGCTATTTTATACCATTCATAGTTTATGGTGAAATTTTTGACATTTCGTATGCTAGTTTTAATACGAATGTTTATGTTATGTTTAAACCTTTTCATATGGGAATGCATTGGACTTAATATGTGACGGGTGGAGCCAGTTATAGCTCCTCGATGCATCGGCAGGTCTCATGAGACAAACTAGTGTCTTGGCACGAGGCCTTGAAAAAATCTTATTTGTGGTCTTGGCACGAGGCCTTGGATACGTGGTTATGATAGTCTGACATTATGCATTCCATCATTATGAAAGTGGTTATTTATATTGCACGTGATTATTCGACCAGTAGAATATCCATGTGAATAAGTAAATGGAATTATCTCATTTTACTTTTGCCATATTATGTTGCAGTTCATGTTTTAAAGGCTTTTGTTTTAGTTATACATTGCCTTAAATGTTTATGTTTATTTATGAAAGCTTCCTCAATATTGTTATCCTTACTGAGAATCTGAGCTCACCCCTTTCAATGTTTTAATATTTTCCAGGATGTGAAGAAGTATTTTATGAATGAACTGCAGGGATAGTCCGAAGAGGATAGAAGTGTGGACTATGGAGACATTATGTTGTTGTAGTAGTTTTTCATTTTATGATGTAATGTAAAACTTATGAATGTATCTAGTCTTTCCAAGGCTACTAAACTAATCGGTCTTTCGAGACTTGATCTTTTGTGATCATGCCAATGTTATGAAGTAATGCACCGACTCTGGGTAGCTGGGGTCGGGGCGTTACATCTGTTCAACGACCTCTACCTTCTTCTGAACCTCCAAGTATGTCATAAACGTAAAGTGTGTAACCAAATACTCTATAGAAGGATGAAGTACCTCATCTAGGAATCTCGTATGAGACTCCTCATCTGGGAAAAGATCAAGGGAAAATGAAGAAGATCCCTAAAATTAATCCCTAGCTCCTATATCAACATACTCCCCTACTGAAGGGAGAGTAGCTCCTGCCTCTTCTCATCCTTCATGGTCAATGAAAGGAATTCTTCTCAAAACTCTTTATCAAAATTGACCCATAGAATGTCATCCTCCTTACTATCCCCTTGGTACAATGTCCACCACCGACACACAACTCTCCGCATCTGACTCACTACCAAAGGAACCTAGTACTCTATCAGAGCTTGGATCAAACTGAAGGTGATATCAAGATCCTTGATCCATATTTCTACCTCCAAGTCAAAAACATTACCCTCATTTTTTTCTAGGGCCTATTGCTGGGAAGCACGTAACGTTCTATGCCACTGGTCATCCTCCTCCACTAGATCAGCCCTTCTCTGATCAACCAAATCGGTCTGCTGAGTCTCAATTGCCCAAGCCACATGCAGACGATGACTAGGATCCATAACTGAAAGGTAAACAAGGAATTCCTAAGCCTGAATAGTATGTAATTTTATTTAAGATTCATTTTAACTCATTTGACTCATTATTCATTTGAAATTTCCCAAAACACCCAATTCACATAGGAACACAAATCATTATGATGCATGTAACTTTACTAGGGTCACTACCCTGCAAATGATGTAGCCTTACTTGGTCGTTATGTAGGCTCAAATTCCTTGCATCGAATCACGGGGGGCCTTAAAATCCTATGCCCTAGCTAGTATTCCCTAGCCTATGTCATGCACCAAGAATGTTTGACACCATTTACCTACCAACCCATGAAATTTTCACTACGCCTAACTCCAAACTCCATCATATCTCTCAACCATTAGCCTATAATACCATTATTTTATGACCCCTCCCTCCAAAGTTACCCCTCTTAGGCTGGTAATGAAGAAACGGGGATAATGACCTTCGAATCCCACCTCCAGTAGGCCCCGGGGTGGAGAACAACACCAAGGGTATACAAATTTCAAAAAATGGTATGAATTACCCTTTTTATAGGAAAAAAGATAGGGAGATAAGAACTATCAACCTACAAAAACTCAAAGACATATATAAAAGAAGTACAAAATCCATCATACATGAATGTTTAAAAATAAAACCATTACAAATGAAATAAAGCTCCAAAGTAAGTACCAAAATTAAGGCTAAGCAGTGACACAACAACTTTCCCAAGGTTTGAGCTAGTAAGGTCCAACACGGTCCATGAAATCCTCCTAGAAACCTAAAAGTATTTTTATACACATAGGGTAAGCATACAAGTATACTCATAAGAAAAAACCTAAGTCTCTCGCACACACGTGAAAGGAAGCATACTAATGCACCTGTGAGAAAAAAACAAAACCAAACAGCATTTAACGAGGTATAATAGCCATCCCATCCTCACCAAGACATGATAACCAAGTTATACAAGTAAAGTAAAGTATTATAGTAGGAAAATAGATGATTTGGGTACCCCACACAACTTCCCACTGGTTTAGCCACTCTTGCCTAATGATAAACCTCCTTGCGCTCCCACGTATTTTGAAAGAACCATTTCACAACCCACCCACACACACCTGAGAACCAAAAAACACTTGTGATCCCATCACCTAGGCCTCAAGCCATATCACATCCTGCCCGCAAACACCTGGTCCAAAAACCACATCACATCCCGCCTGTAGACACATGGGATACAATCGCATCACATCCTTCCCACAGACACCTGTGCCATCACCACATCACATCCTTCCCACAAACACCTGGGCTATAAACCACACTTCATCCCGAAGACACTTGGGAAATCAAAACACATATCATCTCAAAGAAACCTAGGAAATCACAACACATCTAATCCCAAAGACACCTGGGAAATCATAACTCACCCGCACACACTTGGACCACACAAACCACAACCTGCCTAAAGAATCTTAGGCTATCACCACCTGGAAGAGGTAGCAGAGAAGAGCAGGTGGCCAGCTATCCATCCTCCCACCGGGATGTTTGGGAAAAGCACCCTCCCCTGTGATGATGGGGGTGTTTTACATGTAGTGCTCAACTAGGGTGGGGTGTGTATAGAAATCAAAAAGAAAATACAAGTATATATATACATAGATATGATACCAATAACTCACCCCAACCTATGGGTTTTCAAATGAATGAACAAGTCACCACATATCACCTTTGTAGCTACCTCTAAATACACAACACCACAAAACAAGCCACAAACCCAAACCATATTCCCAAACAATTAATTTAATCAATTCCACTCTTTATTTAGTAATTTATTTATTTGCTCCGTTAACTGTACCAACCCAATCCAATTAAAAACTTTATTAATCAATCATTTATTCATTTGTTCCATTACTATCTAGACTAAGCACAACATAGAACAAACCACATAGAAAAAGGAACACATGTAGAAAATTTGGGTGAATCAATTGTACCAACCATCATTACCCTTCTTCAAATTAACCCCTCTATAAACATCCACACACAACCACATTCAACAACACATCATCACACAACCCAATCAAAGATCTGCTACTCAACACTTCTCATCCATTCCACAATTAATCAATCTCTCAACCTGGGATTCCACCACACCTTCAAAACCACCCCACAACACACATCCATGATCACAAATACAACACCACACAAACCAAACAAAACAAAATTCCAAATTTAATAAGGAATTTCTTATTCAAATTACACTTTTTAATTCAGGGGTTATCAAAGAATCTATAAAACTCTAGAGGAATCTGTTTATTATCCAAGTATACGTGATTTACCAATTTCCATATACAAATGTTCAACAAGAACCAATCAAAATGAAATTAATTTAGTGTGCAAATAAGGACCACCAACGACCATGATTTTCAGTGGGGCGTTTAGCCCATACAATTTCAGAACATCATAATAACATCAATCCATGAAACATGCGATTCAAATCCCTTTAACCCTTTTCAATTTCATTTACCCGATTCTTATCTTTGATTAGTGTGGCACAACCATGATCTACAGACAAGAAAAAGTTGATCCCTCCGACATGATGCACAATTAAATAGAAATAAAGGAAAATAACTACCTTGAAGGGTATCAATGTTATTTGCGTGGAAATGGATCATGCAATGGTCCTTTGGTTTCCTCTCCCATTAGATCTGCATCCACCCGAGGATGTAGCGATACCATCACACCAATCAACGACTGAAGAAGAATACATTAGAAGTGGGGTAGAACATTTTCCATCACATATCAAGGAGAGAGGGAGGAAAAGAGAGACCAAACTAAAATAATTCATTGAAATGAAGGAATAACGTTTTTTAGATCAAAGACAGATTGACATAGACCAATGGAAGATTTTTGGTGATCGATTTCCGTCGAAGGAATCTCTAAAATGCCAAGGAAGGGACTGCTGAGTCACTTAGGATGAGAAAGTGTGCTGTAACTATAGGGTTTTTGAAAACCAAAGTAGCTATAATATTTTAAAATATTATATAATCAGGGTATTACATGATGTGTACTCCCCTTTCATGTCATGTAATACCTCGCAGTCCACTTCCACAAAAAAACCCATCGCCTCTCGATTTTTTTCATTTTTTAGACCCTGAAGAATTTTATGTTGTGAAACTTCTAGGAAAATCTGTGAAATAGAAATTCACATCATGTAATGCCATTAAATGATGTGTAATCCCCTTGCTTCTAGCCTTTACCAACCAAATTTCCCCAAACTCCCTCTGATCCTCCTCCGAACACTCCCAACAACCAAAACTCGCAAAGTAACGGACCCAGAAGACACATAACATTACAAATACTTTAGGAAAATAATCTATAAGTCATTTGAGACATGTAGGAATTATCTTCATCTCAATCCTACCCATTTCATGACCGATATGACTCATAGTGTGTATTTTTATTTAAAATTGACATCAATTTTAGTAAAATGGACAACCAACCTACTCAAAACTGAAAAAAAGCATTTGGATTATTTTGATACTTTACAAAAATTATCCATATGTCATTTTTGACATTTAGGAATCATCCTCACCTCAATATGATACACGATGTGCTCGGTATGAATCAAAGTGTCCATTATCATATTAAAATCGACATTTTAGTTCAAAAAGTGTTACTCACTATAAACCAATCAAACATTCTTGGATTTTCTTGATAATATAGGAAAATGATTCATAATTCATTTGTGACATGTAGGAATAATTTTCACATAAAATTGATACACAATGTGATTAGAATGAGTCAAAAGTGTATGTTTCTAGTTTGAAATATTATTTTAGTAAAAAAGACAACTGGCGTACTCAAAACCAAGAAAAACATTTAGATTGTTTTAATAATTTAGTAAACAATCCAAAAGTCATTTGATACGTGTTGGAATCAGCCACACCATAATTATAACCATGGTGTGATAGGTATGACTCTAAGTGCGCCTTTTTATTTAAAATTGACATTAATTTTAGTAAAATTAACACTTTATGTTAATTTATTTCTTTATATTATTACTAACATAAGAATTGTTTTCTTATATAGGTGAATTATTTTTCTCGATCAAGGGTGTTTTATTCAGAAATATCATGAGTCGGGGTCAGGATTAAAACAAAAAGGAACATTGATGTTTTTGAATATATGTAATAATTTTTATTTATATAATTATATAAACCAATATTTTAAATGTCTATAATATAGTTTTTTTCTTGTATTTATGTTGTAAATTCCATTTCATTTAAATTATGCATCAGGACTTATTTTTATTGATATTTGGTGTGTTTATGGTGATGTAGTGTACTGTTACAGCACATTGCACTGGTGCTGCAGTGTGCTATTACAACACACTTCAGTATGGCCCTTTATCAATGATTTTAAAATCACTAATAAAGGACACATTTTTCTAAGCTTTTACAAGTCTGATAAAGGACACATTTTCAGCACTTTTTAGTGCTGATAAAAGATCATGGATTTTAATCTCACTCAGGTAGTTAGTGATTTTATAGTGCTGATAAAGTCCAATTATAGTGTTTTTAAAAGCCTATTTTGTAGTAGTGTTATCATAAACATTCAAAAGAATCAATGATTTCATTTTCTTTGGCACTTGATCCCCTCTCAAAAATTCTAATCATGGTATCTATTGCCAAAAAACCACCCCAAATCGATAAAAAAATCCACATGTATAAGGAAATAATTCTTATGTTAGTGATACTATAAAGAAATAAAATAAACATAAATATGAAAAAATACATTAATAAAATGTCAATTTTAAACTAATAACGAACACTTTGTGTCATACCAGGAACAACGTGTATCAGATTGAGGGGTGGCTGATTCCTACACATCAAAAATGACTTGAGGATCATTATCCTAAAGTATCAAAATAATACGATTTTGTTTTCTCAATTTTGAGTATGCCACTTTCCTTATTTACTATAATTTCAATCTTAAATAAAAATACACACTTGGAGTCATATTAGTCACACCGTGTATCAGATTGAGGTGTGAATAATTCATACACCTCAAAAATGGATTATGGATAGTTTTCCTAAAGTATCAAAATAATCCAAATTCATTTTCTCGATTTTGAGTATATCACTTGTGTTTTTACTAAAACATCACTTTAAACTGAAAACTCACACTTTGAGTCATACCGACCACATCATGTATTGGTTTGAAATGATACTAATTCATATATGTCATAAATAACTTATGAGTCTTTGTACTAAATTATCAAGACAATATGAGTTTATTTGGTCAGTTTTCTGTGAGTGGAACATGTTTTGAACTAAAATGTCAATTTTAAACTGATAACAAACAATTTGAGTCATACTAGACACACCATGTATCGAATTGAGGTGTGGATGATTCCTATATTTCAAAAATTAATTATGTATCATTTTTCAAAAAAAATCAAAACATTCTGAATACATTTTCTTGGTTTTGAGTACGTCACTTGTCTTTTTTACTAAAATGTCAATTTTATATAAAAATACATACATTGAGTCATACCGGTGACACTGTGCATCGAATTTAGGTGTGACTTATTCCTATACATCACAAATGACTTATGAATTGTTTTTCCTAATGTATAAAAACATTGCGAATTTTTTTTATTAGTTTTGAGTATGTCACTTGTCTTTTTTACTAAAATTCCATTTTAAACTGGAAATATGCACTTAGAGTCATTTCAATCACATCACATGTTGGTTTTATGTGAGACTAATTCCTATACATAAAAAATGAATTATTAATCATTTTCAAAAAGTATAAAGACAACATGAGCACATTTTCTTAGTTTTTAGTGAGTGAAACATGTTTTGAAATAAATTTTCAATTTTAAATTGATAATGGACACTTTGAGTCATACCGGACACACTGTGTATCAGATAAAGGTGAATATGATTCCTACACATAAAAAATTACTTATGGATCATTTTCATAAAGTATAAAAATAATCCGAATTCATTTTCATGGTTTTGATTATGTCCATTTTCTTTTTTACTAAAATGTCAATTTTAAATAAAAAGAAACACTTAGAGTCATAATGGCCACACCATGCATCATATTGAGGTGAAACTAATTTTTATACATCAAAAATGATTTATTTTTTATTGTAATAAATAATCAAAACAATCCAAATGAATTTACTCAGTTTTAAGCATGTCACTTGTCTTTTTTTATTAAAATGTCATTTTAAACTAAAAACACACACTTTGCACCATAATGATCACATCTTGTTTTATTTTGATGTGAGACCAATTCCTACATATAGAAAATGACTTATGAATAGTTTTTCCTAATTATCAAGAAAATCTAAGCATATTTTCTCGATTTTCAGTGAGTGACACACATTTTGAACTAAAATGTCAATTTTAGTTTGATAATGATCACTTTGAGTCATACTGGGCACTTCGTATATCTAATTGAGGTGTGACTAGTTTCTACATTCCAAAAAAATGACTTATAGACCATTTTTAAAATGGTTCAAAAATATCTGAATGAATTTTCTATAAGGAACCAGCCTTAAACATAACTTATTTTAGTCATTTTAAAACTATAAATCAATTTATTTTCCCAAATATATTTTAGGTTTAGAGTTTTAGAGAATTAGGATGAAATATTACATAGTAAACCTATACATTACATGTTTACAATTATACCCATTATCTATTTTTTTTCATAAAACAATAGTCTTTAAAATAAAATATGATTTCTTATACTGATATATCTTCACAATTTTCTATTGATCCATTCCTTAAACCAAATATTCCTTAAACCCTGTGAAAATAATATTAAAACTTGGGATGAGCACAAAATCTCAGTAAGAGAATAAAAAGAAATGAAACCATTAGTCTAGTAAAAACCCATAAAAAAATTCCTAAAAAACATACATTTTTACCCTGAAAATCGATCATCATTTCAAAAGGATCATTTTCTCACCTTTTTAAAATCAAGTGATTTTTATGAAAACTCATAAGCAAACATACAAAAGAAAATAAGGTAACTTGGAATAAATTAAACTAAATTGGAATAACCATGCAGTTGAATTCCATATATGTCACACTTACAAATGGAATAAATATACATTCAGCTTCTATACATGTCACTCTTACAAATGGAATATCCATACGCCTCACTTCCAACCCAATGCATTGAAGGTTATAACGTAACCACCCGTCCTTGGTTTATCACAAAACCACCTATCAAATGTCCAAGTACCATTATATAATCATAACACATAAAATATTTAAATTTCCAATATTTCAATCATAAAATTTCATTTTCACATATTAGAAAACATTTCAAGTTATTACAATAAACAATCCATTTTCAAAATCCATTTTAAACATTTAAAAAGAGTTTTTTTAAATCAAAGTGTCCCATAACACTTTGAATAATTTGAAAGAAAATAAAAAATTACCACTTTAAAACATTTATTTTCATATAAATACAATCATAAAATCCATTTTAAAAACATAGACATGAAAGATAAATATTTAGAAGAATAAATCTTTGAAACATTTAAAATGATGTTTCAGTTAAAGAGTCCCTTACCTTGAGTACAACTCATTACATACAATATTTATCTTCCTAAATAATAAACCTAAATTAATTATTTACTTTCTTGAGATCCTTTTTAAAGTTTATTATTACTTTTATATCACTTATTATCATGCTATAATAATTACTTAATCATTGAAGTTCATGTTGGATATTTTGTTGATATTCAGTATTTGAGTCCAAAATGAATCTGGTATGATGTCTATAGTCAAAGTGTTCATTAGTACATCCTTTCCAAAATAATATTCATAAAATAATAATAAATTTTATACATAAATTATAGTTTTAAATCAGACCATCTATGTATGGTTATGAAAAATGGACAATGAAATAATCATGGAGGGGGTAGGCTGTAGTACACATGAGCCACGTTTTCATTTTTCAACGATCATTATAGAAAAAAGATAATTATTATTTTATCATTATAGAATGATAATAATATAATTAATATGATATTAATTATTTAAATATACATAAATATATATATATTATTCATGTGATGTGGTGATTAATAATGAATCACATCGCTTCGTAGAGGTGATAGTTCACAAGTACGCACGAATGATATTATCATTTTTATGTGCATAGAAAGTAAGAACGTAGTTGATATATTATTCTATTATAATGATAAATATATCATGAATATCACATATAAACATTTATTCCATCATTATAACCATTCTTGAGATATGATGACGTAAAAAGATTTATATCGGTATGTGGATGTGATAGTTCACACGTACGCATGAGTGATTAATTATTTTATCATTTGATGGAAAAGCAGATGGATATAGGTGATGATATTAAAATAATAAAATCTCAGTATATTTATGATAATAGAGTTATTATTTCATCATGGTTGAAGAAAATTTTAAGGAAGAGGAAGAATAAATAAAATAGAAACATTTAATTAAAAAATGGTACCTCTTCTTCAGACGATCTCCTTTGATTAACACCTTAACACCTTTAAAGAGGGTGTTCTGAATAAACTAAGACCTCTATAATGTGGGGAGGGATTCTAGGAAGAGATTTGGTTAGATAATGGATGAATAAAATATGTTTTGAAGTGTGAAGAAAAAATAATAATGAGTTTCCTTTTATAGGAGTGGGGAGGGACCCTCTTGGAATTCCTCAAAATATTAAATTAATATAAGTTAATTTTATAATAAAAATGGATTAAAACTATTTTATTTCAAATATATGATTATTTTTAGTAATAAAATAAAAATTAGATAAGTTTTGACTATTTTTAACCCTTATCTTTTTATTTAAACCCTCATTAAACCTTTTTAATTCTTATCGTGATATTATGTAATTTACACTTTTATGGTTAATATAATCACTATAAAATAAAAAATGACCAATAAATGAGTCATTGATAACTTTAAAAAATTATAAAAATAATTTGGTTGAAATTTATTTTTTTAGAGAATTTATATCATTTAATAAAATATTATTTATTTTAAAATACCATTAATGTCAATTTTTACACTATTTATTATTTTACTTTTTAAAAATATCATAAAAACTTAATATCTTCATAAAAACTATATTTAATCATCCCTAAAAAGTCAAAGTTATCCAAAAAATTCATGGATGACATATATTATATCAAATTATATTTATTTTAATATTTTTAATATCATTTATGTGATTTTTCCATTAATTATGAAATTACTGCATCATCGTTGTGTCACCATTTAATTTTATTATTTATTCATTAAAAAATTATAAACAAATTACCATGATTTGTTTAAACATTTTATATTTCTAAATACTATTTATAGTCGAACATATCCCTTATATTACCCCATATTAAAAATATTTTACTCGCTAAAAACAAGAGTGTGACAAAATTGATTTTTCTTTGAATAAAATACTATAAAAGTGTTAAATCCTCGAAGTAAATCCAATTGGACTTATGATAGTCTAAAAAAAATTTATATTAAAAATAAATCATAAAATAAAATTATTTCAAGTTTTGTTGTAGTTTTGTAATATTTATAATATTATTTTTACCCTTAATTACCTGATTTAACTTTAGCTATATTAATTAAAAAATTTACTAAAGTTACTATTCATAATTTACAAAAATAGAAGGGAACAACTTATATAATTTGGACCTTATTATTACAAATATGGAATCCATTTTTTCAAATTCAAAACACATAATTGGTATAAATTAATTAAAAAATAATCTCGTTGACGGAACGAGAAAACAAGTTTTTAAAGTAAAAATGTTTAAAAGTTCACAAAGTTTTTATATCCAATTTCAATGTAAAATTGATTAAAATGGAATAAATTGTATTAAATAATAAAAAATTTATTTAATTATACTTTAAAACCAATTAAAATCATAATTTAATTATATAAATAAATTGGATGAAAAAACAGTTTTGAACTAATATTTTGTATTATTCACAATTCATCAAAATATGAAAGTTCTTAGAAAAATACCAAAAATTAAACCAAATTAAATTTTGATACTAATATTTTAAATAATAATTTTTTTTTTCAAATAAATTTTTTAAAATTGACAAAAACTAGATTTAAAACAAGTGCGCCATCAAAAGGCAACAAAACCGCATTTTTAGAAAAATATTTCTTTTACATTTATTACTAGATTTGTTCTTATTTAATGTATTTAAAACACATAATATTAATTTTAAATATTATATTGAATATATTACATATATATATATATTTCATTAATATAATCTTAAAAGATTGATTTGTTTATTTATTGGTATAAACCACACTTTTTCACTTTTAAATAGTTTTTTAGAAAAACATTTCCTTTTATTTAAAAAGGGTTTTATATTCATTTATAATTAATTTCTAAAATAATTATATATACATTTTTAAACCATATTTTCATAATTATAGTAAATACTATTCATTCCCACCATTTTAACAGCTAGTTTAATGGTAACATTTAAATAATAATATTTAGTTGTTTGTTTAAGCTTGATGTGGAATTTTATGTACACTATTGAACATAGTGTTTCCTTTTAAAAACATGGGATTTTAAATTATCCTCCCTTTAATAAACTTTTTCCTCACAATTTGAACTCAGGATTGAAAACTAGGTGTTTTTACTTTTCAAAATACATTTATTGAAATCCTACATCAGAACAAGGGTCAATAAAACTTACACTTTAAAAGAAAGAAAGGGAAGTACAAAGGTCAGTTGATATAACACACAATATGGATCCATGTAATAAAACATGGATATGGAAGAGAAAACTAACCATCAAGTTTTGATGGAGAGTGATATAAAACATGGCTAGGAGAATGTTAACAATCAAAAAACTATAAATATGTGATGGGTTAAAAGGTCATTGATTTCTTTGTAAGAAAAGTAAACAGATAATGTTTTTGTTTTAAGATATTTTTCTTAGAGTTGAGGAATTATTTTACTACCTGGACTAGTAACATAAGGAAATATACTTACTTGACATGTATAGTTTCATCCATTAATCAATTTCCATCACATTATCATCTTTTTCTCCAAATTATGAGTATTCAAGATTAATTTTTCTTACATGATGTACTAGATTCATTTTTTAGTGAATTAAATAATCCAAAAAAGATTATATATATAGTTATCATATCTTTATACATTAACCAAAACCAAAATGGTTAAGATAAGATTGGATAATTCTCCAAAAATAATAAACCTTTATATGAAAAACTACAAGAATCTCAAAAATTCAAAAGTAATACCCAAAGTTCAACATAGACCATTCAAAAAATAACTATAATTAAAATTCATCAAAAAATATTATAACTATGATTAAAACCCAAAAATAAAAAGTATTTAATAATATAGTCTTCTAATATAAATTTTAACATTTATCTTAAAATAATATCAATCACTCTTAATGTATCATACCAAAAAATAATTTCTTTAATCACATATTCTCCAAGATAGGGTAATCATTTCCATAAATAAAATGAATCACCATAAGTCCAAAATAAAATCATATATTATTCTAAAATATAATTCAACCTTTACTTCTCAAATAAAATCCCATAGTATTCTAGTTACCATGATCATATAGGGTTCCCAAAATAGTGAACGTCTTATGAAATAACATTAATCACTTAATCACAAAATCATTTCCCAATATCATGGTTATCTATTAGATAAAACATATATTCTAAAAATAAACTTATTATTCATCCATAAAATCATTTTACTAAAAATAAAAAGTCATACTAACTAGGACTTCACATAAGAAAGTGGTAGGCGATGCACCCTCATCACCCCTCGGTTGTGGGTTCAATTCCCATGGTCTTACCAGATGCGATTGGTTTCCACCCATCCCATGGGTTATCCTTTTTCTAAAAATATATAATTCATATAACATTACAAAAATATGATAAAATCTTAAAAAAATAACCATAACATGTTTTAACCTCAAAAGTTTATCTCGCACCTTCCATTTTTCATCCCAAAATGTAATAACTCATAATTACCTAAAGAATGAATGTCTCCAAAAATACCATTAGTCACCTTAAAATTTCATAACTTAAAGACTCAAAAGGGATTTATAATAAATTTAACTTACGGTCAACCTTAAATTTATAAAACTATGATGATATCCATAACTATTAAGAAAACATTCTAATCTCCAAAGTTGTCTAAACCCTACTCTGATACCGACCGTATGGAGATCACCCTGAACATAACTTATTCTAGTTATTTTTAAACTATAAATAACTTTATTTTCCAAAATATATTTTAGGTTTAGAGTTTTAGATAATTAGGTTAAAATCTTACATAGTAAACCCATTCATTACACATGGAAACTTATACTCAGTATCCATTTTTTTCATAAAACAATAATCTTTAAAAGAAAACATGTTTTCTTATGCTGATATATCTTCAAAAGTTTCCCTTTATCTCATCCTGTAAACAACTCTTACTTAAACCCTATAAAAAACATTTAAAAAATTGGGATGATCACAAAAGATTAGTAAGAGACTTAAAATAAATAAAACCATTAATCCAGTAAAAAAACAAAAAAAAAATTCCTTAAAACATACCTTTTTTACCCTGAAAAAGTGATCATTATTTCAAAAAATCATTTTCTTACCTTTTAAAAATCAAACGTTTTTCATGAAAACTCATAAGAAAGCATATAAAATAAAATCAAGTAACTTGGGAAATAATTAAACTAAAATGGAATAACCATGCAGTCGAATTCCATACATGTCACACTTACAAATTGAATAAATATATGTTCTACTTCCATATATGTTACAATTAAAAATGGAATAGCCATACGACCAACTTCCATACCCAATGCATTAGAGGTTATAACATAACCACCCGACCTTAGTTTTTTTTTGAAAATACGGAAATATAATATTAATGACGAATATCAGTAGTCATACATAAGCAGAGCCAAGAAGGGAAATTGTCCAGCCATAGCTGGTTGACATCGAAGGGGCCTGAGGCCGCCAACTGATGGGCTGCATTGTTTCCTTCCCTTTTGGTAAAGGAGAAGGTGCAACAAGAGAAGCCTTGGCGCAGCGATGGGATTCTCCTGATGATGAAGGCAAAGGCCTGGAGTTCAGCGTCATTGTGGTTAATAACATTGATAACAGAAAGGCAGTCAGACTCGATGATGATATCATCCTATCCACGTTCCATAGCGAGCATCATCCCTGCAAGTATGGCATAGGCCTCAGCAACTACAGGTTCCTAGAAGGCATGATGTGGTTCATATTTTTCTGCAATGATCTGCCCCAGATGATTTCGAGCTAGGAGGATGAGAGAAACAGGCCCATCCTTGGGGACAGAAGCGTCCATGTTAAGCTTAAGACCCCCTTCCGTTGGGGGGTGGGGTCCAATGAGGGGAACAGGAGGGGGTAACGCCTGGAATAAAGTGTCCTTTGTAGTCCTTCCAGCCCTCAATCCATGAAGTGGATCATTAAATCTAGAACTCAGGAGGCTGATGAACATAGTGGAAAAACGAGTCATTACACCAAACCCAAATGATCCAGGCCATGGTGCAACGAGAGCTTGCATTAGATGATGAAAGAGAGGAACACCAGCGCATCAGAAGATTAGGGAGGTTAGAGGCCATGTCCAGTGAATCATCTGAAGTCGGGCCCCATTTATTCCAAATTTCCTTGGCTCTCAAGTAGTGAATGATGGCGTTCCAAGGAGTTTCAGGAATATTCGGGCAGAAAGGGAAGAATCCAACACTGGCCATATGTCGGCAAACAAGGAGGATCATGGTAGGGAGGGTACCCATGCACACCTGCCACCAAAATTGGCGTATTTTTTGGGTGATGTTGAGCTTCCAAAGCGCTTTCCATGGACCCTCATCACGGTCGTGAGAGTGAATTCCAAGAGCTAGTCTGTACCAGGATCTCACCGTGTACTCTCCTGAAGAATCATTGGTCCAAAAAAGATTGTCGGGGCCTGAATTAGGGACCCAAGGGATGTTCAGAATAATTCTTTGGCCTCTTTCATTAAACCATTCCTGGATCTTTTCTACACACCATCTCCAGGCCCTAATCTGAAAATAGGTAGTTGACAGTGGCGTCTTCAAGACCTGGTTGGGCTGGGGATGTGGCCCGCAAACCATTCTTATTGATAAGCCAGGGATCGGTCTAGATGTTGACAGATGAGCCATTTCCAATCCTCTAGCCCAACCTTTTTTCCCATAGATTTTGGGCCCCCCAAATACTTCTCCAGAGGAAGCTAGGGCGGGGGCCAAGAAAGGAACCATGGAAGTCCGTGTAGGGAAAGTACTTGGCATGGAGTACCAATGCACATAAAGATGATTGATGATTAAGAAGGATCCATCCTTGATTGGCCAACAGTGCATCATTGAACATGAGAAGATTCCGGAATCCCATCCCTCCCTCCGACTTGGGTTTGCAGAGTTTCTCCCAGGCCAACCAGTGGGGTCGATTTCTTCCATCATTTTTCTCCCACCAAAAGTTGTTAGTATGTGAATGGATCAGGTTGACGATGTCCACCGGGAGCTTAAACATCGACATAAATTAGCTGAAGATAAAATGAATGACAACTTTAATGAGGGTTCGTTTGCCAGCTTTGGAGATGCTTTTTGGGGTCCAGCCTTGAATTTTTTTCTCAATCCTGTCCAACAAAGCTGCAAATAATTATTTTTTGGACCGACTAGTCACCGTAGGGATTCTGAGATACTTCTGGTGTTTATCAACCAAATGGATGCCTGCAGATGCATAAAGAACAACTCTCTTGGTAGGAGGCACCCCTGCGCTGAAGGAGATTTCCGATTTTCCATGATTGAAAGACTGTCTAGACGCCTGCTCATATTGTTGGATCGCTTGGCTGATCACCCGACATTCATTAATAGTGGATCTGGAGAAAAGGAGGCAGTCATCGATGAATAAGAGATGTGACACTTGTGGGATCTCATGGCAGACCTTTGCACCATGAATAGACTTAGAGGATGCAGGCCTGGAAATAAGGTTAGAGAAAATATCAGCCACCAAAATGAAGAGAAAAGGGGAGAGAGGATCTCCCTGGCGTAGGCCTTGGGTTGGGGAGAATCCTCTAGTGAGCTCCCCATTGACCTTGATTCTGAAGGAGACGATCGAGATGCAGTGCATAACAATTCCTGTCCATTTAGTGCAAAAGCCCATTCTCAGCATCACATCTCTAAGGAACTTCCATTCCACTTTATCATAGGCTTTGATCATATCCAGTTTTCAGGCCATGGTTCCTCTTTTCGCAGTGGAGCGCATTTTCATAGAGTGAAGCACTTCATGGGCCACAATTGCATTATTAGAAATCAGTTGCTTGGCCATGAAGGCGCTCTGGTTTTCGGAGATAATATCAGGAAGCCAAGGACGCAGCCGATTGACAAGGATTTTTGAGAAGATCTTATAAGAGACATTGTAGAGGCTGATAGGTCTAAAATTAGGAATTTCCTAAGGTTTCTTGATTTTGGGGATGAGGACAAGGATCGTTTCATTGAGGATGGAAATGATTGTATTCCCCACCCAGATGTTTTTTATCATTTTGTAGATGTCAGGACCGATAATGTGCCATTTTTGTTTAAAAAATAGGGCGTGAAAACCATCCGGTCCTGGGGCCTTAGTGGGGGTGGATATGATTTAAATCCAGGTGTATCTCATCATTCGTCACGTCTTTTGTAAGCTCCCGATTAATCTCCTCGGTGATCACAGGTTTGATGCATTCTTCCACTTCAGCAAACATGAAAGGAGTTACTGTGGAGAAGAGGTTATGGAAATATCCTACCAAAGCTTCGTGAATGCCACAGGTGTCAGAAACTTTGTTTCCATTAGGCCGTGAAAGGCTCCTGATAGAGTTTTTCTGACGCCCAGCTGACGCTTTGAGGCAGAAATACCTTGTATTAGCATCACCCTCTTGAATATGAGTGTCACACGCCCGCATAGCTCAAAAGATTTCTTTAACACGAAGGCCCCCGTCCATATCTCTTTGAGTGGAACCAATCCTGGAGATGTTTCCATTGGATGGGGGTTGCCTGAGTAATTTGTGCAACTTATTTTCAAGGAAATCACAATGCCTATTAGGTTGGTGGAATTTCTTGTTGATCCAAGATCTCATATCGGAAGCAACCTATTGGAGATTGAGGCCAACATCTTCATGGGAACTCTTCCAACTTGATCAGACCACCTCTTCGCATTCCTGGTATTTTTCCCAGAAGCTCTCAAATTTTATGGGTCTGCTGAGTTGTCGATTTCGTTCACCTTTCAAATAATCAATGAGAATTGGGAAGTGATCCGAACAGTTAAGGGCCATGTGGCCAACATGAAACTTGTTGAACAGATTGATCCAATCAGTAGAACCCAGAAATCTATCAAGACGCTCAGTGATGCGAGTACCTTGAGTATTGCCGCAGAACCAAGTAAAAGGATTCCCTGTAGACCCCAGATCAACCAGGTTCACCTTAGTGACCGTGTCGTTGAAGTTAGACATCGAGGCTGAGTGTCGAATACTTCCGCCTCTATTTTCCTTATGGAACATGATCTCATTGAAATCACCTCCGAAAAGAATAGGGCTAGGTAAATCATGTTGCAGCTTGCATATAAGGTCCCATGACTTCCCCTTATCATAATGGGATGGCCGGCCATAAAATCCCACAAAGATCCAGGGTGGGTGCAAGTCAGTTTGAATAGTCGCAGCCACGTGGTGCATGGAGAAAGACAAAATTTTAACGTCAATATAGTCCTTCCAAAGGAGACAGAGGCCCCCAAAATGGCCTTGTATGGGCACTAGAAAGTAGACTTGGAAGCCACACTTCAGAGCAATACCATTGGTGTCCTTGTTTTCCAGTATGGTTTCAGACAGAAAAACCATATCGGGGCGACTTTGAGCACAATTGTGCTGAAGCATGCGAACCGTTCGTGGGTTGCCAAGCCCAATATAGTTCCAGCATAATACAATCATTGCTCTAGGCGGGGCTGGGTCTCGCATACCGTCACCTTTTGTTCCTCCATAATCGTTTCGCCACTTGTCATTTTCCATCTTTTAGTGGGATTCATCCCTGATTGGCATGTTTCAGTTTGTCGTTTCCTGACCCCGGGGTTAGGGTCTTCTGCGTGACCATCACTTACTCCATGTTGCACCCTTTTCCACGTGCGATGGGTGATTGGGACCAGTATTGGAGTTCCCGTCATTCCATGGGCCTCCATTGGCGTTTTATCAATTACGGACGATTGTGGATCCAGATCTGGATCTGGTGGCTCGAAGTGCATCAACATTGGCATTGAGCATTGCCTTGGTGGTTCTTTTTACCTCATCGCCGACCTTGTGGATGGTTGAGTATTGTCCTTCTGGTGGTTAGGATGAACTCCAGCTTCTCTCTGAGTGGGATAGTCAGTGTTAGAGAAATCCAGAGGTCTTAGCATAATGGCTTGTCCACGTGTAGGTTCCACCTGACTGGTATGTGCCAACGTGAGATGGTCACGGTCCTTTTGTTTTTCCGTCTTAGGGATGAAAGCATATTTATTCATTTTTTAATGGAGCCAAGGGCCATATTGGAGGGTGATGTCACCTGATCCACTCTTAGGTTTTGTGGTACACGTTCTTTCCTGGTGGCCAAGATGACCACAAAAAAAGCAGAAGTGTGGGAGTTTCTCAAATTCGAATGATATCCAGGTGTTGGCGTCTTTAATTTTTAGGAACATTCCCCTCATCAGGGGCTCTGACACCTCAATTTACACCTTGATCCGAACCTCGGGGTCCCATTTTATTGGGTATGATCCTCCCATTCAAGAAAGTGTCCTAGAATGTCCCCAATTTCCCTCATTATGTGTTCCATTCTAGCATGGAAGGGGATTCCTTTAACTCGTTTCCAGAAGGGGGAGCGGGTTATATTCACTCGCTAGATATCATCTCCCCCTTTGAATTCTTCCATGAGGAGGAGTTGATTATCGAAGGACCACGGTCTGCCACGCAAGATTTTGTCCCTATCCCTCTCATTAAAAAACTCGAAGATGATGTGATTAGTCCTCGCCTCCCGAATATACACTCCTGCATCAAGTTTCGAGATGGACTGGAGAGTGTTTTTGAGAGCCCCCTGATTAACCGAAATTTTTTCAACGAACTTTCCTACTACGAGAAGAGACATGCGTTTTTCCGAGAGTGGGTCTTCATTTCTCTGTGCCTCGATCGTCGCTTTTTCTTTGTCTGTTAGGGACAACCTCTTTCATTTATTAACTAAGTCGGATTCCATAGCGCAAGTCAAAATATGAGTGCACTATCCTTCTAAAGGGTCGACACCCTTGCGGATCCCAAACCACCCTCACTTCAAAAGACCCGATCCAACAAAAGGGTCTCTGGACCTGATACCTTATCTCTGCCCCTTACGTGGTCCACCCACCTGAGCAGCCTCCCTAGCCTTTGCAATCAATACTACCATAAAACTGGTCGTGCTGAAGACCCGCGTCGCGCGACCCCCAGTCTTCGTGGAGCAACTCCCCATGGCAGGCCTTCGTGGCTTCACCACGCCTCAGGCCTTTGCGAGCAAACAACACCTCAGAGCATCGCAGTAAGAACTTTGCGAACCAGCCACCGTGTGATCTCACAACTCCTCCGACCTTCTCTATCGGTGTTTCATGAATCAGACTCTTCGCGAACTCACTTCACGAACCAGAAACTTCGCGCACCCGGCACCTCATCCCTTCACGGCAGGTGCTTCATGAAGCAATCACAGAGCGAACACACAAATGCTGCGACCCTTTGTGGCCGGTGCTTTACGAATCAAACTCTTCGCGAATCGACCTATTCGCGGCAGGTGCTTCATGAATCCACCTCTTTGAGAGCGCTCAAACATGGGGAACCAACGTGGAGGGTGCTGTGCAGATCAAATACCAGATCGGTGTAAACTTCGTACCAACATGGAAATTGAAACCTACCCCCAATCTGTTTCCTGTCTTCACGAAGCAGGAATGAAGGCCAAAATGGAAAGTGAAACCACGAACAGAGAGTGCACGGGTCAAAGGCTGAGAGGGAAGCAGATTAGGGTTATGAGTTCCACGGAATATGGTGAAGGTCTTGAAACATAGAACTCTCGGATCCTTAGTGAAGGTGAATCTTGAGATGATTATGATCTGGAACCATCCTCCCCCTCACGGATCTGACACCGACAGGGATGATGACGTCAGGAATGATTGTAAGGTCCCCTGGTAGGCCAGAACTACTCCAGGAGGTGAAAACGAACTGAGAATGACGGAAAAATCCCTCTGAGGCCCAAGGGGTGGTTCCGGGAATATGCGGAGACTCCCAGAGGAATACAGAAGCAGTGAATTCTCCATGGAGGGTTAAGGAGCGGCGCAGAAGAAGGGTAATAAACAAGCCGCAAAACGCCGCAGATCCACAACTCCAACGCGGATGCAGAAGAGGAAAACACTGCAACCGTAGAAGACACTGCCAATCCTAAACTAGAGGAGTCTAAACCAAGGGAAAGATCTGAAAAAAACGATTCCACAGAACCAAAACTCCGAGGAAGGAGATGCCGGCCCAAGGAAAACCCTAGGAGGGAAACTCTTAACCGCGGCGAGAGACTCTAGAGGAGAGCCGACCTTAGTTTATTATAGAACCACCTGAAAAATTTCCAAGTACCATTATATAATCATAACACAAAAAAGATTTCAATTTTCAACATGTATATCATAAAAATTCATTTTCACACATAAGGAAACATTTCAAGTTATTTTAATGACCAATCTGTTTTCAAAACACATTTTAAACATTTAAAAAGATATTTTTAAATCAAAGTGTCCCATAACACTTTGAATCATTTTAAAGAAACTCAAAAATTACCATTTTAAAACATTAATGTCAATATAAATACATTAATAAAAACCATTTTGAAAAATGGACATGAAATATAAATATTTAGAAGAATAAATCTTTAAAACATTTAAAATGATGTTTTAGTTAAAGAGTCTCTTACCTTGAGTCCGACTCATCACGTACAATCTTTATATTCCTAAATAATAAACTTAAGTTAATTATTTACTTAATTTATATAATTTTTAAAGTTTATTATTATTTTTATATCACTTATTATAATGTTATAACAATTACATAATTATTTAATTTCATGTCAGATGTTTTGTCGATATTTGGTACTTGAGTCTGAAATAAATTTGGTATGATGTCTATAGTCAAAGTGGTCATTAGTCCATCATATATAGAATAATATTAATGAAATAATAATAAATTTTATACATAAATTATACTTTTAAATCAAACCATCTATGTATGGTTATGAAAAATGAACAATGTTATAATGATAGAGATGGTAGGCCGTACGTACACATGAGTAACGTTTTCATTTTTCAATGATCATTACGGAAAGAAGGTAATTATTATTTTATCATTAAATAATGATAATAATATCATTAATATAATATTAATCATTTAAATATACTTATATATATATATATTATTCATGTGATGCAGTGATTAAGAATGAATCACATCGTTTCGTGGAGGTGATAGTTCATACGTACACATGAACGATATTACCATTTTTATGTGCAGAAAAGTAAGAAAGTAGTTAATATATTAGTATATTATAATGGAATATGTCATGAATATCATATATAAATATTAATTCCATAATTATAACCAGTCTTTATAGTTGGAATTGTAAAAAAATTATATCAGTTCTTGGAGGTGATAGTTCACACGTACGCACGAGTGATTAATTCTTTTCCCATTTGACGAAAAAAGAGATGGATATAGGTGATTATATTTACATAATAATATATCAGTATATTTATGATACTGTAGTTATTATTTCATCATAGTTGAATAATATTTTAAGTAATAGGAAGAATAAATAAAATAGAAACACTTAATTAAAAACGATACCTCTTCTTCAGACGATTTCCTTTGATTAACACCTTAACACCTCTAAGGAGGGTGTTCTGCCTAAAATAAGGCCTCTAGAATATTGGTATGGATTCTATTAAGGTATTTTGGAATATAATAGCAAAACCAAATAGATTTTTAAGTGTTAATAAAATATAATAATGGGTTCCCTTTTATAGGATAGGGGAGTGATACTCTTAGAATTCTTCAAAATATTAAATTAATAAATGTTAGTTTTATAATAAAAATGGATCCAAACTGATTTATTTCGAAGATATGATGATTTTGGGTAGAATATAATTCATATAATTAAACTCAGATAACTTTTTACTATTTTTTAAACCCTTATCTTTTTTAACCCTTATTTAACATTTTTAATTCTTATCGTAATATCATGTAATTTACACTTTGAGGGTTAATATAATTACTATAAAATGAAAAATGACTAATAAATGAGTAATTGATGACATTTTGAGACTTATACAAATTATTTGGTCTAAATTAAGATTTTATAAATTTTATATAATTTAATAAAATATTATTTATTTTAAAATATCATTAATGTCATTTTTTACACTATTCATTATTTGAATTTTTAAAAACATCATAACAACTTGATATCTTCAATAAAATATATTAACTCATCCCTAACATGTCAAATTTGTCCCAAAAATTAGTGAATGACATAAATTATATCAAATTATATTTATTTTAATATTTTTAATATCATTTATCCGATTCTTACATTAATTAAGAAATTATTGCATCATCATTGTGTCACCATTTTATTTAATTATTTATTTCCTAAAAATTATAAATAAATTAACATGATGTAGGTAAACATTTTATATTTCTAAATACTATTTATAATAGAACATATCCTTTATATAACCCCATATTAAAAATATTTTACTTGTTAAAAACAAGAACGTGAAAAAATTGATTTTTTTAATAAAATACTATAAAAGTGTTAAATTTATTCAAGTGGATCCAAGTGAACATAAAATAATTCCAAGGAATATTTTTGTCTAAAATAACCCATAAAATAAAATTAGGATACGTTTTAGGGTAGTTTTTCAATATTTATAATATTATTTTTACCCTTAATTACCCAATTTATCTTTAGTAGTGTTAATAAAAAAATTTACCTAAGTTACTCTTAATAATGTACAAAAATAAAATAAAACTATTTACATAATTTGGACCTACTGATTCCAAAAATGGAAACTATTTTTTCAAATTTAAATCACAAAATTAGTTGAAATTATTTAAAAGTTAATCCCATTGATGGAATAATAAAACATGTTTATAAGGTAAAAACATTCAAAAGTTCACAATATTTTTATATAAAATTTTAATGTGAAATTGATTCCAATAACCTAAATTGTATTAAATTATAAAAGCTTGATTTAATTATATTTTAAAACCAGTTAAAAATATAATTTAACTATATAAATAAATTGGATGAAGAAGTAGTTTTACTATAGAAGTACTGTAGCAGTTACTGTTCGGTACTGTAACAGCCGGAACTATTCACCCGATTTGGGCCTTCAGGCCACCGGTTTGGGCCTATGGGTCTCAAGGGCCTTCATGTCATCAAAGGCCTTCATTACACAGGGCCTATGGGCCATGTAGACCATGGAGTAGCCCAATTCACACAGAACATTCCCTAGAAGAGGATCATAGTAATAAGAGTAGCAGCCACCCGAAGTAGAGCTAATCGGATTGGAAGAATAAGAGGGTATGACAGCCACCATCGGGACCAGGCACCATGCAGCTTTGTACGGGGCAATGTTAGCCGATCAACAATGCAAGGTGGGGAGCAAGGTGATCAATGACACAGAAGCCGGGGAGGGGCGGTTGAAGTGGGCTGGGCCTACGGGTCATGTATTGGGCATGGTATGCCTCTGGGCCTTCAGATCAGGTATTGCAGGTCAGTCGAGCCTTGTGCCTTGGGCCTATAGGTCATGCACGGGTTCTCCTTCAACCCTTAAAAGGTGGATTATCTATAATAAAATAAAAAAAAGGCCTTCGGGCCATTCGAGCCTTAATATAATCCAAAAATATTAATTTGTTTATTTATTGGTGTAAACCACACCTTTTCACATTTAAATAGTTTTTCAAAAAAACATTTCCTTTTATTTTAAAAGGGTTTTACATTAATTTATAATTAATTGGTAAAATAATTATATATACATGTGTAACCCATATTTTTATAATTCAATTAATACTGTTCATTTTCGCCAATGTAACCACTAGTTTAATGGTAATATTTAAATAATAATATTTAGTTGTTCATTTAAACTTGATGTTGTGTATTATGTAGACTATCGAACATAGTGTTTACTTTTAAAAACTTGGGATGTTAAATTTTCTCTATTTTGAGAATGTAATTTATTTTTATTTATTAAAATGTCAATTTTAAATAACAACACACACTTGGAGTCATACCAGTCACACCTTATGTCAAATTGGGGTGCAGCTGATTCCTACATGTCACAAATGACTTATGGATCATTGTCATAAAATATAAAAATAATATGGATGTGTTTTCTCAGTTTTGAGTATGTGATGTCTGTTTTGAACTAAAATGTAAATTATAAACTAAAAACATACACTTTGAGTCATACTGAGAACACTCTGTATCAGATTAAGGTGCGACTGATTGAGCTGTGGATGATTCCTATAATGTTCAAGAAAATGTTCCTTATAGATATTTTGGGAAGTAATACTTTGAATTAAACTATTTAAAAATCCCTTGGTAGATGTATCCTTATGATTCAATTCACATTTAAGGAAGCATGGGGTATCCTCATCTATCTGAAAGTAACATGTTCTATATTTTATAGATTGTTGCAGATAGTTGAAAGAAAAATATGAATTACCAAAAGATCTATGAGAAAAACTAAATAAGTATTAGATAAAACTGATAAGGAAATTAACTTAAAAATAGTATATAAAATGATGAAAAAATTAACTAAATAAGTATTAATAATTCACCTTTTCATGATGTATGTATACATTCTTGACTCATTTACCTATTACCATTATCTCAGTTGTACCCTCAAAGTCCAATCTCTCACAAGCATGAGTAGCTTTGAACAAACCACCCTAACTCAAGAAAAACAATACACCTGTATAAGAAAATAGTTTTTATATTTTTAGTACTATAAGGAAATAAATTAAACATAAATATGAAATAATACATTAATAAAATGTAAATTTTAAACTGAAACCACACAATTTGAGTCATACTAGGCACATTGTGTATTATATTGAGGTGAAGATGATTCCTACACATCACAAATAGATTATGGACCATTTTTCTAAATTGTTGAAACAACCAAATGAGTTAACTTGATTTTTAGTATATCACTTGTCTTTTATACTAAAATGCCAATTTTAAATAAAAAGACACATTTGAAGTCATAGCAGTCACACCGTGCATAATATTGATGTGAGGATGATTCTTAAACATAAAAAATCACTTATGGATCGTTTTTATAAAGTATCAAAACAATGAATGCATTTGTTTGGTTTTGAGTATGTCATTTGTGTTTTTTTTATTAAAATGACATTTTAAACTAAAAACACACACTTTGAGTCATACTGGTTACACCCCATGTCAGATTGATATGTGGATGATTCTTATACATCAAAAATAACTTATTAATCCGTATCCTAAAGTATCAAAACAATCCAAATGTGTTTTCTCAATTTTGAGTATGTCACTTTTTTTACTAAAATGTCATTTTAAACTGAAAACACACACTTTGTGTCATACCAGTCACATAGTGTGTCAGTTTGATGTGAGACAAATTCCTACACATCAAAAATGGAATATGAATCATTTTCATAAACTATTAAGACACTCAAAGTGTGTTTTCTCGGTTTTCAGTTAGAGACACATGTTTTAAACTGAAATGTCAATTTTAAACTCATAAAGACTCTTTGAGTCATACTAAGAACACTGTGTATTAGATTAAGGTGAGGCTGGTTACTACATATAAAAATGACTTATGGATCATTTTCTTAAAGTATAGAAATAATACAAATGTTGTTTCTTATTTTTGAGTGCATCACTTTTCTTTTATGCTATAATGTCAATTTTAAATAAAAAGACACATTTGGATTCATATCGGTCACACTGTGAATTAGATTGAGGTGAGACTTA
Organism: Viscum album; assembly: GCA_963277665.1. Lineage (NCBI taxonomy): Eukaryota > Viridiplantae > Streptophyta > Magnoliopsida > Santalales > Viscaceae > Viscum > Viscum album. The sequence goes on along the minus strand of OY728166.1, from coordinate 1,062,953,992 downwards.
TTCCTATATATAAAAAATGATTTATAGATCATTTTCCTAATTCATGAAAATAATTTGAATTTATTTTCTTATTTTTGAGTATGTCGCCTTTCTTTTTTACTAAAATTTCAATTTCACATAAAAAGACACACTTGGAGTCATACCAATCACACCGTTCATCAGATTGAGATGTGGATAATTCCTAAATGTCAAAAAAGACTTATGGATAATTTTAATTAAGTATGAAAACAATCATAATCCATTTGGTTAGTTTTAAGTATGCCACTTTTTTTTACTAAAATACCATCTTAAAATGAAAACATGCAATTTGAGTCATGCTGGTCACATTGTGTGTCATTTTGACACAAGACTAATTATTTCACATAAAAAATGAGTTATGAATAATTTTTTTAAAGTATCAAGATAATCCAATCTCATTTTATCAGTTTTCAGTGAGTGATATGTGTTTTTAACTAACTTTTCAATTTTAAATTGAAAACACGCACTTTGAGTCAGACCAAGCACATCCAGTATCAGATTGAGGTGTAGATAATTCCTACGCATCCAAAATTAGTTATGTATAGTTTTCCTAAAGTATCAAAACAACCATAATGCATTTGATTAGTTTTGAGTATGTGACATGTGTCTTCAACTAAAATGTGAATTTTAAACTGAAAACACACACTTTGAGTCATAACAGACTCACTGTATATCTTATTGAGGTGTGGTTGATTCATACATGTAAAAAATGACTTACATATTGTTTTCCTAAAGTATGAGATAAAAATTATAAGGAAATTGACTAAAAAAAGTAGATAAAATGATGATAAAATCAACTAAATAAGCAGCAGGAAGCCACCTCTTCATGATGTCTGTATACATTCTGACACCAGGTATGATTCTCATTCAATTATAAACAAATATATTTCCTCTTTTTAATTTTAGGACTTTTGAAAGTCCTGGTAGTACTAGAAAAATATAAATAAACAAATAATTAATAAATATTTTAAATGAAATTACAATTATATTCACAAATACCTCTTCGAGGATGCTAGTTTTTTGATGGCATAAGATATCTTTCATAAAATTTCAAACATAATAACAACAATATTTTCCATTGTTTTGTTTCAGATACTACAAAAACATTGAAAAAAATAAGTAATTTGTTTTGATAGTGAAATATTATAATATATACCCTAATACTTATCTGCTTATAGAATTTGATAGGCTCTTTGTATTCATGGACTATCCTTATGACATGATTTTGAAGATATTTAAACACTACACTATCATAACCGAATTTTCATTAAAACATAATATAAAATATATAACTTGAAGTTTAGTTGTAAAATGTTGCATACAGTGTGTTACAAATTGATAAACGTTATCACATGTGATCAGTTTTTTGGGTATCCATGCATTGAATCTAGAAAATAAATCTTTGGAGTATCCAAATTGAATACAACGAGTAATCTATATTTCTTAAAAAAACAAAAGGTAATAATCAATTAAATTAATTAAAATATATTTTATATGATTAAATTGTATAGTTTTAACCCTGCATCATGGGTATTAAGAAGCGTATTTCATTTGTAAGTTTTCTTTCAAACATTATTTTCAGTTTTCCACTATTCTTTCATATTTCTTTGGTTCAAATTAGAATCATTGTTTAGAAGTTATTTGATGACTAATGAGTCCAAATTTTTGTTTACAGGGTTTTCCCTTCAAATAGTATTTATATATATGCCTAAAAAAATTAAAAATTGTATTCAGTCATAATTAACATAGAAAATAGACTATTGGAAACAAAAATAATGAAAACACACCTCATGTATACATTTATAACTCTAAATCCTAACCATTCATGTTTAATGATTTAATTTACATTCTCAAGACCAATATAGTCTATAATGGCCTCTCTGTACATCTGTTCTTCAAAGTCAACTGCAGATGCTTCACCACTTGATAACATTGTATCCACATGAACCTTTAATGTTATTAAATGTGTAAGTTGAATGGGTGGGGTACAGGTACTTTGTGAAGATCTTTTTGATTGTTTAGTTAACCATTTAGATTGGTTTGATTCGTCCTTCTATTTCACCCATTTCAATTTCCATCTATAATAAAATTCTTAGTTTCAAACCTTTTTTCATTAATTGTTAAAGATTTTTCATGAAAAATAAATTGGAAATGAATACGTCAGTGTCAAAATGTTCTTTTACCATATCTAGAAACCATGCCACAAATATTCCAATAGCTTGTTTGGCCATATGAATATCCTCATCATTAAGTGGAATAAGTATCTCGATGTTCCGATCTTGATCTATGTTAATACCCACTATTACATGACCTATTAGTTGTTGTTTTTTGTATAGAATATCTGCTTGGATATTGTACATGGTATCCCTCACAAAAAGGTGATGGGTGGGTGTTGATAGCTATAAATCTAAATCATTTTCACCCTATAGAATATTATTACAAGAAAGGTATCAGTGTCTTCCTGATTTACATTTCACAGAAACAATTATGATAATATTGATTACCTCTTCTAAGACAAATCTTTATGGGGAACTACTCGCCTAAAAGTTGGAGGGGGTGGGGATCTTTACTTAGTGGTTATTCTTGTGTTGTTTCTATTATTTTATTCTTTCCCATAACAATTTTCAACAACTCTAATTTCTAATTAAGTTTTTATTCTAGAACAGCTAATAATGCCTAAAACTCTTCCATTTTCTTATCTTTACCCCCCATATTCATCTCTTTTCTCAAAACATGTTCATGGCGACACACCAAAACCCACACCACTAACGTGGCCATATTGTTCTGGCTTCTTCAAGGCCATTGATAATAGATTTTTATTGGGTACAACTGAATATGATTCTTATGTGTAATTTGGATAAAAAATATAATAAAATAAGTAATCATTAATATGTAATACCAATTTAAATAATTTTTTTATTAAGTCATACTTACACATGATTCCCACACTTTTTGTGTGTTTTCATCTATTAGTATCCCTTATATATTTACACATGCCTCCTTCCATAGAACATGATGTGGGACGGAAGTGGATTTTAATTTTGATTCATCGATTTGTATATAAATAGATGAATATAATTATGTTGTTTTTTCATGTCACATAAAAAATTATTGCGGTAGATTTAAAATACTTACCATTTTTTTCAAGTGAAGTGTACTCCATCCTTCATTTATAGTAGTGGTGCATTGTTTTTTCTACTAATTTCTTATTTTCAATAATCAGTTTCTATTTCATAAATTAATAATTCTTAATAAAAGTGATTAATACACATATTTTCAAGTAATGTATTACTGGTCACAATGTAACTGAAAATATGTATCCTGACGATGACCAACAAATGCATCCAATGCTTGTGGGTTTATCAAGTGTGCATACATCTGTGGTAGGTGTGAGTTTATTTTACCTTAATCATATTTGAGATTAATTTTTTTAATAATTTTCTGAAAGCATATGCGATCCTTTACAATGAGTATTAACATAAATTTCATTCAGGATTCATCTACTATAAATGCACTCTCTAAGAAATAATGAAGAGTAAGTAAACATTTCATTGTTTTTTTAGTAAAACAAAGAAAGTATATCCTAATGTTACCCTATTCTCTTCCTAAATCAGTGTCTTAACAACATGAGCAACATTTTTCCATATATATACATCAATATGCATGCACATGTGAGTGGTGAGCCTAATGTAACTACTAAACATGGCCTTATTGGGGTAAATAGGGTAGCCACACACATTCTATCCAACCTAGAATTTAATTCCTTTATTTCTCTCTATAATAATTTTTACTAAAATTGTCATGCTACAATGATCCTATTTTTTTTGGGACACTAGTTTTTCACTGTATAACATTTCCCCAAATTCAAAATTGTCAATATGTTATTCCTATGGATTGGTAGAATTGGCATGTGCAGAAGGTTGTTGTTCTTCTATATTGGGAGCACAAAAATTTTGAGAAACCCATTGTTCCTTAGGATTCAGAGCATCAACATATGAAAAATTCATTATCTACATAAGTGGTTTAAAATTTAATTTAGATTACAAAAATAAAACAGTGAACATATACTAATATAAGGTAACACAATGTATCTTGCAAAAAAATATAACCTAATTATTGAACTCTCATTTTTTATAGGTTGAAGGGATTTGAACCATCTATTGAGTATCTAAATACCTTTATTGTGATCTCCTTTGACATATAAGACCCTATATACATTGGGGATGTTTAAAAATGATTGTGACAACCCAAATAAAGGTTTATCCTTTGTTGAATTGACATTTTACCCTTCAGTGGTTTTGGTTGATAATAGAACAATTGTCCACTTTTAGCTTGTGGGATCTGAAACATAAAATACTCATACTACTTGTGATACCATTATAAATGGTTTATCTTTATATCCTTCCTTACTAAAATCCACTTTCACCAATCCCAATTCATCTATTTTAATAGCACTCCTATTATAAACCCAATTTCATTGAAAAATCATCACTTGTAATATTGTATAATCTAACTCCAATATTTGTTTGATGATTCCAAAGTATGACATATTCACATAAATTGGATTTTTATCATGAGTACCAAATAAATTCATCACTTTATCCACAAGTGTAACTCCACTAATTTTCATGGTACTACGTTCATCATGTTCATTTGTATAGAATGAATAACCATTAATTACATAACCATTATAATAAAATACATGCACTTTTAGTCCTCTAGCTATTCATCAAATTCGTTCTGAAATTGAATCCATATATTCAGTTGACTACATAAAAATATGGTCTCGAAACCATCCTATAAACTGTTAATATGTGTATTTGATATCTATATTTCAACCCTTGATGGATTCAAATTACTAAGAATTTATTTGTGGGTTTCAACATATGGGGAAACCTATAAACTATTATTAAAAAAATAAAGGTGGTACTACTCCAGATCTGTAATAGTAATTGTGAAAACATCTATTTTGAAAATTCCTTCACCCAAAAGCCACTCGGTGTAATGAGATTTCTGTATACCAATGATTTCCAAATCAAAAATGTAGTCGGTACATAATTCAACGACTTCCTCAAAAACATATCACTACGAAATACAATCTTCTGGAAAACTTTTATTTTTTAAACACCCTTTCAAAATGATCATATTCCATTCAATGGGGTATATATATCTATAATGTACAAGACCACATAGTTTAATATCTCTTAATAAGTGAACCATCATGTGAACCATCATATCAAAGAATTCTGATGGGAAGATAATCTCCAATTCACATAACATGACAACAATTTCCTATTCTATAGTTGGAAATCTCACCAAGTTAATAAATTTACTGCATATAGCCTTGAAAAAGAAACAAATATTAGTTATTGTCTGATGAACATTATTTTAAAAAATGAAATGTAAATCTAGAAACACTAGATCTTGAATCAAATCATGAAAATCATGTGATTTAATACCCTTTAACTTTAAATAAATAATTGAAATAATATTATTGATTTTTAATGAAGACCCCTCTATAACCTTTATATCATTCAAGGAGTTTCAAAATTGATATCTTGCTTTTATGGAAAGAGTGTAAGCAGATGGAGGAAGAAAAATCTATTTTTTCACTCTCCACAGGGGACAAATCTTCCTATATTCCCATTTCAATCATGTCCAACCTAGCCTTAATTTAATCCCTTGTTTTTATAGTTGAATTTAGTAATATTCCAATGAAACTGTCACATAGATTTTTTTTAGCATGCATAACATCAAAAAAATGCCTGACATATAAAAAATTATATTATGGTAATTACAAAAAACAAATCTCTTTTACAATTGGGTTTTATAAGATTTTTAAAAACCGTTTACCAAAAGTAGCATCCATATCTTTTACTTTATCAAAATGTTGATCACCTACTAGTAGATATGGTGCTGTACATGCTTCTAAACTCCCATCTAATGTTGTCATCCAAGATCGATAATTATATAATCAGGGTAAAAATATGCGATATCCTAGAAACATAGTATTCAATTAATGTTTATTCAATATCCTAATATTTTAAAATTAAACAATATGTTTGATTTCATATAAGATACGCCACATTAAGCTTAAATGAACAACTAAATATTACTATTTAAATGTGACCATTATAACCTAGCCGTTAAATTGACATGAATGAATAATATTAAAAAAGTTATAAAATATTTAATGGTATTACTCATTTTTAATGTATTAATTAATGCTTTCTAAATAATCATTATATTATTATAAAAGTCATTTTATTCTTAAAAAAAATACATTTTCTTCAAAAACGTTTTTTACTATTTTTTTGTACAAATAATATAATTACTTATTAGATATTTTATAAATTTTATTTTATAAAATGGAATTATTTTATAAAATCTTCATATCAAAATTTTCCTATGGTAAAATTTTCACAATTTTATGAAAAGTTTGATTTTTCAATGAATAGTGAAAAATACCGTTTTTTATTATGAATTATCATTTTTAAAGTATTTACAAGGTAAAATTATGTTTTGGATTAGTTTTAAATTTTAATTAGTTCATTTTGATATAAAATAATCTAATTATGTTTTTTAAATGGATTTTATAGTTGAATTTATTATAAAAAAAGTTTATGTTTAAAAACGTATTTTTTCTAAAGTACCATTTTTTGTTGCATTGTACCAGTTTAATTTTAAATTAAATTCTAAAACTTATGTGATTTGAATTTTGAAAAATTTATTCTATATTTTTAATCATAAGGTTCAAATTTATTAAATAGTTGTTTTTTATTTTTTTCCAATATGCATAGTAACTTTAGTAATTTTTATTATCATGGTAAAGGGTAAATTTGGTAATTTAGGATAAAAATAAAATAATAAGAACTAGAAAATGACCGTAACACTTGCTCAAATTTTATTGGATGAGTTATATTCAACAATAATCATCCAAGGATTAAAATTATAACCTTTGGAAGCCACTTGGATGAGAGTATGACATTTAAAATATTTTTTAAAGAAAAGTCAAAGATGCTACTCATATTTTTAACAACTATATCATTTTTAATATAGGGTTATCTAAAAGATAAAATTGACTATAAATATTAATTTTAGATAAAAAATATTTATATAAATCATGGTAATTTATTTATAATTTTTAGTGATGAAATAATTACCTTAAATTATGACACAAAGTCGATGCATTAATTATTCAATTAATGGAAAAATAAAATAAATGATATTAAAAATATTCAAATAAATATAAATTGAGATAATTACTATCATACAAGAATTATATATATAAAATTTATATATTATGGATGTATTAAAATATTTTTTTTGGAATTTATCTTATTTTTCTGATATTTTTAAAAGTCAAAGTAATGAATAGTGTAATTTTTTTATTAATTATATTTTAAATAAATAATATTTTATTAAATGATATAAAATTAATAAAAATCTTAAATTCAGAACAATTATTAAGATAAGTTTTAAAATATCATCCATGATTCTTTTATGGGTCTTTTGGAATTTTATAGTAACTATATTAACCCTTAAAGAGTAAAAATCCATGTTGTCATGGTAAGAGTTAAATGGGTTAAATAAGATTTAAAATTAAATGATAAGGGTAATAATGTGACCTAAAATTGTAAAAATAATAATTTATGATATTATTTAACCCATAATCACCCTATATTCTAAATAAATCACCCTATATCCATTTTTAATTAAAAATTAATTTATATTAATTTAATATTTTGAAAAATTCCAAGAGTTCCCCTCCCCTCTCTTATAAAAGGGCACCTCTTCTTCTATTTTTATCACACTTAAAAAAATATGTAGTTTAGGAAATACCTACCTAATACCTTAATATAATATCTCCTCACATTATATAGGTCCTATTTTAGGCCTAACAACAACCTTAGTGGTCTTAAGGTGTTAAGCAACGAAGGATTTCTAAAGAAGAGGTATCATTTTTAATTAAGTGTTTCTGTTTTGTTTCTTCTTCCACACCCTTAAATATTATTCAACCATGATAAAATAATATCTAAAATATTATAAATATAATTATATGTTATAATGTTTGTGTAATGACCCATATCCATTTTCTTTTCCATCAAATGAGAAAAGAATTCATCATCCATCTATACGACGAACTACCGCCTCACAAACCGATGTAATTATTTTTCCATCACCATCTATCATGAATAGAAATAATGATGGAATTATAGTTTATATATGTTATTAATGATATATTTATTATTATTAAATTATGATATATCATTTAAGTTCTTACCTTTCTATGAATAGAAAAATGATAAAGTCGTTCGTGTGTACGTGTGAATTATCACCTCTACAAAGTGATGTGATTCGTTTTTCATCACCAAAACACAAGGATGATATATATAAGTATATTAAAATTATTAATATGATATTAATTATATTATTATCATTATTTAAAGATAAAATTATACTTACATTCTGTCTATAATGATCATTGAAAAATGTAAACGTTACTCATGCCTACGTACAACCTACCGTCTCCATGATTGTAATATAGTTCAATTTTTATATCTATATTTAATGGATGGATTTAAAAATATTATTGTTGTATAAAAATAATAATTATTTAATTATTATTATTCTATAGATTATGGACTAATGAAAACTTTTATTATAGATATCATACCAAAGTTATTTTGGACTCAAGTACTAAATATCTTTAAAACGTATGATGTAAACTTAAATAATTATGTAATTGTTATAACATGGTAATAAGTGATATAAAAGGAATAATAAAATTGAAAAATATTCTCAATAAATTAAATAATTAACATTAATTTATCATTCAGGTAGATAAATAACATACCTGACAAATCGAACTTAAGGTAAGGGACTCTTTAACTAAAAAACCGTATTTTAAATGTTTTAATATTTTATTTTCTAAATATTTCTCTTTCATGTACATGTTTTTATTTTTTTTATAAATGTATTTATGTGTACATGATTTTTTTTAAAATTTAATTTTCTAATTTCTCTCAAATGTTTTTAATAAGGAATCATTTTAAGGTTTTATGTAAGATAATTTCTTTTGGAAAATATTATTTTAAAATATTATTTTTTCAAAAGTAAAAAAGAATATTTTTTAACCAAAAAAGAATGATTTGGTTTTCCCACCATTATGATGCTTTAATTATATGATGCTTCCTTTATAAAATTTCATGGTTATTTTCAAAGATAATGGTTTCTTTATGATGTGCACAATGTTTCGATTTTAAAAGTTGTTTTAAAAAGAAAATGGTATTTTGAAATCCAAAAATGGTATTTTATTTAAGAAACTTTTAATGATATTTTTTCAAAGAAACCCCTTTTTTACTTTTTTTGGGTATTTTAGTTTTTAAAATTAGATTTTGAAAGAGTTTTTCAAAGGATCTATGATGAAAAGTGCAATCATAAAAATGTTTTATTCATTATATGATACTTGAGCAATAAACATGGGGTGGACCAGATAGCATCGGGTAAGCCTATTATATCTTAACATGGAGTGGCACAAATATAATCATGTAATAATATTACAAATTAACATGTGGTGGCCCAAATAGTGTCGGGTAAGCCCGTAATATCTTAAACGATGGGTGCACCCAGATAATGCTCCATTGCATTAGGTAATGTACCTTGTCTTTCGAGGAAAGAAAGAGAGATTTACCAAAGGGTTTATCCTATGAATTTAACTGGGCTATAATTATTTCTGACATAGGCTTAAAATGGGTTAAGAATATTATGCTCTATATTTCCTAAAAAAATGGTTTTTTTAATTACTTTATATGGGTTTTAAAGGCTTTCTTTGAGAAAAACATGTGTGTGCTTTTTATGTGAAAATATTTTATTTCACATACTCAAATAAAATTGAAGGTAAAGGTAAATGTTATATGCATTTTCATGTTTTTTATTGGACTAATGGTTTTACTTATTTTTATGTCCCTTAATATATTTTTTATCATTCTAAGTTTTAAAATGTTTTTTCAGAGGGTTTAAGAAAGAGTTGGGACAAGGATGAGATTAAGGGGAATATTGCCATGATTTTTCATAAAGAGAAACCGTTTTTTATTTTAAAAAGTTTCATTTGGTGGAAAAAATAAATGGATACTAAGTGATAATTTTCCACTAGTAATATATGGGTTTATTTGTAATAGTTTTTCCAAATTCTCTAAAACTATAAACCAAAAAGATCCTCATAATTTTAAGAATGTGAATTCTAGTTCAAAAACTATAGAATATGTCATGATTAAGGTCAGATCCTTACAATTGATATTAGAGGAGGGTTTAGAAAATTTTTAAGATTAATATTTTTTCTTAAGAGTTAGGAATATCATCATGGGTTTATAATTTTAAAGTTTATCATAAGTTCAATTTCTTAGAAACCCCTTTTGAGTCTTTAAGTTATGAAAATTTAAATGCAATTAATGATATTTTTGGAGATATTTATTTATGAGGTAATTATGGGTTATTACATTTTGAGATGAAAAATAAAATGCATAAGATAACCTTTGAGTTTAAAACATATTAAAGTTATTGTTTTAGGATTTTATCATATTTTTGGGAATCTTATAAGAATTATTTAGTTTTAGAAAAGGATAGCTTGTAAATCGTGTGAAAATCCATCGCATCCGGTAAGGTCAGGAGGATTGAACCAACAAATGAAGGGTGACAAGGTTGAAATGCCTAACTTTGGCATATGTGAAGTCCCAAATAACATGGATTCTTATTTTTTGTTAAATTATTTGATGGATGATGAATAATTTTATTTTGATGACATATGTTGCTATGATATTGAGGAATGATTTAGTGATTAAATGATTATTGTTATTTCAGAAGATGTTCTCTATTTTTTGGAATCTTATAAGATTAAGGTAAATATAATATTATGAGGAATAAGGGTTGAATTGTATTTTAGAGTGAAATATGATTTTATTATGGATTTAGAGTGATTCTGGTTATTTATGGAAATAGTTATCATTTCTTGGAGATTATATGATTTAGGCAGTTACATTTTTTGTATGAGACATTAAAAGTGATTGGTGTTATTTGGATATAAATGTTAAAATTTATTTTGTAATATTATGTGATAAAATACCTATGATTTTTCAGTTTCAATTTTTAGTCTAGAATATTTTTGAGGAATTTTAAGGATAGTTGTTTGTTGAATGCTTTATGTTGAACTTTGGGTGTTACTATTGAATTTTAGAGATCAGATTATTATTTTATGATATAAATGTTTATTCTTTTTAGAGAATTATCTTATCTTTTATTAACTATTTTTGTTTTGGTTAATGCCTAAAGATAGGAGGAATAGACTGTTTTTTTTATTTTTTGGATTTAGTGTTCTGTAGAGGTTGATTTTAGTGCTTTAATCATAGAAAAGAAATTCATACTCATAATTTAGGGAAAAATATGAGTTTATGGTGGAAATGGATTAAAGGATAAAATTATTATTTTCAAGAAAGTATATATCCCTTTGTTCTTAGTATAGATGGTAAATTAATTTTTCAATTCTAGGAAAATAATATTAAAATAAAATGTAAAAAAAAATGTTACCCATTTAATTTTCTTACTGAGAAATCAATGACCTTTAAAAATATAACAAATTTACAGTTTTGTGATGGTTAACTTTATAATGATCGTGTTCTCTATCACTCTCCATCAGAACTTGATAATTAGTTTTCTCTTCCATGTCCATTTTTTTCTATATGGGATCTGAGTATGTGTTATCTTAGGTGACCTTTTTACTTTCATTTCTCTCTTTTCAAATGGAAGTATTATTGAACCTTATTCTGATGTGGGATTTCAATAAATGTATTTTGAAAAGTAAAACCCTAGTTATCGAGCGAGAGTTAAAAATTTCAAGAGTGGAATTTCCAAAAGTGGGTGGGGGATTTAATATCCTGATATTTTAAAAGGAAACACTATGTTTGATAACATATAAGATAAGAAACATCAACCTTAAACGAATAACTAAATATAACTATTTAAACGTGATGGTTATAACATAGCCATTAAATTGGAAGGAATAAATAATATTAATGAAATTAAGAAATATTTAATGGTATTACTCATTTATAATTTATTAATTAATTATTTTTAAATATGTAATATATTTTTAGAAATTCATTTTATTCTTCAAAAAAATTCATTTTATTAAAAAAAAATTCATGGCATTTTATGTACAAATAATATAATTAATTTGTATATATATTAAAAAATTTATTTGAAAAAATGAAATTCATTTTTGAAATAATCATATAAAAATTATCCTATGGTGAAAGATTGATAATTTTTTGAAAAGTTTGATTTTTCAATGAATAGTGAAAATACCTATTTTTATTAAAAATTACATTTTTCAAAGTATTTACAAAGTCAAATTATATTTTTTATTAGTTTTATATTTTTATTACTTGAATTATATGTAAAATAATCCAATTATAGTTTTTGAAATGGATTTTATACTTGAATTTAGTATAAAACCATTTTATGTTTTAAAAAGGCATTTTTTCGAAATACAAATTTTCATTGCATTTTACCGGTTTAATTTGAAATTAAAATATGAAAATTATATGATTTGATTTTTTAAAAATTTATTCCATATTTGGAATCATAAGGTACAAATTTAGTAAATAGGACCCTTTTATTTTTTTTCCAATGTGAATAACAACTTCAGTAATTTTTATTACCACAGTAAAGGGTAAATTTGATAATTTCGGTTAAAAATAAAATGATAAGGACAAGAAAATGACCCTAAAAATTTCCAAAATTTTAAAATATGAGTTATCTTACACCATAATCATCAAAGTATCAAAATTATAACATTTTTAATCCAATTGTATGAGAGTATGACATTTATAATATTTTATTCGAAGAAAAGTCAAAGATGTCATGCTCATATTTTTAATAAATATATCAATTTTAATATAGGGTTATCCAGAATATAAATTTGAGTATAAATAGTCATTTTAAATTTAAAATATTTATATTCATCATGAAAATTTATTTATAATTTTTAATTATGAAATCAATATCTTAAATTAAGAGATAACGCTGATGTAGTAATTATTCAATTAATGGAAAAATAAAATAAATGAGATTAAAAATATTAAAATAAATATAACATGAGATAATTATTGTCATCCAAAAATTTTATATATTAATGTGATATTTTAGGTCTGTATTAAAATATTTTTTTCAAAGTTTTCTTCTTGTTTTGATATTTTTAAAAGTCAAAGTAATGAATAGTTTCAAAATTGATATTAATGATATTTTAAATAAATAATATTTTATTAAATGATATAAAATTCATAAAAACATAAAATTTGGAAAAATTATTTTGATAAGATTTAAAATTTTACCCATGATTCATTTATGGGTATTTTTTCATTTTATAGTGACTATATTTACCCTTAAAGAGTAAAAATCTATGTTGTCACGATAAGAGTTAAAGGGGCTAAATAAGGTTTAAAACTAAATGATAAGGGAAATAATGAGACCTAAATTTGTCTAAAAATTATTTTATAAGATTATTTAGACAAATAATCATCCTATATTTTAAATAACTCACCTTGGATCCATTTTTAATTGAAAATTAATGCATATTAATTTAATATTTTGAGGAATTCCAAGTATGCCCCTCCCCTCTCTTATGAAAGGGCACCTCTTATTCTATTTTGTACCAAAATTCAAAACCTATTTTGTTAATAAAATACCTAAAAAAATACCTTAATATAATCCATAATCAAATTATAGAGGTATTAGTTTAGGCATAACACCAACCTTAGTTCTCTTATGGTGTTAAGCAATGAAGGATTTCTAAAGAAGAGGTATCATTTTTAATTAAGCGTTTCTATTTTGTTTCTTCTTCCACATACCTAAAAACTTATTCAACCATTTTAATATAGTAATACAATATCCTCAATATAATTATATGTTATTATTTTTATACCATGAATCATATCCATCTTCTTTTCCATCACATGGTAAAAGAATTCATCATATGTGTGTACAATGGACTACCGCCTAGCGAACCGATGTGATTGATTTTCCATCACCATCTATAAATACTGGTTATAATGACAGAATTAGAGTTTATATATTATATTAATGACATATTTATTATTATTAAAATATAATATATAATTTATGTTCTTACCTTTCCATGAATAGAAAAAAGATAACGTCATTTGTGCGTATGTGTGAATTACCACCTCCACGAAGTGATGTGATTCGTTTTTCATCAAAAAATCATATGGATGATATATATAAGTATATTTAAATAATTAATATGATATTAATTATATTATTATCATTATATTAAGATAAATCTTTACTTATCTTCTTTCCATAATGATCATTCAAAAATATAAACGTTACTCATGCATACGTACGACCTACCATCTTCATGATTGTAATATAGCTCAATTTTCATATCCGTATTTAATGGATGGATTTAAAAGTATTATTTATGTATAAAAATGATAATCATTTCATTATTATTATTATTTAGATGATGGAATAATTACCACTTTGACTATAGACATCATACCAAAGTTATTTTGGACTCAAGTATCGAATATCATCAAAAAGTATAATGTGAACCTAAATAATTAAGTTATTGTTATAACAAGAAAATAAGTGATATAAATGAAATAATAAACTTGAAAAATATTATAAAGCAATTAAATAATTAAAATAAGTTTATTATTTAGGAATATAAAGGATATACGTGACAAACCATACTTGAGGTAAGGGTCCTTTAACTAAAAAACCTTATTTCAAATGTTTAAAAGTTTTATTTTCAAAATCATTCTATTTCATTTCCATGTTTTAAAATTATTTTTTTATCAATTTATTTATATGTAAATGAATTTTTTAAAAATATAATTTTCAAATTTCTATCAATTTTTTTAAAAAGGAATCTTTTCAAGGTTTTATGTAAGAGACTTTCTTTTGAAAAATCTTCTTTTAAAGTTTTTTTTACAAAAGTAAAAAGGAATGTTTTTTTAAACTATACGAAATGAGTGGATTTTCCCATTGTTATAATGATTTAATTATTTAATTATTCCTTTATAATATTTTAGGGTTATTTTTAAATAAAATTATTTCTTTATGATGTGCACAATGTTTCAATTTTAAAAGTTGTTTTAAAAAGAAAAGGGTATTTTGATATCCAAAAATGATATTTTATTTAAAAATGTTTTTAATGATATTTTATTCAATGAAAAATCCTTTTTATTTTTTTTGGATATTTTGGTATTAAAAATTAGTTTTTATAAGGAAAGGGTATTTTTTTATTCAAAAGTTTTTTGCAGTAGTTTTTCAAAGGTTTTATGATGAAAAGTGAAAACATAAAAATGTTTTATTCATAATATGGTTCTTGAGCATTAAAAATGTAGTGGACCAGATAGTGTTAGGTAATTATATTATATCTTAACATAGGGTTCCCTAGATAGCGCTGGGTAAGTCTATTAAAACTTAACAAGGGGTGACCTTGATAGATTTGGGTATGCTCGTGATAGCTTAAATAATGGGTGCGCCCAGATATCACTGCAATGCATTGGGTAATGTACCTTGTCATTTGAGGTAAGAAGGATGGAGTTACCAACGTGTTTCTCCTATGTATTTAACTGGGATCTAGTTATTTATGACATGAGTTTAAAATGGATTATGAATGTGATTCTCTACATTTTAAAAAAGGATTTTTAATTGCTTGCTATAGGTTTTAAAGGCTTTATTTGAGAAAAATGCTATGCGTTTTTCGTATGAAAATGTTTTATTTCTTAAAATCAAATAACATTAAAGGTAAAGGTAAACATTATATTATTTTTCATGTTTTTCAATTTACTAATGGTTTTCCTTCTTTTTATGTCCCTTATTGAGATTTTTGTGCTCATCCCACATTTTAAAATATATTTCACAGGGTTTAAGGAAGAGTTGGGATAAAGATGAGATTAAGGGGAAGATTGTGAAGATTTCTCATAAAGAGAAACCACTTTTTATTTTAAAAATTTTCATTTGGTGGAAAAAAGAAATGGATAATGAGTGATAATCATCCACTTGTAATGTATGGGTTTACTTTGTAAGAGTTTGTCATAATTTTCTAAAACTCTAAACTGAAAAGATCCTCAGAATTTTAAGAATGTGAATTCTAGTTTAAAAACTCTAGAATATATAATGATTTAGGTTGGTTCCATATATTTTCAACCTAATTTATTATGTACCTTTTTCACAAATGGGATACCCTTGAGTTACTTCAATATTATATCTTGAAGAATTTATATAGGCAGTAAATTCATTTGTCATCCTATATAACATGGATCTCAATGTAAAATCTTAATTTCTTTAAGAATCAAACAATGTAACACCTAAACCCCACAATAATTTCAAATATTTGATCAATGAATCCAAATAAATATCAATATCATTACTTGGTTGTTTTGTTCTTGATATAATAAGAGATAACATAATGTATTTTTGTTTCATGCAAAACTATGGTGGAAATTTATAATTTACCAATGTAACTGGCCATGTATTGAGAGTGATTCTCTAAAAACCAAAAATATTCAATCCATTTGTATATAGTGCAAGATAAAGGTTTCTAAACTTATTTCCAAATTCAGAATACTTGTGATCAATTATCTTGCACCGAGGAGAGTATGCTGGGTGGTGAAGTTTCCCATATTTATTTCTTGTATCTGTGTGAAACATAAATCGTCATGCAATATATTCACTTCTATACATGCTCTTAAACCTTAGAATGATTGGAATGTTCCATAAAACTTTTATATAACCCGATTAAATTTTCTTTTATCAAGAAGAACCACACTTTGGGAAGTTTTTAAGTGATCTGGGGTCCTTGAAAAATAGTATACAATCATTTGTATATACATGTATTCTTTTAAAGATCATTCCAATTTAATGTAGTATTCATATATATTCATTTGTTTAGTAAAGAATCTCATTATCTTCTAGGAGCACATTATTCAAGAGGGAAAATAGTTCATTAAAACTATTGTCACTCCACCTATTTCCATATTTTAAATTATACAGCTTCATTATGGATGATAATGTTGCATATTTAGTAAAACCAACATACAATGACATCTTTTCACAACTATTTAACTTCTCAAACAATTTTGGAAAATCAGGAAGTTCATCTTAATTTTCATTGTCATTTCCTTAAAGCGATCATCATCATCATCATTCACACCTATAATCAAATACTCGATATATTATTCATCATTTTCCACACTTGTAATCATATCAGATGATCCATAAAACATAGTCTTATCCCACTCATTAGCTACATTCAGTTTTTCCCTATGTTTAGTCCAAACTTTACAACTTTTATATATTTCGTGAAAGATCAAGTGTTCTTTTAAATCATTTGGATTAATTAGTATTTAATAATAACAACAATGTAAACATAGATAAAGGATTTTAGAAGGGTCACATGCATGATCTTTTTCAAACTTGATGAACTCTTTCATGTCATCCTTATAATCTTTTGTCATCTGATTGGAATCCATCCATTTTTTATTCATATCCATCCTATTTGATTTGGTAATATTAATATTTAAAAAAAATAAATAAAGCATAAAATCTATTTCATAGAAAATTTTATCTTATGATTAAAATATTAGCATAAGGTAAGATTATTAGTGGTAATGATTTTAAAGACATAAATTGTTTTATTAATGGTTATGATTTTTTTCATGAACCCCTCCCTCCAAAGATACCAAAATTATAGGAGAGAGATAAGGAACCCCTGAGTCCCACCTCTAGTATTCCCTGGGTTGGATACAAGCACCAAGGGTATAAAAATCTCATGAAACAGAATGCATTAACCTTTATAATAATATTGAATGATATATAAGATGAATCATCCACAAACAACTCCATGAAATAAAATAAAATAAACCAAAACCATCCCATAATGAATGTATAGGTAAAACTAATACACATAAAAGTATCCAAAGTAAATACCTAAAATCAAAGATAAAAAAATAAAACAACAAATATCCAAGGTCGCAGCTAGTAATGTCTAGCATGTTTCACATAATCCTTTTGGAAACCTGAAAATAGTTTTATATACACAGGGTGAGCATACATGTATACTCAGTAGGAAAACCAAAGTCTCCCATGCACATATGAAATAATCATACCAATGAAACCATGAGAAAATAAAAGAATCAACAACACCTAAATAGGTAAACTATCCATCCCAACCTCACTAAATCACACTCACTAAATAACACAAGCCAAGTATAGTATAATAATAATAAGTATATCAATAAAGGGTACCCCACACTACTTTCCCACTGATTCACCACTCTCAAACCTCAACATACTATGTCTTGGAGCTTCCATATCTTTAGAATAAAATGTACCACCACCCCTCAACACGGTCACATCACATCTCACCCGTAGACACCTGGGCCACCACCCCAGAATACAATCACATCTCATGTCACCCACAAACACATGGGCCATCACATCACAACCATAACTAGAGTAGTATGGTATCATGAACATGAAGGAAATCAACCTTGTTCCCTCTTATAATGCATGACCCACACCATAATCCTTCGTATAACACAATCATATCAAATCTTTTCCGAAAACACCTAGGCCACCGCCCCACAACACGATCATCACATCTTGTCCGAAAACACCGAGACCACTACCCCACATCATGATCATCACATCTCACCCAAGAAAACCTAGTCCACCACCCCACAACACAGTTATATCACATACTTCCCAAAAACAGATGGACTATCACCTATTGCACTAACAGACCTTCGACCATCATAGCCTGTGCATATCAAATTTCTTAAAAGAGATAACAAGAAAGAGTGGGTAGTCATCCATACATCCTCATTGCCAGGATGTTGAAAAAAACACCCATGTGTTACAATATGGGTGTCAACACATAATTATCAGTGAATTTGGGGTGCATATAGAAATCATAAGAAATATACAAGTATATACATATATCTACACACAAGACCAACCTATGGGTTCACAACAAAATACTAACCAACTAACAACATCCCCAATTTCACCGCTACCTCTAAATGCACAACACAAAACATTCCACAAGCCACATCACACACCACCAACCAAACCCATTATCCATCCCATTCATTTCATTAATAATAATTAACCACATTTAAACACATATACCATCATTTATTTAGCCATTAACCATTTCCATCCCATTAAACAAACTAGACCCCATCCATTTTAATCATTATTAAATAATTATTTATTCCATAACTACCTAAGAATCTTGCACAATGTCGCCAAACATTACAAGCATATCATCATCTCCAACACACTATTGCCTCATCACCCCATAAGCATGATGAAACAAACACCACTTTTCCTTCCCAAAAGCACAACCAAAAAACCACCACCTCACCACCCCAAAAGAATGACTAAATAACACCACCTCACCATAAAAAATCATGTGAAAACAATCACTGCCTCACTACCCCAAAAGCACGTTTAAATAACCACCACCTCACCACCCCAAAATCATGAAAAAACAACCACCACCACACCACCCCAAAAGCATGACCAAATAACCACCACCTCATCACCCGAAAATTACATCTAAAAAACCACCACCTCATCACCCAAAAAGCATGACTATATCTCACCCATCAACCCCACATCACATCGCAAGCAAAAATTGCTACCCCAAAAGCATTTAAACACATCAAAACACATCAAATACCATTTTATAGATTTAGAAAAGGTGATTCTTTCACATTTCACTTTATTTTAGGGGTGTTATCACACAATCCATAATATAAGGGAAACCTTATTAACCAAATATAAGTGGTTAGAAAATTTCCAATTTGGGGTGATATCATAACAACAAAAGAAAAAGGGTTCCACAACACATGTAAATCAGTGAAGAAAAATCCCCCAAAGACCACAATTTTTAGCAGTGTATCAAGCCCATACAATCTATCATGTCATAATAATATCAAAGCTGTGAAAACATGAAATTCATTCACATTACCCCTTTAATTTAAATTATCCAATTATTTATATTTAATTAAGCCAGTAAAACCATATTATATAGATAAAAAAGTAAACCCCACCTTCATGATGCACAATAAAGAGAAACATGTGATTCTCTACCTCAAAGAAGATTTGCCGACTCACTACACACCACCTAGAAAAGAAGAAGAGCCCACAAACCACAACCGAACATAGGTAACCATGGATCATGTCAAATTTTTGTTTTAATTTTGAGGTATGATTTCAATTTATCCTGGTCTTGAATTTATCTTTTGTGTTTCCCATTAGTTTTGGGTGAAAAATGGAGAAATTCGGCTTGATAGCTGGTGGTGCATGGTCTGTACAAGGTTTGCCGAACTGTGTGCCTTGCTTAGGAAACCATGCATCCATTTGGTATTTTTGGAAAGTGGATAACCGCACAGTTAGTGCATGGTTTATAAACCATGTGGGATAACTGTGTGGAATGTCATACTTGGATAGTAAGGGGTGCACGATTACCGCACATTTTGGAAAACTGTGTGGGAAAACCATGTGACTTGTCCAGGTCATTAATTTTTTTAAAATAATAGATGTATCCTCTTGGGATTTAACCCCAAAACACCCATTTTCTTCCCCACTCAGTATTTCTAGCCCTAAGAACCTCTCCTTCCTCCCTTGGTTCCCATTTATCTCCAAATTCATGGTGGATTTGGTTCAGTTTCTCCAAGATTCTTTAATTAAGTCCCTCATTTCTTAGTTTCTTCCTTTTTTTCTAGGGTTTATATCCTTCTTTCTTGGGGTTTCACTTTTCCAGTGGGTTTGGTGAACTATTTAGGGTTGTATATTGTTCTTTAGGGTTCAATATCAGTGTTTATGGTTCGATTATACCTTAATAGGGTTTGCTTGAGGTGTAGTTTTAGTTTAGCATTAGAATTTTTTACACTTGAGGTAGGTAGTTCCATGCTTAAATGTTATTTGGTGATTTTGATATGATTTCTTTGTTTCTTAGTTGTGTTATATGAATTATGTATGAGGTGAAAAATGTGTTTTTGAAGGTTTTAAGGTACATATGGATTTAAAGTGGTTTTTCTAAAGGAAATTGGTTGTTTTCAAGTGCATTTTCTTATTGTGTTTCTTGAATGTGTTTTATAAATTGTGAAAGAGACTTAATAAATTTTTCAAGTGTCGAGAAACATGTTTTAAAGTGGATTTGGTGTGTGTATGCATTCAAAAGATGTTTTGGGTTATGGAAATGGTGATTTATCATGTTTGTTATATTTATTAGCTTAAGCATGCATGAAAGTGAAATGTTATGTGACATGTGGAATAGAAATTGAGCATAAAGGGAATCCTAGGTAACCAGAAGGGAGAACTAGGAATAGTATGCTAATTGGATCAGAAAGGTTGAGGCCTATTTCTTTATAGTGTAATTGAAGATACAATAGTAAATGAACTAATATGACTAGAGACCACTAGAATTTTGTATATATTCTTCTCTAGTGGTTTCTGAATGAGGTCAGTGATCAGTGTGGTTACTATACCATGTTTCACCAAGATATGAGGTACCTAGTGTCCCAGTTTAGATAGTGCCTATAGGTATTTCTTGTTAGTTGGTGTTAATTTTTGATATTTCTCTTACCATGAAAATATGATGCACTTGGTTGGTTACTTAGAAAGAAAATCATTTTTTCATTTAAAATGTTTTCTACAAAAATGTCTCTAGCTTATCTTTTATAAAACATGCATGTTAACTTATCTTATAATGTTTTTTGGAATGAAATGTCTTTTATTGGGTGGAATTATACTGGTCTTTAGCTCACACCCTACTTACATTTTTGGGTATAAGTAGACTTGGTTATGTCTGACTCAGGTAAAGATAATATGTGTCATGATGGTGGGTTGGGTTGCTAGTAGTATTCTCTTGTTGGTGTTGGTGGTGGTGTCTTGAGGATGATGCTCCTCTTATTTTGTGGTGTTTTTTTGGGATGTTTTATTGTTCTCTTTTTCTTTTAACCCCTTCCGGGCTTATTTAAAAGTTGTAAACTTTAAATCTGAAATTTTTTATGCTATGTTTGGTTATGGTTATTCTGTTTTGTTCCATTATTTATTGTGGGTTTATTATGATTATATAAATGGGTGAAATCATTCCCAAGTTGTATTTTTTATACCCATGCACTAGTTTCCATCCCGTGAGGATTGAGAATGCCCTTCGAGCCATTCCACAGACCGGGTTAGTTGTTGGGTTGGATAAAACTCCGTCTTGGTTCATGACAAAATAGTATCATAGCAGGTCAAACTATTTTGGGTCAAGTTATTTTGGATGATTCTGGATAGACTGGAGATAGTATTGTCATGGATTGGGGTTCTGGTTGTGAGTAGTATTCCTAGCCAGTACACCTCATGATAGATGTTAAGTCGCCATGGGATATTTCAATTTTTGTTTGAATTCTCCTCCAGGTGAGATGTATATGCTACATACTGTATATGGACATTGGGTGAGGATTGAGTGTTTTGATTGTTGAGATCATTATTATGATGGATTCAATTATGTTTTTATTTTTGGATTTGTTTTAGATTTGTTGTTTTTGCTAATTTTTTTCATAATGATAGTATTGATGGTTTTATTTATGGTTGTTGCTTGTTGTAGTGAAATGACTCCTCAGAGAATTCCTATGAAACCATGGGAAGATGATGTAGAGAGTTATCCCTAAAAAATTGATCAGAGATTAGTGTAAGATATGGTTTGTGATGTCCAAGATTTGGAACAAGGAGTGGGATCTGGTATAGCTTATGATAGAGATGATGAACTGGGTCATGGGAAGGATAAATATCAGAAGTTTATCAAGAACAATCCTCCTACTTTCTAGGGTAATGATGAACCTCAGGAAGAAGAGGAGTGTCTTGAGAAGATAGAGTGGATGTTTAAATTCCTCGATACTTCTGAGGTGGTTCAAGTGAAATGTGTTTTTTTGTTAGAAGGTCCCATTTAGAGGTGGTGGGACTTGGTGGTTTTAGCTGGGAAGTGCAAGTAGAAAAGTTGTAAGGATTTCAAGATCATTTTCAAGAGCAGTATTTTCCTAATGTGTTAGCCTATGATAGATCCTGAGAGTTCATGGATCTTACCTAGGTATACTGGATAGTGATGGAGTATTACAATCGCTTCGCAGAGTTGGTACAATAATCACCCAATATTGTTTACAATTAGCAGATGAAAGCTCAGAGGTTAGAGATGTGGTTGAGGATAAATATTTATTATTAGGAATTTTTGTTTAAGTTGAGGACCTATATTGAGGTAGTTGGTCATGATTGTATGGTTGAGATTGATCAAAAAGGAAATTCTGGATTCCTTAGAGTAGTGTCAGCTATGGGTAGTGGCAGTTCTTCCAAGAAGAAGAGGAAGCGGAACGAGCAGGGAAAGAAGGGTGGTGGTAGCTCAAGACATCCTTCCCGAATATCATTGTTAGTATTTTTAGATGCTGGATCAGTTGTGTTCCACTAGTGTTAAGCTAGGTCATGTGTGATCGACATGTCCAGACCTACCCATATTATTCCATATATGCATACATATGGTACACTTTTAGTGGTTTTATAGGTCCACTAATTAAAATTAGAGGAGTGTGGGATCTATAGCTTTTAGAGGAGTGTTGTCCTAGTTATATCTGTCCAGGATGGTGGGATCTCGATTTGGAAATCATGGTGGTAGGACTGGATCATCTTTTGGGTAGAGTCAGTTCAGGGAAGAGCCACGGGCTAGTGGTTGTTCTCAGGCTCAAGATGAGATGAAGCATCTTCATACTGTGGACCAGGCACCATCATGATCAGATGTAGAACCTATGATAGTTCAAGGTATCATTCTTATTACTTCATCATTAACTGGTGTTATATTTGATACCAGTTATTCTGTTTATTTTATTTCTACCTACATTGTTGATATATTAAATTTTCCAACTAAGCTTATTCCATATGCAATGGAGTTGGTAACACCACTTGGTAAGAAGAGAGAGTAGGGTTTTAAGTTCCTATCATGTGCACTCATAGTGTCAGGGGTCAAACTAGAATGGGATTTTTTGATTTTAGAAATGGACATATTTGACATAATCCTTAGTATGGATTTGATGATGCATTTTTAGGAACACATCGAAAGTTATAGGTGGTGAGTGAGCTTTGTGGAACCTAATGTAAGTACCTTGGTCTTTCATGGTGAATAGGATCCTTGTCCAGGATGTGATGGACCTCCACTTCCAAAATTAGGTAACCTTGTTTTCTAGTTATCATCACCCGTATTGGTGGATGGTGGTAGTGCTCTTAAGGGCGGATTACCTCCCTCGGTGGATGAGTTCTTAGAGGTAATTTCTAGATGACATTTTAGGCTTGCCTCCGAAGCAGGATGTGGAGTTATCTATAGATTTGGCACTGGGAACATTGTTGATATCTCTTCCCTCGTACCATATAGACCCCACCAATTTGAAGGAATTAAATGTTCAACTGGAAGATTTGGAATCCAAAGGATTCATTCACTCGAGCATCTCACTTTGGTCCACCCCAGTCCTATAAACAAAAAGGACTGATGAATCTCTCTGATTATGTATTGATTACTGAAATATGAATAAGGTAACCATCAAGAATAAGTATACCTTTCCCACATTGATGACCTTTTCAATCAGTTTAAGGGGTAAAGGTGGTTCTATAAAATTCAGTTGCATTCGGGTTACCACCAAGTCAGAGTTAGAGAGGTGGATATTATGAAAACTAATTTTTGAAGTAGGTATGACCATTTAGAATACTTGGTTATGCCTTTTGGGTTGATGAATACTCTAGTGGTCTTTATGGAACTTATGAACTGGTGTTCCACCAGTATCTAAACTCCTTTGTTATGGTGTTCATGGACATCATCCTGGTCTATTATATGACTGATGAGGTTCATGAGCATCATTTGAGAATTATTTTAGGCGCTCTTTAGGACCACTGTCTCTATTCCAAGCTTTCTAAGTGCACTTTTTAGATCAGGGAAGTAAAGTTTTTGGGTCAAGTGATCTTGGTACAAGGGTTTTGTTAGAACCCAAGAAGATCGATGTATTCATGTTATGGGAGCATCCAAATAATGTTTTTGAGAACATGAGATTTTTGGTCCTAGTAGGTTACTATAGGTGGATCATCCAAGATTTCACTCATCTTGCTTATTCCATGTCCGAACTTACCCGGAAAGGGGAGAAGTTTGAATGAAGACCAAAATGCCAAGCATACTTTGAGGAGATAAAGTGGCAGTTGACTACTACCCCCATTTTTATCCTGTTGGAATCTATAAAGGGGCATTAGGTTTACTACGATGCCTCAAATATGGGTCTTGGGTGTGTGCTTATGAAGAATGACCATGTAGTGGTGTATGGTTCTTGCCAACGATGACCACATGAAAAGAATTAACCGAAACATGACTTGGAGTGAGCTGTGGTGATGCATTCCTTGAATTCGTGGTGCTATTATCTTTTTGGGGAGAAATTTTTATTTTATTCTGACTATAAGAGAACACCCTACATTTTCTCCCAGAAAGATCTGAATCTAAGGTAATGTCGTTGGGTTGAGTACCTTCAGGGGTTCAACTTTGATATAGTTTATACACCAGGAAAATGTAATGTGGTGGATGCTGATTTGAGTAGGAAAGTTCCAGTGCAGGCATTGAAAGAGTCCAGTGATGAGTGGAATTTGATGGGTATCTTTTCTCAGATTCACTTAGAAATTAAGGATCACAGTGGAGGAGCATTTTTGGATAGCATCCAATTTACTTCTTCTATTTTGGATTTTATTCAGTAGGAGTAGCTTGTTGATGAGTTGTTCTAGTAGTCTATGCAGTTATTTCATAGTGGGGAGGCATCTTGTGATTGGTCAATATCTCTCGAGGGAAGTTTTTTTCTTCAAGGGTCACTATGTGGTGTTGTTTTCTATGAGGAAGGCGGTGATGCAGGATAGTCACCAGTCATAGTGGGCCATCCATCCTGGTGATACCAAGATGTAATATGATGTTCATCGACAATTTTTGTGGAAAGTATGAGGAGGGATGTGGTTGAATTATTATCTTGATGTTACACATGTCAGTAGGTGAAAGAAGAGCACCAGATGCCCTTTAGTTTTCTCCAACCACTACCTATTCCTACTTGGAAGTGGGATCAAAATCATCATGGATTTTATTTTTGGATTAACTCGTACACCACAGGGGAGGAATGCTATTTGGGTAGGGATCTATTGTCTAACCAAATAGTCCCATTTCATTCATATTAGTGATTCTGCTAAGGTGGATTATTTAGGCCAGTTGTATGTTCGGGAGATAGTGAGGCTTCATGGTGTGCCATCTGCTAATTTTTATGATAGGGAACCCCACTTCACCTCCCAGTTTTGGGAAGGCCTTCATAAAGAAATGGGGTTGGAGTTCAAGTTGATAAAAACATACCATCCTCAAACAGATAGTCAGATAGAGTGAACAAATCATATTTTGGAAGACATACTCTGGGCATGTGTGTTGGATTTCTATGGTTCGTGGGATAGCCATTTTTTATTGGTTTAATTTTCATATAACAATAGTTTCCAATATTGGATTTTAATGGATCCTTTTGAGATGCTTTATGGATGTCTGTGTTAGTCACCTTTGTGTTTGGTTAAGGTGGGTGAGACCTCACTGTTGGTATTGAGCCTTGTGCAAGAGACTTCAGATAAAGTCAAGTTGACAAGGCATCATTTTTTGACAGCTTAGATATGTTACAAGTCTTATTCCGATCAGAGGCACCAATCTATAGATTTTTCTATTGGTGACCAGGTGTTCTTAAAGGTAGAACCTCATTTGGGTCATTATCATTTGGGAAAACAAGAAAAGCTGACACTAAGGTATGTTAGACCTTTTGAGATTATCGAGTGGATTAGTCAGGTGGCATAGAGGTTGGATTTTCCTTCACATTTGACGTTAATTCATGACATGTATCATGTTTCCTAGTTGAAAAATTATAACCCAGATCCATCTCATGTGCTAAATTGGGACGATTTGGATCTGGAACCAGATTTATTTCTGTTTTAAAACCGATATGAATTGTAGATTCCCAAGAGAAAGTTCTTTGTGAGAAGTCTATTCTGTTGGTCTATTTTCTTTTTTATCATGAAAATTATGAGCATGATACTTGGTAGAGGAAGTCTTTGGTTGAGAAGGAGTATCTATTTTTATTATCTGATTAAGATTCAGGTTGAATTTTCAGGGGCACAAATCTTTCATGGTGGGTTTAATTTTAAAATCTATTTTTTTTATTTTGTGGTATTTGTTTTTTTTATTTTTGTCCTTCATTTTTAGTTTTATTTTCCCTTAAGTTTTGGATAAAAAATAGAGAAATTGGTCTTGAAAACATGTGGTGAACAGTCTGTGCATGGTTTTTCAAACCTTACGCCTTGCCTGGGAAACTGTGTAGTCATTTGGCATTTTTGGACAGTGGCTAACTGCAAGGTTAACACATTGTTTGTAAATTGTGTGATCTAATAGTGTGGAATGTCCTTCTTATTCTTCATGGGGAACACGGTTGCTGCACGGTTTGGAAAACTGTACGACTTGTCCAGGTCATTAAAATTTTTAAAATACAGGATACGTTCTCTTGGGATCTAACCACAAAACACTAATTTTTTCCCCACTTGGGATTTCCAGCCCTAAGAACCTCTACCTCCTCCTTTGTATCCCTTTT
Organism: Viscum album; assembly: GCA_963277665.1. Classification (NCBI taxonomy): domain Eukaryota; kingdom Viridiplantae; phylum Streptophyta; class Magnoliopsida; order Santalales; family Viscaceae; genus Viscum; species Viscum album. Next base: position 1,062,926,216 of record OY728166.1, on the reverse strand, counting down.
ATATACAAATTTGTGGTGTATTTGATTAGGTTTCTCAAAAATTCTCTAAGTAAGTCCCTAATTTCTTAGTTTCTTCCTCTTTTCTAGGGTTTCCCTTATCTCCCAAGGTTTCACTTTTCCAGCAGGTTGGGTGAACTATTTAGGGTCGGATATTTTTCTTTAGGGTTCAATATTGATGCTTATGGTTCAATATTTTCTTAATAGGGTTCTCTTGAGTTTTGGTTGTGGTTTATCATTGATTTCCATAATTTTCTACACTTGATGTAGGTGATTCCATACTTAAACATTATTAGGTGTTTTTGATATTCTTTCTTTGCTTCATAGTTGTGTTCTATGCATTGTGTATGAGGTTTGAAAAGTTTTTTTGGAAGGTTTTAAGGTGTGTATGTCTTGAAAGTGGTTTTTTTCTAAAAAAATTGGTTGTTTTCAAGTGCATTGTCTTATTGTGTTTCTAGAATGTGTTTTATAAATTGTGAAAGAGGATTAATAAACTGTGTAAGTAGCGCAAAACTTGTTTTAAAGTGGATTTGTTGTGCGCATGAATTCAAAAGATGTTTTGGGTTATAGAAATGGCGGTTATTCTAGTTAGATAGATGAGGCCAATGCCTGGTTCTTTCTATCATGATTGATGATACAACGCTAACTATACTATGATGGTTAAAGACTGCTAGAATTTTGGATAGATTCTAATCTAGTGGCTCATGCACAAGGTCAGTGATCAGTGTGGTTACTATACCATGTTTCACAGAGATAAGAGGTACCTAGTGTCCCACTTTAGTTAGTGCATATAGGTATTTCTTGTGACTAAGCACTCTTTTGTTATATTTCTCCTATCGTCAGCATATGGTGCACTTGGTTGGTTACTTCAAAAGAGAAGCATGTTTTCATTTAAAATGTTTTCTATAAAAATTTATCTAGATTCTCTTTTTATAAAACTTTCATGTTAACTTGTATTATAATGTTTTTGGAAGGGAATATATTTTATTGGGTGTCATACTACTAGGATTTGGATCATACCCTACTTACAACTTTGGGTGTAAGTATATTTGGTTATGTTTGGCTCTGGTAAAGGCAAGATGTATCATGATATTGGTTTATGTTTCTAGTAGTATTACCTTATAGATATTGGTGGTTGTGGCTTGAGGATGATTCTCCTCTTATTTCATGGTGATTTTTTTATTATGTAATGTTTACCTTTTCTTGTATCCCCTTCAGGGTTTGTTTAAAAGTTTAAACTTTAAATCTGAAAATTTTTATTCCATGTTTTTTTATGGTTATTTAGTTTTGTTCCATTATTTATTTTTGGTTGATTATGATTATGTAAATTGATGAAATCATTACAAAGTTGTATTACTAATACCCAGGAACTAGTTTCCAGCTCATGGGGATTGTGAATGCCATTAGTTCCATGCCATGGACTGGGTCAGGTGTCGGGCTGGATGGAACTTTGGCTTGGTTCATGATAGACCAACCTACACCACACCCAAGGATTATCAACGTGCAACCCAACTCACACCTCAAACAAAAAATCATCACTGTAGTGAATCCTCAAGAAAAGAACTAGTGGAAACCATAATGAAAAGAGAAAGCACTTACTACAGACCACCAGCAAACAATCACCAAAACCAATAGATCAATGCGAGGATAATAGTGATGGAAATAATCCTTGAAGTGCCTATGTTTTTTCTAGAATGGGAGGGACAGAATTCACAATCGAATGAAAAAAATTGTCTGAGAAAAGAACTTAAATGCTATAAACCCACCAGTTTCATGTCGTGTAACCATTACATGGTGTGTAATCCACAAGTTTCCAAAAATTTTCATCTTTCATTGAAAATTAAGTATCCTTGGAATTTATTTATTACACGTCATGAATTTTATTTACATGAAGTGTATTTGTTTAATGGATCATCCTTAGCTGATATATAATCCATGAACCGGCTAACAACATAAGCTTGACCCATGAGTTCATATTGTGTAAATAGTACACGATGTGAATTTCCTTCTACAACACTTATGTAGCCCCATAATTCAATAGAAACTCCTAGAACCTCCACAAGTCTCCTCTAAAACACCTCCAATACCCAAATTTTTTAAACTAATGGTCCATAAAGGCACATACTGTTACCATTTTACTAACATGGGTTATCATTAATCTTTCATATATTATATGAACCTAAGATACCATATAATTCACTAATTTGGGTCCCAAGAGAGACTTCTACCCTATCATAACCCAATATAGAGGTTATCAACATATGACCTTTAATACAAAGCTTCAAAAATATCTATCTATATCAATGCTTGATAACTATTTTTATAAAAAAATTACAATTGGTAAAATTGAAAAATTTCTCTCTCAAAGTTTGGAATAGTATAATTTCTATATTTTGGATTCCTAAAAAGAAAACAATATTGAAATATGATACTCTAATAGTCACTAAAAATAAAATACACAAGGTAATGACATGTTTTAAAAAGATATATTGGTTTTAATCCATGGAATAAGTGGGATAATTGGAAGAAAATGGGAAGAGTAATTTTTATTTTAATTCAAGGGGAAAAGAGGAATACTTGGAATTTGGAGTCGATTACCAGCTGTGCATCAAAAAAACATTTCATACTTATCATTTTCAGTCACCCCTTACACGATAAGTGGGCAGTATTTTTGCAGTGCATAGCTAGGAGCTCCATGAAACCAGAGTGAAAATTAATGATGAATGAGTGAAAATGAACATGAAGGTGAGAGAGAGGGTAAACCAACAATGGAACAAGGCAAGATAGATTGGGTGGAGAATCAATGAGGTAGATCAAAGATAAATAAGATCACTTACAAGTATGCTGTTCAACCCATTTGGGAAATTTAAAAACAAAAAAATATGGTCGTGGAGGAGAAAGAGATCACAACTAATCACATACCTTGATTTTAATATATCATTATAATTTCAAGACAAAAAAATTAAATAAACTTTAAAATAATAATAATATATTAATAAATTTTTTAAAACTTTTAAAAAAAGTCAAACAAAGAAATTATTGTAATTTTAATTTCTCTTTTTTTTTTGTTTCGACGTGAAATTCAGTAAAAGAATAGAAATGATTAGTTTGAGAGGTTTCTTTTTGATAAGAGGGTTGAGAGAACATTTATCTAGAGAGGTTTCTTTTTAATGCATGTTAGGATCACTGTAGTACCTTAGAAACTCATCAGTAGGGCTCTAGGGAGGTCAATTTAGTAGAATTTCATGTTTTTGGGATTTAGAGTGAAGGGTAAGAGAGAATGGGTGAGTATTTATAGTAAAATAGAAGGTTTTTTTATTAATTTTAAAACATAAAGCTTGAAAACCATGTTAATAAAAAATAAAAAAAATCATTGGTCTTCCCATGGTTTTTCCCATGGTATTTTCAAAGGAGGAGTGGTTTTTAAAATTTTACTACTTTAACAACCGAACCCCTTAAAATAAAACCATTAATGATGTGGAAGTGAGTCATTTTCATATAAATGTGATGATTTAAAAAAATCACATCAATTTAATAGAAAGAATTAAAAAATTGTGATATTTATTTCTTAAATAAAATTTTATTTATTGAAAAATATCATTTTAAATTATAAAATCAATTTTCTAATTCTTAGAAGAACTACATATTATTTTATAAAATAGTTTTACTATTTATGTGTGAATAATCATTATTTTTTATTGTTTTTTTATGAAAATATAAATTCATAGTTTCTTTAAAATATATTTTAATAGTTATTAGGTATATATATATCTATCTAAAAAAAATTCATTCTATAGTAATGGAGGCCTTGTGAATTTGAGGAGGGAGATATTATTTTACTAAATGTTTCTCCATGATATGGGATTTCGATTTTTGGTAAGGGATATAAGCTATCCCAACAATTTATCATTCCATTACATATGTTGTTATAGAAAGGTGATCATGGTTATTTCACAACAATACCCCCATATTTAGAATTGGTAAACAACATCTTCAATGTATTATATATGAGGAGGTACGATTTGGACCCAGCACATATCATCGACTTATGATATATGTATAATGAATATGATTATACCTTTTCACGGTATTAGGTTTAAATTGAGGAATAATGTGAGAGAACCATATATGTTCCGTAATATTAGAATTATATGCAGAATCACTACCTTCACCTATTTGAGTAGGATATAATTTTTCGGTTGAAGATATATATTGGTGGGGATCATTTAGATACCGAAATATTTTTGTTTTACCCATTATAATTTTTTCAATTATATTTTAATAGATTTTGATTAAGTTTTCTTAATAAAAATTTCATTATGAATGCTCAAATATATTATTTTAATAGTAATATATTAATTTTAGACAATAGAAATGCGATCCTGAAGAATAACTTATATCTCCCAAATGGAGAACCATTTCAAAAATTTTAAACCTTAGTATTGTCTAAATATAAAGGTTTTAAGCTTGGGGTGGAATAATTTTTTATCTGGGTTTCAAGCACTAGGCCGATCTGATTATAGGTGTTTAATTTGAAAACCAAAAAACATGAAAATTCTATATTTATGCTTTCATATCCTTTCAAATCAGTTTTATCATTCATGAACTCTAATGAGAGAGGTGATGCTTTTTTATTGGATATAAACGTTCATTCTTTGATGGAAATAACAAATAGTGTCTAGTGTAATTATAATATTCATTGAATATGGAACCAAAAAAAGGTAGGGATAATTATTTTTGTTCTTACCCCATTCTTCTAGGTTTTCATGCCTAAATTATATTAAAAAATTTCATGATTTAAAATCAAACCCCATTTTATATAATTTCTAGAAATATATTATCCTTGTATCATTTTTCTTAATGTGCATGGCTATCGAGGGAAAGGTAGAAGTATAATGATGGTGGGTGTTGTACTAAGTCTTTAATGTGGACCCCTCCTTATTTTTCTCATGCTGCACACCCTACCTTTTCACGGTATGTGTCACCTACCATGGGTAGCATCAGATCACAGGTGGCGAGACTCCCAAGCAACTATTTATACTCTCCATCCCTTTCACACTCTCATGCATGTAGGGTGATGGGGCGAAAGCCGAGAATTTTTAGAGGGTTTAGCCAATTGAGGTTAGATTAGTTGTTTTTTGTGTGATGAGATAAGATGGGATAGGAATCAGATCAGGTGAATAGTTTAGATCATGATTAAAGAGGAGTAGAAATAATCACATACCTTAGCTTTTGAGAGAATCGATTATTTGAGAATATTTAGGAAGAGTAGCGTCAGTTATTCGGTTCTGTGAAAGATAGAATGACACAAGCTAAGAGGAATCTATTAGGGTTATATTTAAATATCGAGTAAAGCTTTTATCAACACTTTCAAAAAATTACTCATAAAGAGTGGATTTATCAACCCTATAAAATTAAGTGTTTATAAAACATATCTTTATCACCACTTTTTTGTGTTGATAATGATATATTTTATCAACACTTTTTTACACTAATAAAAAGAAATATTTATTAGCACTAACAAAGCACTGATAAAAACATATTTCTAATAATATAAAAAATATAAATAAAAAATATGAATATATATTATTATAAATAAATATTTAAATAATTATAAAGATGTATTTATAAATATAATTATAAATAAATATATTTATTATTTAAATATATTTATTATAACTTTATAATTATTTAAATAAATATAATTATTTATAATTATAATTATAAATATATAAATTTAAAAATATTTATATATCTTTATATATAATTATATATAATTATATAATTATATGTATGTATATAATTATATATAATAATATAATTATATATATTTATATAATCATAATAAAAAATAGTGCGAACCATGGGTAAAACCCGTGGCCCCAAAAAATTTATAAATAAAAATTAAAACGCAGTACAATGGGATGAAAAAAGGGAAGGTACACATGCCACAAAAACACATATGACATATTATACCATCCAGCTTTCACAATGCAAAGAGCGCGACAAAAAACCATTCTTTAATGCTTGCCACGACCATGAGGTTGACACCCCCTCCTCCATTTAGAAGTAACCCAAGGGCCGCCATGATTATCCAGGCTCTTTATTTTCACCTCCTTAGCCTCAATTACCTCTTACTCATCCCCGATCACTTCCAAGTTATAGAAAAAATAATTATTGTAAACAAAATCAGTTTTATCAATTTTCACATGCCCGAGGTCCACTGGTTGTTCTTACATCACAGGTTCCTTTTCTTCCCAATCACGTTTCCCCACAGAACTGATTTCAGTTAGTAACCTCTCATGCACTTCTAGTTTTCCTCTATCCTCATGAGGAGAAAAGTTCTCAACTCTCCCTATATGATCCTACTTAGAGGTCTATCAAAAAAAAATCTTTACCACTCTCAAACTCATCAACATAATTCCATTTCTTCGAATCAATATGAACATAGGATTTGGAAGGATCCACACAACCTTTCATAATTGAATGAGAGATCCATTTATTTGGAACACCATATTTCTCCAAGCCCTCAAAATAAATATGGTAAAATTACAAATTACTAATAGACTTAAGCATGAAAAATAAATTACCATTCCCTTTTAATGTATCAAAATTTACCATTTCGTCCCCAATACATGATTTAAAATCTTTGTTTGGACCCTTGGATCCAAGGGTTAATCCTACTAGAGAAATATATTGGTTATCAAACATAGGTGTAGAGACATATAGAAAGACATATATTCTTCTACAATGTCCACATCAATTGAATTTTTTGAAAAAGCAGTTTTCCTATCCAAAAATAGGGGCACTTTATATCTGTAACTAGCAGTGACTTCTTCATTCCCCTATAGTTACTTCCCTTCTTGAGAAGCTTAGATATATGGAACCCCAGGATCACCCTCATGCCCATACGAAAATTTCATCATCTTTGACATAACCCTTTCCATAGTAGTTCTGCCACTTTTGAGTTGTTGAGAAATATTTTCAGAATTAATCTAACCCCAAGACAAGTACCGCTCCTCCATAAGTTCCATAAGATCTCTACCAAATTCACTTTGAATATATTTATAGACAATGGACTCACAACTATATCCCCATTTCAATCAATTGACATCTATAAGAGCAAAAGTAGAATGGGACAAATAGGTGCCATATTGTGCATTTTTTTACAGTAATGGTGTCAAAATTTAATTGTCTAGATTTAACCACATTAGAAAAAGACACATTTTCACAAAATAGTTTAATATATTTTTCCCCCTGAACACTAGATTTTCCTTATATCCTTCTAGCATCTAGGGAAAAATTTCTATGTGAATTACCATTCATAGTTGATACACCCCCATTCATAGGTCTGAAAACCTTAGTTCCCATCAAATTTCCATTATCTATAGGCCCCTCATCAACCTTGTTCTCTATATTTCCATCATAGAAACTTGAATCTATCACAGGAAATTTAAATTTATAGTTTTCTAAATTATTCTCATTATTTTTATAATTGGAACATTTCAGTGCCTTGAGACATGATTCTTTAATATGACCAATGTAATGAAAATTAAAGCAAAACCTAGGAATATATTCACACTCAATAGAGAGATAAAATTTAAATTCATAATCCACCAAAAAATATTTTTAATGAGAGATTAAGCAAGATAAACTTCTATAAGAACTCTAGCATAATTCCCATACCTTTACATATTGGTTTCCTTATTAAATTTAATAGGTATACCAATGGATAAGATGAAATCCAAGAGAATCTTAGGGTTACAAAAAACCACTTCAACCCCCTAATCTAGATCCATGATTGAGTGGTTGAGTTTTGAGCCCTAGAAAAATAAAATTGGGGATCCCAATCCTAAAATATTAATATCCCTGGCTTGAGTGAAATAAATCCTGAACTCTAGGCTTTCAATTTTCACCCTCTAACTGCAACTAGCTTATCCTCCTATAATAGTTACTAATCAAAATCATCTTGAAATTCCAACTCCAAGGAAGTCTGCTTATCCTCTTCATCACGAGGAGCGTAATCCAATGACTTGACCCATTTACCTTGATCCCTTTCAATTGAGTCTTCAAGTTACCCATGAAACATAAGTTAAACCCGACTTGGAACCTTCTAATTCTCATTTCTTGGAGCAGGAACCTTTGGATCATGTTGTGGCTGAGCACCAGATCTAACTACCTTCTCTTGTCATGTGATAGGCGTATCCTAAAAATAAAAACCATCAAAATGGACTTCCTTTCCCTTTAAAGGATCAAACCCACTCACATAATGTATATTATCATCCCAAATATCTTTATGATATGAGACTAAAGTTCCAAAATATTGAACATACCTAAATGAATGATCCTTTCTAAAAGAACTAGAATCTCGGTGGCCAAATTATTTCACCTATATGGCCGTAGGAAAATTTCCATTGTCTAACTGAGAACAATTCACATCAACAAGCACATTGAACCAAACATCTTGGGTGTTAATAGTCTCATGAAAATAGGACTTTAGACCTTTTTTGGAACACATGATTTCATCATGTCCACAAACAAAATAATAAGAACATAATACATCTCACTTACAGTTCAGATTGTTATGCCCCATAACCTTAAAATCCAATTAGAAATTAGGGGTTCTCTTATATTCAATCCTCAGCTCAAATTCATCATTATCAATTGATAGGTAAACCTTTTCAACTAAACCAAACACAAATCAAACTCAACTAAAAAGAGATCGTAATACCCATACTTGGATAGATTTGTTTCCTTGTCCATATTTATGAGAATTATGATGAAGAAAGTAATGTCATGAAGAATCCTAGGATTCCAAAGAATTTAGTTCAGTCCAAATACCTTCACCCACAATTGCAATGAGGAATTAGAAGCCTCCATCCGATTGAATTTATAGTCCCATTCCCGAATGTGAAGGAATCCCAAATTGAGGGGACATTACCAAAACCCTAAGCCTTTATCTTCACCACTTTAGAGGGGAAAATAAGATAGAAGAAACCTCATCCTATTGTGACACATTTCCAGTTATAGAAACCCCAAATATTAGAGAGATGCTTGACTAAATCCTATACCTTCCAAGGCATCGACCTCTAAACAAGAATATGTGGGAAATGATTGAGTTCTTACCTAGTTCCAAACATTATGAAATCGAATCCTTATATTCCCTAATATGTGAAATATTACCTTTTAATCGAATGACTCTAGATCTCAAACCCTTGATCTGATGAAATTAGTAGCCATGTTAAAGAGATGAAGCACCCAAAACAAATCCATGATGATAATCCTTCTTCCACCACTCCTTTCTAGGAATTTTGAATATGTGGCCATAAAATTGACTTTCAGTGAGGAAATATTTTGCTAGAAAATCACTCATCGAAGAATCCATCACAACGAAGCCCTAGAAACCATTTTGGAACCTGAAATCACCGAGAGGAGAGAGCACCAACATCTATCTCACTATAATATATATCATTATAAATATAATAATTATATTTATTATAATTTTATAATTATAATTATATATATATATATATATATATTTCAAAGAGGCGACATGTATTGGTTACCCAATCCATTATATATATATATATATTTATAATAGTAATTGTAAATAAATATATTTTAAAATATTTTTATATAATTATTAATATATTTAGAAAATTATATATATTTATATAATTATATATATATATATATAATAATATATAAATATATATAATTATAAATATAAAAAACATATTTATTATAATTATATATATATAATTATAATTAAAAATAAATATGTTTAAAAGTATTTGTATATAATTATAAAAATATGTATATAATTATATATATTTATATAATTGTAAATATATTTATAATTATATATATTTACATAATCATATATATATTTATTAATATATGAATATATAATTATAAAAATAATAAATATATTTATGATTTAAATATATTTATTTTAATTTTATAATAATTTTAATATATATCAATGATTATGTAGTAGTGTACAAGTTATTATCCATTAATCTTGAAGATGGAATGTATGCCAACCTAGAAATGAATTTTAAAAATTTATCTTGGAAGTTTAGGATTTGCTTCACTCGAGTGGGATCATCTGAGTTATCATGAGATAAAGAATCTGAGTCTCCCCAAAGGGACAAGTCATGACAGTGAGGTCGACTTCCAAAAGGCAGAGGTAGATACACAAGGAATTTGGGATCTATAATGAATTAACTGGTTGGCCTTCTTTTAGATCCTTTCACATTAACGTGGACACATTATGTCATGTTTGACTTGATCCTCTTTTCCCTTATATGCCTTTAAATTTTAATAAATATTGGAGTCATGGGTTTGGTTCCAAACCCATGGCTGAGACGTTTGAGTAAATAAATAAATATATAATTATAATTATAAATAAATATATTTTAAAATATTTTTATATAATTATAAACATATTTATATAATTATAAATTTATATTTATTAATATATGAATATACAAAAAATAGTGTGGACCATGGGTTATAACCCATGATCCTAAAATTTATTGAAAATAAAACAAGTATAGAGAATAGGATAAGATGGAATGTGGAGACTAGTGAAAAATAACTACTACAAGAAGCAAAGTAGAAATCTGCCTAGGAAAAAAGAAGGTTATTAATTTAATGCAATGATATCTTCTACCGCCCCTACCTTTCGGGTGAAGACCCATCCTCCAGGTTTTAGGACTTTTCCATGTCTTATCATCATTAGCTTGACGATCCTTGTTGTAATACGGTGAGTTGGGATTCTCAAGGGGCCAAGGATCTTGTTCACTAGCTAAAACTGAGACCTCAACTATTATCTCCAAATCATAACTTCTCATCGCATTAATAGTCTCAATGGTTGTGGATCATCTATAAAATCAGATGTTCCTGTGAGCATTGCTAAATTTCTCAAGGAACACCTCCCTACTACTGGATCTAACTAAGATGTCAGTCAGAGTGAGGGATTGCTTACTTACCTTCAGTTGGGCCTAGATCAAGGGATCATTAAAAGATCCTTCCACATGCATAGAGGAATACTACTTAAGAAATTACTCATGCATACTATGTCCATAAGAGACATACCCTGTAGTAAGGGTCTGGCCAAGAACCAATGAAATATTTTCATCCACACTTGATTGGAATATAGCATGGTCACCTTCCACCTCCTAGTTCTATCCATACCCATCGTTGAGAGCCCCTTCATCAATATGAGTTAGGTTCTGAGGAGGAGTCTGTACCAACTCATATGAAGGTGTATATGGTTTTAATTTCTGAGAGATGACCAGTTAAAACCCCTCTTTTGATCTAGTAAAATTTGATTATATTTGGTCAGAGACTCTTGATTATTCGCTTATATGTATGGTGTTTCAACATGTTTGGATGCTGCTGGAGATACCTTATCAGTAAGAGCCTTTTGAATTAATTTTTCTTAGGTCAACATGCTAATTATCAAGAGAAACCTAAATTCCTATACATGAATCAATATCCCCCAATGATTTTTCAACTACAGGCACTTTTTGGCCATGTGATTCCCATGAAGAGAGGACTAATATGCTAGCAGGCCCATTTAAAAATGAACTGCCCCACACTGAGACCTATTCTGAGATGTAGGAATGGTCCCAAACTCCTTTGGATTAACCACAATGGCTGATTGATTGGATTTAAGACCTATAGAGGGTAACAAATCATGATCATTCTAGAAGTTAGCATCAATATCCAATTGGTCTTCAACTTCACTTGCTGATTGGTCATCATCACTACTCCCTGTATACCCCTCTATCATCACAAGACTTTCCTTGTAGGAATACAATGACTTCATTACATTGGGTTGTACATATCCAACTTCCTATACAAAAATCTATTCAACACCTATCTCAATATCTACAGCCAATTTTGTGGTTCCATAAAAGGGAGGATGTGAATAGAATTGGACCTGATGTTTGTCAACAGTGCATACCACCCTGCACTAAACCTCCATTTTTATGGGATGAAGGACAACCTCAATCCATATTCCATTCCTTAGAGCCCTTTAATATTTGATGATTAACAAGAGCACTACCAACCTTTACAGTAAGAATGAACTTGTAGTGATCAGATAAGTGTCTATATTTTATACAATTGGAACCCTTAAACCCTCTATGATACACTTCTTTAACATTCCCAATGTAGAATAAATTTATATAGAAGTAAGGTACATTCTCATACTCATTAGAGATTTCAAATTTGAATTCATCAGCAACAATAAAAATAGTCTCAATCCGAGGAGCATGACGATCAAATTCAATAAAAATTTAGTGAAAGAGCCCAAATCTTGAAAACTTGGTCGATTTGTTAAGTTTAATGGGAGTTCCCACGGTATAAGAAAAATACATAGAATGATAGGGTGACAAGAAAACCAAGTTAGAACCATAAAACTTATCCATGATTTGGTCATCGATCTTCTCCTAATCCATATCAAACCATGGATCCCAATCCTGTAGCCTCAAGGTGTCCGACTTAAAGGGTATAAATCCAAATACCCAGGCTTTTAATTTCATATCCTATGAAGTAAAAATTATGTGAAAACAACCCATACTGATTGAGATGACGCACTATCCATCAAATACATGGATCTAAATAAGGTTCTCTCTTAAATCCTCTTGATTCCACGAATTGGAGTTTTTCAAAGAGGAAAAATGGGCAATAATAGAATATTTGTAGTCTTCAACTCAATCCTGAAAGAATTTAGGATTCACTTCAATTTCTTTTATCGCAAATGACTACAAATCTGAGGTTTGGCTGGAGTATGAATGGCATCCGCCTTTTTGTGATCTCTGTAAAATCGTCGGCCATACTCTTATGAATTGCCGCGTGATGAAGGCGCGATCTCGTGATAAACAGCCATGAGAGGATGGGTGGACTCAAGTTCGACGAAACAGAAGAGACCAACCCATCGTTGCTAGAATGCAAGAAAATCCCATGAAAAATGCGGAGAAATGGGTTAAAAAACTACCGCATATGGCAGAGTCCTCGGGTATCAAGTGGTCCGATCTGGTTGAGGAAGAAGATGCAGTGCCTTTGTCCGAGAATCCTCGGGATTGCTCGCAGCCTCGGAATAGTAATGACACTAGCTGCGCCTTAGGCGATGGCATTGCTATTCTGGAAAATACAAATAGAATGCACTCAGACTGTGAAGTAGTTGACTTGGAACCGAATATCAAGCCATCTGCTACATCTGATGAGTGCCAGGACATGAAGCAGGGTGAGACACAGGTAGTCAGCCATGCACTTGAGGGTATCTAGACCGAGTTTTACAAGGTAAATGAGGTTGCAGGCATCGGTTTCCTGGTTGTAGGTACCCCTTTACCCCCTATCACTACTAACATGGATCCTTTAATGCTAGTGGGATCACTTCCTAGTTCCATGGTTCAACTAACAGAACCAAAAGCCCAATTTGAACAACCAGTTTCTCATTCAACGGAGTCCGTGTTACATTCGGACTCCAATTCCAACAAATCAATTTTTTTCCCTCAGAGCAGGTGCGGGAAGATTCTATGACAGTCTTAAATGATCAAGCAGTGGCAATGAACACTATAATTGCCCCTGCAAGCACCCATGAGGCCCTCACACCTGCTCAGACTCAAAAAGACTGCTTAATGCCTCACTTGACTACAAATCCAATTGCTGATGCTTTTCCAAATGACTCTATTTTACCTGCTAAGAAAAAGCAGGGTAAGCAACTCAAATCGTCACCCTCTCATGGACCTATAAGGTCAGCAAGGAATAAGGGCTCAAGCGGATCAAAAAAAGGGAGCTCTAGCTCCAAATGCAGGTTCAAATGAATTGTCTGTTTTGGAACTGTCAGGGTTTAGCCAACTCTGACACTTTTATTGTCCTTAAAAGATTTATTTCAACTCATAAACCAAAACTTTTTGCCATTGCTGAACCAAAAATCAAATTTTCTTCAAAACACTTGCACTTGTTCCCTTTAGGTTATAATTTCCTTGATGCTTGCAAGGATGGTTCTTCCACAGACTCTCTCTGGATCTTTTTTCATTCTTCGCTGCAGTCTATCAATGTTGTAAAAACCTCTACTCAAATGTCTACTTGTACCTTCTCTTTTGCTGGTATTCAGTTAGTTTTCACTATGGTTTATGCTAAAAATAGATATCAAGATCGTAGACCCCTTTGGAATGACATTCGATCCCTTTATACTTCTATACAGGATCCCTGGATTGTGATCAGGGATTTTAATGCCATTCTCCTCCCAGGGGAGAAGATTGTCACGTCACTCTCGAACATCTCCTCTAGAGAATTCAAAGCTACCATTGAGGATTGTAATCTTATTGGTGCTAAGTATACTTGGTATAGGAAGTTACTCAATATAATAGTTTCCAGTAAACTTGACAGAGCCTTCACTAACGTTGCTGCCCTTGATAAATGGGATTCCATTTCTAGCATTACCTTAACCAAGATCAACTCGGATCACCATCCTGTTCTTGTCAGCCTTCTTTCCAAGGGATCTTTTTCTCCCCTCCCCTTTAAATTTAATAATGCTTGGACTACGGTCCCAGAATGTACTAACTTGATTAAAGACTTCTGGGATGGCATGAGGAATCAAAAAGATCCTTTTGCCTGCATTGCTAAATTAAAACTTCTCAAATAGCAACTCAAGAGCTGGTGCCTAACTAGAACTAAACAACTTGACATGGACATTTCCTCTTTGGAGACCAATCTCAGTAGTATGCAGAGCTCCAATACCTACTCTGATTTTTCCCTTGCCTCTCAAGAGAAAACTTCCATTTCCTTGAAGCTTAACTCTCTTCTAAAACTCAAAGATAACATGAGAAAACAGATTTTTAAAACCAAATGGCTTTCAGATGGTGATAGAAATACAAAATTCTACAATTCTCTTCAAAGAATCAGAAATATCTGTAGACCCCTCAACTTCCTCAGGGTGGATGAAATTCTCCTTAACACAGAGGATGCCATTGCGAATCATGTTGTTGATTATTATCAAAATATTTTTAATGGTCCGATGATGTGTAAAGATCTTCTTCCTGACATCATCCCTAATTTGGTCATGATTGAGGATAATAATCATCTCTTAAGAATTACTATGGACCATGAAATCAAATCCACTATTTTCAGTCTTAATCCTGACAGTGTCCCGGGTCTTGATGGTTTTAACAATGGTTTTTTCCAGCAGTACTGGGATCTCATCCAATTGGACGTTTGTAATCTGGTTAAATCTTTCTTCTCCAACGGTGTTCTTCATAATGGGATTAATGCCCAATTCCTCACCTTTATTCCTAAAGATGAAAATGATGCTGAGATTCATCTCTTCTGCCCTATTGCTCTCATCAACACTCTCTATAAAGTGATTTCTAAGCTGATTGCCAACAGGCTCACTCTCATTACAAACAGAATTGTTTCCTGGAACCAATTCGGTTTTATCAAAGGGAGAACCATTCAATCTTGTATCTTCCTTGCCTTGGAATGTACTAATCTGCTGAACAAAGTCACTAGAGGAGGCAGTGTACCCATTAAGCTTGACATCAGGAAAGCTTTTGACACAATGGACTGGAACTTTATTCTAAAGGTTCTCAAAAGCTTTGGGTTTAATGACTCTTTTATTAACATGATCCGTACCTTACTTGGCTCTGCTACCATATCGGTGCTAGTCAATGGGTCTCCTAAAGGTTACTTCAAATTCTCCAAAGGGGTTAGGCAAGGTGACCCCCTTTCTTCCATTCTTTTTGCTATTATGGAGGATTACTTAAGTAGACTTCTAACGAGCCTCGTTAATCAAAACAAAATTAATCCTATCCAGGCTTCTAGAAATTATAATGTTTCTACTCATATTTTATATGCTGATGATATTATCTTATTCTTAAAGGGTGATATGAGGAACATTCGAAACCTAAAAGGTGCGCTGACACATTATGAGGATGTTTCGGGACAAGCGATTGGTTGGAATAAATCTTTTGTTTTCTTTGGAAAAAACTTCAACTCCAATAGAAAAAACATATCATTGACTACCTAGGAATAAAAGAAGGCTCTTTCCCCTTCACATATCATGGGGTCCCTATCTTCTAGGGGAGACCTAAATCCAGCCATTTTCACAAGATTGTTGACCAAATTATCAATCAATTATCTTCTTGGAAGGGTAAATCTCTCTCTATGGCTGGTAGAGTCTACCTTGTTAAGTCAAATATTGTTTCCAAGATGGTTTACTTGATGATGGTCTATAGCTGGCCCGCCAGCCTTCTCAAAAAAATCAATGTTTGCATCAAAAATTTTGTCTGGACAGGCAGTACGATTGAAAGAAAGCTTGTCACCATACCCTGGTCCACTTGTTATAAACCTCTGGATAAAGGTGGCCTTGGTATCAAGAATCTTAAGCTTTTTAATGAATCTTTACAAGTTATAATGACTTGGAACCTGATTCACAACAACTCTGACTCCTTAGTCTTTCTTAAGAAGAGATTTGTTACCAAACTTCGAAATGATAACCTGGGCTACATCACTTCTTCCATATGGCCTTCCATTAGACGCTCTTTTATCAAAATCACGAATAACTCTAGGTGGATTGTTAGTGCTGATTCCTCCTTGAATTTTTGGATAGATAACTGGACTGGTATTCCTTTAATCTCTATGCTTACGCCCACCACTCTTCCTGAGAACACCACTTCTACTATAAGAGAGGTTGTCAACTCTAATGACATCACCCTTCCGGACAATATCAGGCACATTATTGGCAACTATTCTTTCTCTAACACTGATGATTTTCTTATCTGGGAACCTGCTTCTAATGGTGTCCTTGATTAGAAACGTTTCTACAATAATTTTTTTTATGATTCTGTCTCTAATCTTGCTTGGTTGAAAACTTTTAACAAGACTTGGATTAGTCGCTCGCGCCTTACCCTCATTTGGCGAGTTGGGCATAATAGAGTCCCTACTGATATATGCCTTCAAACTTTTGGGATTTCTCTATGTTCTAAATGTTATATGTGCAATCAACACCGTGAGGATGCTAATCATCTGTTTTCGTCTTGTGATACAGCTGCAGCTCTCTGGAATTACATTTCTAACATTTTTGGTTGCATATGGACTCTCCCTACCACTATAAACTCTCAACTCCAACAATGTGTGAATGTGGATTTTTCCAAACAAATCAGGAACCTCTATCTGGCTACGGTGGTAGAGATTTTACATGTGATCTGGTTTGGCCGTAATAACTTTATTCACAATAACTGCTCTTTCAATCTCAATGCAGGTAAAATATGTATTCTTACTGCCATCAAGGATGCCACCTTGCTTCAGAAGGATAATTGTGACAATTCTGTTGGTGATTTCGAGATCCTTCGTCGCCTTCGGATTGCGGGGTCCTATAGAAAACCTCGATGTACCTTTGAGGTCTTCTGGCAAGCCCCGTTTCCAGGTTGGATCAAGGTAAATGTTGACGGAGCTTCTAGGGGTAACCCGGGACTGGCAGGATGCGGCGCCATTTTCAGAGACTTTCTTGGCAGATGCCTTGGCTGCTTCTTCAGCGGATGCGGTACGGCTTTGGCCTTGGAAGCTGAAATGTTGGGCATCATACATGCTGTGGATTATGCCAAGAAAAAAGGATGGAACAAGATCTAGATTGAATGCGACTCTACCACTGTGGTCCAAGCTATTTGGAAAGGGGTGGTGCACCTCGCATGACCACTTACCTCTAGATGGATGAAATGCCTTACCTTGCTTGCAGATCTCTCCTACATTGCTACACATGTGTTCCGTGAAGCAAACATGGTTGCGGATAGTCTAGCCAATATAGGAGTCAATCAGGACATTACCTGGTTGGATGTTTTGCCCGACGACTCGATTCCTCATTATGAGAAAGATTGTAATAAGTCTCCCTCTTTCAGATTGTTGTAGCCTCTATTCTTTCTTTCATTAATAAATTGCGCCTGGGTCTTTGACCGAGGCTCCACTTTTCAAAAAATATATATATATATATTAACAAAGATATATATATATATATAATTATATATATTTATAGAATTATATATATATTTATTATTATATAAGTATATATAATAATAAATTTAATAAATATATTTATAATTTAAATATATTTGTTATAATTTTATAAATATTTAAATACATATTTATTTATTTATAATTATAATTATAAATAAATATATTTATAAATATTTTAATATAATTATAAATATGTTTATATAATTGGAATTATATATATATATATTAATATATAAATACATATAGTTATAAATATAATAAATATATTTATTATTTATATATATTTATTATAATTTTATAATTATATATATATATATATTTAAAATTTTATAAATGCTTCTTTTAAAAAAATATATTTATAATTTTATAATTAACTATTGGAATTACAAAATTAATAAAAAATTCATTTAAATTGATTAATTATATAAATTTTAAACATATTTTAAATGTTAAAACTTAATAAACCAAACCACATAAATTTTATTTATATAAATTACAAACATATTGGAAATATTACATATATAGTAAATAAATTTATGTATAAATAAATTTTACAAAATGATTAAATATATTTTTAACATTAATATGGAATATATAATAATAAAAGAATAAATAAAATTAAAAAAATTACACAAATATTTAAAAGTGAATTCGTAACATTTACATGAATTACAGAGATATAAAAAATGAAGAAAAATGAATAAATATATGATATTAATTATATAAATTAAAAAATCATTAAAAATGAATTATATTAACTATACAAAAATACTAATAATTAAATTAAATTGAATTAAATCAAATCAAATTAAATTAAACACATAGGAATATTTTCATGATAAATAGATTAAAATAAATTTATATTAAAAATGAGTAAACATTAAAAATTAATAAATACAGAAAATACTAAAAATGGATAGATATTAAAAAGTAATAAATAATATTAAATTAATAGGCAGACTTGCGTTCACACATACATGTACACATGAAAAACATACATATGCACATATACACATCTACATAGAAAGACATACACACATACATATATACATATATATATATACAGTTATACATGTACATATATTTTAAATTATTTAATATCATTATAAATATAGTTATAAATATATATATTTATTTATATATTATATAAAATTTTAAATAAAATATTAATATATTATATTTATTTTAATTATATACATATTTTTTAATTAATGTATATAAATAAACAATTAAACATTTTGACTAATGTATAAATTTGATAATTTTTTATATATAAAATTATGAAAATAACATTCATTTTTTATTAAAAGATATATAAATCATATGTAATAACCTCGACCCCAGTAGCCTGAATTCGGTGGCTTAATTTATTACATTGACATAGGTATAAGGAATCACATCCCAAAGGACCTAATAGTTCATAAGTCTTGGTAAACAAGATACATATATGATATTTATTTTATATTGTGAAAATAAAGGGAAAAAAATATAATACATAACAAAAGCTAATAATCTGCATCCTTGAAAACTCATTCAAAGTTTTCTTTTATCATAACATGGGGAAAGAAAAAAAATAAGGGTGAGCTCAAATGCTCAGTAAGGGTTAAATACCATGGATGAAATAATGAATCAATGAGCATAATCAACATGACATAGTAAATAACTGAAAACACATTCCATTTAATTAATAAAATGAGAATAAAATGCATCCATAGATTTTTTCATAGTGAAAATCCTTTGGATAATGATAAATTAATACTTTAAGAATGAAATGCTTAATTATCAGACATCATGTATCTGGAAAATGAACTTATACCATCAAGAACTTTCACTATATGGTTTACTCTACAGTTAGAATCCCATTTAATTTGGCTAATTGTTTTTTCTCACGAGACCTGTTGATGCATTTAAGGGCTATATAATGCTGGGCCCAACCCATCACTGCAAGTCCAAAGAATTATTCATATATCGAATGAACGATTTAAAAATACATTTATAATTCAAAGTTCCCATACCAATTTAAAACATTTTAATACCCTGAAGACAAAATATGAAATATCAAAGGGGATATATATACACCTCATAAAATAAGGTGGGTTTACAACATCAAAATATGCCTCAATGAAAGGAGATCGAGACAAAGTCCCTTACAAATGAACAGATTATGTGTATTCACTATAAATACACATAAAACAAGTGGAAATAAAACATGAGATAATAAAAAGTCATTTCACACATAAACTTAGCATGATATAATAAATGAAATAGAAGTTTATCCCAATAAATGAAAATTGAGTTTCGAAATCTCTTACCAATTGTAATCAGTCGAACCGTATGCCCCCAAAAGTAATAATTATCAAATGAAACATTGAATACTATGAATATAATGAATATAATCATATGATATATAAAAGTATAGTATATACACCACACACAAGAAATAAGTGGTTAATAATACATATATATCACAAAAGTAAAAGTGAGATGAGAAAATCCTTATAAAGTTTGTATCAATGAGGTAAGAATTTATCAATGGGCTGATTATTTTTAGCAATAGTATATCCATAAAAAGGAAAGTGTAAATTAAAATATAAATAAATAAATAGTGATTCCAAAAAAATATTGGCATAATATTATCAATGAAGTATGAGTAAAACCCAATGATTGTAAATTGAGTTAAGAAACCCCTTACCTCATGCTTTCCTTTAGTGGTGCGTACTTTAACCTCCAGTATAATGGTTTAACAAATGCTATTAAATCAATACAGAAATATATTGACATTTATAATACATTATGTGATGATTTTATAATAGATTATGACCCATTCATTCATAATATTTCATTGTTTTCATGGTTTCAGGTGCGTTCATTTCATGGTTTCATGGTTGGTTCATTTGAGTAAAATTATGGATGTTCTTGTAAAATGGGTTAAAAACTTCATAAGTGGAATGGAATTGTATTAATGAAATTTTGAAAGTATTAATGGTACCATATATCATTTTTATTTCTTACACGAGGATGATTTATTAGGTAAAATGTTAATGATAAACGTTTAGTTTATTTTGGCTGTTTTTCCGAACACTATGAACTAGTTTCGTTTTATTTACTATTATGAGTATATATTAGATAAAGAACCTGAAAAAGGTTATAATATAACAATTAAAATATTATTTAACTATAAAAATAGTTATATGACCATACATAAATACGGTAATGGAAAAAGAACAAAACCATTATCCATGGAGGCGACTAATGGTCATAATTTGGACAATAGTTTCATTTCTTTGAATTTGATGAGGTAATAAAAGGGATGGATATAAGATATTCCATTAGAAAAATAAAATTCTAGTATGTACATGATTCTATAATTATTATTACCTGTTGGATAAAATATTTTAGGAGAAATTATAAGAAGAAAAGAAATTAAGAGACTTGTTTTGAGAAAATTACCTCTTGGATATCACCTACTTGGAGGACCCCTTGAGGGCTACGGATTTGGTCTTTTGGTGAGACCAGAAATATGTGGATATGGGGAGACTGAGGAGGAGAGGTTTTAGAAAATATTTTAGGATATTCAAGGCCTGTGAGTTGAAATGGTGAGGTGAGGGGTGTTATTTATACTTGAGGAGAGGTGGGTTTAAGTAATTAAATAAGGAATATTTTATAATTAAATCCAACCACACAAAGGTGGAATTAATTTCAATTAATTATATTTTTAATTAATGTTTTTATGGATGGTTAGGGTTGATAAATACATTAACCACCCATTAAATTTTTTATTTTTTAGGTACTTAGAAATTTTAACTTTTAACTTTAACCATTTTCATTCCTTTTCTTTCTTTTTAAAAATGGAATTCCCATGTGTGGCCTTTTCAAACCCTCCCCACATGGTCACCCCCTCCCCATTAAGTGGTCACTGCTCGGAGGTAGATTCTTTATGCATAAAAATGAAAATGGCCATAAAAACTAATTTAGTCCTTCTGATTTCAAATATAGAATATATTTTACCAAATTAAATTCACATAATTGGAAAATTTAGATTTAAAATTAGTCTTGCAAATGCAATGAGAAACTGAGTTTTTAAAGTGAAAAGGTGAAAAAGTTTGAAAAGTTTTTATATAAAATTTCATTGTGAAATTGATTCCAATGACATAAATTGAATTTATTTACATATAATTGAACAAATTCTACTTTAAAATCAATTTAAAATATAATTTAACTATATAAATAAATTATAAGGAAATCAGTTTTCAATTAATGTTTAATATTTTTCACTATTAATCAAAAAATGAAACTTCTCCAAAAAATACTAAACTTTCAACCTAAGATAATTTTTATATTCCGATTTGAAAAATGAATATTATTTTTTCGATTAAAACTTATAAAAGCGTCAAAATTTATATTTAAAATAGGTGCTCCATCAAAAGGAAACAAAACTGTCTTTAGAAAAAATATAACATTTTATGCATAAAATTGGATTTATTTTATATCTTAAACTTCTCAAACATATTGGATGAATTTAAAATCATTTGATTGAATATATAACATATAAATTTTATTAATATCTTTCACTAGTAGTTATTAATTCAATTTATGAATTAAAAATGCCATTGTTGGCATAAAAATAGTTTTTTTAATAAAAAAACATCCTTTACATTCAATTGGTTATTATTTTAATCTCTAATTAAATGGTAACCAATAAAATAATTTTATAAACATTTCTAAACTATATTTTCATAATTTAGTTAATCACATTAATTCCTGCCATTATAATGGCTAGGTGATAACCATCACAATTAAATAATAACATTTAATCATTTTTAAGCTCAATGTTTTGTGTAATGTAAGTTGTAGATGAGATTGAATTTAAAAAAGTGACATACCATAAAATCATGGGGTGTTACATTCTCCCTTCCTTCAATAAATCACATTCTAAAAATTTAAAAAACAAAGGATGATACTTGAAAACTATTTTGTGGGAAACCTACATCGTAAATACGGTTAATAAAACATCCCCTTAATAAGAGGGAAAGGGAAATGCGAAGGTTACCACAAAATTAGGATTTCGAATCATTAGTGAAAAGTGAAAATTGGGACATAGAAGAGAAATAAAACTATCATGTTATGATGGAGAGTGATAGAGAACATGGTCATCAGAAAGTCTACCATTGCAAAACCATAAATCTGTGATGGGTTAAAGAGGCCATTGACGTCTTAGTAAGAAAATTAAACGTTTTCTTATAAAATTATTTTCCTAGAGTTGGGGAATCCTTTTACTTCATAGAGTAAGACCTTAAGGAAATATAATTGATAGGTAGAGATTCATCCTTTAAACATTCTCCAATAAAAATTCATCTTTTCCTCCAAACTACATTTCAATATTTATTCCTCAATAAAATTCAAAAATATTCTATTTATATTAATCATATAGGATTCCCAAAATGAACTCATATTTTTTTTGTCATACTTCATAAATAAATAAAACTATTTTATACTAACCAGGACATCAAGTAGGCTAGTGGTAGGCGATATACCCCTATCACCCTTCGGTTGTGGGTTCAATCCCTGCGGCCTTTCCAGGCGTGACAGGTTATCACCCATTCTGTGGGTTGTCCTTTTCTAAAACTATATTAATATAATCCTTATAAAATTCTAGATATGTCGGAAACATACTAAAAAAACATTAATATCTTTATCATTAAATAAATGTTTTAACCTCCAAGATTATACCATATATTTCATTTTTCATAACAAAGAATAATATAACCCATAATTACCTTAAAACCAAAGATCATATAAACCCTAAAGGTTATTCTTACCTTTAAACTTATCTCCCCAAAAAGTAAAGTCATTATTCCTCAAATAACCCTTTTTCACATATTAAACTTAAGGGTTACATGTACCTCAAACATTTATCCAAAATCAATAAATGTATCCCACAAATTATCAACTTTTCACTACACACTATAGGAATTTCAAATATTTGTGATAGGTTATTTGCGACGGGTAGAGAACCCGTCGCAAATAGTCTGTCGCAGTAGATTATTTGTGATGGAAGACGAATCATGTCACAAATAGTCAGTAGGCATGTTGTATTCACCAAAGAGTGGGATGAGTATTTGCGACGGGGATCATCCCCCGTCGCAAATACTCATCCTTTTTTTTATTATTTGCGATAGGGGTTTCCTCCCATCGCAAATGATGTGTCGGCAGGATAATATTTGCGACGAGACCTGTTGCAAATACAATTTTTTTACCACCGACCCAATTAATAACTGTATAACTATTTGTGATGGGTCCCATCACAAATAATAGTATTTGTGACGGGAATCTCGTCGTAAATAGTCCCTTCGCAACTGATCTAAACTATATACACCCTTCCATTTTTTTCATTTGCATCTTCTCTAAACTCCTCTGAACTTCTCTGCTCTCACATTTTTTAGTTTAAACTTTTCTGAGTTTTAAACTTCATAGGGGATCAACTTTCAAGCTTTGCATCCGCAGAGAGATTCAGTTTCAAGGTATTTATTTTTTTGTATTTTGTATTTAATTTATTTTATTAAATGGTAGTAATAATTATTATTACTTAGCAGTAATTAGATTTAATTATAATTAATTAGTTTTATTTTGCATTAGTTTTTTTAGAAATATTTAGTTTTTATTTGCAGTAATGTTTTTAATTAAAATTAAATTGTTTTAATTTGCAATAATTTGTTTTAATTATCAGTAATTAGTAACAATTAGATGTAATTAGTAATAATTAGATTTAATTAATTATAATTAGCAACGATAAGTACTAATTAATGTTAATTAGTAATAACTTAGTAAAAATTAGTAATAAAATTTTATAAAATAGACTAAATTATTATAAATTATTAGAAATTAACAAAATATTTTATAAATTTATAAAATTAAATTAGTATAACTAGTATCAATTAGTAATAATTTGTAATAATTTGTAATAGTTTGTAATAAATAATAAAAATTAGTGGAAATTAGTAAAAAATTGTAATAATTTGTGATAATTAGTAATAATTAGTAATAATTAGTGATAATTAGTGATAATGAGTCATAATTAGTGATAATTAGTGATAATTAGTCATAATAAGTGATAATTAGTGATAATTAGTGATAATTAGTGATAATTAGTAATAAGTAGTAATAATTAGTAAAAATTAGTAAAAAATAGTAATGATTAGTAAAACTTAGTAATAATTAGTATTAATTAGTAAAAATTAATGGTAATTAGTAATGATTAGTATTATTTTGTAATAATTAGTAAAGATTAATAGGAATTAGTAAAAATTAGTGGTAATTAGTAAAAATTAGTGAAAATTTGTGAAAATTTGTAAAAATTAGTAAAAATTTATAAAAAATAGTCAAAATTAGTAAACATTAGTGGTAATTAGAAATAATTAACGGTCATTAGTAATAATTAGTAATAATTAGTGGTCATTAGTAATAATTAGTGGTAGTTAGTAATAAGTAGTGGTAATTTGTAATGAGTAGTGGTAATTAGTAATAATTAGCTGTAATCAGTAATAATTAGTGATAATTAGTAATAATTAGTGGTAATTAGTAATAATTAGTGGTAATTAGTAATAATTAGTGGTAATTAGTAATAATTAGTAATAATTAGTAATAATTTGTTATAATTAGTAATAATTAATGGCAATTAGTGATAATTAGTAATAATTAGTGGTAATTAGTGGTAATCAATGGAAATTAGTAATAATTAGTGGTAATTAGTGGTAATTAGTCATATTTAGTGATAATTAGTAATAATTAGTGATAATTATTAATAATTAGTGATAATTAGTGATAATTAGTAATAATTAGTGGTAATTAGTGACAATTAGTAATAATTAGTAATAATTAGTAGTAATTATAAAAAATTAGTTAAAATTAGTAAAAATTAGTGCTAATTAATAGTAATTAGTGGTAATTAGTAATAATTAGTGGTAGTTTTTAATAATTAGTAATAATTAGTAATAATTAATAATAATTAGCAGTAATTAGTAATAATTAGCATTAATTAGTAATAATTAGTTCTAATTAGTAATACTTAGCGGTAATTAATAATAATTAGTGGTAATTAGTAACAATTAGCAGTAAATAGAATTAATTAGTTTTAATTAATACTAATTAGCAGTAATTAGTATTAATTAGTAGCAATTAGTATTACTTAATATTAATTAGTAATAATTAGGAGTAATTATAAATAACAAGCAGTAATTAGAAATAATTAGCAGTAATTTGCAATAATTAGCAATAATTTGTAATAATTAGTAATAATTAGTATTAATTAGTAATAATTATTATTAATCAGTATTAATTAGTATTTATTTGTAATAATTAGTCATAATTGGTGGTAATTAGTGGTTATTAGTATAATTAGTAAAAATTAGTGGTAATTAGTAAAATTTAGTGGTAATTATTAATAATTAGTAATAATTAGTAATAATTAGTAATAATTAGAAATAATTAATAATAATTAGAAATAATTATTAATAAGTAATAATTATAAATAAGTAATAATTAGTAAAAATTAGGGGTAATTAGTGGTAATTAGTGGTAATTAGTTGTAATTAGTGGTAATTAGTAAAAAGTAACTATAATTTGTAAAAATTAGTAATCATTAGAGGTAATTAGTAGTAATTAGTAATAATTAGTTTTAATTATTAATAATTTGTAATAATTAGAAATAATTAGCAGTAATCTTTAAAAAATATTTTTAATTAGTAAAAATTACATGTAATTATCCATAATTAAAGGTTATTAGTAAAAATCAATAGTAACTAGTAAAAATTAGTGGTAAATAGATAAAATTGAAAAACTTTACAAGTAATTTATTTTTTAAATTTCTACTCTTTTTTTGGATCGTCATTTTTTTCTATCAAATTATTTATATAAAAATTATTTATTTTATATTTTTATAGACCTATGGAACAAGAAAGTTAACAAAAGTCTTTATTAAATGAACGTAATTAGATAAATCATCATAGGAATACTAATGGTTCTGGTATAAATCCTATATATATCAAAGATGTTGAATATTTTTTTTTCATTTGCATCATCAAAACAAGAATTTGTTTCCAAAAGGAAAATTAAGTGCCCATGTAAGAAATGTGATCAGATGAAGTTTGACACATTTGAAAGCTTGGGTTTTGTCTATTGAATTTTGCTTTTTGAAAAAAGTTTGTTTTTTGGTATCAACATAGTGAACATAGTTTTAGAAAAGATACTAATAATTTGGTTCCAGATCCATCATGGTTTTAAAATTTAGTATATGATGTGGCTGGTCTGTCTTTTCAACAAAATTAAACTTTGAATGATATTTATTTAACTCCTAAGTTGGAACCATCTCAATTTTATGAGTTTTTGAAGTCTGCTAAGGATATCTTATATCTTGGTTTCAAGATAAGAAAATTTGAAGTGGTTGAAAATTTTATGGCTATTAAATTAGATAATGAAATATCAAATAGTTGTTTTAAACAAATTTTCTCTTTGGTTAAATCATTATTACCTGAAGTAAATGTGTTTCCTAGAAATTTCTATGAGGGAAAGAGACTGGTTTTTAATTTGGGTCTTGGTTATCAGAAGATTCATGTATGTTCAAATAATTTCATCTTATATTATGGTGAAAATGAGTCTTTGGTTAGTTGTCCTACATGTAGAAACACTACTAAAAATCCTATATATACCAATGCCCCTATACCAATGGTTTTATTAAACTATTGGTATAGGGGGTCCTATCCCAATATTTTAGAATAACCATTGGTATAGAGAGTCTTATCCCAATGGTTTAGAATAACCACTGGAACATGCCTTTGCATGTAAGGCTATACCAATGGTTTTAAAAAACCGTTGGTATAGTTTTTACAAAAATGCAGCGTGGATAGGCCTCCCTCCCCATTCTATATTTTATTCGTTTATCCATAACTGATAACTTCTCTCTTCCCAGCTAGAGACCACTCCCCCTCTTCCAACAAGCGTTTCATCATAGTTTAAATCATTTGGTTTCTTCCACTTCAAATTAGTGAGTTCAAGTTATATCTTTTACCTATATTTATTTTGGTTTTTGATATACCACATTTAGTTTATTTCCCCATACACTATAATAAACCATCATTTAAGGTTTTCATTGGTTATTCTTGAATATTAAATTGGCATGTTCCAAATACTTTAGGCTACCCAGAGGGAATGAATGTCATTTCCTAAACCGCTGCCAACATCTCTAATTTTTCTAGGCTTGTTACTCAATATTAGTTTTTAGGGGAACTGCATTTTCCACCATTATTCATGTTCACAATCATATTTTGAGGTATTTTACCATTAAAACTAATTCATTTCTTCAAAAATGGACTTCCAATATTTATTTTTTTATTTTTTTTTATAATGGTTTGTTTTTTAAGAGATTAATGGAAAATATATTTTTTAATAATACCAGTGTCTATATTCCTTTATAATGAGGCATGTATGACATAAAAATGTATAAAATGTTCTTAAAGTAAAATAATTATTAATTTATTAATACCACTTGACCTGTTAGTATTATCTCGACACACATTTCTCATTTTCATTTTCATTAGTCACCACACATTCAAAAATATCATTAATGTCCTTTATTTGGTATAATATTACCAATATTCACTCTAATTTATGACATTTTCACTTTTTTATTATGAAGGTTATCCATGTATATTTGATATGTGGGTCACTATCATGTCTATAAATTGTGATGTCTACCTGATGGTCCCGACCTCTAGTCACATTGTTTTGTAAGATTTGGGTGTTGGAAAAACACTATTCTCATAAATCTTCAATGCATCCTTTATATATGAATTTAAATAATTGATTAAATAATGGGAACTAAGTTTCAAAAGGAATTTAGGTGAAGTGATATGTACGAGTCACATGGGCTAAGTGACCTGTGTGAGGCCTATTGGTGAAGTGACTTATGGGATGCACTTAGAATAAGTGACCTATGTGAGGTACTTGGTAATAATTCTTGACTTTTCCAAATTCATGTCCAAGGATACACAACCCACTTGAGATGGAATTAACCCATATTTAACCCATGATATTCTTTACGCAAAAATATATTAAACTAATTGCATTGGTACTAATAAAATCTTGTATTCCTACTTCGATACTTCCAATGGATTAAAAAAATCAAGATGACTAACTTTTAAATAACACAACCTATAAAAAATATCATTGATCACCAATACTACAATGAAACCATTGATTATAAATATAATTAATTATGCAATATAATGACATCTATAAATTTAGACTTAATGCCAACTATTTTCTCCTGACTATCCTAGAGAGATATTTCTTTATAAAATGATTTTTCATCACATCAACCATATTTAAAATAATCTCCCAATTTATTCCTTGTTATTATGACCCACTAAAATAACTTAAATTTAAATGAGTTGAACATACCCTAGAAAAATTAAATTATACCAAACTGACCGAACTATGCTTCAAAATAAATTACCTAAACCTATAAACCCTTTACTCATTGAAAACTAAATGAACTAACAAATTAAATATATATCATAACCAAAATGACTTGACCAAACCAACTTAATTGAATTAAAATGACTTTATCTAACCCAAGTAGACTTGAGTAGACCCGAACTATAATAAAATACATCAAACTGAACTAAAATAAAAATAATTAATCTAAATTAAACCTAACTAAATGAATTTTTTTAGTAATGATAAAAAATGAACTAACTTGAAAAATATTTAACAAAACCCTAATCAGCATGAACCAATCCGATCCAAAATAAATAACCAAATCCAACAAAACTAAATAAATAACAACGCAACTAATCATAAACAAACAAAAATAACCAATACTGGTCCAAATGAAATAGAATATGGTTACCTAGAAGTAGTAATATTTTATACATGAATTTATTGAATAAGTATAACATTTTTTAAATAATTAATAGAATAAGAGAAAAAATTAAAAAAATATTTATAAATATAATTTTGTGTGGTATTATGAATAGTTATTTCTTATTTTATATAATTGAATTCAATATCATGGTTTTATATTTATAGTATTTTATTATATCTAAATTATTTTATGGTCTTTTATATTATGATTATCATGTATACTAGTGTCTTAGTTATTGTTTCATATAAAGTGAAAAATTCTCATTTAATTAAGTATATTTTCAATTAAACTTTAATATTATTTAATTAATTTTATGAAATAACATATAATTTTTTTATAGTATGTATAGAAGTTATAAGTATGAAACTGATCAGATCTCAAGTGATTTTCAAAAGAATTTGGAGATCTTTTTAGATTTTTCATTTGAAAATACTTCAGATAGTGGTCACATTCATTGCCCATGTTATGATTATGTTGGAAAACCTTGGTTGAGATGTGAATAAGTTATATACCATATAAAAAAAATATGGTTTTCAAACAAACTACTATGTGTTCTATCACAATGGGGAGAAAATGAAATCTTAAAATTCTCATGACCCGAATGAGAGGACTGGATCAGAGAATTTGTTAGATGACTAGTTTCTGTTTATTCATCATCATGATAAGGAAAGGATACCAAGAAAAAATACTTAGATACAAGCACACATGATTCCTCTAATTAAAATGACGATGTTAACAGGGAGAAAAAATTAAATGATGCAGCCATGACTCTAGTATATCGACAATGTGGTTAAATGAAAAGGATTTAATGCTGAATCCGATTGTTTCATGGAAAAACCATGTATGGGATTTATAATACTTCCATCTATTAAATTCTTACATTTTTTAAGTACTTACTTACAGATGATGCCGATAATCCATATAACCACTATATAGAATGGAAGTTAGTTGAGGAACTTGGATTTTCAAAAAAAATCATGCTTTCTTAAAAGATTGCAACTTATTCTAGGAGGAAACTGCTGAAAAGAATGATTTTATAAAATATGACACATCCTAATGGAAGCCAAAATCTAATTGAACACCATCCTATGTGCTGCAAAAATTAATGCAACACTTTCCATTAATCCATAGACTCTCAAATATTTTTTATGTCTGATTAAATATCAATAAAAATGAGATTTCATGATATCGAGAGAAAGAAGAATTATGATAATTTGGTTTACCCTGTAGATGAATTTTCATGGAAGTGATTTTATTTTTGATATCCTAATTTTTTAGCTAACATATATAATGTGATTTTGGGTCTTTCAAATGATTGTTTTAATTAGTTTGGGAATATCCTTACTTCACACAACACATGGCCAATTTTCAAACACATTTATAACCTTCCTCCATGGATGTGTATGAAAAAACATTTCACTTTCATGAGTATACTCATATCTGGACCATCTATTCCTAACAACGATATATATATATATATATATATATATATATATATTTGAAACCTTTAATAAAAGAGTTTAAAAATATTTGGAATGTGGGTGTGCGCACATACGATGCATGTTTGAAAGACATATTTTAGATGCGTGATGCACTTATGTGGATAATCAATGATTTTACTACTTATGTAACGATGTTTGGAATGAGAAAAAAGTGAAAATTATCATATCCTATTTTTATGAAGAATAAATGATCCATAAGTCTGAAATATCACAATAGTTTCAATTTTATGGGACTTAGATGATTCTTTCCAATAGACCATCTCTATAGGAATAATCATTGAAGATTTAACAATACCATAGAGACTAAAAATCCACATCACTGTATGTTTGGAACTGATGTGCTTAATAAATTGAAAGATTTCATTTTTTTTATTTTGGAAGGGTCAGATTAAATCTAGAAAGAGGAAGAATGATTCCAATGAAACCCGTTAAAATTGGAAGAAGATAAGTATCTTATTTGAGTTTCCTTATTGGGAAACTAATTTGTTAGGTCATTTCTTAGATGTAATACACATTAAAAAGAATATATTTTAAATGTTTCTTTCACTTCTTATAAATATAAAGGTAAAGACAATATATGATTTATGATCTTGGAATGACTTGGCAGATTGGGGATTCAGACTAGAATTGTATCACGTGTGTATCAGTGAAAATAAATGGAAAGTTATGTATGCTTCTTATGTGATGTCACATGAAAAAATGAATTTCTAGAAGTACTAGAGATTATTAATGTTCCTGATGGTTATTCAAGGAACATATCATAACAGGTCGATAGAAAATATTTGAAGTTGAAATATTTGAAGCGTCATGATTTTAATATCCTTCTACATGATTTGATTCTAATAACAATATTTCATCTTCTGCCCAATAATGTAAGGATGTAATTTATTTATAGATCTTTGTTCTAATAATTTATTGAAGTCTTTCTTGTAAAAAATGGTTGTAGATGCACCATTAATTTTTTATGAGTTAGAGAAAATATTTCTTCCATCATTTTTCTCATGCATCCTACATCTAACTATCCATATTCCAACCAAAATACTTCTCAGAGGACCTATTACTTTTCATTGGATGTATATAACTAAAATAAACATGTCAAAATTGAAGTCTTATGTCCAGAATAGAAATCATACCAATGATTCTATCATGAAATGTTACTTGGATCAAGAATGTATGGATTTATGTTCAATGTATTTTTCTGATCTGACTATAAGACAAAGTAGACCAATGTGAAATGAAGGGGAAAAATATGAGAAAATTGAACCCAATTTTCCATCACTTCCCCAAATAGGGGGAATTATCAAATTGTGCACATTGACCACATTAATCCTTGAAGAGAAGGAGATGATACATCACATGGTTTTGTTTAAATGTGATTTTTTGATGACTACATAAAGTAAGTGAATTGAACATGTATATATTATGTCATATCATGTAATTTTACATATCTGTTAAATTATTTCTATTTTTTTAGTAGGTAACATAAAAAAATGATAAATAAAAAGCATAATTATTTATCATTGAGAGAGAATTTTCATAGAAAAGAGTTTTTTTCTTGGATGAAATTGAAGGTAGAAATATTACTATAATAAATTAATAAAATCAATATTTAATGAAGTTTAATATTCATTTATATTTCTAGTATTGAGTTTTCTGCTGGCTCTATTTATGATCAATGGGTACAGATTTATTATCTCTGAATGAGAAAAGAACATGAGAATACAATAGGATGGTGTTATGGTAACTACCATAGTAGACTACTATGCCAGTACATTAGATAATATACCTCGATTTGAAAATACATCATATTATGGAGTCATTGTGAAAACACTAATATTGGATTATTACTCTCTTGGTTGAGCAACTATGATGAAATGCGAGTGGTTTCATTCTATGATGAGGCATGAAACATTTATTAATGATTATGGATTTTGAGTTATTGACATGACTCACACTCTTTCTATTGTTTAACCATATGTATTGGCATCAATGGTGAAATAAGTTTTTTTTATGTCAAATATCATCTTTTACCTGAATTTTGTGTCATTATTGAAGTAATCATAAGACATATTTTTGATGATGGTGATGATGTAATTGACACCATCCCTACTTCTATTGGCCCATATCCATTTATTACTTATGATGAATCAAATTCTGCAATTTTCAGAGTTGATTGTGAACCTGAAGCTTTGGTGGGAAATATATAGAATCATCCTTCTGTGTTCTCAGTTCTTTTGGTTTATCTCGACTTGGGTTGTTAAGGTTAGTGCTATACAAATTGATTTACCATTGACTACAAATATTATGTATCCAACTTGACCTTCATGTGCATTTTTAATATTTACTGGTTGGAGTTTTCTTTGAGTTTAATTTTCTAATATTAAATTGAACTATATTTAAACCTATAAACCAAACACAAATGAAACAATTAAATTGTAACAAAAAACAAGATGAATTGAATTGAACATATTAAACTAATTGATATGAAAATAAAATAAATTGAAAATAATGAGAAAACCAAAAAATAGAAAAAATTAACTCACCATAAATATGAACCAAATGAACTAAGACAAATAAAAATTGGGAAATGACCTAATCAATTGATAGAAATAAACCAAACGAACTAAGAAAAATAAAAATGAACAAATGACCAGAATGAACAAAAGGACCTAACCAAATTTGAATTAGATCGAATTAAAAATAGAAGAAAACTATATCATACCATTGGTAAACATGATAATTTGAACGTATTGTTTTTTCGGTGACATGTCTTATATTTTGATATTCCTCACATTAGATATAAATTACTTTTTTTATATCACTATGTATCATGTATTTGGTTTGACAAGTGGTATACCTTAATTAAGTCATGTCTCATATTATTTATTTCTTGGGTTACACATTAGTTATGGATTTATAATTAATATCATATTTGTTTTCACATAAAGGAAATGAAAAAAATTGGGGAAATACGAAGAAAATGGATGACTGAAAATAATCACCGAATGGATGAGATGGGAATACCTCCGTTAGTGACTTTTGTGAGTATTTTATTTCAAAAATATATATCAATAACATATAATGTCATTTGATTTTTTTTACTTTTAATCAAGATCCCTTACTAAGGTGCTAATAATTCACTGACTAGGCTATTGATTCCAGTGCTCCGGTTGCTGATACTAGGGGTGTGGTACTACAGTTAGGTGCTCTAATCTATACACCCGATCAAACCCCACCCCACCATATAACATACCATCTATCACACCTACTGATCCCACAGTGCCATTTTAGACACTAAGGATATTTTTGCCACCCATTTTTCCACCATAATTTTCATCTGAGCCACCTAGTATATCATTCCCATAGCCAAGGATGATTCCTAATCCTTAACCTTATTATTCATTTGAACAACCATCAATGCCATCATATTTTCATATACTTCCTTCTCCCTGACCTTATACCTTCCTTCTTCTTCAACTCTAGCTCCGACACATTCTAAGCCGGTAGAGAATAATCTAGGACCCAATCCATTTGTATAGGTAGATGTTCCTTTAGTTCATGTGGATTCAGTGACTCTCACTGATCAATATTCCTTAGGTATATTTATATAACCCTAGTAAAGGTTTTTATGATAATTTAATTTCATTATAATATGTATTTATATAATATTTTTTTTATTCTTAAACAGTTGGGTCTACTAATAACCGAAATAGGATTACACGCATGTGTGTGGTGTGGAACTGCCACACATAGCTGATGGTGGAGTACAATAAAGACAAGAAAATGATTAGCAAACTAGTATAGGAATATAGGAGTTTTTTGGTGACTCTTTACAAATACTATAACATCATTCTCGTCCATCCACTCTCCTGGTGATAACTTCAAAATGAAGTGAAGGACAATTCTTGGGAACATATATGGGTAAAACAAATCATTGGATTTAATGTTATATAATCATTGTATTTATATGAATTAATATTTTGGTGGAACCTTTGTTTTAATTTTCCTGATGGTGAGGCTGTGAGGCCAGCATAAATCATGGAATTAGATGAGATGAGGAGAGGTTATAAGTATGAGTTGAATAGTGGATGGTGTGCTCAAGTAGGCATGAATTTATAGGTCACACCTGTCATGGATGACTGTCTGATATAATATTATAAAAAAATTATTACACATTAGATGAGTAATGAGTTCAAGGTATTAATAAAATTTAAGGTTTTTAAATGAAAATTACCATGAGTTTCATTAATACTTTCTTTTTTATTATTTTTTTAGGAATCTTTAGGAAAAAATAAAAGAAATAAGGAAGCTATGAAATATCTCCACACTTTTGGACAGACTACGTTGTTCGGCCCTGAGAGGAAGCAGGTATGAAACTCTTTTAAAATTTTTCTTTAGGATGATGTTAATATAAATATCACATAAATTACATATGAATCAATATGTAATTAATTTTTATATATCATACACAAATAGGGTCCATCCGGCTTACAAATTCCCTTTCCAAAAAAGTAGTTAAATTGATTTGGTATCTCTTAGAGAATTGACTCATAATTTTTTTTGTTTTATCCCTTCATGATAGGGATAAAATTATTTTACCTCATATTTTATAGTTTACTTTTTTTTCTAGCCCTTAGGTATTTATTCCCTTAAGTTTTACTACCCTAAAAAATGAAAATACTAAATAGAATGATAAATATGGAATTGATGATGACCTGGGCAAACCCAAACCAAATAGAATCAAATAGAAATAACCTAAACCAAACTAACCCTTACTGAACCGAGTCAAAAAAAAACTCAACCTGACCCAAACTGAATTGAATTAAACTAAAATGAAATAAAATAAATAAAAATTAATAGAACAAAACTGACTTCATATTACTTGACCTAAGTCCAACCAATCCAACCTGAAAAAAACTAAATATTACTAAAAATAACTTATTTACACCAAGCATACTCAAATCACACCAAACCAAACCAATTCAAAATAAACTAAACTATCTTTACCTTATTCAAGTTGAACCATACCAAATTTAAAGAAATTATAGAAACTTAATCAATCACATAAATTTGTTTATCTAAACTAAATAAAATTGAATCAAAATAAATTAAACCAAAGAGAACTAAATGAAATTGATTCATATACAACTCTAAAAAAATAAAACCGTACTAAGATAACTGACCCAACTTAACCCAAACCACACTAAACTGAATTAAACTGAAATAAGGAGAATTGAATCGATCCTAACTAAATAATTTAGATTTGAACCAAATTTCTTTTACATTAATTGACATAAATACAACCGAATAATACTTAAATGAATAAAACCAAATCAACTAGACCATAATA
The DNA here is from genome assembly GCA_963277665.1 of Viscum album. NCBI lineage: Eukaryota > Viridiplantae > Streptophyta > Magnoliopsida > Santalales > Viscaceae > Viscum > Viscum album. The sequence goes on along the minus strand of OY728166.1, from coordinate 1,062,889,420 downwards.
ATGTTGAATTGAATCAAACATATTCAAATAGAACTGAACTAAAATAAACTAGCCTAGGAATACCTAAACATAAGTGAACCAAAAAAAGACTAATACCAACCAAAATCCAATAGAACCAAATATATTTTTATAAAAATACCAAATGAAATAAAAAAAGACTAAGACCAACATGAACCCAATAGAACCAAATATTATTGAAACAAACCACACTCAACCAAATTATATAGATTTGAATAAAACTATACACAAATAAATATTTTTTTTGTATAGTAGAGAATACAATTGAAACAAATCAAATCTAACCAAATAAAGATGAATTGAATTTAACCAAATCAAACTAAATTGGCCTAAATAGTCTAAACCAGATTTGAACCAAATTGAACAATATTAAACTAAACTAAATTGAACCAAAATAACATAAACTAATCATAAGAAAACCAAATTGGATTGTAACAACATGAATTGACCCAACATGGTATATACTAAAGCAAATTTAGCTGAAGATGATAGTCTTGAACCATCCTGATCTGAAGGAAATGAAACTGGATCTAAATAAACCAAAATGAATTAATCTAAATATAACTAAATAAAAATTTTCAAACCAAATATAACTCAAATATAATGAAATAAGTCAAACCAAATGGAATAGATCTAAAAAAGACTAAGTAAAACTAAAAAATATACTTAAACAGATCACTAATGAATTAATTAAGGTGATCACATAACCACCTTATTATTGATTACTGTGATAAACTATTAACTTATATATGTATATGTTATATCTGTTGATAACCCATTCACCAATACTCACTTATAATTCGTTTAAAATATATTTTTCTTTTCAAAATTATTTAGAATTAATATCCATTTGATTTTAGTTATGAAATTCATTATTAGTAACCTATTTTCAATTATGGATTCAAAAATTCAATGTCATTATAGAGGGAGATTTTGAATATTGAAGGATGCATGCCTCGATCAAAACTATTTTTCTCAAGAATAAATAGAAAAGATGGAATCACGGTTAATGAATATACACAATAGAAGATTGTAAGTTTTACTTTGTTTATTTAAAATTTTAATATCTATTTTCTAAAGTAATTGTCTATCTATATTTGTAGTAGGATACTTTGGATTCCCTTGATTCCCAAGAAACTGACAAATTTGGTCCAAATGACCATTTACATCATGTTTTGGGAGATGAGCACCATGTCAGAGTATACCTCATACTAGGAAAGATTATTGTCTTAACAAGGTATTAGCCCACTTTAGGTACCAATTTTGGTAGCACCGACTTGTAAAAAGATAATTAAATGGTAGAACATGCTGAGGATAAGGTTGAAAAGTAAAAAATAAGGGACATATAGGTGGAATAATGGAATTAAAAATAAAACACTGAATTAATGGAACTGATGGAAGTTTTATGTCCATTACTTCTACCAAAGACTGCCGTAGCTTACGATCCATATATGTCAAAGATGTATACAATATATAGAGGATCAGGTAGTATTACTAGTGGTGGTTAGGATGATGACATTCTTGGTAATGGTGATGGTGAGGATGATGGTGAGGAGGAGGGAAAGGAGAGGGTGAGGATAATGGTGAATAAGAGGCCGAGGAAAAGACTGACGGGGAGGAAGAGGCCAAGGACGGGGAAGAGGGAGAGCACAAGGATGAGGATGAGGCTGATGATGAGGATGAGTATGAGGATGATAGTGATGATATTGATAGTGATGAGGGACAAATTGATCCTTTACAGTTTTGATAGATATTTATGAAATTTGATGTTTGATGATTTTTTTTGTAAATTTTTTTATGTTTTTTATCACCGGTTAAATGCATAAAATGATTTCCTATGTTATCATTATTTTTTTATTGGTTTGTTTTTCTTTGAGGATACTATGTTGGTTGCATTGTATGTTTTTTTTATTGAGGATTTTGTGTTGGTTGTATTATAGGTTTTGTTTTTTGGAGGTTTTTATTTCATTGGTATGTGGATATTTGATTTCCTATTGGTTTCATTGAGTTTTTGTTTGATTTCATATTTCTTGTTGAGGATTTTTTGTTTGAAATTTCCACATGTGATGTTTTTTGTTATATGGGTTCTATTTTTAGTTTCTGTTTGATTTCATATTGGTTACAATGAGTTTCTATTTGAAGGTTATGTATTGAGTTTTATATTGTAGGTTCTCTGGGAAAGGGTGGGGTTGCTGCTGCTTGGGAATTTGGGGGGGGGGGGTCTATACCAATGGTTTTAAAACTATTGGTATATCCTTTAAATGATTATTTATCTATCCCAAAGGTTCAGAACCATTGGGATAGGTCTATCCCAATAGTTTATAATGAGTTGTTGGCTAACCTAAAATCTAGTCCACCCTTTACTAACGGTTTAATAAGAACCGATGGTATATGCCTTTCTTAATTCTAGTAGAGAAAATGGTTTGGTGAACCGTTGGTATATGATTATATTACAATAGTGGTAATCAAGGTATAAAGAGGATTGATTATGGAATTATGTATTGATTCTTGTAAAACTGTTGATGCATTTCTTGCTTACACCCAGATTGCAGCATTTATTTATGTCTTAGAACACAAAATCATTGATTTCATGGAACAAAACCAATATTTCAACCGGTAAAAGATTAAATCATCCATGTAATAGTTATTCATGGAAATATTATGACCAAGTACATACATATTTTTCTTCAGAAGCCTGAAACATGCGATTGGGTATTTCTATTCATGGTTTGTGTCCATTTTGTTCTTACAGTAGTCAATATTCTTATTGGCCCATCTTTATAAATCCATACAATTTACCTATTTTTATTTTGATGAATGAGCCATATATCTTTTTTACCTTAATAATTACAAGAAATAAAAAAAAGAATATCGATGTTTATTTTAATCCATTGATTAATGAGTTAAATTTATTGTGGTGTAACAGTTCTAATATATATGATGTTGCTATGAAAAAAATTCCCAAATAAAATCTGCATTGATGTGGAAAATTAGTGAATTCCCAGCATATGACATGTTATTTGGTCAGAGTACACATGATCAAAAATCATGTCCATACTATATGAGAGAGAATAAAGAGTTTATACTCATCAATAGAAGAAAACCTTATTTTTTCGACTGTCATCGCAGATTTCTTCCAATTGATCATACTTTTCAGAGAAACATATATCATTTCAGAAAAGGAAAAATAAAAAGAGATAGACCTCTAACAATGATATCAGGTATTGAGTTAAAATATATTATCTCTTCATTACCTCCCATTACATTTGGACCGATTATAAACCAATAGAAAATTTATGGCTTTGGGAAAGAGCACAATTGGATAAAACAAATCATTTCTTGGGATCTACCTTTTTAATTTTTTTGTTGGTATGTCACATGTTGGATATAATTAATATTGCGAAGAACTATTTTGATAATATATTTTATATTTTTTTGGACACACAAGGTAAGACTAAAGATAATGTAAATGCATGATTAGATCTTTCCCAACTTTGTAGGTGACCAGAACTTAAACTACTTGAAAATTCCAGATCATAGAAGATAGTGAATTAAAATTTGGATTATATAGTTTCCAAAGAAAATTTATTATTATTTTGTTAGTGGATTAAATATTTGTTACTTCTAGATGATTATGTTTCAAATTTGTCTAGATGTGTCTGAAATGGTCATATTACCGTATTAAAAAGTCACAACTGTCATGTTATAATGGAAATAATTCTATTTATTGAATTTATAGGTATTTTGAATTCTAATATTTGGATGCGATAATAGAAATACCATATTTTTCCAAGAAATTTTTTCAACGGAAACATACTATGATGCACTAAGTAGACTACAAGAATTTTTTGTTTTAATTTTATAAAAGTTGGAAAACAAATTCAAACAAAATTTATTTGATTCAATGGAACATTTTATATTACATTTTCTATATGAAAAAAATATAGAGGGCTGATAAAATTCTGATGGATGTACCCATATGAGAAATGCATGCATAAATTGACGAAAAAGGTACGTAAAAAAGCATCCGTTAAAGGATCAATTGTAGAATCTTATTTGTAGGAGGAAATTTTGTTTTTATGCTCTCATTATTTTTAATCTGAATATCACTCAAAACATAACCATATGGTCTGTAATGAGGGAAATTTTTATGATGAAATGAATAAAAAATTATAAATTTTTAATCATCATAAACTTGTCTTTGGTGTATTTCATGAACGGTGGTTTTCATATGATGAACACCACAAAGCTCATACATATGTTATACTCAATTTTAAAGAAATGACACCATTTGTACAGTGAGTGCTACTATCACTTATTCTATATTTTGTTTTAAAAGTAAATTAATTTTATTTTATTTGTAGGTTATATTATAATCATATCAAAAAATAGTTTCCACAAATTACTGCAGCAGCTCTTGAAGAACGTTGGAAAAAATAATTTTTCTTACTGGTTTCAAAAATTAGTAAAGTAAGTTGTTTATGGGTTAAAAAATTAAATAAATTTATTACTTTTTATATTGATAATTTTTTTTAAATTTTCAAGTATCCCAACATATTGATAAAATTAAAAATCATTTTTCTGTATTGAGTAACCCACCATCCAAAATGGTTAAATCTTATAATTCATATGTGGTGAATGGTTTTCAAATTTTTACACAAGAATATGGGGAATAAAAAAAAATTAATAGTGGTATTTTATTGAGATGATCTCATCTAGAAAAACTGTAGTTGACTTTTATGTCTTTGTAGAGGAAATAATTGAACTTTGTTATCTGGTTCATAATTACATAATGATGTTTAAATTTCATTGGTTGGATACAGATAGAGGCTTGTATGTTCATACACTCTATGGAATCATTGATATTAAATATAAAACCATTCTTGGAGTCAATGAACCATTTTTATTGGATCATGAGTCACATAAATTTTTATTATGAAAATTATTATGCTTCTTCAAGAGAGGTAAGTGATTCGTGGAGCATAATAAAAATGATATCTCATGAAAATCATTTTATCCTAGTGAATGTGGTTCTTCCAAAGTGTAAGGAATTGAAAATTTTCAAGAGACAACTCCAAATCCATATTTTCCATGAAGATACAAGAATATCAATGATGACACCCCATAGTTATGGGTCAATGGAGGCAATGTTGTTGTTAATATAACAGGTGAATTTGAAATAGGAATAAATGATGAAGATGAAACTCCCATGGAAATTGATGACACTGAGATGGAATATGGAGATATTGACACAGTCATATATGAATATGAGGATGAAGATCAATAAAATTAAATACTAGTTATAATAATAAATAATATAAATCTATATATAATACTTTTTTTCAGTTATTTACTGACAACAATAATTTCATGTTTTAGATGGATGATGAACATTTATATGATATATTTCTTGAGTTGGGCGACAATGTACTACCTAATGATGAGACTGATGCTACATAATCTGACCCTCATACTACTAGAAGTTCAGCGAGGACTCGGCGGGGTCGCGGACTTGAGAGATTGATGATTCCTGAACCTATCCTCGAGCAATGCCAATGACTTCAGGTTGATCCATATATGCAGAGGTATGTTCAGTTTTGTATTTTAGTTAGTTTTCATTAATTTTTATTAATTTTTTTATATAATAATTTTTTGATTTTTTATTCTATTTTTCACATCTTTTTGTATATAACTGTTGGATAGGGGAGTGCTATATTGGGGAATTATTTTTATGGATCATGGGTTACATGGGATCAAATTCCAATTGATGTTCAACACCTCATGTTTGTTCATTGGATGGTATATAAATAAATAATTATTCTTTTGAAATTTACTTAATTAATAACTTGAAATTATTAATTATTTGTAGGTTTTGTGGTAACCTGTCAATGATATCACACATGAATCTATCTGGGAGGCATGATAGATCTGTATTCATGAGAATTTCCATCAGTTTTTTCAAAATCTAAGGAGGAGAGCAATGCGTAAAGCAGGAGTCACATATTTTGATCAGACTTGATGTACCCATTGACCAGATTACATCTAATCTTAGGTTTGGGGTGGATAATGTTCATAGTGTATGAGAGTTATTTTTTAGAGGAGAGCGTCATCAGGTTGATAAAAATAGGGGATATAGGATGTGACACATCGATATGGTAGTCATACATTCAATACACATCATCAACATATGGTAAATACTATTTTTTAATAATTTATATAACATCAAATGTAAAGTATTTATTTTACATTCATATAGAAAGTTGAACAACCTGATATTACGGAGTTCAACATTTATAGGAGTATGTACAACAATCCTGTCACTGGAGAGATTGGAGGTGATCACCACCATCATATTGTGATCAGTATAATTTCTTTTTGATTTTTAAAATTAAATAAAAATAACATTTTAACTATTTGAATTTTAAATTGCAATTGAAGTAGTCATATGAGGCTGTGACATAAAATATATAGGATGAGAGTAAGACCGAGACTAAGGATCAGACCAGTGCATCAGGATTTGATAATGCATCATGGATGGAGGCGATGCAATATGCCTTCGAGAAAGGCTGAGTTATTGGTATCAACTCTTGATTGACGTCTGAGAGTTATTATGGTACCATTGTGATGTCATCGTGCATCTCGATAGGATCTCATGGAGAATCATCATCATCTGCTGTACAGTATGAGGATCAACTGTGAGCTTAGGGTGAGCTTATAGAGACCATGCGTAGGGAGGAGGAAGAGCTTCGTCAACATCAACAACAACAACAAGAGGAGATGTGTCGATGACAACAACAATAGTATGAGCAGACGATGGAGTATATGTGACATCTGAATCATGGTTTAGAGATGCAATTCTCTCCACCAGCTCCTCCAGATAACCCCCCCTAAGTGATTTATGTAATTTTTTTTCTAATAAACATTTTAATGCAAACATGTTTTTTTAATATTTTTATTAATCCATATATTTATATTTCTATATAGTGTGGTTTTTATATTATTTCAATTTTGTTTTATTACATTATTATTTTTTAAATTTTTATCATTATTTATTTATTTATTTATTATTATTATTATTTTTTATATTGTTGTGAATATTGTGTTTTTATTATTTCATTATTTATTTATTATTATTATTATTAATTGTATTAGTCTTTCTATTATTTTATTATTTTATTATTATTATTATTATTAGTATTATTTTATTAAATTTTATTATTATTATTGTTTTTTTATTTTATTTTATTTATTTTTTATAGGTTTTTGTGATTGGTGGATCATCCCATAAAAAAGTATTTATTTGCAATGTGTACAACCCCCTTCGCAGAGGGTTTTTTAAAAATCTGTGATAAACTATCTGTGATGGGAACCCTTTCTGTTACAAATATTTTTTTTTGTGAAAGACCATTGCAAAAAAACAATTTATGACACTATTTTCTGCAATAGAGTATTTTCATTGGGTCCCCGTCACAAATGACATTTGTAAAGACCCGTAAAATTCAAGGAAATTTTTTTCTTAATTTTCTTTGGAATTTTACAAGAGCGCGGTTTCTGACGGCACCTGATTCTGAGGCCCGGAGTGCCTGGAATCAATTTCCGAAGTTTGGCTCGGGTACGTTCAGTGAACGAACGAGCGGGAATTTCTAACTTTTGAACCGGTGCCCAGAATCAAATTCCGAGGGCACCGATGAACTCGCAGCACCAATATTCGCTTAAGGAGACCTTTTCCGAGGTTGCGTTTATTTTGGGTTGAGAGTTAGTTTTTGGGAGTTTAGAATAAGTTAAATAAAAATTGTGGAATACAAATTTTTATTTTAACTTGTTGGTTAACTTCTCCCAAAGGGAGTTAGAGGTGGGACCCACATCCACTTAACCTACCTTAGGAGGATTAAGTGTGGTGGGGCCCACACGAAGCATAACTCTTCATCTTCTCTTTTTAAACTCCCCTTTAACCCATTTCAATTAATGTTTGACAACTTGGTTTAATTAATTGAGGAGGGTTGATTTGAAATTCAAACCTTTGAAATTCTAAGAGGAAGGTTGTGTAATAAAATAAGCTTAAGCTTATTTTATTATTTTGGGTTGGTTTCCTTTGCTCTTGAGAGGATTTGAGAGCTCCTTCTCCATCTTCTTCAAACATCGACGAAGAACGCCACGTTCTCGGGAACCGTCTTCCGCGACGCCATACCCGCGACACCGACGACGTACTTCTTCCGCATCATCTCTTCCGCGATGATTTCCCACGACGAAATCATCGTCAAAGAACTTCGAATCCTCACTTCACGACATCGACATCCTTCTTCCGTGACGCCGACCACCGCGACGCTCGTCTTCCGCGGGTCGTTGACGATCATCGTTCTTGAAACCGAGGTAGGGGTTTGTTGTTGATTATTTATTTATTCTCGTTCTTGGTTCTAGCATGACAATCTTGAGGATAAATGTTTAAGTGTTATCATCTAACGAGAGGTGGGCCGGACCGCACAAACACGGCCGAATCCCCCCTCCTTTGTTCTTGATTATTATTTTCCTTGCGGATGAAACGAGATGGCGTGGTGCCGTCGCACCACGCGGAAATCTTTCGCCAATAATTGCGCGGCGCCGTCGCGCCGTGCCAAGGAAAGATTATCAAGAACGCGACGCCGTCGCGCCGTGTCGAAGGAAACCGAAGGCAACGCGGCCGGAGCGGGGCCGCGGCAGAGAGGCGCGGTGCCGTCGCACCGCGCCGAACGACGAAGGCCACGGCCGGTTCTGGGCCGCGGCGGAATGAGAAGACCGGCGGCTAGCCGGGCCGCCGGTGTCAGAAGCTGGAAAGTGGACCGGCCTTGCCGGTCTCGTTGAGGAAGGACCGGCCGGCCAGGTCGGGCCGACCGGAAGGGAGAAGAACCAGGGGAATTAATTCCCCCGGATGGCCAAAACCGGCCCCCCATAATGGGGGGCCGCGGTTTCACAAAGGGGGGGGGGGCAGCGCCCCCCCATTTTTATCAAAGGTAGGCCCCCACGAGGGGGGGCCAGTTTCTCCAAGGCGCGGCATCCAGCCGCGCCGCCAGCTGAAGGAAAACGGGGGCTTTGCCCCCCGCGCGTGGCACCCGAGCGGCGCCCAGGCCGCGCCGCCGCCGGTCGCACCGCGCCGCCGTGCCGGACCGCGCCGCTGCGCCGGGCCGGGTCGGACCCGGGTCGGGTCGACCCGGTTCGGGCCGACCCAGGGGGGGGGGGGGGGGTCGGGCCGGGTCGGCCCGGACCCAGACCCCCCGTTTTCGAATCAACTTCGGTCTTTTGCCCATAACATGAGCTACAGACCTCTGATTGACGAACCGTCAGCGGCAATGCGATCCTTGGATCGAGACGGTCGTTTCAGTATATCTCACTCAAAGTTTCGGAATACTTTGAGTTCGGCCGGGTTGGTTCGTACACGAAACCAACCGGGCCCTCGGAGCGGAAACACTCATATCTTGAGCTATGAACGTTCGATTGACGTGCCGTCAGCTTTGTTGAGTTCCTCTTAGTGAGACAGATCTTTTGGAATACTCTGCCCGAGGTTTGGACGCTGGTGGAGTACGGTCGGGTTGGTTTTGCCTTAAAAACCAACCGGGCCCCTGGGACGAAAAAGCCAATAACTCTCAGACCGGGCGTCCGATCTACGCGCCGTCTGTTGCGTTGAGTTCCTGTTGACGATACAGAACTTTTGGATACATCAACTCTGGACTTAGTGACAGTTGATATATCAGCCTCTCGGCTCGTGGAGCGGACCCTCCCGAACGAGCTTGCTGTGTGCGGGAACCCTAGAGCTGGCTGCGACTGTGACTGCTACTGCTACTGCTACTGCTACTGTGACTGCGACGACGACAGTACATAGATCCTTGGTGGATTCAACGACGACTACAGCACTCAGCGATCCTATGTGGATCAGTGCTACAGGTCCTATGTGGGCCCGATCCTGTGTGGGTCATTGCGCTCAGCGGTCCTGTGTGAACTAGCGCCTACAGGTCCTGTGTGGGCCCGATCCTGTGTGGGTCTTTTGCGGGGGTTAGTTACCTATCGATCCTTCGTGGGTCCGACGACTTAGATGGATCAGAGATCATCTTTATCGTCTTTCGAAGAAGGATACCTGTGTGAGCTGAATCCTGTTGCTTTCCTGTGTGGATTGTGTTGTGCTATCCTGTGTGGATTTCGTTTTGCTTTCCTGTGTGGAGTACGTATACTTTCCTGTGTGGACTGAGTAGTACTTGGGCTCAGAGGTTGGAGCGTATTGGAATTGATGACTTAGGTATATGTATGGGCATATACCTAAGCATTGTCAGTTGTTACTTCGTGATTGTATCTTTCTTTGTGGTTTATCCTTTGTGGATTTTGGGAGACCTTCAGGGGTCTCGGGGTTCCTACTGAGTAGCTTATACTCACCCCTGCACGGGCTATGCCCGCACTATGTTGTGTTGGTTGCAGACGACGGACAACGATGATCGTAGCTGAGGCTTGCAGAGCAGAACGGTACCTGGAGGTGGACCACTGGGCGGAACGTGCCCGAAGCGGACGACGGGACCTGAGGAGCAGTGGAGCTATCTGTACCCACCCTTCACGTGGGATCTCCAGTGGACAGCTCGGTGTAGCGGCTTTTACTTTACAGTTGCTGTTTTCCCTTTCGAGTTGTACTTTACTTTCAGTTTGGGTTTGTATACTAGCCCATTTACTTTTCCACACTTTCAGTTGTACTCTGTTCTTACTTAGTGTTTACTTTTCCGCTTGATTACTCTGTGTTTCTTGTTTACTTTACAAAGGCAATGCCTTCCCTTTTTTACTGGGATTTACGCCTTGGTGCTAGTCGCCAGCCTCTGGCCTATGGAAGACGGGCTTGGGGTATTCACGACACGGACCCCGAGGGAGGGTCGTGACAAATTGGTATCAAAGGAGTTCGGTTCTACCGTGAACCCTGATCTTTTCTATGTGAAGCAATAATGTTTAGCGTATTGAGTGTGGTTATCAGTCCAGGGAGTCCAGTGTTGGTGCAGCGACCGACGTATCCGTACACCAGGACCCTGACATATGATTTCCGACTTAATGCACGAAAACATTGATTGCGTGTGTGTTTCAAAGTTTTCTTTGTGATTAGTTTATATCAGCTCACCAGGTATACTGTTCTGACCGTGGCACACCTGTTTCCTTTTCAAGATGGCCCCACGACAGTAGCCAGCTAGGGTTCTGAGAGTCGAGCGTGATGACAGCCCACCGAGCGACGAGGCCTCGGTACAGGGCCCTTTGTCAGCAGTGGCACTGGCGGTAGCTCTACCCGCCGAGCCACCGATGCTTCCAGCACTAGCCGCTGACGATGCACGACGCCTTAGAGCTCTGCATGAGTTCCAGCGCCAGTGACCGCCTAGGTTCCGTGGGGAGATGGACCCCCAGGCAGCAGAGGACTGGCTGGAGGCAGTGGTACGTGTGTTTAGGCTAGTGAGGACACCATCAGACCTCATGGTGATCCTTGCTACAAGCCTACTACATGCAGCAGCAGGACGATGGTGGAGCTTGATGCTCCAGGTGCATGATGAGGCATCTCTACTTTGGACGGACTTTGAGAGCCTCTTCCGCTCGGAGTTCGTCCCAGCCACCCTTTGTGCGGTGCGTATCCAGGAGCTTCTTCAGCTGTGGCATGGCAGCATGACGGTCGCTCAGTACTCGGCGAGATTTACTGATCTCTCGTGCTACTCGACCGACATGGTACGGGACCCATTCTTCCGGGCCCGGACCTTCAATCTAGGTTTGAGACACGAGATCAGGGCATCGCTGATCTCCCTCAGCATACCGACTCAGACAGGAGTACTGGAGCGGGCCCTTTTGATCACGAGTTTCCTTGCTGAGTCTACACCAGCGCAGAGACCCACCACAGGGCGGCATGTGGCAGAGTCATCTGCAGCAGGCAATCGACGGATGAATCAGGGGTCCAGACAGACTAGACCCTCAGGCAGACGACCTCAGGACACTGGCTCAGTAGTGCGGGGCACACAGCGCAGAGCCAGTCTTTCGAGAGGCAGACAGTGCTACTCGTGCAGCGGGCAGGGCCACATGGCTCATGACTGTCCGACCCGCCATGCATAGGAGCAGCAGACGGTTGAGGAACCACCTAGGCAGAGGCAGAGGTTCGACTGTGGCGGTCCGCAGGGAGGAGGCGGACGAGGCAGAGGAGCTGGCCGAGCAGCAGGTGGTGGGCGACGCTTTGAGGCTCTGCCACCACCGCCACCAGGAGGTCCACCCCAACCACAGGGAGTAGGCGGGCAGAGGCAGGCACAACTCCAAGCAGCAGAGGCCTACGACCACGGCGCACCCGAGATGATTCGAGGTACTATCTGTGTCTATTCCACCCTTGCTGCAGTACTTATAGACACAGGAGCGAGTCACTCTTTCATAGCCACTGCCCTTGTTCGGAGCTCGGAGATTCCGACAGAGCCGTTGGCTCGATCCTTACGGCTAGAGACTCCTACAGGAGCAGACTCGACGATTACGCACTGGTGCCGACAGTGTAAGCTTACTCTAGGAGGTGAGAGATTAGGCTGGTATCTTCTTGTAGCAGCGTCGAGGCATTACGACGTCATCTTGGTCATGGATTGGCTATCTACGGTCCATGCACAGATTGACTGTTTTAGGAGCAAGGTGCGATGTGTACGCACCGACGGGAGCAGGTTCACCTTCACCGGCGATAAGGGAGCCTTTTCAGCACAAGATGGACTTCCACGGAGGAGAGGACAGCCCATCACTCATCATTTGGCTAGCCTCATCCTTGGAGCAGTTGACGTGCGAAGTCCTGGTTTTCCTGCAGTGGTGGATCAGTTTGCAGACGTTTTTACCGACAACGTTCCAGGGATACCTCCTCGTAGAGAGGTAGACTTTTATATTGACCTGTACCCCGGGACAACCCCGATATCCACTCCAGCATATTGGATGGCCCCCGCCGAGCTTCGAGAGCTACGTGTACAGTTGGAGGACTTGCAGGGCAAGGGGTTCATCTGACCCAGTGTTTCACCCTGGGCTTCCCCGATATTGTTCGCCAAGAAGGCGGACGGAAGCTTGTGACTTTGTGTTGACTATCGTCTCCTGAACCAGGTGACAGTGAGGAACAAGTATCCGCTACCGAGGATTGATGACCTCTTTGATCATCTCAAGGGAGCGCAGTGGTTCTCAAAGATAGACCTCAGGTCAGGCTATCATCAGCTCAGAGTCAGAGACGAGGACGTGCAGAAGACGGACTTCAGATGTCGGTATGGCCACTATGAGTTCTTGGTTATGCCTTTTAGCGTAACCAATGCTCTTGCAGTGTTCATGGCCCTCACGAATAGGATCTTTCAACCATACCTCGATCGATTTGTCATGGTCTTTATCGACGACATTCTGATTTACTCGACGACTGAGGAGGAGCACGCCTACCACTTGCTAGTTGTACTAGACACACTCCAAGATCACCAGTATTATGGTAATCTCTTGAAGTTCCAGTTCTGGATACGTGAGGTCCACTTCTTGGGACACGTCATCTCTGAGGCGGGAGTTGCAGTGGATCCCGCGAAGATCGAGGCAGTGCTAGCTTGGGAGCCACCCAGGAGCGTGACGGAGGTTCGGAGTTTCTTGGGACTAGCTGGATACTATCGGAGATTCGTTCCAGACTTCTCTAGAGTTGCGGCACCACTCACATATTTGAAGAAGAAGGGGAAACCCTTCGTGTGGTCAGATAGATGTCAGCAGAGCTTTCAGGAGCTGAGACAGAGATTGACCAGCACACCTATCTTGAGGTTTCCTGAGGAGGGAGTAGGGTACGTAGTCTACTGCGATGCATCAGGGACCGGACTCGGATGTGTTCTGATGTAGGAGCGGGCAGTGATCGCCTATGTACCACGTCAGTTGAGGCTGCATGAGCAGAACTACGCTACCCATGACCTGGAGTTAGCAGCAGTGGTCTTCGCTCTGAAGACATGGTGACACTACCTGATGGGCGAGCGCTTTACAGTCTTTTCTGATCATCAGAGTCTCAGGTATATCTTCTCACAGAAGGACCTGAACTTGAGACAGCGGCGATGGCTCGAGTTCCTCCAGGACTATGACTTTGAGATAGTCTATACTCCTGGGAAGGGGAACGTAGTAGCCGATGCCCTCAGCAGGAGGACGAGCATTCAGCTACTTGAGGAGGAGATGTAGCAGCTAGCCTCTTTGCAGATATCCTTTGTGGATAGAGATGGAGCAGCCTTCCTTCAGTCTCTCACAGTCACCCCTCCACTACTGCAGCGGGTCAGAGAGGCACAACGTGAGGACGCTGACTGTGAGACACGTCGTGCACAGATATCCTTGGGACAGGCATCTGATGGTTTCTCCCTTGGAGCAGAGCACGAAATCCTTTTCAGAGGACGTACCATGGTACCAGTCGCTTTTCCAGAGGAGGTGTTGAGAGAGTTTCACACTTATCCTTTGGCGGTACATCCAGGAGTGGCGAAGATGTACCAGGATCTCAGACGACAGCACTGGTGGCCGGGCATAAAGAAGGCTGTAGCAGAGTTATTTTCTCGATGCCTCACCTTCCAGCAGGTGAAAGCAGAGCATCAGGTTCCAGCAGGCTTGGTACAACCCTTGGAGGTCCCAGAGTGGACGTGGGATGGCATATCTATGGATTTCGTGACTAGACTTCCACGCACTTCCAGAGGTCACGACTCCATCTGGGTGATTGTTGACCGACTCACCATGTCGGCTCACTTATTACCCATCAGAGACTAGGGCTCAGTGGAGAGCTTGGGACGTCTCTACGTTCAGGAGATTGTGCGGCTCCACGGTGTGCCATCATCTATCATCTCCGATCGAGATGCTCGCTTTACTTCCCGACTTTGTAAGGGGTTACAGGAGGCGTTCGAGACACAACTACGTCTGAGCACAGCCTTTCACCCTCAGACGGATGGTCAGACGGAGAGGACCATTCAGACTCTCGAGGACATGCTCCGCACATGTGTCCTCGACTTTGGTCGTAGCTGGGAGGACCACCTACCCTTGGTGAAGTTTGCGTACAACAACAACTACCACTCAACCATCAGGATGGCACCGTACGAGGCATTATACGACCAACCTTGTATATCTCCTTTGTGCTGGACAGACCCTGGGGAGTCAGCACTTGTGGGACCAGAGATGGTCCAGGCCACGACAGAGAAGGTCCAGGTCATCCAGGAGCGGATGAGGACAGCTCAGAGCTGGAAGAAGTCATACGCTGACAGGAGGCGGAGGCCACTAGAGTTCGAGGATGGCGACCAAGTCTTCTTGCGAGTCTCACCTCAACGTGGTATTCAGAGATTTGGCCAAGGTGGAAAGTTATCTCCGCGCTTCATCGGACCCTTCCAGGTCCTCAGTAGGATTGGCGAGGTGGCTTATCGCCTGGCTCTACCACCTCAATTGCACCGGGTGCAAGACGTCTTCCACGTATCTCAGCTGAGGAGATACGTGAACGACCCGACGCACATCATTGACCATGGGGAGCTTGACGTTGATGATGAGGCGACTTTTACGGAGGTCCCGGGGGAGATCGAGGATCGACAGGAGCGGGTCCTACGTGGACGGTCGATTCCTCTAGTGCGCATCAGATGGCAGCACAGGAATCTCCAGGAGAGCACTTGGGAGCGGGAGGCTCAGATGCGTGCTCAGTACCCTCATTTGTTTCCCTAGTTTTTGATGTATCTTTACGGGGACGTAAAGCCCTGAGGTGGGAGTAATGTAAAGACCCGTAAAATTCAAGGGAAATCTTTTCTTAATTTTATTTGGAATTTTACAAGATCTCGGTTTCTGACGGCACCTGATTCCGAGGCCCGGAGTGCCCAGAATCAATTTCCGAAGTTTGGCTCGGGTACGTTCAGTGAACGAACGAGCGGGAATTTCTAACTTTTGAACCGGTGCCCGGAATCAAATTCCGAGGGCACCGATGAACTCGCAGCGCCAATATTCGCTTAAGGAGACATTTTCTGAGGTTGCGTTTATTTCGGGCTGAGAGTTAGTTTTTGGGAGTTTAGAATAAGTTAAATAAAAATTGTGGAATACAAATTTTTATTTAAACTTGTTGGTTAACTTCTCCCAAAGGGAGTTATAGGTGGGACCCACATCCACTTAACCTCCCTTGGGAGGATTAAGTGTGGTGGGGCCCACACGAAGCATAACTCTTCATCTTCTCTTTTTAAACTCCCCTTTAACACATTTCAATTAAAATTTGACAACTTGGTTTAATTAATTGAGGAGGGTTGATTTGAATTTCAAACCTTTCAAATTCTAAGAGGAAGGTTGTGTAATAAAATAAGCTTAAGCTTATTTTATTATTTTGGGTTGGTTTCCTTTGCTCTTGAGAGGATTTGAGAGCTCCTTCTCCATCTTCTTCAAACATCGACGAAGAATGCCACGTTCTCGGGAACTGTTTTCTGCGACGCCATACCCGCGACACCGACGACGTACTTCTTCTGCATCATCTCTTCCGCGATGATTTCCCACGACGAAATCGTCGTCAAAGAACTTCGAATCCTCGCTTCACGACATCGACGTCCTTCTTCCGTGACGCCGACCACCGCGACGCTCGTCTTCCGCGGGTCGTTGACGATCATCGTTCTTGAAACCGAGGTAGGGGTTTGTTGTTGATTATTTATTTATGCTTGTTCTTGGTTCTAGCATTACAATCTTGAGGATAAATGTTTAAGTGTTATCATTTAACGAGAGGGGGGCCAGACCGCACAAACACGGCCGAATCCCCTCTCCTTTGTTCTTGATTATTATTTTCCTTGCGGATGAAACGAGATGGCATGGTTCCGTCGCACCACGCAGAAATCTTTCAACAATAATTGCGCGGCGCCGTCGCGCCGCGCTGTGGAAAGATTATCAAGAACGCGACGCCGTCGCGCCGCGTCAAAGGAAACCGAAGGCACCGCGGCCGGAGCGGGGCCGCGGCGGAGAGGCGCGGTGCCGTCGCACCACGCCGGACGACGAAGGCCGCGACCGATTCTGGGCCACGGAGGAACAAGAAGACCGGTGGCTAGCCGGGCCTCCGGTGTCGGAATCCGGAAAGGGGACCGGCCTTGCAGGTCCCGTTGAGGAAGGAACGGCTGGCCAGGTCGGGCCGGCCGGAAGGGAGAAGAACCGGGGGAATTAATTCCCCCAGCTGGCCAAAACCGGCCCCCCATAATGGGGGGCCGCGGTTTCACAAAGGGGGGGGGGGGGGCAGCGTCCCCCCGTTTTTCTCAAAGGCAGTCCCCCACGAGGGGGGTCCGGTTTCTCCAAGGCGTGACATCCAGCTGAAGGAAAGCGGGGGCTTTGCCCCCCGCGCGTGGCACCCGAGCGGTGCCCAGGACGCGCCGCCGCCGGCTAGGCCGCGCCGCCGTGCCGGACCGCGCCGCCGCGCCGGGCTGCGCCGCCGTGCCGCCGGCCGGGCCGGGTCGGACCCGGTTGGGGCCGACCCGGGGGGGGGGGGGGGGGTCGGTCCGGGTCCGGGCCCCATTTTCGAATCAACTTCAGTCTTTTGCCCATAACTTGAGCTACAGACCTCCGATTGACGAACCGTCAGAGGCGATGCGATCCTTGGATTGAGACGGTCATTTCAGTATATAGCACTCAAAGTTTCAAAATACTTCGAGTTCAGCCGGGTTGGTTCGTACACGAAACTAACCGGGCCCTCGGAGCGGAAACACTCATATCTTGAGCTACGGACGCCCGATTGACGTGCCGTCAGCTTTGTTGAGTTCCTCTTAGTGAGACAGATCTTTTGGCATACTCCGCCCAAGGTTTAGATGTAGATGGAGTACGGTCGGGTTGGTTTTGCCTTAAAAACCAACCGGGCCCCAGGGACGAAAAAGCCAATAACTCTCAGACCGGGCGTCCGATCGACGCGCCGTCTGTTGGGTTGAGTTTCTGTTGATGATACAGAACTTTTGGATACATCAACTCTGTACTTAGTGACAGTTGATGTATCAGCCTCTCGGCTCGTGGAGCGGACCCTCCCGAATGAGCTTGCTGTGTGCGGGAACCCTAGAGCTGGCTGCGACTGTGACTGCTACTGTGACTGCGACGACGACAGTACAGAGATCCTTGGTGGATTCGACGACGACTACAACACTCAGCAATCCTACGTGGATCAGTGCTACAGGTCCTGTGTGGGCCCGATCCTATGTGGGTCTGATCCTGTGTGGGTCATTGCGCTCAGCGGTGCTGTGTGAACCAGCACCTACAGGTCCTGTATGGGCCCGATCTTGTGTGGGTCTTTTGCGGGGGTTAGTTACCTATCAATCCTTCGTGGGTCCGACAACTTAGATGAATCAGAGATCATCTTTATCGTCTTTCGAAGAAGTATACCTGTGTGAGCTGAATCCTGTTGCTTTCCTGTGTGGATTG
The DNA here is from genome assembly GCA_963277665.1 of Viscum album. Lineage (NCBI taxonomy): Eukaryota > Viridiplantae > Streptophyta > Magnoliopsida > Santalales > Viscaceae > Viscum > Viscum album. The sequence goes on along the minus strand of OY728166.1, from coordinate 1,062,871,030 downwards.
TGTTGTGCTATCCTGTGTGGATTTCGTTTTGCTTTCCTGTGTGGAATACGTATACTTTCTTGTGTGGACTGAGTTGTACTTGGGCTCGGAGGTTGGAGCGTATTGGAATTGATGACTTAGGTATATGTATGGGCATATACCTAAGCAGTGTCGGTTGTTACTTCGTGATTGTATATTTCTTTGTGGTTTATCCTTTGTGGATTTTGGGAGAACTTCAGGGGTCTCGAGGTCCCTACTGAGTAGCTTATACTCACCCCTGCACGGGCTATGCCCGCACTACGTTGTGTTGGTTGCAGACGACGGACAACGATGATCGTAGCTGAGGCTTGCAGAGCAGAACGATACCTGGAGGTGGACAACTGGGCGGAACGTGCCCGGAACGGACGACGGGACCCGAGGAGCAGTGGAGCTATCTGTACCCACCCTTCAGGTGGGATCTCCAGTGGACAGCTCGGTGTAGCGGCTTTTACTTTACAGTTGCTGTTTTACCTTTCGAGTTGTACTTTACTTTCAGTTTGGGTTTGTATACTGGCCCATTTACTTTTGCACACTTTCAGTTGTACTCTGTTCTTACTTAGTGTTTACTTTTCCGCTTGCTTACTCTGTGGTGCTTGTTTTCTTTACAAAGGCAATTCCTTCCCTTTTTACCGGGATTTACTCCTTGGTGCTAGTCGCCATCCCCTGTCCTATGGAAGGCGGGCTTGGGGTAGTCACGGCACGGACCCCGAGGGCGGGTCGTGACAACATTTTACGACATGATCCTATCACAAATTCCCCATCACAAATACCTCCATTTCCAATTATGACACAACTTTTTCAAAGATATCAATTCCATTTAATATATGTTTCCATATTTGGAAAACAAAATCTAATATAGAATACCCTTTATGTGTTTCATGATTCTTATGGTATTTAGGATGTATCAAAATATGAGGGAAAAGCATCCTTTACTCAACATCCCACTTAAACCTTTAACTATGATTTGTTATTTTATACCTATATATATATATACATATCCTTATGATTCATCTATATATATCAAAAAAATTCATACTTATAAGAAAATTATTCATACCTAAAATCTAGATATCAGTGTCTTCCTTTATGCTATTAATATCTTGTTTATCTACCAGCATAAATTCCATATCTTCAAAAAATAAATAGTCAAGTCCTTGGTGGTATTTCCCTTGTCAAATGAAGTAGATAAATTAATATTTTGAAATTAGATAAAAGAGACTCCATAATCCTTTGAAATTTTGAAGAAATGAGAAAATAGATCAAATAGTTTCTTGTAAGTGATTTGGATGTTTAAGAAACTTTAAAAATCATTTGAACACGATTTTATATAATAGTGATGATTAAATCATTTAGTAGGGATAATAAGGTTGTGTGATATCATTTCCCTTTCATTTTGATGAATGATCTTTAATATATAGAAAGAAAATAATTAAAACATGAAATAAATTATTACATGTTAGAATAAAAATGGTCTATTACCCTTAAAAACTCCATAATACTTTAAACTCCAAATCATTTATACCTAAATCAATTACCCTTATAAATCCAATCTCCAAAAATATCATTAATCAACTCAAAATCCATCACTTAAACAAAAAGGGTGTTTAAGAATTTGAGATCAACATTAAACTCATAAACCCCTGATGGTTTCTATAACTCTTATGTTAATTAACATAATTTCTTAGACATTATATGATTCCTATAACCATAATACCATTAGTGAAATACTTATTTAACACATTTTATATTCAACCAGTTCCTTCTGGTTCCCGTCATTGACCTAAATCAAAATTAAATTTGTAAGCATCAAAATAAAATAATTAGAGTGGGCTATAAAATAATCATGAAATTTTACTCATAGTATGTCTAAATCACGACACATTCTTCTCAAACTGAGAGTCCTTATATAGATACCCTAGCCTTTTACACATATCATTACATTATTTTAAGCATAATTATACACCGGAATACAAGCCAATGATCGTGAATTCTAGTGTTTTTGAAGACTAGGTACATAAAACTAAAAACATAAAACATTTCTTTATTTAATCTTCATATTTGAATCATAACTTCCATTATTCTCATACATCTTCATAGGATAATCTATGGGTAACTTGAACAAAGGGGTGAGCTAAAAGACTAGTAAGTGAAAATGCATAGTAATAAAGATTTAGCACATGAGTTAGAAGGCATGGAATAATGATATAACAAGGCATGGAACATGTGAAATTATAATATATAAACTTGGTATCATATAAATATGGAGTAATAATAATTTTTTAGAAACATAAAACATTACTTTAGCTCAAGTCAAGGCTCATTTCACATAGAGGATCACAATTCAAGGTCAACCACCAAGACTGTTGGACATGGTAGCACGAGTCAAGGCTAACTGCCAAGACCATTGCACATAGAGTCTCATGAGACTCAAATTTACCCAATTAATTGGATCAATATCTAGGGACACCCATCTTAACATGTTTGTGAATATTCTTTCCACATAAATAATCACACATAATCAATCATACATAAACATAGGGGTACCCATGGAAAGGAATGGGTATCAAAATCATATCATAAAGCATAACCAACATAAGAATCATAAAGGTGTCCATGAAAGAAAGGAACATGGAAATTAATAAGGTATAAAGTCATATATCTTGATAATTGATTTCAAATAGAAGTTATAACTTGTAAAAAGCGTATTTAAGAAACTTTATAATTGAAACATTTTAGTGTGGTTTTAAGGAAAATACTAAAGAGTATTTAAAAAAGAAAAGGGCATGATATTTTATATAAAACCAGAAGTGAACCAAGAAGGTTTTCATGATAAAAATAGTGGTTTTATAAATATAATGGTTTCTTAAAAATAGGTCAGATAGTGTACTTGAAATTGCGTAAGAATTCAGGAATTCCCTTTAAAATGGGTTTGCTTATCAGGAAGTATTTCCAAGGGAATCACTTAAAAGCATGTATATCCCTGAAAGATAATGATTAATTGATTTTGAAACATGGGTTTGGAAATATAAAAAAAATTAGAATATTTACATAAACAGAATATAGAATTTCATTTGGGTAAAAAGAGAGTAAGAACAACCCGAAAGAATAATAGAGGTTCAGGTAGAATCCCTTACGTTAAGTTCGATGGTGTTATCCACTTGATATTAATGACCAAAAAATTAAATTAGGTTCATTAAGTAATAATTCCTGAACCAACTTTTTATATAATTTATTTATTATAACCTTTTTTAGTTCATTCATAAACTTTTTGATTGGTTATGAGGTTTAATTTCATTGTTTGGGTATGTTTTTTTCATGATCAGTTTACTTATATACATGAATGGAAAATAATGTAAAATGAGGATAGTTTTCCAGAATTGGAGTAATGTTTTATTATTGAACTTAAATAATTTTACATGGTTGTAAATTTAATTTGGTTACTCGTAGTGAATTTGAATCATTATATAAAACTTTAGTAATAAACTTTTGGGTTAATTGGAGGGTTTTAATCACAACGAACATATTTTGTTTTATAAATCAAAACCATGTGTAAAAAAAGATTAAAAAACCATATATGAGACATAATAAATTTATTATAGTTTGGTTAAACCCTAATAATTGTTTAATTACTATAATTGAATATGATAATGGAAATTGAAAACCCATCGTCTTTGAATGTGGTAAATTAAGACATCTCGGATGGAGTTTTTACTACTAGTATAAAAGAAGGGTAAATGAGAGATGATTATAAATTATTTCATTATCATAACAAAATTAAATTACATATATGGTTATATAATTTTAAAAACATTTGGATGAGGAGAGGAAAGGATTTAAAAGAAAACAAAGGAACTTGAAAAGAAAGTAAAATAATTGAAAAGAGGAATTTACCTCTTAAATTAATCTTCCTTGAGAGCCTCTTATGGGGAGTGGATTTGGTCTTTTGAGGAGATATAGGGTTACTTGATGTGGGGGAGGATCTTGGGGAGATATTTTAGTATAATTTAGGCAAGTCACATGTCTTGAGTGGAGTGAAGAGAAGAGGTGAGTGTGTGTGGTTTTTATAGTGGAGGGTTTTCTTAATATTTTAATAATTTGTTTATTATTTTTCAATAAGACAAGCAATAGTAATGATTATTATGACCAAAAATACTAATATGTGCATGTTAGTTCGAAACCAAGGTTCTTACATCATCCATTACTCAATAAATAGTGTGTTTAACATATAATGTATATATACATGGTAAATTACCATATTTTACTATTAATAAAAAATTCAAGTATTTTTGAAAAATCCCAAAAATTCACCCTAAACATTTTCAAAATGTAGAATCCAAAAAAGAAATTAATTTTTCAATTTTGTTTCTAAATATGATTAATTTAATTTTTAGTTAAAATCATAATTTACTTGAAAAAATACTGATTTTAAAACTATAACTGATTTTATAATGTTTTCAAAAATTACACAAGGTCTTATAAAATTATATTAAAACATGAAGATATAAATTTTTTAATTTATGAACACATTTTAGGAAAATACATTTTATTTTAAATTAATTAATTAATTGTAATTAATTATTTACGACTTATAGAAATACTAATACTTTTACTGTGGTCGTATTATCACTTATATACATTCAAAAGTGAGGTTACTATTCTTTTAGACGATTTAATATTCATAAGGGTCATATTACTATTAATAAGGGTAAGTTACTATTCATAAGGGTAGGTTACTATTTACGAAAAAATAAGTTTGTTCCTTCAGACCCCAAAAATCACCCTGAACGCAACCGTGTATGTTAGATTTTTAAAATTCAAGACACAGAAGTGGAAAAATTATATTTAATAGCTAAGTTATAAATATCTCCTTAAAAAAAAGTGTTGTTTCACAAAGACTTAATGTTTCATAAATTTCATTAAATTTACTTGTAAATCCTTGGGGTGTTACACCTTAGGTTTAACCTAGGTTGTCCATGGTCATTATCAAAATTTATAGGATGTTATACTATAGTGATTCCTATAATCCAAGTTAGTCATAGGGTTTTGTTCCCTAATTTATGTTTTTTTCTAAATCTAGATTCCAAAGTTTCTACTAAACTTTCTCTGATACCAACTATAAAGACCTCGACCCCAGTATCCTGGAGCTGGTGCCTTACTTTATTAAATTAGAATAGATACACAGAATCACATTCCAAAGGACCAAATAGTATAGTAGTCTTAGTAAACTAGATAAATTCATGATATTCATTTTACATTGGGAAAAGAAATAAAAAAAACATAATACATAAAAAATTCTAATAAATAGCATCCTTGAAAACTCATTTAAAGTTCTCTTCTATATAACATGGGGAAAGCAAACAAAATAAGGGTGAACTCAAATGATCAATAAGGGTTAAATATAGTGGAAGAAATAATGAATCAATTAGAATAATCAATATGTAAAGGTAAATAACTCAAAACATATTCCATTTAATTAATAATCTAAGAATGGGATGCTTCCATAGATTTTTTCATAGTGAAAATACTGTGGATAATGGTAACTAAATACTGAAACAAGGGAATGATTAATTATTGGGCATCATGTATCATCACATGAACCACTACTGTCAAGACCTTTAACAATATTATTTAATCTACAGGTAGAAATCCATTTAATTTGGCTAACTATTTTGTCTCATGAGACCTGTCGATGCATCGAGGGGCTATATAATACTAGGCTCCACAAGTCACTGCAAGTACAAATCATTTTTCATATATCGAATAAACTATTTAAAAATTGATTTATAAATCAAGTGTCCCATACCAATTCTAAACATTTTAATACCATGAGTACAATGAGGTTCATGATATGATATATCAAAGGGGATATATATACACCCCATAAAAGAATGTGAGTGTATATTATCAAAATATGCCTTAATGAAAGGAGATCGAGGAAAATTACCTTTCATATGAATCAATTATGTGTACTTGCTATAAATCCACATAGAACAAGTGGAAATAAAACATGAGATAATCAAAATTCATTTCACACATAACCTTAGCATGATATAATCAATGAAATAGAAGTTTAACACAATGAATAAAAATTAAGTTAATAAATATCTTACCACTTGTAATCAGTCAAATCATATTCCCCAAAAGTAATAATTATAAAATGAAACATTGAATACCATGAAAATAATGATATTTTTGATATGATATATCAAAAGTCATTATATACATAGACACAATAAATAAGTGTTGAATAAGTCATATATATCACAGAAGTAAAAGTGAGATGAGAAAATCCTTACAAAGTTCATATCAATGAGGTATGAATTTATAAATGGGGTGATTATGTGAATAAGTCATATATATCACATAAGTAAAAGTGAGATGAATGAATCCTCACAAAGTTCATATCAATGAGGTAAGAATTTATAAATGGGGTGATTATATATAGAAACAGTATATCCACACAAAGGCAAGTGGAAATTACAACATAAAAAAACAAACAATGATTCCACACATAATATCTCCATAATATAACCAAAGAGGTATGCGTAAAACCTAATGAGTGGAAATTGAGTTAAAAAACCCCTTAAAAGTTATAGCCCCCTTATCTCCAAGATTTCCCTATCTCTCTCTTGGCTCTGCCTAGGGTTTCCTTGAGAAAACCTCTGCTGTGGGGTCGGTGGTACCTCTGAGCACTATGTTACTCCCTTTCTCCACTCATTTCACCTCTTCTGGACATCTTTCTCTTCACGATCATCGTGGCGATGCATCTCTTCAAGTGTAAGTCTCTCAGGTGTTTTTTTGGTCTAAAAAATGTGTCGCTCTGGAAGACCTTGATGCTTATGACCTACTCTGACCTCATGTTCCACCGTGCCTCTCCAGGCCAGAGCTGGAATAATGGTAGCACTGTGGTTTTGGGATACTGTTTAGTGGTCAAGGGTCTTTCAGACACCCCTAGGTCGGACTGCTTTGGTTTTTTTACATTGGATTCTTTCTCTCCGTGGTGCTGTCATCCAGAGCCATAAACTATTTTATCCCTACCCTAACCTCAATTTCATATTCTCCTCTATGAGTTGGATCCAGAGTGGCGGTTCCACAGAGGTTTTGGGAGGTGAGTTTCGTGGCCGATGGTGCTCCTCACTCGGCCTGTATCAGTTTGGTTCTTTGCTGCTTTAGCTTTTCAGATACCTTCTTCATATTGTTGCTAAAGGTCTGTTTCTTCTTATATGGTGGTGGTTTTATTTTCTCGGTGGATACAATGACCTACGATAGTCTGTGTGGGGTTCAGACAGTGATGATGACGAGTGTGATTCGACAAAGATGTCCACTGTGGGTTTTTTTGTGAAGATAGTAACTATCATTTTAGGTTTCTGTATTCGGTGATTTTTTTTGGTGTGGTGATGGATGTCAGCGTCGAAGGTCGACGATGGTGAAGCAAAGATGGAGCGGTTTTTTTTCTATGATGGGAAATGTGTTGGGATGACCTCCGGTGGTATGGCTCTGGTGGGAATTGACGACGACGACGACATTGAGCTGTTTTCCGAATAATGATGGTGGTTGGATGACAAGTGACCGACTGATGTGGGTGCCTCGTCCTTCATGGACACCTTGGGGTTGGAATTAATTTTTTTAATTTCAAACTTCATTTATAGTTTTTGGTGTTGGATCCCACCTACTGTAAGTGTTTACCTCTTTCCCTTAAAGTAGTTTTCAGAAAATCAAATAAAAATATAAATATTAGCAGTAGTTAAGAAACCCCTTACCTCACGCTTACTTTTAGTGGTGCATACTTTAACCACATTTATAATGGTTTAAATAATGTTATTAACTAAATATATAACTATATTAATATTTATATTACCTCATGTGATGATTTTGTAACATATTATGATCCATTATTTACTAATATTTCATTATTTTCATGGTTTCAGGTGCATTCGTTTCATGGTTTTATGATTGGTTCATTTGTGTAAAATTATAGGTATTCTTGTAAAATGGGTTTTCAATTCCCTAAGTGGATTGGAATAGTATCAATGAAATTACATAATTATGGATGGTACCATATATCATTTTAATTTCTTACACAAGGATGATTCATTAGATAAAACATTAATGATAAAAGTTTATTTTATTTTGGAGGTTTTTCCGAACACCATGAATTAGTTTCGTTTTATTTACTATTATGAGTATATATTAGTTACAGGACATGAAATAGGTTATAAAATACCTATTTAAGTATTATTTAATCAGAATTTTTTTATGACCATCCATAAAGGCGGTAATGGAAAAAGAACAAAACCATTATTCACAGAGGCAATTAACCGACATAATTTGGATAATAGTTTCATTTCTTTGAATAAGAGGACGTAATAAAAGATATGGATATAAAATATCCCCTTATAAACATAAAAATCCAATATTTACATTATTTTTGAATTATTATGACTTTATTTATGAATTATATGAGTATAAAGTAGAAAAAGAAAAGAAATTAAGAGATGTATTTTGAGAAAATTACTCTTTAATAGCACCTCCTTGGAGGACACCTTGAGGACCTTAGATTTGGTATTTTTCTGATACCATAAGAACTTTTATATGGGTAGAGTAATGAGGATAAGTTTGTTTTGTATATTTGAGTAGTTTCAATTATTGTGAGTTGAAATGGGGAGGTGAGGGGTGGTATTTATACTTGATGAGAGGTGGGTTTAAGTGATTAAATAACAAATATTTTATAATTAAATCCAGCCACATTGAGGTGACATTAATTTCAATGAATTATATTATTAGTTAATGTTTATGATGATGTTTTGGTTCTATAAATACCTCAAATACCTATTAAAAGTTGTATTTTTAGGTAGTTTGAGATTTTACCTTTTAACTTTAACCATTTCCATTATTTTACATATATTGTTGTAAATAATTTTTTAACACAGTAACGTTTTTATGTATAAAAATGAAAGTGAAATTAAAACCTAATTGATACATTATTATTCAAAATATGGAATCCATTTTACCAAATCCAATTCACATAATCAGAAAATTTATATTTAAAATTATTCTTGCAGACATAACGAGAAAATGTGTTTTTAAAGTGAAAAAGTATAAAATTTTGAGATGTTTTTATATCAAATTCAATGTGAAATTGATTCCAATGACCTTAATTGGATTTATTGATATATAATTAAACTAATTATACTTTAAAATTAATTCAATATATAATTTAACTATATAAATAAATTTAAATAAAAATCAGTTTTCAATTAAAATTCAATATTTTTTCACTTTTAATAAAAAAAAATATTCTCCAAAAAATACCAAAATTTCACCCTAAGATAACTTTGATGTTAATATTTATAAAATGAACTTTATTGTTTCAAATGAAACTTATAAAAGTTTCAAAATTTATATTTAAAACCAGTGCTCCATCAAAAGATGACAAAACATCATTTAGAAAAAATATAACATTTTTATGCATAAAATTGGATTTATTTCCTATATTAAACTTATAAATCATATTTAATGAATTTAAAATCATTTTATTTAATATATGAAATATAAATTGAATTAATATCTTTCACTAATAGCGATTAATTCAATTTATGAAGTTAAAATGAAATAGTTTTTTTAATAAAAACACATCCTTTATAATCAATTGGTTTTTTATTTTCATTTATAATTAATTAGTAATCAATTAACTCATTTTATAAACATTTTTAAATTATATTTTCATAATTTAGTTAATCTCATTCATTTATGCCATTCCAATGACTAAGTGATAACTATCACGATTAAATAATAATATTTAATTGTTTGTTTAAGCTTGGTGTTCTGTGTAATATATGTTGTTGAAGAGATTGAATTTAAAAAGAGATATACCATAAAATATTAGGGTATTACATCATATTTATTTATTATATTTTCACACACAAACACATATATATACTTATTTTAATATAAATCTTTTTTTAAATTTTTTGAATATTAATATATAAATTAAATTACTCACCACAGCCTTTATCAGGGCTAGAAAAAAGCACTGATAAAGGTTAAATTTGAGCATCTTTAGAAAAAAACTAATACCAGGATGAATTTTATCAGCGCTAAAAAATCACAGACAAAGGGAACCCTTTTATCAACACTTTTGTTAGTGCTGATAAAAGTCACCCTTTATGAACACTTTTTGTCTAGCACTATTAATTGTTAACACTGTATAAAGCACGATTTGTGGTAGTGAAATTACTAAATACCCAAGAGAAGACCAAATATGGTATCAAGGAAATGTTAGACATGATTGACAAGGGAATCATGGAAGATTTGGCATCAGTTAAGGAGGGGATGAGAACACTTCTTCTTAAAATGGTGCGAAATTATTCCGGGTAAGATAGATTTTATTTTTTTAACTTTTTAAATGATGTAATAGTTTTATAGGGGTATTTGTAGAATATCAATAATATTGTGTCGATGAATGATCCAAAGTTAAAACTATTAAAATATTATTACTTTCATGTTTTAATTCAACATTTTTTCCATGAAAATACATTATATATTATTGTTTTTTGACACAAATAAACTAATCCAAGTTTCTTTATTAAATATATATCGAGGAAATTTATTGAGCCAATGATGTTTCCAACAATGTATACAGAAATTTCTATTGGTTTCTGTATTTTTTTGACAATTATTGGTGGTGATGTATGTTGAAAATTTATAGAAGAAAAATATAAAGGTATGATAAAATTAAAAGCACAGAAAGGTATATGATAATGTATTGGATGTAATATGTAAGTACATGGGGATGCATTGAGATGGTAATGTATGAAGCTGTGAAGAATAATCACCAAACACATGGATTTATGGAGGAGATATGGTTATCATCCTAGAAATCAAATGTTTAAGGATGAATGAATTTCATTGCATTATATGATATATATATTTGATGATAAACTTAGATGATCAGAATATAATTTCTTGAATATTTGGTGGTATGAAGATGCGTAACATTAATTCACATGGCCTTGAGAGATCACAGTTACACATGGATTTGGGAGATTAAGAAGTTTCAAATTACCTAATGAGTTTGAAGTATGAAGTGAAATATTTCTTTGAAAAATTTATAATGATCATTAATGTGTTTATTCAAGCATATTCTAGATTTTAAGAGAGTTGGTGCATGTATGGAGTAATTCATAGAAGGATAGAAATACTTATAGTGAAATAAAAACTCACCATTCCTTTGTGAGACTGTCTATGTCATGGTGAATCTAGAAAATCTAAGTATGGATGAGCTTCGGGCATTTTGTGATGGTTTCTAGTGTAGTGTAAGTGCGCAGTGGTGAGTGATATATTAAACTTTCTTCTTAATATTCAGGTTCTAGCACAGCGAATTGAATGTCTTAGGTTGTTCATTTATGACCGTTTATTCTTTGTTTTGAAAAAAAACTCTCTTTCATTTATTGTTCTTGAGTGGTAGAGATAATGAGGAGTCTATAAGGAATTATTTGTGCACAATTATTCTCCATTTCAATTTCACTGATCGATATTTTCAGATCTTCTACACAATATACATAACCTTTTATTTATAGAGCTAGGGTTTATGTTGAAATAAAAATTTAATTGTATGAAAACCATTAAATAATATTATAACCTTTAATGAAACCCCATGCTACATAATAATAGTAATAATAATATTTTTTGGTGTGCTGCAACTTGGGAAAATCAATAAATAATGTTTACCAGCTTATAAAAAATTATTTATCACCAGACGTGGCATTGGTCCTTTCGAACTCCTAAATATTTATTGAATACCCACATACATATTTTATTCATAAATAAATATTTCATTCACATATGTGAAAATAAATATTCATTAAATATTCAATAAAATAAATAAATATATTCTATTCACAATCCGATGAATAAATATTTATTTAATTTATATGATTAATAAAACTTGAATAAAATTATTCCTCATTCTTTAGAATAATATTTATTCTATTAATAAAATTAAAATATATTTTAATCAAGATCAATGGAAACACTTAGTATGTTACCCTCTAGGATTTGTTCTTGTTATCATTAGGTGAGATTGCCTAAAGTCCAAGATTACTATCTAACAACGGGTCTACAAACCAAATAGATTGAACTTAATATCGAATTGACGACAACCACATACGAATGATCACTTTGTAATATAATAATTTGTTGACAATATATCATCAAGTAGGATACACATATGCATCACCGACCTATATGATCGATAAGACTTTCTTTGACTATTTAAAATAAATGTCATTACACCGTGGCCATTGAATTGAATGAAATGGTTCTATTACAATCAAAGGTCTAAGATATAAAATTCCATAAAGATGGAAGGGAAAAATCCTTCCTTGACTTATTCATTAATGAAATGTCAATTGTGACACACCCAATATACCTAACTACTCACCAGCATATTTTGTGATGGTTTTGGTTAATAAATATAAGTGAATGAGTCCTGAAATGCATCAATGATACTATTAAAGTCTAAGGACTATTACACACACTCATAGATAAGAATATCCAATGACACCAAAACATATGGAATTTCTAATGGTGGGTATGTTCTCATAATCTCTCACCTTAGATATTACTAAGTGAAAACTTCATGAGAAGCAACCTCAACCTTTTATGAGTACTCACACCTGACGGTCTACATACCATGTATCCTATCATAGTATGTTATCCAACCACATAACTATATTTAAAATATATCACTGTAGAATCTCAAGGTTCTCATGATAACATAGAACTGACACAACCTTATCAATGCGATAGATACTATATGAAATTATCACATCAATGTTATGCAAAAGAAAATTCAATACATGAAATGTTATTTATATTAATATTCACTTCTTTTAATATAAAAGTAATATAAAGTACAAAAAAGTTGTCTTTAGGGAACCTACTACAAGAAAATCCCACATTAACTAGATCCAACTGTTAATGAAAGGTTAATACCCAAATGTTAAACATGCTTCTGCTGAGTATGGATATAGTTTCTAGGCCTACCATGTTTCCATGTATAGGGTTGTTTAAGCCACATGTCTATGCGGAATATCTATTTTTTGTAATATAACTATCTTGAGAAATCCCACATGTATGACCATTCATGAGCTTAACCAATCTATGATACCAAGAATCTTGACATCCTGACTACATCCATAGTCATATATTACTATAAGTTGATAAAACTCTTACCTTTTCGTATAGCCCAAAATCAGAACAAGACATTGATAAACCACTTCTTAAGATTTATCAGAACCTGTAACGTACTCAGATATTATAGATATGAAAATCACTAACTATAATAATTTTTTATTTCATATTACTATAACCTTATCAATGATACTAGATCAAATTGAACTAAATTGTGATAAGTGTTCAATTCACTTGATCACTATTATTATCACTTCTCTAGACACTAGGAACTTGTCCAATTTTACTTTTCAAAGTACAGTCAGATAGTTCTAATTGAAATTATATGCAATTATGTTGGATTTATTTTATATTCAACTATTAGGATTTATACATCAATAATATCAAATGTCAGTACATATCACGACACATGAGATGAATTCCTAGCACTTAAGATTGCAAAATTATTTTAATCTCTATAATAACTTCCAATTCCCATGTATTTTCTAATGGAAGGATTATATGGTAATAATAATTCGGTTTTGAATTTTTTCAGATTTTATTTTTAAATACTTTATTAATAAATGTACTGTGACTATATTTATAAAACACATAGATCCATTTTTATAGATATTTGTTTGATAACACAGTTTCTACTTTAAGTAAAACTTATAGAAATTCCATTCCAAGGTCTTAAAAAACTTGTAAAACATTAAAAATATTTTTATATGTTACTAATATATTTATCTTTAAAACTTATAATTCTCTCACTAACCATTCTAAAATACATTTCACTCATTAATTTCCAAATTAATATCTTATGATCACTATACATGATTTATTCATAAATGAATTTATGTAATCATCATATATTATTGGAATTTATTGATGTCACCAACCATTTTAGTTATGCCTAGTATATAGAAACCAGAGGTTATCCATTTAGTCACGTCTTATAGAAATATTCTAAGTATTTCTCTAAATGAGGTGGCCTTGAAAATCAACATCCCAATATGATGATCATAAAAATATTATTTGGCAATTATAATTCAAAAATATTTTAGTCATGGTGAGTGGTGAATAATTTTTTCATAGAATAAACCTTTCAATAACTAATCATGATTTATTGGTACAATCTTGTATCATCCACGCTCAATTTCTCTTGAATACACACCAACAGTATCAAGTATTAGAAACCTTAAAAATACAGAGTTCCAAATATTGATAAATAGATTACATTACTTGAATCTAAATATACTTTTAAACCTTATCATATTACCATTTACTACCTCTTTATAGGAATCATTATTCTGAAATAATAATACATTTATCACACACTGTGATGAATATAAACCACCTATTTGGATATAAATTCATATGAAGTATGTGTCTCTGGAACTACTCCGACCACTAATCTTAGTAGAGTCTAGTATTTTTATACCAAATTATGTGCATCCATATCCTTATCCCATTGAAGTTAAGTATGATCCCACTATTTTCAAATAGATAGGCTTCCTTTATAGAAATATATTTGATATTGAATAGATGTTAATATACTTAGTGGATATAGAATCATTAAAATAGATACACCTTAGTGTTTTAATTTTCATTTATAGATAAGACCAGCCTCTAATAAACAATTTCCAACAAACACTTATGGTAGTTTCTTAATAGATTCTTATCATATTTCAATTGATATGATATCCATTAGAAAATATATTTGGCAATGGTTAGTTTTTTCACTTTTATTTAAAAAATATGTCTTGGATGGTATAATGGAATATTTTCAATATATATAAGACTCGTCATTAATATTCCTTTTAATATCTTCAAATAATTGATGTATATAAGGAAATGTGAGTTTGGGATAACCTTTACTTCAAATTTCTGATAAATGATTACTTGGATAAGACATTCTCCGAAAATCCTGCTCAAAGATTCCTCTATATTTACCAAGTTAACTCATTTACTTCACTGAGGGTTTATAAAATTCCATGAGGAATATCATGAAGTATATGAAGTTACCTTCAAATTTAAAATAGTTTACATGACTATATTGAACCAAATTTAAAATATTTCTGACATAAATTTATGTATAAAGGTTTCTTTATCTAAAACATAATAAATAGTTTGTTTGTATATGTAATACCTTAGATCAATTGAGACTATAAAACAATTTGAAGGGAATAAAAAGGTTAACTAAATTAAATTTTACAAGATAAAGAATTATCTTTCCACAATTAGGTAAGAGTCTTATATTTTATATTCACCATTCATTATAATTGATATACATGATTCAAGATTTATAGAACTAGTATTTTGGAATTTAAAGTACCAAAATAACATTTATTCACAATATGAAATAATGTATCATTGTATCTAACTTGAAATTGATATAAATGTCTTGGTAACGCTTATTACAAACTTGAATCAGTCCATTTAGAAGTGAGAAGTAGCGAGATCCCCCTATATGACATAAGAATCACCCCTTCTCATCTCCTTTTGAGTTTACTTTATAACCCTTATATTATTTCTCATTTCCTGTATTTAAATACATTCATTTTGTAAGAATATTTCATTTAATATGCTAGTGATGAATATAAACTTGATGAATATACCCTGAAGTGGATACAACACTTGCTTATTCAATTCATTGAAATTTATTTTCCAATGTCTAAGATTTCCACATGGGAAAAATAGCCTCTTATTCATTATTCTACCTTTGAATCCATTTTATCATTAAAGGATTTTGTGAAGGATCTTTTGACTGTATACTTTCCATAGGATCTTTAGCCTTATCTTTCAAACCTTTCACTATAAAGGGTGGTTAAATAGGTTTCAACCAGTCTTTATCTACTTGGAGAATAATCTAAAAAAGTTTCGTAAAAAACTTATCCATTTTTTATCTTGGATTGGAAAAATAAATATAACCTTGGTGATAAGGATAATAAAATAAGATTAATGGATAATTTCTTATCTAAGTGGAAGCCTAATTTTTCTAAAAGATCAATATACCCCAACATTTTGAAATCATGATCAGTATCTATTTCCTTCTTTCAGTTTACATTGATATAGTTCATTAAAAATCTTATTTATTTTAATCATTTCCTTCTCTTTATCAAGAGAATATAGATGTGTTATTATGGTTCAATCATCCATGTATTTATGTTGTATCATCAACTATCAGGTCATAGTTGATAATATAATACAACAGATATAAGAATCATCCTCAACATATCTATGGAAGGCTTCCCTTTCACTTTCTCTCATATTCTGGGGTGGCAGAACAATAATATGGGATTCCAACATGTAATACAAACTTTCTGATAATATTTCATTACATAAAAAATTACACCACATCTGAAAATTTGTATTTATATGGACATACCATGTGTTTAGAAATGATTTCACTACTTTCATGGTTTTACTTTCCATTTTTATACAACAAATAAAATAACTAATTAGTACTTTACTTGAATACAAATTATGTGATAAATAATAATAATTTAATTTTATTAATTTTTCCTCTATTTTATCAAGTCCCAATAGCCCTCACCATTGAACTTGGAATGTCTAGTGTCTAGGACATTCTAGTGGCATGGATATATATTCCCATTCACATAACCCTAACAAGGGTTGGTCAATCTACTTGAAGGTATTTAGGTATACATTTCTTTTCCAATTGTAGGCTTGGATCTCCTTGTTTCATTGATTGTACACCCATATCCTAAAATCCCAACATGGATTTCTCCGACAATTCCCCACAAATTACACCAAGTCTAACAAGGGATACTCCTCTTGAAGTAAAATGGTTAAGTCAACCCAAAAAATTAATAAGAACACCATTTATAAAAGTAAGTATCCCAAAAAGGGTTGGTCAAGTACCTAGTTATATTGAGTTTCATTCCCAATCAAGTATTGGAATGAAAAGTCTGACCTAATATTTAATCGAGGGTTTTTATTTATTATGCATAAATTTTATCTTATTTTACCCTTTACATGCCTTGTTAATATTGAGTGGATGTTACTTAATTAATTAACCATGTTGGATAAAACATTTACACATAATTCATTTATTTAATTTCCATCTTTAAACATTAATTCATTTATTTATGTTTTTGTGGACTTGCATACATAAAATAAATAATTTCATAGGAATAAATAAATAATTGATCGAATGACCCATTTGTGAGCTTTATCTAATGGTTGATTTAATGAAATGAGATTAAATCAACCTTTAACCTTGGGGAAATAAAACCTATTGTCAGTGTTGGCACGAGTTACAACATTCCACCTATCAACCTATGTATCTACGGGGTTGGCATCATAATTGTTCCGTCTTGAACCACCTCCACATGCCTTGGGTTACTCTATTAATTACATGTATTTATTACTATCATGCAGGTGTGGGGAACTAAAGGATCGGTTAAAAGGCCATTAAAAAAATATCATTGGACATGTAGGTCCTACATAATAATGGTGGGAGGGATGACATGAAGACCATCATATTTAATTTAATAATAAATAATTGAAAACCCATGAAATAAATTAAATTAAAACATCAAACACAAACACATGTGTTGGTCAATCTCATGAACAATCATACATGAAACAAATTCACAGAAGTAAATGGATAGAATTCATTCATTAATTTATTATTTATTATTAAGATGAAATATCTTTCATTAATTAATTAACTAATTCCCTATCATCTTAATGATCATACAAAATTAATTATAGATACCCATCATTTATAAAATTCATAGAAAATAAACAACATAACCAATAATGAAATATATTTATTACAATAAATTAATTGAGAATATAAAATAATTTAAAACCATTATTATATTTTTAAACACACAATGGTGATCTAATCAACAAAATAAGGTTTTAATAATGCACCTTTTCAATTTAATATTTTTTTACTTCTATCTATCAATGGAAGACCACACAACTTTTACATCTATCTACACCCTGTGTATTTCAATTTTTGTGTATCCAGGGTACAAACATGGGTATATGGAGTGTACCTCATCTAGACTACACAATGTGTACAGACTAGCTACACATCGTGTGTTCTTCTTTATGTGTGTCTGGGATGATTGGATGGGTCTTCAATATGTTCTTTAGATGTGAGAATCGACGTACTACATGCTGTGTACACCCCATACATATCTTTTAAATCATAAATGCTCTATGTTTTCAGTATCACGCAGTTTGATTATGCATAATGACCACACGAATTGTGCAATTTACATTGCTAACGCATAAAGACTACATGATATTTACACCATGACACATCCTGTAATATGAAAACCCATGTGCCAACCCAGCCTAGTCTACACACAAAATGCAGTAAATTCTTCATGTGTAGTAACTTTGTGGAGAGACGTGCATCCCTTGGAGCATCCAGATTTATTGAAATAGGGTACACGATTTGTACTTCTGAGTACACGACAAGTAACCCTGTCTTATGGGTGAAACATTTGGTAGTTCCTAATGTAATCTTTGAACATTATTCATTTTTCTTAGACCTTGAAGAAAAAGAAAGAAATGAAGATGATTAATATTTCGAATAATGTTAATTTAAATTGGATTAAATAATGAATAACATGAAATAAAAATCTGACCATAATTTCACATAGATCAACAATAAAATAAATAAATATAACTTTAAGAATGACCCCTTTGATTCCACTTGTAGGTTCTAGGTGCAACACAAGTATATGGTGTTGGGAGATATATTACAACTTATTCTCGATCTCCAAGTGCTAGCATGGTGAATCAAATGTCCTATTTTGTTCATTCTTGATCACTCATTCTTCGATATTGAAGAAAAATCTCTCGCTTTTCTCATTCTTGATTAGAGTGAGAAGGAGTCGAGATAGAATTAATTGCACACAACAATTATCTATTTTTATTACACAAATTGATATTTTTGGATCCTCTAAAAAATAGAAATAACTACCAATTTATAGAGCTAGAGTTTCGGTAAAAATAATAATATAATTTTATGTCGTCCATTAAATAATATTATAACCTTTAATGAAACCCCATGCCACATAATAATAATAATATTATTTTGTGATGTGTACCAATTTATGAAAATTGATAAACAATATTTACTGACTTGTAAACAATTATTTATCACTAGATGTAGTATTAGTTCATTCAAAATCCTCAATATTTATTGAATACCTGAATAAATATTTTATTCATAAATAGATATTTCATTCAAATACTAGAAAATAAATATCTATTAAATATGAAATAAAATAAATTAATTAATTTTTTTCACAATCTGATGAATAAATATTTATTTAATTTATACGATCAATAAAACTTCAATAGAATTATTCCTAGGTCTTGAGAATAATATTTAATATATTAATTAAATTCAAATAGAATTTAATTGAGATCAACAGAAACACTTAGTGTGTTAACCTCTAGTATTATTTCTCGTTGGTATTAGAGAGACTTGCCTAAAGTTCAAGATTACTGTTTAGTAATGAGTCAAGAACCCAAGGGAAAGAAAATAATATCACAATGATGAAAACCAAATATGAACTCACACTATGTAATGTAATCCACCTGTATTAATATATCATCAAGAAGGTTGTACATAATTGTCACCAACCTATATGATCGATACATATTTGTTTGACTATATGAAATAAATGTCGTTACCCCATAACCATGGAATTTAATGTGAAAGTTCTATTCCAATCAAAGGGCTGAGATATCATCTTCCATAAATATGGAAGGAAAAAAAATCCTTCCTCGACTTATTTATTAATGACATGTCAATTATAAAAAATCCAACACACCCTACTTCCTGCCAACTTAATGTATGATGGTTTTGGTCAGTAAATTTAAGTGCATGAGTCATGATATTCATCAATGATAATCTTAAATTCTAAGGACCATTGCACATGCTCACAGATAGGAGTATTTGATGAAACCAAAACATGAGGAATTCCTATCGGTGGGTTTGTTCTCATAATCTCCCACTTTGGATATCAAAATGTTCAAACTTCATGAGAATAAGCCTCATTTACTTATGAGTAATCACACCTAATGGTTTACATACCATGTTTCCAATCATAGTACATTATCCAACCACAAAACTATATTTAAGAGGAATCACCAAAACATCACAAGGTTCTCATCATAGCGGGGAACTGCAAAGACCTTGTCGATGTGACAAATAATCTAGGTAGTTATCACATCAATGTTATATAGAAGAACAATCCATATGTTAAGCTATTTATATTAATATCGATTTATTTGAATATACAAGAAATCTAATATACACATTAGTTGGTTCTCAGGCACCAACTATAACATTTTTGAGTTCATTTAAATATTGAGGAAGTTTAGTTGGGAATAGATTGATTGTATACACCATGTTTGAATGCATTTATAAGGAGTGAAATGACCATAATAGAAGCCATTTAAATGGAACAAAGTATTTTATATCTAGAAAATCATAAAGAATTGAATATTTGGAAATGGATTTTTGGTCATTGTGAAAGATTATATAAAGGTTGCGGTGGTTGAAGGATAAATATAAATGGGGAGATGATTCATTCCATGTCATGGAACATGGTGTTTTATGATTAAAGAACCCTATGCAAAACAAGATGAAGAAAAATGGAAAAAATATAACCCATTTTAGAACTTTCATAAGATAAATTCGAATACAGGTAGAAATTATCAAAATATTGGAATACTTACATAAGGATATTCAAAATAATTATTTTCAAAATCAATATACCATTGAGGAATTAATTTTGAGTATCAATATTTCTATAATGTGGTAGGAAACATGATGTTGAGCATGGGGGAAACCATTTTGACATGCATTTTTCATAGAGGAGTTCTATTCCATGGAAATATTCATACTATACTTCAATCACTCTTGATGTGAGCCGGAACCGTTTCAAATTTATTCCATGTCACAAAGGTTTTAAAACTAGTGGTTATGACCAAATTTCACGAGTTATCATTTTATCACTTCTTTACATTTATGATATGGAAATCATCATATAGAATGAATTTTAATGGTGTTTATTTACTTAATGTTGATTCAAGGGATTAATTTGCTGTAGGGTATGTTCGATGTAATTGATATTTTGAATTTTAAATTAGGATTTCAAAATTCCATGGATATTATTTGATCCTACTATACGTACATAGTGTATAAGGAATTGAGAGAAAGAATATAGAGTTCAGATAAGGGAGTAAGAAGAAGAAGAAAGGGAATAATAATAAGGTATTTGGTTGAATATCTAATTTCTTTGAAGATCATTTTTTTTGTTAAAGAAAATAAAAGGATAGAGTACATTGTAAGATCCTAAATTTCAATATGGAGAAGAATTAGGAAGAATCTAAGATAGATTATAACTACTACATTATTTTTGTAAAGTCTCAAGAGCCTTATACAAATCATGATTGGAAAATATAAATTTGATATATAGGAGTTGATCATTATTGTTGAAGAAATATTGCTTATATCTTATGTATTATTGAAGAATAAGAGAGAATATAAATGATATGGTCTAAAGGAGAGGGAGATCCCAAGATATTGATTATTCTATTACATGTGGTTTGAGTGATTAAGAATACTCAAAATTTATATATTATCATGAATATATCTATTTTCTACAAAGAATAATAAATAAATTCAATGAAATAATTTCATAATGGAATTATTCTTCATTAGGAGGAGTTTTTCATTAGATATTTTTTGAAAGGAGTTTTTGTTTATATCTTATGATAGGAAGTTGTTCATCCAGGTTGGAGAGGAATTTGGAACCTATAATTCAACATTGCATCACATCTGGAATTATGATGAAGTTTACATATTGTATAATTTATAATATTGGAGTGAATTTCATGATGATAAACTGTGAGGAGACCTACATTTTTATAAATTGATATCTTCTGGACTGACGTGTAAAGGAGGAGAAGGGAGTGACCCTTGAGAGACTGTGCAATATTCCCTAAATCTCTTTATAGGAAGTGTTCCTTGGAAATAAGTAATTAACCTAAATATTGTATCTAACTAAATAGTGAGTTTATAGTGTATTGTTTGTACACCAACATAATACCGAGTGTCTACTCCTTTGATGTATCCGAGTGTGGTTGAGATAAGTAAAACCTTTGTATATAATTATTGATTTACTTGCATTATAAACTCTATACTTAGGAGTAGTTGATATGATCAATAATTTAAACACTAGGTCTTACTAACATGGTAACAAGATCTAATAATAAGACTATCAAGTGAAGAAAAACATAAGTTTGGAAACACCTTAATTCACCCCCTTCTTAGGGTGTCTCTTGGGTTACAACATTTTCACTTTATGTGAACTAGAGATGTTCTTTACACCACTATTATTATATATTATGGTTCACATGATAGTTAAATTGGGGAGAGAGATCTGGATTTATGGACTTGTATATTTTATATGGATGTACCCTATTGAAATTTGTATGAAGATATTGAAAGGGAATTTCAACAATTGAAGACAACCAAAATATTGTCTTATAGAGTGGTGTATTATGGAATAAACCATTGAACTATGTGATAAACATCTATCAAATGGGGATTACATTAATGTTCCAAATTTCCGTCACAATGGGCATATAAAAAGTGAAATAATTTTAGGAATAGTGGTTGTTACAATACCCATCAAATATTTGGAACAATATTAGTACTATATTTTTCATAAAAGTGTGAAATTGTTTCCATATGTTCAAACTCATAAGGGAATTATTAGGATTTTTAACCCCACAAGGTCTAAAATTTAAATATAAAATACACAAAACCAATAATTTAATAGTTAGTTTCAAGACCATATTTATAAATAGTTATCACAAATACTATTTCAATCTATAAAAAATTATGGTGGTTAGCTAAAGGACCAAGTGTATATGTATTATATTATAATGGATAAATAATTAAAAATTATATGTTTTATAAAAAGGAATATGAAGAATATAATACAGTGAAAAATAGTGGAGCCACTATTGTGGCTAAAGAGATGATGTATCTGGTGTTAATGACTAAAATCGAATTAAAATGAATATGTATTACTTTGATATCATTGAAAAAATATTGGAGTTGGACTATATGAAAATTCATGTGCTAATTTTCTAATACAAATGAGTTGATAATAGGATTACAATAAAATTTGATGAATTAGGATACGTAAAAGTGAATTTTATTAAGGTTAGATACAAAGATGATTCCTTTATAATGGAATCACTATTGAACCCTTGGTGATGATTCTATATTTTTCAGTAAATATTTTTATTGTGATGATTGGTTGAGATGACCTTCGAGTCAATAACTTAGTGGTGATCAAGAAGTCACTGTATACAATATATTTCAAGGTATTATGATGTTATAATATATTTTGGTATGCGTTTTGAGTATTTAAGATTCCTTAAAGATGAGTTTAAGTGGTTATGGTCCGTGATGAGTGAAGTATAGAATTACAGAATAGGATTTGAAAATTGATAAAGGAAAACATTATAGGTGTAAGAATTTTTTTTTCATAAGTATGAAAATTAATTTACATGTAAGGTGTTTTGAGTTATATGAAATTGAAAAAGGAAACCATTACACATATAATTAATTTTGTTTACATGTAAAAAAATTTAGTTATGTGTAAGATATTTAAGTTTCCCAAATTTGAAAAAGACATGAGTGCATGATTTTTGAAGGATTGTATAATATTTCCAGAAGTGCATACAATATTTGTTATTTCCATAAGAAAAATATCATATGGAATAATATATTATACTTATACATAAGATATTATGTTTGTAATATATTTGAGATTTGAGCCTATAAGATATTTTACACATATGAAGTTTTTATCTCGTAAGATATTTTCTCCAGTAAATTATTGTGCTTTGGAGAAAATGTTAAGTTTTCAGATTTAAAAAGATCTAAATGAGAGAATAAAATTAGACGATTCCAATGATCTAATCTTTATATAAAAAACACCATGATCACATATGGATCATGTTTAAGACCGAGATAAAAGGAGAACCATCTGAGGAGGGTGTTGGGATGTCGAGATGTGTTCCATGCTTCAAGATAAGGAGCCACGTCTCTACTACATAAATACGTGGATGTGATTTTTGATTGAATTGAAAGTTGTGCTTATTGTAGGAATAATAAGCTAAAATATTTCAAAATTTGATAATAAAGTTATGAGTTTGAGTCTTTCAGAAAACCAAAAATGAAGGAGATTTAAATTAGTGAGATTTTAGTTACTCGAATTCTAAAGATTATGGAAATTAGAGATGCCATATTTTCTAGGTGATGTAAATATAAAATCCAAATAAATTGAGAAAAATAATAGTGATTGAGAACTAGAATATTAATTATTTTTTGAGAACAACCACTATAAAAGTCCTATACAAATCAGAAGTGCCTATTGGGAAATAGCCAACTCAGATTTTGTTGTATTTTACAATAAATTCATAATTTACATGATGTGAAATGACATAACGAGTGAAACTTTTCCAATTAAATTTAAAAGGGTATCAAAACCAATAGGATATTTTCATGTTAAAATTATAATTAATTTAAAACAAAAGATAAAAAGATTACCCTAAACTTGATCTCTTTTCTCATTTATTGTTTTGATTGTAGAAATCATTTGGTGTGTCATCATTGTATAATGAGGAAACAAAGAAGATCCCATCTTGTAATGATATAAACATGCTACTTTAATCTTAAAACAATTCTAATGAAATATAAGGTTCTAGTATGGATGATTGATCATCTGGATTATTTCACATTACTTTATCCTTGAAGGAATATATCTTTTTCTTATCAATCTTAAGAGGAAGTGAGGAGGAGGAAGTAGTTCTCTCAATCTTGATAGAAAATCCTATATAATTTCTTCATTTAGAGATAAATCCCTAGGTAGGGAATATTGTGCACAACAATTATCCTCTTTATAAATGACATAACAATCTATTTACAGACTCAAGGTTAGGGTTAAATATTTATTAATTTCATATAGACCCTTAACAATATGTTAAACCAATGAAGAACCAAATTCTATGTAAAATAATAATAATAATAATAATAATAATAATAAGAATAATAATAATAATAATAATAATAATATTTTATCTCATGATGTGGGCAAAATCAAGCAATGATAAATATTATTTTACAGTCTAGTAGATAAATATTTATCACCATACCCAAAACTTGATCTGTTCATCCTTTTAATAATTTATCAAATTATTGAATAAATATTTAAATAAATGTTATTCATTTTATAAATAAACAAATAAATACATATTTTGTTCATGCTCTGGAAAATATATTTTTTTAATATTTGTGATAAAATAAAATGTACTGAATAAGTAATATTCCTAAATTTGAAGAATATTATTTATTATAACTGTTAAATTAAAATATAAAACATTTTCAGATATTCCTTATTTAGATTTTATATAGTTACATTCATCATAAAGATGTTAGATAATTTTTCGGTCAAAAAGAAAAAGATTAATTTCTAACTAAATTGGGTTTTATACATTATATGGTTTTATTTAAAATATTTATTCCAAAAGTAAATATTTTTACTTTGATTAAATGAATATAATTTCTGAATTAAACATGAAAAAATTATCTTAGGATTATTTTTTGGGATATTTTTGAAAAGATTGATTTTTCAGTGAATAGTGAAAAAAACTAATTTTATAAAACTCTATTTTCTTTTCATTAAATAAAGTAATTTATGATTATAATTTTATCTCAAAATAGAATAAGTATTATTTAGTTATATATAATATAATTATTTAGATCTGAATCCTCTTTATACTTTATTTTGGTATAATTACATTTTGGGGCTTAAAAACACATTCATCCAAAAACTGGTTTTCGCTACGTTTTACGGGTTTAATTTAAATTAATTATTCCACTTTTATGATTTTGATTTTTTAAAATGGATTCATTATTTTTAATTATGGGGTCAAAATATGGTAAATAGGTCCCTTTTATTTTTTGAAAGTATGAATAATTACTTTAGTTTTTTTGTTACTATTGTAAGGGTAAATCAAACGATAAACGTAAAATAATAAGGATGAAAACATATCCTTAACAATTGTATTAATTTTTTTATATGACTATATATAATCCATAATCACCCAAAAGTTGACTATATGACCTTTTTATTCAATTTGGACATGATTTTTACCTTTATAATATTTAAGTGAATATAAATCCAGAAATGTCACACTCTTTCTTTTAATAACTATAATATTGTTAACATAGGGATAAATATAGAATATGTTCCATTATAATAGTAATTTTAAATAATTTTTTTTATCATGGTGATTTATTTTTAATTTATTGTGAAGAAATAATTATCTTACAAGGTTACACAACACTGATGCATTAACTTCTGAATTAATAGAAAAATATAATTAATGATTTTAAAAATGTTAAATATAATATGTTTTGAATAAATATTTATGTTCCATGACTTTTTTAGATAAAAACGACATTTTAAAAAGATTTGTATTCATTTTATTATAATTATTTTGTTTTATTTATATTATTAAATTCAAAGTAAACTAGTAAAACTAAAATTGAGATTAATGATATATTATAATAAGTAAAATTTTATTAAATGATTTAAAATTAATAAAAATATTAGATTCTTAAAAATTACTTGAATATGGTTAATTAAATTTACCATGTTCCATTTATGGATTGTAATGTCCCGTGTTTTTTGAGCATGTTGAATTCCTTGTCGTTTTGAATTTTTTGTGTTTGGTGGGTAGACCAATTCTTTTCTCACTTAACGAAACTGAATTATGAGTTTTCCTTTGACCCAATACCTTCTGTTTAGATGAATATTGACGGTCGGAAAGTGTATTCAGGGTTTTATTGGGTTATAGGTCCTTCTAAGGCTAAAAATACAAGTTTTCGAGGTGTGCATATTGAGGTACACAGTTTGGACAGGCCATAAAGCCTTTAAGGAATAACTGTGTGGCCTTCCAGGTCTTCTGAACATGATTTGGAAAACCGTTCTGGAGGGGGAACATGACTGTTTGACACATCTATAGGTTTTATCATAGGCAATTCACATGGTTTTTACATGGTTTGGAACTTTTTTCGGGACGACCGTGCGAGGTACCTCTTTGGATAGTGGGTGTTGCACAGTTGGTGCATGGTTAGCCAAACCATACGATCCAACTATATACCTCATTTAAAGACAAAAAATTTCAAATTTCCCCTGCGTCCTTAATTATTTTTTCTTCTCCTTTCTCCCACAAATCACACACTAAATAGCTAGGGGAGATCTCCATTTTACGTTTGGTTAGGTTTTGATCCAATCTCCTCTTTTGGGATTTGTTTCTTGATATGTCTATGGAGTTTGATCTATATCGGTTATACCTTGAATACTCTTGATTATATTCTTCTTTTATCTCACATCATTGAGTGCTAAATCCATGTGATCCGTTTTACCCTATTTTCAGGACATCTGTCCAAAATGCTGATTTCTTCCAAATGGGCTCAAGTTAGAGGCTAAGATCAGATGAGTAGAAATCTACCAACACTAGGTAAGTGGTTATCATCATTCCTTCTAGTTTAATGTTTGTTTTGTGGGTTCCTATTTGAGAATTTCATTGGGTAGACCGAGCGAGACCCTTTTTAATTAATGATTCATTTAAATTAAATAAATTTATTGTTTGAGATGACAATGGGCATACTCATTAAGTCTATAAGTGATTTGATCCTGGTGAGAGGATTTATAACTTGTAAAGTTCAGGACTGGGTGTTTATTTTATTTAAATTTAATTGATTTATGTCTTTATGAATTGATTGTGAGTTTCATGGGAACGTGACAAGATCTTCCTAAGGATTGAGGTGGCATTGGCCATCTAGATTGAGGTGATGTAGTCACGAGGACAGGGTTAGCTAGAGGCATATTGGGTGATGCTGATCACCAGTTTGATGAATTGGTTGTCAAGATAAGGGGATGATGTTTTCAGGCTATGAGTGAGGCTCATGTGATGTTGGATTGCGATGGCCATGAGATGGGTAATGTATTCATAAGGGCACGAGGTGCTGGAATGGTGTGTCTTAGGTTTTTATTTGGTGATTTACGCTCACCCATGTTAGACAATGTATTGCTGGACTCGTGCGAAAACATAAGGACTCATATAATGATGTGTTGTTGACCGTTCAAGTGGGTAGAGTCCTGTTTTAGTTGCGGATTAGGGAAATGGTTGGAGGTGGATGACATAGAAATCCATAGGGAGGGTGAGGATCCATCAGTTGAAAAAATTTATACTGTTGGTTGGGGGATGAGGCTCACTATAATTGAGCCCATTGGGAGAGGATATACTTAGGAGAAAATAAATCAAAATTACTTAGGAAGTCATCTATTGAGCCGACATTGATATTATTTATAGGAAAAGTATCACTGTGCCTCAGGAAGTTGGACTTGGCGCCAACGAGAGTTTCTACCAGGGGTCTGGGGGAACTGGTTCAGATTATTGGGCATGAATTTGGGAAATTGGTTTCTAGTTTAGTCATAAGGTTATGGTTAGTAAGTGGTGTCGAGATACTATTACATGATGTGTCTGAGGGCTCTTCATATTATTATACATTAGAGGTTGGCTTGGGATTAGGATAATGATCATATCCACTACGGTGTTCCAATGTTGGATGAAGTAAGTGATAACTGCCTTAGGGATACTAAGCATAAGATAAGTGAGATTTTTTTATGTATGTGTGCATTGCCATTTTATTTATTTATTTTAGTACATAGATACTAAATTAGAGATGTAAGATAGGAACACATTGGAGGTAGCCTACTGAGATTATTTCTCACACCCTACGTGGGCCCTTTGAGATGTGTGTAGGCTTTATGGCCTTGTAATCCTGTCAAGGTTTGGGATCAAGAGCTAGATCTTAGGGATTTACTTGGCATGAGATGGAAGGCAAGGGACCATTGGCTCTTTTTGCAGCAAGAGTTTCTTTTTGTTTTTATTTTGTATAAACATGATATTATATGTACATACTGATATCAGAAATTGGATACCCCTATTCTTATTGCATTGTATGACATGGATTGTATGAATGTTCAGTTTTAGTCTCTAAAAATGTAATGATGCGATGTTTAATTTTTTCAAATGGTTTTTGAGCTTTTTTATTATTATTATCGCTTCTGCTACTATGCTTGTGCTTCCGCCATGGGTGGGTTACTAGTCCATGTCTGATTGTATTTATTTTCCACTACTTTATATTTATATAGAATATTATTATATCATCACCCAAGGGTATATTATCCCCATTGTCACATCTTTAGACCCTCACTGCTATTTGGAAACCTTTAACATTCGAGGAGGTACACTTAAGGCCTAGTGGCACTAAGCCTAAAGCTCTGTTCGAGTGGCTAAATTGGTTGGGGAACTAAAAATGGTATAAGAGGAGTTTCTTTCAATGTTTTCTTAGTATTACTATCTTGGATATGGATACTAGAGATTAGGATTTTTCGGAACTGGGTTTAGAGCTCATGCTTGGCTGCCTGTAACCCCATTCACGAGGGAAAGATAAAGTTTCCCGGGGAGGGATTTGATGTTCTATTTTGATAATTTTATATTTGATCCATTTTACACCTCAAGTGGTGAATTTGTATGTGAGTTGTTATTTGTTATGACATGTGACCCTTAGCCTAGTATGACATGAGAGGGTTTTTGGACCCTTGGCCTAGTATGGAAAGGGCTGATCGTTTTTGATTTCGATAGGAACATAGGATGTTATATATATATATTCATGTGTATGTGATTAAATTCCTTGTGATATATATATATATATATATATGTATATATGGGTGGATATTATAATAGCAGGCTTAGATGATGATATAGTGTGATGTTGATCACCAGGTTGGGTAGGGAGGTTATTAGATTGAGGCGACATGCTTTGTCAGGATGGGCATGGCCCAAGACATATGTTATACTTGGATCTGATATAGACGAGTAAGGTTCTAAGAGGATGGATGTCACGAGACATGGTTTAAATGGGGGAGGGTAAGGGTAGTGATATTGAATTGTCTATTAATTGTTTCCCTATTTGTGTTATATATATATATATATATGTTATCTGGGTTATCTAACCATGAATTGAAATTCAGTTGGATGCCCCCTAGACGGGATCCAACAGAGATTCAGGCATGTAGTGATGTAGTTCTATAAGAGAAGGCACATTTTGAGACCCCTGAGGGTTTGGATGAGGCCCCTGAGGGTCAAGGAGAGTAGGATCCATAGACACAGGCATAGGTAAAGGCTCAGGTAAAAATGGGTCAACTACCATGCATGAAAACTTTTGGGCCGTGGATTGATGAGAATCTCAGAGCTACTCAAGTACGTGTCATACAAGGGATTAATAGGGGAGCTCAGGGAGAAGATAATTCTATAGAGTACCTAACTCAAGAGTTATAGTCGTAGCACCCACTACTATTTTAGGGTGAGAGTAGGCCATAGGTAGACTGGAACCAGATCAAGTCAATACAAATGATCTTTGTGAAACTAGAGATGCCTCTAGGCTAGAGAGTGAATATAGATACATGAATACTCATAGGACCAAAAAAGAACTGGTGGGATATGAATGTTCAGGTAGACAGATATGAGGGACTGGCCTGGAAGAACTTTGTGGCTAGGTTCTTCGATCACATCTTTTTAGAGATGTAGAGGGTAGAGGGAGATTAAGAGTTCTTGATCCTACAATAGGGAGACATTTCCATCATGGACTATGTACTAACATTCACCATGTTGTATCACTTTTCACTTGATATGGTGGGCAATGAAACCTTGAAGGTGAATCATTTCGAAGATGGTTTAAGACAAACCATTCAGGTGAAGGTAAAAATCTTTAGGGTGGCCTCATTCTTGGAGGTGATGGATCAGGAACTCATAGATGAGGGAAACATAAAGGATATGTCTTATTGAAGTTGGGTGACATCTTTAGGTGATGTTCTTGGTGATGTTTCAAATAATAAGAAGCTATCCTGAGAGGAGTTATAAAAGGGAATTCAGACTAAGGACTTAGTCATACCACCTTGGAGTGGGACGTCGATGGTGTTCTTTCAGTGTGGACCGTCGGTTCATGTGTGGACATAGTGTGATTGATATCTAAAGGAGTACTAAACATGTGGGAAGGTTAGGCATCTCAAGATATTCTACATGAAGACTTCTTGGACAACTGTTAGTTTGGGCTTGGAGCAGACTCCGGGTTCTGAGATCGGACCTAGAGAGGTACTATCAGCTGGTAGCCGGGATTCATCTGCACACGGAGGTCGTGGTAGAGATAGTGGCACCCAACAATTGGTTTAGGGGACGATGGAAAGTGTGGTACTGCAGGGAGGTTAGGCTTCAGGTAGTTAGGATTCAAGCTAGGTGCATTCCATGGAGCTTCCAGGGTCATAACAGGTTAGTGAGCCAGTTACAGTTAGAGATACATTGTGTGAATAGATACGTTTCTTTTTGTTTCCACTACTGCAAATATGGCCTTTATCTGTGCTAGAAAAGGGAATTAAAAGTTTTATAAAAGCACTGTTAATTTAGGTGAAGATGGGGGGTCCCTTTTATCAGTTCTAAAAAAGCACTGATAAAAGGTGTCTTTTCACAGTGCTAAAAAAGAGTGCTGATAAAAAGGGCCTTTATCAGCCATTTTTTTAGCACTGATAAAAGAACCCCTTTATCAGTGCTATTTTTAAGCACTGATAAAAAAACATTTAATTTTTTTAAAAGAATATTTAATGCGGGGGGGGGGGGATTTTAATAGCGCTTGACCCCCCCTTTTCTTAGCGCTAGGAGGAGCCCCCTCCCTCTCACTGTACGCTACTCTTGCCCGCACAACCCCCTCCCACTTCCCTGCGCGCCCTTGCTTCCACGAGAACTTGAACTTGAGACCTCTCCCCTTGCATGCCTGCACCTTTACCACTAAGACATTTAGTTTTTTTCTCCATTTAATGATATATCTATTTATTTATTTATATATATATAATAATATTTATTCATATATTAAAATAGATTCATATTAATATAAATATATTTACTTATATTAATACATATATATTTATTCATATATTAATATATATATATTTATTCATATATTAATATATATTCATATCTATTTATATATATATATTGTTATAATTTTTTATCTGTATATTTATTTGTATATTAATATATATTTATAAGATTATTTTTAAATACATTTATAAAATATGTTTTTTATCTGTGTTTATAAATAAATACATAAATACATATATACAACACACACACACACACTTACGAATAAATACATATATATGTGTATTTGAAAAGCCATAGAATGTTAAAATGACCATAACTTATAATCCAAAAGTCTGTTTCAAATCCATAACCTGTAAAATTAAAGAAAATGAAGCAATATTCGATATGATATGTGGTACATGCCTAGAGGACATCCAGATCAAATGTTATATCTATTTGAATGTTAAAAAATTGGGGTATCCTGAATAAAACAATCAGTTTTAGAGGCCTTATGGGAATTTTTTTGTCCTTGAAAAATGTGACCTAAGGTTCCCTTAAGTCACCAACGTGTAGAGATCATTTCATTCTTCTATTTGATATGTTGTAGAGCTCAAACGGATACCTTGATCAAAAGTTATGGCCATTTGAAGTTTGAGTTACATTTTCAACTTATTTTCGATCTTTTATTAATTTTTTTGATTTTTTATGTCTTCTAATTGTTATTAAATGATTATTAGTTGATGATAATTAGAAAATTATTAACTTATAATATTTTTTAAAATATTGTAAATCTATTTTCACTAAATTTTTTATATGTTAAATGTAATAGTCTATTTAAACTTATTTAAAACATATTTAAAAAAAATATATATTATATTTATATCAATATAAATATAATTATATATCAATATATAATTTTTCATGAAAAATTATTATTTTTTAAATATAAAATTTATCATCGCTAGGGAAAAGCACAGATGAATCCCCCCCTTATCAGCGCTACTAAAAAAAGCGCTGATAAAGGGTGGTGCTTCAGAAACCCAATTTTTTGGTAGTGTTCATTTTAGCATAAAATTTTTAGAGGCATGTCTATTTTGAGTGAATGAGGTGTAAAATATGTATTTTTTAACTAACCAGATGTTATTTATTAGGTTGACATCAATTTAAATTCATTATGTATATATATGAGGTGCGTGGCATCGATATTTATATGCGGGCATCGATGGAGGTGTGGTTAGTATGAGGTGCTTTGGAATCTGAACATTGATGCAATGTAAGATTACTTGAGGTTCTTAATCATCTTGGAATCAGTGTGATGTGGGTCTTGTTTGAGGTTTGAGGTACCATGACTAATTTTGAGCATCTGATGAGATGCGGGACCTCATAGGTATCATGTGCAGCGTGGACATGATGCATACATTTTATGAGATACAAGACATGATGGATTTTATGTATGACATAGGAGAACCTGATAAGGTGTGAGATTTATGATGTGTCATGGTTGGAATTTTGATTCCATGGAAGACCAATGGACCATCAATTTTATTTAAGTTTTGGGTCGGGAAGCAACCGGGTAGGTAACTCTTAAGGTGGGGATCCCCTTGTGGTAGTCAAACTATACTTTTGAGATCGAGGGAGTTTGAGTTAATTTTAAAGAGATGTGTATGTTTGGTACCATCTTGGATTTATGCTTGATATCTTGGGGATGATCTATGTTAAGGTGGGGAGATTGTACCATCCTGATTTTTTAGAGAGGGTTGAATTCCTCACCAGCTTTGATTTTTTTGAGTTTGGTGGGTAGAATAATTATTTTCTCATTTAACAGAACTCAATATGATTTTTTTACTTTGAACCAAGACCTTTTTTTAGATGAGTATGTATTCTCAATAAGTTCCTTGAGAGTTCAGTTGGGTTTTGAGTCCATCAAAGGCTGAAAAACCAAATTTTTGGGGTGAGCAAACTGAGGTGCATAATTTGGAAGAACCGAAAAACCTCTAAGGAGTAACCATGAGGCCCTTAAGGTATTCTAGAAATGGTTTGGAAAACCATGCAAGAGGGGGGTTCATGGCCATGAGACACCTCTACAGTTTTTGAAAGAGGTGATTTTCATAGTTTCCACATGATTTGGAAAACCGTGTGGGGCAACCGTGTGAGGTACCCCTTTGGACAACGGGTGTCACCTGGTTGGCGCATGGTTATCCAAACCATATGATCCAACCATTAACCTCATTTAAAGAGGGAAAATTAATTTTTTTACCCTACCTCCTTAATTACTTTTTCTCTTCGTTTCTCCCCCAAATTGCACATACTATAGAAGGGGGGAGTTCTCCATTTTCTTTTTGGATAGGCTTTGAGCTAATATCCTATTTAGATATCCATATCTTGATCCATTTATGGCATTGGATCTGTAATAATAAGCCCTTGAATCATAATAATTTTATTCTTATTTTTTCTCACCACACAAACCACTAAATCTGTGTAAGTATTTTTACCTCATTTTTAGGATGTTCATCTAAAACTCTGATTTATTCCAAATCGGATCAAGTTAGAGGCCAAGATCGGATTAGTGTACATCTATGAACATGTGGTAGGTTTTTATCATCTTTATTTTTGGTTTAAAGGTTTTTTGGGAGTGCATATTTGAGAACTCTATTGGGTAGACTGTGAGAAACCCTATTTAATTAATTATTTTCTTTGAAATAATTAAATTGATCATTGGGGATGCTAATGGGAATGATGATCTAGTAAAAAAGTGGTTTGATCATTGTGAGAGGATTTATACACTAGGGAGATTAGGATGGGGTGTTTATTTTATTTAAATTGAATTGATTTATGTATATATGGATTACTTTTGAGTTTCAAGGGAGTGCGATAGGCTCTACCCAAGGATTGATGTGGTGTTGGCCATCTGGATTGAGGAGATGTAATCATTAGGATGATCTTGGTATAAGGAATATTGGGTTATGTTGATCAATGGTTGGGAGACTTGGTCGATAGGATGAGGAAAAAATGTAATCAATCTATAGGAGAGGATCGTGTGATGTTGGACTGTGATGGACATCAAAAGAGGGAGATGGTCACAGGGGCATGTGCTTCCAGAATGGTGTGGATTAGTTTCTAATTTGGTGATTACCACTCACCCATGTTTTATAATGTTCCATTTGAGTTTTTTACACATAGAATGAATCAGACAATGAGGTGGTGTTGACTTCTCATGTCGGTAGAGGCCTCAGTTAGTTGAGGATTAGAGAAATGGTTGGAGGAAATTTTCATAAAAATCTATGCATATGGTGAGGAGCCATAGGTTGACAATGTTAAAACTATTGGTTGGGGGATGAGGCTTGGGGTACTTCAAGTCATTGGGCCAAGACATGATTGGTAGGAAGAACATAGCCATTCCCCAAAACATCAGATGTTGAGCCGACATTTATATTATTTGGAGGATATGTATCATTGTGAATTAAGGCGTCAGGCTTCAAGACAATAGGAGATTTCAAGTTGGGGTCTGAGGGACTAGGTAATGGTTATTTTACATGCCTTTGGGACATCAGTTTCTAATTTAGACATAAGGTGTAGGTTGGAATGTGGTGCTGGGATATTATTATAGGAGGTGACTGAGGGATCTCTAGATTTTTATACATCATTTTTTTCCTTGGGATTAGGATAAGGATCCTCTCCACTACAATATTCTAGTGTTAGTAAAATTAGATTATCGCTACCTTGTGGATGCTGAACATATGGTAATCCATTTATTATTATGAATGTGTGTAGTGCTGTTTTGTTTATTTATTTTAGTACACATCCGCTAATTCAAATATGTAATATAGGAACATGTTGGTGGTGACCTACTGAGATACTTTCTCAAACCCCACATGGGTCCTTTGGGATGCATGTAGACTTTATTTCCTAGTGATCAGGTAATGTTTTGGGCTCAAGAGCAGTATCTTTGTGATTGAGTTGGAATTGGATAAAAGGCAAGGGACTATGGGATCATGCCTCTGTTGAAGTTTCCTTTTGTTTTTTTGTATCAGTATACTATTATATGTATGTACGGAGGTTGAACATTGGATACCCTTTTGATTATTGTATTGTATGACTTGGCTTGTATTCATGCTCAATTTTTTGTTTCTATAAATGGTATGACGTGATGTTTAATTCTGAAAATGGTATTGAGCTTGTTTATTTTTATTTCTTCTACTACTGTTGATTTTTAATCTTCCATGTATGGGTTACTAGTCTGTGTATGATGGTATTTATTTTACTCTACTTTATATTTACATAAACTATTATTATATCATCAATAGAGGGTGTAGTCTACCCAATATCACCTCTTTGAACCCTCACTGCTAGTTGGCATCCTTTGGTATTCTAGGAGGCGCACATAATGCCCAGTGGCACTTGGCCTGAAGCATTATTCAAGTAGCTAAATGGGTCAATGAGCTTCATGGTATGTTTTCCACTTTATATTTACATTATTTACCATTAATGTTTATAAAAAATTTAATATTATGATAATTTTTAAAAGGTAAAAAATGGGTAAAAAAAGATAAGAGTAAAAATGTAATCCAAACTTATTCAAATTTTATTGTATGAGATTATTTCAAATAATCCTAATATTATATTTAAACTATATCAATTTGGAACCATTTTTACTTCCAAATTAATTTATATTAATTTAATATTTTAAGAAATCCCAAGAGTTCCCCACCACTCGTTTATAAAAGGGAACCAATTATTTTAATTTATTCACAATTAAAAAAGCCTTTTGGTTCATCCAATAACTTTCCAAGTCCCTTAATGTTTTCCCACCCTCATTCCAGAAGTCTTGGATTAGGAAGAATACCAACCTTATATGGAATAATGTATTAAGAAAAGTGGACTTTCCATAGAAGAGGTATAGTTTTTAACCACACATTTTAGTTTTATTTCTCTTCCACCACCTTCAAATCTTCTTAAACCTTGATAAAATAATAAAAAAGTATCCTAAATATACTAATATGATATTATTTTAATTTCATAACCTATTTCCATGTCCAACCTCCATTAAATGGGTGAGGAATTCATTATTTTTGAGTAAGATAGATTACCGCCTTACGAACTGATGTAATTTATTTTCCATCACCATATTTAGATTCTGGTTATATTGATGTAATAAATGTTTATATATGATATATGTGACATATTTATAATTTTTAAAATATAATATATTATTTAATTTCTTACCTTTACATTCACTAAAATACGATAACGTCGTTCGTGTGTATGTGTGGACTACCACCTCCACCAAGTGATGTGATTTGTTTTGCATCAGCAAATGACATAGATGATATATATATATAAGTATAATTAAAGTTATAATATGATATTTATTATATTATGATCATTATGTAAAGCTAAAATGATACTTACCTTCTTTCCATATTGATCGTTGAAAAATGGAACTCTTACTTATGCGTACGTATGACCTAATGTCTCCATGATTGTAACACAGTTCCTTTTTCATAATAATATTTCATTATCGGTATGAAAAGTATAATTGATGTATAAAATGATATTTGTTTTCATTATTATTATTCTATATATGATTAAATAATAACCTCATTGACCATAGTCAACCTACCAAATTCATTTTGGACTTATAAGCCGAATATCGCCAAAACACCCAATGTGAACTTAATTGATTAAGTAATTATATATAACATGGAAATAGATAAAATAAAAGAAATAATAAAATTTAAAAAGTTTCTTAATAAAATATATAATTAATATAAGTTTATTATTCAAAAATATAATAAAATTATGTGAAGATTTATACTTGAAGTAAGATACTTTCTTTTAAAAATCCTCTTTTAATGTTTCCCTTCCACGTTTTTTCTTCCATTTATATGTTTTTAAAATTATTTTATGGATTTATTTATATCAAAATAAAAGAACTATGAAAGTAATTTTATGTCAATTTTGAATTTAATTCATATGTTTTATAAAGTAATATTTTAATGTAATGTTTTTATGTTCTTTAGAAAAATATAAAAGGAATGTTCTATTTTAATGTATACAATGAAAATAAATTTTACCACTATCATAACCATTATTTGAATTTTGGATTTCTTTATAGGATTCTGTGTTTTATTCAAGAAGAAACACTCCTTCCCTATGTTATTTTAATTTTTAAAAACAATTTAAGAAGAAATGGATATCTCAATATCCAAAAAAGTTTTATTATGGGTAAGAGGAATATTTTTGAAATTGCAAGATTTTATGTGTTATGATTTTTATGGTTATTGGGAATTTTAGGGTGGTTCTATCATAAACTTAGGGCATGATAGATCATTATATATCACTAATGTAATGATTAAAGATATGGAGTTAACCAATTTCATTACTATTAAGAGATTATGAGAACATACTATGATGGTTATTACAATTGTAACTATGATGGTTATTTTTTGTGAAATAACTAGGGTTATTCTATGTGTAACCATTCTGGTTATGTAATTTATAAGAGTGATATGAAAATGATTCCCATAGTTACCTAAATGATTTAAATAATTTTTTATGAGTTTTTATGTTAATATTATGATTTTACATGGTAAAGGAAAGTATATACTGCATTGTAAGGTTGAAAACTATAACTTTATAAAAAGTTATTATGAGTTTTTCATGATTTGAAAGAAACATTTACGAGTTTTATTTTGATTTTAATATTTCTTATGGAATATTTTATGAAAAAATATTTGTTGAGAATTTTATTTATTGGGAATGAAAATGTTAAATTTGAGCCCAAATTTTATTTTGAAAATGGAAAATTTCTATTAGTATTCACTACTAGAAATTAAAGCTATAGCCACGGACCTATAACCACAGTTTTATTGGTTCGTGGATATATCTTTCTAATTTCCATGATTTAATTTAATAACCGTGGCTATACCTCGTGTTTTCCTATTTGGTATTGAGGTCCCCCGATTCGTACTCTCGCTCCTGACTTCTTCACCTCCCAGCTACTTCTCCTCCGGATGATTTCTCCTCCCCGACCTTACCTGACCTCTGTGACCTCCTCCCCAACCTCGCCTGACTGCGGTGCCTTCCTCCTTGATGACTTCTCCTTCTCGGCCTCTCCTCCCCAACCTCTCCTCACTATGGCACCCTCCTCTCCGACTAACTCTCTCACCACGGCGCCCTCCTCCCGACGACCTCTCTCATAGTGGCGCCCTCCTCCCCAGAGACCTCTCTCATCATGGCACCCTCCTCTCCAACGATTTGTCACCATGGCACCCTCCGCTGCGATTACCTATCACCGCGGCGCCCTCCTCCTGGCATCCAATCAATTCAGGTATTTTAAAAATTGGGGAAATTATTTTATCGCATGTATTTTCTCTCATCAGTATGGTCTACTATCAAATAGGCCTATTGTGATATTATGGGTTGTTCTAAATGGGTGGTTTGTAATAATTCCCAATTGAATATTTGGAGAAATCCATGGATTTATAGAGCCATTATTGATGCTGTTTCCAATCCGATAACTCTAAAGGATGTTAGTATTTTTGATTTATAAATTAATCCTAGTATCTGTGATCTACTGCCTCCTCATCTAGCTGTGGATGTTACCTAGTCTGATTTATATGATTGTGATATTTTGGTTTTGATGACAAAAATGGATTGTAAATTCACTAATAGGGATTTCTATTTACATCAAAGTGGTGACCTTACTTGCATACCTCCTTGGGTAGAAAGTTTTAGAAAATAATTTATTTCCCCTTATGATTTTTTGTTGATCTGGAAAATTTGGAAATAGCGCTTACCCATACAACGCCTCATTTAGCATACATGAATGCATTTAGTATCGGTCTGCTTCTTGTGATTAAATGTTGAAGAAACCCAAATATATTTATTCATCTATTGTAGGTTCAATTATCGGTTATAGAGTTATCTGTAGGGGTTATTTAGATGAAACTTTAATATCCAAACCATTGAAGGGATACTCCTCTCAATGTGTAGAACACCATGCAGTGATCAAATCCATTCCATTATGGTGGCAGTGACTATTAGTGTACTTTCTTATACTTGGCGAGTAAGAAATGATTTGAAATCTAATAATCACAAATATTATTTTCAGGATGGAGTTTTGGCCATTCATCATAGAATTATGTTGTCATGTAATATTCAAATTGGGTCAATGACTAATGATGTTTTTGATATGTTTGTGTTGGGATCACTTGATGTTCATGGCAGGGCAATGAATCCATTATTGCTCAAATCTATTCGGTGGATACCGCCGATCGTAGGTTAATTGAATGTCAATATTATTGGGGCGACTTAGGGTGCACAGGGTCTTATGGTTGTCGTGGCATTATGGTTGGCATGCTTTATGGTTGGAATCATATTTATCTATTTCTAGGAAAATTATTAAGGACTGTTCAAGGAATGTACCATAGAGGATTCCCACACCCAGGACTGATTGTCTTTGTCTTGATAAATAGATTTCCATTGATGGTACTCATGTATATAGATAAGAAAACTAGGTTTCTAAGTCTCTTTCTAAAATAGCAATTTTGAAGGTTAGTTTCATCTTTTTCTTTGTCTTAACATACTATTGTTCTAATATGGGGTAAGTCGATTGTCTTGGTGATTTGTATACCTGTTTCTGTAAATCACCTTTGTATGTTTCTATTTTTCACATCTATATATATAATAATCATAGGTTTTTCCACCTGCCACGTGTCTGTATAATAAACCTCCACATCCTAATTCCCATACGTGTCAAGCATACACACATCCACGACCCTCCTATGCTACCCATCTCTACAATTTTCTCCCTCCTCCTCCTGCTCCCGCTCAGCCTCCCCATCGTGATTTCCGTCTCCCCCATTTCCATTATATAGTTCTCCTCCATTCTTCCCCCGCTAATGATTTCCATCAGGTTCACCTCCTGCTCCCACTATCTTCCTCATGAGGTTTTCATCGGTGTTCCGTCCCACTCGCACTGTTGATATTCCATAACCCTCTTCCATTATTCCTTCAGCTTCCCCTCTCTCCCCATCACGATTTCACTCTTCCAATTATTCAGTTTCTTGACATCCGCTATTCTTCCCACCTCATAAACCACCAATTTCACTGACATTGGCATCTTAATCCTACAGTTTGCACATCATCTCACTACTCCATCTTCCCCTCTTCGTACCTTCACCCCGTCGCGACTTCACTACTCCATGTTCACCACTATCGATCATTTCCCCATCGTAAGTTACCAATTCCAAATCACCTATTTGAAAACCACCACTATTTTCCCTTTCTCCTCATCCTGCACATTCACTATGATCGGCCTCCCAAATCTATGGTTAGTGTTGCTTCTCGAGACTCTGTCTTCACCTCTTCCGATATCTGCAATCTAGGGTTTCGTAAGCTATTATATTAATTCTCCCAAATCTTGGGTTTTTAGTCCTTCGTGCTTGGCTACTAGGGATCCATCACCACCGAATACCTTAAATTCCATCCTGTACCTCTGCTATGGTAACTAATAAGTCATTCACCGCCAACTACTCCCCCATTTCTCTCTAAAATTCACACTCTTCTACTCAGCGAATTCACTTGGATTATCCATGGTTCATCTCTTGCAATCCCTTCTGCAACAAGTATGTTATCCTAATATCCTTAAATACCTATCCATTCTATGCATCTTCTATTATGTGAAGGTTAAAATAAGGTAATGATAATTTCATAATACTTTATCCTATGTCAATACTTCACATATTATTTGTCTTCACCATTTACCAACTTCTGATGACAATAAATTACTATAATTTGGCAGCCAACCATATCAGTATCTATATGCACATTCAAAGTATTATTTGTCTTATGCATAT
Source organism: Viscum album (assembly GCA_963277665.1). Taxonomy (NCBI): domain Eukaryota; kingdom Viridiplantae; phylum Streptophyta; class Magnoliopsida; order Santalales; family Viscaceae; genus Viscum; species Viscum album. Next base: position 1,062,828,902 of record OY728166.1, on the reverse strand, counting down.
ACGTTTTCTATACAATGGAATCAAGTTTAGTTTGAATTTTCATGTTATGTTTGAAAATAATAAACTTCTACTGTGGTTAGTTTTATGTCTGTGATTATATCATCTCGGTTGACTTCCTGCATCTCCTATTCTCTCTTACAACATCTTCGCACTTCAGGTATTTGATAAAATATGTTTCTATTTTTATGTTGCGGTTGTGCGTCATGTGTTTAGGAGTTTGTAATATGTTCAAGGAATAATTTATGTTTTACTAACGGTTGAACTTGTGGGCATTGTGGCGATGTCCAACAGACAAGAGGGACTTTTGGCATATTCTCACATCAGGTATGTGATAAATTTATTGTTTCACCCTGTGTAGATGAGTTTTTTATAATATATTACAATTCATCTTTTTCGAGTCATGAATTTGTGTATCTAATTAATTTTTCCATCATGTTTTTGATCATCACTATTTTGCCTCACATCAATTTGGCTTCACCTCTATTTGTCTTTACTGTTAGTCTATTGTATTCACTGTATGTGTTCCAATACTCCCAAGTATTATTTATCTTCACCATTTACCATCTTCTGATGACAATAAATTACTATAATTTGACAGACAACCATAGCAGTATTTATATGAACATTCTAAGTATTATTTGTCTTCTTCCTATATATTTTCTATACAACTGGTTCAAATTTAGTTTGAATTTTTATGTTTTGTTTGTCACCATTTTTCACTACTGAAACACTATGATGCCGACATCCAGGATTATAGTGTAGAAAGTATTGAAAGTGCTGTTGGATGGATATTATTTAAATTGATTTCCTTCACAATGCGTCTGAAGGAAACAGTTTGTACTATTTACAAAGGCGCTCTTAATTTTTTTGAAATAAAATTTGATATTAGAGGATTTTCTGTTATTTCTATGTTCTTTTATAAACCAGAACCTTCTGTGGCATAACTCAACCTTGTTTACCTCCATGATGTTGTGTTACATGATTTCATTGTTTTTGATGGTTTGCTGGATTTCTTAGCTTGCTCGCACTGGATAGTGGCTTTTTCACCCTGTTCAGTGATCTGAATTGAGGTCTTAATGCGATCCTGGAGTTGCTGCCCTGTTTGGTTTGATGATAGGTTTTTTTACTCTTTCCTGGTTTTCTTTCTCGACTATAATGCCCTATATTTTTTGAATATCAATTTGACACCTTTATGAAAGTGCATGGATGTCTTCTTGAGGTTTCAGTTTTGAAGAATGTGAAGGCTTGGCATGGCCGACTTGCTCCTGTACATGCTTCCTGGAATGCATTTCCCACTGGTATGACCTCCTTTTTTAGTTTCACTTATTCCTTCTGACAGTGCAAGACTATCATTGGGTAGTGAATTACCTATGAGTATAAGTAGTTATTATAGTATGCATTACCTTCACTCTTGACTATGGGATTTTAATACACTTATTCATTAATACAGATGTTGTAGTACCATGTGAACAATTAAATTATTTAATATTCGTTAATAATAATATTATGAGTTGTTCATTTATTTTTTCCAACAGGTTTTATTCTCTTGATGGTTAGGTTAAACGATTTGTGGGAAAGGTATCTACTAAATATACCAATCTTAGGTATTTCCACCCGCCACATGTCACTCTCATAATCCTCCGCATATTATTTTTCATACATGCCAAGCCTACATCCCTCCACATCGCTCCACCGCTCTCTATCTATACCATTCTCTCCCTCCTGCTCCCGCTCCCTCTTGGAAACCCCATCGCGAATTCCCGCTCCCCCATTTCTATTTTCCACTGCTCATCCCTTCATCCTTCCTTGCTGTTTATGGGTTTCACCATCTTCACTCTCCCCAATAAAGGGTTTCCGCAGTTTTACCATTCTCCAGCTTCCCCGCCTTCACCTTCTCCCCCCACCTCTTGATTTCTCTCCTCACTTTTTCTTTCCTCTCCGTCCACCTCCTCCACCTCCTCCAAATCCCGTTATTGTTTCACCTCCGCTCTAAACATCCCGATGCTCCTAAGATTCCCAATCCAGGTGTCCTCCTCCTTTTATTCCCGCTAATCCAATGGTTCCCACCGACATTTCACCTCCGCCACTGCTCCTAGGTCTCCCGCTACTCCTCCGCCACTATTACTGATCCCTATATAGATTTTCTCTCTGTATCCCATTTCACCTCTAACGTTTCTCCTACGCTTCGCGCTCCTGTTTCCCCTCTGGCGATGCTCTTAGAGTTCCCACTCCCGTCACACCTCCGCTGCCACTCCTAGGGTTCCTGCTCGTGTTTCCCCTCCCATCATCCTGCAGTACCCGCAATACACTTCCAGTGTCTTCTACACCAATATTTCCATCTTCTACTACAGTTCATCCTACCAAATCCCCTCATCTCATCGTATGTTTTCTATTTCTCCTACTATGTAAAATTATTTCACTCAAGTACCCTCTAAATTCACTGTATCTTATTCCCTGATTCAGTCAAGCATGTGATTTCCATCCACATCTACTGCTACTCTTACTGCTCAATTGAGTTTAGAACAATGTGTTTCTCGCCCCGCAACAACTATGTGTTTCTATACACTATCTAATTATTGTATTCACTATTAGTTTGTTTATTGATCATACTATGTGTTTTTTTCTACATATGTGATTCCATATTTATATGTGTTCTAACAGTTCATGCTCCTAATATATAATGTTTTCAATGTTTTTTTTAAACATAGTATAGATAAATTTTCCCTAACTACCTTACATTGTTAATTGTAGTTTTATATTCTAACTTGTATGACCTATATCAGTGTCTGTGGCTGTTTAATTTTTCTTTGCAGTGATGGATAAGATGAAGCATATTCATTCCAACTGAGAATGATTTTGGGGATGAAAAAAGAGATCCTACACCATATTATCTCTCAAACTACATGACTTCAATGAAGCAGGTAGTCTCAATTTTAATGTTACCATATATTATACATACATGTGTTAGGCCAAAGGGTTTTATTTTTTAGTAGACACAGTTATAATTTGAAATGATGTATCATTCATGGGAACCAATGGATAATTGCGACTAACCAACTACACACAACTTCATGTTTGGTCTATATTTTGTGGGTTGATATAGATTTATTCATTTAAACTAACTTTCAATTTTTTTTATCAAAATATTAATCACGTGTTTAGTTCTGTTTAGTTTATTTAGAAATATATTTTTTTCAGTAGTTAGCATTTTGATCATAATGTAGATTAAACAAATCATTTTGGTGTAATATTTTTTCCCTTTATCATTTCAATGCCTTTGGATTTGAATCTTTATTATTTTGATAAATTTAGATGGGTCACACTCCCGCAGAAGTTGCATCAATAAATTATTGTTTCTCTGAGGTCTCTAACAGCTGTAAGACTTTATAGTGATCCTCATCAGAATTTAATGTATTTCTATTCTATGTTGTGGTTTGATGAAATATTCAACTAATTCAGAGGTAAAAAATATCAAAAGTTTTCATTGTTTTTTCTACTTAGTAAAATCAAACTGCATGAATTTTATACTCCAAAAGAATACCTAAATCCCTCATTTTTATGATATATCTAAGGATGTAGGAAATGTTTGTGATTTTATCCACCTTTAAAAAAATGTTCACTATTATGATTTGTGTGCATTCTTCAATTATTTATGTATAATTACATTCTATGATAATATATATATATATATATCATTCATTATACAATTAGTCACTTCTAAAATAATTACATTCTATTTTATGTAATTTTCTTCATCACTTTGGTGCTCCTTTTGTTTATTAATTTAATCATATACATTATAATGAAATTATAGGTTTCTAATTTCATCATAATTACAGCTTTCATTCACTTTTCCAGTCACCAATCACTAAAGGAATTCATATTGTGAATATTGAATAATCTTTTGCTTCATCCTTTATGTATTAATGTCATTATTCTGAATCATTTCATTAATTTTATGATACATTAGTTTAAATAGTTCTCATCTATTTTTTATTTTACATGCCTTGAACATTTACTTAGTTAAAGTCTATATCAGTTTTTATATATATTTTTTTCAATTGGTGTTACAGAAAAGTCACATTTTTTAGTTAATTTCAGAATTGCCATTTTCTATTTTCTGTATGTTTTAATTCATAGCTATAATTTGGATCTAATTATCTGATTCATTTACAATTCCATTTTTTTCATTTCCTTTTCCATTTATTTATTTAATTTTTTTTACATCTGTATTTTTTAATTGTAATTCATTAATTTATTCTATTTTAAATTTAATTAATCAGTGTACTTCAAATAGGACATATCTATCTAATTCAATTATGAATAAACTGTATACTAATTTTTTTACCTATATTGAATTGAAGAATAGGTGAAAACCAAGTTGAAGGGGGTGAATTATAGAAATGATATGGGGCCTCCACTAGGAAGGTAAGCAATGCTTTAGATCTCGACCGAGATTCATTTGGTCACTAGAAATTTTGATCAAATTAGGTTTTTGTGTCTTTTGTGAGGTACCCCAAATGGATCAAGGTTGTGTTTGACATTAATAATTGAACACTGTATCATGAAATATATTACACAGTAATTAATAATGGTATATTGTGTTTTTATTCTGCATACTAATAAAATTTCATATGGTATATCAAACTCTAATATACATAATTTTTTCCCCTACGTTTTTAGAAAAAACATATTGATCATTAAAAGAATAAATAATAAAAGCATTAGAACATACCTCTTTGAAATATTATCCATGTTTAGATGATGTTTAGTTCAAATAATAACACCTTTTAGGGCTTCGACATTACTTTCTATTACTGCAATGCATAGTTCATTAGGAACTAAAGATATGTCTCTTGTAACTACAATTCATAGGTCATTGGGAACTAAAGAGATCCCTCTTGGTCGATTTTTATGCAATCTAGCTATTCTGAGTGCCTATGTGCAAGGATCCCCCTGCATGTGCTCATGGCCATGCAGGTTGTGTGCATAGGGGCTAGGTGTCCTTGCATGCATGTGAAGGTGTGATCCCTCTTCTAGCCTCTTTAATTCAAGAATGCTTTAAATTGAATTTAGATTCTTTCTTAATTATGCCTAATTATATTGAATTGCATATATTGAATAAGTGTTCTTTAATATAACTATTTCATTTGATAAATAAAGTCATGTTTTTATAATAAAACCCCTCCAACGGAGGTGCGCTGTCAACGAAAACTCATTGTGATAATTATGTTGATCTAGTTGCTTAAATTATTGCATTTTATTTGTGCTGAATGAGTTTTAGAATAAATGTTAAATATAATTAAATCAATTGTGTGATAAATCAATGCCATTATTTTATAATAAAACCCCTCCAACGGAGGTGCACTGTCTTCTAAACCAAAGAGTAGTGATAGTTATTTGTATCATGTTTAAATTTGTTTTGAGTCTTTCATATGCCTCTTGTTGGTGTTTATTTTGTGGCTAGTTAGTTTTTGTTTTCTTTGAATAATATAAATTGGCTTATCATACTCGTTTAACTCAAATGAAATTCCTCGAGTAGGCATATGCCTTGACCATGAAAATTTCCTTTTCACTCTTTGAATATTATAAATAAAATTTCCATGTTTAGGAAAAGTGAATGAATTTTTAAATGGTTTGTGTAGGGTATATGATTCTTTTCAGTCGTTTTGATTCCATTTAGATGATGCGTCATTGTTCCGCTCATTACAACCTTCTCTAGAGATCCCTTGTTATAACATATTAAATAGTTGATCTGTTCTATCATCTTCCAGCGGGGCGATGACCGGAATGTTGCCCTGCCTCCTCCCACAGATGTCGCTGGACTGGGCCAACACGCCACGGTCACGCTGCGGTCACGCCGCAGTCACGCCGTGGTCACGGCGCAATCACTCCACGGTCACACCGAGGTCACGTCGTGGTCACGCCGCGATAATGGCATGATTTGGCCCTGCTTCAGGACGACGTCCCATGATAGTTCGTAGTGATAGTATTCCATGTGTCTTGTGATCAATGTTGAGACTGACTAATCATAATTTCTACTGGTGAGGCAATGACCAGAATGTTGACCCGCCTCCTCCCACTTCCTTCGATCTGGGCCGGAAGATGCTACCCCGCGGATGTCATTGGACCAGGCCAACACGCCGCGGTCACGCCGTGGTAATGCCGTGATTTGGCCCTGCTCCAGGACGACACCCCGCGGTGGTTCGCAGTGATAGTATTCCATGAGTCTTATGATCAATGTTGAGACCGACTAATCACAATTTTTTCCGATGGGGTGACGACCAGAATGTTGCCCCGCCTCCACCTGCTCCCTTCGCTCCTGGCTGGAAGATGCTACCCCACGGATGACATTGGACTGGTCCAACATGCCGCGGTCACGCCGCAGTCACACCGCGATCATGCCGGGATCACGTGGTGGTCACGCTGCTATCACACCATTGTCACGCTGCGGTCACGCCGCAGTTATGCCGCAGTAATGTCATGATTTGGCCCTACTCCATCCACATCTAGCCCACACCAACGCCCTTACACCTTCATTTCAGCCCGCTGCCACCAGCATTTCAGCTCGCAATAGCCCCCCTGCCACCGTCGAATCAGCCCGCACCATACCCCCAACACCTGCAACTAGCCCCCTTCCACCAGCATTCCATACCCCTTCCACTTTCATTCAAGCCCGCACCAGCCCCCCGCCACCTACAATCCTGCCCGCACCATTTAGATCATGCCCTTTGGATTAAATAATGATGACACTACATACCAAAACTACACACATTATATCATCAATAACTTCTTAGATATAATAGATGAATGATTTTTTAATGACATGGTTATCAAATCTCAATAGAGATGTGATTATTTCAAATATATTTAAACAATATTTAACAAGTTACAGTAGAACAACCTAAACATGAATCTGGTAAAATGCGTTTTCAGGGTAATGCTAGAGAAATTCGATAGATTTGTGGTGTGATACCATGAAATTAAGTTTTAATCTAAAAAACATGTCCAGTTTTATCAATTTCACTCCCTCAGATTCTTAAAGAATTTAGGGGGCTTTGGGGGAACCTTTCTTACATTTATAACTTCATAGCTTACCTGGCTGACATGTCTCTATGCTTCACCATGTTAATGAAGAAGGGAGTCACCTTCCATTTCGATGAGGAATTCCCTGAAGCCTTCGAGATTCTAAATAAATAATTACTGCACTGACCAGTATTGATTCCATTGGTGGAAGGAATTCCACTCATCTTATTTGTGGCCTTCATAAATTGATTTCTCAGTGATCTCATTGCACATAAGAATGATGCGGGGAGTGAAACAAGTGTCTATTACATTAGTAAAATGATGTTAGGTACTAAGACACAATATTATGATGTTGAGAAAAACTACCTCACACTCATATTCCCAATTAAAATATGAGGCTTTACTTGTATCCTTACAAAGTTCACCTGGTCACTCGTATTAACCCACTCAAGTACATTCTTAGCTGCCCTATGTTGACTGCGAATTTTTCCCTATGATCAGTCACTTTAAGACAACATGATATCCAATTCATATCACATAAGTTAGTGAAAGGGAATACCCTATCTAATTTCCTCATGGCACATTCTTCCCAAGAAATTATACTACTAGAAATAAAACTTCTATATTAGAAGGTTTTCTATTCCCATGAAGCTCCCCGAACACAGGATATGTATTTTTTTTCTGCTTCCCAGAGTCCTATCAATAAATGTATGGAGAACCCAAAGATTATCTGTGTATGTCCAGGGATTGTATTAATTTCTCTAGACAAAGTAATTTTTATAGACTCTTTCTCACTATCTGATGGATGGAAAAATAATTAGATAGAATAATAAGCCATAATTTATATCTTGGAACCGACACTATAGCTGAAAATAGACTACCTGAATATCATAGGAGATTCAAAGCTAGTGATAAAATATATGATGATGAATATGCAATAAAAAAAGATGAACTGGCCCCTCCCACTGGCTATGTTTGAAGATTGATGGAAGATTTCCATTTTGAAACCACATTGTATCTTGTACCCTATCAAAAAATGATTTTACTGATGTAATGTCTATTGAAATTGTAGTTTTAGATGACCCTGACTAGTATGAGGTTTTCTACCACATTACACATCAAAGGATGGTCTCATATATCATCATCTGTGACATGGAGGAAATCAATCAGATCAAAACTTCCCTAGTTCCTGATGGACTGATATCCTCCCCCAGATGGCAGGTGCCCGTAATTGATTATCTTCAAAATAGGACCCTCCTGATATAACGAGTTGGAAGGGTATAAATTTGGCATCAGGCATAGAGCTTTACACTTCAGGATAGCCCAAAAGAAAAAAAATCCTTCTACAATATGGACAATGAGACCAACTTCTTCTATAGATAGTTAAATAAAGTGTACCAGGAGTATACCATTGAGTCTAACTGATAGAATCCAATAGATGCCGAAAAGTAGGCTATTGTGAGATATTGTTTGGAAGGGGGAATAATAGAAGGGGGATATTGTTTTTTAGAAAACGGATCTACTGTGCAGATACAGGGGCAGCGGCCATCGGTCTCACGGTGCGACCACAGGGAGTCCTTTCTTCAACTGTTCTTTTTTCCTACTGTAAATTCTGCTCGTTATTATAGTAAAAATCAACAAAAACTCTTGTTTTTCTTCTCTATATGACTTGAACACCTATCACTAACCACTCATACTGCTATCATGTAGCAAAAAATGGATATATTCAGGCCTCCAATAAGTCTCTATCAAATAAGTAGTAGAAGATGGTTGAAAAATAGAATAAGTCCTAGATGGACAAGCTCCTACATGATTTATGGGCCGACCATACCACCGTGTGAACTACTACCCATGAGACACCGTACTCACTGGTGTACAAAACTGAGCTATTTTTTCCCATTGAAGTCTAGTTTCCATCGCTACAAATAGCTTTCTGTGGAAAACTCTACATTTGGGCCAGACCTATATAGGGAACAACCCGTTCATGAACTACATGTGGGTTTAATTCTCCCATTACATGATACATTGTGACACCCATATCTATTGTATTGGGTCCAACCACAATATTTCATTTTCATGCTAGGTAACCTACATCCTTTATGCATGACATTAAACTACATGGTCTTTGAAGAACTATGTGTGGTTTGATTCTAGTCATCACACGATATGTAGTGATACATGAAGCTCCCATCCTTGGTCCAGCTGCAAAAATCAATAGGAAAAATACCCCCTATACAGATGGGTCAGATCTACATAGATAGTTTCCCATTCAAGAACTATATGTGGATTTATTTATGTTATCACAGGATATAGAGTGACACCCAAATCTCCAATCTCGTGTCCAACTGCAATAATTAATGGGAACAATACCCCTCTCTAAGTATGGGGAAGACTTGTATAGATAGTTTCCCATTCAAGAACTTCATGTGGCAATATTTATTTCATTATAGGATATTTGGGCCTGATTGGATCTCCAATCTTGGGTCCATTTACAACAATCAACATGAAAATGATCCCTCCCTGCATAAGAGTTAGAGCTGCATAGGTATATTTTATACAAGAACAACATAAAACATTATTACTTCCATCATAGGATAAACATGGAAAAATAAATCTTTAATATTGGGTTCAATCACAACATATAAAATGATAAAAATGAAGCTCCAAACATTATACGGACTGTACCTATGTAGTAAGCCATCTGAGACCCACTCTCACACAACTTAACAAACTTCCTAGTTTTCCCCTGTTTCTCCCACTGATCATTTATCATGTGAGATTAGAGAACCTTGCTTTCTAATATGAAGAATGATAAGGGGGACCATTTAGATCAGAAAAAATGACTTTACCACATGATGTTATACTGCATGACAAATTTCCTTACCGCAGAAAATTAAACTATGAGGAAAACATATTGTCACATGATGTTAAGATGTATTATAGATACATTCCCACTACATGATGTTAAAATGTGTAATCCATCATACATCATCATTATTTTTTAAAGTACCACAAGATCTTATCACCAATAAACCAGAGAATGGGGTGCCTCCATTATCTTTTTGAGCACCTTAACCCATAAACCACCATTCATTACTTGAGTGAATTGGGTTTCCAATAATCTCCCATTAACCCTAAAAGGGATATATATCTCCATTTTTTATCTTAGTTTCATTGCATAAGGGATTTAAACTAGCAACTGGAGACATCTTAGCCCTGCAAGAAGGACATTCTAATCTTTGTGAGCCTCATGTCAATGTGGAAGAACCCAACACCTTAGAGTGTTCTGGGCCATCATTGGTATGATTGTCTCATACCATTAGTCAAAACCTAATAAACTTGATCTAGGATTTACAACATTTTCACCTACTTCTCAAAAGGATCACCACACCAGCCACCACCCCCCAGCCTCCTGAAAAACACTCATGCCAACCCTCTGCCACCTTGCAAAACACTCATCCCAGCCCTGTAGCCAAAATCATCCAACCAGACCAGCATCTCTATCCAAACAAATCCTAGAGTGAAAGACCTCTAGACAATCATGCCAATTAATGGCCACTACACCAACACCTAGTTGCACAAGAACCCTAAACCACACCAGATCAAACCACAATAAGAACCTATAGTAGACACAACACCGAAAATATTAGCTAGAAACCAAATCCTCCCCAGACCACCATCTGGCCCCATCCATCACCATCTGAACACCTTGCATCAAAGTGGACCACCCCACCATAAGAAAGTCTAAAAAACCAGCAGTTAACTAGTACTATCCATCCGAAGTGCCCCGCATCACCCAATCCTAACCCATCATACAACCTAAAGAATCCCCAAGTAGTCCCTGATCCAAATATGAGCTAATAACCACCCTAAATCCAACACCTCTAGACCCACCAAGTAGTCAACATGCACCCACCCTAGAAAGAGAACCGCTCATCTACCAGAACCATGCCTCCCAACCTGCAACATCCAGCATCTCAAGGGAATCTTAGAACATTCACCATAGAAATACCAACACCATCAACAACCAGAATACAGAAGATGGGGAAACTGAGCACAAGCCAACTAAACGTACTCCAAACCACCACCTGAAGACCCACCCCAAACTATTTCCACCACACTATAAAATCGAGAGAACCAGAAACCTACAATAGTAATCCAAAACAAATAAGAAACACCAGAAAGCCAACCCCTATGCACCCAAAACACGTTACCAACCATATTAGAAATGATAAACCAACCAGCACCATACACCATGTAAGTGTATCCTGTACTACACCATGTAGAAAAATCCAAATAGCAACACCCCCAGTTGAAACCCATCTTCAAAGGTCCTATAATTCCAAACAAAAACACGAAACTCACAACCTCACCTCCTAAATCCTCCATAAGAAACCTATAAGCCCACTATGAGAATCTCTGTAAGTCTCTATTGGATAAACCGAGCATCTCCCAGCCTCAACCTTAAGAAGCATCCAAAGTAGGGGGGCTGCTGTCTAGGGGGGTCCAGTAGGGGGGGGGGTGCTGTCCAGGGGGGCTACGAGTTTCTGTCCACGGGGGGCGATGCTGTCTAGGGGGGGTCCGGGGGGGGGGGGGCTGCTATCCAGGGGGTCTAGCAGAGGGGGGGGGGGTCTAGCAGGGGGGCTGCTGTCCCGGGAGGTCCATCAGTGGGGGGGGGGGGGGCTGCTGTCTAGGGGGGTCCAATCGGGGGGGATTTCTGTTCGGGGGGGGGGGGGGGGGGCTGCTGTCCAGGGGGTCTGAGGGGGGGATGCTATCAAGGGGGTCTAGTGGGGGGGGGGGGGGTTGTCCAGGGGGGCTGCTATCCAGGGGGTCCATCATGCGGGATTCTGTCCAGGGGAGTCCATCAGTGGGGGGGGGGGCTGCACTATTCTTGTTTATTGAGTTATATTCTTTGTGAATATTCTAAGATGTTTTGTTTTACCATAATTTTAACGGATGAGCACTACTATGTCCTACCTTGTGTTTTAGGTACTTTTGAGCTGGTTCCAGACTTCTTTGATAGTTTGTCTTATAGGGAGACTCATGTAAGTGCAATTATGTGTTTTTTTATATTTGGATTTGTTTAATTATTATTATGTAAGTAGATTTCGTGTATAATTTAATTTGGAGGGGAATGGAAGGGGGGGGGAGGGGGGAAACTGGCAGGGGGGAGGGGACTGGAAGGGGGTGAAAGTGGGGGATGGTAGGGGGTCCAAGTGGGGGATGGAAGGGGCAGGGGGAGGAGAAATGGGCGAGGTGGGTGGGGGGGGGGGGTTCCAGGGTCTGTCCAGGAGAGTGGGGGGTTGCTGCCAGGGAAGTGGTGGTCTGGGCTATCCACGAGGATCTGTCTAGGGTATGGGGGGAGGTTTCCAGGTTCTCTGTGTGTGTGTGTGTGGGGGGGGGGGGGGTTCTAGGGTCTGTCCAGGAGGGTGGGGGGTGGATATCTAGGAGAGTGAAGGTCTGGGCTGTTCAGGGGGATCTGTCCAGGGTCTGGGGGGTGTCCAAGGTCTGGGGGGTGTCTAGGGTCTGTCTGGGGGTGTCCAGGGTCTGTCTGGGGAGGTGTTCAGGGTCTGTCTGGGGGGGGGGGGTGTCTAGGGTCTGGGAGGGGGGGGGTGTCTAGGGTCTGTCCATGAGGGGGGATTTGTAGGGGGCTGTCTAGGGGGGATGGGGGGTTTATGTAGGGTAGGGGTGTCTAGTGTCCACGAGGGAGGGGTCTGCAAGGGGGGTCTATCCTGGGGGGTGTATAGCAGGGGGGCTGCTGTCCGGGTGGAGTTGTCCTGGGGTGGGGGTGTTCAGGAGGGGGGGGGGGGCTGTCCGGGGGGGGGGTCTATCCAGGGGGGTGAGTGGGGTCTATCCAGGGTGGGAAGGGGGGCTGCAGAGGGAGGGGTGCAAGGGGGAGAGTGGGGGGGATTTTTAGGGGGTGGTGGGGAGGATGCAAGGGGCCAGCACCGGCTGAACGATGTTGGTTTTTTTTACGGAATGTGTAGGCCTATATCCACTGTTTTAAACCGTAGCTCTAGGTCTACAGCCATGGTTCCTAACCGTTTCTATATGTCTATAACCACAGTTGAAACCGTGGATATAGGAGATGAGTGATTTCATCCAATGCCATGTGTTGAAAACCGTGGCTTTAAGGTTGTTTCCACGGTTGGGACTATGGCTAAAGGGCTGTATCCACGGTTCGGAACCGTGGTTATAGGTTTTACCTTATATCCATGACAATACCATCCATGATTGTGGGAACCGTGGCTATAACCTATAGCCACAGTTTAAAACTGTGGCTATAGCCTGATTTTGTAGTAGTGATTCATAGACTAATGATTTCTTTCTTTCTTTTTATGTTCCTTACTGAGTTTTTTGTACTCATACCATGCTTTAAATGTTTTTAAATGGGTTTTAAGGATTTTTATGGGTAAGGATGAGTTCAAGATCAAATTTGTGAAGATATTTCATGAAAATAAAACTTTTTATATCTTAAAAGTTTTTTTATGGGAAAAATGGATACTAAGTAGAAGTTTCCACTTTTTAATATATGGTTTTTTTTGTAAGAGTTATTACCAAACTCTCTAAAACTCTAAACCTAAAAGTTATTTGGGAATATAAGAAAGTGAATTCCATTTTAAAGTCTCTAGAATATGTAATGTATAAGGTTGGGTCCTTATATATTATTTGAAACTATTTATAATAATAATTTCAAAATCCTTCTCCTTCCATTCTAAAAAATGTTTTTTGAAAGTAATTTTTACTTTATATTTAAAAAAAATTAAAAGATTTTGTCAAAAACTTTTTTATTTTAAATTATTTTTTTCCTCTAAGATTTATCTCCCATGACATGATGTTTTGATTACCCTATTTATTTTATTATGATATGATTCCTTTTGGAAAATGGGTTTTTTTGATATCTTATAATTTATTTAGATCAAGTTTTTTTATTTGTTTTAAATTCTAAGAAACCCAATATTTATTTAAATGGGTTCATTAAGATACGATAATGATTGATTTTAAGTGGCATACATTTGTATGGATGATTATGGATGGGGTCAATTATCTTCCTAAAATGCATTTGTTTAAGTTTATATCTTATGAGATAGTCAGGTGTGGACATAATGAGTTTGTTCACACTCATGTGGGAATAATGAGTTTGTTCACATTTTTTAGGCATGTGTATAAGAAGTTTTTTTCATAGGTGTGGGTATAATGAGTTTTATGATAATTTTTTTTTATGATTATGGTTTTGAAACATTACCAATTTATTTATTAAGTCATTCCACATTTCAAATATGCTTTTACCCGAATGGCCCGACGACCTTTTTTTTCATGTTATACCTTATTTTTAAAATATTCCACTCTTATATAATTATTTAATTTTTTAGGATTATTGAGAAGTATTTTGAGCTATGTCATAACTTTTAGACTTCATTAATGATATTTTATGATCTTAAGTTTCTATACCATGTTTTTTTATTATCATTTATTGTATCATGATATTTTGAAAAATATTTACCCATCCACTTATTCTATATCATGTTTATTGTTTGATACAATAAGATATGTTTTTACCTAAGTGTTTGATCTCACCACTTTCTTATATTTCCATTTTCCATGGTTATGAATATGATTAGATGATGTGATATTTCTAGAAAAGGGTTTAGAGGAGCATGATTATGGACTGAAATTTATAAGTGGTGTGAAATAAGATGTTTATGTACCTAATCTCAAAGACTCTAAAACTTTATATCTGTGGGTTTCAAAACCTTGTGTGGGATGTATCATCTAAATTATGAAAATATTATACCATTTAAGTTATGTTTTGTTTGTATCGATTCAGTTGGTATAATTGGAGGGTTTAATTTTTTAGAGGGGATCAGTTTATACAACTTTAGTAGAATATATAGGGATATGTCTAAGGGATATTTATAATTATTGGGTAACATCCTAAAATTTTAGTAAAGTAGATATTGTAACATTTTCCTAGAAATTAAATCTTTTTTAGATACTACAAGTGGATATAGGATCTGGCACAAATGTACCCAAGGAAAGTATGAAAACTTATATTTTTAATACACTATATTTCATGATTTATTAGATAAAGGTACACATAAAATAATCCTAGAATATTATTAAGACTATTGTATTTGTGAACTTAGGTATATATAAAATCATCTTAAAACATGGATACAACAACATTATTTAAAACTTCCATACCCTGCTCCTAAAATTCCATTGTTCTTCTAAAAATACATGGGATAATCTGGGAATGTACATAAGAAAGGGGTGATCTATAAAGAATATTAAGGGAATAAACAAAGAATAACATAAGGTAAATTAGTAGTTGTTATCCAAAAGGCATATCAAATAAACATAAGAGGCGTGAGAATCATAATCTTGAACAATGAGGATGATATGACATGATAGCATAAAGGAAATATGTGAACGGTGAGACAATATAAATCATATTATAAACATAAGTAAAGGATAAATTCCAAGAAAAAATAATATGTAAAGTATAGTCCCATAATGGATTAGTTTTAATCCATAATCCCATTCATGATATCTCAAGATACAAATAGATTACCCAATGCATTAGAGTGCTATTTGGGTCCACCCATTATAATATGTACATGCTCATGTGTGCCACATTGGTTATTAAACATACAGATATATTTCATCACATTTAATCACATGATTAAGTATTTTGGGTTACATACATGGAATTTCCCCATAAATTAATTATAGGTAAATCTAGGTGAATACCCTTTCAGTAGAAATGGATGTGGCTATTTATGAGAAAACTGTTTGGAATAAAAAATCATAGGGAATTTTTAGAAACATAATGATGGTACTTAAAGTTTCATAGAGGGGATTAATTAGAGTGAAAGGGGTATATAATAACTTTTAAATCAAAGTGAAGTAATAGAGATATATAAAATCATATTTCAACATGATGAATTATAAATAAAAAGGCATATTTAAAGGAGTTGCTTGAATAAACAGGAATAGGAGAGGATCCCTTACCTTGAGATGGTCCTTATGAATGCTTATGGTGGGATTATTAGGAGATTGGGGGAACCTTGAGATGTATCTAGAGAGGTAAGGTCAAGTAATTTCATTATCTCAATGTTTTTAGTGAAGAAAAATAGGATCTTCGGTGGGTTTTTATAGAAAAAGAGAGTGAAATTCCTTATTAATTTCCAAACATAGGTTTTGGACTCTATATGATAAAGTAATAAAATCCACAAAACTTTCCATTGTATTTGGATATAGTTTCTAAAAAATAGGTTTGGTTTTCATTATTTTAAAAGTTCAGTAACTGATCTCATTAAAATAATACCCTTTGTGATGTGGAAGTTGGTCATGTTTACAAATAATTGATTTTAAAGCATTAAAATATAATATAGGTTATGAAGGATTCATAAAGAATTTATAAAAATATAAAATAACATAAAAACAAATTATTTTAAAGGTAAAATATATATTTGTCCATGTATACCATTTATGGAATATATGGTATCATTTTTTGGTCATTATGATGTCATAATATACAGAGTATATTTATACAATATTTAATTTTGACCCAATAATTGGATTGTCTTCATAAATAGTGAAAAAAATAACAATTAGATAATTTTTATGTGATTATTAAAAAAATTTATTTTTTCTATAAAATTTTCTAAGTATGAGAATTTACACTTTTAAATTAAAAATAGAAATTTATTGAAAAATATTGGTTTTTTGACAATAACAGTTTTTACCCTTATAAATAATATTCTTTACTTTGTAAAATTATTTTATCATTTATATTTAATAAATATTATTTAATTATATTATTTTATTATAATATAATTCATTTAATTGTCTTTAAATTCATCAAAAAGGGTCTTTTTATTGAAATATATATTTCTCAAAATACAAATTGTGTTTCATTACATTAAAAGCTAATTTTTATCAAACATATTGTTTAATAATTATTAAGTAATAATAAAAGTATATATATAATATTTATTTTATAAAAGTATAAAAATTCATATAGTAAGAGTCTAGGTACAAATAACTTTATTAAACAAGTGAATTCCCTAAGGGTAAGGTTTGCAATTGTGAGAATTGTTTTGGGTAGTTCAGCATACATGGTTTGGGCTGTGATCTTGATGAGCTTGAACTTCTCCTATAAACAGTTTTTATAATGATTTAGTAATTGGATATTGTTTTGGTATTGTTCAAGGGAAAATATAATTGATTCTATATCCCTTGGAAACTTTAATAAATGGATTTCATAGGGTACAATCCTACTAGTTGAGGCCATCAATTCTTTCATCTATATCAATTTGAATTTATCATAACCCTTAATATATGATAATAATATTTTCACGGTATAATAGCTATATTATCAATGGTTATAATGACTAATTATATTTTAAATCCAACATGATATACCTTATAATAGTCTAAAATAATGAAAGTTGTGAATGTGTTTTCTCTAACCACATTACACAATAGGGAAATTAATTTAATCACAAAAGGAAATTCATTTATATATGTTTGGGTCCTTACATTATTACCCCATTCAGAAATTTTACCCTCAAAATTTTCATTTCACACACTAAAACATATGAGGGTACTTTTTATCATCACCTCTTCCAGTTCCCATGTCACTTCCTTAAACTTTTGGTTCTGCCACAATACTTTGACTAGGTTAGTTGTATTATTACGTAGAAGTTTGTCTCTACAATATAATATCTTCATCGGATTCTCCTTTTATGAAATATAATTCTTGAGTGGAACCACCTCTAGATTCGGTTCATGTTAGGTGTCTAGTATGCACTTTATTAAGAGGGATACATGGAACACATCATGTACTTTTGATAGGTTTGGCGAGAGTTCTAGTCGATATGCCACCTATTCGATACAATCAAGGATATCAAAGGGTCTGATGTATGTTGTACTAATCTTTACCTTATTACCAAACCTCATTAATTTATTCCATAGTGATATATAAATGAACACTTTATTTATTACCTTAAAATCCATGTCTTATCGACAATTATCTGCATAGTTTTGGTATCGAATTTGTGTGGATTACATATGATGCTGGATAGTTTAGATCTTCTATGTCATCTCCTGGGTAAAATTAGGCCCCATCAGCTTCCACTCTCCTTCTTTATCCCAACATGTGGACTTTGATACCTCTTCCCATACAAAGCCTCATAAGGTTCTATTTGAATACTAGGATAGAAATTTTTGTTATATGAGAACTCCACTTAGGGAAGGTGTTGATCCCAACATACTTGGAATCCATTGAACAAGATATCAATATTTCCTATAGAGTTTGAATGTTCCTTTTAGAATGACCATCCATTTGAGGGTGATAAGCAGTAACAAAGCTCATTTTGTATCCAACTCTTTCCAAAGTCATCTCCAGTACCTCGAGGTAAACCTCAGATATTGATCAGATAAAATAGTCTTTCCACTTCCCTTAAGTATATATTGGTGAGTTGTTTAAGATATAAATATTCCTTGATAGTATTGAAATTAACTGATTTGTTAAGTAAATTGAGTACCACCCATATGAAATTATTGAATTTCGGTGTCCTAGGGAGTCCATTGATGAAATTAGTGGTTATTATTTCCCATTTCCATAATGGTATTGACAGTGGTTGCATCATACCCTTAGATTTTGTTTCATTCTTCCTTGTCTTGTTATCATACCAAACATTGAGATACAAACTATACAATATTCCTCTTTATGTTATCCCACTAAAAGTTTTGATTCATATCTCTATACATCTTAGTGCTTCCTAGATGAATAGATAAGGATGAGCTATGAGCATCCACCGTAAGTAACCTCTTTAGTTCTAGTTTTTATGAGACACATATCTAGGTTCCAAACCTTATAACTCTATCTTTAGAAAAGTTAAACTTCAGAATATTTTCTACCTTATTATGTATGAACTCATCATCATTTTGTCCCCCCTTGATCCTCTCAAGAATATATTATTGAGAAGTTATTTGATAAAGGTAATATGAGAATCCTTTTATTATTCCCATGTCCATCATCTGAATGCCTAAGGAAATTGAATCCCTTTCGATCTCCATCCTGGATATGGTTTTAGGATCCTTTTTAATTATAGAATCTACTACTTTGTTCACATTACCATGATGGTATTAGATTGGAAAATCAAAATCATTGATCAAATCTAACCACATATCATTGTTTCATATTGATATACTTATATGTGAATATATACTTGATGCTTCTATGGTCTGTATATTTGTAACACACATCCCAAAAGAGATAATGTCAAAAGATCTTTGGTGTGAAGATCACTGTAGCCAATTCTAGAACATGTGTTGGGTTGTTCGTCTCATGGATCTTTAATTGCTAGGAGGCATAGACTATCACATTTTTATCTATCATGAGTAAACAACCCAATACCCTTTTGGATGCACCACTATAAATAAAAAATCCATCCCCACTAGTGGGTAATGTGACCATAGTTGTGGTTCTAATACCCTTTTTCATCTCTTTAAAATTTCCCTCAAATTCTACATTGCATAAAAAATTTACCCCCTTTCAAGTTATCTTGGTTAATGA
Organism: Viscum album; assembly: GCA_963277665.1. NCBI lineage: Eukaryota > Viridiplantae > Streptophyta > Magnoliopsida > Santalales > Viscaceae > Viscum > Viscum album. The sequence continues at coordinate 1,062,809,287 of OY728166.1, read as the reverse complement.
GTTTTAAAATCATGATAAGTTTCTCAAAAATCAATGATAGAACCCAAATAATCCATGGAAACTATGGATATCAATAAACAATGTTAGTCTAGGAAATAATTCAATTGAATTTTATTTTGAAGGGTCCATTTATATCCATTTTTTAGTGATAACATTACTAAATAATGATACTTGGTCTAGGTATAAGTTTGATTGAGAAATTAACCACTTGTTTATGAAGGGACTATAAAATTATTCAAGAAACACATCAACATATTCCCTAACAATGGGAATGTAATCAAGGATGATATTTTCATTAGTCTAAATAATTTGAGATAGATAATATTTCTTAAAAGGTAAAAATTTCCATGATTTCGATGATGATACCAAAAAATATTCACCCTCAACCTTTCACTTATATTGAATCAGAGGCTGAATTGCGATACTGAGGGTGATTTATGTCTCCTAGAAATTTATGTTGGATATATACTAGGAAATCCAATCCTTTCCCAGAATAACATCAAATTACACTAAAGGGAGTATCATAATATTTTCTGGGAAATTAATCCCACAAATATGGATAGGGGATAAGTCATATTCTTAGGAAGAGACAATTGACCCATTCACCATATTCACTAATCACTTGACTTCCATGTTTTGAGTTTGTGTTTTAATAACTTTAATAAACTTGTGTGATATGAAAGAATGTGAAGAACCATGGATGATAAACATACAATTCACTATTTGATTCTGGATATAATCATTTACATCATTTAAAATTTACTTAGTGATGATAGTTTTTAAACTATTTATCACTTAAATAGGAAACCATGAACATTAAAGAGATAAATCATAAATGACATATATTCTTTAACCTATGAATTTATAGGTTTTTTATATATGTTATCCATGATCTATTTCCTAACATAAAATCTTATGGGAATTGTTTTCCTTTAATAATGGTTCAAAAGGATCTTTTGAATTTACCAAATAATACCACCCAAGAGTGTCAAACTAGATGTGAATAAAGTCCCACTTTCGTGAACTTGGTGATGATCGAGTCCAGCTCAATGCACCTTTTTTGGGGTTATTACCCCTTGGTACCATTTTTCCAGAGCCACATTCACTTGTAGTATCTAGAAAGGGATATATTTTCTTGGAAAAAACTTAAAATATTATTTAAAAAAATTGGTATGTTTTCCTATGTTCAATCTTGTCCCGAAGGATTTCACAAGAGTTTTCTAATCCTAATCCAAAAAAATAACTAGACCTTACTTTCATACCAACTATGAAAAACTTATTTTAATAGAATTTATTTAATTATTTATTAAATAAAGGTACACATAAAACAATCCTAGAAGATTGATAAGAATAGTGTCTTTTAGAAATTAGGTATATAGTACGTAAACTTGAAGCATGGATGCAAAACCATTATTAAAAACTTCCTTAACATGATCCTAAGATTCCATCAGTCTTTTAAAACTATATGGGATAACCTGGGGAGGTACATAAGAAAGGGGTGATCTATAAAGCGTAGTAAGAGAATAAAAAAGATATAACATATGGTAAAGAAATACATGTTATCTAATAGGCCTATAAAGGTAACATAAGAGGGATTATAATCATAATCTTGATCAATGAGGAATGATATAACATTATTTCATTAAGGCAACATTGGAATGTGGAGGCAACATAAATCATGGCATGAACATAAGTCAAGGATAAATTGAAAGACAACATCACATGGTTAAAGAGTCCCATAAGGGATACGGTTTAATCCTCAATCCCATACACAATGTATCATGAGACTAAAACATTTCCCAATGCATTTGAGCGATATCTGGGTTCACCCATCATAATATGTACATGATCACTTGTGCTATATAGATCATTAAAAATACATTCATATTTATTAAAATTTAATTACATGATTATATAGTTAGGGTTAAATAAATAGAAGTCCCCAATAAATGAAGGATATGTACATCTAGGTGAATACCCTTGAGTACAAATGGGGATGGGCATTCACCACACAATTGTTTGGAATGAAAAATAAAAGGTAAATTTGAGCAGAATAATGATGATACTTAAAGTTTTATATAAGGGTTTAATGAGAGTGAAAGTGGTTAATTATCACTTGGAAATCATAAGGTATATAATAGGGAAATATAAAATCATATTAAAACATGAGTAATTGAAAAAAAAATCATAATTTAAAGCAGTTTCTTGAATAAAGATGAGGAGGGGATCCCTTACCTTGAGAGGGTGCTTCTTAAAGCTTAGGAGGGGATTATTATGATATTGGTGTAACATTGGGAGGGATATAGAGAAGGAAGGGTGGTGTAGTTTCTTGATACTAGAGTATTTAGTGAATCAGAATGAGAGGTTGGGAACCATATGTCAAAAGAGAGGATAATTATTTATTTATTTCCAAACATAGGTTTTGGATTCTATATGATAAATTAATCAAAAACACAAAATTTACCATGGGTTTTCCAATGGTTTCTACCAAAGTGGAGTGGTTTTAATTATTTTAAAAGTTTATGATCTAAGATCCTTAAAATAATACTATTGGTGTTGTGGAAGTGTGTCATGTTTTCAAATAATTGATTTTAAAACCTTAAAATATAATATAGATTTTGGAGGATTCCTTATAGATTTAAAAAAATAAACAAAAAAAATTATTTTAAAGGTGATATATATATTTTATAAATTCCTTTTATGTCATATATTAAATCACTTTTTGGTCATTATGATGTCATAATACACATAGTATATTTATACCGCATTTAATTTTGACCAAAAAAATTGACTATCTCAAAAAATTATGAAAAAATCACCATTGGATAATTTCAATATGATGATTTAAAAAAATATATTTATTTTATCTATAAAATTTTCTAAGTATTATAATTCACACTTTTAAATAAAAAATCTCCATTTATTGGAAAATACTATTTTTTTTGACAATAATAATTTTTACCCTTAAAAAAATTATTTTTGACTTCAAAAAATTATATTATAATTTATATTTAATAAGTAATATTTAATAATAACATTTTATTAGAATATAATTCATTTATAAAATTATTTAATTCATTAAAAATATTGTTTTAATTGAACTATATATTTCTTGAAAATACAATTTTTGTTTCATCATATCAAAATCTATTTTTTATAAAAATTATTATTTAATAATTATAAAGTAATAATAAAAGAATAAATATAATAATTATTTTATAAAAGTATAAAAATTCATACTTTTAGGTTCTATACACATATCCCTTTATCACATCATTGAACGACAAAAGGGTAAGGTGTGCAATGATGATATTTTCTTGGGGTGGTTCAACGTACATGGTTTGGGACATGATCTCAATGATCTTGAACTTCTTGTTTAATCTCAGATTAGACTTGGTCAAGGGGTAATAATAGTGATTCTATCTCCCTTAGAAGCTATAAAAAATGGGTTTCATAGGGTATTATCTTACTAGTTGAGGCCATCACTTCTCTCATCTATATATATTGGACTTTATCATAACCCTTAATATATACTCATCATATGATCACTGTATAATTACTATATTATAAATGGTTTTGATGCTTAATGATATTTTAAATCTGATAAGGTATAACTTATAATGGTCTAAACTAAGTAAAGTAGTGCATGTGTTTTATATAACCACATTCTACAATAGGTAATTTAATCTAATCACAAATGGAACTTCATTTATAAAAGTTACGGTCATTATAGGTAGTAAACCTTAAAAGGTCACATTAGTTATTAAATCAGTTGCTACCCGATGCAAGATAAATAGGTGTAACTAAAAACCTAGTTTGACACTCCCAGTGGTTCTAATTCTATTTATGAATCATTTTTATGGATTTGAATATATAACTAGTTCAATTAGAAAAATATCCATGGATAACCTTTATTGAAAAATAGAGATTCATAGGCTAATATGTGAATTAAATTTATGAAATCCTCCTCCTTTGTTTATATTTTCATTACATGTACATTCAATAATTTAATTATACTCATTCCCAATTTTCCTTTTGTCATGGTAATGGTGGTAACTTATGATAACTGAGTGAATAATGGGTATGATCACACAATAATTAACTCACCAGATCCCATTAGGTCCCTATAGTTAAGAATAGTTGAGTGAGATTAGTACTGGTAAGGGAGACCACTTGGGAAGATACTCCCTGTTAATCTAGTTATACTTCCCTTGGTATAATTCGATGTAATATTTGGAATAACTAGATTTCCATTCTTAAAGTAAATATCAAATGTTAGGATAAAGAAATATCATTTAATATACCAAATTATCATATTATCAAGTATCAATGTAAGGATGATTATGCACTACCTATGGAAGAAAATTATATAATATTCATCTTGATACCCAACACCGAGGGACTCTTGAATCAAATGATGAAGGATGAAGTCAACATTGGTGGCACACCTGTTGTACAAGAGTATAATGATGTATTTATAGACGAACTATCTAGATTTTTACTAGAGTGTGAGGTGGAGTTTTCAAACAAACTCTTACCTAGATCCATTCATATCTCAAGAATTCTATATATGATGTCTCCCATTGAATCAGATTAATTAATTAAGAAACTATAAGAGAATCTGGATAAGGATATTATATTCCCTAGTGCTTCATCATGGGGTACACTAGCCCTCTTTTTTAGAACAAGGATGTATCAATGTGTATTTTCATTAATTATAATGATATTAATAAAATCAAAATCAATAACAATCATCCTCTACCACATATTGATAATTTGTTCGATCAAATCATAGGAGCCCAATAATTTACAAAGATTAACCTTCAATCTAGATATCATAAGGTAAGGGTTAAAAGGGAGGATATTTCCAAGACAACTTTTCATAAAAGACATGGAAACTATAAATTTATATTGATTACCTCTATAATTCTGAATTATACAAATATCTTCATGGATATAATTAATAGAGTCTTTAGAGACTAGATTGATCAAATTTTGGTCATCTTTATAGAAGATATTCTTATATATTCAATGAATAAGGAAGAACATGGAGATCAGTTTCAGATATTGTTAAATATCTTAATAATGGAGAAACTATATGAAATTTTTTTCAAGTGTGAATTATGGAAGAAAAAGGTATAATTCTTAGGTCATGTAATCACAAGAAATGAAATATTTGTAGATCCATAAAAGATGGAAGTTTTATAAAAATTTCCAAGACCGACCACTATAACCAAGATATATAGTTTTCACATCTTAGATAGATACTGTAAAACTTTATAAGTAATTTATCATGTCTATAAAATACAATAACCATGTTAACACATAAAGGACTAAAGTTCATTTGGTCAAAGGAATGTAAAGAACTTTATAAGGAACTAAAAAAGAGATTGGTCATGTCACAAACCATTACTCGGGGCCCGTGATGTGACTACCCCAATCCCACCTTCCATAGGCTAGGGGCTGGCGACTAGCACCAAAGGTGTATTCCCTAAAATTGGGAAGGCATTGCCTTTATAACCTATAATCTCACGCAACTAAACACACTACAAGATACGAAATCAATTCAACTGCATAGTAAACAAGTGAGTACAATAAGTAAAAAGGGGCTGGAATACAAGACCAACTGGAAAGTACAAGTACAACTGGAATGCAATACAACTAAAGAAAAAGGAAGATAACTACTGGATCCTCCTCTGAGGTTCCTACCAGAAGAGTAAGTACATATCACCTCCTCAACACTCCACGTCGGTCCGTCTCCTCCGTGTACAGACTCGTCATATGTTCCACCTCCTAGTACCATCCAATCCTGGTACTCTTAGCCTCAATCAATGTTGTTCGTCGTCTGCATCCAACACAATAAGGTGTGGGCATAACCCGTGCAGGGTTGAGTATAACGATACTCAGTAAGGACCCCGAGACCCTCAAGGTCTCACAAAAATACACCAAAGGATAAACCAAAAAGTATGAAATCAATAGATAACTCTACTTAGGTATATGCCCATACATATACCTAAGTTATCAAGTATTCCATCTCAATCATGAGGAAAACACAGAAAAAATGACTCAGCTCAAACAAGGATTTTATTCCCAGGGTAGTATCAAGTAACAACCCCAGTCACATTGTAGAAACCTCAGTGGTAGGAGAACTCCTCCTCTATCGAGTAAAGTGGGCCTACCGCGACACCAAGAATGCTTCCCAGTAACCTTGGACTACTGAGGTACTCCTCCTGTCGAGTACTGTGGATCTTCTATATCACCAAGCATGCTCCCCACCGTGGGTCTGCCGCGACACCAAGCGCGCTCCCCCTCATAGCCTACTGAGGTACTCCTCCTATCAAGTACCATGGGTCTTCCATGACACCAAGGTTCTCCCCACTGTGGGTTGGCCACAACACCACGGTACTCTCCACTGGGCTAGTAGAGTCACTCCGAGTCAAAACGGTCAGCGGTCGTTAGGTCTCAGCCAGCTACTAGGTCTCCACACTATGCTCGCTCGTCTTTGGGAGGATCTTCTCCACGAGCTGCTGGTCGATACTCCAACTATCACAAAGTACCACGAAGGAGTATCTCAAAGGTCCGCCACATCATAGGGGTTTCAACGCAATAGCTGACGCGTCAATCAGACTCTTGGTCTGTGAGTTATTAGTCATTTAGTCCCGGGGGCCTGTTTGGATTTGTGCTCGATCCAACCTGAACATTTATCATATCAAACCAAAACTCTAGTGGAGTATACTCAAATTGACCGTCTCACTCCAAGATATCCATCTCCATTGAAAGTTTTTCAAACGGACTTCTGGTGCCAAAGATATGGCCAAAAGAAGGTAAAGCGGCGTAGTGGGTCCGGGTTTGGTTCAACCCGGCCTAGACCGACCCTATTCGGGTCGACCCAGCCCGACCCGTTGGGTCTGGCCCGACCCTCAGGGTCTGGTCCAGCTGGCCGTGAGGGCCAAAAGGGGTCGTGGAAGCCACGAAGTCTGCGAGGCGGCTCGACTCGGCTCGGCACGGCCGCAAAGGCCGTGGGGGGAGGCAGTCCGGCCGTGGGATGACGGACTGGATGTGAGGGGCGCCGCGAGGCCGGTTCATCCCGGAGGGAAACGTGAGGGTGGCTCGGCCCAAAGGGCACCGTGGGGGGTGGCTCGGACTGGATGTCGCGGGCCAGTTCGGCCGGGGCGCTGTGCGGGTTGCGGACCATTTTGGTTGGGCCGCCATGAGGGGCTCAGGCCAGTTCGGCCAAGGCGCCGTGAGGAGGCGAAGGCAGCTCAGACAGGGGTGGAGTGTTGGCTAGGTGGCTCAGCACGGTGGCAGTTCGGTGGTGGTGTGAAGAGGCGGAGGATGCAGGTGCCGCGTGGAGACGCGACGAGGCTGTTGGAAACGGAGCGCCATAGGGCGTGGAGGTCGTGGGCGGCGGTGGCCGTGGGTGGCGGATAATGTTTCCTTTGTCGTCTTACTCCATTTATAAGAACACACCAAAGAAGAATGGAGGAGGGGTCAGGCCATGTTAGTTTGGCCCGCACCCTCTACCTTTAGAGTGATAGCAAGCGGCTCAACATAGAATAATAATGAAGAACATCAAACCCTTCCACAATGATTATTCCCAAAACCCGCAAAAGGAAACATATGAGGATCAACTAGTTTGAAAGTTGATCCGTGTTCCTTGTTCTAGAAGGGAAGAACATGAGTATATAAATCAATCACAATAATCCTCTACCTTGTTCTTTGTTGGCTGAAATTAGCGTGAGAAGGCGAACAACGATTCGTTGTAGACGAACACGTCCTACGTCGGAGGATGTTCCGAGTAAGAAAGTTGAATTCGAGGTCATTATTCATAGTCTAAGGCATTCCTCATCGACGTTCTTCATCGGTGGAGCATTATTCATTGGAGAACATAATCCTCCAAGTGTTGGGTATCGTGTCACTTTACCAGTGCTTCATCGCTAGGTGAAGCCATCCCTAAACCTTCTCCCAAGCTTCATATATATTGGAGAGGGGGGGGGGGAGGTATGTAACAATCGTGAAATTTATGACGGTTCATTTATTAGAAATCTTCCTAAATTCCAATGATGTTGTTAGTTAATTTAAAAAGGGGCCAAGCCAATTAATTTACGTTGGTGCAAATAATAGTGGTGTGTTGGCATAATTAATGTGGAGGAAGGTCAAGAGGCTCCTCTACATTATTGAGAGAGTTGAGATGTTTCTCCCACATTAAGAGGGGAGTTGGGAGGTTTATCCCTTGGGTGGTCCCCACCAATATAACGTCTCATGGGAGGTTAGGGTCTAGCGATCCCCACCACCATAACCTCTCATGGGAGGTTAAGGTCTGGTGGTCCCCACTTCCCCACTTCCACAAGGAGGTTTAGTTCCGGTGGACCCCACCTCCCAACACCCACATGCGTGTTGCAAATAAAAATAAAGTGTCACACAGTTTTATTTTTATTTTTATTCTTTCACGAAAAAACCAAAAACTAACTTTCACCCTTGACCATCTTCCATCGAGGTGAAATTATCTTTCATCAAATATTGGTACTATGAGTTCAATGGTGCCCTTGGATTTCAATTCTGTGCACTGGTTCAAAAGTTACAAAATTCCACTAGCGTGTTTACTGAACGTACCTGAAAAAAAGTTCGAAAAATTATTATCATTCACCCTCGACCCGCACCGGTCGAGGTAAGGCTCTTACTAGATGAAACACTCCCCAAAAAACCCAAAAGTACTGTTGTATTTTCAATCCGAGTTACTATTTAGAAGTTATGAATTTTACAGTAAAATAATTGTCACTTAATTATTTTATTTGCGGCCAAAAATTAACTTTATCTGGTGGCCCACTCTAGCCAAAGTTAGTATCTAATTAAAGAAAGAATACCCTCATGAGTTTAGCGGTGGTCTCAGATTTTTAATCGTAGTTACCACTTGTGAGTTATAAGCATTTGAAAAATAAAATAATTTATTTAATTATTTTATTTACGATTATGACATTTATTGTAACGCCCCGAACCCAGCTACCTAGAGTCGGTGCATTACTTCGTAACATTGGCATGATCACAAAAGATCAAGTCTCGAAAGACTGATTAGTTTAGTAGCCTTGGAAACACTAGATACATTAATAAGTCTTACATTACATCATAAAGTAAAACAAAACTACAACATCTTCTCTTCATATCCACTTATATTATCCCTGCAGGTCATTTATAATATACTTCTTCACATCCTGGAAAAATTAAAACATTGAAAGGGGTGAGCTCAGATGATTAGTAAGGATAACAACATAGCGGAAGCTTTCATAAATAAACATTAACATTTAAGGCAATGTATAACTAAAACAAAAGCCTTTTAAACTTGAACTTTAGCATAATATGGAAAAAGTAAAATGAAATAATGCCATTTACTTACTCACATGGATATTCTACTAGTCGAATAATCACATGAAATATCATTAACCACTTTCATAATAATGTAATGCATAATTCCAGACTATCATAACCACGTAGCCAATGCCTCGTGCCAAGGCCACAAATAAGATTTTTTCAAGGCCTCGTGCCAAGGCACTAGTTTGTCTCATGAGACCTACCGATGCAATTTTTTTAGAAGATGCGTATGTTTAAAATTGCTCAAATATACTCCAGTGTTTTTCTAAAAACATTATGCAAGCTTCTTAAAACAAAATAACTAATTCTCAGACTGCTCGACTAATTACAGGCCATGATGGGTCCATGCCCAATCCCTTCCTGTCTACCACACTCAAGAGTTGGGTTTTCTGAAAACATTTTTAAGCTTACGTTAAATACATATACATTTGCACTGGATTTTCATATATTAGAGAGAAATATCTCTTTTTGAAATCATTTAAAAATCACATAATTATAAAATAAAACCTTTTGAATAAACGTAAAAGTCAAAGGGGTTTATACACCATATAAAAGAAAGTTGTGTATAAAACAAAATATGCCTCAATGTAAGGATATTGAGACGAAGTCCCTTACAAAGATCATTTTTTTAAATAAATTAAATCTATTATGTGTATTCACTATAAGTACAAATAAAGATAGTACAAATACAAGATAGTACATAATAATATCATGACATAATTTGAAAGTAGGAGATTAACCCAAAGAATGGAAATTGGGTTAAGAAATTCCCTTACCTTGCGTCTTGTCCTGACTCGACCATTCTTTAACCTCCTGAATAATAAACTAGAGTTAATTTCTATTTACTTAAGAACCTTTTTCATGTTCATTATTCCTTTTATATCCCTTATTGTGACGACCCGTCCTCGAGGCCCGTGCCGTGACTACCCCAAGCCCGCCTTCCATAGGCCAGGGGCTGGTGACTAGCACCAAGGCGTAAATCCCAACAAAAAGGGAAGGCATTGCCTTTGAAAAGTAAACAAGCACCATAGAGCAAGCAAGAAGAAAAGTAAACTCTAAGTAAAACTGTAACAAGCTGTGCTGAAAAAAAGAAGGGGCCGGAAATACAAGCCCAACTGTAAAGTACAACTAAAAGGGAAAAACAGAAACTGTAAAGAAAAGCCGCAGCGTCGAGCCATCCTCTGGAAGTCCCACCTTAAGGGTGGGTATAGATAGCCTCCACAGCTCCTCGGTCTAGCTATCTGCTCCGAGTACGTCCCACCCAGTGGTCCACCTCCAGGTACAGTCCTGCTCCGCACGCCTCCACCCCGATCAGCGCTGCCCGTCGTCTGCAACAAACACCACGAAGTGCGGGCATAGCCCGTGCAGGGGTGAGTATAAGCTACTCATTAGGGACCCCGAGACCCCCGTAGGTCTCCTGAAACCCACAAAGGATAACCACAAATTAAATATGCAATCACGAAGTAACATCTGACACGGCATAGGTATATGCCCATACATATACATAAGTCATCAATTCCCGTTCGGCTCCAACATCCGAGCCCAAGCACAACCCAGTACACACAGGAAAGCAAACGTATACCCACACAGGATAGCACAACACAATCCACAAAGGAGAGTAAACAGTAAATCCACACAGGATAGCTCAACACAGTCCACAAGGAGAGTAAACAGTAAATCCACACAGGATAGCTCAACACAATCCACAAAGGAGCATAATAGTAAATCCACACAGGATAGCTCAACACAATCCACAAAGGAGAGTAAACAGTAAATCCACACAGGATAGCTCAACACAATCCACAAAGGAGAGTAACAGTAAATCCACACAGGATAGCTCAACACAATCCACAAAGGAGAGTAACACAAGATTCAGCTCACACAGGTATACTTCGTCGAAAAGGTGAAAGGGATGATCAGGTATAGATACTGATTCATCTAAGCTGGGACCCACATAAGATACAAGACCAGCACGGCTGGGACCCACATAGGATACAAGACCAACACAGCTAGGACCCACATAGGATACAAGACCAGCTGACTTCATTGATTCATCTATACTGGGACCCACATAGGATACAAGACCAGTATTGAATCATCCAAGCTGGGACCCAAATAGGATACAAGACCAGCTGTCTTCATTGATTCATCTATACTGGGACCCACATAGGATACAAGACCAGTATTGAATTATCTAAGATGGGACCCACATAGGATACAAGACCAGTATTGAATTATCTAAGCTGGGACCCACATAGGATACAAGACCAGCTGTCTTCATTGATTCATCTATACTGGGACCCACATAGGATACACGACCAGTATTGAATTACCTAAGCTGGGACCCACATAGGATACAAGACCAATATTGAATTATCTAAGCTGGGACCCACATAGGATACAAGACCAGCTGTCTTCATTGATTCATCTATACTGGGACCCACATAGGATACAAGACCAGTATTGAATTATCTAAGTTGGGACCCACATAGGATACAAGACCAGCACAGCTAGGACCCACATAGGATCGGGCCCACACAGGACCTGTAGCACTGATCCACGTAGGATCACTGAGTGAAGTAGTCGTCGCAGTCCACTGAGGATCACTGCAAAGTCGTCGCCGCAGTCCACTGAGGATCTCTGCACGGTCGTCGTCGGAGTCCACAGAGGATCTCTGCATAGTCGTCGCTGTCGAAGAAGTAGTCGCAGCCAGCACTAGGGTTCCGCACACAGCAAGCTCGTTCGGGAGGGTCCGCTCCCAGAGCCGAGAGGCCGATACATCAAATGTCACAAAGTCCGATGTTGATGTATCCAAAAGTTCTGTATCGTCAACAGGAACTCAACGTCGCAGACGGCGCGTCAATCGGACTCCCGGTCTGAGAGTTATTGGCTTTTTTGTCCTAGGGGCCCTGTTGGTTTTTAAGGAAAAACCAACCCGACCGTACTCCACCTGCATCCAAACCTCGGGCGGAGTGATCCAAAATATCCGTCTCACTTAGAGGAACTCAACAAAGCTGACGGTACATCAATCGGACGTCCGTAGCTCAAGATATGAGTGTTTCCGCTCCGAGGGCCGGGTTGGTTTCGTGTACAAACCAACCCGACCATACTCCACCTGTGTCCAAACCTCGGGCGGAGTATGCCAAAAGATCCGTCTCACTTAGAGGAACTCAACAAAGCTGACGACACGTCAATCGGACGTCCGTAGCTCAAGATATGAGTGTTTCCGCTCCGAGGGCCCGGTTGGTTTCGTGTACGAACCAACCCGACCATACTCCACCTGTGTCCAAACCTCGGGCAGAGTATTCCAAAAGATCCTTCTCACTTAGAGGAACTCAACAAAGCTGACGACACATCAATCGGACGTCCGTAGCTCAAGATATGAGCGTTTCCGCTCCGAGGGCCCGGTTGGTTTCGTGTACGAACCAACCCGACTGAACCCAAAGTATTCTGAAACCTTGAGTGCGATATACCGAAACGACCGTCTCGATCCAAGGATCGCGTTGCCGCTGACAGCGAGTCGTTTGGAGGCCCGTAGCCCAAGTTACGAGTATTTGAACGAAAACCGTCCGAAGACGGGGGGTCCGGGCCCGGGCCGACCCGGCCCGACCCACCCGGGTCGGCCGAACCCGGTCCGACCGGTCGGGCTCGGCCAGCCCAGCTCGGCTCGGCCGAGCTACGCGGGGGGGAGCCGCCACCCCTGCGTGACACCCCCGCGACGCCCGTGGGGTGTCTCCCTGGGCAGCCGAGCGACGCGGGGGGAGCCGCCGCCCCCGCGTGACAACCCCGCGGCACCCGCGGGGTGTCACTCGGACAACCGGACGCGACATCAGCCACGTCCCACGCGCGCCGGACCCGCGCGGCCACTGGTCCGCGAGCGCTGCCGCCACGGCTTCTACCGCGGCGGCCTTGTCCGGCGGTGCACCGGGGCGCCGCCGCGCTGGCGACCCGCGCCGCCGGCGGCTTCCACGGGCCCCCTGAGTCGCTCTGGTGGTCCGTTTTTGTTCCCGTCTGCGCTGCTGCTCCTCTCGGGACTCGCTCTTCACTGAGGAACCATCACACCTCCGTTGCGGCACGTTCCGTCGTCGCCCGTCAAATCCGCATAACAACGAAGAACAGCGGAGGGTTGTCGGGCCGTGTTCGTTTGGCCCGCACCCTACACGTTAGAGATAAACAACGGGAGGAAACAAATTCAACATATGAATTCAACAATTTTATTGGGATAAAATTGTTCTTATTTTTCCGGTTCTTTACTTTTAAAAAGAAAAAGAACGATCACGGGAAAAGGAATAACTCACAACAACCCCTACCTCGTTGGTCGTCGTCGTACGGACGTCCTTCGCGGAAATGCTCGTCGCGGAAGGTGGAGATCGTCGCGTCATCACGGAAAGGTGTTGCGTCATCGTGGAACACGACGTTGAGTCGGCGAACTCAACGGACCATGAAACAACAGATTTAATTTAATTAAATCATTAAACCCGTGTTTTGGTAAACACCACAAAGGAGATTAAAAAGAAAGTCGAAGACTCTTACCTCAAGTAGCCGATCGAAGATCCGTCACGGAGGAAGAGACGTCGCAGAAGAATGTTGCAGGAAGGGAACGTCTGCGTCGCGGAACACGGCGTCACGTCGCGTCGATTTCCGGGTTCGGTGTTCTTCGTCGGAGGCCGGCATTCTTCACATTCTTCGCGTTCTTCGCGTTCTTCGCGAAGAAGGATAAAGGCACGAGGACTCTGCCAAACCTCTCAACCAGTAATCCTCCAAAAAGATTGGTTGGTCTTATTTTATTATTATGCCAACACACGAAAAAGGGTAAGTAACGACTCATCAATTCGTTGAATTAATTCAACGAAAGAAACAACTCATTTAATTTACGAAATAAACCGCCCAATTAAATGGTCTGTTAAGAATTTAAGAAAACGCGTCAGTTGACTTTCATAATGACGGGTTTTCGCGGGTGCGTTACTTAGCGGAAAGAAACGGCGGGGCTCGTGCAGGCCCCACCTCACATATATCCTACCAAGGGGGTAGGATATTTCTGGATAGCATCCTATCCGGATCAACTCAGTTTAAGCCGTCTTTAAGTGGCTTCAAGTGGCTCCCAAGTGGCTTAAGTGAAATAAAATAATGTTGTCGTAAAATTATTTTATTTCTTAACTTTAAGCCCAAAATTTAAAAACCACACCCTAGAAAACGCAACTCCGGAAGAGGCGTTTCTAAGCGAATATCAGTGCTGCGATTTCATCGGTGCCCTCAGAATTCGATTCTGGGCACCGTTTCAAAAGTTAGAAAAACCCGCTCATCCGTTCACTGAACGTACCCGAGCCAAACTTCGGAAAATGATTCCGGGCACACCGGGCCTCGGAATCAGGTGCCGTCAGAAACTGCACTCTTTCAAAATTCCAAAGAAAATTTAGAAAAAAATTTCCTTGAAATTTACGGGTATTTACACTTATTACCATGTTATGAACATTATGTAATTATTAAAGTTTATAACGGTCATTTTGTCGATCTTAGGTACTTGAGTCAAAAATAAAATTCTTATAATTACAAGTTGTTCATGTGGTGATATATCTATTATATCCAGAATTATATTTATGATATAGATATCATATATCTCATATATATCCAGTATATACATGCATTTATAATATTCCATAACGTTTAGAGGTAAGAAATGAAATGCACCATTCATGGAGACGGTAAGCCGTACGTACGCATGAACGCTACTTTCATTTCTATTTAGTATTTAATGAAATCATAATGATATAAAGGTATATTATAATTCTAGTATAACATCATATATAATATCATTTACTCCATCCTTTATACATCCCACATATGGTATTAACGATTCAAATCACTTTGAGGGGGCGGTAGTCCGCACTTCCTAAAATGAAAATATCACGTTTACCCATAATGGAAATAATAAAGGTTTGAAATAAATGAAAAATACAAAACCTTAAGTAAAACATAAACATATTATATATAATTTATAAATAGAGTGACATCTTAATGGCCACCTTTGAAGGTGTTTTATGAGTGTTGAACAATCATCGTTTCGTGAGGCAGAAATTCGCCATCCACAGAAACCGTATGTTCTTTAACCATTAGATGTAGGTGTGTGTAAGTGTAGCTCGAATCCTTTTTATAACAACATCCTAGTATATTGAGGATACTGGTGTTGTTACAAAATAAATTAATAAAAAGAGTTTATGGGGTTGGAGAAGCAAAATAAAACAAAATAACATAAGAGAAGACATTACCTTAAAATCGGGTAACTCTTTTTGATTTGAGCCAAAGGCTTCCTTGGGAAGAGTTCTGCCCAAAGTGAGGCTTCTAGGAGTAGGGGGGGGGAAGTTGGGAGAGTATTTGGGCAGAGGTTGGCCGAGCCAAATGGCTTGAAAGTGTGAATGAGGTGGTAGAGGTGGAGGCCTTTTATAAGAGGAGAGGAGGGGCACTCTTGGAAAGTAAGGAAATTTTACATTATTATACAATTCTTTTTGGATTATAAAGGTCCCAAAATTATATAATTCGTGGCTAAGGTGATAAGGGTTCGAAATCTACCCATCCAATAGTTTTTGGACAAGTGTAAGCCTTGGATTTTACATTATCTTTTCATTTTATTAAAATTGTTAAATAATGAGGTCATCGCTGCATCATCATGATGTCATAAATAATTCAATTTATTTAATGTCTAAAAATTATAAAAAAAATACTATGATGTAAGAAATCTTTTTATCTTTTTCAATGACTATTTATAGTCAAAAATATGACTTGTATAACCCCATGTAAAAATTGTTTTAGTAAAACATTTCATGTTTGTGTCATTTTTTCACTTTAACATTAAATAAAAGGTATTTATGTCATTTTCCAACTAAAGTGGCTCCATGGGGTCCCCAAGTTGACCCATGGATTGTCTTGGTCGGCCATGGCACATCCAATGAGGGTAGGACATGTTTCAAGCTCATCTCATATTATTAAAACATTATTTTTACCTTAAACTACACTAATTACCTCTAATCGCGATTAAGAACTTAAAAGTTACTATTCACCAAAAATTATTTTAATCTAATTGAACCACATTTTACTTCTTAATGACAACCATTTATGTCGAATTTTTGAAATTCAAAACACAGAAGTGGTAATATTTCATTTAAACGAAAAATCAGTTTTTTAACTACCACTTAGTGGTTTCACTATTCATCAAAAATTGAAGTTTTTCAGAACAATGCCAAAATTTCACCCTAAGCTATAATTGATATTCTGAATTAAAAAATGATTTCTATTTTATGAAATTCCAAACATATAAGTTTCATTAATTAATTTTATAATTAATTCCCACCGTCACAACAAGTAGCGTGTTTTTAAGAAACAATATATATCAAAAGATTGACAATTGTTTATGTCCAATTTCAAAGTGAAATTAATTCTAATGACCACCATTGGATATAATGGTAAAAATATATTCTAATTATACTTTAAAACCACTCAATAGTATAACTTATCACTACAAATTATTTTGATTAAAAAAGTTGTTTTAAGTAGTTTTCACTATTCATAAAAAATTGGAAGTTCTCAGAAAATTACAAAAAATTCAACATAGGCTAATTTCAATATTAGGAATACAAAAATGAATTCCATTTTGAAATATAAAATATCTATAATTTTAAAAAGTGGGTATTACTATTCCTAATGACTACTTTGATTAGTCACGGTGTGTTAGAACTCGAACTTGCGTAAAATGCAAGCTATTGCATTATTGAAAGAGAGGCGTATCGTGGAAGCTTGGGGTGTTACATTATCCCCTCCTTCAATAAATTGCGTCCTCGCAATTTGAAAATTTTCTTTGAAAATAAAAGGTTGAAAATAGAAAATACCTTTGTGGAAAACCCACATCGGAAATAAGGTTAATAAAAATATAACTTTAAAAGAATGAAAGATAAGTTCAAAGGTCACCCGAGATAGCCCATACTAGGATTCTATGAAAATATGGATATGGAAGAAAAAAAAACCATCAAGGTCTGATGGAGAGTTGTAGAAAACTGGATTAGGAGAAAGTTAACAATAAGAAAATCACAAACTTGTGATTGGTTAAACGGTCATTGAATCCCCAGTTGGAAAATTTAACCAGCAATGTTTTTGTTTTAAGTTACCTTTTATAAAGTTAAAGAATTTATTTAGGAGATTTACTAAGAACGTAAGGGAATATACATACTTGTCATATAGACTTTCATTCTTTAATAAATTTTTACCAAAAACCCATCTTTCACTTTAAAAGGTAATAGAACTCAAAAATATTCTATTTATCCTAATTGTATAAGGTTCTAAATATTAACACATACCATTTAGATTAGTAAAACTATTTTGTAATAACCAGGGACTTTACGTAGTCTAGTGGTTGGCGATTAATCGCAATCGAACTATGGTTGTGGGTTCGATTCCCACAACTTTTTCCGACGCGATGGGTTGTCACTCGGTCTGTGTGTTGTCCTTTTTATTAATATCCAAAAATAACCTTAACAATAGTATCCAAT
Organism: Viscum album; assembly: GCA_963277665.1. Taxonomy (NCBI): domain Eukaryota; kingdom Viridiplantae; phylum Streptophyta; class Magnoliopsida; order Santalales; family Viscaceae; genus Viscum; species Viscum album. The sequence continues at coordinate 1,062,791,384 of OY728166.1, read as the reverse complement.
GTAAAATATAATCCATTCCAACCTTTATAGTTATCCAAAATACTTCTGTCCAACTCACAGTCCAGATTTTATGAGGAAGGTAAACATAATGAAGCTCCTTTTTTTTTCTGCGTAACAACATGTGAACACCTTCATCATGTATTCTTTTAAAACACTGCAACATATTGAATTACCATAAATCCTTATTGATTACATTCATGATCCCTTATTCCTTATAGAAAACTAGATATACTCCTTCTATCCAAAAATGTATACAAATCATTAATCAGTTTCAAGGATGTTAAGAATATCCAACATAATTTATCCGAATCAATCATGTCTTATTCCAAAATCACTATCTCGGTATCAAAACCATATTATGGTTTATCTTTCTCTCAACCATATATTTTCCAAAAATTTAACCTACTGTGGAGTCACTTTTCTTGGTTCCACACAATCTCAAGTCCTAGATGAAATAGTAATGCAGTACAATCCTTATATACTCCATAATTATTATAACCAGTACATCATTGATACAACACTCAAATTACAAAATTCTTTAATAACAACATAAGAACTCTAATCATTCCTCCTCATCTGTGGTAGTATCATAACTTGATCATTATCCAATAACATCATTTGGGGCATACTCTGATGATTTGAACATTGGTTTGCGTAGTGTCCCCACTCCTTGCAGATGAAGCATTGTACATTTGAAACCTTTTTCTTACCCTTGCAGTCACGCACTTGATGTCCTTTTTTTCCATACTTATAACAAACTCCCATTCACTTTAGGAAAATTCCAAGGTGTTTCTTCCCAGAGTTATCACATATTGGAAAATTCTTCTTTTCCCTCGTCCCTTTATCCATCATTCTCTCTTCCATCCTTTTCTTCTCTTTCATCCCTTCAAATCCATAAGACTCAGATAATTATCTACTTATCTTATTAACACATGATACTATTTCTTCATATATTGATAACACATGGGAGAATATTTCCCTTCTAAATGTTGGATTAATACCATGAAAGATATGATCCTTCTTACTCTTTGGATCATACGTATTGATGGAGTTCACATTCCTTCTACAGGGCGCCATTTCTATACAATTCCATAAACTAGGTTAGTTTATGAATCGAAATACATAATAACAAACTTGAAAACACTTATAATAAATTGAACTATTTATGGATATAATCCATAATCATAAGAAATGTTTTCTTTTAGGAAGTATATACTCATAACCCTTCATAGTGGTTTGTAAACAAAATGTGAATTATCCTAAGCATATCCCCCAGGAGTGTCGTAACCAAAAGTGCAGCAAGGCCCATTGTCGTGCACCAGTTCCCGTTCGAGTCTAGCTCAAAGCAGTGTTTTCGGGTTTTACCCCTTGGTACATCTGTGCCAGAGCCACCTCTACCTGCTCGTATCCAGACAGGGATGTATTGCTCAGAAAACTCACAAAATCTATATAATACCAAAATTCTAGGAAGTTCTTCTATACTAATCCTTATAGTCTATCTTCGGGCTATGTGCTCTAATCAGAGTTTATCTAAATCTAGCTTCCAAGGTTAGTACTAAACTGCCTCTAATACCAACTGTAACGCCCCGACCCCAGCTACCCAGAGTCGGTGCATTACTTCGTAACATTGGCATGATCACAAAAGATCAAGTCTCGAAAGACCGATTAGTTTAGTAGACTTGGAAACACTAGATACATTAATAAGTCTTACATTACATCATAAAGTAAAACAAAACTACAAAATCTTCTCTTCATATCCCCTTATATTATCCCTGTAGGTCATTCATAATATACTTCTTCACATCCTGGAAAAATTAAAACATTGAAAGGGGTGAGCTCAGATGCTCAGTAAGGATAACAACATAGCATAAGCTTTCATAAATAAACATTAACATTTAAGGCAATGTATAACTAAAACAAAAGCCTTTTAAACTTGAACTTTAGCATAATATGGAAAAAGTAAAATGAAATAATGCCATTTACTTACTCACATGAATATTCTACTAGTCGAATAATCACATGAAATATCATTAACCACTTTCATAATGATGGAATGCATAATGCCAGACTATCATAACCACGTAGCCAAGACCTCGTGCCAAGACCACAAATAAGATTTTGTCAAGGCCTCGTGCCAAGACACTAGTTTGTCTCATGAGACCTACCGATGCAATTTTTTTTAGAAGATACTTATGTTTAAAATTGCTCAAATATACTCCAGTGTTTTTCTAAAAACATTATGCAAGCTTCTTAAAACAAAATAACTAATTCTGAGACTTCTCGACTAATTACAGGCCATGATGGGTCCATGCCCAATCCCTTCCTGTCTACCACACTCGAGAGTCGGGTTTTCTGAAAACATTTTTAAGCTTGCGTTAAATACATATACATTTGCACTGGAATTTCATATATTAGAGAGAAATATCTCTTTTTTAAATCATTTAAAAATCACATAATTATAAAAGAAAACCTTTTGAATAAATGTAAAAGTCAAAGGGGTTTATACACCGTATAAAAGAAAGTTGTGTATAAAACAAAATATGCCTCAATGTAAGGATATTGAGACGAAGTCCCTTACAAAGATCATTTTTTTTAAATAAAATAAATCTATTATGTGTATTCACTATAAGTACACATAGAGATAGTACAAATACAAGATAGTACATAATAATGTCATGACATAATTTGAAAGTAGGAGATTAACCCAAAGAATGGAAATTGGGTTAAGAAATTCCCTTACCTTGCGTCTTGTCCTGACTTGATCGTTATTTAACCTCCTGAATAATAAAATAGAGTTAATTTCTATTTAATTAAGAACTTTTTTCATGTTCATTATTCCTTTTATATCCCTTATTACCATGTTATGAAAATTATGTAATTATTAAAGTTTATAACCTTCATTTTGTCGATCTTAGGTACTTGAGTCAAAAATAAAATTCTTATAATTACAAGTTGTTCATGTGGTGATATATCCATTATATCCAGAATTATATTCATGATATAGATATCATATATCTCATATATATCCAGTATATACATGCATTCATAATATTCCATAATGTTTAGAGGTAAGAAATGAAATGCACCATTCATGGAGATGGTAAGCCATACGTACGCATGAACGCTACTTTCATTTCTATTTCGTATTTAATGAAATCATAATGATATAAAGGTATATTATAATTCTAGTATAAAATCATATATAATATCATTTACTCCATCCTTTATACATCCCACATATGGTATTAACGATTCAAATCACTTTGAGGGGGAGGTAATCCGCACTTCCTAAAATGAAAATATCACGTTTACCCATAATGGAAATAATAAAGGTATGGAATAAATGAAAAATACAGAACCTTAAGTAAAACATAAACATATTATATATCATTTATAAATATAGTGACATCTTAATGGCCACCTTGGAAGGTGTTTTATGAGTGTTGAACAATCATCGTTTCGTGAGGTAGAAATTCGCCATCCACAGAAACCGTATGTTCTTTAACCATTAGATGTAGGTGTGTGTAAGTGTAGCTCGAATCCTTCTTATAACAACATCCTAGTATATTGAGGATACTGGTGTTTTTACAAAAGAAATGAATAAAAAGAGTTTATGGGGTTGGAGAATCAAAATAAAACAAAATAACATAAGAGAAGACATTACCTTAAAATCGGGTAACTCTTTTTGATTTGAGCCAAAGGCTTCCTTGGGAAGAGTTCTGCCCAAAGTGAGGCTTCTAGGAGTAACGGGGGGGGGGGGGGGGGGAGTTGGGAGAGTATTTGGGAAGAAGTTGGCCGAGCCAAATGGCTTGAAAGTCTGAATGAGGTGGTAGAGGTGGAGGCCTTTTATAAGAGGAGAGGAGGGGCACTCTTGGAAAGTAAGGAAATGTTACATTATTATACAATGCTTTTCGGATTCTAAAGGTCCCAAACTTATATAATTCATGGCTAAGGTGATAAGGGTTCTAAATCTACCCATCTAATAGTCTTTGGACAAGTGTAAGCCTTGGATTTTACATTATCTTTTTATTTTATTAAAATAGTTAAATAATGAGGTCATCGCTGCATCATCATGATGTCATAAATAATTTAATTTATTTAATGTCTAAAAATTATAAAAAAAAATACTATGATGTTGGAAATATTTTTCACTTTCCAATTAATATTTATAGTCAAAAATATGACTTGTATAACCCCATGTAAAAATTGTTTTAGTAAAACATTTCATGTTTGTGTCATTTTTTCACATTAACATTAAATAAAAGGTATTTATGTCATTTTCCAACTAAAGTGGCTCCATGGGGTCCCCAAGTTGACCCATGGATTTTCTTGGTCGGCCATGGCACATCCAATGAGGGTAGGACATGTGTGAAGCTCATCTCATATTATTAAAACATTATTTTTACCTTAAACTACACTAATTACCTCTAATCGCGATTAAAAACATAAAAGTTACTATTCACCAAAAATTATTTTAATCTCATTGAACCACATTTTACTTCTTAATAACAACAATGTATGTCAGATTTTTGAAATTAAAAACACAGAAGTGGTAATATTTCATTTAAATGAAAAATTGGTTTTTTAACTACCACTTAGTGGTTTCACTATTCATCAAAAATTGAAGTTTTTCAGAACAATGCCAAAATTTCACCCTAAGATATAATTGATATTACGAATTAAAAAATGATGAATATTTTATGAAATTCCAAACATATAAGTTGCATTAATTAATTTTATAATTAATTCCCGCCGTCACAACAAATAGCGTGTTTTTAAGAAACAATATATATCAAAAGATTGACAATTGTTTATGTCCAATTTCAAAGTGAAATTAATTCTAATGACCACCATTGGATATAATGGTAAAAATATATTCTAATTATACTTTAAAACTACTCAATAGTATAACTTATCACTACAAATTATTTTTATTAAAAAATCTGTTTTAAGTAATTTTCACTATTCATAAAAAATTGGAAGTTCTCAGAAAATTACAAAAAATTCAACATAGGCTAATTTCAATATTAGGAATACAAAAATGAATTCCATTTTGAAATATAAAATTTCTATAATTTTAAAAATTGGGTATTACTATTCCTAACGACTACTTTGATTAGTCGCGGTGTGTTAGAACTCGAACTTACGTAAAATGAAAGCTATTGCATTATTGAAAGAGAGGCGTATCGTGGAAGCTCAGGGTGTTACATTTATTGGGTGTTCTCATAGGAGGCCCACATGGACCATTATTAAGTCTTTCTTAGGGTAAACCCACCATCCTGATCGCAATGGTGCCCTCATATTTCTGATCCAAGTAACCGTTTAAAAGTTATTCTACTTTTTCAGGAAAACTGCTTACGCGCATTAACTTAAGCTTAACAAAACTTCGACGGATCATTCTGGGCACTCTAGGCCTCAGAATCACGCGCCTTCTAATTTCACAAACTCATAAAATTCCCATATATTTTAAAAAAAATTACATGGAAATTATGGGTCTTTACAGGTCACCGCTCCTATACTTACATTAACTTATTGTAGGGAATGGTTTGTAAAATACAATGATGATTTGAAAGAGGTATTAGATTGTGTCCTCTTTTATAATGATAATTTAATTTTATTTATGTCTCACACCAATTAAAGACTCATGATACAAATTTATGGATATATGGTTTGGATTTTGCGGCGATGATATTTTCCTTAAGGATTTGGTGACATTATCTCTATAGAAAAAAGTATGATATATATATACTAATCACAGGATCTTGAAATATATATTAAAACTAAAGGAGTAAAATTTATAAAAAAAATATATTTTAGGAATTGATAAAAGATTATTTCTACTCAATACATTACCAATTGGGGAGGAAAATAAGGTGGTTGATGCTCAGAGTTGGAAAGTCCATACTACTCTATCCATCATTGAGATTAAAAAAGACCCAATACACATAGATTTTCTGAGGATGAATGTTGAATTAATAATGGGAGAAGATAAATCATATATTCCCTAACTAGATGATCATCATTCTATCCATATAAATATTAAAAAATCCTATAAAAGTGATATAGATCTATAAAAAGGTATTGAATATTCTGAAGTTCAAATATAGAGTTATAAGGTTTGGAACTCATATGCATCTCCCATAAAAACTAAAATCAAATAAGTAAGTTTTGTATAGTGTACATATATCATAATTATATATTTTTATATGAATTATAAAGATTTATAGAGATCTAAAACAAAACTTTTGATATGATAACATGAAGAGAGAGATTAAAGAATGCATGCCTCAATGCTTGTTATGCCAAAAAAGTTAAGGCTGAATGAAAAACATATAAGGGTGTGTTGCAACCATTAATAATACAAGTATGGAAATGTGAAAACATCACCATGGATTTTATTATAGTACTCCACAATAAACCTAATATATATAATGAAATTTGGGTATAAATCAATTTCCTTACAAAGTCAATGCATTTTATTTCCATTAAATAGATTTCTTTACTAACCAAATTCCCAAGATTTATATGAGGGAAGTGGTAATGATTCATGAAGTACCACTATCCATTATATATAATCTGTATATGAGGTTTACCTCTAGGTTAGAGAGAAGTATTTAGAAAGAATTAGATATAGAGTTGAGTTTCAACACTTATTATCACCCTCAGATATATGGTTTGTGTAAGAGGACCATTGAAACTCTATAGGATATGATGAGATCATATATGATAAATTTCCAAGGATGTTGGGATTGAAACCTCTATATGGTAGAGTTATCATATAAATATAGTTCCCATTATAAAATTCGGATGAAACCATATGAGGCTCTTTATATGAAGAGATATTGGACTCTAATATGTCGGGATGAAGTTAGAGAGAGGAAGCTGATAGGTCCTAATCTTGTCCATGAAATAATGTATAAGGTTCAAACTATTCATTTAAATATGAACGTGACATAGTGTTGGAATAAGATTCATAAAAATAATCACCAATGAGTTATAGAATTTGATTTTTTCGACAAAGTTTTCGTAATGTCTCATTATAACGGAGTTATAAGATTTCAAAAGAACGACAAGTTGATCCCTAGAGAAATCAGTTTCTTTGAGATCCTTGTTTATGTCAGGGTCATAGTGTAACATCCCAAGTAAGTAATGAATAATAGATATTTTTATCTATGTCTATTAATTATTAATATAGTGTTATAGCGGTTTAAAATGAAAATAAATACAATCTTATGCATGGAATACACTAATATTCTTAAAAGATTGTTTTACTGCCTTTTGATGGCAAACCATTTTTGAATTTATATTTTGGCAATTTTATAAACTATGTTTGTCAAAATAAACTTATCCTTTATGATTGGGACATCAAAATTTACCTTGTGTGAATTTTTGGTATTTTTCTGACAATATTCATTTTTTAATGAATAGTGAAAAATACTGCATTTTACATCAAAACTGCTTTTTAATCTAATTTATTTATATGATTAGATTATGTTTTGAATTGATTTTGAAGTGAAATTAGAATATATTTTTACCATTTTATCCAATGGTGGTCATTGGAATCAATTTCACTTTGAAATTAGACTTAAACTGGTGTCAATCTTTTGATACTTATTGTTTTGTAAAAACACGCTATTTGCTCTGGCAGCGGGAATTAACTATTGAATTAATTAATGTGACTTATATGTTTTTAATTTTGTAAAATAGACTTCATTTTTGAATTCAGAATATCAAATATAGCTTAGGGTGAATTTTTGGTAATTTTCTGAAAAACTTCAATTTTTGATGAATAGTGAAACCACTAAGTGATAATCAAGCAAACTGATTTTTCAGTTAAATGAATCTTTACCACTAATGTGTATTGAATTTTGAAAATACGACATATATGGTTGTCATTAAGAAGTAAAATTTGGTTCAATGAGATTATAATAATTTTTTGGTGAATAGTAACTTATTAAGTTTTTAATCACGATTAGTGGTAATTAGGGTAGTTTAAGGTATAAATAATACTTTAATAAAATGAAATGACCTAGACACATGTCCCAACCTCATTTTTTGTGTCATGGCCGACCTTGACATGCCATGGGTCAACTTGGGGACCCCATGGATCCACTTTTGTTGGGAAATGACATAAATTACTTTTTATTTAATGTTAAAGTGAAAATGACACAAACATAATATGTTTTACAAAAACAATTTTTAAGTGGGGTTATACAAGTCCAAAATTTGATTATAAATAGTCATTGGAAATCTAAAATGAGTTCCTATATCATAGTATTTTTTTTATAATTTTTAGACATTAAATAAATTTATATATTTATGACATAATAATGATGCAGCGATGACATCATTATTTGACGATTTAAATAAAATAGAAAGATAATGTAAAATCTATGAACTACACATGTCCAAAACCAATTGGATGAGTTGATTTCGAACCCTTATCACCTTATCCACGAATTATATCAATGTGGGACCTTTTAAAACCGAAACACATTTTCAAATAATGTAATATTTCTTTACTTTCCAAAAGTGCCCCTCCTCTCCTCTTATAAAAGGCCCCCACCTCTACCTCATTTCACACACTCTTCAAGCCTTTGGCTCGGCCAACCCCTGAAATTTTGCTCTCTCCACATCCCTCTCCTAATCCTAGAGGATTCCCTTTTGGTCAGAATCCTTTGAAAGGAAGCCTTTAGGCTCAACTCAAAAGGAGTTACACTTTTAAAGGTAATTCATTCTCTCATGTTCATTTGTTTTATTTTGCTTCTCCAACCCCCTAAACTGTTTTTATTTACTTCTTTTGTAACAACAACAGTATAATAAATATACTAGGATGTTGTTATAAGATGTATTTGAGCTACACTCTCACACAACTACATCAAATGGTTAAAGAACATACGGTTTCCGTGGATGGCGAAATTCTGCCTCCCGAAACGATGATTGTTCAACACTCATTTAACACCTTCAAAGGTGGCCATTATGATGTCAATATTTTTATATATGATATATAATATGTTTATGTTTTCCTTAAGCTTCTGTTTTTTTTTATTTTGGGCATACCTTTATGGTTTCCATTATGGGTAAAACACGATATCTTCATTTTAGGAAGTGCGGACTACCGCCCCCTGAAAGTGATTTGATTCGTTAATACCATATGTGGGATGTGTAAAGGATAAAGTTAATGATATTATATATGTTATTATACTGTAATTATAATATACTCTTATATCATTATGATTCCATTCCAGAAAATATGAAATAGAAATGGAAGTAGCGTTCATGCGTACGTACGGCTTACCGTCTCCATGAACGGTGAATTTCATTTCTTACCTCTAAATGATTATGTAATATTATAAATGCATGTATATACTAGATATATATGACATATACGATATCTACATCATGAATACCATTCTGGATATAAGGAACCTTTGACCAAATTAACAACATGTAAGTATAATAAGTCTATTTTTGACTTAAGAACCAAATACCGACAAAATGAACATTATTAACCTAACTGATTAAATGATGTTCATAACATGGTATAAAAGGAATAATGAACTTGAAAAAGATTCATAAGCAAGTAGATATTAACTCAAGTTTATTATTCAGGAGATTAAAGAACGGTCGGGTCAAGTCGGATACGAGGTATGGGACCTCGTCTCAATCTCCTTTCATTGAGGCATATTTTATTTTATACACAACTTTCTTTTATACGGTGTATAAACCCCTTTGACTTTTACGTTTATTCAAAAGGAATATTTTTTATACGAAGCGTTTACTAAACGACAAAAGGGAATGTTTTTGTCGTACGTATGCGGCGACAACGACTTCTCCGCCGTCGTGACCGTTATTTGAGTTTCGGCTTCCTCTACAAGCCATACCTTCTTTTAAAAAGAAAAATAAATACCATGTTTTAATTTTCTTTTATTTTAGTATTGAAAATGGTTTTCATAATGTTTTTATATCAATGTGTTGTATTGATATCTCGTGATTGAAATGTGGAAATTTTATGTTTCCTTTATGCATGTTTTATGTGATATGATTATGTTATGGTTCTTGGGCATTATTATGAAGACGGGTGGTTCCGTGATAAACTAAGGGCGGGTGAGCCCGTTATAGCTCTCCAATGCATTGGGTAACGCGAAGGAGTGAAACGTTAAGGTTTCTCCGAAGATATTTTAGGGAATATACTGTGATGGGTATTCCAAACGTAACCAAGAGGGTTACTCCATACGTAAGAATGTTATGAATGCCTCAAGTTACCTTTATGTCTTATGATTTCTATGATTTATTCATGATTTTATGAGGTATGTTAAAGTGCCTATGTTTTATGGGTAAAGTACAATTTCATTCTTATGTATATATGAACTCATGTTTCCTTTCCATGTTTTTTTTATAACCCATACTGAGTTTTTATGCTCATCCCAAGTTTTTGAAATGTTTTTCACAGGTCAAGGGAATGGTACATGATAAGATGATAGAGTCAAGGATTTGTCAAGAATTAATCCATGTTTTATTTTAAATGTGTTTCCATTGATGGGAATGAAGAATACTATCTTTATGTAACCACTTTGTTTATATGTGGAATGTAATGCAAGTTTTATGATCTAATTCTCTAAAACTCTAAACCCGAAAAGATCCTCAATGTGTAATCTTGTAATAACTCAAGATTACTCTAAACCCGAAAAGATCCTCAATGTGTAATCTTGTAATAACTCAAGATTAAGTAAGGTTTAAGGCTGGGGCCTTATAGTTGGTATCAGAGGTCGGTTTAGACAACTTTAGGAGTTAGAAAAGTGTTAAATTATAATATGATTGAAATGATATAGCATTTACGGATTACCATGTTGCTTCGCCTAAGATATTTCTGTGTTCAGAACGGTTTTCCGCAGGGGAAACAAAGCAGCTATGTTGGGACGACATCAGGAGGAAGATAACCTTCCAAATCAGCATCCAGAAATGGTCGGAATTGGAACTGAACAGTTTGTTGCAGTAATGGCACAGTTGACTCAGGCTATAAATGGTGGTGGTATCCATGCACGAGATCAGCCAGATCAACCGCAGAGGAACATGTCAGTGGTGGAACATTTCATGAGGCAACATCCCCCATCATTCAGAGGATCATCTGACCCTGTGCTAGCTGAAGGGTGGATTAACACACTGGAGAAGATTTTTGATGTCATGGGGTGTTCAAAACATCAAAAGGTTAGTCTTGCTGTTTACCGTTTTGAAGGTGAAGCTGATCAGTGGTGGTCGATGGTGAAAAATATAAGGGATAGTGATGAGATTGATGCTCTTGACTGGGATGAATTCAAAGGTATGTTTCTTGAGAAGTATTTTCCTAAGGCTGTTCGACTTAGGATGGAAAAGCTATTCTTGGAATTGAGGCAAGAGGAAGACTCAGTGGCTGCCTATGAAGAAAGGTTCACTCGATTGGCAAGGTATGCTCCAAACTTCATACGAGATCTTGATAGTAAAATAAACCGTTTTTACTCAGGATTAAAGCCAAAATATCGAAGGGCATTAGCTTATCGTGAGTTTAAAAGTTATGAAAAGCTTGTTCGATGTGCTGAGAAGGTGGAAATGGAGTTTGCCGATGACCAAGTGTTCTATAACAACCAGCAGAAGAAGAGACCGAGGTGGCAGGAGAAAGGTAAGAATTCTTCAAAAAAGTCTGATGGTAAGAAAACTAAGTTTCCAGTTTGTGATAAATGTGGAAAAAGGCATGATGGGGAATGTCTTCTGAATTCTGGGAAGTGCTACCGATGTGGTAAGATGGGACATAAGGCTCGTGATTGCACTGAAAAAGATCAAGATGAAGGTAAGAACAAATTTGACTTACAGTTAGTGAAGTGTTATAAGTGCAATGAGATGGGTCACTATGCAAACGAGTGTCCGACAAGGAGCTTGAGTGATGGGAAGCAGTTAGACTACAAGCAGAAAGGGGTGGTGAAATCCTTTGCAACTACTTCAGCAGATGTCGGGCCATCAAATGAAGTTGTATCAGGTACTTTGTTTGTTTTTTCAGATTATGCCAGTGTGTTGTTTGATTCGGGGTCTACACATTCTTTCATCTCTGAAACCTTTTCTAGTAAAATGGGAATACCATCTCAAGAAATGACTCCTAAACTTTTGGTAAAAACACCTGGGGGAAGTGTCGAGGCAAAAAGAATTTATAAGAATCTTCCTATCCTTATCTGTGGAAAGAACCTACTTGCAAACCTTATTGTTCTACCTCTAGTAGAGTTTGATGTTATCCTGGGTATGGATTGGCTCTCTATTTACCATGCTAAGATTGACTGTAGAGCTAAAGAAGTTTCTCTTCAAAAATACTTTCAGTTTGTTTATAAGAATGAACCCTTACTTTTGATAACATATCAAGAGGCCGAGAAACTTGTAAAAGATGGAAATGAATGTTACCTTGCACACGTCATTGAAAATAAAGGAACTGTTCAGATTAATGATGTGCCAGTGGTAAATGAGTATCCTGATGTTTTTCCTGATGAGTTTCCTGGAATAATACTAGATTGGGAAGTTGAGTTTACTGTTGACTTAGTTCCTGATGCTAAGCCAATTTCAAAACCCCCTTATCGAATGGCACAAATTGAACTTTTAGAGTTGAAGGAGCAATTGCAAGATTTATTAGAGAAAGGTTTCATTAGACCTAGCACATCACCATGGGGTGCTCCTGTTTTATTTGTTAAAAAGAAAGATGGTTCTATGAGACTTTGCATTGATTATAGAGCCTTGAATAATATCACTGTTAAGAACAAATATCCTTTGCCTCATATCGATGATTTGTTTGATCAGCTCCAGGGAGCTCAGTTTTTTTCAAAGATTGACTTGAGATCGGGGTACCATCAGTTGAAAGTAAAAGAAGCAGACGTTCCTAAGACTGCGTTCCGTACTATATATGGCCATTATGAATTTGTAGTTATGCCTTTTGGGTTAACCAATGCACCTGCTGTATTCATGGACCTTATGAATAAAATTTTCCATGAGTTCTTGGATAAGTTTGTGTTTGTGTTTTGAGGTTATGTGTGCCTTGTGATTCACAGTGAAGAATGAGTTGTTATGTGAGGCTCATAGTTCCCCGTTTTCAGTTCATCCTGGCAGTACTAAGATGTACAGAGATCTGCGGGAGTATTACTGGTGGGATGGAATGAAAAGAGACATTGCTGATTTTACTGTGAAGTGTTTGACATGTAAACAGGTTAAAGCAGAGCAGCAGTTACCGAAAGGGATGCTTCAGCCTTTACCAGTGCCAGAGTGGAAATGGGAAAACATATCCATGGACTTTGTTGTTGGATTACCGAAGACATCTCGAGGTAATAATGCAATCTGGGTTATTGTTGATCGCTTGACCAAATTTGCTCATTTCCTTGCTATACGAGATACTTTCTCTCTTGATCAACTTTCCCGTTTGTATCTTAAAGAGATAGTCAGGTTACATGGAGTTCCTCTCTCCATTGTATCGGATCGTGATCCCAGGTTTACTTCTAACTTTTGGAAAGGCCTTCAGAAGTCGTTGGGTACTGAATTAAATTTTAGTACAGCTTTTCATCCTCAATCAGATGGGCAGTCAGAACGAACAATTCAGACATTGGAGGATATGCTACGAGCTTGTTCTATGGATTATCAGGGAAGTTGGGACCAACATCTTTCTTTGGTTGAGTTTTCATATAATAACAGTTTTCATTCCAGTATACAGATGGCACCATTTCAGGCATTATATGGGAAGCGGTGTCGAACTCCAACTTTCTGGGATGAAGTGGGTGAAAGGAAGTTGATGGGACCAGAATTGGTAGAAGAGATGGCAGAAAAAGTTCATCTGATTCAGAAACACATGAGAACAGCTCAGAGCAGGCAGAAGAGTTATGCAGATAACCGGAGGAAGGATCTATCTTTCGAGGTAGGTGATCATGTTTTTCTCAAGGTTTCTCCTTGGAAAAGTGTGATGAGATTTAGTAAGAAAGGAAAGTTGAGTCCAAGGTTCATTGGACCATATGAAATTCTGGAAAGAGTTGGATCAGTTGCATACCGAGTGGCTTTACCTCCGAGTTTATCTCAGGTACACAATGTTTTTCACATTTCGATGTTGAGAGAGTATATGCCAGATCCATCTCATGTTTTGAGTCCAGAGGTAGTTCAGCTGGAAGAGAACCTATCTTATGAGGAACAACCGGTCCAGATTCTTGACCACAGGGAGCAAGTGTTACGGAATAAGGTGATTCATCAGGTAAAGGTTTTGTGGAAAAACCACATGATTGAAGAGGCAACATGGGAATCTGAAAATGCAATGAGGGATAAGTACCCCCATTTATTCGATAAGTAAATAAATTGCGGGGACACAATTTTCTAAAGTGGGGAAGGATGTAACATCCCAAGTAAGTAATGAATAATAGATATTTTTATCTATGTCTATTAATGATTAAGATAGTGTTATAGCGGCTTAAAATGAAAATAAATACAATCTTATGCATGAAATACACTAATATTCTTAAAAGATTGTTTTACTGCCTTTTGATGGCAAACCATTTTTGAATATATATTTTGACAATTTTATAAACTATGTTTGTCAAAATAAACTTATCCTTTATGATTGGGACATCAAAATTTACCTTGTGTGAATTTTTGGTATTTTTCTGACAATATTCATTTTTTAATGAATAGTGAAAAATACTGCATTTTACATCAAAACTGCTTTTTAATCTAATTTATTTCTATGATTAGATTATGTTTTGAATTGATTTTGAAGTGAAATTAGAATATATTTTTACCATTTTATCAAATGGTGGTCATTGGAATCAATTTCACTTTGAAATTAGACTTAAACTGGTGTCAATCTTTTGATACTTATTGTTTTGTAAAAACACGCTATTTGCTCTGGCAGCGGGAATTAATTATTGAATTAATTAATGTGACTTATATGTTTTGAATTATGTAAAATAGACTTCATTTTTGAATTCGGAATATCAAATATAGCTTAGGGTGAATTTTTGGTAATTTTCTGAAAAACTTCAATTTTTGATGAATAGTGAAACCACTAAATGATAATCAAGCAAACTGATTTTTCAGTTAAATGAATCTTTACCACTAATGTGTATTGAATTTTGAAAATCTGACATACATGGTTGTCATTAAGAAGTAAAATGTGGTTCAATGAGATTATAATAATTTTTTGGTGAATAGTAACTTATTAAGTTCTTAATCACGATTAGTGGTAATTAGGGTAGTTTAAGGTATAAATAATACTTTAATAAAATGAAATGACCTAGACACATGTCCCAACCTCATTGTTTGTGTCATGGCCGACCATGACATGCCATGGGTCAACTTGGGGACCCCATGGATCCACCTTTGTTGGGAAATGACATAAATTACTTTTTATTTAATGTTAAAGTGAAAATGACACAAATATAATATGTTTTACGAAAACAATTTTTAAGTGGGGTTATACAAGTCCAAAATTTGATTATAAATAGTCATTTGAAAGCTAGAAATAATTCCTATATCATAGTATTTTTTTTATAATTTTTAGACATTAAATAAATTTATATATTTATGACATAATAATGATGCAGCGATGACATCATTATTTGACGATTTAAATAAAATAGAAAGATAATGTAAAATCTATGAACTACACATGTCCAAAACCAATTGGATGAGTGTATTTCGAACCCTTATCACCTTATCCACGAATTATATCAATGTGGGACCTTTTAAAACCGAAACACATTTTCAAATAATGTAATATTTCTTTACTTTCCAAAAGTGCCCCTCCTCTCCTCTTATAAAAGGCCCCCACCTCTACCTCATTTCACACACTCTTCAAGCCTTTGGCTCGGCCAACCCCTGACCATTTGCTCTCTCCACATCCCTCTCCTCATCCTAGAGGATTCCCTTTGGGGCATAATCCTTTCAAAGGAAGCCTTTAGGCTCAACTCAAAAGGAGTTACACTTTTAAAGGTAATTCATTCTCTCATGTTCATTTGTTTTATTTTGCTTCTCCAACCCCCTAAACCCTTTTTATTTACTTCTTTTGTAACAACACCAGTATCATAAATATACTAGGATGTTGTTATAAGATGTATTTGAGCTACACTCTCACACAACTACATCAAATGGTTAAAGAACATACAGTTTCCGTGGATGGCGAAATTCTGCCTCCCGAAACGATGATTGTTCAACACTCATTTAACACCTTCAAAGGTGGCCATTATGATGTCACTATTTTTATATATGATATATAATATGTTTATGTTTTCCTTAAGCTTCTGTTTTTTTTTATTTTGGGCATACCTTTATGGTTTCCATTATGGGTAAAACACGATATCTTCATTTTAGGAAGTGCGGACTACCGCCCCTGAAAGTGATTTGATTCGTTAATACCATATGTGGGATGTGTAAAGGATAAAGTTAATGATATTATATATGTTATTATACTGGAATTATAATATACTCTTATATCATTATGATTCCATTCCAGAAAATATGAAATAGAAATGGAAGTAGCGTTCATGCGTACGTACAGCTTACCGTCTCCATGAACGGTGCATTTCATTTCTTACCTCTAAATGATTATGTAATATTATAAATGCATGTATGTACTAGATATATATGACATATACGATATCTACATCATGAATACCATTCTGGATATAAGGAACCTTTGACCAAATTAACAACATGTAAGTATAATAAGTCTATTTTTGACTTAAGAACCAAATACCGACAAAATGAACATTATTAACCTAACTGATTAAATGATGTTCATAACATGGTATAAAAGGAATAATGAACTTGAAAAAGATTCATAAGCAAGTAGAGATTAACTTAAGTTTATTATTCAGGAGATTAAAGAATGGTCGGGTCATGTCGGATACGAGGTATGGGACCTCGTCTCAATCTCCTTTCATTGAGGCATATTTTATTTTATACACAACTTTTTTTTATACGGTGTATAAACCCCTTTGACTTTTACGTTTATTCAAAAGGAATCTTTTTTATACGAAGCGTTTACTAAACGACAAAAGGGAATGTTTTTTTCGTACGTATGCGGCGACAACGACTTGTCCACCGCCGTGACCGTTATTTGAGTTTCGGCTTCCTCTACAAGCCATACCTTCTTTTTTAAAAAGAAAAATAAATACCATGTTTTACTTTTCTTTTATTTTAGTATTGAAAATGGTTTTCATAATGTTTTTATATCAATGTGTTGTATTGATATCTCATGATTGAAATGTGGAAAGTTTATGTTTCCTTTATGCATGTTTTATGTGATATGATTATGTTATGGTTCTTGGGCATTATTATGAAGACGGGTGGTTCCGTGATAAACTAAGGGCGGGTGAGCCCGTTATAGATCTCCAATGCATTGGGTAATGCGAAGGAGTGAAACGTTAAGGTTTCTCCGAAGAGATTTTAGGGAATATACTGTGATGGTTATTCCAAACGTAACCAAGAGGGTTACTCCCTACGTAAGAATGTTATGAATGCCTCAAGTTACCTTTATGTCTTATGATTTCTATGATTTATTCATGATTTTATGAGGTATGTTAAAGTGCCTATGTTTTATGGGTAAAGTATGATTTCATTCTTATGTATATATGAACTCATGTTTCCTTTCCATGTTTTTTTATAACCCATACTGAGTTTTTATGCTCATCCCAAGTTTTTGAAATGTTTTTCACAGGTCAAGGGAAAGGTACATGATAAGATGATAGAGTCAAGGATATGTCAAGAAATAATCCATGTTTTATTTTAAATGTGTTTCCATTGATGGGAATGAAGAATACTATCTTTATGTAACCACTTTGTTTATATGTGGAATGTAATGCAAGTTTTATGATCTAATTCTCTAAAACTCTAAACCCGAAAAGATCCTCAATGTGTAATCTTGTAATAACTCAATATTAAGTAAGGTTTAAGGCTGGGGCCTTATACATAGCCTATCACTTATCACTCAATCCAAATATCTCTCAAGTGAATGATGTATTCCACATATAAATTTTTATAAATTACATACTAGATTCATCACATGTAAAAATCTTGAAATATATACAATTGGAACATGACCTTTCATGTAAAGAACACACTACTGAGATCCTGGATTGAAGAGACAAGGTTCTATGGAAAAACCACATATATAGTCAAAGTTCTGTGGTAAAATAATAAGTTTGAGAAGGATACATGGTAAAATGAATATTTTATTGTAGAAAAGTATTTTAACTTATTTTCCTCTAGGTAATAATATTTTTAGGATGAAATTATTTTAAGGTGGTTTCATGTAATGACTTTTATTTTTAGAAAATATTTATCCTTAAATAAATACAGTCTCTAAATGATTATTTCACATGAAAAAATGAAATAAAATTATCCATGAAATATTAAATAATTTTATTATAAAAATAAAATAACCTATAATATATAAAAATATATTGATTAATTAAAAATTTATATAAAATAGGATTGAGGGCACTTAAATCATAAATAGTTAAATTTCAATAAAATAGTTTTATTTATATATAGTATTTTAATTTAAAGAATAAATTTATAAAATTTATAATTTTAATTATATAATAATATTATATTTTTTGAATTTATAATTTCAAAATTATCTTAGTACATTTTTTGGTTTTTTTGAAATAGTTATTTTTTCGGTAAATAGTGAATAATAAAGTTTTTACAAAACATGGTACATTTTATGACTTTATTGTTATATAATAACGACATATAAGTCTATAAAAACTTTAAATTAACAAAATATTTATTTAATGATTAAAAAAATATATTTTGAAAATACTATTCTAAATTTATTAAACCTATGTTTAAAATTTTACAAACATAAGTAATATTTTCCAATAAAACAAATTGTTTTTGGTTTTTCATTTTAAATAAATATTATTTAGGAAAAAATTGTTTTTTGTTTGATTTTAAACAAATATAAATTATTTTATAATAAACCAATTTATATCATTATAATCAAATAAATGGAAAATTTTACACTACACATAATTTTTTTAGCTTAAAAATACACTAATTCTAAAAACAGGTTTTTATTTGTTACATGTGCTAATATTAAAATTAATTTTTCTTACAAATTTTAATATTATATGATAAAATATATTTTTATATTTGGAATAATTAGTTATAAATTATAAAATTTGGGCTATTTTATTTAGTCATTAAAAGTAAATTACTCCAGTAAAAACAAGTTACCACTATAAAATCTAAAATAGTAAAAGAAATAAATCAAGGGGTAAGGGTATTGAAATATGTTAAAGAAATATTTATAATTGGGTGGTTATAATATTATTTACCTTGTATAATCATATACTCCATTATTTACCATTTTTGTAGCCACATGACATTTGAAACATGTGCTACCATTATATTAAGATGAAATATTAACAAAAATACCATTATCACTACTTATAAAAGGGGTATCTCACCACCCCTTAAACACCCCTAAAAAAATTTGGTTTCCAACTAATACTATTCCCATTATCATTACTCTATAACCCTATTATTTTCCTTGAAAATACGATCACAAGATATCAGATTAAGACATCCATTTCAAAGGAGTCATCCAAGGGAAAGCCTAATTTCTCAACATGGGTACTTTCTTTTCCATATAATTTTTTTTCTTTATTAACATACAAAGATAATTATATAATTACAATATAATTATAAAAATATTATTATTATACTAAATATTATTATTCTAAGAGAAAAAATATTTAACACCTTTCCCCTTTTCTTTTAATAAAAACAAAACCTTCATTTGTTCTTTGTGCATACTATCTTCTCCATAAAGTGTAATATTCCATTTTTCACCACCATATATTTTCATGAATTATAATGGTGAAATTGAAGAATAAAAATTAAATATATAATTTAACTATTATTAAGAAGAGGTAAATTATAATCCACATACTTCCCTCTCATTCTTCAAGAAATGAAAACGTTATTCATGTGTTGTGTAGACTATCACCTTTACAAAGTAACGTATATCATTTTTCATTTGGTTGATTTATTAATTATTAAAACCAATTAAAATATTATTAAAAAAAATAAAATTATTTAAAAATAATATCACTATAATTTTGTAACAATCATTTTATGCAAAAGTGAACCACTTTTATAATCACCATCATCCATTAATTACGGTATGTTCATGCTTGGGTCAGTCTAACGACATATTTGAACAATACTATAAAATAATATCACGGAAGTATATAGGAACATAATTAATGATAATAAATGATATAAATAATTAAATAATTTTTTTATTATTCTGGAATGGAAACATTAATATTAAACTCATTAATTAAGATACCACTGTTTGTTTGTTAAAAATCATCCAAACATGCTTGTCACCAATTTCATCTATAATAATCATAACTAAAATTCTCTTAGAATGAAATTATAAATTTATAAAATATCATAAAAAATAAATTAAATTACTTACATTATCTATTAATGATGAAATTTTGGGTATGAATGAAAAACCACACCACTATTACAAAACTTGTTCAAAATGATCAGGATTACCCATACACAATACTGAAAATGGATAATAAATAACTAATATACATATATATAATATTTATACATTAAGATTATAAAAGTATATAGACATGAATAAGGTTATAAAATAAAATATTAAAATATCTTTGTTTTTTATGCAGGATCTTAGAGTGCATTCAACTAATCAGGGAAATAATGTAAGAGTCTCTTTATCTCATTTTCAACTCCATGGGACATGTTTGATATTGCACACCATCAATTCATATATATAGTGTATTTAATACCATATTTCATTCACCTATGAAAAAATCTTCAGTTTCATTATATTTTAACATCCATTTTATTATCTTCCTCCTAAGCTCATTTGATTCGTACATTACCAATACAATAAAGGTTTCATTGACTCAATTTACGATTCATTAGGTAATACAATTTAAAGCTTTAATATACATTTCAAGATTTATTTGATCCTAATATTCCATTATTTTATATGGTAATTACTTTTTTTTCCTCTGGTTAAATTACTTCTCATCATCAATAACCACTTATTTGAATTTTTTTTTTCAAATTAATGTATAATATGGGAGAGAATATCTCACATTCTTACCAATGAACTTTTTCTTCAATGTTCATGTTTTTTACATAAAAAGTGTTTTCTTAAATGATATACAATTTTTTTATTTTATATTCCTCATGTTTTCCTTTACTTATTTTAGGAAGTTTTAATTAATTTAATATTTATCTGATGTGATTTTTTCTTTAAAACAGAATAAAAATCTAGATGAAAGAATTTATTTTCATTATTTACCACTCTTGATTTATTATCTTAGTTTATTGTTTCTTTTCAGGGATACATTATTTAGAACTATTTATAATAAGGTTTCTAGAATAATTCTCTTTACTTTCTCTTTCCCTTCTTAGGAAGTGATGTTTTTATCACCCTCTTTTTTTTATTATGATATGATTCATTTTGGAAAATTTGATTTTTTATATATTATGATTTTTTAAATCATATTATGTGATGATTTCAAAAAGTCTAAGAAACCCTTTCTTTTTTCCATGGGTTATTTAAGATATGATGATGATTTATTTTAAGTGTCATACATATGTATGTATGATAAAGGGTGGGTACCTATATCAACCTGCAATTCATTGGTTTATGGATATATCTCATGGTATATTTAGTAATGGACATAATGAGTTTGTTTACATAAGCATAGACATAATAAGTTTGCTCATATTTTCAAGCGTGGGCATAATGAGTTTTTTTTTACATAAGTGTGGACATAATGAGTTTTCTAACAATGTTTTTCCCATGATTATGGTCGTTACACATTTATTTTCTAATCAAGTTATTCCACCATTCCAAGATTATTTTCATTTTCAAGACATTCCATGTTTTCATGTTACATATTATCTTTGAAATATTTTACACTCTTATGTCATTATATCATATTTTATGATAATTGGGAAGTATTTTGAGCCATCTCATAAATTTTATACTTAATGATATTTTTATAATATTATGTTTATATACCATTTTTTATGATCATAATATATGGTATCATGATATTTTAATAATATATTTATCCCCTCCTCAAGTTTTCCTTAATGTTTATGATCTGATACAATATGGTATGTTTTTACCCTACACTGAACATTTGTGACCAAACCTTTCTTATGTTTCCATTTAACTAGGTTATTAAGATGATAATATCATGTGAGATGTCTATAAAATGTTTCATATGAGTATTATTATAGAGTAATATTTTCATGTTTTTTAAAGTAAGATGTTTATTTTTCTAATCTTTAATATATTAAACCTTTCATTCCTTGAGTTGTGTGACTGTTTGTGAGATTTATTATCTAAATCATGAAATTATTGTTCTAATAAAGTTATTTTTAGTTTGGTTCACTTTATTATTTAATAACCATTTGAAACCAACAAGCATTACATCCACTAGAGGATCTATCAAAATGTATACATGGTTTTGGTACATGAAATCCATTTAAGCATTTATGTATTATTTCCATTTGGTTTCTTCTATACTAATAAATTATTCCTTGTAGGTAATAAGGATATTATTATAAATTAATAAATATTTAATATCCTTTATGAGTATAAAACCATATCTTTTAGGTTATCTATCCTCTCTTTTACAACTACATAGTACTTGTGTCTCTATAAATTTCTCTTTCTTGAGTTTTTATAAAATATGTTCTTATTCCAAAACTTGTGTATATTGGGATTGGAATACATCAAAGTATTTATTACTACCACTATCTATTATAGATATATAATCCTTATTAAGGATTTTGGACGTATTTCAACCACAGCATTCTTATTTGATGGGTCGTATAGGTAATATCCCCTTGTTTACTTAGGGTATACTATAGAGATACACTTAGTTCTTTAGGGTGTAAGTTTATTTCTTGAAATAACCCTAAAAAAAACTTCACAAACACACACCCATATATATGAAAACATAGGTTTATTTCCATACCAAATCTCATATAGAATAACGTTTTCCACTTTAGTTGAAAGTCATTTTAGATTTTATGCAACCGTCTATAACTCATACTCCAAAAAGGATAATGAAATATTGGGATGACTCATCATTGATATAACCATGTCCAATAGGGTGTATTTATTAATTCCACATAGACTATTTAATTTTTGTGTATAAATATGAGTGATTTGGGATATAATCCCAAACTCTTGAAGATAATAAATGAATAATTTCTTAAAATATTCTCCGCCTCAATATGAGTGGAGTTTCTTTATCTTTTTACCAAGTTGATTCTAAAATTAATTCTTATATTATTTTAATTTATAAAAAGAATCTGGCTTATACCTCATTAATTATACATATACATATCTACCATAGTAATCATTATAAGTTTTGAACTATAAGTATCCACCCATTTCTTCAATCAGAAATGGTCCATATACATTTGTATGTACCAATTATAGAAGCTTTTTGGCCCTTTCACCTATTACACTAAATTGTGGTTTGGCCATTTTTCTTTGTAAACAAGAATGACATGCACCGTGATTTTTCATTTTAAAAGAATATAGATATATATCTTGGTGTTATTTGGCCAATAAATTTTTATTTACATGACCTGGCTAGTGATTCCATATCTCGATGTTATATTATTCATGAGATACTGATTCATTATTGATTTAAATTACTTAGTTTGGGTAATAAAACATATAAATATTTGTATTTAAATGTTCCTTATGATAAAAATTGATTTATTTGTAAAAAAAATAAAATTTATTTAAAAATTTGAAAGAAAAACCATTTTTATCAAATATAGACACATAAATAATGTTTTTGGTAACTTAGGTCACATACTAATAATATTTAAAAACCAAAATTGTAATTCCCCAACCTAAGTCACCTAATCTAGGTTGGAGTTATACATGACCTCATGTGCACCTCCTGATATATAGGAGGTTTCCAACTAGTAGTGAGGTTCCAAATAGTGTATATGAAATAACACGAAAGTAAATAAAGATAATACAAAAAAAATTAAGGTATGTACTGATACCGCCTATAAAATACACGCTCCTTCTCCTCATATCCTTTTTACTAGGCCCTTATCCTTTCTTGGATCCCTGATCATGATGTCTACATGCGTATCGAGATACTAATATAGGGTGTGAGTATAAACCTAGTAGGACACCACAACTAAATTTTTAACATAAGTGCACATGTATAAGAGGTGTATTCCGTAATAATAAGGTAATGAACAAGAAATAAACAATTAATCATGCGATGAGTGGTCATGTGATAACCAATCCTCCATGTACCCTGATCATACTTGATTCGGCTCCATGTTGGAAGTGTGGTCACAATAGAATTTAAAATCATGGATTAACCATAATTCCACCTTATACATTTTAAGAATTCATAAGGCCAACAAGTCTTGGGTTAGTCCATAAGGCTTCCAATCACCATATCTATCATGGGTAAGGTCACAAGGCCATCATACACCTAACTCTTCCTCAGGCCAGGCCACATGGTTGTTGTTTCCCATAACTAACTCAAATTAGTCTATATGGTCATGGTATCCTGACACTGCCTCAGTTTAGTCCATAAGTTCTTCGTACCCCCTATGTCTCAGTCCATTGTCACCATTTTCATATTTTGCTCATGCTCCCCCTTTAAGGTAAAAAATCCACGATAGTCCACCTATACTTCTCTATAAGAAGTAAACTATCCAATGGCCAAACACCACACACAATAGGGAATAACACATATAGCTACAACATAACATATCAATAATGAGTATTAGTATCCACACACACAATCATACAAAAATTTAATGAATATCAAATATGGTTCTCATGGGATACACATGAACAAACTTTTGATAAATATCAGTCATAGGTCTCATGGGACACACACACACACATGAAATAAAAATCAAGCATGGGTCCCAAATAATACAAGAAGATACCATCATATCATGCTAAAAATAATATACATGGATCTATATAGTAAGTATACTACTACCGTTGATGTGTTGATTCTAAATTCAAAGATTCACTGAAGAAAGATAAATGGATCATGCCCACGTACCAACGTTCACTAGACCAGGACCTAATCCAACATCATAAACTCTTTTTAAGTTGAATTAAATGACGGATTAATAAAAAGGGGTTAAATCCACATAAACTTACCAAAATAGATTCACCATATATGGTAGATCAAGATCCAATCAATAAAGTTATGCAAAACCTCTTGACCGGGCATCTATCCAATAAGAAACCAATAATTCTCTATTATATTATGATAGAGTCCATAGATATTTCCAATAGAGTTTGGATATATGATTTATCTTAAGAGGGAAAGAGGAGATCTAGTATTGACTTGAATAATAGAGGAATAAAAATCTTATTATCTTGAATATACATGATCCAATGCTCAAGATCCATTGAATTTGGAGACTTAAGGAAGATGAATTTCCAAGAATCACCAATAGAGTCCCTAGATTCAAGATCTCTACGAGTAGGAGTAATGAGAATTTTCAGATAGGTTTCAAGTTTAAAATAAAATTTTTGGGTTAATTAAAATACCATGTGTGGTTTGGCCACATGATTTTACAAACCCTACACCAACCATGATTTTTCCTCTATCCGAGACATGTGATTTTCTAGGAAAACTCACATTTTTATATATAATGATGAAAAATCATGATTTTCACACTATCTAACTCCAAGAAAGCCACATACTTTCCAATGGATAACCACATAGTTTCCCTTACCCATGCGTCAACTGTGAACCCCCTTAATGGACTTTAAAAACATCCAAAACCAACTAAAAGGTACTTGAGACATCACCCAAGAATATCATAACTCAATGAAAATTAAAGGATGGATATAATTAAGGTGTTAGGTACTTTAAAAATCCATATGGTTACAATCCCCCTATAAGGACTTATCTTCCTAGAGAAGTGTCTTTAGAGTTCCCACTCAAATACATTAGGACATTGAGGTTGTACAACAGATTTCTACTTCCATGTCTTTTCTTTGATAATTCTATTATGCCATAAGACTATAAAAAGTTTAAGCATCATTCCTCATAAAACTTTACCACTCTATGATCTATACTAGGTGCTCCAAAAATTTTGTGTTAGGATCCATCTCAACTTCTTCATAGCCGATCACATGTGAATGATTAGGGATGCATCACAAAAGCTAAGAACATGCATACCATGATATCATATTGTAAGTTCCAAATGGTAGGAAAATGTCTTGATATACTCAGTAATATCAAATGGTCCAAAAAATCATGGTGCAATCTTCTCTTGATTATGTAACCGCTGATTCCCTAGTTGAGGAGTCACCCATAAGAAAACTCAGTTGCAAATAGTGAAATAAATGGGTCACATCCTACTATTAGAATATCATCATTGTATGATTTGAGCGGAAACCAACCAATTTTAGATCAACTACACTCTCTCAGAGGTCACCTATACCATGATTATCCTCAAAATTACTACCTCAATAGACTCATTCCAAATTATTAGTGAATAACAAAACTGACCGTAAGGAGCCTCAAAGGGTTCCATTTGAATTAATGATCATAAATTGTTGTTTTATGAATACTCAACAAAGTATACTTGATCATACCATGCTCCATAAATGTCTAGAATGCAATCTCAAAATATATCCTCTAATATCCTGATTCTTCTTTCTAATTGTTCATCACTCTATGGATGACAAACTGTACCCAATTCCTTTTGTAAACCTTGATAATACATTGACGTGAAGCATGTGTCTCTATATGACATTATCCTAAAAGGATACCCATGTAGTCATAAAATATACCACACATATAATATCCAAAAATCATCCACTGAAAGGGTCTCTTGAATCAGCAAGAAATGATCTTATTACACCAATCAATCAACTATCACCCAAATAGTATCACAATTACTCAAGATTCTAGGTAACTCCATCAAAAATTCCATTTTCTCATAATATCACTTCCTAGTAGGTACTAGAAGTTACTAAATCAAACCATTAGGACTAAGATCCTCAACCTTTACCCTTTGGCAAGTAAGGTATCGTGAAACAAAATTGTCTATGTCTCTCTTTATACTTAGCCACCAAAACTAATATCAGATATCATGGTGCATCTTCATCAACCCTAAATGTATTAAATATTTAAAATCATGTGAGTATCTCATTATATCCTCCCTAAAAGATACTTGAATTACAATCCTCTTATGAACACAAATCACATCATCATTATATAATAACCACCATATGACTTAATCATCCCCTGTCAATCACTCTCACATCACCTACACTTAAGATCTAAATGATGGATAGACATAACCCAATTTACTAAAGATGAATTGATAAAAAAGGTGCACAAATCATAAATCTATGATCCTTATACGAATCTAATATCCACACAATTATTAAACTCATCAGATTCCACCCCTCCTACGAAGGCCACTTTCCAAGGACCTATATCTTTAATGTTTTCCTACTGAGAGAATCTACAATGACATTACCTTTTCTTAGAGAATAAGAAATCTAAAATTAAAATATATATTGATAGTCCACCCAATTAATCTATCGTATATTGAGATATTATTAAGATAACATATATCACAAGCTCTTATGGTCTGTGTAGATGAAAAACTTCTCACTAAAGTGATAGTTCCACCAAAACATTAGATAATAGACCCAAAATTCCAAATCTAATTCATGTTTTAGGTAGTTACACTCATGGGGTCATAGATGATGTGACCCATAAGTGACCACCTAATATCTCTGCATCAACATAGTCACCAACCCAAATCCTGAGGCATCACAATACACTGTGTATCCAATCCTAGGATCTAGAAGAATAAAGGGTTGCTGTCAATCTCCTCTTCAACTCTAAGAACACATATTTACACTAATCTAACCACTCAAATTATACTCCCTTTGTGGTCATCTCTATCACCAGTATTTACAAACAAGATAATTCCTGAATAAAATGTAATTATTACCCTATATTCCCAAGTAAACTCCTAATATCAAAGATTTTCTGGGGACATGACCAAGATATCAAAATCTCTACCTTCTCTAGGTCTACTAAGATTCTCATATCAGAAATTACATCACCATAAGACCGTGTCAGCAGAATCTAAAAGTGAAAATTCAACAATTTGGTATAATGTTGATGTGTTTGAAGTGCACTCAATACAAAATCAAGGTGAATAACATGAATATCATATATCTTAGAATATATTAGTATATCATCCATGAATACAATGGAAGAGTCAAAATATGGATGAAAAACATATTCCTGAGAGTAATGGATACCAATATATATATTTTTCAACCCACAGGCATGAAAAGATACTCATATTTTCCAAATCTACTACTAAATTCTTCCTTCCACTTTGACTAACAACTTATGGTATCATGAATGATGATAAATATTAGAAAACCACTAGGCTCCGTGTTATTGATTAAATAGATCATAAATCCTGGGTAAAGGGTACTATTTCTTCACCATTAACCGATTTAGTTTTACGTAGTCTATATAGATATGAACAATACTATCCACCTTCTTAGAAAACAACATTGGATCCCCATAAGTATATGTGACCAGTTTGATAAATCCATTCACCTCTAAATATTTTAAATTCACCTTTAAATCTCTCAACTCTTCTAGTGTCATATGATAAAGAGGAATCAATATTAGTTGTACAAAATGTATAAGATCAATCTAAAATTCAATCCCACTATCTGGAAAAACTCATGAGAAGACATCTGGTAAAACATTCAGATAACAATCCCACACTAGAGAAAATATAGAGGGGGATACTACTGATTATATGGTGAGATCTAAGATTTCTAATTACACTATGATAGCTCCAACCTAGATTTGTTCTGATCACATCCCACCTTATCCAATATTACACTCACCAGTAAACACCAACCTCTCTCCCCTATGCATGATGAAATAGCTATGGGAGATTTATGACATCACTGAAGATGGTATACTTTCATCCCCAAGGGTGTTCCAAGGGATAGAAACTGAAAGGGTAATTTAATTGGTAGATCTTGAACAACAAAAACATGAGAAAATATAAAATATTGGGAAGATTTTGTATGAGAAAAGAAGTAGATAACATAGGGGTAATAAAATATATACCTATACTACAGAAGTTCCTTCCACACTGATGGATGGAACCTCCTCCACTGCATACACTATTCCTTCCACAGTTCCATGTTCCTATCCTTAAGGCACATAACTTTCTTGGGGTGCTGAAGTCTGTAGGGCCAGATTCTACTAATGAGGACCCTGAACAAATCCTCGGGTATAAGTATGTACCTACCCCACAACCTTGTGATATTCTATCACCAAAGACCTTGAAAATAAATATTAAATATGTCTCATCTTTCCACATCCAAAACACTTGACCTATTATTTTGGAAGAAATTTTCAATAATTCCCACTCTATCTAAAATTGAAACCATGGGGACCTGAACCTACCATAGAGGAGGCTAAGGAAACCCTAGTCTATTCCAATTTCTTTCCACCACCCTACTGAAACTCTTTGGACTTACTTGTTTTAAAACCCAAAGAGACACTTTCTGCAACATTAGGAAATCTAGTCTTTAGTAAACTATAACCTTGATAATCCCTTATCCAAATTCAGGGACTTTTAAAGCACATAAAAATACATTGTTAGGTCAAGTCCCCTAACTTGATGTATAATATTTGGATAAAGTCCAATATCAAACTTCACAGCCTTAAAAGACTCATTTATATCCAGTAATAGAGAAAATATTAGAAACTATGTTAAAGGGATGATTATTCATAAACCAACAATGTTTCCTACTAAAGATCTATAAAGTCAACCAGATTCTCCCTTCTATCCTTACGGAGTCTCTACTAATTCAATGATTCCCTCAATAATGTCAATCCAATCCTCAATATCTTGATGGCCACCAGTGCCTTGGAGTTA
Source organism: Viscum album (assembly GCA_963277665.1). Classification (NCBI taxonomy): domain Eukaryota; kingdom Viridiplantae; phylum Streptophyta; class Magnoliopsida; order Santalales; family Viscaceae; genus Viscum; species Viscum album. The sequence goes on along the minus strand of OY728166.1, from coordinate 1,062,761,354 downwards.
TGGAGGATATTATAGATAAAATTATTAGGAATAGCTATCCATCCACCTCTACACCCCTCTTCCTTGATCATGATCAATTTGTAAGACTCATAGCTGGGGTGTTTTATCGCCTGAACCCCCAGAGAATGTGTAGTATAATTTTCAACTGCATCATCCTACATATCCTATGGTGAAACTGGCACATCCACACAAATATAAGTATTACATAATATTCAAGTTGTAGTTTTTTTTTCTGAAATGCTAAAAAATATTTAGCATATATATATATATATAAAGTTTCTTATAATAAAAACTTAAACATTTACATGAAACACATATTATATTTCTATAAAAAGACATATCCTAGGAGATACCCACACAGAAGTTGTTACTTTCTTAGTTCTATACAAGTGTTTCTAGATAGAGAACTGATTTTTAATGGCCCGCTGATTGATTGTGAGAGGTTGATTATGTTTTCACAATCATTAACATTTGTTAAAATATTTCATGTTTATCATAAAAACCCATAATGAATTTCACATGCATAATGAGCTAGGAGACTTCTTTCCAAAATCAGGTGGTCAATGGAGTTCATTACCAATGAAACTTAGGAACCTAATTTTTTTAAGATGATGGGAGGTCGGGCTCATCACACCCTATTGGGGGGAAATTATTTCCTACCACAAGACTTTATTTTATATTTAAGAAAATTTTGAAAATCATTGCCAAAACCTGATATGGGATAGGTTAAAATAACATTAATGATCGGTTTATAAACTTTTTTATGTGAATGTATGTATATTTAAGAGTTATCCTATTAATGAAACACTATATATGTATTATTAGTTCCCTATTTTTTTTCCTGTTATTACTCAGTGATGTTGGTTTTGGGATCGTTATGTTTTGAATCCCTATAGCTTATAAATCTAGAATTTATTTTCATCTAAGAAGGAGATCTATATTCAAGGTATTAGTATCAGGACCATGAAGGGGATTAGTATATATCCATGTAAAAGGAATTAGAACCCAAATAGTTTGAGACATGTCATACCTTTTAAGTTCATGTGGTAAGGAACAATCCATGATGTTTGACATCATACGGACATGAAATCTAGGTAAAAGTTACATAGAAATGATCAGTGTGGGGTTTATGTATGAGTGACCCTATTTGTTTGGCCTCAAATAGAATATGGACCAATGAGTATATATGGATTTGTGATTATAAATCCCATTATAAGTACGTATCGATTAAGATGAATCCCCTCAAGAGTATGGTTCAATGAAAATGAACTGATGCCACAAGATGTATAGCCTCATGAAGATGGGTCCTGTTGGGAACATGGATTGGTAAGGATGGTATAGTGGGACCTAAAAATAATATAGCCCTCTAGGTGGGGTAATGGTACTATTTTGAGTATTTTCAGGTTGGATATGATCCATAGGTAATATGTCCCTAGAGGTAATATGAAAGTATGTGCACCATTCAATTTAACATCATGCGGTAAGGAAATATACCATATATTTTAACATCGCATGGTAAGGACTTATATGGGGACATTTGTAACATGATAATAGTATGATTATCCTAGTTCTCTAAGATCACATTTTTCATGCTCAGTGTGAGAAACAAGAGGTAGTTAAAGATCAGACATATTGTATGAGAATATAAGATTGATTTTCTATGGGGGTTATAAACTAAGGAATCCTTATAGAAAATATGTTTTTGAGTCCCATATAGGATATGGATCCATGATAAAAGGTATAGGATTTCATAAAAAGTATTATAATGTGAAGGATCTAACATTGCAACATCGTGCAGTAAAGATGTTTATCACCATAGGGGATATAGAAATGTGGAAGTTCGATGATATATAAAAGGCATGATAGTCTCCATGGGGGATATGGACTTGTGGGAATACATAACATGATAATATATTCATAAGAGATGGAATTATTATATTTGACATGGGGCTCTCGAGCCTTGATAAGGCATCCTATGTATCTGATTTATAACATGAGTCAGAGTCTTTTCAACTCATATTTTCATTGGGAATACGTACATTTGAATGAGAAGAAGGTATAATTGTAACTTATACCCAAGGAGGAGGCCCATTCTAGAGGTATTTTTATCATGCTACTAGCATTATCATCAAAGATCCCTAATCCCACATAAGTCATGATCAGTGTGAGAAAAAGTGATAATAGACGATTAAACACATTGAAATGAATACAATATTGTGTTTCTGTGGGACTCATGCAAGAAGGGTATCCTAAAATAAACATAATTATGAATCTCATGAAGAACATATCTCCATAAATAAATAATTATAAGATTGCACAAATAATTTTACAATGTGAATGCTATGTTGGGGAACTATGGTCTTTACTGGGAATATACCCATGTAGAAACACATGATATATGTGAAGGAATTATAGGGATGAAACCTAAAAAAGGAGTCCTCTTTATCTTGAATATAATAAGAATTTGATTGATCATAGTTTATGTGTTCCTTTCCCACAAGTGGGTGAGAGATCAATATTATAATCATAGAGGTATTTCCCATGAATTGAGGAGATAATGGAAAGAAGATTAAGGGGTATGATGTTAGGGGATAAGAAGACAATTAGGAGATGATGGAAACCCTTGGGAGTTAGGTGATCACACAAAATACATAGAGTCTCATGATTGTTTAAATGAAATGGTGTAAGATGATCGTGTAAAGACTATGAGGACTTACAATCATGTAATGGTAGAGGAGGGCCACACAAGTGCTCAAGGGAACAAGGTCCTTGAAATCATGTAACCAATATTAGGATTGGGCCATCACATAACACAATCACATGACCAAGATGCCATAAAGATATCAAATGACTAATAAGTCATCATATTATCATGTGATTGAGGGATCATCATGTGAGTATGTCTTGTGCAACTGGTCTTGTGATCAATGCACACATGACAAGTTCATGCATTCTCATAAGGGGAACCCATTTTTTTTAAAATCCTTTGATATTCACACACCTAATTTCAAAAAAGAGTTATTGGATTCATTTGATTCTCCTTATCACTCTTTTCAAGTCGATTCATCTCTGTGGATCATCCTTTGGCTATCTAAAAATACCTCCTTTTATTTGAGTGTTGGGGGGTGTAGGTATCGCCTCTCATGAATCTATATCACTTTTAATGTAAAATTATCCAAATATCTAGGATAAAGTTGGAGGAATATAATCTATTTAAATTATCTTAGTATTGTGTATTATGTGTGATCAAGATTTACATTATTGGTAAAATCCCTATTGGATCACATGACAAACTACTTTCATAAGAAGGGTGCGTCATGGAAAGCTTCTACTAGATGAGTCACATGATTTGATTTTCATGGGTCAATGACATGAATTATTTCGGAGTCACATAAAGGGAAGTGTATTCATGAATGATCCATCTCAGATAGCTTATCTCGATTGAGTTTCCTTGTCCTCTTGGGTTTAGATGATTACACAACCAAGGAATTTCCTAATAAAAAACTAGCACATAAACGGTTAATCACAAATAGCTTTAGTCACATGATCCTCCTAGTTTTTAAAATCATGGTGGATTAATGAAAAATAGTAACCAAATGAACACTCCATCATTGACATCCTCCTTAATTTGTCTTTAAGGCATCACATGAGAGGGTTGGTGGTCACATGATTATATTTCCATTTTAGGGGTATGTGATTCATGTTCACAAGACCCTCAAATGGATAATAAATCTAATCATGGAACATTTCTTCTATTTTAAAGTATTTTTACAACAAGGTGGAAATTTTATTTTGGGTATTCTACCTAATTCCAATTTTGAAATATTCATATGGTGGGTGTCAATAAATGCCCCCCTCAAAAGTGAAGTTCAAAAGGAGAGGTAAATAGTTGGTTTTGAGGAAGTAAATTCATGATTGAGTCATTTAGAGTTGTATCTATTTTTTGGTATGTCATGAAACCTTTGGAATATCATGAATGTTCCTATAAATAAGAGATAAATGTGAGAACTCCTAGATTACTATGAATTTTTTGAGCTCTCAAATTTCTTATGCTCACATGAATAGATTAATTAATCATTCTGTTGTGTACCCTTCAGATGAACATATCCTGAGAACTGATCACATAATATGACCATAAAAATGAACCATTGACTAACCAATGGTAACTCACTTGGGATAAACCAATCATTACATGTCTTGTGTATTCTCGATTGGTTTACATGATTTCATGGGCATGATGTGTTCACATAATGATTCTATGGTCATGTAATTTACATGTATCTATATTGGTCCTACACCCTTTATAATGCTTTCCAAGTCATGTGCTTCCTTTACTCAAACACCTCTTTCAACTAATTAGTCTTCTCATGTCTTGATACATATGGCTTCAAGCTCACAAAATTCTTATAACACAGGTAGATGAAGAGATATAATTGCTGGGAATCAGGACACAAATCCTTTTTATCATGTTTCATTTAATAATTGAATTCTCAAAGGTCTCCTTATGATTGATCTTTGAAACTATCTTCTATCACACCAAATATCTACATATAAATTTAGATATCTAGATGAAGATTCTATTTCTTTACCCAGTTGTAACCTTATTTCAACTTGTCTGTAATCCCCATAAGAATTTATTCAAGTGATTATCTCTGAGAGTAGACAATTAGTCCTAGTGCCATCATAGAGGTTATCCAATATACTAAAAAACTCCCCTTCGATTTCGGGCGACTATGATAAAACTCATCAACCCAGTGTATAGAGTTATTCAACCATAATTTTCACTTCATTGAATAATATGATGGGAAACTGGATTTTGAAGTGGGACCTACACACTAGTGGAAATTTCTCTGAAAAATGGGCATGTCTATTTTGTGTCAATAAAAGATATATAGAATTTACAGATCAAGTCTTTAGTTTTAATATTATTTAGGAATCGAATACCTCAAAGTTTATTCTATATTGATAATTATAGATCCTTTGAGAATTGATCAGATATTGGTTTCCTAGCACTAACTCCTTCCACCTACCCAATAGTAAGGTGGGATCAGCCTATTGGAAATCTAGAACCTCAGAGGAATAAATATTCTTATGGATATTTTTGATGAGTTCCACCCTAATAAAACATTTGGGAGGAACATAAATAGACTCCCTATTTAGTTTAGGATATGTTTTTTATTGTAAGAGAAATATTTAAGAAAGTGATGATCCTATGTTCAACTATTTCTTTTAAAGTCTAGATACTCATTTTCCACTGCCAAAGAATATCCCAACCAGATTTGGTACACCCACATCACTGTCCCTACTGAAAGACTCGGGAAACTGAAGGATCTTACTAGGATATTATAGAGGTAGGGGAGTACACCTCATGGGGATAAAAGTTGAATATTGGAGTTTCCCCAAGACATCAACTTGTGATATTTTTATCCATTTTCTTAAAAAGATAGATCTTTTCAGCTAGGGATAGATGTTTGTGTATCTGGGTCAGTACACTGGTGATGGTGGCTTGATTAGAAGAAGGGTGACCTCACAACCAACCTGTACCAACCATCACATGTATTTATCAACTCCTTGGAAACATGAAGTAGGGAAACACCCCTTACCAAATAATTGGTCCATTCTAGTTTCTATTTGGTTATATAAGTGATTACATATGGTGTTATGACCATTGGAATTAATCATTACTTATTTTTTACTAGATTACTAAATATTTATGGGGTCAAGGTGATGCTGATAAATTCCTATGAGGTTGCTAATATGTTAGGTAACCTCTATAGTTTCAACTTCATGCCATATAATGCAGCTTATGGGATGATCGTTGACAATTATAGTGGTTCCCCTAAGAAATGTTGATACAAAATATCTATTTAGGATAGGGTTATTGTAGTTCACTTTGAATAATTTTTCATTTGTAATCCGTACAAACCTAATTGAGTTTCTTACCAGTTTCACTATACACAAAGGATTTATTCCTTTTCCCTTTCTAATGTTTGAGGTGAAAAACACCCTGGATTCATTCATGAATTTTGGATATTTCTTAAACATGAGTATATTAATGTCAGAATCACCCTACCACATGCTTATGATCTTATTTACATATATTGAGATTATTACCAAGATGAGATGATATCTTACCCAACTAGTATACTAATTCGACTAATTTTACTAGTATACAAACCTCATGATTCTCCAAACCCATTGCCTATGGCTACGATGGAACTGGTTCAAGATTAAATAGGCCCTCTATGCTATCATCCCCATTATGACAAGGAGTCTTCAACTGATGATATAAATAATTATGAGGAAACTGGATCCTTTTCACTAATAGTGGGTGTCATACCAAGAAAATAAGGTCCATATCATATTATTTTCAAAGAGTAAGTAACCCAGACCCCCTAATTTACCTCCTTTCTAGTCAATCTAGGATTTTCCTTAGTATTTTTGATGCCTTAATACATTTCATCCCCTAATCTCCATGCGTACATACCCCCTAAAAATGATATCAAAAGTAGGGGAACACAGAGATGAGCCTGGAACTAGGTTTGTGTTGTAACTATCAAGACCCCTTTAGAAGAAACCTATGAATAAGGGGAGAACCTTTTACAAATCATTCACATATTTAGGTGGGTGAGTTTAATTATCATTTACAAAATGAAATCATTCAATAGATATCCTGACCATGAAACAATTGGTGCGTCATGAGAGATACCTATGAAAATATTATGACAAAACGTTTCCACTTTGATCCATGAGGGAAGCCTCTTAGGAATTGGGACAAAATAATCCAAAAACCTCTCAATTATGTGATCAAATAAATTATTTATCGTTACAAATATAAGAATTATAAGTGCATATAGCTCATGATGTATAAAATAATTTAGAGACAACATCTCTACTATAGGATACTTAATAAGTGGGCCATGAGTTATCTTATTTGATCCGGGATCTTCTCCCACTGGTGATAGTGGGGAAATAGAGTAGGTGGAACTTCATTGTCTAATTGATGTCTCATGTTGGGGTCAGATCGACTTTGAACACTTAGCATATACGATTTTTCTATGATAACATTTTTTGTGTGTTTTTACTCAAAAAAGGCTCTGGTTTCTAAATGTTTCTTCCCATTTTCCATAAATTTTAATATATGAAATTTCTAAAATTCCATACATTCTTTTAAAAATTTATTCCTTTCATTATCCCTTTCTCAAATAATCTTCATGACTCAAAATTCAAAAATCACCAAGACCGATTTTTTTTTTCAAAATATAAAGTTGATTTGAGTTTGAACTCAAACACTCAAATCATAATGGTGCTAGTCTACTTGGAACACTGATGGATTTTTTTGGTACAAAAGGGTTACCAGAATGATTATGTAATGGAGAGGGAGTGCCCTTACTTTTTGTTTGGATAGTTCCCTAGTGGGCATGATTGACTATCGCTTTGTCCATATAGTAGGTCCCACATATTTTTATTCTTTATATTTTATTTCAGTTAATTTTTCCTAAGTTTTATATGAGGAAATATTTTTAGATAGAGACTTAACTTTTTCTTAGGACACCCTTTTTGGGGTTTTGACATTATAATTTTTATGTCCCTCTTTTTATGAATGCTCAATTCTTCCTAGAACACACAAGGTGTGTGTGTATCAAATAAAGAATCTAATTTTTCTATGGCTTCCATTTTTGAGTTTTCAATGTAAAAAGTTCTATGTCTCTTTTCTTGAGTAGTTTAAGGCCATACAAGTCATAAAAAAACATATGATATTTTAGGTTGAATAACTTTTTCCTAATAATGATAATGTTTCGAATTGTATATCTTGAAAATTTTGTTTTTGTAGTTTTGGTTCATATAGTATATAAATTATTTTTCTATTGTCTAGGGTGATGGTCCCTAATGATAATTTGTTTTTCCTTATGTTTTGTGTTGGTTTAATTGTTAACCCTTGTCATTGTCAACCCTGATGAGATGGTTGTTGTATGTGGTGTTTCCATTGATGAGGTATGATAGAGATTCTTAGATTTTTTATTCACTATGTCAACATCTACATGATATGGTGATGTTACTGATTAAGGGAAAGTGATGGATTTTATGAATCAATGTGCGAGGATAGAATGTAAATCATGATACTTCTGAGATATGGGTTAAAGCTATCTAAGAAATATTAGAACCCATATGGGGATACACCATGAAAAGTTTGGGGAGAATTTCTAGGACTAGGGGGACCTTTATGTATTCATGAAGAAATTGGGATATAAGTGTTTGAGTGAATGTGGAAATTTAACATAGGAAAAATATCAAAGGAAGAAGACTCACACAAATAATTAGTTGTCCAAATATAGTGATTTTATGCCATCTCAAGGAAATATGGAAAATGATATGTTTTTTTTCAATTGAAAATGTTGTGTGAAAGGAATTAATAGTTTGATGATGTTTCATGAAGTTTTTTGGAAATAATGTTTTGAGAACACCTCATCAAAATATAGAAAAGTCATGAAATTTAGGAAATGTTTATTATTTCATTAAAGTAAGTTTCATAAATGTGGTAAGTTTCATGAAGTTTAAAAGATATGCGAATACTCCATGTTTCTCATAGGTGTATATAAATAGAAGACCTACTTAGAATATTAATGAATAAATGGAGTCATGTGAATAGAATGAAGAGTTTCCTTAAAGGTTGTGGTGGGTGATAATGTTTCATGAAGGGGAGACAATATATATAAATAGGATGCTACCCCCCACTCATTTGAGGAAGTCCAACATACATAAGATCTAAAGGTTATGAATTCAAAAAAAAGTTCCATTATGGTTTTTATTGTGTGAATAATTCATAAGAACCCTGTTTTTATGAAGAAAAGAACCCATGTCAATCTAAATAAGGATGTTTCAGGATAGTATAACAATATTGATGAAAGGTTATGAGTTTCGTGAATTTTGGAAGTTTATTTTTTTAAAAAGATGATACCAAGTCAATGAGTGACCCCTTTGATATTGAGTGGAAAACTAAAATATCTAAAGGAGGGTATTTTACATTGGTCTCTTTGAGAAATAGGCATCAAATCAATAGGCATGGTGCTATAAAAAATGAATAAATCACAATTATCCCTTTTTTTTTCAAATCAATCCACTGAGTGTTAGCTTCATGGAAGACATGTGTGATGATATAATTCATTGAGGAGAGTTTTTCCTAGTAGTTGGACCGTCTTAAAAAAAGCTTCTAGAAGATATAAATGATACCAGATCTTATATCTTGCACAATATCTCAACTAAGGTGTGACTAAACTAGGTACGTTTTTAATGGAAGATTATTTATTAGTGCTAACTAGGGTCATATAGTGAAGAATAGAGTAAAAATGTAACTAAAATTATCACATGGAAATACTCTATTCCTATGACTAATGTAAATAAATTTATGACTAATAAAATACTCTATTAATCTGGAAAATAGATTTACCACTTCAAAGAAAAATAATGGAGCTCAATGAAAGGTGAATCAAGAAAAAATATCAGTTTACCCACCCCAACCCACTTTGAAAGAATGAAAGAAAAACTGGATGAAAAATACGGAATCCTCTATAGCTATAATAAAGATGGATGAGAGTGAAAAGAAGGATCCTCTAGGGAAAAAAATCTAAGGTAGATCTATTGTCTGTCAAAGAGAAAAGATTTGAGGTGCTACTAAGTGTGATTGAAAAATATACCAAAAGTTAAGAAAAGAAGAGAACTATGGGAGTTCCTAAGAAAAGATATAATAGTAGTTTTAAGAGGAGTTCTAAATCTGATATTAAATAGGAAGGTTCTTGACAAAAAAATAAGAAGATTTTGAAAACTAAGAAGACTCCAAAAATCGTTCATGTTAAGTACACTTTAGGAAAAAATACATGGGTTTTGAAAGTTGATAAATTAGGTAGGGAAAAATCGATCTATAAGAAGATGTGGATAATAAGGTTATATTCAGTAATTTGTGAGTAGGTCCTTATTGGTAAGAGTAACCATAGAAGAAGAGTTTTTGAGCTGTTCTATGAAAAAAGGAAATGTGCAAGATTGGAAATCATAGTCTAAAAAAACATCCAAAATAACGTTTTTGTATGTGGAATCACTCAAAGGAGATCCACTTGCAAGTAATTAAAGAATATTATAATGAATAATTATTTGGAATAAGAAGAGTTTGATGAGGTGATAGAGTTATTTTCCTTGAATATGAAAAGAGGAAAAGGAAACTGTGATACTGAGGGTTTGGTTTTTCAAGACCATAATTATTCATCAACATGAATAAGTAAAATGTACCCTCTCCCTTTGTGTTTAAATTATATTAATTACTATTTAGGTGTTTTAGGTTTTAAAGAAGATATGAGCCACGGGGAAGTTGTATCAAAATATGGAAAGTGGTGTTGGGACATGCTTCATAGTTCTAACTAATAAAAATTAATACAATATGAAACTTTTATATATTTGAAATCACAATAAACAAGGATAAAAAATGAATCAAAGATGTTATGATGAGTCACAATGATTTACATTAGGATTATAAAGATTATATTTCAAATAATATCAAGTGTTATCATGATCCATGAAAGATTAATTTAAAGATCACTTGATCTCTCTTATGTCATATCTTAAAGATATAAAAATGGTAAATCTACAACTAAAGGAGCTCTCATGTTTTTTTTATCTAAGATGTGATATCATCTGAATGTTCTCAGGATATCAGAGGCTATTATGTATGAATAAATATCATGCTAAATATTACTTTTTATTTTCAGTAAAAAATATGAGAAATTTAGGGGGAGTTTTTAAATGAACATTTGATAGATGGTTAACTCAATAAATAGGGAAATATACCTTGTGGTTGAGAGAAGAAATTAGTTACTGAACATAATTTCGGAATTCATCTCCTAATATTAACAAACAAGTTAACATTTAATAATTTTTTATCTAGAAAGATTCAAAAAATTAGACCATCCATCATACTTGTATTTGTGTTAGTTGGTATTAGTTTCAACAATTGGTGTCTCATTAATTTTTAAAGCTGAAGAAGAAATATGGAAGATTTCATTGAAAAAAGATAAAGTTATATTACTACTTTAGATATAGGTAAGTAAGAGAGTGTATTGGAAAATTATAGTGTAATCAAATTTAACTATTGTTTCCAACACCGAGTTTCAACTTAGTTGTCTTAGAGGTTTTATTGATGGATATTTTCTAAGTGGTAATTCTACCCACTAATTTTTTTTACATCCAGTTTCAACAAAAACATTTTTTTTCTTTATAGAGATCACTCAAATCTACTGTCAATTTTTAATAGATGATTTAGGTTAAGAATCTAATTTTTGTGTTTAAAAAATGGGTATAATAATGGAAGGAGTTTTATATCATATGGGGATAATTTTCTATCCATATAGACGGTAAGAAACATGTTAAAAAGGGTGAGAGTTAGAAATAACCCTATTACCATTGTGGATAAAGGAGACATAGTTCAATGACATAATTCATGGTATTAATGGTTTTTAAAGATGAAATATTATCATGTCTGACATCCATTAAACAAGGGAGAATTATATGGTTCTGAAAGTTCTATCTCTATTTCCCAAGGTATGTATTATCTTTTGATTCTATATCTTGTTCATATTTTCAAAATAGAATTTTGATTTGATGTCAAATGGGGATAAGAAAAGATCATGTATCCGTTTTTAGTTTCTTTTTAGTAAAGAAAGGATCATGAATCTATGTGTGTTCCTACTTAGACCTCCATAGTAAGAGTAGGAAGTGAAATATATTAATCTAACAATCATGTGGATGTTTGTTCAATGAAGATAAATCATGTATGGTGTACTTATTTAAAGAAATTACCTGATGGGTTTAAATAAGTGGTATTCTCATGTGTCACGCATTATGAAATAGATGATATCGATCACCAATATAAATCAATAGTTAATATTGGTATTTAGTTACATTTGGTATTAATAAAGGGTTATCAAGTGGTATTGAGATAAAGTCAAAGGATTTATGCATATTTTTATAATAAATCCAAAGGGAGATATTTTTGGACACCAATGCAAATTGGTGTTTCTAGGTGATTTCTATTTGATTCATTTTCATCCCTTATCCTTGTAAACCCTAGTGAGTTTGTGTATTGGATGCAGTGTTTCTATTGACATGGTGTGTTTGATCATGTTGGATTTTCTGTTCACCATATCAACATTTTTCATGAGAATTTTATGTTCTCGATTAAAGAAAAGTGGTGTATTTCATGAAGAAAATTGTGAACATAGAATGCCGATCATAATAATGATGATATATGAGCTAAAGGAATCGAAGAAATAGGATCACCTAGATTGGGGTATATCATGAAAAGTTCATAGAGAAGTTTCAAGACCATGAAGACCATGATATATTCATGAGAAATAAGTCTAGAAGTTTTTGAGTGTGTGCAATATTTTATTACATGAAAATAAAGAAAAGGAAGAATAATCACACAAATAAGAAGTTTCTCAAACATGATGATTACAAGAAATCTCAAAAAAATATTAAAAAGGAATGTTTTTTATTTAAGTGAAACGGTTTTTCAAAAGGCATCAAGAGTTTCATGATGTTTCCCAAAATTTTTCAAAAATGATGTTTTGAGACTACCATATAAAAACATTAAAGAGGCATGGAATTTATAAAATATTGATTGTTACATTAAATATAAGGGTTTTTCCTGAAATTTAATTTAATTAAGGTGGTATATTTTGTGAAGGTGAAATGTTTTGAGAACATTCCATGCTTTTCAGAAGCTTATGTGAATTGAAGATATGATTAGAAGTTTTGAGAAGAAATAGAGTTACACAAATAGAATGAAGAGTTTCAATAAAAGAGGTGATGAGTGAGAAAGTGTCACAAAGGGGGGATATCTATAAATAGTCCTCTACCCTCCTCATTTCAAGAATCCTATCTTATTGAATATAAAAAGGCTCTAAATTCTTGGAAGAGATTTTATTATATGAAGTATTTATAAGAACTTCAATTTCATGATGAAATGAAATTTTGTTAATCGCACCTAGGTAGTTTCATTATTTTTTTCAAGATTCATGAAGGGTTGTAAGTTTCATGAAAATTGGGAGTTTTGTCACATAGTGAATGTTTTTAAAAATTTAGGAGTTTCGAAAAATATTAAAAGTTTCTTGAATGTTTGGATTTTTGGGTCACAAAGAATATTGCATTAAAATTTTAATTTATGTGACACAAAAAAGTGTTTGGAACTCATTAAATATTTTTCTAAAGGAAGTCATTATTACTTGAAGACTAATTCAAAAGGAAACATGAAGCCAATACAATGGTCATGTTCACAACCATGTTGTGAAAGAACCATATAAAAATCAACGAGAAATAGTTAGTGAAACATCAACTAGGAAGTTAAGTCATGAATTAGTCTATGTGACCAAGAGATTGCTCTTCTAAAATTAGTGAGTTTAAGACGAATAATGATGAGTAGTGAGTTCATGAATTTCAATCCGAGTGAGGTGATCAAAGGAGGAATAAAAAGTTATTGAGCCTTGGGTGGTTGTGATCCAAACCCTAAATATTGTTAAGGAAGTGATCCTTCTAAAAAGTAACCATATATGAAACATCATATCAACAAGACTAGTGAATATTTGTGGATTCTAGAACATTGACACAATGTCAATGTGTGACCCTTGTACATAGACCAATACGGGTGAACCATGTAATGTTCTTGCATTTTTTATGATTTATTTTCTTATATTATATAGGATGACAATCAATGCATGTGTATTGATTGATCACCGATTTTATCTAAATAAGGCTTAGTTACGAACACCATTTGAATAGATTATCACTAAACAGGTGTATACAAGAGTTCCCCTACTAATAAGTGAGGTCAAGATTAGTTATAGATGTGAGTGAATAAAGGTTGAGTGGGGAAACATTAATGATTTTCATAGCCTTATTTACTCCACCTCTTAGAGAATATCTCAATAAAGTCCCTTGTGTGTCCAATAAAAGGTCATATAGTTTGGACAATATGTTTCTGTAGTTTAAGGTTGTATAGCTCGGACCTTATGTTCGGAAAACAATATTGCATCATGAATGTTGGACTAATGGGGTGGGTAAACCATGTTTTTTAGAGTTTGAATCAAGGATGATGAAATGGGATATACATTCCAATTATGATCATGAATAATGATGGGGTGATGAGTTTCACTACAATGTTACGAAGGCTCACATGGATCAGTGGACATTTTTGTAAGGTATAATTGCATATAGCTAACAGGCTACAAGCTTATATTAATGTTCCATGAGATTATATGAATAGTCAAATATAGGGGCCCCTGAATTTTTGGTACGATATTTCGAAAGGGACATGGAAGATTTTATGGGGATTCTTATACTTAAGACACAAAATATGTTATAAAAGAGGAGTTTTCAAGAAGGTTTATAGAAGCCTACATCCTTGGTTAAGTCATAGAGGATGAGTATTCAAGAAGGCTTCTGGAACCCTTCATCCTTACTTAAGTCATGAATTATGAGTATTAAAGAAGGGTTATGGAACTCAGTATCCTTGTATAATTCATCGAGGATGAGTAATAAAGATGGATTATGGCACCCTTCCTCCTTTATTAAGTCATAGAATATTTATATTCAATAAGGGTTTTGTTAACTTGAAACTTTATTAAGTCATATAGGATGAGTATTCAAAAAGGGTTATGGAAAACTACATCATTTCTTCATCCATAGACGACGAGTATTCAAGAAGGGTTCTGGAACCCTGCATCATTGCTTATGTTATAGAGGATACGTATTCAACAAGGGTTCTAGAACCTCTAATCATTTCTTAAGTCATATAGGATGAGTACTCAAGAAGGGTTATGGAACCCTGCATTATTTATTAAGTCATAGAGGATGAATATTCATGAAGGGTTCTAGGACCATGAATCCTAGCCTAAGTCATGGAGGATATGTATTCAAGAAGGGTTCTAGAACCCCGCATCCTTACTTAAGTCAGAAAGAATGATTATTCAAGGAGGGTTATGGAAGCATGAATCCTTTATTAATCGAAAAATAATGATATATGGTGACATGAAATTTAGTTTTGCAAGTCCACTTGGATAGTTGGAAAATGAATTTTGTAAATCACAACTAAAATAATTTGAACCAATGATAATGAAATGTTGAAGACATGTTGAGGATGATAGAAAATCATACTAGGGTTATGAGTTCCGCTACAATTTTTTCAGTGCTCATAATGATCTAAGGGACCTTTTTTAAAGGAAAATACTTGTTTGATTAATAGAATATGGGACATAAATATTTTCCATGAGAACACATGCATATTTTAATAAATTATACCTTGAAGCTAGGAGCACTCTTTTCCAATGGTTGTATAAGGTTAAAAAAAATTAAAATAATTGAGAAATGAAGTAATTCATGGATGATGGATATCCAATAAGGGTTATTTAATACTAGATATAGTTTATGGGATATATAAAAACGGAACAATTTAGTTTATATTCATAAATCTTGAAATGCATATCATATGGTTTTATGGTCATGGGATGAGGACCAAAAAATGGTTCGAGAATGAAGTACCATATCCATGCTTCAAAAATGGGTGTGGTACTTAGTGATGTAACATCAAGGGAATCGAATATACTTTAATAGTTGAATGATAGATTTTTTAAATCATGAATCAAAGGGTTTCAACTAAGGATAAAAAAATGGGGTAGACAGACTGAGGATGATCAAGAATCACACTAGGGTAAAAAGTTCCACTGTAATGTTTACAAGGCTCACAAGGATCAAAGATACCTTTTTGTAAGGTAAAGACACATCCATTTGATAGGAAAGGGGATCAAATTTCAGTTCTATTCTCATACATGCATAGTTTAGTGGAGGGTTCCTTGAAGTCAAGCATGCTATTTTACAAGGGCTATAGAAGGTTTGTGATGATTCAAACACCTGAGAAATGAATTAGGTTAGGGGGAAAGGGATATCCGAGAAAGTTTTGACACCCTAAAAGTTACATTTCTATACAAAGAAAAAATTATCAAAGAAAAAAGGATATGATAAGTAATTTATCTAACTTTTACCTAGTCTGGAAGGCCCTAACGAGCATAGTTTGATTTTTACTTGGGCCATAAGTTAGAAACTATAATATTTGAACCTCTTTGTTTTTACTATAACCTTTTTGTAAGATCTGAAGATTAATATTTTAATGAGAGGATGCCATAATTTTGATCATAACTCCTTTTATAGGTTTTCAGTTATATAAATTTTATGTCACTTTCACTAGCAATTTTGGGTCTTGTGATTTTTACCATGATAAGCTAGAGTGAATGGTTGTATATATTTTTAACAAAGTGAAAAATTTTAAGGTCATGTTGTGCGGATAAATTATGATGAATATATGCGACATAATAACCTAATTAGGAATCCCAAGGATGAGAATACCCCAAAAAACTTTTCAATGGGGCGGGGAGATGTTGTAAATCATGGCTTAAGGTTTTAAAATCATGAGAAATGGTATGTGAAAAACATACCAAGGATGATTTTGAATCACACCAGAGTGATGAGTTCCACTTTAACGTTACCAGAGAACACAATTATTAGAAGTCCGATTTTTCATGGTAAAAACACATATGACTAATATGAAAAGGGATCATATATAGGATCCATGGGAATACTTTTATAGTTGAGTTGAGAGTCCCTTGAAGTTAGAACATTTTATATAAGGGTTATGAGAGATTTGAGGTAAACCGAGACACTTAATACATAATGTGTGATTTATTGGTTTTTGTTCTCATAAATATAGAAGAATCACCTTGAACATTGGTTAACCATGGTCAATTTATTATGGTAATTTTTTAAGGAGTGATAATGAATGATTGTCTATGTAGTTTAGTTTCATGCTAAAAGGACACAATTTTCATGAAATTAAATTTCATGTGACAAGGAGTCAATTTTCATGAATTTTAACATCATGAAACAAGGAATCATGGGGTATGTGGTTTAGGGTTATGTGATAAGGACCTTATTGTTGTGTAGTTTAATGTCATGTTATAAGGGAATTAATTGTATTTCAGTTTAACATAGTGTGCAAGGGCTCATGTGCTATGTAGATTGGGGTAATATGATGAGAGAATGGTGCTCTATAGTTTAACATCATACATCAATAATTAGATACAAGTAAACTTTTATCCTTGTATAAGGTTTTTGGTAAGTATCCACATGTTGGGGCCCCCTTTTCATATATTTGACTCATATGAAAGCAATTTTAGTCTATATGACTAGAACATTATCAAGTAGTTTAATGGACTTGAAAGGTAGACCATTGATTTCTCGTCCTTAGTCATGATAATCCTTATTATTCTAAATGGAGTGGTCGGTCAAAACCTCTATGATTATGTAAGTTATTCTTAGTGTGAGAAATAGTAGGTATTCATATAATAACTCATAATGTGTTGGATATGGGTGTATGAAAAATAGGGGAAAACATATGGGGGATGTCTTACTATAACATGGGTCTACGAATGGGAGGACCCATGTTTAAGATTCTAGTGAAGATATGACTCATACGTAAGAGGGGGTCCTTTTCTAGTTTTGGGTTTTGTGTAAATTTTATTTTTGCGTGAGGTAAAAGAAACTCATATTAGTGATAGAATCTGATGGGACCCATATTGGTTGGAGAGTGATTTAATTAGGAAACAATAATAGTTGGGTATATTTGAAATTATTTTTCATAGACCCAATTCAGAATCTACCAACATCCTATAATGATTTTAATTGATCCACATAATTTTTTTAGGAAACCCCTATGCGTACATCTATGTAGTATGAAGACAAAAACGGGAGACATTTTTTTTGAAATTATAGATGTTCCTAGGATTGAGATCTTGGGCATAACTATGTATCCAATAAAGATAGGAATAAATCCAAACATGGTTCTTATATCACACCCTCTATAGATCAAGCTCATATGTGAATATAGGGGTAGTGTTATCAAGACATATGCCATATTTGCGAGGCTTCTTCTGCATGATCCAGATTATGTGTAGGAACAAGAATTAAATCCTACCCTAGTACAAATCCCTCAATAAATGAAATGATAATGTTTAGGTTAAAATAATATCTTAGGAGGGGGTATTTTTGTTCCAATAATTTGTGGTTGGGTTTGGGATAGAATATGTGAGCATTACTTTGTATCATTTAGAGATAGGAATCAATACACTCATAGTTATTATATCAAATTTTCCTATGTAAAACTTTTGATGATATATAGTGGGAATGAAAAGGTGTCTCGCTATAGCACACAACCATTAAATAAAGCGATGAGGAACAACATATCAAGGTGGGGGGGGGGGTTATACATCATTTTTCTGATGGTGGAATACACACTTATGATCTGTGATCCTCTACACAAATCAAGATCACATGCTAAGAGAAAGGGTGTATTATTATTTTAGTGATGGTTACTGGTCCTAGGATTGAGAACCATAACACCACTATATATCCTATGTAGATAATAATTAAGTCATATATAGTTCTTAAATAGTGGGTCCCTTACACAGGTTTGGTTCATATGTTGGGGATAGGGGCAAGTTTCTCTTTGAAATAGAAGTTTTTCTACTATAACTTGGATATATTATTTATTATTGTAAACTATTTCATGAAGTTGTATGATTCTTATATTGGGAGGGACTTTACCTGGTGGGGAATCTTCAAAATATTACATACGAATGACAGATACTACTTTTGAAATAGACCAAGCACCTGTGGAGGTTATGATAGTGGAAAATCTACGACTGGACCAAAGATAATATACCCAGGGGTCACTATATACCTTGATAGGTAAAGGATCAAGATACAAATAGTTCTTATATAAAATGTTCTTGGTGAAGATTCAACTTGTGTGTAGGGAGAGGGAATTTCTTTAATATTGTGGATGGTCTTAGGATCGAATACCTAGACATCACTATGTACCATGTATGGATAGAAATCCAACTATACATAGTTCTTATATTAGAAACCCCCCTACATAGATTTGATCTCATATATAGGGGAAATTCAAAGGGGGTAATTCATAACAAGAATAGGTATATAAATAATAGAATTTGTATCAAAATACCCACATAGATTTGGGTCATACATAAGTGGGTTGGGGGGGGGCACATCTATATCTTAATTAAGATGATTGAAGTTAGGGCTGTTATAAATTACCTATGCATTTTTATGTATCCCATAGAGATGGGAATCAATCATGAACATAGTTTTTTTAGAATTATTCCTTATATAGATCATGATAATATTTGAGTAATAGGGGAAAATTATACTCTAAGGAATAACTAATTATGTGTAAAATAATTCTACATACATAAAGCTCTCATATTAGGGGAAAGTGGCCACCAGGAATGTGACACTTTGATCAGTTTATAGTGATGAAGGATGATATTTCACCATGGCATATAATTCTATATGGTGGTAATGATGACCATAAAATTTTACATCATGCAGAAAGGATGTATGGTTTCACATGGGTTTAATACACAAGTGAAGTGCATGGACCTTGTCTCTTCCCTGAGTAAAGAAAAGACCGAAAATAATTGAGTGAAAGTTTATGTATCTAGACAAGGTGGGGGAATTTTAATTTTTTGTGTAGAAAAGGGGAGCCAAAAATTATATATTCATTTCAAAATTTATGGTTTGACATAGAATATAAGATCTATATATTCCTACATATCCCAATGTAATTAGAATCAAACTCTATATAGTTATTTGAAAAACATTCCATGTACTGATCTAGTTTATATACAGGTAGAGGGAATTCCCTTTTGATGGATCATACTATCATATGGGTGATGGGACCCTTAGGGTGGTCCAATATAAGAATATTAAGGTATTATAGGATGAATAATATGTTGTGTAGTTTAATGTCACCTGAAAAAATACTTAGAAGCTATGTAGTTTAAATTCTTTCCACTAGGACTTAGGTATTGTGCAGTCTAAATAATTTCCATTGGAACTTGGGTGATGTGTAGTTTAAAGTATTTATACATAGAATAGGGTGTTATGCAGTTTAATTTATTTATTCTAGGAAATATATGTTGTGAATTTTAATGTCTTGTTTCCATGAATTAGGTTTTTGGTAGTTTAATGTCACAAAACTCAAATGATTCATCACACATAAATTACTCAAATTATTTCTTGTGAAACATCACATTAGTTGAGGGCATTATCATTCCCCATCTATCATGGATAAGGAGTAAGCTCCATTTGAATGGACCTTGAGTGTTGAAAAAATCCATCCTACTTTAGTTCTAACTTTTTTGGTTTTACCCTGGAATTTTCTTTGTTATAGGACTAATAATAGATCTCAATACAGGAAAGATCAGAGGCATAACTTCTTATTGAAGGACCACACAATCCGATTTTGATGGACTTATAGGTTGTGAAATGCATGAAACCACTTCTCATTGAATATTTATAACTCATCAAGTCTCTTATATGATTTTGTATCTTCAGAGAGTTGACTGAAAATAGTGACTAAGAGTGAGGGTAACTATACTTCGATGAGAAATAACACCTCTTTTCCATAGATAAGTGAATATAGTATTGATCCTATGGTAGTGTGGGTTATGGTAAAATATCCCACATGGTGTGGATGATCTTTTCTAACAAATATTTATTATATTTTTCCACCATTTTCTAGATTATATTTGGTAGAGTCTTATTGAACTTCACTATCTTCCCATTTTTACCTACATGATAGTGAGATGAATGGTTTTTATCAATATTATATTCTAGATATAACCTTTTCAATTTGGAAGAACATAAATTGGTTCATTTTTTAATTAATATTGTGTGAGGGACACCAAATATAATAATGATATTAAACTTCATGAAGTTGATGATGTTCTTCATCTCGACTTCATTAAGGGGTATGGCCTTGACCAGTTTGGGGAAGAATTTGGTAGCTATAAGATGTACTTGAAAAACTTAGTTGTAGTTGGGGTATATGATCCCATGACATCCATTCCTCATATGGAGAATGTAAAAGAACATTTGGCTTTTTTTAATAGCACTAATGGCTGATGCATAAATTTTTCATGTATGGAATTTCTTGGTGAATTACCCATAGTCTTATGTTATTATTGACAAAAAATAACCAATCTTCCTAATTTAGTGGGACAACCTCATTCTAGACTAGTGAGAACTACATGAGACAACATATACTTCCTACATTATGATAGGGGTCTGTCCTTATACGATGAATCTGAGTAGGAATCCTTTGAATCCCCAATTATAGTGTAATTTCTGTTTATTTAGCCTATCACGAAGCTCGAAATTCACTAATAAGAACCACATCTATTCATTTTTGTATTTATCTTATAAGAGGGTCCCATTTTGTAGGTAATACATAATGGGGATTATCCATCCAATAATAAACATCAGATCATCATGCCATGGGTGGCTTTGACGTGATTGATCTCTTACATGTCAAAGATTATGTCTAGGGAAATCACCCTTCGGTGTGTGATGTAGAAGATTATCTTATCTTGGTCATGATCGGATAGGGTTATGGTGACAGTATCCAATGCATTAGAATAGTAATTTTGTGAATGAGGGATTTGATACAATGTTGGTTCAAAAGGTAATTCCTCTATCATACCCCTCATATATCCAATTAAGTGGGTCAATTCTTCCTTCTTGATGAAATTTTATCTATTGATCCACTTAATGACTAGTTATAAATCCCCTTAGACACTCAGATAGGATATCTATAGCTGTAGGGATATTTCTAAGTTTTAAATGATGTATTAATATTTTGACTCATTGTTGGTGAAGTTTTCAGATAATAATATGTGATAATAAAAAATTTCCTTATCTGAGTAAACAAACAAAATCCCCAATCCAACTTAATTAAACATTATGATTTACATTATTTTCCTATACACACTTCAAGATTCCCCATAAAAGTACATCTCCCATATTTGGGGAGTGTTATGGTTATAGAAAACAACTTCATCTAGGAGATTTTTGTTTACTAGTGTCCTTTCCATGGAATGATGGGAAATGAGAAAATTGGCTAGATCGTACCCTTTTACTACCTTTTATAACAAAAATTAAATGTCATACTATTGCAGGATGACCAACTATTGGGCCTGATTATTTCTCAACATGGGGAGCCTGAGAATATACTTGATCTGGTTGATATAAGAGACCAAATGGAATTATTAGTGCTGAAAGTAATGCCTTACATTTTGTACAAAAAATATGAGTGAAATACAGTTATTCTCGATATCAGAGTACGAAGTCTCAATATCTAGAAGAATTATATTGATACAGTAGAGATATTTTTCATTCCCTACATCATTATTCTATGAAATAAGGGTACTTATTGATTTATACATAGAAACCACATATAGGATGAGTGGAATCCTCTCTACCGATGGAATTAGAAACACTGGGTAAAGAAGATATTTCTTAAGATTATTGAAGTATTCATAGGAATATTCATTCCACTAGTCGGTGACTCCCTTATTAATTAACTTCACTAAGGGGAGGAATTTAGTAGCCATGTCATCTATGAAACACATAATATAATAAAGGCATCCATAAATACCTCTCATCTCTATAAGGCATCGAGGTAAAAACATTGTGAGGAACATGCAAGTGTTATTAGGGTAAACCTAAATGCTATCGTGGCATACTGCAAATCTAAGGAATTTCCCTGATGTTACCCCAAAGAAACACTTCAAAGGGTTTATCTCCAAACCATACAACTGTAGTTTTCTAATACATGTTTAAATATTGGTGATGTGATCATATTTTTCCAAAGATTTTACCTCTAGGTATTTTACATACAATTTCATGATTCATCCCAAGAATGTCTTGACCATGCAATGAATGGTGCACTAGTAAGTCTAATCAACATTCATTAAGATAAAGGGTATGATCTGGTAGTCAAAAATCCCTTGGGGTTCTCTAAAAGTGGTGGATTACTCATCTTTAGGGGCCATATTAATCTGATTGTACCTTGAATTCCCATCCATAAAAGAAAAGGGATCTAAAGAGTAAAATTGAATTTATCAAGAGTTCTGTGATCGTTACTAAGAAATTTTCCTTCAGGAATTATCAATTGAGATTAAAAAAATTCATTGCAGACCAAAATCTTCCCATTATGTTTCTTAATGGGAATGATGTTGTAATGCTATTTTAGGTATTTAACCTCTCTAATGAAGGTGTATTTGATATTTTTTTCAACTTCAGATTCCACATTAATGACATGAGATGGGTGTATTATCTTAGCTGATTGTTTGAAACCTTGATGTTCATCTAGAAAGACCAAGTGATGGGTTGGGATCCGGCCTTGGAATATTTGGGTAATTACATTGGAACATGTAATGGATATTCTTTAGGAATGAAACCTATACATCCTACTCTTTTAGGAGAATGAAAAATATAATCAATATATGCCATGAGTCTTCTTCTATTTCCAGATTTACCAATTTGAGCTCATCGATGACCATGGAGATGCCTTCATCAAATGTTCTAGGGGTATTTATAAATCCATATTTATCATCCTTCATCTAAGTATTGATGAAAGTATCTCTAATACTATTGGAAAATATAACAATATCTTTATCCACTATAAGGTATAAGGGAAAACCCTTGAGACCTAGGAGTGTTTATTCATGATCATAATTATTATATGTATTTTATATATTCTCATATTATTATTTTATTATTGTTGGTGTTTTAGAAATCATTATCTCTTGAATTACATGGGACTTTATAGGGACATTGTAATAGCCTGAGTTTTTATGAATTATTATTTTTCAAATAAATTAAATTTCTTTTATGGAATGCATTACATAATACACCAAGTTATGCTTGCTTAATACGCAACACAAAGTTAAGACTGTGTGGAGCAAAACACGTATAATTTCTTGTGGCACAAAAAAAATATGTTTTTTCATGTGGTACAAACAATTTTGAGTTACCTCAATAACTTACATTACATGCAATGTTGAGTTTTACTGAACTAAAATAAACTATTAATATTAATATTAAAATATAATTATAGTTATCACCTAGCCATTGGAATGGAGGGAATGAACAATATTGAATAAATTTTGAAAATATGGTTTAAACATGTTTATATAATGGATCCTTAGGTGACCAATTAATTAGAAATGAAAATAAAAACCAATTGAATATAATGGAGTTTTTTTATGAAAAACTATTTTTTTGACCACCAAGGCATTTTATATTAATAAATTAAATTAATCACTATTAGTGTATAATATTATTGAAATTTATATGTTATATTACTAATAAAATATTTTTAAATTCATCTATGAAGTTTTATTTTCATAAAATAAGAACAAATCCAATTTTTATCATAAAGAGGTATATTTTTCTAAATGGGAGTTTTTCCACCTTTTAATGGAAGAATTATTTTAAAACTAAATTTTGACACTTTTATAAATTGTATTTTACAAAAATATTTTTTTTGAAATTTTAATGTCTAAATTATCTTTGGGTGAATTTTTTGTATTTTTCAAAGAAGTTTTATTTTTTGATGAATAGTGAAAATACTGAATTTTAATTGAAAACCAACTTTTCTTATAATTTATTTTTATAGATTAAATATTTTTTAAATTGGGTTTAAAATATAATTATTTCAATTATAAATCAATAAATCCAATTTAGGTTATTGAAATCAACTTCACGTTGAAACTGGATATGAAAAAATTTCAAACTTTTGAGCATTTTCACTTTTAAAACCTGTTGTTTCATATCATATGCAGGAATAATTTTAAATTGTTTTATTCCAATTATATGATTTGAATTTGTAAAGATGGATTAAAAATTTGGGATCATAATAATTTATAATAAGGCTAAATTAATTTCTGACCAAAGTTTTTACTAAAAATAGTTAAAATTAATTTCAGCGATTAAGAGAAAAAAGAGTTTACAATAGGAATAAACTTTAAACTTAAGGGAAATAATGACCTAAAAAACTTTTCCAAAACCCATTGTATGACCATATTTTGACCACATATAATATTTTATCGAATATTATTTATTATTTGTGGCATATAATTTAATATAGGCCTCCCAATATTGTTTTCTTTTTAATTTTATAAGAATACCACCCCATAATAAAATGAAACTCACCCCCTAACTTCTTCACACCTCACATTCATTTTGGATTATAAAAAACCCGCCAAAAAAAATAAAATAAAAAAAATACATAATATAATCCTATAATAATCAATTTTGGAATAAATAAAACCAAGGAGGTCCTTTGGCATAAATCAAAATGAGTTATTCGAAGAAGATGAAACATATTTCAATGAGAACTTTTGTTTTATTTCTTTCTACAACCTTCAATTATTTTTTTATCATGATTATATAATAAAATCCGTATATTCAATATAATTAAATTTTATTATATTAATTTTACGACCTAAAACTTCACACACTTCCATAAAATGGGATGTGTAACATTCATTCGTACGTACGGCGGACTACCTCATCGCGAGCTGATGTCGTTCTTTCTTCCATTATCACTTTTCAAGGTTGGGAACAATGATGGATTTATAATTTATATTATATATATATATATGATATTAATTATTTATTTATTGTTATGGAATTTTTATATGACACATACCTTCATGCTTTACATTTTGTGAGAATACAATAACAACATTTTTGGACGTGTGGACTACCGCCTCCTCAAAGCGATGTGATTCATTCACAGTTTACAAGGAACGTATTGAGGATGAGTTTAATAAAATATATGATATATATGATTTAAAAATGAAATTTAAATTATAATATATATATATATATATATATATATATTCTTTTACTTTTTTTTCTTTCAGCATGACAAGAAAATAGAAGCAACGTCTATGTGTACATATGGCCTGCCATCTCCATGAACGATGTATTTTATTTTATACCTTTAAATTTTATGAATAATTATAAATAAATTTATACTGAATCTATATGATATTTATATATTTATTTAAATTATTTAAATAATGAAATCATGATCAAAGTAAGAGGACCAAAAAAACAACAAGTCAGAACAGATACAAAAAACAATGTGGTTATTACCCGACACATAACTTTAACATGGAATTGTTAATAACTAGTTAATATAAATTCATATTAAAATAATTTTTGGTATTATATATATGTATATGGTTCTTTGGTAGATTTATAATAAAATTTTATTTATTATATAGGAGTTTTGAACATGTTCGAAGGAAGTTAAGACTTAAGGTAAGGGTATTTTTAGTCTCACATTTTTTTCTGTGAGACTTATACTATATTGACCAATCATTTATTTTTTGTGGTGGATATAATTACATAATATATATTATACCATTAATTTCATTTGCATCATTATATTCAAATTTTCAATTTATGTCATTATTTCATGGATCTCATGATTCAAAAGTCACTCAAGTAGTAATGGATTTCCATCTCACTTTGATTTATTCCCCACCTCTTTATTCTATGTAGTATATATACTGACCATAAATTTATATTATGATTATTATAATAAATGTTATTGATATTTACATAACCATTTTTGATCTCTATTTCATGGGTTTACAGTTAAAAAATTACCAAATCTGTAAGGGATGTTTATATCAGTTTTCCTCCTTTGAGACGTACATTATGATATGGACTTACATCCTTTCATGAGGTGTATATACAACCCATTTTACATGTAATATAATGAATCAATATATCCTAATGATATTTTAAGTTCCATTCTTTCTTATTCCTTCATGGGTATTATGATTCAATGTTACCAAACTCATAAAGATTTATGTTATAATCTCATTATTTATCTAGATTGTTTATGATTAAGTTTAAAGTGTTGAAATATCATGATCCAATAATAAATATTTCCTATAAATTTTATTCTCATCTAGTTATTTTTGATATATTCAAGTAATGTTACCATTTTCCACTCTTTTTTCTTAATATAATTAAGAAAGTGTTTTTTTAAAAAAATCTACTTTATTTTTCTCTTCGATTGGAAATCTATTTTATTAAAAAACTATGTTTTCTAAATATGTTATCAAAAATATTTTTAAATGTTACTTTAAGTTAATTATCAAGTAAAATGAGTTTGAAATGTTTTATGTTTTAAAAAGTTTTTAAAATGGTTTTCAAAGCTTCCTTTGTATGTTTTCATGGTTATTTCGAAGAAAAATGGTTTTCAAAATGTTTTATGTTTTAAAATGAGTTTCTCAAAATAGAAAGGATATTTTCATTAAGAAATTTTTTAAATAATTTTTAAAGACCACTTCATAAGTGTTCAAGTAGGTTTTCTAAGAAAATTTGTTTTAAAATATTTTATTTTTGAAAACATTATTTTCAAATAAAGTATATTTTCTTTGAGTAATGATACAAGTGATATTTCAGAATCCTTCCTCATATATGTTGACATCCTTTTATATATTTTGTTATTTAATAGGGATATTATCCAAGGAAAACATTATTATTCTTTATTTGAATGTTTTATGTTTAAGGTGAAATTTTTTTTATGAATCCCCATTTATTTTCCATGGGTTATACCATGATAAGATGGTTATGAAACCCGCTTCCTTCGATGGATTATTATATAATGAAATTGATTATGAAACCTATATATTTTTCATAGGTTATGAAATTATGGAATGTTCATAATACACATTTCATTTCATGGGTTATGATATAATTTTTATGAAACCCGTCTCTTTTTATGGTTCACAAAATGAATGGGGTTTTATTATACTATCAAAGACATATGTATGATTTCATAATGTTATCGGTGGGACCTATATCTCCCACAAAAAAACTAGGTAAGGATTTGTATATCTCATGAGATATACATGGGTTGAATGAGGAGTTAACTCAGTTTTTTTAATATAGGGCTATAGTGAGGAGTGAACTCGATTAAGTAATATAGGGATGGAATAAAGGGTGAAATAAGTAATACAAGGATGGAAAAAGGAGTGAACTTAGTTCAGTAATATAGGGATGAAACAATGAGTGAACTTGGTTTAGAAATATAGGGCTGGAATGAGAAGTGAACCCATTTAAATAATATTGGGCTGGAATGGGGAGTGAACCGAGTTCAGTAGAGGACTTTGTCTATTATAATGGCCTTGACAGCGGGGCTTGAAAAATATGGAAATAATATTTCTATGCTCATGTGTATGCCTAAAATTCTATGTCTTATTCCTATTTTATGATTTCATGTCTTATGATCTTAATTCCCTAATGATTCATGACTTATGATCTTCCCATTTTTATTCCATGACTCATGTATATGATCTTTTATATATAGGGTATTATCTTAAAATGTTAAGTTCATGTTCTAATGTCCATATTGTGCTTACATATCTTCTTTTTTAACCATTAATGGGCATAATAGCTCACCCCTTCTTATGTATCCTTTCCCCAGTTTATTAAGAAAGGTTTTAAGTATAATTACTAAAGGGGAAGATCTTTACAAGAGATGTTAATGATCTTTTAGAAAATTAGAAGAATTTGTTTCATGTTTCGAAAGGAACTAAACTATTATAGTTCTTTGGAATGTGTTTGTTTAATGTGATGAATATTCATCCAAAAAGATGTAATATCCATGTAAGTTAAGCCTGGATTTCTATAAAAATATTTTGTTTCCACCAATGATACATTGGAATCTTACAATCTATATAGTTATGGAAATGGGGTTCACTTATCTAGGGTATTCACTTCTCTAGGTGTTGCCATTACTTTTTGACATCGGACAATTAAGACTCTATTGGGTCAATAGAAAATAAATATTCCTTGATGAGAATGTTCCAAGGGCATATAAGGGTAGTTCCCAATCCAATGGGAGTGGAAATCCACCTGTCATGTTCTGTCCTGTGTTGATTTCCTTATCTATTGTATAGACTTTCCTCAATGTATTGGGATTCAAAAGATTAAAATAGGCTGATTCTTATGAACAAAATGATGAATTTTCCATTTGTAGGGTACTTCAAGAATTGGTGAAATATTGATGCACCTCCACGTGACTATAAATCCATGATGTTCCAAGTATAACATTGTATGTCGTGTCTTGCTGGATAACAATGTACCCAAAATTAAACAACAGGTCCCCAAATTGGGATTTGAGTATAATATTTCTAAGGGGAACTTTTTCACTCTTGTCAAATATTTAAATAGTCAGCCTTGTAGGCAATAAATCATCCTCAATGTATCCCAAATGTAAGATAGTTTAGACTGGAATAAGATTAATACTAGAGCCATTATCAAATAAATCCTATCAATTATCGACCTTGTTGAGATTTTATAAAGTCTATAGGGGTCTGATAAATCCCTAAATGGATTCTTCTCAATATTTTTCTTTTAAGGAGATGGTGGCAAGAAATTATAATAAATTAGTTTTTATTTGGAAGACCTCAGTTATGACGACTTCTTCCTCAAAATCCTAGGGACTCTGGAGGGATTTGATAAGAACCTCCCTATAATATTTTGAAAGATAAAGAGAATCCAGAATGGAGAGCTTGGCTAGGGAAATTGCTATCTATTTCAATATGTCATTCTTCTGTACCATAGGTCTTCAGTTCCCAATATGGGGTTTCTCCTTGGCATATTCATTGGGAGATTAAGTGATTTATTTAGACAGATTCGGTACTTGGGTAGAAATTGACATCATTCCTATCACCGATGGATTGGGAAGAACTAGTTTGTGTACCAAATGGATTTGGTCAGATGGTTACGCACCTTCCAACCAGTCATCTGGTATAATTAGGCCTAGGTAGATCTTGGAAGTCTCTATGGGGTCTCAATGTTATTTTTGGGATCACTGAAGTGTTTAACCATGGTCCTCAACTTTATATACTGATTAGATGGGGATGTGGCGGGGATATTGTCCAAATTCAAGACTGCATATCCTCCCATAACCTTAGATTCTATGGCCTCATCCTCTGGCTCCATGGTCAGGTACAGTGAGCTTAGGTTCATATGTATATTAATCATTAGAGAAAGGGTCTACTAAGTGAATGATATTAATGGTTCCAATAATGATCTCTTTATTTGATGGGGATTCTATTTTCCCGGATGGTTCTTCAGATCTATATAATGAGGGAAATAAATCTATGAGAGTTGGCGCTAGTTTGGGAGTCATATGAGACTCCTATTTCTATACCCTATTATGTCTCCAATGATTATGTGTACCTATAGAATATGAGTTTGATGATGAACCTTCTAATGAAGATGGAGGTTTTGGAACCTTGTCTTGCTGATGAATCAATTCTCTAAGAATTATTTGAGCCTAATTGATTGTATTTTGGGTCATCTAGTTCTATAACTTTTGTTACATCCTATATAAAACTTTATTCAAGTGATTGTATTCTCCCGATTGGGTTGAATACATGTGGGAAACACACACCAACGATTTCCCTAGTACAACCATCCTAGAGTCAACCATGTCTTAGAGGATGTCCTTAAAGATAAATAGGTCTTATATGGTGTGGTCCAATCTCTTATGCAAAGGTAAGTATCCTTGGAAGTCACTGAGGTCGACCTCATCTAGTTTCATCAGTTTAGGGAGCTTGAGGATATTTTTTTCCATGTCTATGAGGAAATAAACAGGAAAATGATCAATTTAGAAGGAATATATTTTTTATCTTTTCCTCAAATCATGGACGACTCTTATCTCGTTTTCCTCTCTTAGAGGGTAGTTTTTTTTCTATTTCCTATTGAAGGGAGTTGTTGGAAATTGTTGATAATTCCTCAGTACCTCAATAGAAACTAGTACTAGTTTGATTGTTACAGAATATATTTATACCTTAATAAGAATTTTCATCCTAGGATATGGTTATAGTCCAGGATTTGGACATGTTTCACTGAGTGACATATTATTTGAATTTTTAGGTCTCAAAAAACTACTGGAATCCATCTAGATATTTCATTAGGATCAATTATGTTCACATATCATAATAGATTTTATTTTTAAAAAGTTCCAATAACTGCATCTATGGGAGTGGGATGATGATTGAGAATGTTATAACTTTCCATAAAGATATAATGTTAGAGACTATCTCATTTTCATATGGTTTTCAATTCATGAGTTCTACAATAGTCACATTCTTAAGAGTGGAGTTGAATTGATAAAGTAATTAATGTGAAAGGTCTTCCCAACCTTTGATGGACCCTTCCAAGAGGCTACTGCACCGGATGAAAGCTAGTTCCACTATGTTTTGTACAAATCATATCTTTTTTTCTCTTGTTGGTATGGAGGGACCATCATATGGCCACATCAGGACATGAAATAATACTCTAGATTCACTATACCATCTATGGTCTTGAAGATAGTATTTCCAAAATTGGATAAGGGAATAGTTTCATCCACCACCTCGGGGTATGGATTTATTTCAGGTTGCATTGGGGTGATCAAACCTTCCATGGATCCCATTTGAGAATTAAGATACTCGATGGTATTGAGGATCTATAGGGGTATTTCTATTTGGGTTACCAACCAAGCAAGATTAGTGTGTGAATCTTGATGGACTCACCCTACATTCACTGACTATTGATTTATAGTTTGTGCTAGGACAAGATGATCATCCCAATATGGGGGAAGTTTTCACTATAATGGAGGAAAATATTGTTCTTCTTAAATTTTATTTGTTTAGATAAAATAGCCATCAAGATTAATAGATAAATTGGAATCTAAAATCCACTCTTATAGGAAAATTAACTCCCTTCTAATGGGAGGGAGTATGGTTAGTGATTCCACATGATGGTGGCACCCAATGGGAATATTTACCCTATGAAATTTCTTATAGATTCTCTTGAGATTGAATATATCAACCAAATACTCTACCCAAATATATTATGTGATGGAATATTTGACATTTTGGGTAATCAATTGGGATGTATCCATGAATTTCCCATTATCCTTAGTGTAATTCCATCAAGGGGGTGGAAAATCATCATTTGGAGGTTCCTGGTTCTAGATCCTCCTATGCTTCTAGATACATGTGGCCTTAGTATGTGTATTGATGTCACTCAGCTCTTAGGTTATTATTTACACATTATATTTTTGTGTCTTGGTATTTATTTTCTATAAAATTAATAGTTAAAATGTTTAATAAGTAATATCATGCGTCGGGGATCATCTCATTATCCTACAAGTAATGAAGTAATTTTATAATATTCCTATCCACCAATAGAGTTTGTTTAGTGTCTCTTCCATAAAACTTACTCTCAATGGTTCATTTTTAATTATAAAAATTTAAGGGGTTGATATTCCCTATCATGTTTTTACCTTGGTTTTATTTTTTGAATTATGAACTTGAGGTAATCTCCGACCAGCTTCACCGAGAAATCCTCGAATGAAATGGGTGTGTCTCGTGGTGGTAGGTATGAATGGGGTGCCAACTATTGGTAGTCACAACCCATTATAGACAAGATATACCTCCTTAGTGGAGATAGTAATAATTCCCCCATCTCCAAGGGATTGTGATAATATAGAGTTACCACCAATATTTACCATAATTATTGAGGATTTGAGGGGTTCCATGGTAGGAATCAAATTAAAAATGCCCCCAGTACTGCAGGATTTTGTTGATTTAGATCCAATGCCAATGTCTTAATGAGCATCCATGGATTTGATGACCCCTAAGGTAGAGGTGGTGATAACAATTCTCACATATGCGAAGGTTGTAATTTCTCATTGATGGATGGAATGTTGACTTCCAAGACAATCTCCTTAAATTGACTCATTTTCACTCAGGATTGAGCTGGGTGTAGTGCCTGCTCAAACTATGAACCACTTACTATAGGGGGACTTATAATAGATAGAGGGTTTAGCTTTGACATATGAAATTTATTCTTATTTTTTTTATAGTTCTGAATCAGTGTCTTATCATTAGACCACTCCCTCTTCATATGGTGATTTTATGTCTTAGAGAATGGAAGAATTTGTTGGATAGACTAATTGGAACACACATTTATTAGTCCTATGACCCCTCCTATGTAAATGAAATTGTAGGATTCCATCACTAAGTGACTCTACTGACCTAAGTATAAGAAATAGTGTCGTTATTCATACTCTAACTACCCTCAAATTCATATATCTGATGTGTATTTAATGATTATCTTCCATAGGACTGTTAAACAATAGAGGAAAGCATTCCATGTGCTATTGTAGTGGTTTTTTATCCCAATTCATGGTGCATAGAGATTAAAAACACATTTGTATAAAATTAGATCATGTCCATGGATTGAACATAATCCATATATCCTTAATAAGGGAAGTGTTTATCCTTTAGATACTGAAAGGTTTCCCATATGTTCTGGTGTGGGTAAGGTATGCACTCCTCTTTTAAGACACCCGAGATGTCGTAGTTGGAAGTGGAGATGGTCCAAAACATAGTAAAGATATTTTTCTCATCCAACTACTTCCACATTTTCATTCTAAACTCCTATTTATTTGAGGAATATTCCTCCATATTATCAAACCACATATATTTCTTCTCTAGGTTTCCTACTGATTGAGGCGAGGTGTTGCTGGAGGTTGATAGAGGCACTATATACAGTTAGGCTCAGTGTTTCAAGAACCTCCGTATATGAAGGTTCACTAAAAAAAGGAGTATTTACTTGTCTGGGTGAGACATCACCATGGGGAGGTTTTCCATAGTGGATGTAAAGGGTGTGGTCACTATAATCAATCTTTACACTACTATGAAAAGGTCTATCATGGAAATTTTTGCCTTTTTCTTTGGATGAAGATTTGAAAGACCCTTAAGATGATACATATATATAATGTATGGCCTCAAGAATACTAACATTGATCTATATAGTAATATGAGAATCATCTTTCATTGTGTTCAGAATATGTTGGCCTCCCATTTGGGGTCTTGCAGGAGTGTGGTCCTGCTTCATGATACCTGCTAGAATATGAAGATGACTATATTTGGTTCACTTGGAAATATGAGTCGGATGCTGGGAATGTTCTAGGGTATATTATTTAGATTGTGAGTTGTTTAAAATTGTATGATCCTAGAATTGAGTGTCTTACAAAATATAATGGCCAGCCTTGGTTGAAGTAGGAATATGTGCCAAATTCAGATGTGTATTCCCCATCAGAATATGCTGATGAACCTCTAAAAGGGTAGAAGGAATATGTGCCTCCTCTTATTTGGAATATTATGGTTTACATTAAATTCCTTATTTTTAAGAAGTGGTAATATATTCTTGACACCCTTCAATTATAGTAATATTCTAAGTTTCCCTTGAATTATGGGTAAGGATATGGGCCTACCCTGTGGCGACTACCATAATATACCAACGAACCTCAACTAAACTAGGAATATGTGTCGGATTTTAACATACCTTAGGAATATCCCTCCTTGATTTTTATATAAATATTCACCTATCCTTAGGTGATTTCCAAGATGGGTTGGCAAACACAAGTAGAAATGGAGATATCAGACTAGTATTACTCTTTTATGAATATGTGCCTTTCTAGAGGTTCCTGTCAAATTGGGTTGACAAACGCAAGTTAGAATGAGAATATGATCCTGATAATGTGCCTCATCCTTTACTTGTATATAATGATAATCCTATCATATGGGAGAAAGAATATGGGCTTACTCTAAAGTATCCATTTAGTTATGTTGATCATGCTGATGTGGTGCTCTGGCTATTGTGATCAGAGTATGTGCCTGTCCACCTGTGATTTTCAGAATATACTAGTAAATATCCTTCATCTCTTCAAGGATATAATGAAATTTCAGAAGGAGATGGTAGGAATATAGGCCTGAACGTTCTCTATAAGTAGGTTATTTTTACCGACAACTTTTATTGAGGTGGGAGTATATGCCCACTCCTATCCTCTTTATTCCATAAAAAATTGCTTATGGGCATCTAATGTGGGGGTGAGCATATACACATTACCCCTTCTTTTTATCAAGGTATGATGGAAGGCATGATATGGGAGAGCAGGTATATGAGCTAGATTAATGGTTTCTTCCATAATATTCTAACAAGCTTAATTGGTGGAATTGATAATATGGGCCTACTCCATATGATTCTTAGTGGGTTGTTTCTAAGGACATCTCCTTGGTGTTCAAATCTGAGTGTTTGGGGAGGTTTCCTACTGGGAATCAACCTCAGAAGGTCAATGAGGGGTTGTTATCACATGAATTCAGTGTTGGTTGAAAGGAACCCTATGGTAATACTCTAAAAATTGAGATGAAGATATATCTGACTCCTCAATCCACCTTCATAAGGTAAGAAATGTGTTGATTTACATGATCTATGGATAGAATCCTGAAGCAATTAGTAGTGGTAATAGGTGTCACCAAATATATTGTGTCCTTCATTGAACTAGGACGGCCTATGAGATTTAGTTCATGAGGTCACTCATGTGTAGACTTGAGGGTTGGGATTTTATGGTGCCAATGGTACACCCTGACCGTTGTGTTTACTAATGGATACTGAAGGCATCAAGTAGGTGACATTTTTTGTAATTCATTGGGAATAATTGCTACTTACAAGGTACTAGAACACTAACTTTTGGATGAAATTGCATTGGGTCAAGGTTAACTTTGTTAGAGAGGTATCTGCAGTCATAAAGATAATAAAAAATAAGGCCACCGATCTGTGAAACATCACTAGTAAGAAATATGATTAAGTATCTATACTCGAGAAACATAGTTGTTTATTATTTTTGAAAATGTTTTTTTTGTATTAAGTATTTTTTTTGTAGAATGCAAGAAAATAAATGTCCTGATGTATGGAGACTATATTATTATCATTTATTTATTTAATGATTTATGTGGTGTTTATTTTTTCCAGAAACATACATGGTTTTCAATGGCTCGATAATTGATTATGGGAGGTTGAGTATGGTTTCATAATAATTCATTTTGGGTTTACTATTTCATGTATCTAATGAAAACCCCTAATAAATTCTACATCCATAATGGTATATGTGCTTTCTTTCTAAAGGTAGGCTGTTACTGTGGATCTTTTCCAATGAAACTTATGAACTTGCATTGGTTGAGATGATGGGAGACTAGGATCATCACACCCTCCTGGGGAAAAATTATTTTTCACTATGGGAGTCTTTTATAGATTTAATACAAGTGCATGAATCTCTCATGGACCCTAACATGGGACTGGTTACCCTAAAACTAAAGATCTATCACTTACCTTTGCTGATGTTAATGTTTTTATAAGTAAGAGGTGTCATATTAATGACAAAATATTTATGTACCAAAGGTTCCCATTATTATTACATATTATGACTTAGTGAATCTAGTTTGGGTATTGGTATGTTTTTAATCCCTATAACTGTTAAATCTAAAATTTATTACAATCTTTGATGGTGATAGAAGTTCATGGTATCAAGATTATGCCAGTGAAGCATCCTCTTACGTATCATTGTAAAAGGAAACATATCCCATGTATTTTAGGATGATTCATACCTTTTAAGGTTATGTGAAATGGACCAATCCATGTATCTTAACATCTTTCAGTAAGTAAATTTTGGTTAAAGGTACCTAGAAACTACTAGTGTGGGGATTATTGATGAGAGACTATATCTAGTTGGCCTCAATGGGAATATGGACCAATTATACCAAGTTAGTTTCAAAAGGTATATGGATTTATGAAGATAAATCCCATCAGGAGTATGGACCAATGAAGAAGAATCCCATCGAGAGTATGTCCCAATGAGGATGAATTGATGTCATAATGAGTGTGACCTCCCGAAGAAGGGTCCTATTAAGAATGTACTAATAAGGATGGTTTTGTGGGACTCTACTAGAATATAACCTTTTGGTTAGGGATGTGGTACTATTAGAATTATGAACTGATGGGAGATTGTTCATGGGTAATATCACCCTAGAGGTTGTATGAAAGTCCATATACCATGCAGTTTAACATCATAGAGTAAGGATGTAAACCATAATGTTTAATTTCGTATGATAAGGAGAGATATAGATACATTTTTATCTACTAATGGTATGACCATCATAGATATATAAACTCATGTGAATCATGATCAGTGTGTGAAACTAGAGACACAAAAAGATCAAACTCATTTCATAAGGATATAATATTGGATCTGTGTGGGTCTTATACCCTGAGGCTACTTTAGGAGAATCATGGTTATGAGTCTCATAGATGATATGTATCTATAAGAAAATATATAGTCTTTTATAATAAATATTATAATAAAAAGACTGTATTTTTATGGTTCATAAACAATGAGGTTGACCTAAAATAAATGTGACTATGAATCCTATGAAGAATATAGATCCACGAAGAAATAATCTTGGGATTACACAAATAATATTACAATGTTGGAGCAATTTAGCGGCATCAAGGTCTTCATGGGGAATATGGACATGTGGAAACACATGATGTATATGAAGGAAATATGGAGATGAAACCTCAAAAGTTATCTTATGCATCCTTAATATTATATGTATTAGAGCTCTCATAATTTATGTATACCTCACAAACTAGTGGGATAAGGATAATTCCTACAATAAAAGGGGTATTTCACATGAATTCAGGGAGTATTGGAAAGATCATTAAGGGGTAGGACCTTGGGGTTGGAAAAAAAATTTGAAGTTAAGGGACACCCCTAGGAGTTATGTGATCATGTAAATGAAATGGAATCTCATGGTCACATAAAAGGAAATGGGGTCACATGATTGTGTAAAGATGAGGATCCCACACAATCTTATAAAGGAAAAGGAGAGATATGTGAGCGTGAAATGGAATGAAGGCCATGAAATCATGTAACCTAAATTATGGTTGGGCTATCACATTACATGATTTAAAGACCATTTTTTTATCAAGAGATCGCGTGACTGATAGACCATCATGTGATCACATGACGAATGGATTATTGTGTGAGTAGGTCTTGTGAAAGTGGTATCGTTATTTAGCCA
This sequence comes from Viscum album, assembly GCA_963277665.1. Classification (NCBI taxonomy): domain Eukaryota; kingdom Viridiplantae; phylum Streptophyta; class Magnoliopsida; order Santalales; family Viscaceae; genus Viscum; species Viscum album. The sequence continues at coordinate 1,062,723,378 of OY728166.1, read as the reverse complement.
CACATGACCAGTTTATAAATTTTGGAAAATGGAACCCATTCTTCTTAAAATCCTATGATAATTACTCACTAAATTCTGTATTGGAGGACTTGGAGTAATGTGATTCTTCTTATCACTCTTTGTGTATTTATTCCTCTTCGAGGATCATCCTTTGTCTCTCCAAAAATCCCTTCCATTATTCGAGTGTCATGGTGGTTTATATATACATCACAACTATTGTATCTATGCCAGTTTTTAGGGTGAATTATGCACATAACTAAGCTTAAGTCAATGGAATATTTCCCATATATATCATCCTAAGATCGTGCATGACACATGACCGTGCCACACATCATTGGTGATGTACCCAGGGCATCACATGACAAACAACAATCACAATAAGGCTGTGTCATAAAAAAATTCTCCTTGTTGAGTCAAGTGATATGATTTTTATGATTCTATTTCATGACTCCAAGGGGATTCATAAAAAGAATATTGTACACACGAACAATCTATCTCAGATAGATTTTCTCACCCAAGTTTCCTAGTCCACCTGGGTTTAGATAACAACACACCTAGGGAATCACCTGATAAAAAAAGACCACATAAATAACCCATCACAAACATCTTTAGTGACTTCATCCTCCTAGGATTATAAAATCATGGTGTTCAAATTAAAAACCATGATCGTGTGAACAATCCATGATGAACTTCCTCTATTTCTTATCTTCGACGCATCACATGAGTGGGATGGGGGTTATGCAATTGGGTGTCCCTTTTAGGGGTATTTGATTTTTGTGACTCATTCTCATGAACTAAAAATATTCATGTGGTCTAATCATAGAATATTTATTATCTTTTAAAGGATTTTTTCATAAAGGTGGCACTTTTCTCTTGCTTAATTTCCCTAACTACCATTTTCCTCTATTTTTCTAGAGGGAATCAACACCAATGCTCAAGCCTAGTCCCCTATACTTTCACATGAATACCAATAATATATATATATATATATATATATATATATATATATTTCATAATATCATGTTCAAGTTCATCTAACTAATTCCTACACTGATATAGCACAAAATCATAGAGCACAGATATATCACTAAATACTTAACAAAAATAAAGACATTTAATTAAAGAACTAATATGATACACAAAATAGGTTTATATATATATATGAAATGTGATCCTACATTATTATTCACTATGCATGAGCATACCCCACTTCTATAAAATTGTAACAACAATCCTATCACTAATAATTTAGAGTTTCATTACACATGAGTTGGACAGGCACATGAAAACTCTACTACCCAAATTACAAATAGCCTATCACCATTATACCATGACCCAAGATAAAAAAAATAAAATAAATGAAATAAACTTTGATACCAATTTATAATTCCCCAACCTGAATCACCCAGTCTGGGATGGACTGCCACACGACCTCATCTGTGCCTCCTTATATGCCAAAGGTTTTTGACTAGAAGCGAGGGTCAGAATGATGGTGGTGGGGAGAATATACCATAAGTATCCAAGTCCAAACATCATTCTCATAAAAAATTATAAATAAAAATCCCAAAATAACATAATGAAAACTAATAAAAACAACGCTATATCATATGAAATGTAAATTATCTCAAGTCATGTAAGTGATAAACCAAGGAAACCAAAAGTGGGAGGTAAAAATAGTGTATAAAAAATAATAAAAAAGTAAATAAATACATTGAATAAACACTCTGGGGTCCAACCTAATACCATCTATGAAAACCATGCTCCATCTCCTTAGCTTCCGGTCATTAGGTCCTTTCCCTTTCCTAGATCTATGAACATGAAGTTTGTATGCACATCAAGATTCCTATGTAGGATTTGATTATAAATCCAATAAGATACCACTAATTCATACTTAACATAAGTGTACATGAATAAGGGGTTTACTCCATGATAATAAGGTAATGAACAAATAAGACACAATCGACCATGATTTGACCAGTCATGTTCCAACCAAACCTCTACAAACCCCGACCATACCAGCATCGACCCTATGTTGTAATACCGACCACAATAGAAGTCATAATAATTTTTTGACCATAATGACATGATATTTATATATGATAATCCACATTAATATGAGTCTTGGGACAAGATACAAGTCCATTAAGACCTATATCTATCACGAGTCTATCCATAAGGCCGTTTTACCCCTGCCTATGCCTTAGGTTAAACCACATGGACATCATATTCAGACACTGCCTCAGGTTAGGCCACATGTATGATATATCTTAGAACCACCTTGGGTTAGGACACAAGGCCATCATACCCTTATTTCTGACTCTATCATCATCATTTTCACATGTCACCCTTTCTCCCTTTCTATTCTCTAACAAAGACACGATGGTCTACCTATCATTTTCTAGTTGAATAAAATCCTCCAAAGGATATATATCACACACAACATGGAATAACACATATTGACACAATATAGAATACCAAGCATGAGTATTAGTATCCACACACACACACACTAACACACATGTTATCAATATTAAATATGGGTCTCATGAGCTACACATGGACACACATGTGATAAATGTCCAACATGGGTCGCATGGGCTACACACACACATACAACCAAACTCAAGAATGGGTCGCAAATCAGACAAGCACATACCATCATATAATTCCAACAAACATACACGAGGCTATATATGGTAAGGATATTCATACATTTAACACATAAATGATATATTATTGTATATTCTACTGAATGATGCCCATATCACATCTACACACCAACATTTACAAGATTCAACATATAATTTTTTATTTAGGGGAAAAAGAGAAGTTCAATGGAGTCAAAGACCAATAAATACCCAATATATCATCATAGAGTATTTAGAATTGGAATTAAAGGAATGATTCATACCAAGGGGTGAAATCTATATCAAATTACCATAAGGGATTCCAAATCAAAGGTAGATCTAGATCCTCTCAAGGAAGATATGCGAAATATCTCGACCAGGTATCTATCCAATAAACAAAAAAGAATTGTATATTAGATTATTATATAATCAATAGATCTTGAAACTGTATCCTGGATCTATGTGTAACATCCTAACCTGAATCACCAGGTATGATCTATAATACCACATGATCTTAGGTGTTCCTCCCCACACACTAGAGGTTACCGACTAATAGTGAGGTTCTCAAGTGAGAACTTGGAGAGACTATACCCTCAATATAAGTTCACAATTACAAATATAAAACTAAATGTATAATAGTATACTATTAGATTAAGTGAACCAATAATATGCCAATTATATGAACGTATATATAATCAATAAATTAAATCCTAAGAATAAGGTACTGATCACCCATCGGGCCAACCACATATACAAATAAGAAAAGAACAAACAAGAGGATATTATCTCACATTAAGACACATATCGTCCCAGTCACCAAAATTATAGTGATTCATCCCAATAGAAGATCAACATAGAATATCCTCCCAACCTTTATGTGAAATAAGTGAGGCTAAAATGGAATCAACTCCATGTAAAGAAAAGATCAACATCATTTTCTGATTCTATTCAAGTGTATTTGTACTCCATAAATTACCACAAGTTTTAGATGTCACTGGATAGCCAAAACCATGACCAAACACCCTCATAAGGTATGTCACATTCATCAGATACCAGATTGGTAAAATCCATTTACTGAAAACCCTGTCAATGAAACAGGTTTTTTAACATGGGATATCATCTCTCCATGTCAATATGAAGTCTTTTCATCCTTGGATAAATCCTTAAATATCCAGTGGAATCTCCACTAAATTTTCCAATAGGGTTTCATTGAAATGAATGATGCTTCAATAATTGGAGGAATGAGATTGGAGGATATCCTAGATTCCAAAACCTTCAATTCCTATAATAACATTCATAAGGGATTCAAGTTAATGATTTTTGAGGGTTACAGATCTAGACAATCACTTTAAAAACTATGTCCAAAATCCTAGGGGAAATTCAAAACATGAAAAGTGGTTTCACATTGTGACTTTTTGGGGAAAAACCACTTATTAGTCCTATCCAACATGTTTCATAGTGTGACACCTTATGTCACATCCTGAATTTTTAAGCAATTCCTCCCAAACCCATTTTCATGTCCAGAACCACATATTGAAAACCCATGAACCTATATCATGTTGTGAATTCTTTATTAATGATGTGAATAGGTTGATTCTATAGCCTTTGATATTCTGGGTCCCTAAGTCACTCATCCATCAAACTCCCATACCTGTAGTTCATCACCCAATCCCTGAACCCCATTACAAAAACACCATTTTAAAAAGTTAAAAAACTCGAAATCTCATTTTGATTCCTTGTCCTAAAAAAGGAAAGTTTAGTAAAGTAAAGGTTCAAAATTCACAGTAATATTCAAATACATAATGGTGTAGGTCATTATAATCTCCCCAAAAATGTGCTTCCCATCCATGAGATGTTTTGGTATCACACGAAACAAACCTCCCAACCTGCCACGATCTTCATCCACAAAGATTCCCCTCATGTACCGTCTATGAATTCCAAATGATTCCTACATGATTCACTCACTCTATAAGGACCATAATTATAACACTTCACAACTCCAAGGTTGAGCATCAAAAGCCATTAAAAAATAAAGATTTTTTCAAATATGATACCATGATTATAACTTACGCTGTACCTAATACACCATGGTATCCTTAACAAATTACTCTTATATCACTAGTATTATACACACCATAAAAATCATCATTTAGTTTAAGATTTTTGGTAGGCTAATGACATGGATGGTGGATTTTAGTCCAAAAAACTCAATCAATGCAAGACATGAGTTTCAAGATGATACCAACACCTTGTTCCTGATTCCAAACCAAACCAATGAGTCTCTACTGACTAAACTAACATGAAAAAAACATGAAATTTTTGAAAGGTGTAGGTTTTCCGTGTATCAGAATCACATTTGGTGGGAATGAAATTATAATTTTGTTAAATATAGAGTTGAAAAAACACTAATAGTGGATCCTTCACATTAAATTTTTTATTAACTTATTTAGATTTAGAATAAATGATTACCTCATCTTAGATCCTTTCTTTGAGGAAATTTTTGATCTTTCCAAAATCTCTTTCAGATTACATTTTTTATACTATAATGATTCAAGTGTAGAATCCCTCTAGAGTTGATCCACACATGATCATTTGATCCCTAAGAAATGCTTATTCATTTCTAAGTGCTACAATGGTGAATAAAATGTATTTTGTTGGTTTTCTTGATCACTCCAAGAACCTTCAAGAATGAAGGAGTTATTCCTATTATTTATAGGAAGAGAGGAGGAATTTCTGTGTAAGAGAGAAGTATGTTGTTAAAAATGATTCTTTTTTCTCAATATTCAATTAAGTGACTCACATTCTACACAATACACATACCTGTATATTTTTTGGGGTATGGTCTAGGTTAAAATATTATTTAATTTCATGTGGACCCTTGAATAACATATTGATATTTAATAAACCAAATACCAAATAATAATATTAGTATTATTTTGGGATGCGTTCCAACACAAAAAAAGTTAAATAATATTTACCATATTATAAATAAATATTTATTAATGGATGTAGTCTTCATCCATTCTTATTACTTACCATTTATTAAATACCTAAATAAATATTTAATTTAAATATTTCATTCATCAATAAATATTTGTGATCGATAAAAATGTGAATAAAATTATTCTTCGATATTGAGAATAAATTTTATTCTATAAACTTAATTCAAATTGAATTTAATCTATATCAATAGAAACACTTAGAGTGTGACCCTCTAAGATTATTTATTTTTGGAATTAGCTGGGCTTGCCTAAAGTATAATATTACTATCTTGAAACTAGGTAAGGAACCAAAAGTAAGAACTTAATGTTTCAATGATGATAACTGAATTTTAACACTCAATATGTAATATAATCCATTATTCTCAATATATCATCAAGTAGGTTTCACATCCTTGTCACCAACCTGTAAGCACGATACATCTTTCTTTGAAAATATGAAATAACCACATCCCTACACCATGGCCATGGAATTTAATTTGTTGGTTATATTACAATCAAATGACTAAGATATCAAATTCTTATAAAGATAAAAGGTACAAATCCTTTCTTGACTTATACATTAATAACTCAACAATCATGACATATCCAAATTACCCTACCTTACCATGAACATATGGAAGCCTAATGTTTGTCAAAAAATATAAGTGTGTGAGTAATGAAATGATTTAATGACATCATTAAATTATAAGGTCCATTACACATGCTCATAGATAGGAATATCTGACAACACCAAAACATGTGGAATACATACTTGGAGTTATATTATCATAATCTCCTATCTTGGGGATTACCAAGTGAAAACTTTATGAGAATAATCCTCATACAATTATGAGTACTCACACTTTATAGTCACATTAAATGTGTCCCATCGTAGAATTTTATCTAACTATAGAAGTATATTTAAGAATAACTTCATAATACTTCAAGGTCCTCAACATAGTGGGGAACTACTATGAACTTATCAGTGTGAAAGATACCCTATGACATTATTATATTGAATTCTGGTAGAACATTGGATAATATGTAATTATATTTTTTATTAATATTTAAATAATATAATACACATGAAATCAAAGTACAAAAATTTGGTTTTAGGACACTAAATCCAACAAAATCCAACTTAAACTTGAGCCAATTTCCTATGTCTTTCAGTTTACTTGACCTTACATGATATTCTTGTTTTTTCTAATTCAAGAATTTATTCAAGGGGTTTGTATTGTTTTATTTCATGTAACTACTAACTGAAACCTGATCTCTCTTAGAAAAATCCATTAATAGATGATACTTATTAATTATATTCTATGTCTATTGATGATACCTTATCTCTTTTACAAGAGCCACCATTGCAGTATTGCCATAATAGAGTGTGATGAGATGTTTTCTATATGGTTTCATGTAAAAATCTTGGATAATGTCAAGCATCCCTAATAGTTTTACTGACTCATAAGCCAAAATATACTTGGACTCTACTATAGAATCTATGACCATATCCTGGTTTGACCCCTTATAGCACACACTACCTCCATTCAAAGTGAATTTATATCCCATTTCTGATTTAATATCATCTTAATATATTTATAAACTATCATTTTTGTATCCTATGATGACTAGTTCCTTATATCTTCCATAGAATAGGAACATATCCTCATTAGGCTTCAAATTCTTAAGGATCGTTTTGACTGCCATCCAATGGTGGTCACCTATGTTAGCTTGATATCTTCCTAACAAACTTAAATTGTAGGTGACATCTAGACTAGTAAATATCATATCACATATAACTAAAAAAATTACTAATTCTTATGTAATCCTTTCCATTCTATTTATTTCATCATGTGCTTGAGGACACATTTTCCTAGAAACAAGAATTCCATGTGATACTGAAAACAATCCCCTCTTGGATTGTTCCTTAATGAATCTCTTTAGTATCTTGTTGACATATGTACCTTGAATTAGGTCTATATACCTCTTGGATTTATCAAAATGTATCTTTATCCCAAGAATATATGTTTCCTTTCCTATTTCCTTCATGTAGAAGCATTCATTCAACGAGGACTTAATAGACAACATGACTAGTATCTTTTTTCCAAAGAGTAATATGTCATTAATATAATTATTAATAAAAAGTCAGAACTCCCACTAAATCACTTATATACACAAGGATAAAACTAACTCTTTATGAGACCAAATTATGTTCTGTATTTATTAAATCAAATGTTCCATGAATTATGTGAGAACCCGGATCCTCTTTTTAAGTATGTTTTTCTTTTTCTGGAGTTTTTGAGAAAAAGAGGTTTTTATGGAAATTTTCGAAGTACAAATCGTTTACTTTATGAGTACATGCCGTGTACTTGGTTACTGTAGGTAGCCATGTGCTAGCTGTGTAGTAGCCATGCACACGGCCATGTGGGGGTGACCTGGAAGCTGCCTAAAGCGGAGTACAAAAATGGAAAGTACACGCCGTGTACTTCAAATGTACACACCGTGTATTTTTTTTTTCATTAAACGCACCCAGGTCACGTCTGACGAACAGAACCATCTCCTTCTCAACCTAGTTCGTCTGAGAGAACTAAGCGGTTGCAGATCTTTGATGATCCCCCAACCGAGCGCCCGTTCTCCCAATCAAACACAGTCGGTTGCGTTGGAATCACATCGACGAGTTCTCTCTTCTCCTAGAGCACCATCCCATGATTTCTCCTCTTTCGTGAGTTATCATGGGTTTAATGTTTTATACGTTTTCATAGATATATGGCATTATAAGGTGATTCAAGACTCAAGGTTCAAGTATATTGATCTCCCAATGCCAAGGTAGGTGGTTTGTGCCTTTCTGTTGAATGTCTTTGAGTTTTATGTGAAAATTTTCCCAATACCCATGAATGAGGTATTTTTCATTTATTGTTTTAGCCATATTGTTTGTTTGTTATGCTTGTATTCTTGAGTAGATGATGTTTGATTGTGAATAGGGTGAATTGTTGTGCTTTGGATGTGTTTCCCATGCATGTTTTTCCTATTTGGACATTTGGGTCTAGTTTTCCTATTAGGCTGCTGTTTACTTTCCCATGCCTAGTATCGTAGGATGGTGTGACTGTTGTTCTCTTATGCTGTTATACTGTAGAATTCTAGAAAATTAGTTCTTGAGGTTTACTTTGGCCGATACGCTTGCTATATTTGTTTGACTTACACAGGGCCGTGAGAACCTGGTGTAGTAGACAATAGGGAGAATGGACATAGGGGCTTCTCCAGAGTGTTTTATAATTATTTCGATGCGAGACCACATGGGTAATTTATGTTGAGTGCTTCATCAGAGAGTCTGTAGTTCCGCGATGTGGGACACAGGGGGAATGAGACGTTGAGTGCTTCCCCAGAGTGCCTTTAGTACTGATATGAGACCATAGGGGTAATTGACGGTAAGTGCTTCCTCAGAGAGTCTATACTTTTGCTGAACCAGAGGGGTGAGACTGTGTGTTCTTCCCAAGGGGTAGCTTGTATATTTTTGGTAGGACCAGAAGGGATAGGTTGTGAGTACTTCTCATAGGGTTACCTGTTTGTGTTTATCTCCTTTAGTTAGTTGTTGCTTGGTATTTGAAACTGTGGATTGTTACTGCTGAGTACTTCCTTGTTTACAACTTTCTGCACTTTTACCCTCCATATATTCACTGAATGTTAGGCACATATCTTATGGTGTTTGCCTACTAGGGTTAGTCTCACACCATGTCTGGGCCATGCTGTTGGGCCCAAATAGATTATATTGTTGCAGGTATAGACAAGGGCAAGTGCCCTACTAATTCTGGTACTTGACATGTTGTGGAGCTGGATAGAACGATACCAAGATTAGGCTTGTGATGCTGTGGAGCTCATTAAAGTTTTTATTTTACACTTGGATTAGTATTTTATTTCAGCATTGTGCTTTTTTTCGCTACTTTCCTAGACATATGTATCATGTATCATTTTATATATGTGCTCCAGTTTATTCTATCAGTCTTCTGCTATTTATTTTTGTATGATATTATTATTGATTCCACTTTTGTGTGTATTTGTTTACTTCCACTGAGTACTCTTCCAATGAAGGCATAGTTTCCCCACTATCACACCCAAGGAACTCACTGCTAGTTGGTAGCCTCTGACGTTCGTGAAAATGCGCTTTAGGCCATGTGACCAACCGGGTACGAGGCACCTCTGGGTGGCTTCCAGAACTGGGACGTTACAAAGTGGTATCAGAGGATTATTTTCTCTGGACTTACTATTTGGAGCCTTTAGCCAGGGATAAGAAGGGATAGGTACATGATAATAAGTTGTGCCTGAGAGTAGCTGGCCCGTGTACAAGGAAAAGCCAATCAACCTCATTTATTGCAATTTTTCTGGTTTTGTAATTTTACGGTTGATTTTATTTTCACCGTTGGGTGACTCAAATGTTTTGTACTATTACAGTGGATGTTATTGAGGTTCTACCTCTATCGCAACCCAATGAGATGAGGGTATTACATCTCATGCATCATATAGGAACTTGATAGAAATCACATGTCATGCATTCTTGCCATCCCATCTAGGGTGCATTAGCAATTGAATGTTGTTGTGATAGATGTTGTGTAAAAAATACATGCTATTGTGATAGATGCCTTGATAAAATACCTGCTTCTCATTAGAGAATTGATTGTGTAACGTTTTTTTTGAATGAATTCCAAACTTTTTGTTATTGAGGTGTTATGGGCCCTCATGGACCAGAAATTAATGGATCATTTCCTGGTTTACCTTGTTCATAACATATATAGATGCCAAGCTTTGATTCGCAGGGAGTATGGGCCCTCACGGATTGGAATTTGGCACTTCAATGTATGTTTGAGTGTTTTTATGGGCTTTGAAGTAGTTTCTGAGGCTTACTATCTAGAAAAACCCATAATACACACCGTGTAGTTTTGACTACATGCCATGTGTTCTTCTATTCGGGAAGAAACTGCTTTTCTTAAGTACACGCTGTGTACTTTATGTACACACCGTGTAGTCTCTAACCGTGTCGTAGGCCATTTGGGTAGAGACACAGGATAGGTAAAATATTGTGGGAACATTCCGTGTACCAGTTGTACATGCCATGTGGTGTTGACCCTGTGTCCACCCGTGAAACTAATAACACGGACGGATAAAACTTAATCTATACACATTGTGTCGGGATTGAACGCGCAATGTAGTGTAATCCTTGGAACCTGGCCGTGTAGAGAACAACACAAGTCAGTGGAGTCTCTTCTTATACACGCCGTGTCCTCCTGGAACACTCTGTGTAGTGAGAGCCGTGTATCCATCCATGTCACCAATGACACGGTTCGGTGAAGCTTGTCTCGTACACGCCATGTCTATCGAGAACACGTCGTGTAGTCTTTTCTTAGGGGAGCCGTATGGCTTAACCATGTAGAAGGACTCAGGTAGGGAAAGAGGATTCAGGTACATGCCATGTGTTAAGACAACACACCATATGGGCAGGGTGATACATGACCAGTTAGGCAGAAGTACACACCCATGTAAATGATTTAAGGGAAGACACCGTGTACGCTTGATACATGCCATGCAGTCATGTTTTGTAAAACTTTAATGCTTTCTTTATTATGTTCCCTTCTTACACTTCTATGTTTTATTCCCTGTTAATGTTGATCTAAGGTGTGCATTTGACCTTGCAGAGTCATGCCACCGAGACGTCCTCCGGTTGTCCTCCAGTTACAGGGCATTGATCAGACACCGAATACGGCTGATCAGGGACTTCTTGCAGTTCCTCCTGTTGTGCCAGTCTTGGCACTAGTAGTTATACCTGATACTGGTGTTGAGGCATAGTTCAGGTAAGGCTTCATGAGGATGATTCCGAATTTTTAGGGAGCACCGCCTCCTACCCCATCGATGGCAGATTTGACTCGGGTTTTCCAGAAGCAACATCCTTTCACTTTCTTAGGGGAAGGAGGACCTCAGCTTGCAGAGTCATGTCTAGAAGCCATGATGAAGATCTTTGATCATCTAGAGATGCCTCCAGAGAGGAAGGTCAATCTCACTACTTATATTCTTTAGGACTCCTCCAAGAGGTGGTGGGAGGTGATTTCAAAGGCGGGATGCCAGCAGGTTATGGCATGGGATGAGTTTCAGCACATCTTCTATGACTTATTCTATTCGGAGACACTGAGGACCGACCGAGCCCAGGATTTTATGAGCCTAGGGCAGGGAACCCTCTCTATCATAGAGTATTCCTCTCACTTCACCGCGGTTCATGGATTTACACCCTTCTTATGGGGAGATGGGTTGTTCCTAGAAATGAAGTTTGAGGATGGTCTTAGGAACAACATCCGTTCACAGGTGGACATCTTCCGGTTGAATTCCATCACTTCTATCATCAACTAGGTGCTGATCACGAAGCACAACATGAGGGATTCTGGAGTTGTGATCCACGAAATCTCGACATCTAGATTTAGCATCCATCCTACTGATAGTATGAAGCGCCGTTGAGAGTCTTCATGTGGTGATCCAAGGAGGTGAGACACATCTTCTAGTAGCCTAGGTGGTATGCTACCAGTGCGGGAATATTGGGAATACAAGGCCTCATTGCCAGAGAGACCTAGTGGAGTGCCGATCTTGTGGAAAGATGGGTCACATTCAGCATTTCTGCCATGTTTTCTCACCAGTTGCTGGTGAAAAGGGGTTCTTCTATGACGCTGTGTTCGGGAGTAGCACCGCCATTTTCTCACCATCTGGGAACTGGAGTTCTTATGGCCGTTCAGGCCATGGTGGAGGTCGTGTTCATGGTGGTCAATCACCGGTCTTTCAGCGACAATAGAGTGGATCAGCTCAGAGTGGTCAAGAAGGGCCACATGGCTGTGGAGCAGGCCAGAACTTTGTAGTGGAGTAGACCCAACAGGAGCAGGATCTCAGACCTTAAACAATTCTAGGTACGATCCTAGTTGCCTCAGTTTTATCCTCATCTCTTTTTGATATAGGGGCTTCCCATAGCTTTATATCTGTTTCTATCGTGGAGAGCCTTGGGATCTTTATATTTTCTTCTAATGATATCTTGACGTTAGACACTCTATTCAGGACTAGGACGGATAGTGTACGTCAGTGAAAGGAGTGCCCTCTAGAGGTTTGTGGGTGTCACTTCTTATGGGATCTCTATGTCCTAGAGATGATAGGCTATAATGTCATTCTCGGAATGGACTGGCTAGTTCCCTTCCAGGAATTCATCAACTATTATCGCCGTTGGGTGAGTTTCATATCACCAGAGGGTGGATCTTTTCTTCATAAGGGTAAATGGGATGTCTAGGCAAGAAAATCGGGTCCATAGCATCATGGTTTAGGAGACGTTACAACCGATATTTCTAGTAAATACCTGGATGATCAGGGGACTTCACAGTTAGACTTTCCTCCAGTGGTGGATCATTTTAGATATGTCTTTCTAGAGGACTTTTTAGGTTTTCCTCCAGAGCACGAGGTAGACTTTTCGATTTAGCTTGTGCGAGGAGCGGCACTGGTGTCCATTCCTACTTATAGGATGGATACACTAGAGTTGTAGGAGCTCAATAAGTAGTTGGAGGAGTTGCAGGAAAAGGGTTTAATCTGACCCAATAATTATCCTTGGGGTTCTCCTATCCTGTTTACGAAGAAGGAAGATGGAACCCTCAAACTTTATGTGGATTATCGGGAGTTGAACCAGTTGGCGGTCAAGAAACGATATCCCCTACCGAGGATTGATGATCTCTTTGATCAACTTCTAGGATCCCGGGTGTTCTCGAAGATTGACTTGAGGTTCCGTTACTATAAGTTGTGCATTAGACCATCAGATATACCTCTTACAGCCTTCCAGAGTAGGTATGGTCTATACGAGTATATGGATATGTCGTTCAGTCTCACGAATGCGCCTGTAGTTTGGATGTAACTGATGAACCGAGTGTTCCATCCATACTTGGATTCTTTCGTGGTTGTCTTCATGGACGATATCTTGGTGTACTCTGACACTCGACATGACCATTCTACCCATATTGAGATTATTTTGAGTACACTAAGAGAGTATCAGTTATATGCTATGCTCTCAAAATGCCACTTTTGGATGGATCATATTCACTTTTTGGGTCATGTTATCTCAGAGACAACAGTATCAGTAGACCCAGAGAAAGTGAGAGCATTAGTTTATTGAGAGCAACTGAAGAACGTCTTTGAGTTGCAGAGTTTTCTAGGGCTGGCTGGATATTATAGATATTTTATACAAAACTTCTCACACTTAGCAGCACCACTAACATGCCTGAATAAGAAGGGTGAAATGTTATTGTGGTTATATTCTTGTGAGTTAGACTTTCAGGAGTTGAAATGGAGGTTGACTTCTGCACTGATACTAGTATTTCTAGAGTCAGGCAAGAGGTATACTGTTTATTGTGATGTTTCAGGTATCAGGATAGGATCTATGCTTATGCAGGGAGAAGGAGTCGTCGTGTATGGGTCTCGGTAGTTGAGGCCACTTGAGAGGAATTTCCCGGAACACAATCTCGAGTTGGCTATAGTTGTTCATGCCTTACGCTGTTGGAGGCATTATCTTTTGGGAGAGCATTTTTTTGTTTTCAATGACCACAAAAGTCTTAAGTACATCTTCACTCAGTGTGATCTGAATTTGAGACTGCAAAGGTGGGTCGAGTACCTTCAGTCCTTTGACTTTGAGCTTGCCTACACCCCTGGGAAAGGAAATGCAGTGGCTGATGTGTTGAGCAGGAGGACTCAGATATAGGCAGTTCAGGAGTCCAGTAGTGAGTGGTAGATTATGGATCTGTTATTTGAGATACATTTGGAGGTGCATGACAGACAAGGGAAGACCTTACTTTCTTATATAGCTGTTAGCTATACCCTTCTTAATCAAGTATGAATGAGGAAACTGTCAGATTTAGAAGACCTAGTCCTATAGGAGAGTGTGTCAAGAAAGACCCTATTTCTGGATGGACCATAGGCGAGGATGAGATCTTGCATTTCTAGGGGCACATATGGTTGCCAACAGATATACTCAAAGAGATGATAAAATATTTTCATTCCTTAGTTTGGGCAGTTCATCCCGGTTTCACCAAGATGTATTGTGATCTACACCATCAGTATTGGTGGCCAGGTATGAAGAGGGATGTTACTGGTTTCATCATGAGGTGTTCCACCTGTCAGCAGGTGAAAGCAGAGCATCAATGACTATCAGGGCTTTTGCAGCTATTACCCATTCCTGAGTGGAAGTGGAATGTTGTTGCAATGTATTTAGTGACACGGTTGCCGAGGTCCCCTTGAGGGAATGATGTAGTATGGGTTGTCATTGACAGACTTATGAATTCTTCTCAAATCTTGACAATCAAGGTGACCTTCAGTGTTGATGAGTTGGGAAGGTTGTACATCCATGATATTGTACGTCTGCATGGCGTTCCACACTCCACTGTTTCAGACAGGGATCCGCATTTTACTTCTCGGGTCTGGTAGGGGCTACAAAAGGCTTTGGGTACACAGGTACTTTTGTGTACAACTTACCATCCCCAGACAGATGGCCAGTCCGAGCATACGATTCAAGTGATTGAGGACATGCTCCGAGCATGAATCCTAGATTTTGGAGATTATTGGTAGAAGCATATACCTATTGTAGAGTTTGCCTACAACAATATTTTTCAAGAAACTATTCAGATGGAACCTTATGATGTTTTTTACGGTTGGTCATGCCAATCACCCTAATGTTGGCTAGAGGCAGGATAGGTAGCTTTGTTGGGACCTTTCCTTGTTTAGGAGACCACAGAATAGATAGAGTTGATTCAAAAAAGGATGGCTACTGCACAGTCTCGTCAGAAGTCTTATGCTGATCAGCAGAGACGACCTCTGGAGTTCGAGGTCGGGGATTAGGTTTTTCTACATGTCACACCGAGGTTACGACACAAGAGGATTAGGAGACAGGGTAAGATTTCACTGAGGTACATCGGGCCATTTGAGGTGTTGGAGAGAGTTGGGCCAGTTTTATATCGGTTGTAGTTACCTCATAGGTGCGAAGCTATGCACGAAAGCTTCCACATTTCTCAGCTTCAACATTAATTTTCAGACCCGTCTCATGTTTGCCAACCTGAGGAGGTTGATTTGTAAGTGGATGCATATTTTGAGGAGCATCCTATCTGGATTGTCAATCGAAGTACAAAGGTTCTCCATGGCTAGTCTGTTCCTCTGGCACGAGTGCTATGGAAACACGAGCGAGTACATGAAGAGACTTGGGAGAGGGAGGCTGATGTATGAGCGCAGTGGCCAGAGTTGTTCAGGGTTTCTTCTTCTATGCCACCTTGTTAGGGAAATTTAGGGATAAATTTATTTAAGGGGAGATGTTTGTATCAACCTGAATCTTCTTTTCAGGTATGTTTTTCTTTTTCTGGAGTTTTTGAGAAAAAAATGTTTTTATGAAAATTTTTGAATTACACGCCATGTACTTTATGAGTACACGTCGTGTACTTGGTTACCACAGGTAGCCATGTTCTGACCGTGTAGCAGCCATGCACATAGCCATGTGAGGGTGACCTGGAAGCTACCTAAAGCGGAGTACGGAAACGGAAAGTACATTCCATGTACTTTATAAGTATATGTCGTGTATTGTAACGCACCAGGGTCATGTCTGACAGACAGAACCGTGTCCTTCTCAACCTAGTTCATCCGAGAGCACTGAGCAGCCATGGATCTTTGACGAGCCCCTGAATGAGCATCCGTCCTCCGAATCAAACACCGTCAGTTGCATTGGAATCACATCAGTGATTTCTCTCTTCTCCTAGAGCACCATACCTTGATTTATCCTCTTTCGTGAGTTATCGTGGGTTGAAAGTTTTATACATTTTCATAGATATATGGAATTCTAAGGCAATTTAAGCCTCTAGGTTCAAGTATATTGATCTCCCAACGCCAAGGTAGGTGGTTTGTTCCTTTATGTTGAAATTATTTGAGTTTTATGTGCAAAGTTTCCCAATACCCATGTACGAGGTATTGTGCATTTGCCGTTTAAGCCATATTGTTTGTATGCTATACTTTTTTTCTTGAGTAGATGATGTTTAATTGTGAATAAGGTGAATTTCTGTGCTTTGGATGTGTTCCCATGCATGTTTTGACTATTTTGACCTTTGGGTCTAGTTTGCCTGTTAGGCTGCCATTTACTTTCCCATGCCTAGTATCGTAGGATGGTGTGACTGTTCTTCTATTATGTTGTTATGTTGTAGAATGATATCCATGTAGTTCTTGAGGTTTACTTTGGCCGATATGATTTCTATACTTGTTTGACTTACACAGGGCCATGAGAACTAGGTGTAGTAGACCATAGGGAGAATTGATATAAGGGATTCTCCAAAGTATCTTATAATTATTACGATGTGAGACCACATGGGTAATTGACGTTGTGTGCTTCATCAGAGAGTCTGTAGTTCCTCGATGTGGACCACATGGGTAATGAGACGTTGAGTGCTTCCCCAGAGTTCCTTTAGTAACAATACGAGTCTATAGGGGGAATTAATGGTGATTGATTCCTCAAAGAGTCTATACTTTAGATAAACCAGAGGGGTGAGACTGTGTGTTCTTCCCATAGGGTTGCTTATATCTGTTAGGTAGGTTCAGAGGGGATAGGCAGTGGGTACTTACTAGAGGGTTACCTATTTGTGTTTATCTCCTTTAGTCAATTGTTGCTTGGTATCTAGAACAATGGATTGTTATTGTTGAGTACTTCCTTATTTACTGCTTTATGAACTTTTACCTACCATATTTTCACTGACTGTTAGGAGTAGATCTTGTGGTGGTTTCCTACTAGGATTCATCTCCCACCCTGTTTGGGATATTCTTTTGGGCTCAAACAGATTATATTATTGCGGGTATAGACTAGGGAAAGCACCCTTCTACTTCAGGTACTTGACATGCTGTGGAGTTGGAGAGCACGTGACCAAGCTTAGGTTTGTGATGTTGTAGAGATGATTACTGTTTTTCTTTTGTACTTTGTTTAGTACTATATTTCTGCAATGTGCTTTGTTTTGATGATTTCCTATACATATGAATCATGTATCATTTTATATATGTGCTCTAGTTGATTCTATCAGTCTTCCGCTATTTATTTTTGTATGATATTATTTCTGCTTCCACTTTTTTTTGTATTTGTTTACTTCTGCTGACTACTCTACCAATGAGGGCATAGTTTCCCCATTATCATACCCAAGGCCCTCGTTTCTAGTCAGCAGCCTCTAGCATTCGAGGAAATGAACTTGAGGCCATGTGACCAACCGGGTATGTGGCGCCTATGGGTGGATTCTGGAACCAGGATGTTTCAAACTATATGATTTCTTTAATCCATAAATGTATTTTTTTAATATTAATATTTTATTGGAATCCTTTGGTGACACAAAACCTTTAGGTGGTGTCATATAGAAATCATACTAAAGGTTTCAATTAAGGTAGGCTGTTTTGACATCCATTTCCCAAATATGTTATCCATGGAAGTACATAATAAAATGTATAATGCTAATGGATTTCAATATTACAATTGGTGAAAAGATTTATTCATAGTAAATTACTTAATGTTGTTTAAACACTTTTCCAACCATTTATTCCTTATAGGTACGAAATTGTGCTTCCATGCCTAGTTTCTTTTTGAATTCCCAATTATAATCAATGGTATTTATATCCACTAGAATATCTTATAAAATCCACACTTGGTTTTGGTACATGGAATCCATTTTATAATTCATGGACTCTTTCCACCTGGAAACATCTATTCCAGTTATTTCTTCCTTGTATGTTATATGATCATTAATATAAACTAAGAGTGATTCACTATCCTTAGTGACTACAAAACCATACTGTTATGGTTGTCTAACCTCTCTTGTACTCCAAAGGAGTACTTCTTTCTTTGTAACTACTTCTTCCATGGAGATTTTTGGATTTTTTTTCATGTTATAACTATTATGTATCTTGATCGTGAAATTTATTAAATTCTATCTTGTTCCCAATATATCCTTTATATATAAGATCCCTCTCAAGAAATGTGTAATTTCTATCAACCACAACCTATTTTTTCTAAAGGATTGTATAGGTAGAATCCCTTTGTTTCTTTGGAATACCCTATAAAGATACACTTTTTTCCTCAAGGTGAAATCTTGTTAACTGAAGGGGCCAGAAAAAGATTTTTCAAACCCCACACATGTAAGTATGAAAATACTATTTTATTTCCATTCTATAATTGGTATTATATACAAGATTTTTCTTCATTTGATACTTATTTTAGTATGTTTACTTTTTTTTGTAATTCATATCACCAAAATGATAATATAAGATTCTCATGACTCATCATTGATATCACCATATACAACACGACATGGTTCCTCCTTTCACTTACACCATTCCACTAAGGTGTATAAGTAGTAGTGAGATAATATATTGTCACAAAATCCTATAAATAATCAATGAATTCTTGATTAAGATATTC
Source organism: Viscum album (assembly GCA_963277665.1). Lineage (NCBI taxonomy): Eukaryota > Viridiplantae > Streptophyta > Magnoliopsida > Santalales > Viscaceae > Viscum > Viscum album. The sequence goes on along the minus strand of OY728166.1, from coordinate 1,062,704,290 downwards.
TCCATCACATTTTGAGTAGATTTTCTAAATATTCTTACCAAGATAGTTCTCAACTTCATTATTGTATTCAATAAATTTTTCAAAGGAATCTGAGTTATACCTCATCAAGTATACATATCGATATCTACTAAAATAAATAGTAAATGTTATGATGTATGAGTACCCACCCCTTGATTACCTAGGAAACGTTTCTCACACATCGTCATAAACTATCTCAAGAAGCTCTTTCCCCCTTTCGAACTTTCCACAAAATGTTGATTTAGTCATTTTACATTGTAAAAATTTGTGACATATAATAAGTGTTTTTATTAAAAAAGAATCTAATTATCTAACTTGGTAAAATTTAGTTAAGTGATTTTAGTTTACATTACATAGCCAGTGATTCCAAATTTGGGTGTGTAATGAGTCATGTAATGTAGTTTCATTATCAAATTCAATTACATGATTTGTGTAATCCAAAACATAAATTCCTTTATTTAAATTTTATTTACCATAAAATGTATATGTTTATTAAATAAGAAACATTTATTCTCAAATATAAAAATAAATCCAACCATATCAAGTCTAGATACAGAAATAATATTTTTGGTAATGGCTGACACATAATAAAAACCTTTACAAACCAAGATCATTCTAGTTGGAAACATGTTGTGGTAGTCCTTGATAGCTACAACAATAATTTTATCTCTATTGGATTATTGTAGATCTAAATATGATCATTTAATATTTCTTAATGCACCTGGATCGTGTATTTTGAATACATATATGAGCACCATAATATTTATCTAATTACTAATTCTTATAAATATATAAATTAAACTCCATAAAAAATGCACATGAAGCTTCCCGTTTCTTCATTTGATGGGTGAAAATATTTTTCTAGTGGCCCTTATTTCCACATTAGTAACAAACATAATCCATCTACCTAGATTTCCCCTGATATTCCTTTATTTATAAGGGTGTTTTAAAGAAGATTTGGGATAAGATATTTTACCTTGGCCTTTCTATTTATTCACCGTAAGTATGAAAGGATTTTCACACATCGTATCATTATCTATTTGGAAAATAAGAGTAAAAATACCCAGGATAGACTTATCAATGTTTTTTATATAAAATTTAACAACAAAGACGGAGAATTTCTAAGGGAGTGTTACAATAATGAGATTTATTCCCATTTATTTAGGGAGTTTAAACCCTAGAACCTATGGATGCTCAATGTAGAAATTGGGATTGACTATGTGAGGACCAAATGGGGAACCCTCTCCAAGATTTGTTCGAAAAATATCCTTCGAGATCTCCAACATATCATATCTATCTCTTTTTTGGTATACCCCATAGAGATGCTAAATATTGCTATACATGTACATGTTTTCATGAGACATAATGAGTTCAACATGCATAGATGAAATCATCAAACATTGAGTGTTGATAGTGTCATTCACAATTTTTTTTGTAGAAAACAGACTCTTTTTCACTTACATATTTTACAGGAGGATCAATAAGTGAGGATCCTAGCATGTATGTTTTCTGTTCATGGCGCAACACAACACGAAGGCATCTAAACCATTCTTTGAAGTTACTTCCCATGAGGATAAATATAGTATACATATTATTGTGAATTTTAGGAAAAAGATATTTTAAAAATATTTATGTAAACCATAAATAATTAATAATGTGAAATAATTTTCAAAAAATGGTCTTCTACAGTTATGTTTAGTAAGAAATATAGAGTCTAATAAGATAAACTTAATTTTTGATGAATAGTAAATTATGAATAGTGATTTTTCTCGTATGATTAGTAATGTGATCAAATGGATTAATTAACCTCACATAAGAAAGTATTTATATAATCTTGTCACCTTGATTAAGTAATGTGATTCAATAAAATAGGTAAATAACTATTCTAAAAAGTAATTTTTAAGTATTAGTTTTTTCAGGTGAATAGTTTTTTTTATTTTGAAATTAAATTAAAAATATTTATAAAGTTATTTTTATAAAATAGAGATCATTTTTGAATTTAGAGCATCAATATTAGGTTAAGGTGAATTCTTGGGATTTTTCTGAAATAGTTGAATTTTTTAGTGAATAGTGGTTTTATTTAAAAATTAAATTAAAAATATTTAGAAAAATATTTTCATAAAATGGTGTTCATTTTTGAAATCAGAGCATTGATATTTGGTTAAGGTGAAATTTTTGGATTTTTCTGAGAAAGTTGAATTTTCGGTGAATAGTGAAAATACAGTTTTTGAGTTTCGGTTGATTAATGACATCATTAAGGATGTAATAATTATGAAATAATTTTAGTCGACTTTTTAATAGTCAGATAAGGTATGAGGTGTCCTAAGTGGTCAATACCATGAGAAAATACCATGGGCAAGCCCATGGATTTTCCAATACCACCGATGAGGTGTCCCTTGACAATTAATGCTTTGTCCCCTCACTTCTCCTATAAATACCAAGCGTTTACCTCATTAATTTCACTCCCAACTCTCCCTCAACAACGATCTGGTCTTATTACCTCCCAATTAGTCCTCCAAGGTGCCCCCAAGCCCTCATGGTCCCGACCATCTAGTTTTAAGAGTTACGTTTTAAGGTAAGGGATCCTACCTCTCTCTTTCTTTTCAAGTACTCTGGTTTATATCATTTATTTTAAGCCCCATGTTCTTATGTTGGGGGTGTTATTTAAAATTAATATTACTTTACTTTTCATTTTCATATGATGAGAGACCCCCTCTTGCTCTCATCATTTCATTTTATGAATGTTTAAGTGGCGCCGTTAGGCTGCCGAATTTTTGTAAGGGATTCTTTCACTCTTCCCATTTTCAAAGTTCTACTTTCATGTCAATTATTTCAAGTTCCCTTTTTCCATGTTGGGGTATGATCTCTATATTCATCATACCATCCTTTTATGTTCACATGATTATAGACCCTATTTAATCTCATCAATTCATTTTTTTTGAAGTTTTAAGTGATGTCATTAGGCTGCCGATTTTTTCATAAGAGAAATCTTATTTTTTGTCTTCCTTTCATGTTTTTCATTTCATATGGTATGTCCTTCAAATTTCATTACCATGTTCTTATATCCTTTATATTCTGTCCCCCTACTGTTTTATGGATCATTTATGAGTGGGTGACTAATGTCCCCCCTCTTTTCAATGTTTTCTAAAACCCTGTAACATAGCCGTTATGCTGCAGAATTTTCGTCTTAAAATGTCTTTCTCTTTTTCTCAAATTATTTTATTTTACTAAGTTAATACTCAAAGATATTTATTCTATAGGTTCATTCACATATATATTAAAATTTTCTATTTTAATTCTGGGATTTACATAGAAGAAACCCGATTTCCTTTTCCGTGGGTTTAAAGTGACATAAAGATCATGTCTATAAAGCAGTTTTTAAAACATTATGATTATGAAATGAAACCCATTTCTGTTATGCTATATGGGTTATTTATTAAATGTTAATGATGATATATGTGGATCACATGATTATAAAGGCAAATTAATGGTGCTCCCTGATATCGCTCCAATGCATTGTGTAAAGGCATAATCTCTAGAGATGACCATTTTAATGATGCCTTGGTGAATAACCTTGGTAGTTTTTTAATGAAACTTTAGGGATGGACCTTGGTGATACGAAAATGATTGTCTAAGTTAAATTTTGTAGCCACATTTTCATGTTATGATACATGTTTTTATATTATGATATGCCTCATGATCTATTTCTCATGCCTTAAAGTTATTTATCATGACTTTAATCATGTATCTCAAGTTCACATGTAAAAGGATTCTCTTATTTTCCTTACTGGGACTTTTGCTCACCCTTTCCTTTTATGTATGCTCCCAGGTCATGAGATGCTGTAATGAACTTAGGATGAACAATGAAGAAGCCTTATAAGTGGTTAAGAAGAATGTTTATATTGTTTTCAGGTATTATGATCCTGATTTCCAAGACACTAGACTTTAAAGATCCTCTGTTTGTAACATGTAATGAAAAATTATGTATTAAACAGGTGGGATGCGATAGAGGTGGCTAACCAAAACCACCTTAAAATACCTAAGCCTTAGATACTCCTTCCTGGGATCACCTCAAAATATTTCACAAAAGTACGGATCCCTGATCCTGCCATCAACTACCATTTAACGAACCGGCTTCCGAGGTCCCAACTCTCATATTCCCAGCACTAACGGTCAGAGTCTGCTCAACCAAAAATCTCTCTACCACCATGTCCTGCTTGAATACTACAATATAGGTGGGAATGAACAACATCACCAATGACACCTTAATCTCTCAGAACAATCCCTGATCAAAGGATTTTTCTCTAAATAATATATCCCATACCATATTCAGGGAGTAATGTGACAGGTCTATGAACCTTAACAAGTACTCCACCATGGTCAGGATATCCTGTCAAAGTTACAAAAGCTCTTGGATATGCACCGACCTCAATGTGGTTAGATATAACTCCTCCCTAAAGAGATGTTCAATCTATGCCCAAGTGACCATCGCCTCATCATGGGTCTACATCACAATACTCCACCAATGCCTAGATTAACCACGAAGAAGGCTCACTTATAGGACCACTATCTGATTGAGAGGTGTCCTTACAAGATGGAAAAAAATAGTGATTGACTCAAGCCAGTTATTAGACACCTGGGGGTCCGAATCACCGAAAAACCTTAGAGGTCATTGAATCTAGAACTCATGATGAACACTCATCCCACCTGCATCCTCAACTTGCACAGCTAACACAACCTGATTCTCAATAGATGGTGGCTCAACTGGAATACCACTCATAGTTCTAGACTCAGAACCAATGCCTTACACTGAAGCCTCAAATTAGGGAGGATCATCACCACATTCCCATTGAGGAACCCTGTTTGGCTGTTATCACAGTGGAATACTTCTATATTTTGGATTTTTGGTCATGTAGTGTTGGTCATGAAAACTTTTTGAACCTAATCTAGGGTAAACAACATGCTAGAGGATCCCACCCCAACCTATTCGGACAGATACAACAACTCTAATGATACGATAGAGGATCCCAACATGGCCTATACATATGTATACTATAACTCTATCCATACACATCATATTGAGGGGATCGAAATCCTGTACTAAGGATGAAATTCCAAAAGTTCCCTCATAGGGAAAGGACTAAGGGATTTCACTCAACCACTATTATCCCAAACATCTCTAACCTAATAAATCCACAACATCGCCTAACCTCACATATCTTAGCCCAAAAACATGGCTACCATCATATTATAAGTGGAAAACTCCTCAGGATAGGATAATTGTAAGCCTGAATTTGTTCCCTGAAGGAGGATATACAAAATGTTGAACTCCTCCTAGAAGAGAATACACATCGTGTAAGGGGGTGTGACCCTACTTGAACACCCGACTGTTTCCTCTTTCTGCATGGCTTGGCTGGTCATGTGGGACAACACAACATGTATCTATAGTACACATTGTGTCTCGCCTCACCTTGGCCCTGACTATGTCTTCCCTTCACATGGCTTTTCCAGCTATGTCACCCACATAGTGTGTACCATGGGTACATGGTGTGTCCTAGCCTAATGGCCCCTGACTGTGTTGTCTTTCCATGTCCGTGTCTAGAACCCCAAGCCCATGTACTTTGAACGTGTACTTTTACACGGTCGTGCACAGCCACACAACTTCCTTTTCCATGTCCCTAGGCCACATGACAGAGGGTCACTACATGACATATAACCGATAATACAATGCGTATAGTCCCCAAAACTTAGCTTCCTCGAACAAGAAGAATGAATGATGTGTTCCTATTGTCTACACGCTATGTAAATGGGAAATCCATCAAGATTTCACCTATAAGTAACCCATATCACCTCTATTCACCCCCAAACACATAAGTCGACCATCAAGGGGTCCCTAGTAAGAATCTAAGGGCTCTAAAACCTTAAAAATATGAATAAACAAGGGGATCTGGACTTAAAAATCAAACTTCCTACATTATTGGGAAACACCGAAGCTTAGAGGTCAAATCGACCCTCGTAGGCTACTACTGTACGATCCTGGAGATATATCCATAAATATTAGAGATCAATAATGCCTTGTTTCCTCAATTTGGTCCTAAGGTTGTCTATTTGTAAAGGGGAAGAGGGGAGTGGGTTCTTTTTGTTTGCACCAAATAGTACAGGGGAGAGGATTGATTTAATTTTTATTAAATCAATCCTCCCATTTAACTCTCTGCCATCACATGCCCCACTAACTCACCTTCGACTAGACACCTGAAACTTTCAATGTTTATGTTACACCTAGGGTAAGAATGATATTCTTAACTCAACTGCAGTCTCAGAAATATGAATCGAGATTTTGCTCAGGAGTTATTCACTCTTCAAGAAAAACTACACACACATGATAAAATATATTTAATATTTTTAATAGAATCACACTGAGGCTCTCTGTCCCATGAAACATAGTACTAACTCAGTGTCCATCTTCATAAAAATTATTAGGAATATTGAAAATTTGTATAGGTCAAAACCCGAGTCTCAAAAAGTAACTCATTTTTCTATACTTTTCATGAATTTTAACATTCAACCAATCCACCTGTGCATCACCTATGTTTGCATCATTATGGTTTTATCTCAAACTTCATCCACATGCCTTGTGGTTCTCTATTTATTATATATTTTTAACTCACACATAGGTGATAGGAAACAAAGGATTGGTTAATGGGAATTACATAAATAACCATGGACACATATGTCCTACATAATAATGGAGGGTGGGATGACATGAAATCCATCAATTTTAATTAAATATTAAATAATTTTAATCCCATGTGATAAATTAAATTAAAAAAACCAACATGTGACACACCCAACCCATATATCCTAACAAACCAGTACCTGACCCAAAACATCACATATCTGGAGGGAGTTCTTGATCCCCAGAGGCTGGAAAATAGCACCCAGGAATAAAAAATAACCAGAGAGAATGATTTTTCCCAATTCAAAGTAGACAACATGACACACACACACACACACACATATATACATGATGGGAATAAGAGTGTAATAGTAAAAAAAGAAATATATTTCATAAAAAAGGATATAATAGAACCTATATAACTCAAAATTAACTAAACAATATCTAAGGTACAAATCCAAAAAAAGGACAACTATAAACTGAAACAACTAATTCATGTGATAATGTGGTAAAACTCCCACCATCCCACCCCTAGTTATCTAGTCACAGCCGACAGAAACCTCTCTATCTCACTGCAGCACCTTACCATTACATGCATCAAAAGACATAAAAAGTTCTACACATCGTTGAAGGGGTGTATAAAGTATGAGCTAAATAGGATTAGTGGGATCCCACCTAGGTGTTCCATATCAAGTCTCTGTACAAAAATCCAAACATTCTTAACTTTAAATAAAACAAGGCATGATAATTAGTTAAAAAAAAATATATCAAAATCATGGTAAAACATTTCCCCTTTTCCCACGATTCCAAATAATCTCGGTGAAACAGTTTAAAGCATATCACATATATAAAATCAGTCAAACAAAAGCATGTATCACATATAATGTCAAATCCAAGTAGTAAAAACCAAAGAATAATTAGATCATGCCAAGGATCACAACAGGCCAGGCTAGATAAGACACTCCTACCTGTACATAAAAAATCACATGCATCAAGTATCTAGATATATGCATCAAATATAGAGAGCATAGGAACACCCAAAAAAGTGAACCTCAAAACAAGTCTAACAATTCCCTAGAACAATGGGCCTAGAGAGCATAGGGAAAGCCCATAGGTGAACCCCTCGACAGTATCAATGAAATTGGACTATTATTATACCTTTCACCTAAGTAACCAAGGCTTCCCATGTCCTAAATTTTCCAAACCAATTCATCAAAACCATTATTTGAAAGCGATTTCATAAATATATTTCATAATTCTCTAAAAATACCTTTTCTTTTACTAAAATAAGTGGAAAAGAACTCTTTTTAAAAACCCATTACATATACACAATTCAATCATGAAAATTATTTTATAAAATAATTTATAAAACTAAAGAAAAATAGTTTATACAATATAGGATAGAGATGAAACCACTTACTATACACTTAGGTCGCACACACACACAATGGAATCCACCAACATGGAAGAATGAAAATACAAAAAAGAGACTCTAAAACCCATCCTGACATATCAAAATCAATCAACAAACATAAAGGTCAACAAAGATGACAAATCGACACAAACATCAAGAAAATTTCACACCGCAGAAAAAACTCAAAGGCCATTCCTTGGGGAAATATCACACAACAGATCTATAAAAGTTTAAGAAGAATTAATACTATAAGATCAACAAATCTAAAAATATATAACAATGGTGCAACTACAACCAATGAAAATTAATAAGAAGAAAGATCACTTACCCAGAGAGATGAAATGAAACCACAATGAAGATCAATAGCTGATCAAAATGATTCAAAGGATAGAAGATCCCCAAAATCTGATGAAAAAGATATGCTCAAAAATAAGTCTCCTCAAATTAAAAACAACTTCGACCAATATTTTCATGGTGTGAAGTAGTGTCACATAATGTAAACTTTTCATATTATATACAAGTTTATGAAATCATCCTAGAAAAGGTTTCACATTGTGTAACCATTTAACAATGTGAAAATAACCTGTAGGAATATTCTACCGAAAAATTTAGAAAATGTTTTTGGTTCAACTCATACCCCAAAGTTTATCCTCTTAATCCTTTTTTATTTTTATACCAAGACTCCATTAATTTATAAAAACATACATCCCCAAAATATAGGTTATTTTCCATAGATAATTCACTATATCATCATATGTAGAAAAACTGTACCTAAATACAGAGGTAAATGAAAATATAGATGAGAAATATCTGAAATAAGGTAATAAGATTTTATAAATTCCCCACCATAAGACATTCCATCCCCTGGAATTCATGTGGAAGAATGATGTCTAGAAAAAGGTGAGGCCACTACTCCCTCATCTACAACTCTCACCCCCATATCTTGTGAGTGTATGATCCAGGCCGCCATTATACTCTTGACAACAAAAAAAACTTCCCACAAAATAAATTCACCTGAGAGTCAAAAATCTCCACCGGTTTCTCTATAATAGGTATATCTGGTTCCAACTCGATTTATTACAAACAAATAACATGAGAGGGATCAAGATGTTACTTCATGAGTTTCGATTTATGAAAATAATCATGAATAACTATCAACTAAACTAGAAATTCTAACTGATAAGAAACCTTCCCATGTCACTTAATGACCTCAAATGGTCTAAGATATTTTGAAGCTAATTTTCTATCTTTCTTAATCCAATGGTGTTACAAGTGAGGATAAAATTTCAAGAAAACCCAGTCACTAATTGAAATATACAAAGGATGATGTTGGTGATCTTCATATTATTTATTCTTACTATGAGTCCAAACCATACAATAATATATATCCTAGATCCTAGTCGACATCTCCTGATTGAGACTTAGTCCTACTAGAGTGGCCCACACCCACCTCTACTTAATAAATATGTGACCTACATGGATGACCATACAAAGCCTTGAAGGGATCCTTTCTAACAGAATAATGATAATTTATATTATAATAAAACTCAACTTGTCGCAAATGGATATCCCCTGATCCACCAAAATCCAAGATACAGGCATGGAGAATATCCTCCATGATAGGAATAACATGCTCTATCTGGCTGTCTATATGTGGATGGTAAGTTGTACTCATCCTGAACCGAGTCCCCTTAACCTTTTGGAGACTCTCCTAGAATTATTTTGTAAACCTTTGATACATATCTCAAACATTGGAAGTGGGAACCCCATGTAACCTCCCAAATTCTTGTATATACAACTTTCCTTGGTCTTCAACTTTAGTGGTGTCTCTGATCAGAATGAAGTGAGATGACATTTTCAATTGATCAATCACCACTCAAATTGAATTAATCCCTATAAGATTACATGGTAGTATAAAAAAAAGTCTATAGATGCATCATCCCATTTCTAAAATGGCACTGGAAGCAGATATAGAAACCTATAAGCTTTTAAATGATCTATCGTTACCTGTTGGAAGGTGTAACAGAAGGACACATAATCTATTATGTCACATTTCATACCCAACCACTAGAATCATCATCTCATGTCATAATAAATCATTATAGTGGCTGAAAGAATGAATGATGAATAAATATGATAATTAATAAAACTGATCTCTTCATAGATACAATAATAATAAACCGATCCCCAAAACATGGAATACATTCTAAAGGGACATACCAACTACAAATAGTCACCTCACCATATTGTGTTTCTAGAATTCTTCTTAACTATTAATCTTGATACTGATTCTATAGAATAAAATCAGGGAGAGATGATGATAACTAAACAATAGTTATAACCATACCTAAAACATCCTATAGAGCATTCAAGTGAAACTGAGTAATGAGACCCATAATTTTCCACTCCTCCTTCAATTTTAGAACAACATATGATGGTAATTTCTTTCTGAGAGGTTTAACAATTAGATTCCACTTCCCTAGGGTGTAAGAGATGTTGAAGTCAAACTTATGAAGGTATTAAACCCACCATCCTTATTTAATATTCAAATATTTCTGAGGAAATATATATTTTAGACTCTTATGGTCATAAATTACCCTAAACCTCTCCCTAAAAAGATAGTGTCATCATCATCCTAATCATTTAAATTTTTATTCAAGAAACTTAAACAAGAGAAAAAACACTAAGGGGGCCTAAAGTAATGTAGACCAAGGGAATCACCCCTAATCAGGTTCACTCCCTCATGCACCAACTGAGAAAAATTATAAATACTGGTGACCGCGATGTCCTCACCCACAAGGGACGCCAAGTGATCCACCACTTTGTTGCCCTATGTCGAGGTATGTGTAACACCAATTCCCCAAGTCATTAAGGATTTTCATGCCCCAATCATATATATTATTGGACATGGGCAATTTATCTTACTTTGAAGAGCATCATGAGTGATGCGGGAGTCCGTCTGCGCCTGCGATAAACGAATTCCCCTCTCGCTACACAAGGAGAGGCCTGTGAGAACCGCTCTCGCCTCCGCTTGTAAAGAGATCCAAGCACCAAAAGTCGCAGAGAATTACAGTATCATGCTTCCATCCGCATCGCGGACAGCTCCTCCCCCACTCATCTTCCCCTACTGGCATGACCCATCGCCGTTTAACTTCAATCCTGCCTCCGGAGGCTGCCACCTCACCCAGCACCCCTGCCTCTTGAGACCCAATTCCTGAGCCAAAAATCTAGCCCCATACAGTGTCCTCATCACCAGAGCTTCCTTCCTTGTACTTGAAAGAAAAAACCAGTCCTCCAAGGTGCATAATATCCTAGTGACGATCGCCCTGTACGACAAAGCAACCTCCTAAAACCTCGCCCGGTTCTGGGACTGCCACAGTGCCCAACACCCAGCACTCAGGGTAACAGCCCATGCTCCAATCTCCTTTCTCGTCGCGTCCACTCCCTGGAACCAGTCTGACAGGAAGTCCAAAACGTTCACTGCCTGTATGGAAAGAATGAAGAAGCTGCCAAAGAAACCCCACACCAAACAGGCCCAGTCACCTGCTACAAAAATGTGAGACAACGTCTCCTCACATGAAGCAGCACGACAATAACATCATGAGGCCATACTGATCCCCAGGCGTTTAATGTTATCATCATATGGCAGCGCACCATTCTGTATCCTCTATGTAAGGAAATTGAACTTTGTTAGAAGGTCATTACACCAAAGCCAGGCACTCCACCCAGCCTGATGTTCTTGGAAGATGCTACTCTAGTAGAACTCCTTCGACAAAAACTTCCCCGTAGAGGCAGGCGTGAAAACACATCTATCTTGCTCCGAATTGATGATTATCAAGTCAAAAATCTCATGCTGGTCAACCTCCAGAACGGATCTGAAGAAGGATGGATACTGAGCCGCCACCTTGAAAGTGATCAAAGGTGCAAGACATCCTAGATACCTAATAAGACTACCAGATTAGTTATGTTGCCAAAACAAGATGTTTCCCTCCCCAAAAATCCACCGAGATAGCTGGACAATGTCTAGAATGATGCCGCTCACCGCCACCCATATAGGGGAGCCACTCACCGTATGACCACCAACAATTTTCCTGTACCTACACGACATTAGGCTCCCCCACAAGGACCGTTCTTCAATAACATCCCATGCCAGTTTCACATGCATACAATGGATCGTGACCTCTAAGATCATCACATTAATCCCACCCTCCCGAATGGGACGAGCCATCTTCCTCCAAGAGACCCAATGCCTTTTCCCTTATAAGGATGCATCCCAGATAAACCTGGCCATAAGATTATCAATAGACCTAACCACCCCCTTCAGTACATTGGTCGTCGATAGCGCATGGATAGGTATGGCTGAAAGTACACTGTTCACCAGTGATATATGACCTCCGAAAGATAAAAAATGGTTTTTCCACCACCCAGTCAAAATACATTATCCAAATCTTGCCCGTCGACACTGGGGTCGCAAGGTACTCAAAGGGAAACGACCCCTGCTTCATACCCAACCATTTACCCATGCTCCCGGCCCTACTCCTGGTGCAAGCCTTTAACACAAAGAACTCGCTCTTCTCCCAGTTGATGATTTGGACACTCCAATGACAATACTTCTCAAGAATCCTTATAATGCCATGAACTGATTCCTTCCCCCCATTGCTAAAAATAATGGTGTCATCCGCAAATATCAGGTGTGATACGGATGATAGGCCTAACTTCCTCTTTAAAGGTAGGATATCCCTATTAGAAATCCCTCTATTGATCATCCTGCTCAGAGTATCCTGCATGAGGATAAAAATTCTCAGGGATAGAGGGTCACCCTGATGAAGACCACACACCGACTTGAAGAAACCATAATTACACCCCATAAAAGAAATGGCCAGCCAAGAAGATCTGAAGTACCTAAAAATGATATCAGGGGACCAATTGGGAAAACCCAACTTGTTCAACACCCTATTTATAAATCCCCATTCCACTCTGTCATATGCCTTATTCATATACAACTTGATCGCCACATTGTTCCCTCAGACTTTTGTATTAATATCTTTTAACATCTTCTGAGCCAAAGCAACAACCCCCTGTATCGACTGGTCCTTCACAAACCCATGCTGCTCCAAAGATATCCACTAGGGTTGAAGACCTGACAGATGTCTGTTGATGATGCTCACTAGAATTTTATAAGGGAAGTTACACATACCCACCGACCAGTAATGAAGGAGAGATGTAGGGTCCTTGACCTTTGGTAAGAGAACCAGAGTAGTGGTAGCCACTATCATGGGCAAGCTACCACCTCTAAAAAGTCCTTGATGGCCCTGGAAACATCCCACTTAACCACCTCCCATGAGATTCTGTAGAAGGAACCGGGGAAACCGTCGGGGCCTACCGCACTACCATGATTGAGGTTCACCATAGCTGCATGAATCTCCTCCTCCTCTGGGATGATCTAAAGTATTTCATTGTCCCTGTTAGAAACCCAAGACATAATGTCTTCCAAGAACTCCTCATCCCCATAAGGATACACCTGTTTCATGTTAGGATTCGGACCAGCAAGAATGTCCTTAAAAAAGGCAGCTGCAAGCCTCCCAACCACATCCCTATCGTCCGTGAAGGTTCTATCCTCAAGCTCCAGGTTCAAAGGTTCAAAGCCCTGCCTATACCTTATGCATGCATGAAAAAAAGCTGTATTTTTTTCACCCTCCTTGATCCATTTTATCCTCACACTATCCCTTGCCCTACGTTCCTGGGAAATGATCATGACTACTAAAGCCCTTTTCTTCTCAGACATCACCCCATAGGATGTCTCAACCCAAGCCTCCTCCAGGCTATCCTCAAGGTGATGAATGTCACTGTTAAGAAACTCCATCTCCTATTCCAAAGGTGGAATACTCTTTGCCCATGTACGAAGGGTTTCCTTAAGGCGTCTCAATTTCTAGTGCAAGGCCATCGAAGAATGACCCTAGATTAGACCCTCCCAGCTCACCTTCACCATTTACTAATATCCTAGAATACTCGTCCAATGGATCATGTACCTAAAAATCTCCGGAAACGGTCCCCTCCTGTTCATTGTTAGCACCAGCGGAGAATGATCAGATATGCCGTGAGTCAAATGAACTACCTTTGAATTTGGGAACATCGAGATAACATGCACATTGGCCATACATCGATCGATACTTATCCAGCAATGATTACCTCCCCACATGTTGTTACACCAAATCATGAGTGGGGTAATTATTCTCATTCATTAAAAGATAGTGAGATCCATAATCCACCACAGGATTTTCCTCTATAAGCTGCAACCCATACCGGTACTAGAAGCATCCCATAAAACAACATACCCATTACAGGGCTCAGGTAATATCAGAATAGGATTTTATTTCAGAAGTCATTTTATATTGTCAAAATAGGGATGTAACTTTTCATCCTATAATAATATAACCCCTTTATTGGTAAGTGATGTCAAAGGTGATACCAACTTTGATAAATCCTTGATGAGTCACTAGTAGTAACCAGAAATACCAAAGAATCTATGAATCTCAAAGACGTTTCATAGGTATTCCCTTGACAAGATAGACCTATACTTCTCATGATCAGATAATAATCCTTGCTCAGAAATCACATTCCCCATGAAATTTACTTCATGGATCAATAAATTTCATTTCAAATGCTCTCCATAAAAATGGAGACTCTTCAATATTTCCAGAAATAAACTCAAATGGTGTCTGTGATCGCACTCATATCTCGAATAAACCAAAATAGAATGCATGAAAACTACCAAAAAAGTGTTGAGATACTCATGGAATATTTTTTATCAAACCCATAAAAACTATTGTAGCATTAGTCAGAAAAAATGACATCTCAATATATTCATATTGTCAATACTTACTCCTAAAATCGATATTTGGTATATCAAACTCTTGAACTATGAGCTGATGATAACCTAACTTATGATTAATCTTCAAAAACCAATATTCCCCCTTTAACTTGTCAAAATAATCATCCAAAAAGGTTAAAAAATACATATTAATAACTATTACACTATGCAACTTCTAATTTTCCATTCACAATCAGAGTGAAACAACTTACTTCCTAGAAAAGACCAGATAGGATACCCAAGTAGAATCATAGGGTGAATGAAAAATTTCTCTATTAGATCATCCAACTAAATCTTGAGCTATTTCATATCCCCTGGTGCTATATAATAAGAGGGTACTGATATAGGATTCTAATTTGGAATGATATGATTCATAAACTCTTCTCCCTCTCTCGAGGAGGACTAGATAAATCATTTAGGATTTTTTTGGAAAACCCCTAATAACTAATGGAATACTACCCACAGAAAAACATCATCAAGATCTACTACTACAATACATAAAAAAATTCCAAGATCTGGGTGGGAAGGTGCTGCTTGACCAGACCTCAGATCCCACTGTCCTTTAAACACTCGAGAGATCCCATAGGTCATATGAAATGAGACACCATGATGATAATAGTGGACCTCATCATGATGAGTGATAATCCAATCCATAATGATGATGATGTCAAATCGATCTAGTTCAAGAATAATGAAATCCCAAAATAACACTGCATCAGCTATCAATCGTGAAAAAGGACATCAAAACACCAGATCATTCTTCTTTATAAGAGGTGTAACTAACTCCATAACAAAGTAAATGAGTTCCAATGTAAGTTTAATAATATCCAAAAAATAGGAAGATATAAATGAGTGGGTGGAACCTGTACCATATAATGAAATTACTACTAAAGATCGAAAAATGATGGTACCTATCACTGTCTCAAGATTTTTATTTACCTCCACAAGAAACGCATCCACTACATGAATTCACTTCACTCATGATGACTATGGATGGAACCTTGTATAATTTGAAGCATATTTCTATGACATAGTAGCCTTTGGAGTCAAAGATACTTGACCACAATAATGTGTGGAAATATCCTAATAGAAACATAATAGATAGCCATAATGCCCACAACTATTACACATCTTCATAGGTAAAGAGAAATAATGCAGGGTGTGCTCAACCTTTCCTCATAGATTTCAATTCAATGGTGCACTACTAGTTGTAACCGAAGGTTTAGAGGAAGAACACTACTGAGAAAAAACCCCACCACTTCTATGATAACGATGACACTTCCTCTTCACCACCTACATGCCACTAAAGCTACCACTTAGTAAAAGAGAAGGGGCATAATAACCAACCTTGACAACCATGTCCATATTTTCTATCATTTCTATATATACTACCTCTACATAGTTATAAAAATTCAAAATAAATTCATGTGTTATGATATCTGGTCAAAAAACCTATAGGTTATTCTAAGACTTCAACTGATCATTATTTACTACCTTCAGAGGAAAACAAACTATCTCCACAAACTAATTGGTGTACATAAACACTAAATGTTCTGCCTATAGTAAGGATATGAACTCCAAATACTTCTCCATCATCAACGAGTCTAGAAAAAACTATGGATATAAGTGGATCTTGAAATCCTTATAGTCCAATACCAAATTTCTATCTACATATAACATGGTATCCCACCATCGTTTTCTTGGACCCTTGAATCAAAGCA
Organism: Viscum album; assembly: GCA_963277665.1. Classification (NCBI taxonomy): domain Eukaryota; kingdom Viridiplantae; phylum Streptophyta; class Magnoliopsida; order Santalales; family Viscaceae; genus Viscum; species Viscum album. The sequence continues at coordinate 1,062,687,590 of OY728166.1, read as the reverse complement.
CAAAACACTTCACCTTTATATTCTCAGGTGTATCTAGGAAGTCAAAGATCTAATCAATCTTTTCAAGCTAGTACTCTGCCTCTTAAATTTTTTTATTACCCTTAAAGGGTAGTGGATTATTTCATAGGAAATATCATGATAAATCCATTTCTCTTAGAACTTTTATTTATACCTCAAAAACTGCATTCTAGACTCACAGTACATTTTGGTCTACCAAAAAAACATCCTACCTGATAGCCTTGATAATATTCTGATCTAGAGGTGGATTCGCTTGAGGAGTGTCAACTTCACCATCCTAAGGAAACTGTTGAATATGTCTTAGAGGCTTACTATTGTACACTGAAATAGAAGAAACAATTTGATAATAGAATAATCTCATTTCAAACCAGACTACAATAAGAAAAAACTAAGATTAAGATCAAGAACTAAAAATAGGAGGCAAACATCCCAACATCCCATGGTAACTTGAGTCTCATCACGAAAAGTAATGGACATGAACTCACAACAACCTACCTCTCAAGATTGAAAATCCAATCTTTATTCTAAAAATTCCAAAAAATGATCACAACCTCCTATGATACTAAACTATGATGAAACTGAACTAGATACCCTCAAAAATAGGTACTTAACCAAAACCATCACATACCCGAAGGGAATTCCCACTCCCCACTGGATGGGGACTAGCAGCGGGGCACCAAAAAAACAATAAGGAATGTTTTTACAAGCCATAATTAGACATCATGATATATATATAAACACAATGGTACAAATAGTGGAATATTAAAATAATAAATATATTTCATAGAAAAAAGGAAATAGCAAAAGCGAAACAACTCAAAACTATCTAAACAATCTCCATGGTACAAGTCTAACAAACAAGGATTACTAAAAAACAAAATAGTTACTCCATGCAATAATGTTGGAAAACACCCACCACATCACCACTATCTAGCAAGACAAAACTGTTAGAAACCTCACCATCTCACTACAGATCCTTTCGTTTCCCTACATTAAAAGACAGAAAAAGGTCTACACACTGCTGAAGGGGTGCATAAGGTGTTATCTAAACTAGTTCAGTAGTATACCACCTTGGTGTTATATGTCAAGTCGCTTCAAAAAAATCTGAATATACTCAATTTTAAAGAAAATGAGGCATGATAATCATTTAAACTGTTTTATATGAAAATCAAGGTATACATTTTCCTTTTTAAATAGTTCATAATAATTCAGGTAAAAAAGTTTCCAATCATATCACATATATCAATGTATAAAAACAAAGAATGTATATTTAACCATATAAAATTCAATCAGTATAAAAAATCATAGATAAATCATGTCAAGGATCAAAACATGTTAATTTAGATAGAACACTCCTACCTAGACATAGAAAACCACAAGATGTGCCCAATTTGTGTATAATGTTTCATATATATTAAGGAGAATAAAAAATTTATTTCCACCAAATATTAATCATTTTTTGGATTAAATTATATATATTGGTGATTATGATTATTTTCATATGTTTTCCATCCAAAGTTACAAATATAGGAAGGATATAACAAAAATTCAAATCTACACGGCCTGTACTCCGTACACACGCCGTGTATTATTTCCATGACACATATTAGGAAGACTGGATACACGCCCATGTTGACGGACAAAGAATACACACCATGTTCTTCCCATATACATGCCATTTTGTCCCTTATAGAAGTGGTTGGTGGCCGATGATTGATATTACACGCTATATATGGTGGCGCTGCACGCCGTGTACTTCCTCCTACCAGGAGGCACCGTTTTCCAAGTCAAGGGTGGTGCCGTAGCTCACCCAATGAAGGAGAAAAGAGGGCCAAAGCATGTTGACTAAGGTACACACCATGTAATTTCTGGTACATTCTTTGTATTCTTAATAACTAAAAAAGGATGGCATGCCTTCCAAGTTTGGGACTGACACATTTTCTAAGACAGACCAAGGGGGAAAAATTCGGAGACGCCCAAGAAGATAAGGATATAATAGAAGAAAGGAGATGTTACTACAACCCCCCTAATGATATTCAATCCAAAGTTTGTTCCATGAATAATTTTGGTATTACAAGTGGTTTAATTACTAGCTACTTCATGATTAGATAAACCCCCAATGTGTTGGGGATGTGGATGATTATGGTTTTATTTTTTTAATTTTAATATTATACTTGTGTTATTAATTATTATCTCATAATTCCTTAGTAATATTTTCTATATATTGCTAGAAATATCATATCAGACCAAGAATGAGTTTTCTAGGGATCTTTTGAGAAATTAAGATTATGAACTTCTATGATCATTCGATGGGCTTATAATCTCAAAGGGAATGAGATTAATAAAATTAAGAGAAATAAAATTCCAGACCAAAAAAATGGTTTCTATTGATTTTAAAAAAACTCACCAGACCAAGGGGGTTCAGTTACATTCATAACCCAAATATTTGAGTTATCATGAACAAAACAACCTAATAAAGAAATTGATTTAATAACAACCTTAAAAATCCACAGCCCCAATGCATTCTTCCCATTTTTCATCAAGAATCAAAATTTTGAAATTTTATTTATCTTTAAAGTAATTTGTTAAAGAAATTGAAATTAAATAACCCTATTTTTGAAACACAAAAGTAAACTCTCAATTTTATTAAATTTCACTAAATTAATCACAAGCTAGAAAAACAAAACACAATAAATCCCTCTTCCCATGGATCGATCCCTTACTTTCACTATACTTGTTTGGGTAAATTAATTTGGATTTTCAAAAGTAACAATTTGGCAGATTATACCAACGCATGCATAAAATATCTAGATATACACATCAGATATAGAGAGAATAGCATCACCCTAGAATGTGAACCTATCGAAATGCCTAAAATGGCGCCATAAAAATGATCCTATGGATCCTAGGAACACCCTTTGAGTTAATCCCATGATGTTAATAATGGATGCGGCCTATTAATAGACCATTAGCCTAAGTTACTAAGGATTCACATGTGATAGATTTTGAAAACCAATTCATCAAAACCATGCTTTTAAAACTATTTCATAAATCCATTTCAAAATGATTTGAAAGTACAATTTCTTTTACCAAAATAGGGGAAAACCACCTTTTCTTGAAAACATATTTCCCCACAAATATTTAAATCATGCCAATACATTTATAGGACACTTCATAAAACTATAACAATACATTTTATCTAACATAGCAAAGCGATGAAACCACCTATCTCATACTCGGGTCACACATGCCTATAGTGGGATCCAATAACATAGAAGAAAAAAGACAAAAATAGAGGCCTTAAAATCAATACATACATCTCAAAATAAATTCAATAAGAAAAATAGTCGATAGAGAAGATAAAACAACATAAACTTCAAGAAACATACACAATACACCAAAACTAACCCAAAGGTCAGCAACTAGAGGATTATAACACCATAGATCTAGAAAAGATCAAGAAGAATCAATACCACATGATCAGTAGATCTAAAAATGTAGCACAATAGCGCTACTATGACCAACAAAAACGAAGAAGTAGGAAGATCACTTAGCCAGAGAGATGAGTCGCAACCACAAAAAAGAAAAATATCTAAATGAAATGATTTATAAGGACAACATATTCCCAAATTTTTTTGGAATATCTCCTTGGTTTTGATTGAAAAACTTTCATGCTGAATGAAACTAAAATCATATATGCATCATGGTTAAAACCACTAATTCAGAAAAATTCATCATATGAAACCCTTTCATGATGTGTATTTTACAATTTACAAGATATGCCAAAAAAGGCATCACCATAGATTAACAATAACTACAATAAACCTTTACATGATGTGAACCAGTTTCACAATGTGTAAAATTCTCACGATTTTTATCATTTCAAGGAATCAACCTAGGAAATATTTCTTGTCTTGTAACTAGTTCACGATGTGAAAATTTCTAATATGAATATTTTTTAGATAAATTTATAAAAATCCCATAGATTAACCCTATTCCAAAAGTAAATCCTCATATTCCTTTTTTACATTTATACATAGAATCTATTAATTCTAGAAAACCTAAATCCCAAATATTTAAGTCATTTTCACTAGAAAAATCTATCCATCCTCAGAAGTCCCAAAATGCACCCAAACAAAGAGGGAAATAAAAAGAGAGATGAGAAATACCTAAAATATGGTAATGAGATGTTACAAAACACATACATAGGTATTGGTCAAGATCATTAGTAGTCATGCATGCAACACATATAAAAATTTAAACCCATTAACATTCATTTCTATTTGTTCTTTATTATAAAGATATTCATACTTGTATTAATTAATTAATTAATTAATTCAATTTCATATTAATGACCATCCAAAATCATATGGAGATAACCATGAAAATTACATTCATGTAAAATAAAATTTGGAACCAAAAATAATAGATTTATTATAATAAATTAATTGATAATTTAAAATTATTTGAAACCATTATCAAATTGTCAAACACAATATGTTATAATAAATAAAATAAGGTTTTAATGTTGAAATTATTAATTTAATGTAAATTAATTTTGTTTTTAATTGGGATACTACACTACATGTACTTATGAGTTACACTATAGTGTCCCAAGATTTTCATATAGAGATATTACACATTTTTAGATGAATATTCAATACAATACACAAATACACACACGAGGACCAAGATAGTTTAGTGTATTCATATACTAGGTACAAAATCTTCTAATTTGGTGAAATATATTCATAATATTCCATAAATATCTTCCCATTTAGTACACTTCACATACAAAACCAACTTAAAACCTTTATTCATAACATGGGGAAAGGGAACATAAGAAAGGGTGAGCTCAAGTGCTCATTAAAGGTAAACAGTACATATAGGTGAGAATAACATGAACCTAAGTGTATGATAACGTGAGTATAACATATGATAAAAATTATATATATACCAATGATCAAAATCTTGGGTGATGGTATAAATATTGGCAGTTCATAATACATGAATCATAAGGAAATCAAAGAATAAGAGTTTTGAGAGTATAACATTGGCATAAGACATGTAATTGTGACAAAAACATAAGCATAGAAAATAATATCCATAGTATTCAAGGATCACTTCCAAGGATATCATATTGGAATGAGTTTACTCCCCAAACCATCACAATAATCAAGGTTCACTCCTTAGAACATCATAGTAGATAAATTATCTTAATGAACCAAGTTCACTCCTTATTCCATTCCTTTATATCTCATGAGATATAAATATTTACCCAATTCATTAGAGGGAGATATAGGTCCCACCAATATTTGGTTATTATATAACCACTATAATTGGTTATAACGTAATTACCATACTTGGTTATAATTCAACCACCACCACGCAATGAAAATTATACATATGTGTGACACAAGATCATAAAACATTCATCTTATCTTAACCCATTAAATAAAAAGGGATTTAATAATAATTTAATCATATCATAAGATATATAGAATAGTCATGTTTAATAATCAATTTATCATTTCATCATAGGATAACCTGCAAAAAAATAAGTGAGATTGACAATATTTTTATTATAGTATAACCCATGTAAGAGAAATTGGTTTCATAAACATCATATCACCATAAACATAAACCATTCAGAGAAACAATAATAATGGTATACATGGATTGTATCCCTAGTAAATAAAAAGTTACATTAATGTATTTTTTCTTAGAAGAAAAATTATTTTGAAAGATAAGAAACTTGGAATATTTCTTGAGGGAAATAAATTTTATTTTAAAATCCATTTGTAAAAATAAATATTAATGAAACATTTTGGTAATTATTTTATTTTTAAATAAACATTTAAACTTATAAAATATGATTTAAAAATCATTTAAAACTTTTCTTGAAAAAAATTTCCTTTCCACATTGAAGCCAATTTTTAAAAAATAAAATGTTTTAAAAATTCTTTCATTAAAAAATAACCTTGAAAACATATAATGGAAGCTTTAAGATCATTTAAAACATATCTGGAGGAAAATATCTTTTAAAAAGAGATTTTTTTAATTTTTTTAAATACATTTATTTGAAAATAACCTTGAAAACTTATAAAGGACGTTTCAAATAAAATAATAGTTATAATGGAATAAATTTCCATTTATCTCGTACACATTAAAATAAATATTCCTTCCACATTTTTGGTAAAACCCAAATGATAATTGTTTGGAAAATGACATGAAGACTCCTTTCAATTTTTTTAAAAAAGGTTAAACATGTGTAGAAATTTATTTGATAAATAATTTTAATAATATTAAAAACAGTTTTAAAAACAATATTAGAAAACATGGTTTTTGAAGAATTGTTTTTCCACCGAAGAGAGAAATAAATAATTTTTTTAAAAAAAATATTTGGAATTATTGAGTAGCTATAGAGAGAAAAATGAAGGGAAGAAATGTATTCTCATGAAATAAATAGATAATAATACAATTTATTATTTTCTTGAGAGAATTATCAATATATCTCGTCATTATTGTCATAAACATAAACAATCTCAATAAGCAAAGAGATTTTAACATCAGACCATTACCAATTTGGTGTCTTTTGAATTATTGGTCACATTAAAGAATAAAATTAAATAAAAATTTTAATATCATGAATATAATTATATTTATGGTATAACATGTAAAAGGTGAATTATATAAACCTCACATAATAATATTGTTGAAAATCATAAATTAAGTCCCCAAGAAAGAAATTTGAGACACAAATCCCTTACCGCTTTGGTAACTTTTGAATCATAAAACCCATAAATATAGATCCTAAAATGGATATTTAAAGAAAAATAATTTAAATTATATGAATCCTAAAATAAATTAATGGGTATTATATACACCATATAAAATAAATTGGTTGTAAATATGGAACGTGTCTCACAAAAATAAAAAGTGAGACAAAAATCCCTTATCACTTTAGTAATCTTTTGAATCCTAAGTGCCAAAAAAGAATAGTATAAAATTAAAGTTTTAGTATAATTAAAATCAGATTATTACTAATATAAAAATTAATATTTTTAGTATATACACCACATAAAATACACAAGTGGTGAGTTTTTATATGTCTTCCAGAAATAAAAGAGAGAATACAAACCCCTAACCTTCAGTATCGACTTCCTTCGTACACATTAAAATATCATGTATAATTAATATAAGTTTATTATATGTATATTATATATTCATAATAATATATATTATACCAAATATTATTTACTTATTTCCATTCATTACTCATTTATTTCCAATTCTTTTTTAAAATAATGTTTTAGGTAGTAACCGGTTTGTTTTTTGTATATGTTTTGATTTTCTATTTTAATCATTTTACTTTGATAATTTTTCCATAATCTTCATAATATTTATAATTAAATAATTAAAATATTTATACATAAATTATACTTTTAAAACAATAATGAAATATGTTTTTGAGAAATGAATCACGTTAAAATCATGGAGACGGTAGGTCGTACGCACAAATGGGTAAAATGTTCTATTTTTCGATGATCATTATGGAATGGAGGTAAGTAATATATTATATTTAATGAATGATAATAATATCATAAATAAAATATTCACTCTTTTAATACACATTTACATATCATATATGTGATTTTGTGAGAAAAGATAGAGTCACATTGCTTTGTGAAGATGTTAATCTACACGTACATAAACGACGTTTCCATCTTTTAGTTAGTGAAAAGGTAAGAAAGAAAATGATGCATTATATATTAATAATAATAAATATATCATTAATATTATAATTATTTCATTTATACAATATATATTAATTATATTTATGCTTATTGTCTTCCAAGTAAAGTGTTAGTGAAAAAAAATCACATCGCCTTACGAGGCAATAATCAGCTGTACACACGAGCGGCGTTGCCTTATCCCTTATGGAATGGAAAGTAAAAATTTATATATAAAATAATGAATATAAAAGTATAATTATGTTTTAAATATCATATATAACATCTATATCCATCATCATACCTGGCCTTGAGAGGTGGTAATGGAAAAATGAATGACATTGATTCGGGAAGCGATAGTCCACCGTACAAACGAATAATGATTTTGTAACCCATTTATTGTAAGTGGATATGATTGTAGGTAATTAGATTTACATAAAAAAATATTAGTATATTTAATATACTTATGTTATTATATCATCATGGTTGAATAATATTTTAATGTGGTGGAGGAAGAAATAAAATAAAAATGCTTATAGAAGAATGTTACCTCTTCTTTAGCTAACGACCTTAAGTTTCCACCAAAAGACATAATATGTTGGGTTTCTACCAAAAATAAGTAATATAGGATTATCATTGAGAAGTTTTGAATTTATTTTAGTATGTATTGGTTGAAATAAAATGGCTTGAATTTGTGAATAGAAGAGGAGAGGGGTGACCTTTTATAAGTGAGGTGAGTAGCACACTTGTAATTTTCGAAAAGAAAAATAAGTAACCATATTTTTAAAATTAAAAGGGACTAAAACGGATTAATATAGATAATTACACATTATAGGGTATATATATGTCTATAAAAGTAATTTTATGAATGCTTTAATGTCATTTTAACATTTACCTTTTTAGTTTAAACCCATGTAAACCAATTTTTACCTTAACTGCAATAAATAATTTTTACTATTTTGACTATTAGATATGGTAGAATATTATTTTTAACATATTATATGAAATAAATTATTTTGATTAAAAATATTTAATATATTTTTTGAAATTATATTCACAAAATTGTAAAATTTTAATTTAAAATTAATCCCCCAAACACAACAAGAAAATGAGTTTTCAAAGAGAAAATGTTCAAAGGTTTACATGGTTTTTAGATCAAAATTCAATATGAAAATGATTCCAATTAAAAAAAATGGATTAATATATATATATATAATTTAATTATTTTTAATTGTATACCAATTTAAAATATAATTTTAATTTATAAATAATTTAAACTAAAAGGGAGTTTTAAATGAAAATTAATTTTTTTTCACTATTCATCAAAAAATTAATCTTTTCAAAAAAATTCCAAAACATTCAACCTACGATAATTATTAAATGATGATTTAAAAAATAAAATTATTTTATAAAATAAATTTTATAAAATTTTAAATAATTATTTTTAAAAAATTGAGTAAAATAGAGGGAAAAATGTTTTTAGTAAAAATACAGTTTTAAGCACAAAATTGGATTATTCTTATCTTATGTCTAGAAAACCCCTAAGATGAATACTAAACAATTTATTAAATATATAATATATATATTTCATAAAAATAATTCTCAAAAGTGTGTTATTAAATTTATTTAGGCAAAACATTCATGATTTCCTTAAAACAGTTTTTTTGGAGAAAAGATTTCCTTTATTTTTCAAATAGTTTTTATTTTCATTTTTAATTTATTTGTCAACAAATATTTTTTATATACTTGTGTAAAACATATATTTTCATAATTTATTTAATCTTATTCATACCCACAATTCTAATATCTTTCTTTATTTAACTTTTTACTAGTACATTGGAGTTATAAACTTCTTTCCATGAAGGGCTTCATAAGGATCCACTTGAATTCTTTAGTGAAATATATTATTGCAAGAAAAATATAATTGATTAAGTTATTGATCCCAAAAACCGTTTAAATCCATAAAAAAATATCTTATAATATCCCATAGGGTTTTAATTATTTCTATGGGATGATCATTTATTTGAGGATGATACATAGTACTGAAACTCAACTCTGTATTAAAATCTTACTAAAGAATTGACCAAAACTTACACATAAACATAATTGCTCGATTAGATACAATTTAATGTGGCCCCCTACAACCTTACCACTTCCTTAATGTTTATTATTGATAGATTATCTAGAGAGAAATATTCTATGATATAAATTAAGTGTACTAACTTTGTAAGGGAATCAACTACAAAAAAATACCTCAACCCCAAGGATATGATGAACCCTAAAAGTTTCCAGTCCCTTTAATCATATGCCCACAATGTGTAAAGGAATTAATCCTAAAATTAAATTTTCACTAAAACATATAAAAAACCAATGGGTTGTAGTTTACTAAATTCCTCTTAAAATATGATTAATCGTGATAAACTCTCATCACATTAAACCTCAAAAGGGGTGTCAATGACTTTGATATTATGATTGACCTTAAACTCAGAACCCCATTATGGTATCCATAACTCTTAAGTTAATCTTCCATGAAAAAATACATACTTTCAAAATATTAATTCAACCTTTATTTCTTATACATTTCATGATTCCTATAAAAAATCCTTGAATTCCAATACATTAATACTTCAATCATCCCACATCCTTCTAAAACCGTAAACTAAAATTCATAATCTTATTCCTTGATATCTCTTTACTTTAATATGTCATTAATAATTGCTTCATCATAAAAAATATAACCATTACTTGTACAACCTTACTGATTCACTTCCTAAGTTTTCCTATTAGAATATCTATTTTTAAAATTCCCATAATTTTCACATTTAAATCATTCAACAATCAATGATACCATAGGGAGACTATTATTCTCATACAATATGTCAACTAAACATGTCATTTTTTCCTTTACATTTACTCACTTTGTGTCCTTTTTTACACACCCAAAACATATTCTCACCCCTCTATGACATTTCATCGAGTGATTATTCTTATATTCTTGACATATAGTAAAACAAATATTATTTCCTCTATGGTCTCCACTAACTAAAATCTACACAAAATCTATCCTTATCTTCTTTAGTGAGTTAGATATTTGGTTATGGTGAATTTTTTTAATCATATTTTGTGATAAATGATTAGCCATAATCACAAAATTATTTATTATATTCATCATACCATTTGGTTTCTCATTAGGAAATTTTCCATAACATTCAATGTTTACCTAGTTTTTTTGGTTCCCACCATTTAATAAACAAAAAAATCATAGTATGATCAATAATAATCAAAATTGGAAACCAAATAATCATAAAAATCAATTATATGATGTCTAAATAATGAAAACTTATTTTTAATATTAGAAAACATAGTTTTATCATAATTAATTCACCATCATCATATATTTAAATCTTTCATGATGGTTTACGAGGAGTTTTTGAAATTCTAAAGCATATCCCCTAGGAGTATCAAACCAGGTGTGCATCAAGGACCATTGTTATACACTAGGTGGTGATTAATTTTTGATCAATGCACCCTTTTTAGGGTTAATACCCATAGGTACCTCTGTACTATAGCCACATCTACTTTTTATATCGAGACAAGGATGTAATTTCTTAGAAATCACTTGATCTGTACTTTACCAAAATTTTTGGAAATTTTCCTATAATTTTTCTCATAGATATACTTATCCATAGACACATACCAAGACATATTCCTATAAATATAATTAGGGATACAAATGAAGTTTTCTCAAACAAGTTTCCAAAGGTTAACTAAAAATTTACTTTAATACAAAGTATAGCAACCTATAATTTTCATATATAGATATTATATACTTTTATTTGAATATCATAATAGTTTAGTGTCTTTGGAGTCTATGTAAAAAATATTCTAATTTGGTAAAAGATATTAAATATCTTCTATAAAAATCTTCTCCTTTTGTAATCTTCACCAAAAAACCATACATAAAATATTTCTTCATAACTTGTGAAAAAGAAACGTAAGAAAAGGCGATCTCATGTGCTTAGTAAGCATAAAAAAGGGATATACATAAGCATAACATGAACATAAGGTTATAAGAACATGAACATATCATATTAAAAACCACAACATTAATACAAAAGATCATAATTCTAAGTCATGGAATATATATTGGGAGTTCATAAGATATAAATCACAATGAATTCAAATAACATGATTCGTTAGAGAATAATATTGGAATATGAATTTTGGTATAAAAATAAGTTTAAAAAATCATTTATATAGTATTCTAGGCTCCCAGCCAAGAGTATCATAGTGGAATGGGTTCACTCACCAAACCACCATAGTTGTCGAGGTTCACTCCAAAGACCATCATAGCGGACAAAGTCCCTTATTGAACAATGTTCACTCCCCATTCAGTCCTATCTATCTCACACGATGTAAATTTTTACACAATGCATTAGAGGGAGATTTAGGTCCCACCCATATTTGGTTATATTGTAACCATAATCCTTGGTTATAATGTAACCATTACTTCGTTATAACATAATCACCAGATCATAAAATATTCATCTTATCATAAACCATGAAACAAAATGGGTTTCATAAACATTTCATCATATCATAACTTATGGAAACGAGGCAGGTTTCATAATAATTTCATCGTTTCATAATATCATATACCATGGAAAAAGAAGCAGGTTTCATAATAATTTTATCATAGTATAACCCATGGAAGATAAATGGGTTTCATAAACATCTTTTCATTATAAACATAAACCATTCATAGAAAGAATTATAATGGTATTCTTGGATCATTCCTCAGTAAATAAAAAGTTACATAAAAGGATGACATCTTAAATGAAAAATTATTTTTAATGATAAATCACTTGAAATATTTCTTAATGAATATAAATTTTATTTTAAAATACATTTTAAAAATTAAAACCCATAAAATATTTAGGAAATTTGTTTTTTGAAAATAAACCTTGGAGTGTATGAAGGAATATTTAAAAATCATTTAAAACATTTCTTAAGGAAAATTTACTTTTAACATTTAAAATTATTTACAAAACATATATTTCTTAAAATGAATTCATTTTAAAATCTCTTTGAAAACATATAAAAGAAGCTTTAAATATAATTTAAAACATTTATTCATGAAAACATCCTTTCCACTTTGAAAACACTTAAAAAAATTAAAAATATTTTCTTTGAAAATAACATATAAAAATTATAAAGTAATCCTTCAAGGAAATAATAGTCATAACAATACAAATATTTTTTCTTACATTACACATTAAAACAAATATTCCTTTCACATTTTTGGTAAAATACAAACAACCATTGTTTTAAAAATGACATGAAGATTACATTCAAAATATTTTGTAAAAAATACAAATATGGGTAAATATTTCTTTAATAAATAATTTTAATAATTTTTAAATTTTTTTAAATTTTTTTTAGAAGACATGGTTTTGGAAGAAAAATGATTTTTCAGTCAAAGAGAGAAATAAATAAAACTTTTATTAAAAATATTCTTATGAACTATAGAGTGTATAAAGTGAAAAAAATGAAGGGAAAACATGTATTGTAATTACATAAATATGATATAAATAAATTAATAAGATTATTTGTTTATGGATCATTATATTTCATTATAAGATGTAGAAACATAAACAATCTTGATAAATAATGAGATTGTAACATAATACCTTTACCACTTTTGTATCTTTTGAATCATAAGAACCATTAAAGAATAAAATGAAATATAACTTTTAAAATAATTATAATATGGGGATCCATTATATAACATGTCAATTGGGTAGTATATATAACTCATAGAATAAGATATGTGCATAACATAACTTAGGTCCCCAAGAAGGTAATTTGAGACAAAAATCCCTTACCATTTGGGTAACTTTTAAACTGTATACCCCATGAAAGTGAGATCCTAAAATGGATATGTAAATAAACATATTATTAATGATAATAATCATTTATTACATTAATTTTATATATATACACAACATAAAATAAATTGGTGGTTAATATGACATGTTCCTCATAGAAGTAAAAGTGATACAAAAATCACTTACCACTTTAGTAATCTTTTGAATCGTAAGACCCAATGAAAAATAACATCAAATGAAAACTTTAATATCATTAAAAGTAATATATCAGTGATATTAATTTTAAAATTTAATTATTTATACCATATAAAATTAATGAGTGGCGAATTTTCATATGTCTCAGAGAAATAAAAGAGAGACTATAAATCCACTACCTTAAATCTCATCTTCATTCATAGACATTAAAACCTCCTTTATAATAGATATAATTTTATTAAAAACCTATTATAGAGTTATAATTATATATTTTATACAATATATTATTTAATTATGACCTTTTACTACCCATTTATTACCAATTCATTATTAAAAATCATGATTTGGGTAGTAACCTCTTTGTTTTTCATATATGTTTTGATTTTTTTTATTTTTGGTCTTATTAATTTGATCACTGTTACATAATGTCAAGGATAATAACCATAAAATAATTATCATATTTATATATAAATTATACCTCTAAGACCAATAATGAAATATGGTTTTGAGAAATGAAGTGCATTACTATCATGGAGACGGTAGGTCACACATACGCATGAGTAATGTTTCCATTTTTAATGATAATTATAGAAATGTGGTATGTAATATTTTATATTTCCATAAATATAATAATATAATTATAAAATATTATTTATTTAAATACAATTTTACATATCATCAATATGTTTTGGTAATGAAAATAAAGAGTCACATCGCTTCGTGAAGACGGTAGTCCACACGTACACGAACGACGTTATCATATTTCTATGGGTGAAAAGGAAAGAGATAAAATGATATATTATATTGAAATAATTATAAATATTTAATTTATATCATAATTATTTCATGTATATCACATATATTAATTAAATATGTACATATTATCTTTCATGTAATGTGTTTGTGAAAAACGGATCAAAACATTTCATGAGGAAGTAGTCCACCGTACAAACGATTGATGATATCTTATCCCTTAAAGAATGTAGAGTAAAATAGTTATATAAGATATTATTAATAAATAGGTATAATAATTTTAAAAATACCATATATAAAATTTATATCCATCATCATACCCAATCGTGAGAGGTGGTAATGGTAAAATAAATGACATTGGTTCGTGAGGGAGTAGTCCCCCGTACACAAGAATGATGATTTCATAACCCAGTTGATGGAAGTGGAGATAGTTATAGGAAATTTGAGAAATATAAAAACATATAATTTTATGGATGATAATTTTTTAATATATCCGAAATAATTTAATGAGTCGAAGTAAGAAATAAAATAAAAGTGCACCTTGAAGAATGTTACTTCTTCTTCGGTTAACCTCCTTCGGTTAGCACAAAAATACTTAATACAATGGATTTATTAAATGATAAGGCTTATAGGATTATATTATGGAGTATGGGAAGTGATTTCAGTAGGTATTGTTTTAAAAAATGTTTTTAAGGTGTGAATATGTAAGGACAAGGTGCATCCTTTTTCAAGTGAGGTGAGTGACATACTTGTAATTTTTGAAAAGAAAAAGGTATACCCACATTTTTCACCTTTAAAAAGAGTAAAAAATGGATTATTATGGATTATTAGACATTATAGGGTCTAAATATGGACATAAAATAGAGTTTTGATAATTTATTAGGTAATTTTAACCCTTATCGTTTTAGTTTAGCCTCCTGATAACCACATTTTTACCTTAATCACATTAAATAAATTCTCCTATTTTTACTATTAATCATGGTAAAAAATTTAGTTGAAATAATTATATAATATAAATTATAATAATTACAAATAAGGAACCCATCTCTCAAAATTTCATTCACCGAATTGGAAAATTTTAATTTTAATTTAATCCTAAAGATATAAATGAGAAAGTGGGTTTTAAAGAGAAAATGTTCAAAAGTTTACAAGGGTTTTATATCCAAATTCAACATGAAAATGATTCTGATGACCTAAATTGGATTAATATATATATATATATATATATATAGTTTAATTATTTTTAATTTAAAACCAGTTTAAATTACAATTTAAAGTTATAAATAATTTAAATGAAAATGAAGTTTTAAATTAAAATTCATTATTTTTCACTATTTATCAAAAAAATAAGTTTTCTTTCAGAAAATTACCAAATATTAACCCTAAGATAATTTTTATATGATGATTTAAAAAATGAACTTTATTTTTTTAATTTATAAAATTTTCAATAATTGGATTTAAAATAAGCGTGTAAAAAGATGACAAAACTAATTTTTTGAAAAAATATTTCTTTAAGCATAATATCAAATTTATTCTTATCAATTATCTAGAAAACACATAAGATTAATGTTAAACAGCTTTTTAAAAATATACTATATAAATTTAATTAAAACCATTAATCAAAAATTAGGTTTTTCTAATTTATTGATGTAAAATGGGTTTTCTTTCATAAAAATAGTTTTTTCAGAAAAATACTACCTTTATTTTTAAATAGTTTTAATTTTCATTTTTAATTAATTAGTTATCAAAGGATTAATTTTATATACATGTGTAAACCATATAATTTCATAATTTAGTTAAACCTATTCATACAAGTGATTCCATCCACTATGAGATAACTTCCATAATAATATTTTAATAGTATTCCACCTTTTGTTTAAACTCACTGTTGCATGTAACACAAGATAAACTCTGTGATGTTCATAATAAAAAATATAATAAATATTAAATTTATTTGAAAGTAATATTTCAAAAAATCTCTGTGTATTAGGTACACATCATGTATGTTATTTTCCGTGTACTCAAATTACAGGTCAATGGCTTCTGTGTGTATCTTGACTAGACCACACAACCTATATAAACCTATTACACACCTTGTATCAATATTTACATTTTTCATGTAAATATCTAAAGAACATAGAATATTCATCAGTTTCTGAGTACATAATGTGTACAAACCAGCTACATTCTATGCATCGCTCATTTCGGGTGTCCACATAACTCTCCAAATGCCTTGACATGTTTTTTGAATGTGGGAAATAATGAAATATAGGTTGAGTACACCACATACACATCATATATATCATTAATGATCAAGGTCATCAGTGTCATATGGTTTGACCATGTATAATGACCACACAAATTTCATGAATTTTACCTATAATCTGCTCACACTACACAAATTTTACACGAGATATAGTCTATGTAATTCAACAACCTATGTTCCAGAATGACCCGATCTATATGTGGTGTGAAATAAATTCACCACGTGTAACTACTCTTTGGAGTGACATGTATCCTATGGAACATCCTCATATAATGTACCTGGTTTAATGGCATGTACTATGACTACATTTCATGTAACTCAGTCTTATCGGCCAAGCACTTGGCACTTTTTAATGGAATCTATAGTCATTGTTCATATTTTCTTAGACCTTATAGAATACAAAACACCAAATGGAGATGATTAACTATTTTAAATCATTTATAATTCCAAATGGATTAAATAAGAGATAATTTGAAACAAATGATTCAACCATGTTTTCACATAAAGATGAAAAATCAAATAAATAAATATAAATTTACAACATAACCCATTTGATACCATTAGAAGTTTTTGGGTGTAGTAGAAGCACCTTTGGTGGGTGTGAAATTGAAATATCTTTTAATTTTGAGTTTCTCAAAACCCCAGTTGAGCATCTTGCATGTTAAATTTCTAATTAATTTATTTAGGTATATAAGAATTGATTACCACTTCTTACGATCCTCTCTTCAAGGGAGCTTTTGATCATCTAAAAAAACCCTTTTGGAATATATTCATTGTTATGTAAGGATTTAAGTCTATAATCCTTCTTGTGGTGATCCTTACTTTCCCCTTTGATCTTCTTGCAATGCCAACTGATTTCTAGGTGCTAGTGTAGTGAATTAAATATCTTGAGCTGTTTGTCTTGATCACTCTAAGATCCTCTGAGCATGAAGGGGTTATTTCAATTATTGAGATGAAGAGAGGAGAAATTCATGAGAGAGAAAATTTTATTTTACACAATGATTTTCTATTCCAAATATTTTATTAAGGGACTCACACCCTTGACAATAGACATAACCATCTATTTATAGGGGTGGGGTTTAAGTTAAAAATTTATTTAATTTCATTCCATTCCTTAAATAATATATTAATCTTTAATAAACCCCATGGTACATTTTATTAACATTATTATTATTATCATTATTATTATTATTTTGTGACACATGTCAATGTACTAAATAATAAATAAAATTTTCTTTCTTGTAAATACATTTTTATCAATGGACATGGCCTTGGTCTATTCATCGTCCTTTTAATTTATTGAATAACAAAATAAATATTTAACTTAAATATTTTATTCATCAATAAATATTAGCGATCAATTAAAAACAATAATAATATTATTCCTTGATCTTGAGAATAATATTTATTCTGTTAATTAAATTTAAATAGAATTTAATCGAGATCAATGGAAACACTTAGTGTGTGACCCTATAAGATTCTTTCCCATTGTAATTAGGTGGGATTATCTATAGTCTATGATTACTATATAGAAATGGGTCAATGAACCCAAGGGAAAAAACTTAATGTCACAATGAAAAAATCCACATATAGACTGTTACTATGTAATATAATCCCTTTGTATAAAAATTTCATTAAGTAGGTTTCACATATGTATCCCCAAACTATATGTTCAATATGTCTTTCTTTGACTATATAAAATAAACATGTCATTACAGCATGGACATATTATTTAATGTGACATTTCTATTCAAATCAAAGGTTTGAGATATCAACTTCTATAAAGTTATAAGGTACATATCATTTCTTGACTTATCCTTTAATAAAATTCCAATCACAATTAATCCAATCTACCATAAATCACTATGAACATTTGGCGTTATGATTTTCATCAGTAGATCTAAGATCAAGATTCATGACATGAATTAATGATATATTAAATTCTATAGGCCATTACTCATGTTCATTGATAGGAATATTCAATTAAAATAAAATATGAATAATTTCTACTCATAGGTCTATTCTTATAATCTACTACCATAGATATTACCAAGTGTGAATGTCATGAGAATAATCCTCACCCTTTTATGAGTACACTCACCTAATAGTCACATTCTATGTGTACCATTATATGTTTTTATATGATCGTATAACTATATTTAATAATATCATCATATCACATCAAGGTTATCATGATAGTATGGAAGTTCTATGACCTTATTAATGCAATAAATACCCTATGAAATTTTTACATTAAAGTCTCACAAGGAAATTAAAAGTATGTGATAATAAAGTTTTATTAAATTTAGGTAATTAAATATACATATAATAAAAGTTTAAACTATTTGTTCTAGGACACCAACTCTAAGAATATGGCCCAGTTGATTTGATCACCTTAGTCATACATGATACAATGAAATCAATGTAGTTCCAACCCACCATATTTAGTTTCACATAGATATACCAATTGGTACATCCCAACTGTATACCAAAAAAGGTCCTCAATCAAAGAAACCAATGCTCTATAAAGCCACCAATAATGATACATTAATATATAGAAGCATTATTCAATTGATTCAATATACTTACTTTAGTCCAAATTTACTCTAAATTAATTTCTTTAGTTGATTCATCAACCCCTTACACTAGAAGCATGGCCCCTGACTGTGCATCAACACACCAACGATCCGAATCCCTCTTGATATACACCGATTTTTACCATGTATGAACCCCACATTTCATTTCCATTTGGTTCTATATATGAATCAATATTATACATTTAACACTGGACTTGATACTCTTAGGTCCACTGCACATTGGTCTTTGGAGTCACCATGATCATCCAACAACCAATATTATATAGATTATGAACCTTTCCACAAGATAGGTCATTACACATTCAACCCAATAAATGTTCCCTATAATATGAGTATCCTTATGTTCATGTCATAATACTCACATTGGTATACTTGACCCCAATTTTTCCAAAAGTGAAAACATTGATAAACATGATCTCTTGATCAAGATGATTTTTGAGAAAAACACCACGCACTTGGTGAACCTGGATTGCTCAGAACACATGCCACTATATCAAAAAATATATTATTGATGTAATTAATGTTCTTTAGAGTACTAGGAGTAGGTTACAACCTCTATCCAAAAGGTTATCACACCCTCCTGGAATCTGTTGCACTAAATAAGACATCTCCACTGAAGACAAACTCGGGTTGACCATACAATGGTACCCTGATCCATTATTGATTTTTTCCTCCACCACAATGAAAAATCTATAAGCATTAACCACCATTATACCAAACCCTATGAGCCTCATTCCTGACACATTGGATTCCAAACCCTAGGGTGACCCTATACCAAAGAAGAAAGCATCAGTGATCTATGATCACAAACTCCATTGGCTCATCTATAGAACCAATAATTTCTCAATTGTCACTACACCACCCATTCTTTCATCAATATATGCATAAACAATGAATGAATTCTAAAATATTAATACTATCCTAGAAAAGAATGGAAACATCACTCATTACTCTAATAGAGTGATTCATTCATGAGTCATGAACCTCCCAGCCTAGAATCACTCTCCTTTAGCTTTACACACCATAAGGTGCCAGATCTACCAAACAAGAGCACTCCCAGTGATCATTTTGAAAATAAAATCCTTTTCATCTAGACTCATAGCACACTTCCAAATAAATGGGTGTCAGTTAAATATTCTACGTATCAATCTACATTCTATTTATCATAGTTCTGACCACCAAGGATTTTACTTAGGATCTAATAGAAGTTACCTTACAAACTGAAAAATAATTGGGCTGCATAGATATCACATTTTCCACTCAAACGCAAGTTTTCCCCTATTGTGGTCCTATCCACTTTTTCGAATGGGTCATCAAACTAATGACTGTCCTTACAGTCTAACACATGTACTTTCAGTGAGTTTTTACTTACACAAATCCTGAGAAACTTCCCAGGAGGTCACCCATACTGATCAATACTCCCAGAAAACCTCTGTAACTATGTAGTTTTAATTAGGTTGTCTCATAAAAAGAAAGGCGAAAATTATTGACATGAGTAGTGACATTTATTATTTTAAACCTTGAAAATTTAGGGGTATGACATTCACCCCCTTTTTGAGTACAAATTCCTCCTTTTGAACCCTACATCTCAACATAAGTAGTGTAAGCACAATTATGGCTAGGCTCCCCCTATGATACCAATATAATAATTAGGACCCATGGACACCCCATTATCCCCACAAATATATATTGTTCCCTACCAAAGTACCACCCACATTCCTGAATGGGACATCAGACTAATGATTCAACTCAATAGATAAATATAAGATCCATGATAGATATGAAGAATCACTACTACAAATATGGATTATAATAGCGCTAAAAACAGCCTTTAACAGTGCTAAAAAAGCAATGTTAATATTGGAGAAGATAAAGGGGGGGGGGGTCCCCTTTATCAGCGCTCAAAATAGCGCTGATAAAGGGGGACTTTTATCAGTGCTCAAAAAAGTGCTGATAAAAGTGCCCCTTTATCAGCGCTATTTTCAGGACTGATAAATGTATAATATATCAGCGCTAAAAATAGCGCTGATAAACACTACCTTTATTAGCGCTATTTTGAGCGCTGATAAAAATTACCTTTATCAGTGCTCAAAATAGCGCTGATATATTATCCATTTATCAGTGCTTAACTAGCGCTGATAAAGGCCAAAGATCCTGTACAAAACCAGAACCTGCGTAGAACCTGCCCAGCACTTGCACACATTACAGCACCTGTATAGAGCACAAACAACACCTGCACACAACACAAACAACACCCACACACAAAGCACAGAAGAACAAAAATGATACATACATTTACTTGAAATCATGAATACAAAACAACACAATGCTATATACATTTCAAAAAATGTTTAATTTGGTTACAATTACATTTATCCAACAAACAGTTAAAGAACAATGATGTTCCATCCTTTTTTTATCCATCCGCTCTAAAAAATTGTCATCCATGGTGGCGGTTTCGGAACAAAGCATTCGAACTGAGGAAAAATATTTCACCTAAATAATAAGACAAATATTATGTTAGTAATACAATAATGAAATAAATAACGGGGTTTCTAAATGGAATTATACTAGTGAGGCACAAAACATAAAATAACCAATTAACGAAGAGACACAATAAGGTCAATGCCCTTACCTAAACCAGAAGTCCAATAAACTATCTTTAGTTCATACCAACCCCAAATGAGTCCATGATCACATGTATTAATGTCCAAAAACATTAAATTACATAATTAGTTAATTTTAACCAAAAATCCAGCATGGTATAATAGGCGCCAAACCCATCGTGTAATCCAACAAAGCCAGAATGCTGAGAAACTTGGTGCGATCCACTCATGATGCACCCCTAAGCCTTGAAAACACTAAATCCCTAATCTATATTACTAAATTTATGACAAATTAAGCCTAAATTTTTGAAAACCCATAAATAAATCATCCACAAAATATAATCTGCATCAAATAATGATTGATTACTAGTTTATGAAATTTTGAGACATGCTCTAAGAGTCATATATAAAATTCCCATGAAGAACAATGATTTATCCATACTATGGTATAATAATTACACCTATAACCCTAAAAACTGAATGCAAATATTTGAGCAAGAAGGTAAAGAATCAAGGAAGATGTAGGAGAAGATACCACATTGATTCAAAATGACGAATAACCAATAATCCACTCAGGTCTAAGGGGAAGGAAGGAGGGGAATGGGGTTTGGCCACCCCCTAAGAACTTGGTGCCCAAACAAAGAAACCTGAGGAGGTTTATACTTTATAAACCCATCACCCACATAAAAATAAGTTTTAAATCATGTTACATGAAATGAACCAAGTGGTGAAATCACTATATTTTGGGTCCAAACCCTTAATTGACCCCTTTTCCCCATTCACAACCATTATCACCCTATTAAAAGCATTCATGTAGTGAATTACCCTTTCACACTATGAGTAGCCTAATGCTACTACATTTCAATAGAATGACTACCAAAATCATCCTTGATATCCTTTCAAAACCCAATGAAATCCCTCTAGCCCCAATTTATATCACTAATTCCCATTTACACATGGTTTTATGGTATGGTCATGGTGGATGTTTTTCCATGTTTTACTAATATCCCTAGCATGTGTATCATAATATAGTTGGTTTATTAGATAAATTTACTTTTTTATTATATTTTTTCCACTTCCCTTGTTTATCTGAGCCTGAATGTTGTTTGCAGGGATCCTTGATTCTCTATATAATATCACTTTTTAGATATGAGTTTTTTACATGTGATTTTAACTTGTATTATTACCATATCTATTAAATACCTTGAACAATAATTTATCTTGTATTGAAAAAACTGGTTTTGTAACAGACATCATTTGTGGTGGCCTACTAAGTGTTATCTCACACCCTGTTTGGGTCACTATTGGGTACCCAAATAGACTACATGGATTTAGGTAGGAACCAAGGTAACCACCCCTAGTATGGTCCTTCATTTGTTTATGGATTAGGAGAAGAGGAGCACATGAATGAGCTATGGATTATGAACCTTGATTGGATAATATTTTTAGACAATTTTTTATTTTGATACATGTATTGTACATGATACATTTATACATTTTTGTATGATTTGTAGGGAAATTACATGATCATAATTGAATATAAGATTAATTTTGGTATCATTTATACATTCATCTCTTGAAAATTTATCTTATGTCTGATTGATTTTCTACTTCATATTTTGACTTATATGTTTATTATATGTGTGATACACTATGATATGAGTGTTTTTCCTTCCCCATAGACCCCCATAGGTCCTTGATTCTAGTCAGTAGCCTCTTGTGTTCAGGGATATGTGATTTAGACCATGTTCCCCACCAACTCAGAGCACCATTTAGGGGCATCAATGTAGGGACATTACAATATTCATTCCCAAATAATCATCGACCTCAGGTCTTCCTTTATGACATTATGTTTCTAGGCTAAATCATTGACTATGCTGGAGACACCCCTTCCAATAACTGGAGGGGATTCATCCAAATGTTATTCACCATATAATACTTGAGGGCTAGAAGGAAGTGGAAACTCTACATGAGATTTATATCCAGCAAGAGTATTAACATCTATTCTGGAAGAACCGTAATCCTTGATGAGGGGATCCTATTATTTAGAGATCATGGTGATGAAATAGTTTGAGACACTCTAATTATGATTTTGTTCATGTATCCCACATTTTATATCAAAGAAATGGTGTTGAGTGGACATCCACTGAGTGAAACCTATCTTTTGGGACATGTGGTGGTGTCATGTATCAGTGTTCATGGGGTAAATCCCTTAGTATTCCCCAATAGTCAAAAAAATTTGTACTGGATGATCCTACCCCCTGTAGTATTATGAGGTATTTCGTGATAACTACTTATTTGATATGATGAAATAAATTCATAGATCTGGGGTCTTGGTCCCTAACTAATGGATCATCTGAATTAAACTATCTTCAAAATTCATTAAAGGATCCAATGGAGTGGATTTTAGATCTTTAGGGTGTTTATATGATTAAACCCATCAGTTTGAAGTTGTTTTCCCTCCCTTTTATAATATCAATCATCCATGTAATGGGTCTAACATGAATTTAAGGGAGAAACATCTCCCTAGAGTACCCCAATATGACCTTAAAGGGAGTATTTGAGTCTTGATGATACAATGAAGGGGATA
Source organism: Viscum album (assembly GCA_963277665.1). NCBI lineage: Eukaryota > Viridiplantae > Streptophyta > Magnoliopsida > Santalales > Viscaceae > Viscum > Viscum album. The sequence continues at coordinate 1,062,662,944 of OY728166.1, read as the reverse complement.
TTACATGTAGGTTGAGATAGGTCCTTCCTAACATAGTTCTGTAGGTCATATCCTATGAGACTACTATAATTTCAATGATTCTTACTGGGCCTCCGAATTAGGTCTTAAACCCTATCTCCTTGTGGTTTCTTCTTGCTCTTATCATAACATTGAATTTCTAGGTAGGAGGGTGTGATATCAACATCCTGAGACATAGTTTTTGGATAATCTATGTCAGAATGAGGATAATACTAGAGCTAGTATACACTAGGTAGCGACAAATTTCCACACCATTAAACTGGATTGTTTCATACAATGGGATAATCTAACCTTGGATGGTTTCACACTCATACACTTTGAATAAGAAAATAATTTATGGACATTCTTCCAGCCCAGGTTCATCTACATGGTATACATCAATAGAAGATAACATAGTCTTGAACTGGATAGGTATCTTTAGGGACTCAGTAAGAGAAAAACACTTGTCCTTTGACATGTGTAGTGAGTGAAGGATTTAGAAACTCACTACCAATGAAGTGTTTCAACACATCATATTTCAATGAAAGAGGTATGCTTTTGACCACCAAGGGATATTATCTAATAGGGAGTACAATAGGTAACATTGGATGAGGAACCCTAGCCTATCTTGTATTGAAAATGTTATATTACTAAATATATTACTTGGGCTAAGAACAAGACTACTGAGGTTGGAATCTAGGTGGTAATGACTGATCATGATGTTACTGTGGTCAAGTTGCATGAACAACTAGTGTATTCAGCTATGGAGGGTTCTTAGAGAAAGTGTCCCAGTTGAGTTTTTCCTACTAATCCTTGCATGAGGATTGTTTTATAGTATCTGTGTCATGAATATCATCCTCTAGAGCATTGTCCAAGATGTACATAATAAAATGTCGTGTTCTCTGAGTCACTACCTACATTCGTTTTTCCCCGTGTTTATTCCAAAATGTATAACTTTGATCTATTCCGTGACAGGTCAGGTGTTCTTCCAACTCCTCTGGACTAATTTGTCTTGAATAACAACAGCGTAAACACAGAAAAAGTATTTTAGAAGGGTCACATGCACGATCTTATGCAGACTTTATAAACTCTTTCACGTCATCTTCATGCTCTTTTGTCAACCTATTGGCATTCATCCATTCTTTATTCATATTCATCAACTTTATGGGTTCGATCTCGAACTTGCCTAATATTATGTTTTACTTAATCAGGTAGTATTGTTTGGGTTTTATAAAAACAAATCATGGTACAAATTCTTTTAAACACATGTGAAATCCATATACATGGTGTGTCCAGTAGGGTGAACATAGTGTATGTATAAGATACCTGATTTAATTTGACATATATCAAATTTATTCCAAGTTAGTCTTATAAAGACTGAATGATGCCTTTGAAAATACATGACATTTAGAAAAACTTGAGCTAAAGGTGTGTACTTTAGATACATATTGAGTCACGTCACCAGCTATGCATCACATTTGTGTGGAATACACAGTGTGTAGTCCTTACATGACCACTAGGGGTGTATAGTCTGTACACATCAAGTCTCTATGGTATCTATATGTGGTGTGAGTGAAGTAAAAAAAAATTCATATGGTTTTACCATTATTTCATGGCATGTACATGGTTTCATGCTGAAGTATATGTCTTGGAGATACATTGTGTGTGACCTAGGTTCACATGACATGTAACATTTAAAATGAAACTTATTCCAAGTTTGAGTCAGAATATTAGTCATGTGGTGTAAATTTTGGAGATAAATGTTGTGTGGCATTAAAATCTATATGAAATACATGTATGGTGAAGCATGTTCCATGAATTTTAAAGTGTCTCATAGAGCCCTCTAGAAGTGGTTTTCTAGGATTCAGTGGAATTTCACTAGTAACCAAGTGGTGGTGCCATTCAAATGGGTAAAGTTTGGATTGATATTTAATGGTGGACAAACTACAACATGAAAAAAATGGCATATCAATCATTCCAACAACCGAAACACCATACAAAAACACAACTGTGATCACAATTGCAACACCATACAAACCAAACAATCAAAATTTTAGATTTTACAAAGCATCCCTTATTCAATTTTGTTTGTTAATTAAGGGGTTATCACAGAAGTTTTATCATCCTTGGGTGTTCATTCATAAGTCAAGTATACATAAATTACCAATTTATATATTCTAATGTTCAACAAGAACCAACCAACATTCAATTCATTTAGTGCGCAAACAAGGACCACCAACGACCACGATTTTCAGCGGGGTGTTTAGCCCGTACATTTCACATTATAACCATCAATATCAAATAGTAATAACATGCGAACAAGAGGAAACCAATGAGTAATAGGAGAAAACCCACTGCAAAGGTGTCGTTAAGCACATGGAAGAGGTGCATACGTGGAAAAGGAGAGGCACACAGTAGAGGAGATTTCCAACTGAAAAAGAAAACATAAAATAGGGGAAACCCATGAGAATAAAATAATCTAAAACCGACTACACCATTTACCACATCCCACAAACCCCAAAAGATAATGCATGCAAATAAATTTAAATTTATTGATAGAAATCACTATCTAATAACTAATTTTTATCCAAACCATAGGTGCAAACAAATCGAAATAGGAATCAGAAGGATCACATACCTCGAGAAAAGAAATCCAACCATAATAGTGAGCAAGCATAAAACAATGTGAACTAGATGGAACTCAAGATAGGGAGGAAGACATCATATAATAACTCTAAGAATTTGGTGTGGTAAAAAAATCCCAACATCCTATTAGTATTTGTGGTGCGATATGTTATACTCAACACCTGATGTAAGGTAGTGTGATTTTCCTATATTCTCAACAATTAACTTACTATCTTATGTTATCATCTATAAAGGTGTATTTTAATTTTAACTAGAATGGGGAATTACCTCCCATCCATCAATTTAATTAGGACCATTTGAATAAGTAAGGAATTATTCACATTCATATTTATATTACAAAACATAAAGAAAAACATCTCATATGTCCCATTATCCATGTACAATTTCATTCAACGAAATGAAATACACAATTATCATTCTATATAACATGCAGTAGATGGTGTTCCCTTTCAACCCATTATAGATCATTTCAATTAATTTAACTAATTCATTAAATTAAAATAAATCCATCATATAAAATTCATTCCTCATGATTATTACACATTCAATTTTTCCAAGAATGGAAAATTCACTAATAATGCTCAAAGGTTCTTCAAAATGGGCCATAATCAACATGGAAATCTACTACATGGTAAATTCCATTAATAATCTAGGCCAAACACCTATAATGTGTCTTATATTACATTTATATACCCTTGTATCAAGTGAAACCTCATTTAAAAGCTTTGACATAAGCTACATAAGTGTTCAGGGAAATTAATAATTTTACATTAAAGGGATAATTTTACTTGGCACACTCAAGGGGTGTCCATAAAAGAGTTCAATAACATCTAACCCATGAAACAAGATTCAATAGGTGTTTATTGAGGTGCAAAGTTTAAGTAAAGAACTCAATAATATCAACAATCCATTAACTCTTCCAAGAACACCTTAAATCAGGATTTCACACGTTAAATTCAAGCGGTAGAAAAAAACATTACCTAAAAATGAATAAAAATAATGGTAGTGCCAGTGGTGGAGGTAGTGCCAGAGGCGAAGACGGCGACGACAAAGGCGGCAGCGGCGGCAGAGGCGGAGGTGGCGGAGGTGGCAGAGGCGGCGACAGTCGCGGTAGTAGGGGTGGAGGCGGTAGAGGCAGCGAGGGTCACGACAGCTGGGGCGGGGGAAGAGGCGGCTGCAATAGGTGTTTATTGAGGTGCAAGGATTAAATAAAGAACTCAATAATATCAATAATCCAATAACTCTTGCAATAACACCTTAAATATGGATTTCACACATTAATAACTTGTATTTTGTTTTAATATATGATTTCTTTCTGAAATTATAATTACATGAGACCCTATGAGTTTATACCTATGATAGAAAGTCATCTGAGACTATAGCACGGTGCCCATAGATGATGATAATGATAATGATACAGTACATCTACGCGGGGATGGTGCAGTGTCCCTCCTTAGGTCATTGTTAACTATTAAATTCCTTAGTAATAATGTTGTGTGAGTATCCATTTGATAGGCCTAGTTAATTAATGCTCCAACTTTATCCTATATGGAAGTATTCATATAACAACCAGTGGTATTTTATTTAACCAAACCAAGAATCTTTGGACATGACAATGAAAGTCTTTGTAATGACCCAATCCACTAGGGCCTTCATGGCCTATAGAACAATGAGTTCCCACAACCACAACCCCTCTTCCAATAGGTTAGGGGCTAGTGATAAGCATCGAGAATGCATAACTAGAATGAGAGACCTTTTCCTAATGAACCTGTATGCACACACCCTACCGTATCGATGCAGAATTGAAGATGAATAAAAATTAAAGACTGTAAAATCTAGAGATAAACCATGGAAGTAATAAACTCTAGGGAATACATTAGATTACAACACAATACTACCAATGTGTAAGGGAAACAATAAAATCTCACCCAAAAATGAAGTCCCAACTTGAAAACAACTGGAAATGAAGAAATATGAGATATCCTATCTCCTAATATCCAAGACTAACCCCCATACATGGTTAATGAACCTAGGAATCACTATGATCCATAATAATCACCACCAACTTGTCCATTTTCTACATAAGACAAGCCATGTTTAGGAAAATACCATTCCAGGGTGAGTAAATAAATACCCAATAGGACACCCTAAAAACCAAATGGGAGAAATAGATAGATAAAAAAATAGTTATCTCAAACCAAAGAAAGATGGAAATGAAACCCAATAGACACACACACATAGACAAACACACACATATATGCCCATAAAAAAACCCATATGAGTGAGAAAGGGGATCTCCATCTCACAGTCCATCCAAAGTTGATGAGTAAACCTAAAGCTCCAAAAGTTCATAACCGAAGCCTAGAATCAAATGCCAGATCACCATGAAATTAGTGGAGGGTCCCACACCCAAAATTTTTTTCCTAAAACAAAGGTTCCACAACTCTCATGGATAACTTACACCCTAACAAAGATCAAAGAATTGTGAGTAAAACTCTATAGGTATAGAACCCGTACCCTCTATAGTATGGGGGAGTACTGACTATATATGTATATGTAATATGGAGAACTGGCACCCCAATTTTAAAGGGGAGTGCTAACCTTGAAATCTCTCCAAGAGTATGAGAAATCCACCCCTAGTGTGATAGGGGAGTACTAACCTTGAAATCTCTCTAATGGCCCTTTTCAATCACTAGCATCATCAATAATCACCTTAATAAGAATTACACTCAGAACATTAAAAAACATATCTTGAAAGAAACTATGAAGGATACCATAAATTTCTATGTGGAAAATTACTTTGGATAGGCTACTCACAGTCTAGAGTCTGAGCGCAAATGAATAGATTTCATATATAATATGGTGCAGTCTCAATTGGGGAGGGATGGATGGTGCAAAAATATGCGGTGAAAATTGGTTCCATCTAAATTCAACTTTCTTTTCTAGAGGATTCGGAACAATTACCTCCCCATAAATATAAATGTATAGTATACAAGAGTCTTTATCACATAAATATGCCACTATTTCAATACCTTTAGCAAAGAAAGTGTCCAACATCTATTTTTTAAGGGACAGTAGGGCACATAGTTGTGGAGGAGTATGGGTAGTTTCATGGGTGTGAGTATTAATGATTTATCAGAGGATAATTTTATTTTTCTTTGGTTCCATGTTGTTAGGGATGGCAGTACCGAAATGGTAGCTAGAGGTATCATTTTAGCGGCTAGTTATTGGTGTCTTTGGTCTTCCAGAAATAAGGATCGATTTGAGGGTCTTAATTTCTCTTGTTTGGCCATTAGTTTCAGGATAAGGTGCTTGGTGGCTGAAATGATTTTTTTGGAGAAAATCTAGAAATAATCTCCCTCCATCTAAGATCTAAAGTTACCTAGTTCACTTAGAGTACCGATGTCGCACCCCCATCTTGGTCGATGGATTAGCAGGTTTCCTCTTTTTTTCAGCCTTGAAACATAATACAGATTGATCATGCATTTCAGGTATGATGAGGAGTTCTGGTATTGTGTGTGATGTTAATGGATCTGTTGTTATTGTGTTCACAACATCTTTTGGTCAGATCAATTCACTTCAGGCTATGGCCAAGGCCATGCTGACTGGTCTGTAGCTATGTAAAGAGAGGAATATCATGAAGGCTGCTATTAAAATTGATTCTTTGCTATTGTTTAACTCATTGTAGGGATGTATCTCTATACCTCAGTCCACTATTTACCAGGTTCATAGGTATATAAATTAGTTCTATGAGGAGGTTTGTGTCACTCATACCTGGTGAGATGGGAACAAGACATCATAATTTCTTGCCTCCAGGGATCTATCTTCAGACGACATTTCCATTTTTTCCTGTGTGGGATCCTTTCCTCAGGAAGGTTTTATTTTTGTATCCAATGATTCCCTAGCTCTTCACTATTACATCCCCCTGATTCATGCTTATCTAGTCCTAGGTTTTGGGGATAACCTTTATAATAATAATGATGATTATGCTAAGAGGAAGAAGTTAAATGAGGGAATACATGGTGTGTAAGGGGGGCCACACAGAATGTGACCCCACCTAATCACCCTATTGTGTTCTCATCTAAACATAGATTAGAATCTAAGTTATATTACATGGAGTGTATGGTTCATACATAGAAAATATTTTCCACTCAAGGATTACTAGTATTCTCTTGGACATGCCCATGTACGTCGGTCTGTGCCCATGTACTTGATAATGCACTTGGACATGCACAGGTACCATCCCACATATTTTTAATCTTGGAGTACATGAAATTTTAGAACACATGGGGTCCTGGGAGTGTGCCATTTGGCACATGTCCTTTCCACCCAATGAGGGTCACATGTCACGACCTGTCCCTCGGGGCCAGTGCCGTGACTACCCCAAGCCCACCTTCCATAGGCTAGGGGATGGAGACTAGCACCAAAGTCATAATTCCCTAAAACCAGGAAGACATTACCTTTATAACCTGAAACACACATAACAAATCACATAGCTGGATACAAAACACTAAGTAAATTGTATAAAAAAAGAGTGCTGAAAAGTAAAAGGGGCTGGAAATACAATCCCAACTGTAAAGTAAAAGGAACTGGAAGTACAAATACAACTGATGAAAGGAAAAACAGCTACTCGGTCATCCTCCAGAATTTCTACCTAAAAGGTAGGTACAGATAGCCTCCTTAGTACTCCACATCTATCGGTCTCCTCTGTGTACCGACTCGTCGTAAGGTCCACCTCCTGGTACCGTCTAGTCCTGGTACTCTCAGCCTTAGTCAGCGTTGTCTGTCGTCTGCATCGAACACTACAAGGTGCAGGCATAGCCTGTGTAGGGGTGAGTATAACGATACTCAATAGGGACCCTGAGACCCTCAAGGTCTCACAAAATCGAATGAGGATAAACCATAAAGTATGAAATCAACAGATAACCACACATAGGTATATGCCCATACATATACCTAAGTTATCAAGTAATCCATCTCAATCATGAGGAAAACACAAATGTTACTGATTCAGATCACATAGGTATAAAAATTTTGTAGAGAGTTAGAGATGATTAGATGTAGCCACTAAATCATCTATTCTGTTGAACCCATGTAGGATCCAGGAACAGTAGTCAGAGCTGTCGAACCCACGTAGGATCCAGGAATAATAGTCAGAGCTGTTGAATCCATGTAGGATCCAAGAACAGTAGCCAGAGATGTTGAACCCACGTAGGATCCTAGAACTGTAGTCAGAGCTATTGAACCCATGTAGGATCTAGGAACAGTAGTCAGAGCTATCAAACCCACGTAGGATGTAGGAATAGTAGTCCGAGCGCAACCAGCCACATGGTTCTGTACAAAGCATGTTTGATTCTGGGAGGGTCTGCTCCTCAAGCCAAGTGTCTATACATCAACTGCCACAAATTCCCAAGTTGATGTATCTAAAATATTCTTCTTTCCAAAAGAAACTCAACGCGAAAGATGGTGTGTCAATTGGATGCCCAGTCTGAGAGTTATTGGAATTTCCATTTTGAGGTCCTGGTTGGATTTACGTTTGATCCAACCTTGCAGTACCCCAACTGTTACCAAACCTCGATTGGGGTAATCCAAATTAACTATACCCCTCTATGGTTTCCGTCGTAGCAAGTGGTTCATCAATCGGACGCCCATAGATCAAGTTACAGACAAAAGAGTGGAAACAAGACAAGCGGGTCCGGGTCCGATCCGGTCCGGTTGGACCGACCCGAACCTACCCAGCCCGACCCGGGTCTGGACTGGGGTTTGACCCCATCCGTAGGTCCATGCTAGTCTGCAGGGACAGCCCGGCCCGCGCTAGGTCCGGCCTGCGCTGGGTTGGCCCGCATTGGGTCCATCCCGCGCTGGGCTCGGCCCGTGGCTGGCGGCCTGTGGTGTCCGCCGTAGCCGCTTCCAGGGGGTGGCCATACCCCCAGGAATCCCGAACGACTTATCCATTTGGGGGGCCCAAAACCGGTGCCACATGGATCTTGTCCGTGTCACGCGGGACCCCTGCGGCAGGTCACGCTCCTCCTGGCTGGCCGAGCGGCCAGCCGCCTCCCGCATAGCATGGTTGTGTCGTGCATCCTCTAGCGACCGGCAGAGCTAGCTGCCCGTCCCACGCTGCCGCAACCAAGTTCGTGATCCCTTGGTCCACTGCGCTGTCCGCGCTTCACCGTTCCTTCCCCAACAACCCGGCGGCTCGGGCCATAGGTTCTTGTCATGGCCGGCATTGTGCTGGCCACCGCTACACCACTCCAGCCCGTCGGCTACGGCCTACTCCTCCAGTGGCGCGGTTGCGCTCCCGCCATCCATGCAGTCGACTGCCCTTCTTTTCATCGTCGGTGACGTTCGCCAATTCCGACCACCAGCGAACCTTTTGCGGGCACCGGACGAGTTCTGGTGGCATGATTCTCGATCCGGAAGTTGTTGTGCGCTACTCAAGATGTATCCTTCAATCCGAAACCATCGTTGATGAAAATCACTCAACCCAGACTCGTCCCATGATTAGCATCAAAATCCACAAAGTAAGGGGAAGGGGGGTCGGGTCGTGTTCACTTGGCCCGCACCCTCTGTGTAAGAGTGATAGCATGTGGCTTCGATTCTTAATCCTTGAAGGGAAATGAAGAACATGAAACAATTAACAAATCTTTAACCCGAACCTTTGATCGTTGTTCTCTGACGGAGTCGCAGGGAAGAAGACATTGTTGTCGTTATTCGTCGCTTCCTCCACACACTTCCAATTCCGAGCTCGTGTGTCAGTTCTTTGATGACGATGAGGAGGGAAGGTCGGTCGAAGACATCCCACGTTGGTAGGAGTCCATGGATGAAGGTATTAGGAGATCATTCTTTGTAGTTGAAGGCACTCTTCGTTGGAAGAACTTGTTCTTCTTTCTTCGTTGGTGAGAGATTTTCTCCCTAAGCTCTCTCTCTTCTCCCAAGTTCCACCCAAAGACTAATTCCAACCAAAATAATAGATTATGTTAATATATTATTTAATTTTTGGCACAAAATTCAAAATTGGTGAATTAAATTGGGCTAGATCCACTTAATTTATGTGGAGGATTTGGCAAACATTAAGTGTTGGGGAGTTGAAGAGGCTCCCCTTCACTTAATGGAAGGTGGAGGGTTTATCCCCATTAAAGTAGAGTTTCAAGGTGTTTAAATTCGGGTGGTCCCCACCACATTAAACAAGAAGTGGAGGTTTAGAAATCGGGTGGACCCCACCACCATAACCTCTCATGGGAGGTTAACGTGTGGTGGTCCCCACCTCCAACTTCCACATGGAGGTTTTTAACCAACAAATAAAAATAAATCTTTACATATTTATTTTTATTTTATCCATTCACTAAAAACCCAAATAACTATCTTTCACTCTCGACCCACTACCGTTGAGGTGAAAGTATCCTTAAGAAAATAATGGTGTTGTGAGTTCAATGGTGCCCTCAGATTTCAATTCTGAGCACCGGTTCAAAAGTGATAAAAACCTGCTCGTACGTTTACTAAACGTACCAGAAAAAAACTACAGAAATTGATTCTGGGCACACCGAGCATCCGAATCATGCGCCGTAAATTTTCACGGACTCATACAATTCCCATTTAATTAAAACAAATTACATAGAAATTCCAGGATTTACATTCTCCCCACCTCTGGTCTCTACACCCCCGTAATCCACAACTCACAAATAAGGGAACAAGTGGGGGTACTGAGCACGCATATGAGCCTCCTGCTCCCACGTTCTCTCCTAGAGGTTCTCGTGCTACCAGCGCTCGCTCAAACAAGGTATCGACTGTCCACAAAGGACCCAATTCTGTTAATCCTCAATCTCTACTGGAACCTCTGTAAAAGTCGCCCCAACGTCGACATCCAGCTCTCCATCGTCGATTATGTGAGAAGGGTTGTGCACGTATCTCCTCAGCTGGGATACATGAAAGACGTCGTGCACCTGGTGCAACTGAGGTGGAAGAGCTATGTGGTATACTAACTTGCCAAATATGCTGAGGACCTGAAAAGGTCCGATGAATCTCGATGATAACTTGCCTCCTTGGCCAAATCTCTGTAAACCTCATCGAGGTGAGACCCATAGAAAGATTTGGATGCCATCCTCGAACTCCAGAGGTCTCCGTATCCTATCGGCATTTGACTTCTTCCTCCTATGTGTAGTCTTCATCCACTTCTAGATGATCTGCACCTTCTCTGTGGTAGCCCGTACCATCTTTGGTCCCACGAGTGCTGACTCCCCTGTGTCAGTCCAGTATAGAGGTGATCTGCAAGGTTGCCCATTCAACACCTCAAAAGGTGTCATCCCTATGGTGGAGTGATAACTATTGTTGTATAAAAACTCCAAAAAAGGTAAATGATCCTCCCAACTGTGACCGAAGTCAAGGACACAATCACGGGGCATGTCCTCGATGGTCTGAATGGTCCGCTCAGTCTGGCCATCCGTCTGAGGATGGAAGGTGGTTTGTAGATGAATCTGCATCCCGAAAGCCTCTTGCAACCCCTTCCATAGCCGAGAAGTAAACTTTGTGTCATGATTGGAGACCATAGAGGAAGGTATTCCATGTATCTGCACAATCTCCTGCACATAGAGGCGCCCCATTCTCTCTACTGAACCCTGCTATCTGATCGGTAGGAAGTGAGCTGACTTGGTGAGTCGGCCAATGATCACCCAAATCAAGTCATGACCTCTGGATGTATGTGGAAGTCCTGTCACGAAGTCCATAGATATTCCATCCCACTTCTACTTTGGGACCTCTAAAGACTGAACCATGCCTGTGGGTACCTGATGCTCTGCCTTCACTTGCTGAAAAGTGAGGCATCGAGAGGCAAACTCTACTACTGATTTATTCATTCCCAGCCACCAATGTTGTCATCAGATATCTTGGTACGTCTTCGCAACACCTGGATGTACCGCTAGAGGAGATGTGTGGATCTCCCTCAACACTTCCTACAGAAGTGACAATGGTACCATGGTACATCCAATGAAGAGGATGATGTGCTCCCCACCATCAGAAAATCCATCAGGTGCCTGCCCTGTGGATATCTGAGCACATCGTGTCTCACAGTCAGCATCCCCATGTTGTGCATCCCTGACTCGCTGAAGAAGTGGGGGAGTGACTGTATGATACTGGAGGAATGTTTCTCCATATCTATCCACAAAGGATATCTGTAAAGCATCCAGTTACTCTGTCGCCTCGCCTAGTAGCTATATACCAGTTCTCCTGATGAGTGCATCTACAACAACGTTCCCCTTCCTAGGAGTATAAACTATATCAATATCATAGTCCTGGAGGAACTCAAGCCAATTTCGTTGTCTTAGGTGCAGGTCCTTATGAGAGAAGATATACATGAGACTCTTGTGATCATAGTACACAATAAATGCTCACCCATCAAGTAGTGTCGCCACATCTTCAAGGTGAAGACCACTATTGCTAACTCTAGGTCATGGGTAGCGAAGTTATTCTCATGCTATCTCAGTTTTCATGAACCATAAGCAATCACGGATTGCTCCTGTATCAAGACACATATGAGTCCGGTCCCTAATGCGTCGTAGTTGACTACGTACCCAACGCCTTCCTCTAGAAGCTTCAAGACGGGGGCACTATTCAGCCTCTACCTCAGATCATGAAAGCTCTGATGGCATCTCTCCAACCACACAAAGGGTTTCCCCTTCTTCGTCAATGCTGATAGTGGTGCTGCAACTCTGGAGAAATCTGGCACAAACCTCCGGTAATAACCAGCCAAACCCAGGAAACTCCGTACCTGTCACCCTCATGGGTGGCTCCCAATCAAGTACCACCTCAATCTTCGCTGGATCTACTGAAAATCCAGCCTCCAAGATGACATGTCCCAAAAAGTGAACCTCTCGGATCCAAAATTGGAACTTCGAGAGCATACCATAAAGCTGGTGCTCTTAGAGTGTGCCTAGTACTACCTGAAAATGGTAGGCATGCTCCTCCTCCGTGGTCGAGTAGATCAAAATGTCGTCGATGAAGACTACGACAAAGCGATCAAGGTTTTGATGGAAAATCCTATTCATGAGTCCCATGAACACTGCTGGAGTGTTGGTTACACTGAATGACATTACCAAGAACTCATAGTGGCCATACCAACATCTGAAGGCTATCTTCTGCAAATCCACGTCTTGAACTCTGAGCTGGTGATAGCATGATTTGAGGTCTATCATTGAGAATCACCGTGCTCCCTTCAGTTGATCAAAGAGGTCACCAATCCTCAGGAGTGGGTAATTTTTCTTCATGGTTACCTGCTTCTGGTGACGGTAGTCGACACAAAGCCTCAAGCTCCCATCCACCTTCTTAGCAAACAGAATCAGGGCTGCCCATGGAGAAACACTGGGCCAAATGAATCCCTTCCCCTAAACGTCCTCTAGATATACCCGTAGTTTGTGAAACTCCACGGGAGACATCTGATACGCAGGTGTAGATATCGGTGCCATCCCAGGGTACAGGTCAATGTAGAAGTCCACATCTCTCTAAGGAGGTAGAGTCGGGACATCATTAGGGAAAACATACGTGTACTGGTCTACCACTACAGGATAACTCCGACTCTCCACATCAATTTCTCCAAGGGTAAGGCAGGCCAAATGATGAGTGATTGGATGAACCGTCCTCTGAGTAAGTCCGCCATGTGATGCAAAGGCACCCTTCTTGCTGTTGAAGGTAAACATGGTCCCATATGTATGGACACACCGCACTTTTCACCTAATAGTGTCAATCTGAGCATGGATTGTAGATAACCTGTCCATACCCAAGATGACGTCGTAAGGCCTCGACGCCACTATTATGAGATCATAGCCAAAGCTCTCACCTCCTAGAGTAAGCTCACACTGCTAGAACCAATGCGTAATTGTCGAATCTTCTCCCATAGGAGTCTCTAGCCATAAAGATCAATCCAACGACTCTGTCGGAATCTCAGAGCTCCGAACGAGGGAGGTGAAAATGAAAGAGTGACTGACACATATGTCTATAAGAACTGCAACTAAGGTAGAGTAGACACAAATCATACCTTGAATCATCTCCAGAGTGCCATGATCATAAGCCTCAACTGCCTGGAGCTGAGCTCTCGCATGTCCACCTGCTTCCCGTGGTCAGGGTGGACCTCCTAGTGGGGGTGGTGGTAACACCTCATAACATCATCCACCACCAGCTGCACAACCTGCTCCTCTGCCACATTTTCCTATGCCATGTGGATCGACTCGATCGAACCTCTACCTTTACCTGGGAGGTCCTTCAACTGTCTGCTGATCATCTGAACGGCGGGTCAGACAGTCACAAGCCATGTGACCCTGCCCGCCGGATGTGAAACACTGCATGTTCCTCGTATGAATCGCTCTGTCTCATGTGCTTAACAGAACCAAACTCGTGTACTGAGGTCATAAACCGGATGGTCTAGTCCACTTGGATCTCTGCAACATCTATCTGCTGCCAGCTGCAGAAGACTCCACTACGTGATGCCTGGTGGCGGGTCTTGGTGCTTGTGACTGCTCAGAAAGGAAACTCTCTACTAATTGGGCTTGCTCTAGAACCCACGCCTGTGTCGGGATTCTGAGTGAGATCATCGAAGCCCTGATCTCTTGCGTGAGCCCCTGCTCGAAGGTCTGGTCCCGGAAGAATGGGTCCTGTACCATATTTGTGGAGTAGCTCAAGAGGTCGGTGAACCTCGCTGAGTACTATGCCACTATCATGCTTCCCTACTGCAGATGAAGTAGCTCCTGTATCCACACTGCACAAAGGGTGGCTGGGACAAACTCCGCTCGAAACAGGCTCTTGAAGTATGCCCAGAGAATTTTCACCTCATCATGCACCTGGAGAATCAGGCTCCACCATCTGCATGTTGTTGCCTGAAGGAGACTTGCGACCAGGATCACCATAAATTCAGTTGGTGTCCCTACCAATCTGAAGACTCTCACCACAGCCTCCAGCCAATACTCATCTGCTTGCAGGTCCATCTCACCCCTGAACCTGGGTGGCCTCTCGCACTGGATCTAGTGAAACGCACTCAGGCGGCGTTCACTCTCTGCTGCTGGGGCTGGTGTCATCGGTGGGCAATGGGTAGTGGTACCGCTGGTGCCTCTTCTTTGATAGGTCCCTGCACTGAGGCCTCGTCACTCGGTGGGCTGCCATCTCTTACAAACCCTGGAACCCTGGCTGGCTGTCTGCGTGGGGCCATCTTGAAAATAAACAGGTGCACTATAGTCAAAAAGTTATACCAGGTGAGCTGACTCAAAGAATTAATAGAGAAGACTCTTCAAAACACACATGCAATCAGTGTTTTCATGCACTGAGTCCGAAATCAGAAGTCAGGGTCCTGGTGTATGGATACATCGACCGCCGCACCAACAGTGGACTCCTTGAACTGAAAATTACACTCACTACACTTAACATTGTTGCTTCACAGAAAAGATCAGAGTTCTAAGCTCTGCGGTAGAACCAAACCCTTCGATACCAATTTTTCATGAACTATCCTCCAGGGCCCATGCCGTGACTACCCCAATCCCACCTTCCATAGGCCAGGGGCTAGAGACTAGCACCAAATGTGTAATTCCCTAAAACAAGGAGGGCATTGTCTTTATAACCTGAAACACACACAATAGAGTACAAAACTGGATACAAAACACTAATTAAACTGTATAACAAAAGAGTGCTGAAAAATAAAAGGGTCCAGAAATACAAGCCCAACTGTAAAGTACAAGGAACTAGAATTACAAATACAACTGATGAAAGGAAAAATAGCCACTGGGTCATCCTCCTGAATTCCTACCTGAAGGGTAGGTACAGATAGCCTCCTTAGTACTCCATGTCCATCGGTCTCCTCCATGTACTGACTCTTCATAAGTTCCACCTATGGGTACCGTCCAGTCTTGGTACTCTCAGCCTCAGTCAGCGCTGTCCGTCATCTACAGCCAACACAACGAGGTGCGGGCATAGCCCGTATAGGGGTGAGTATAACGATACTTAGTAGAGACCCTGATACCCTCAAGGTATCACAAAATCCAACAAGGATAAACCACAAAATATGAAATCAACAGATAAACCCACTTAGGTATTTTCCCATACATCTACCTATGTTTTCAAGTAATCCATCTCAATCATGAGGAAAACACAAAAGTTACTAGCTCAGCTCACATAAGTATAAAACTTTTGTAGAGAGTTATAAGTGATTATATGTAGCCACTAAATCATCTATTCTGTCGAACCCACATAGGATCCATGAAGAGTAGTAAGAGCTATCGAACCCACATAGGATCCAGGAACAGTATTCAGAGCTGTCGAACCCACATAGGATCCATGAACAGTAGTCTCGAACCCACGTAGGATCCAAGAACAGTAGTCAGAGCTGTCAAATGCACGTAGGATCCAGGAACAGTAGTCAGAGCTGTCGAACCCACCTAGGATCCAGGAACAGTAGTCAGGGCTGTCGAACCCACGTAAGATCAAGGAATAACAGTCTGAGGTGTCGAACGCACGTAGGATCCAGGAACAGTAGTCAGAGATATCGAACCCACGTAGAATCTAGGAAAAGTAATCAGGGTGCAACCATCCATAGGGTTCCGCACAAAGCATGTTTCATTCTGGTAGGGTCCATTCTTCAAGCCAAGTGTCTAAACATAAAATTCCACTAAGTCCCAAGTTTATGTATCCAAAAGATCCTTCTTACCAAAATAAACCCAACGCGATAGACGGTGCATCAGTCAGACACCCGGTCTAAGAGTTATTGGAATTTACGTTCTGAGGGCCCGGTTGGATTTACGTTCGATCCAACCCATCCATTCCCCAACTGTGTCCAATCCTCAAGTGGGGTATGCCAAAAGAACTGTCCCTGTCCAAGGTCTCTGTCTCCGTAAACAGTTTGTCAATCGGATTCCCGTAGCTCAATTTACAGGCAAAAGAGTGGAAACAGGTCAAGCACGTCCGCGTCTGGTCCGACCCAGTCAGACCGTCCTGACCCGACCCAGCCCGACCCGGGTCCGGACTTGGGTCCGGCCCGATCCATGGGTCTGACACAGTCCGTGGGGGCTGCCTGGCCCATGCTGGGTCCGGCCCGCACTGGGTCCGGCCCTCGCTAGGTCCGGCCCGCACTGGGTCCGGCCAGCGCTGGGTCCGGCCCGTGCTGGCTCTGGCCCGCGCTGGGTCCAGCCCACTCTAGATCCGGCCTGCACTAGGCTTGGCCCCCGCACGGCCCGCAGCTGGCAGCCCATGGGGTCCGCCCTAACTGCGTCTATAGGGAAGTCCATGCCCCTGGAATCCTGAACGACTTAGCCATTCGGGGGGGGGGGGGGGGGCGTTCAAAATCGGCGCCACGTGGCGCAGTCCGTGTCACGTGGGGCCCCCATGGCAGGTCCCGCTCATCCCGGATGTCCGAACAACCAGCTACCTTCCGCGCGGTGTGGTTTCACCACACCTCCTTTGACGACCATAAGAGCCGGCCACCGGTCCCACGCCGCTGCGGCCAAGGCTGCGACCCCTTGGTAAACCATGCGACGGGCGCTGTGCCACACCTTCCTCAACAACCCGGCGGCTCGGGCCGATCCGTCGGCCTTGCGCCGACCGCCAATGCACCACCACAGCCCGTTGGCCACATCGTACTCTTCCGGCAGTGTGGTTGCATCACCGACATCCACACAGCTTGCTAGAGTGCTGACCACCCTTCCCTTCATCACCGGTAACGTTCGCCAGTTCCGATCGCCGACAAACCTTTCACGGGTCACTGGAAGAGTTTCGGTGGACCGATTCTTGATCAGTAAGTTGTCGGGCACTACTCAGGACGTCGCCTTCAATCTGCAACCATTGTTGATGAAAATGACTCAACCCGGACTCGTGCCACGATTAGCGTCAAAATCCCCAATGTAAGGCGGAGGGGGGTCAGGCCATGTTCGTTCGTCCCGCACCCTCTGTGTTAGAGTGATCACATTAGGTTTCAATTCTTAATCCTTGAAGGGAAATAAAGAACATGAAACAATTAACAAAGCTTGAACCCCTACCTTTGATCATTGTTCGCTGATGAAATCACGGGGAAGAAGATGGTGTTGTCGTCGTTCGTTGCGTCTGCCGCAAACTTCCAATCCCGAGCTTGTGCATTGGTTCATTGATGACGACGAGGAGGGAAGGTTGGTAGAAGACATCCCACATTGGTAGGAGTCTGTGGATGAAGGTCGAAGGAGATCGTTCTTCATAGTCGAAGGCGTTCTTCATTGAAAAAACGCATTCTTCATTCTTCGTTGGCGAGATCTTTTCTCCCTAAGATCTCTCTCTCTTTTCCCAAGTTCCACCCAAAGACAAATTACAACCAAAATAATAGAATATGTTAATCTATTATTTAATTGTTGGAAAAAAATTCAAAATGGGTGATTTAAATTAGGCTGGCTTCACTTAATTAATGTGGAGGATTTGGAAAAAATTAAGTGTTGGGGAGTTGAAGAGGCTTCCCAACACTTAATGGAAGGTGGTGGGTTTCTCCCCATTAAAGGGGATTTTCATGGGGGTTTCGCCCCTGGTGGTCCCCACCACATTAAACAAGAAGAGGAGGTTTAGACCTCAGGTGGAACTCACCACCATAACCTCTCATGGGAGGTTAAGGTGTGGTGGTCCCCACCTCTAACTTCCACATGGAGTTTTTTAACAAACAAATAAAAATAAAGCTTTACATATTTATTTTTATTTTATTCATTCACTAAAAACCCAAAAAAAACTATCTTTCACTCTTGACCCACCACCGTTGAGGTGAAAGTTTCCTTAAGAGAATACCGGCAGTGCAAGTTCAACGGTGCCCTCAGATTTCAATTCCATGAACTGGTTTAAAATTTATAAAAACCTGCTCGTATGTTTACTGAATGTACCCGAAAAGAACTACATAAATTGATTTAGGGCACATCGGGCCTCAAAATCAGGCAGCATAAATTTTCAAGGACTCGTAAAATTCCCATTTAATTAAAAAAAATACATGGAAATTATGGGTCTTTACATCACACGACATGTGGTCTTGGCCATATGTCATGTGATCTTTAACTCAAATAAAATCCCTAGACACCATGGAATAATAAGGGCATAGCCCATGTTATTCCAAACTACACAGTGTGTACTTAGATTTTTTATAGAAACCCTAGAATATTCACACGCTCACCTAATCTAACCTACTTTCTATGAATTATGCTTGTTGACCACCTGAAATTGGTGGGGTTGCCTCTAGCTATTGTTTCTTGACTTTACGATGATGGAAAATAGATTCGAATCACTTGTTGTGGTTCACATCACATCCCTTGCACTACCCACTACCCATCATCATTAAGATTCTAGATCTATGGAAATAATCACCCATATCCCCCATAAATATTGATCTATATGAAAATCACCATCATAATCATCATTCTCACAACTTCTATGAATCTGGGGGTCCGATCACATTCAAAGCCGCCCTAGAAATTCCGAACATTGATCCCATAGGACAATAATGAGGAACACAAAGAACTATGGGGGAAAATAGCAAGCAAAATTGTGAAAATGTTATTATAAAATCATTATTGTCCAACAATCAGAGATCATGGATATCTTGGGTGAGAAACATGGCATATTAATATTTTCTAATATAAACAATTTTAATGGGCCCATGTAAAGGGAGAAAAAACATGGATTGAAACCAAATACAATATCCATGCTCAATATTTTAATAAAAATGAATATATAGACAATTTATGAGACCTATCTCAATTATTAATTGATCATTGGTGAAGAGTACATTAGATAGTTAAATGGGGATCTTACTGCATTCGATGCCTACCGATTCACCATGATATGATCTATCCCCATCCTCTGATGTGATCTTCCAGTGAAGAACGATGAATCTCCTCCTCTGTGAGCTCCTTGGGTTATGTGAAAAACCCATGTGAAATGGTATAACAATGTTCTAAAATATGTAATTAGGTATGTTAGGAATTTAATAATAGGATAAATTATTTAATTTGTTTATTTCATTAAAATGCACTGCCAATGACTACCTTAATTGAATATCTTGTGTTGACCAACTTTAGGTTAAACCTAGAGATATCCCCACATTTCAAACCCAACAATGGTATTGGATTTATGACTTTAGGATTTTTTTGAATGTTAATTCACTTTTTTTGAAAGATAAATGCATGTGATATTAATATATTAAATATTTTTTTTAAAATATCATTTTTGGGATCATCACAACTCAACATGTCACAACATTTCAATGTCTGTCACTAAAAATATTCATTAATATATTTCAAAGTCTTATAAGTAAACAACAGAGTCACTACATTATCATTCCTTCTATTCTTTTTTCCCTTGAAAATAAAATTATAAAAAAAACATGGGCATACTGTGCCCAAATATGGATCTTCTGAACCCATGATCTCTCTTGTATGCTCCCATCCTACAACAAAACATGAACTAAGGTAATGGTTTTTCCTCATAGGATCCTCTCCCACTGATCCTTTATTTACATCGAGTACTCCTTGAAGGTGGACCTATCCTCGATGTCCAGCTATCCCCATTTAATGATGTGTGTCGGATTAGGTATAAATATCTTCAGTTGTGACACAAGGAATATGTCATGTACCCAATCCAATAACGGGGGTAAACAACCTCACTAACCCTCCATAAGATCCTAGACGACCTAATAAACCTTAGGGATATCTTTCCACCCTAGAAAAACCTACATAATCATCATCAAGGAGAGACTCTTGGGAAAAAATTTCCTTCTTTATCAAATTCCATTTTCTTATAAAATCGATCTGCTTAAGTTGTTTTTCGGATTGGTGGTCTACTCATATGATCACAAATCACTTAAACTTTCTCTATCTAGCATATGCCATCTCTAGACCAACAAGGGATGCCTTTCCAATCTTGATCCAATGTATGGTTAAGCTACATGGTCTCCCATAAAAGGCCTCAAAAGGTGGTATGTCAATTATAGAATTATTTATGTTATTATAAGAAAACTATACCAATGGAAAGTGATCCTCCCGGCTGTTGATGAAGTCCAAATCACAATATCTCAGCATATCCCTTAACACATGGATAGTGGACTCAGTCTTCACAACCTTCTATGGGTAAAATATCGTACTCATTAACAACAAGGCCCCAAACACCTCTTGCAGAATTCTCCAAAACTGTGACGTAAATTTTGAATCAAATTTGGGGAATTTTTTTGGGGGTACCCTTCGGAGTTGTAAAATCTCCTGCCCATACAATTGTCCCAAACTCTCCACCGAACTCTTCTTCCTGATGGAAAGGAAGTGTGCCAACATTTTAAGTTAGTCAACTATCACCCAGAAGGATTCATGTACTCTCACCATCTATAGAACCTATATCACAGAGTCCATGGATATGCCATACCATTTTTACTCTAAGATCTCAAGAGGCTGTTTCAAGCTTTCTAGAACCTCGGGCCCAACATTCACCCATTGACATGTGGGACATTGAGAGGAAAACTCAGTGAAACTTTGACTTGTGAAGACAACCAAAACCTAAACTAAAGGTCCATATACATATTCCCCAACCTAGGATATATAGATGAAGGAGAATTGTGAAAATACATCATCACCTCTTCTCACATCACGATCAAAACCACCATACATCCCTTAGATGGGGTGAAATGTTCCCCTCCTTTAGAAAATCCATCTGGTAAATCCCCTCATAATATATGGTCACATAGAACCTTATAGGTGATATATCCAAACTGATCCTCCCTTAAATTCGAAATACCTATAGGATTAAATGCCATCCACTAAGGATAACACCCAACCCTCCCCTCTAGTAGTGTGAGCTATAAAGAATCCAACTACTCAGATGCCACCTCCTCCAAACATGAATGAGACTTACTACTATTGGAATCCACAACCATGATTCCCTTTATAAGAGCATAGGGTATCTAAATATCATATTATTTTATAACTCTAACCAATTTATCTATGTTAGGTTCATGTCTCTCTTCATGAATATATATTTTAAAGTATAGTAGTTTCATTAAAATAAAAATTTCTCTCTCATAAGATAGTGTTCACATATTCTAGAGTGAAGACAGTCATTGCCAACTACACGTCATGAGTCACATAATTCATCTAAGGGGGTCTCAATTGCCTCAACCCATATGCGATCACTTCCAACCACTACTTAAATAAATAACAAATCCTAGCTCCATAGTCATCACAATACACTACATAGTCCATGACCTCCTCTACCAGTCTCAAAAGTGGATCACTAGTCATCCTCAACCTCAACTCCTAAAATAATACCTGAAATTTCTTGGTCTAGTTAAATGAATACCCTTTCTATGTTAGGGTAGTAAAAGGGGATACAATCTTGTATAATTCTGCCATGATCCCCCTATAGTACCCTAGAAAGGAAAGAAAAATCTATACCTCCGATACACTCTTGAGTGTCTCCCAAGAAATAAGTACATAAATCTTCACCGGTTCTATTGTTAATCTATGCACAAAAATTTCATTCTTCAGGTAATAAAAGCCACATATATATGACCAGTACTTTGGGAGTTTAACATAAATTTGATGCTCCCAGATAAATTCTAGGATCATTCTCAAGTTTTCTGCATGCTCCTCCTCTGGCACAAAGTATATGAGTTTGATATAAATGAATACAACCAACAATATGGTCAAAGTATGGATAAAAGATCTAGTTAATTAAAGATATAAAAATAGTGGTAGGAATTTGTCACATGGAATGACATCACGAGGAACTCATATTTCCTATAGCAACATAGGAATTCCATCTTCAGAATATTAGCTTCTTAAACCCTCAACTGGGGGTAGCCTGACCTAACATTGATCTTTGAGAACCAAATCACACATAAAAAATAAACAAAGAAGTATTAAATCCTCATAAAGTTGGCAATTATTCTTGATCATTTCCTGGTTTAGGCAATGATAATAAAAAAATTCATAATCTCCCACATTCCTTTTTTGGAACAAAACTAGAGATGCCCATGTGGAAACACTAGGTCTTATAAAACCCTTATTTTGAAGGTCCTCCAACTGCAACATCAACTCTTGGAAATTTTTAGGGTCCATTCAATATGTTGTATAAGATATGAGTTTGGTCTCTAGGTGAAATTTAATGCATAATTCCACATCCCACATTAGAGGTAGTGAGGAAGCAACCATAGGGAAGACATATAAAAGGTTCTCCAGTACCAAAGGAATATAGATTCTTGAAGAGCCCGTTGTGACAAGGGTAAACTCACCGACTAATGGGTGATGGCCTAGAACCTCCTATACAAAAGGTGCACTCACTTAGCCATGAGATCTCTCTTATCCAAAATATAGAATCTTGTCCCACATGTCCAAAGGCATTAGACCCACCTACGATGAAAGTCAATTTGGGATTAAACTATGGAAAAATAGTCCATACCAGAGAAAACATTATAAGGTTTCATCATGATTACCAATATGTCCCTTGTGAAACTATCTCCATTAAGAGATATCTTTCACTACTAGTAGACAAGTGACATCAAATAATTTCTCATTGTAGTACCTCAATACAATGTATTTGGGAGAAATTATCAACTTGAATCTTTATCTCTTACACCAAGAGTCAGTAGATGAAGGAATTACTTTCACCAATGTCTATTAGTGATGAGGAAAGAGTAGAATAAAAATTGACCATACTCCGTATCATCTTATATGTAGCATGATTGTAGCCCCCTTGGCCTGAAACTACCCATGAATGTAACTACTACCCCATCGAGCTTGAAATGGTCCACTAGGTGGTGGTGGTGGTTTTTGGAGCTCATAAAGTTTTCCACCACCAACTGCTCCTCCATCAAAAGCTTTTGATTGTCTTCTACCTGTACCACCTCCCTAAGGACCTCCATAGCCACGCCTAAGAGATCCCTAGTGACAACACTACCTTATTCATAGAGGTCCATCCACTGTCTTCTGGACTTGATCTACACTACGGGTAAAGTAATCCCAAGCTAAGTGACCTCTCCCATCTCAAGCATAAAAACTCCCCTCTCTAGGATAAATGGATCCCCTATATGATTTGTGAGCTACAAATCCTCATATCTAAGTCAGTGAATGTGAACACCTCCTCTTTTAGGATCTTGATTTCTAAATCCTACTACTTAATGCACATGAATCCATCACATAATTCCCACTACAAAATCCAATTTCATGGAGCCCCTATTCTAGGAAGAATCCATCACTTTCCATACTGACTAGAATATATCTATAGAGACCCTTCTAAAACATCTTTTCCCAGAAGAATCAATCTTGTTCCATATAAATGGTGTACCATGTAATGTCAATGAACCATTTGGAAAATAATCCATTGACATATCACCCAAATATATCTCAAAATGTTCCTAGATCCAAGCTGATCATAAGTATAAAGGGTAATATTCCTCATGAAACAAATGTTGGATGTCAGACTATGAGTGCATCATCTCATCATGGGTCTTCATAACCAAAATCCCCATGAACCCAACTACTCCATAGAAAATATTGTTTTCCAGTATAAACATCTAATCTATCATTATCCAAACCATCCTGAATACTTGAACTACCAACTCAAGAGAATCCTCTACTTCCTGGTGATATGGATCGTTGTAGAACCTCAGTGGTATATATTTCTCGAACTAAGGTCTCATCACTCATCGGATCATTATAACCATCCTAAATTAGCAACCTAGCTGGCTATATTTGTGGAGGAATCCTGAATGTAATCAATATATACCACAGTGAGATGAGCACATATATATATATGGGTAGTCAAATCAAGATGGAAAATCAAATGAATCAATCCTATATGATGCATTTACAATTTCTCCTTGAACCAACATCTTGGTATACTGATTCGAATAGTAGGTATTCAGTGTCTTGGTGTACGAATATGTTGGTTGCGACTCCAACACTAGGTTCCCTAGCCTGATAGCCACACTCAAGGCACTCTAACACTATTTCCCTAAGTTCCCAACCAATCCTCAAAAGGGGAAAACTCCAAACACTATCCTAAGAAAGAACAACCCCTAATACCACTATGTAATAAACCAGCCCACTAGGGACCACCTGGCCAACATAAGACCAAGCTTTCCCAACTTGAAGTCCACTTAAAACATGCTAGGATCCAGAGACAAGCACTGGGAAGGCATAACTATAATGGGAGGTCTTTTCCTATTGAACCTATATGCATGCACCCAACCATCTCTGTTTAGACGTGTAGAGGAATATAAAGTAAATAATATAATATTTAGATATAAACCATGCATAAAACAAACTCTAGGGAATACATCATAGTCCAAAAAAATATAACTAAAGTGTAAGGTTAAAAATACTCACCAACAAAAAAATGAAGCCCCAACCTAAAAAAATGGAAATAAAGAAGGATAAGATTTTTCGACGACTAATATCTAAGATTGACCACAATACATGGTCAATTCACCTAGGTATCACTATGACCCACTTTAATCAATTACAACCTATCATTCATCTGCATAAGACATGACTTGTGCGGGAAAAACCCATAAAGAGGTGAATATAAACATACCCAGTAGGACACTCTAAAAATTGAATGGGAGAGATGGAGAGACTGGGAGATATGAAAATAGTTATCTCAATCCAAATAAAAAGGGAAACAAAACCCAACATACACACACATATATATACCCATAAAGAAACCCATGTGATAGAGAAATGGGATCTCTATCTCACAATCCAACTAATATTGATGAATATACATATACCTCTGAAAGTTAGTCACTAATGCCCAGTATCAAACAAAACCTCACCAGAATATGAGTAGAGTGGCCCAAACCCCACATCTACACTCCACAGTTGATGGAGTCACATCTCTCGTGGAATACCCATACCCCCTGGAGCTTGAATATGGGGGAGTATTGCTCTATTGATAGAGAACCCACAACCTCTGTAGTATGTGAGAGTAATAAATATATCGGCGAAAATATTATTAGAAACTAGTTCCTTGGTGTGATAGGGGAGTAAAAACCTAGAAATATCTCTCATAGTATGGGGTACACATGACTTGGTGTGATATGGGAGTCCTAACCTCAACATCCCTTTGATGATCCTTCCCGATCACTGCCATCATTAAGTGTTTCCTGAAAAATATTATTATTTAGAACATTCCAAATTGTATATCAAAATCCACCATGAAGGATAGCATCAAATTATATGCAATAAATTATTAGGATAGACTAGTAGTGGTCCAAAATTTGAGTCCAAATAAAGGATATATGAGAGTAAAAAGTTACAGGAAGGAATACACGATGTGTAAGGGGGCCCTCACGGTGTGAAACCCCACCTCATTTCCTAGATGTGTCCCCAACTGGAATGGATCATAAGAAATGTCATAATACATGGTGTGTGTGGATCATAGAAGGATTGTATCATTCATTTAGGTCATACCCATGTTCTCCTGGCCATGCCTACATATGTCAAGGAGAGCCCGTGTACCTGGATATGCACTTAGCCGTTCCCAGGTACTAGACCATTCCCATTTCCTCTTGGAGTACATGTCATGTTAGATCACACAGGGTCCTGGGTGTGTGACTACTATCACCAAGATTTGCAACATGAGGAGGGTCACATGGTATTTGGTACCAAACACATGGTGTGTGATCCTTAACTTGGCTGAAAATCCTATTTGCTACTGAAAAGGAGGCACATGGCATGTCTTTTTCCAAACTACATAGCATGTTATATGATTTTTCATAGAAACTACATAATCATCTTACATTAACCGAACCCATACTCATTTCCATGAACCATTCTTATTCAATTCCCTAAATTGGTGGTGGTCACCTTGGGCCATCGTTTCCTAGCCTATGGTGGCTTGAAAATAGTACTAATCGCCCGTGGTAGTTTATTGCACATCCCTTGCACTAACCACCACCCGTTGTCTTCAAGGATCCAAAATATTCCAAATTAATCACCCAAATCCCACAAATAATCTCAATCCATCCAAAAATCATCATTATAATCATCTTTCACTCAACCACCAATAATATTGGGGCACAATCACGCTTAAACCCACAATGACAATGTCAAACCGTAACCTCATAGGAAAACTACAAATAACATGAAGAATTATAATGGGAAGAACAAGAAAAATGGCGAAAATTTCATTATACAATCTTTCTTGGATCATCTTCATAGATCAGGGATATCAAGGGTGAGAAGCATAGAATATCAGTAATTTCACATATAAATTTTTTTAATAGGATCATGCAAAGTGATAACAAACATGGATCAAAATAAGATACAATATCTATGCTAAATATTTTAATAAAAAGTGTGTAATCCACAATTTATAATCCTTTCCTTGATTATGGATTGATCTTTGTTGATGAACACATTCCTTAGGGATGTGGGGATCCCATTGTGTTGGATTCCTTCTGATCCTGTTTGATCTGATCTCTCACCATCCTCAGATGTGATCCACCATTAAAGAATGATGAAGCAAATCCTCTAAGATCTCCCAGTTTTATGAGAATAACCCAAGTGAAATGCTATAATAACATTTTAATAGAGAAAATTAGGGCTGTTGGTTATTTAGCGACAAAATATTTTTTTAAAATAATTTACTTCATTTAAACATACTACCAATGACCACCTTAACTTAAATTCCATTATCGACCAAATTTAGGTCATTCCTAGCATAAACCCCATTCTCTAGACTCAATTTTGGTATCATATTTCTTATGTGAGGCTATATTTGGAAGTTACTCCACTTTTTCAAGAAAAGTAATCATGCATGATATTAATATATTTAGTTTTTTAATATCAGTTTCAGGATCACTAAGCCTTAGAATCTCAAGATGTGTCAAATCCTGGATCCAATAATATTCCTTAATATATTTTTATGTCTTACAAGGAAAAAGTAGGGTCACTAAATTCTAAGGTCGAAGTCATCATGTCATATCTTTATAAACATACCTAGATGATGTTATGTGAAATATAACCCCTAGTGATATCATTTTTTGGGTTACGTGTAAGAAATTTTGGCCTAAAAATGAGACTGTATTTTTTGGATGGTTGGTGCCTTATATCACTGGGAGATAAATTTATTTAGTATTTTCCTTGTGATGGGATAGTCAAGGTTATTGTTTGATGGGTGGGTTTCATTTAAAAAATTCCCTATGCATGTGAGTAAAATTGAGAGAGGTTTAGAGGAAGGTATTTAATATTTCCTTATATACCTAGGGTATAGAGAACTAGAGTGCTCATACTTATAATAAAAATATTGGGTTTTTTGAGCGTTGGTACACTTTTGGCACCACCGGAAGTACTAAGGGCTATCAAGCCTATTAGTGAGGAGTGAAACTCTTATTAAATTCCTGGTGAAGATCATTGGTGGTTGGAACTATGAGGTTTAGAGAATTGTTGGATGATCAATGGAATGAACTGACACCTTTTTCAAGGTGGTGTATAGTAAATCTCAAATGAAAGGTGATTACAATCCCAAAGAGGAGCATTGAAAGTGTTTGGGTTTGATTATACGTTCTCTTAGTTTTATATAAATCTAGAAAAGGTATGTGAGTATGATCTTGGAGGTCTATGACTCATGGGGAAATCAATATGTTGGAATAAAGTGTGTCATTTTTATGTATCACTAAGAAATCCTTGGCGCTTCAATGTTCGTGCTATAGTTATGTATAAAATTTGATGAATCAGTAGATGTGGTGGAGAGTAGACTGTTGAGGAAGTTTTTTGTTTTATAGATGAACTCATATGTGGTAGTGGTAACAAGTCAGTGATGAATTTAGTTTAGAGTCTCCCTTGTAGTTAAAACTGATGTGTTCAAATGAATCTTATCGGGGTTGATATCCAGAAGGTGTTGAGTGTGGATATGTCTCTATGGTGGAATATGAAATTGGAAATGGATCAGGGTACCATTGTTTGATCAATAAAAGTTTTTTATTGGTGGAAATGTCATGGTTCAGAGTAGAAACTTGTTTTAGGTGATGATACTAATATAGGTTAGAGGTCTTAACCCATGCATAGACTACTGTAGGATATATATCATATTAAGAGTGGATAATGGAATTTAGTGGACTACATTCTGGGTACCCAGGTGTGTACATAGATTACTGTTTTCAGGAAAATAAAGTGTGAATGGATGGTCACACTTAGTTATCACATTCGATGATAAACTATTCATGGGACATGTAGGATTATGAAATCACTATAAAGAGACAATAAAGGTACTCATTAGGGGGGAGAATTTATATGGTTATGTGTGAATGACTCTTTTTTGGAAAGGGTTGTGGTCTTTCGTAACGCTGGCTATTGAATGGTTTTGGTGACTCCATGAGATCAATGTGTAGTGGACTTTAGAGAATCTAGTTCCATGATTAATTCATGATGTTGATTTATATGTAGCATTGTGTGGAGTCTAGATGTGGGCTTTGAACTTGGGAAAATTGGCATGAACTGATAAGAAGACATATAGTTGGTGGATTGATTCAATTTTGAGAACCTTTTAGCACATGAAAGTAGTTGGTGAACCAATAATAAAATTTCATTTGAAGATGACTGGACATTAGTATGGAAGTTAGATCGATTTAGGATGCCTTTGAGGCTTAAAGAATCATGATCAATGGGTTTATGGAATGTGATCTGTTTAGATATGATACCTTTGTAAGGATATGGATGTAAATTTATTGATTGGTGTTTCTTGATGAAGAAAAAATCGATGATTGAAACCACCTTGAGGTCATCATATTGAGTATAAATAAGATGTTAAGGATTGGTTGGGGACTTTACGGAAAGGTCATTGTGATTATGTTTTGTTGGTTAGTGGAGAATCTTTGGTTTGGTTCAAAACATAGAACAAGGTTCTAGTATGAAATTTTAACCTAT
The DNA here is from genome assembly GCA_963277665.1 of Viscum album. Taxonomy (NCBI): domain Eukaryota; kingdom Viridiplantae; phylum Streptophyta; class Magnoliopsida; order Santalales; family Viscaceae; genus Viscum; species Viscum album. The sequence goes on along the minus strand of OY728166.1, from coordinate 1,062,633,422 downwards.
GTCTTGTATAAGATCTTGTGTGACAAAACTGAACATCAGCGGTCGTATCATTGGACTATTTGAAATATTGTTCAGTATAATGATTCTTATGGTGGTGTGTATCTTGATTCGTTGTTTTCATAGTTGGTGCACTAGAACCAAATTCTTCGTACTTTATGATAACATGTATTCATTGTTTTTAATATTAATAAAATACTTATCACATCATGATTTTTCTTCTGTGTGACATAAAATGTGATAATGTACTAATAGTAAATTTCTCACTAAAAAGGACACAGTAGTTCCCCACTATGATGAGAAATCAGAAGATGTAAAATCATATTATTGAAAATATTTTCTATATCTAGATGATATCATTTGAGGGACACAATGGATACAAGATATTATGGTTGGAGACTCGTAGGACTTTTAGGAACCTTATCATGGTGTATTAACTTGCTAATATCAAGTAGGATATTATGAGAATGAGACACGATAATAGAAAATAAAAATTTCTACGTGTTAATGGATATTTCTATTTGCAGACATGTGTATTGATATTTAGACTTTAATATTATTATTAATTAATATTATGATTCATTTACATTTATGTACTGATGAAAACCATGAAGACATATGTTTGTGGCGAGGTATGATTCATTAGGTGCATCATGAGTAATATTAAATTAATGAATAATGCGAGAAAATGATTTGTCCCTTCTATTTTAATAGAGGTTGATATCTTAGGTCCATTGATGGAAACAATATAGCCTAAATAAATACATGGCCATTGTGTTTGATAGGAAAGTTCATTTCCCTAGAAATCAAATAAAGAGGAATCAAGCACATTAGTTGATGGAACCTAAATGAAACCTACTTTATTAGAGATATCATGATAAAGTGATTATATTACATAGGAAGCATATGTATGAGGTAACATGTCGTTGTAATATTAACTTCTTTCTCTATGGGTGCATTGGTGTGTTTCTAGACACTAACATTGGACGTTAGGATACTTCGCCTAACACCACTGAAAAAGAGGCCAAAAGGGTCATACACTAAGTGTATCTAGAATCTCAGTTAAATAATATATTATTTAACATGTTGAATAAATATTAATCCTGCATGTGGTTTAATAATTATTCATGTTTTTGTGATATCCTAAACTTCTTCACCAGTTATTCAAGAGAATATAATCTGAGTGGAATATTTAATAAATATTTATTTTTTATTTAGTTAATATAATAATATTTATTTATTGGATAATAATGTAGTGAATTTTTTTTAATAAATAAATAGTCATTATTTAAGGCCCAATAAATATTGTGTAGGAATGATGGATTAATTTTAATGGTCTGAAGAGAAATAATAAATATTTAATATTATTTTATTAAATCATATTTAATTTAAGTTTCATGTTAAGAGAATGTCTAGAAATAAAAATAAAAATAATATTATTTGGCGCGAGGTTCCATAGGGATTAAATAAATAATAAAGGACACTTGTACAATTATTTTATTTTAACCCTATTGATATATAAATGCAATTATATTGTTTTATTAGAGAGAACAATTTATTTTTTTTGGTTGTGCACAACAGAATTTGAGAATTCTATCAATCCCTTGAGATATCTATTCTTTAATATTTCTCCTAAGAACATAGAGAAATACTCCTCCACCATATCATGGAGAATGATTTGGAAGTAATTATCATAGAGATAAAAGGCAGATGATAAAAGCACATTGATCTACCATGCTAGCACACATAGATTCTTTTGGTGATATCTGGAGATTTGTGGGACACGTGTGGATCACCACTAGAGGGAATCTTCACTTGATTCCAAAAAATCAACGACAGTGCATTGGTGATCTGTTACGATATCCATCAATTAAGAAAGAAAATCATTAAGGTAATTCTTATTTAATTAAATTAATTATAAATAATATGTGATGGTCCTTATCTCTGGTTTTAGTGTGATTCATATTTTCTGTTGTTTTTTATTCAGTTATGTTGGACATGACATTTATTGTCATGTAGAATTCGGATCTATCATTGAAAATGAAAAAAAAGTTAATGTTGGGAATCACCCATCGCACTCTTCCACTGTGTCTGAAACGTAAAAGTGGTATCAAAGAGGGTCACATAATTAGTTATAATTATTTAATGACCGTTGATTGATTATGCAATTGATAATTAGATTTTAAATAAAGTTTAATCATTATTTTAATCTAAATTAAGTGATCTATATATTCCTACTTCATTTCTCATATATCTAATCAAAATGAGTAATTTTATGAACAAAATAAAATCAATGAATTCATTTGGAGGTGATGATGATTCTCACTGGATAACACATGAGTGCACGCCATGTAACCAATGTTACAAACACCGTGTAATTATGTTCAATGTATAAGGAATTAGTTCAGAAATTAATTCCAACCATGTTCATCGATGACATGTGGTGAATTTATTTCTTACATTTCATGTTGACTAAGCTATCTTGGATCACAGTTAGCCGTAGTACACACTGTGTAGCCCACTAATCGCACCACGATTCACTGTTTCATTTTCACCCTCAGACCATTGTATTAAACTGGATTTGTATTTTAAATTCCAAATATAATGAAAAATTTTACTTCATATTATATTAAATTATTTTTTATCACTGTTAAAAATGGTAATGTTACTTATTTTGATAATTTCAATGAAGGTGGAGGTGATTTAGAGGGCTCTTGATGAAGTTCAAGAAAAATGGGCCAAACTGCATAGGATCCAATCGCACCAGTAGAATCAACTGAAAACAGATACTAAACCATTCATCTAAATGATTTGATATTTTTTTGGATAATACAAATTTAATTGGAAACATTTCATATGAAGAAAACCAGGTCTAATTCAGCCATATGGTGGCCCATCTAGACTAATCTACCCAGCACACCGAATCTGTACGAAGTCAAAAGTGGTGTGTTGTGATCTGTCCATATCTAGATATGTAGATTTCTAAATGAATTAATAATTTCTATATAGATTTTCAAGAGGTGGTCCAACAACATTTTTGTTTTTCTCTAATCTATATAAGTATTTCTAACCACCGAAAACAATGGTCCATGTGGTTTTAAACTATCTGTGTTCCGAAAACCACCTTCCACTTTTCCTATAAAATGGGATCTTGGTATAATCATTTGAAAGGTAGGCCAGGAGGAAAATATCTAGTATTTTGGAGACCCAAAGGAGTTATCTCCTTATCCTAGAAATTATGGGGGGCCCTATCCTCATAGGGGGATCAAGGATGAAGGCGAAGTTCCACACGATCCTCCTCCTCCTCTTGATTGAGAGCTAAATGGTGGATGATAATTTCAAGAGAGCTACACATACTTGGGAGGGATTTCCAAAACTTTTTCTTCTACTAGTTTTCTGTAAATTTTGTGTTATGTATTTCACTTATGTTTAACCTTTATGTGCTTATCCTATGAATACATTTCTTTTGTTATAATTAATTGAAACACTTTTTATCTCAACATCGATTGGGTTGAGATTTCAAGTGGGGATCTTGGGTTGTTCCGATTGGGAAACACACGCATACTAATTATATCAAACATACATAATATGTTAGTATTATTTGGTAACCTTTACTCTATGATTGAGGTCCAATCCTTGATAGCAAATTTTTTTTGTCAAGGGTTGGTAATTTGTGCAATGATTTAAGAGGCACGAGGTGAATCAGGATCTTGACAACCCTAAACCAAATAATTAAACAAAACCATGTCAATATTTTCAGAACAATGAACTATACAAGATGAGTAGTGAACTTGAAATGATCTCCTTATCTAATAATTCTAAAACATCACCTTTATTTATCAACTATTAAACTCTTTAAATCAATTCATTTTCTTAAAACTGTTTTCAAAACCACCCCCACTTTTGTTCATTTTTAAAAACAATTCACATTATAAACCACCTAATATCCTTGGTAGATGACCAAGGGTATTCCCTATAATATAAATAAACCTTAAAATCATAATAAATTTGATGTGTCATGACAGAGCATTCAAATTTTGGCACCGTTTCTGCGGAGTGCTATGGTTTTTAGTGCGTTTTTTTATATGTTTTTTTTATAAATTTTGTGAATATTTATTTGTTTTATCTTCTACCATGACATATAGTGTTGTGTTCTGATTTATTTATTTTGTAGGTTTTTTGCATTATGTGTTCTACAAAATGAGACTTACAACCTTTTTAACCTGAACCAGAGAGGATCCTACGTCAGCGACACCGAGATGCAGAAGACTACCCTTTGAAGGGGGACACACCACAGCTTGAGAATTTTATAAACCCATATTCTTCTGGAACTCAATTAGATCCTAAAATTAATGAGTATAACATGGTTGAAAAAAATCGACCAATAAAAGAACAAACTTTTCCTGATATTGATATCCAACCCACATATATTCAAATATAAGGCAAGGCACCCAATGTTGAACTAAAATCTGGTCTAATTCACATATTACCAAGATTCCATAGACTCATGAGATAAGATCCAAATAATCAATTATGAGAATTTAATACCATGTGTTCTACTTTAAAATCTGATAATGTGGATGAAGAATAATTAAATCTAAGAGAATTCCCATTTTCATTAGAAGACACCACAAAATATTGGATTTACTATGTTAATTCACTAATTAGAGGCTCAGAAGACATGAAACATCTTCTCCTTGGAAAATATTTCCCAACCTCTCAAGCTACAACTATATTGAAAGAAATTTTTGGTATAAGGAAATAAAAAGGGGAAACATTTCATGAATATTGGGAACACTTTAATATGTTATTTTCAAGTTTCCAACACCACCAAATAAGTGATAAAGTTTTAATTAAATATTTTTACAATGGTTTAATTCCTATTGATAAAAATATGATTGATGCTACTGTAGGTGGTGCACTAGTGGATAAGACCCTAATTTCTTCAAGAAACCAAATTGAAAACATGGCGCAAAACACTCAACAATTCAGTTCAAGGTCCAGTGTACCCATTCGAGGTGTCCATGTGGTGAAACGTACTAAATTTGAGAAGAAGGTTGACATGATGTTTGAAGAGGTAAGTACCCCTCTTCGACAACTTGATCTTTCCCAAGGTAAATCCCAATCTCCTCCACCCATCCATTATAGTATATATTCTCCTGACACCCACTACTTTGATCAATTCCCCAACTAAGAGAATCTTCTAAGAGTTGTGAGTAAATATTTTTAGGTCGCCCCTATAACCAGCCCTTTAGGCAAGAAGCTTACTATCCATACAACCCTGGGTGGAATGAAAACCAAGATTATAGGAAAGGGGGTATTCAAACCAACATAAAAAATAATGGAACCAACTGAGGTAGAGTAGTTGTCCACCATCCAGAAATACCCAACCACCACAAAGGCCATTCCAACCACCCCCTCCAAAACCAAAGCCTAGCCTAGAAGATATAATGAAATAAATGGTTGCCAACAATATATAATTCAAAAAAACCACCTAAGAAACCATACAAGACGTAAAAACCCAATTATACCAACTATCTAATTATGTTGGGGGAAATTCAAAGTTATGGTTTGGTTAAAATACCCTCTCAACCAGTAGTTAACCCTAGGGATAAGGGAAATTTTAGTTCCATCACCCTTAAGAGTGTGAAATAACTTAAAAACCAAATGAACCCTCCATTTTATTCATCCAATCCTAAGGAAACCACTATCACAACTACTAAAAATGGTCTAAGGGAAGAAAATACTTTTCCTATGAGAATTACTTCCAAAGTAAAGAGTGTGATTGTTGATGAGTCGCCTATCCACACCATTCCTCTTCTATTTACGCAAAGGTCCCCCAACCAGAAAAAACTAAAATAAATAGAACTTGATAAATAAATCTTGGAAACTTTCAAAAAAGTGCAGGTCAACATCCCCTTGATTAATGTCGTGAAGAAAATTCAACAATACACCATGTTTTAAAGGAGATGTTTACACACCGAAGGTGACTTCGTGGAGATGAGAATGTGAGCTTGGGGAGAAATGTCTCAGCATTGATAGATCTGTCACTTCCCACCAAATGTAATTATGTAGGAACATTCTCAATTCCATGTTCCATAGGGGAGTATTCTTTTTATAATTCTATGCATGATTAAGGTTCTTCTATAAATGTGATGCCTCACTCCGTTTACTCTTCATTGTAGGTCAGAGAACTGAAGCCCACTGGAAGTTTGGTTCAAGTGGCCAACCAGAGTACCACACAACCCTCTGGTGTGTTAGAGGATGTTCTTGTGAGGGTCCAAAATTTAATTTTTCCGGCTGATTTTTTTTGTGTTTAAAATGGAAGATAATAAGATGAATGGGCATTCCCCAATTATATTGGTGATAACCTTCTTGAAAAATACCAAAACCATAATTAATGTCCATAATAGTACATTATCTATGGAGGTTGGTGGTGACATTATCCATTTTAACATACTTGATTCCATGAAGAACCCCTTAGAAGAACATTTCTCTCTCTTTGTTAACCCTATAGATGTACTCCCTTCCCCTAAAACACTTATTTTAATTCCACATATCCCCTTTATGAGTTGTCATCATTGATTTAAATTCTAGGAATTGAATCATGATTTGGTTATAGTAGTGGTTTAGAAAAATGTTATTCATGTTTATTAATTGATGATTTCTTGAACACTAAGGATTGCATGACCATCGATGATACTTCCAATGTTGTAAAAGCTCATTCCTCATCTGAGGATGATTCCATTGAGCATTTAGATGAGAAAAGTGGCCTATCACTTTCACACACACTCTCATTAATCCAAAATCCCCCTAAATTGGAACTAAAAAAACTACACCAAGATTTAAAATATTAATATCTTGATAATGGAAACAAGTTTCCTATCACCATTTCTAGTTCACTCCCTCTTGAGCTTGAATTTCGGCTGCTTTAAATTTTGAGGGAGTATAAACAAGCATTGGGATGGACACTTGTAGAAATTCCTAGTATTATCCCTTCCATTATCACACACCATATATTCTTAAATGATGAGAAAACCCATCATACAGTCACAACATCAACTGAACCCAAACATCCTTGATGTTTTTAAAAAGGAGGTAAAAATATATTTGGAAACTGGAATCATTTACCCCATCATTGATAGCAAATGGGGAAGTCCAGTACAATTGGTTCCTAATAAAACTGCTCTTACTATAATATAAAATAAAAACAATGAATTGGTTCCAACACGTGTGCAGAATAGTTGATGTGTCTATATAGACCATCACTGACCAAATCAACACACTAGGAAGGACCATTTCCCATTTCCATTAATTGACCAAATGGTATAGAGGCTAGCATGTAATTCCCATTACTGTTTCCTTTATGGGTATTCTAGATACTTTCAGATCCATATTTCCCCTGATGATTAGGAAAATATGACCTTCACTTGCCCTTAGGAACTGTTTCATGTAGGAGGATTCCATTCGTTCTCTGTAAGACTTTGGGTACTTTCCAGCAATGCATGGTTAGAATCTTTTCGTATTATCTAGAGAATTACATGGAAGTATTCATGGATGATTTCAATTTTAATGGATCATCTTTTGATGAATATTTGTGTAGTCTTGGTTCAGTCCTATGTCACTTTATTGAAAAGAATATCATATTAAATTATGAGAAATTCCATTTCATGGTGCAATAAGGTATAGTTTTGGGACATGTCGTTTATGGGGATGATATCCAAGTAGATAAATGAAAAGTTGATTTCATTTCTTCCCCACTATTCCCAAAAAATGTATGGAATTTTTGGTCATTACTAGGTCACTCTAGATTTTATCGATGTTTCATTTGTGAACTAAGTAAAATTTCAATCCCCCTATCCCGATTTCTCCAAAAAGAAAATGAATTTGTTTTTGATAAAGAATGTGAGGAAGATTTTAATAAGTTAAAATGGAATCTCGCATCACCCTCATTAATCTAACCAACATGGTGGGATTTACCAATTGAGATTATGTGTGATGCCTCCCACTATGTAGTTGGGGTGGTATTATCACAAGGGGATGACCAAGCTCCACATGTTATAGCCTCTGCCTCATATACAATGGACGCTGCCCAAGAAAACTCCACCACAACTGAAAAATAATTTCTTACATTTGTGTTTTATTTGGATAAATTCAGGTTATACCTTTTAGGGTTCAAATTTATTTTAGTTCTCAAACCATCCATCCCTCTAGTATCTTCTTAATAAAATGGAATCCAAACCACATCTCATTCACTGGATTCTCCTCCTTTAGGAATTGAATTTTGAAATTAGAGATAAAAAATGAGCAGAGAATGTGGTGGATGAGAATATCCTTAGGATTCACCCATCCTCAAACGTTAACTCATCCCACTGTATTCCCATAAATGACACGTTTCCAGATGAGAAATTATACTGAGATAAAGATTATATTCTTTGGTATGCTGAAATTGTAAATTATTTGTTAACATCTTGCATTTCTACCGATTTCAATAAAAACCTGGCCAACCATCTAAAACATGAGTCTCATTGGTGCATTTGGGATGAACCCTACCTTTGGCACACATGTAGTGATAAAGTAATTAGGCTTTGTGTTCTTGATAATGAGTTTCAGTCTGTCCTTAGGTTCTACCACACTCTTTCTTATGGGGGCCACTTTGGTCCCCAATGGACTACTTGCAAGGTCTTTGATTCTAGTCTCTTTTGGAAAACACTTTTTCAGGATGCCCTTGGTTTATTTAAATCTTGTCCTCACTATCAAATAATGGGGAATGTATCTAAAATAAATGAAATTCCACAACAACATTTTCTTTTCCTTGAAATTTTCAATGTTTAGGGCATTGACTTTATGGAACCATTCCACAATTCATTTGGGAACCTTTAAATTATTTTGGAAGTAGATTTTGTTTCAAAATGGGTAGAGGCACGAGCTATAAGGACAGATAATTCCAAGGTATTTTTGGTATTTTTGATTTCCTAAATCTTTTATAGGTTTGGATTACCTTGGTTTATCATCAGTGACCAGTTTCTCATTTCTGTAACCAAACAACACAATCTCTTTTGCTTCAGTATGGGGTCGGGCTTCAACTGTCAAATGCATATCAACCACAAACCAATGGTCAATATGAGGTGTCAAATAGAGAGTTAAAACAAATTCTTCAATAAATGGTTCAAAATAATAGAAATTATTTGAGTCTTAGACCTGATGATTCATTATGGTCTTACTATACTGCCTTTAAAACTCCCATTGTAATGTCACTATATCAGCTTATGTTTGGAAATAGTTGTCACCTCCCTTTTGAGATTGAGCATTGAGCCTATTGGGCCATTAAAAAATGAAATTATAATATTTCTAGTTCAGATTCTCAACGGAAGTTGCATATTTAGGAGTTGGAGGAAATGATAATATATTCATATGATAACACCCAAATTTATATGGAACAAACAAAGGATACCCACCACTGTCTCATCCTTTGTCTCCATTTATACATTGGTCAAAAGGTCCTCCTATACAATGAAAGGATAAATTTTCATCCAGGTAAGCTTTATTCTCATCGGTTTGGATCGAATACTATTACTAATTCCTCTTTATTTGGTGTTTTCTAGGTTCAAAATGAATAAACCAAGAAAAAATTCACTATTAATGGGTAGCGAGAAAAGAACTTCCATTAACCAATTATGGAGTCCCCGATGGAGGAACTCCATATTCATGAAGAAATATATGAATGACACTCACTAGGTTTTATCCTTCCTCCACAAATTCTCTTTTATTACAGTAATGAAAACTAATCACTTTAGGTGTGGAAGGATGGGCACATTCTTGGGTTAGTTAAGAATTTTCACCATCTTTATTTTCTTTTTTATTTTTGCTTGGGGCATAGTATTGTTACATTATCTAATTACCCTTTATATTTGTTCTGGAATGTTAATTTTTGATGCCCACATCACCATGGAAAATGATTCCCATTTAATAATGAAAGTTATTAAAAATTCATGTGGAATTTCTGTATTTCATGTTGTTTGAGCATTCAATTTTTTTAATGAAATGTTCATTTTATCAAGAATTCAATACAGTGGTGTGACTTTCTATTGAAATTTGGTTGTTTTTAAATGATATAAATGGTTGTATCATTTTGAAACCTTTGAGAAAAACGGTATCCATTGTGTGAATAGTTTAAGGGAAAATTGTTTCACTTAATCTCTCCACACATCTTTACACCCAACCATGAAGTGTGAAAATTTCTTACTGAATAGAAGTTAAATATAAGTTAGGTTAATTTTTCTTTACCTTCAAAATGATTTTTCCATATGTTGTTTCCTCATCCAATATATTTCATTACTATAATATATTTACCTATTCCTATGTACCTATTATATGACTACTGTACACCCTAAAAAATGGGTTGGGTCTTGGCTAGGTCAAAAACCACCCTTCCCTTACTTTTAATATTATTATAACTTTTACAATTAGCATCACGAGGAGATCTAACATGGGTTGAGAGAATATTGTGATATGTGTTCCAAGTGAAAATTTGGAAAATAATAATAATAAATGATGGGAGTGATGAAATGTAAAAAATATGGGGATATCTAGGTCATGAGATTATGGTTTGACTTCTAGGAATTCTTATATTAGTGGGCCATGAAATTTGACTACAAAATATGTAGGGAAAGTTCAGTGGAAAGGATATTTTAAGTAGAAAATTATTAAAATTTGTTATATTTACTCGATATAAAGTATAAATAATAGTATGAAATGGTTTTCACATACAAACAAGGAGAATGTTTGACCAGATTAACTTTTGAATTATTTTATTCAATTGGTATCATGAATCTCGTTAAATTTCATTCTGATACAATTTTTGAGATGCCTTTTTCTAGGCTCACTGAGAATAACTCATCAGTGAGATTTTTTCTTTGATCCAATTTCTATTAGGAATTAAATTTTAATTGAATGTTAAATCTTTATAAAGTTGTAAATATATACATGAATAATTTCTGGAAATGTGACTTTTCCCAGGAGTGAAAATGTTTATGTGTGGGGGTGTGATCGCACCGCGATTCACTGTTACATTTTCACCCTTACGCCATTGTATTAAAATGAATTTGTATTGTAAATTCCAAATATAATAAAAAATTTAACTTCATTATAGATTCAATTATTTTGTTTTTATCACTATTAAAAAGGTTAATGTTACTTATTTTAATAATTTAATTTAAGGTGGATGTGGTTTGGAGGGCCCATGATGAAGTTCAAGAAAAATGGGCCAAACTGTGCAGGATCCTAGCACACCAGTTGACTCAACCGCACCCTTCTACTAAACCATGACTCAAAATGGGATGATATTTTTTTTTCTTGTCCTAAATTCAATGGGTTACATTTCATATGAAGAAAACTAAGTCTAATTCGTCCATATGGCTGCCCATCCGGACTGATCTATCCAGCACACCGAATCAACACAAAGTCAAAAGTGGAGTGCTGTGATCTATCTATATATCAAGATTTTGGTGTCCAAATGAATGCAGACATTATATGGAGATATTAAAGAGTTGGGTAAAAACGTTTTAGTTTTTTTCAAATAAATATAAGGCTTTATACCAACCAAAAACAATGGGCCAATTGGTACTATACAATATGTGTGCCCAAAACCACCTTCTAATTGCATATAAAATGGAAGCTTGGGCTCCTCATTTGCAAGTTCTGCCATGAGGAATACATTTTGTATTTTTGTGACCCAAATGAGTCCTCTCATCATACAATAACTTATATAGGCCCCTATCCTCACAGGGGGATCAATTATGAAGGTGCAGTTCTATAAGTGCCTCCTCCTCCTCTCGATGGCGAGCTAAATGGTGGAAGATCATTTTGAGGGAGCTACACATACTTTGGAGGGAGTTATGTCACATGTTATTCTACTGTTTTTCCTGTAATTTGTGTGTTAAATATTTAAAATATTTTTAAACTTTATGTTATTCTCCTCTATATAAATTTCTTTTATTGTAATTAACTAATACATTTTTATTACAACACCAATGGGGTTGAGATTTCAATTGGGGGTCATGGGTTTTTTCTGATTGGGAAAACAATAATCCTATCTATATCACACATACATAATATATTATTATTATTTGGTAGATTTCAATCTATTCTTGAGGTCCAATCCTTGAAAACACGATTTTTGTGTCTAGGGTTGGTACTTTGTGCAACGATTTAAGAGGTAAGAGGGGAATCAAGATATTAACAACTCTCAACCAAAGAATTAAACAAATCCAGGACAATATTTCCAGAACAATGAACTATTCAAGATGTCTACTAAACATGAAATGATCTCCATATCCCATAATTATAAAACACCACATTTATATACCAATTATTAAAATCTTTAAATAAATTCATTTTCTTAATACTATTTTCAAAACCACCCCCTCTTTTGATCATTTTTATTAAAAATTCATACTATAAACCACCAATGCTCCTTGAGAGATGACCTACAGTCTTACCTATAATATAAATCAACCTTAAAATAATAATAAATTTTATGTTTCATGAAAACACATTCACCCATAAACTTGACATGTAGTTCCTTTGAGTCATATATGGTTCACATATTACCATACACCACCTACCTAACTAGTGTCTAGTTACCTTGGAGACCATACTCAATGTAGTCACTTAAAAATATAGTGTACACCAATTTTCCAAGGAATGGGTTACACGTCGATTCCTAAGGTGTGTGCCTTGGATAAATGGTGAGAGATGTACACTCCATGTATCTCTCTTGTACACACCATGTACTTCTACCAAATTACCGAAAATTTAGAATTTATTTATTACACTGTGTAAACCTTATTGAAACGTGCTTGAGTGTGGTCATTAAGTTGATAGGACACACCATGTGTTAGGTTTTAATATATATATGTATATATACATATATAAATTTTTATTTAATATCTATGTAATGTTAAAATCAATATATAATGTATGAGTTGTAATACAATTGTTACTCTATAGGAATTTAAGCATAACATGTGGCTGAAAAGTCATGTAATTTGTGTAATCATTAAGTTGAATGTACCCGATAGGAAAATATATGATAACTCATGTATTCCATATTTCAAACGAGTAAATAGTTTATGAGTATAATACATATTGGGAATAATGAGACAAGTATTCAATGTGTTTATTCCAAGGTACATTTATGTACACAATTAATTTTAAATAAAATTATTTAATTTGTTTAAAATTATGATGGATGGGGATCTTAGGTAAATTCAGATCAGAATTGAGAAAAAAGGATTGATTAATTAAAGAAAATAATTTATTTATTAGAGATCAATTTATCATAAATAATAATGATTAAGAATTGAATCATAATGTTATTAATTAGGTAATTCTTTACCAGCACATGGATGATAAATAGAATAGACCAAAACTTTGTATGTGATTGGTTTCATTTAATTTATTGTTAAATTAAATTTTTTTCATGTGTTCCTTCTCTCCTCTTATTATGTAAGGGCCTACGTTACCATGGTCTATTTTATATAAACCTAATTCCCCTCACCTACATGTGAGTAAAAACATATTCAAGGGATAGAAATCCCAAGAAAGTGGAGGAACTTCAAGTTTAGAGTTAAGGCAAAATCAATCCAAGAGAGATACATAAGTGTACATGTGGAAAGCTGCAACATGAACCTTAATTGGTTCAAGGTGTTTTTCACCAAGGCCAACGATTAGTTTTTCAACCGTTAGATAAACTAACCATTAGTAAAATCTCATTATCATACCCATTTATTATTTTATATCTATCAAGTTTCATGGTTATTTCGTTATGGATGTTTTTTCATGATAACATAAATTAATGAAATTAATGAGCACGAAATATAGAACTAAATTAAATTTCCTTATACATAAAATTTATCTATGAAATGGTTAATCATTTATGTGAATACACGTAATATTGATGAGAATTTGTTAAAGATAATAATTTGGAATTTTTGAATAAAAGTATAAAATCATTCAGTTATATATATTTTTTCGGTATAGCCTTCCTCTACTTTCGTAAATATCAAACCATAGTTCACAGTGTTTGACCAACCAAATTGGGGTGCTTTCAATTATCGATAAATTCTAACTTGAATTTATGGTTTGACTTAAGTTAGTTCACATCAAAGGTTGACTTCAAAAGAAAGACCTAGTGTAATTGAGTGGTAAGGGTTGAGGAAATCCAATTTAAGGATTTCTGGATTAAGGGTTCTACTCAACAGATCAAGGAAATGTGAGTTATACAGTTGGAATTTGGAATGACTACCTAAAACCAGTCATGTTTCTTAAAAAAGGAAAATTGGGGTAATGATATGGGAAATATGGATCCTTGTCAATTTAATGTCCAAGAAAGAGGATATTCTAATTCCAATGGTGAGGGATATTGGGTTTCGATAAAATAGAGAGTGATTAATAAATATAATATTTATTTCTTTGTTTGAATTTTTGAGATAAATTACTAAAATCTCTTCTCATCTAATATTTAGAAACAAAAATAAAATTAAATAAAACGTATCATTTTGATCCATACATTAGAAGTAAAACCTTCTCACCAATAAAAATTTCCAAGCGTGGAAAAGGGACAAAAAAGTTATCCTTCATCATGAAAGAAAATTATATGTGTTTGAAGAACCTATTACTGATGCACCTTGTAATGAGGAAAGTCATGAAGACTAATCACTATATGAGAAATACATTAATGATTCCATGGATGGTCAATGTTTCATGCTATCATCCATGTCCATTGTTCTTTTGAAGAAACATTAGGACATGGATGCATATAGCCTGAGATCTCACCTTCAGGATCTATATCAAGAGAAGGAGAGACAAGAGAGGTATGAGATATAAAATTATTTGTTTATAACTAATCTTAGAGAGTCTACTCTAGATGGGACTCATGTAGTCAGTCTTATTAGATACATTGAAATCTTAGACAAATTAGGGATTAAATTACAAGACGAGTTGAATATAGATCTCATAATTTCATCACCACCCAATAACTTTACCAATTTTACTTTTAATTACAATATGATCAATAATAAGAAGATCCTTTCAGAACTTCTTAAAATGATTTTCCAAGTGGATATGGACATGAGGAATGATAAAAACACAATATGTATGGTTAATAATAAAATGACAAACAAGTAAAAGTGTCCCAAGACTCATAAAAAGTACAAATATCCCAAGCACTATCCTTCCAAGAAGAAGAAGATCTAGAGGCAGGGTAAAGAAATGTAGGTAGTATATTTTTCATGTGGAAATCTCGATCATTGGAAGAAGAACTGCAACTAAAAGCAAGGGGACTCTAAAGGTGCATCATTATCGTGTGTAAAATTTCAATATATACATATTGGGTATTAGATTCCACTTTTGGTTCTCATATTTTTATCCAAATGCTGGAACCTAGTAGATTCTGAAAGATTTCTAGAGGAGAGGTGGATCTAAATGTTGCTAATAGTGTGAGGCTAACTACCCTAGGATTTTGGTGACTACCACCTTTCATTGCCAACATGAATGATTTTTTGTTTTAAATTATTTTTATTATGTACCTATGGTTACCAAGAACATAATTTCTGTATAATTCCTAGATGAATAAGGTTTTATATTCAAGTTTGGAAATAAAAGTTGTTTCTTTTATAAGGACAACATATGTTAGGGTATGGAACATTTAAATAATGGTCTTTATGTATTAAATTTTGAAAACCAAGTGTTGGAAAATGATAACGAATCATGTTCAAATGACTCATATAACACTCATCGTTGGTATCACGGTCTTGGTCATGTATACAATAAGAATTTGATGAAGCTCTATAAAGATGGAAAGTTAGACTCATCTGTGCTATAACCACCTGAAATATTTCCGGATCTTTCACAAGGAAAAATGATCAAACCGCCATTTGGTCGACAAGGTGAAATTTTCATAGTGATTCTAGGATTAGTACACACTGATGTCTGTATACCATTTCTAGTAGAAGCTAGATGTGGTTATTCTTACTTCATAAATTTTACTGATTACTTGAGTTCAAATGATTATGTCTACTTGATAAGTTATAAGTATGAGTCCTTTGAAAAATTCATAGAATTTAAAAATTATTTAGAGTATCAACTTGGTAAGAAGATAAAGGAGCTTCAATAAGATCGAGGAGGTGAAAATCCTAACCAATAGTTCATCAACTTTATATAAAAGTTTGGGATTCTATCTAAACACACTCCACCTTATAAACCACAGTGGAAGGGTTTTAGTGAAAGGAGGAATTGTACATTATTAGACATGGTAAGGTCGATGATGAGTCATGAATATCATCAATTATCCTTTTGGGGATATGAATTGCAAACTGCATCATAAACATTATACCGAGTTCCAATGAAATTGGAAAATGTAATTCCCTTCGAGTTATAGAGGGGAAAGAAACCTGTTTTGTTACGTACACATGTATGGGGTTGCGGGGAAATTGTTAAGACTTTCTGAGGAAAATAAATAGATCCCTAGGGTACAAAGTGTATCTTTGTTGTGTATCCTAAGGAAACAAATGGATTCTACCTATAGAACACCTCAAATAATAAAGCGATAGTCGCTAGACAAGACATTTTTATTTAGAGAGAAAATATCTTCAAAATGGATAGTGGGAGAAAGATTTAGTTCAATGAAGTTGATGCTCAAGATACACAAGAGTTTTTACCAAAATAGGTTCCATAGGTTTCTATATAAGAAGTTTTTTGTGAAACACAAGTACTGCTTAGGAGCATAAGAGAGGTAATAGAACCAAAGAGAAATTGTTCTCTAGTCACCGAAGAAGAAGAATCATTATTGGTTGACAATGATAAAAATCTATTCTACAAAGAGGTAGTAGAGATATCAGAATCTACAAAATGGAAAGATACCATGAGCTACGAAATGGATTCCATGTATCAGAATGAATTTTGGGTTCTCTCTGATGCACTAGTTGATGTAAATCCCATTGGGTGAAAATGGTTATTCAAGAGAAAGTTGAACATGGAAGGTAAATTAAATACCCATAAAGAAAGAATAATGGCATAAGGTTTTAAATAAAATCAAGGAATTGACTATGATGAATCCTTTTCAAAAGTTTCCATGTTTAAATCCATAAGTATTATTCTTACTATAGTATCTTACCATGACTATGAAATGTGAAAGATGGATGTTAAAACAGCATTCCTTAATGGAAACCTTTAGGTTTATGTATATATAACAGCACCAGAAGGGTTTGTGACTCTAGGTGATGCCAAAAGTATTTTAAATTCAAAGAGATACATTTATGGACTGAAGCAAGCATCCGAGTCACAGAGCATTCAATTCAATGAATCCATTAAATAATCTGGTTTCATTAATAATGAATGTGATCTGGGTATTTACAAGAGGTGTAGTGAGAATATGGTCATTATCCTAGTAGTATCTATGGATGAAATATTACTTATTGAAAACAATATAGAAGTATTACAGTATATTATGGACTGGTTAAACAAATATTTCCCCATGAAGGAATTTGGTGTAGCAACCTACATTCTTGTTATAAAGATCTTTCGTGATGGTTCCAAGTGGCTACTTGAACTAAGTCAACGTACATATATTCATCGGATTCTAATGAAATTTCATATGGAACAATACAAGAGGGGATTTATTCCAATGTCACATGATTTATATATTTCTAAGAAGATGTGTCCTCAAACAAAACAAGATAAAGAGACAATGAGTAAGCTCCCATACACTTCATCGATAGGATCAGTCATATGTTCCATTTTATGTACTAGACATGATTTTTCCTACAAATTAATCATGGTATGTAGATATCAAGAAGAACCAGGGGAACATCATTAGACTGCTATTAAGGATATCCTTAAATATTTGAGAATAACTAAGGATATGTTTCTGGTGAATAGAGGAGACGGGGATCTAGTCATCGAGAGTTATAATAATTCTAGTTTTCAGACAAATCTAAATGCTATGAAGTTGTAGTAAGGATATTTTTTCCATCACAAAAGAAGAGATGTGAGTTGGAAGAGTTCAAATTAGAAAGTTTTCATTGAGAATATAGTAGAGTATGAGTATATAACAGCTTCTGATGTATCCAAGCAATCCATTTGGATTCAATTTTTTTCCAAGTGCTAGATTTTGTAACTTGGGGTAAAGATCCCATCACATTGTATTTTTATAATAATATAGATGAAAATATTGCAAGATATCCAAGGTCACACCAACAGAAAAACCATATACTCTAGGAGTATCACCTCTTGGGGGATTTTCATCAGTGTGTTGAATTTGTAGTAATAAGAGTACCCATACAAGAGAATGTGGAGGATCCCTTGACTAAAGTCCTATCTCATTAGAATCATGTGTATCATGTGAGTGCTAG
This sequence comes from Viscum album, assembly GCA_963277665.1. Lineage (NCBI taxonomy): Eukaryota > Viridiplantae > Streptophyta > Magnoliopsida > Santalales > Viscaceae > Viscum > Viscum album. Next base: position 1,062,615,012 of record OY728166.1, on the reverse strand, counting down.
CAGGATGAAGGTTGTTAGCAGTTTCCTCTATTACAAGTGGGAATGTATTGGAGTTGGTTCCTTAGAACTAACTTGTGTATACTTTATGATAACATGTATTAATTTCTTTGAATATTAATTAACTACTTATCACATCCTGATTATTCTTTGGTTTGTCAAAGAATGTGATAATTTTCTAAGAGTAGTTGTCACACTAAAAGGTTATAAAAATTCCCTGCTATGATGAGAACTCGAATGTTCTACGACACTATTCTTGAATATATGTTCTATAGATGGATAATAATATTTTAGGGACATAAATGATACATGCTATTAGGGGTGGAGACTCATAAGAATTTGAGGCACTTTCTCAAGGTGTATTCCCTTAGTAATATCCAGTAGGATATTATGAGAATGAGACCCACCAATAGGAAATACACAATTTTATCTGTCATTAGATATTCCTATCTATGTGCATGTGTATTGATCCTTATACATTATGATTATTATTAGTGAATATTATGAGTCACTTACTATTATTTATTGATGAAAACTGTGATGACACATGTTCATGGCAAGGTAGGATATGTTGGGTGCGTCACAAGTAATATTGAATTAATTATTAATGAGAGAAAGGATCTTCCCCTAATGTTTTCAAAAAACTTAATATCTCAAGCCCTTTGATGGAAATGATATATCCTAATTAAATTCATGTCCATGGTGTTTGATAGGAATGTTCATTTTTTAGGAAATCAAAGAAAGATACATTGAGCACTTTGGTTGATAGAACCAGCATGGAACATCATTGATTAGATATACCATGATAAAGGGATTTTACTACATGGTAAGCATCTGTATGAGGAACCATGTCGTTATAGAATCAACTTATTTCTCTATGGGTTCCTTGGCATGTTGCATGATAGTAACCTTAGACTTTAGGCTGGTTCACCTAATGACACTGAGAAAGAGGCCTAAAGGGTCACAAACATAGTGTATATAGATTCCCATTTAAATAATATATTATTTAACAGGTTGAATAAATATTATCCAAAAATGTGGTTTAATAAGTATTCATGTTTTCATGATCTCATAAATTACATCATGAGTTTTTTTAGAGAATATAATGTGTATGGAATATTTAATAAATATTATTTTCTATTTATGGAATATAATATTTATTTATTTATTGGTGAATAATGCAGTGATATTTATTTAATAAATAAATCTTTATTATTCAAGTCCTGAAAATGTTTAGAGGAATGATGAACAGAGTTTAATGGTCTGGGGATAAATAATAAATATTTAATATTATTTGATTAAATAACATTTAATTTAATTCAAAATTTTATCACATGTCGAGAAATAATAAAAATAATACTATTATATGACATGGGGTTCCGTAGGGATTAAATAAATAATAAAGGTAACTTGTGTAATTATTTTATCTTAATCCTAGAGATATATAAACCTAGTTATTTTATTTTCATATATAAAATAATTTATTTGTTTGGGTTGTGCACAACGGAATTGGGGAATTCTCTCAAGCCCTTGGGATGTCTCTTCGACAAGATTGGTCCCAGGAAGAGAGGAAATATTCCTCCACAAGATCAAGGATAATTAATTGGAATAAATTCTCGTAATGATCAAAGGTGGATGATGCAAGTGAAAATATATTCCATGATAACACTCATAGTCTTTTAGCGACATCTGATGATTTTTGGAATATTTATGGATTAACACTAGAGAGAATATCCACTTGATTACTATAATGAAACAACAGTGCATCAAATATCTATTAGAAAATCCATCAATGAAGAAAGAATTCCTTAAAGGTAATTATTATTTAATTAATTTAATTATAAATAATATGTGATGATCCTATATCTCTGATTCTAGTGTGATTTATATTGTATGTATTTTTTTAATTCAATTCCATTGAACACAACATTTATCATTATGTAGATATCGGATTGATCATCCAACATGAAAAAAATAAATGTTGGAGACCACCCATCTCACTATTCCACCTCACCCAGAACATAAATTTGGGTGGAATTAGTTAAGGACACCATGGTGTGTTGATTTTAAAGGATTCTGTGATCTTTTTATTGATTTTGGAGGATATATAGCCTTTGGTAGTGGCTTCTAGTGTTTGTTCTTGGAACCATGCAGTGAGAGAATGATGATAGTTTGTGGATAAGCATGAGATTGAGTAGATAAGTGGGTTCTCAAGAATGGAACACAAAGAAATCCTTGTGGATGATGATCGATACTGACTGATAGGAGTGACTCATGTATCACCACTACTTCCCTAGGATGAGAAGCTCTATGGTGAGGATACTGTAATTACCCATGTCGTTATGGGTAATTGATTTTTAGTGGAAGCTTGATCTTTTCATCTAGTGTATGAATCATTTAGAGAAACAGGCGTTGAATTAGAGTGAGGCCTATTTTAAAATCTTAAATAGGTTGTTTATATATTAAATTAAAGCTCATAGATTGACTTAGGGCTTGGGGTTTCACTAGAGGATGTCTAAAGTAGCTGGGGCTGCTTCTGTATCCACCGATTAACTGGTGAGGCTAGAAATAACTTGATACCCAACAAGAATAACTAGCTAGATATTGAGACTGAACAGTATCATTGATGAGGTGGTAAGACCCCTTTCTTCCTAGTTGGGATCATTGGATAGCTGGGAAGCCTTCACCGGGTATTTGGTTGGCACATACAATCTATTCTACCCCAACCGTTTATTCAATAGGCCACTCAAGGAAGCAGTTTAATAAGGCCATTTTTCATCTTTTTGGCCACCATGGCCCTCTCAAGTTTAATAGGTTGGATTCATGTTATGAGGTCCATTTTTTCATAAATATCCTCTATCTTCCCTCCAAGTGAAACCCGTTATTTGGGGTAGATATAAATGTATAACATTGGAAACTTCAAGTGAAATCCTCCATTATTCTTCGATGCTGGCCTCCTTTTTCCTCATATAATGGTGGTTCATGATTCCATTCTTCGTGGATGAAAACTCATGGAATGTATTATCCCTTATAATCCTTTTATTTCCCAATTCTCTTAAGATCCTATTCTTCTTGATTATTGTGATAATTGATTGATCATTGGATATATTCCAAAAAATTAATAGAGGATGCCTCGTGATGATGAGGATATTCATTTAAAGGGTGTTTCATTGAATATATTTTCATTGGTGATCCCAACAATGTTTTTTATCAAATTTAATTAATTTTTCATCATATCATGGAATTAATTTGGGTATTTTTTTCTATTATTAGAATCAGGATTGTGCTAGGAGTGGTCAAACTCCTTTAGAAGATTTTGGGGATAAGGTATGTCACTTGGTTAAAATTATTCTTAAGGTTCTTATTTAACTATTTTGAATTTTTCCTTATATCATTTCCATGTGATAATGATCTTTCCCAAAATAAAGTCTAAATAATGTTACACACCATCCATTGATGGTTCTTGAAAGTTTTTTCTTGGTATTGATACCTGGTAAGTCCTTCAAAAATTATTCCTTCTTCCTTTGAATGTGTGGTTCCTTATAATATAATACTTGGGCATGATTATAACCACGTGGTGATTTATGGAGTTTGAATGGACTTAGATGACTCAGAAAATGTTTTTGGGATTTATTTATCTTGGAGTTAACTTCATTTGATGTAGGTAGTTCTATATGCACACCCCTATGGGTTTATATATCATTTATTGGAATGTGAGATGAGGTTTTTCACATTGGGGAAATAATCCTTAATTCATTATTGGGTTATGAATAAAAAGTATTAAATTTTAATTGATTAATATATTCAATTGAAATGATAAACCCAATGAAAAATTTAATTAGTTAACAAATTCCATGTCTCAACTAATTAATTGAGTATTCTTAATTAACTAACAAGGTACCAAATTCCACATCAGTCCCCTATGTGATGAATTATGGCATTGTCATTGATAGATAAGGCTTGTTCTCATGTGTGTGTATAGATCTTGAGACCATGTTTGATTCCTCGATCACATGTGTGTGTGTTTACCACATGATACCATGTTCTATTCCTTGGTATCATGTGTATATGTATATATATTTGTGTGTGTGTGTTTGTGTGTATCCCATGAACCCTTGTTTTATTCATCGATCACATGCATGTGTATAGCCCACAAGGCTATGTTTGATTTCTTAATCACATGTGTGTGTAGCCAATGAGACCCTATTTTTTTCCTTGACCGCACACATGTTCATGTGTCTAACCCATGATGTTATGTTTCTTTCCTTGATCCCATGTGTGTGTAGTCATGCGAACAATGTTTGATATTAATCACATGTGTGTGCATGTGCATCCTATTTGTCCTATGATTTATGTTTGATCACATATGGATTTGTGATAATTATAATTTTTTATTAATATGAAATGAAATTGATATGTCATATTGTATCAATGTATTTCAATTTTCATTCATCAATCCTCTACAAATGAGCATGCAATTTGAGTCATATGAACTATTCCCCAAATGAATTGTGAGATATTGTTTCAAAATGCGATGGGAATATCCCTTCAATGAAGATGTGTAATTTTTTTTGGATGTTTCACCAAGGGGGATGTTTTAAACTTGGCTTATGGACCTTCCTTTCATTATAGAGCTAATAGAGGTACAATAAAAGCTTATAGGAGCTTAGTGAGAATGAAACCACTCAAAATTTGGTTAGTTTCTATTTACTTTTGAATTTTTGATTATATGCTATTCTTATGCAGTTTATGTATTACATGTTTACTTTATACTAAGCTTATCACATGAACATACACTGATTTTACTAGTCAGGTATTGTACAATGTTGGTTCCACCCATATTTAGTTGTACTCACACCCTACTTAGGTGGCCATGGAACATGTGTATTGAGCATCCATCACTTGGTATAGGTACAGGTTGGACTAAGGCTCGGGCTTGATCGATGAGAAGATTACATCATAATGATTCTGGAGACTTGGATAAGATGAGGTTGGATGTTTTTGAGCCTCTTTGTACTTTTGTTAATTTCTATCTTGTGTATGTGACCAGCCTGTGGGAAATCAGTGTCCTATATTAATATATAAATATTGAGTCTATTGTTTCTTCATTCATTCATTACAGATGATATATCTATTTGTATTAGTGTACCCTAATATTTTATTATTACATGTTTGGTTATTTACCTATTTTTTTCACTATGATGGAGGTTATAGTATCTCCATGACTTTACTTTAATTATAATTTCTATTCGACGTCATCCATCATATAGGGAGGCAAACCTGAGGTTATTTGGTATTATGGTTCGTACTATGTGATTTGAATTGAAATTATACACATTAAGTCATCAAAATTTACATTTTATGACCCATTTGATGATATTTTGAAGGACATTAAGATTAAAAATAATGATATTATAAAAAAAAGTTCCTATTTCAAATAATCTTTTTCAATTGACCCTTTAACTAATTCTTTCTTAAGTATAATTATCCTCAATTATTATATGAATCCATTATATGTGTAGATCCATGTGAACTGTACTGGTCCACCATATTTTTCTTAATATAGATATTTAATATTAAATTTTCCAATAAATCATTGAAATATATGGTATTTTTTTCAATTAATAAAAAATTGAAACAACATCTTGTTGCATCCTACTCAGGGCATCATAGTCTCCTGTCACTAAACAAATGTCTCAAAAAATATGACATTTATTTCAAAACATCCCAAATTGAAGAAATAAACCTCTAAGGCTAATCTGTAGTATTATTTCTGTTATGAAATTATAATAATGATTTTTTAATCTGGTAATATGTCATTTTCTCATACATTAAGACAAATCTAAGACATAATCATCTAAAAAAATCAATTTTGTAATCCCCTGATAGAATAATAAATTATATTCTTTTTAAATTTCATAATATGATTCTGGATTTATTAAATTTTTTGATCTTTTATTTTAAAATAACAGAAGTTCTAGATACCTAAAAATTTGGGAAAGATATAATCATGCCTTTAAATTATATTTAGTATTACCATGCATGTCCAAAACTATATAAAATATGTTATCAAAATAGTTCCTATCAATATGAAGGACATCTATCATCTGACAGACCAACAAATTAGACTAATATGATAGTTCCCAAAAAAACATTCTTTATCCAATTGCGATCATTCTCAAATCCTTCCAATTCTTATCATTTTATGGTTGGCCACAATATAGTAGTAGTTAATGAAGTGAAAATATATTTTATATCATCACCCAAGGTCATTGTCGAAGGACCAACTCTTTCAATTATACCTTTTCTAAAATTATTTCTTTTCATTTTATAAATAATGGTATGAAAGAAGAAATATTTTATGATAGTAAAAAAATGACTTCATTCCATTAAAATGCTTAAATGATTTACTCTCACTCATATAGAATGTAAATGATTTTCGACCATATTTACTCTAGCCATAAAATTCCATATGCTATAAATTCACTAATTTTTTATATTAATGAAATGTTCATTATGAAATAATGTTTTGTTACAACATCATATGTACTTTTAGGTTTCAGGTGTAGTGGAATAGTGTGATGGGTCATGCCCAACTTTTCTTTTTTTCATGATCGATGATCAATCTGATATCTACAAGACAATAAAAATTGTGATCAATGAAATTTATTTCAATAAAAAAAATGGATAATAAGATAGAACCATAGGTAGGATCATCACATAATATTTACAATTAATTTAATCAATTAAAGAAAAACTTTTTTGGAATTTTTTTATGGATCTGACAACAGATCTTCATTGTACGATCGTTACATTGTAGGAATCAACGGAATATTCCCTCTAGTAGTGACACACAGGTTCTACACAAATGTTCAAACTCCATCATAGAAATCTCCAGGTGCTAGCATGGTAGATCTTATTGATTGATTTTTTTTATTTGATTGGCATGAGAATCATTTCCTAATAATTCTCCTCAATATCTCTAGACATAAGAGTAGAAGGTGGGGGAAGATTAGTCTCTGTTCTTGGGATCATTCTTGGGGAAGGGAGATCACTAGGGCTTGAGAGGATTCTCCAAATGTTTTGATCATAACCAAACAAATGAATTGGATCTCTTAGAAAATAATATATTTGGGTTTATATTCTACTAGGGGTAAAATAAAATAATTTCACAAGTGCCCTTTGTTATTTATTTAATCCTTGAATAACCCAATATCAAATATTTATATTAGTAATATTATTTCTCAACATGTTCTTAACTTATAAATTAAATTAAATATTATTTAATCAAATAATATTTAGTATTTATTTTTTCCCACCTGACCATTAAACCCACTCCACCATTCCTCCAAAATATTTATCAGTCCTTGAATAATTACCATCTATTTATTAAATAAATATCACTACATTATTTTCTAATAAATTGATAAATTTTATATTCAATAAATAACTAATAAATATTTCTTAAATATTCTTCTCAAATTATATTCTCTTGAATAACTGGTGAAAAATATACGTGATCAAGAAAAGATGAATAATTATTAAACCATGTATGAGAATAATATTTATTCAACTTGTTAAATAATAAATAGTAATATCTATTATTTAACTGAGATTCTAGATACACTCAGTGTTTGACCCTATATGACTCTTTCCCAGTGGCATTAGCTATAGGAGTCTAAATTACAAGGTTAGCATCTAGAAACCCATCAAGGAACCCATATAAAAATAAATTAATGCCATAATGATATAATACCCCATACATATGGTTACTATGTAATATAATCCCTTTATCATGATATATCTAATCAAGAAGGTTGGCTGCTGGTTCCACCAACCTATGTACTCGATGTCACTTTCTTTGAATTCTTAAAAATTGAATTTTCATATAGAACAAAATTTCCATGAAATTATTTAGGATATATCATTTTCACCAATGGGACTGATATATCAACTTCTGTTAAAGAACATATGGTAAAAATCCTTTGTTGCATTATTAATTAATGAAATATTACTCATGATGCACCCAACATATCCTACCTCATTTTGAATATTTGTCATAATGGTTTTCGTCAATACATAAAAGTATGTGACTCATAATAATCATTAATAATAATCATAAATTCTAAGGGTCAATACACATGTCCACAGATAGTAACATCCAATGATACATGTAATTGTGAATTTCTAAATATAGGGTCTTATTATCATAATATCCTATACTAGATATTACCAAGGGAGTACACCATGAGAAGGTTCCTCAATGTACTATGAGTATCCATCCCTGATAGCCTGTATCATTTTTCCCTCAAATTAAATCATCCAGCTATAGAACAAATATTTAAAAATAGTGTCATAACACTTTTGGGTTCTCATCATAGTGAGGAACTGCTATGACCATTTTGCAAAAAAACTACTCTTAAGAAATTATCACATTATATGTTACATAGAAGAATAACCATGATGTGATAAATAGTTTATTAATCATAAAAACTATTAATAAATGTTTTCATAAAGTACACAAAAGTTTTTTCTATGGCACCAACTCTAATAGGCTCCCACTTGCACTAAAGAAAACTGCTAACAAACATTAGTCTATTAGCACTCACATGATACTCATTATTATGATGAGATTAGCATTTATTTAAGGGGACTACCATATTCTATTTTATGGGTACTATACTTACTTCAACTTCACCCCTTTGATAAAAATACCTCAAGATAAGATACCTCCAGAGCATTTTATTTTTTCCCTTTGGTTTAAAATTTTCTCTTTTACAAGAGCCTCCATTGTAGCATTATCATGGTATAATTTGATAGAGTATTTACTATTAGGTATCACATCAATATCCTATAAAAAAATTCCATATCCAAACATATTCCTTGGATACATTAGAAGCCTCTATATACTCAGACTCCATTATTGAGTTAGCAAAAACTAGATGCTTTGAACTCTTCCAACATATAAATTTTCTATTGAAACATAAAAAATTTCATGACTGTGACTTCAGATCATTTTGACCCATCTGAAAACTATCATTAGTATAACCCATGAGGACCAGATCCTCGTCTCCTCCATACACCAAGAACATATCCTTATGTCTTCTCAGATACATAAGGAAACACTTAATAGTAGACCACTGTAGTTATCATGGATCCTCTTGATATCTGTATACCATTATCAATGAATAGACAACATCAAGTCAAGTATATAATATAGAATACATGATTGATCATATCACTAAATTTTATGAGACATTATTCATTCTTTATTTCTCTTATCATGTCTGGGGGAAATTTTTATTAGAAAGATATAAACCATGTGACACTGGATCCAATCCTTTCTTGGGTTTTTCCATAATATATATCATTAATATCTGGTTAATATATATACATTGACTTAGTCCAGGTATCCCCTTGGATATATCACAAGTGATCTTGATCGCAAGAAAATAGGCTGATTCACTTATGTCCTTCATGGAGAAAGACTTGTTTAACTAGTCCTTAATAGTCTGTAAGATTGGTATGTCATTTACAATAAGTAATATTCAAACAACATATACTACTAGGATATTGACTGTATTTCCACAAAACCTCTTATAAACACACAAATCACATTCATTAATAATGAAACTAAATTATTTTATGGATTTATCGAATCAAATGTTCCAGGACCAAGATGTCACCTTTAATCCATAAATGGATGTCTGCAACTTGAAGATATTTTTGGCATCATTTGGAGTCACAAACCCTTCTAGTTGTGTCATATAGACATCTTCTGGAAGGTTCGCATTAAGGAATTATATTTTTGAAATCTGTCTTCTAAATCCCATAGTCATGGTAAGCTACTATATCAAGTATAATTCTGATGGATTTAAACATTGAAACTAGTGAAAAGGATGTATCATGATAAATTAATTGATGCTATTTAAAACCTTTTGCCACTATCCTTGATTAATAGGTATTTAATTTACCTTATATGTCCATTTTACTATTGAATACCCATTTTCATCCTATGGGATTTACATATCAGCACATCGACCAGAACCCAGACATGGTTCTGACAAATGGAATCCATTTCAGAATTCAAGGCTTCTTTCCATATTGTATCTTTTGATCTGTCTTCTACCACTTTATAGGAGAGAGGTCAATAATTTTCAACCAATAATGATTTAACATATTAGGTTACTATAAATCCTTATCTCTCTAGTTCTCTTACCTCTCTTGGGCTTCTACGCATTACTTGTGTTTCAAGAACTACTTCTTCCATGGGGGCTTGTGGAACCTATTATTATACCAACTCTTGTATATCTTGAGCATCAACTACATCAAAGTTAATATTTTTAACACTATCCTCTTTGATTAACTTCTCCATATCAAGAAATATAGATTTTTTTGTGATAATAAATTTCTTGTCCAAGGGGTTGTATAGGTAGTATCCCTTTATTTCGTTTAGATACCATATGAAGTTAACAATTTGTGCCCCTCAGTACTAGTTTGTTTCCTGAGAAGGCCTTAACAGACAACACACAACCCCATACACGTTTATTCCAAAAAGGGTTTCTTTACACTCTATACCACGAAGGGAATTCCATTTTCTACTTTACTTGGTACCTAGTTTAATGTGTACATTGCAGTTTGTAATACATATCTATAAAAAGATAATTGAAGATCTACATCAATCATTATTGACCTTAAAATTTCTAATAAGGTATTGTTCCTCCATTAACTAACGCCATTCCAATGTTCTATGTAAGGTGGAGTGAGTTGAGATAGAATCCCAAAATTCCATAGAAAGTCAATAAAATCTTGGTTAAGATGCTCACCACCTCGATCTTATCGAAGATTCTTTATCTTCTTACCAAGATGATTCTCTACTTAATTCTAGAATTACCTAAATTTATTAAAGTAATCAAACTTATACCTCATCAAGTATACATATCCATATCTACTCAAGTCATCAGTAAAATTTACGAAGTAAGAACACCCAAATATAGCTTCTTCTATAAATGGTCCACAGTCATCAGTGTGTACCAATCATTAAAGATCTATTTCCCTTTCACACTATCCACCATATGGTGGTTTAGTCAATTATCCCTGTAAACTATAATTACATATTTCAAGTGGTTTTAGCTCAAAATAGTCTAAATAACCATATTTAGAGTTATTTTTCAAATTCTTCTCATTTACATGACCAATATGATGATATGAAAGCTGGGTGTTATATGATTCATATAAACATGATTCATTATCAATTTCCAATACATTGTTTTCGTAATTTAATAAATAAATTTCATTATTTAAATGTTCCATATCATGACATGTGTTGACTTTATAAAATAAATATCTTTTTTTACAAACATGAAAATTAACTCATATTAATCTAGGAATGATTGAATATTATGTTCTTGGAAACTATAGGTACATAATAAAAATATTTTAAAACAAAATTCATTCTCATTGTCAATGAAATGTGTTAGTCACCAACGACTAGAGATTCCAACCTCACACCATTGGCAGCTCATAGATCCACATCTACTCTAGAAAACATTTAGAATCTACTTGGTTCCTATATTTGGATATAGATTTGATCACCATAAGCTATATATAATACCTAACATGTAAATATTGAAATATTACACTCGATAATGAACACGACTTTATCTTCCCCTTTCTTATGGGTGTATTTAATCTTCAAGTGTCCTAGATTTCCATATGAAAAACATACTGCCTCATTTTCCCTACCCCGCCTCTCGATCTTCCTCTTCTTGGAAGGAAGGTTTTCGGGAGATTTATACTTTTTGTGAGTCTTGGGACCCCTTGCCCGGTTCGTCCTTTTATTATTCACCATAAGGGATATGAGTTAATCACACCCCATTACCATATCTGCTTAGTGAATATAATTAAGAAGTTTGGGAAGACTCTTCTCATTGTTTCTCATGTTGTGATTAACAATAAAACTAGAGAAGGTCTTGGTTAGTGTTGAAAGTATGAGATCAATACACAAATCATTCGTAAATTTAATCCCTATGATGTATAAGAGTTCAATGTAGCCAATAATCTTGACTACATGAGGCCCATAAGACATAGACTCACCAAGATTAGTTGTGAAAAAATAATTTTAGATCTCTTATATCTTTTTTCCCATCTTCTCTGGATAAAGATCCTGAAATTGAGACATCATGACATATGCATCTATTTCCAAATGTTTCTTAAAATCACATTGTTCATGGATGATATCATGAAACATTGAATCTATGTGGAATCATTCAAAATTTTCTCATAGAGAAATAACCATTCATTAAATACCTCGTTACTAGGTGCATCTGGAATAGTTTCTTCCAGCACAGACAATTTCCTTTCATGGAAACTAATCACGTGTAAGTTCCTTTTCCACTCTTGGAAATTTTTGATGGTGATAAGTCTAACTTCTCAAGCGTGGATCAAAATAAAATGTTTGAAGTAATTTTTACTCTATTTATACAATTACAATGAGTAGGGATTTAGTACTTTATCTGATATAATTTAGACAAATAAATAAATACTATATTTATTAATATCCCACAATTTTATCGAAAACTAATAGCACTCACCATTGGATTTGGAATATTATATTGTCTTAGACATTCAAGTGGAAGGGATACATATTCCCATTATAATTACCCAAACTTTGGTTGGTCAAGAAACTTTAATGGTTTTAGGTAGGCATTCCAAATTCAAACTGCACTTACTCACAGTTTCATGATCTGTTGAGTGGACTCCCCAATCTAGAAATCCTTAAATTGGATTTCGTTAACCTTTGCCTATCAGTTACAATGAGTCCTAATTTAGTAGTAAACACTTTATTTGAACTAATAAAAGTCAACCCAAAACATCAAGTTAGAATTCCATGATAATTGAAAGCACCCAAACTTTGACAGGTTAATAACTTTAAACGATGGTTTAATTTTAACTAATTTTGTGGAAGACTATACCAACTTAATATATATAATTGAGGGATATTATTATTTTATGTATAAATTTTCAATTATTATCTATATTACATTCTTGTTAATATTAAGTGGGTTTACTTAAGTAATTAACCACTTCTTAGATAATATTTATGAAAAATCTAATTTATTTTTTATCTATCTCACTTGCTCAATAATTCATTAATTCACGTGATCTCGGAAAAATCTCCATAATGAAATAAACATTCAATTTTACAGATATAAAATAATAAATTAGTATGATCATGAGGTTTTACTAATGGTTAGTTTATCTAGTGGTTGATAAAGTAACTCTTGACCTGGGGAAAAACACCTTGAACCAATTATGGTCTGTGTTACAACATTCCACATGTCCTCCTATGTATATCTCTTAGATTGGTTTTTCATTGGTTCTAAACTTGAATTGACTCCACTAGTTTATGATCTCCATCTATTACATATGCTTTTTATCACATGTAGGTGAGGGGAGAAGGGTTTATAGAAAATAAACCATGGGCACAAAGTCCATTTCATAATAAGAGGAAAGGAGGAACATAAGAATTTTTTTTAATTTAATAATTAATTAATTGAACCCAATCACATAAAAAGGTCTTTTATGTGCTTATGATAATCCACATGCATGCAAAAAATTATAAATTTAATAAAATTAGAATTCATTTCTTAATAGTTATTATTAAGATAAATTTCACTCGAATCAATTAATTATCTTATTTAATTAATCAATTATTGTATCATAATTCTCATCAAAATTTCCTTGATACTCCCATCCATCATAATTTTAAAAAAAGAAACAAATTTAGTTAAAATTAACCATGTACATAATGTAACTTGATGGAAACACGATCAATAACCTTCAAAATCGACCCAACATGTATAATACTCGTATACTATTTACTCTTGTAACATATTTCATACCTGACTTATCACATAATTTTATGATGTGTACTACCAACTTAATTATTACATGAATGAAATGATTTTTTGGTCATGTGTTATGCTTTAGTGAATGTATAGTAACAACTATAATACAACTCCTACATGATATCAAGATATGAACACTACACAGAAATTAATTAAATAGACACACACACACACACACATATATATATATATATATTAAAACCCATCACATGGCGTGTACTATTAACTTAATGTCCACATTGAAGAGCATGTTGATAAGGTTTACATAGTATAATAAATAAATTTTAATTTTACATAATTTTCTATAAGTACCAGGATTGTACAAGTGAGTAACATGGCGTGTATGTCTCTCACTATCAATCTGAGGCACATGAATATGGACTCAACATGTAAATCATGCCTAATAAAATGGAGTACATGAAATTTAAAATGGGATACATGGTATATGGTCTATGAATTACACGGTCACTAGTTTGGTAGGCTGTGTGTGGAAATACATGGCATGTCTTTGACTTGAAGATCTACACGTTGTGTACGTGGGATACATAGAATATACTCTAGCTGACCATGTTCTAGAATGGCCCAGTCAACACAGGATGTAAGAAATTAAATGCATCGTTTGTAATCAAGACACATAGTTTGAATTAATTCTTAACTAATTCCTAGTGCATTGAACACTAGTACACGACGTGTAACTACATTTTCATGGTGTGTACTCTTGTATTATCTAACCAAAATCCTCAGCACCTCCAAATGATATCTTCAATTTTATTTCATTCATAAAATTAATCATTTAGATTATATTTATTAGAAATGAAGGAGGAAGAATAAGATCTCTCAATGAAGGAGGAAGAAGAAGATCTCACAATTCCAATTAAAATAATGATTAAAATTGAATTGAAAACTAAATGAAAAATTTGTAAATCAATCAATGATTTTTAAAAAATTATAAATAATTATGTGACCACTATGATACCACTTATAGGTTCTAGGTACAATAGAAGCATGCGACGATTCATGACCAACTTTTCTTTTATTCATGATTGATGAAAAATCCGAGATCTACATGATGATAAATCCCATGATCTAAAAAATTGAATCAAATAAAACAAAAACTGAATAATATTCCTGAATCAGAGTGAGGGTCATCACATATTATGTATAATTAATTTAATCAGTTGAAGAATTATATTATTATAATTATTTCTTCATTGATGGATCTGACAATTGATCTGGGTTGTACTATCATTGCAATGTAGGAATCAAGAGAATATTCCCTCTACCAATGATACACAAGTATTCCAAAAATCATCGAATATCTTCGTAGGAATCTATGGGTTCTAGCATAGAAGTTCCTCTCAATTGTTTTATTAACCTTTGATAGCTACAAGAATCGCTTCCAAAGCATTCTCCTTAATCTCTATAGACATGAGAGTGGGAGGAGGGGGAAAATATATCTCCATTATTGGGAGAATTCGTGGAGAAGGGAGCTCTCTATGGCTTGAGGGGATTCTCTAAATTCATTATGGATAACGAAAAAAGGAATTGGATATGTTAGAAAATTATATAATTGGGTTTATATACTGATAGGGTTAAAATAAAATAAATTCACCCGTTCCATTGATTATTTATGTAATCACTATAGAACCCCATGTCAAATAATAAAAATAGTACTATTTCTGGACATACACTCAACTTGATAATGAAATTAAATATTATTTAATCAAATAATATTCAGTATTTATTATTTCTCACGAGACCATTAAACTCAATTCATCATTCCTCCACAACATTTATCATGCCTTGAATAATGAATAGGGATTTATTAAACAATTATTAGACAAAAATTTTCTAACAAATTAATAAATATCATATTCACTAAATAACAAAAAAAATTTATTAAATATTCTGCTCACATTATATTCTCTCGAATAACTAGTGAAAGAATATATACGATAAAAAAATGTATAATTCTTAAACGACATGCATGAATAATATTTATTCAACTTCTAAATAATAAAAAATTTATATGATTTAACGAAGATTATAGATACACTTAGTGTGGGACCTTCTGGGCATCTTTATGAGTGGCAGTAAGCGAAGCAGCCTAATGTCCATTATTGGAATCTAGAAACACTACAAGGAACCCATAGAGAAAGAAGTTAATGATGCAGCGACATAAATCCTCATATGGAATATTAATGTGTAATATAATCCCATTATCAAAATATCTCTAATAAAGTAGGTTGCTTGCCGATGACATCAACCTATATGATCATTGTCTCTTTATTAAAATTCCTAAAAATTGAACTCGCCTATAGAACACCATTGCCATGGATTTATTTAGGCTATATAATTTCCATCAAAAGGATTGATATATCAAATTCTATTAAATAATATAGGGGAAAAATATTTTCTATCATTATTCATTAATTCAATATTAGTCACGATGCAACTAATGTATCCAAACTCACCACGAACATCCTTCATCATTATTTTTTTTAATAAATCAATATACGTGACTCAAAATACTCATTAATAATAATCCTGAAGTCTAAGTATCAATAAACAAATCCATAGATTCGAACATCCAACGACACCTGTAAATGTGCATTTCTTATTAGCGGGTCTCGTACTCATAATATCATACACTAAATATTACCAAAGTCAAGCAACATGAGAAGGTGCCTCAAAGTTCGATGAGTCTCCATCCCTAATATCCTATGTCATTTTTGGTCCCTCAAATGATATAATACATATATATAAATTATATTTAAGAATAGAGTCATAACACTTTTGGGTTCTCATTATATCGATGAACAAATATGACCTTTTAGCATAATAGCTACTCCTAGGACATTATCACATGCTATGTTATAAATAATAATAATAATTATGTGATAAGAAGTTCATTAATATTCAAAACTATGAATATAGGTTTTTATAAAGTACACACAAGTTGGTTCAAGGGAAAAAACTCAAATAGTACAGAAACCATTACTCTACAATAAATTTAACTCATCAATCAATGGATTAAAATTAATATCAATATTTTTTATATGTTCTAGAAATAGTAATTTCAAGAATATATATGGTTTCTTCATAAAAATCGAAGGTGGAAAGTTATATGGGGTTATAAAGATGATTCAAGAAGAATATTGACTATCATGAGAACCAAATGGATAGAAACCATCATTAGAATGACCCAATCACACATTATGAGATTCTAAAAAAAAGATGTATGCACCTGATCAAAATGTTTATATAAATCACCATCATAAGGATGATTTATTCTTTTAATGACTGAAATATCAGAATTGTGCCATTTTATCAACAAGGATATGTTATGAGACATAAATAAACACTATAATCTATTAGTATGTAGAAAATATCACAACTATTTGAATATAAAAAATATGTATTTTCCCTATTGTACCTCTTTTTACCTGAATTTTCCATATGTATGAAATTTAAATTAACATGAAATCATTTGAACATGCAAGTATATTTTGATAACTAGGATCCAAATTATAGACCAACCTCTCTCTTTAATAAGAATATTTGATCAGAAAACCCATTTGACATTCCATTATTTTATTTAATAGGAATAAATTTAGTAAAAACATAAAATTTTCTTATCTTATAACTTAAATATAAGGCATGATTAGCAGATTTTAGCAACTCATAAAATTGAGATTTTTCCAACTTAAGTGATGAATTACCATTATGCTTTTTTGTCATTTTTGAAAATATGGTCATATAAACTTTTGTGCTAATTTTTGAAACTATGATGGATCTTGAGATAAATTATTTGTATCTTCTCTTAATTTCACTAACCATATTGATACCAAAAATATAATCTTTTTGAAAATGAAAATGCAATAGATAAACCCTAATACTATCAAATGTTTCAATTATCCCCAAATAACATTGCTTATAGTAGAAATTAATTATCCATTATGAAAAAAATCATAGTCTTGATGATTCAAATGATAAAATTTTTCAGTACCCTAAATTTATACATGATTTATACTTGAATCATTTTAATTTATGTGATGACCCATCCAATCATAATACAATCATAAAAATTATTGTCTACATCCTCATTCCATTGCTTAAAAAAATAACAACAGAATCTTTTCTTATGATTAATTTGATAAAAATATAGGAATTATTCAAGAGAAAAATAATAAAATCATAAAATTACTAATTACTTGTAATAATTAAATTTTACTAGTTAATATTATTAAAAAAATTATTATTAGTAATTACTCTGAATTATTAAAAATTACTAGTAATTATTAATTATGATAATTTATAGTTAATTACTACTAATTTTTATAATTATCAGTAATTATCAGTTAATTATTGGTCATTATGAAAAATTATTTCTAATTATCAATAATTATTACTAATTATTATTAATTATCAGTAAATATTTTAAAATATTACTAATTATCAGTAATTACTACTAATTATAACTAATTTCACTAATTATCAATAATTTCCATTAATTGTCACTAAAAAATAATTAATTATCTATTAATTATCAATAATTATCAATAATTATCACTAATTATAGGTAATTATTGCTAATTATAAATAGTTATAGGTATTTATTACAAATTATTACTAGTTATCATCAATCATTATAAATTATTTCTATTTCGTTTTAATTATTACAGATTATTGGTAATTATTACAAATTTTCTACGATTATTAATTTTTTTTGTAATTATCAGTAATTATTAAAAATTATTACTAATTATCAGAAATTATTATAAATTATTACAAATTATTAGTAATTATTTAGAATTATAACTAATTATCGATAATTATTACAAATTAATAATAATTATTGATAATTATTAGAAATTATCAGCACTAATTACAAATTATTACAAATTATCCTCAATAATTACAAATTATTAAAAATTATTACAAATTGTTACACATTGTCTGTAATTATTACCAATTATATTTTATTGTTACTAATTATCCATATTTGTTTATAATTATTACTAACTGTTGAAAATTACTAAAAATTATTTCTAATAATAACAAATAATTACAAATTATTTCTAATTATCGGTAATTATTTCTAATTATTATCTATTATTGGTAATTATTGAAAATTATTATAAATTATTCAAAATTATAAGTAATTACAACAATTTATCAGTAATTATTACTAATTATTAGAAATTATGAGTAACTATTTTTAATTATTTCTAATTATCAGAAATTATTACTAACTACAATAAATTGTTACCAATTATTTTCAATTATTACAAATTATTACTAATTATCAGTAGTATTACTAACTGTCGGTAATTATTATTATTAACTGTAATTATTACTAATTATTATTAATTATTACTAATTATTATAAATTATTTTCAATTAACGATAATTATTACAAACTATCGATTATTATTACTAACTATTACTAATTATTTCTAATTATCGAGAATTATTACTAATTTTTACAAATTATTTCTAATTATTGATAATTATCAAAAACATTATTACAAATTATCATTAATTGTTACTAATTATTAATTTTTTCAAAAATTATTTGTAATTATTACAAATTATTATTTGTTATTAATAGTTATTAATAATTATTACAAATTATCGGTAATTGGTATTAATTATTAGTAATTATCAATAATTATTACAAATTTTTACTAATTATCTGTAATAATTACTAATTATGACTAATTATTTGTAATTATTAATAATTGTTACTAATTATCCGTAACAATTGATGATTATTACTAGTTATTGATAATTGTTACTAATTGATAATAATTATCGATAATTATTACCAATTATTACAAATATGGGATATTATATCTAATTATCCATAATTATTTCAAATTACTTGTAATTAGCATTAATTATTACTAATTATTAGTAATTAGATCTAATTACTACTAATTACTCTTAATTACAGCTAAATATTATTATTTATTCCTAATCGCTACTAATTATGCTCAAATATTACAAATTATTTATAACAATTTCTAATTATTGAAAAGTAACAACAATTGTTAATTATTATTACTATTTATTCTTAATATAAATTAAAGAAAATAATTTAACAATCAGAAAAGGATAAAATAAATACCTTAAACCCAACAATTTACCTGAATAAAGATAGTGATGTTATTTTGAAAATCTTCCTATAAAAATTTAAATGTGTACAGATAAACATGATAGAGGAATCCGAAGAGGATCATAGAAAAGGAACTCAGAAATTGTGATGGGAGGATGCTTCTTGAAGGAATATATATATATATATATATATAGGTTAAATTATTTTCTATGGGATATTTTCTATGAGAATTGTCACAAATATTACTGATCATAAAAAGATGTGGAAGTGGATGAAAATGAATTTGTTATAGATTTCATATCTGTCAAAACTTCTACCCACCATATTTAATCATTATTTACTATTCCAACAAAGTGTTTGTGATAGAAATCCTCATATAACCATAAAAAATATTATCTTTGATAGAATGATATTAAATTTATATTAACATTATCAAACCATTATTTGCGATGGCTCAGTTTACTGTCACAAATAATATTATTTGCGATGGAATGAGGATTTATGTCACAAATAGCGTTTACCCAACTATGGATCACATCGTCACCAAGACTATTTGAGGCGGGATATGAATCCCCTTACAAACACCACTATATCATGATTTATTTTCCATGGGAGTCTCTTTCTATTGTAAATAACTCAATATTTTTTATTATTTGCGACTGGAGCCTATTTTGTTGCAAATTACCCATCACAAAACAACTTTTTCCTATAGTGAAGTCACAAGGATTTTTCTTGAACTTTATTTCCTTGAGTCATGTTTATATTATGAACAATGTTATCATTTCAATGGCATATTCAATACCCATGGATATATTTTTATCATATATTTCCCTTATTCATGGGAAATACTAATCCAATTCAGTTTTTTTCATCAATTGAATTTTGAATCAACTGTTACCCTTGTTTTAAGGATTTTTTGTAACTCAATTGTAATACATTGAGTTACGATCATCCTCTTAGACTTAAAATTTAGGAAAATTCTACCAATTGATTATGTTATGTGGTATTCTATATGTTTTCTATGAATATTCATTGCTACTACATAATACACTATTTTAAAATATTTCTTACTTCAAGTAGTATGTTTCTCATAAGAAATATTTTTAACCCAAGTCTCCATTCCTTAAGTGACATTTTTTTATCATGAAATTCTTTCTTCCATGATTAGATACTTTCCCTTTAATATTTTATTGTAAGGTAACTTCTCTACTTCTATATGAAAAAAGACATTTTGATACAAAATAATTTTTTTGTTGGGATAAAAATCCATCGAGGGAATGTTGAAGTATTTTTTATAAAGATTGTGTTTCTTGAAAAAGAAGTTTGACAAGGTCAGTTGTGGAGTTATAGAGCGATTCTTGATAAGGTATGTTGAAAAATATTCAAGATAGTGGTATGGAAGCTTTGAAAGTGGTTTTGGAATTTGTATGTATAAAGTAGCGTTGTTTCCTAGTGTTTGAAAATTTCTTGGGGTCCAAATTTTTGAGGATGAAACATGTTCCATGAAAGTTGGATTTCCAAGGTTTCCACATGAAAATATGGAGAAGTTATGAAATTAATGAATGTTTGGTGTTTCATGAAAGTCTGGTGTTGTGTGAAATATTGGAGATTCGTGAAATAATGCTTCATAAAGGATGAATGAGTTGCGAAGGAAAGATGGTAAATTAAATGATTATGAAAAGATTTGTAAAGGGAAAAATTCACTAAATTTTTGTGAAGACAGAGTGTTTTATGAAAAGGTATGAATCATTTCATGGAAAATAGGTGGTGAGATTGAAAGTTTCATGAAGGGAAGGAAACGTCTATAATATGTGGCTACCTCCCTCATTTGATGAGTAGAAGCCTTAACGAAAATCCAAATTCTCTAAATTCATGAATTAATTTCATGAATGATTTTCTTACATGACAAAGTCATAAGAATATTAGTTTCATGAAGGAAAGATGTTTTGTAAAGAGAATGTCTCACAAATAACTGTGAGTTTTCGGAAAGATTATAAAATTTGGATAAAGGTTATGAGTTTCATGAAATGAAATGTTTTAGGGAGGTTTGAAAGGTTTCATGAATAATTAAACGGTTTTGTGAAAGTTGAGAAAGGGGTTTTCAGAATGTTATTCTTACTTAAACCAAAAGGGATTTCCTAGAAATTCTGTGTTAAAGAGATATTTATAAAGTGAGTGAAAATATATCTTAATGATGCACCAAATGAGGTGTAAACTATATTGATTCAGTTGTCCAAGGTAAGAATCTTCTGAAGGAGAAGTGATGACACTTCAATTGAGAGTAGTGATATTTCAAATTATAAATGGTAGTGAACCAGGAGAGATAGTGAGTCCAGTCAAACTTTTTTATAATAGTTGGATTTAGTGGATTTGGTAATTAAACACATTTCATGTGTATGATCCTTGGATATAGGCTAGTGTGGATGAACCAAGTAAATTTTTTGTGTCTCGTGCATTCTTTCATTTCTTCTCACACTTTTCTAGGGGAAAGGTAGAGAAGAGTGTTTTGTTTAACGGAGAAACAAGATTTTAAGGGGATGTTTTTTTACTTTGTCATACCCTGATTCACCCATCTCACAAGGTATTTAACCTAGTTATGTAACAATTTATATTAGAGAAAATGTGTAAGATCAGTGTTTCTTTCTCATTGTTTTCAATGGAGGTTGTTAATCATAAAGATATTCAGATCATTGATGGAGATAATTTTATGTTATGGAAGAATCAGTTCCAACACTACTTCCTATCATTATAAAGGGATGTATTTATAGCTACGATGTATTCTATTTTTGTAATTATAGAAAGTGGAGTTATATTAGAAGTATACTTAAGGGAATTGGATATTGATTCCAAAGGAATCAATGCCTTAGGATGATATTTATCTAACACAATCTACATGAAAATGACTTCATGTGAGTTCGGGCTTGCCATGTGGGAAAAGATGTTAAATATATATGAAGTCAATTAAAAATTTAGAGATGAAAAATTATAGGTTCATTCGAATAAATATGAGGAAATGAGAATTCCCACTAATGATTCTGTAAATGCATTCTTTGAAAAGGTGAATGTTGTTGTAGAAGTTATGCATTGTCTCAGAGAAATTCTTAATGATGTAAAGATTGATAAGGAAATATTGAGAAGACTTCCGTATTGGTTTAATCTATAAGTTTATGTAATATAATATAATTATCCAAAAGATATGACATTATAATGTCTTTATAATAATCTCATTTCATAAAAGATTAGAAATAATAATAACGAGTCTATGGAAAAAGGGAAGTGAAAAGAAGTGGCGTTCAATTCCCTGAAGATGTTCCCTATTGAAGATATCCGGGAAGGATAAGAGATAGATGAGGTCATGTTATTCATTTCCTCAAATATTCATAGAGGAAAATTAAATTTCAAAGGGAAACAACCACTCTCATTCTTTTGATGTGGAAAGGTTATACATTTTTCTGTAAGGTTCCCCAAGAATATTCAAGAAGATGATGAAGATGAAGTTGAAATTCTAATGAAGAATTGTTTAGACAATATAAAATGTAAATAAAATTGTAAGGGAAACTAATTCAAAAATAATAATCTTCTTTTACAAGAAAACAAAAATTCAACTGAATTTGAAGTTGAAGACATGGGGAACTAAAAGTATCACATAAAAAATGTTATGGTGGTATTTTTAGGTAACTATTAGACAAGGGAGGAAAGTGACAACGATAGAGAATTAAATAGAGGGCTTGATATCTAGGATGAATTAGAAGCTTCTCTTGAAAAGATATATGATTAGAGATAAAAAATAAAGAAACCCAACAGAGTGGTTTATGATTCCAATATCTATATATAACATCTGCAACAAGAGAAGTCTATGAATAATGAATAAATTGAAAAGCTTAAGTGTTAAATTCTAAAGAACTCGGAAAGGTTTGTTGAATACATTCACAATGTTGAAGAAAAGAAAAGAGTGATAGATGGTTTTGCTAACATAGAAAATGATCAAATAAGAAGTTTCTAATAAATTGAATATGAAGTTGTCTACCTATGAAGAAAATTATAGGATCATGAGAGAATCTTGACACTTGATATGTTATTAGGAAATAAGTTCACTCAGGCTGCAAGAAAGATGGAAGTGGAGCATAAAGTTACAATAAAATAGAAGCAACAATCACATAAAAATGGCAAGTCTGGTATGGGGATTTATCCCAAACAAAATTCTTTGATGATTTATGTCAGACCGAAAGTTCCTTCTCCGAGGTTAAAAATTATTTTTGGTGAAAATTATAATCATAATTTTCTGAGAAGATAGGAACAATCAGTCTGAAATTAACAAATCACTGAAACATAGCTCATATTAGGTGTTTTTTTTGGAAAGATTGGAAATATCCATAATGTATGTTCTATAGAAAAAAGGTACCAAAGGTAATAAGAGAAGAAAAGGATACCACAAAGAGGTCAATATTTGAAGAATGATTTTTATGGTCACTATTTCTAGTGTGTCATATTTAGACACATAGACCAATATTGCTCATCAATAATGCATAGGAATGTGTTGATGTAGTCCCAAACCCGTCTAAAGAATAAGCCTAAAGAATTATCAAATGATCTAAAAATAGAAAATTTATTTTCATATCTACAAGATGAATTTGGTCCATCATAATCTGAGTAAGATCTAGAATATTATTCCATAATATGTATCATTTTAATGATGTGGATAAAAAAGAAAAGAGATGAGCATGTGGTGGTTTTGGATATTTTAATTAATAAATCATATAATGTTGGTTTATGGATCCTTAACAGTGTATTCACATACCATATGATGATAAATAATGATTTTATTACATGCATAAAATATAATAAGGAAACTATTGTCATATTTGGAAATGATGAAGGCTGGAATATTATTGGCTTGAGAAAAAACAAATTTTGTGGCAAAGATATGATATGTGAAGATATCTTTGTTATCTAAGGTCTTAGTGACAAATTTATAAGAGTTATATTATTGTGTGACTCATGATATGATATAAATATTACTATGATTTTTTGTATCATCAAGGTAAAATACAATATCATTTTTTACAGGAAATGTTCAGGAAGGGGAATTTCTACCTTGTGAGTGGAGAAGAGGATATGTTCTTTCTATCCAAATAGTAAAAATAGGTTGGGGATTATGTTACTTTTCCATAAACTCCAACCAAACATGGAATATTTGATAAAATGTGATGTATATTGAGACCCCCCTAAGCTACCACATGATCACACTCATAGATGTGATGGTTATCAATAATGGAAGATCATTAGAATGTTATACAAGATAGAAGAAAAACATTAAACCAGTGTGCTTGAATCATTTCATGCAGATGTTTGTGGAATTATCTTACCAATATCCATTTTTTATAAGAGGTATCATGTTAATTTCAAGGATGATTTCTGTAGGATGGCATGTATATTTTACATTTCTTGAAATTTCTATATGTTCAATTTCATAACACAATATCATTGCGAAGATGAAAAAAATTATTGGATAGAAGATTATGATGTTTCAAACTAATAATGGTATTAAATTCATAAAAAATAAAATTGGAGGATTATCTTGAGAAACATGGGATAAGGCCTTAGGTTTCATCAGTGAGAATTCCTCAACAAAAATAGAGTGGTTGAGTGGAGAAGTAGGATTATAAACAAAATGTTCTGAACAATTATTATTTAAAAGGAACTACTATAGAAATCATGAAAGGAATAATTCTTGTCCTCAATCTACATATTTAATAGATATTTTTTGTGTCTAAAAGATGAAAAGACTCCATAGAAGATGTGGTATGAAATGAATCCAACATTAATATACTTTATAATCATTGTGTGTAAGTGTTTTATTCTCAATAAGGAAAAACGTATAAAGTATTAGCCTCATAGAGGTAAGGGAATATTCTATTTATACTCAAGATAAATAAAATAATATAAATTCTTCAATAGGAGGCTAGGAAAATTGGTTGAAATTAATAATTCCACTAAAGTATACAACAAACAAAATAATCAACTATACAGTGAATAGTTCCCTGATGACAGTGATGTGGAGGTATGATAATCATGGGGAGTATAGGTGGGAAATATTGGTTGAAAAGAAGATACTAATAAAGAGTAGGAGGAATTAAGATCTATATCTTCATAGAAGCCAAATATTCGAGCTAAAATTCATAGGTAAAACATCATTATTGATCAGGAAGTGAAAATTTAAACATGAAGAATGAAGTATTTCTAGTAATAATCCTTTCTATTTGAGGTAAAGCCTAAATGTTTGGAAATGTATATGGATATGATAACCAATTTTAAGCTATTAACGAAGAGCCTAACCAAATTGAGAAGAATCATACATGGGATATTGTTTTGAGACTGGAAAATGAGAATGTACTCTAGACCAAATGGGTCTTCCAAAACAAACTAAATGAAGATGTATTGGTAATTCAAAACCAGTCATGACTAGTGTGAAATGGATATTCCCAGACCGATGTAATTTATGTTGATAAGACATTTCAACATATTTTATGGATCAATACCATTCTCCTATCCTTGGCCATAACAGTGCAATGGAAATTAATTTTTTTTCTAGATTCATGTTAAGTCGGAATTTATGAAGGGAGTTCTAAAAGAATAAGTGTACCTTGAATATCAAGAATATTTTCTTGTACACGAAAATGTGAACACTATTTGTCGGCTAAAGAAGGTATTTTATTGATTAAATTAGGAATCGTGAGTGTGGTATTCAGTACTTGATCAGTATTTAAAGAAGACTGGTTTTCATTATGGTGGATTTGATTAAAATATTTAGGTCAAAAATGAATGTAATCAAATTATTATGGTGTTGGTGTATGTTTATGGAATAATATTTGGTGGATCATATGAATAACTATGAATGTTTTCAAAAAATTCATGAAAATTGAGTTCAAAATATCAATGACCGGTGAAATAACGTTTTGCCTTGGTTTATAGGTGATTTATAGAAGAAATAGAACATTCATTTCTCAGTCCAAATTTTCCAAGGTAGTTCTGAGAAGATTCGGTATGTATAATTCCTAGGAAATTAAACCTTTTATGGATACCTATATGAAACTATCATGATATGATGAAGGAAAAGCGGTTAATGTCACATAATATTGGCATATCATTGATAGTCTATTTTCCTTAAAAGAGACATGACCTGATATTATTTTTTCCACATGAAAAGTAGCATAGTATCAAATAAATCCCAAGGAAATACACTTACTTGTAGTAAAAATAATACTTACGTATTCAAGGGAACTACGGATTTTAGTTTTCCTTACAATGAAAAATCTTAGAAATAGTTATTGGGATCTAAAGATTCAGATTTATCCAGTTCATAAAATGATTGAAAATCAATGTTAGGTGGTATATTTTATCTTGGTAGATTGTGTATTTCTTGTATAAGAAGGAAATGATATTTCATTTCTTTGATCATCAAGGAACCAAAATATATTTTAGCTACTCAAGATTTCATGAAGTAATTATGGATGAAGTAGTAGTTTGATGACATGTGTGTTGATGTGAAGTCTCCAATAAGAATCTATTATGTTAATTCATGAGCCATAAATCTTAGCAAAAATTTATTCCATTACTCACATATGAAGAATATTTAAATAAAGTACCATTTTATCCTGGAAAGGGTTGGAGATGAGATTTTAAAGTTTGAGTACATGCCTAGAAAACTCAAAGTTGTAGATATTATAATGAAGGTCTTACCCCAGAAGAGTTTGAGTGACATCGATTAGAACATGGAGTCCAGTCAAATCCCCATAGTTGAATAAGTATATATATGGGGTCCCATATTAGAGATATGAATGAGTGAACTTTGGGTTTATTAAAAAAGGGGTAGAAAATATCTTGATTAAGAAAAGTCGATAATCTTAACGGCGAGCCGAAAAGTAAGTGGATCTATAAATATGATGATGCTAAATATGTTCAATCAAAATTTAAATTTCATGATATATAGGGTTTATGATGAAATTAAATGACTCTTTTAGAAATGAATTGATTGATTAATTAAATTTTTATGATACTCTTGTTTCTAAGATCATGTGGGATCAGAGTGTGTGTGGAGTAAATATTTGACCACTATTTGGAATCACAAGAAGAAACTTTTTGTTGAAGATAGAAGACTCTTTAAAGTCATATCAAAGGGTGAAGAGTGGTCAACAAAACCAAAGGGGGGATATATTTGGGAATAAAATCCCTCAAGGTAGATCTTTAGTGTTTTTGGGAAGATTATATTTGTCAAAAAATAAGGTGGACAAGGTCAGTTGTTGAGTTCCCAAGTTATTTTGGGAAAGTTATGTTGAAAAATATCAAAGACAGAGGTATGGAAGCTCTAGAAGTAGTTATGGTTTTTTTGTATATAGTATCACCATTTTCTAGTATTGTTCAAATTTTTGGGATCTTAAATTTAGAGGATATCACAAGTTTCTGTATTTTTGGGTTTCTAGGACCATCTCTTGAAAATATGGAAAATTCATGGAATTTGTGCAACATTAGTGTTTTGTTAATTTTTTTTTGTTTCAGGAAAGATTAAAGATTCTCAAAATAAGGATTTGTGAAAGATGGTTGAGTCATGAAAAAAATTAAGTTACGTGATTATGAGAAGATCTACAAATGGAAAATATGCATGATGTTTTATAAAGATAAGGAGTTTCATGAATAGGTATGAAGAGTTCCACGAAAAGGTGGTGTAAAGTTTTAAAGTTTTACAAAGGGGAGGAAACACATATAAAAAGGTGGATACACTGGTCATTTAAAGAGGGGAATCCTTATAAAAAACACAAAGATTTAAAATTCATGAAGTAATTTTGTTAAATATTTTCTTCTATGAAGGATTCATAAGAATTTTAGTTTCATGAAGGAAGGAAGTTTCATTAAAGGTAAAGTCTTGCGAGAAGTTCTCGGTTCTTTTAATTCTTATAAAGTTTAATGATATATTGTTAGTTTCAAAAAAGAAAAAGTTTTGTGAAGGTTTAAAATGTTTTGTGAATAATTGGGTAGTTTCATTAAAGTTTTGAAATAGGTTTTTTCGGAGTGAATATTATGAAAATTAGGAGGGATTTCCCAGTAATAATATGGTAAATTTATATTCATTAAGTG
This sequence comes from Viscum album, assembly GCA_963277665.1. NCBI lineage: Eukaryota > Viridiplantae > Streptophyta > Magnoliopsida > Santalales > Viscaceae > Viscum > Viscum album. The sequence continues at coordinate 1,062,585,852 of OY728166.1, read as the reverse complement.
AATGAAATTAGAGCTTCATGATGAACCAAATGACTCATAAACTATATTGTTTCAAGTGATCAACAAAAGAATCTTTTGAAGGAGAATTGTACAAACTTCAGTTGAGAGAGGAGGGAGCATTCAAATTGTGAATGGTAGTTAACCTAGAGGGAAAGTGTGTCTAGTATTAACTATATAACAATATTTCACTTTATTCTATTTGGTATATAGACACATTGGATATGAATTATTTTTATTCATATCCTAGTGTGGGTGAACCAGGTAAATTTTCTATGTCTCGTGCATGATTTCATTTCTACACATAATATGATATAGGGAATGGAGAGAGGAGTGTTTTATTTAATGATGAAAAAAATACAAAGGGAACTTGTTTTAATCTATCATAATCTAATTCACCCCCTCTAGGTATTTAACCAAGCTTGTCTAACAGTTTTGTTACAATTTTTACAACGAGAGTCTTGAAAAAAGGTATTTTTCAAGATATTAATGGGGGGTTTCATTTTAATTTTAAATGCTTTTTTCCTATAGACATTTCTATAAGATAAAAAATATATATTTTCAAGGACCTATTATAATATATTCTTTTTAGAAGTAATGGAATTCAAATATTTTTTTACTTGACCTTTTAAAAGAACACTTTTGGAGGTGACCCGTTACATCTTGTTTTATGTTAACGTTAAAAATGGTTTATAAAGGATCTTTTATGTTTTCTCTTCTATTTACCACTTAATTTTCAAAATTATTTACCAAAATTGGGTTAATGTTTCACTATTTATATATTTATCTTTTGGGAAAATGAACTCATTTTACTAAACAATCCAATTATAGACCACTTCTTAGTTGGTATCAGTCAAGAATTCTTTTGAAAGGACATTTTAAATCTAGGTATAAATACTTTTTGGTTTCATTTGTTACACTAGTGATATGTTCTTTTGAAACCATACATCTTATAATGGGTTTTTTACAATCATAATATGACCATATTCTATAGAAGACAAAGAAAAAATGAGTAGATCTATTTTCAAGAATCAACATGCAACAAAACTATAAAACAAAGTACATAGAAAATACCCAAATTAGAGGTATTATTCTTCCTCAAAGATAATGAATTCTTGATAAAGATGAAAAATTAGTGGAAAAATCACCCAACCTATGAGGGAAGAGCATTGTCCAATGGATCCATGATTGTATTTCCAGGATACTGAAATGTTTAAGGGGCATTAGTGCCTTCATCTTTGATAATTAACAATAGTATGAGAGGAAGAGATAATTCACCACACCAAATAGAGAAAGAAACCATCCTCTTATATCAGAAGAGACCATGGTTCCTCGAATCATATAAATTTCACAATATTTTATTATGTCATAGAACATTTTCAATGAATTAATATAAACTGATTAAAAAATTAATAATGTTTTGTAATGGATAAGAAAACAATTCATGAAAAGTAATTATATATCATATATTTATTTATTTATTATCACATGTATATTTAATACATGTATAAAAATACGTGCATCTCATGAATGTTTAAATATACCCTTAAATATAAAATTTCATATATTATATATATATTTTAGTGTACATTCAATAATCTACCTCTTTCACTAAAACTACATAAGGACTTTAGGCATACCTTCACAAATATTTTTGAATCCATTCAAAAAAATTTGGATACATTTTTTCATAAAAATCTCTTCAATTTTTTTTTTAAAAATAAAAAATATTATCCTTATAAAAGGAACAAAATGTGTGATCTTATAGGCCTTAATAACATTGAAAAGAACTATGAAATCTCTATTTCAGAGATGTATGCAAAGAGAGGCCTCTAGAAAAACATAAGTTCTACTCAGGCTACTATGGGGTCTAGTGTGATCTTCATAAAATATATTCATATCTCTATATGAACATGATCACCAAAAAATGTATCATATAAATCCTAAGTATCATATATAATACCTTTTTCCCAGACATCAAGTGACCACTGGACACAAAACATGTCAATCACGTATTTTCATCTCATTATTTCTTAATTCTCTAAAAAAGACTGACCATGTGGATGAATACATAACATTTCTTTCATCAATTTTATAAGAACATAAAATGTCACTTATCCATGTAGTTGGACCCATCATATGTGAAGAAACTAAACAATTACACACATTTCCTTCATCTAATTCAGTGAAGGTCCAAATGTATTTTCTTATCATAGAATGGAAAAAATCCCATCTTGGTGGCACTCCAACCAATACCACGATAAAAAACATACCCAACCATCCCCTAATTATCTAAGTTCACATGGTGAATCGCATAAGTATGATGTCAAAGTATGAATTTTCTTAGGCTAGGTATCTTGGAAACATTATGTAATAAGGATTGATAATAATCATACACCCTTACATTTATCCATGACCGTATGAAATTCTATAAGATTTACTTTAGTATATCTTTCCATGTGAAAAGTCTTTACTTATTATCTTAAGTTTATATTCATAAATATATCATACACAAAACTTTTAAATGGATATATGAAACTATTAAAACTATCCATTATATATAATCATAACCCATTATTCTCCTAGATGATCATCAGTTATGGATAAAATAATGTTTTTAATTTGAGGGGATATTTATCATTTGACTACTCAGGTAAAATAAATTAGTGAAAACATGAATGAATGATAAATTAATATTTCCTTTATAATTATAACATGATTCATTTAAAACCATAATAACCAATCTCTCATGTTTTTAACAAACAAATATTTTACATGACTCTCATGTTGTTACTGCAGTAATGGGTTTTCTAATGGATTTGCTACATTCTTCTATATAACCACCAACTGATATTTACATTGATCCTCTCAATGGCTCCCATTTGAGATGATCTATGAGAAGGATGTGTTTGGTCCTTTGATGGTTCCTTGGTTCTATATCCTAATAAAAATCACTATTGTTTTCAAAATATAGCTCAATTTCTTCCTTGATGCTAGGAACCACTCCATGTTTAGAAATGAACTTCCATATCCAAATGTATTTCTTCATAGAATATGATCCAACAATGTATTGTGCCTCTATTTTTTACTCTAATATGATGTATTGTTTGGAAATTTTCTAACTAATTTCTCCACCATATTTTTAAAACACAAATCTTGGTTGAGATTTAATATCATATTTTTTAGATTAGAAACTGACATATGTTTTCCCTTTATATAGAGCTCAACCCCTCCTCTAAAGACGGAGAACATATCCTTAGTCTTTATCAAGTATTTAAGTATGTTCTTCATATTAATATAGTGACTCTCACCTAGATTGTGTTGGTATCTACTTTTTTATGCTCAAATCATACGAGACATCAATTTGAGTACATAACATGGAACACACGATGGATCCTATAGATGAATCATAAGTAATCCTAAGATTCATGGCATGAAAAACTGAAAAACCCCTTTTTAGAGTTTTCCTTACCAAACTGATTTTAAAATTTACCAATATGTGCATTTTGAATCAGTTCAATAAACTTATTAGATATATATTTATAGATACTCATACTGAGTAAGTAAGATTCTTCACACATATCTTTTATTGAGAAGCATTTACCAAAACACATATTCATAGATTGAATCATTAGAACACAATTTCCAATAAGAAGTATATCATTGAAATAAAATATTAGAAATACTGCTATTATCCCAATAAGATGATTGTATAAAAAATAATAATCCTCATTCATAATGAAACCAAAATCTTTAATCACATCATCAAACCAAATATTCGAACATCAAGAATCTTACATCAGTCCAAAAATTGACCATCAAAACCTAAAAAACATAGAATTATTTTTTGAAACTTCAAAACTTTTCAGTTGTGTCATATAAATGTTATGACAACCCTGCTTTTATTAAAAACTTAAACATGATTTATTACATAAAACATTCAATTGATACAACATGGATGATAGAGAGGTCTAGTGTCTTTGGGGATTAGGATCATTATATAACAAATTAATACATGAAGTACAATATCTTTATTGAAAACTTCTTTTACATGACCACTACATTCCCTCGTATTTAGCATTGCATGGGATAACCTAAGGACATGCATAAGAAAAGGGGTGAGCTATAAAGCCCAGTAAGGGAATAAACATGGAATACATGAGGAGTACAATACATGTTAGAAAATAGGAATATCAATAGAGCACAAGAGAAACATGAAAATAAAGTCATGATAAAGCATGATAATCATAACATTGAAATGTGGAAACAACACTTAACATGGAATTAGCCTAATCCAAGGCTCATTGCACATAGAGCATGAGTAAATCCTCATTGCACATGAAGCACGAGTAAACCCTCGTTTCACTTGAATTAGCATGAGTCAACAATCATTTCACATGAAGTATCATGATACTATACTTTACCCAATGCATTGGATCTCTATAAGGGTGCACCCTTCTTAAACATTTCTTTTCATGCATAAGTGTGCCACATGGATCATAAAACATTGATTCATAAAACATAATAATTTATTCCACGATAAAGGAATGTGGAATTAATAAATGAAAATTTATAATAAATAAGTAAATATGCATAAAGGTGAATACCCTTGATGGAGAAATGGGCATGGTATTCACTACACAATGGCATTGACTTAGAAAGTCGGTGCGATTTTGGCAGCGTAACGGCGTGACATAAGAATTCATAAAAAATCGTTGATAAGAGAGAAAGGGGTTCCTCATCATATTTAAATTTAATGGACATTAAGTAGGTCATATAAATACATGTCCCAACAATTGTAATGGAATTTAGATTCATGATACAAAAGTATTGCTTGAATGTAAATGAGGGGAGAGAAGTTCTTTTCAGAATTTCGGCATAGTAACAGGTGTACATGGGAGGCATTTAATGAGAGAGAAAGGGGTCTACCATCATTGAAACATAAAGAGGGAAGTATGAGAGATGTGCAAAACTTTACCTAAACATTCATAATTGAAATTAAAATGGAAAAACAACTTAAAGAAAATTGGACAAAAATGAGAAAGGAAGAAAAAACCCTTACTTGGAAGTGTGCTTCCAAAGGCATGAGAGAGGCTTGAGAGAGGATTATTGGGAGCTTGGGGAACCTTGGGAGGATTCTAGAGAGAGTAAGGAAGAGGTTGGGAGAACTCCAAAGGCTTTGAGTGAGGAGGAAGTGGGATCTTGGGTGGGTTTATATTGGAAAGGTGAAGGGAATTCTTTATTATTAAGTTTGGGACCCCTTATATTATATTAATCCAAACCGCAAACCATCCCATGGTTTTTTCCCATGGTTTTTGGAAATTGGAAGAGTAAAACAATATTTTATAAGGCCAAAGTCCGAAATTATTAAAATAATAGGATTGCTTATGTGGAGGTGAGTCACACTCCCATGGAAAACAATTTAAAAAGACAAGGTGTTTAATAAGTCTTGAAGGGTCAATTAATGCTTTGAAAAGTAAATCAAACAAACCAAAAATCACATTATTTTAATGGAAAAACATATATTGGCCGAACATAAATATTATAGTTTTTATTACATCACTATTTTGTCATTATGATGTCATAAAAGACATTATATATTTAAACGGTATTTAATTTTTACCCAAAAATTTGACTGTCTCAGAAAATTATGAAAAATTCACCGTTGGATAATTTCAACGTCCTGATTCCAGAAATAACATTTATTTTAACTAAATAATTTTCTAAATATGTTAATTTTCACTTTTAAAATAAAAACCAATATTTGTCGAAAATTCAAAGGTTTTGACAAAATGGCTTTCAAACCTTAATAAAAATTATAATTGCATTCATAAAATTATAAGATCATTTATATTTAATAAAAATTAATTTAATAATAATAATAATATTTTATTAAAATATTATTTAATTCAAAAATACCTTAATTTAATAAAATATAATTCTTAATTAAATAATAATTAAAACACTATTTATACTTCAAAAACTATTTATAATGTATAAATGATGACAAGAAAGTATATTCATTATTATATAAAAAAATAATGTACATGAACATAGTACTAGAAATTTGTTACATAATCCCTTAAAACTACCGCATAAGACCTAAGGGTAAGGTGTGTGATGGTGACAGACTCTTGGGGTCGCTCAGATAACATCGCTCGAGTGGTAATTTCTATTAACTTCCACTTTTCCCGTAGATGGTCACGTTTGAGCTAGACATGATGAAGCTCAGCTTGGGCTTGGTCCAGAGCGATTCCCAAAGACGCCACCTCTTTTCCGAGCTCTGACAAATGGGCTTCGTATGGAGCAATTCTACTGGATGAGGCCATCGCTTCCTTTGTCTGAGTAAATTGGGTTTGTTAAAGCCCTATATAAATACTAATCATTTGATCACTGTTCAACGACTATAAAAGCAAAAGTCACAATTATTAACATAAAACCAAAGAAGTTGACATTTTATATAAACATTTTACATAAAGAGATATTTAATTAGATCAAGATGGATTTCCATTAATGAAACTTGGGGTCATTACAATATTCCCTCCTTAAGAAATTTCACCCTCGAAATTTCCTTTTCCCACACTAAAATAGATGTGGGTAACTCAGCTTCATCATTTCCTCCAATTACCAAGTCGCTTCTTCAAACTTGTAGTTTCGCCACAACACCTTGACGAGGGGCATTGTCTTATTTCATAGAGCTTTTTATATACGATCTAAGATCTTTAATGGTTGATCTTTATAAGAAAGATCATCCTCCAACTGTACCACCTCATAAGAGAGAACATGTGAAGGGTCCGGTATGTACTTCCTTAAGAGGGATACATGAAAGACATCATGTAATTTGGCCATGGTAGGTGGAAGTTCTAGTCGATAGGCCACAACCCCGACAAAATCAAGAATCTCGAAGGGGACGATGTACCTTGGACTTAAATTCCCTTTCTTTCCAAACCTCATGACCTTCTTCCACAGAGATATGCGTAGAAAAACCATGTCTCCAAATTTAAACTGAAGGTATCATCGACGATTATCTGCATAACTCTTCTATAGACTCTGGGTTGCCTTGATATGCTGCTGAATGGTTTTCACCTTCTCCAACATTTCATCAACCATTTCTAGTCCAAGCAGCTTAAGATCACCAACCTCATCCCAACATGCTGGTGTTCTGCAAATTTTCCCATATAGGGCTTCATATGGTGCCATTTGGATGCTCGAGTGGAAACTGTTATTATAAGAGAACTCAACCAGTGGAAGATGTTGATCCCATCCTCCTTTAAAGTCCATTGAGCACACTCTCAACATGTACGCAAGTGTTTGGATAGTCCGCTCGGATTAGCCATCAGTTTGAGGATGATAGGCCGTACTGATGTTCAGTTCAGTATTCAGAGCATGTTGAAGACTCTTCCAAAACTTAGAGGTGAATATTGGATCTCGGTCAGAAAGAATAAATAGTGGAACTCAATGCAGCCTTACCACTTTTCTAATATATATCCGTGCTAGTTAATCCAAAGAGAAATCCTCCCGAATAGAAATGAAGTGTGCAGTCTTTGTAAGATGTTCCACAACAACCCAGATTGCATTTTTGCCTTTAGATGTCCTCGAATGTCTAATGACAAAGTCCATGGTGATGTTCTCCCATTTCTATTCTGGTATGGGTAATAGTTGCATCATCCCCTTAGACTTCTGCCTCTCTGCCTTTACTTGCTGGCACACCAGGCACTTTGATGTATATTCATCGATCTCCTTTTTCATATTATCCCACCAAAAGTTTTCTCGGAGATCTCGATAAATCTTTGTGCTCCCTGGGTGAATAGAGAAATTTGAACTATGTGCATCATCCAAAAGTTCCTTCTTCAGCTCCGGACGTGATGTAACACATAGCCTTTTCCCAAATCTCACAATTCCTTCTTCATTAACATTAAACTCCGAGGATTTCCCTTTTTTGATAGCTTCCAATTTTTCCTGAATTCCCACATCATCCTTTTGAGAATCCTTTAACCTTTCTAAAAGAGATAGTTGAGCAATAATTTGTGAAAGGATTGATGATGTTCCCGTATTTATGATTCCCATGTCCATCTTCATCAATTCAAATAAGATTGGATCCTTCTCAATTCTCATCATTGATAAAATCGATGGGTCCTTTCTACTTAGGGCATATTCCACCTTGTTCGCTTTTCCAGGGTGGTAATGTATTGAATAGTCATAATCCTTGATGAGCTCTATCCATCTTATCTGGAGCATATTAAGCTCTTTCTATGTGAAGATATATTTAAGACTCTTATGGTCAGTATATATCTCACACTTCTCCCCATAGAGATAATGCCGCTAGATTTTCAAGGTAGATATCACCACCGCCAACTCCAGATCATGTGTTGGATTGTTTCACTCATAGATTTTCAACTTCCTTGAGTAATATGATATCACTTTATCATTCTTCATCAGCACATAGCCTAATCCCTTCTCCTAGGTATCACTAAATACCACAAAAATTTCCCCACTTGTGGGTAAAGTGAGCACAGGTGCAGTGATAAGCCTCCTTTTCAACTCCTTGAAGCTTTCTTCACATTCATCACTCCAAGAAAACTTTACTCCCTTTAGAGTTAGCTTGGTAAGAGGTTTGGGCAATCATGATAAATTTCTCACAAATCGTCGATAATATCCAGCTAACCCTAATAAGCTATGAATATCCGTTACCGATGTTGGCCTCGGCCATCCATCAATTGCATCTGTTTTGGAGGGATCTATAGATATCTCATTGCTTGTGATGATATGGCCCAATAATGAGGCTTCCTTCAACAAGAAATCACACTTGTTGTACTTTTCATAGATCTTATCTTTTCACAAAGTCTCCAGTACAGTTCTTAAATGCTTCTCATGATCCTCCTTGGTTTTGGAGTATATTAGAATATCATCTTTAAAGACTTCCAAAAATTTGTCTAGGTAATCTATAAAGACTCTATTCATCAAGTCCATGTATATTTTTGGAGCATTGGTGATTCGAAAAGGCATTACTATGAATTCATAGTGCTCGTATCTTGTATGAAAAGCAGTCTTGGGGACATCTTCCTTCTTCACACTTTCTTGATAATATCACGACCACAAATATACCTTAGACAAGTATTGTGCTCCACACAGCTGATCAAACAAGTCATTGATCCATGGTAGAGGATACTTGTTCTTTATCGTGATTTTGTTAAGTTCATGATAATCGATGCAAAGACACATTGACCCATCCTTCTTCTTGACAAAGAGGACTGGTGCACCCCATGGTGAAGCACTTGGGCATATAAACCCTTTATCTAGATTCACCTGTAGTTGTTTCTTCAACTCTTCAATTTCCATGATAGCCATTCTATATAGAGTCTTGGATATTGGTAGCACCCCTAGTATAAGTTCAATTGAGAATTCAACGTCTCTTCTAGTAGGAAGATGATGCAGTTCCTCGGGAAACACTTCAGCGAATTCCCTCACAATAGGCATTACTTCAAGGATGGTTTCTTCCATGGACTCAATCATCTGATCCAGATACACATGGTCATATGGAAGTAATATACATGCTTAATATGATGGAGCTAAATGAGATTCATCTTCCTCCTTACACTTGTAAAGAATCGGGAGTCGATTCTCTATATGGAGTGTGATTTCCCTCTCCTGACAATTTATGTTGGCTCTATATAAGGAAAGAAAATTCATGCCAAGAATTATATCAAATTCCACCAGAGGGAGTATGACGAGGTTCTCCGGGAAATTCAATCCATAGATTATAACAGGGGAGTACTTATATTCATGGTATGCAATGATTGCCCCATTTTCCGTACTCACTGACATCTTCACTTCCATGATTTGTGGTGGTGCTGGGATTATTCTACTAAAATTTCGAGATATAAAAGAATGTGTAGAACCTAAATAAAAAAGTACATTCTCTATTCTTAAATGAATAACTACTCTACCTATCACCACTTCGTTTTCGGGGTTTGCTTCAGTAGAAGTGATGGAAAAAGCTCTTCTTTGCTGCCTTGGAGGTTGTTGGTTGCCTCCGAAAACCCTTGGTTTATGGAACTGATTTGAAAAATGCCTCGGTTCTTTGCAGTTGTAGAAATGAACAATGTGTTGAGGTTCGAACGGATATTTCCTCTCCCCTGTCGCAACCACGGGTCTTTCTTGCCAATAGTTAACAGCTAGGTGCCCTTATCTTCCACACCTAAAACATTTCCTCGTCCCCTTGAGGCAATTTCCAGGGTGCTTCTTTTCACACTTTTGGAAAGTGGGGTGTTGGATCTTCTTAGCACCATTGTATTTATCCATAGGACCACCAAAATTGAATTCCACCTTACGCTTCTTGTCCCCGTGATACTCCTGTGATTCCCCGATCTCCATTTCGACCTTGAGGGCACATCGGAAAATTTCCTCATAGCTGTCGAAGTCACGGATCACTAATGCTTTCCGCAGGCTAGGCTTCAGCCCACCAAAGAAGTGGTCAACCTTGCATTCGGGGGTAACGACAAATCCGAAAGAATATCATGCAAGACTTGTGAAGTTTTCCTTGTACGATCCAATATATTCTTCTTCTTTTTTTCTTGAGGTAATAGAAGTCCCTTTCCATCTTAAGCTGAAGGGTGCGTGGAAAATATTTATCGAAAAACATCTTCCGGAAATCCTTCCATTCCAATGCCTCGATCTCCTCCTCAGGCTTCATATTCTTGATCAACATCCACCATTGATCAGCTTCACCCTCCATAGAATAATCCTCCAGGAGAACCTTCTCTTGTTCAGATCATTGAATGATGGAGAAGTTCTTTTCAATAAATTTTATCCATTGTTCAGCTATCATGGGATCAGATAATCCACTAAAAGTAGGAGGCCTTTGTCTCATGAAGCTATTGATATCAACTTTTTCTTTCTTAGGGGATTTGTATGTTACTCTTGACCCGTGTTTCTTTTCAAAGCTTGAGTTAGCTGAGAGAGAAGTGTGACAAAGTTTACGATTCCCGCTCCCATTGGATTGGGCATCTCATTAGTACATTCATCACACTGATCTTCACCTCAGTTGTTAACCCGAGTCCTCCTATTACTGACCATTGGCTGGAATAAAAGGAAATTTAGGGGGTAACACCTAATGGGTAATACAAAAAAAATGTTGATGACTTATAGATAGAATTTTATTTCCTTAACTCATGAGTCTATAGGCTTCAATCTAGGATTTTCATGATCTTCTTTCTAACATATATTCTTAGGGGCATTTTTTAATTCCCTTAATAAGGGTTCATACTAAGCTTTTGAATTTATCAAATCATATCCCCCAGGAATGTCGTAACCAAGAGTGCAGCAAGGCCCATTGTCGTGCACCAGTTCCCATTCAAGTCTAGCTCAAAGCGGTGTTTTCGGGTTTTACCCCTAGGATACATCTGTGCCAGAGCCGCCTCTACCCGATCGTATCCAGAACGGGATGTATTTGTTTGAAAAACCACTTACTCAGTACTTAACAAAACATAGGGATGTTTTTATTATACTTAGTCTTTTCTCTAAGGCTCTACTAGGGTTTTCTAATCCTAATCCCAAAAATAACTAAACCTATCCTCTGATACCAACTATAACAACCCTGCTTTTATTACAAACTTAAACATGATTTATTACATAAACCATTCACTTGATACAACATGGATGATCGAGAGGTCTAGTGTCTTTGGGTCTTAGGATCATTACAGAACAACTTAAAACATGAAGTACAACATCTTTATTGAAAACTTCATTTACATGACCACTACATTCCCTCATACTTAGCATTGTATGGGATAACCTGAGGACATTCATAAGAAAAGGGGTGAGCTATAAAGATAAATAAGGGAATAAACACGGAATACATGAGGAGTATAATACATGTCATACAATAAGAATATCAATAGAGTACAATAGAAACATGAACATAAAAGCATGATAAAGCATGATAATCATAACATGGAAATGTGGCAACAACACTTAACATGGAATTAGCATGAGCCAAGGCTCATTGCACATAGAGCATGAGTAAATCCTCATTGCACATGAAGCACGAGTAAACACTCATTGCACTTGAATTATCATGATTCAACAATAATTGCACATGACGTATCATGATACTATACTTTACCCAATTCATTGGAGCGCTATAAGGGTGCACCCTTCTTAAACATTTTTTCCATGCATAAGTGTGCCACACAGATCATAAAACATCGATTCATAAAACATAACCATTTATTCGATGATAAAGGAATGTGGAATTCATACATGAATTTTTTTAATCAATAATGAAATGTGCATAAAGTTTAATACCCTTGATGGATAAATGGGTATGGTATTCACTACACAATGGCATTGGCTAAGAAAATCGGTGCGATTTCGGCAACGTAACGGTGTGACATAAGAATTCATAAAAAATGGTTGATGGGAGAGAAAGGGGTTCCTCATCATATTTACATGTAATGGACAGTAAGGAGGTCATATATATACATGTCCAAACAATTGTAATGTAATTTAGATTCATGATACAAAAGTATTGCTTGAATGTAAATGAGGAGAGGGAAGTTCTTTTCGGAATTTTGGCATAGTAACAGGTGTACATGGGAAGCATTTAATGAGAGAGAAAGGGGTATCCCATCATTAAAACATAAAGAAGGAAGTATGAGGGAGGTGTGAAACCATACCCCAACATTCATAATTGAAATTAAAAGGGAAAAACAACTTAAAGAAAATTGGACAAAAATGAGAAAGGAAGAAAAAATCCTTACTTGGAAGTGTTCTTCCAAAGGATTGAGAGAGGCTTGAGAGAGGCTTCTTGGGATCTTGGGGAACCTTGAGAGGATTATAGAGAGAGTATGTAAGAGTTTGGACGAACTCCAAATGCTTTGAGTGAGGAGGAAGTGAGATCTTGGGTGGGTTTATATAGGAAAGATGAGGGAATTCTTTATTATTTAGGTTTGAGACCCCTTATATTAAATTAATCCAAACCACAAACCATCCCATGGTTTTTACCAATGATTTTTGTCAAAGATAAGAGGAAAAAAATATTTTTCAAAGGCAAAAGTCCTAGCTTCTTAAAATAATAGGGTTGCTTATGTGGAGGTGAGTCACACTCCCATGGAAAACAATTTAAAAATACAAGGTGTTTAATAAGTCTTGAAGGGTCCATTAATGCTTTGTAAAGTAAGTCAAGCAAACCCAAAATCACATTATTTAATTGGAAAAACATATATTGGCCGAACACAATGTTTATATTATTTTATTAAATCACTATTGGGTCATTATGATGTCATAAAACACATTATATATTTAAACGGTGTTTAATTTTTACCCAAACATTTGACTGTCTCAGAAAATTATAAAAAATTCCCCATTGGATAATTTCGATGTCCTGATTCTAGAAATAACATTTCTTTCATCTAAATAATTTTCTAAATATTTTAATTTTTAATTTTAAAATAAAAACCGACATTTATCGAAAATTCATAGGTTTCGACAAAAATGTCTTTCAAACCTTAATAAAAATTATAATTGCATTTATAAAATTATAAGATCATTTATATTTAATAAAAATTAATTTAATAATAATAATATTATTTTATTAAAATATTATTTAATTCAAAAATCCCTTAATTTAATAAAATATAATTCTTAATTAAATAATAACTAAAAACACTATTTTTACTTTTAAAAACTATTTACAATGTATCAATGATGACAAGAAAGTATATTCATTATATATATAAAAATAATGTACATGAACATAGTACTAGCAATTTTTTACATAACCCCTTAAAACAGTCGCATAAGACCTAAGGGTAAGGTGTGTGATGGTGACAAAATCTTGGGGTGGCTTGGATAACATTGCTTGAGTGGTAATTTCTATCAACTTCCACTTTTTCCGTAGATGGTCACGTTCGAGCTTGACATGATGAAGCTCATCTTGGGATTGGTCAAGAGAGAATACCAAAGACGCCACCTCTTTTCTGAGCTCCAACAAATGGGCTTCATATGGAGAAATTATATTAGATGAGGCCATCGATTCCTTTGTCTGAGTAAATTGTGTTTGTTAAAGCCTTATATTTATACTAATCATGTGATCACTATTCAATGGATATAAAATCAACAGTCACAATTCTTAAAATAAAAACAAAGAAGTTGACATTTTATATAAACATTTTACATAAAGAGACATTTAATTAGATCACGATGGATTTCCATTAATGAAACTTTGGGTCGTTACAAATATACTTATATAAATTCCCATTAATTAATTTTATTTTTAAATCCATTAGATATATCTAATAAAAACAATGATATATTATGACTAAATAAATCGTAATTTACTTTATCATACCAACTGGTGAAAATGAATCTTCATAGTTAATACCATATTTTTTACAACCCTTTTCAAAAAAGAATTATTTATAGGTCAATACTCTAGTATCAATTTAGGTTTTATTATGGAAAACCCACTTGTACAATATGGTCTTATGCCTTTAGGTGTATCCACTAGGTTCCAAACATCGTTAGTGTACATGAAGTCCATCTGCGATTGCATGGATTTTAACCATTTATCAGAATTATAACCTTCAATGGACTCTTGGTTGGACTTAGGTTCATATTCTATGAATGTTAATTCAATATAATTTTCCATGTATAATCCACATCTGATGGGATACTAAAACATTCAACCAGAACTTTGAGGTTTTAGTGTACCTTGAGATGGTTCTTCTTTCTTAACTTTTTGTGTTTCTAGCTCAACTTTCATCTCAGTAAAAGTTATTAATTATCTATATTGAACTTATTCAAGTATTACTTTCACACTAACTCCTCAACCTAGTAAATACTTCTCATGAAATACATAAATTTGATTCACAAACACTTTTTTTTAGTATGGTGGTAGAAATAATATCCCTTGGTTTCCTTAGGATAACCATTAAATAAACATTTTTAAGACTTTGGGTCAAGTTTATCCATTGTCAAACATCATACATAATCTTCACAATCCCAAATATTCACATAATAAAATCTATGATGTTTCCCATACCATATCATATATGGTGTCTTTGTGACTACTTCAAAGGGAACCCAGTTGAGTAAGAATGTAGCAGTTTCCAAAGCATAGCCCCAAAATGAGATCAGAAGGTCATATAAAATTATCATCAATCAAAACATTTCTATCATAGAACAATTCAAAATTTTAGATACTATATTCCATTTTGGTGTTATGTGATGACTGATTTGAAAAACTAATCCACAATTTCTTAGATGAGTATTGAATTAGTTGATCAAGTATTCACCGACCCGATCTGATTGATGGAATTAACTAAATTTTCCTAATTTATTATATACTTCATTCTAAATATTTTTGAACATTCAAAAGTTTCATTCTTGAGACTCATTAGAAACAAATTACCATACTTACTTAAGTCATCAATAATTGTAATGGAGTACTTACAACCACAATTTTATTATGCACTCATTGGTCCATTACATCACTATGTATGAAATCTAATAATCCACTAGCTCTATCACATTTTCTCCAAGAATGTGACTTTTTCATTTTTTCTAATAAATTGTATTCACATGTATCAAACAATTCATAATCTAATGAGTCCAATAATAAATTTCTATATAGTCTTTGAATGTGTTTCTAATTTATGCGTCCAAGGAGATAATGCCAAATATAGGTGGAATTAGAATCAACCTCGACCATCCTATTCTAAATATTATTAATAGGATTATCCATATAAAGAATATATAAACTATTCATTATTATTTAAATTCAAGAAGTTGTGTTTTTATTTTATATGGAACATATCTTATTTTGAATAATTAATGGACAACACATCTTGTCCAAAAAAGATACCAAAACAAATTCGTATTTTAAAATGGCATATAATATCAATTTTTTAACTCTAGGATCAATCCACTTGGTAAAATCAGATCACAAGTTTCGACCTCTAATGAAACAACTATTTCTCTATTAATTACATGAAGATATACATCACCCTTTATTAATACCTACATATCTATAAGTTTATGTTTATTAGCACAAATATACACACCTGATTTCTAACATTCACGAGTCATTATGGGGGAAACTAATTTCTATAACATTATCATTTAGGTACTATGATTTTTTCTCTTTGAGAAAAATTTTCAATCTAAGATTCCAATGTTTATCTATTTTATAGTCCATGCATATTAATGATCTCAATATGATTGGTGAGAATTTTACATATTCAATAAAGACATATTGGAAGGTATGCTTCATATATTATATCTTTTTATAAAGAGAATTAAAGAAAAGAGCTCCCAAAAAACATGATAACCCCATATATGATATCCATTTAGTGAACCAAGATCCATATTTTTCTATGAAATGAGTCTTCTTGGAATTTCTTACACCACTTAGTTATTTAGGTAGGGAATCATCCCAATCATAATAGTTTTGATTCTTGGATTTTTGAGTGGAGAAACCTTTATCCAAATCTATCAAATGAATTCACTAAAATCATGTCCTCCAGTAACCTAATCATACAAGGGTGTACTGGTTTGTGAAACCTAAATAAAACACAAAGATATGTTAATAAAGGTTAATACAAGGGCACCCAACTATGGAATGACCTACCCAAGGATGTTCTAGTGTGTTCCATTACATTCTTACCTTACAAAAGATAATCTGTAAGAACCTAGTTATGACATGAACTACATGGTTGGATGACCAAGTTACTGATAAGTGTCCATTTTGAAAGAATATAACACTTATTATTTGTATGTTTTTAAAAGTTCTCATCATTTTACCATGTTTTATTTCTGTTTGTGTATTCATAATTCTAATTTAGTTTTGGAAATGCTTATTCCAACCACCAAATTAATGTGTTCAGTCCACATTAATGTGTAATTATTTTCACAACCCACAAGTCTATGTTAATCACCCAAAACAATCAAGTATACTCAAACATATCCAAATTTATCATATGTATAATTCACATGGACACTTCTTCTAATGTCATAGAATTATATGAGATTGAAAAACTCTATATGAGTAAGAACATAACAATATATAGCTAACCACATTAACTTTCCTAGAAAAGGAAATCCTCCAGTAAAGTAGTCGGTCCGACTCTAATCCCCTATACCTAAGTAATATTTACTCAAGAGATATTTACACTTATTGAAAATATTAAAACTAATATGAAAATATTATGCCTACAAACTATTCTTGATATTATATCCCCAACTACAAACTGAGGTCATGGTAGTTGAAAACTAAATTTTATGATATTAAACCTAGCATCACATACAAGGAACTATCCTACCATCGATTTATGATATAAGTACAAAGACATAATATTCATATTTCATAAACAATTAACTAAACATGAAAATCAAGGAACTTTAATGAATTGATAAATAATTTATTTATTTTCCAAAACACGAGACATTTATGAACTATTCACAAATAAATGCTAATTATAAACATTTTATAAATTAGAATGAATATAAGAATTTTATAGTTATTTCAATATGAACCACTTCATATTTTATATTAAATATCATTTATTTTATATTTCGTGAATTATAACCCCTTTTTAATTAAATATATATTATATAAACATTTTAATGTAATCTAAATATCATATATGTTTTAATTTATAAACATTTTATAAGTCTTTTTTTATTTCTAAATAAACCATTTATTTATATTCCATAAAGTATACCATTTAATTTTTTAAAAGGATTTTTAAATATTAACATTTAATAATTTGAAATTTTTGTTAATAAATGATTTATAAACATTAATATGATTACTTATAAAAATAAAATAAAATAATTAATA